>OY728155.1:1130885738-1135685738 GCA_963277665.1 Viscum album | reverse complement strand
ATCATCATCAACAATATAACCATTACTTGTACCACCTTGATGATTCCTTTCAAGATCTTTCCACTTAGAAAATTAGTTTCATAATGCACATTCATTCCACAAATAATACATTAAAATGATGGTAATACCCTTGAGAGGCCAATATTTTCATCCATTTCCTCAAATAGACTTTTAATTTTCCTTTTTTATTTACTTTCTATCATTATTTTCGACAGTCAATAGATCTTCTAAATCATTTGATACATTCACTTGGGTGTTTCTTTCCACATTCTTGACATGTATGAAACTGAATCATCTTTCCCCCATGGTCTCCATTACCAAAACTATCTGCAAACTACATCATACACTTCTTGGTTGAGTCTTAGTGTCAGTTAACATACTCATTGTGAATCGTGTTCCTTGATAACTAATTATGCATGATCACAACATCCTTGATTCCACTGATCACCCTATTTTGACTCCTCATTGACAAGTTGTCCATCACATTCAACATTAATCTAGTTCCATCTGGTTCCCTCCATTGACTAAAATCAAAATCATATAGTATGAAACAATTATAATAGTGATGAACCATATAATAATTAAAAACAAATTGTATAATGTACAAACAATTGCACTTTATTTAAAATTGAAACCTTATGTGTTCTACTAGGTCATTCATAGACAAAATCTATTTAAATCCTTTATTATGGTACATTAAGAGGTTTTGAATTTCTAAATAATATACCCTGGGACTGTCAAACTAGGTGTGCAGCCAGGCACATTGTCGTGTACCAGGATATACCTGAGTCAGGATCAACATACCTTTTTTAGTTGTTATCCCTATGTACATTTGTTCTATAGTTACATCCACTAATACTATCTAGGAATGGATGCAATTGTAGGAAACCACTATATCTATACTTTATCAAAATTCCAATAATGTTTCCTATAAATTTCTCCATCTTTATACTTATCCTTAGAGACATTCGTAGACATATCCTTAGAAACATCCCTAGGGATATCACTAAATTTCATTCATCCATATTTCCAATGGTTGACTAAAATATTACTATAGTTCTAACTATAACAACACATGCATGATGTACATACATTATGTAACTTTTTTGGAATAATTAAAACATTACAGAAATAGATGTCCAAAGACAATATTAGTTTAGTTCCTTTAGAGACATGGAATATGATCTTCTGATTTGGTGAAAGATCTTGAAAATATCCTATAATGATATTCCCCTTTAGTATTCAATTCTAAAAAATTTAATTATATCTTATGGAATATAAACATATAAAAAGGGTGAGCTCAGATACTCAGTAAGTGTAACGAAGGAAAATATCTAGAAAAACATGAGCATATGAATGTAAAAAACATGAAAACAACTTTTCAATATCCTGGACAATATAACATGTATCAGAATGTCGAGTTGTGGAATAAATATTTATTTTTAATAAGAAATAAATCATAATGGAATCATGAGTATAAAATAATAATGAAAAACATGGAATGGGACATGAAATATTTGGCCTACACCTAAACATATAAAATGTTTTCAATTGTACTCAAGGTATTATTTCTAATGACCCCTAAGTAGTATGGGTTCTCACCCTATACCAACATAGTATTCATGGTTTACTAACATAACCATCTTGGTATTCATTACTCACTCCCATTACAATCTTGAAAGTCATGGTTCACTCCCATAACCATCTTTATAGTCAAGGTTCACTCCCAAAACAATCTTGGCGAACAAGGTCCTTTATGTCCATTTTATGAGATACAAATATTTACCCAATGAATTGTCAGAAGATATAGGTATCATCCATCACATTTTTAAAATAATACATATGTGATCCATAAGAACATAAATCAGTCATCTTATCAAAACCCATCGAATGAAATGGGATTCATAAACATCATTCAATCAAAACATAACCCATGGAAAATAAATGGTTTTCATAAATATAAATCTATTATAAACATAAATAATTATTAGTAATAATAATAATGGAATCATTGAATAATATCCCCAGTAAAACATAAGTAACATCATTAATGATTTCTCATATGGAAAATAATTTTTGAGAGATTTCTTGAAAACAATTCTTGTGGAAAATATCATTTATTATGTGAAAATGTTTCCTTTTCATAAAATTCCCCACAATATTTAAATAAAACATCTTCAATGAAAATTTTTATTCCTATAAAAATTATATAAATCATTAATTCTTCATGAATACATAAAAATACTTTAATGTCATATATGTTAAAAACATTCCTTTCTTACTATTACTAGAAAAGTTACAAAGTACCTTGTTCGGAAACAAAAAAATATCCATTTAAAATTACACAGTAATATGAAAAACATGTGAACAGATGAATTTAAACATCCATAATATCATACTAAAAACATATGTGAAAACATGTTTAGAAATCACAGATATGGATGATAAATATTCCCCAACTAAGACTTATAACAAAAAAATACCAAATATATAATAGATTGGGAAATAAATACTCATCACCCTATAATCAATATAATAATATACCTCATGAAAGATCTAAAATTATAAGGATATAAATACAACATAATATCCAAGATAAGGCTCATAATAATATAGTCATGGGAATTATAAATGCAATATAGATGAAACGAGTGGTTAATATGACAATGTCTCGAAGAAATGAGTCATACTAGAAACCCCATTACTAATTTAGTATATTTAAAATCATGAATCCCATGAATTTAAAAGACCAATTAAAGAATTTAATATCATTACATTAATAGATTTAAAGATATGAAATGTAATATGTCAGTATATACACCACACAAAAGAAGTGAGTGGGGAATATGGCATGTATCTCACAGAAATAAAAAGTGAGATGAAATTATCTTACCTCAGGTCTTGACTTCAAAATATCATGTTAAAACCTCTTATATAAAAAATATATGTTAAATATAAATCTATGAAATAATAATAGTCATATAAACATATCATATATTATTTACTTGGACATAATATTTCTTATTTATTAATAATTCCTTGTTAATGTTACACTTCAATTAATATCTATTTTGTTTTTCGTTCATGTATTTTCATCTTATCCTTAGACATATTTCATATAACATTATTTAATTATATTGAAAATAATAATCATGATATAAATATCTTATATATTCAGTATATAGATATTAATAACAATTTATAAATTGTTTAAACAAAAAATGAAATACACTGTTCATAGTGATTGTAGGTCGTATGTATGCATGAATACTATTTTCATTTTCCTGTAATTTTAAAATAAAAAAATCATGTGATATATTATAATTATAGAATAATATATATATATATATATCTTATATATTAATTTAATTTAACCTTACTATCATCAATTTGAAATATTTGTGAGAAATTAATCACATCGCATCTTGGAGATGGTAATTCATACGTACGCACGAGTGACGTCCTCATTTTCCCAAAATATTAGATGGAGGGTATAATGATTAACAATATATTATCTTTAAAAATATGTAATTATATCATATATATAATAAATATCATATAACAATAGATTTTGAACCTCAATTCCCACAGTGACTAGTGGTAAAGGAAAAAACGAACAATGTTGTTTTTTGTGGCGGTTGTTAACCGTACACAAGAACGATATGTTCGTTACCCATTAGATGAAAGTGTGTGTGAGTATAGATATACCCCTTAATATAACAACATACAAGGATGTTATGTATATTTATTTTATTTTATAAACTTGGAATAAAAAAATTAAGGATTTTAAGGAGGAAAATAATGTTTGGTGATGATCATCACCTCTCTTTGGGTATCTCATTTTGATTTTCACCAGAAGACTATGATGGCTGGATTTCTGAAAAAATTAATGCTTATAAGACTAAATTAATAATGTTTAGAGGATAATTGGGAATATTTTTCTGATCCAAAGGGCTTTAGATATGTGAATAACAAAGAAGGAGAGGATCCCTTTTATAATAGAGGGGAGGGGCACTTTTGGAAACTCCCAAAATATTAATTTAATGTAAATTTATTTTCTATTTCAAATAGTTCCATAATGATTTATTGAGAATATAATATGAGTATAGTATAAATAATCGAATATTTTTATTTTTATTCCTATTTAGGTCACAATATTTGCCTTATCTTCTGTATTTAACACTTTATTAAACCCTTTAACGCATACCATGACATCATGAATTTTTTTTTACTTTTTAGAGTTAATATATTTAATATAAAATGAAATAAAAACTCCATATAGATCATTGGTAACATACATAACCATATAATTTTTAGTTGGATGAATTTTATATTTTTATGAATTTCATAACATCTAATAAAATATTATTTATTTTCAAACATCATTTATGTTAATTTTCATACGATTAAATACTTGTCCTTGAAAAATATAGAAAAAACATGATAATATAAAAAAAACTTAAAATATATCACTAACATATAAAAATTATCTATAAAATTTATGGATGCAATTAGTTATGTTAAATTATATATATTTTATTATTTTTTCTGTCATTTAGCTGATATTTAGATTAATTAAACAATTACAACATCATCATAATGAAAGAATTTAATTAAATTTTTTACTCATTAAAAATTTAAAAAATAATAATATGAAGACAAATTATTATATTTGAAATGAAAATTTATAGTTTAATTTTCGTTTTGTAGAGCCCACTATTAAAAATTTATTTCTTATTAAAAATATGAGTATGACATTTTTAACTTATCTTAAAATAAAATATATTAATTGTCATATTATTAACCAACAAGATTAAAAGGGATAAAATTTTGGCTTAATGTTTATTTTGGTGTAAAATCACTTATCCAATGAAATGGGGATATGATTTAGTGTAATATTATAATATTATAATTTTTTTATCTTTAATTACCCAATTTACACTTAACCTTGGTAAATAAAAATTTACTAATGTAAATATTAATAACTTCCAAAAACTATGTTGGTAATATTAGTCTCAAAATATCTTAATTATTACAATAGTGTATGTATTTTTTTTCAAAATTCAATTCACAGAAGTTTCTAAATTAATTTTAATGTTAGTATCACTGTAGTGGGGAGAAGGTGAGTTTTTTTTAAAATGTTCAAATGCTTAATAAGTTTTTATTTAAAAAATTATTATAATAACATTAGTTTGATTAATATATATATATATAATTGATCTATTGTGACATTAAAATCCACTTTAAAATCGAATTTAACATTATCTATTATTTAAACGAAAAGTCATTTTTTAACTAAAACACAAAATTTTTCATTATTCATCAAAAAATGAAACTTCTCAGAAAATTTAAAAAAATTCAAAAAAAATAAATTTTAATATCCCAATTTTAAATAAAAATTGTATTTTTTCATATAAAAATTAGAAAATAATCAAAAATAAGATTTAAAATGGGTTATCAATTAAAAGACGATAAAATTACCCTTTTGAAAAATATTGGGTGTTATGCGTAAAATTGGGCTTGTTCTTAAATTATACCTATAAAATCTATTGGATGAATATGAAAAACAATCATTTGAAAATAAAACATATATATTCTATTAATATCATTCAATAATTGTAATTAATTTAATTTATTAACACAAAATGACTCTGATAGCATGAAAATAAATCTATTTCCATTATATTCAAATGGTATATATTTTCATTTCTCATTTATTAGTAACCAATAAATATTTATTATAAACCATATATTTTTATAAGATAATTAATATTATTCATAACCAAAAATTTAACTATAAGGTTATATCTTATTATATTAGATAATTATATTTTAATAATATATTATCATTCTGAAAAACTCAGTCTTGTGTGTAATGAAGGTTATCAAAATAACTTTTCAATGTGTATAAAACAAAAAAATAACAGTACTTTACATACCTCAACCTAATCTAATTGTTGTATATAGTGCAATCTCGACTTGGTGTTTATTATAACGTAAGCCAGACACAATGTTTTCCATACTAAAAATCCTTATTAATTATTTGGGGAAATCATAAATATCAAAAAGATTAAATTAATTTGAAAAACTTTATGTCACAAAATTTTGGGGTGTTACAGAGAGGGCATCAAGCTATTATTCCTGGAAGGAGAATTAGCTAAAAGGGAGAGGAAGGTCATGGGATCGCCAATTCTAGGTGGGTTGCTCAGTCATATTGGGGTCTTCGGTTAGGGTTCACCCATTGAGGAGGAGAAAATATCAGCCTGTGCAGGTGAGGGGCTTCTCATGATGGTGGAGGTCTCACTGAGTAGTGGAATGATTAAGGGTTACATATATGAGGATTTGTGACCTAGAGGTGGTAGATCATGAGCCATGATGTCCAACGGTCACAGATCTGGATGGAGGGGGCACTTAGTGGGGTGGCTCGTAGAGGACTAAAATGGTAGTAGGTCGATCTAGGCTAAATGATAGTCGATGACCACGATTATAGGGAGGTGGGATGAGGCATCTCCCACTATGATCTAGTCCGACGTTGTTTGGATCCTCCTATATCGTGAGGAGAGGGAGCGCCAGAAGGGAAATTCGGTGGAGGGGGTCACTGTGGATGTGATTCAATGGATGAAGGAACCCCAAATAGGTATCCATTGGTCCAGTAGTCCCTACATCATAGAATAAGACCTCACGAAGAATTCTACCCTCCTTTATTTGGTTTCAAGTGTGGAATTACACACCTTTTACAACCTTCCACCGCCCCTTTTAGATATTTTATCGAGTATATAAAATTGTCTTTCATTATAATAAAAATATTTTCATTATAATTATAATATAATTATTATTATCATAATCATAATAACATAATAATTATTATTAATATAAAATAATAATAAGTATTATTATTATTATAGTAATAAAATAAAAAACCACATAATGGTGGAATTGTTCCGATCACAGACTGGGAAAAATCTGGTTATTAGAATCTGAATGGTAAAAAAAATCACTGAATTAAAATAAAAAGTTCAAAAATATTAAATTTAATACATTACAACCAAAAAAAATATGTATTTAATATTTAGTATGGCCATAACATGGTCGTCCAAAATTGGATCGACACACAGTCTATTCCGTTAGTACTGAAATTAACACCTTTACTTAATTTTGATGAAAATTAATTTCTGTGGGCTTTAAAAATTAACACAAACCACCATATACAAATTGAATGTACTAAAGTCATAATGGATGTCGGCGTGATGGGGATTTTAATTTTTTTTTCATCTTCAGAGTTTCAGGACTTGTCCTATCAAAAGATACAAGCCCTAGTATGGTCTTGATGATATTGTGTAATCTATAGGATCACATAAACAAAAACAAAAACATATCTTTTATATTTTGAAGACACCCTCGATATCTGCTTTTCTTTAGTTATCATTGCTTGATGGATCCAATTCATGATCCCTCTAGACTATGTACACATCTTCATAAATCTTTTGGAGCATTTATTATAATGTTTGAGGTGATATAGTGGAGTTTTGATAATGCCTATGACGCCCTGATGGTCATTGCATTGTCAAGTATATGATGTGTGTGGGAGAACTCAATTTTATCTCTTGGATACAAGGATCCACTCTCTAGAAATTGGTAGAGGAGATAGAGGCTGTGATGAATTTTATATAAATAGTCTCTTATGAGAGCCTCTATCATCTTTTATACAGTGGATGTAAAAAATACCCGGAAGGGTTCCCCGTCCCCCATAGATTTAACGTCCACTATGTAAATAATTATGAAAAACTAAACTGTATCATAAATATCATAAATTATTTTATCACCTACCTAATATATATATTAAATATATTACATGATAAAACCGAATCATAAACTAGACTTGAAATTACTGCTAATATTAAATTAACCTATAATATTATAATAATATTCATTTGATTAATATTATTTGTTATATTTAATTAACTTGAAAATATTTTTAATAAATAAATTCAACCCAAATATTATTTATTGAATAATAATGAATTTATTTATTTATACATGATCAATAACATTATAAAACATTAAGACCTTATGGTGGGCCCCACCTTGTCCAGCATATCTATTCAACTGAATATGGTATATTCTTGAATACGCTATTATTTATGACCATATAGGCCCTTATCTTAATTATAGTGAAAAATATTCACAGACCAAGAGCAGAGTAAAGCAACCCATCAAGGCCCTTAAGGAGATAAGGGTAGACATCGAAACGACAAAAAACCTACAAACATGTACTATGTAAAATAGTCTTTTTGTATTTAAATATCTCATAAAGTAGGATACACACATGTGTCATCATCCTTTCTTAGTTTATTATTTATTGATCTCATTACAAGGATTTTCCTTTCCATTACCATGACCATAGATTTATGAAGGTACCACCATCCTGATAAAAATGCCCGAAATATATTACTTCCTTAACCCAAAAGAAAGAAATCCTTTCTAGATCATTCAAACAATGTCATACCACCACTGGCTCACCCACCATAAGCTACCTCACCAAGATTTCATTGTTATGGTTTCTTCATTTCATCAAGGTTTTCGATAAAATCGTACACATTGGTAAAGAACATAGTTCAGGAGACCAATACACATGTCTGTATATAGGAACAACCAATGAGACCCAAAACATGTCCCGTTCTTATTGGTAGTTCTATCCTTGTGATCTCACTACTAGATACCACCAAGTGAAAAAAATGATGAGATGTTGTCTCAATTTATATGATCACCCAACACCTGATAATCAAGAATCAATCTGGTCCTGTAAGTATGATATATCTAGACCATATGACCTTTGTATAAGATTAATTTCAATGTATCTCAAGGTTCTCATTATAAACTGAAATATACTACAACCTTTTGATAAGACAATTAATCTATGGACATTACCATTAAACAGTGGATACATAAATATCAACACAAAAATGATAAGTATACATCGTATATATCTAATTAAATACACGACATGGTTATCAAATGTTTGGTTTATCTTGGGTCTAAGGAACCCACTATTAAAAAAAACTATTACATGAAAATCATATATATCCTTTATATATTTCTATATAACCATCCTTGAGAAGTTATTATGA
This sequence comes from Viscum album, assembly GCA_963277665.1. NCBI lineage: Eukaryota > Viridiplantae > Streptophyta > Magnoliopsida > Santalales > Viscaceae > Viscum > Viscum album. The sequence continues at coordinate 1,135,676,610 of OY728155.1, read as the reverse complement.
AGAATTAATTACAAAGCATCATAAAAATGGTAGTCCATATATATTTATGAATGAAATTTTCATTTACCATTACATGGAAAATAGATAGAAAGTTTTTATATCATTAACATAAAAACATTTTTTCATTGAAAATATATTTATTCCATTATTTAAATAAGGACATGGATTATTTGGAGGATACTTATTGAGAAAGAAACATAGAAAATACTACTAAGAACTGATAAATCTTTCTTGGATAATATTTTATGAAAAAAATTTAGGATTCTTGGATGGGTCTTTTGGGAATAAATAATATCTATGCCCTAGATAAGGATGTTTTTATGGTATTTTGGTAGTTATTAGTCAAGATAAGGTTCTCCATTTCTATGTGGAAGTTAGAATACGAGGATCTCTTTTATAAGTGAGGGGAGTGGAACCCAAGTAAATACCCTTAAACATAAAATAATATAATGGAATTTTCAAGGAAAAGTGGTTGAAAATGGGAAAAATGAATTAGTATAGGTTAAAACAGGGTCATAATCCACTCAAACAATTAGATTTATAAAATATTTAGTTGTACATTAAGCATTATATATTAGTTTAACCCACTCATTACCCCTGCCAACCCTTACCGTGGTAAAAAGTTTTTTAGCACAAAAATTATTCATCGTTGATACAAATTAATTTGAACATATTTAATAAAATTTAATAATATAATTATAAATATTTAATCTATTATATAATATTAAATACATATATGTGGAAGAAATTAAATCAAATATCTGGACAAAATTCATAAAAACCATTTTTAAAGAAAATATATTTTTAAGTATAAGACTGATTTTATTCAAATTCATAGGTTACTAACAACCATTAATTTATTTGATTTAATATATTATCTACTCATTTAATTATGGCAATTAATTATGATTTATTAATTTAATTTATCAGCATGAAATACATTATGCGCATGAAAAATTGTTTTCTAAAATATGACTTTATTACCTTAAAATGATTAAATTTGTATTTTTAAATATTTGATCATTAACGTATGAATGATTATTAATTTTTATAAATTTAAAAAATTAATTTTACATAATTTAATACTCTAAATATGATAAAATACATTCAATAAAACATTTTCAATAAATTATTTATAATTAATATAGTCTTTCTTATGATTACTAAAGTGATTTTAGTAATTAAAATTCTTTTAATTTTCTTATTATATATCACATTTTTTATTGTAATAAATCAGTATTCAAATATGTTTAGTGTTTTTTGGATCAAAATATATCAAATGCATTGAATTTATTAAATATAGATATATTCGTAAATATTTAGGTGTTAAATTCTACCCCTTTATAAGAATTTTTCTATAAAATTATGTTACTCGGTGAAAAAAGTAGGATTATTCTACTCATATATCTTCTGGTTCCCATAAAGGTTACTCATATTTATATATTATCCAATAAAACATTGTCTAGGTGTGATGTATTTTTATATAAGTCTTTATCTCTTCGATCATGAATATCCACCAATTTTCCTCCTGAGAAATATCAGTATCTAGTGGCACGACAACTGAGTATAGTATATGTAAATTATTATGTATTTAAACCATAATAATTGATACATAGAGAACATAGTATAATTGAGATAGGTTTATTTGAAGTTTTGAGAGATAATATACCATCAGAATATGATCAAGAATCTCATAGGGACCTATATATTTATGCCTCAGTTTCCCATTCTATGAAAATATCAAAAATTTATTTCCAAGATATATTAATAGAAGTCTGTTTTCACCAACTCCAAACTCTAGATAACATTAATGATATGTAGAACAAAATTTTAATTGAATATGAGCTTACTTGATGTTTTTCTAAATAACTATAACATTCTATATCACTTCATCAACTAGAATAGGTCCCAATATCTTATATTCTCCACCATCATCCAAGTATGTTATAGTTATTCACTTTTATCCATATTTTTATTTTTAATAATTCAACTAAATACTCAATAGAATGCTATTGTTTTGAGAAAATTATATTAGAGGAATGTTTTTATCCTAACCACATTTGAAATTAATAGATAAATATTTCCAAATGTGTTATTTGGTTTGAATAGTCCTCTTATACTGAGTACATATATAAAGATGATATAAAACACTAAAGATTAACTCTGTATTCAATGATTTTTGTATAATTCTCTAGAACATCGATGTATACAATGGATATATATCATATTTTATTTTTATTGATACTCTATGTAAAAAAACAACATTTTTAAGGTTTAACCATTAAAGTTGTTCGAAAGATAATACTTCTCTGATAGTAGTTAAATGTGATGAATTTTTACGATGGTTAACTACAACCCAAATGGAATTATGGATTTTATATATCATAGTTAGTATTATGATGAACTAGATAGTGATGTTTTCCCAATTCTATATATCTATGTTTAATGGAGAATTCATCCACATATACTTCTAATGTTTAGCCTTAACTTACTGGCATTCTAAGCATCGAGATACAAAATCTGCAATATCCATCTTTATATTATCCCACCAGAAATATTATTTGACATCTATATGTGTATTTTTACTTCCTGGATGGATACATAATGATGATATATGTTCTTCATCTAAAATACTAGTCCCTTCATTGATACATCATTGTATAACACTAACCCTTATCCACTATAGGTTATTTTATATATAGGTCCATTCACCAACATTCTCTTCATCTCCTTGAAATTTTGTTTATATTCATTAGTACAATATAAATTGTTACCCTTTAGTAAAGTATTGTTTAGTTTATTTCATATCAATGATAAATTTCCCAAAAATCAACAATAGTTTCAATACAATCAAATAAAACTATGGATCTCAGTTACAATGGTTGGTCTGGGCCATTTCCCATTAAATTATTTCATTGAAGTATATACTGATATAAGTTTTTATCCCAACTAGGATAAATACTATGAGGGGAGGGTGAATTAGGGTATTCTATACTCAATTAAAAACCACTTCAGAACATATTTAATCATTAATAAAGAAATTATTCTCTCCCTTTCCTATAGAAATGTATCATACGAAATGAAAGCATGTGTGAGATAAAGATTACATGGATCACCCACATCGGGATACATCCAAATATAATAAAAATTAATATACCTATATAACAAAATAACTAAATAACACTACTATTAAACGGTTTGGAATAATCTCACTATCTCTCTTGGTTTACAACCCATCACATTTAGAATATCACATCTCTCTCTACTGATGTTTTCTTACTGCTCTATTAGAAGATTCTTCATTTTATCTCATCAACCAATACATTTATACCTAATTTTGTTCATCATGAAGATTTAATTTTATCATCATGGTGAATACCACTTTACCACTTCAATTCTATGAAAATTTTGATAGATTCTGAAACCTTTTTCTTTTTCACAATATTTTCATGGATTACACACAACACTACCAGCATTCATGCAATTTTTGTTTCCCATGAAGCATAGAAATTCACAAAACTACTATGTTAATCTTGAAAATATCAAATTTCATGTAACATGTTGATTTTTTTGGAAATCACATGGTCTTATAGACACATGTTCCTTTTCTTATTATGACTACTATTTGAGTTGTTGTTTTTCAAAAGATATAATATCACAAAACTCTTATGAAATTTAGAGTTCTATTATTTCTATTAGAGTTCAGCAACATAAATAGGGGGTGGGGGTAGCTTCCTATTTATTGATGTAGAAAAAAATTCATGTAAATACATTTTGAAACTTCTACTGTGCACACATACTTCCATGTGTGCTAAACATCAAGTATTTGATGTCACATTTATCATGCATCTCACCACCTTAAAGAAAATGAATCTCTATTTTGTGGGCTCTTATAAAAATCCGTATGCTACTCAAATATGACATTAATAATGATTCAAAACATGAAAGAAACACTATCATTTTCCATATTTTGATTTGGAAGCCCAAAATATCAACTTTTGTTCAACATTACGAAACTCCATCAATCCTTTGAGTATTTTTAACATTTACAAAAAAATAATTCCATTGCTAAAATATTTTTTCGCCTCCTCTAAATTTTAGACCCCAAACATTTTTCATAATGTGAAACAACACCAAATTTTACAAGAAACATTCTATACTACTTATGGTGATTCCACACTTCTGTCTTGAATATTTTTAACATGCATAGTCAAAAATCACATTGCTACTCCCCAAATGACTTTTTGAAACTTCTTTTCCAATAAACACAATCAACCCAAAAACACTGTAAAATCACCTTGAGGGATTACATCCCCTATTACCCTCACTTTTAATTTTATGACACAATAATTATATATTCTGTATCCAAAATTGAAAATTTCTAAATTTTTCATACAGACTTTCCTTCCTCATGTTCTTCAACAAAATTCTAAAAATCATCTACATTATCTTCCCTAGTCATAGAACATATAACAATATCATCAATAAATACTACCAAAAATCGTTCAAGGTAACATATAAATATTCATCTCATTAGATCAATTATGATAATAGGAGCACTGGTAAGTCAAAATGTAATCAGTATAATTTCATAGAGTCTCTACCTCATATGAAAAATTTCCCTAATTATATAATCCCTTTTAACAATTAGCTGATGAAAGATGGATCAATGATATATCATTGAAATATATTAATCTAAATACATATGATCACACATTCCATCATTATCGGAAAGTGGATACTTGTTTTTATAATGTTCTTGTTATGTTCTTGATAATCAATGAAAAGATGCATTTCCATATGTTTATTCTCAAAATAATAATTAGCCGACCATAGAGTGATGCACTTGGGAATATTAATCCCTTTTTTATATTCTCCTTGAGTTTATTCTTAAATTGTAGAAACTCAATTATGAATATTCTATAATAATTCTATGACATAGGTATAGAACTAGGTATATTTTTAATTTAAAACACAACTTAAAAATTTGAGGGAAGAGTAGGAAAATCATTAGGAAATACATCAAAATATTCATGAATAGTAGGAATATCTTTTAATTTTAGTTTATTCACATCTATTTGTTATAAATACCCCCCATGAATAGGTAGTTAGACAAATATAATAGATACTATTTCTACTATATTTTTATACTCATCCTCACACTAATAGATAATCATAGTGTTATCTGAAATATAACATGTGAATTTATTTCATTAGAAATTTATATGGGATCAATATTGGGGGAGCTATTACATTCCCAAAATCACATCAAATTTATATATTTAGAATAATAAGATTTTCAAGAAGTACATCCCCAAAAAAATCTTCCATAGATGACATAGTGACTTGAGATGTAGTCATCCTGCCATCAGGATTTTTCAATAATTAATCAATACATAACAATTGAGGATATTAATTAATATTCTTAGAGACATTATATGATATAAAATATTTTATATGACTATGATAAAATAGTATATTTTCTATATTGATCATACATTCTACCATCCCTACTACATCATTCAATCATTCATTACTTAATATAACCGAAATGGTTAGCATGGTAATAAAGTGGTTAGAATGTGAGTGAGTGGTAATATAATAAAAGAAATTAGTCCAATGAATTCCTAAATTATTAAAAATTTTCATCAAACCATAAATTTTTTTTTTTCAATCTAACATATAATAAAATCCCCATTAATCTAGATAGGGATATCATTTCATGGAAAACATACAATCTATATTTTACTAAAAATAGAAGATATTTCATAAATCTACACTTATCTATAGGTTAATCACTGAAGTTTTCTATTATTAATATATAACAATTACTAAACCATTATCTTATACCAACTATGGAGACCTAGTCATCACTAATTTTAATGTTAAATCATTTTAGATAAATATTCAACATATAACCAATGAATATGCACCCAAAAACCATAAAGTAATTATATATTTGGATAATATATATAAAAATGTTTTATTTCATGAAATATATTTAACTTCTTTAAAAAATTCCTTCTCACTTAGTACCCTCCATACATATATCCTACTTAAACTTGTTCTACATAAACTGGGGATAAATAAACAAAAGAAATGGTTCGATTTGATGCTCAGTAAGGGTAAACAATGGATATATAAATCGGGGATCATAAGTGCAAATAAAATGATAATAAAGCTATGAAAAGGTAATAATCATACATAAATTTTATACCCAAATGCATAAATCTCAAATCATGAGTCATGGAATAAAATATTGACATAACATAAGGAATTAGTAATAAGTGTGTAGAACATCAAACAATATTGAAACACAGGTGAAAAAAATTTCGATAAGAATATGATATATGAATATTTTATAAATAAAACCATTGAACTCATATTCTAAAGATAACCACCAATATATTCACTATATAGTAATCTTGGGATGACCATTTGTGCGTGTTCTTGGGCATGGGTTAACCATCTATTTAAAATTTATAATGGGATAAAAACCTATATACCCTCCTATGATTGGGATAACCATCTATAAAACATTGATACCATAACACATAAAACATTACCCAATAAATTGGAGGTCTATAACTAAACCACACAACACATAATAATAAACCATTCAAATATATTCCACAAGAACATGAAATGACTCATCATTCTTTAATAACATAATTATCTTGTGGGAATGAAATAGGTTTAATGATAAATTCCTTAAAAAATCATCATCATAAGTCATAAAAATAAATAAATTGGATGGTATCAAAATATAATATCCATAATTAAGCATAACAATACTTAATGGATGTTAAAAATATTAAAATCAATTTTATAAAATCATCAAAAATATTCACTAAAAAATATGACTAAATATCAAAAATTTAAAAACTAAAAATTCTAAAAAAATGGGAATAGTATTTTTATTGTAAGCCCATGAAAACATATAATGAAATAATTAAAATGAAAAATTGTAATTATGAGGAAAAAATATATTTATGTTACATAATTTAAAAATCATTATTTTTCTATATCTATAAAAAATTTAAAATATATTCGTAAACAAAATTTTTAAAAGTTTCATTTTAATAATTTCCAAATAAATTCATTGGTATTAGAAAATAAAATTATTATTCATTTATTCATTGATAAAAACTTTCTGTTTTTTTAAGTACATAGATGTATAATAAAATTATTAATTTCTAAATGAATGAAATATGGTTGTATTTGTTGATAAACAATATTTCATAATTTTTGAGTATCAAAGAAGAAGAGAAATGGAAAAAATAAATCAAAAAAAGGAATAAATATAATAAAAAGAAATATTTTGAATTAAAATATTAATGAATATACAATTTCCAATAATGGAATTTGAATCCTAGACAATCACAAAAAATAGTGAGCTTGAAATTAAATCCCTTATATTTTTAGTAATATTTGAATAAAAAATCATGAAATACACAACCATATAATAATTTGTAATTACACATAATTTTCATGAAAATCACTATAAAATTAATTCAATGGATTTATGTTCACCCAAAAAAATAATGAAGGTGGTGAAGATATGACATATCTCAATGAAGAGAAATTTAGATGAGGAGACCCTTAACTCAAGTCCTAACATTCTTCATAAACAATATAAAATCATCTATATTAAATTTATATATATTCATATAAATAATTAATGTATCAATTTTTTATAATTATATTACTATATATATCAACCCGTTATAATTTCTAGATGATTATTACTTAAAAATTATTTATTAAAATCAATACTCTGGTGTAAACAGTTTTTTTTCAACATAAGTTTTGATTCAGTGATTATAGTCCTTGAAACATGGTCATGATTTCAACATATCCATAATACTAATAATTTCATAAATATTATATTTTTTAATTACATACATTTTTAGAACAATCCATGAATGGAATTATTAAATAATAAAGGAAATCACTTCATGGATATTGTAGTTTGTATATACCCATGAGCGATAATGAAAATTTTTGTGTTTCATTCATTGATGAGTTTGGTCATATATAAGGATGAGAAATGCATTAATTTTTCATAGGATTGAAGGGTAAGAATATAGACAATATATTACCATTAAATAATAATAAAATTATCATAAATATCATATATATTCATTAAAAACATCTATATAACCAACCATGATATGTGGTGATTAAAATTAAATTACATCGCTTCAAGGAGAGGGTCGTTCATACTTTTGCATGAGTTATGTTTTCATTTTCAATAGATGGAACACAGATTGGAAAATGTTATACCATTTAATTAATATTATTATTATATAGTAAATGTAATTATTTAATTATGTTAATATGTATGTGGTATATTTTTATGAGTTTAAAGAAGAAAAAATAATGAAAAAGGTCAGTAATAACATAAAACTCTTCCTTGGAAAATATCATTTTAAAACCCTAATGATACATGGATAGGAATTCTGGGATGAAAAAAAATTATATGTAAAATATATGGATTCTGGGATGTTATTTAGGTAATACTTGGTAGATCTAAGGGGCTCAATTGGCAAGGAAAACTAAGAAGATGTGGTGTCATTTTATAAGTGAGTGGAGGACACCCTTGTAAATACAGTTAAAATTAAAATAATTTAACGTAATTTTCATGGGATAGTGGAACCGAATATGTTATGTTTTTAATATAGCATATATTATAGTTTAAATAATTCTAAACATTCAGATGTAGAAAACGTTTAGAGATAATTGAAGGTGTATCTCATATTTTGACCCCCAATATAACCATTTTAACCCTAGTCATGGTGATATGATTTCTAAAATATTAATTATTCATTATAGTTAATAATTAATTTTAACTTGTACCTAATATTTATTATACTAGTTTCAAATATTGAGTCCCTTTTAATAGAATAAATTCCTAGTGTGGTAGAAATTAATTCTAATATTTTCATACAAAATGCATACAAACATTTTTAAAAAAATGTATTTTTATGCATATAATGATTTTGTGTTCATTAATTATCTAGTAACAATAATTAGATAATTAATGATTTATTATATTCAATTAGTTACCTAAAAATTTAATTAAATTCAATCATAAATTGTTATTAATTTAATTTTTTACATAAAATATAGTGTTCACAAAAAAAAGTTTTCTAAAAAATAAATGATTTTACCATAAAAATAATGAGTTAATATTTAAAACCATTTGAAGATCAAGGTATCAATGATTGTTTATTTTTTCACATGCATTTACAATAATTTTACATAATTTTAAAAATCTATAAATGAGAAATTATATTTTAAATGAAACATATGCAACAAAAAAATATTTCGTAACAAAATATTTCTACCTATCCAAGAATAAATAAACAAATATATGTTATAATAAATTATTTGGTTTGAAAATTTTCGTTTTATTTAATATATTGTAATATATTTTACAACAAATTGTGATAAAGAATTATACCCCTATGTCTGGTGTTTTTTTAATGTTCACCATCAATCACATCGAATTTCTAAAAGAGAAATATGTTCTAAAATATAGGGGTGTTATATAATGAAACATCAAGATGTATCCTTGAATAATAATTCAATATAAATGATTATGAAAAACACTAAAACAATATGACATTATCTTCATTGTAAATAGGGATTCCTATTTTTCTTTATGATTTTATTCATCACCTTTTTCTAGTTAAAAAATAAGATATTAGTTTGTATAACAATAGTAAAGGAATATGTCTTTAACATTATTCCACTTCAAGAAAAAATTTCATTCCCTCTTGAAAGAATTTATATAATTGAAAATAATATATCCATTGCTATACGTGGTTTCTTCATTAATTCATTGAAAATTAATTTTCCAAATATGTAATGATTTACACCATGAGTAATACACATCCCTTTCATTCTACTTTCCAAAATTATACTCGATGAAACCTATTTAAATAATTTTGATATAAATTTTAAATCTTCTTAATAAATAATTTAAATCATTAAATCTTTATTCTATTATAGAATAATATTATGTCCATTGTCATTTCAAATATATTTAAATATTAATTAAACTCATTGAATCATCCATATAATCTCACGAAGGATTTATTTGAATGAATAAAACATTTTAATTTGAAATATCATTTAGCTCATAAAAAATAAATACATAATATTCCATGTATATGAAAATAGATAATTATTTTTTCATCTTAAAACATAAATTCTATTTTTATTCCCTATCTAGTTCATTGCGGTAGTAAAAATATCTTCACATGAAAAATAAAGAATCATTTGAAATGATAAATAAATCAAACATCATGGTAATCTTATAAGAGTATATAAGTCAATACCTTAATTTTGAAAGAGTTTTTCATCAATTTTTTAAAATTATTCACTCTATAATAGACTTTTAATAGAATTTACTAGTCCATATAGACCCAAATATTTCATCCCATCATAATATTATTTTAAATCATAAGAGTTTCCAAGATTTTATAATAGTTATGACATGAATTTCATAAAATAATTTATATATATTTCATAATTTCCTTGTACATGGTCAAAATCTGGAAACATCAATAATGTAATTTGCATAGCTCCAATTTATTAGAGTCTGCACATTGTAAAAAATATATATCGAAACATAACATACAAAATATCAATGATCTAAATTTTTTAAATTTTTAGACTATAAAATATATGGTTTTATATAACATAATTTGATATATAACATTTATTTATTTACATAATGTCCAAAGATCTAATCTTCAAACATAAGATTATTCTAAAAAATCTATGATGAGTAAGAAAATATACCTGACACATATTTTCATTCTTATAATATGTATGATCATTATTAACAACATAAATAATATATTTACCATAGATTCAATTGACACATAAGATAATTTCTCTAATTTCTAATGATACATAACATTTTAGACATAAGATAATTTTTGAAAATTCGTATACATAGTCTATTGTCTCTAGTCATAACCATGAATAATATTCTAACGTGAGAAGATATCTAGACAATTAAAATACATAATAAAAACATCCTTGACACATAATATATATTTATTTTTCATCACATGATTTTTAACAAAATAACTTTAGAAAAATATTCAATATAGAGTAAAAATTTTAGATTCCTTTTGAACTTGATATAAAATATTCTAAGAATCATTTCCCAAATATAGAATAATTAATATAAAAATCAAATAATGAATTATAATATTTATCATATTCAATAACATCAGAGATCGTATGAATAGTAGATAATAAAATCAATGTAAAATATGCAAAACAAAGAGAGGGGGAAAATATTTTTGAATCAAAAATGATGTGAAATTTAAAGGTGCCACTAAAAAATCAATATATTTTTGATAATTAAAAAACATAACTATATTACAAAAATAAGCTCCCATGTCTTATGGATAAAATTTTTTATGATAATGAATGGTCGATCCAGAGAAAAATAAAAGGATAATATTTCCCCCTTTTAATAATAAGTACTAGATTATAATTAATAGAATTTCTCTAAATAAAATAATTAATTATGAACAAGGGTCATGAGAACATATTTTACTCCTTTTAATAAGAAAAATCATTTAAATAAAAAAACATGAACAATGAAAGAATACTTTAATAGAATATAAAATCATGTAATAGATTTAGCATGCTTAAGCATTAAAGAAAAAAAAATATAAACAACCTGATAATGTAGTGAGGATGCCAATAAAAAAACAATAATTTTAAATATATTAAAAAATACAAATTATATAAAAAATAAAAATTATTATTATATAATAAAATGGAAAAAATAAAAGGAACCCTCTTAATATAATCTTTCTCTATATAAAAACACATAAATTTAAAAAATTTCATTCTTGAATATATTCTATCTTGAGTACTTGTCAAAGTAAAATCCTCTTATATAAAACATTTAAACTAAAATGATTAATAAAAAATATAAATATATTTAAATAATATATAAAAATATATATAGAACATGTCATGTATGATAATGATAGATAATAATTCAAAATACATTACCCAAGTAGAATATAACAAGTCTTTTCAACACCTGAAATAATAAAATAGTGTACAATATGAAATAATAAAATACAGTTTAGAAAATTCATAATACAACATATTTTATGGAATTTAAATGTGTTAATAATTATCTTAATTAGTTTAAATTCAAAAAATAAAACATTTAAGGGTATTCATGATTTTACCCTTTGAATGGGAATAAAACAATTAATATAAACCTTTGATTTTTCCACAATGCTTCCAATTTCTATTTCAATTTATTTATTTTGACAGTAATAATGATTTTATAATGATAATTCCCCCCAAGTAAAAAAATAGCATACATTTTCATAAAGTCAAATTTATCTAAAAATTCAGCAGTTCAATCATCATGTATGACATAAACATATTCATCTTTTTAATGTTTAAATTTAAAAGAAATATAATATTTATAAATATAATTTTTATCACTAAGAATGAAATCATAAGATTTCCTTGAGTATTTTATTAATATAACATAATTCTCATCTGATTAACAATAATAAACCTTAATACCATGAAATAAAAATATTCAGAATTAAGGGAGTATAATGATTTTACCTCATCACTCCAATCCATAAGATATAAATTTACCTTTTTTATTTCAATGCTTAGATTCAATGTTTGAAAGAGATTCACCACCAGATTCCACATTAATAGGACATGTAGATTCTATTGTCCTCTTTTATTTCCTTTTGAATTCTAACTTTTTTTAATTTATTTTTATATTTGAGTTATAGGAAGTCCAGACTCAAATGTCTCATTTTTTTGATTAATATCATCCAACCTCATCTTCTCTATCCTTCTTGAATTTTTTTCTCATAATGTATAACGTTCTAAATCAATTAGAAATATATAAAATTTATTCACTAGAATCCAATCAAATATAATATTTATTAGAATCTAGATATATATCTTCATCTGTAAAGATTAGAAACATTAAGAGAAATATTTTCTTTCCTAGATATCATATAATCATAAGCTTAGTATTATATCTCAACATCATATATCACGACTATTATTATTAAAATATTCATTTTTAGACCACAAATAGGTGTAGAATATTTAATGAGAGTATAGATTCAACTTCTTCTTTCTAGTGGAACTCTAAGAACATTTAATCCTTAATCTTGTTCAAGAATAAAATTTCCAATCGTGGAAACATCCTTCACTACATTAGTGGGTCTTATATTAATTTGCGTAATATTATCTCTATAAAATATCATAAATTTTTCAAACATGATTTATCTATCTTATACGTCAATTTTATAACATAATTGGTTCTGTTATAGGAACCATCAATTATATCCCACCTATTATAAGTGTTAATACATTGAGAAAATCCATTAAACTCATCTGGTCCCAATCCACTAATGATAAATTTAATGGATTTTGAAATGAGATCATAGTAAGTATATTATTTTGAATTCAATTCATAAGGTTCAACAGTAGAAATGTTTAAGGGTTTAACAATCATTAAAAAATATTCCAATAAAAGATTCATTAAATATACAAGCATTATAGAATATAAAAAACATAATTATCCCATTTGAAATTTAAATATTTAATAATAAACATATAGTTTTTCATGGAATACATAGAAAATAGTCATTATCTAGTTGGCTATTTCATTATATCATGTTATGGTTAGAAATTTAATCTCTTTAAAATATAGTTTATTACATGGTAAATATATTCAAGATTGTTGATTTGATACCAAGGGATGGTAACAATTAGAAATTAAATTTATCTTCATGATTTAAATATCAAATGTATATATTCCTAGATACCATATTCAACACCAAAATTTATCTAAGATAACGATAGGGAAAATGAATCCAGGGGTGAATTGGGTTATTTTGAAAATATCACCAATTTTAACATTCCCTCTCAATGTAGATTTAGTTTTTTTTCAGTTTTTAGTAGAGTTAATATAGTAGAAATAAATTCAAATAATGATAATAACACACAAAGTGTTTATAATAGTTTAGAGTATCAATAAACTCTCTTAGTATACTCCACCAACTTCTCATGTAGTCTAAGTGATTTTATTCATCTATTTTTCCTATGTAACTCACAAAAAAGTATAAAAAGTTGAATATTAGTATAAAAATTTCTTTTATTAGGACTTTATATACTTCTACTAGTAACCTGATCAACTAATTATATGTTATTTAAACATTACCCTTAACTCATAAAAATTAGTTGTCACTTAACCATATCTAAGTAAATGAAACTTAAATTTAGTCTATAAATGAGTAAAAATAGAAACTAAATGAAATGTAGAGTCGAAAACAATTCTAGTGCATAGTTGACAGTAGCAACTAGCAGTATATTATTTCTCCACATAATGAATTAAACGTGAAAGAGTAACTCTGATAATACATTATTTTAAATGATCTTGTATAAATACCGTAGTAGTATCAAGTGATCTTCAATGTATATAAACATTCCTATTTACCCTTATTTGTTTATCCTCCAACTTTTTTAGTCATAAAATATGATATAACATCAAATAGAAGCAGTAAAGGAATATGTGTATATCCTCTTATCACAAGATAACACCTTATCAATCATTATATAAAGAATATGTATATAATATAAAATAATATATTCATTATAATACTTCATTAATTTGATAATTCATTAAAAATATATATGTCAAAGTAGAAAAAATTTCATCCATGAATAACACATAGATACTGTAGTATCAATTCTAAAATAAACTTCTTCAGAACTTTTGAAATAGTTTTGATATAAAATTGAACTATTTTTCCTAAAATTAGTGTATATGAATCTTCAAATTCCCATGAAATATTCTCCATGTCAGTCAAAATTTAAAAAATATTAAATTATTTATTAAACTCATTTAGTATGTCCTAAAAGATCAAAAATTAATCCATTGAAAATATAAAATATTTATATTTGAAATATGTTTGAAATCATAATAATATTCATAAATTACATTCCTTGTATATTTTATTATTTAATTATACATGTATCTTTATACTTAGCTTCAATTTCTTTTAATCTATCTAGGTCATTGTGTTTCGGAAAATTTATTCATTTTACAACTAAAACTACATTTTAAATGATGAAGGAAACAATCATAAAAGAAATCTTTTGAGATCATATGAGTCATTTCCTTTATTTTGTAAGATTATTTCCACCAATTCATATATATTTCACTTCCTACAAGTCTTTCCACATAACATACATGTATATACCTTACCAAATATTACATAACTTTTTAATAGTCCTTCAAGTCATTATATTTTTCATATATTTCATAAGAGTCATGCATTTATTTTTTTAGAGGTGTTTACTTTCATTTCATAAGAGACTTTTACAATATCAAAATCAAAAAACATCCAAAATTTAAAGTAAATAGCTTCAATATGTAACCGTATATAATTTTTAAAAAATATAGCTATAAACTTATCTTCTCAAAAGTTCATGGAACAACAAAAACAATCTCTCTAAAATATAAAATGTAAGGTTTTTTAAGACACGTTTTAAATAAAAATTAATAACATATTTGAATATCCAAACATCCAATATTTAAACATATGATTATTATTTAATGTTTTGATTTTTAATATAATATACTTCTCAAATTATATGTTTCTATCAATACCAAATATCTTCTACAAAAGCATATATAATATATTTTCCATATTACTCAATGATAGGTAAGATATTTTTTCTAACATACAAGGATATGTAACATTTTGAAGTATACAGATTCATGAATCATCCAATATTTCAAATAATGTATTTAGTATGCACCATGTGTAATATTATAAAATTAAAATATATCCATATAATTAAAATACAAAATAATTATATACTTGATATGTATGATATTCTTCCTTTTCTTTATATGATATGTGAAAATCTATACATAAAAAAATTATTGAAAATAAAAGACAAATTTTATGTTTCTTCTAAACATGATTGAAACTATTAGAAGAAACATTCCTTAGACATAAAATGTGAGAACATCCAAAATAATAATAAAATATATAATAATAAATATAAATCATCAATTATGAATAAAAAAATATATTATAGTTAATAATATCACATATTAGATGAAAATATATAATAAAATAACAGAAATAAATATTAAATCATGTGATGGTTATGTAATTATGGGAACATAAATGACGACGAATGGAATTGAGCCACTCAAAATAAACTATAATCAATAAAAACAATTAAAACTAGTAACTATAATTATAAACTAAAGTCTAAGTAGATGTAAACTAAAACAATTATCATACCTTGAATGTAATATCTTAAACACATGTTTTATAATATTTAAAATAAATTTAAAATTTAAAATAATCATACAACAATTCATAAAATAAAAAAAAATTGAAAATAAAAATGAAGAATAGAATAACAATAAAATAAATAAACATTTCATCAATTTAAGAATGAGATAAATATTTATAAGAAATTAATAAAGGAAAGTAAATTATACACCTTTTTATAATTTTATCATTTAATTATAGACATTATATAATCATGAATGTCACACCGCAAACATTTGAATTATTTTTATTATTAATTGGTATTAGTTATCCTCTTTAAGGTGCGGGTCAAATACATGTTTAATTTTTTGATATTTGATGTTTTTGGTGGGTTTCATACCAGTGCACAAGAAAAAAACGGTTGGCGGTAACTATGTGGTCAGCCCAAATGCACGTGTGGGATACCAATTACATAAAATTATAAAACATTATGAGATGAGACCATTTAAATGTTTAAGATGTGATAATAATAACATTAATGGGTTGATAAAAATGTTTTTTTAATTAAAATTTTTAATGATGTTATTATCATTAAATTGTTATAAATATAATTATTATTTGGTTGTTATTAATTTTTTTTATTATTTTTGTTGTTTTTATTATTATCGTTATTATATTTTTTTATTATTAACATATTTTTTTATTTGTTATTGTTATTAATTTTATTTTTTTATGGGTTTTAATCATCACCTTTTATATCCATCACAATCACCCCTCTATTCTTTATTACCCACACTCCCCCCTCTCTCCCATTTATACTCTTTCTTTTTTCCCTCTCTCCAACCACACCCCCTATCTATTTTACCAATCATGCTTAACTCTTTTTTTCTCATGTGTACCATCTCTCCACACCTAACCCCTCTGTCCCATTTAGTCCATTTTTTAATCCTCTCTCAAATCTAACCTTTCTCCAATCAAACCAACTCTTTTAAATCCATAATTCCTCTCCCATATATCTCACTGTTACTCAGTTTTTTATTATTCAGTTTTTTATTCCCTATATACCTCTCTCCACTCACACCACTCTCCCCATTAACCCGCCACACACACCACCCCTCTCCCCTTATCCCATCAAGCACTCACCCCTCTCCCCTTATCCCCCCACAAACTCACCCATCTCCCCTTATCCCACCACAATCCTACCCCTTACACATGCCCTTCTCCCATATAGCACTCCTTTTGAAGGCTTCTCCTCCCTCCAGTGGTTCCATACGATAAATTCTCTTTCCATATTCTCATCTCTTCACGCAATTATGATGTTTTTCCATGTGGTGCTTATTATTAGGTGAATCCTAAATGTTATCATTAATATGTATCTTGGGATTCCTTTTGATTCAGGGTGTGTGATTCATCCGTGTAGTATCATTCTTCCTCCCATTGATGTTTCATTGCAATCATACGAAATATCGGTAGGCATTTCTAACTTTTTTCCTTTCCAAAACACTCCATGAGAACTTGTGTGTTTTCATTTATGTTAGAAATGTGTTTCTTACCTCTAATATATATATGGATTGATTAGAATAATTATTTCAAGTTAGTAGAATTTACTAATAATAGGTTTTCAATGGTATTTTTGTGAAATACCAAGGTTTATAGTGCCTAGGGTTATTGTTTAAAATGTAATTATTAATTAATGTTAAATTAGGGGGTTTTATAAAATATTTAGCCTTGATTGTGTTGGAATGGATGCTTATTGTTTGTGTTCTTGATTTTATGTGTATGATTTGGTAATAATTTATCTTGTTAAATGTTTTATAATGTTGTCAAAAGGGTTTTATGGTTATAGTGAGTTTGTTTTATGCTATTTAAATATTGTGGATGGTTGGATTTGGTTTTACAGAAAATGGAGAGTTTTTTGGAAATGGATTAATGTGTGTTCCATGAAATATTGGTTTCTTAAATGTTGTTTAAAATGGAATCCCATAGGGGGTATGACCATTTGTCTTTGTGTGTGTGTTTGGGAAATTGTTTGGATTAAGGGGATGTTTGGCATTGTGAACATTAAGATGGGTTTAAAAACGGTTTGTAAATGTTTTGATAAATGTATATGGGTTTGTAAGAATAAAGTCCTGGTTGTCATGTTTTTAGAGTTTTGTGTTTTTCCTAAAATGTGGAAAGTCTTGTTTAGCAAATTCTCGGGGAGGTGGTGTTCCTCATGGTTTTTGAAGTGATTTCGAAATGGCTGGTGGGCATAAGTTTTCAATAATGGAGTTGTGATGTGAAATTTGAGGTTTATGAAATGAGATGTGTTGTTAAGCTGATGAATTGTGTAAGTGGCATCATGTGATTCTTAACTTCTTTGCGACAAAAATGGAAACTCGGGTATCTAGGTGGGTGGAAATGTACTAGTATGCTAGTGATCCCATGGGGTTTGGACCATGTTTCACATAGCATGTTTGACGCTGACAATACTAGAAAAACTATGATGATGATGATGTGGTTGGGGAACAATAGGTTATGTGTATGTTTCATACTAGTGTCTTGCGAATGAGAACATATATTTCTATGGTTACAGATACACCGAGATTTGCGGTACCTTGGGCCCATAGATAGCTAGTTCTTAGGGATGTTCCCGTGAATAGTGATCAATGACTATAATTCACCTCCCATCATCACATGATAGATTAGGTTGGTAATGTTAAATGTTAGTGTTTTTTCATTAAAGTGGAATTCATTTAATTTTTTTTCCATTTAATGTTGTTCCATTGAAAATTTTTAATAGTACTGTTTGGTTTGGTTTTTTGTTATAAAATGGTGGTTTCCATGAAAAATGGATGTTGATGTGTGTTAGCCTTTAAATAGGTAATGTTGTGGTGTTTAATAAAATTTCAAAATTCTATTTTTATAATTATATTTAAACCAGGTTTAATATAATATTTTGGGAAAGGAAACAATTCGAATTTGTGGTGATTTCATACTAAACTATTAGCTCACACCCCACCTATACCAATAGGTTTCGGTAGACCCGGGATGTTTAGCAGGTTCAAAGTTATTTCATGTTTCTTGTCTCAGGTGATCGTGGGTGGAGCGGGATAGGTGTTATGGTTGGAGGCGAACAAGATGACACAAGGAGATAGTCGTAGCATGGTCTAATATTAGTTTATTTACATTTTTTATTTTCCTTGTTTTAGTCTTTAGTCTGTTTAGTAGCATATTGTATAAGGATCAGTTGTTTATTTATTTATGTTCACCTCTTGGTTGTTGCTGCTTGTTCATTGTGATTAGTTTATTTGTTTGATCCTATTTTTGGGCTGAAATCATTCCCACTCGGTTTATATATATGATGCCCAACACTAGTTTACAGCCCTTGGGGATCGGAAATTCCCTTTCGGTCATGTCGCGGACCGGGTTGGGTGTCGGGTCAGAGGGCGTCCTGACTTGGTTCGTGACAAAATGGTATCAAAGGAGGCCATTTTTATTTAGTGTTTCCAATAGATAGAGATTAGTACTGTCAGGAATCAATAGGTCGGTACAAGAAGGACTTCGTGAACCATTTATCATTCTAAACATTGAGTTTCTTGAGGTAGTCTGAGTTTTGATTCTCCTGCTTTTTTGGGATTGAGGATTGATAATAGAGGAGTGTCGGTGTCATGTCGTTACCTCACATGGTGTAGTGACCCATGTGGAGGTTGAGTGCATGGTTGATCTCCTCCTAGTCATGGATGCTTGATTGGGACGTGACTCACTACCATGTCATCGGGGTTATGTGTAACTTCTAGTTCCCCATTCCATCAATTTTTTGGGCATGTTGGGTTTCTCTTTTATTTGATTCTGGTTGGTACAAGTGGGTTTTTGAAAAAAGGGTTTTAGAAATGAAGTAGTTATCTTTAAATGACTTAGATTGTTTAAATGGGTTCAAAAAATTTAATTTATCATGGTTTGATAATTGGGTAAATGCTTATATTTTTTAGGAAGTGGTTTGGATGAAACCACAGGTACTCCTTAGGAACGTTGTCACATATGAGGTCATGTATGGAATGTGTGTGTTGGTGTATATGGGTAGAAGTGGATGAAAACATGTGCAACAGTTCATGGGATTACTTGGAGTTGTGTTGAAATTAAACAATTGACCTTTTGTTATAAAGTTATTTTCAAAAGGGGAAATTATTTTTGGAAAATTGAATTACGTTTAAATAGTGGCAGTTGGTTTTTTGAAATTGGCCTTGAAGGAATGCCGTTTTTTTAAATATTTAAATTTATATGTGGATTATGAAAGAATTTTTTTGGCCGCGTTTATATTTGTTTGGTTGTATCTGGATGTAGTTTCCCTTATTAATGTTGTTTCAGCTTGATTTTGGTTTTGGCTCATGGAATGTTTTGGTTTTGGGTTCCATGTTGGCAATGTAGCATTAAAAGACTTTTTGTTCTTTTATCTTTGATATTTAATTTTTGCTGCAATTGTAAGGTCATCATTTCAATGGAGGAATGTGATGAACGTGTTCCATTACAATCCAAATTATCTTGTTTCTCTAAATAGGGTCTTCTGAATCATGCGTTTTTCTTAAAAGTGTGTTTGGCCCTTGTATGAGTTGATCTCGGTTTAGCTGTGTTCTTTTGGAGATGTAAGTGAATGTGGGAGAATCAATGTTTGTAGTTATGATCGGCTTCACTGCTTGGGTTATGTTTTTCCTATAATTTTTTCTCTAGTAATTGGTGATTTCTGGTTCTGGGATGAGGGTTCTATGTTTTAGTAGATGTGTTGTTTCTTTTCTGCTATAGATGTTAGTTTGGATCGATTTGGAGTTCCCAAATTTCCCTCCCCCCATGGTGGTGTTTTTTAGTTCTAATTCATGAATTAGGGGATTTCTTGTGGTGGGGAGAACCCTATTATGTTCTACCCTTGTTCTGTGGTATGGTTTCTATTTGATTTAGTCGGGTGTGACTTATATAGTGAATAGTCATCTTGAGGATCATATTTTTTCCCAATGGTTTTGGTCGGGCATCAACCTGATTTTTGGTTATCTTTCTGCTAAATGACTTTCTAGGGGAAAAATATTTTTTGGTGGGGATAATTGTCACACCCTGAAAATTTAAATAATTTTATTTTATTATAATTTGGTTTTTTTAGCCACATCAAGGTGTGGGTTGATTTCATGTTTAATTTTTTTTAAATTTGATGTTTTTTGTGGGTTTTGGACCAGTGCATGGGAACCACACCGTTGGTGGTAACCAGGCGGTCGGCCCAGATGCAAATACAGGTTACCCATTACTTAAATTAATAAAACATTATGAGAATGATAGAATGTAACTGTTTAATACATGATAATAATAACATTATAACATAGATAAAAATGTTTTTTAATTAAAATTGTTACTGATATTATGATCCTTAATAAAAGTAATGGCGTTGTTATGATTATAATTTTTTTTTTATATTATTATAAATATTCTCATTAAAATTTTGTCATTATTATTTTTGTTATTATTATTATTATTATTATTATCCTTATTATTATTAACATCATTTTTTATTTGTTATTGTTATTAATTTATTTTTTAAGCGTTTTAATCATCACCTTTTTTATCCATCACACTCACCCCTCAATTCTTTATTCCCCACGCACCCCCTCTATCCCATTTATTCAACTTCTTTTTTATTCTCTCTCTCAAATTAAACACCATATTTATTTTACAAATCATTCCTAACTCATTTTTTCTCATGTGCACCCTCTCTGCACACCTCACCCCTCTCTCCTATTTAGTGTCTATTTTTTTTATTCCTCTCTCAAATATCACCTCTCTCCAGTCACACCAACTCTTTTTTTATCCATCACTCCTCCCCCACATCTCTCCCTATTACTCACTTTTTTATTATTCATTTTATTTTATTCCATATATACCTCTCTACAATCACACCACTCTCCCCATTAACCCCCCACGCACACCACCACCACTACCACAAAATTGGGTTTCCACATTGCCACCCATTAATAGCACTTTTTTAGCATTGTTAAAGGTGCCCCCTTTATCTTTTCATTTTTAGAAGCACTGATAAATGGGGGCTTCATCAGTTCTTTTTCAAAGCTCTAATAAATTATATATTTTAAAAAAAAAATCATAAAAAATAATATATTGATATATAATATATTTATAAATATATAAATATAATGTATATATATTTTGAAGTATGTTTTAGAGAAGGATAAATGGAAATCTAAAATTAATGTTCAAGATATTTTGTAAAATATGCATGTAAATTATTTGAAAAAATATTCTTAATTATTTATTTTTTATTAATCATTGACTAATAATCATTTAATAACATTTTGAAGACAAAAAAATAAAAAAATTAATAAAATATCTTTAATAAGTTGAAAATATAACTCAAACATCAAACAACCATAACTTTAGATTAGGCTATCTGTTTCAACTCTATATCGTTTCAAATTGTAGAATGCGATGATCTCTTCATGCTAGTGACTAAATGGAACCATTTGTCACATTTTTAGAGGCCAAAAAGACACATAGGGCCTCCAAAACTGAGTTTTTAGTCTGGATATCCAAATTTTTAACATTAAAATATAACTTCTGATCTAGATGTCTTCTAGGCCTGTACCATAAATCATATTTAATATTCATTCATTTTCATTGATTTGACTAGTTATGGAGTTTAATCTGACTTAAGGATTAGGTGTTATGGTCGTTTTAACATTATATGGATTTTGATTACACACATATATGTATTTATTCATATATATAGATATATATTAATATATGTGTGTGTGTTTGTGTGTTGTATATATATATGTATGTATTTATTTACTTCTTTATAAACAAACACAAGAAAACATATTTTATAAATGTATTCAAAAATAATCTTATAAATATATATTAATACACAAATAAATATAT
The DNA here is from genome assembly GCA_963277665.1 of Viscum album. Classification (NCBI taxonomy): domain Eukaryota; kingdom Viridiplantae; phylum Streptophyta; class Magnoliopsida; order Santalales; family Viscaceae; genus Viscum; species Viscum album. The sequence continues at coordinate 1,135,653,370 of OY728155.1, read as the reverse complement.
AGATAAGAAATTGTAACTAAATATATATATAAATAGATATAAATATATATTAATATACAGATATATATATATATATTAATATAAATATATATATTAATATGACATTATATTTATATTAATATAACTAAATATATATTGGGTGTGTTATTTGTCTGTGGAACATCGTTCTTCCTCCCATTGAAGTTTCCTTCCAATTGCACGATGATTCAGTAGTTGTTTCCAACTTTTTCATTTTTGGAACACTTCACAAGAACTTGTGTGTTTCCATTTATTTTTTAAATGTCTTTCTCCCCTTTATTACCTATATGGATTGATGCAATTGATGATTTCCAGTTAGTATAATTTACTAAAAATATTCTTTCAAATGGATTTTTGTGAAACACATTGGCTTATGGCCCCTAGGGATATTGTTTAAAATGTCATTATTCATTATAGTTAAATTAGGGGGTTTTATGAAATGTTTAGCTGTGATTTTGGTGGGATGGTTGTTTATTGTTTGTGGTCTTGGTTTGATGTGTATGGTTTGGTAATGATTTATCTTACTAAATGTGTTAAAATTTTGTCAAACGGGGTTTATGTTTGTTGTGGGACTGTTTTATATTCATTAAATATTGTAGATGGTTGGATGTGGTTTTAATGAAAATGGAGAGTTTTGAGGAAATGGTCATTGGGTGTTCCTTAAAAAATTGGTTTCCTTAATGTGGGTTAAAATGGAATCCCATGTGCGGGTTTTCCATTTTGGGTTTTGGTGTGTGTGGTTTGGAAAATGATTGGCTTAAGGGACCATTTGTAATTACGCACATTAAGATGGTTTTAGAAATGGTTTGTAAATTTTTTGAAAAATTTATTTGGGTTTTTAAGTGTAAAGGCCATGTTGGCATGTTTTTAGTGTTTCACATTTTTCTAAAATATGGAAAGGATGGTTTAGAAAATTCTCTAGGAGGTGGTGTTCCTTATGGTTTTTGATGTGATTTTGAAATCATCAGTGTGAATAAGATTTCAGGAATGGGTTTGTGATGTGAAAGTGGTGGTTTATGAAATGAGATTCTTTTTTAGGTTGATTAATTCTATAAGTGGAATCATGTGATGTGGAACTTCTTTAAGCAGAAAAGGGAAACTCGGTTATCTTGGTGGGAGGATGTGTACTAGTATTCTAGTGATCCCATAGGGTTTGGACCTTGTATTATGTAGCAATCTTGATGGTGATGACAATGAAAGAACTATTATTATGATTATCATATTTGGGACCACTAGGTTATGGATATGTTCCCTACTAGTGGTTCTTGCACGAGAACAGATATTTCTATGTTTACTCTTACACTGAGATATGAGGTAACTAAGGCCCATAGCTAGCTAGTGCCTTGCTTTATTCCCCTAACTAGTGCTTAATGACTATATTTCACTTCCCATCATCACATAGTTGTTTGGGTTGTTAATTTTAAATATAAGTGTTTTTTCATTAAAGTGGAACTCTTTGAAAATGTTTTCCACTTATAGTTTTTCCATTAAAAATTGTTAATAGTATTGTTTGGTTTCAGTTTTTTGATAAAATGGTATTGTCCTTGAAAAATGGATATTGATATGTGTTAGCCGTTATAGAGGTAAAGTTTTGTTTGTTTAATAAAAAGTGAAAATTATATTTTTATAACTTTATTTCAAACCTATGTTAATATACTATTTTGGGAAAGGAAACACTTAGAATTTCTGGTGATTGCCTACTGAGCTGTTAGCTCACACCCTATATATACCCCTCGATCTCAGCAGACCTGAGTTGTTTTATAGGTTCAACATTTTTTCAGGTTTCCTAGGTCAGGTGATCATTTTTGGAGTGGGCCCAGTATTGTGGTTGGAGGTGACCAAGATGTCATAGGGAGATAGTGGTAGCTTGGTCCATTTTTAGTTTATTTACATTTTTTTTATTTTTCTTCATTTAGTCTTCAATCTGTTTAGTTGCATATTGTATCTAGATCAACTTTTTTTTTCACGTGTGGGTAGTTTCTACCTACTCATTTTGATTAGTTTATTTGTTTGATACTATTTATCGGGGTGAAATCGTTCCCACTCAGTTTATATATTTGATGCCCCACATTAGTTTCCAGCCCATGGAGATCGGGAACTCCCTTCGGGTCATGTCGTAGACCTGGTTGGGTGTCTGGTCAGATGGCATCCCGACTTGGTTCGTGATAATGAATATAATTTTTTTATTTATTTTGAAATATTAACTCATTCATATTATTCAGTACATGTAATTTCATTTAAATGTGTTATATATTTTGAATTAAAGGATTTCTATAATCTATTTTCTACATTATAAATTTTGTAATTAATCTATATATCATATAATTAAAAATATTTAAACTAGGATCAAATTAATCATCAAAATCATTTTATCTTGTCTAAATAATATCCCAAGTGAGGCCTCTTAATATGGGAAAGTAAAATTAAGTATAATGAATAATTCATAATCTAAAAATATAAACACTTTATATTTAGCCTTATTTTTTTAATCAATAAAATACAATACTCAAGCTTATGATTCGTAAATAAACACATTATTTTCACGTCATAATTCATTCTATATAATTTTATTAAATGTATTTTTAATAATAAAATTTAATATTAAGGAATATCTGTTAAAAAATGATCTATTATCTTTCACTTAATTAACTATAAACTTTATTATAATCATTTTATTTATAATCACTTTATAAATTAATATATTTCTGAAAATTAAATTTTATCACTATTTAAAACTAATTCATAAATAATAACTTTCAATTGAAAATATATTTTTAAAGAAAAATATATTTTCACAACATTTTTGATTTATAATCCAGGCAGAGTCTTAGGCAATGATTGATAGGTTGTGTATTCATTTTCATCCATATATACTTTATTAATGATAGTTAAATCATTAAATATGATAGACATGGGATGTGGCATCAGTCATATTCTGTGATTAATATTCCAATCATTAACTATAATATCACATATCATGTTTAACATTCCGCATTGATACCTCAATAGTTATATGATGCAGTGTTTTTATAAAATAAATCCCACTTGTTTCGAGAATACGATAGATGAATATCATATATCATGATATGTAAAAATCTATTTATTTTTACTAAGAGTAATGTTATGACATCGTTATTACATAGCTCACAATCCAGTTTGAAAAATTAATATAATGTATCATATTTTACGATCGGAATATAATACAATATATAGTTTTGAAAACATCATTTCCAATGATTACATCATGACTCTAAGTGCATAGTAAAGCTCTGATAATGTCTTTGGGATTCCAAGGGATCTAAAAGAACTTTTTAAACTACCATAAGAAAAAAACCAAACCAAGAACAAACCATGAATGATGAATGAAATCACACATACTCAAAATATAGATATTTTATATTTTTATACCATATACCATTTTTTTCACTACATTATATACCAATATATTTGAGTGAGATTAATTATGTTCTTAGAAGTGGAAGTTGAAATACATCTTTCTTATGATGTTATCCATTAGTTGAAACAAAATCACAAATCACAAAAGGGTGGTCATCCTTCCTCTATAGTATAATAGTAATTCAATGGGAAAAAGATGAAGGATGATGAGAAATTGGGTATGAGGGAGTTTCAGAAAAAGACTGAGGCCAAAATTTCATGTCATCACACACATATCCATTTAATGGATACTTCCCCTTAAATAGAGTCCCTAAGGATACTCTTTGAGTACTCACGCATATACTCATGTGTTAAATTCATGAGTTAATGCTTCAAAAAACTCATGAAATGCCTTCATTGATAGAATTAATCCACATCCAATTGATCTTATGTAATAGTTATTAATGATCAACATGTTATAATGATTCACTTGAATGATAATTACTATAATTTAGCATATTAATGAAATTAATACAGAGGTCCTTTGATATAGAAAGTCATACTCTATGACTTTTATTAGTTTCCAACTTAGGATATGACCCAGTCATACCTTATTATTGTAAATAAGTGGGATTTATTATATCCTTATTTTATATAATACACTATAAACCCTTTTAAAAGAAAATGTATCTTGATCAGTACGACATGTCTCCTTCAACGTCTTTTTAAAATAATTATATTATTATTATTATGATGTGAAATTCTGATTGACATGACATGGATTGGGTGTTATCATGAGTTAGACCTTTTTCATCAATGAAATTCAATTAATGTATTTGTGGATTGATTAATAGGAATTATCTTAGTTTTTGTGCTATTATATGAGGATTCACATTATAATATTTATTATTTATCATTTATAATATTATATGTGGTTAACATAGGTGAAATGGGGTTCTTAAATAGGTGGAATAATTTTTGATGGATTGACACGAAATCGTTATAGGATACTCGATTATATATAACAATATATTGGATTCCATTGATTGTATTGTTTAAATTGAGGGGATAAGGATATATAATTCCATTATTATATATTTTAATTATGAATAAAATTTGGAACACTTGTAATGAAAACATATGTTTGGTTCTCCACAGAGGTGTATTCCTAGGTGAGGGGTATTTTATTGAATACTAGTATGATAACCTTAACATTGTGATCATTTTAATTTAGAAAAGGGAGATTTTAATGAAAGTATGATGATAATTTATGTTAACAAAATTGATAATGGGTACAAGATATTAAGATTTAGGGACTAAATCACTGACCAAGATATGGTAGATGTCACCACAACATGGTTTATGATTTTATCTAACATTTTATTCCATGTTATGTTATTGTGAATATTGTTATATGAAATCATTAAAATGATACTCCATTATGTTTTTCCAAATTTATTTCAACCTATTAAAACATCAAATGATGATGTGTAGATAATATATTAATTTTCAAAGAGTTTTACACTCGGGTTATCATATTATGGTAATTATAATAGTTGTTTTCAAAAAGTTTGAAATATAGTAACTAAAAAAGGATACTTTATTCAATGAAGTATTGCTATTTAATGAAGAATTGTGATCCAAATTTGTTACACATGATATTATTCTTAATTATCCAAAACACTCACAATCTCCCATCTCTCCATTTTGTTTCATGTAAGTGAAATTATCACACTATTTGGGGAAATGAGGACAAAACAAATCATTCAACAATACCAGTGCATAGTTGATACTTTAATAGTAAAGAAAAATTTACTGGATGCCATTGAATATTAATCAAACTCATTATCAAATAATATTTCATGATTTTATAGTGATGTATTAATGGATTATCTTTTAAAATAATTATTTGGATCTTGGATGTGGATTTCAAGTTTTTCTTTTACTGAAAATGGTAATAGAGATCTTATAAGAATCCAATCAATGGTATTTAAGAAACTACTAATAATTATTTGATATGATGAAGATCCATTAAAAGAACCTGAATTAGAATCTACTCATGCACTATAACAATTTTCTATTAAAACACCCAAGTCTATTGTTAATATTTTTGACCATAATGCGGATTTATAAAAATGGGTATTTTGATTCATATTTTTACTTGATGATAACACAATGAATATGAAAGGGTCATTTCAAAAATTATTTAAAAATCATGGAAAATAGAGAATAGTGGGACGATGCTCTATTTCTTGGCTTGTTGTATCCATACTATGGTTGAAAATAACGTTGAGGACTTCCAAGGTATATAAACACAACTATCCATTTTGTTAAAAAGAAAATATTGGTTGAAATGATAACTAATATATCTCCTAAAAAATTCATTATACCTAGAATATTCAGTAGTTTAAAATGGAATTAAATTTTGAATGGTTCAATCTAGGTTGATGGGAATTTTGTGTAAAATTATATTTTTTTAATTCTCAAAACCCTTTATAGGCTCGAGGACTAAATGTCCATATCGAATATGGGTGACATTACACCATTTGAAAAATATAGTGATAAAATTTACTATCTAATTTTTTTCTCCCATGTAAAATCATTAAATTGTTCATTTATTTAAGTCATTCCTATTTAATTGTTAATGCATATAAATTGTTTACATGATGTAAATATTTTTGTGTGCCTATATTTTTGTGACGAAATGATTCTTATAATGGATTTAGTCTATTCTAATTATGAAAAAAAGATATTTAATTTTCATAAACATTATGTTTGGTTTTAAATAAATGATTTGTGCTTTAATTTAGTGTTTTAATATTGTTTATTATTATTAGGTCTCAGAGTCATTATGAGAATGAAATATTTATTGAGTAATATATCCTTTGTTAGAGGGTAATTGGATCTAACTTTCCACTATTAGAGTGGTTTATTACTTAATTACTTAGATAGATTAATATGAAACAAGTATGAATAGATATTATCTTGTCTATGATATGTTTTATATAACTAACCCAAAGAGTTTGGTAACAATATCCACTCCAATTTCAATTTATTAATTTTAATGTTAGTTCCATTTTAAGGGTTGAAAGGAAATGTGTACAGGAAAATACTTGTATCAATGATAATAATCTAAAAAATAAATCATCAAACAATTCCAAAAATAATTTTAACATATTAAAACCACACAACCTTTTAATGATCAAGTCAATTTCAAATTTCATCATAATTGGTTCTTTTATATTTTCATCCTCAAATAAGGAATCCAAATTTTCCCTACCGATGATATATTCCTCAATATATAACATTCCTTCATTATGACTATGGATCAATATGGGATCATGGGTGTAGATATAATTATTCCCTCATTGGTGTTAATATGAATCTATCTCTAAAACAATATTTTTATGCCCTTTGGTTAGGCCTTGATGGAAAACTTATCATATCTTACGTAGAATGGTGAGAGGTCGCCACATTTTCTCTACCACCAATTTCATCGTCTCGTTTATAAATTTTCCTTCCCTTCGCTATTTGTGTTGTGAATATGGTGGATCATGAAATGAGTAGTGATGGTCAGAGAAGTGGTCTCCTAGCTGACTTTAGGAAGAGCATTACCCTGTATGCAGTGGTCTCAGTATAGGGTAATGAAAATCCAAACAAGAAGGTGAGGTGTGACCGGTCTTGATCACCATATTGAATTGAATTTTGAGATTCTTTTCAAACAATGATATCAACCACCACGACCTCCTAAGAACAACTCCCTACATTATTTCTTATAACATCATTATATATTACATTGCATTATTATATATTATATTCATATTTTATGTATTTCAATTCCCCCCATTTCATATTAGTTAGTTTATAATAGTGACAATAAGATAATAGTGTGTGTTAGTGGCCTCCTTGTGACTGGCCCTAGGGTATTCCACAATGGGTCATTATTTTGTAAATATGAATTTAATTGAATTTTGGTTTGCGACAAACCACTCTCATCAATTTGGCACCGTTGCCCGGGAGGCCAAACACGTTCACACTCTATTTTTCATTAAAACAAAAAAAATTAAAAAAATTCAAAATCCAAAAAAGTGCTTGATTGAATATCATTCTCATGGGTCAAGATGGATTATATTAGTTATTTTTCATATGCTAGGCCTAGTTATGAATTTTCTAGCTAGGATGAGACTTTTTCCGTCCAAATGGAACATGATTCCATGGAGATTCAAAATAATTTTAAAATCTATCAACAAGTAAGCAAGATTATAGCATCACTGGCAGCTGAAGTTGAAGAAGATAAAGCTCTATGGCAGGGAAAACAACATAAAAAGATCCAAGCTGAAGGAGAAAAGGTAAATTTTATTCCACCCACATTTGGAGTTGAATAACCCAAGGAAGACGTGAAGACTCAACTTGATGATGCAATCGTCTCTCCTGGGACATTTCTTAAAGAGGTTCCTGAAGATGACAAGTCAGCTGATACAACTGTGGGAGATCAACATGCTTTTGATGAACATTGGTTAGATTTTATTGAAGACCAAAAGGTAAGTGATCCTCCCATATTTTTCAAATATTAATCAGCAACTCTATACTATTCTCTAGTTTTGGAATAATATAATGAAGTCGCTGCTAAAAAAGTGTTCCCAGTGGCCTTTCCGGAAGAGATCACGTTTCTAGCTGACTTATAAGAAAGGGAAATTTTTTTTATTGATTCTAGATGTTTTAATCATGTCCAAGTGGAATTATTTTCTAACTTCCCTTTTGAAATTTTTGAAACACCATCACATGAGAAAGCCCTGAATGTTGAAGTCAAAGTGGCCAAAGAAGTCATGGATGAAGTTGAGGACCCATTCATTATCCTCCCCCTATATTCTAACATTTACCACATGGAAAATGGGGAGGAGCTGATGTACTCTTTATGTGGGTTCTTCCAAGACCTGTATCAGTTGAGGTTCATTGGGAGAAAATGTTCTGGTGGTTTTCGAGACAGAATCCCTACCCACCATCAGATTGGGGTTAAATTGATGCAACTTCTGGACTAGGGGTAGTAAAAACCTAGCACCCGCATGGGGGGTCAAACCAAGAATTATCTTATTTCATTTACATTCATCTTTATTTTCCATTCCTCTTTATTTTTATTTATATTTATTAATTTTTGTTTATTTCATGTCTTTTAGGTCAAGTGGAAGTATCTAGAATCTTAACTCAAGGCTACCACTGAAAAATAAATCAGGTTGTGTCTTTCCTTTTGTTTATTTTGTTTGCTACCAAATTTTAATTCTGTGTGAACATCATTCTTGATCTAATTTGAGCTCAAATAGGTTAGTAAATGCAATAAGTTTGGGGGTGGGATTTCAACTTGTTTTTAATAATATTGTGTGTGATTTTATTTTTCTTGTTTTTTTGTTTGTTTTTAGGAATATTGAGCTAAATCGAATGCATTGAAAAATTTGAACCATGCTGGTATTTTTGGCGCATTATTTTGATTTGAATGTTTGAGGATTTAAATGATTGATGAATAGATTTTGTTTTTGATTTCTGATATTTTCCTTTGATGAAGTTTGATTGACTTTGAAACTCATGACAGTATTGATGTCCAAATTGAAAATATTTCCCAACCCAAGAGGTATCTAAACCTATTTGACATCTTATTATATATTCTATTTTTCTTGAGAGTCGTGAGACATGTTGTGTGATCCAGAACTTTCTATTTTTCTCTTTTTTTCAAATCTGTTAGAGTTCATGTAATTGTTTAAGTATTATTGAGGCATCACTTTGAAATCCCCTTTTGCATTAAACTCTTATTTTGGCCTAACTTTACAGATGACCTTCTTTAATCCCCTAGTAGCCATGAAATACCTTTTTAGGCAGCCACAATACAATCCATTTATCCCTTTCTAACCATCTCTAAAGTTAAATGCATGATTATTGTTGAACTCAAGTGAGGGAGAGGGAGAAGATGTGATTTTTTTTGCTTTCTTGAAGAATCATTTTAAGCTGAATTTAAAATGCTACCATATTTATTACTGCTTGAGTGGAAGAAATGTCACGATGGGAATATGGATGGGTGTACCAAAATATCATTACATATATGGGCCGACTGTTCACCAATAGTTGTAGATAAAATGTTGCCTCTCTTTTCCATCAAAACATGATTCTGAAGTGAAATCCAGATCTGAATTCAAGATGAAACAATGCTACAAATGGGGAAAAGAGGGAGAAAATCATTGATGCTGAAATTCTAAGTGAGAAATTCCCAAAAGAAGAGGTGTTTAGAGGTGATTAATTTTGGAGCTGATTGAGGAGGACACCATTCTTGAGAAAAACTATTTTCATGCATTTACTTTATTTTAGAGCATAACCCTCCTCATTCTGCCTCATATGTTTTTACATTTTAAACATGCAAAACCTGAGCCTCAGAACAACCCATGAAAAGGCCTCATGATTGACACATTTTTGACACTGTGAAGTGGAGATATGTAACAACCCAAGTTTCATTAATGGAAATCCCTCTTGATCTAATTAAATGTCTCATTATGTTTATATAAAATGTCAACTTCTTTGTTTTTATGATAATAAATTTGACCGTTGCAAATATAGCTGTTGAAAAGTGATCACATGATTAGTATAAATATAGGACTTTAACAAATCCAGTTTACTCAGACAAAGGAAGCGATGGCCTCATCCAGTAGAATTTACCTATACGAGGCCCATTTGTCAGAGCTCGGAAAAGAGGTGGCGTCTTTGCGATTTTCCCTTGACCAAGCCCAAGCTGAGCTTCATCATGTCAAGCTCGAACGTGACCGTCTATGGGAAAAGTGGAAGTTGATTGAAATTACCACTCGAGCAATGTTATCTGAGCCACCCCAAGAGTCTGTCACCATCACACACCTTACCATTAGGTCTTATGAGGATGTTTTAAGGGCTTATGTAACAAATAAGTAGTACTATGTTCATGTACATTATTTTTGTATATAATAATGAATATAACTTCTAGTCATTTTTGATACATTGTTAATATTTTTTAAAGTACAAATAGTGTTTTTATTTATAATTTAATTAAGAATTCTATTTTATTAAATTAAGGGAATTTTGAATTAAATAATATTTTAATAAAATAATAATAATATTATAAAATTACTTTTTATTAAATATAAATGATCTTATAATTTTATGAATGCGATTATAATTTTTATTAAGGTTTGAAAGCCATTTCTGTCAAAACCCATGAATTTTTTATAAATGTCAGTTTTTATTTTAAAAGTGAAAATTAACATATTTAGAAAATTATTTAGATAAAATAAATGTTATTTCAGGAATCAGGACATCAAAATTATCCAACGGTGAATTTTTAATAATTTTCTGAGACAGCCATATTTTTGGGTAAAAATTAAATAATGTTTAAATATATAATGTGTTTTATGACATCATAATGACCCAATAGTGATGTAATAAAATAAAATAATCTTTATGTTCGGCCAATATATGTTTTACCATTAAAATAATGTGATTTTGGGTTTGTTTGACTTTCTTTTCAAAGGATTAATGGACCCCTAAATACTTATTCAACACCTTGCCTTTTTAAATTAATTTCCATGGGAGTGTGACTCAACTCCACATAAGCAACCCTATTATTTGAAGAATTTAGGACCTTGTCCTTATACAATAATGTTTTCCTATTCCCTTTTCCATAAACCATGGTCAAAAACCATGGGATGGTTTGTGGTTTGGATTAATTTAATACAAGTGGTCCCTAACCTAAATAGTAAGGAATTCCCTCACCTTTCCTATATAAACCCACCCAAGCTCCCACTTCCTCCTCACTAAAATAATTTAGAGTTCATCCAACATCTACCCTAATCTATCTAGAATCCTCCCAAGGTGCCCCCTGCTCCCATGAAGCCTCTCACAAGCATCTCTCTAGCCATTTGAAGCACACATCCAAGTAAGGGTTTTTTCTTCCTTTCCCCCTTTTTTTAATATTATTTAAGTTGTTTTACCCTTTTAATTTCAATTATGAATGTTAGGGTATGGTTTCAAACCTCCCTCATACTTCCCTCTTTATGTTTTAATGATGGGAGGCCCCTTTCTCTCTCATGAAATACCCCCCATGTACACCCGTTATTATGCCGAAATTCCAAAGGAATTTCTCTCTCTTCTTTTACATCCAAGTTATCTATTTGAATTGTGCATATAAATTCCATTAAAATTGTTGGGACATGTATTTATATGACCCCCCATACTGTCCATTTCATTTAAATATGATTAGACACCCCTTTCTCTCTCATCAACCATTTTTATGAATTCTTACGTCGCGTTGTTACGCTGCCGAAATTGCACTGATATTCCATGCCAATGTCATTATGTGGTGAATACCATGCCCATATATCTATCAAGGGTATTCAACTTAATGCACATTTACTTATTGATTATAAAGTTTCACATATTAATTACACATTCCTTTATTGTGGAATAAATGATGATCTTTTATGAATCCATGTTATATGATCCATGTGACACACTTATGCATGAAATGAAATGCTTAAGAAGGGTGCGCCCTTATAGCGCTCCAATGCATTGGGTAAAGTATAGTATCATGATATGTCATGTGAAATGAGTGTTGAATCATGATAAATCATGTTCAATGAGGGTTTACTCGTGCATCATGTGCAATGAGGATTTACTGATGCTCTATGTGCAATGAGCCTTGGCTCATGCTATTTCTTTGTTTAGTGTTGTAGCCACATTTCTATGTTATTATTATCATGCTTTATCATGCCTTTATGTTAATGTTTCTATTATTCTCTATTGACATGATTATTGTCTAACATTTATTGTACTCCTCATGTTATTCAATGTGTACTCCCTTACTGGGCTTTATAGCTCACCCATTTCTTATGCATGTCCTCAAGTTATCTCATTCATTGCTACGTACGATGGAATGTACTGGTCATGTAAAGGAATTTTTCAATAAAGATGTTTTATTTCATGTTTTAAGTTTTTATGTATTGATCCTAATCCACAAATACACTAAACCTCTCGATCTTCGTTGTTGTATCAAGTGAAATTTTATGTAATAAATCATGTTTAAGTTGTGATAAAAAGTAGGGTTGTCATAGTTGGTATTATAGAATATGTTTAGTTATTTTTGGGATTAGGATTAGAAAACCTAGTAAGGTCGTAGATACAAGACTAAGTATAATAAATACGTCCCTATGTTTTGGTGAGTATTGAGTAAGTGGGTTATAAGGAAAATACATCCCTGTCTGGATACGAGCAGGAAGAGGCAGCTCTGGCACAGATGTATCCTAGGGGTAAAACCCGAAAACACCGCTTTGAGCTAGACTCGAATGGGAACTGGTGCATGACAACGGTTCTTGCTGCACTCTTGGTTTCGACACTCCCAGTGGATATGCATTGGTAAATTCACAAGCTTAGTATGAACCCTTATTAAGGGAATTAAAAAATCCCCCTTAGAATATATGTTAGAAAGTAGATCATGAAAAGCCTAGATTGAAGCCTATAGACTCATGAGTTACGAAAATGAAAGTTTATTTATAAGTCATCATCTTTTTTCTTTGGATTACCCTTTATGTGTTACCCCTAACTTTCCTTTTATTCCAGCCAATGGCTGGTAATAGGAGGACTCGGGCTAACAACTATTGTGAAGATCAGTGTGATGACAGTACTAATGAGATGCCCAATCCAATGGGAGCGGGAATCGTGAACTTTGTCACACTTCTCTCTCAGATAACTCAATATTTGAATAGAAACATGGGTCAAGAAGAACATCCAAACCCCCCTAAGAAGGAACAAGTCACTATCGAGAGCTTCATGAGGCAAAGGCCTCCTACTTTTAGTGGATCATCCGATCCCACGATTGCTGAACAATGGATCGACTCTATTGAAAAGATCTTCTCCATCCTTCAATGTTCTGAACAGGAGAAGGTTCTCCTAGTTTCTTATCATATAGAGGGTGAAGATGATCAATGGTGGACATTGATAAAAAATAAGAAGCCTGAGGAGGAGATCGAGGCGTTGGAATGGAAGGATTTCTGGAATTTGTTTTTCAATAAATATTTTCCGCACACCATCCGGCTTAAGATGGAAAGGGAGTTCCTTTCCCTCAAGAAAAAAGATGAAGAATATATTGGAGCATACGAAGAAAACATCACAAGGCTTGCACGATTCGTTTCCGGCTTTGTCATTACCCCCGAATGAAAAGTTGACCGCTTCTTTTGTGGGCTGAAGCCTAGATTTCAGAAAGCATTAGCGATCCGTGACTTCGACAGCTATGAAGAAATTGTCCGATGTGCCCTCAAGGCCGAAATGGAGATCGGGGAATCAGAGGGGTATCATGGGGACAAGAAGCGTAAGGTGGACTTCAATTCTGCTGGTCCGATGGATAAATCCAATGGTGCTAAGAAGATCCAGCACCCCACTTGCCAAAAGTATGGAAAGAAGCACCCTGGAAATTGCCTTAAGGGGACGAGAAAATGCTTCAGGTGTGGAAGAGAAGGGCACCTAGCTATAAATTGTCGGCAAGAATGACCCGCGGCTACGACAGAGGAGAAGAACGCTCCATTTGAACCTCAATGTGTTGTTCAATCATACAAATGCAAAGAACCGGGTCATTTTTCAATTCAGTGCCCTAATCCAAGAGTTTTTGGAGGCGACCAACAACCTCCAAGGCAGCAAGGAAGATCTTTTGTCATCACTTCTGCCGATGTGAACCCCGACAACGAAGTGGTGACAGGTACGCTAGTTATTCATTCAAGAATAGCGAACATACTTTTTGATTCAGGTTCTATGCATTCTTTTATATCTCGAAAGTTTCATAGAACAATATCAGCACCACCACAAATCATGGAAGTAAAGAGGTCGGTGAGTACGGGATATGGGGAAATCATTGCATCCCATAAATATAAGTCCTCCCCTGTTATAATCTGTGGATTGAATTTCCCGGAGAACCTCGTCATACACCCTCTGGTGGAATTTGATGCAATTATTATCATGGATTGTCTCTCCTTATATAGAGCCAATATAAATTTTCGGGAGAGGGAAATCACACTCCATATGGAGAATCGACCCCCGATTCTTTACATGTGTCAGGAGGAAGATGAATCTCCTTTAGATCCATCATCTCCAGCATGTATATTACTGCCCTATGATCACGCGTAGCAGGCTAAGATGATTGAGTCCAAGGAAGAAACCATCCTTGAAGAAATACCTATTGTGAGGGAATTCATGGAAGTGTTTCCCGAGTAACTGCCTGACCTTCCTCCAAGAAGAGATGTTGAGTTCTCAATTAAACATATACCTGGGGCATGAAAAATATCCAAGACTCCATATGGAATGATTTTTTTTAGCTTTAAGAGCTTAAGAAACAACTACAGAAGAATCTTGATAAAGGGTTTATACGCCCAAGTGCTTCACCATGGGGTGCACCAGTCCTCTTCGTCAAGAAGAAGGATGAGTCAATGCGAGATTTCATCTATTATCGTGAACTTAAAAAAATCACGATAAAGAACAAGTATCCTCTCTCAAGAATCAATGACTTGTTTGATCAGCTGCGTGGAGCACAATACTTTTCCAAGGTGTATTTGCGGTGGGGATATTATTAAGTACGAGTGAAGAAGGAAGATGTCCCCAAGAATTATTTTCGTACAAGATAAGGGAACTATGAATTCATAGTAATGCCTTTAGGAATCACCAATGCTCCATCAATATTCATGTACTTGATGAACAATGTCTTTAGAGATTACCTTGACAAATTTATGGAGGTCTTTATAGATGATATTCTAATATACTCAAAAACCAAGGAGGATCATGAGGTGCATTTAAAAAATATACTAGAGACTTTGTGCAAGGAGAATCTCTATGCAAAGTACATCAAGTGTGAGTTGTAGTTGAAGGAGGTCTCATTCCTGGGTTATATCATCACAAAAAATGGGATATCTGTGTACCCTCCAAAACAGATGCAATTGAGGAATGGCTGAGGCCAACATCGGTAAAAGATATCTGTAGCTTCTTGGGGTTAGCTAGATATTATCTACGTTTTGTGAGAAATTTCTCACGATTGTCCAACCCTCTTACCAAGCTAACTCAGAAGGGAGTAAAGTTTTCTTGGAGTGATTAATGCGAAGAATGTTTCAAGGAGTTGAAAAGGAGTCTTATCACTACGCATGTGCTCACTTTACCCACAAGTGGTGAACTTTTTAAGTATTCAGTGATGCTTCAAAGAAGGGATTAAGCTGTGTGCTGATGAAGAATGATAAAGTTATATCCTATTCCTCAAGGTAGTTGAAAATCCATGAGGGAAACTATCCAACACATGATCTAGAGTTGGTGGCGGTGATCTTTGCCTTGAAAATCTGGCGGCATTATCCCAATGGAGAGAAATGTCAAATATATTTTGACCACAAGAGTCTTAAATATATATTCACACAGAAAGAGTCTAATATGCGCCAGAGAAGATGGATAGATCTCATCAAGGATTATGAATGTTCAATACATTACCACCCTGGGAAAGCGAACAAGGTGGCAGATGCCCTAAGTAGAAAGGACCCAGCAATTCTATCAATGATGAGAATTGAGAAGGATCCTATCTTCTTAGACTTGATGAAGATGGACATGGGAATCATAAAGAAGGGAACATCATCAATCCTTTCACAAATGATTGCTCGACCATCTCTTTTTGAAAGGTTAAAGAATGATCAAAAGGATGATGTAAGAATGTAGGAAAAAGTGGAAGCTATCTAAAAGGTATATCCTGAGAGTCTAATGTTAATGATGAATTAATTGTGCGGTTTTGGTAAAAAATATGTGTTCCATCAAGTATGGAGCTGAAGAAGGAACTTTTGGATGATGCACATAGATCAAATTTCTCTCTTCACCCAGGGAGCACAATGATGTATTGAGATCATTCAGATAACTTTTTGTGGGATAATATGAAGAAGGAGATCGTTGAATATACATCAAAGTGCCTGGTGTGTCAGCAAGTGAAGGTAGAGAGGAAAAAGTCTAAGGGGATGATGCAACCATTTCCCATACTAGAATGGAAATGGGAGAACATCCCCATGGACTTTTTCACCAGACTTCCAAGGACATCAAAAGGAAACAATGCTATCTGGGATGTTGTGGATCATCTTACAAAAATTGCACACTTCATTGCAATTCAAGAGGATTTATCATTGGATCAACTAGAACGAATATATATTAGGGAAGTTGTAAGGTTTCATGGAGTACCACTATCTATTGTGTCTGACCGAGATCCATGATTTACCTCTATGTTTTGGAAGACTCTTCAACATGCTCTGAATAATAAACTGAACTTTAGTATGGCCTATCATCCTCAAACTGATGGCCAATCCGAGCGAACTATCCAAACACTTGAGGATATGTTGAGAGCGTGCTCAATGGAATTTAAAGGAGGATGGGATCAACATCTTCCTCTGGTTGATTTCTCTTATAACAATAGTTTCCACTCAAGCATCCAAATGGCACCATATGAAGCCCTGTATGTGAAAAGGAGAAGAACACCAGCATGTTGGGATGAGGTCGGTGAACGTATGCTACTTGGACCAGAAATAGTCGAGGAAATGGTAGATAATGTGAAAACCATTTCGCAATATATCAAGGTAGCTCAGAGTCGACAAAAGATTTATGCAAATAATCTTCAATGATACCTTGAGTTTAAATTTGGAGAAATGGTGTTTCTAGGCATATCTCTATGGAATAAGATCATGAGGTTTGGATAGAAAGGGAAGTTAAGTCCAAGGTACATCAAACCCTTAGATATTTTTGATCATGTCGGGGTTGTGGCCGATCGACTAGCACTTCCACCTACTACGGCCAAAGTACATGATGTCTTTCATGTATCCATCTTATGGAAGTACATATCAGACCCTTCACATGTACTCTCTTCTCAGGTGGTACAATTGGAATATGATCTTTCTTATGAGGAGAAACCAGTGAAGATCTTATATTGTAGAGAAAAAAGTTCTACAAAATAAGACAATGCCCCTCGTAAAGGTATTGCGGAGAAACCACAAGTATGAAGAAGCGACTTGGGAGTCGGGGGATATTATGATGCTGAGTTACCCACATTTGTTTTAGTGTGGGAAAAGGAAAATTTCAAGGGCGAAATTTCTTAAGGGGGAATATTGTAACGACCCAAGTTTCATTAATGGAAATCCCTCTTGATCTAATTAAATGTCTCTTTATGATTATATAAAATGTCAAATTCTTTGGTCTTATGATAAGAATTTTGATCGTTGCTAATATAGTCGTTGAACAGTGATCACATGATTAGTATAAATACTAGACTTTAACAAATCCAATTTACTCACATAAAGGAAGTGATGGCCTCATCAAGTAGAATTTCCCCATACGAGGCCCATTTGTTGGAGCTTGGAAAAGAGGTGGCGTATTTGGGATTTTCCCTTGACCAAGCCCAAGCTGAGTTTCATCATGTCAAGCTTGAAAGTGACCGTCTACGGGAAAAGTGGAAGTTGATTGAATTTACCACTCGAGCGATGTTATCCGAGCCACCCTAAGAGTCTGTCACCATCGCACACCTTACCCTTATGTCTTATGCGATTGTTATAAGGGGTTATGTAACAAATAATTAGTACTATATTCATGTAAACTATTTTTGTATATAATAATTAATATAACTTCTAGTCATTTTTTATACATTGTAAATAGTTTTTAATGTACAAATAGTGTTTTTAGTTATTATTTAATTAAGAATTATATTTTATTAAATTAAAGGATTTTTGAATTAAATAATATTTTAATAAAATAATAATAATATTATTAAATTAATTTTTATTATATATTAATGATATTATAATTTTATGAATTCAATTATAATTTTTATTAAGGTTTGAAAGCCATTTCTATCATAACCCATGAATTTTCGATAAAAGTCGTTTTTTATTTTAAAAGTGAAAATTTGAAAATTTAGAAAATTATTTAGATAAAATAAATGTTATTTCTGGAATCAGGATGTTCAAATTATCCAATTGTGAAATTTTCATAATTTTCGGAGACAGTCAAATTTTTGGGTAAAAATTAAATACCGTTTAAATATATAATATGTTTTATGACATCATAATGACCCAATAGTGATGTAATAAAATACTATAATCTTTACGTTCAGACAATATATGTTTTAACTTTAAAATAATTTGATTTTGGGTTTGTTTGACTTTCTTTTCAAAGAATTAATGGACCCCTCAAGACTTATTCAACACCTTGCCTTTTAAAATTAATTTCCATGGAAGTGTGACTCACCTCCACATAAGCAACCCTATTATTTTAAGAAGTTAGGACCATGGCCTTATAAAATAATGTTTTCCTCTTCCATTTTCCAAAAAACATGGGCAAAAACCAATGGATGGTTTGTGGTTTGGATTAATTTAATATAAGGGGTCCCAAACCTAAATATTAAAGAATTCTCTCACCTTTCCTATATAAACCCACCCAAGCTCCCACTTCATCCTCACTAAAATCCTTTGGAGTTCGTCCAACCTCTATCCTAATCTCTCTATAATCCTCTCAAGGTACCCCAAGCTCCCAAGAATCCTCTCACAAGCCTCTCTCTCTATCCTTTGGAAGCACACTTCCATGTAAGGGATTTTTCTTCCTTTCTCTTTTTTGTCCAATTTTCATTAATTTGTTTTACCCTGTTAATTTCAATTATGAATGTTAGGGTATGGTTTCACACCTCCCTCATACCGCCATATTTATGTTTGAATGATGGGATACCCCTTTCTCTCTCATTAAATTCCCCCATGTACACTCGTTACTATGCCGAAATTCCGAAAGGGAATTCTCTCTCTTCTTTTACATCCAAGTAATCCTTTTGTATTGTGCATCTAAATTCGATTACAATTGTTGGGAAATGTATTTATATGACCCCCATTACTATCCATTTCAGGTACATATGATGAGACACCCCTTTCTATCTCATCAACCATTTTTATGAATTCTTACGTTGCGTTTTTGCGCTGCAGAAATTGCACCGATTTTCCAAGACAATGTCATTGTGTGGTGAATACCATGCCCATATCTCTATCAAGGGTATTCACCTTTACGAACATTTAATTATTGATTATACAGTTTCATGTATGAATTACACATTCCTTTATTGTGTAATAAATGATGATATTTTATGAATCCATGTTATATAATCCATGTGGCACACTTATGCATGAAATGAAATGTTTAAGAAGGGTTCTCCCTTATAGCGCTCCAATGCATTGGGTAAAGTATAGTATCATGATACATCATGTGCAATGAGTGTTGACTCATGCTAAATCAAGTGCAACGAGGTTTTAATCGTGCTTGATATGCAATGAGGATTTACCCATTCTCTATGTGCAATGATCCTTGGCTCATGCTAATTCCATGTTAAGTGTTGTTGCCACATTTCCATGTTATGATTATCATGCTTTGTCATGACATTATGTTCAGGTTTCCCTTATTCTCTATTGATATGCTTATTGTCTAACATGTATTTTACTCCTCATTTTCTTCCATGTGTACTCCCTTACACGGCTTTAGAGCTCACCCTTTTCATATGCATGTCCTCAGGTTATCCCATGCAATGATAAGTATGAGGGAATGTGGTGGTCATGTAAAGGAAGTTTTCAATAAAGATGTTCTATTTCATGTTTTACGTTTTTAGGTATTGATCCTACGCCCCAAAGACACTAAACCTCTCGATCTTCTTTGTTGTATCAAGTTATGTTTTATTTAATAAATCATGATTAAGTTTTAATAAAAAGTAGGGTTGTCATAAGATATTAGGAGGATATCAAGCCCATGCATATCACACATGTTTTGAGAATGAGAAAAACTCCACATTAAATATCCATGAGTGAAGAGAGAAATATTTTTCCGGGGAGGTAGGAACGACATGAATGTGAGGAATAACATGATATTGAATGACTTCATTTTATTTTTGAGTATTTTTGAAATTTGGATCCATGTATGAGGCATGATATTTTCTCTAATATGATAATTGAGTAGTGTGGTCAGTTATGCTTTGAAAAGTTTGTTTTGACATTGGTATAAGATGGTTACCCAGGAGTGTGCAATGATTAAGTGTGAGGGAGTGATAAAGATATAATTTTTACATATTATATAATGTATTTCAAGGTTATAAATCCTTAAAAAGTGTAATTTTATGGGCAATTGTCACATTTTTATGTTTTAGTGGTATTTTGAACTGAAATGAAAAAAAGGCTTAATTTTGGTGTTTAACTATTTTATTTAACTTCATTATTTCATCCATATCATTTTATAAACTGATACAAATTGTAAAATTCATTTTTTGTAGGTTTAGTTACATCATTTCTCGAATTTCATCCTTATGGAGGCCCAACTCAATCAATAATTTGGAGGCCCAAAATCAACTCATAATCTGGACATCAAAAACAGTGTGCAGATTTGGAATATTTTTAAGCTGCGATTTTATGTCAAAGCTGACAGATTCAATAGCGCTGATATTAAACATGTAGCTGGAAAAATAATTAATTAAAAAATTTCATTAAGGAGTCCACGTCTGAATCGGCTGGTGTCATGGACTTAAATGCATGGGATGTTGGAGTTGTGGAATACCAAGAGCAACTTTGGCAGTTTAAATGTGCCAGACTAAAACATAGATAACGCCTTCATACATTTACCAATAAGGATGAAAATTTCTGGAGGCACGCAAAAGTAATAATGGAACAACTTTCAAGAAGGGACCATTAACAAATTCTATCATTTAATGGGAAAAAATGTGTATGAAATCCCGAGGAAAGAATTTGAGTGATATTTCTTCTCCCATTTTCTCTATAAATTTGTACCTCATTTATTTTTACAAGGATAGCCATTTTCAAGGGGCAAGGATAAGTATTTTCTTGTAATAGTTACTTTTATTTTTACTATATATTATTTTAATTTTCCTCTTCATACCTCTTTTCTTCCACTAATTTTATTTTAAGTATTCTCCAACCGTTATTCCCTTCTCAACTACACTAAAAATGGAGAACTAACCTCGACGCTTGTTCGAGGGAGGGAATGATGAGTTGATTGAGTTATTGTGCTTTAATTTTATTATCATTTATTAAATTATAATAATTCTTGTGGGGGTTAAATAGATTATGGTGAGCGGTCTCCCCATTTTCTCTACCACCAATTTCTTCTTCTCATTTATCAATTTTCCTTCCTTTCACTATATATGTTGTGAATACGGTGGAGCATGACATGAGTAGTGATGGTCAGTGAAGAGGTCTCCTAGATGAATTTATGAAGAGAATTACCCAATATTCAGAGGTCTCGGTATGGGGTAAGGACATTCCAAATGAGAAGGTGAGGTGTGACAGGTCTTGATCACCTCATTGAATTGAATTTTGAGATTCTTTTTAAACAATGATATAAACCACCACGACCTCCTAAGAACAACTGACAACTTTCATACTTCTAATATAATTATGTCATAAATTTCATTATTATATATTATATTCATATTTTATGTATTTCAGTTCACCCTATTTCATATTAAATAGTTTATAATGGTGACAACAGGAAAATAGTGTGTGTTATCAGCCTCCTTGTGATCGACCCTAGGGTGTGCCACTATGGTACATTATTATGTAAATAATAATTTTATTGAATTGTGGTTCATGAAAAACCACTCTCATCAATTTGGTACTGTTTCTGGGAAGTCCAAACTCTTTCACTCTATATTTTTCTTAAAAACAAAAAAAAATTAAAAATATTCAATACCAAAAAAAGGGCTTGATTGAATATCATTTTTTGGGTCAATATGGATTATTTATGTGATTTTTCATATTCATGGACTAGTTCTGATTTTTCTATATGGGAAGAAATTTTTTGGTCCAAGTAGAAAAAGATGCCGCGATGATTCGAAATAATTGCAAAATCCTTGAACAAGTAAGAAATATGGTAGCATCGCTGGCAGCTGAAGTTGAAGAATATAAAGCTCTATGGCTGGGACAACAACAAAAAAGGAACCAATCTTAAGGAGAAATGGTAAATGTTGTTCCACCAATATTTGATGTTGATGAACCCAAGGAAGACTTGAAGACTCTACTTGAAGATGTAATCGTCTCTCCTTGGACATTTCTTGAAGAGGTTCCTGATGATGAAAATTTAGCTGGTACAACTGTGGGAGATCAATATGCTTTAGATGAACATTGGTTAGATTTAGTTGATGACCAAAAGGTAAGTGATCCTCTCGTATTTTTCAAAGAAGAATACGTACCTCTATATATTTCTCTTTCTTTGGAAGAAGATAATGAAGTCGTTGCTGAAAAAGAGTTCTCAATGGCCTTGCCTGAAGAGATCACGTTTCTAGATGAATTCCATGAAAGGGAATATTTTTATATTGATTCTTCATGTTTTAATCATATCCATGTGGAATTATTTTCCAACTTCCCCTCTGAATTTTTTGAAACATCATGACATGAGCAAACCCTGGATGTTGAAGTCGAAGTGGCCAAAGAAGTCATGGATGAAGTTGAGGACCCATTCCTTGTAGATACCCGAATCTTGATGTACATGGACATTACATTACATTTACAGAATACTTAATACATAACAAAAACAGACACAAAAGGATCATAATAGTTTAGTGTATTTGGAAACTTGGCATATAAACTTCTAATCATGTTGAAAGATCTTCAACAACTCCCATAATGATCTTCTCCTTTTTGTTTCCTTACCTAAAACATTTCTTTATTTCCTGGGGAAAATAAAACATAAAAAGGGTGAGCTCAAATGCTCAGTAAGGGAAAAGATAGTGAACATAAATCAATCCATAAAAAATTGAAAGCAAAAACATAAACATGAAATTTAAACATCAAAATCCCGAGAAATGACATAAATCGTGGAAGTACGTAAGGCATATATCATAATGGAACATTAACCATGATAAAATATAATGGGAATAGAACATGTAATTGTGGCAACCATTTATCACATGTTATGATTTCCATAGTAGCCAATGAATTGCTGCCAAGACCATCTTAGTGGACAAAGTCCCTTTCGGAATCGAGTTCACTCCTCATTTCAATCCTGTAACACTAAACCGGATTAACTAACCATTCTAGCTGTGTCTATCTCATGAGATATAAATCTTTACCCAATGCATTGGAGGGAGATATATGTCCCACACATCTCATAATGAATTCATTCTTACTTGTGTCACAAAATAAACATACATCATTCAAAATAACCCAATAAATTAAATGGGTTTCATAAACATCATCCCATCATAACATAATACATATAAAAGAAATGGATATCATTTCATAATAAGAAAATTGAAACCACGTAAATCATAGAGACATGATACTTGAAACATACCAATATGAAATAATGTCATCTTAGATGAAAAATGGTTTTGATAAAACACTTGAAATGAATTCTTGAGGAAAATATCCTTTCTTCTTCAAAATAAATCTCCTTCCATAAAATGTCATGAAATTTTAAAACAAAATGATTCTGTTGAAAATAGTCCTGAAATTTTTTGATGGAATCGTCATGAAAATAAGGATTTATAAAAACCGTAAAAATCCTTTCATGCCGTATATGTTTTAAAAAACATTTTTCTTGTACTTTTTCCAGAAAAGTCAAAAACGTACCGCATAACGTAATCAAAAGAAAGATTCCTTACATACCATGTAGTAAAAGTCTAAATGTGTAAAAAGGACATTAAACATAAATAAAAAAACTTTTAGAAGACATGGACATTGATGATAACAATAACTCCAGTAAATACTTATGTATAAGCAATCTCGGATAAAAATGAGATTTGAAAAACTATCCCATACATTATGTTTGATATGCTTCATATGTATCCGAACCTCCTGTATAATGATTTAAATAATTTCATTGAAATGTTGCAGAATCATATTCATTGTTATGATATCATATATGGTTCACGTATGACTTTATATTTCCCGTTCTTTTGTAAATTCAATGTTAAAGATCATTTTGGGTAAAATCGTTTCATTTGTTGTCTGTGTTTTGACTTGTATTTATTCATATGGTTACTTAGATCATGATTACATAATTATAGAATATAAAACATGATTTATATATAATATATATTCAGAATATACATATTTATAATAGATCGATAAATGGAATGAAATACAGTGTTCATGGAGACGGTAGGTCGTACGTACGCATGAATGCTGTTTTCGTTTCCTTATTGTATTGAATGGAATTAAGTATATGAAATACATATATATATATATATATAAATCTAGTAGCATTATTATTTTATATATTTTATGATTACTTATTATATATTCTTTAAAATCATTCTTGAATTGTTAACATGGAAAATGAATCTCATTGCGTCGTGGAGACGGTAATCCGTACGTACGCACGAGCGATGATATCGTTGCCATATTTATTGAATCGGATTGGAGTGAATGATCTAATATATTAGAATCGGTATTATGTTATAATAATCATATGTATTTATTCATTACACCATTATACCTATCCAAGTATGGTGGTTGTGGAAAAACAGATTAGACCACGGTGTGGAGACGGTATTCCGTACGTACGCACGCGCGGTGATTACATTTTCCTTAGGATGGATAGAAGGTGAAATGGGGTTGATTCATATTTATAATAACATATCAGTATATTATTAATAATTATGCTATTACAATATAACTAAACAACTAATTAAGAATAAGTTGAAGAAGAAAGAAAATTGAATGAATCAGTAAAAGATATTACCTTTTCTTTGACACACCTCTTTGAAACCTCCTCATAGGGTACTAAAATTGGACTTTGAAGAAGACCAGGACATCTAGTATGTTTCTAGGGAAGTTTAGAAGGTAAATGGTCAGGGTTTGGCCGTGCATAAAGGCTACAAATTGTGTGAGGAGAAGAGGGAGGAGGTGACCATTTATAAGGGAGGAGAGGGGCACCATTGTAAATATAAGAAATATTAGTTTATATTAAATTCCAAACTCACTTAAAAACTTCCAAAATGACTCATATCCGAAAATTAGATGATATAGGGTTGAAATATCATAAAAAAATAAAATTTATACTTGTTAAGAATCTATTTTAATCATTATCAACTTGATTTATCCTCATTTATCAATTTTATTTTATTTGTGGTAATAATATTCGAAAGTTTAAATTATTACAAATAATTACATATGTGTTGTGAATTTTCCATAATTTGAAAATTTATGACAATTTATAATATATGAATTTAAATTTATAATTTTTAAATATTTTTGTTATTTTTAAACAATTTTATAATATGTTATTTTTATAAAATAACAAGTGTCAATTTTGACACTATTTATTTATTTGAATTTTAATAAACAATATACAGAAGATATGTTCAAACTAAAAGCTTTAATAGATTCATAAAATGTCATATGTGTCTAGAAAATTAGTGTATCACATTAAATAGTTAATATATTATTAATTTTAATATTTTTAAGATCATTTATTTTATATTTCAATCAATAAACTAATTTCAACATCACTATTGTGTCAAAATTAATGATAATTATTTAATCCCAAAAAGTTATAAATAAATTCAGATGATGTAGATAATTGTATTAGATTTATGAAACTATTCATGTTCAAAGTTTCATTTAGTTTATCACTAAATTATAATTATTGTACTTATAAGATTGAAGAAAGTGACATGTTGTCAGTTTCATTGGTTTTAATAATAATTAAATTATTTTCATGGAAAAAAGTAAATTAAATGAATATATTCCTACCCTTAGGTGATATGGGTCTACTTTTAGTCATCCAATAGGATTTTGGCAGCTGTTAGAGTAATTTTTTAATCTTATATTTACCCTTAATTACCCGATTTAAGTTTAACTGTGATAAATAAAATTTACCGTAGTTACTATTCATAAATCCCAAAAATAAAATTTAGCTTATTAACATAATTTGGACCCACTACTTTTAAATATGGAATCCATTTCTTCCAAATTAAATACACAAAAGTTGCAGAAATTAAATTAAAATTAATCCCATTGTCGAAAGAAAACGGGTTTTTGTTTAAAACATTGCAAAAGATTGAATTGATTTAACCTACGAAATCAAGGAAAAATCAATGCTAATGACATAAATTATATTAAATGGTAAAAATATATTCTATTTATACTTTAAAAGCATTAAATTTTATAATTTAACTATATAAATTGTTACGATGAAAAAAAGTTGTTTTTTAATTAAAATATAGCATGTTTTTACTTTTCATTAAAATATGAAAGTTATCAGAAAAATATCAAAACATTATCCAAGGTAAATTTTTATATCCTGATTCAAAAAAAATATTACTTTGTTAAATTTAACTTATAAATATTTCAAAAACTATATTTAATGTTGGCGCACCATTAAAAGGCGACAAAACTACATTTTTTTAAGAATACTTATTTTACCTGAAAAATTTGTTTTGTTCACAAACCATGTTCTAGAAAATTTGTATGATGAAATAATAATGTTATAAAATTCAAAATTTTGTTAATACTATTCATAAAGGTTAGTTCATAATAATATTATAACTATATATCATTGTTTAGTGAAACCTGATATTGCGTACAACACACGCTATCGAGGAAAGTCACTATTGCGTGTAATGCAAGCCAAGTCAGGGTTGCGTGTTGTGCAAGAATACTTCATTGTTTCATATAACAGAATCCGACCATATTTCATTTATACATTGAATATATATATATATATACACTCAATGTTGCGTAGAATGACTATTATAAAACGAACATGAAATTGTGTGTAACACAATCTAAGAATAGCGTTATATATACTGCAAGCTAATACGGTGTTGAGTATAGCACAAGATAATATTGGTGTAGCATAAAACACATGACATCAGTTAAAAAGAATAATTATCATAAAATATCAGGTTGTTACATTCTACCCCCCTTAAAATAAATTTCTCCCTTGAAATTTCTCGGGATTATAAATCGTTTACTATTCAAAGAAACCCACATCGTAAAAAGGAATACTAATACATAATTTTGAAAACTAATGTATGAAACATAACGATTAACCAAAGTAACTCATCATTGGGTTCCCATATAGGACAACATAGGTGAAAATATGAATATGGAAGAAAAATCTAACCATCATGTTCTGATGGAGAGTGGTAGAGGACATGGCTATGAAAAATCCAACAATCACAAAGCCATAAATTTGTGATGATATAAGGTACCATCTGATTCCTCGGATATAAGAGCACTAGGAAAAACATTTTTTGTTTTCAATATCATTTCTCTAAAGTTGATAATTTTGAATTAGAAGAAATACTTGCTAGATTTTGGTACAATCTCACTGTTTTTCTTGCTTTGAACAATTTCCACTTCATCTCTTAATGAATTGAAGTTTAATTTGTTATTCATGAAGTGTTAACAGATCATGTGATAGAATGATGGGTTATTCCATCTGTTTCAAACAAAAGGTTATCAAAAGTTATCAAATATACATAAGTCCATCTATAGTGAGGTTAATCATATATGATTCCAAAAATGAACTTATACTTCATATATCAGACTGCTTAATAAAATAAAACTAGTTTCTACTAACCCGGGACTTCATGTAGGCTAGTGGAAGGCGATAAAGGCCAGTCTCACTTCGGTTGTGGGTTCAATTCCCACATCCTTGTCCGACGCGATGGGATGTCACCCGTCTTATATGTTGTCCTTTTTCTAAAACTACATTACTATAACATCCCATCAATAATATCGAATAAAGTTATATCCTTAAACAATACTAACTTATGTCCAACATAATCCATTCCAATCTTTAGGCTTATCTAAAATACTTCGGTCCAAGCTCATAAGATAAAGAAAACATTGAATACAAGCATTTATCCAACATATATCATAAGATATATCTTGTTGGTTGTATTCTAAACACATGAATACCTTAGTAATATGTTCTGTTGAAACATAAATTACCATATAATCTTAGTGAAAACATGAATACTATCAAAAGGTAACTCTTTCCACATACTAAAATCCCAAAAAATCTATATACTCAAACCATAATATCAATTAGTCCTTATATCAGTCATGAGCTCATGAATACAATCAAACATCTCATTATCTTCATATCCCTTCATTATGTGCATATCATCGACTTTCCAAAAACATCTGAATAACCTTCCATGGTTACTGGTACCATTCAAAATACACTTTCAAATACTTTAGGAAAAACAATAGTGTAACAATACATAGATGACTCTTTATTCCATAGTACCATACATTATTCTTTGTAAACATACAATCATTCCACTAAATTCTTAAACCGCTGATTGAGCTTCATCATTTCTTTCATCTCATATTTTATTTGTAGTCTCTTCATCATCATCCACATAAATACTACTCATATGACCATGCAAATTTTCTTCATGAGATTTTCCCTTAGGGAATTGGTTTTCCTAATTCCCATACATTCCACATTTAAAACATCTAATCATTGTTGATATCATAGAAATACCATTATCCTTGTCCATGGTGTTAACTGAACCTTCTCCTTTGCACATACTGGATTTGTGTCCTTATTTTCCACACCCAACACATCTTTCAGTTTCATTGAAACAATCTCCCCAATGTCTCTTCCCACATGATTTACATGAGGGAAATTGAACTTTCTTTCCTCTATGATCATCATGATAATCCATCTTTCTCTTATTATCTGTTTCAGGAAACATACCAATGTTGAGATTATTGATCATATTATGAGATTTCTGATTAGGAATAATAACGATGTTTGGACTTCCAAATCCCATTTCATTTGGTTGCTCATGAAGAATATCATTCCATTGTCCGTTATATCCTCCATTATCGTGAATCTTCCTGTTTCCAGCCATTTTCTAAAACCCAAAAAAAATAGTGTGAGTGGAAAAAATCATTCTAGGGAAAACAACATAGTAATGGGGGAGTACCCTCAATATCTAATATCTTAGGTTAAATTATAATATCTTTAACGTAGTTCTAGGACTCTATCCTATATGTATACTAATACTTAGGGACATCCTATATATACCTTAGGAATATCTCTAGGGATCTCACTAACGTTTTCGTATCCTAGTTTCCAAAGGTTGACTAAACCTTTCCTCTGATACCAAATGTAGAGACCCGAAGCTTGACGTACATGGACATTACATTAAATTTATGGAATACTTAATACATAAAAAAAATATACACACAAGGATCATAATAGTTTTGTGTCTTTGGAAACATGGAATATAAACTTCTAATCATGTTGAAAGATCATCAAAAACTCCCATAACGATCATCCCCTTTTTCTTTCCTTACCTAAAACCTTTATTTATTTCCTGGTGAAAATAAAACATAAAAAGGGTGAGCTCAAATGCTCTGTAAGGGAAAACATAGAGAACATAAAACAATCCATAAACATTTGAAAGAAAAAACTTGAACATGAAATTTAAACATCAAAATCTTGAGAAAAGACATAAATCATGGAAGTACGTAAGGCATATATCATAATGGAACATCAACCATGATAAAATATAATGGGAATAAAACATGTAATTGTGGAAACCATTCAGTAGATGTTATGATTTACATAGTAGCCAAGGCATTGCTTCCAAGACCATCTTAGTGGACAAATTCCCATTCTTAATCGAGTTCACTCCTCATTTCAGTCCTGTAACACTGAACCAGATTAACATACCATTCCTGCCATGTCTATCTAATGAGATATAAATCATTACCCATTGAATTGGAGGTAGAGAGAGGTCCCACCCATCTCATAATGAAATCATTCTTACTTGTGCCACAAAATAAACATACATCATTCAAAATAACCCAATAAATAAAATGGGTTTCATAAACATCATCCCATCATCACATAATCCATATAAAATAAATAGATATAATTTCATAATAAGAAAAGTGATACCATGTAAATCATAGAGACATGATACTTGAAACATACACATATGAAATAATGTCATCTTAGATGAAAAATAGTTTTGATAAAACACTTGAAATGAATTCTTGAGGAAAATATCCTTTCTTCTTTTAAATCAATCTCTTTCCACAAAATGTCATGCAATTTTAAAAGAGATGGATTTTGTTGAAAATAGTCATGAAATATTTTGGAGTAATCTTCATGAAAATAAGTCTTTATAAAAATCATAAAAATCCTTTCATGCTGTATAAGTTTAAAAAAACATTCTTCTCGTACTTTTTCAAGAAAAGGAAAAATATTTCCTCATAACATAAAAAAAAAGAAAGATTACTTACATAACATGTAGTAAAAATAAAAATGGGTAAAAAGGGCATTAAAAATACATAAAAACACTTTTACAAAACATTGACATGGATGATAACAATAACCCCAGTAAATACTTACGTATAAGCAATCTCAGATAAAAATGAGATTATCAAAATTATTCCTTACCATATGTTCGATATGATTCGTATGTATCCGAACCTCTAGAATAATGATTTAAAAAATATAATTGACTTATTACAGAATCATATTCATTGTTATTATATCAAATATGGTTCACTTATGACTTTATATTACCCGTTCTTTTGTAAATTCAATGTCAAAGAGCGTTTTGGGTCAAATCGTTTCATTTGTCATCATTGTTTTGACTTGTAATTATTCATATGATATCATAGATCATGATTACTTGATTCCAGAATATAAAACATTATTTATATATAATATATATTCAGAATTGAAAAATATATAATAGATCGATAAATGGAAAGAAATACACCGTTCATGGAGACGGTAGGTCGTACGTACGCATGAACGCTGTTTTCATTTCCTTATTTAATTGATTGGAATTAAGTATATGAAATACATATATATATAGATAAACCCAGTAGAATTATTATGCCATATATTTCATGATTACTTATTATATATACTTTATAATCATTCTTGAATTGTTAACATGGAAAATGAATCTCATCGCGTCGTGGAGACGGTAATCCGTATGTATGCACGAGTGATGATATCGTTCCCAGATTTATTGAATCTAATTGGAGTGAATGAGATAATATATTAGAATCCATATGATGTTATTATAATCATATTTATTTATTCTTTACACCATTATACCCATCCATGTAAGGTGGTGGTGGAAAAACATATTACACCACGGCGTAGAGACGATATTCCGTACGTACGCACGCTCGGTGATTTCATTTTCTGTAGGATTGATAGAAGGTGAAATGGGGTTGCTTCGTATTTATAATAACATATCTGTATATAATTGACACTGATGTTATTATAATATAATGAAACAACTAATGTTGAAGAAGTTGACGAACAAAGAAAATTGAACGAATCGGTAACGGATATTACCTCTTCTTTGACACGCCTCTTTGAAACCTCATCTTAGGGTACTAAAATTGGTCTTTGAAGAAGAATAGTACCACTAGTTTGTTGCTAGGGAAGTTTAGAAGAGTAATTGGCAGGTTTTGGATGAGCATAAAGTCTCCAAATTGTGTGAGGAGAAGAGGGAGGAGGTGCCCATTTATAAGGGAGGAGAGGGTCACCTTTGGAAATATAAGAAATATTAGTTTATATTAAATCCCAACCTCATTTAGAAACTTTCAAAATGACTCATATCCAAATATTAGACGATATAGGGTTGAAATCGAATCAACCAATAAAATTTAGACATGTTAGGAATCTATTTTAAACATATCAACATGATTTATCCTTATTTATCAATTTAATTTTCTTTGTGGTAATAATATTCTAAACATTAAATTATTATAAATAATTACATATGTGTTGTGAATTTTCCATAATTTGTCACATTATGACATTATAAAATATAAAATTAAAATTATAATTTTTAAATATTTTTGTTATTTATATTTTTTTTAATATGATATTTTTATAAAATAACAATAGTGTCAATTTTGACACTATTCATTTATTTGAATTTAAATAAACAACATAAAGAAGATATGTTCGAACTAAAAGCTTTACTATATTAATAAAATGTCATATGTATCTATAAAATTAGTGTAACACATTAAATAGTTCATTTAATATTTATTTTAATATTTTTAAGATCATTTATTTTATATTTCAATCAATAAACTAATTTCAACATCACTATTGTGTCATAATTAATGATAATTATTTAATCCCTAAAAGTTATAAATAAATTCATATGATGTAGATAATTGTATTAGATTTCTGGAGACTATTCATGTTTGAATTTTCATTAATTTTATCACTAAATTAAAATTATTATAGTTATAAGATTTAAGAAAGTGACAAGTTGTCACATTCTTTGGTTTTAATAATAATTAAATTATTTTCATGGGAAACAATCAATTAAATGAATCTAATCCGACCCATAGGTGTAATGGGTCGACTTTTAGTTATCCAATAATATTTTTGCAGGTGTTAGAGTAATTTTATAATCTTATATTTACCCTTAATTACCCGATTTACCTTTAACTATGGTAAATAAAATTTACCGTAGTTACTATTCATAATGCCCAAAAATAAAAAGTAGCTTATTAACATATTTTGGACCCACTGATTCCAAATATGGAATCCATTTTTCAAAATTAAATACAAAAAATTTTCCAAATTAAAATTAAAATTAATCCCGTTGTCGAAAGAAAATGACTTTTTGTTTAATACATTACAAAAGATTGAATTGATTTAACCTACGAATTAAAGGTAAAATCAATGCTAATGACATAAATTATATTAAATGGTAAAAATATATTCTAGTTATACCTTAAAACCATTCAATATTATAATTTAACCATATAAATTATTACGATGAAAAAAGTTGTTTTTTTAATTATAATATAGCGTGTTTTTACAATTCATTAAAATATGGAGGTCATCAGGAAAATATCAAAACTTTATCCAAAGTAAATTTTTATATCTTGAGTCAAAATAAGAATTTTATTTTATAAAATTGAACTTATAAATATGTCAAAAACTATATTTATTGTGGGTGCACCATTAAAAGGTGGCAAAACTGCATTTTCTTGAAAAATACATATATTACCCGAAAAATTTATTTTGTTCACATACTATATTCTAGAAAATGTGTAAGATGAAATAATAATGTTATAACATTCAAAATTTAGTTATTAATATTCATAACGGCTAGTTCATAATAATTTTATAACCATATATCATTGTTTAGTGAAACCTGATATTGCGTACAACACACGCTATCAAAGAAACTCGTGATTGCTTGTAATGCAAGCCAAGACAGGGTTGCGTGTTGTGCTATAATACTTCATTGTTTCGTATAACAGAATCTGAACATATTTCATTTATACATTGAATATCTATATATATATATATATACACACACTCAATGTTGCGTAGAATGACTATTATAAAACGAACTTGAAATTTTGTGTAACAGAATCTAAGAATAGTGTTACGTATACTGCAAGCTAATATGGTTTTGAGTATAGCACAAGATAATCTTGTTGTAGCTTAAAACACATGAAATCAATTAAAAAGAATACTTATCATAAAATAGCAGGTTTTTACATTCCTAATCCTCCCCCCATATTCTAACTTGTACCATATGGAAAAGGGGGAGGAGATGATGTACACTTTATGTGGGTTCCTCCAAGACCTGTATCAGTTGAGGATCATTGGGAGAAATACGTTCTGGTGGTTTTTGAGCAAGAAACCCTACCCACCATCGGATTGGGGTTAAACTGCTACAACTTCTGGACTAGGGGAAGTAAAAACCTAGCACCCACTTGGGGGGTCAAACCAAGCATTATCCTATTTCTTTTACTTTTCCCTTTCATTTCCATTCCTCTGCCTTTTTATTTAATTTTCTTACATTTTATTTATTTCATGTCTTTTAGGTCATGTGGTAGTAGCTAAGAGCATAACTCAAGGCTGCCACTGAAAAATAAATCAGGTTAGTCATTCCTTTTCAATATTTTGTTTGCTACCCAATTTAAATTCTGTGTGAACAACTGTTTTGATCTGATTTGAGATAAAAGAGGGTAGTAAATTCAATAACTGTGGGGGAGGGAATTAAACATGTTTTTATTAATTTTGTGTGTGCTTTAATTTTTCTTGTTGTTTTTTTGATTTATTTTTTTTAATCTTCAGCTAAATCGAATGCTTTGGAAAATTAAAACCATCATTTTATTTTTGGCACATTGTTTGGTTTGAATGTTTGAGGATTTAAATGATTTATGAGTGGATTTTTCTTCTTATTTGTGATCTATTCATTTGATAAAGTTTGATTGATTGTGAAACTCATGACACTGGTGCTGTCTAAATTGAAAATATTCCCCAACCTGAGAGGTTTCTAAACCTGTTTGATATCTTCTTATATTTTCCCTTTTTCTAGAGAGTCTTGAGACATGTTGTGTGATCCAGAACTTTCTATTTTTCTCCTTTTTCAAATCTGTTAGAGTTCATGGATTGTGTTAAGTATTATTGAGGCACCACATTGAAATCCTCTTTTGCATGAAACTCATATTTTGGCCAACCATTACATCTGACCTTATTTAAGCACCTAGTAGCCATGAAATAACTTTTTAGGTAGCCAAATTACAGGCCATTTATCCCTTTACATCCTTTTCTAGAAGTTAAATGCATGATTATTGTTGAAATCAAGTGTGGGGGAAGGAGAAGATGAGCTTTGTTTTGCTTTCTTGAAAAATATTTTTGGGTTGAATTGAAAATGTTTCCATATTTGTTGCTGATTGAGTGGATGAAATTCCATGATGGGTAGATGGATGGGTGGACCAAAATATAATTACATATATGGGATGGTTTTTCAACAAAACTTGAAGATAAAAGGTTGCCTCTCTTTTTCCTTCAAATCATGATTCTGAAGAGAAATACAGATGTGAATTAAAGCTGAAACAATGATACAAGTGGGGAAAAGAGGGATGAAAATCATTGATGCTGAAATTCTATGTTTGAACTTCCCAAAAGAAGTGGTTTTTTGAGGTGATTAATTTTTGAGCTGATTGAGGAGCACACCATTTTTGAGAAAAACTGTTTTCATGCATTTACTTCACTTTAGAGCATAACCCTCTTCATTCTGCCTCACATATTTTTACATTTTAAACATGACAACCCTTAGGCTCATAACAACCCATAAAAAATTCCCCATTATTGAAACCTTTTTGACTTTGTGAAGTGGAGATATTAGGAGGATAGCAAGCCTTTGGAGATCACACATGTTTTGATAATGGGAAAAACTTCACATTAAATATCCTTGAGTGAAGAGAGAATTTTTTTTCTGGGGAGGTAGGTACGACATGCATGTGAGTATTAACATGATATTGAATGAATTATTATGATTTTTGAGGAGTTCTGAAATTTTTTCCCATGAATGCGGCATGGTATTTTCCCTAATATGAAAATTGAGTTGTGTGGACCTTTATAGTTTGAGAAGATTGTTTTCAAATTGGTACAAGATGGTTTCCCAGGAGTGCAATGATTAAGTGTGAGGGAGTGATAAAGATAGAATTTTCAAATATTATATACTGTATTTCAATGTTCTAAAACCTTCCAAAGTATTATTTTATGGGCAATTGTCACATTTTTAAGTTTTAGTGGTATTTTGAGCTCAAATGCAAAAAATGATTAATTTTTGTGTTTAACTATTTTATTTAACTTCATTATTTATCCCATATCATTTCCTACACTGACCCGAATTGTAAAATTCATTTTTTATAAGTTTACTAACATCATTGACAGAATTTTATCCTTATGGAGGCCCAAAATCAACTCATAATCAGCACCTCGAAAACTGTCAGCAGATTTGGAATGTTTTAAAGCTGAGTTTTTATCTCGAAGATGACAGATTCAATGGAGAAGATATTAAACATGTATCTGGAAGCGTAATTAATGATGCTTTTTGATTAAGGATTCCACATCTAAATCGGCTGGTGTCATGGACATAAATGAATGGGAAGTTGGAGTTATGGAATACAAAGAGCCACTTTGGATGAATAAATGTTCCACACTAAAACAGCTAGAAATCCTTCATATGTGTACCAATGAGGCTGAATGATTCTGGAGGCACGCAGAAGTAATAATGGAACAATTTTCATGAAGGGACCACTTACCAATTCTGTCATTTAAAGGGCCTAAAAGTCGATTCAAATTGGAGGACAAAATTTGAGCGAGATTTCTTCTCCCATTTTCTATATAAATTTGCAACTCCTTTCTTTTTCCAAGGATATGCATTTTCATGGGGAAAGGTTGAGTATTTTTTTTAATAGTTACTTTTATTTATATTATATATTAGTTTATATTTCCTCTTCATACCTCCTTTTTTCCATTTATTTTATTTTATGTATTCTCCCACCGTTATTTCCTTCTCAACTCCAAAAAAATGGAGAACTAATCATGGCGCTTGTTCGAGAGAGGTAATGGTGAGTTGATTGTTTTATTGAGATTTAATTTTATTATCCTTTATTCAATTCTATGAATTTTTTTAGTGGTTAAATCAATTATGGTGAGCAGTCGCCCCATTATCTCTACCACCAATTTCTTCATCTCGTTTATCAATTTTCCTTCCATTCGCTATTTGTGTTGTGCATATGGTGGAGAATGACATGAGTAGTGATGGTCAACGAAGAGGTCTCCTAGCTGTCTTTAGGAAGAGAATTACCCAATATGTAGAGGTCTCGGTATGGGGTAATGACAATCCAAATGAGAAGGTGATTTGTGGCAGGTCTTGATCACCTCATTGAATTGAATTTTCAGATTCTTTTTACATAATTATATCAACCACCACGACCTCTTAAGAAAAACTTCCTACATTAATTCCTCTCACATCATTCTGTATTACATTGCATTATTATATATTATATTCATATTTTATGTATTTCAATTCACCCACTTTTATATTAGTTAATTTATAAGGGCGATAATAGGAAAATAGTGTGTCTTAGCGGCCTCCTTGTGATCGACCCGAGGGTGTGCCACTATGGAGCATTATTTGGTTAACAAGAATTTAATTTAATTGTGGTTCGCGAAAAACCACTATCATCAATTTGGCACCATTTCTGATGAGGCCAAACGCCTTCACACTATTTTTCCTAAAAACAAAAAAAAATTAAAAAATTCAAAATCTGAAAAAAGTGCTAGATTGAATATCATTTTATTGGGTCTAGATGGATTATTTTAGTGATTTTTTATATTCATGGACTAGTTATTAATTTTATAGCCATGATGAGACATTATTGGACTAAATGGAACAAGATGTCGTGATGATTCAAAATAATTTCAAAATCCTTGAACAAGCAAGAAAGATGGTAGCATCACTGGTAACTGAAGTTGAAGAAATTAAAGCTCTATGGCTGGGAAAACAAAAACAAAAGAACCAAGATGAATAAGAAAAGGTAAATTTTGTTCCACCCATATTCGAATTTGAAGAACCCAAGTAAGACTTGAAGACTCACCTTGATGATGAAATCATCTCTCCTTGGCCATTGCTTGAAGAGGTTCCTGAAGAAGACAAGTCAACTGGTACAACTTTGGGAGATCAACATGCTTTGGATGAACATTGGTTAGATTTTGTTGAAGAACAAAAGATAAGTGATCCTCCCATATTTTTCAATGAATAATTAGTACAGGTATACCTTTATCTTTCTTTAGAAGAAGATAATTAAGTCGCTGCTGAAAAAGAGTTCCCAGTGGCCATGCCTGAAGAGATCACATTTCTTGCTGACTTCCATGAAAGGGATGATTTTAATATTTATTCTTCATGTTTTAATCAAATCCAAGTGGAATTATTTTTGAACCTCACATATGAATTTTTTGAAACAACATCACATGAGAAACCACTGGATGTTGAAGTCTAAGTGGCTAAATAAGTCATGGATGAAGTTGAGGACCCATTCATTATCATCCTCCCATATTCTAACTTCTACCACCTGGAAAAGGGTGAGGAGGAGATGTACTATTTATGTGGGTTCCTCCAACACCTGTATTATTTTAGGATCATTGGGATAAAGAAGTTATTTTGTTTTTTGATCAAGAAACCCTACCCACCATTGGATTGTGGTTAAACTGCTGCAACTGCTTGACTAGGGGCCGTAAAATCATAGCACTTGCTTAGGGGGTAAAACCAGGCATCATCCTCTTTCTTTTCTATTCCTATTTCTTTTTATATATTTTTCTTATATTTTCTTTATTTCATGTCTTTTAGGTCATGTGGTAGTAGCTAGAAACTTAAATCAAGGCTGCCACTAAAAAATAAATCATGTTGGGTCTTTGCATTTCTTTATTTTGTTTGTCACCCAATTTAAATTCTGTGTGAACGACTTTCCTGATCTGATTTGAGCTAAAATAGGGTAGTAAATGCAATAACTAGAGGGGATGGATTTCAACTTTTATTTAGGAATTTTGTGTGTTCATTTATTTTGATTGTTGTTTTTTTGGTTTGTTTTAGGAATCTTCAGATAAATTGAATGCTTTGGAAAATTCGAACCATCATGGTATTTTTGGCATATTGTTTGATTTGAATTTTTGAGGATTTAAATGATTTCTGTATGGATTTTGTTTCTTATTTCTGATCATTTCATTTGATGAAGTTTTATTTACTATGAAACTCATGACATTAGTGTTGTCCAAATTGAAAATCTTTCCCAACCAGAGAGGTTTCTAAAACTGTTTGACATCTTCTTATATTTTCTCTTTTTCTTGATAGACTTAAGACATGTTTTGTGATCCAGAACTTTCCATTTTTCTCTTTTTTCAAAGATGTTAGAGTTCATGAAATGTGTTAATTATTATTGAGGCATCACTTTGAAATCCCCTTTTGAATTAAACTCTTATTCTGTTCTACCTTTACATCTAAACGTCTTTAATCCCCTAGTATCCATGAAATACCATTTTATGTAGCCACATTACAATCCATTTATCCCTTTCTAACCTTCTCTGGATGTTAAATGCATGATTATTGTTGAACTCAAGTGTGTGGGAAGTAGAAGATGGGCTTTGTTTTGATTTCTTAAACAATCTTTTTGTGCTGAATTGAAAATATTTCCATATTTATTACTGCTTTAGTGGAAGAAATGATAGGATGGGAAGATGGATGGGTGGACCAAAATATCATTACATATATGGGCCCTCTGTTCACCAATACTTGAAGATAAAAAATTTCCTCTCTTTTCCATCAAAACATGATTCTGAAGAGATATCCAGATCTAAATTCAAGCTGAAACAAACCTACAAATGGGTAAAAGAAGGATGAAAATCATTGATGCAAAAAATATAAGTGTGAAATTACCAAAAGATGTGTTTTTTGAGGTGAATAATTTTTGAGCTGATTGAGGAGCACACTATTCTTCAGTAAAATAGTTTTTATGCATTTACTTCACTTTATAG
The DNA here is from genome assembly GCA_963277665.1 of Viscum album. Classification (NCBI taxonomy): domain Eukaryota; kingdom Viridiplantae; phylum Streptophyta; class Magnoliopsida; order Santalales; family Viscaceae; genus Viscum; species Viscum album. The sequence continues at coordinate 1,135,613,572 of OY728155.1, read as the reverse complement.
CATAACCCTCCTCATTCTGCCTCATATGTTTTTACATTTTAATCCTGCCAACCCTTAGTCTAAGAATAACCCATGAAACAGTCCTCATGATTGAAACATTTTTGACTTCGTGAAGTAGATATATTAGGAGGATAGCAAGCCTACGGAGATCAAATATGTTTTAAGAATGAGAAAAACTCCACATTAAATATCCTTGAGTGAAGAGAGAAATATTTTTCCGGTGAGGTAGGCATGAAATGCATGTGAGGATTAACATGATATTTAATGAATTCAAATGATTTTTGAGGTGTTATGAAATTTTTATCCATGTATGAGGCATGATATTTTCTCTAATATGATAATTGAGTTGTGTGGTCTTTTATTCTTTGAGAAATTTGTTTTGACATTGTTATAAGATGGTTTCACATGAGTGCAATGATTAAGTGTGAGGGAGTCATAAATCTATAATTTTCACATATTATATACTGTATTTCAATATTATAAATCCTACCAAAGTGTTATTTTATGTAAAATTGTATCATTTTTATGTTTTTGTGGTATTTGGAGCTCAAATGAAAAAATGGCTTAATTTTGGTTTTTAACTGTATTATTTATCATCATTATTTCTTCCATATCATTTTCTACACTGAACCAAATTGTAAAATTACTTTTTTTAGGTTTACTTACATCATTGGACGAATTTCATCGTTCTGGAGGGCCAGCTCAATCAATCATTTGGAGGCCCAAAATCAGCTCATAATCCGGACCTTGAAAACTGTGTACAGATTTGGAATGTTTTAAAGATGATATTTTATCTCGAATATGACGAATTAAATGGAACTGATATTAAAAATTTATATGAAATCATACTTAATTAATATTTTTCATTAAGGAGTCAACATTTGAATCGGCTGGTGTCAAGGGCTTAAATTCATGGGAAGTTGGAGTTGTGGAATACAAAGAGAAACTTTTTCAGATTAAATGTGCCACACTAAAATAGACATAACTCCTTAATAACTCTAAAAATGAGGCTGATATTTTCTGGAGTCATGAGGAAATAATAATGGAACAACTTTAAAGAAAAGACCATTCCCAAATTCTGTAATTTAGTCGGCCTAAAAGTCGATGGAATTTGGAGGACAGAATTTGAGCGGGATTTCTTCTCCCGTTTTATCTATAAATTTGTACCTCCTTTATTTTTACAAGGATGTCCATTTTCAAGGGGAAAGGTTGAGTATTTTTTGTTGTAATAGTAACTTTCATTTTTATTATATATTAGTTTATATTTATTCTTCATACCTCCTTTCTTCCATTTCTTTTAATTTTTTTATTCTACCACTGTTATTCTATTCTCAACTCCACTAAAAATGGTGAACTAACCTCGGCACGTGTTCGAGGGAGGGAATGGTGAGTTTATTGAGTTACTGAGAATTAATTTTATTATCCTTTATTCAATTATAATAATTTTGGTGGTGGATAAATCGATTATGATGAGTGGTTTCCCCATTTTCTCTACCACCAATTTCTTCTTCTCGTTATCAATTTCCCTTTCTTCAATGCTTATGTCGTCCATACGGTGGAGCATAACATGAGTGGTGATGGTCAGTGAAGAGGTCTCCTAGCTAACTTTTGGAAGATCGTTACCCTATATGGAGAGTTCTCGGTATGGGGTAATGACAATCCAACCTAGAAGGTGAGGTGTGATAGGTCTTGATCACGTCATTGAATTATATTTTGAGATTATTTTTAAATAATGATATCAACCACGGCGACCTCCTAAGAACAAATTCATAATTTGTTTATTTTAACATCATTCTATATTACATTGCATTATTATATATTATATTCATATTTTATGTATTTCAATTCCTCCCATTTTATATAAGTTAGTTTATAATAGAGATAATAAAAAAAAAGTGCGTGTTAGAGGACTCCTTGTGATTTACCCTAGGGTGTGCCACTATGGTGCATTATTAGGTAAATAATAATTTAATTGAACTGTGGTTCATGACAAACCAATCTCATCAATTTTTCACAATTTCTGGGGAGCCCAAATGCTTTCACACTCTATTTTTCATAAAAAAATTCATAATATAAAAAAAATTCATGGATGAATATCAATTTTTTTAGGTCAAGATGGATTATTTTAGTGATTTTCCATATGCTTGGCCTAGTTCGAAATTTTCTAGCTAGTATGAGACATTTTTGGTCCAAATGGAACAAGATGCCTTGATGATTCAGAATAATTTCAAAATCCATGAACAAGCAAGCAAGATGGTAGAATCGTTGGCAGTTGATGTTGAAGAAGTTATAGCTCTATGGCTGGGACAACAACATCAAAAGAACCAAGTTGAAGAAGAAAAGGTAAATGTTGTTCAACAAATATTTAAAGTTGAAGAAACTAAGGAATACATGAAGGCTGAACGTGAAGATGAAAACATCTCTCCTTGGCCATTGCATGAAGAGGTTCCTGAAGATGACAAGTCAGCTGATACGACTGTGGGAGATCAACATTATTTGGATAAACATTGGTTAGATTTTGTTGAAGACCAAAAGGTAAGTGGTCCTCCAATATTTTTCAACTAAGAATCTGTATCTATATACCTTTCTCTTGATTTGGAAGAAGATAATGATGTCGCAGCTGAAAAAGAGTTCCTAGTGGCCTTGCCAAAATAGATCACGTTTCCAGCTGACTTCCATGAAAGGGAATATTTTTATATTGATTCTACATGTTTTAATCATATGTAAGTGGAATTATTTTCCAAATTCCCTTATGAATTTTTTGAAACAGTGTCACAAGAGAAAGCCCTGAATGTTAATATTGACGTGGCTAGAGATGTCATGGATGAAGTCGAGGACCCATTCATTATGCTCCCCCCATATTCTAACTTGTACCACATGGAAAAGGGGGAAGAGCTGATGTACTCTTTATGTGGGATCCTCCAAGACCTGTATCAGTTGAGGATCATTGGGAGAAATAATTTCTTGTGGGTTTTGAGCAAGAAACCCTACCCAACATCATATTGGGGTTAAACTGCTGTAACTGCTGGACTAGGGGCAGTAAAAACCTAGAACGCGCTTGGGGTGTCAAACCAAGAATTATCCTTCTTCTTTTCCATTTCTCTTTCATTTCCATTCCACTTTATTTTTATTTATTTTTATTATATTTTGTTTATTTCATGTTATTTAGGTCATGTGGCAGTATCTAGGAGATTAACTCAAGGTTTCCACTGAAAAATAAATTAGGTTGTGTCTTTCCTTTAATTTTTTTTGTTTTCTACCCAATTTAAATTCTGTGTGAACATATTTCTTGATCTGATTTGAGCTAAAAGAGGGTAGTAAATTCCATAAGTGTGGGGGAGGGATTTCAACTTGTTTTTAGAAACTTTTTGTGTACTTTTATTTTTCATTTTTTTGGTTTGTTTTTAAGAATCATGACCTAAATCGAATTCTTTGGAATATTCGAACCATCTTGGTATTTTTGGAACATTGTTTGATTTGATTGTTTGAGGATTTAAATGATTTTTGAATGGATTTTGTTACAGATTTATGATCTTTTCATTGGATTAAGTTTGATTGACTGTGAAACACATGACAGTGGTGCTGTCAAAATTGAAAATCTTTCCCAACCCGAGAGGTTTATAAACCTGTTTGACATCTTCTTATATTTTATCTTTTTCATTAGAGTCTTGAGACAAGTTGTGTGATCCAGAAATTTTTCTTTTTCTCTATTTTCAATGCTTTTAGAGTTCATGAAATGTGTTAAGTGTTACTGAGGTATCACTTTGAAATCCCCTTTTGCATTAACTCATATTTTGTCATACCTTTACATTTGACCTTCTTTAAGCCCCTAGTAGCCATGAAATACATTTTTAGGTAGCCACATTACAAGCCATTTATCCCTATCCAAGCTTCTCTAGATATTAAATGCATGATTATTGTTGAACTCAAGTGTGTGGGAGGGAGAAGATGAGATTCGTTTTTCTTTCTTGAAGAATATTTTTGAGATGAATTGAAAATGTTTCCATATTTATTGTTCCTTGAGTTGAAGAAATGTCATGATGGTAAGATGGATAGGTGGACCATAATATCATTACATATATGGTCCGACTGTTCACCAATACTTGAAGATAAAAAGTTTCCTATCTTTTTCTTTAAAACATGATTCTGAAGAGAAATCTAGATCGGAATTCAAGATGAAACAATGCTACAAATGGGGAAAAGAGGGATGGAAATCATTGATTCTGAAATTCTAAGTGCAAAATTCCCAAAGGAAGAGGTTTTTTGAGGTGATTAATTTTTGAGCTGATTGAGGAGCACACCATTCTTGAGCAAAATTGTTTTCATGCATTTACTTCACTTTAGAGCATAACGCTCCTCATTCTGTCTCATATGGTTTTACTTCTTAATCCTTCCAACCCTCAGCCTCAGAACAACCCATGAAAAAGGCCTCATGATTGACACATTTCTGACTCCGTGAAGTGGAGATATTAGGAGTATTCAAGCCTATAGAGATCACAAATATTTTGAGAATGAGAAAAACTCCACATTAAATATCATTGAGTGAATAGAAAAATATTTTTCTGGGGAGGTAGGAAGACCATGTATGTGAGGATTAACATGATATTGAATGAATTCATATTATTTTTTAGGAGTTTCGAAATGTTGATCCATGTATGAGGCATAATATTTTCCCTAATATGATAATTGAGTTGTGTGTTCATTTCAGCTTTGAGAAGTTTGTTTTGACATTGGTATAAGATGGTTTCCCAAGAATTCAATGATTAAGTGTGAGGGAGTGATAAAGCTACAACATTCACATATTATATAATGTATTTTAATGTTCTATATCCTACAAAAGTATTATTTTATGTGAAATTGTCACATTTTTAAGTTATAGTGGTATTTTGAGCTCAAACACAAAAATAGCTTAATATTGGTGTTTAACTGTTTTATTTAACATCATTATTTAATCCATATAATTTTCCACACTTACCGAAATTGTTAAATTCCTTTTTTAGGTTCACATAAGTAATTGGCTGAATTTCATCCTTCTGGAGGCCCAGATCAATCAATCATTTGGAGGCCCAAAATCATCTCATAATCCGGACCTTGAAAACTATGAGCAGATTTGGAATGTTTTAAAGCTAAGATTTTATCTTGAATCTGAATGATTAAATGGAACTGATATTAAACATGTAGATGGAAGCGTAATTAATTAACATTTTTCATTAAGGAGTCCACATCTGAATCGGCCAGTGTGAAGGACTTAAATGCATGGGAAGTTGGAGTTGGGAAATACGAAGAGCCACTTTGGATAATTAAATATGCCGCACTAAAACATCCTTAACCCCTTAATAAGTGGACCAATGAGGCCGATATATTTTGGAGGCATGCGGAAGTAAAAATGTAACAACTTTGAAGAAGAAACCATTTACCAATTCAATCATTTAATGGTTATAAAAGTATATGAAATCCGGAGGATAGAATTTGAGCGAGAATTCTTCTCCCATTTTCTCTATAAATTTTTACCTCCTTTCTTTTTTAAGGATATCCATTTCTAAGGGGAAAGGTTGAGTATTTTTTATTGTAACAGTTAGTTTTATTTTCAATATATATTATTTTAAATTTCCTCTTCATACCACCTTTCTTCCATTTATTTTATTTTATGTATTATCCCACCGTTATTCCCTTCTCAACTCCACTAAAAATGGAGAACTAACCTGGCCACTTGTTCGAGTGAGGGAATGGTGAGTTGATTTAGTTATTGAGATTTAATTTTATTATCCTTTATTCAATTCTAATAATTTTGGTGGTGGTTAAATCGAATATGGTGAGCGGTCGGCCCATTTTCTCTACCACCAATTTCTTTTTCTCGTTTATCAATTTTTCTTCCTTTCGATATTTGTGTCGTGCATATGGTGGAGCATGAGATGAGTAGTGATGATCAGTGAAGAGGTCTTCTAGCTGAATTTAGGAAGAGAATTTCACTGTATGCAGAGGTCTCAGTATGTGGTAATGACAATCCAAACGAGAAGGTGAGGTGTGACAAGTCTTGATCACCTCATTGAATTGAATTTTGATATTCTTTTTAAACAATGATATCAACCACCATGACATCCTAAGAATAACTACCTACTTTATTTTTTCTAACACCATTCTGTATTACATTTCATTATTACATATTATATTCATATTTTATGAATTTCAATTCCCCCCATTTTATATTAGTTAATTTATAATAGTTACAATAAGAAAATTGTGCGTATTAGTGAACTCCTTGGGATTGACCCTAGGGTGTGCCACTATAGTGCATTATTAGGTAAATAAGAATTTAATTGAATTTTGGTTAACGAAAAACCATTGTCCTCAAAACTATGGTTGTTTAAAAAACTATCACATGACTTATTGTGGTAGTTTTTGTCCCAATTGAAGAGAAATAGTCTATGGAACTAAAAAATAATGGACTTTATCATTATCCTAGTGGTTGATCATGTGGAGTTGGAACATGATCCACCCAAAAAAGGTGTACCCCAAGGTATCTATTTTAAAATATGACACTGAGGCATTTATTACCAGAAAAAAACCCTTCTATCAACTTTAGAGTTGAAAACACATTACCCATAGCGAAGGGAACCTTAATGCCAACACAATAGGTAAATTATTTATCATCCTCACTCATACATGGAACTAACATACACCTTTTTTTTACTTTCAACGCCTACACCCAAAAAAACTTCTGATCATCCTCCCCCCATACCTATAATACCTAACAATTGGGCCCTTTAATTGAGTATAGTTATCTATTTATCATGTAATTCAACAAGTGTAACCCTTCCCTAGAACAGAAAATAACTCAATTTTAGACACATCCAATGAAAACCAGGCATTATTATGGGATGTGTGGTACGACATTAAGGACCTAATCACTCATGCTATATTGGATCAGATTGGTGGTGGGTTGGGAACTCAATCACAATAGTTGGTGAATCTTGGGACAAGAAACATGGACTTCCACAGTATCCACACCATGATCCATCAATATTTTAGTTAAGAGGGAGAAATGGAAGCCTGAAAAAATCAATCAATGAGGGATGAGTTCGAGCTTCATAGTGTTGAGTGTTTGTGAGTGATTCATTTGAATATTTCATTTCTAGATGAGAGATATAACTAGTTATAATTGAAAAATTTCATAAGGGAAGATGTATTCAACCACCAGATGACAATAATAGAATTCATAGAAGTAGAACTAGACCACGAAATAGAACAGGTTGTCAAGTGTAAGACTCAATAAGGGATAATTAAAGTGAAAGTATCTCAAGTGAACCCATAGATGGCAGCTGAGAGAATGGAGATGATGGTGCTTTGAGAAGATATCATATCATCCTAAAAATGGATGACTGGGATTGATAAATCACTTCCTTAGGCACTACTATCACCTATATTTTAATGTAACAGTGTCTTCAACCAATAGATAATCCTATTTCTATTTTATTTATAATAATATTGTACTTATTTATTTTATGGCCACAAATTTTAATGTATCTTATTCACACTAATAAAATAATCAATTAGAACCTCCAGACCATTTGATTTATTCTCATTGTGAGAAACAAGAGGTAATACAATATCATTCAAATTAGGCATGCGCATACCACATGGGTGGGATATTCGTGGTAATAATGTGACATCTACTATTAAAAGTGTTCCAATAATGATGGGGGGAAAGGATTGGGTTTGATTCTAATAGGCAATTCACCATATCAACATGTAGAGATACATGGGGGTGAAGTTCCATGGGTGTTAAATCATTACATGAATAAAGGGATATAAGAGAAAGATAAATTGTGAATCATAGAGATTAAACCATTATATTAATTGAAAAGTATGGAAGGGATTACCGTTGAGAAGATGTTTGGAAGGTGGATTCTACTACCACATTGTCAAAAATAGGGGAAAATGTTGAAGATAATCTTTGAACATGTTTAATACATGGTTTACAACATCTAATTAATGGGAATTTATCCTCCATGAATTTTATCATATATGGGAATTGGAGGGCCAATACTAGAGAATAAGGTGTATGTTCCTTCTTTATAAATTGATGGGAGTCTGTTTGGAAATTAATAATTATAATTATAATCTAATCTTAGAATACACAATCTTTTTTATGGAATTAAATGAATATGATCAAGAAGTGTTCATGAAATCTGGGGATACACCTACAAGAATTGGAAATATCGATTGAGAAATACTAGTATAAATGAAGGTTGTTCCATGCAATGTGATTTATAGAAAATGAAAATACCATCCTCATGAGAGACATGGTAATAGGGTTTGATATTACCGCAAATAAGGGACCAAGAAGGTCTATAAGCCTAAAAAAATTAATGTCATATAGATTAGATCAACCGAGGCAAGTTTTTAACATTTTTAGCCTTGACCAGATTAATTGATTATAGTCTAACATCATACATCATTGTAAAAATTATTGGTTGCTAGTTTAATTTCAAATAGTTTAGACAATATCATTTAATAAAACTTATGTATTCATTTCATGTTCAAAAATATAACATGATAGAGGAGAATTAAGCACCAATATGAGATGGGATGTAAAACTATTTTTCGGTGGGTCAAGGATAGGAGTTCTGGGAATTGTTCAGTATCATATGAAATAGGAATCAAGCCACATATACTTCTGGCATATGGAGGCTTTGTACAGATCCGGATCATACATAGAAGAATTTCGAATGGAGGAATCATATGAGTTAAAGGAAGTAAAGGGTGGATTTCCAAGAGTTGAATAGGTGGCTCAAACACTAGTATGGAATGGGATTGTCACTTACATCTGAGACCTAGATTGGTTATCTGTTTATCTCTATATATTCTATAAAATAGGAATCAATCCACAAATTGTTCTTTTAAGATAAGTGTGATAGTTAACCAATGTTAGAATAAAATGAGATTCCCCATAGTTGAGGACTCTAAATAAGTTATATAGATTAAGAATCATTCTAAATTTTATCAAATATTGTGGTTAAGGTCATGAGGAAAGATCTAATGGATCACATAGTTTAGAGACATGCGATAGGGACACTTCACTGCAGTTTATCTTGATACAGTGAAGTTAATTTCTATATAGTCTACCATCACATGATAATTGTTTTCCATTACAGTCTAGAATCATGTGAAAAATTGTTTACATGTATTTTAATATTATTTAAAAAGTATGTTTGGCCAATGGTACCTAGATATGATATATTTTAGAAACCTTTCAATAGTGGGAGCCTTGATGTGCTCCATATTCTCGATGATCCCTAAGTAACATGTAAATGAAGACAATACTATCCTCCACGTGCTCCAAATTTTTAGGCCTTCATCCTAGTATCATTAACATTTTCAATTCTATAAGCAATTCACCCTAGATGAGTGATTAAATGTGAACCATATTATTGAGTTCTTGAACCCCACAATTCTAATGAACATAAAGATTGTGCAATGCCCATAACCTATTTTCATCAAGGGATTATAACTCAGTTTCCCAAAAACCTGATCACTAGTTCTATATAAATGGGGTATATTTAGCCTGGGACGAATTCTAGGTCATCATATGATGTTCCCATAATGCACTGGAGATCCTATTAGGACAACTCTTCTTGTTCTAATCTAATATATTAAAGAGGATGTTAGAATGGAATTTATTAAATATCTAACCCATTAAAATAATTAGTGAATGATAATTGGAATTATAATTGAATTGGATATGATACATGGAAAACACCTTCTTCATCTCAGAGGCAAAAAAAATTGTTTTTTTCCTATGAGAATATTGTGGGGAATCCCAAATACATGAACAAAATGGGAATTCATAATTTCAATTAGAAACATAGTATTGACCGCATTCAGAAGAGAAACATTATCTAACTAAAAAAACTAATTAACCATAGTAATATTGAAATTGACCAATCACATTGTCACTATTGGGTTGGGACATATATTGTTCATTCCCACATGAAAAAATGTCATAAGTACTTGTTTCTATGTAGAAGCTCTTGAGACTGATGTATATTTTTGGAATAGGCTTAGAATGCATTAATTATCCTGGAAAACTCCATGAAATGATGATACAAATAGAGGTAAAATTATACCATCATCTCTAAATAGTGGGAGATGTCTGATATAATATGATGTCCCATGCATAGTTAATCATTACATAAATACAGAACATGAGTAAGTTTATTTCTCCAAATGCATCCAAAAAGTATTCCATAAAAGACGAATTTGTAGAGGAATTTATCTGAGTTGAGAAATCAAAAAGGAATAAACTACATCTAAACATCATATCTATTCTTACTCATATTGTTTTGATAGAAGCTTCCCATGTTTAAGGTACTCAATAAAGTGGTTCATCCAATTGTATACTTTTGTAAATACTCTACAAAAATATGGATGACCTCTCAATCTTCCCCATCAATAAAAAAAGCGACATGAATATTTGTTAGGAAACATGAGTTACTATGTTTTCATTGTGTAGGTTAGGAAAATAAATTAACAATTTCTATAGAGTGTATATCTGATCATTTTGAGACCATATTACATGAGACATCATCTTTTATATGGGAAATTTCACAATTTACTCATGTGTGATCTCAATAAAGGGTACAAGTTTCTCCTTTTTCATAACATTATAACAAGTAATTTTCTTGGTGAAAATATCATATTCACACTTAATGTAATTATAGGAAACATTTATATTGAGGGAAAATTAAAGTATGATAATGGGATATTGATATTAATCTTAATTATAAGATCACCCCTTTGAAAGAAGGGATGAATACTTTTGTGAAGGCCTTTAAATAGGAGACAAGTAAAACTCTAAGTACAACTTTATCTAGTTAAGGGTTGTCTGAATTCTCCCTAGTTTGTCTTCTAGAGGAATATTATAAGTTAATTTACCATCTTGGAAATTTTTCATTGATATAGAGAATAACCTCATCGTGACACTTGATATCAATAGAAATGTCTTCCATGGTTGTGTGTGTGACTTATAAATCTTTCAATGATTTCCCTATGAAAACCATATAATGATTGAATTTAATGAATAATTTCTCAAGTATCACTACTCATAATTCCAATAGTTCATTCTACATCAAATGAATGAGTACATAATTTAATTGGTCCATTTGGGAGATCTTTTAAAAAATATGATGTTGTTAAAAATTCTTTAGAATCATGACCATAAAGACCAGGGAAAGGTGATTATTCATGAAATAGGAATATCTAAATGTAGCATATATCATCATCTGAATAAGGTACTATAGAGATTTATGATTACCCTCCATAATATTTTAATCTAATAGGGACGCATGATATAATTATAAGGAATTGACATTAAGAACCATGTGTATTCACTAGAAAAGAGGAATCAATACTTTATTTTATAGTATGCACATCTTGATTTCATTGAATACAATTCAGAATTCATCGTCCCTTTTATAGGAATCAAATTTATTTATTCACTTTGTGAAGATATGGATACCACTATATCATAAAATGAATATGATAAATTTCCTTGAAGTAACCCCAAATATTCTCATCAAGGGTTATATATATATATATATTGTGTTCACAGAGTGTGAAGAAAACTTTATCATGATCATCAATATGGTCATGGAATTTGGTTGATTTTACCAAAAAAAAGATCCACATAGCACTCCATTATCTTCCCTAGAAAGGGATTGAAGATGTGAAACATATATCACTGATAGTTTACTCTATAGTTCTTCAGGACAAAGGGAACCACCTCCTAATAGTATGTTACTTGTGGTTCCATAATCATAGTGGCCCCTTTATCCTTGGGGGTTATACAAATTTTATTGAATCTATAGTATCAATACATGAAAGTGAGGTCCACAAAAAAAGTATTCACATGGATAAAAAATGTTTAACTTTTATTGTAATGGCCCGGACCTCTCCGGCCCTTTCCTTTGTCAAAAAGAAGGCTACAAGTGTTCTGGAGGGTAAAATTGTCTTTCCCCACACTTTCCACAATTTTGAAACTACACGCCGTGTAGTTTGAGTACACGTCGTGTACCCTCTTGCCGGGTATACCCCGTGTGGATGGCCGTGTCTTTTCCACGTGAAGAAAATGGTTACACACCATGTGTTCAATAGTACACGCCGTGTAGTCCCTCCCCGCATACGCGTTACCGTGTGTTGACCAGTCGTCGGTCGTGTGCTGCGTTGGAGCCGTGTCCTTGCCCTGTGCAATAAATGGGTACACACCATGTGTCCAATCTACACGTCGTGTATTCCTTCCCCATGTATGTGTTACCTTCAAACCATGTGTTGACCAGTCAACGGCCGCGAAACCGTGTTGGAGGCCTCGTGGAGACCGTGTGAAAAAGGCAGAGTACACTCCATGTACCATAAGTAAACGATGTGTACTTTTGCTTTTCATGCCTATAAAATGAGGGGCCCCCTCCTCTTTTGAACTAACACCTCTCCTCCCCTCTCCTCTAAGCAGAGCTCTCTTAAGAGACTCGAAGGCTCTTTCTTCCATAACTTTTTCGTCCGAGATCCGATTTACGATCCGTCAGCGGCCACGGGATCGTAACGACGAGTCGGAACTTCTGATCTTGGATCCGTTGTCTTTCCTTCGGCTCTTCCTTTCCACCAAAGGAGGTTTTTCTGGGACGCTGACGAATTTCTTCTAAAGTTGAACCGAAGGATCGTTGCGATCAATAACCTGTTGAGGTAGGGATATTACCTTCGTCTCTCTAATTTATGCATCATGCGGGGTGAGTATACTCTTGATTTCATGAGGAACAGTTGAAACCTTTACATAAAGATAATAACTGGTTAAATAATAGGGATGGGAATTGTGATTTCTCTTACTTTACCTTTTATATCCTGTGATATTATGTTTTGAAATGAATAGGCTTATACCTACTGAAAATCACGATCGTTGGGGGCCTTTTCTTGCACAATTAAATGTTTCCCTATCTTTCTAGACCATTTTTGTGAATGGAAGTTTGTTAAATGTGGAAATTGGTTAATCACGTAATTTTGGCTGTTTAAATGAATATCTAGAACCCTTGTGTGATCACCTCGGTTGAACAAAAATGGAATAATGAAAATGCGGGTGTTGGCTTGGTTACTTGGCATGTGATGGGGGTGCTTTGTGGGTTGTTGTGGAATGTGTGAGCATCGGGGCTGCGGTTGGATTGGTTGTGGGAAGGTGTGAATATTTAATGGTGACGGGCAGTGGGGCTGCGATAAGTGGTATTAAGGGGATGGAGATGTGTGGCTTCAGTGTGTTTGTGGTTATGGTGGTTGGCAACAGGGCTGCAGGGATGGGCTTGTTTGTGATCAGACTATGAGTTGTGTTTAAATAATAAATGGAAGAGTTAATGAATGATGGGTCTTTGTAATGAAACAGAAATAGTAATCAATGGGTTGGTTGTCTGTTAAGAAGGGGTTTTTGGTCTACTTGTGTTTCCCTAACTTGTTTTGTGGATGGTAGGGATATGTTTTATGAATGATTGATGTTGTTGGTTGTGGATAGTTTCCCAGTAGTTAAGGAACCAAATAAGCTAATTTTCTGTTGATATGTGAAAACCTAAATGGGGTTGGGGTTGTTTGTTGTATGCATGCTTCATGGTAGCAGTGCCGAGGCACGTGCTCAATTTCTCTTTTTAGAAGCCATTGGTTGGGCCGAGTGGTTTCTATATATATATCTATATCTTTTGTGTTTTATTGCACCGCACCCATGTTGATCACTTAGTGCCGAACACTCCCATTTCTTGGGAGATGGTGTTTTTCTCATAGTTACTATCTCTTTCTTGTTCCTTCTCCCCTAGGCTATGATGGCTTGAGGAGACCTTACACCCAAGACTCTTCGGGTAGGTTTTGATTGGGGTGGTTAGGCCCAAGACTCTTCGGGCAGACTTATAGGCTGTGATGGCTTGAGGTGACCTTACACCTATGACTCTTTAGGTAGGTTTCGATTTCAGGCCCAGGTGTCATCGGGCGAGAGTTCTGTTACCATTACTATTCCCAATAATCTTCGGGATGAGGCCCAGGTGTCTTCGTGTGGGGATGTGGTTGTGGTTGTGAGCCCCAAGTGTGTGCGGGCGGGATAAGTTGTGGTGAGGCCCAAGTGTGTGCTGGTAGGATACATGGTGGTGAGGCCCAGGTCTATGCGAGCGGGATACGTGGTTGTGAGGCCCAGGTGGGTGCGGGCGGGGAGAGTGTGACAGCGTCAGGACGTTCAGCTAACTAATGGGAAATGGTGTGGGGTACCCAATACTCTTGTTCTTATACTACTACTACCTGTTGTGATTGTGTTTTGGTGACTGTGGCCGGTGAGGTTGGGTGGATAGATTTCCTTGTTAGGTTTCTTCTGTTGTTCTCACGGGACATTAGGATGTCTCCCCACTTGTGCACGAGAGCTTTAGGTTTTCCTACTGAGTATACTTGTATGCTCACCATACATTTACTTTCAGGTTTCCAGGAGGACTACAAGGGCCGTGCGGGACCCTACTAGTCAGGTAGTTGGAGTTGTTGTAGATGATGTTGTCTCCTTTTCATTGGGTGTTGTACTTTTGAGATTTCTTGTACTTGTACCTTGTTATAAAATTGTTTAAACATGCATGTGGGCTTGGTTTGAATTTATTTATATACATTTGTTCTTTTCCCTTTTTGGTGGTTCACTTGTCTTATTACTCGATCCTAAATAATTAAAAGGGTAATGCCTCCCATATTTGTGAAAAACTCATACCCTTGGTGCTAGTCTCCACCTCGGGGCCTACTGGAGGTGGGACATGGGGGTCATTATCTCCCTTTCACCATTTCCAGCTCAGGAGGGTCATCATTGGTGACAGGGGGTCGTGACAGAATGGTATGAGAGCTGATGGTTGAGAGATAGGATGAAGTCTGGAGTTAGGCACAGTGAGGATTGCCTGGGATGGTAGGGATATAGTGTTCGTTAATCTTGGTGCATGACATAGGCCAGGGAAGACCGGCTAGGACAAAGGATTTTAGGGCCCCCCCATGATCCGAGACAAGGACTATGATCCTACCGAACGACCAAGTGAGACTACATTGATTGTAGGGTAGAGACCCTAGGGAAGGTACATGAATCATCATGATTGTGTTTTACTTGATTTGTGTGTTCTGGGAAAGAATTGAAATAAAATGATAAAATGAAACCTTGAGTTTTTCCTTATTACTTGGGCTTAGGTGATCCGTGTTTACCCTAGGGATATGACACCTGGACGTCGTCCCTAGGTGGCTCAGACGGCCGAGGCCCAGCAGATCCATGTGGTCGATCAGTTGAGGATTGACCGAGAGGAGAAAGATAGCCAGTGGCAGAAGACTCTCTGTTCCTTCCAGCGGCGGACCCTCAATAAGTACGAGGGTAGTACTTCATATTCGGAGACAGAGGGGTGGCTTGAGGAGCTAGGGATTTTTTTTACCTTGATCTGTGCTCTGAGGTAGTACTGGGTTCCCCTAGTAGTCCGTCAACTAAGAGGTGCGGCATGACAGTGGTGGACGCTCAACCTCAGAGAGAGGATAGAGGCAGAGGTTCTATTGGCTGACTTTGAGAAGGAATTTCGATAGGAATTTCTTTATTCCATGATCAAGGCAGAGAAGCGGCAGGACTTACTCTCCCTTCAGCAGGGGATTATGTTGGAATGAGAGATTGGGATCAAGATTAAGGATCTCATGCACTTTGATTCGGATCTCATTCCGGATGAGGAGTCTTGGGTGAGACGTTTGGAGGAGGTGCTTCGTCCTTCGCTCCAGTATGCTGTCTCCCCCTTCACCCTTCTGACGTACTTGGCGGTTCAGATGAAGGAAGAGGTCGTAGAGAGGATGCACTCACTAGGAGGTGCACCCCGTGAGGTGTTCCAGCCAGTCAGCAGCATGTCTCCTGCAACAGGACCTTCCAGGTTCAGGCCAGTGGGGAGTAGGCCCCAGCAGTTCCAATTCAGATCTTCGGGTCCTCGTCCCTTTTCCACGAGCCCAGGACTGAGGTGTTTTTCTTGTGGATGTTTCGGGCACGTTCAGAGTCGGTGCCCGACCCGAACTCCGTACGGTGGAGGTGGGCAAGTTCAGTTCCCACCGCAGCAGCACCAATTGTCGGCGAGGCACATCCAGTAGCAGCAGGACCATGCTCCTCCGAGGGCAGACTTTGCGGGAGGAAGCCGACCTCATGGTACTCCTCATGGGCCACGACCAGGGCGTGGTCGAGGAACTGGATGACATCAGAGAGGCAGACGAGCTGGGCGTGGACAGTTGCACGCAGAAGAATTGGCAGCTCCAGCAGGACCAGAGGTGGTGCGAGGTACGATTTGTTTGTTCAACACTCTTGTTTCTATTTTGTTCGATTCAAGAGCTTCACACTCCTTTGTTGCACCTCGTCTAGCCCATTCTTTGGGACTAGACGTAGAGAGACAATCAGTACTACTAGTGCTGAGTACACCAGTTGGAGACGAGACCAGCATCTCTTATGTTTTCTAGGGATGTGGGATGAAGTTGGGACCACATCGATCTAGTTGGGACCTTCTTCTTTTAAAGATGTAGCCATACGATGTCATCCTAGGCATAGACTGGTCGTTTTCTTTTTGTGCCTTTATTGACTGCTTCCGGAGAAGAGTCGTGTTCTCTGACAAGGATGGGCAGTGCATATCTTTTATTGGTGAGAGGAGATATCAGGTGGGAGGCTGGAGTGTGGAGCCTATCCTTTCTTTGTTAGGTGGGTTATCAGTGGTTCCAGCTGATACAGAGATGATGGATGTCCCGAAAGATGTTGGGGAGTTCCTCGATGTTTTTCCTGAGGAGGTTGTAACTCGACCCCCCCCCCCCCCCGACGTGATGTTGAGTTCGGGATAGACTTATAGCATGGTGCCCTTCCGATTTCGATGGCCCCTTATCGGATGGAACCATCGGAGTTGCCGGAGTTGCAGATTCAGATTGACGATCTAATGTAGAAGGGTTTTTTCGACCCAGTGTGTCGCCATGGGGTGCTCCAGTTTTGTTCGTGAAGAAGGCAGATGGTGGTATCAGGCTATGCATAGACTACCGAAGGCTGAACCAGGTAACTGTCAAGAACCGTTACATCCTTCCAAGGATAGATGATCTCTTCGACTAGCTGATGGGAGTAGGTTGGTTTTCTAATATTGATCTACGATCGGGATATCATCAACTGAGGGTGAAGGACAATGACATCTCAAAGACAGCTTTCAGGTGCAGGTATGGGCACTTCGAGTTTGTAGTGATGCCGTTTGGAGTTTCGAATGCACCAGATGTGTTCATGGGACTTATGAACTTTGTCTTCCGAGTGTTTCTGGACCGGTTCTTCGTTGTATTTATCAATGACATCCTGATCTACTCAAGATCATAGGAGGAGCACGTTAAGCATCTCAGGGCAGTCTTGGAAGTCCATCAACACCACCAGATTTATGGTAAATTGTCGAAGTGTAATTTCTTGACACAAGAAGCACACTTCCTTGGGCACGTGGTGTCTCAACATGGAGTATAGGTAGACCCGTCGATGGTGGAGGCAGTTGTTTCTTGGGCAGCACCCAAGAGCGTGGCTGATGTTCGTAGTTTCCTGGGGTTAGCAGGTTACTATCGGAGGTTCGTTTTGGACTTCTCTCGAGTTGCTGCTCCATTGACAGCTTTGACTAGGAAGAATCAGGTCTTCCAATGAAGCGATCAATTCCAGAAAGCTTTCGACTATCTGAAGGATAAGTTGGTCAGTTCTCTCGTACTCAGGTTTCCAAGGGAAGGGTTGTTGTATGAAGTGTTTTTTGATTCTTCTGGCCTTGGTCTGGGGTGCGTACTGATGCCGAAGAAGGGCGTGATTTGTTATGGGTCTAGGAAGTTGCACCCTCATGAGCGTAAATATTCCACCCATGACCTGTAGATTGCAGCAGTAGTGTTCACATTGAAGTTGCGGTGACATTACCTCTTTAGGGAGCGCTTTGTGGTCTTCTCAAATCACAAGATCCTGTGTTATATCATCTCCTAGCCTGACATGAACTTGCAGCAGCAGTGATGGGTCAAGTTTCTCCAAGACTATGACTTCGAGATCTCTTACACTGAAGGTAAGGGCAACGTTGTGGCTGATTCCCTGAGCAGGAAGTCACATAAGGAAGTGGTTCGGGAATCCGCTGATGCTTGGAAAGTGATGGGAGAGTTGGCTTCCCAGCACTTAGATGCAAGGGAAGAAGGTGTTAGAGGCTGTTTGTTCCAGATGATGATGCAATCCTCCTTGTCGCAGAAGGTGTAAGAGTCTCAATGGGGGGACTCCGTGGCAGAGGTGATGCGGGATCATGTCGATCAGGGGAATGCTCCAAAGGGATGGTCAGAGGACAGCCGACATCAGATGATTTTCCATGGAATGTTGTTAGTCCCAGAGGCGATGCGTGATGGAGTTCTCCATGACTTCCATAGCTCAACGTTGGCGGTACATCCAGGAGTTTCAAAAATGTACCGAGGCCTGAGGGATCAGTTTTGGTGGCCCAGGGTGAAACAGGCAGTGGCGGAGTTTGTGGCAAAGTGCCTAGTGTGTCAGCAAGTGAAGGCTGAACACCATGTTCCCGGTGGTTTGTTGCATCCTTTAGATGTCCCCAAGTGGAAGTGGGATGACATCTCAATGGACTTCATCACAGGACTAACCAGTTCTCAGGGTGGTTATAATGCTATCTTGGTAGTGGTGGATCATCTGACCAAATAATCTCACTTCTTAGCAATCAAGGTGTCGAGCCCAGTGAGTACCTTAGCACAGAGGTACGTGGACGAGGTGGTGAGTTTTCATGGAGTTCCTAGGACTATAATCTCTGACCAGGGTACTCGGATTACCTCATGAGTCTCGAGGGGGTTACAACAAGCATTTGGCACCCAGCTACACCTTAGCACTACTTTCCACCCCCAGACCGACGGGAAGACAGAGCGGACTATCCAGACACTGGAGGACATGCTGCGAGCATGTATTCTAGATTTCAAAGGATCATGGGTACGACACATGCCTTTAGTAGAGTTTGCCTACAACAACATCTTACACTCTACTATTGGCATGGAACCATTTGAGGCTTGGTATGGAAGGCCATGTTGTTCACCCATTTGCTGGGCAGAAGATGGTGAGACATGTGCTCTTGGACCAGAGGTAGTGCAGTGCACCATAGAGAAAGTCCAGTTTGTACGTGAGAGGATGAAGGCCGATTAGGACCGACAGAAGTATTATACTGACCGTCAGAGGAGGCCCTTGGAGTTCGAGGTGGGGGTCATGTGTTCTTGAAGGTTTCCCCTCGACGGGGCAGTGAAGGTTTGGGAAGGGGAGAAAGATCTCACCTAGGTTCATCAGACCTTTTGTGGTGCTGAGGCGATTCGGCGAGGTGGAATATCAGCTGGCCCTGCCACCTCAGTTGGAGAAGGTTCATGATGTCTTCCACGTCTCCCAGCTTCGTCGGTACTTACATGACGACTCCCATGTTATCGACTGGGGAGAGTTAGATATGGGAGATGACGCGACCTTCGAGGAACGACCAGTCAGAATCGAAAATCCTAAAGAGAAGGTGCTCCGTGGATGAACCATTCCCTTGGTTCGTGTGTTGTGGAGGCATGGTGGCCTCAAGGAGAGCATGTGGGAGCGGGAGACCCAGATGCATGCTCAGTACCCGGAGTTGTTTTGACTTGTGTTTTCCCATTTTCTTCTGAGTTGTGTGTTGATATTGTACTCTATACCTTTGATATATGGAATACTTCACTTGTCAGTTGTGAGACCTTCTGTTTCCTTGTTCCCTGGTAATGTGTAACATGTCCGGATGTGTGGGAAGGGGGAAAACCTGACCCTTAATAGAGATGAATTATTGCTGATGCGATTGAACCCATGAGGGCGAGTCAGTGCCGCCTAAAGCGGATAATATCTCAACATAGGAGAAGGATTTTCCCAAAACCACGTGTTCGGGAAGTGTGTTGGTTGTATGGTTTTGGGGGGCAGTTCGAGTTGAAAATCCTAATGTATGGAAGTGTGAAGACCCAATCCTTAATCGAGACACATTAATGAGGATGCGATTAAACCCATGTAGGAGAGTCAATCCCGCCTAAAGCGGATAATATCTTGACATAGGAGACGGAATTCCTAACACCTATAATTAGGATTGATGGTTGGGTTCCTGTTATAACGAGGGCCCTAAGAGGTATCTTGTTGGGTTCCCATGGGTTGGTTTTTGAATTCTCGGGGATGAGTGTAGAGACCCGAAGCTTAATGTACATGGACATTACATTAGATTTGCAGAATACTTAGTACATAACAAAAACACACACATAAGGACCGAAATAGTTTAGTGTCTTTGGAAACTCAGAATATAATCTTCTAATCGCGGTGAAAGATCTTCAACATCTCCCATAAAGATCTTCCTTTTTTATACCTAAAACCTTTCTTTATATCCTAGGGAAAAGAAAACATAAAAGGGTGAGCTCAAATGCTCAGTAAGGGTAAACAAAAGAAATATCAATCACATCATATACATAAGAACATAGATTTTGGAAATCTTAACCTGCAAAAGAGCTCATAATATCATAGCATGGGATAAATCATAGAAGTGAAATGTAATCCCAATAATCATAACATAAAACATGAAACATTGTGGAATACACACATAATCATAGAGAAACATTTCTTGTCAGTCAAGAGAAATTTCCTAGACTATCTTAGTGTACAAAGTCACTTTCTGAACCGAGTCACCCTCGTTTCAGTCCTATTTCACTGAACCGGTATAACCTACCATTCCATCCATGTCTATCTCATGAGATATAAAATCTTTACCCAATGCATTGCAGGGAGATATAGGTCCCACCCATATCATAATGATACCATTTTTATGTGTGCCACAAAATCATAAATCATACATCATTGCATAACCCATGTAATAAAAATGGGATTCTTAAACATCATGAAATCATAAAACAATTCATATAAGATAAAGGAATTCATAAAAAAATATTTCCATCACAACATAATCAAATCAATGTAATAATAGGGATAAAATTGAACCCTTTATTATCTTATATGGAAAATAATTTTGATAAAACACTTGAACTCCATTCTTGAGGAAATTATCCTTTCTACTTCAAAAACATTTTCCTTTCTTAACATGTCATACAATTTTAAACTAATAGAAGTTGATTAAAAATAAACTTCAAAACTTTTAATGGTGGATTCTTGGAAATACTGTTTCAAAAATCCATTCATTCCATATATGTTAAAAAAACATTCTTCGTACTTTTGTCGGAAAAGTCAAAAAGTACCTCGTATGAAAAACGACAAAAGATTTCTTTAATATATTTTACTAAAAACATACCGAAGGGTAAAATTGGATTTAAACAATTTTAGGTGGATGGAAATAATATTACATATCGAGGAAACATGTATGTGGATGATAAAATACATCCCAGTAAATACCAAAGTATAAACAATCTCGGATAAAAATGAGATTGTGATATTTTCCCTTACCTTAGGTCTGACTTGCTTTGTAAGTGTCCCAACCTCCTGTATAATGATTTAAATCATGTTATTGACTTATTCCAGAATCATATTCATTGTTATTATATCATATATGGTCCACTTATGACTTTATATTACCCGTTCTTTTGTAAATTCTTGTTAAAGTAGTGTTTTGGGTAAAATCATCTCATTTGTCGTTCGTGTTTTTAACTTGCAATTATTCATATGATTACTTAGATCATGATTACTTAATTCCAGAATATAAAACATGATTTATATGTATATATTCAGAACAGACATATATATAATAAATCAGTAAATGGAAAGAAATACACCGTTCATGGAGACGGTAGTCCGTACGTACGCATGAACGTTGTTTTCGTTTCCTTATTGAATTGAATGGAATTAAGTAGATGAAATACATATAAATATAAATAAATCCAGTATAATTATTAGGTCATATATTTAATTATTACTTATTATATATTCTTTATAATCATTCATGAATGGTTAATCATGGAGAATGAATCTCATCGCATCGTGGAGACGGTAGTCCGTACGTACGCACGAGCGATGATATCGTTCCCATGGTCATGGAATTGTGTTGAAGTGTATGTATAATATTTTATTATCAATATCACTTTATAATAATCATATATAGTTACTCATTACACCATTATACCCATCCAATTAAGGTGGTGACGGAAAATAGATTACACCAGGGCGTGGAGACGGTATTCCGTACGTACGCACGCGTGGTGATTTCATTTTCCGTAGGATGGATAGAATGTTAATTAGAGTTGTTTCATATTTATAATAACATATCAGTATATAATAAATACTGATGTTATTAATTTATCCTGAAACAACTAAAGAAGAAGATGTTGAAGAAGAAAGAAATTGAAAAAGATCGGTAATGGATATTACCTCTTTTTGACGCGCATTTTCTTAACCTCCACTTAAAGAACTAAGGATGGTCTTTGAAGAAGACAAGGACCTCTAGGATGATACTAGGAAAGTGGAGAAGAGATTTTGGCAGGGTTTGGCCGAGCTTGATGGCTCAAAGTTGTGTGAGGAAGAGAGGGAGGAGGTGCCCTTTTATAAGGGAAGAGAGAGGCATCTTATGAAAATCTCAAAATATTATTTTATATTAAGGTCAAATTCGGTTTATAATGGTTCCAAATGGTCTTATTTAGAAGATAAAGTTGGTATGGGTAGCAATCCTCTCATCCAATAGGATTTAGACAAGTTTAGGGTATTATTTTAACCTTATCAATTAGATTTAACTTTAAGTTAAATAATTTAACTTTTACCGTGTCTTTTTGTTTTCTTACACTATATGGATAATAAACATACTATATGAAGCCAAAAGAACCCCAAGTTGTTTATTATTAATATATCTATCCTTATCTAAGTCATTTGGCCGAACCATAGATTTTTAGGAATTAAATAACAATTAATAATATAATATTTGTTTTAAAAACTAATTTATGTCACTTTTGACACTATTTGGTACATGATTTTTATGAAATTTCTAACGGAATGATAAGTTCGATCCAAGTTACTTAAATCATCGATAACATGTCATATTAACATATAAAATTATTGTAAGTCATAAAAAGTCTCAAATTACATTTATTTGGGCATTTATAACATCAATTATGTTATTATTTTCTTAAAAAGGTAATTATTGCATCATCGTTGTGTCATAAATAAATTAAATTAATTACAGTATAAAAATTACAAATAAAATACCATTATGTAGGAAATCATTTTATATTTTCTAATGAATATTTATAGTCGAAATTATATTATGTATAACCCTATATTAAAAATGTTTTTGTAAATAAACTTTGATTTTAACTCTTTTAACTCTTCTTTGAATTAAATAATAATAAATGTCCTAATCTAATCCAAGTGAGCCTAAATGATAATATTTTACACTTAAGGTTGATTTTGGTAGAGATAAACTTGTCCAATAGGATTAGGACATGTATTAGGGTAATAATAATATCATTTTTACCTTTAATTACCCTATTTACTTTTAACCATGGTAAATAAAAGTAAAAAATTACTATTCACCAAAAATTATTTTCATCTCATTGAACCACATTTTACTTACTGACATCAACCGTGTCTCTCGGATTTTTGAAATTCCATTCACAGAAGCGGTAAAATTAAGATTTATGAAAAAAATTAATTTTTTTAACTACCACTTAGTAGTTTCACTATTCATCAAAAATTGAAGTTTTTCAGAAAAAATGCCAAAATTTCACCCTATGCTATAATTGATATTCCAAGTTCAAAAATGATTTCTATTTTACAAAATTCTCAACATATATGTTGCATTAATTAATTTTATAATTAATTTCCGCTGTCACAACAAATAGAGTGTTTTTAAGAGATAATAACTATCATAAGATTAACACTTGTTTATGTCTGGTGTAAATGTGAAATTACATCCAATGACGAAAATTGTATTGAATTGTAAAAATATATTCTATATAAACTTTAAAACTACTCAAATTAATAATTTATCACTATTAATTATTTCGATTAAAAAAGTTGTTTTTAATAAAAATTTAGTAATTTTCACTATTCATCAGAAAATGAAATTTATCCAAAAAGTACCAAAATTTTACCCTAAGATAATTTCGATATTACGAATCCAAAAATGAATTCCATTTTGAAAAATAAAATTTACAAAATTTCAAAAAGTGGTTATTACTATTTATACCAGCTTGTTTTAATAATATTTTAATAACATATTGTTGTTTAGTGAAACTCGTTATTGCGTACTACACATGCTATCGAGGAAGGTCGTGATTGTGTGTAATGCATGGAAAGTCAGGGATGCGTGTTGTGCAAGCTACTTTTGGTGTAGTTTACAACACAAGACATTAGTGAAATTAAAAAAAATATTTTTCATAAAATCTTGGGCGGTTACATTCTACCCCCCTTAAAATGAATTTCGCCCTCGAAATTCGTCGGGGTTATAAATGGTTTACTATTCGAAAGTTTTTTTAATATAAACCCACATCATAAAAAGGAAAACCAATATTTAAAAATGAATGTATGAAACGTAACGGTTACCCAAATAAACTAATCACTGGGTTTCCACATAGGTGAAAATATGGATATGGAAGAGAAATATAACCATCATGTTATGATATAATGTGGTAGAGAACATGGCTATGGAAAATCCACTAATCACAAATCCATAAATTTGTGACGATCTAAGGTACCATCTGATTCATCAGGTATAAGATCACTAGGACAACATTTTTTGGTTTTCAAGATCATTTCCCTAAAGTTGAAAATTTGAATTAGAATAAATACTTACTTTATTTTGGTACAATCTCACTGTTGCTCGTGCCTTGAACAATTTCCACTTCATCTATTAATTAAATGAAGTTGAATTTGTTATTCGTGAAATGTTAGCAGATCATGTGATAGAATGACGGGTCATTCCATCTGTCTCAAACAAAAGGTTAGCAAAAATTATATACATAAGTCGATCTATAGTGAGATTAATCATATATGGTTCCTAAAATGGACTTATACATCATATATCATACAGCTTAATATAATAAAACTAGTTTCTACTAAACATGGACATCCTATAGGCCAGTGGTAGGTGATAAAGGCCAGTCGCACTTCGGTTGTGGGTTCGATTTCCACAGACTTGTCCGACGCGATGGGATGTCGCCCGTCCTGTAGGTTGTCCTTTTTCTAAAACTATATTACTATAACATCCCATCAATAATATTGAAAAAAACTTCTATCCTTAGACAATACTAACTTATGTCCAACATAATCCATTCCAATCTTTAGGCTTATCCATAATACTGCAGTCCACTCTCATAACATAGTGAAAACGATTACCAGAGATTTAATACCATTGTCGATCCTCATATATCATAAGATATGTTTTGTTGGTCACATTCCAAACATTCAATGTCCTTAATCAAGTATTCTATTGAATACTCATTGAACCTTAGTGAAAACATGAATGCAGTTAAAAGTTATCACTTTCCACAGACCAAAATCCTCAAAATTCTATATACTCAAACCATGATATCACTTAGTCCTTATATCAATCATGAGCTCATGAATATTGTTAAACATTTCATTTTAGCGTTTTCCCTTTATTATGTGCATATTATCTCAATACCTTTGAATACCACATTAGACCAATACATAAATATTCCAATGCTCCATGATACAACATTATTTTGGAATCCCATTACATAAACAGTTAATCATTCCACCACATCGTTTTCATATTCAACATTGCCAATAGTGATCACATGTGACTTCCCTTTGTCCTTTTCCTTAAGCGGTTGCTCATGTCGATCATCACTAACCCTTGGATTAGGGCATTTATTAGCATAATGCCCCATTTCCTTGCACTTGATGCATTGAAGTGTTGGTGGTGCGTTCTCTGCAGTGTTTGCTTTATTCACATCATTAGAATTCCTTTTTTCCATTACTTCGACACTCAGATGCTCGATGACCTTCTTTTCCACACTTAAAACATTTTCTAGTCCCTTTAAGACAATCTCCACCATGCTTCTTTCCACACTTTGTGCAGAAGGAAACATTCATCTTCTTTTCACCATTATTCTGAGATTTCTCCTTGAACTTCATCTTTCGTTTCTTGTCAAAACCATGAGATGGATATGTAAAAACAACTTCCATTTCTCCCTTGATAGCACAACCTGCAATTTCTTCATAGCTACTGAAGTCTCTTATAGCTAATTCCCTTCGAAGACTTGGTTTTAAGGCACTGAAAAATCGATCAACTTTACTTTCAGGTTGGATGATAAATCCAGATGCATACCTTTCAAGCCTTGTAAAATTCGCTTCGTATATACCAACAGATTCATCATCCTTTTGATTTAGTTCAAGAAACTATTTCTCCAACTTTGTTTGAAGAATACGAGGGAAGTACTTATTGAAAAATAAGTTCATGAACTCGTCCCATTCCATGGACTCAATTTGATCTCTTTCCCTCATATTCTTGATAACATTCCACCATTGATCAGCTTCACCTTCCAAAAGATATACTGCTAAGATGACATTATCATGTTCAGAACATTGAAGAACTGAAAATATCTTTTTAGTGGTACTGATCCATTGTTCAGCAACAAGTGGATCAGAAGACCCACTGAAAGAAGGTGGACATTTCCTCATGAAGGACTCAATAGAATCTTATTCCCTTCTCTGCTCATTTGGAAGTCCAGAATGATTCATAGCTTGTGTAAGTATAGCAATAAGATTCTTCACTCCATCTCCCATAACATTTGTTTGTTTAGGAGGACAATCATTGCATTGTCCATTGCATTGATCAACACGGTTCCTTCGGGTTCCAACCATCGTCTAAAACCCAAAAAGAATAGTGTGAGAGGAAAAAATCATGCTAGGGAAAACAACACAATAAAGGGGGAGTACCTTCAATATCTAACATCTTAGGTTTAATTCTATGATCGTTAGCGTAATTCTAGTACTATAACCTATACGTATACTTAACCTTAGGGACATCCCTAGACATACCTTTAGAAATATCTCTTGGGATCTCACTAACGTTTTTGCATCCTAGTTTCCAAAGGTTGACTAATCCTTTCCTCTGATACCAACTGTAGAGACCTGAAGCTTAACGTACATGGAAATTACATTACATTTGTGGAATACATAGTACATAACAAAAACACACACACAAGGACCGTAATAGTTTAGTGTCTTTGGAAACTCAAAATATAATCTTCTAATCGCGGTGAAAGATATTCAACATCTCCCATAATGTTCTTCCTTTTTTTATACCTAAAACCGTTCTTTATATCCTGGGGAAAAGAAAACATAAAAGGGTGATCTCAAATTCTCAGTAAGGGTAAACAAAAGAAATATCAATCACATCATATACATAAGAACATAGCTTTTGGAAATCTTAACCTGCAAAAGAGCTCATAATATCATAGCATAGGATAAATCATAGAAGTGAAATGTAATCCCAATAATCATAATTTAAAACATGAAACTTTGTGACATAAACACATAATCATAGAGAATCATTTCTTGTTAGTCAAGACTCATTTCCAAGACTATCTTAGTGGACAAAGTCCCTTTCTGAACCGAGTCACCCTCGTTTCAGTCCTATTTCACTGAACCGGTATAACCTACAATTCCAGCCATGTCTATCTCATGAGATATAAAATATTTACCCAATGCATTGGAGGGAGATATAGGCCCCACCCATCTCATAATCATACCATTCTTATGTGTGCCACAAAATCATAAATCATACATCATTGCATAACCCATGTAATAAAAATGGGATTCTTAAACATCATGACATCATAAAACAATTCATATAAGATAAAGGAATTAATTAAAAAATAATTCCATCACAACATAATCAAATCAATGTAATAATAGGGATAAAACAGAACCCTTCATTATCTTAGATGGAAAATAATTTTGATAAAACACTTGAACTCCATTCTTGAGGAAAATATCCTTTCTACTTCAAAAACATTTTCCTTTCTTAACATGTCATACAATTTTAAACTAAAAAAAGTTGATTAAAAATAAACTTGATAGCTTGTAATGGAAGCTTCTTGGAAATACTATTTTAAAAATCCATTCATGCCGTATAAGTTAAAAAAAAAATTCTTCGTACTTTTGTCGGAAAAGTCAAAAAGTACCTCGTATGAAAAATGACAAAAGATTCCTTTCATATATTTTACTAAAAACTTACCGAAGGGTAAAATTGGATTTAAACAATTGTAGGTGGATGGAAATAATATTACATATCGAGGAAACATGGATGTGGATGATAAAATACATCCCAGTAAATACCAAAGTATAAACAATCTCGGATAAAAATGAGATTGTGATATTTTCCCTTACCTTAGGTCCGAATTGCTTTGTAAGTGTCCAAACCTCATGTATAATGATTTAAATCATGTTATTGACTTATTCCAGAATCATATTCATTGTTATTATATCATATATGGTCCACTTATGACTTTATATTACCTGTTCTTTTGTAAAATCATGTTAAAGTAGCAATTTGGTTAAAATCGTCTCATTTGTCGTTTGTGTTTTTAACTTGCAATTATTCATATGATTACTTAGATCATGACTACTTAGTTCCATAATATAAAAAATGAATTATATGTATATATTAAGAATATAAATATATATAATAAATCAGTAAATGGATAGAAATACACCATTCATGTAGACGGTAGTCCGTACGTACGCACGAACGCTGTTTTCGTTTCCTTATTGAATTGAATGGAATTAAGTAGATGACATAAATATAAATATAAATAAATCCAGTATCATTATTAAGTAATATATTTCATTATTACTTATTATATATACTTTATAATCACTCATGAATGGTTAATCATTGAGAATGAATCTCATCGCGTCGTGGAGACAGTAGTCCGTACGTACGCACGAGCAATGATATCGTTCCCATGGTCGTGGAATTGTGTTTAAGTGTATGTATAATATTTCATTATCAATATCACTTTATAATAATCATATATAGTTACTCATTACACCATTATACCCATCATATTATGGAGGTGACGGAAAATAGATTACACCACGGCGTGGAGACGGTATTCCGTACGTACGCACGCGCGATGATTTCATTTTCCGTAGGATGGATAGAAGGTTAATTAGAGTTGTTTAATATTTATAATAACATATCAGTATATAAGAAATATTTATGTTATTACTTTATCATGAAACAACTAAAGAAGAATAAGTTGAAGAAGAAAGAAATTGAAAAAGATCGGTAATGGATATTACCTCTTTTTGACGCGCCTTTTCTTAACCTCCACTTAACGAACTAAGGATGGTATTTTAAGAAGACCAGGACCTCTAGGATGATACTAGGGAAGTGGAGAAGAGATTTTGGTAGGGTTTTTTCCGAGCTTGAAGGCTCAATGTTGTGTGAGGAAGAGAGGGAGGAGGTGCCCTTTTATAAGGGAGGAGAGAGGCATCTTAGGAAAATCTCAAAATATTATTTTATATTAAGGTCAAATTCGGTTTATAATGGTTCAAAATGAGCTTATTTCGAAGATAAAGTGGGGATGCTTCGATATACTCTCATCCAATATGATTTAGACAAGTTTGGGTTATTATTTTAACCTTTTCAATTAGATTTAACGCTAAGTTAAATAATTTAACTTTTACCGTGTCTTTTTGTTTTCTTACACTATATGGTTAATAAACATACTATATGAAACCAAAAAAACACCAGGTTGTTTATTATTAATATATCTATCCTTATCTAAGTCATTTGGCTGAACCTTAGATTTTTAGGAATTAAATAACAATTAATAATATAATATTTGTTTTAAAAACTAATTTATGTCAATTTTGACACTATTTGGTACATGATTTTTATGAAATTTCTAACAGAATGATAAGTTCTAACCATGTTACTTAAATCATCAATAACATGTCATATTAACCTAGAAAATTAGTGTATGTCATAAAAAGTCTCATATTACATTTATTTGGGCATTTATAACATCAGTTATTTCTAATATTTTCTTAAAAAGGTAATTACTGCATCATCGTTGTGTCATAAATAAATTAAATTATTTAAAGTATAAAAATTACAAATAAAATACCATTATGTAGGAAATATATTTATATTTCTAATGAATATTTATAGTCGAAATTATATTATGTATAACTCTATATTAAAAATGTTTTAGTAAATAAACTTTGATTTTAACTCTTTTAACTCTTCTTTGAATTAAATAATAATAAATATCATAATCTAATCCAAGTGGGCCTAAATGATAATATTTTACACTTAAGGTTATTTTTGGTCGAGATACACTTGTACAATAGGATTAGGACTTGTGTTAGGGTAATAATAATATCATTTTTACCCTTAATTACCCTATTTACTTTTAACCGTGGTAAATAAAAGTAAAAAGTTACTATTCACCAAAAATTATTTTCATCTCATTGAACCACATTTTACTTACTGACATCAACTGTGTCTCTCAGATTTTTGAAATTCCATTCACAGAAGCGGTAAAATTAAGATTTATGAAAAAAATTAATTTTTTTAACTACCACTTAATAGTTTCACTATTCATCAAAAATTGATGTTTTTCAGAAAAATGCCAAATTTTGACCCTAAGATATAATTGATATTCCAATTTCAAAAATGATTTATATTTTACAAAATTCCTAACATATAAGTTGTATTAATTAATTTTATAATTAATTTCCACTGTCACAACAAATAACGTCTTTTTAAGAGATAATAAACATCAAAAGATTAACACTTGTTTATGTCTGGTGTAAATGTGAAATTACATCCAACGACCAAAATTGTATTGAATTGTAAAAATATATTCTATATATACATTAAAACCACTCAAATTAATAATTTATCACTATTAATTATTTCGATTAAAAAAGTTGTTTTTAATTAAAATTTAGTAATTTTCACTATTCATCAGAAAATGAAAGTTATCTGAAAAGTACCAAAATTTTACCCTAAGCTAATTTTGATATTACGAATCCAAAAATGAATTCCATTTTAAAAAATTAAATTTAAAAAATTTCAAAAAGTGGTTATTACTATTCATAACGGCTATTTTTAATTATATTTTAATAACATATTGTTGTTTAGTGAAACTCGTTATTGCGTACTACACATGCTATCGAGGAAGGTCGTGATTGCGTGTAATGCAAGGAAAGTCAAAGATGCATGTTGTGCAAGCTCCTTTTGGTGTATAGTACAACACAAGACATTAGTGAAATTAAAAAGAATATTTTTCATAAAATCATGGGCTGTTACAATGAGAATGTTTTAATAGGTATCTGATGTAATGGCCTAGACCTCTTCGGCCCTTTCCTTTGTAAAAAAATTCTACAAGTGTTATGGAGGGTAAAATGAACATTCCCCACATTTTCTAGAATTTTGAAACTACATGCCATGTAGTTTGAGTACACACCGTGTACCCTCTTGCTAGGTATACCCCATGTGGATGGCCGTGTCTTTTCCGCGTGAAGAAAATGGGTACACACCGTGTGTCCAGTACTACACACGATGTAGTCCCTCCCCACGTACGTGTTACCCTGTGTTGACCAGTTGTCGGCCATGTGCCGCGTTGGAGTCGTGTCCTTGCCTTGTGCAATAAATGCGTACACGCCGTGTGTCCAATCTACACGCCGTGTAGTCCTTCCCTGCATATGCGTTGCCTTCAAACTGTGTGTTGACCAGTCAACGGCCGCAGAACCATGTTGGAGGCCGCGTGGAGACCATGTGATAACGGACGATTAAACTCCATGTACCATAAGTACACGCCATGTACTTTTTCTTTTCACGAATAAAAAAGTAGGGGTCCCCTCCTCAATTCAACTCACACCTCTCCTCCCCTATCCTCTGAGCAGAGCTCTCTTAAGAGACTTGAAGGCTCTTTCTTCCATAACTTTTTCGTCCGAGCTCCAATTTACGATCCGTCAGCGGCCACGAGATCGTAATGACGAGGCGGAACTTCCGAGCTTAGATCCGTTGTCTTTACTTCATCTCTTACTTTCCATCTGAGGAGGTTTTTCCGGGACTCCAATGAACATCTTCTAAAGTTTATCCGGAGGAGCGTTGCAATCAAGAACCTGTTGAGGTAGGGATCATACCTTTGTCTCTCTAATTTGTGCATCATGCAGGGTGGGTATCCTCTTGTTTTCATGAGGAATAGTTGAAACCATTAAATAAAGATAATAACTGGTTAAAGAACGGGGATGGGAAGTTGTGATTTCTCTTACTTTACCTTTTATATCCTGTGATATTATGTTGTGAAATGAATAGGCTTATGCCTATTGAAAATCACGGCCGTTGGAGGACTTTGCTTGCACAATTAAATGTTGCCCTACCTTTCAAGACCGGTTTTGTGAATGGAACATTGTTAAATGTAGAAATTTGTTAATCAAGTAAAGTTGGCCGTTTAAATGAATATCTTGAACCCTTGTGTGATCACCCTAGTTGAACCAAAATGGAATAATGAACATGTGGGTGATGGCTTGGTTACATGGCATGTGATGAGGGTTTTTTTGGGTTGTTGTGGAATGGGTGAGCAGCGGGGCTGCGGTTGTCTTGGTTTTGGGACGGTGTGAATGTTTAATGCTGATGGGCAGCGGGGCTGCGATAAGTGGTATTAAAGGGATGGGGATGTGTGGATTCAGTGTGGTTGTGGTTTTGGTGGTTGGCAGCGGGGCTGCAGGGATGGGCTTGTTTGTGATCGGACTGTGCGATGTGTTTAAATAATAAATGGAAGAGTTAATGAATTACGGGGATTGGTAATGAAATAGAAATAATAATCAATGGGTTGGTTGGTTGTTAAGAATGGTTTTGTTGTGTTGCATGTGTTTCCCTAACTTGTATTGTTGATGGCAGGGATATGTTTTACGAACGATTGAAGTGGTTGGTTGTGGATTTTTGACCAGTAGTTAAGGAACCAAATAAGCTAATTTTCTATTGATATCTGAAAACCTAAATGGGGTTGGGGTTGTTTGTTGTATTCATGCTTCGTGGTAGAAGTGTCGAGGCATGTTCTCAGTTTCTGTTTTAAGAAGCCATAGGGTGGGCTGAGTGGTTTCTATATATATATATATATATATCTGAATCTTTTGTGGTTTATTGCACCGCACCCATGTTGAGCACATAGTGTCGAACACTCCCATTTCATGGGAAAAGTTGTTTTTCCCATAGTTACTAGCTCCTTCCTGTTCCTTCTCCCCTAGGCGGTGATGGCTTCAGGCGACCTTACACCCAAGACTCTTCGGGTAGGTTTCAATTGGGGTGGTTAGGCCCAAGACTCTTTGGGTAGACTTATAGGCTGTGATGGCTTGAGGTGACCTTACACCTAAGACTCTTCAGGTAGGTTTTGATTTCAGGCCCAGGTGTCTTTAGGCGAGAGTTCTGTTACTATTACTATTCCCAAGAATCTTCGGGATGAGGTCTAGGTGTCTTCGGGCGGGGATGTGGTTGTGGATGTGAGGCCTAGGTGTGTGCGGGTGGGATACATGGTGGTGAGGCCCAGGTGTGTACGGACGGGATACGTGGTGGGGAGGCCCAGGTGTGTGCGGGCGGGATACGTGGTTGTGAGGCCCAGGTGTGTGCGGGCGGGGAGAGTGTGACAATGTCAGGAAGATCAGCTAACTAATGGGAAATAGTGTAGGGTACCCAATAATCTTGTTCTTATACTACTACTACCTGTTGTGATTGTGTTTTGGTGAGTGTGGCTGGTGCAGTTGGGTGGATAGATTACCTTGTTAGGTTTCTTCTGTTGTTCTCACGGGACATTAGGATGTTTCCCCACCTGTGCACGAGAGCTTTAGGTTACACTACTCAGTATACTTGTATGCTCACACTACGTTTACTTTCAGGTTTCCAGGAGGACTACCAGGGCCGTGCGGGACCCTACTAGTCAGGCAGTTGGAGTTGTTGCAGTTGTTGTTCTCTTTTTTTCTTTGGGTATTGTATTTTGAGCTTTCTTGTACTTGTACCATGTGATAAAATTGTTTAAACATGCATGTGGTCTTGGTTTGGGTTTATTTATATACACTTGTTCATTTCCCTTTTTGGTGGTTGACTTGTCCTATTTCCCGAACCTAAATAATAAAAAGGTTAATTCTTCCCATATTTGTGAAAAACTCATACCCTTGGTGCTAGTCGCCACCCCGGGGCCTACTGGAGGCGGGAATCGGGGGTCATTATCTCCCTTTCACCATTTCCAGCTCAGGAGGAGCATCTTTGTTGGGAGGGGTCATGACATGTATAGGGAAATCATCATTTTTGTAGTGGCAGATGAGATCCCACAAATCAATACATTCCCTTGATTTATCTATTGTTTATTCTAGTTAGGATATTGTAGGCTATGAACATTAGGTACTAGACCTCACTAAAAATATTATATTTGATCAACCTATCAACATTACCTTAAACCATTGAAACATGGGAGGGTTGCATCCTTATGGGTACCTATTTATATTCACAACGGATGAAAAAAAACCTAGACGATGAGTAGTGACCCACATATCAACACCTAGAATCTCCTTTTAATTCAATGAAAATACAACAAAGTGTTATTTGAATAATATGACATATATATTATATTAATTAGGGTGCATGATGGAACTGATCAATGTTAACATTGGGTTGTCCTCAGTATGAAGGTTATGATATATCTTCTCATTGATGGTAGTGGAAACTAAGGTGGCCCTAGGAAAGGTGTGTTCATAAATTGGTTGTGAATCAAAGAAAAATACCTATTTTCACTCATTTTATGATTTATAATGTAGTAATCCAATATCACTTAATATAGTGATCAATATAATTTACCTACACACACTGAGGAAAGAAACAAATATGTATACTTTTGTACCCGATTTATCACTCAAAATGAGAAGGATAATCCATGATGTGAACTAGAAGCATTTGAGACCACACGATCTCCTAGAATCAACATCATGGATAGAATGTGTTGGGTATATCCTAAACTCATGATATAAGAATGATCATCCTTGTTGTCTCCTGAAATTTCTTCCAATAAAAAGAAAAACTATCATGTATTTATTAAGGTATGTATTATACTTATTTCTTTAGTGAATTGTATCCTGAAAATAAGATCATCTTTACTATATAAATTTGTGTTACTATTTTGTCTTACCATCCACCACACAACACTATTGGGATGATAACATGCACAAACCAATTTGATATTTCTCTTCTTCTAATTCTTCTATATGATCATTTTCAAAGTTCTATATTTATCTTCTTTATTTATCTTCTTTATTATCTATTTCATTGTGAAAAATGTTCTACACACACCTCTCTATTCTTCAGGTTGCATTTTATTTTGATATTTTGTGAAATAGTGTATTATTTTCCTCTCTTCTATATTATTTCTTCCACTCCAACAGACTCTTATTTTTTATAAACACATACATAAATGCATTACCATGCACATTTATTTCTCACACATCTAAAGAAATATGTAACATTTTGAATTTCAAATCCATATTCAAATGAATAAGTTACCTAAAATATTACTCAATCACTTTTTCTTTCGTTACCCATTTGACATTTTCACATTTCTCATTCATTAGAGCTTCCTGGTGTACTCAGGATGTTTTGTATACAAGAAGTTTTTTTGAACACTTCTCTCCCTTTGTGGTGGGACTAATCCTTCATAGAGGAAATCCAATGTTTCACAACATGACTAATGATTTTTTCATCTGGATACTTAATCCATAAAATCTAATTTTAACATCTTCTAAAAAATTATGATCCTTTGAATGTGTTTTTGTCCAATATTATTAATCAATATATCCCCAATAAATTTCCCAATATTTATTTCATTACATCATTATTTCTAGTTTAGCCTAAAAATAGTATAAATTTAGAACATTGCGTAGATAGTGGATAAATAAATTATGTTCACATGTTTATCAATTTTTAAGAATTTTCATATGTTGGAAACCAACATTTCACATGATGTTTCTTTTATAAAAAATACCTTTCATAAAAAAAATTTGTTTTATATTATAATTGACTTTCATACCAACTCAAAACATTTTAGACATATCTTAATTAATTTGTGAAATCTTCAAAATACTCACAGGTATTATTTATCTAGATAACTCATATAAAAATATATATATATTATATAAAAATGGGAATTTCATAACAAAAAGAAACATATTACGAATCTTTGGAATTATAATAGATCAAGCTATCTCAAAAAGTGATATTATATTATATAAATGAATAAAATCTTATCGAAACCACATATCTTATGAAATTTTGTAAGATAAGATAATTAACCATTATCCAGTATAATTCTAAAAATCTATATTTCTTAAAAGTCTGTATATATCTTCATAAAAAATATTTAATATACCATGAAACATCTTCAAAATCCCTCACCTCATAAACTAAAAACAATATCTTGTTAGTTTAATATAATTTATTCATTGACCACAAGATCCCCCATAATTACTATATTCACTTCATCTCCTCTTAACATTAAAAATTATCTATGATAACCAAAAAATATCTAAGAAATATATATCGAGATAAAAAATATCCCCCTATAACGTTTTTTTTGGAAAATATGAAATGTAAATCACTAGCATAATCATTTCACTATATAACTAATAACAATTAACTAATTATAAACCAAGATGACTGAACTCTATATTGTAAAATTAAATTTAAATAGTAATACCATGTTATCCATAAAAATTATTTAACTTCAATCCTTTATATCTCTTGAACCTATTGAAATTAAATTGATCAAATCTTATCATTTAAAAATTTAAACAGTTATTTTTAACTTTGATACAACTTGAGATCAATTTGAGATATGAGTTGATATCAACTAGGGATTTAAATATTATTTATAATACAAAATATATAAAAAACATTATATAAAATTCCAAGGAACCTATAACAAATAAATGTTTTCATAAACATTAACAAAACTATTAAAATATGGTACACATAAATAATTCCGAATTTATAGCTTACAACTATTATTAACACTATCTAAATCCCCTAGATATATTCCTCAAATGGTTAAGAATATATAAATGGATACCTCCCTATACACTAATATTACACCCTTGGATAATTTCTAAGGATATAAATATAAAATGAAGATTTATGTTATGTTTTCTCTTCTTTTGATGACAATATCCAAAGACACTGTGTGAGAAGGGACTGAATCAATATACCTTATCATTTAATGAATAATAGATGATAATTCTTATTCAACCACCATATCTTGGTAGATAGATCCACTATTGACAAATATCCTATTTGATTATTCAATTCCATATTTATCTTCCATTTTAAATTAGAATAACAAAACTTTATTGTTGATAATATGAATTTAGATTTAAGATGTTCCTCTATATAGTGGTATTGATCTAGGGAATAATAATTATATCTTGTGAAAGTTGCAGTGATTATAATGTTTCATTTCTTTTTAACACAACAATATTTTTCAAACTTAATGTGATGATTATTTTTTTGATCCTAGATAAAATAAAGAAAATGTGTTTGTAGATGAAGATACAAAATTTATAAAATGTTAGAAGTGTAGTTTAAATGTGTTAGAAGGGTTGTAACTAGTTTAAGTACATGCATATTAGAATTGAGTAAAGTATTAAATTCATGGATGGATTTTTTTATAGTTCACACACTAATCATATCTTCATACATCCACTTTTTTGTGGGGTCAATTCACTAATTATTTAACCACACGAGAAATATTCATGGTTAATTGTTTGTTTGTGTGGTTGATACTATGAAGATACTTCCGGTGGATGGTCATTATGGTGGACCGATTTACCACATTCCTCATGGTAAAACCTTTGATTTTTGTTATCTAATGGATAGAGGAATAAAAAAATATCACTGAATTTAAGCTTGTGAATTAGAGATGAGAATAATTCACTTTATGGATGTAGGTCTTTTAATGACCAATTTTAGTCTTATATTCATCGTAAACATTTTTATTACTATATTTAATTATTTTGACATTCGTAATTTTTTTGGAATTATATATTATTTAAGGAATATATTATTCAAAAATTCTATTTTTCTATACTCATTTTATTCTATATAATGTTAACTATGTTGGTGCAAGGTTTATTAATATTTAATTTAAAAAATATTCATGATTAGTTACATCATGATTCCAAAAGAATTTAAAAAGGAAGAACAAGATGAACATAAGAGTAGATTTTTCATAATAAATTAAGGGATACACAATTTAAATTGATGCATGAATATGTTTTATATACACCTAAGTGTTATCCTAGAAAGAATAGTAATAATTCTAATATTGATGAATATAGAATATTTCATAAGGTTTTTACATTGAATGGTGATGCATTATATTTATAGAAGACTTTAAATTTCCTACATGAATTAATAAATTTAAATTTAATAATATTGTAAGAAATATAGAATTTATGGTTTAATGATGAATAATTAAAATATTGGTGGTAGACATTAAATATAGTTATTTCATTGGTTATAAATAATAACAATGGTATTTTTTTAATACACTAATCAAAGTCTTCATGAGAATTCAAATTAAAATATTTATAAGTATATTTTTATATTAAGAAGAATATAAAGGATTTTATTTGATAGAAAATATTATTTATAATATGTTTTATGAATATTTAAAAAAACAATGCAAAGAAGAAAATCAATCTGTCACATCTAGTGATAAAAAAATAAGGAGAGTTTTTCATAATGTTCATAGGGGAGAAATGAGAATAATAAGTCATTGATATAATTTACGGATTCTAAATAAATATTTTCATGATGATGATCCTAAAATTGGACGTTTAATTTAGTGATGTGAAATTTATTTCAAGTGGTGTCTCGCTACTATGTAACAATATAAGAAGAATAAATAATTCATCACACTAGAAAAATATATAATTTTTTGAAGGAAAAAAGATACTTCCATTATTTTGAATCTTTTTTTGTTGTTGTAAAGATTGAGATTCACTTGTGTGTAGGATACATCAAATAAAATTTGGGTGTCATTAAAGGGATACTTTCAGGGTTATAACCTACTTGTTTCACTCACACAATGATTCTAGTTGGTATTATTATCTTGGAGGAATATACATCACACTAATGACTGGCCTTCTCCAATTGAGAGTTTAAACTTATAAATATATTATTTTCCATGTGTTGGAATGCATTTTGGTTGTCAAAAAGTGAAACATCATAAAAATTTTATAGGTGGTGAGGGTTGATTAAAAATAAATTGAGAAATAATTTTGATTACTAACTGACCCCCTTCTTTGTGATATTACATAGATCATATTATGTTTCTTAAAGTTTTATCAATTATGGGATCCCTTCGCACATGATTAGCTAATTTCACTTTGGTTTTGTATGTCTCTCCTAGGATGAAGAACATGTCATTGAATTTTATTTTTTCTACCATGGATAATTTAAGTAAGATGAATAGATATGGGATACCAACATTTGATAGGAATATTTAACATATATTGAAATACATGATGTTTCCTTTTCATGAATATTATTTATGATGATCAGGAATTTGAAGGTGATGGACTATTCCCATGTGTTAAAGGTTCTTCCCAGAATTTCAATGTTAAAATAAATATTGAACATGATGGTCTTCATATAAATTACTATTTCGATTTTAGAGAGTTAATTTCATATGGTAAAAGATCTCAAATGGAAAAAAGTATTTGGGATAAAGGAGAAATCATCTATAATAAAAAAATCAATGTGAATCTGGATAAGTTATAGTTTTAGACCCATAATATTGCATATATATATATAATATGATGATACTATAAATGTATTATTCACAAGTGAAAATGAAGTTGTAATAATGATAAATGTATATGGTGGGAACCTAGAGGATTATGAAATTATTGAAAGGGTTTTGCATATTTTCTATATATGTTTGAGGGTGGGGACTCTTATATTGAAGAAAAAGTTCTATTTGAAATTACACTTAAGGACATGAAAATTATTTAAATTTTTTATTAAACTAGATTATATAATTAATTATATAAAAATGAGAATTCTGAAAATTATACCAATTTTAAATAATCAAAGGATGTTATGTTATATAAGAAGATAATTGTTGAAAAAAACTTATTCCTCAGATTTTGATAAACATGGAGTGTATAATTTTAATTAAGGAATTTATATTGTTTATTGAATTATGAGAAGTGTGATTGGATAGTATATGGGATAGTTTCCTTTAAAAAAATTAGGTGTGGATGTATTGCTAAATTTTCTATAAATACTCGTAAATCATAAATTGAAAATGATAGTGATGAGTAAGAGGTTGAGCCTATAAAATTTTCAAATTATTAATATAATATTTCAATGGTTTATTTAAATGATAATCATAAGATAATCTGTATTTTTCATTGTATAAAAAAATTCCAAAATAAAACTGATGTTTTTGAGAATGAAAATGAAGATGAGTAATCTGACGATGAAGATGATAAAAAACAACTCATTGGAAATGTACATGATGAAAAATTTACAAGTTATAAAATAATTTATGATGGTTAATAAAAAGATATTGAGATGGATTTATTGGTAATGAAATAATTGAAATATTATCTCCCAAGGATCTCTAAATTGGAAAAATATACAAGTATGATGAGGAAGGAAAATTAATCAACAAATTTCTAAGAATCATTCATTACAGAAGAGTGATCAAACTTCCTGTAGGATATTTATTAATTAATGAATATGATTGATGTTTATAATCCACTAAATACCAATTTATAGTAAATTTTAGTGGATAATGATAATTTTTTTTTCATCTATAATAAAATTCATCAAAAAAGAGGAAGAATTGAAGATGTACAAATACAACATTCTATGTTTTATTTTAGATGTTTGAGAATGTTCAAATGGGGGTGATGGTTAATAATATCAACAAATATAATTCTATGTGACTGAAAATAGAGTTGTAAATATTGGATAAGATTTAAATGAGAATAAATAAGTCATGATGATCGAGTTTGTTGTTAAATTTGGCATCACTCAGAAATCTATAAATTCTAGGAACACATAGATAATGTCAAAAATTCATAAAATTAGTGACCATGTAATGATTCATGAGAATATTAATATGAGGAATATGTTTTTATTATTTCAAAATAATTCATTTTCAGAAATATAATTCAATATTCCTTACATGATGTTGTAAAGAGGATAGTTTACAAATTATGGTCGTCATTCTTCTTATAAATTTAATTAGGATTTTATGGATTTTTTTACTAGTTTTATGAATATTAAAAATACATTTTGGTTTAAATATAAATATTTTAACATGAATATGGGTTTTTGAAGAAATATTTATAGGTTTATTGAGTCCCTTTAAAGAAGGTAATATCATAAAAAGACTAAAAATCTTGAGATATTTCCATGAATAGGTTTCTAGATATTTAATTTTCTTACAGTAGATGTTATTATCCTTGTATCCATGTATATTACTACCTTTTCATTACACCATAAAACCAAAATATGACTTATATTGAAAAGAAATCTCATTATAGGAAGATAAAATTGATAGAGAAAACCTGTGTTGGGGAGGTTTCACTTAAAGAAACCAAATTTAAAATTGCATAGATTACAAACTAAATTTTTTTGTCTCATATGATAGAAGATCTTAATCTATTTAAAGATAAGTAAATGTGTAAAGATATAATAGTGACTTTTGGAAATTATGGACCACTCAAGATTAATGGGATTGGTTTAATAGTAATTGGAAAAGAAAAGATAAAATCTGAAAACTCTATTTTTATTGCTGGGTTGAAAAACTATGTGATAAGTTTTTCATAGACTATTGATAAATGAAATTATGTTTACTTTGATAATTATGGATTTATTTTTGAGAACATTAATAGTGTAGAAGTTGTGAAAATATGGATGAAGACTAAATTAAACATATTTCAAGTGGGTGTTAGTGAAATCTAATTCTATGACAGTATAAAATAAGGTAATGAGTTATGGAATCAATGTCTTCGTTATATTATCCAAAAGAATAAAAATATGATTACTCAAAGAGATTATGTTCATGAAATTACTTATGTTTAATGATAAAGTGATTGGATGTGATCAACATGAAAAAGGGGAAATTGTTAATTCTATAAATGATAG
This sequence comes from Viscum album, assembly GCA_963277665.1. Lineage (NCBI taxonomy): Eukaryota > Viridiplantae > Streptophyta > Magnoliopsida > Santalales > Viscaceae > Viscum > Viscum album. The sequence goes on along the minus strand of OY728155.1, from coordinate 1,135,571,333 downwards.
GGAAAATTATTCTACTCAACCATAAGAGATCATTCATTTTAATGTGTATGGGACCATGAAAAATAAATCAACAAATGGAGATAAGTATTTTATTATATTAATTTATCAATTAACTCACATTACTTTTGTTCTATTTCAAAAAAAATATTCTAAGGCCTAAAATTATTTTAATATTTTTAGTAGAAATACATAGAAAGAGTGAAGTTTTCTCTCATATTTATATGGTAAGATAATAGAATTTAATTTCAAAATGGTACATTTTATTATTTTCTTGAAAAACATAGAATTCAACATTAAATCAGTGATATATAAACATCATAAAAAATGGTTTGACTAAACTAAAGAAAGGGAGTTTAGTGGAGATAAATCAGATAATGTTGGTTGAGCATAATACTTCTCCATATTTTTTTGAGACATATTATCGGTGTAATGGTTCAAATCCAAAATAGGTGTTTACATAATTCAAATTTATAAATGTACACTTGAGATACGTAATATAAACAATTTCCTTTTTTAAAGTATATTTATGAATTTGGAAGCCAATGTGTTATGAAGGAAAATTATGGGAATCTTAGAATGTTTAAAAATCAAGGAGTTCATGGGTCTTCCTTGGATATCCTTAAAATGGATTACAGTATCACTATTAAAAAAATAAAATTAATTGTTACTAATGATTTAAATGTATGGGAAAATCAAATATTTATGTTTCACATGATGATGAATGTTATGGATGTTTTTATGTTATTGTTTTTGTTAAATGTCCTTATTTTTATTCAAAAGATGATGGAACTATTGAATTCATATAGTTTGGTGAATAATATTCATCTATATCTAGTGATGATCAATATTCTTAATCATCTTATCCAATTCAATGAATACAATTTCAGGTCTTAAACTACCATATATATTATGGATGGTTGGTAAAAACTAGGTGAACTATAAGGAAAACAACTCATACCTTATTAATTTCTACTGATTTTCCAAGATACGTAAAAGAATAAATCAAGAATTAGAAATAGAGTAACTAATTTAATTTATAATTAAACAATATTGAACATAATAATAATTTTGGTTTGGTACCCAATCCCAGGGAGATGACTGTCTTTATGACAAATTTGGTGTATTGAAATAAATTAAATAAAAAACGTGAAGTGGTGAGAAATAATGAAATTTTGGTTTGTAAAGTATTTTGAAACATTAAATGAGTTAAATTTTATGGTACCATTGAACAAAATTATTGATTAAAACCATTATAAAACTTACTTCATTAAATTAAAGAGGTAATACAAGATTTATCAAATGGATGATGAATTTTTTTAATCAATGGTAACTTAGAAGAGGAGGCATATAATGAGAAAACATGTGGTTACATTGATGTAAAATTTAAGAACAATTACCATATAAAATAATGATTTATTTCAGTCAAAGATATCCCAAAGATCTTGGTATTCAATGATGGAAATATATTTCAATAAGTGAAATTTTATATTGGGAAGAATAGACAACCATATTTACATTAAGAATGAAAAATAGGTATTTTAATTTTTATTGTTCATAAATATGATAATATTTTTATAGAAATGATGAACAAGTTTGTAAATGTTTTATATAGAAATAGAGATTTCCCTTTAAATTTGTATACTTTGATAGATGAGTTATTTTATGGGATAAAATATTTCTCGAAAAAAAGATTTTATTTTTTATTCACAAGAGATTTATTCAGAGTAAATCTTTAAAAGACTTTTCATGGAGGATTTAAATCATATTATTCCACTAATTTAAATGTGGGAAAATATTTCCAATGATGAAAAAGGATGTGATGTTAGTAAAAAATAATTTCAAAAGCAAATTAGAAGTATTAATTATTTAAATCCTTCTTGGTCAGACATTGTATATGTTTTTATTATCTATATCTGGTATCAAAGCACTCCAAATGAGTCTCATTTCACATTTGGAATTAGGATTGTTAGGTAAATTATATGTAAACATGGGTTTTAATAAAATAAAACATAAAATGTATTCTTTACCTCTTTTTTACATAGAATAAGATTGGGTAGGTTCTGTTGATGGTTATAGGTCAACCTTCGTTGTAGTATTCAATATTGTAAAGATGTGTAATTTTTGGTACAAAAAAAAATATGTACTATGTCACCTTGAGTATTTTGAAGTCAGAATATTTGTCTACTATAGATTTTACAACCCAATTTAGGTGGACAAAGGATCAGTTGGATGATCTGAAGTTGGAGTGAATTTTACACATTATATTGGATATAATGATCAAAATGATTTCAATTTTACAATGAATCTTATTTAGTATTTATGATGAAATATAAATTATATTAAATATTACATTATTGAGGATATTGTGGGTGTAAATTAATTGATTTTGGAGTGTGATCCAATAAAGGATAAAATAAATGTTTTGTTCATCGAGCCATTTTCTAATGAATCTTTCCAGAATCTGAGGTTTATTTTTGTTGTTCAGCTTCACCCATATCAATTATAATGTAAAGTATTTTCTCCTATATCTCATATTTTTGTTGGATATTATTTTTAATAGTAAAGAAAAAGTAATGAAAATATAATTATTTATTTATATTTAACTCTTTAAATTTTATCATAGGTTAAGAATATTTATAAGGGGAGTATCCATTTATATGTTTTTTTAAAAAAGGTAGGCTATGATTTCAACCTTTCTGAAATGTATTATCCATTTTAAGAAGTAATTACAGGAACATTTTTACCATTGGCTTCACAAACAATTATATATAATTGTGTATGGATTTTAGGTGATGATTATGTGATGATGATGTATTTATTGAGTAATGTGAGATTCTGTTTGAGAATGACAAATATAGATCACTATTAATTTATGGACAATGTGGTATGATTATTCAATGACTCTTTTATACAATGTTAAACCAAGTGGGCATAGAAATATTGAATGGTGATCCATTTACATGTACATATATTTTTATGTTGATTAATGTTCAATAAAAAATCTAGAGTGGTAGATTGTCTAGCCTATGTATTGAGATTAAATAAGTTCCTGTAGGTTATGATATTCATATAGAGATGAAATACTAGGGAAATTATAAGTTGATATGATTATTTTGTTATATTTTGTTTTCAATGCATAAATATTGTTCAAATATTATTTGATATTTGTTTAGTTGACAACTAATGAAAAAAATGATAGGTTTTGGTGGATATAGAGACGTTGTGTACTATATTTTGGAAGTGTTGTGGAGATATTTGATATGAACTAGAACTAGTTTATGGATTTATTGGTCTTAATTGATTAATGTCTAGAAATATTGGCATTATTGTTTTTGTGGTCAATCCACTAACTATATCCCCATATAGTTTCTTGTTTATACAGTCAATCCATAGATTTTTACTTGACATGATTGGACGATTTCATTAACTATCTGTTTATTTGGTCGATATGACGTGGTTGCTTCATGTGGTTGATCCTCATAGTGAACCCATTAACTACACACCATATATTCATTCAAATTTGATGGTTGATCCTTTTATAATAGTTATGAAAAAAAACCTAAGTATCAATGTATTCCTTTTAATAGAATCATGTGTACTTGACGTGAGTGTATGTATTTTTCTAAATGTAATTGTTTTGGAGACTGGTGGGAGTCTTCTAAATATTGTAACCATTTTTATTAGTAAAAATAAGTTGTATAATCTTCATAAATATTTTTTTACTTAGAGAGTTTTTACGGATTAAATTGATGAAAAATTATTTCTTATTGAATCATTTCATTTTGATGAATTTTAACTCAATTTATGTTAGAATTTCTGGTCATTAAAGGAAATGGTATTCATGATATGTTACATTATGATTCGGGAATAATTTATAAAGGAAGAATAAAAAGATTTTATGGGGATATTTTTTACCATAAAAAAGTTAGCCACAATATTAGTATGTCTATGTATATATTATTTTGTAAATACATATATTTTATCAAGGAGAGAAGAAGAAAAAATCCAAGATTGAAGAAGATAGAATAATTATTGAGATTTGTGATATGAATGGTGAAACATCATATTTATATGTGATCATAAATATCATGCATGCGTGAATAAATTTAAATTAAAGAAACTTAGTGAAAATATAGGTTTTTTTATGAGGAACAAAAGAATTATTCCCAATATTTATTACATACATTCATTTCACCGATTATAAAGAGGATGAGTGAGAGTTTCTACAAGAAAAGATCTTAGTAGTTTGGAGAATTAAAATTAAAATATTTATAACTTTATTTTTAGTGTTGAAATAGAAAAAAATATTTTATTTGAGAGAGAATATTATTAAAATAATGTTTTATTAATATTTGAAATTAAAAATGGAAAGAGGATGATCTGTGTGTGATGTCATGTAAAAAAAAGTATGTAAGTTCATTATAAGATTGACTAGTGGATATAGGAGTAATAATTTATTTATTCCATTTACATATTCTAATGAACAATTTTAATGGTAATTACATTGATAGTGGACGTTTTATGTAGATTTCTATATGTGACTTGAAGTGGTGTCTTTTTTCTGTTTAATAATAGATGAAGAAGAATGTGTTCAATACAATTGGAAACTAGATAATTTCATATAATATGAATAAATATTTTTGGTTACCCAAACATTTGAATACCTTATAAATTGTATGAATCAATTTTTTCTAGGATGTGTTGTAGTATAGTCAAGTGACATGAACATTCAATTTTCAAGGTTATACCTCGCTCATTATACTTGTATTATGATTCTGGAGGGTATTGTGATCCTAGTGGGATCCATATCAAAAAAGGACTATCCTTCTCAATTTATAGGTGAAACATGTAAATTTATTATTTTCCTTTTTGTTGGATTGTGTTTGGGTGTGAAAATATAAAATATCACAATACTATTATGGGTGGAGAGGGTTTTTTCAAAATAAATTTAAAAATAATTTAGATTTCTGATTCAACCAATTTTATTAATCATCTCATATTATTTATGTTGTTCAATATTATTTTTTAATTCATCATATGATATTATAAAACTTATTTCCTTTATTTCTCTTGAATTATTTTATTTAAGAACATTAACATTGAATTTATGAAATGTAATCGCCTTCTCCATCATAAATTTTTCATTATCTTATTTTTGATAGCACTAATTTATCTTATTCCATTAATATGATTGGATTTTAAAAACTATTTGAGTAAAAAATCTCTAAATACTTCACAGGAGCTTCCATGTTCTTCTTATAATGCATCTTCTACATAATATTTTCACTAACATGAAACATGCTTTGCTAAGTATGGTATCCTCCCAAAAAAGAACATCAATATTCCATATTCTTAACTGATAACCTATCCTTACTAAATAAAACTTATTTTCTTTCATCATAATTTTGAGACACAATGAGAATATTATTCTCCATCATACAAAAAAATTATTTTTTTCATCAATTCTATAATATCTTCTTATATGATTGTTGAACCAACACCTCTAATTTTGAGTGAGTCACCATTAAAAAGGAAATAAATTACATCATTTACTTCTGAAAATTATTTAATATCTTTAAATCTCATATAATATATGTGGTGAATCCACTATCTAATATCCATAATCATTGTTTTCATGGTTTTTTATGAAATTTCAATAATTAAATATTTTTATTTAACTTTATTATTCATATTATGATGCATGCGAGTGTTGTAATGCATATTCACATGGGTTGGAATGATGTTGAGGAATTTATTTACAATATTACATAGCTTTACACATATCCAAAAAATATCTTAATTTACATAAAATTATTTTTGGAATTTTAATCAATAAATTTTCATCTCTTTTTGAACATTCACCTTTTGAGTGGGCTAACTACTACTCAAGATTGATTTGAAAACCCGCGTAGGATAATTGATATGGTAGTTTTTAATCTTAAAAATATTTTCCATATTCATAAAGAATTTATATTACTATAAAAATCCATATAAAGTAATCATTACTTTGTAGAAAGCATGTTGGATAAATGTTGACACATGTCATAAAATCTTCACTAGGTCACTAGTATTTAATTCTTTTTGGGAACCATAATCCTTGGATACTCCTAATATATTATTCATCAGCTTATTATTATTCTAATGATATATTAAATTATAATTAATATTATATATGGAATTCATTTTTGTGTACTTAGAATTTAAAAATTTCTAGGAATTACATGGTTTTACCATTAATCTGATATATTTTCATCAATATCCTCATCTCAAACTCTGTCATTTCATTTTTAGGTTCAATTTAAAAAATTGAATTTGATATTTTTTTGAATGATTTTATTTTTTTTGATTTTTTTATTCTTTGATATTTCACTATTTACATGAATAGAATTATGAAACATGGATGTGAAGTGGCTTACTTCCGTTTCTAACATGATAAATTTACGTTGCAAAAAACCAAGATCCTTATTTATTTCTATAAATAATCCACTAATTTAAAATTTTTAATTTTTTAATATTTGAAAATATTCTTTAGGATATCAATTATCTTTGAAAAAATAGTTTTTTTATAATAATTGATTCACACCCATCAGAGGACTAGTTATATTTATTCAATCTTTGGAAATCGTTCACAAATTTTGAGATCCTTTTGAGAGACTATTTTATCATTTTCTCCTGAATGAACTCTATCATATTCACCTCAACTTCACTTATAGATTGTATACATTCATTAGTTTTTCTATCATCACTTGTCAATTCCTCTACATTCACCTTTGAAATAAATATCAATTAATCCTCTTGACATTATGATATTATTTCATCATAATCCAAAAAATCATAACTATTGGTAAGCATAGATAGTAAATTCATCTTTTAAAATTTAGATAAATCTATATATTTTCAATATGAAGTATATTTGGTTTATTTTATCTTTGAGTAACTTATTATCCTCACATATTTACGTTTAATCTCTTTATAATCATATTTTTTTTGCCTTGAACTTTTAGTAGTTAAATTTCCAATTCCCCCATATATGAAACACTTTAATGAAAGCTTATGTTCTATATTTACCATTACTTCCTCTCACACTTCCTTGAATGAATCATATTGTATTTTTAGTTCTTACATCAACATCTTCATCCCCAATAAAACAATAATCTTCTAAAAATGATACATTTCATTCTTCAAAACCTTGAAATAAATATCCTTATCATCCTTGGAGTTCTTTTGGAAAACACATTCTTTTATCATTTCATGGGAAATAATATTGCTATGAAGGTCATATAGTAAATGTTTACTTGGATTTTATTCTTTTATAGTTAATAATTTTGAATCAAATTATTCTTGAAAAATTATTACATTTTCTAAATAACAATACTATCCTCCAACATCTGACCAAAAAATATGATGGTTCACATAATATCATTTAATATTATAGAGGTATCATATATTGATTTATAATTTTAAATATTGATATAAATATATCTATATCTCCATACATATATATTTTTATTATTTAATATTTATTAACCATCATAAATGTTTTGAAAATTAACTGAATTTACCTTTGTTGTCTTAATTCCTTTGAATTTTAGGAACACTTTATCAGAAATGGATGATTTTATACCATTATTAACATGGAAATCATGCTTTGAATTCTTCTTATCAATTATTTTAATTGTAGTGCCTTCAACATGGAAAATACCCCCATCTTTGGTATCCTCTATAACATTCAAACTAGTAGATAAGAGAAAATGTAGCATTTGGTCTTTTAAAATATAATAATTATTCCAATAAGAAGTGGGAACATAATTAATGTTCAATGAATTCAGTTAGAACATAATAACACTATAAATATTTAAAACAATAATTATACCACATGTGTATATATTTTTGACTTAACTCAAATTCCAATTGCATTATAAAATTATTCTAAGTAGTGAATTCCAAACATTATGATATTATGAGGGTCTCTGGGGTGCTCTAATACCAATTAATTTGTCCCAAGGCATGGTGGGTTTTCTTAAGATGTGGGAATTATTCAACGATATATATTTTCAATATTTTTATTATTTATTATGAGAAAATATCACTGGTTAGATTTATTGATATCACTGTGCAACATACACACACAAACACACCATGGAATGTAACAAACTTAGACAATAGATATAAAATGTAGACCTCTCAATAAAAATTAAGTCTAACCATTTTTGTGATCTATAAACACATGAGATCACACGATCTACTAGAATCACCATCATGGATACAGTTTGTATGGTATATCCTAGACTCGTGAAAAATGAATTATAAACACTGATATCTCCTAAAATATCACTAAATAATATAGTTCTGTATATTTTCTTTTTGAGGATAGTCTTATCCTTATTAATATAATCAATTTTCTCTCAAAAATATTAATAATTTTATATTTTCATTATATACTATACAAGAAACTGTTTTTACAACCACTTCTCTCCTTTTGGAGAATAATAGATCCATCATGAAACAATATATTTCTTCCAACACATGCATCAAGAATTTTTATCCATGATATTTAATACATATAAACCATCTTAAACATCATATATATAAATTTTATGACCTTTTTAAGGTGCTTTATTTAAATATAATCCATCAAAATTGCCCAAGGGATGTTACCAACATTTATTTTAATAATTTTTTTAATTATATGTGAACATTATAACTTATCTATTTCTGGAATCTATACAGATAGGGATGAAATCTGTAAATTTCATTACCATTTATAGTTTAAAAAAATAAGCATGAAACCAAACATTCATAAAATTTTTCTTTTATATGAAAATTTTATTTTAAATGATGAAATTATTTCATTCGATCTCGGATCCTTTCGTACACAACTCAAAAACCATGGGAAATATTTAAATGAATCATACAAATTTTTTTAACCAAATCACTCATAAATTGACTCATATTGAAAAAAAAATCATACAAAATTTAGCGTATCATATAAAATAAAAAAAGTATACAGATATTTACATTAATTTTAGACTAGTCTATCCTACAAAATCATCATATCACACAAAAACTAAATCATGTCTTACGAAAACCAGATATCTTATAAAATTTCAAAAGATATAATACTTCACTTTTGTCTTGATTAAACTCTAAAATATATAACTACTAAAACCTGATTCATACATATTAATGAATCATTAATATCCTTCACCTCACAAAATAAACATTATGTCATGTGAGTTCGAATATGATTTATACATTGAAAAAAACATCCTAAAAAATTACCATATCTGATTTTATTCTTCTTCACATCAGACATGTTTGACTATAAACTCAATAATCTCCCTAAAATGACTCTTGGGATTAATAGAAACTCACACTTTAGTGGTAGTGGGGGATTTATCTTACCTTTTCTCATCAAATCCATGAATATAGGTTGGGAAATTGAACTCCTCTATCAGAGGTAGTCATCAGGTGAACTCACCTAACTATATAAGTTATAGGATTTCAATTGGATGTGTCTAACACTAAGAGGGTGGGGGGTATGTAATGGTGTATTTTTATCAAATTTAAACATTATCTCTTCTTAACTCCCCTCATTTTTAATTACTATATATATGTAATCCATAGTTTTCATTCTTTTGATTTAAGTAGGGAATCACATAGAAAAACACTTGATCTTGTTAATGAGGTTCATATCCCTATAGATGATTGTATCTATAGATTACTATAGTTTTTATCCAACTCACACGAAGAATCTATTTTATCATAAAACAATTTCATGTAAGGGTATTCTAATTTGACTATTATAACACCATCACCAACCAAATTCATTTTAAGCATCATCTTACTTATATAAATATAAGAACTGGATTGTTGAATGTTTAAATAGATCATCAATATAATTGAATTTCACTCATAGAAAAACATTATCTACTTTCTTAATTAATAAACACCTGAAATTCTTCTTCAATCAACATCAAATCTGACAATATGAAAATATTTCAATCTCAAATCAATCACCTCCTTTTTTTACTTATTTGAATTTATAATACAACTTAGAATATTTATTAATATTTTATTATTATTATTTAGTAAAAAAATTTAACACCAGGTCTCTCTTCCTATCATTGATAAATATAATCTTTAATAAGAAGTTGTATTAGGTCAATCACAATTTTCTTTGATACATTGATAATCTTCTCGAACATGGTATTATAAAATCATAGTCTCAACAATTTTCTTTTTACCTACATATAATATATATGTAAATAAGTATATATTCATTAAATAATGAATGCAAATCATTTCCATAATATTTTCTCATTAAATCACATGGAAACTCAATAATGCAAATTTTCTTCATTTTTGGTCACTAGTTATATCATAGATATATTTCATTCAAGTCCACCTAGAGGCTCATCTTTCATTTTTTGACGATCTCAAAATAGATGTGCACTTATTATCTCACCTTAAATCATAAAAAATTAACAAATACATAAAATATATCATAATTTTATGTGATACTATAGTGAATCGAACGCTGTTGTAGCTCCATCAATAGAGGTGAAAAACATTCATGTATTCTTCTCTATTCATTATGCACTACTGTATGGTAATACTCTTTATTATCATCTACTAGAATCATGAAAACCTCATCATGATATTTTTATCATTGAAACCATATTTCAATTACATTGTTATAATTTATACTTCATAACATGCTTATGACATGGAGGATTGATCATCATTAGTGAACCTTCATGATCTAGCGTATGACATGGATGTATCTTATCATTTCTCACTGTATTCATCGCACATAAAATTATCATAACTCAAGTGTGGTCATGTTTTCATAAACATTTCACTATCTTTAGGTCTCCTCAATGATGGGTTGTGAGATTCCTTTGATATATATTCAATCCTCAAATTATTCTTCTTTCATCTCATCTAGAATTAGGATCCATGTGAGATCTTAATGCATGATACATAAAGTAAATTACAAATGAACGGTCTGAATTTTATATCATTATTCATATTTTTGAATTCATGAAATGTTTTTAAAACTTTGTATAGTCTTGAACATATCACATTGTAGAGGTGACCATTAAATGTTTTTAAGAAAATTAAGGTTCCCCTTACATAACAAATCAAGTAACCTTTATATAGTTTCATATTCTATTGTGATGAAACTTATGCATGGCTTGGGTGATATTTACATTCCCTTTGGTACAATTTATTCATCATAATATTACCCTAATAAAATCCACCATTTACCATTATATAAATAAAATATATTTAAAATAAACCATTTGTAAATGGATATTACCTTTATATAGTCATCAGATGAACATTACATAGGTGATTTTCATCTGAGAAGAAATTTTTGTGTATTTTTGTCTACCTAGATATATATCTCAAATTCCCTTTATATATCCTCCTATATTTCAGCACTACACCTACGAAGTTTTTATTTACCCTTAAATAGCTTATTTTAAGCATACCAGAACCTGAAAACAATTACTCTACTCCTAAATAACTAATTTACATTGACCCAACTCTGGAATATCCATTACATTGGATGTTTAATTTATAGATAACCCTTATGTAGTACACATAATTTTTATTTTACCCATATTTTTTTTAAACTGCTTATATTTATTCAAAAAATCTCCAAATAAAATCATAGGTTTCTTCATATAATATAATAGAATATTCAAATTATTAAAATAACTTCTGAAATTATTATAAATATTCCAAATGAAATTCCATGAAAACTAAAACGTTATATGACATTCAATATTATATTTAGAATATTTCAATAAACTTCAATTTCACATAATTATAGTTTTACTTTAACCTTTAAATGTTTTTAACCAACATATATTAATCATGTAAATCATTATTCCAAATAATATGATAATATTTGGATATATTTTCAAAGAAACCTTCATCATAAAGATATAATTTTTCTCAACATAAATCGTCTACGGAACATAAAATCTACAGAAAATGTTTTCTTCAACATTAATAAATATAACAAAATGTCCATGAAATAAAATTTTTACTTATATATATAATGAAAATAATATTTAAATATAAATTTAAATGTTTTCCTTCTAATATTTATTCACCTGAACAGTGTGACACTTTATTGGGATATCCTTTTTTATGTTTGGGTTCTCCAACCAAAATTCAAAACTCCATGTTTTTCCTCCAAAGTATTTCTCCTTAACACACATGGATTGAGAGGAACATGATTCTTATCAGCAATATTCTTGGGGAATTATATCAAAATATATGAAACTAAGTCGTTGTACTTTTACCCTAATCTATATATAATAAAACTCTCAGAATTTGGGTACATCAATATCCACCATTATATTGTTTTTCAAAACAAAGTCTCATTTTCTTATCTGAACCCATTATAAAAATTAATTAAAAATAATTTGAGAGAATATGGTATCTCTTAATTCTTAATTAATGTGTCATCATTAATCCCACTCAAAGAACACCTGAGGCATTCTTGGTATAGAAAGCATAAGGGTTCGAATTAGAGAAAAGAAAATTTTCATTACACCATGAATATAGTTAAAAATCATACATATTTGTTAAAATCATTTTTAGGTTATTAATATTTCTATAGTTTAAATAACAATGACAATAATTGGTGACCATATTTACTTTTGGTATAAAAACCTATGATCCTATACTATTCTGAATACATAGATTAAAAAATTTCAATCACTTATAGAATGTAATAGAATCAACAGAGAGATATCTATAAATTTTTATTTTCAATAATTAAACAACATTATCCCACATAATACATGAATAGGTTTTCAAGAAACCATGTGTGAGAGAATAAAAATAGAGACATTTTCAATGAAAAAATATCAAACACATTCCTAAATTCATATTTATATGATATGTAATGTTCTTGAAGATTTTATAAAAATGTACCCCCTAAAGGGATGCATTCAACCTCTGCTTCATTAAGGGAGATCATTACAACATGTATTCATTTGAATATCAATTTATGAATAATATTAAGATAGTTTATTCTTAAGATCTTTTATAGTTATTTCAGCTTACATTAATTCATTAGTTCCCTAATAACAAACATCGCAATCTATTCCTTGCTTGGTTGGAAAATAAATAAAACATAAATAATCGGGGATAAAATAGAACCTCATTTTCTCATTAATATCAAAAAATAGTTAAATAATCACTTATCAACCATGGAACACATTCCTCTTTTGATTCACTCTTCATGATGAATCTTTTATATTTTATAGTATTATGAGGAAGTGTGTACTCTTTTTCTATTTATTTATGTGTGATCTTCTTTTTTATATGATCCAAAAATTAATTTGAATCATGTAGTGTTGTTCTCATATTCATCATAATCTCTCCTTAGATTGCTAAATTTTTTTATAATTTATTGATTTTATCTATATTTTATTCACCTTACACACAACTATTCTAAAATTAGTTACCCATCTTTTTGATGATAACAACTTATGAAATTTGGATTCTTTATTTGAAATAATGTATTTTCCTTTAGCACTGCTTATTTTCATACCTCTTCCTTCTTCATTTCACTTTCCAAGATAGTTTTCCCTATAACTAAAAAAATCATTGTGTGTATTGATTAATTTTTAAGTGTTCTAATGTAAATTTTTCTAAGTGAATATATTTATATTAAACACTATTAATGTTTCAATTTTCATTAGCTTTCTCTATCTGCTACCCATGGTTAACCCTTCAGACTTCATTGAAATTTTATAGGATTTATCTTTCTTTTTATATTTCGTTAGCTTTTTTCCCATGGATGGATTATATTTATTCATCTACTCCTATGTAAATCTTTTATCATTTTATTTTTATAGACGATTGGATGATAATGAACCATTTTTATGACTATAAACATTGAAAACATCAAAGATGTCTCCATGTTTTTAAAAAAAATTATAAAATAAATATTCATCATAACCAATTAATGTTACATTTAACTAACACTACTCCCCCTTATTCTGGGATTTCTTTTAATTTCTAAAATTATAGTATTATACCAATTATACAATGAATTATTCCAAAATCTATTACATCACCAGTAATTTCATAAAATCATTGTTGTTTTCCATTAACACATTACTATCCTGAAATGATAGCTTGATGCTTTTGGTTTTTTCAGTAGATGGTGATATTTTCTTGGGAAACCAAAACTAGTACTCCTTATATCAACCATGGATATGGGTATATGCTCCTCTCTATTTTACATCATTTATTTTGACAAAAATTTAAATTTTAACTTTCACTATTTATATAAATAGTTGTCACAAGAATATACTTTTTGAAATAGATAGTGAAAAATTGTTTATTTATACCTAGAAAATAAAATAAGATGATTTTGTAATCTCTTTCCTAGTAAAAGGTTGTCTTTTGACATCAAAATACTCTTTAGAAAAGTATATTACAACAACTCCATCCATTTTTAATTTTTAATTATCAACATGTTTAATTTCTAGATTGGCCAAATTGAAATCCAATTTAAGATAATTCATATTGAATACATTTTTCTAATATTTCAAAAATACCACTTATCTTGAAAAAAAACTCTTTGTTTTATAAAAAACATATTCATGAGTTATATCTCATTATTTTGATAGTGTTTCATGCTCCTTGATATCTTATGGAAACACATGGAGAAAAAATGATAAATGATTCCTAGAAGAAGTTTATAAGGGAAAAAAGGTGAATAAGAAGATGATGAAAATGAAATTTTATATGGTTTTGGATTAATAAAATCATTCATATAGAATCATAATAATTTCTCTATGTTTAGGAGGAATAATTTTGGGTGAATATTTTTATTACATAAAATTCTATCATAAAGGAGATCTTAATGAATGTGGTGAATAGTAATATACATTTCTAACATTCTTGCTTGGTATGTCTACTATGATATAGTATCATATCAACCCAAGTCCACGATCCTACATTATTGGTTTTTTTATGATTGCGGAGATATAGTATTATTATCCCTAACTATTTCAGTAAGTTTCTAATACTATTGTTCCCTATAAATTTATATCGTACTCTCTACTATAGTTTGGTTAGAGTAGATATAGTTCCCAACATCATCCAATTAATTATGCTACACCATAACAAAAATACCTCACTTGTAGAATGATCATTGTTTTTTTCCTTTTTAATGCTACTAACTTAGAGAACATACTTATTCTGATCTTATCCTATTCATCACTCACCAATGGGTGCATGCCATCAAAGATTCAATTTAAAGATGATGATTCATAAAATACTTGTTGTATTCCATTATTTTCTACCATAATGTTCTCTTATATTCTTCCTCTCATCCTTCATTCAACAATGAAGACCAAGAGATTCACAATAGTGCCTCAACTTCTCAATCACCATCTACATTTTTAACATGTATATTGGAGTGTTAGTTCAAGGAATCTTTTTCAATGTCTGTAATATATCATATATTGATCAAATGATAAAACAGTACTTTAACTAAATATTCCTCACTTACTAATGAATGATTATGTTCATTGAAATATATATAACACTCAAATAGTCACAACATAATACAATTCCCTCTAAATTTCTATCTGGTTCACCAAGAAGTTATTCAGAAAAAACCATTGATGTACTCCTATTGTGGGTTGTGAAATAACATTATTACATATGTATAGACTAGTGGCTAACCTAGGGTTGTCTTCGATATAGTAGTTCACATTTAAATTTATTTTTTTTCTTTTTATTGAGTTAAAGAAAAATGATTTTCATTTAGTTTTATTTTAAAAATTTAGGATTTTTAGATTGAAGATTAAATTAAATGGTTTCAAATAGTTAATGAGAGCTGGTGATCAGGTCAATCTCAACTAGTCTATGTTCTACGCTATAACACTTTCCATTTTTTATTAAGTATTATTTTGTTAACTGGTAAAGGATAGAATCCTCAATTGATTCATAAATCTCTCTTTTACAAATGTTGATGATGAGGATATCGACAATATATTCCTCAAATAATACCTCCATCCTTACAGTGTGCATGAAATTGTAGTATGACCTATTAATAAATTAATGAAATCCCTTATTGGGTATTGTTGTCCTCTAATTAGCACCAGTTCCTTTAAATAGCCCTCGTATGTGTTGGTAATTTCATGGGACTCACCAGCCAACCCTAATCAGTAATGTAGTAAATATGTGGTAATTTCAAAATGGTATATATGGATAATCAACCAAATCATCTGAAATTAAAAAATAATAAACTATCATAGATGTATTCAGAATCAAATATTGAATTAAAAATTTAATTTAGTTGGTAGAAGAGAGAAAGGGATTTTATTCAATTCACGCATAAATACTCAAGAATTATAAAATGGTATAATCTTCCATCACTTGATCAATTAGAATAACTACCCATCCCTAGATGGGATATGAATGTTGATATAGGAGAGGGGAAATGTCCCAAAAAAAGACAAAATAAAGGAAAATAAATCAATAAATTAGCACAATAGACGGGTTTTCTTATCCAGCGCTTCCACTTCTAAATCTCTCATCTTTCACTCATCCCAATTCTTTTGTTAATAGAGGTACAATATTTTCCTTGGAAGATTATAATTTCCTAAATAAATGACTCACTATCAATCCCTTGGGTGCTTTGTGGTCCTGGGTCAAACATTTGGGTGTCCCCATTATTTACATCAAACCAAGATGATTATTGTTCTCTTTGGGAATGTCACATTCTTAATAGTGTTTAAACAACATGTATTGTGTAGGAAAGAACCTCTCATAACTTCATGAATGTTGAAATAAAATTCAGGTCACCTATGGATGTGTCATGGTGTGGCCATATGTGTGTCATTGTGACATGTGATTTCATCAGCCCAATTATCTATTTTTCTTCACACATTAGTTCGCACCTTTATTACTTTATTATTCACATCCCAAATGACAATCATTATGAGAATTGGTGTTTTCTAGAAATGTTTTCTTCTTTTCAACCAGGTTCTTCAGTTTTGCGATTCGGGCTCAGGACACAACATATCCTTCATAAGGGGACGTTTTTTCATGAATAATTAATTACATATAATATTTTTTGAGGCTGGTTTCTTCATAAAAACAATTAAATTACTATATAATGAAACTTTTATTCATTAATTATGAATAAAAATATTTTTTATATTAAAATCTGCATGAAAAATATTATGTTTTCAATTCCCCCACATGTAGAAATTTATTTTCCTCATGAATGTCATATCAACTTAAATAAAAGAGGAACAACATGGAACCAATATTAAAATTACATTGATATTAAATAAAATAATTATCAATGGAGGATCATAATTTTTAGTTTCACATAAATACATGAAATCAACATCTCAATTTCTGAAAGAACTAATCAACCTAAGTATTTTAATCTTTGCCACGAAGAATAGTGGATGTTTTTATTTGATTTATTCATATGTCATAAATCTTCATTATCAAGCATGCGAAGTAAGTATTTTCCTCTAAATTTTTCCTCTCATCACTCTTGATAAAAATTTGTACTGATTTTTTTCGCTTATCATGATTATAAGTTCCTTTTCCATAGGATTTTAAAAGATCAACATTATAAAATTTGTAAGGAAAACATTTTTATAAAACCATGAGTAATTATTAAAAAAAGTTATGTGGACTTTGAGTTTTACGGTTGGTAAGGATTGATGTTAGAAAAAATTAGTCTCAAAAGGGAGTTATCTGTAAATCATACTGTATGATTTATAAAGTAAATTTCAATTAACATTTCACCTATAAATTGAAAAATCCCAATAACCTGAACTCTGAGTATGGGTATGATCAATGTAATGATAATGAAAGAATTTAGCATTTTGATTTTTTAATAAAATCATATCCACAAAAAAATCTCTCATCCACCACATAACATCATACAATCAAAAGATCACCGCTCTAAGAATAGTGATTTTTTATTTTTTCCAAAACACAACCCATTTTTTTAAATAATGGAAAATGATATGTAAAATGGATGTAACATGACCATATCCCAATACCCAATACAAAACCCCCATAAATCTTCCCTAAAAAATTTGCATCCCTTTTTTCAAGATTTCACACACCCCCACACATACATTTTAACAAATCATGCAATATAAATAGAACATGGTATGAATAGATATCAACAGCTTGTAATGTGGCTCATTCCTAGAGAGTTTATTAATGGAATCTATAAACTAAACAAGTATATATGAAATGGTGATTATAAGGATAATTTATTTACAATAAAAAATTACTTACTAATGTTAAGTGTGGTATTTCAGAGTTATCGATATGATAAGTTCCAATTAAAAATCTAAAAGTTGGCATTCCCCAGATCACTCAATAAATATTCGAAAGATAATGTAGAAATTATTTATTATATAAATTATATGTTGAATGAAACATATGAATTTAGGACAATCAATTTAGATATAAATAATAATAATAAATCAATCCACAATAAATTTATAAAATCAATGTATGAAAATGCTATAGAAATATCATTTATGTTAATCAAATAATTCAATTAAATAATGATTCATCATGATTGACATCATAGGAATCCCTCAAATTTTTCAATTATGTTTTTACTCATTCAATATCATTAACATAAAACTCTGAAACATGGCCTCATGTGATTCCAATGAAATTCATGTCTTATAAAAAAGTTAATTAAACAAAGAAAGATAACTATGGTCTTGAAAATTTATTTTTAATTTTAAAAATATATTTTTAATAAAAATATATTCACAGTTAAAAAATATAATTATTTTAAAAGAAAACACCCCTTAAAAATGATTCTTAAGTTTGGTTGTATAAGTCATCTTCCTCAGTTTTTGTTCTATAGTATTTTCATGTTGTGAATAATTTTCATGGTGAGAATTTACATTTCATGTCTATGTTTCTACAACATTTTCATATCGTGAATTCAATATAGATATTTTCCTCAAATACCTCTTTTATCACATTATTCACATGTTTCTTGGCAAGTATTTTAGGATGAAAAAATGATAGTGTGGTCCTATTCAAATATTAGTAAATATGAATTATGAGATGAGTGGACTAACCCAAGAAACATCAGTTACCTCCCATATGTGATTTTAATAAATTTCATTGACTAGAATGAATAAAAAAATTTAAAATAAATCATAAAATATATGATTCCATTTTACAAACATAATTAATGCAGTTTCCTAAATTCATTTAAATTTATTATTCATATAAGTCGATTTAAAATGGAAATACTGTATTTTATCAAATTTAATAGAAATGTTTAACATGAATGGTCTTCAATGGTAATTAGGATGAAGGAGTGTAATATTCTACACTCATTATTGTGGTATCTTACCTAGGCTCTTATTTAGTATCTCCCCATTTATAGTTAATGAGATTCCTCTTCATTAATTTTAAATATACACAACAACTAAAGGGTGTACATGAATAATAGAAAAAATTCCTTCCCATATAGAATGGAATTTACCTATTATAAGTTTGAATCTGGAATTGTATAAAAAGACTTTACATGTAGGATTGAATATTAATAGTTTAATTATATTATCATGGAATATCATTTTAATTTCATTGCAATTCATTGAATTTAAAAAAGTTTCTCTCCTAATATCCTCTAGCTTCCACAACTGAAATCTCATCTATTTCCCATATTTATAAAACTCATGATTAATATGTATCATATCAAGGGCTTCTTTTTATTTCAATTCCATATGGAGGTGGAAAATATTCCCAAAAATTAATTGTTGGGGGACCATTTATAATGGTGTCTTATAGGTGGTCATATAATATCATAGTGAATCTTTTAAATTTTCACACCACTCCCTCCTATTGGGTTTTCTATCTTTTATAGAATTCCATTGATTTATCAATAGTAAACTTATTCTTGGAATTAATTTGAGGATGGTATTAGGGTGATGTTTTATGATCCACCAATATGGTTGTAGTAAATCTTCCATTTTTTGTTACCTAAGTGTGTCTCTTTATTACAAATGATTTCGTTTGGTACTCTAAACCAAAAAAACATATGATAGTGTTTTGAAAATCATAGAATAATTAAGCATCATCTCACCTAGTGGATTTTACTTCCACCAATTTTGGAAAATAATATATAGTTATCTGAATATAGGAATTACAAAATGGCATCAAGAATGGTCCCTGTAATTTTATGATGCACAATTTAAAATTTTCACTTATGGTAATTGGTTTTTATGGCATATAATATATTTTGGATATATTTATGGAAAACGAGCATTTTAAAATTTCATAAAAAATTAATATGCACGTTTAGATAATGTGGCCCAATAAATTCTATATTTTAAGAAGTTTTTGGCTATTTTTTGGGATTTAAAATGACCACCACAAACTAGTGATTGTAAAAAAATTCAAATACAGTTTCAATTTCATTTATTGGTGGACATATCCTAATTAATTTATTAGTGCATATATTCTAAATGAATGTTTCTTCCCAAATAAAAAATATATATTCATATTTATGATTGTGTTTCAAATGAGATTTTTTATGATATGGTACTTGATATGTGACTAAATATTTGACAATGCCATCATACCATGGTATTTTACCTTCCATAAAGTAAAGTGTAACACCAGGTTGTTGATACTTAAAAGGTTCTTAATTTAGAATTTCGGCTTCATTTGTGTTGGGTATTTGACTTAGATTATTAGCATTATACTTCTTTATTAGATACCTAAGAGATACATGATCAGAAAAACAACAACATTAGTTCCTTGAAGATAAGATCAGAATTTATCTTGATAAAACACAACATTAGGGAACAAATTTCTTGTAATAATGTAATCGATCTTTTTCACATCTATTTCCTTTGAAGAAAATGAAATCAATTTTAGTTTTCTATCAATTATTTTCAAGGGAGATAATACTATATCTTGTTTTGAAGAATTTAAAATTAGTTTAAATGGATGGTCCAAGTTATGTGGTTTTACTATCAATGATGTGATCTAACTTTAGATCAATTCATGAAATGATTTCCTACACTCTTCATAAACATTAATATCATCTTAGTTTAAATCTAATTTTAATAGTGGGAGTTAAATATTACTGAAATATTTGATGGATTTTCTATGAAATCGTTCATGTCGTAAAAACGATTGAACATGTTTTAAAATATTTTTCATGTGAAATCAATTTTCCACTTTAACCATAAAATTATCTACATCAATTCCTTTTTCTGAAATAATCTATTCTACTCTATTTTTTACCATGAAATGTCAATTTTTCAATGTTAAAAAAGAAATTTTTCTCAATTCATGTTTTGAAAACATTTTCCAAATTTCCTATCAAATTGTTGACATAATTACCCAAAATAGTGAAGCCATCAATAAATATATCCATCTAGTCCTCAGTATTATTTCATAAAAAAATTATCCAATGCTATTGAAATGTTCATGGGGTGTTTTATAGTCCAAAAAAGAATCCAATATATGCGAAAGTTACCAAGGGATTGGTAAAGGTCATATTCTCATAATATTTTGGTAAAATATTTACCTAAAAGTATCCAAAAAACCACCTAAAAAGAAGAAAAATAATCGTAGATTCTTACATTTATATCATATAATCAATTAATGTGATGTGATAGTGGTCGTTTCAGGTAACTTGAATTCTATTCCTATAATCGATACTCGCTCTTCTATTTTTTAACTCTCACAGGGATCAATTCACTTTTCTCATTATTGATAATGGATAGCCTAGTCATATTTTGTACAATATGGATTGGTCTGACCCACTAAAAATCAGAGATATGGTATATGATGTGGAGTACAATTAATTTTCTATCTCTTTATTAATATCATCCATGATGGTATGATTAATTATTCATTATGGCTATTTCACTAGTCATGAATCACCTTTAAAAATGATTATACGATAAAAAATGTTGGTATTAATCTCTAAGATATCTCCTAGTATCTAACCTACGACTTGTATATTTCTTTTTAGATAGTTAGTCAAACAATTATATTAGGAAAAAAATAAATTGTTGGAAAATGATCATGGTTAATTTATATACTTCTATAATGTAAAAATACAATAAATCACTTATATGTGAATTGAACTCCAAACATGGGGGTTATTCAAGGGATGATATTGAGTTATGGTTTCCAACTTCTATGGATTCGATATCTTGTATCATGTTATATTGTTTTAGTAAATAATTGAGAAAATATGAAGTGACCTCTTATTCTAAATTAAATTTTGGATTTCCATGTTTTTGGGTAATAGTACCTTAAAATGTGAAAGGATCTCCAATTTCTAATAATTCTCAAATATTACTTGAATAATTAGTTGGTTCTATATTTTCCTCATGATATATCACATTATGTAAAAGTTTACTTGGCATATTCTTCATTGTATCAAGTATGTTGAAGTATATTGTACAATCCCTAATGTCCATTGTGGGCATTCATTCATGGAAATTAATCATTGTCTTTTATATTTTTATGAATAGCCTCTCTAATATTATGTATGAGTGGTATAGTTCATTATATTTATCCATAATTATAATGAAGAAATCCACAAGAAAATTTGCCCTCTTTCTCCAATGAGAACGTCTTCTACAACTCATATTAGGAATACTATTTCACTATTTTCTATGTATTCCACAAATCATGTAGGTTTTAATTATACGATCTATAAGGATGAAAACAGCAATATACGAAAATAAAATTTAGTAAAAAATATTAAATTAAATAATTCATCACTAAAATTTAATAAAAAATAGTATATAGAATAGATAATTTCCATATATATTAAAATTTTGTGGTATCAGTGGTGTGATTAGTGATGAGATGCTTCTCCCAATGATGATTCACTCATACTGATTATAAAATATTCCATCAATTCAAAAACTCTTGATAAATTTTTCATATCTAAATATTTTTCTTATCACTTTAAATTGTGGGATATTGATTTTGACATTCTGTATTGTTTCTTGAATTTCTTATTGAAGTGTCTCCACTTCTCCCATATTTTAATCAATTAATATATAAAGAAAAAAAATCCAAGACATGGTTATTTTCCAAATTTTTAGTGTTATTTTTTGTCTTACATTTCTAAAACTAGTTCTTATTCCTTCATTGTTATAGTCCCCTTCTTTTGGATGGATGGGATGAGTTTCTAAATCTTACTCATAGTCATCTTCCTTACTTTGTTTAGGTGTTTGAATCTATTTTACACTTAATTATTTAATCACATTAACCTT
This sequence comes from Viscum album, assembly GCA_963277665.1. Classification (NCBI taxonomy): domain Eukaryota; kingdom Viridiplantae; phylum Streptophyta; class Magnoliopsida; order Santalales; family Viscaceae; genus Viscum; species Viscum album. Next base: position 1,135,548,021 of record OY728155.1, on the reverse strand, counting down.
ATCATTGGGATTAGGAACTATTTTTACGAGTATTCCTCCAAGGTTATTAGTTAGAAAATCCATAAAACTTCTGAATTGGTCTGTTATCTTATCTCTAGAATATTATAGTCCCACATATTTTGACCTAATCTAACTATCTGCATTTTATTATAAATTGTATGAAGGCTTCTCATAAGTCTTCTTCTGGAATGGTGGTTATTGAAATGGTTTCTGTTGCTAGGGCTGCTTTTTGGGTTGTTGAAATGGTGATGGGTTCTGATATTGTTTATGTAGAAAGGGATTTTGATTTTGATAATGAGCCTAAAAAGGGGGTTAAGCTTAAATGTTTTGGAATCCATATCCTGGTTGGGTATGGAATTAACATTGCTGGTTTTTATAGAATTACCTTGGCTGAAAGGCAGTCGCACATCATTCTATACCCTTCACTTCTGAACACTGGTCAATAAAATGAGTAGGACAATAAAATTAACCACATACCTAAGATGAAGCTTATTGTCCACTATATTTCATCGCATCCATTTTTATCACTAACCTAGTGAGTTTTTCAACCTTGTTTTCAATTAAACAAGATGAATTAGATGTTTATACCTCAGTGATTCATCTCATGCATATACCTCTCATCATAAATTGAGGGGATTTTTGTAATAATCCAAAATTTCCATTTAATTTTTTTAATTATATGGGAATTTTATGAGTCCCCAAAAATTTACGGCGCATGATTCTGAGGCCTGGCGTGCCCGGAATGAATTTCTGAAAATTTTTTAGTACGTTCAGTAAATGTGCGGGTAGATTTTTGTAACTTTTGAACCAGTGATCCGAATTGAAATATGAGGACACTGTTGAACTCACAGCCCCGATATTCTCTTAATGAGATCATCACGGAAACCACAGTAGGTCGAGGGTAGAAGATATTTTTTCACTTTTTTGTGGAAGAAGAAAAATCAAATAAATTAAAATAATATTATTCTTTTGAAACCTCTCTTTTTTATTTATGGAGGTGCGACCACATGAGCTAGAAAACCTGCAAATTTAACGTTTGTGGTGGGGACCACCCGAACCCCTATTAATGTGCGAAAAAATTTCAACTCTTCAATTAAATAATTGTGCCAACATAACCTAATTAATTATTCCAATCATAATTAAATTGATAAAACCTAATTAAATAGGTTAGCAATTGATTTTGGTGGAATTGGGGGAATTGTCGGTAAAAGTGAGGATAGGGAAGAAATTTGGAGAAACACTTCCTCCAACAAAGAACCCCCCATGAAGAACTCCATTGAAGGATCTCCATCGAAGAACCCCCCAATGAAAAACTATATCAATGGATCTCCAATGAAGAATGCCTTCTTTAACAAAGAACACACTTCAAAATCAATAACTTCGACGATGAATGAGCTCAGCATCGAAAGCGTGTTGTCGAAGCGACAATTGTTGGCGCCCTCATTGCGTTCACCTATGTCCATCATTCCTATCTCCTAACTGGCATCAACGGACCATATAGGTAGGGATTGTTGTTTTCATACCCCTTACCTTGTTTTTCCACCCTTCTTGAATTAGGAACATCAATGCCAATTGTTATTAGTCTAATGCGGAGAAGGTGGTCCAAAGGAACACAGCCCGACCCCTCTATATAATTTGTGGGATTTTTATGGCCTTGAATCGATGAAGAAATCCCGAGGTAAGTGTGGAAGTCTAAGGAATGAAGAACGAGCCACCAGAGAACACCCGGTGAACCAAGGAATGTCACCGGAAGGGCTCGGGAGTGGCGGTGGTGCAACCGCGTCGCCGAAGAAGGGTTCTGGCCCATCAACCACAGAAGAGCAGTGGTGGACGCCACACATAGCCGGCTGCATGATGGATGTGGCGGAGCACGTCTGCACCCCCGGCATATAGGGGTAATGACACTAGGTAGTGGCGGTGAAGGAGGGCAGTCGACTCGCTGTTGGCCGCCAGTGGTGGTGTGTCGTGCGAACGCGCCATGGAGGAGGGCTGGACGACCAGCGCGGGCCGCCCAACAGGCTTCCCCCCTTGGACCTCCCAGCGGACTATGCACCACAGGCCAGGCTGGACCCTGTGATCCTGGAGGGACCCAGTTAGTCTGGTCGGATCCTACGGGCCGGTCGGACCCAGGGCGGGACCCAGGTCGGGTCGGGTCGACCCAGACGAGGTGGGTCCGCCCAAGATGGGTCGGGCAGGGTCAGACCAGCCCCTGACCAGTTTCGACCCCTTTTTACACTTTTGGCCATAACATGAGCTACATGTATCCTTTTAACGAACCGTCTATGACGACAGAAACCTTGGATCAGGACAGTCTTTTTGGTATACCCCACATACGTTTTGGATAAAGTGGGTTATGTCTGGGTTGGATCGAACATGAATCCAACCGAGCCCTCAGGAAAAAAGGACAATAACTTATAGACCGGGCGTCTGATTGATGCACTATCTATTGCATTGAGACCCCTTTTATATGTCAGTCCTTTGGGTTACTTCTTTATTGGACTTCATGGAAGTTGGAGTATCGACCTGTGGCTTGAGGAGTGAACCCTCCCAGAATCAAGCGAGCTTATTGAGGGAACCCTGTAGTTTGATGTGACATGAGGAAGGGATCCTATGTGTGTATGTGCTTTAGATTCTACGTGGGTCTATGTTCGAGTGTTCCACATGGATCCTCTCTAGGAAATCCATGAGGGACTAATCCAGGATCCTATCTGGGTCTTCTGTACTAGGATCCTACGTGGGTCTGATGATTTATGATCCTAGGTGAGTCTTCCTCTAAACAGAGTAATATAATTCAGTAGTTACATATAATCTTCTTTACTACCATACATAAGTTATACCTAGAGTGAGTTGAGTCATTACCTTTATGGTGATATCTTTGTGGTAATCTTCGATGTGGTGTACCATTGTGGTACTTACCTTCATGGTGATACCTTTTTGGTATTCTTATGTGTGGTGTTACCTTTGTGGTACATACCTTTGTGGTGTTACCTTCATGGTAATCTTTCCTTTTTGGAACTATTGTGCTTTGGGATTTTGAGTTGGGCCATGTGATTCTTCCTGAATGTGATGGGTATACATGATAAATTAGGTATAGATATGGGCATATAGCTAAGTAGGGTCGACTGTTGGTTCCATGACTTTTGGTCTATACTTTGTGGATTTTGTGATACCTTTGAGGGTCTCGGGGTTCCTTCTGAGTATCGTTATACTCACCCATGCACGGGATATGCCCACACCTTGTTGTGTTTGGTGCAGATGATGAATAGAACCGACAGAGGATGAGTGTACTAGGACTGGAGGTAGCTCGGAGGTAGACATTAGACAAGGCGTACCGAAGAAAAGGGAGCTATACCTACCCTTCATGTAGGATCCTTGGAGGGTGTTCATAGGAGCTAATTCAATTTACTTATACTTATATATTTCTTGTACTTTCAAGTTGGGCTTGTATTCTGGCCCCATTTTCTTGATGTACACACTGTTTTTACAATACTATTTACTTATGTTCATATCTTGATATGTGCTTGGTTGTGTGTGTTTATAGGCTATAAAGGCAATGCCTTTCCCAGTTTTAGGAAATACAACTTTCAATGATAGTCTTCAGCCCCTGGCCAAAGGAGGCTGGGCTTGGTGTATTCATGGCATGGGCCACAGGGGATGGGTCGTAACAAATTGGTATCATATGAGTCGGTTCAACAATAGAACACTAGACTCTGATCTTAAAATGAAAATAGTGTTAAGTGTTATGAGTGTGGTTGTCAATTTAGGGAATCCCGTGTCGGTGTGGCGACCAATATATCCATACACCAGGACCCTAACTTCTGATTTTGATTTCTAACTTAGTGCATGAAAGCACTGATCGCGTGTGTGTTTTAAAAATTTCTCTTTGTGATCTCTTTGAGTTATCTCATAGTGTCTAACTTATTGACTGTGGTACACTTCTTTCATTTCAGTATGACTCCACGTAGACAACCAGCCATGGTACCGGGTATAGTACGCAAGGATTCCCACCGAGCAACAAGGCCTTGGTGTAGGGCCCTCTTTCAGTAGAGGCACCAGCAGTACCATTAACCATTGGGCCACCGATGCCTCTATCCCCAATAGTATAGAGTGAATGTCTCTTGAGCATGTTTCATGAGTTCAAATTCCAGAGGCCACATAGGTTCATGGGTGAGATGGACCCACATGCGGCTGAGGATTGGCTGGAGGATGTGGTGAGAGTCTTGCAACTAGTAGGGACGCCAACTGATCTCATGGTGATCCATGCTGCCAGTCTTGTACAGGTTACAGTCGGTAGATTGTGTATCTTGATGCTCTAGGTTCACGATGAGGTGAAACTTCTCTAGGAAGACATTGAAAACTTGTTTCGGGCAGAGATTATCTAAGTGACCCATCACACATTGTGCATACTGAAGCTTCTTCATATGCAGTAGGGTAGCAAGATTGTGGCCCAGTACTCAGTGAGGTTCACCGACCTCTCACTATACTCCATTAATATGGTGTGGGGCCCATTCTTCGGTGCCCATATCTTTGAAAAATGAATCAGGAGGGAGATAAGGGCTTCAATGATTGCTCTCAGCATCCCAATGCAGGAAGTAGTGTAAGAGAGAGCCCTCTTAGTGGAGTGTTTCCTTGTTGAGCAGTCATCGGAAGTGAGACCCACCGCCGGGTGTCACATAGCTAATTCTTCTATAGCTGGTCGTAGACATATGTCACAGAGGTCCAAGAGGACCATACCTATAGGTGGATGACCACATGATTTAGGGTTGGCTATGCAGGGCACTAGAGAAAGAGCCAGTCCTACGAGGATCAGGTTGTGTTATGCATTCGGCAAGCATGGTCACATGGATCGTGACTGCCCGACCTATAACATCACATTACGTTTTTTATACTTTTTATTTTTCTATGTACTTATATATTGGAGTAAATACTTGGGGAGCATTTATGTAAACTTTTGAGGAAAACTAAAGGGCAGTGAGTTGTGCACGGTTTGTGCACGGTTTGACAGACCGTGCGACCAAACTGTGCCAACCATGAAACCTGGACAGTAGCTTCCACATAGGTAGCGCACATTTTTTCTAACCATGTAGCCAAACCGTGTGAGATGGGTGGCCGAGGTAGAAGCTAATGCATGGCTAGTGCACGTTTTATCAAACCGTGCGAACTAACCGTGCAAGCACTTAAATGAGATCCTTAAATTGTGGATCTCACTCAGTTTTGCCCATAAGTTCCTCGTTTTTTCTCTTATGTGGCCATAACTCAGGATTTATCTCCTCCTAAGGTCAGAGAACATTCTCCCATTGTTATGGAGGTGATAAAAATTCTCCTCTTGGTGAATCGAAGCCGGATTCTTGAGGTAAGTGATCATTCTTCATCATTCTTGATCAGTTTCTTAGATCTACTTAGATCTACTTCTCCTCTTCACTCAGTTACATACATCTCCACACATTATGGTAGATCTCAGTGCATGGTACCATTTATGATGAGTTGTGGTCTTGATCATTATATGAGAAGAGATCTAAGGCGTGTTCTTGAAGAGTCAACCCGGTTTTCTTGAGTGTTCTCGACCATTGTGGTTTCGGTCAAAACCATCGAGGTAGGTGGTTACATCCCAACGTTCCAAGTTTATTATTCTTCTATTTATTGATTTATTTCAATTATTGATTTAAATTAAATTTCTCAAATTTCATTTAATTAAATTGATAAAAACTCGATTCCATTGAATTGAGATATTTGAAATAGTTTTGGCATGAAAATTTAGAAAACTCTAATTCCATTGAATAGGGTGTGGATATGGGAAATAGTTCGATTTAAGTTGTTTAATTTAAATGTTGGATTTTATGGAAATGATTTCAAATAAATTTTTGAATTTAATTGTGGAAATTAAATGTGTAATGATGGAATTGGTTTCAATGGATTTCAAACTAACGAAAATGGCATAAAATGATCTGATAGAAACCCATTGGTTTTATCTTGTGAAAGAGGCATGTTTTGAATAAAATCTATTTTGGTTTTAAATGGAATGATATTTGAACATTTGAAATTGAAGAATTGGATTGATCATATTTTAAATGTTCTTAGAATAGTTCGCCCATCATGTAAGAGTGAATGCAATCCTTGTGTCATTAGTGAGTTATTTGGATACACTCTACGCTACGAAAATGTCCTAAAACTTACTTGTGGTGGGTCACATCCCATATGGGTTGGTGACGAGTCTCCATTGGCCATTGTCATAGGGATGTGTGTATACACATTTTGCTGAGTTCACATAGAGAGTGCAGAATCCTATAACAGGTTAATACTATCGTACCTTTTGGCAGATGACCATGTTTATCTCTTGTTTATTTATATTTGAGTTATAAATGTATGCCAATGCTTTTAAAGCCCTTACATGCCTACTGAATTTATATAAACTGTTTTATATAAATGTTTTACTTAAGCCATTGTTTTAAAAATATTCCATCATTTGTAAAACCATTGTTTAAATTGGTTTTTCTGTCATTTGAAAATGTATAGAATATTTTGTTAAAATATGCTTTCAAATTGACAAACCTGTTTTTTTAAATGGAATGCTTTTATCTAGATAATATATATTTGGAATTTTTTACGGAATCTTTGGTGGCATCCTACTGGGCTTAGGCTCACACCCTACTTTTTCCTTCAGGTGTTTGTAGATTTTCTTCTTCAAGGATTGAGCAAAGGGAAGGGAACTCTTGGAGGTGGATCTAGTTGTTGATCTCTGGACTTGGTGAGTTAAGTCCATTTGGACCTTGGGATTGTTTTCCCTTTTGGTACTTGGGTTTTAGTACTTTGGCATTTTATGCCTCTTTGTATTCTGGTACATCAATCCCAGTGGAGTTTCTTTTGATATGCATACTGTTTGTTTTTCTCTTGCTACCGCATTCTTCTGGGAAAATCATTCCCACTTGTTTGTTGTATAATGCCAGGTGCTATTCGCCGACCCATGGGGTTCAGGAATTCCCATCAGGCTATGTTAGGGCCGGATCAGTTGTCGGGTTACCAGGGTACCCTGGCTGGTTCGTGACAAAGTGGTATCAGAGATATGTTTAAACATCTAGCCTCAATGATAGTATGCATTTGAGTATTCTTGTCGGGTCTTAGGAGGTAGTTGTGATTGAGTTCCTGGAAAGTTGTCACCAAAATGAACCTTAAGTCGCCAGAGGTGGTTAGGGAAAGGAGACTTGTGGATTAGTTATAGTCTTTTCCCTATTTTCATTTGGATAGTGTGGAATCAAAATCTTGTTATCCCCTCTTTTAAGAGTATATTTCCTTGTTACTCAGGTTGAGTGTTAATCTAATGTCTTCTTTTTTGTCTGCTGATGTTGTATAGCATCATGCCTCCAAAAAGATGTGGAAATAAAATCCAAAAAAAAGGCTGGTGTTGAATATCAGCAAGAATGTCCTATTGTGGATCCTAGTCTGGTAGATTTGATTGTTCACACTGTCCAAGCTCTGGGATAGGCACCACCTCCAGTTCCTGTTCAGGCTCCAGCTATAGATCCTCATAGTGATATTATCCAAAGTTCTTCCCAAGAGTTCCTACGCCAGAAGCCACCAGTCATCAAAGGCTCCACTGATCCACAACATGATGAGGAATGGTTGATTAATATTGAATGTCTATTTGGGTTTTTAGAGACACTAGATGCGATCATGGTGAAGTGTGCCACATTCATGCTGGAGGGACCAAGTAGGAGATGGCAGGACACGATGGTGACGACTATGAAACATGAGGGTTTGGAGGGGAAAGACTTTAGGGTCCTTTTCACTGATTAGTTCTATCCAGAATCTATTGTGTTGGCCAAGGCAGTGGTGTTTTTCAAACTTGAACATGACAACAAAACTACGACTGAATACTCAAATCACTTGCTGAGTTGGTGCAGTTTTCTCATGAAATTGTATCGAATGAGAAGATGAAGGCTCCAAGACTTGAGTTGGGGATTCAATCAGATATCTGTTCTCAAGTTTTCTTACTGATGCTACCCACTTATGCCCATGTTCTAGATAGGGCAATGACGATTGAGATGGATTTGGTAGGAAAGCCAAGGTTGTAGGTAGTTCCTTTTCATTCTAGTGGTTGTGTTGGTTCCTTTAAAGGAAAATGGAAGCACAATGTTTCTCATGGTGGTTCTCGACAACAAAGTCATTCCAGACCTTTGGTAGCACTAGGAGGGGCTTCCTTGACTTTCTATCAGTGTGGGTAGCCAGGACATTCTAATAGGGTTTGCACTGAGGCACCCAAGAACTATAGCTCCTACAGACGTTTAGGGAACCTACAGAGATTCTTTCATCAATTCTCTACTCCGCGTAGTGGAACATGATCATCATCACCTCCAAATACTGTGGGGAAATAAAATGCTTCACGTACAATGTGGTTCTAGCCACAGGCATCTAGAAGAAATCTTCTTCACGCAATGGAAGAGTACCCATAGGTAACTGATACATGTCCTGCAACTGTGAGAGGTACCATTACTATAGATTCGTCTTTAGTGACCGATCATTTTGATACTAGTGTGTCTCACTCTTTTCTTTCAACCCATCTTGTTAATCTTCTTAATCTACCTATAGAGCTTTTATATTTTGAAATAGATATTAAAACAGCCCTTGGTGTAATGAGAGAGAAGGATCTCTATAGTCCTACTTGTGTCTTCTCTCTATCAGATGTTGATCATGTTTAGAGTTTCTTGGTTCTCAAAATGAAATCTTTTGAAGTCATATTTGGGATGGATTGGATCATTTCCAATAAATCCCAGATCAAATATTATCTTCGACGGGTCTACCTTACTACACCTAGTGGTGTGCCTCTTGTTTTTCAAGGAGAATGAGACCCAAGTTCGAGCAGAGATGGACCCTCTTATCCAGAGGTGGGGAAAGTAATATCAGTGTTATCTTTTGATCTAGAGATAGATTCAATGTGTGGCGATCTTCCTCCAGTCGCCGCTAAGAATCTCGATGTGTTCCCTTCTGAATTCTCTGGTTTGCCACCAGTAAGGGATGTTGATTTCTCTATTGACTTAATTCCTGGTACTCAACCAGTTTCTACTCCCTCTTACCGAATGGTTACAACTAAACTAAAAGAACTAATTTCTGAGTTAGACGATCTTCTTGAGAAAGGTTTTATATGCCCGAGTGTATCACCTTAGGCATCACCTCTTCTCTTCGCCAAGAAGGTTTTTGGTTCTCTTCGTTTATGTGTTGATTATCGAAATATCAATCGAGTTATGATAAAGAACAAATACCCTTTACCATGAATTGATAATTTGATTGACTAATTGAAAGGGGAAATGTGGTTTTAAAAAATTTATCTTCGATCTGGATACCATCAATTGAGGATAAAAGAATCAGATATTCCTAATACCTCTTTTTGGAGTAGGTATGGACATTATGAGTACCTTGTTATGACCTTCGACCTTACAAATGCTCCAGTAGTTTTCATGGATTTGATGAACACATTTTTTTCGTGAGTATCTAGATACTATCATGGTGGTATTTGTGTATGACTTTCTTGTCTACTCTATGACTGAGGAGGATCATATGTATCATCTGAGAACAGTTCTGGGTCTTCTAAGGAATCACCAACTTTATGCCAAGCTTTCAAAGTTTTATTTCTCGATTCAGGAGTGAAATTATTGCGACATGTTCGTGTCAGAACAAGGAATATCAGTTGATCCTAAAAAGGTGATGGATATTATGACATGGGAACATCCACGAAAAGTTTTCAAGAATCAGATCTTCTTGGGCTTAATGGGATATTATCGTCGGGGTTTTAAAGGCTTCTCAAAATTAGCTTCTCCAATGACTGCTCTGTCACGAAAGGGAGTGAAGTATTCCTGGAATGATAAATGTCAGAGTTCTTTTCTTGAGCTAAAGCGACTTTTGACTACTGTGTCGGTGTTAACTCTTCCGGAGGCTGGGATAGGTTACTGGGTTTTCTATGATTCATCAGGTTCAGGTTTTGGATGTGTCCTTATGGAAGGCGATCATGTTGTTGCTTATGGATCTCATTAGCTTAAGCCTCATGAGAAGAAATATCCTACCCATGTCCTTGAACTTACAGCTGTAATGAACGCACTTAAGTGTTGGAGACATTACCTTTATGGAGAAAGCTTTACCGTGTATTCATTCCATAAGAGATTGAGTTATATATTCTCTCAAAAAGATTTAAATCTCCGCCAATGGCGTTGGGTGGAGTACCTAAAATCTTTCTACTTTGACATTGCCTATACCCCGGGGAAAGGAAATGTCGTTGCAGATGCGTTAACTAGGAAAATTCCATCACAGGCTGTGAATGAATCTTCAGAAGAGTGGAGTTTGATGGTGATTTTTTCTCAGTTTCATATTGGAGTTCAGTGGAAGAGCAATGAGGTTATTTTTCTAGTGTTAAGTTGACATCTTCTCTTTTCGAGTTGATTATTTAGGAAAAACAACTGGATGTTGAGTTCCATAGATTTTGGAACTCACTTTATGGTTGGGAGACCGAAACCCTATGGTCTTTCTCCAGAGTGGGTGTTCTGGGTTATCAAAACCGTTATGTTGTGCCGTTAGCAGAAAGGAAGCATGTGATGGGTGTTTTCCATAACTCTCAGTGGGCTCTGCAGCCAGGAACCACGAAAATGTTCAATGACATGCAACGACAGTTCTGGTGGCCAGGGAGGGTACGAGACATTACTGAGTTTGTATCTCGTTGCTATACATGATAGCTGATGAATACCGAGAACCAGAATCCATCGGGTTTTCCTGAACGACTTCCAGTCCCTTCATGGAAGTGGGATGAAATATGTATGGACATTTTGGTTCGGTTACCTAAAACCCAAAGGAAGAAGAATGCGATATGGGTTGTGATAGATATAATGACCACGTCGGCTCACTTTTTACCTATTTGAGATACAACCAAATTCGAGGAGTTGGGAAATATCTATGTGAAAGAGGTTGTTCGTTTGCACGGAGTTCTGTCTTCTATAGTCTCTGATAGGGATCCTCGGTTTACTTCTCAATTTTGGAGAGGCCTTTAGGAGGCACTGGGATCTCAGGTCTGTTTGAGTATGGCCTACCATCCATAGTCAGATGGCTAGATGGAAAGCGAAATTCAGATCCTTGAGGACATGCTCTGTGCTTGTGTTCTCGACATTTTTGGGTCTTGGGATGATCACCTGGGGATATTTGAGTTCTCTTATAACAATAGTTATCAATCTATGATCAAAATGGATCCTTTTGAGGCATTGTATGGTCATACTTGTAAATATCTTTTATGTTGGTAAGATATTGATGAATGTTCCTTGTTAGGACCGATTTTGGTCCAAGGGACGATAGCTAAGATCCAGTTAATTCGTCAAAGGATGTTGGAAGCTCAAATTCGGTACAAGTCATATGCTGATCGTCAACTTAAACCGTTATAGTTCTCAGTTGGTGACCATGTGTTCTTGAACATTTCACCGCTATTAGCTCATCGACTGCTTGGGAGGCAAGGGATGCTTGCTCCTCGTTTTGTGGGACCTTTTGAGGTTGTTGGTCTTGTGGGGAATGTTGCATACCGTCTAGATCTACCACCACAACTGATGTTGAAACATAATGTGTTCTATGTATTGCAGCTGTGAAACTATCTCTCTGATCCATCTTATGTTGTGAGCTGGAGTGATCTTGAGATTGAACCAGACTTATCTGTGACTAAATAGCCAATTAGGGTTGTTGATTTTGAGACCAAGGTACTTCGTGGGAGAATGATACCTCCGGCCATGTGCTTTGGCAACATGGTTCTGATTCTCATGAGACGTGGGAAATGGAGGCCCTAATGAGAGGGAAGTGGCCTCATCTTTTAGACGTGAAGGTTTCTTCATAGGCATTCTGGGGACAGAAAGATCTTATGGTGGGGAGGTTGTAACATCACATTAAGTATTCATGTACTTTTGATGATTCTAAGTACTTATGTTTTGGAGTGAAGACTTGAGGAGTGTTTAGGTGAACGTTTGAGGAAAACTAAAGGGCAGTGAGTTATACATGGTTTAAGCACGGTTTGACAGACCATACGACCAAGCCATGCCATACTTGAAACTTGGACAGTAGCTTCTGCATGGGTAGTGCACGATTTGTCTAACCATGTGGACAAACCGTGCAATAGTGGTGGACAAGGCAGAAGCTAATGCAAGACTAGCGCATGGTTTGTCAAACCATGATAACTAACTATGGAGGCACTTAAATGAGTTCCCTAAATTGTGGATCTCACTCGGTTTTTCCCCTGAGTGCCTCGTTCTTCCTCCTATGTGGCCCTAACTCATGATTTGTCTCCTTCTAAGGTCAGATAAGGTTCTCCCATCGTTCCTGAGGTGATCCAAAGGATCCTATTGGTCAATCGAAGCCATATTCTTGAGGTAAGTGATCGTTCTTCAACGTTCTTGATCAGTTTCTTAGATCTACTTAGATAAACTTCTTCTCTTCTCTCGGTTTCATAGATTTGTGCCCGTTATGGGAAGAACTATGTGTCTGGTAACAAGTATGATGAGTTTTGGTCTTGATCATGCTAGGAGAAGAGATCTAAGACAGGTTCTTGAAGAAGCAACCCGGTTTCCTTGAGCATTCTCGACCGTTGTGGTTTCGATCAAAACCATTGAGGTAGGTGGTTCTGTCCCGAATTCCCAAATTTTTTATCCTTTTATATCTCAATTTATTTAAATTATTGATCTAAATTCAATTGCTCAACATGATATCTTTTATATTGATAAAAACTCAATCCCATTAAATTGAGATATTTGAAATGGTTTTGGCATGAAAATTTGGAAAACCCCAATTCCATTGAATTGGTTGTGGTTTTGGAAAACTGGTCGATTTATGTTGTTTAATTTAAATTGAGGATTTAATGGAAATGTTTGCAATTACATTTTTGAATTTAATTGTGGAAATGAAATGTGTAATGATGGAATTGGTTTTGAATGGATTTCAATCTTATGAAAATGGATTAAAATGATCTGATAGAAACCCATTGGTTTTATCTTGTAAAATAGGAATGTTTTGAATAAAACCTGTTTTGGTTTTAAATGGAATGAAATTGGCACTTTTGAAATGGAAGAATGGGATTGATTATATTTTATGCATTCTTAAAATAGTTCACCCATCATGTAAGAGCGCATGCAAGCCTTAGGTAGTTAGTGAGTTATTTAGATACACTCTACGCCACGACAACGTTCTAAAACATACTTGTGGCGGGTCACTTCCCTGACCTACGGGTGATGAGTATCCTTTTTCCATTGTCATAGGGACATGTGTATACACATTTTTCCGAGTTAACATAGAGAGTGTGAAATCCTATAATCGGTTAGTACTATCGTAGCTTTTTGAAAATGAATGTGTTGCTCACTTGTTTATTTATATTTGAGATATAAATGTATGAAAATGCTTTTGAAAAACCATACATGCCTGCAAAAATTATATAAACTGTTTTATATAAATGTTTTACTTAAGCCATTTTTATAGAAATATTCCATCATTTGTAAAACCATTGTTTAAATTGGTTTTCTATCATTTGAAAATGTATAGCATGTTTTGTTAAAATATGATTTTGAATCGTCAAACCTATTTATTTGAAAATGGAAGGATTTTATCTAGATAATCTATATTTAGAATTTTTTACGGAATCTTTGGTTGTATACTACTGGGCTTAGGCTCAGACCCTAGTTTTTCCTTCGGGTGTTTGGAGATTTTCTTCTTCCAAGATCAAGAAAAGGGAAGGGAGCTTTTAGAGGTGGATCTAGTTTTTTATCTATCGACTTGGTGAGTTGTTTCCATTGGGAGCATGGGACTATTTTCCCTTTTGATACTTGGGTTTTAGTACTTTGGAATTTTATGCCTCTTTGTATTCTGGTACATCATTCCTAGTGGATTTTCTTTTGATATGCATACTATTTTTATTCTCTTGCTTCCACATTCATGTGGAAAAATCAATCCCACTTGTATGTTGTATAATTCCAGGTGCTAGTCGCCGACCCGTGGTGATCGGGAACTCCCTTCGGGCTATGTCTAGGCCGGATCGATTTTTGGGTTACTAGGGTACCCAGGCTGGTTGGTGACACGACCAACTATATGGATGATCAGTTGACATTCGAAGGACCGCCTAGGCAGAGATAGTGGTTCGACCGAGGAGGTCCACAGGGAGAAGCCAGATGTGGCAAATGAGCTGGTCGTGTAGTTGGCAGTGGGCGACGATTCAAGATGTTACCGCCACCACCATCAGGTGGACCACCCCGACTATATCGAGTAGGTGTGTAATGGCGAGCTCAGCTCTAGGTAGCTGAGGCCTATGATTGTGGCACTCTGGAGATGATACAAGGTACGATCTATGTCTACTTTACCTTAGCTGCAGTACATATAGACAAAGGTTCTCGTCATTCATTTATTTCTATTTCCGTTATTCGGATCTCAAAGATTCCATTAGAGACATTGGCTCGATCCATACAGCTAGAGACTCCTACGGGATAGGATTCGATGATTACACACTTGTGCCAACAATGTGAGCATACTGTAGGAGGCAACAAATTTGGCTGGGATCTCCTATTAGCGGCGTCGAGGCCTTACAATGTTATCTTAGGTATGGACTGGTTATCTACATTCCATGCTAAGATTGACTGTATTAAGCACCAAGTGCAGTGTGTCCACATGGATGAGACTAGTTTTACCTTCATCGGCGAGAAGAGAGCCTTTGCAGCACATGATGGACTTACCCGGAGGAGAGTGTAGCATATCACTCATCAGTTGTCTAGCTTTACCCTCAGAGTGGTTGATGTGGAGAGTCTATGCTATCCTGTAGTGGTGGACTAGTATGTAGATGTCTTCCTTGATGATGTTCTAGGTCAACCTCCTTGTAGATAGGTGGAATTTTACATTTACTAGTACCCCATGATGACAAAGATATCTACACCAGCACATCAGATGACTCCCGTGGAGCTTCATGAGCTATGGGTACTTCTGGAGGACTTATAAGGGATGGGGTTCATTTGGCCTAGTTTTTCTCCATAGGCATCCTTGCTTTTCCAAGAAGGCAGATGAGAGCATGATACTTTGTGTTGACACTCAGCACCTGAACCAGGTGACCGTGATGAACAACTACCAGCTTCTAAGGATTTAAGAACTCTATGATCAGGTAAAGGGAGTACAGTGGTTCTTGAAGATAGAACTCAGATCAGGTTATCACCAGCTCAGAGTACGATACAAGGATGTGTATAAGATGAAATTCAGATGCCGGTACAACCATTATGAGTTTTTGGTCATGCCATTCGACATGACCAATGCTCCAGCAGTGTTCTAAGGACTCATGAATAGGATCATTCAACGATACATTGATCTCTTTGTAGTAGTCTTCATCGGCAAATTTCTGATCTACTCAGCTACCGAGGAGGAGCATTTCTATCATTTATAGGTAGATTTGGACACAATCCAAATGCACCAGATTTATGATAAGCTTTTGAAGTGCCAGTTCTATATCCTAGATGTTCACTTTCTAGGACATGTCATCTTCGAGGCTGGAGTTTCAATGGATCCAGGGAATACTGAGGCGGTACAGGATTTGAAGCCACCCAAGAGTTTGATGGATGTACAGAGTTTCATGGGATTGTCCAGTTACTATCAGAGATTTGTTCCAGACTTCTCTAGGTTTTCAGCACCTTTATCAATATTGATGAAGAAGGGAATCCCTTCGTGTGTTCGGAGAGATGCCAATGGAATTTTCAGAAGTAGAGGCCGAGGCTGACTAGTGCCCCCATCTTGAGGCTACCAGAGGAGGGCGTTGGGTACATTGTCTAATGCGATGCTTCAGAGAATGAGATCAGATGTGTCCTGATGCAGGATTGAGTTGTTATCCCATATGGTTCTCGACAGCTGATACATCCTGAGCCGAACTATTCTACCTAGGACCTTTAGTTTCCAGGAGTGGTCTTCACTTTTACGATGTGGAGAAACTATCTGATGGGTGAGTGTTTTACATTCTAATCAGATCACAAGAGTGTCAAGAATAAATTCTCTCAGAAGGACCTATACCTGAGGTAGCGGCATTGGCTTGAGTTCCTTCTAGACTATGACTTCATGATAGTCTATAATCATGGGAAGGGAAACATTTTAATAGATGAACTTAGGAATAGATCTCATATACAGTTTCTATGTGAGGTGATGGAGCACCTGGTCGCTTTGCAGTTATCCTTTGTGGATCGAGATGGAGCCTCTTTTCTTCAATCTCTTACAATCACTCCCCCACTCCTTCTGTGAGTTAGGGAGGCATAGTGTGGGGACACTGACTTCGAGGCTCATCATGCTCAGATATCCACATGACATGCACCTAATGGATTTTCTGAAGGTGGGGAGCACATCATCCTCTTTAGAGGACGTACCATGGTACCAGTGTCGCTAGGGGAGGAAGTGTTAAGGGAGTTCCACACATCCCCACTAGCGGTACATCCAGAAGTGGCATAGATGTAACAGGACCTTCTACTATAGTGCTGGTGGCTGGGAATGACGAAAGCAGTAGCTGATTTTGTCTCTCAGTGAATCACTTTTCAGCAAGTGAAGGCGAAGCATAAGGTACCATCAGACTTAGTTCATCCTCTAGAGGTCCTAGAGTGAATGTGGGATGGGATATCCATAGACTTTGTGACATGAATTCCATGCACATATTGGGGTAATGATTCTATTTTGTTATCATCGACTGAATCACCATGTTGGCCCACTTCATACCGATCAGAGATAAGGGTTCAATAGAGTGCTTGGGATACCTCTATGTGCAGAATATTGTGTGGATACAAGCAGTAGCCTTGATTATTGTCTCAGATCATGATGGTAATTTCAATTCCCATCTTTGGAAGGGGTTGAAGGAGGCTTTTGGGACACAACTTCGTTTGAGCACCGCCTTCCATCCTCAGAAGGATGGCCATACTGAGCAGACCATTCAGACCCTCAAGGACATGGTGTATGCTTGCATCCTCGACTTTGGTCGTAGTTGGGAGGATCACCTGCACTTGGTGGAGTTTGCATAAAACAACAACTATCACTCTACCATTAAGGGTGGTCCATTATAGGCTCTGTATGGCTGACCTTGCAGATTTTCTTTGTGTTGGACTGACCCAAAGGAGTCATCACTATTTGTACTAGAGATGGGATAGGCTACCATAGAAACGTTTCAGATCATCCAGTAGTGGATGAAGACTGCACTGATGAGACAGAAGTATTATGATGATAGGAGACATATACCTTTTTAGTTTGAGGATGGTGGCCACGTCTTTATAAGGGTCTCACCCCGATGAGGTTTTTAGAGATTTGGACAGGGAGGCAAGTTATCTCTGAGGTTCATCAGACCCTTTCATATCCTCATTATAGATGGCGAGGTGGCATACCAGTTAGCTCTTCCACCTCAATTTCATTGGTTGCGTGATGTTTTCCATGTATCCCAACTAAGGAGATACATGCATTAACCTACACACATCATTGACTAGAGTGAGATAAACATCGATGATTGGGCGACGTTTATGGAGGTTCTAGTGGAGATTGAGGATCAACAAGAGAGAGTCCTTCTTGGGAGATTGATACCTTTGGTGTGTGTATGTTTGAAGCATGTGATACTCCAAGAGATCACATGGGAGCAGGAGGATCAGGTCCGTGCTCAGTACCCCCACCTATTTTCCTAGTTTTTATGATGTGGATTTCGGGGGAGTAGAGCCCTATGGTGGGGATAATTCAAAGACCCGGAAATTCCATGTTTTTTTAATTATATGGGAATTTTAGGAGTCTTCAAAAATTGACGGCGCATGATTCCAAGGCCCGGTGTGCCCAGAATGAATTTCTATACTTTGTTTAAGTGCGTTCAATAAATGGGTGACTGGGTTTTTTTTTGTAAATTTTGAACTGGTGCTCAGAATTGAAATATGATGACACCATTGAACTCGCAGCACCGGTATTCACTTAAGCGGATCTTCACCTCGATCGCAGTAGGTCAAGGGTGGAAGATAGTTTTTCAGTTTTTTGTGGAAGAAGAAAAATAAAATAAAATATCATTTTATTTTTCTTTTGAAACCACTGCTTTTGAGTTATGTAGGTAGAACCACCCGAGCTAGAAAACCTCCCAATTTGAATTTTATGGTGGGGACCACCCAAAGCCCATTTAAAGTAGGAAAACCATTCAACTATTCAATTTATTAATTATTCCAACTTAACCTAAATAATTGTGCCAACCTTAATTAAATTTATAATACATAATTTAATAAGGTGGAAATTGATTTTTGAAGAATTGGGGGAAGAGTAGTAAAAAGTGAGGCTTGGGGAGAACAGTGGAGAAACACATCCTCTAATGAAGATCCCCCCCAATGAAGAGCCCCCCAACAAAGAACTCCATCAATGGATCTCCAACAAAGAACCCACCAATGAAGAACTCCATCGAAGGATCTCCCACTAAGAACACCTTCTCAAAAAATGAAAATACTTCGGAATCAAGAATGTGGACAATGCACGAGACCAACTTCGGTAGCGTTTTCCCGAAGTAACAATTGTTGGAACCCTCATCACCTTCACTGACATCTGTCTTTCCTATCTCTTCACTGATTTCAATGAAACATTATGGTAGGGATTGTTGTTTGTATACTCCTTACATCGTTCATTCCATGCTTCTTGAATTAAGAACACCTATATCGATTGTTATCATTCTAATGTGGGGAGGGATGGCCAAAAAAACATGGATAGACCCCTCTAAAACATTTGTGGGATTTTATTGGCCTTGATTCGATGACGACATCTTTAGGTGAGTGTGGGAGTCAACAGAATGAAGAACGGGCCACCGGGGCGCGCCTAGTGACCTGAGGAACGTCACCGAAAGGGCTCGAGAGCGGCGATTGGCGCTCCGGCCAGATGCAAAGATGGCGGAGGCGCAACCATGCATCAAGAGGATGGACACAGTGGAGCGGGGGTGGAAGCCGACGCAAAGCAGGCCGCCTGAAGGGGGTGGCGGTGCGCGTCCATGCCTCCGACGAACAGGGGTCACACCACGAGGTCGCGATAGTGAAGAAGGGCAGCCGGATCACTGTCGGCCACCAGTGGTGGTGCGACGTGAGACTGTGCTGTGGAGGAGGGATGGCTGACAGGCCAGCCACGGGTCGGGTTAGATCCCATGGGCCAGGTCGACCCGAACCAGGTGAGCTTGGCCTAGGCTTGGTCGGACCAGACACAGACCAATTTTGACCCCTTATAACTCTTTCGGTCATAACATGAGCTACAAGTGTCCATTTAAAAAATATTATGTGGTGCTACAATCCATGGATCGAGACAGTCCTTTTGGTATACCTCACTTGTGTTTTTTTATAAATTTGGGGTATGGTCGGGTTTGATCGAACATGAATACAACCGGGCCCTCAAGACTAAAAGGCCAATAACTTATAGACCGGGCATCCGATTGATGCACCGTCTATTTCGTTGAGATGAATTTTAGGTGGCGGCCCTTTGGGTTACTTCATTATGGGACTTAGAGGGAGTTGGAGTATCGAACTGTGGCTTGAGAAGCAGACCCTCTCAGAATCAAGCGAGCATTGTGCGGGATCCTTGTAGTTGGCTATAACACGAGGAAGGGATACTATGTGGGTATGTTCTTGGTATCCTATTTGGGTCTATGTTTGAGTGTCCCACGTGGATCCGCTCTAGGAAATCTAAGAGGGACTACTCCAGGATGTTATGTGGATATGATGTACTAGGATCCTATGTGGGTCTGATGATTTAGGATCCTATGTGGGTCTGATGATTTAGGATCGTATGTGGGTATGCCTCTTAACAGAGTAATATGATTCAGTAGTTACATCTAATCATCATTACTAACGTACCTATGTTATACTTAGTTTGAGATGAGTCTTTACCTTTGTGGTGATAACTTTGTGGTAATCTTCTATGTGGCAAAACTTTGGGGTACTTACCTTCATGGTGATACCATTGTGGTATTCTTAGGTGTGGCAATACATTTGTGGAACTTATTTTTTATGGTGTTACCTTCATGGTATTATTTCCATCATGGAACTATTTATCTTAGGGATTTTTAGTTGGTCCTTTTGTTTTTTCATGAATGTGATGGGTATAATTGATATCGTAGGTGTATATATGTTCATATACCTATGTAGGGTTGATTGTTGTTACCATGCTTTGTTGTTTATCGTTTTTCGATTTTGTGAGACCTTTGAGGGTCTCGGGGTCCCTACTAATTATCTTTATACTCACCCCTACACAGGTTATGCCCGCACCTTGTTGTTTTTGGTGCATATAACAGATAGCGCTGACGAAGGATGAGCATACCAGAACTGGAGGTAGCTCGGAGGTGGACATTAGATGAGCATACCATAGAGAAGATATATGTACCTACTATTCAGGTAGTATCCTGGAGGGTGTTCATATGAGCTAATTCAGTTTACTTTTACTTACAGTTTTCTTGTACTTTCCAGTTGGTCTTGTACTTTGGCCCCTTTTTCTTGTTGTACACACGCTTTTTACTATACAGTTTACTTGTGTTCATATCTTGTTTTGTGCTTGGTTGTGTGTGTTTACAGGTTATAAAGGAGATGTCTTTGTGGTTTTAGGGAATACTCCTTTCGGTGATAGCTTCCATCCCCTTCCCAATAGAAGGCAGGCTTCGGGTAGTCAGGGCACGGACCCCAGGGGACGGGGCGTGAATGGTTTTGAGAAATCGTTTCAATAGACCTCTGGTTTCTATTGGTTATTTGTTACTTATGGCCCCTATATAAGAGGTTTTAAGAATATTCTTGTCATTGTATATATATAATTTGTAGAATAACATGGGTAACTGGTTCTCTTCAATAGATGAAGATAGAATTTGGTGTAGAGATTTTTAATGTTTTCACAATAATTAAAGATTTTCTCCATGATTGATTGAAAAATAGCATAGATATCTTTTCCGATTACTGTGATTCTTGATATAGAAACAAAATATACGCTTGAAGAACCTATTTAGATATTCACATTCAGTTACTTATCTTGGATGTAGGTTTTACATCAATTCTTTAGCATCTTATTCTTGGAATAATGAATATTTCCTCCACTTTAATTTATGTTTTACATATCCTTGAGGTTTTAAGATAGAACAGACATTGAAAAAATATTATAAGGTTAGTTTGGGTCCCCACATACAAGACCATAAAAATTATGTAGAACTTGGATCATGTTAATATATATTTTAATATCATTTTATTGGGTATGTTTAACTAGCTGGTTTTTCAAGTTATAAAATTGTAGTGTGCATAAATCTCATAGGGGATTCCAAGCCATGCTTTCATGTTTAGAGTAAACATTGAGTCTGAATATTAGATCTTAATGAGGTATTTACTCAATTCCTATTGTAACATTTATGTTTCATAATGTTTTTATCATTCTTTCAACGTTTTGGTAGAAATTAATTAATTGGTTTGTTGAACACTATCACATTCAAGATTAAAATTTCATTGGTGTTTTGAGGCATTACCTCCCCAAAAATGGTGGAATGGTTAGATGAATGCCTTTCGAGGGGTGGTGGAAAAATAAATTTTCATTCCCTATTTATATTCTAGAAGTTAAACTACATTTGTATCCTATAGAGGAGTGCACCAAAAAATGGTCAGTATCTTTTAGATTTTTTTAGATTTTTTAAATCGGTTTAATTTTAGAAATTGAGGACATATAAGTAAAATATTAAATTAAATTACTTAGAACAATTGATGAGAGACAGCGATTGGGTTGACCTCATCTAGACCATGTGCTATGTTATTATGGTTTCAAATTTTTTATGAATTCTTATTTCACTAACTAGTAAGGTATAGGTTCCTCTATTGATTAATTTGTATCCATTTTACAGATGGATGGTGAAGATATCCATAATATAATCCTCATATTGATCTACCCTCCTTCATCTGTGTGTCATGTTTAGAGGTTCCTATTGATAAATTTGAACAATCCCTGATTGGGTATTGTTATCCCAAAATTAACAATAAATTTGGTCATAATTTCTTATACATTCTATCAATCACCAATAACTCACCCGCCAACATGAATCTATTATGTATTAAAATGATGTAATTAGGTGGAGGGAGATATGGATCATAACCAAAAAAATTTAAATTAAAATAGTACCACACTAATATCGATGTAGTCATAATTAAATAATAAATTATCAATTGATACCAGTTGGCATAAAAGATAATGGATTTTTATTCAATTCAGTCATACAAACTCCAGAATTGAAAAATGGTCCAATTCTACCTCTGCAGTTTACATAGAAGAACTAAACCACTTTTGATGGGGTATGTTATTCAATTTTTTAGAGGAGAGACATCAAAGAAATAATGTAAAATAAATAAGTAACATAGGACAATTGTTGGATTCCCTTGTCCATTACTTCCCCGTATCGGTTGCACCTCATTCAATCCCCCCAATCCCTCTATTTATAGAGATAAAAAAAATTTACAAGAGGTGTTATAATTTTAAAAAAAAATTATTCTTATGTGAATACTAGCTATTCATAGTGTCCCCATGAATTTTTTTTCATCATTTGTTATTTACATCAATCCAGGTTGAGTTTAGGTTTGTAGAGAATTTCATATCATGAATAGTGTTTTCATGATGTGCAATGTATGGGGAATAACATCACATAAATTTTCTCATGTTTTGGAAGTTTTTTTGGTAACTAATGGTTGTGTCATAATGTGAACATATATTTCACATCCTAACATGTAATATCATCACCCCGATTGCCTCTTTTTATTCACCCTTTAGTTTTCTTCTATGTTCATTCAAGAAACATGTTGTGAATGAAATTTATGGTGTGAATTGATGTTTCCTAGATAATATCCCATTGTTTTATACTTTTTCATTAGTTTTTAGCTCTATTATTGGGCCTTAACTTATACATAGTCATTTGACATTTTATTCATGATGAATTAAGTACTTGTAGATCATTTATCAAGAAATATGGTGTCCTTACCAAAAAACAAATAAATAACAACACGTTTTATCACATAAAATGTATAAAAAATATTTTTTATATTACAATAATCATGATAACTATTTCTATATCAACCTTATCCTTCCCAAATTTTATTATAGAAATTTATTCCACCACTATGGTTGAAAGTGCCACCACCTTTTGTAGTTGAGATATCTAGATCAATGCTGCTCCCCCATAGGTAAACACAAAACTTATGGTACCCCGCCTTATATTGAAATAAATTCTATTATTAGTATCCAAATACCTATATAGTGAATTTCCATTCCCAAAACATAGTGGTACTTCATTTATTCCCTTATGATACCACAATATCCATTTCATAGCTTTCCAATGTTGGTTTCAAGGGTTATATATAAGCCTGCTCAAAAAAACCACTATATGAGAAATATCTAGTTGATTAGAAACCATGGAATATATAAATTTTATATTAGAAAATTCATATAAAACCTTTTTAATGTACTGAACCAATTTTTTTATTTGGTACTTTCTGCTTCGACAATTTAAAATGGCCCACAAGGGTAATAAAAACATTTATTTCATCTAACAGAATAAATTTTCTCAAATAATTTACAATATAGTCAGTATGTAGTAAAATCAAGGTTACAGCTATGTAGCATCTTTTGATATTCATCCCCAAAATATTGTAGGGCTCTCCAATATCATTAATCTTGAACTCCTCATCCACCATTCCTTTCATATCATCATTCATAAGAAAATGTGATCCTACAAAGACCATGTCATCCACATTTAGAAGTAATATAATGTATCCATCACCAAAATATATATAATAAAATTATTGATCGAAGAAACATCATTTTTTGAATTTTTTGTAATGAAATAATAATAAAACATATTACATTTCCATGGTTCCTATTTTTACACAAAAACAGATCTTCTGGAGTTTTCACAATAGGTCTTCTTATCCCAACTCAATAAATCCCTTTGGATATAGCATAAAAATTTCCTCCTCTATATTTTCATGATTGAAATAATTATTCATATTATGATTCTTATGATGTGAAACATCTTATGTAATAATACAATTAAACACCTTTATGATGGTAAGATTCTACACAGGAGAGAAGATTTTGGCAAAGCCCATACCTTTCTTCTATAGAAATCCCTAAACAACTATCCCTTCAATGTATCTCATCATACAATCATATTATTCCTTTACATGGTATACACATTTTCTAGTAACACATTATTTCCTTTGGGAGATTTTTTTCAACTCCAAAGTATATTTATCATGAAATGAAGAAATCCCCTCCTTCATAGCCATCTCCCACTAATTTGACTCCTACAACTTCATGAAATCTTCAAAACATTCTAGTTCTCCACCATCAGTTAATAACAGACAATAAAAGGATGAAAAATACCTCTTTATAGGACATTAAACCATTTTAAGCTCCCTAAATCCACTAGGGGTTTAGGATCCACTGGTGGAGGTATCTCATGCTCATGTATACCTTCAATCTACACTTTCTCTTAGAACACTAATTCATAGGTTTTGTTATCAAATTAAGTTTCATGATATTCATAGTATGTGATAAATTTATTAAAAATATTTTTATTAAATTCTGACGATCACATTTTTTTTATCATCCTAGAAGTGGTGACCAAACAACATAGAACCATATCCATTGATGAAACCTTATTTGGACATAGAATTATTCTTATCCCTTGCATCACAATTTATATATAAATATTTCAAACAACCAAAGACTCATAAATGAGAGAGTAATGATTCATTTACTAACAATATATCTTCAATTATATGTCTTACCATTGGTATATATGGTCTCTTACTAATGATATAATCTATAATGTTCACTAACTCTTCCAAAAAATCATTCTGTAACTATGAGTGTAGACTCATACTCCTAGACCATTCATTCAATTCCTCATTCATCCTTTCATCTAAACCACTCTATTGTTGTGTACCTCGAAGAGTATTCTCCCACAAAATTCTATTATTAATAAAAAATTTGTTAATATCTTGACCTCTATACTCAATTCTTTTTTCAGACCCCAAGTATTTTATGTTTGACCTGAATCATTTTCCACTAGAGTCATCCACTTCTAAAATATGGTATATTTATTAGATTTTATTTTTAAAAAGTAAAATCAAAACGTTATTTTTTATTTATCTATAAATTTCACATAATATTGGGACTCCCTATGGTAATTTTCAGGTGTAGGTCCCCAAACATTAGTGTATACCAAGTCCAGTTTCCCGGCCTTTGGTTTTCTACCTCACTTTACAAAAGATTCCATATTTTGATTTCCAAAGATAAAATCTTCAAACCATACATCATAAACTAAATTAATATCTTGTAGAATTATATTTTCTCTATCACCTTAATCCCCTTATCACTCATATTTCTAATAATATTGTTCCATATTTGTGAATCCTTACTAAAATAAATTATTTTATGAAATTACATAAAATATTTTCTCATATTGGCCAGAGTTCCATTCATTGATCAACAATCTATGACTATTGTTCCTTAGTAATATTTCATGCTCCACCATTGAATGTAGTTCCAAAAACAACACCATTAATCTACCTATTATAAAAAATATTTCTACTTAGTCTATATTTATACAATATATTCTTCAAAAACCAATAAACTCCAACTGTAGATCCTTATCTGTGTATTCCGCTTCCAAAAATACTCAAGGCTTCATCATCAATAATATATCCATTGAAAAAAATTCTAGAAAAATATATTTTTTCGGAAATCCATCACTAAAATGGAATAAAAATCTTCCCCTATTTATAAAATCCTAGGATCCAAGGGGATATTCACACTTAGTAGTAACACATCATCAGTTTATTAAACTGTCATTTTTATTGTCTTAGTTTAAGGTGACCTCTTGTTTTTTTACACACCTTCTTGACATGTCCTTTATTCAAAAAAACAATTAGTTAGTAATATTACACTTTTATTTTTCTCAACTAATTTCTATTTATTTGATCTCCCATTTAAATTTTCTTGTTTTGTGTATTTGCATCTTCCTTCCATTTTTAGAGTCAATCCATAGAATCCACCACTTCTCTACATATCCTCACTGGGGGATCTGGTCTTAAAATCATTTAAATTCCATTTTTTCACTTCCCAAATAACCTCTAAAGGATATTATAGTATATTTCCAACTATTGGTAATGAATTAAGTAAATCTTGATCATATACCTCGTAATCAAAACAAATTCTCAGCAATGAAAAATTATTTTGTGATATTGTTGTCTTAGTTTACTTGATTATCAACAATTTTACCTCTAATCCTCTTTATATTGAACAATAATCACATCAAGTACACTTTTATCAATGTATAAGTATTCTCATATATGCTAATGTGATCATTTACCAACGTAGATACCATCTTCTCCTCTATGTTGTGGAATTACGTGTTTGTGGATAATTTATGGCACACAACTCCTACAATCTATCAATCTTGTATCTCCCACTTCATCTTCTATATATCCATTACATTCTCATCAATATTTTTCTTGTTTATCTATTTTAGAGAAATATAATCCTTGATTTACATCCTCTAGTAACTCAATTCATTTCCATCGAAGGGATCGATCATCACCTTAACTCCTTTTATAACCATCATTCAATTCAAGAAAATAATACTAAATCTTATGAACACAAGCTCTGATTACTATTGTTTTAGAAATAAATGGAGAAATATATGATCAATGACTCACAAAAGATGAGTAAAATTATAAAAATAAGAAAAGAAAAATATGAAGAATAACACAGTGATTTATGTTGTTTTTTAACAACCACATCATTTATAGAGTTAGAATCACTTTACTATGTTTGGGAGTAAGATCACATGGTGGGTTTTTAGAGTACATGTGAACCTATATTAAATTATCTCCTAAATCATTATGGTGAATCATATCTCACATTACTATAGTTCTTTTTTAATAAGTGCACTATTTCAGAATATCGCATCCCCCCAGGAACATGCTTCAATAGTATTAGTGGAAGGAAGTCAATAGAGACACAATGCTGATGTCACATTATAATACAGTAATTATGCAATAATAAATTTCCCTATAGAGATTTTTAGAATAGTTTATAGTATGAAATACAAGCATTTTCCCCAGATTCATTCCCTGAATTTGGATACACTATTCCAATACAATCTTCCAATATTTAACCTCATATTGGGAATTTTTTACATAAATGATGATTTTCTGTTATACTAAAAATGTATATAACTTCTATAAAATACCATTTAAATCCTTTTCATTCTCATGAATTTCATTAATCCATGTATTCTCAAAACATAATCATTTATCTTCAAATTCCAAATTTTCCACTTCTTTAGTTCCAACATGTTTGGATAGCTTTATACATGAATGTACAATCTCTTAAAAATATTTCCCAATGTTTTTTTATTTATATTCATGATCAGTGATCATTTACTATATAAATTTAAACACCATAAAATATTAAATATGGTTTATATGGGATAATTTTATTAAATACGCTCATGTATGGAAATTGATTCAGCAAGGAAATTGTTTGTAGTGTGATCACTATCAATGGAGATTGGATCTTCTTGAAGAAATTATTGATATGAGTTTTTACTTATCTATTGACCACCTAAATGTGTAAAACCTTATGATATATAACAATTTTTCCTTTTTATTTATACCATATTTATGTTCCAAATCATCTTACGTACTATATATTCTTTTAACAAAATCATAGCAAGATGAAAATGATTTATCTTCCTCTTTATATAATGTAACACCACGATATTAAATCAAAAATATTCTTTTTAATTTCATTAATGTCTTGTGTTGTATGCTACACCAAAAGGAGATGGAAAAACACACATCCTTGACTTGCCCTGCATTAAACGCAATCACGACCTTCCTCGATAGCGTGTGTAGTATGCAATACCGAGTTTCACTAAACAACGATATGCTTAAAACTAACCATTATGAATAGTAATATCCAATTTTTGAAATTTTGTAAATTTTATTTTTCAAAATGGACTTCATTTTTGGATTCGGAATATCGAAATTATCTTAGGGTGAAATTTTGGTACTTTTTGGATAACTTTCATTTTCAGATGGATAGTGAAAATTACTAAATTTTAATTAAAAACAACCTTTTTAATTGAAATAATTAATTGTGATAAATTATTAATTTGAGTGGTTTTAAAGTATATTGAGAATATAGTTTCACAATTTAATATAATTTTTGTCATTGGATGTAATTTCACATTTAAACCAGACATAAACAAATGTCAATCTTTTGATAGTTATTATCTCTTAAGAACACACTATTTGTTTTGATGGCGGGAATTAATTTTTAAATTAATTAATTAAGCTGATATGTTTTGAATTTGGTAAAATATACATCATTTTTTAGTTTATAATATCCAATATAGCTTAGGCCTAATTTTTGGTATTTTTCTGGAAACTTTCATTTTTTGATGAATAGTGAAACCACTAAGTGGTAGTTAAAAAAATGAAATTTTCATAAAACATAATTTTACTGCTTCTATGAGTGCAATTTAAAAAATCCAAGAGACACGGTTGATGTTATTATGTAAAATGTTGTTCAATGAGATGAAAATAATTTTTGGTGAATAGTAAATTTTTACATTTTTTTACCACGGTTAAAAGTAAATAGGGTAATTAAGGGTAATCATGTTATTATTATTACCCTAACACATGTCCTAATTCTATTGGATAAGTGTTATTTTACCAAAAACAACCTTAGGAATAAAATATGATCATTTAGGCCCACCTGGATTAGATTAGGACATTTATTATTAATTTATTTAAAGAAGGGTTAAAATAGTTAAAATCAAATTTTAATAAGTAAATAATTTTTAATATAGTGTTATACATAAGATAAATTCTATTGTAAATATTCATTAGAAAGCTAATAAAATTTCCAACATAATTATATTTTATTTATAATTTTTAGATATTAAATAAATTACTTTATTTATGACACAATGATGATGCTGTAATTACCATAGTAGTCAAAAATTAGAATTATTGATATTATAAATTCCCAAATAAATATAATCTGAAACTTTTTATGAATTAAACTAATTTTATAGGTTAATATGACATGTTAGTATTGATTTGATTAACCTTTTTCGAACTAATCATTCTTCTTTGATTTTCAGAAAAATAAATTACTAAATAGTGTCAAAATTGACATAAAATAGTTTTTAAAACATATAATATATTATTAATTGTTATTTTATTACTAAAAATCTAAGGTTCATCCAAATGACTTAAATAAGGTTATATATATTTATAATAAAAAACATGGGGTTCTTTTGGCTTGTTATAGTAAGTTTATTAACCTTATAGTTTAAGAACACAAGAAGACACGGTAAAAGTAAAATTATTTAACTTAATGTTCAATCTAAAGGATAATGTTAAAATAGAAACCTAAACATGTATAAATTATATTGGATGAGAGTATTTAGACACATTACCACCTTATCTTCAAAATATATCAATTTGGAGCTATTTAAAACCGAATTTGACTTTATAATAAAATAATAGTTTTCGTTATACCAAAGGTACCCCTCTCCTCCCTTATAAAAGGGCACCTCCTCCCTCTCTTCCTCACACGACATTGATCTTTCAAGCTCGTCCAACCCCTGGAAAAATCTCTTCTACACTTCCCTAGAAACATCCTAGAGGTTCTGGTCTTCCTTAAATACCAATTTTAGTGCCCTAAAAGAAGATCTCAAAGAAGCACTTCAAAGAAGAGGTAATGTCCGTTACCGATTCTTTCATCTTTATTTCTTCTTCCACTTCTTCTTGTTTAGTTGTTTCATTATGAAGTAATAACATCAGTATCACTAATATACTGATATTTTATTATAATTATGAAACAACCCTATTTGACCATCTATCCATCCTATGAAAAACGAAATCACCGTGCGTGCGTACGTACAAAATACCGTCTCCATGCCGTGGTGAAATCTACTTTCCACCACCACCTTACTTGGATGGGTATAATGGTGTAAATAATAACTATATATGATTATTTTATTGTGATATTGATTCTGAAATAGTATACATACACTCCAATACAGTCCCAGGATCATGATAACGATATCATCGCTCGTGCGTACGTACGGACTACCGTCTACACGACGCGATGAGATTCATTCTCCACATTAACCATTCATGAATGATTATAAAGTATATATAATAAGTAATAATGAAATATATGACATAATAATGATACTATATTTATGTGTATATATATGTATGTCGTCTACTTAATTCCATTCAACTCAATAAGGAAACGAAAATAGCGTTCATGCGTATGTACGGCCTACCATCTCCATTAACGGTGTATTCCTTTCCATTTACTGATTTATTATATATATGTATATTCTGAATATATAATATATATTAATCATGTTTTATATTCTGGAATTAAGTAATCATGATCTCTGTAATCATATGAATAATTACAAGTCAAAACACAGACGACAAATGAAACAATTTTATCCAAAACACTCTTTAACATGGAATTTACAAAAGAACGGTTAATATAAAGTCATAAGTGAACCATATATGATATAATAACAATTAATATGATTCTGTAATAAGTCAATGACATTATTTAAATCATTATACAGGATGTTCGGACACTTACGAAGCAAATTGGACCTAAGGTAAGGGAAATATCACAATCTCATTTTTATCTGAGATTGTTTATACTTTGAAATTTACTGGGGTGTATTTTATCATCCACATCCATGTTTCCTCTATATGTAATATTATTTCCATCCACCTACAATTGTTTAAATCCAATTTTACCCTTTGGTGAGTATTCGATAAAGGATATTAAAGGAATCTTTTGTCGTTTTTCGTACGAGGTACTTTTTGACTTTTCCGACAAAATAATGAGAAGAAAGTTTTTCTAACTTATACGGCATGAATGGATTTTTAAAACATTATTTCCAAGCATCTTCCTTTACAAGTTTTCAAGTTTATTTTTAATCAACTTATTTTAGTTTAAAATTTTATGACATGTTAAGAAAGGAAAATGTTTTTGAAGTAGAAAGGATGTTTTCCTCAAGAATGGAGTTCAAGTGTTTTATCAAAATTATTTTCCATCTAAGATAATATAGGGTTATGTTTCTATACCTATTAATACATTTACTTGATTATGTTGTGATGGAAATATTTTTTTGAATTCCTTTATCTTATATGAATTGTTTTATGATGTCATGATGTTTAAGATTCCCATTTTTATTACATGGGTTATGCAATGATGTATGATTTATGATTTTCTGTCACACATAAGAATGGTATCATTATGAGATGGGTGGGACTTATATCTCCCTCCAATGCATTGGGTAAAGATTTTATATCTCATGAGATGGACATGGCTGGAACGGTAGGTTATACCAGTTCAGTGAAACAGTACTGAAATGAGGAGTGAACTCGGTTCAGAAAGGGACTTTGTCCACTAAGATAGTCATGGGAATGAGTCTTGACTAATAAGAAATGATTCTCTATGATTATGTTTGTATTCCACAATGTTTCATGTTTTATGTTATGATTATTGGGATTACATTTCAACACTATGATTTATCCCATGTTATGAAATTATGATTTCTTTTGCAGGTTAAGATTTCAAAAAGCTATGTTCTTATGTATATGATGTGATTGATATTTCTTTTGTTTACCCTTACTGAGCATTTGAGCTCACCCTTTTATGTTTTCTTTTCCCCAGGATATAAAGAAAGGTTTTAGGTAAAAAAATGAAGATCTTTTTGGGAGATGTTGAAGATCTTTCACCACGATTAGATGATTATATTCCGAGTTTCCAAAGACAGTAAACTATTACGGTCCTTGTGTGTCTGTTTTTGTTATGTATTATGTATTCCGCAAAAGTAATGTAATGTCCATGTACGTCAAGATTAGGGTCTCTATAGTTTGTATTAGAGGAAAGGTTTACTCAACCTTTGGAAACTAGGATACGAAAACGTTAGTGAGATCCCTAGAGATATTTCTAATGTATGTCTACGGATGTCCCTAAGGATAAGTATACGTATAGGATACAGTCCTAGAACTATGGTAACGATCATAGAATTTAACCTAAGATTTTAGATATTGAGGATACTCCCCCTTTATTATGTTATTTTACCTAGAATGATTTTTTCCTCTCACACTATTCTTTTTGGGTTTTAGAAAATGGCTGGAAACAAGATGATTCACGATAATGGAGGATATGATGGACAATGGAATGATATTCATCATGAGCAACCAAATGGAATAGGATCTGGAAGTCCAAACATCATTATTATGCTGAATCAGCAATCTCATAATATGATCAATAATGTAAAATTTGGTAAGTTTCTTGACGCGGCTAATAAGAGAAAGATGGAGTTTCATGATGATCATTGAGGAATGAAAGTACAATTTCACCTTTGTAAGTAATGTGGGAAGAGGCATCAAGGAGAATGTTTCAAAGGAACTGGAAGATGCTTTGGGTGTGGAAAAGAAGGACACAAAGCCAGTAAGTGCAAAGGAAAAGGTTCAGTTGACACCAGGGATGAGGATAATGGTATTTCTACGACATCAACAATGGTTAAATGTTTTAAATGTGGAATGTACGGGCATTATGCAAACCAATTCCCTAAGAGAAAGTCTCATGAAGAGAATCAGTATGGTCGTATGGGTAGTATTTATGTTGATGAAGAGACTATATATGATATGTGAGATGAAAGAATTGTTGAAGCACGGTCAATGGTTTAAGAATGTATGGAATGATTACATGTTTATCATGTGTAATGTTGTATAAGTAATACCATGGTGCTATGGAATAAAGAGACATCTGAGGATTGTTACACTGTTGTCTTTCCTTGAGATTTGAACGTGTATGATTAATGGTACCAGTATCCATGAAAGGTTAGTCAAGTATTTTTGGAATGTAGATTATATGAGCATAATGAAGGGATAAGGAGAAAATTAAATGTTTGATAGTATTCATGAGCTCATGACTGATATAAAGAGAAGGTTATATCATGGTTTGAGTATATATAATTTTTGGATTTTGGTATGTGGAAAGAGATAACTTTTGACAGCATTCATGTTTTCACTATGTTTTAATGGGTATTCATTTTTCAAGAGAATACATGATTAAGGTATTCACATGATTGGAATGTGACCAACAAGATATATGGGGGATAAATGATGGTATTCAAATGCTTGGTTGATGACATTTCAAGTAATCGTTTTCTTTATACTATGAGCTTGGACCGAAGTATTTTAGATAAGCCTAAATATTGGAGTAGATTATGTTGGACATAAGTTAGTATTGTTTAAGGATACAACTTTTGTGAAATTGTTGATGGGATGTTATAGTAATATAGCTTTAGAAAAAGGACAACATGTAGGACGTGCGACATCCCATCGCGTCGGACAAGGCTGTGGGAATCGAACCCACAACCGAAGTGCGACTGGCTTTTATCGCCTACCACTAGCCTACAGGAAGTCCCTGTTTAGTAGAAAATAGTTTTATTATATTAAGCAGTATGATATATGAATTATAAGTCCATTTTAGGAACCATATGTGACTAATCTCACTATAGATGGACTTATGTATTTTTTTGATAACTTTTTAAACCTGTTATTTGAGACAGATGGAATGACCCATCATTCTATCACATGATCAATTAAAACAACGTGAATGACAAATTCAACTTCATTTCTGTAAGTGATGATGTGGAAATTGTCCAAAGAATGACTAATAGTGAGACTATACCAAAATCACGAAAGTATTTCTTCTAATTCCAATTTCATCAACTTTAGGGAAATGATCTTGAAAACTAAAAATGTTGTCCTAGTGCTCTTATATCTGATGAATCAGATGGTACCATAGATCGTCACAAATTTATGGCTTTGTGATTTCTGGCTTTTTCATAGCCATGTTCTCTACCACTCTCCATCAGAACATGAAGGTTAGATTTCTCTTCCACATCCATATTTTCACCTATGTGGAAACCCAGTGATTAGTTTATTTGGGTAACTATTACGTTTCATACTTTTGTTTTTAAATACTAGTTTCGGTATTCCTTTTTACGATGTGGGTTTCTATCAACGAAACTTTCGAATAGTAAACCATTTATAACCCCGATGAATTTCAAGGGCGAAATTCATTTTAAGGGGGGTAGAATGTAACACCCCGAGATTTTATCAAAAATATTTTTTTTAATTTCATTAATGTCCTGTGTTGTACACTACACCAAAAGGAGCTGGGACAACACGCATCATTGACTTTCCTTGCATTAAACGCAATCACGACCTTCCTCGATAGCGTGTGTATTACGCAATACCGAGTTTCACTAAACAACAATATGCTTAAAATCAACTGTTATGAATAGTAATAACCACTTTTTTAAATTTTGTAAATTTTATTTTTCAAAATGGGCTTTATTTTTGGATTCCGAATATCGAAATTAGCTTAGGGTGAAATATTGGTACTTTTCAGATAACTTTCATATTCTGATGAATAGTGAAAATTACTAAATTTTAATTAAAAACAACTTTTTTAATTGAAATAATTAATTGTGATAAATTATTAATTTGAGTGGTTTTAAAGTATATTTAGAATATAGTTTTACAATTTAATACAATTTTTGTCATTGTATGTAATTTCACATTTAAACCAGACATAAACAAATGTCAATCTTTTGATAGTTATTATCTCCTAAGAACACGCTATTTGTTTTAACGACGGGAATTAATATTAAAATTAATTAATGAAACTAATATGTTTTGAATTTTGTAAAATAGAAATCATTTTTGAGTTCATAATATCAAATATATCTTAGGCCTAATTTTTCGTATTTTTCTAGAAACATTCATATTTTGATGAATAGTGAAACCACTAAGTGGTAGTTAAAAAAAATGAAATTTTCATAAAACTTAATTTTACCACTTCTGTGAGTGGAATTTCAAAAATCTGAGAGACACGGTTGATGTTAGTAAGTAAAATGTGGTTCAATGAGATGAAAATAATTTTTGGTGAATAGTAACTTTTTACTTTTCTTTACCACTGTTAAAAGTAAATAGGGTAATTAAGGGTAAAAATTTTATTATTATTACCCTAACACATGTTCTAATTCTATTGGATAAGTGTAATTCGACCGAAAAAAACCTTAGGAATAAAATATTATCATTTAGGCCCACATGGATTAGATTAGGACATTTATTATTAATTTATTTAAAGAAGGGTTAAAATAGTTAAAATCAAATTTTAATAAGTAAATATTTTTTAATATAGGGTTATACATAAGATATATTCGATTGTAAATATTCATTAGAAATCTAATACAATTTCCTACATAATTATATTTTATTTATAATTTTTAGACATTAAATAAATTAATTTATTCATGACACAATGATGATGCAGTAATTACCATAATAGTGAAAAATTAGAATAATTGATATTATAAATACCCAAATAAATATAATCTGAGACTTTTTATGAATTCCACTAATTTTATAGGTTATTATGACATGTTATTATTGATTTAAGTATCTTTTTTCGAACTAATCATTCTGTTATGAGTTTCTCAAAAATCAATTACTAAATAGTGTGAAAATTGACATAAAATAGTTTTTAAAACAAATATTATATTATTAATTGTTATTTTATTACTAAAAATCAACGGTTCAGCCAAATGACTTAGATAAGGTTATATATATTAATAATAAACAACTTGGGGTTCGTTTTTCTTGTTATAGTAAGTTTATTAACCATATAGTGTAAAAACTTAAGAAGACACAGTAAATGTAAAATTATTTAACTTAATGTTAAATCTAAAGGATAAGGTTAAAATAGGAACCTAAACTTGTCGAAATTCTATTGGATGAAATTATTTCGAACCATCCCCACCTTAGCTTCAAAATAAATCAATTTGGAGCTATTTAAAACCGAATTTGACTTTATAATAATATAATAGTTTTTGTTATTCCAAAGGTACCCCTCTCCTCCCTTATAAAAGGGAACCTCCTCCCTCTCTTCCTCACACCACTTTGAGCCTTCAATCTCGGCCACCCCTGCCAAATTCTCTTCTCCACATCCCTAGAAACATCCTAGAGGTTCTGGACTTCCTTAAAGACCAATTTTAGTTCCCTAAAAGGAGATCTCAAAGAATCACTTCAAAGAAGAGGTAATGTCCGTTACCGATTCTTTCATCTTTATTTCTTCTTACACTTCTTATTCTTTAGTTGTTTCATTATGAAGTAATAACATCAGTATCAATAATATACTTATATGTTATTATAAGTATGAAACAACCCTATTTCACCATCTATCCATCATACGAAAAACGAAATCACCGCGCGTGCGTACGTACGGAATACCGTCTCTACGCCGTGGTGAAATCTACTTTCCACCACCACCTTACTTGGATGGGTATAATGGTGTAAATAATAACTATATATGATTATTTTAAAGAAATATTGATTCTGAAATAGTATACATACACTAAAATACAGTCACACGATCATGAGAACGATATCATCACTCGTGCCTACGTACGGACTACCGTCTCCACGACACGATGAGATTCATTCTCCACTTTAACCATTCATGAATGATTATAAAGTATATATAATAAGTAATAATGAAATATATGACATAATAATGATACTGGATTTATGTGTATATATATGTATTTCATCTACTTAATTCCATTCAACTCAATAAGGAAACAAAAACAACGTTCATGCGTACGTACGGCCTACCATCTCCATGAACGGTGTATTTCTTTCCATTTACTGATTTATTATATATATCTATATTCTGAATATATATTATATATAAATCATGTTTTATATTCTGGAATTAAGTAATCATGATCTATGTAATCATATGAATAATTACAAGTCAAAACACGGACGACAAATGAAACAATTTTACCCAAAACGCTGTTTAACATCGAATTTACAAAAGAACGAGTAATATAAAGTCATAAGTGAACCATATATGATATCATAACAATTAATATGATTCTTTAATAAGTCAATGACATTATTTAAATCATTATACAGGAGGTTAGAACACTTACGAAGCAAATCGGACCTAAGGTAAGGGAAATATCACAATCTCATTTTTATCCGAGATTTTTTATACTTTGAAATTTACTGGGGTGTATTTTATCATCAACATCCATATTTCCACCATATGTAATATTATTTCCATCCACATAAAATTGTTTAAATCCAATTTTACCCTTCGGTTAGTATTTAATAAAGGACATGAAAGGAATCTTTTTTCGTTTTTTGTACGAGGTACTTTTTGACTTTTCCGACAAAAGTATGAGAAGAATGTTTTTTTAACTTATACTGCATGAATGGATTTTTAAAACATTATTTCCAAGTATCCTCCTTTACATGTTTTCATGTTTATTTTTAGTCAACTTCTTTTAGTTTAAAATTTTATGACATGTTAAGAAAGGAAAATGTTTTTGAAGTAGAAAGGATATTTTCCTCAAGAATGGAGTTCAAGTGTTTTATCAAAATTATTTTCCATCTAAGATAATATAGGGTTCTGTTTCTATCCCTATTATTACATTTACTTTATTATGTTGTGATGGAAATATTTTCATGAATTCCTTTATCTTATATGAATTGTTTTATGATGTCGTGATGTTTAAGATTCCCATTTTTATTACAGGGGTTATGCAATGATGTATGATTTATGATTTTGTGGCACACATAAGAATCATATCATTATGAGATGGGTGGGACCTATATCTCCCTCCAATGCATTGTGTAATGATTTTATATCTCATGAGATAGACATGGATGGAACGGTAGGTTATACTGGTTCAGTGAAACGGGACTGAAACGAGGAGTGAACTCGGTTCAGAAAGGGACTTTGTCCACTAATATAGTCTTGTCAATGAGTCTTGACTAATAATAAATGATTCTATATGATTATGTGTGTATGCCACAAAGTTTTATGTTTTATGTTATGATTATTGGGATTACATTTCACTACTATGATTTATCCCATGTTATGAAATTATGATTGCTTTTGCAGGTCATGATTTCCAAAAGCTATGTTCTTATGTATATGATGTGATTGATATTTCTTTTGTTTACCCTTACTGAGCATTTGAGCTCACCCTTTTATGTTTTCTTTTCCCCAGGATATAAAGAATGGTTTTAGGTAAAAAAATGAAGATATTTTTAGGAGATGTTGAAGATCATTCACCACGATTAGAATATTATATTCTGAGTTTCCAAAGACACTAAACTATCGCGGTCCTTGTGTGTCTGTTTTTGTTATGTTTTATGTATTCCGCAAAAGTAATGTAATGTCCATGTACATCATGCTTTGGGTCTCTATATATAAGAGGTATGATTTCAGCATTTTATTTTATTAATTATTCAATATATTCTCCATAATATTGGAGAATATATAAATATGATCAATAATTAATCATTATTCCCAAAGCATTCAATCCATTGTTTTTTTAGGAAGAGAACCCAGTAAAAATTCAAACATTGAGAAAATTGAGAATCCAATAGAGAAATAATAATAGCTCTTAAAAAAATTACTAATATCATAACTGGATTTGTACAACATAGAGTGTATAGTGGGTGAGTCAATTTTTGGTGTAATTTTATCTAATTTAAACTTTATCCCTAGTTACCTCCTCACTTGTTCAATGAATGTATTTTTTCCCTCTATATTTATTTATCACATTAGTGGTCAGTATGCATATGGTGTAAATAGGAAATCATTCAAAACAATGATATAGCTTGTTTATATGGTGAGACTACCTAATTATGTCTACTTCCTCTATGTACCATGGTTTTTATCCCACTCTCACATAGATTCCTAATTATTATCAGAAGAAACACATGTGAGGGTATAATATTTGAACCCCCAAGACAATGGAACCAAAAAGTTTCATAGTAAACGTCATCATGATTATCTAGATATAATAATATTCTTGTATTACTTTTATGTTTAATAATAGTATAAATCAATGTATCTCTAGGGAAAATAAGATATGATTCCATAAATTGTACCACCTCAAATACTTCCTCAATAAATTTCAGATATTATATAATAATAATTTTATAATATGACATCACACACCTTCTTCTTTAGCCTATTTGACTATTTTATATAATCAAAATTCTATCATTCTCTATTTCTATACTTCATTAGTGAATCAAAAACAAATTTGATATATGATCATAACTTTGATACATGGGATCTCTAATGGTATTTAATACCAAGTCTCTCATAAATTTCTTTGATAAAATTATAATATTATGGAATATAGTATCAATGAATCATTATTTCAAAACATTCCCTTTTTAAGCAAGTATCATATATATATTCAGTGACTAATGTGTAAATATCATTTCCATAATATTATGACATTAAATCTTGTTGAAACATGGAACATTCAATGTTCTTCATTTCTATTATCCATCTATATAATAGTCCTATTTTATTTAGTTCAACCTAGAAAATTGGATTTTATTTCTCCATAATATATGAATAAATCATGGACTTACCTCTCAATTTTGTTCATCCAAAAATACCACATACATAAATCATATCATAACTTCATATGATAATATAGTGAAACAAAAAATAGTTATTTCTCCTTAATTAATCATGTATAACTCTTTCTCATTCTTCTTTATTAATTATGAAATATTCCAAGTAAATATTCTATATTATCATACTCAAGTATTAGGAGAATCGCCTAGTGATGTTTTCTTATTAAATTCATAGTTCACGTGAATATTTATATTTTAATCTTCATCATATTTATACACTGTATAGAACTCATCTTAAATGTTCAATAACTATGGTCTCTAATATGGGGTGGTTGTGCATCCCTATTTCAGACAGGTAGTTGCCCAACCTGACATGCTCATCACTATAGCATGACCATTTTTTCTTCCCATTTTATCATTTGTTGGTCTCTATTGTGTTGTATCACAATTTCCCCTTAATATAATATCCTTATTTAATTATTATTTTATCTCATCTTGAATCATGACTAATGTGTGATCATTATATTTGATCCATGAAGAACCTTTTGAATTCATATTTTGAATTTATTTCAATCTATATAATTTTTAATTATAGAAAACTTCAAAATATTATCTAAATTATTGACTCTGCCACACCATAGATATGAACATTGCATGTTTTTATTAAACATTATTTTACCCTTATGTAATAGGCCAAGTGACTATTATGTAGTAACTTGTATATAAATTCTGACCCTTATGTATAAATCTTGTGACCATACATGTTCCCTAGTTTCCTTTATGCATTATTGGATTCCCCTGGTTAAAACATATATTCACCCTAAAAAAGATGGAATATATTTTAGGTGAATATTAATAAACCAAATATTACCTTTATGTACACATAATATGACCATTACATAGGTCATTTTCTTCTAAGATATCCTTTATATAGGTTATTGGTTACCTTGATGTAAAGTTCAAATGAACCTTAAGTATCCACCTAGATTTCATCACTACCCTTGTATAGTATAATTTTACACTTAAATATATCTGTTTAATCTTATACACACCACGAAAACCATTACACAACTCATGAATCCCAATTTTACTTTAATAATGATCCAGTATTACCTTTATATAGAAAATGTAATTTATATCTGACCATTACACAATAAAGAAAATTTTTCAATTTTACACATATATCGTTATGGTAACCTTCCAAAACAAGTTACAAATTTATCCTAATCAAATTAGCATATTCTTAAAATAATCAAAAATATATTTCAAATTCATCAAACAACTTTTGAAATTTTGAGAATAATTTCAGTGAACGTCCTTGGAATATCAAAACCTTGTAGCATATTAAATATAAAAATTTTAATATTTCAATAAACATCATTACCATGAAAATATAGTTTTACACCTTTATTTTCATTAAATTAAACCATTTGATATTTATCATGTATATCATAATTTCAAAATTATAGGACAATATATGGATGGATCTTCAAAAATACCTTCATCATATATATAAAACCTTTTATTATAAATACCCTATTGAATATGAAATTATCCACCAAAATTTGACTCGAATATAAATAAATCATCTAATGCTTCATTGAAAATATATTCTTCATTTTTTCATAAAAATAATCATAAGAAACAAAAAACAACAAACATAAACGTCCAACAGATGTATTATAATATATATTCACATAATCAATGTAGCACTCTCTTGGGATCTAGTTCTTCAATATTGGATTCCATACCAAACATCCAATCTTCGAGGTATTCCTCTAAGGTATTTCTCCATAACACACACTTCTTGGGAACACTAGTTATTCTAATATCAAATATTTCTGGGGGATTCCATCTACATCCAATAAACTCATCATGTATATTTATTAATTTATTTATAAAAAAATACAACACACATATGTGAATTCATTAGTTTGGGAATATGAAATTTTATTTTTTTGGAAACATTTTTGGTAGACACCAATATCCCTAGACCGTGAAATATTCATCTACAAATAACACCTAACAATTCTAAACACTATGTATAAATCTATCTCTAGTAAGTCAATTCTTCTATTTAATATACACAGATGACACAATAGTTGATAACCATGGAGAAAAAATTTTGATCTGGTCTTGGTGAGCATTAACCTAAATTTAGACTCACCTGTCCCTCATATGAAAAGTAAGATATCATAGAGAACACACATATTTTTTGAACAATTATGTTTTTTCCTTAATTTTGTTTTTCCACATTAATATGGGGAATAGGTACTATGAAATTGATCATTATGACGTCCCAAGGATTCACTGAGGTGGAGGTAAAATCACTAGGCTTTTTAACATTTTTGGATCCCTCAACATTGGGA
Organism: Viscum album; assembly: GCA_963277665.1. Taxonomy (NCBI): domain Eukaryota; kingdom Viridiplantae; phylum Streptophyta; class Magnoliopsida; order Santalales; family Viscaceae; genus Viscum; species Viscum album. The sequence continues at coordinate 1,135,506,071 of OY728155.1, read as the reverse complement.
TACATTCTATTCCGTTTTAATTACTCATCATATAAGTAGTAGATCTCACATGATCTAATGGTAGAAACGTCATGAAGGATCACCTTTCATTGACTATTAAGGGAGTACTTCAACTACTAATGATATGATGAATCAATGACCACACACATATGTCACCTATGAATCACAAGTAAGGCTCTAAAATAAACATATTATGAGACTTTAATGATAATGATATTAATTTACAAATTATTAAACTAGTCGTTCATCTAAATCATTTCATTAAAATAAATCAGTGCTTTTAAACCCTTGAATTTCTGGGTTGGATGGGGCTATGCCAATCACTATATATCTGAGCTAATAGAGAATCTTGTATAGGAAAATTTTATTCCCAATTCGATTAATGAATAAGAAATTATTCCCATCAACTACAATGATATTAATTAAAAATGATTGAGAATGTACACATACTTTGATGACCACATACATATCCTCCCGATAAAAGGAGATGGTGGTTTGAAATTCATGATGGCCACCTTCTTCTGCACAATATTATTCAATTGAAAAAAATTAATTCTAAAACTATAAAGGTATTTCTGATGTATTAGTTAGTACCTCTCATAGTCTCTTTGAATCAATAAGTGTATTCAGGATTGAGGATACATACAATATACTAGTGAGGTTCTTGAGTACGTTATACATTAATGCCAAGATCATACTTCTATTCCTGAGGGGTAATTATTTTACCCATATTGGAGAGGACCTATCTCAATATGTTGGTGGTTATTTGATTATCCCAACAAAATTATACCAACATTAATACATATGTGATTCATCCAATTTATCAACTAGAATATAACACCCTGAAATTTTAATTACCTTTAAATTTTTAATCGTGTTTGATAACCTGTATTTTAAACAAAACCATATTTAAATGAAACAAAAATATTGTTTTTAGAATATTAATTAACATAATATGTTAATTAATTAAAAATATTGACCTTTTGAAGATAAATAGTTAATATGACTTAATGCATAAAATGGGGTTTTAGTAAATTTAGTATTTATTGAATTTTTCATATCCTACTAAAAGATAAATTTTAACATTTTATCATTTTAATTGAAAAAACTAAAATTAGTTTTTTTAAATATTTATATCAAAATTAACACAGTGTTAATTTTCTACCATACTATAAATTTTATTTATTTTAAATCAAAAAACATGGAATTTATGAAAATTATAATTTGTAAAATATTTTTAATTTTTTGAGAATAAAATTTAGGGTTTAAATACCAATGAAGAAGTAAAAGATGAAATTATATTAAAAAATTATGAATTTTCAAATATTTTTTGTATATATAAAACCTAAGATATTTTTTTAGAACTAATATAAAATGATACTTTAATATAAAAACTATTTATGACATTCTATTTAAATAAATTATTTCAAGGTGAAGTTTTCTTTTTGAACTACATTGAAGCCTAATAACTTTTATTAAATCCATTACAAATAAATGTATTTATTTAAAAATAATAACCATAAAAGTCATATAATATATATAAATCTAACATCTTAATTAAATTATTTTTCACAAAAAAATTCCACCTGTATAAGTGTTTTTAATTTTAAATATATCTTTTCATGCATGTAGAAAATGTATATGATAAAATGGATTTTAAAATTTAAATGAAAATATTAAAATTAGGTAATAAGGTCAATTTAAAAAAATAAAATTATTTACTAAGCTTAAAAATCAATTTTCACAATAAAAGTAAAATTTAGTAAATTGGTTTAACACTAGAGTAAAATTCATAATTTTTTTAATAAAATGTATTGTTAATTGAATAGTTGTTATTTTTATTATCCAAAAAATGTTCCCCTATAATTTTTTTCCAATTTTATTCCATTATAATGACATTACATTTTTGAAAAATCTAAATGTGTTTCCAAAAGTTCCCTTACTTTCACTTATAATATCATACAACATCCACCCTTCAAATATATAGTCAAACGTCAATTTAATCCTTGAATCTCAGTAATTTTACACAACCTAAAACAATATATAATTAATATAATCCCATGGGCACGCATATTAACAAAATAATTTCAAATTCGATAATACATCCAAGAAAAAATTCAAGTCCCCAATGTAATTATTATCTCCACATTAGGTATGATTCCTAATATTACTCTTACAAACATATTGTCACCATAATTAGATGATGAATTTATCATCATTAGTATAATTATATGTTGTTATATTAAAGGTATATCCCTTATTTACTCATTTCCATATGCACATGATAAAACAAATGCCAATCGTGCATGTGTGCAAACTACAACCTCAATGAATAATGGTTTTTATCCGAACATGTTCAAATATCATTCACCATAATAAATAATAAAAAATTATGATTATGATTATTTTATAGTTATATTATGTAAATATATAATCATTAAACATACTCACCCATAGAGTTAAAGTGTGTTCATGTTTGGGTTCATTTAAACACCACTACGAATGATGAATTAAAATCCAATCCTGGGTAGCTCTGAGATGTTAACTAATGATATTATTCTAAGATAAAAAAATAATTATCTCCTTTCGGTTTTGGAAATGTTATCTAATTTATATAATTTATGATTAATAAATCATCTTCAACCACTAAAATTTACAAAATAATTCATCATCAAATTGGTTTACACATAACATAACAGAAACATGTATAGAAGGAAATAAAACATTTTAAGACAATATACGTTATATATTATACAATTTTTAATGATATATCAGTAATTATGTTGGTATAAATTTATGGTTAATGATATCAAAATAATTTCACATGGAAAAAGAAGTTAATGTTATTATCACCCGCTGGTCATAATATGCTATAACAAATTAATGTAGTTGTGATAAAAATATTATAATAAGGATTATAATATGGTAATAATTATTTTTATGGCTGTTAAATATGATAATTTTTTTATTATAAGTTACGATGTGATCAAATATGTAAGGAAACAAGGTAATGGTTTTCATCTCAAATTCCTCACATTGATACACATTTGATATTATGTTCCTAAATTAATTTATGTGGTGTAAATAAAAAATATTTTAGATTTAATATCATGAATTATATTTTAATCATTGAATTTTAATTTCTATTAAGGGACCTATATTTCACGGGGATATGATTAAATTGTTTCTCAATCTACAATATATTTCTTAGTCTTAATTTTTATTCCTTGATACAAGTTTCATGTTTGGAACCATGAATCCATTATATGGTGTATTCACTTCTATTGGATATGTTTTTATAATAATAATATTTTCATGGTATTTACTATCCAAATCAACTTCCATTATTTAATTTTCCATTATTAGAGTTATTTCCTTAGTAGTAAGGAATTATGGTAACTACAATCGCCTTATTTGAGTTATAATGTTTTATTTTGGGACATTATTATCCAATACATGGGCTATAAAACATCAACATTTTATTATATGGTAGTTTTTTAATCTAATTAGGGAAAATTAATTTTTATTACAAATAATGTTTTGTAACACTTTGAGCATGTTGGTTTTCAACTAAGGTAATTTCATGAACTAAAAATAATCCTTTCAAAATAAAATGTTTTTTATCAACATTTAATATAAAAAGGTTTAATTCATTTTAAAGGATCCAATATTCTATATTACTCTATAATTAATGGTTTTTAATGAGTTTTTTATTTTCATTTTTAATAATAATTTTAGTAGTGACATGTTATATCGTCTTTTATGACAATGTTAATTTTTTTTCTAGGCACATTTTTAGGATTTCACTTACATTTCCCTTTCCATTTTAAAAATGTATTTTTCTAATAGGTTTTATGGTTAAATATTTATACTTTAATATATATACATATATATACATGTTTATATATATATATCTCTCTTTTTTGTGGGATTTAACTCATGATAATAGTCAATCTAATTTATATGCCATTCTTTGGTTATATCGTTCAAGCAGTATTTTGAGAGATTGTTTTCATCTATGTAAGCATCCTTCTTGAATTACATTGTTACACTACAGATATATTATTTTTAATCCATACAAAACCTTACCATAGATGGATTATGATCATGTTTTTAATTTATTGACTTATCTATAAACTCATTTATCTTAATGGTGTGAACAAAACATTTAACATAATTTGGATTGGATGATGTTTACCTAGAAATAATGATATTCTATTAACTTGGAGGAAATTATGGTTATTATATATATTGTTATTTTAATATGGTTTATTACTAGTAAATTGACTATGTATGGTTTAACCATCCACCTTCTATCTCCAGATGGAATTTGAACATTTTATCCATTTTTTAACATGGGAAATTTGTAGTGTTACATAATTTGTTATTCCCAATCATAAAATTATTGAAAAGTTAACTATGTACTATTTTAATATCCACCTTCTATATCGTAATAGTTTATGATATTTTTATATCTTTTATTTTAATGGGGTAAACTGTTATCAGTGTTCATGATTATTGACATCCAACAAAAGTTGATAATTTATTGATCTTCCATATTATTTGTTATATGGATATCAATGTTTTATTCACTCAGAGGTTCCTTAGGGAATCATATGAAATCTCTTCAATACTCTTATATTGAATGCATTAGACTTAATCAGGTGATGTGTGGGGAATAAGATTATGCAACACATCAATGCATGAATAAGAGTTATGATAAAAAATAATATTGTGTATTTGGTATATGTATACCAAATTAAGTATGATGTTCTAATTATGGCCCTGATGAAAAATAGAGAACTATAGAACAAAGACTTGAAAATGAGTTTCTTTTGTAAGTAATTTATCATTCCTTTAGAATGATATCAATGTTACTGATATCCATGTTTCCATTTATTGTCTTGTATATACCATGATCCATGATTCTTGTTAATTATGTCTTCTTTTTGTTTAGTTATTCATGCAATAATACTTAAATTATTCTTATGGAATGATAGTTTTAGTTATATATTTTCCTTACTGATTGTTTGATCTCAGATATTCTTATGTTACCTTTTCCCAAGGTAATAGGGAAAAGCCGTACATGTTCAATTCTTATATGGATAAAAAATGTGAATTATGATTTTTGATACACTGAATAATTTTCATGAATTAAGTTGTTCTATATATAATGGTAAAATATTCCATTTGATACAAATAATATAGGATTTTTATTTTCATATTGTGTCCTTGTTCTCTAAATATCTAAACCTATAGATTCATTGGATGTAAGAGATTCAATAATTTTTATTTATTTTGTAATTATAGATATCTATATCTATGATTTTACATCTAATTTAAAATACATTATATAAAGTATGTGTTTATAAGAACTGAAACTGTGTGTGTGGGTCTTGGGTATCACAGATGTGATCAAATGGAATGATTTGATATATTTGGAGATTAGGATTTTTGATGAGGATAATTTAAGTTTTCATAAGTTAGGATCGATCTTCAGTACACAGAAATAGATAAACATGTGGGTTTTGTATTTTATTTAATATTAAGGAAATATTTCACATTTTATTCATAGATTAATATAGGAAAAGTTTTGGGCAAACCCTAGTAATGGGTTTATGTATTAGATAGAATCATGATGTTTTTTATAAATATATATTATGTGGTATTTTTTATGAAATAAAACCCTTTATTGATACTAGAAATTGGATATGCTTGTTGAACAAATGAACCTAGGGGTAATTACCTCGTAAAGGGTTGGTTGAGTATTGACTCAATCTTCACATTATTTCATGATGAGTAGTTCTAAGGATACACAGATAGAGAGACACTAATAGGGGATGTGATTTGTTTAATTACATTCTCTTTAAGAACCATTATGACTGATTTCAAAATAATGTTAATTAATTATGTTATTGAGCATAATTATAAAATGACCATGGATAAACTAGGATTGAACAAGTTAGTCATGGGCTAATATTAAAGTATCATATATTAAAAAAATTGTGTATAATAGAATACATATTCATATCAATGTTTTTGTATTCACATTTCGATGTTATCATAACCATTTTGTTTTTAGTATTTGGTTGAAACAAGACCATGATAATAAATATGGGAAATTTATATACTTAGGAGCCACTATGACTTATAAACAAATGACGAATAATACATAAATGGCCAGTAATTATATTATATACATGTTATGATAGAAAATACGTCTTTTCTATTCTATCCTAAAGTAGGGAGGTTAGTATCATAATAGAAATTATTTATTGATACTATTATCATAATTTATTATGAAAGTGATATTGATCGAAAAAAGATTAGTATATTTTAAACATTTTGAGGATTATGTGAAACATTTAAGTATAATTCATCATTTGTTCTACATTAAGTGCTTAGAAACATATATTAAATGATATTGACAACTTCGAAATATTATTTTAAGTCAATGTTATATAATTGGGTATAAATATTGGAGAACACGTTGTTGAGGGATGGATAACTCTTATTTTAAAAAAATTATTATGGATGAGGTAATAAATGGTTGATTTATTTTGAGATAAGTGATTTATATAGTATTTATATCCATCAAATTTATTAGTGGCTAAATAAAAAATTAATCTATGAAATTTTTGTGATGTTAATCTATTTATTTGGTATTATGATATATATTGACTCGTTTGATAGATTATGAACTAGTGATTTATATATTATATGGAATAATGGAGAATAATTTTTTGGAAAAATGTATAATATCTCTTTGGTTTTATTTCAATGAAACCCATGAGGTTTTGGGAAAGGCCTTTTATGGAGAATATTATATTTTTGTATATACAAACATGGGTATATGAATTTATGAATGATTAATGTTGTTTGAAGAATGATAAGTTGTATTTTGAGAGAATATATTTTAATAATTATTGGGTTTATAATATTTTCTTAAATTTCATAGTAATTTGGGATCTTTATTTTTAAGGATTAGGTAAATCTGCTTGAGAGAACCCAACTCAATGTGAACTAGATTGAATAAACAATGATATGGTTTAAACTAAGATTGATTTTCATTGAAATAAAAAAATTATAGGATAATGTGATGATAAGGGTATAAGGTTTTATGGTTGAATACCTTTTATGTAATTTATTATTATAATTTTCTTATACTAAAAATGATTATCCTATCAAATTAACTCTTTTAGTTTTATTAATTGATGAATATTGATGGAACCATGTTAAAAATGGATGTCTTTGATAATGAGGAAACATTAGAAAATAATAATAAAATGAGGTAACTGTAACACACTACGTTTTTAAATAGAAAACAATGTTTGATAGCTTATGTGGCACACAACACTGAGACTAAATGAACCATGATTATTTATGATTGTTATAAAATAGTCATTAAATTAAAAAGTATAAATAGTAATAACTAATTTATTAAATAAATATAAATTTCCTACTTGATATAAATTTTTTTATTAATACTATGAAATAAGACCTATCTTTTTAATAATAACATTTTGTACATAAAAAAATATTTTTTCTTTAGAAATAATTTTTATAGTTTATTTAAAAAAAATATTATTACTAAATTATTGAACTTTTATAAATTATATTTTATAATTATAATGTGAATTTTTAAATAAAAATATCAAAAATTCCATATGGTAATATTTGTGTATTTTTCTAAATAGATTGATTTTTCAGTGAATAGTGAAAACTGTAGATTTTTCAATTATTATCATTTGTTTTCATTAATGAAGTATTTGAAAGTCCCATTATATTTTTTATTTTTTATTAAAGTTCCATATGATCTTTATAATTTAAATTAATTTTATTAATTTCATATGAATCATCAATTTTCATGATTCTGATATAAGTTTATTATTAGTCTTAAGAATGCATTTTTCTAGAAGCTGTTACTATTTTTTAAATTAAATTAACTAAAAGAACCCTTAATTAATAATTAATTCATTAAATTTATATATTATTTATATATTTATATGAATTTAAAGTCATATAATAATTATTTTCAATCATAAATTTAATATGTGATCTTTTGTTACTTAAAGAATGTATTTCCTAAAAAACCAATTTTCTTCTTGTGTTTTAGTTTTAATGTTAAAATAGGTATACTATGTGTTAAAACAAAAGGAAATGGTCTTATTTCCAATTAAAATTTTCTACAATATATTTTTTGATATATTCTAACTTTATCTGTTACCACATTCTAATCTATGAATGTTTGGAAGAATTTTTCTTTAGAATGGGTTTATCAGTTTGTATTATTTTAGAAAATTTTCAAGTGGGTTCCCTCCCTAGACTTATAAAAGGACACCCCCTCTCATATCCACTCCATAGTCCAAGATAGTTTTGGTTTATAATATCATTTCCAAAATTCAATACTTACTCCCCATTACACATCATAGATGGATGTTTTGTGTGAAAACCAACCTAGGAAGGCCTTTGGGGTATACCTAAGGTGGTTGTTTGAAGACGATATGTTATTCTTAACTGATCATTTATTATTTGCTTATTCTTCCACCACCTTAAAAACTCGTTAAAACCTGATAATATAATAATATAATTATATATCATATAATGATATGTTATTTTTCTAATATCATAATTGAAATCTATCTCATTTCCATTCCAATAGGAAATGAAAACATCATTCATGTGAATTACGAAATAGGGACTCGCGAACTAATGTAATTAATTTCCCATAATAACCATTCAATGATATTTATTATGATTGATTTAATTTATATATTTTATATTCATGATATATTTATCATTATGAAGATTTAAAATATCATACTTTTCTTACCATTATATTTATATAAAAATTATAATGTCATTCGTGCGTAAGTGTGGATCAGGACCTTTAAAAAGTGATTTGATTCATTTTTCATTTAACGAATCACATGGATGTTATATATAAGTTTATAAAATGAAAAAATAATAAATTTTTGATATAATATTATTTCTTGAAATATAAAATAACAATTTCGTTTTTTTCACCATGACCACTGAAAAATGGAAACATTACTCATACTTACGTACCATGTACTGTCTCCAATATTGAAATATAGTTCATTTTCCTTTTCCATTATACATGATTTATTAAATAATTATAATTGATTTATATTAATAATATTTATTTCATGACTATTATTCTAGATAGGATGAAATAATAATCTATTGACCTTAATCAACTTTCCAAATTTATTTTTGGGCATATGAGTCGAACATCATCAATACATCTAAGTTGAACGTAAATGATTATGTAATTCAATATAACAAGAAAAAAATAAAACTAAAAGGAAGTATAAACATTTAAATTTTCTTCCTAAAGTTAATATTTGAATAATTTTATTATTCAGTATGATAAAGTACACATGTGATGAATCCATATCGAAGTAAGGGCTCTATCTTATCAACATTTTCTTTAGGTTATGATCATTATCTCCCACACTAACTTACTATCTATATTTAATGTTATTGAATAATTATAAATTATATATATATATTCCTCTAAAATATATAACTATATAATTATTTATTCCATTGATGGGGTAATACATGCCTTCTAATGATTTCTAAAATTAATTGTTTAGTAAATATATTTTTATTACGATATGAGGAAACATTATGCAATCTGTTATCATTCCATGGGTAATTATTATGTTTATTCCTCATGATTGATTTTGTTTTTGTGGAACACATAAATCAAAACCATTTTATTATGGGTTCACCTATATATCACTCTATTGAATTGGATAAATATTTTATCTCATGGGAGGGTACTTATGGGATTATGGAGTAAAAGTAATTCGTTATTGCACTTTTTCCACCATTTTATACTATCAAGATAGTTAGCCTTAACATATTTTTATGTTATGTTATATATCGCTTCCACATTCCTATAATGAAACGATCTTATGATACCATTCTCTTTATATTAATCTTCCATGTGATTAGTCATAAACCTTCCCTTTTAAGATATCATGTTATACAATCAACTCTATTGTTATATATTATTATCATTCTAGGTTTCTTAGCTCACCCATTTCTTTTATGTATTCCCCAGGTTATCCTATGCAGTTTTATGAGATAAAATCGAATTATGGGATCATGGTAGATAATAAAATAAATATTTCAACTTTTATTTTATTTTCTATTTACTGTGAAACTATTTTTCAAAATATATTAGGTCACAAACTATTTTTATTGTACTTAATGGATATTTATTTTTAAAATTGGGTAATTATATATGTAAAATATTTGCATGGAAATTTTTGTTATCAAAGAAATTTCTAGTTTTTTTGGAATGGTAAAAAATAATTATGTATGAACCCTATCTATAGTTCTATGTATTATGTAATATACTAGACTGTTGGTGAAGTATATATAGAGTGGGTTATAATAAATTACAACCCTATATAGTTATTATAGGTCAATGTGGATTTTGAATAGTGTGACCTAGGGGTGATAACTCTATAAAGTCCCTAGTAGTCCATGAATAGATCTTCACCTTGTTCATAACAACTGACCTTGCTATACTCTTGGTTGGACACTTATTGGGGATATGTTTTGGAAATTCCCACACTATTTACAAACTAGTATAATAGACTTAAAAAATTGTTTTGTTGGAAAATTTAATAAGAATTTTTCTGGGGTTATCCATGTTCGAAAACTAGGGACTCATAAGTTGGGATATTATTATCAATTAAAAGGTATTCATCCTATGTTTATATACCTCCATTTTTTATGTTTATTAGTTAACATATTCTCATATTGTTTTTATTTTTGTAGTAAATAGTGATATATAATATAAACCTCTCTAAAAAAACTTGATAGGAAATTTTATGATTTCCCCTAAGATATTCCTAATTATAGGGGATTAGGATCTGATAAATTCTAGGAATTTCTATCTCAACTAGCTCATGTTTTGAATAATAAATGGAATCGTGTGGAAACCATAGTCTTGCTAAGAAATAACAAACTGTTTTTGAGTACTTTATATGAAAATGGACTCTTACATTCTGTGGATATTATGGTCCCCTCAACAAGTAACATTGGATTGACTCTATTGAGAATATATTTTATGTCCTCCAATACAAGGAGAAAGGGAATATTGTACTGGGAATTTATTTGATAGATGGAGAAGAAATTTTTTTGTAGAAAGTGATCAATAACAAAAATACCAAATAAAATATTGATTCTATATAATGGGAAAAATCCCAAAAATATATTTTATTTCATATTATCCCCACAATAATTATCTTAAAATGGATTGATATTTACTCTTATTGATGGAAAAGGAAGAAGAGTATATCACATCATATGAGGAAAATTTCATAAGGATTTCATGGTATACCCCCATAATTTTCATCAAATATGGAATTAAGATGGACCATTTATTTAGTGGGTTAATGAAGATCCAATTGAAATAATTAGTGATTCTGGGATTTGATACCTATGAATATATTTCCCTTTTTCCCACAAAGTTATGACGGATATCATTGATTTTTAGTGGTCTTATGGTATTGAAGATAAAAAATGTAATATGGTGTTTTCTCTAGAATTATCATTAGATTAATCTCATGAAGGAAAAAAAATCCAATATCCAACTTGTCAGATGTTTATTAATAATCATATTAGACAATATTTGATTTTAATTAAGTGATTTTTCAAATGTGAAAATTGGGGAATCGTAGTAATTAGTGTCAAAGAAAAATAAGGAAACCCACTAGTGTAGAAGATGAAAAGATTTTAGATCAATACTAAACATATAGTGTAGTGTTTGAACTGAAAGGATCATGGTAATTATGAAAGACAATGCCCTCAGACAAGATTTATTAGAGACAATCAATGAAAACAATATCAAAGGACTATGGATAAATAAAATGTATATTCTATAACTACAGCTGAGATGGATGCTGAAAATTATGTGGTGAAAGGTTTGTTTGTTATTGATTAAATAATTGAAAACATATTTTCTATTTCTACTTGTTCACATTATCTCATTTCATGAAATACTAGTGTAATTGTTCATGCACTACATCAAAACAAGGGGGATAAGCTATATGTGAAAATAGAAAATGGAGCAATGGTTGTATCCCATGTATGTAAATACTCCCCAATAATTTTTTTGTAATAAATATTATACAAAATATCATATTACTTTCTTTGGTTGATTTTTATTCTACATTGGGAATTTATTAAATATCCTTATAAAAATTCAACATCAACTATCAATATTGGGAAAACACTCTTCACATCCCAAGTTATCCTTGGATTTTATAAATTTTCAAGTGGGAGGATGAATCTCCCCCAGTAATTTTATTTTTGACTGTGGATATTAGTTACATTTGAGAAATAATATGTATCCCAAATTATTGAGACAAGGGAGAGTGCTTGCTTGAACACATCACCATATAAGGGATTATACTAATGTAATCGTTGAAGAGTTTTATAGCCTAATTCCTTAATGAGATGTTGAGTTATCAATTAAACATATACCAAGATATCTTCCCTTATAAAATTCTCCTTATATAATGGCCACATTTGAGTTGGAATAGCATAAATAGTGGTAACAATAGAATTGGAAAAAGGGTTTTATAAAACCAAGGGATTCACCATGGGATGCATCAGCCCGCTTTGTTAATAAGAAGGATGAGTCAATGAGCCTAATCATTGATTGTTTGGAACTAAACATGATCAGAATAAATACAAATTATCCACTAATACAGAGATAAATTTTTTTGATCACCTATGTGTGTCCCAATATTTCTTTAAGGTGGACCTTTGATCGGGATATCAACAATTAATAGTGAATAAGGAAGGTATTCCCAAAATTTACATTTGAAAAAGGTATAAAAACCATGATTTCATATTGATTCCCTTGAGACTCATTATGGATCCATAAATCATTATGGAATTAATGAGTTGATTATTTAGATATTACCTCGACAAATATTTTGTCATATTTATATATGATATTATGATTTACTTCAAAAGAAAAATGGATTACTTTGAGCATTTGAATACAATTCAAAATTTTATGAGACAGGATGATATATGTGTAGAGTACAGTAAATACGAGTTCTTGATGAAAAAAGTATCAATATAGGGGAATATTATCACCAGTAAAGGGATATATGTGGACCCTTCTAAGTCAAAGGCAATTGAGGATAGGCCATGACCTATATTTGTAATAAAGATCCATAGCTTCCTTAGACTATATTGTTATTACTGGTTATTTCTGAGAAAATTCTCAGGATTTTTAAACCCACTAACCAAGAATACATAAAAATGAGTAATTTTTTCTTGGACTAATTAATTTGAAGAGATCATTAAGGAGTGGAAAAATATTCTCATCACTGCACTAGTCCTCAAACATCCCTCGAGTAGGGAAATTATTATGGTATATAGTGAGTTTTCAATGTCGAGCCTTAGTGGTGTACTAAATTAGAATGATAAAGTGATATCATATTATTCAAGGTAGATGAATTATAATGAGAATAATTATCCCATACATGATCTATAGTTTGTTTTAGTGATTTTTTATTGAAAATAATGTGACATTATCTCAGTGGGGAGAAGTGTTAAATAGATACAGACCATAAGAGACACAAATTTAATTCACACTACAGGATATTAATATTTACCAATGATGATGGTTAAATATGATCAAGGACTATGACTAATCAATACATTACCATCCTAGGAATACAAAGTGGCTGATGATATATATTGAATGGATCCAAAAACTTTATCGATGATTAGAACATAGAAGGATGAAATCTTCTTATACAAGAAATAAATTGACATGGGAATCATGGAGAAAGGAACATAATAATTCCTTACGCAATCTATATCTCAACCATCCCATCTAGAAAATATATATGATACTCAAAGAGACTATGTGAAAATTTAGAAGAATGTAGAAGCTTTAAAAATGGTAAATCCACTAAGTTCAACATTGATATAGAAGAGGGTATAAAATTTGTGTCATGATAATGTGTACTATCAAATCCAAACATAAAGAAATAGTTATTGAATGATGCACATCACATTACAATATTTTTCCACTATGTGAGCACAGATATGTTTTGAGATATCTAATAGAACTATCGGTTGGATAATATGATGAAGGAAATCATTGAATATACAACGAAGTGTTCAGTATGTTAGCAAGTGAATGCTAATAGAAAAGCACATAAAGGGATGATGTAACCATTACTATTAACTACATGGAAATTGTAAAATATCAACATGAAAATTTTCAATATTCTCCAAAATCAATCAAGAGGAAACAATTTTGTATAGGTTATGGTGAATCTTCATATAAATACTACTCACGTCAATGAAAATTATGAGTAATTATCCCACGACCAACTTGCAAGGATATACATCAATTATGTTATGAGGTTTTTTAGTACACCACTATATATCTTATATAAATTTTAGAGATTATATATCTACCTACAATTTAAATAAGGGCCTATAACATGCTCTAAATACTAATTTGATCCTTATAATGGATTATCATGTCAAAATACAAGGCAAATATAAGTGGATTATCTAGTTGTTAGAATCATTTTTTTAGATCATATTAAATGAACATCAGAGGATAATGGGATTAATGTATTCCCCAGGTCAAGTTATCATAGAATATTATTTTTTACTCGTGCATCCAAATGGATCTATATGAAGCTATTTATTGGAAGAAATGTAGAACACATGCATGTTAGGACAATGTTTGTGAACAAAAGTTGTTGGGACCTGAAATGGTTATGGAGATTCTAGAAAAGGTCAAGACCATTCAGAAACACATCGGGACTACACAGAGTTGAGAGAAGATATATTCTTACAATCATCGATGAGATCTAGAGATTGAGGTTAGTGATACAGTTTTTCCATATATATATCTATGGGAGAGAGTCATAAGATTAGGGAAGAAGGGTATGATAAGCCCTAGGTATTTTGGCCCCTTTGAGATTATTGATTTCATCAGAGATGTGGCTTATTGACTATCACTCCTACTAAACCATTCTCACATACAAAACATATTTCATGTATCCCTCTTAAAAAATTATATATTACATCCCTCATATGTAATAAAATCATAGGAAGTAATGTTGGAAAATGATGTCTCTTATAAGGAGTAGCCGTTGAAGATCTTGGAGAGTAGAGATAATGTTATATATAATAAGAAAACTCACCTAGTCAAAGTACTATAGTGGAACCATAAATACACAGATGCAATATTGGAACCAGAGGAAACAATGAAGAAAATGTACCAAAACCTTCTTTCAACATTGTATGTAATAGAAACTTTTGGAGGCCAAAAACCTTTATAGTGGAATAATGTAACACCATGTGTTTTTTAAAAAATAATACTATATTTGATAGCTTATGTGACATTCAACACCAAGCCTAGACAACCCATGATCATTTTGGATCGTTATACCGTACTTATTAAATTAAATAGTATAAATAGTATTATCTACTATACAAAATATATTTCAATATCATAACTGATACAAATGTGTGGATAAATATATATGAAATAAGAACCAAATTATTAATGAAGATGTGATATTCTCAAAAAAATAAATGATTTCATCAAAAATGTTTTTTTGTTTTTATAGAAAATATTACAATTAATTTTATGAAATTATCTAAATATTTAAATAAAATTAAAACAAATTTTTAATTAACTATATAATTATTTTATTTAAGCTATTTGTTTGGATTTTTCTAGAATGGTTGATTTTTCATTAAACAGTGAGAATTACCTATTTTTTAAAATACTATCTTTTCGTTTCATTTAATAAAATAAAATAGAATTACCATTTTTTATTTGGAATTATAGTGACATATGATATATATTATTTATAATAGTATTATTAATTTCATTTGAATCAATAAAATGTGGTTCTGGTATAAGTTTATTTTTAGGCATAAAAATGCATTTTTTGAAAAGAATTTTAAAATGAATGATGTTTCACCAATTTATTTAATTAAAACTAACCCATATTATGAAAAAATTTAATGATATTTATAAATTATATATATAAATATATATATTTTATAATTTAAATTCATATAATGATTATTTGAATTCATATAGTTAATATAAGATCTTCTATTAAAAAATATGTATTTATTAAAAAAATAATTTTTATCATGTGTTGCGGGTTTAATTTTAAATTAATATATTAAAATTATATGATTTTAATTTAATATAATGGATTCCATATTTTTAATCAAAATAGTTATTATTTTTTAATAAGATAAATAAATTTTTAATCATAACAAATAGATAAAAACTAAAACATATTCTCCCGGGTTAAGGTTAAAATGGGTTTTCCGGGGGTTAATCCAAAATATAATTGTATTTTTTCCAGTTAAACATGTATTAATCCTATTATATAGACATATTTCATCCTCATTCAATCGAAAATTATAATATATTATCATATTAAAGCATATTTCTTGGGAATTACTTTATAATATTGTATTCTTTTAGGAAATTCCCAAGTTGGTTCCTTCCCTCCACTTATAAAAAGACACTAAAAATCCTATCCTCAATACACATAAATATAAATTTTTAGACAAAATATTAAAAATATTTATACCTTAATCCCATTAAGATTTTATAGAGTAATTGTTTACTATAAAACCCACCAAGGGAATCTTTTGGTGTAAACCTAAGGTTGTTTTTTGAAGAAGAGGATTCATTTTTAACCGAGCATTTCTATTTTATTTCATCTTCACATCCTTCAAATATTATTCAAAAAATATATTATAATAAAAACACAATATACCATATATTTATATTTTATTATTTGAATATCATAAACTACATCCATCTCTTATTCACTAAAATGGGATAGAAATCTATCATTCGTGTGTTCAGAGGAAGACTACCTCGTGACAGCTGTAATTCATTTTCCATCAAAGACTCTAAATTATATTTATGATAATATATTTATTGTATATAACTGATATTAATTAAATATTTATTATTATTTAAAATAATGAAATCGTATATTTTCTTTCATATCCATTCATATAATAATGAAAATATCATTCGTGTATACATGTAGATTACCACCTTCACGAAGTGATATGATTATTTTTTCATCACTGCATCATATGGATGGTATATATATATATATTTAAATAAATAATATTATATTTATAAATTAAATATTATTAATTAAAGGTAAAATAAATCATTCTTTCTTTCCGTCATGATCATTTAAAAAATTGAATGTTACTCAAGCATTTGTATGACCAACCCTCTCCATGATTACAACGTAGTTCACTTTTCATAACCACCCTTCATGATTGGTTTTAATAATATAATTTATGTATTTAATTGATAATTATTTCATGATTATTATTCTATATATGATTAAATAATAATCTCTTTTTCTTTAGTCTACTTTTCTATGTGATTTCATTCATTTTAACATTACATCATTAAAATATCCGACTTAAACGTAAATGACTAAATAATGGAATATAACATGATAATAAATAAAATAAAATGAATAATTGAATTAAAAAGATTCATCATGAATTAATTAATTTATAATTGTTTATTTTTTATGTATATAAATAAAACACATGATGAATCGTTCTTGATGTAAGATATCTATTTAACCCACCCCTTTCATTAGGTTGGGACCATTCTCTCTGTAACTGACTTACTATAACTATATTTAATTTAATAGAGCAACTATAAATTCATTATATATGTATCTAACATATATACCAATATTATTCTCTATTTCTTCTATAGGAGAATACAGGTTTTATGATCATTTCTCAAATGACTACTTTAGGAGTTCCCTTCTGATTATGATATGCGACAAGATTCCAACCCCCATTTTCTTTCCATGGATAATTCATATATTTATGACTTATGAATTATTTAATTCATATGTAATAAATAAATCATGAAAATTTTATTATATGTTCACCCAATTAATACTCCAATTCATTGGGTAAATATTTTCTCTCAAGAGATATTATGTATGGGGTTAGGGATTAAACTTAATCCATTATGGGACTTTTTCCCCCCTGTGATATTTTCTGGGAAGTTATCCTTAACTCATGATTATCTCACAGTTTATATTGGTACAGAATTTCATATTATTCCATTATAATATCATACCTATTATTTATTTTTTAATTCCATGTGATTACTCATGGGCCATATCTTTTTTGATAACATATTTTACATTTCACTCACACATTATGTTTCCTTATCATGTTTATTCCCTTACAATGTTTTTTAGTTTGCCACATTATTTTATGTATTATTAAGGTTACCCTTTTTATATTTATTTGAAAATGGATTTATGACATAATTATTTAGAATAAAATAATTATTTAATGTTTTAGTTTTCTTTCAATGTATAATGAACCTAGTATTCTAAAGGCACTATGACTCATGATCATTGGGTTTTACTTATTAGATATTTATATTTAAAGATAATGTAATGATATGTGTAAATGTATTGGATCACTATCAAAAGGTCTAGAGTGAGAAGAATTTTTATTATTCCAAACTAGCTATAATGAAATATGATTAACAATGTGAACATAGTAAAAGTGCCAAGAACACTAAAGAAGAAAATGATGTAGTCTCATGACAGATCAGGTGATAGAGATGATAAAGTTCAACACACTCAAAAGTGTAAGGGATGAAGATAAGATATAAAAATATATTGCTTTAGTGGCAAGATAGTTGGGTATTATATGGTATGGTGTCCCCATCTATGGTATAACAAGTGAGATAGTCACCAACAACCATACAAATATGGAAAACTTAGGAAACTAATATTAATGAATCAGATAGTGATTTTTAATAAAAAATTTAAAGTATATTATATCATGTATTTTTTCACCAACTACATGATATTTAATTGTAAATGAAAAAAATAAAAATTATAATATTATAATATAATTTTTTTTTGGGTTTATGCAATGTTATTTCATATGGATCAAAATCAAAATCCTCGTGCAGAATTCTATGTTTAGTTTATAATGGGTTGAATCCCTTTATAAATAAATTATAATGATTTATCAAATAGGAAAATATCATACCAAATAGAAATTACTATGAACATTTTAGTCAAATTTTCAGTACACAATTTATTTAAGGGTGATAATGTAGTACCATTAAATTCTTAATAACTGTAAATAAGGAAACATGTTTGATAAATTTTATTTCACACAACACCCAAATTAAATGACCCACAAAATTTTAGAACAAAATTACTATTAACCTAAACTTGTAATCAATTAAAAAATTTTTATTTTATAAGAAAAATAGTTAATGTTATTTAATGTTTAAAAAGGTTGTTTTCAATATATAAGTTTAATATTTATTTTTTATCTTTCAATAAATGATAAATTTTAATATTTTAGAAATATAATTAGTTAAAATAAAACGAATTTTTTTAATTCTTCATATCAAAATTAAATTATAATGATTTTTTTGTGTAATTTTTAAAAGGATGTGTTTTAGTCAAAAAATACATGATTTTTAAAAAACTATTTTCCATTATTTCATTACAATAGAAGAATAACCTTAAAGATTTAAAAAACATTTCAGGAATAAAATATTAAATTATGTAATGAAATTACTCATTTTTAAGTATTATTTGTTTATATAAAACACATTAAAAACATTTTTATTTCAAAAGTAAAATGTTACTTTAATATAAAAAATATTTTTGGTCTTCCCTTTTAATCATGTATTTTGAAGCTATGTTTTGGTTTTCGATTCACTTGGAAGAATCATAAATTTTTTTCATTTCAAAAATAATTAGTTTATTTTTTTAATTTAGTTACCATGATAATTATATCATATATATATTTAAAGGCTAAATAAATTTTTTTTAAAAACTGTTTTACACATTTAAGTGTTATTATTTTAATTTGTTTTTATTCGTGAAGAAATTCTATTTGTTAAAATAGTTTTAAATTTTTTAAATTTTTAAATTTTAATTTTATAATAATTTCAATTTTTATTTTTCCTTTAAGATTAATTACAAAGGAAAAATATTAATTATCATAATAAAAGTAAAAAAGGTGTAAATTATGTTTAATGTAGTGTAAAATACCTAAATTATTTTAAAACATTTCATGAATTGAACTTTTAATATTTATATTGATCAATAAATGACTCCTCTATATGTTTTCCATTATTAAGCCTTAAAACATTGAAAATTACATTAAATTATTGAAAAATGTGAAGATGATTACAAAAGTTCTCATACATTCACTTAAAAAAGAACACAACTACTATACATTAAATATAAACATAATATTCTAATTAATAATTTAAACTCATTAATTTTACTCTCCCTAGAACCCTATACCAAAAATATAATCCCATTAAGATTCATATTTCTCTTAATCCATTTGAATTCAATTAGACTTCCAAATAAAATTCAAGTCCCCGATATAAGTATTATCTACCTCTTAAATTTTATTCTTATTATTAATCGATCAAATATCCTATTACTATAATGATATGATAAATTCGATGATATTATTATAATTATATTTTTTATTTTAATGGTACAACCCTTGTTCACTCATTTTCCTTCACTTATAAAAAACAAGGAATGTCAATCATGAGATTCTGCGGACGACCTCCTTGATGAATACTGAATTTTTTCATTTTTCGTCTTAATTTTAATTATTATTTAAAAATAATTAATTATTATTCACTGAAATTAAAACATCAAAATAATATCATAATGCTTCTATTATAATGATATTATTCCAATGTAAAACCTTTTAAACTATACTCAACTATTGATTTATAATGTGCGCATATTTTAGTCAATTAAACCACCTATATGAATGATGCATTAAATTCTGAAAGTAGAAGACTATGAGAAACTAAATAATTATATTATTATAGGATTATAAATAAATAATTTTCATTTTATGGATTTTTAAAAGAAAAATAAATTGTATAATTTAATATTAATAAATCATGTTTGACTATAAAAATTACTGAAATAAGCCTTTATCAATTATTTTTTCCCATATTGTATCCAAAACAAATATGGAAATAAATAAGAAAAGTTAAAATAAATATAAGATATATATTATAGATTATATAATAATAAATAAATTATGAACATCTTATAATATTATTTGTATTGATACCAAAATTACAAAACATGGTCGAAGTAATTAAATTTATTAATACCCAATGATCATAGTATGATATATGTAATTAATGTACTGATGATATAAAATTATAATAAAGAGTATAAAATTTTATTATTTATCGGTATTTATATGAAATATGTTATTTTGTAATTTTTTATTGGAGGTTATAGTGTCATCAACTATGTAGGGAAACAAGGTAAGGGTTTTCCTCTCAAATTCCTCTCATTGAGAAACTTTTGATATAATGTGCCTAATTTATTTTATTTTGTGTATATAATGAATAATTGATATATAATTTCATGAATTTAATTTTAATAATGGAATTTTACAAGACATATCTATCAATGGGTTTGGATCAGATTCTTACCCAAGTCATGAATGATTCTTGGTCCCAATTCTGATTCAATGAGACATATTACATGTTACAAACTGTGTTTCCATTGTATTGTATATTTAATTACCATGGAAATGTACTTATCATATTCTTTATTTCTTGGGATTTAAAAGTAACAATATTTACCCATATTCATTTGTTTATTGATAAATTTTTTCCCCATTAGTAATTATTTTTGGTAACTTAGATCCCCTCTTTGAGTAATAACGATTTATCTTGAACATTGTTTTTCTATGTTTGGATTCTCTGATAATAATATTATATTATAACTTATTTTATAATCCTCATTTAGAAAATTTTATTTTAAAAAAAATATGTTTTTATTATTCTTTTTGAAAACATGATTTTCTACAAAGGTAATTACAAGTATAAAAAATAACCATTTCTTAATAAAATATTTGGGACCCACGTTTTTTATAGAAAAAATTATTTAATTTTATTGGATACATTATTGACTATTTGTTTAAAAAAATTAATGGTTTTAAATTATTTCACACTTCACCTTTTGAAAAAATGTATGTGAATTATAACATCCTCTTTTTAATTAATCTTAAAAAAGTTTTTTATAATCTATTTTATGCTTTCAATTCCATTTCCCGTTCAATTTTCAAAAGTTTTTATCCTAATATGATATATGATTCACTATTTATACTCATATATATATATAGGGAATGATCACATGATTATAATTAATCCAATTCATGATATATTCGTGGATTAATTTTTCAAGAATTATTTTGAGATATTGTTTTTTTATGTATGTCAACATCCTTATAGGTTTCCATTATAACACAAGGGATTTGTAATTTTATAACCATTAATACCCTTACCATGGATATATTATTATCATTGTATCAAGTATTGACTTTGTCATATACTAATTTCATTATGTGATCTGAGAATCACATATTTCATAATTCTAATTGTATGATGGCCTCCTAGTAGGAATGTTATTCTATTGAAATATGAAAAAGTATTAGAATTATAAATATTGTTATGTAATCATAGATAATTATTATAAAATTGAATTTTTAATGTTTAACCATCAATTATCTTCATTCATATGGGTTATGATTCTATTCCCTTTTAAATTACATGGGGATATATATCAGTGTTTGGTATAATGTTGTTCCAATATAGATTGTTATTAAAATGATTACTATATAATGTTTTACTATCCTCCATAATTCATAGGATGTGTTATGATAATGTTATAATTTTTTTACATGGGGAAAATTATTGGAACTCTTGATGATTATTTACAACCAACTCAGGTTAATCATATATTGATATTTTGTATTCTTCGTTATATGGATAAAAAATTTATATAAAGCAATAAGTTCCTTGTGGAACAATATTAAAGTTCATGATGAATGTTATAGGGAAGGCATTACACATACCTAGGTGATGCGTGGGGCTATAAATTATTCAACCAACTGATGCATCATCATGTCTCATGAGACAAAAATGATTTGTGTATTTGATTTATACATACCCAATCCAACTATATGTATTGATTTTGATATTGATGAAAAATAAATTATCATAAAATGAGACCATTAAAGAAGGTTTTTGATGCCAGGAATTATGATTTTGTTCATTTTGAGATCAATATTTTTTATATCCATGTTTTAACTTATTTTGATAGATATAAGATGTTATCAATTTGAAATTGATTGCGGATTCATGTTATTTATGTATTCCTTCTATAATATTTATGTCAGGATTATGAAATGATTACATTAGTTATGTGCTTCCCTTTCAGATAATTTGATCTAACCCCATATTATGTTTCCATTTCTCCATGTTATGGAGAATTGTAGTACACATGAAATGATTATAAGGATAACATGTGTGAACTAATTTTTGGGTGATTTTGAAGACTATCCATGAATTAAGTAGTTTTTTATATAATGGTATAATGTGTATTTGATATGAAGAACATTGGATTTAATAGTTTATATTATGTATGAATCCACTAAATCTCTAAACCTATAAAATATCCTTTAGAGATAATTTCTTTTTAATTCATTATTTATTTTATAATTATGGATAGTTATGTCCTGGATTTTATTAATAGTGTAAGAACAATTATGTAAAGAATATTTCTATAACCATCCTGTCTGGGATTGTGGGTCCGAGCATCACATAGAAAAGTGGGAAGAAAAGAACATTGTAGGTCACTGTTATGGATGATTTCTCCTACTAATTCTACAAAAATGATTTTCATTCTATATTGGTAGCATAAAAATTAATTTTGGGGATACAAACATAGGAACTGTACAAGCCCAAATAGAATATTCCCCTTTAAAAGGAGTTTTAGCCAGTATAATTAGTTGGATTTGGTGGAAATTATTAGTCCTAAGGATTGGTACAAAGTTATACCAGTGTAATTATTTTGAAAGTGGAAAATTTTATCCACAACTATAGAATTCAACTAACACGAGAGGGGCCCTATAATTTTCTCCAAATGTAGAGGACATGAAATATATGAGATTAAATAGAAACTTGAGCCCTGATATGGGATCCTTTTTATCCTTTTTATTTCAGTGTTAATCCCTTTAAACTATATAGTAATATGAATCTAATGATGTCACTATAATGTTTCAATGGATAAATAGTTTTCTGAATAATGAAAATGTACATGAATTATCCCATGGGATCTAGTAATTGACATTCAAGAACACCAATTATCAAAAAAATATCACATATCTACTCATAGACAACAACCAACCCATGGAACCTTAATAATAATTTAGGGTTATTTTAATAAATGTGATATGTTGCATTGGATCATAAAATTACACTTTGTAAAGATCTATTATATTTGGGGTCCTGAAGATGAAGAAGTCATGGGTGTTGTGTCTAACAAACCCATGGTAGGGGAAATAGTTGTGATGTATCATCACCTCGTCTTATTATATCATTAAAATTTATATAATCATTATTATGTTATTTTTTATGTGAAATACAAATAATCTTAGAACATGCTCATTCATGATGAAGTAGACCTTATTCCTTCAATCTATGGTGGGTCAAAACATCTTCCCCTAACCAGAGTACAAGTTATCATTTTCGACAAGATACTATAGTTGATGAGTTTTGATCCACATGACCACCTATAACCTAATTAGTTACAGGGCTGGAGCATTCATCATAGATGATATTTTTCCACTTTCAATACTTTTCATTGGTGAGGTAGGTAGTGGAAAATTTATTTTATTAATTTACTTCATTACTATCTATAAATGTTTTCCATTTAGTGGAGTCTCAAAATCCTCCTGGATACTTCAGATAGACTATAGTTGGGAGAAACTAATCCTATATGTTTTCAATGAACATTACTAACAAATAATCCAATGGTTGTTGAGTTTTAAAGGATTATGTTCAACCCTTCCACCTAAAAATGGAACTACATACATGTTTATTCTCCTACTATTTTCACATTGAATGGTAGGAGGCCCTTTCCATATGTAAATCAAAACCAAACTGGGAGAATATTTTTTTATGGATATCCCCCCATTAAGCAATGAACAACAACACCATATTAATATACTCGAAAAAGCAATGCCTTTAAAACATGTAAAAAATGTTAGAAATGTTAGTTTTTTGTTGCTAGTTTTGGGGTACACAACATCCACCCACATTGAGAAACAAAGTTTGCATGGTTATTATCTAGGTAACCCATTCTAAAATGGACAAAAAATAATTTTTTCTAAATTAGGTGGTGAGGAAACACTGTCCATCCATTTTTTGGGTAATGATCTTGTTTAGGTTATATTGGAGAATTTTTTATTTCACTAGACTATAAGTGATCATAAATGGAACTATTCAAATAATTCTATGATACATCATAATGATTGTATTACCTTTATGGTTATCCCACCAATGAAGTGGGGTGAACATGATCTGAAGATAAAAAATAATTAGGATCTACTAGATGGGGAGCTATAAGGACTCCCATATCCAACCTTGAGTTGGAAGAGCACTATTCCTTGGTCTTAATTGATTGATTTTGGGATATTAGTTACATAAATACCAATGGATGATAGAAAATTTCATTTTGAACATCACCCCAACTAATAATTTATCCATAAAGGAGTTAATAATTAATTTATTGATAGGAGAAATATAGTGAACCATGTATATGTAGACATTACCTCAGGGACATCAGGAATACCAGAAGTCTGAGTAATAAATTTACCATGTTCAATGTTTTTTTTGGATGTTAGGTAATGGAATGATATGTGAAATCCCAAGACACAACGAATACATTCGTTTCCATGTTTGAACTCATTAATAAGTATGAACCTATCATGATAG
Organism: Viscum album; assembly: GCA_963277665.1. Classification (NCBI taxonomy): domain Eukaryota; kingdom Viridiplantae; phylum Streptophyta; class Magnoliopsida; order Santalales; family Viscaceae; genus Viscum; species Viscum album. The sequence continues at coordinate 1,135,480,129 of OY728155.1, read as the reverse complement.
TCCTTATAGGGGAAATATTTTCATACATGCTCCCTTGGAAATTTCACACTATTATTTTTATGGAGCATTAACAAGGATGACATTAAACATAGAATAGGTAAGTGGAGAAAGTCACTAAAATTACTGGACAGACAAAGAATTCCATTGTTTCCCAGCACAAAACAACCACTTCTTATTCATATTATGGGTACATCACTTGACTAACTTCTAGAGGGGATCACAAAAGATTCCCCTTCATTTTATTCTAAATGATACTGGGTATCAATCATAGTCTATTAGGGAGTATAAATGAGATAAAATTACACAAAAGAAACACCTAATTCTAATTGAAAATTTTCCATTGACCACGAGAGAGCCTACTACAAATTGATAATACATGGATTGTCTCGATGAAAAGTAAATAGTGATGAGAGAAATTAGTGTCCATGGGGCGATAAAATTTAGTATAGTCATCCTAAAAACTCACCTAGATTAGTGAAATGATTTCAAAAAAAACAATGAAATTCTACTATTTTTATATATTATTATCAATGAGAGGTTTATGAAACTACATGTTCCTTACTATGTAAATAGCTCCTTAGAGTCACCTGGTAGCTACCTGAAAATTCCAGACACCAATATTTTATGAGTCAGATATTGTTTTAATGTCATTAAAGATTTTAGAATAGAAATTATTATTATTTACTGTGGTATCATCAAACATTACAATGAAAAAATATGTTATAGACATCTCCTCTAGGACACGACCCAATAGCTGTTTTTAGAAACGTTATTTTCAGTGTATGAGGGTAGAGAACTATAGGGTAGAATACTCTACCATCCCCGAATGTGCACATGGAAAGATTGTAAAATCGTGATCCAACATGTAGTTATATTATTTAAACAAATACCCAGTGGATGTTCTATCAATATCCACCAGATTCAGGGTTTTGATCATCTGAAAGTACAGAAAGACACACTTTTCAAAAGAACTTCTTGAGTCCTATATATTTATCCAATTATATGGTAAATAATGAATTATTATTATTTGAAAGTATGAACATAATAAATTGATTATTCCATAGTAATTTTGTGTGGTTTTCATTAAGATTATCCAAAATAGATAGGTGTAGAGTTTCATATGACATGAACATGACCAGAATCTGGTATGTTGTCAAGACCTCCCATAGGTTCTCATAATCCAACTACGATTTCTATAAAGTTCAAACTTTCACTAAATTAAATGGGTAAATCTAAATCTACATTATAGTTGAGGATTAATAACATTTTTCATTCATTTTAGATTGGTGGGACAAAATATGATGTAGCGATGAGGACCTCTAATATTTTAGATCATTTGTTGGCATTGTTTTCATATAGGGCCCACCACATTATGATGAGGAGATGCATTTTTATGCTAATTTTGGTTTTAATAATATCTCTTTTTAGGTAGAGGATACCATTTTCTCATCTTGTGGGAATATATTAGATACCTACATCCCATATTTATGTTTTTCTTATTGTGACAATGCTGGTTTCAATCTTTATATCTACCCCAAATCAAGTGTAGAGGTAGATTGAAATCATAATAATAAAACTAGGGAAGGTGTTATGGAAATCCATCAAAATGATAAAAAACATCACTCATTTCCAACAACTTGTAGAGAATCTTCAAGGACATATTATCTTTAGTTTATAGAACACATATTTATAATAATTTAGTTTTTTCCTATTGTGTTTGTTGTTATAGGGATATGGTCATCTTCTTGAGGTCCTAGGTGGCTTGGGATCTTGAATGATATAGATTAATCTACTATTTATGCCCCCTATTGGAATTATAGTTCCCTTGTGGGAGTTACCCATGTGAGTGATTATATATTTCATGCAATTTATTTACAGAATAATTATTATTTATATCTCAATGAGGACCTCTATGCTGACTAGAAGATATTTTACCCTTGGAAGGACCTTTAGGGTGAATAATTTATTCATCAAAAGGAGTTCATGTATGATAGTTATTAATGTAGCTAATGACTAGAAGGATGAACATGGAACAATTAGTGGTATGGTGAGGCATTGATTCTGGTTTGATGAAAAATTTCTCCCATAAATTGGACGGGACAATAGGGGGTATAATGGAAACTAAGGGGGAAACCTCATTTGGAGTAGAGATTGTGGTGTTCCCTCAATACTAGTATCATGCATAATTTATAGGGGTATTCTAAATAAAATTACCCTCAGCATTATTTAATTCTAGATCGGTGGTCCTACATTGAAGGAAATAATTATTAGTATTATCCCTCCATAGAGGCTATATGGCTGAAGTGGGAATTACTGTATTTTGGAACTCTTATATCTCTTCTATATAGGGGATGTATGAGTAGTTTCACTCTAGGGATATAATTCATAATCAATTTGTTATAGTGATATGTGGCCTTTTCCCCTTATGAGACATATTTTGCTGGGTTTTTCTATATGTTTTTAGGGAATCAAGGATCTCACAATCACTTTTTTAGTACATAATGATGGTTTCCCACTAATACTGGTAGAAATGGGCATAGATAACCAAGATATTTCTCACTGTTATCAAGAAAAAATGGCATTTATACCCATGTTCTTTTGGAGATGTAGTGTTTTCAACCTAGGATTTGGTGTTTGGTAGCACTTCATGAAGACATATGAGAGTATTATCATCATAAGGGGAATCCCTCCTACCTCCTCGCCTATTTGGAGTAATAATGGTACCTTGACTTGATTTCACACTGCTTAGCAATCCACAATGTCTATAAAGTCAAATCCAACCAGGAATACACGTGTAATGATAGTGATACCCAATTTTATTCAATATATTAGTATTTAAGAGAATTTGATTTACATCAGGTCCTTTACTTTTTATAGTTATTATTTAGATACAAGATACATATTTTGTTGTTATATCGTCGCATGTTCTCTTTCCAAATGTAGTTTTCCAGTCACCATAATTATAATGATGATGGATCCTTCGATCATCTAATTGGATTTGAGGTCAAATCATCCAATAAAGATAATATTTCCTATTATATGACATCCTCATAGATTTAAGATATTTTAATGATACTTTTGCTAATTCCATCCTTGGGGAAATAAATTTATTACATTGTTTTCTGCCTCAATATAGTGAATAACATATGGTTAGAGGAATAATGTTTTTGGTATACTCGATGTTTCTATATCATTATCGTTTGAATAAATTGGGGTGTAACATACTCATATCATGAGGGAAAATATATGAACTATTTAAAAGATTTGAATGTGATTGAACTCTTTGTTTAGAATCCAAATAGGTAGGGATCATGGTTCGTTGTCCAGTGGAATCACTCATGGATTAGATTTTAGTTAGGGAATTCAAATATTAAATTCTAGTGGGAAATAAAAATTTAGATTCTGGTGGCGACACTCTCATTCTAGACACTATTGGGGACATTCATTGTTTAGTTTCATTTTGGGGAACTCATAGTTTAGAGTCTAATGGGGGAAATAATAATATTGATTATAGTTGGACACTATACAAAATAGAGCCTCATGGGTATGTAATCCAAGGGTTTTAATGCTATCTAGGAGGATGATCAATTAATATAGAATTCCACATCTCAATTGGGAGATGATATGGTAATAATTGTAGTATTAATCATTAAATAATTGTCTAGTTTACCATATAAATTTCAATTAAAATCCACCAAGATTAAGTGTCATAATTAATACTCATGAGACATGACCTCCCTATGTAGTTTAACATTATTTAGTAAGTATTCTTATGTTATGGAATGATAACATGGAATTTAGTGGATATTACACATTGGTCTACTAAAAACTATCAAGTCTATATATGGTATTATGAGCACATTTCATAGGAGAACAAAGCATATTTATGTTTCTTATATAAATAATTCCTATACCTTGTCCAATGTAATGGACCAAGACGTGGAAATCAAAAATTTCAATCATTATAATACAGTTTGTGTGAGTGAATACATATTAGTAGAATAAAGCCCTTATTTTCCATCTCTCTCAAGGAAGTTATCCTCTATAAATGGGTTACAAAATGGTTATTAATAACACTATTTAATGTAAATTATGGGTTACATGATTCCTTCACCATCATCAGGAGGTATAACCTTTCATAATGAGTGTTATTCTATGTTAAATGGTTACATGACCCAGTTTCATGAATTTATCAATTCATTAATGTTATTTATGTGAGATAATTCAGACAAGCCTTACCTATATGAGGCTGTGTAACTTAAATGACTAGTGTTTCTCATGGTTTAAAATGAAATGTTATATAATTTGAGATTCATCACCTACCTAAACATCTAAAAAAGATAATAAATACCCCAAAATGCGTAATTTTAGATGTATTTATAAGCCTCTATCTCATGAAAATGGATTGGTCTTTTTCTTAAGAAAATTGTAGTTGAACACTCATGGAAAAATTATCCTCCATTAAAAAATTGTAAATTACACACACATGTTAGGGGTCTGTGCAAGACTTTATCCATCGACTACAAATCTAATATTTTTACATTTATTTTATTTGATCCACATTGAACATATTTTCCAGCATCCACATGGTCCTTAGTTCAATTAAGGAGACTTATATAAATTAGATCCATAAAACTCATTTTCTTTAATTGTGATTACTCTCACATACCCAAAAGTTTCTAAAAATCTCCTCTCTCTATTTTATTTCAAGGAATTTGTGATAGAAAATATTTTAGAGAAAGGATGTATCATCAATGTGTTTGGTGATTCTAGTGGCCATTTGATAATTGTTCAAGAATGAAACCATTGGTATTTTACTTATGATACTCTATCAAATTCACTACCAATGAAGATAAAAATCATGGACAATGAGTTATAAATAGATTATCATTATATAATTTTATTCTCTTATTTATTCATAAAAGAATATTATTTAAGGAAATTTTTTTATTACACTATTAATGGGCATATAAATATACCACAAACCCCATCACAGGATTATGAGGGCTACTTTTATTTTATTTCATGTTACTCTGATAATGATAGAGTTATTCACAATAAATCACACCATATAGGATATTTTACTCAAGTGGTACCCAATTACTAGATTAGAAAATATCCTTAATTCTCTCCCACTACTTGGATATTCAATGGTTTGTGATAATTTCAATGAATTAATCCTTTGGCACTCAAAACATAATTGATTTTAATTGGTTTTAGAGGGTCTTTTTATACTTTCATGGTATCCAACTTGGTGGTTTTCCATACATAACCCCCATTTATTACACATGTATAGTTTAAGCACATGTCAGAACATTAATCTACATAAATCATGATACAAATTGTTTTGTGTTTATATTGTGGTACCCTAATCTATTTTGAGAGTATGTGTTAGAATATTATACATACATTTTTATTTAGACCGTGATCCTTGGCTATATCCGGGGATAGGATTCCATAACAATTGAGATTTATAAAATGTGATATATGCATTATAATAATTTTATAGACTTTTTTCAAGTATATTTTTAGTGTTTAAATATATGATATCTTAGTAGAAAATATTTAACGAATATTACCAAGGTTTATTTTGGCTAAGGAGATTGATAATATTAACTACGATCTTACTTCTTTGAGAATTATGCAAGAACAATATTGACACAGTTTTATATCCTTATAACCTATATATCTAATTATTTAGATTAAACCAAACATACTTGTTTATATATGTTTTAGGGATTTTTTGGTGGAGTTATCATGAATTTCAAATCCCTGAGCAAGGAAGACATCTGGATCGTGGAGTTTAAGGATATTTTTTAATAATAATTTTTACGGGTTGTTTTTGTTTTTCCATATATTAGGGTTTAATATATGTTCTACTATAGGTTATTTTCATATACTTTTATATTGAATGGAATTTAAGAATTTATCATTTTTTTATATAAGTTGCACATGAATTTCTTAATGTTCATTGTTTATTGGTTTTAATTATATTATATTATATTATGATGTAGAGAAAATATGGTAATTCCTACAATTTATGTGATTTTTACATCATGATGTTAGTCCCTAACTCATGTCCTATTATTTGAGGTTATCTGGAGTCATACTTGATTACACCATTATTCAATGGAGGGGTATCGATAAGGTCAAGTTAATAAAATTATCTTAACAACCAAGGATAAGGAGTCCAAGTAGTCATCATTGTTCATGTGATACCAAGGTAGTTAGTCTTGTTAAAAAAATTTTGATAGAAAATTCATGCATAATTATGCCTTATAATAATTCTCATTAATGTTTTTATACTATATAGATGAATCTACCTCAACACTCACACAACTCTCTATGAAATAGTTATTTATAATTTTAATACATTTTTATATTCTATACTGTTAATACCTATGAAATAATAAACATTATGAGTGTAAGGGAATGATTCATTTGATTTGGAATGATGAAAAAAAAATTCAATAAATAATATAGATAAATTTTAGGATAAAACTATCAGTTCCAAAAAAGTAGTGTAAAATTAATTATCTGTATTATTTTCAAGATATTGAATAAATGATATTATGAATCATCTTTAGAGAAGATAAGGGAATCACAATAAAGAAAAAGTATCTTTTTTCATGTATCATATGTTAGTTTTTCTCTAACCATCTCTCCTCCATATAATTCTCCTTTTGAATTTAATTTATATCAAGGTATCATCTATTAAATTTAAATAAAGAGGATATTCAAAATACTTATTTTCCTCACTATGGATACTACATTTGTTTTTAATTACCTTCATATTTTTTAATTCTATTATAGTATTAGTGAAGGTGATAAATAAAATTATTATAGTATATCATGATACATTATTGGTAATAAATTTTAATCATATTCTCATCAATTCTAAAATTTTAATGTCAAATTAGATCACCTAATGGTTATAGTGAAAACCTGAAGGAAATATAAGTTAATATAATATTTTTTTCAAAAGAGTTTGGTCACATTTAATGGCATTGTCATGGAATATTATAACTATTGAATAAATTTATTTTTACCATACTATGATAATGGTTGTTAACAAATGGTAATTACCCTAAACAATGAATGTGATTCTCATTTTCAAAGGGATATACGGGTATTATCAATAGTCGCTGTAAAAAGTAATGACCTTTATATCCACTAATAATTTTAAAATGGATAAATATTAAAATTATTTAGAAACAATTGTGTGGAGAAATATTACAATAAATAAAAAATAAGTTTGGCTATTGTAAATTTTCAAACCATATCTTTGAATGGTTAATGATAGGTAATTCATAGTAATATATCAATCCAAATGCTCACTTTCTTCCTATTGAAACACAATATGTTTGTATCCATTGAATATAAATAATTGTGTATTCATGAATCAAATTATTATAGGGATACCTAGAGAAATGTTTTTTATAAAGATATGGTGGTATTACCATTATAGGGAAATGTATTATTTATAATGAGACTAAAAATGTATGAATCATATATTAATAAAAAATTGAAATAAAAATGATACATAGGATATTTCTAAGGATATTTAATGATTATAATTCCATTAGACATTATCTATTTAGAAAATTGAACAAGGTATCCTTTGTGCTATAATGAAAAAACATAGGGTTCCAATGATGACAAGTATTGATGGATACATTTTATGGGATATACTCAAAAATATTGGTAAGTATATCATAATAAATTGTAAAACACCAAACCAAAACCAAATTATTACCAAACCTTACAATAATATAAGATCAAGGAAGCCTCAGTAGTGATCCAATACTATAAAATAAGATATAAATGATAAACCATATAAATAATTCTGAGTTCAACAATGATAAAAATGGTGTACTAAATATTTGATAAGAGATTATATACACACATAATTTTGGATATAAAAAGACTTCTAGTGAATATCAAAACCCATCCTTATCATTACACACTATAAAAACTAAAATTTATAGTTGTTTTTTAGAACATTGTTGGTGAAAAAATTGAGGAGAGTGAAAAATAAAAATATATAAAAATATGTTTAGTATACTAAAACATCATGATAGAATGATATTTAACTAATGAAGAAATGAAACTATTATAAGTACAATTATGAAAGTGGGATAACATCAATATGGGTGTTTTCATTATTAAAAATATATATTAAATTGGAAAAAATGGTATATGGATCATTTTTTTAAAAATACATGCGCATATTTTATAGAATTAAAATAAGATCGTATCCCTTGATTTTATTTCTTAGCTATATGTAAAATTAGTCATGAGGATTATTTATGCACCATTATTAGTTATATTAAAATTTTATCCAAGGTTTGTAATGTTCTTTTGGAATATTTGTTAATGGGAGATGAAAGGTAAATATTAGTTATAATTAACATACCTAAAAATATGGATAATTATAATGTAATTTACACAAATTAAGGACATGTTAATGGATTTATTTATTTATTTTCAACCAATTTGGGATCAAAATCAATCATTAGTTAAGTTATACTATTAATAAGTTTCCTATAAAAACAAAAAATTGGATCAATATAAATTTTTGTACGTAAATAAATGTCAAAATTTAAATTTTTGTACTATGTTATAGAATTGAAATTATTAAGACATGACCTTGAGAATGAAGCAGGGGAGAAAATATAACATATATAGAAACTAAAAAAAATAATAGGCAATAAAAGATTTATTTATATTACACTATAATGTATGTGGAGTTCTGTGTTGGTGATCTTGGTTTTTTAAAAATTCTAATACAATAAGGCATCATGGATTTAGAGTGAATTGAATGTCATGTTCAAGGTATATTTTTTCATTTGAATTCATTGAGTTCATATGAGTTATAGACCATTTATTTTCATAGCCATTTAAACATTCAAAATATCATTGAATCTTCTATTTATTTTAAATAAGAAATTTCATAACATATCCAATACATTTACTCAATGGTGACTAGGTAAAATTTTATCCCAATCTATAAAATGAAGAATAGAAATCATCATCCTTGAAAAAAAATATTTGGACCAAAATTAACTGAAGAGTCAATGTGTTGTGGAGAAATCAATAAGTTTTAATTGAAAACATGGTATCTGAAAGTGGTGGTGGAGGAAAAATATATGATTTATTTTTCATTTATTTTAAAAATAATATTTTTATGGCGGAAATTTTTTAATAGTGAATGAATGTGATAACCAAAACCTTTCCCAAATACAAATAAAATAATATAACTTATACATATAATTTTTTAGAAAATAAAATAACTATATTTTTTCATATTAAATTAATATAAATAATTGATATGAAATCGCTATTTAAGTTAAAAAATAATTGAATATAAATAAAAATAGACTTCATAATTAGGAGTTATAAACACATTAGATCACATTCTCTAATAAGGAATATGGATATGACAATCAAAGTGAAAAATGAGAAAAAATTAACATCAAAATAAATATGTTTTTTAATAAATCTAATAAGAAAAGGTTTATTAAATTATAATAAAATTTAAATTTGTATAATCATAATTTTTATATACATACATTTTAAACAAAAAAATCACCATCAAATTATATGAAAATTATGTTTATGGGAGTTTTTGGAAATAAAATTTATTGATTTTACTAAAAACAGTATGAAATTATTTATTTATTATATCTAAATGAAAATATAACAATTAAAATTATTACAACATCAAATAATCAATAATTAATAGTATAGTAATAATAATAAAATGTTATCATGGTTTTTTACTTTAAGATGATGAACTATTTTATGTAGACCAGGAGATAACATATGATATACATTATAAACATTAATTAATTTGATATATGTGTTATAATTGATTCCATTGGAAATTAAATTCATGAATGAAACATACTTGTTATAGTTAAATATATTTTATCCCTTGTGTATATGTTTTTATAATCATAATGATCAATATTGTATTTTTATTTAAAATTGCAATCAAGGAAATGTTATATTTAATGTAATGCATATTTATATTAGATAAAAGAAAATATATAAGCTTCCTCTATCTATAAACTTATTAAAATGATATATCTCCAACTTCTAATAATGATTCATTTATTTTTTGAAATCGTCCAATTCCATTATATAGATAACCAAAGTAAATATATCCTTTATAATAGTGGTTTTAATAATGTATTATAGTTAACAATGAGATATACCATCAATTTAAATTATAATCTTAGAGAAACACATTGTATATCATATAAAATTTCAAAAACATAACTGATTTAACATGACTAACCAATATTTAGAAAGAATGGACTTTGACCAACTAAAAATGAAACCTCATAATTATACAAACAACAGTTTAGAAAATTAAAAGTAATAATTATTTAATGTCACAAATAATATTTTACCTTAATAAAAAGAACTTATGTATAGAAAAATTTATCAATAAAGATTATCCATTTCATTCACTGATTGTTTGACCAGTGAATGGAGCTATTATTTACCACCACACATTTTGGAAAAATATTGTTTCATTTAATGATGATAGTTGAATAATATTTTAATTGTAACATATTCTAATGGTAAGATTTAAAATCATACAAAATGATTTAATGGGACTTAAAAATTGGAAAATCAAATTTTTTCAATGAAAATTGATTCACTATGAATGAAAATTATAAATATCTCAAGAAGCTCAAACTCTCTGGAATTTTAATGACAACCAATTTTATTTTTCTTCTAATCATTTTTACATTTTTGTCTTATTCTATAATCATTCTAAGAGATATTCCTATGAACCATAAGCCTCACTGATTAACTATATATTTATCTAGAAAATTAAACAATGTGGGTACCTATAATTGTAACTTCTAGATAATAATTTCCATACACTTATAGTTAAAATAATCAATGTTCTAGGATACATAATTTTATATCCTTAAAATAAATTTTTAAAGAGTATAGATTTTTTATCATTTACCTCATTTTCAAAAAACTAAAATTAATATGTTAACTACATCAAAGTTATGTGTCTATTTTAATGTTAACATTCCATTTCTATAAAGCTCTTATTTTATATTTTTCAAAAATAGAACTTTGTTCAGACTATACAGAAATTGGAAGTTATTGATATAATTTTGTGAGTTTTTTTGCCTTGAAAATAGTTTAATATTCAATTAAACCCCCAACACACACACACACACACACTGTATCCATGATACCTCGAAATACATTAGGAATATGAGCTACTCTTGATATTTTCTTTATATTGTCATATACTAGAGAATATTTCAATGTTAGAAAATATTCTAGTTATCTCACCTATCATCTTAAATGAAAATAAACCTCTACTCTATAGTGGAATGGAATATGTGTACTATATATATTTAATATATATCATTATCATCAACATTGGAATGAGATGTTATATTGTACTGAAAATAGAGTACAAAATTATAGAAATTTTTTTTACATCATTTAATGTAGATAAAAAATAGATCTTGTGTTGAACCAAATGAATATAATAAACCACTTTGTATTATTTATGGAAACATATATAATTAGATACCTTTTTAGTTATTCATTTTTACATGTAGGAAACATGATTTTACCCACATTGGAAAATTAATGGTATTTGGGAGTAGGAGAGTAATGAATCAAGTTGAGTATCAACTATAGGATCAAAATAATTATGTAGATGATCAATTTACATGAGGGGGGGGGGTTAATGGTAAGTTTAAAAACTTTTAGTTTTATCCTTAAGGAAAATGATGTTTATCAAAGTTAAACAAGGGAAATTCACAAGACCTCTTTTAGTTATATAATCTTTCTAGGTTCTTGAAATATGATTCTTGAATGGAAACATTAGAAAAGATTACAAGGAAAATATTCTTACTTAAAGTATATGGAGTCTTTTTAATCAGAGTATACAAAAATAAAATAAAGCATAATAAGGTTATACATTCTTCCATCAACAAAATATTGTGGATATAAACTTAAAACAAAAAAAAGTAACAAGTATGAAATCTTTTAACCAAAATAGTAGGGTATCCAAAAAACCATTTATAAAGGTCTCTTAATTTATAGTTCCATGAAATTCTGTCTTACCCACACCAGGGTAATCCCGATATAGAAATATCAGATTATGTCTTCCTATCTCCACAAGCCCTCATACATTAAGGCATTCGACACCTCTGTCTTCTTATCCCTGAAAGTCCTCATGCTTTAAGGTAGTCGTCAACTATGACTTACTATCCCCAAAATCCTTAATTGTACCCAATAACAATTGGAGTCACACGTAGCAAGCTGAAGAAGTTGTTCAGTATGCATAAAGCATGATAGTCTCCCTCTCTCAAAATCACTTCAGCAACATGAAATCTCTAGAGTGATTGAAGAGTCTTGGATCTCATTAAAATGAACTCCTATTTATAGGAACTTCTAAAATGGTCGGCTCCTTCCTCAAACAGTAATATTTTTCATTGAACCTTAGAGGGACATGTACATGTGTCACTCAAAGAACGGTTAGTTAGAAACCGATTGTATGACATAGTTTCATAACCATAAAAAGTGTATGAAAAATATGGTTGCTTAACCAACTTTATTTTTAAGAGTCTTAGGAAAAAGAAAGTTAGAAATATAAGAAAATAAATGATTGGAGACTATAAATCAAGGATATTAAGACTCTATTTTCCAATGAATTTAGGACCTAAATTACGAAGATTTCGAAGTCTGAATTCTGAATAATTGGGAGTCTAAATTCTGAGGAATTCAATGTCCGAATTCTGAGGAATTGGGAGTTGGAATTCTGAGGAATTCAGAATCATAATCCTAAGGAATTTAGAGTTTGAATACTAAGGAATTTAGAGTCTTAGTTTTAGAGAATTTTGAGTTATAATTTTAGAGAATTCAGAGTCTGAATTTCATAGAATTCAGAGTCTAAATTTTAGAGAATTGGGAGTCTGAATTTCATAGAATTCAGAGTGTGAATTTAAGAGAATTCAGAGTTTGGTAACCGAATACTATATAACCAAGGATTTATAGGATTCTGAGTTTTATTTGTGAAACTGATTTTTACCCTTAGGAATAAAAAGAGTTTGATTTAATGATACTATAAAATGAATAATGAAAACATTTTTAAGGGTATAATTCTTTGGGGAAGAAACAATTCATTATTATGATAATTCTTAGGGAAAATACAAATTTCCTTAAGATAGAGTGTTTGTGATTGTAAAAAAATAGAGGAATATAAAAGTCTTCAGGAAACCTTATTGACTCAACATCAACAATCTAATTTCCTCCCAAGGGATCCTATAGAGAAAATGTATCAAATATTATTTTAATTGTATATTAGATTCATTTTACTATAGAAATGAAGATAAAAAAGAAAAATATTGTTGAAAATATAGATGGAGTCTTTTCCTGGGAATGAGAATAAAAATTAATATTTCTTGGGTACAATTATGAAATAATAGATATATAGGTAGATAAAATCATCAGAGAATTATTGAAATTCAAACTTTTTTTAATGTGATATAATGAAAAAAATACAAGTTTAAAAATAAAATAGTTTCTTTCAAAAAAAATTGAAAAACAATATATGTGAAAGTGATGTATATTTGAATAATGACAGTTTTTATCAACTCATGAGGTACTTATTAATTATTGGTTAATGTAGTGGTACATGAAACTATTATTATGAAATAAATGATAGGTATGAGAGAACCATATATAATAATGATATACAAGACTTAAATGAATTCATTTTCTATGAATGAAACAATACTATTAAAGTAAAGTAAAATTTATATAGAATATAATATAAGAAAAAAAGACTAAAAATATAATAATAAGTGGAAAAATGTTAACACGGAAATAGATTCCTATTATAGAAATGAATATTGACTATCTAAAAGTGGATTATAGATTAATGATAATTTTAATTTCTAAATATTATTTGAAAAAACCTCTAAACATAATGAAACACTTTCCATGGAAATGGTTAGTGAACCATTAATCTTCATGTTTATAATGATATAAATGAATATCCTTTGTATTAAGATAAACTCAATGAATATCTTCATCAGTTATAATATGTTTATAATCCACTTTAGAAAAAGTATCAAAATGAAAATTTTGGTATGGTGTAGATAATAATGAATTTTTCTAATCATCAAGTTGAACATTATTCAAGACCAACAATTGTTAAACATTCTACCAATCACGCAAAAGTGATTTAGATGAAGTTAGACAATAAAATTGAAGTAATTTAGTTTCACGATTTATCAAAAAAACATAAGAACATAGATAATATAGTCACTTTATAGATATCATCAATGTCTAAATCGGGGATACGGTAAAAATAATCTACCAAAATAATGTTTGGTGAGAATTACCCTCTTTTATAAAATATGAGGAATCAAAAACATAATATGATACCATTATTCTATAATTTTATAAAAAAACATTATTAATCAAAATTCCTTCTTCATAAGTCCAAATATTTTAAAATAGAATGAATATATATTTTGAAGGAATTTTCTACTCTTAAAAATTTATTTATAAAGAAATTTTGGGTTCCCAAAGTATTACTCACTAATATATAAGTACCTATGAATATATATGTACCAAAATACATAATTATAAAAATAAAATGAGTGGAAGTTGACTACTATGGGTAGTAACAACAAATACATTGTTTCACACTGCTTTTAGGGAGGATTCTAATAAATCTTCTTCATAAAACTAGAAACACGGATAGGTTCCTACATCTGTGACATATACTTTCATTCCAAATGTGGTCTATCACAATGAAATTTTGCAATGATTCTTAGGGACTCACATTGGATAAGAGGATGAGAGGGTGATCTTATATCACCCTATTGGGGGAAATTATTTCCTACTCTCAGTCTGTCTTATTGATTTATGACAAAGTCATGAATCCTCCCCAAATCCCATTATGGTAAAGGTTATACCCTTTTCATAGATATGATTTAAACCATATGGATACATGAACACCACTATTTATTCAAGTTTTCAAATATTTCTCTTAATAAATTTTTTTTTGGATTAATACTGACTAGATGTGCTCTTTAGGGTTTATTACCCTTGTGGGAGGACGCTGGTATTTTTTATTTTGGATTTAACCTCAGTGAGGTGTACAAAATATCACATAAAAATAGGAATCAAAACCCAAATAATTCAATTGAATTTTCAAGTATTAACCCCAAAGAGAGTACCATAATGGTGTTACTTTCCCCATAATAATGGAATGATCGTCATGGTTCTCTAAGACCACATGACTCAGCCTCAGATCAGGAAAAAAGAGATGAAATAATAACACTCATAGTTCATAAGAGAATACCAATATATTTGAAATTATGGATTACACATTGAGATTACTATAATTATAAACATGTAACATAAAATAGTATACAACATGAAATAAGGTGGGACTTATGGATGATCTTTGTTGGGATAGCTAAAATAGTTTGTGGGTAAGGTGAGAATATGTTTTGGGTTTAGACTTAGCAGGATTTCAAAGTATCCTGAACCATGAATATTAACTCAAATCATGGTTAATTAATGGTTTTGTTGGGGAATACATCTATGAATATACCCATATATTAGGACCCATGTGGATTGTCTCTACTCATTGTTACTTAATGGTTTTGATTGGGAACACACCTAGGAGAATTTCCTCATGTTAGGAACCATTAGGAATATATAAAATCATGGTTATTTAAATTTTTTATTATGGATTACATCTTTTAAAATTCCTAGGAGGAGTATCTTGACAAATGGTGAATTAATGGATTTCTTGTGGCCTACAGCTATGAGGATTCCCATGTGTCTAGAACCATGAAGTTTATCTCGACTCAATGTTATTTAAAGGCTTGGTTGGGGATTACACCTAGGAGTATTCCCATATATACAGAACAATGATGAGTATCTAAAATCATGGTAAATTGAGGGTTTTTTTCAGAATTACACCTTTTAGGATTCCCATGTATCTTAAACCAAGAGGAGTACCACAACTCAAGGTGAATAATGATACCCATGAGAATAATATAGAATCAATTCTAATTGATGATTTGGTTGGGGATAATACCTATAAGAATTAACCGATTTTTGGATCCATGATAAGTATCTCAAAAAATGGAGAATTATAGGTTTGTTTGGGGCTTACACCAAGGATGATTACCATGTAGTAAATTTGGGTCTTATGCCTAGTAATAGGTCCATGTATCTATAGACAATAGGAGTATCTCGACTTAAGGAAAATATTGATAACCATGATGAGTATATCAACTCATTTTTAATTGATAATAACATTTAAGTGTATCTCAACTCAATGGTTATTGATGGTTTTTTAGGGGGAATACCCATAGGAGGGTTCCAAATGGATCTGGAACCAAGAGGTGTATCTCTACTCAAAGTGGATAATGAAAAGTTTTATAATTATCTTGAATCATTGGTTATTGATGTTTTGTTTGGGAATTACTACTAGGAGGATGTAAATGTATCAGTAACCATATGTATTGTCTCAAATCAAGGTGAATTGAATGTTTGTATGGGTATTAAACCAATGAGGATTCCCACGTATCTGGAACTATGGGATGTATCTTGACACATGGTGAATTAAAAGGTTGTTTGTAAATTACACCAAGGAGGATGACCATGTATTTGAAACCAACATGTGTATCTTGAATAAATGAGAATAATGATAACCATGAGGAATATATGAACTCAATTGTAATTAAATATTTTTTTGGGTATTAAACCTAGGAGGAAGCAAGTTTATAGATATGTTCATGAAGTATAATATTCTCACCTAGGAGTTTCTACATGGTGCTTCATGATAAGGTATCTATATTGTACTTTATAAAGGACTTACACATATATTTTTTCACAAAGGATATTACACATAGGATTAACCCCATAAGTTCATCAACATAGGTTCCACAAAAATTAATACTGTATGGGTTTAGCCACATAACATTTTTATAGGGATATTCACAGAACACTATTTAGAGGGATCCTTACATAGCACTATTTGTATAACATTTAATGAAGTTCCTTTGTGGAGGGAATACTTTGTAGATAGAATCCATGATGAGGTATTTCTTTGAGGAGGGCCTTCATGAGATTACATCACCAAGGTCCCCCCTTATTTGGAACATTTGAATTTTACATGACTGTTTTCAGGAGATTGAATCTAGTCTAATACCCAATGTCTCTACTATTTGTTTTATGTAGTCTCTAAATGGGTGTTGACAATTATAGTTTGTTCTTCATAAATAATTTCCCAAAATATTAATCAAAATAGAATTTTCTTCATATAAATAGGAGGCTACATAGTAATGGTTCCCAATAGAATTGTGATTATCTATGTGGAAGGGAAAAAATTACCACCGTGTACTGAATATAACTTCATTTTGTACGTTGCGTGTTTTTAGAAATACATTTAAGTCTATGTAGTTAGAGCAATGAATTATAAAGAAAAAATCACCACATTTATGAAAATTCTTCCATGAATAGATTAAAGCGATATATAGTAGGAGAAAATTACTATGTGGAGGAAAAAATCAACACATCGGAGGTGCCAATGATAGAGAATCCATGAACTGATTTTAATGTAATGTGGTCATAGAAAACTATTATACGGTATATTGGGATTTGCCAATTTTTATTTAGGCTAAAATAAAACTTGAATTAGAAAATTCATAAATATTAATTTGTAAGTCTAATCAAGCTCCACATATAGACAAATTAAAGGTTATGAACCAAACTAAGCCTCTAGGCTATGGGGTATACACCCTATACAGATGTTTTTGATGAAACAAATTTCTCAAAAGACACTCAAAAATAAATTATAAGGCGCCAACACCATTTTAAAATTTTTTTTTGAAATCCATTAAATTCTTTAATGGAGATTCTCAGCACCATGTCAACAGATCATGAAACTTTTATATGGAATATTTATCCTTCAATGTGTGAGTATTTTTCTACTACATGGAAATCTGAACTACTTTTTATTCTAACATGGTGATACATTTCTACTCAAACGAGACAGGTGGTGTCCGAGTGAGGATAATATCACGGGTCATATAGATAAGTGTGTGGATTGAATTATTTTTTATTCCATTATACATATACAATGGTTTCTCTATACATTACACCATATAGAATATAATATCACAATCATTAAAAAATTTGAATTAGGACAGTTTATTTTAAAATAATATTAGTATGAATTCATAGTTAGATTAATAGGAGTCACTATATGAGGTAAGAAAAGAGTTCTATCACATGGGCTATTTGTAAACAAAGAGTTCCCCCTAGTCCCTCAATTAAAATGTTATTATTTTCTAAAATGGGAAAAATCTCATGTCCTTTTCAGAACAAGAAATTTATTATAAAGCTATTATTTTTTTAGAGAAGTGTTTTCTTTGAGATTTTGGACCTGAAAAAATTATATGTGCTGGAGAATCTCAAGGAGATGTTTTGGGTTGGTATCATGCTCTGAAGGGTGTCTCAGGTGTTTATGTTGATAGTGGAGTAAATTCTGGAGAATTTGTAGCTGAATTTCACTAAATATAACCCACTATAAAAAGGAACACATCCTAATGAATCCCATGGAATGGGTGAGACTTATAAAACTGAGGGTGATACAACTGGGTGAGCATGGTGGCCAAGTATATTTGTTGGGAATAACATCTTGGATTTCCAACAACGTTGTGGTGCTCATGGGATTAGTGTTTTAGTTGTTATTTTAACCAGGTAATTTTTCAATAGGAAATAAGTGGGCTGAAATTCTTATCCTAAACATTTAATTTGGATTGTTAGAAAGAGGAACATTCCTACGATAATTAGGATGGTATAAATGGTCATGTTGGTAAATTCACTAACGATATCAGTTGAGGGGTACCATTATGAGAAATAGGTACTGAAATGGGCCTTTGGTGTTTTTCTAGGGGTGTTGGGTCATCATGGGGTTATTGAGAGTTTAATCACAATGTGATGCAATATACAATTCCCCCATATGTAGTTTAAAACATTTAGTAAATGCACCATTTTACACCTTTGGATTTCTAATACTCCTTCTAATCTCTTATCATTTCTCACATGCAACGTCTAAGAATGATCTCACTATTTCTTCTCTCAAGATTTCATATGGGCAGGGGTGCTCTTATGGTGATTCTTGATCAATTCATGGTGTTATTTTTATGCATCCTCTACTTTCATCTATTTTTTGATTCCTTTTTGTACTTTGATTTATTATGCCTTTACTAGGGTTTTATCACTAATCCCATTAGGGAATAGTGGATTCAAATAAGGATGATATGTTTTTTTCTTGATGATGATAAAGGGTGTCTGGTGTAGATTAACACATTCCATTGCATGAAATTTATATAAAAGTATATCTCTCAATGAATTTATTTTTTATTTGACATAAATCCAATTAAATTTAGAAATGAATAAAGCATGTTAATTGGGTATTTGTGTTTATTACATTCAGATTTGTTTCAGGTGTGGATCACACCTTGTTTCTCAGGGTTTTAGCAAGTAGTTATATATCAGTGAAATTTTAGGCATGTTTTCCTATCGATATTTAATTGAATTAAATTTTGAACTAATTATAAATTATTATAATTGAATAGAATAATTAATTATTATATTTTGTTACTTATGAAATGTTCTCAAGAGTCAATACGATCATAGAAAGGGTCTGGATGAGATTATGTGAGATTAGTTGGGAAGTGAATTAAAATTAACTACCTTGTAGTGTGGTATGTGTTACTTTAGAATAACCCTTTCGGGTATGAATATTATTAATGTGGAATGTGATATGTTGTTTCTCCATTGTGGTGACTGAACATTTTATAAATAGAAAATTCTTATTTAAATTAAATTTTTATAAATAAAATGAATGTGATAAGGTCCAGGGAAAACTATTGGAAACTATTTGATGTCTTGGTCAAAGATGGATGAGATTATAATTATAATTATGTTTCTTGAGACATGAGTATCCCAAATAAAAATAAAATAAGTCAATTATATAGATTTTAAGTTCTTTAGATAGGTTCACTTGGATCCCTTGAGTTGGTGTGTGGAATAAATTAGGAATGCTTGTCTTGTGTAGTTTCTTTTAGAAACATGAAGTGAATTAAATCCTTTTGGATATTTTGGATTAGTGTGGGGTGATCCTTCCTTTTACACTTATATGTGAATACCAAAGTGGGTGGACCTTGGGTATATATACCTTCCTAGATGTCTTGGGAAGTTATATGGGAATTATTCATTCAATATATGTGATGTTATGATAGATATTCATGTGAGGCTAGTGAGTCCAGGGACTGGTAATGATTATTACA
This sequence comes from Viscum album, assembly GCA_963277665.1. Lineage (NCBI taxonomy): Eukaryota > Viridiplantae > Streptophyta > Magnoliopsida > Santalales > Viscaceae > Viscum > Viscum album. The sequence continues at coordinate 1,135,459,745 of OY728155.1, read as the reverse complement.
AGGGATGTGATGCCCTTCTTAGTGATGATATTGGACCATGTGTGGAGGATGAGATAGAGGAACCCATTTATGTTATCTTAACTATGATTTTTCCTAGGGGAATTAGTGGGATCCCCAATATTGTGAAGACCCTTTAGATGGTGATAATGTGGAGATAAGTATCATAAATCTTGATATTCATCATAGAATCAAAGAATTAATGATGATTATCTTGAGTGGGTGCTATGAAGGGATTTCGGATGTTCACTAGAGTTTCCTTGGGAGGATACATGTGATTGGTTTGGTTTTGTGGTGGAACCATTTAGTTTTACATGAGGTTCTTGGGAGGTGGGACCACCAAGTATGTATGTGATTCAACTTGAGATTCATAGTTACCCATAGACCTACGATGTATGTGTTTCATATATATATATATATTTGTGTGTGTGTGTGTCGTATTTTTGAATGAGGCTTATGGAACCAAGGATGGGATATTTTCCCATGTAATGAAGGCATAATACCTAGTTCTAGGTACGGTATGCAACCCCTACAATGTGTGAATTTTCCTATTGTTTTAGGATAAAGGAAACACCTCATGGTTGACTATGTTTTAGATATGGTCATATTTCCCTGAGTGGATTAGTTATGTTTTATGGATGGGTGTATTTATCAATAATCTCTTTTCATTATTTGGGTATGGGTATATTTCCACTAGCTGGTTTATTTTTCACACATACACTCCATATAGAGGCAATGTAGCTTTGATATTTATATACTGGTACCAACCAAGACACTGTACCATGGGTGGTAAATGTGATGTTCTCAGAGAAATCTTGCACTGACCAAAATAGTAATAGTTGATCCTGAGTTTCAACATATAACATGAGGATTCAATGGGAATATTTTATTTATTTCTATTACCACATTATATTAATTTTTTAGTATATCACATAGAACATACATTTTTTTAATTTTTAGTTTTGGGGTCATATTGGTAGTTACATATTGAGTTGAACTCACACCATGGTCAGATTCCCATGAAACTTGTGTATCAGAACATATCTCCAATAGTAATAGGTTTAGAAAGGTTAGAGGCCCATTTTAGAATGATTGAAGTTGATTGCTTGAAAATAGTCTAATTACTGAGTTGAGGGGTGGTTCATGGAAGTAGTATAACCTTGGACATTAATTTATTTTACATGTTTTATATAGGATCAACCTAGTGGGTGGTCATTGTTACCTAAATATATGATTCCAAATTTAATTTTGATAGATAATGATTCTTTTTATTATTGATATTCATTCAATAATTTTTTTCAAACATTACTGGGTTATTTTTTATTGTTTATTTACTCTGATATAAGGGTATTGTTCCCAATGTTAATACCATTGAATATTATTTGTATTAGAAGGCCTTTGAATATTGGGATGTACACTTGAGGTCACATGGAAACTCCTGATCAAGGCATCGATTAGTGGTCTGGGGAAGTGGGGTTAACAATGTTGTATCAGAGAATATTTTTCTTTGTCTTACTATTTAAGGATATGATAGATAGAATTAAGTAAGTTTCATATCTTTTCATTTATATATAACTGGGGTATCATGAAAACCTTTTTCAATATAATTCATATGTCAAATCTGGCATGTGATTGTGTTTTTAGTTTTTAAATTTAATGGTTCTCCAATTTCACCATGTGTGACTCACATGAGTTTTGCTATTTATGATTTATTTATTTCATTTATTTGACTATAGGAAAGATGCTCAGATATATTCATATTTCTTGTCATATAGGATTCACACGACACATGTGTACTTGTGATTGTAATTTATTTCATCCATTATGGGGGTTCAACTATATAATGTTTAATGATGACTTATAATGTATTTTTTTCATAAATGTTATTGGAGTAATTCAACTCAATTGAACCAAAATTCATTTTCATTTAATTAGAGGTCACGTGATTCTTAAGGAAAGATTTCTGTTCATAATAGTTTTATAGTACCTATTTTAAGGTATGTATAGTGACCCTTAGTAGGTTGGTACATACATTCCATTCCCTGGGGATGGTTCTACATAGGAAAATACATGTAGTAATTTAAAGTGTAAAAAACCAAAATAGTGTTTTCACATTTCACTCCTTGGTTACATTATACATAACTAAACCATATGACTCTGGTATAATCGACATAGATCATCATAGAATGATATTTTTATGTGTGTGATATAGAGAGAGACAGATAGTATTTGTGTGTGTGAACATGATTACATCACTGAGATTGTGGTAAATATGGGATTTGGAATGTGATGACAGATATTTATGTGTGATGTGTATGGGTAGTTTGTAATGTCAGTTTCCAGGTGGTATATAAGATGCGAGAAATGGTTTCACTACATGAGTTCTGATTTATATGTTATATTACCTATGAGATAGGTGGGATATCCTAGTGCCTGTGAGATAAGGTTTTTGATATAGTGAACCTTGTTTTTTATAAATAGATATTACATATTATTAGGTTAAAATTAAATATATTACATAAACAAATGCATGTGGGCCATATTAGTTTTTTTTGGAAAATAAGTACACAATATTTTAATTTAGTGAAGGATCTTAAAAATCTCCAATAATGTTCTTCTCCTTAATTACTCTTTAAAAATATACCCTACTTAAAACCTTCCTTCACAATAGGAGGAAATGTGACTTAATAAAGGTTGATCTCATATTCTCAGTAAGCGTAAACCAGGGAGATAATTAAGAACAACATGACCATAACTGTAAAGACCCGCAAATTTCAAGGAAATTTTTTTCTTAATTTGCTTTGGAATTTTACAAGAGCGCAGCTTCAGACGGCACCTGATTCCGAGGCCCGGTGTGCCCGGAATCAATTTCCGAAGTTTGGCTCGGGTACGTTCAGTGAACGGACGAGCGAGTTTTTCTATCTTTTGAACCGGTGCCCAGAATCGAATTCTGAGGGTACCGATGAAATCGCAGCGCCGATATTTGCTTAGAAACGCCTCTTCCGGAGTTGCGTTTGCTCAGACGTGGTTTTTAAATTTCGGGGCTTTAAGTCAGAAATAAAATAAATTTGTGCGACAACTTTATTTTATTTCACTTCAGCTGCTTGGAAGCCGCTTGGAAGCCACTTGAACTGAGTTAAAGCGGATAGGGTGCTATCCAGAAATATCCTACCCCCTTGGTAGGATATTTGTGAGGTGGGGCCCGCACGAGCCCCGCCGTTTCTTTCGCTAAGTAACGCACCCGCGAAAACCCGTCAAAGTAACTGAAAAGTCAACTGACGCGTTTTCTTAAATTCTTCACAGACCATTTAATTGAGCGGTTTATTTCGTGAATTAAATGGGCTGTTTTGCTTGTTGAATTAATTCAACGAACTGATGGGTCGTTACTTACGCATTTGCGTTTGTTGGCATGTTTATAAAATAAGACCAACCTAAAAATCCTTTGAAAGGATTTGAGAGGATCTTTGTTTCTTCATCTCCCCTCCTCGCGAAGAACGCGAAGAACGCGAAGAACGCGAAGAACGCGAAGAACGCGAAGAACGCCGGTGACCGGAATTCGACGACGCACACCGTGATCTGCGACGTTGACGAGCTCTACCCGCGACGTTCTTCGGCGACGCCTCTTCTTCCACGGCCGATCCTCGTTCGACAATTAAGGTGAGAAACGAATCGTTTATTTCTCCCTTTTTTTTTAATTTCAATGACAACGGATTTAATTAATTAAATCCGTTTGATCTTGATCCGGAGATTGGCGACGCGACGCCGGATACCGCGACGACGCGACGATCCCCCTTTCTTCCGCGACGAGCAATTCCGCGACGACCTCTCGTCCGACGACGACGACAAGGTATGGGTTGTTGGAATTTTGTCTTTCCCGTGTTTATTCTTTTTAAAATAAAGAACCTGATCTCCGAACAATTTTAATTTAATTAAAATTGTTGTTGATTATTTTTTTCTTTTCCTCCCGTTGTTTATGACTAACGCGGAGGGTGCGGGTCTAACGAACAAGACCCGGCAACCCTCCGCCGATCTTTTGTTGTGCGGATTTGGAGGACGATGACGAACCGTGCGGAAAGGGAGATCCGTTGATCCCGCAGTGAAGATCGGCCCCCGGGAGGAGCAACAGCGCAGACGGGAGGCAAAACGGGCCACCGGAGCAACTCCGGCGGCCCGCGGAAGACGGCGGCGGCGCCCGGCGCGCCGCCGTGGAGGAGTTCCGCCGCGGCTGAAGCCGCGGCGGCGGCGGCCGGTTCCGCGGCCGCGCGGAACCGGGGAGGGACGCGGCGGCCCGGCCGCGTCCGCGTGACAGGCGGCCCCCCGCGGGGCCGCGTTTTCCTCCAAGCCGCGGGTCAAACCCGCGGCGGTTCTTCGGTCGCTCGGCCGAAGCCGAGCCGGCCGGTCCGGTCGGCCGGGCCGCGCCCAGGCCGGACCGGACCCGGCCTAGCCGGGTCGGGCCGGGTCGGGTCGACCCGGTTCGGCCAGCCCAGGGGGGGTTCGGGCCGGGTCGCCCCGGGCCCAGAACCCCCGTTTTCGGGCCCTCTTCGGTTTTTTTCCCATATCATGGGCCTGAGACCTCCGATTGACGAACCGTCAGCGGCTACGCGATCCTTAGATCGATACGGTCGTTTTGGTATATTACACTCAAGGTTTTGGAAGACTTTGGGTTCGGCCGGGTTGGTTCGTACACGAAACCAACCGGGCCCTCGGAGCGGAAACGCTCATAACTTGAGCTACGGACGTCCGATCGACGTACCGTCAGCTGTGGTAGTTTCCTCTAAGTGATACGGAACTTTTGGCATACTTCGCCCGAGGATCAGACACAGGCGGAGTATGGTCGGGTTGGTTTTTCCCTAAAAACCAACCGGGCCCCTGGGACGAAAGTGCCAATAACTCTCAGACCGGGCGTCCGATTGACGCGCCGTCTGTTGCGTTGAGATCCTGTTGTCGATACGGAACTTTTGGATACATCAACTTCGGACTACGTGTCAGATGATGTATCAGCCTCTCGGCTCGTGGAGCGGACCCTCCTAAACGAGCTCGGTATGTGCGGGAACCCTAGCGCTGGCTGTGACTTCGACGACAGAGCAGAGATCCTCCGTGGACTGCGACGACGGCAGAGCAGAGATCCTCCGTGGACTGCGGCGACGGCAGAGCAGAGATCCTTCGTGGACTGTGGCGACGACTGTGCAGAGATCCTCAGTGGACTGCGTCGACTACTGCACTCAGCGATCCTACGTGGATCAGTGCTACAGGTTCTGTGTGAGCCCGATCCTATATGGGTCCTTACTACCGGTTCTGTGTGAGCCACTGTCTACAGGTTCTGTGTGAGCCCGATCCTATGTGGGTCTTTTGCGGGGGTTAGTACCTATCGATCCTTCGTGGGTCTGACGACTTAGATGGATCAATGATCATCTTTGACGTCATCTGAAAAAGTATATCTGGTTGAGCTGAATCTTATGTTACTCTCCTTTGTGGATTGTGTTGAACTATCCTTTGTGGATTTACTGTTTACTCTCCTTGTGGATTTGAGTCTTGCTTTCCTGCGTGGATTGAGTTGTTCTTGGGCTCGTGAGTAGAGCTAGAATTGGGGACTTAGGTATATGTATGGGCATATACCTAAGTCGAGTCAGATGTTACTTCGTGATTGCATCTTTCTTTTGTGCTATATCCTTTGTGGATTTCGGGAGACCTTCGGGGGTCTCGGGGTCCTTACTGAGTAGGTTATACTCACCCCTGCACGGGCTATGCCCGCACCTTTTTGTGTTGGATGCAGACGACGGACAGCGCTGATCACGGTTGGGGCATGGAGCAGGACGGTACCTGGAGGTGGACCACTGGGCGGGACGTGCTCGGAGCGGACGTGGGACCCGAGGAGCCTGGAGGCTATCTGTACCCACCCTTCAGGTGGGATTGCCAGTGGACGACACGAGGCCACCGTCTTTTCTTCAGTTTCTGTCCTTTACTTTTTCAGTTGTACTTTACAGTTGGGCTTGTATTTCCGGCCCCCATTACTTTTCTGCACTTTGTAGTTACTTTCCGCTTGCTGACTCTGTGGTGGTTGTTACTTTTAAAGGCAATGCCTTCCCTGTTTACCGGGATTTTACGCCTTGGTGCTAGTCTCCAGCCCCTGGCCTATGGAAGGCGGGCTTGGGGTAGTCACGGCACGGGCCCCGAGGTCGGGTTGTGACAAATTGGTATCAGAGGTGGTCGGTTCTACCGCAGACTCTGATCGTATTTTCTTTCTATGTGAAGCAATAGTGTTTAGTGTGTTGAGTGTGGTTATCAGTTCAGGGAGCCCAGTGTTGGTGCGGCGGCCGACGTATCCGTACACCAGGACCCTGACTCCTGATTTCCGACTTAATGCATGAAAACATTGATTGCGTGTGTGTTCCAAGTTTTCTTTGTGATTACTTGTGTCAGCTCACCGGGTATACTGATCTGCTTTATGAAAGTCTCAAGTTTTCCTTGTGATTACTTGTGCCAGCTCACCAGGTATACTGTTCTGACTGTGGTGCTCTTGTTCTCTTTTTCAGGATGGCCCCGCGACGACAGCCAGCTAGGGTTCCGAGTGTAGGACGCGACAGCAGCCCACCGAGCGACGAGGCCTCGGTGCAGGGCCCTTTTCCAGCAGTGGCACCGGCGGTAGCTTTACCCGCCGAGCCATCGATGCTACCAGTACCAGACGCTGACGATGCACGTCGCCTCAGGGCACTGCATGAGTTTCAGAGCCAGCGACCGCCCAGGTTTCGCTGTGAGGCAGACCCCCAGGCCGCCGAGGACTGGCTAGAGGCGGTGGTACGGATCTTTAGGCTAGTGAGGACACCAGCGGATCTCATGGTGATTCTCGCGGCGAGCCTCCTGCAGGCGGCGGCAGGACGATGGTGGAGCTTGATGCTCCAGGTTCACGATGAGGCATCCTTGCTCTGGGCGGACTTCGAGAGCCTCTTCCGCTCTGAGTTCGTCCCGGCCACCCTCCGAGCGGTGCGCATCCAGGAGCTTCTCCAGCTGCGCCAGGGCAGCATGACGGTCGCTCAGTACGCGGCGAGGTTCACTGACCTATCTCGCTACTCGACCGACATGGTACGGGACCCCTTCTTCCGGGCCCGGACCTTCGAGCAGGGCTTGCGGCAGGAGATTCGGGCGTCGCTGATCTCCCTCAGCATTCCGACCCAGGCGGAAGTGCTGGAGCGAGCCCTCCTGATCGAGAGCTTCCTGGCAGAGCCTTCTTCAGCGACGAGACCTAGCGCAGGGTGGCAGGTAGCTGAGTCTTCGGCAGCAGGTAGCCGACGGATGACTCTCGGGTCCAGGCAGACCAGACCCCCACGCAGACGGCCTCAGGACACCGGCTCAGCGGTGCGGGGCACACAGCGGAGTGGCAGCCTTCCGAGAGGCAGGCTGTGCTACTCCTGCGGCGAGCAGGGTCACATGGCTCGTGACTGCCTGACTCGCCGATCAGAGGAGCAGCAGACGGTGGAGGGGCCACCCAGGCAGAGGCAGAGGGTCGACCGTGGCGGTCCGCAGGGAGGAGGCGGACGAGGCAGAGGAGCTGGCCGAGCAGCGGGTGGTGGGCGACGCTTCCAGGCTCTACCCCCACCACCACCAGGAGGGCCACCTCGACCACAGGGAGCTGGCGGGCAGGGACAGGCCCAGCTCCAGGCAGTGGAGGCCTACGACCCCGACATGACAGAGATGATTCGAGGTACGATCTGTGTCTATTCCACCCTTGCTACAGTACTTATAGACACAGGAGCGAGTCACTCTTTCATAGCCTCTGCCCTTGTTCGGAGCTCGGAGATTCCGACTGAGACGTTGGCTCGATCCTTACGGCTAGAGACTCCTACGGGAGCAGACTCGACGATTACGCACTGGTGCCGGCAGTGTGAGCTTACTCTAGGAGGCGAGAGCTTCGGCTGGGATCTCCTTGTAGCGGCGTCGAGGCCTTACGACGTCATCTTGGGCATGGATTGGCTATCCACGGTTCATGCCCAGATCGACTGTTTTAGGCGCAATGTGCGATGTGTTCGCACCGACGGGAGCAGGTTTACCTTCACCGGCGAGAAGGGAACCTTTGCAGCACAGGATGGACTTCCGTGGAGGAGAGTGCAGCCCATCTCTCATCAGTTGTCTAGCCTCATCCTAGGAGCAGTGGACGTGCGGAGTCCAGCTTTTCCTGTAGTGGTGGACCAGTACGTGGACGTCTTTCCCGACGACGTTCCAGGGCTACCTCCTCGTAGAGAGGTAGACTTTTACATCGACTTGTACCCCGGGACAGCCCCGATATCTTCTCCAGCATACCGGATGGCCCCCGCCGAGCTTCGAGAGCTGCGGGTACAGTTGGAGGACTTGCAGAGCAAGGGGTTTATCCGACCCAGTGTTTCACCCTGGGCTTCCCCGATTTTGTTCGCCAAGAAGGCGGACGGGAGCTTGCGACTGTGTTTCGACTATCGTCGCCTGAACCAGGTGACAGTGAGGAACAAGTATCCGCTGCCACGGATTGATGACCTCTTCGATCAGCTCAAGGGAGCGCGGTGGTTCTCGAAAATAGACCTCCGGTCAGGCTATCATCAGCTCAGAGTTTGAGACGAGGACATGCAGAAGACGGCCTTCAGGTGTCGGTATGACCATTATGAGTTCTTGGTTATGCCGTTCGGCGTAACCAATGATCCAGCAGTGTTCATGAGCCTCATGAACAGGATCTTCCAGCCATACCTCGACCGATTTGTCGTTGTCTTCATTGACGACATTTTGGTATACTCGACGACTGAGGAGGAGCATGCCTACCACCTGCGAGTTGTGCTAGACACACTCCGAGAGCACCAGCTTTATGGAAAGCTCTCAAAGTGCCAGTTCTGGTTACGTGAGGTCCATTTCTTGGGGCACTTCATCTCTGAGGCGGGAGTTGCAGTGGATCCCGCGAAGATCGAGGCAGTGCTAGCTTGGGAGCCACCCAAGAGCGTGACGGAGGTGCGGAGCTTCTTGGGCCTAGCCGGATACTATCGGAGATTCGTGCCAGACTTCTCCAGAGTTGCGGCACCACTCTCAGCTTTGACAAAGAAGGGGAAACCCTTCGTGTGGTCAGACAGATGTCAGCAGAGCTTCCAGGAGCTTTGACAGAGATTGACCAGCGCACCTATCTTGAGGTTGCCTGAGGAGGGAGTTGGATACGTAGTTTACTGCGATGCGTCATGGACTGGACTCAGTTGCGTCCTGATGCAGGAGCGGGCCGTGATCGCCTACGGATCACGTCAGTTGAGGCCGCATGAGCAGAACTACGCCACTCATGAACTGGAGTTAGCAGCAGTGGTCTTCGCTCTGAAGACTTGGCGACACTATCTGATGGGCGAGCGCTTCACAGTCTTTTCTGACCACCAGAGTCTCAGGTATATCTTCTCTCAGAAGGACCTGAACCTGAGACAGCGGAGATGGCTTGAGTTCCTCCAGGACTATGACTTTGAGATAGTCTATACTCATGGGAAGGGGAACGTGGTAGCCGATTCCCTCAGCAGGAGGACGGGCATTCAGCTACTTGAGGAGGCGACGGAGCAGCTAGCCTCCTTACGGATATCCTTCATGGATAGAGACGGAGCAGCCTTTCTTCAGTCTCTCACAGTCTCTCCTCCACTTATACAACGGGTCAGAGAGGCTCAGCGTGGGGACGCTGACTGTGAGACCCGGCGTGCACTGATATCCTCTGGTCAGGCGCCTGATGGTTTCTCCCTTGGAGCAGAGCACGACATCCTTTTCAGAGGACGTACCTTCGTACCAGTCGCTTTACGAGAGGAGGTGCTGAGAGAGTTTCACACTTCTCCCTTGGCGGTGCATCCCGGAGTGGCGAAGATGTACCAGGATCTCAGGCGACAGCACTGGTGGCCGGGCATGAAGAAATCTGTGGCAGAGTTCGTTTCACGATGCCTCACCTGCCAGCAGGTGAAGGCAGAGCATCAGGTACCAGCAGGCTTGGTACAGCCCTTGGAGGTCCCGGAGTGGAAGTGGGACGGCATATCTATGGACTTCGTGACTGGACTTCCACGCACTTGCAGAGGTCACGACTCCATTTGGGTGATTGTCGACCGACTCACCAAGTCGACACACTTCTTACCCATCAGAGAGCAGGGCTCAGTAGAGATCTTGGGACGTCTTTACGTCCAGGAGATCGTACGGCTTCACGGGGTGCCATCATCTATCGTCTCCGATCGAGATGCTCGTTTCACTTCCCGGCTTTGGAAGGGGTTGTAGGAGGCGTTCGGGACGCGGCTCCATCTGAGCACAGCCTTCCACCCTCAGACGGATGGTCAGACTGAGAGGACCATACAGACACTCGAGGACATGCTCCGTGCATGTGTTCTCGACTTTGGTCGCAGCTGGGAGGACCACCTATCCTTGGTGGAGTTCGCGTACAACAAAAGCTACCACTCCACCATCGGGATGGCACCATACGAGGCGTTGTACGGCAGACCCTGCAGATCACCGTTGTGCTGGACAGACCCTGGGGAGTCAGCACTCGTGGGACCAGAGATGGTCCGAGCCACGACAGAGAAGGTCCAGATCATCCAGGAGAGGATGAGGACAGCTCAGAGCCGACAGAAGTCATATGCTGACAGGAGGCGGAGGCCACTGGAGTTCGAGGATGGCGACCACGTCTTTTTGCGTGTCTCACCTCGACGTGGTTTACGGAGATTTGGCTGAGGCGGCAAGTTGTCTCCACGCTTCATCGGGCCTTTCTAGGTCCTCAGCAGGATAGGAGAGGTGGCTTATCGCCTGGCTCTACCACCTCAGTTGCACCGGGTGCACGACGTCTTCCACGTGTCTCAGCTGAGGAGATACGTGCACGACCCGACGCACATCATCGACTTTGGGGAGCTGGACGTGGACGATGGGGCGACTTTTGCGGAGGTCCCAGTGGAGATCGAGGATCGACAGGAGCGGGTCCTACGTGGGCGGTCGATTCCTCTTGTGCGCGTCAGATGGCAGCACGAGAACCTCCTGGAGTGCACTTGGTAGCGGGAGGCTCAGATGCGTGCTCAGTACCCCCATTTGTTCCCCTAGTTTTTGATGTATCTTTACGGGGACGTAAAGCCCTGAGGTGGGAGTAATGTAAAGACCCTCAAATTTCAAGGAAATTTTTTTCTTAATTTTCTTTGGAATTTACAAGAGCGCAGCTTCAGACGGAACCTGATTCTGAGGCCCGGTGTGCCGGGAATCAATTTGCGAAGTTTGGCTCGGGTACGTTCAGTGAACGGACGAGCGGGTTTTTCTATCTTTTGAACCGGTGCCCGGAATCGAATTCTGAGGGCACCGATAAAATCGCAGCGCCGGTATTTTCTTAGAAACGCCTCTTCCGGAGTTGCGTTTGCTCAGACGTGGTTTTTAAATTTCGGGGCTTTAAGTCAGAAATAAAATAAATTTGTGCGACAACTTTATTTTATTTCACTTAAGCTGCTTGGAAGCCGCTTGGAAGCCACTTGAACTGAGTTAAAGCGGATAGGGTGCTATCCAGAAATATCCTACCCCCTTGGTAGGATATTTGTGAGGTGGGGCCCGCACGAGCCCCGCCGTTTCTTTCGCTAAGTAACGCACCCGCGAAAACCCGTCAAAGTAACTGAAAAGTCAACCGACGCGTTTTCTTAAATTCTTAACAGACCATTTAATTGAGTGGTTTATTTCGTGAATTAAATGGTCTGTTTCGCTCGTTGAATTAATTCAAAAAACTGATGGGTCGTTACTTACGCTTTTGCGTTTGTTGGCATGTTTATAAAATAAGACCAACCTAAAAATCCTTTGAAAGGATTTGAGAGGATCTTTGTTTCTTCATCTCCCCTCCTCGCGAAGAACGCGAAGAACGCGAAGAACGCGAAGAACGCCGGCGACCGGAATTCGACGACGCACACCGTGATCTGCGACGTCGATGAGCTCTACCCGCGACGTTCTTCGCCGACGCCTCTTCTTCCGCGGCCGATCCTCGTTCGGCAATTAAGGTGAGAAACGAATCGTTTATTTCTCCCATTTTTTTTAATTTCAATGACAATGGATTTAATTAATTAAATCAGTTTGATCTTGATCCGGAGATTGGCGACGCGACGCCGGATACCGCGACGACGCGACGATCCCCCTTTCTTCCGCGACGAGCAATTCTGCGACGACCTCTCGTCCGACGACGACGACAAGGTAGGGGTTGTTGGAATTTTGTCTTTCCCGTGTTTATTCTTTTTAAAATAAAGAACCTGATCTCCGAACAATTTTAATTTAATTAAAATTGTTGTTGATTATTTTTTTCTTTTCCTCCCGTTGTTTATGACTAACGCGGAGGGTGCGGGTCTAACGAACAAGACCCGGCAACCCTCCGCCGATCTTTTGTTGTGCGGATTTGGCGGACGACGACGAACCGTGCGGCAAGGGCGATCCGTTGATCCTGCAGTGAAGATCGGCCCCCGGGAGGAGCAACGGCGCAGACGGGAGGCAAAACGGGCCACCGGAGCAACTCCGGCGGCCCGCGGAAGACGGCGGCGGCAGCCGGTTCCGCGGCCGCGCGGAACCGAAGAGGGACGCGGCGGCCCGGCCGCGTCCGCGTGACAGGTGGCCCGGCCGCGTCCGCGTGACAGGCGGCCCCCCGCGGGGCCGCGTTTTCCTCCAAGCCGCGGGTCAAACCCGCGGCGGTTGCTTCGGCCGCTCGGCCGAAGCCGAGCCGGCCGGTCCGGTCAGCCGGGCCGCACCCAGGCCGGACCGGACCCGGCCTCGCCGGGTCGGGCCGGGGTCGGGTCGACCCGGTTCGGCCAGCCCTGGGGGGGTTCGGGCCGGGTCGCCCCGGGCCCAGAACCCCCGTTTTCGGGCCCTCTTCGGTCTTTTGCCCATATCTTGGGCCTGAGACCTCCGATTGACGAACCGTCAGCGGCTACGCGATCCATAGATCGATACGGTCGTTTCAGTATATTACACTCAAGGTTTAAGAAGACTTTGGGTTCGGCCGGGTTGGTTTGTACACGAAACCAACCGGGCCCTCGGAGCGGAAACGCTCATAACTTGAGCTACGGACGTCCGATCGACGTACCGTCAGCTGTGGTAGTTTCCTCTAAGTGAGACGGAACATTTGGCATACTCCGCCCGAGGATCGGACACAGGCGGAGTACGGTCGGGTTGGTTTTGCCCTAAAAACCAACCGGGCCCCTGGGACGAAAGTGCCAATAACTCTCAGACCGGGCGTCCGATTGACGCGCCGTCTGTTGCGTTGAGATCCTGTTGTCGATACGGAACTTTTGGATACATCAACTTTTGACTACGTGTCAGTTGATGTATCAGCCTCTCGGCTCGTGGAGCGGACCCTCCTAAACGAGCTCGCTATGTGCGGGAACCCTAGCGCTGGCTGTGACTTCGACGACAGAGCAGAGATCCTCCGTGGACTGCGACGACGGCAGAGCAGAGATCCTCCGTGGACTGCGGCGACGGCAGAGCAGAGATCCTTCGTGGACTGCGGCGACGACTGTGCAGAGATCCTCAGTGGACTGCGTCGACTACTGCACTCAGCGATCCTACGTGGATCAGTGCTACAGGTTCTGTGTGAGCCCGATCCTATGTGGGTCCTTACTACCGGTTCTGTGTGAGCCACTGCCTACAGGTTCTGTGTGAGCCCGATCCTATGTGGGTCTTTTGTGGGGGTTAGTATCTATCGATCCTTCGTGGGTCCGACGACTTAGATGGATCAGTGATCATCTTTGACGTCATCTGAAAAAGTATACCTGGTTGAGCTGAATCTTATGTTACTCTCCTTTGTGGATTGTGTTGAACTATCCTTTGTGGATTTACTGTTTACTCTCCTTGTGGATTTGAGTCTTGCTTTCCTGCGTGGATTGAGTTGTTCTTGGGCTCGTGAGTAGAGCTAGAATTGGGGACTTAGGTATATGTATGGGCATATACCTAAGTCGAGTCAGATGTTACTTCGTGATTGCATCTTTCTTTTGTGCTATATCCTTTGTGGATTTCGGGAGACCTTCGGGGGTCTCGGGGTCCTTACTGAGTAGCATATACTCACCCCTGCACGGGCTATCACCGCACCTTGTTGTGTTGGATGCAGACGACGGACAGCGCTGATCACGGTTGGGGCGTGGAGCAGGACGGTACCTGGAGGTGGACCACTGGGTGGGACGTGCTCGGAGCGGACGTGGGACCCGAGGAGCCTGGAGGCTATCTGTACCCACCCTTCAGGTGGGATTTCCAGTGGACGACATGAGGCCGCCGTCTTTTCTTCAGTTGTTGTCCTTTACTTTTTCAGTTGTACTTTACAGTTGGGCTTGTATTTCCGGCCTCCTTTACTTTTCTGCACTTTGTAGTTACTTTCCGCTTGCTGACTCTGTGGTGGTTGTTACTTTTAAAGGCAATGCCTTCCCTGTTTACCGGGATTTTACGCCTTGGTGCTAGTCGCCAGCCCCTGGCCTATGGAAGGCGGGCTTGGGGTAGTCACGGCACGGGCCCCGAGGTCGGGTCGTGACAATAACTGTGTGAGAATATGAGAATAACATTTGGAAACCTTGACCTACGTATCAAATATTATAATCTCAAGTAAATTCATAAATATTGGAATTTCATAAGACATGAATCATAAGAGGGTCAAATAACATTATATATGAAAGAATAACATTGGAATAATACATAAAATTTTGGTGTACACCTAATCAAAGCAACTATTTTGTCATGGATACCCACCAAGGAATTCATAATATGTTAGTCTTGGGATGACCATCCATGTACTTCTTTCGGGCTTTTGATAACTGGTAAGTTACCCTCTCTTAGACATTGGATAACATCCTGTGTACCTTTATTTGGGTCGGGGATGACCTCCTGTGTACCCTCTTTCATTCTTGGGATAACCTCTATTGTAACATTTAATATAACATAACATTAATCATTTCCCTATGCATTAGAGAGAGATATATGTCCCACTATTCAAAATATCCATAAATTTATGATTCACAAGATCATAGAACATTCATCATATAAAAACAAATGAAAAGAAATTAGTTTCATAAAACATTTCATCATATCATAACCCATGAAAAAATGGATTTCATTAACTTTTCATTATATAATCATAACATGACCCAAGGTGTAGATATTGGTTTCATAAATATTTCATCATATCATAACCAATATGAGAGACACAGGATTCATAATCATTTAATCTTCTAATAAAATCATAATCTCTAGAAAAATAAATGGATTTAATAATCATTTTATCATAGTATAACCCATGAAAATGAAATGGATTACATAAACAACATTTAATCATAAAAAAATATAGATAAACAATAATAATGGTATCCTTGGTTCATATCCCCAATAAATAATATGTTGCAGAAAGGGATTTAATCGTAGATGGAAAATGATTTTGAAATAAAAATTATATGGAAAATTTAATTAGGAATATCAAATTTCTTTTAATTCACTTTTTAAAATATAAAAAATTTTGTAAATCTTTTTCATTGAAAATACAATTGAAAACATATAAATAAATCTTTAAAAATCATTTAAAATTTTTATTTAAGAAAATATCTTTTCTATGTTGAAAACACTTTTAAAATCATAAAACATTTACAAAATCCTTTCCTTTGAAAATTTAAAATGTATTATTTAAAAAAACAATTTTCATGATGGAGGTAAATTCCATTCATCCTACACATTAATATTCCTTTAAAATAATTGGGAAATGCCAAATGGGTTTTTTGTATTGAAAAGACATGATGATTCCTTTTAATACTTTTTTAAAAAATTAAAAAATGGGTAAAAATTTAAATAATATTTCTTTTGAAAAAATGTGTTAATTTTCTTTGAAAACATATTTAGAAAAAATGGTTGTGGAGGAAAAATGTTTTTGTTGTTGAAAAAGTTGATTTTTCCTAAAACCAATCTTTTGGATTCATGAGTACATAAAAAGTGTAAAATGAAAATATAACATGTATTCTCATGACATAACATAAGGATAAGAAAATTTATGGGTTTCTTGACATATTTTCCATATGATTTTATCATTGGATACATAATCGTAAAAAATCTTGACAAACAATGAGATTATAACTAAAAATCATTATCAATTTGGTAACATTCAAGAATAAGACCCATGAAATAATATCATTAAATAAAACATAAAATATCATGAGTATAAATAAATTCTTTATTAAAATCTTCAATGTGGTTTAATGTACACATTGTTCAATAAGATAGGTTCATAACATAATCATACCTCTCAAAGAATGAAAATTAAGACAAAAATAACATTCCAATTTTGTAACATTTATACCATAAACACCATGGAAGAGGAATCCTAAAATGGATATGTAAATAAAAAAAAATATTAAACATATGAATAAAAAATACATTCATATTTAGGACATATACCACATAAAAGAATCACTTGGCGAATATGGCATGTATCTCACATAAAAATAAAATTAAGACTGGAATCCTTAACAATATAGTAATCTTTTAAATTATAAGGCCTAACAAATAATGACAGAAAATGAAACATGTAATATCATTACATTTAATAGATTCACAATATAAAATTTAAAATTGGAATTATACACATCATAAAAAATAAACATGTTGGGAACTTCTATATGTCACCTAAAAATGAGAATAGAAATCCCTTATCATAAGTCTCATCTTCATTCATACTCATTCAAACCTCCTAAATAATAAATATAAGATTATTATAAATATATTTATGAAATATAAATACATATATCATAACTTATATGATTTATTTCTGTCCTTTATTATCCATTTATAAACAATTTCATGATAAAGTCTCTTTTTTGGTAAAAACAGATTTGTTTCTCATATATGTTTTAATTTTTTTTATTTTTGGTCCTCTAGCATTGATAATGGTGACATCATAACCAAAATAATAATAATGAAAAATTAAAATATTTATACATAAATTTTAATTTTATTACCAATCATTAAATATGGTTTTAATAAATGAAGTATGTTACGATCATGGAGACGATTAGCCATACTTACACATAAGTAACATTTTGATTCTTCAATGATCATTATGGAATATAGGTAAGTAATAAATTATATTTAAATAATGATAATAATATTATAAATACCATATAAATTTTAAAAATATACTTACACATATCATCAATTTGTCTTGGAGATTAAAAGATCGAGTTGTGTCTCTTTGTTAAGGTAGTAGGCCACACATATGCGAGCGACATTATCATATTTATGTGAGTAAAAAGGTAAAAGTAAAAGTATATGTTATCCATTAATAATGATGAATATTTCATTAATATAAAAATTATTTCATTTATATCACTTATAATGATTAATTTTATCATTATTTTTTTTCCTTGCAGAGTGATAGTGAACACAAAATGCATCACATTGTGTGCTGATAGTCCATCGTACACACGAGCGATGTTATCGTATCCCTTAAATAAGGGAAGGATAAAAGGTATATATGATATAATGAATCTATATGTGTAATTATGTTATAACTATATAATATATACTTTATATCCATCATTATTCGCAACTGTTATTGGTTGTAATGGAAAAATTATTGACCTCGGTTCGCAAGGCGGTAATCCACCGTACACAAGAAGGATGATTTCATAAACCATTTGATGTAATTGGGGGTGGTTGAAGGCCATTACCCTAAAATAACAAGATGTAATTAATAGTAATATACATAGGTTATTATATCAGAATCATTATTAATAATTTAATGATTTTTGGGATGAAATAAAATAAAAATGTTCATTGAAGAATGTCACATATTCGTTGGGTAACGTCTTTAGGTTTGCACGAGAAGCCTTGCTAGGTTTTATTTATGATGAAAATAGGTATTCTATAATTAAAAGAGGTATATTTTTAATTTGTTTGAGATTTTTTCTCTAAAATAACGGTTTTAGTGTGTTAATAATAGAGGATAGGGGGTGGTCCTTTATAATTGATATGAGTGGAACACATGTATTTTTTTAAAAGAAAAAGGTTTGCCCACATTTATCTCAAGTCATAAGGGTCCAAATGGAGTATTATATATACTTATACAATATATGGTATAATTATCCCCATAAAAAAAATTATATAAGATTATAGGTTATTTTATCCTTTATCATTTCATTTTAACCCCTTAGTAAAACCGTTTTTACCATAACCGTGGTAAATAATTTTTGTTGTTTTACTATTCATTGAGGGAAAAAATTATGTTATCCATATTAAATAATATAAAATATTTTCATTAAATGTATATAATATATAATTTTTAAAATCTATTAATAAGTGATTAAAAATTTAATTTAAAATTAATTCAAAGGACGCGACCAGAAAAGAATGTTTTCTAAGAGAAAATGTTCAAATGTTGAAGAGGTTTTTATATCAGAACATAATATTATAAGGATTTGAATACAATAAATTCGATTAATATATTTAAAACTGAAATAGTTCTAAATTAAAACCAATTAAAATAAAATTTTAATATATATATAATTTAAACGAAAATGTATTTTTTAATTAATATTCAATAATTTTCATTATTCCTCAAAAAATTTATCTCTTCAAAAAAAATAAACCAAAAGATAATTTTTTATTATTTATTAAAAATGAACTTTACATTTTAAAATATATTTTAAAATATTTTCTAAAATTAGTTTTCGAATATGTCCCAAAAATGGTGACAAAATGTATTTTTAGAAAAATATTGTTTTAAATCATAAAAATAAATTTATTCATATGTATAGTCTATAAAACAAATAAGATTAATTTTTAAAAGTTCATTGATTTTTATTGATTAAAAATAGGGACATAAAGTTTCTCTCTCAAATTCCCCACACATAAATCATGCTTCTCCTCAATTATAAAATATCAACACAGAGTTAAAGGGGGAACTGATGTTATCAATATTCAAATTTCTACATAATAAAATCAAACAATTGTCAATATAAAATTAAATTTTAAAATTACACATAAAATATCAATTCAATTACTTATTTTAAAATGAAATAATCTATCCATATATTTTACTTCTCTCCTTTTAAAAATGATCGAATATCTATGTTCATTCATTCAAGCTCCATAGTTTATTAGTATTAAACCTGCCAAATTATGATTTAACTCACTTTTGATTCATTTCTCCTACCATTCAAAAATTATTCTCCTAAATTATATTCTTTTATTTATATGTATTATTATTATTATTATTATTATCATTTTTATAATTATCACATTTTTATTTTAAAAATATTTTATTACTTACCTATCTCCTTTTTGAATAAATAGTTCTATTAATTTTAATAATAATAATTATTATCATTATTATTATATTAATTTTATATTATATATATTCTTCCCTTTATCCATACCTTCCGTCATTCCACCATTGTGATCCCTTATAATTAGAAATGAGAGGCTGACCATGAGGCCTAGACTATAGGGAGGTCTAGGATATTCTTGAATTTCTCTTAAAGTATATATTAAATTTGTAATATATTTGAGCTATATATATAGGTGTGGTGAATGTCCCTGATTTGGTGACTACCCCCAATTACATGCAACTAAAACAATTTCTATTCTGAAAAATAATATTAATTAAAACATGAGATTTCATGACTAGGTTACCAAAATAGAATCAAACATATAATAGGGAATAATGACTAAATCCAAGGATGAAATGATAACCAAGTACATTCCCTCGTTAACCCATTATTTTTAGGTTCATGTTAGTTATAAATTCAATACTCCATGCCATTAACTTAAATAATCGAAAACCCAAAAAAATTATTCTTTTCATTAGATAATAAAACCAAAATAAAAGATATAACTTTGGTGATATAGATAAAGTAAGTGAACAAACTGAAAGAATGCTCTGGTGAGATCACCCTAGTCCCCCACTATGATACACTATGAAAACTTATAATTGTTTTTATCAACACACCATGATAGACGTGTCCCAAAACAGGGGCCTTTACCAGGGATCAAATCAGTTATTCATTTACATTTTCTATTTTCACATCCTAGATAGATTTCATTTCTTTTTTAAAAATATAAAGCTAAAAATTTATATTTATGATAAATTGAAATGATTATTATTGTATACGGACTTACAAATACTCTTAGTTTATATAGATAGTATTTCAATCCCCCTAGTCTATATAATATTTTTTTACATTATGGGGTAGGTAGATCAGTGGGGCACAAATCCAAATTATCAAAGAGGAGGAATTCATGGACCTCATCTTGGATCTCAAAGAGACGATTGATCAACCATTTATTGATGTATTGTCTAGATAACTCACTGAATTCTAGGAGTACATCCTATAATTCTATCATGATGTGGCTGAGATATAAGAAAATTACTCCTCATTCCCCCCAAACACTATTGAAGAAGTTCTGTTAGAAAGTTTCCAGGATAAAGTGAAAAAACACAAACTAGTATGAAATTAATGATCTTCATGAGATGGTAAAAAATATATAAGACAAATTGGATTGGTTAAAAAAATATTTATAAGAACCATCATGGAAATATGAACTTGAACGAGTGCCTGAACTTGAACTAAAATATGAGACACTTTTATTACATGAGGAGTATAAAAAGGATGTGACATAGGTCATTCCTAATTTTTATGAGGAAATCCAAGAACATGAGGCCAAACTCGAGGTAGAAGAGCCTGAATAACTTCGTTCACTAACCACCATAAAACTACAAGAGGCACTTAACCCTAAATAATTTATTAAATATGAACCAAACCAAGGAGTTGACCACTTCTCATACTCTATCTCTTTTGATTTTAATTGAAACAGAATTATACATAACTCCCTACTATTTTTTATTTTATAGATTCAGACAGTCATTATTATGCCTTAGAGGAGGATGAAGAAAATGAATTTTCACCTATGGTAGAACACCTAGAGCTCCGTGAATACATTTATCATCTACTGGAGGAATCCCATGGAGAGATACCAGTGGCACTGGTTGATGGACCAGATACACATGTTTATTCACATCTCAAGCTACCACTAGAATGAGATGAATATGTTTCACATATTGCAATGAAAGAGGATGAGGTTACATACATTATCATATCCCCACCATGTAAGCTATACTTAATTGAGACAGAGGGATCTGGTGTACTCAATCCATGGAGTCCTCCAAAAAAATAACAAAGAAGTGGATTCTGGGAAATTTCACACGTGGTGGTTCATGTCAAAAAAAGCCCCAACCACCAACAGACTTTTTTATAATATCTGGTACTGCATACTAGAGGTAGTAAATATTCATGGCCCACTTGAGGGATCATACCATGATTTATCTTTACATTCTTTATATGAATTTATATTTCAATATCATTTTATAGGAAGTGTTCAACATATATACCCCTCCCTCTATGATTTTTATTATAAAAGATATTATCATTGTGCTTAATTGGGTAATTATATATTCTAGGTTCATGATTGAAAAAGGAAACCTCCAAAATATGACGATAAGGACTAAGCTACATGTAAAAGGGAGTTAATTTTCATTATCTATCTTTTTAACTCCTTACATTTTTCTCTAAGAACATTTTTTGAGCTCTAAAGTTTAAATTCCATGCCCACATATTATTTATTCTCTACTTGACTAATCTAGGAGTCATGCGTTTCTTTGGAATCTTGTAATGTCAGGTTCTAGAATTCAATATTGACATGATTAAATTAGTATTATGGAAAATTAATTTTTTTAAATGAATCAGGGATATTAAAATATGAACATATGATTTGATGGAATTAATTGATTCATGTAAATGAAATTCCGCAACCATTTTTCATGCTTTGATTTTATGAAATTCATGTGAATTTATATGTAATTATTAATCATTAATTAAGTGATTATCCAAAATAATATGTACCACTCTTGAGAAATTTTATAGACCGAGTACTTCCTATGTATCTTGATCATATTTATTAGTTAATCTTGGGAAATGTCACCTTATAGAACATGTATTATAACTTTTCAAATCTATGTCTGTGAAAAAACACATTTAAAATGATGGAGGAATATTTTGAAAAACCCTTAACCTAAAAGACCACCTTTACAACAATCCTTCTTTATCCAAAGATACCATGAATGACTTTAATAGGGATAATCCATGTCTCAAGACATTTTTATCCATTCCTACATACTCATGGTATTTTCATTGTATTTTAAAGTTGAAGTGTGAGGGTAAAGGTAATCCTATTGGTAGGGATGATATACAATGTATGGAATAACTGTGGGGGTTCTATTTTGGTTAATGAGAAATTTAGTTTGATTCATTCATTGTACTCATTATTTTTTTATCCTCTTGAATGAAGAATAAGAAAAAAATGACAAATAGAACCAAAAAATGAGAAAAATTGGTTTTAAATTAGGAAAACCAAAAATCACCTTTTTTTAGACTGACGACCTTTTGATTTTAAATAGTTATGTGATGGATGTGAGGTTTGACCTAATACTAAACATCCATAAAAGGAAAACCATTATTATAAAAGAAAAAATTAATAAAAATGAAAAGATAAAAAAATAAATTTGAAAAATTTAAAAAAAAGAGAAAATTATAAATAATTTCAAAAAATAAATAAAAAAATAAAAAGGGAAAAATGAAAAAAGAAATGAATATATATATAAGAATAAATTATTAAAAAGAAAAATAATGAAAATAAATATAAAAATGGTGCCATTTCTGGGGAGCACAGAGACAAATTATCAAATAGGTTGAATTCAAGTAACTCATCTAGGATCTCAAATAGACCCTCAAGAAACTAGTTATCAAAGTACTGGACAAAGAACTCCCAAAATTCTGGGAGTACATCCCATAATTAAATTAAGAAGTTCTTGAGACATGATAAGAGTACTTATCATTCACTCTCATCCCATTTGAAGAAGTTCTACCAAAATGTTTCCAGGAGAGAATGGAAAACAAAAACTCAATATCGTTGGTTTGTAATATTGTGAGGTTTTTATAAATCACAACCCCTTTTCATCATTTATTTGTTCTTTTTGTCATTTTTTTATTTTTCTTAATTTAAGAGGGGGAAATAATAAAGAGTATAATGAATGTGCCAAATTACCTTTCTAATTATTCAAAATATAACCCCGACACTTCTTCCATACAGTTTATATCATCCATTCCACCATGAATACATTTACCCCCAGGATTCATCATTAAAATACCATGAAAATACCATGTGTATGTATGAATGGATACAAATGGATTGAAACATGGATCATCTCTATAAATGACATTCATAATCTATATGGGATAAATAAGGATTATTTAAATGGTGGTTTCGAAGGATAAGGGGTTCTCAAAATATACCTCATTCATTTTAAATGTGTTTTTGCATAATCATGGCTTTGAAAAGTCTCAATACCCATTCTGACAGGTGACATGTCTCAAGGTCAGTCAAGAAACATGCTGAAGATAAATAGAAAGTAATTGGTCTTGAAATTATCTTATGAATTGGAAATATGATTTGGAAAAATCAGTTAAGGAATGATTAATAATAAAATATCAATTAACAAGAATTTTAGAAATTCAAAGCCTCAAAAATGGTTGGGGAATTTTATTTACATGAATCAATTAATTCCATCAAATAATAAGTCCTTATTTTATTATACATGATTCATTTTAAAATTTTAATTCTCCATTTTACACATTTAATCATATCAATATTGAAATATAAAATACATCATTAGAGGATTCTTAAGAAACTCATGTTTCCTAGATTAGTCCAGAAGATCATAAATTCATGTGTGGACATGAAATTTAAACATCAATGCACATAACATGTTTTTGGAGAAAAATTTAGGATTTTAAAAAGATATAAAATGAAATTCAACACCCTTTTTAATTAAGCTAAGTCTTTATATTTCACTATTAGAGGATTCATTCTTCCATCATGAACCTACAATAAAAAATTACCCAATTAACAACAAGGATCATGTCTTTTAATCTCAAAATGATAGAGGGAGGTGGCTGTATGTTGAATTACTTCCTATAAAATGACATTGAAATATAAATTCCTAGAAATCATAAAAAGATAAATCTTTGTATGATCCCCTAAGTGGGACCTGAATTTTTACTAAATCTTGTGGGAAATATTATCTATTATCCAATCTCTGATGGTAGTTAGGGATTATTTAACAAAAAATACCAGATATGGATTTTCCCAAGATCCACTTATTTGTTCTTTTTTAGGAGGACTCTATGGATAGAGTAAAATATCCCCCCTCCTTCAAAGTTAAATATATCATTCATTGTGGGTATCAGATAAATTATGGAACCTCCTCCTCCTTCATTCTAGATTTGAAATATCTTCATCTCCTTCTTTTGGTTTCTTGAGATAGGAAGCAGAATGTGTACGTGGTTCTTCTAGAAAATACACTAGTATCTCTTCATATTCTTCCTCTAGTAGATGATCAATGTCTATATAATGCTCTATTTGTTCCGTATTAGGTGTATGTTTAGTTTATTACTCTTCCTCTAAGGCATATAAAATATTTTCTGAATCTATAAAATCAAATCAATAGAGAGTGATGCATAATTGTGTTTCAATAAAAACATAAGAGATAGAGAATGATATGTGATTAACTACTTAGTTTGGTTAAAATTTAATCAATGCCTTAGTGGTATGTTTCTATTGGGGTATTATGGTGGCGAGTGATTGTAGGTAGTCGGGCTCCTCAACCTTGATTCTGGCCTCATGTTCATGGATTTCCATAAAAAAAGTCAGGAAATACCACCTTCACCACCTTCATAGCCTCCTCGGGTAAGAAACGTGTCTCATCTAATGGTTCAGTTTTAGACTCTGGTTTATGTTCAGATTCCTCTAGTGTTTCTTAGACATATTCCGTTATCCAATCCAGTTTGTCATGTAGTTTATACACCATCTCATGAAGATCTTGATTTTCATACTTGAGTTTGTGTTCTTCCACATGCTCGTGGAAAATTTCTGGAGGAACTTCTTAAAAAGTGTTGGGAGGGGAATTCTCATTTAGACTAATAATTTTGTGTATAAAATGTTTTAAATTTAAAACTCCCACTTCCTATATTCCATATGAATTATTAATTTTGAAATAATTTCATTTCATGTATTTAATCTATGTTTATATTTTTGTTTGCTCATGTACTATTTTATTCCCATTGATGTTCCATGATGCTTTTTTAAAATCATAACTCAACACGTATTTGCTTAAAAATTTATTTTTTTGGTTTTTTAGTTTCTTCTGAACATCATAATTTCTTCTGTATGTTTTCTTTTTACTGAAAAAAGAACTGTATACTTTTCTATATATAACCATGAAACTTTACAAACACCATTCCTTCATAAGAGAAAGCATCAAAATACTTCTCAATGTATCAAAAATAATGTTTTGATGAAAATTTTAGTGAAAAGAAGAGATCATGTTATAAAATGTTTTTGAAAAAATCAAGCATATAGGCATTGTAAACCTAATGGGGAATGGGAAGTGAACCCAAACCTCAAGATAAAATTTCAATCAATAGACGAGTATGCCCTATATATCCTTCAGTGTTACAATTTTCTACATGATTTTTACTTCCAAGCATTCGATCATTTATATATAAAATCTCTAGGTCAATTTATAATGAATTATTTTAATTATTTACAAAAGAGAACATATGTAGATCTTGATATTATAAAAATTAAAAATATTTTATTCAAGGATGTTTTTAGTGTTTTTATTATATATTATATAAATTTATTAATTTTATTTATAAAATCACTTTTTATTTTAAAGGACTAGTCATATTTTATTCTCTAAAAACTGCTTTACTAATGTATTCTATTTTGTTAAAAATGGTTGCAATGATTTTATAATTATATTTCATGTTTTATATTTAAGAAATCCTTACTAATCCTTTTGATCACCCCATGTTTTGAATATTTTTCAAATAGATTCTGATAAATGGAGTCTATTTTTAGAGTCATGGCACATTTCTGAGATTCAGTTCGAGTATATATGGAATATAAATTGAAGTTTCCATATTAAAAAATACATATTTGTGAGACATATTATGTGTTTTAGTTCGTAATAAAACATTTCTTATTCCATAAATCTCAAGACATTTGGAAATATTTAATATGTGGATAAACGTATATTATTTATCTATGTTATAATTTTTATTAGTAATAAAAGGGTAAATGATTCTAGTATCAGACTATGAATCATAGATCTTTATCAATTCATGTTTTCAAACTGTTATGGATCAATGTGGTTTTAGTTATTTACTAAACTTTATGTTTTACTGAATTAAATGTTGAATTAATTATAAATTATTAGAATTTAATTGAATAATTAATTATAACACTTAATAAAAAATTATTTGATGTTGTGACTTCAGATTGGTGCTCGGGAGTGATACAACATTTGATAAGGGAAGGACAAACTTTTACAAGAGTAGTCAAACTGTGAATTAAAATTAATTGTCTTGGAATGAGTTACCTATTCAATAGATATACCCCTTTGTTATATTATTCATATTTGTATGGAATATGACATTAAATTCCACGACCATGGAATCCTACATTTAATTGAAGTGAATAATATTATTTAAATATAATTTCTATGAATGAGATGAATGTTACAAGGTCAATAATGTACCCTTGGACAGTATATGATTTTTATCCATCAATGGATGAGGGTATGATTATATGTGTGTGACCCGATACATAGATACCCTATAGGGATGTAAACTAATTGAATTATTTAGACATAAGAGACCATATATAAGTTCTCTTAGATCCCTTGAGTAAGGGTGTGGGATGGATTATAAACATCCAACCATTGTATTTCACGTTAGAATATAGAGGTTTCATAAACCCTTTTGGAAAATTGAGATGGGTGTGGGGTGAGGGTCTCCCACCCCAACTAAGATGTTTGTATCTGGGTGGGTAGGAACTAGGTAGAGTTTTGGTATTTTGGGTGGACGAGGACCAAAATAGATGGCCTATGAAGTGAGATGTGTATTGTGACCTCTTTATGTAATGCGAGAGTGGATTTCATGAGAGGATACCAAGGCCTTAGCATGGTTATAATTATTACAAGTTATGAGATTCAATTTTTAGTGATGGTTATGGTCTAAGAGATGAGGAGTATATAGTGGAACTAATGTAGAGTATCCAGACATTGATGTGGCCTATGGGACCATGTAGGGTTCCCTTATATTTTATTGACCCTTGAAAGGGTGAGTACCAGGATAGATGTATCATCAATATTTTGTGTCACATTAGAACTCATGGATTGATGATGATAATTTGTATACTCAAGATTAAACCCTCAGAGATACCTGGTGAGTTTGAGTAGTTTTTGAACTCGTGTGGTTCGATATGAGGTTCTATAGAAGATGTACCCTCGGGTATATATGTGTCTTGAACTAAGTTATACAGTGAGTTGTGGACCCTATGTGTATGAGTTTCATTTATATGTGTAGGTGACGTTTGAAATATGATTTAGGATCTATGGGATAACATATGATTATAGTGTAAAGATAGTAGAAAACCATGTCTCAATAGGGGATACTAACCATTGGTGTATATATATTATCACGTTATTGGGATAAAGGATTCCCAATGTGGTTTCTTAGTTTTTGTTGATGGGTATATTTCCTCAATATTTTTTTGTTATGTTCCAAGGATTAGTATATTTCCATAGGGTTGATTCTCATGTTCTATGGTTGTCTATATTTTCTATGGGTTGTTACATGTCCTCATACACACTCTAACATGATTTAAGGTTGGTTTGATATTTAGATGTTGTTATGATAAGGTAGTGGTTACCTGGGTGGTTAATTTGACATTTTCAAATACATTCGGATCTGGATAAAAAAGGTATATTTGAACCTATGTGTTAAATTATAACCTAAGAATTGATAGTGATTATTTATTTTATTTAAATTATGTAACTACATTGTTTTCTAATTACATAACATTGTAAATACACTGTATTTATTGGTTATATTTTGTAATGGGTGGGTGGTATCCTAATGAGTTCTACTCACACCATTATTAGGTGTCCATTGAACTTGGGTACCTGAGAAGACCAGTATTTTTTCAGGTTCAAGTAGGGAAGAGGCCTATTATAGCATGATAAAGTGGAATAGCTGAAATAGAATCTTGATATTGGGTTAGGCTATGGATTAGGGGTATAGTTGGGTCTTTTACTTCATTAGTTGTTTTGTGTGATCAGACCAGTGGGTGATCATTTATACATGACTATATTCTTCTTCATTACATTTTGTTATAGCATGATTATTCTTATTTATTTATATGTATTCTATGATTTTTATTGAAAATTTAGTGGTCAGTTGTGTATATTTTTTAATGTTATACGAGTTTATAATATCCCAATGGTAACACCTTTAACCCACACTATTAGTTGAAAGAATTTAGAATGTGGGGGTGTGCCTGAGATTAGGTTGTGACCGTTGGTCTGTGAACTAATAAATGTTCTAAGGTGGAAGGGCATTACAAATAGCATAGATTATGAATATATCTAAAATTGGGAGGCCTTTTATTAGATCAACCTACAAAAATTACATCTCTGATACATAGTAAATAAATATAAGATAATAAATAATCTAACCATATATTTGAGAAATTCTTACACAACCTCTAATGATTCCCATGTTATAAAAAGTAAATAAAGTATAATGTAAATGGGAAAATGAATGATCAATACAAAGGGACACCAAAACTATAAAAACCTAGGTAGAAGGTTCCCACTCACTATTCTATATTTAATATAGTCAATTAAACCACCATAAAGTACGGTTATTCTCTTTCAACTCTTGGTCCACTAAGATCCCTGCTAAAATGCATTTCATCTGTATATGTCATGAAATCTATGAGAATTATTCTCTAAATGAGTTCTATATATACATACCTAGAAGGATATAAATTAAACCACCAAAGATTTATCAAAATATTAGTAAGATCAAAATCATAAATTAGGAATTAAATGATAACGAAGAATGCATATATGATCAAATGTGGAGAACCCAAACAATGTAAGACGTCTCATTATTTACAACCATTAATAGGTGAAGCCTACTCACAGCACCATAAATCCACTATACCTAAGAATGAAATTAGCATAAACTCTAAAAATATCTATTAGGGGATTGTACCTCACCAATGGGAATGAAACAGCCCTAAGGATACAATCCCTAGTGGAAAACATTGATCCTACAAGAGATGTTAGATGGGGGTTGATGACTCCACATATAGGTGACACGCACCCTGTGTGTGTATATGGGGATATTGATCCAAATAAAATAATGGAATTTTTAAATCCTCATACAGACATAACCATGCCTCATAGGGGACACCAACACAAATATCACACAAAATATCATACTTGAATCGATCATCAAATTTTAGAATCTAGAGATAGAAACTAACTTATAACACCTAAAATCTCATCTCTAATATCAAATAAAATCCCACTTCACATTTTACTTGGAAGAAACTCAAATTTGACTATTCACATGGATGATTATATGTCCTCATCAAGGAGATATTATAATTTGTATAGTTTTTAAAGACCACACACTATGTGATATAATGTACATGATGTGGGTAATCTATTTAGTTGTCTGACCATATTCTGGAACACTACATGAAAATTAAGGTCCACCTATATGATGTGTAATTTATATTTTATAGGGTGTTAGGTTAGATGGGGGTACTCAGCATATACTATTACTACTCATTCCATCTTCAATAGATGCACATAAAGTGGACTTGACATATATGGAATATAAATCCAAATAGATGATAAGGAATGTAATACATGAACAATACATACATGTCAGTTAAGGTTACATTATTAAGGGGTTATGTTACAAAACATGTGACATTTAACACCATTAAAAACCCTAGACATCTCAACTATGAGTTACACAATGTGTGTTCATATAACAACATGCCATGTTGATTTGTTTCCGAACTAGCTTTATTTCCTCCCTAATAAATTTCGACATATTCTTAATTTTCACCATCAATCACTATAGATTCACCAGATAAGATCCCACTCATGGGTGTATTGAAACTAGAAATTCATTTAATTCTATTGATTAATAGAAAAAAGAATCCATTATCACTAGTGTGAGTATATTGTCACCCCACACATCACCTATTAGGAATAAAAACTCACAAACCTGCCTTTAAGATTCACTACCTACCAATGATAAATCCTCTTTCCATAGACATCAACATTGATTCTAATAATTGTACATGGTATAATTATTTGATCACAATTCAAATCAGACCAATAAAATTGAGTCCATAACCAAACCATAATTCAATAAGGGATAAATAATGAATGTTGTGAGGAATAAAAATAACAACCAAAGTGATGATCTATGATGGTTATTGTGAATCTAAAACTCTATCATTAGTTGAAAATCCCAAATAATAGATAAAATAAATTCTTAATGAGTTTAACCTAGAAAAATTAAAATTAATAATTTGATAGGCCTATGTCAATGAGTAACATCAATCCAACATTAAAAATAACTACAGATTGAGAAAATCAAACAAAAAATACTCATACAGGAAGAATGGATCAATATTTGGAGAATAAGGGTTCCACATCAATGTCAATGGAAGACTCCATATATTTTTTCATCGATCATGTTATTCATTATCAATCATTAGTGAAGAATTCTCTTTATAATGGAATCTCTCTAATTCCAATGGATATGACGCTAACCTAAGGGATTTGTGGAAATGATGATTGTATAGAATGTTCACCTGATTCAAATTAATTAATAATTAATTAATTAATTATATTATATTATTTAATTAAATCTAAATGAAATTTTGATCACCCACCAAACCCAATTTGAATTGAATAAAAATTATTTCTAAGTTAAACTCATGTTTTAGACTCAACCATATTTTAATTTTTCCCATATGATCCTCCATTTAGTAAAACGATCATATTTATAAAATATTTTCATATATAGCTATAAATATATATTATTTTAATATATCAATATGTAGTATCTATTCCACCCTCAACACTACATTGTCATTTAAACTAAACATAAAAGTATTATTAAAAATAATATAATTGTTCAAAAGAGAAAAATTTGACTCATTAGAGGTTGATACTTCTCACCTTTGGAATAGTTTGTTAGATCGTTGTAACCTACAATCCGTGATAAATATATTAAGAAAATTTCTTTTAAATACCCATTAGATTTAAAGTTTAATAATGAAAAAAATCGACCCTTTCCTATAGCAAATGAAATATAATGTATGCATCATACTGATATGTGATTTTTTATAATTGTGAACTATGTGATTAATTCATATAGATCTTTTCAAACCATAAAATACTACAATTTTAAAAGGTAAAAAATATGTGTATGTGATTATTGATGAAAATAATTTTAAAATTTGGATTTTATTTGTTTGTATAAAAAATTAATCAATGGAATTTTTTAAATAGAATAATAATTTTATTCAAAATAAAAAAAACACCATTTTATAATCAAAATATAAATTAGTCATAGAGGTGATTTTTAAACATTTATTTCTAAACATTAATTATTGAAATAATTTTAAATAGATTTTTGGTATAATAAATATTTAAAAAAATGGGGATAATAGAGAAGATAAATAAAATCCTTCATGATATAGAACAAAAAAATATTGTGGGAATACAAAGTACCAAAATATTTTTAATCCAACGCTATGAATAATTGATTTTATACTATAAATTTGGTTTTTGTTTTATTTTCAAGAAAATTTAATATTAGTTTTGAAATAGAATAGATCTAAAAGTTGAGTTCTTTTTCGGTTTTTGATATATTAAATTCACTTTTATGTAAAATATAATCTTCATAAGATTGAGCCAAAACATAAATATGTAATCTTCCTTGGTTACTCCACACATATAAGACCAACATGGACTACAAATAATATTAACAACCATGTAATAAATAGAACATGTTGAATTTATTGAAACATATCCTTTTAAAATAATTATAAACATCCAGATAATGATGATAGTCTGAATATTATATTAAAAATATATATTTTAAAAAAATCATTGATTGATCCTCAAAAATTAAAAAATTAATAAACTAAAGTGATAGATTATTTATGTCAATGGCTAATTATTTTTTACCTAGAAGCTATATATTTTTTTGGAATCATACTATGTATAATGTTATTCATGGTGTGGATTAATCACCCAAAACCTAAAGTTCATTATGGACTTGATGTGATCTTATATCCTTATTACCTTAATCAGATCTTAAAATAGTCGATGATGACTTAGGTGATGATATTTAGATTATGGTTGGGAATGAGTAACTCAATCAGATCAAATGGAATAATATATGGTCATTAGTGAAATGTTCCAATGAATTTATTATTATGGGTTTCAAATGGGTATTGTGGAAAAAAAATTATGAAAATATAACTATTATATAAAATAAATATTCACTTGTTGAAAAGTAATGTAATAAAAAAGGTCATTTATTATGAGGAAAAAATTTATCTATTAGTATGACATGAGCCTACCAAATCCTTCTTTTTTTCACAATACATATTACATTCTTTTTCTTTAAAGAGATGTTAAAAGTGATTTCTAAAAAAATCATATTATAAATTTTATTCTAAAAAACCACCAGTTTCAAAAAATTAAAACTAAAAATGTCAGGTTTTCGAATATATTGAGGGTTTATATGAAATGAAACATGACATTAGAGTCTTGCATAGTATGTTTTATCATTCATACATTCTCAAAATGTATTTTAAAATGTATTGGAATACAAAATTATTTTTATAATAAAAACAATAAGGAGACCATGATTATAAAAATATATGTTAATGATATAATCATTAATTAAATAATGAAATAACTTATTTAATATTTCTTAGAATGTGTGAAAATTGAATTCAAAATGAGAAGGAAAAGTGAACTCATATTACTTATTTGGTTTCACAATTCTATAAATTTGGATATATCAATTATTATTTAGTATAAATATACAAGGTATATTTTAACAAATTTATTGGGAAAAACAGCAAGCATAAGAACTCTAATGAGAACTACCTATATGATAGAACTAATTGAGGTTTGTAAAATTATATTTCAAATACCCACATGAGTTTGATCAGATGTTTATTTTATTTTATATTTAGTCATGAGAAATAAAATTTTTATTCTTTTTTACGCACATTTTCAAGAAAACCCCAAAGATTTTATTTTTATAGTTTTGAAATATATTTTTCAGTATTATAATATATCCTCTCCTATTTTTTATTTTATCATTCCATTTTTTATTTCAATATAATATTATATACATATATTTAATTTCATGACTGTATAGTTTATATAAATTGTACCTCTAGAACATTTCATTTTCCTAATTATTCTTTAGTTTTATAGTATAGAATCAAGTAACACCATGTATCACCCTCCACTACTATTAATGTTACTTTTTATAGATATTGTTGATAAAATCCACTATCACATACATTTGATTCACAAATATAGATATTCTAATCATGTATGAAAAAATGAGTGTCATCTGTTAATATAAAATCAGACACACCACTAATGTGAAATCAAAATTTGACAAGACCCATCCCCACTTTGACCCCTCTATATCTTAGAGATGGTAGTGATGGTATTTCATAAAATAATTTTTTGGAATGATAGAAATTGGGACCCAAAAAAGTTTTAGGAAATAGAAACCATTTTTTATGCATTTTGTATGTTGGAAGAGTTTTTCACGGAATCCCATATTCCATCTTAAAATATGATTGTTATTTTCTCCGAATTGGTTAGAAACCCAAAGATTACCATGAAACCCATATTTTGGGATGAATTCACCCCTCCATCCCAATCATCACAACTGACCACTATCATTGATCCGACTACTAACTGCAGCCTACCATGTCCAACACTCATGTTGATCACCACAACTGATCTGACTATTAAAAAACATCACTACTTTACTCATCCAGTACCACAACTAAAAACCTAACAACCACATATTATGTTCGAAATTACCCATCACCATTATTGATGACTTATATTGGGGTGTGAAGAATTTAATATCTATGATGGGATGTGACAGTGTTGAAAAGTTGAATGATGAGGGTTATGATAGGGGTGTAATGATGAGCTATATCAGGATGTGGTGGTATAATAAAATGATCCCTGAGGGATGGTTTTGTATTTTCTTATAATTGTGTTCCCTTTTTTCCCCAAAATTCTCATTCATACCAAAAATAATTTTAAGCAGGTTTTTAGTTCTATTTTTTTGTTCAATTTCCATTAAAATTACAATTCTCTTTCCACCATAAACATTTTTATTGTTTAAAATATGACCTAAAATTGCATTCAATATGTGATGTCTTGACAACATACACCAAAGGATTTATCACTCAATATCGAAGGTATTTACCTTCACAGACACTGAAAATATAACTAAATTATGAAATGAGATACTCAAACCATAAACAATAAAGGATCCATGATAATATTATATAAAAAAATTAACAATACAGGAATTTAATTTTATAAGTATTAACTGACTCTAATCATTTGAAATCAATATAAAACACATCAATATAGAAAAATCTAAAAAACCTATTATACCTCAGTGGTATAGAAAAGAATAATCTATTTCCATAATTTAATGAACACTAACGAACCTAACCTAAAACAGCTCATATCCTCCACCAAATCAATTCTAAAAACCTATATGAAAATGTTAGAGTAAGTGTATCCATATAATTGTTAGTCTTACCCTAAATAGATTGAAAACTTAAATCAATATCACATACGCATAATGATAAAATCTTTGAAATTATTGTTTATAGTCATGATCTAACAATTTACATCAATGTGTTAATGATTGGATAACTTTATAACTTGAAAAATTCCACATAC
The DNA here is from genome assembly GCA_963277665.1 of Viscum album. Lineage (NCBI taxonomy): Eukaryota > Viridiplantae > Streptophyta > Magnoliopsida > Santalales > Viscaceae > Viscum > Viscum album. The sequence goes on along the minus strand of OY728155.1, from coordinate 1,135,424,791 downwards.
TAAGATTATATAGTGCACTACCTTATATTAGTTTCATTTCAAACATATATAATCAAGCCCAACTAGAATTATACTCCTTAAATATCAATGTATGTACAATTTGAAACATGAAAAATATATAAATATAGTTCAACAATAAATCATAAAAAATCACCCCATAATTCTATGATTTATAATAAGGCTTTCAATTTCTAACATTTCTAGTATTTTTTTGGTTAATAGTTTTATATAATTAGGAAAACCATTAAATAATAATGTGAACATTTCAACATAGTGTACATTTTCTAAAAAATATATATTCGTATGTTTACACTCTTATTTCATTCTTGAAACATTTTGTTTGTTTGAAAATTGATTTCTTTATCCTTTCTGTAATACCTAAATATCATTTATCCTAATTATTTTTTTTAAATATGGGATGATCTAAAAAATATCATTATGTGATATAAAAATAAAGGTTCCCCATTAGTCCTTTTGAAATCACTACTTGAAATATCACCATTCCCAACGCTTCTATACCAACGGTTTATAAAAGATGTTAGTATAGGTCCCCTATCCCAACGGTCTGACCAAACCATTGGGAAAGGGTACTTTTTGGCCACTTTTCCCAACGGTTTGGCCAAACCCTTGGGAAAGGGTATGGCTTTCCCAACGGTTTGGACAAACTGTTGGGAAAAGTACACTTTATGGCCACTTTTCCCAACGGTTTGGACAAACCCTTGGTAAAGGTCCCCCGTATACCAACATCACCCCCAAACACAAAGGACCAATACCAAAAGTTTTCAAAACCATTGGTATAGGTCTATACTAATAGTTTTGACAACCGATGGTATATGTCCTTTGATTTTTATTCAATCCTTCTTACCAAGAACAATATATAAATAAAAATTTAAAATAATTATCATAATACACATATATATATATATATTTATGAAATTATGTTTAGAAAATTCATGTTAGGTTAGTGGTTAGGTCGTTCAAATATAAACTAGAGGTCATGGGATCAAATCCCGCTGAATTTTTTTTTGAAATACATATACCAACGGTTTTATGGAACCGTTGGTATAGATTTTCATATTTCTTATACCAATGGTTTTCAAAACCATTGGTATAGGACTATACCAACGGTATTACCAAAACCGTTGGTATAGACCTATCCCAACGACTTACTTGCCCACAGTTCTCCAAACCATTGGTATAGCCTATACCAACGGTTTGGAGGCATATACCAATAGTTCCAAATCGTTGGTAAAGGGTATTTTTTCAGTAGTGAATCGATGGAAACCCATAACGGTGTTTTATTTTTTTTATATTTATGATAAAATAATCATTTAATTAATTATAAATTAAACATAAAATAAAAATTATTTGATAAAACTTTTTTTAATAAGAATTATTGAAAGGTCAAAATCATTATAGTTACTTGAGAAAACATGAGAAAAAATGAAAACATTTACTTGAAAAAAAACCATTCATGTGAATTTCCATTAATTATTAGCTCATTTTCCTTACTCATGAAATAAAAATATTACCTTTAAAATTCATAGAATACACTTTAACACCATATAGGCATCTTGGGACATTACCCTGATAATAATCCTTATAAGAAGCCTTATAATATAATAATCTTAAAGGTTAATTCTAATATGTCTCCTATATAGAAAATATAATTACCAATTGATTTTGATAGATATATTGAACCCACACATAATAATATAAAATTTAAAAGAACTATTTCATAATAAAAATTTGTGAAATATTTCATTTATGTAATAAAAATCATAAACAGTGGCATTATCCCAGAATAAAAAAACACTTTCGGTTATCTTATAAAATGTGAAGAATGTAATTTTCTTCTGAAATTATTAAAAAATTCACAAAAAAATTATAATAGTATATTATTTAAAAAAATTTATAATTGTATAAAAATATTGGTAATTAATAATTGTATTGATATTAGAAAAGATGATCATGTAATAAATGTTAAAAAAAATTATTTTTGTAATTTTGAAAAGATATTCAAAAATGAATTACAATAAAAAATATAAAAATATTCTTTTTATTTTTTTAAAATAAGATATAAATAGTTGAAAATAACCTAAAATTTATTTTATGTATAAATAAGAAAAAATCTAAAAATTTAATGGAACGTTGATATGGATGAAAAAAAATATTAAAACATTTAAAAGAAAAATAACTTTCCATATATCCTGCTTTCTATATACAGATTTTAAATTCATAAAAAAATCACATGAATTATGTAACCTAGTTATAACATTTTCCATTTTTATTTATTTTAAATTATTCTTTTTATTTCATTTATTATAATGTTTTATTTAGATACTAAATCAGTTAAATTCATGTCAGACATTTTAAGGTCATTTGGTTCTTAATGTCCTAAATAACATAGAAGATTTAACCATGGTCAAAGGGGTAATGGTTAAATCATTTCAATGATCTTAAAAATGTCATAATTATAATTTTTATACATTATATTTACTTTTTTGACCATCCATCTAAGGTGGTCATGAAAAATTAAATATGTTGTTTCATGGAGGCGGAAGTCTGCCCATGCACATGGGTTTCCATCTTTCGAATGGATGAAAAGGAAATAATTTTGATAATGGTTTTACATTTTAGAATCAAAATAATATCATAAATATCATATTGATTTACTAAATTTATCTTTATTACAATACAACTTATGTGGTAATGAAAAATGAAATGTATTGTTTATGGAGGTAGTAGTCTGTGCGTCCGCTTCGAAAACACATCCATTTTCTAACAGATAGAAGGGTATGAAGGTATATAAGATATCATATTTAAAGACATATAATAATGTATTAAATATCAAATATATTCATTAAATACATTTTTATAACCATCAATGTGGGTGGTGATTAAAAACAAACTACATCATTTTGTGGAGGAAGTGATTAAAAACAAACTACTATGTAATCATATGAGAAACCATATTTTAATTCATAATTACATTAAGAGATTCAAATGACACATGTAATTAAAAATATCAATATCCCATAGGTATATATGTATTCCATATTTCATGAAATACAGGTGATATTCCAATCTAGAAAAAAATAAACACTTTCCATGATAGTAATATCAAATGTTTGGGTGTTGTAGAACAAGTACGATTCTTCATATCTCATACATAAATTTTCAAATAACATGTAAAATATCCCACATTAATCATGTACATTATTTATTTCAGTTCACATATCAATGTTCATCCCTTAAAAATAATCATAGTGGGGGTATTACAGTTGATGTTATTTATAAATAGAGGGTTTCTATGACATAAATCAAATATTTAGAAGCATCTTAATGGAATATGAATAAATCTTATGATATTTCCTAGTATTCTTAGATGTTTCCATGTTTTTTTAACAAAAATTGATTAATGTAAATATGAAATCATGTGATGGGAAATAATATGAAAATAAATATCAAATATAACGAGTAAGATCGAGTGACATTTTAAGATATGACACTACCTTTGGATGTTTTATATTGTAATGATATTGGCATTTAACAATAGGATCGTTTAATTCGAATTTGAACATTATAATAGGTTTGGAATGTAGTAATAATTCAAATCTATGAACTATAATTCATTAAAAATTTCCTACATGATTAACAATATACAAAAAATATATTAAAAATGTATTTATCAAATCCAGCAGTTAAAAAAAATAATATATGATGAAATTAGAAAATAAAAAATAAATTGTTATCTAAATATTAATTGTTGAAGTTGACAGTCAATGTAGATATTTTTTTCCATTAAAAATTGTTGTGAAAAACCAAAAAGGATTTGGTATAGTGTTTAATGAAATAAAAATAATGAAAATGGTGATTATGAAATTTGATTAATCAATGATCTAGATCGCTAATATTTATTTATCCAGTTAACTACATATTGTTTTTGTGGAATATTTTTTCAATCTACATAATTTGTAAATATACAACTAATATTTAGTTAATAAATTAAGTTATGTATTTTATAAATTTTTTATGTTATATATATTATATTCAATTACACAAACATGTATAGATTTAGAAAAATGTATTGAATGCATAATGAGTACAATATAGAGCATAAAAATATCTTGTAATACATACAAAATATGTATAAAACTCTTACCTAAATTGAAATTTAATATATTATAATAAAAAATGATGGATTATATCTAACACAAAAATATGGTATCTCAATGTAATTTTAATATTTAATAAATAATACATATATCTAAATATATTAGGACCTCAATGTTATAAAATACCAATGAATGTACTAATATATCATAACATCAATATGTCAGGGATAAAGAATTTTTAAAATGAACTAAACTTTATAGAAATTTCCATTAATCTATATGAAAGAAGTTCAATGCCTAACCTACACCTAAAATTCTTATTCATTGTGTTACACATAGCAATTTATAAATTAATTATGGTTGTCATTTAATAGGAGATAATATGAACATGTAGTTTCAATTTAATATAATGAGAATTGAGTGAGTATAATATACAACATATAAATTACATAACAATATATATAATAAAATGGATTATATAAGAGGCATTATTATGGGAATTAAGTGTATATTTTTAATTTCATATTGAAAAATTTTCTAATGTGACTGGTTTCAAATATAACAGAATGCACAAATATATTACAGAACAAACTTTTTACAAAGGTAGTATTTTAAATTGTATTTAACCGCATAAATCTTTTCTATAATCTATACGAAATCTGTATAATCACTAAATAATACTCTTAAGATTAACTTGATTAATTAAAACCTGTACATTTTATGTTTAATAAGATGGATATGTCACAATTAACTATATAAGGCATATAAAGATTCACTAATATATAATAAATTCACTATAAATACAATATATAGAATAAATTTATCATTAATTGCCTTTAAAATATGTATAAAACATTTAGTTTACTATATATTATTATTGAAGAAGTGATCATTTGAGAAGGGATATATCTAAAACATAAATATGGTAATGTTTTCGACAATTGATATTTAACCACTAAAAATTTGAGTAAATACATAATAAATTTATTAATATATTAGTATTGTAATATCATAAAAAGGAAAAATTTATTGTGTATTGAATTTATAAATCATGATATTTCACAATATTTTATTAAATCGATTAGAAGTACTATTTTATATTTTAGTGAAGCATCATATTTCATAGTAAAATATATCAATAGAGGGAATATTCATCAAATTATAATGAATCCCCAGTGAATAAATTATAACAAATATATAAATCATTGACATCATATAATAAATGTATACATTTGTTACCTGGGTCCATATTAGTGAACTATAATATGTCTAGAATTATTTAAATTTTGTTTTCATATATATTTTCAAAAAATATTTAATCAATCTGTATGATCACTAAAATATCGAATTACAATAAAACATAAATAATATAAATATAATGTGAATTATCCATATATTTTTTAGTATAACATAATAGTATAAACCATTTAATAGATATCATAATATACCATAGGAATTTTTTAAAGAAATCTAAATGGTGGTGTGAATGTTCAAGATTACTACAAAGGAATCTATAAGTAAGAAGAAAACCATACCTTTGTTATTTATAGATGATTGAATGAAAATATTTGATATTAAATATTCTTATGAATTTATACACTGATTGGAAAGTTAACCATTTGAAATCATCCAATATAAATGGAATGAATGTGTTAGAGAGGGGGGGAGTGGGTAGTGGGGCTTGTTTTTAGAAAGAGAGTGGGAGCCGGTGGTGGGGTTGGATAATAATAGAGATGGGGAGAGGGATGTTGGGGTAAATGATGTGGGAGAAGGGGGATTGGTTAGTGAGGCTCAATAGTGGTATGAGATGGGGAGAGGATGGCGGGTATTGAAAATGATGGGATAGGGGTGAAAAAGTTGTGGGGAATCGACAGTGATGGGTTTTGTTGTCATGGGATAGGGGGGTGAGAGGATGGAATAGGAGGGTGATGTGGGAGGGAGGGGCGCTCGATGTGAGAGGGGTGAAATTCGGGGAAAATGAGTGATGTCCAAATATATGAAATCATATCATTGAACCATCATATTAAATTTCATCTAAAATCTCATAATATCATCATTGACATTTACACCATCTATTGGGCTCTATTGTACAACATAAGAAACATCAGGTTCACCACATAAGTCATGAGCCAAACCAAGGATACACTCGTGTTCATATATTATTTTATAAAATTTGTGATATTATTATCTTCAAATCAGTCATTGTAATGCAACACTTTATCCCAGTGACATTGAATATTTACCAAGTCAGGTCATCATAAATTATTATGTCCAATAATTTAAAATATAAAAATCACCCTTCAATCATTCGTTGTTGGAATCTAGAATATCCCAATCATGATATGCATTGAAAATAGATGCAATAAAATATGAATTTTTTGAATTCAAATTCTTGATTGAATTTATACTTCTATCAATATCGTTGTGTCTATGTATATATATATATATTAAAATTAGGAAGGGGTTGTTACCAATAATTTACCAAGTGGTTAGATCACCCCTCCCAACCCACCTGACAGATCTATGTTGTTGAACCTCCAATCATCTATCCCATACTGGGTCCACCCATTAGCATTGTGAGTCATATTCCATGAATCTGTTAGATAATCAAAATCCTACATCCAATGTTCTTCACCCATAAATACTCACTCACCCACACCTTTCACTACCCTACCACCCCCCCAAATCTTATACAACCTCTATTATCTCATTCCCACTACCATACACTATCTCACACTTTATATATGATTTTATTCCTCTAGACCCATCATAATTTCCTACCTACCCACCACCTATCCACACCTCTATAATCCAAAAACATTATTCCGTATCATCTATTTCATTATGATACATTCCCACTAAACCACCAAATCATTCCCGATCAATCATGATGATCTCATATTCTAGATGAAACATATTGAAAATTGGTATTGGTTTAATTTTTCTATAAAACTAGACTGCTAAGGTGTTGAATCCTCGGATGCCTTTGATATCCTTTGGTAGAATCCAAAAGAGTAATGGGATTAAACACCATTTATTTTGTTTAGATCCAAAGGCATTGGAGCCTCCAAATCCATTGAATTCAACTTCAAAAACCCATAAATTTTAAAAAAATTGTATTTATTGTTTATGTATATATATATATATAATTCTATAGAGATTAGTTGTATTTATATATTAGATGGTGGAAAGGAGGACTGGGGAATGAGAGCCACCCCATGGTTATGGTGGAGAGATCTTGGTTTTCGTTGAAATCATGGTTCTTTCACACTATATTATCTTTAATGTTGTTATTTGGATGGCCTTCAGCTCATCCAAGTAATGGTTCTACATAAAATAATGATCTCTCACGTGGATCCATTACACATGAGGGAGGCATTTGATCAACCATTTTGCCTACTGACGTTTGAAATTGACCCTTCCATCATCTTAATAATGAGGAATCTAGAAGGACTCAAAAGTATGCCGTTTTATCATGGGTCATTACAAATGAAGATTAGGGTAGATGAAATTAGGTAAAAATTCTATAATTCCTCGTATAATTCATCCGTAGCGTTCTAATCCATTGAAAAACTGTGGATTCAATTACTCTCATATCCTCTACATGGATATATAATACTCAGAGATGTATCTCATTGGTGAAAGACTAATTCCATATTCTTTTCCTTTTAAAGAGTTAAAATTAGAGAATTTGGGGTTGGGATTTGTCTCCATCAAGATCAGTTATATACACTTCCTCAAATAGGATTTTAAAATTAATCCTCATGAGTGTGGGAATTATTATGTTTAGGTATGGGTTAGAATTTATGGGTTTAAATTGATTTTCTGGAACCCTAACATTCTATATGATATCATCCTTTCTTTTAGTGTCCCAATAAAAATGGAAAAATAAACTGAGATAATTTTTTTGGTTATTTCATTATTTTTCTTATGAAGATTAATCTTATTCAACATTAGTTCAAAAGGTTTTTATCTCAATCATTAAGGATGAATTCTATCATGAATTATGTATTAAAAGATACAAAAAAAATTTCTGGACTACAAGATGATAATCCATAAGAAATCTAATTGGAGGAAAAATATTTTATGTGAATTTTTTGAAATGAGTGGTAATTTGGAGAAATATTCCCATAATAAGTGAAAATGATATAACATTTCCATTAATGTGGGGGGAGGGAGGGGGTCTAGGTCCCCCTATATTATACAACTTGGGTGCTTCATTACATGATGTCATCAGACCTCATATTGATCATTTGATTATGGGGAAGACTTATTTAGATGTGCCTAAATCCTCAATGTGAGCTCATGATGTACAATTTCATGATACATAGGTGGATTCACATGTATTTAAGCTTCATTCATGTCATACAATGTCTTGGGTGGACATTTCACGGGAGGATGAAGACTAGAGGAAAATGCTTCATGCAAGGACCTCCTCCAAAGATGCTCTATATATTAAGCATGAAAAAGAAGTTGTTGAATCTACACATACTAAATCAGATTCTAAACTAACTGCCCAATATGAAATCATTTCATGTTTATGGAAATAAAATTTATTATTCCCTATAAATGGAAATGGAACAGAAAAATTAGTTGCATCATATCAATGTAAAAATATAAAAGTATATTTATCTTATCTTCCTAGAGAATATCATGATTTTGGTGGATCTTCTATCCATTTGGCCCCAACCTCCATTCATGGCGTCAACATTGATTTTGGGATTTCTAGAATCATGAATCTTGCCCGTACCATTTTTTCAATTTCTCTAGGTCTATGTTGAGAATTGATTATGATGTGCCCATTCCCCTGGAGTTTCGTATACCTAATGCTTCTCCAGTGTGGATAAGGTTTGATAATCATCATACTGCAGTGGAAGAAATTTCAAACGATATGGTTTTTGAGAATCCCAGTGTAGTCATCCATGATTTCATAGTATTGGGGAATTATGATCTTATGGTTATTGTATAAGATAAGGATGTTACTCCCACAATGTTCAAGATGGTTGTTGATTTCAATATTATGTGTGAGGATTCTCTAAAATAATCTCCTAATTCATTTCCCATGAGATATTATATTGAATCTAGGAATGCTAAAATATTCTCTTCATCCCTGGGAAAGATGTAAACCATGAATAATCCATTTCAATTGCTTTCCACTAATTCCATGATGATCAAAGGTCAGTGGGTTCCTTGGAAGAAGAAGAAATTAAGAGATGACTCTATTAAAGATCCTCTGGATGATGGTAGTGGACCCTTGCAGTACCTTATGACTTGGGGAAAGGGATGGCATCCTCACAATCAGGGCATACCTCTCTCTCATCATTCCATTTATACTCAATCCCATGTTGGTTGATTATCTTTTTATTTTTGTCAATTTTACCCCTTCCACTATTTTGTATTTCATTTTCTATTTTCAATGGATCAGTTGGGGCCTTATGGACCTACCCTTTACCTTTCCAAAACACTATTATTATAACTTAAATTAATTATATGAAAGTAATATGAAAATATTACTAAAACCTTCATCTTTTGATTTATTTTTATACAGATGGGTTCTATAAATATCCTATAGATTTCCAAAATGGGATTCAGCTTCCCCCATTCCTATAATGGAATAATAATATGTTATTATAAGTAATTAGTAATTAACCAAAAATGTAATAATTAGCAATTAATAAAAAATTAAAAAAAATTAACAATTAATATTTACAATTAAATATTAATGAATAACTAATTAACATTTAAAATATTAATAAAAATATTAATAAATAAAAAATTATTTACTCATTAATTATTAATTATAAATAGTTAGTAATTAAATAGTAGTTAATTAGATATTAATAATAATTAATTTAATTTAACTAATTATTAATTGAATAATTATTATTAATTACAATTGAAAAATAATTTTAAAATATTTAATAAAATTATTTAGTTACAAAATATTAATAATAACGACTAAATTATTAAATTTCTAGTTATTTAAAAACTAGTACTGGATTATTATTAGCTATTTAAATAATATTTGTTATTTTATAACTAATTATTATTATTAATTAACTGTTCTTTATTTCAAATTAAATATTTTCAAATTAGTAAAAAATTTATCAATTAAATATATAAATAATATTACTATTATTAATTAGTTATAATTCCTTAATATTTTAATAATATTAATTAATTCAACTTTTGGTTATGAATATTAATCATTAATAATTATAAATTAATTGCCATCAATTATTTTTTATTAGTAATTAATTAAAATTCATTTTAAATTATTCAAAGGGGATCAAGTGTGGGATGAAGTCTTAACCCACTCCCTTAAAGAAATTTAAAAACTAAAGTGAAATTACATAGGGATGTAATGACCAAGAACATTTGTGAAGCCTCCATCACAAACATGCTAACCAAGAGAAATAAATTTTAAAATCAGCTACATATCTCTCACTATAAGAGACACCATTTTTATGCATTATTCCCCAATTAATTAACCCTCACCAGTATTATATATGTTTATCTATCCTCAATTTATTAGTGGGATAATAAGGAATAGTCTGCTCATCCTCTAAGGATTGGAAACTAATAGTGGAAAACCCTCCCTTTGCATCTATAGATATTTCTATTTCACTTAAACTTCCTTGAATTGGTTTATTGGCAGTAGGTGTAGTCCTGGGTGGGGAATTCTCCCTATGTTGAAAATCCTTAGATTCCATTCTAACATTCCTTATTCTAGACCCTCAAATAAATCACTCATCAACATATTTAGTAGAATAATAAACTTATACAAAAGTAAGAAGCTTATTAGATGGGAGAGTAATCGCTCCAACAAAATTCCTTCTTTCCATAGGGGTCGCATCCTCTTAGTTAAGATCCCTCTACAAAGAAGAGTGAGAATTCATAGTATCTTCAAGAAAAAATGAATTTTACTCAAAACATCAAGTCTTTTTGAGGCACTCAAGTGAGAAGGGATCAAATTCATGTTTGTTGAGAGTGTTAGTCATAGATATGGAGTCGTTTTCCCTTTCACTGATTGGATCACATTAGGGAAAAGTGACTTAAACACCCTCTGGAGATTCCAATACATGAACTTACTGGGTTCCCAATTACTCAGATTCATTATTAGTAATTGGTGCCAGTTCTCCAAGGGAGAAACCCTATAACACTCTTAGATTTTATGAAATGTTTTTTAAAAAATATATTAAATTTCTTTAGTATCTTGTATTACATGCAACACTGAGTTTTAATAAACAAAAATATATTATTAATACTATTATTAAAAAATGATCATCATAACCAAATAATTAAAAATGGTCCTATGGATATGAATAATGAAATTATAAAAAGGAATTATATTGTTTTATATAAATAAAAAAATACTGATAAAATGGTAACTTAATTTTTATTAACGTCTTTTCATTCATCGAAAATATTTTTTTCTAAAAAATGATTTTATTTATTTTTGTGAAAAAATATTAAATGTAATTTTTTCCACTTTTATAATATTTATTTTAAAAAATTTAGTTAGTTTTTAAAATAAAAATTGAAAAATTTCGTAGAGTGAATTTTTGATATACTTCTGAAAAAATTAAATTTTTAATGAATAGCGTAATATACTGGGTTTTATTGAAAATTTCATTTCCTTTAAATCATTTATAAAGATATATTTGTTTTTAAAATGGTTTAAAAGTAATATTATTTCAATTATTTTGTATTTAATCAAATTTATGTCACTGTAATCAATTTAATACTAATTTTTGATCTTTAAAAATTATATACATTTAAAACATTTCTCTCTATAAAAATGCTTTTTCATCAAGTCTAATGATTTAATTTAAAGTTAAATATATGGATTTAATTTAGAAAAATAGATTAAATACTTGGAATAAGAATATATAATATTATATAATATGTTCAACTTAAATTTTGGTCATAATGATTAATAAAAAAGTGTAAAATAATTTATCAATTTAAAGGATAAAATGGGTTTGTTGATGGGTTAAACTAAAATGATAATAGTTAAAATTACCTAAAAACATGTACAATTACTATTTTATGACCATATAATGACCTCATATAATCTATGGTTAAATAATTATTTATTTTTTATCTGTTTGTAATGTTTAAAACATGGTTATATTTTTTCCACTCAAAATATCCAATTGTGTCTTCTTCCCCAATTATAAAAGGGAACCCCTCTCATTTCATATTCACATATAAAAATCCTTTTAGTTCATATAATAACAAACCAAATATATTTTTTAATTCACTCCACACATCCTAGAATATCAATTTTATTATTCATTCCTCTTAAAAATAATTTGGTTCAAACCTAATGAGGTTGTTCAGATAATAGTCATTGTTCTTATTTGTTTGTTTTTTTTACTATTTCCTATTCCACCTACAAAAAATCATATAGAACTACGATTATATAATAAATTAATTATATTAAATATACTGGTATTTTATTATGTTAATGTCATAACCTATATACATTTATTCCTCTATCAAAAGGGAAATGAAACCATCGATCGTGTGCATAGAGGACTACTGTCTCACGAACTGATGTAATTAATTTTCCAACATCAACTATCATAGATGAATATAATAGTGGATTTAAAAAGATTATATTATATTTAAAAAATAATGATACAAATATAATTTTAATATCATATCTATCTTATTACTTCCAATATGTGGGAAAATGATACCATCACATGTGAATAAGTGCGGACTACCACCTCCATGAAGTGACATGATACATTTTCCATTTTATATTGGCCTAGATTGTATTAAGGATATATTTAATGAATATATATGATATATAATAAATATATATTATTCTATAAAATTGATATATTATTTAACTTTCTTTCATACTAATTTTTGAGAAAATGGGAACAACATTCATGCGTACGTACAACCTACAATCTCCATGAACAGTGTGATTCATTTTATACCTCTACCTTTAGTGGATTACTATAAATACATGTATGGTTAATATATATTATATTTATATCGTGTTTAAAATTCTTGATTTTTTGAAAGTCTTATAAAATTAAAAGGGCTGAAGATATAAATCCAAACATACATGAAAAAAGAAGAATTTTTACCCAAAATGTGATTTTAACAATGAAATTATTAACAAACAAGTAATAAATAGTCATAAGTAAATCATATAGGGTATTATATATATGATTATATTTCTAAAATACAATTACAACACACTTTTATTTACTATACATGTGTTTTTAAATGTATACAAATAATATTGAGACTTGAGGTAAGGGTTTTGTATTCTATATTTTATTTTTGCGTGAAATATCCCATATTCACCGTTCTGTTATTTTGTGTGGTGTATATTCAAACCATGTTACATGTTAAATAATTAATGTCCTTATTATTAATTCTATTTATTGTTTAATTTGATCTTATTATTTAATGGGTATTATTATTTATAAGTTTGTAATGTGGTAAAGGGATTTTGGTCTCACTAATATTTATCTAGGACCCATGTTTTATTCACAACCTGTTAATTTTGTGTGGTCTATATTATTCCCATGAAATAATTTTATGAACCCTTTTATAAAAATTATGGGTATTTATATGTCTATATATGGTTCTCTATTTCACTAGACTTATGATTCAAAAATTACCAAACTTGAAATGTTATATGTTATAATCTCAATGTTTATCTGGATTGTTTATCCGCATGTTATTTATATAGAATAAATGTTTCTCATTAATTTTCATCAATTTAAGTTCTCAATGTACTGAATAAATGTTCTAAATAACCATAAACATTATTTATCTCTTCATTTAAAAATCTATTTTCTTCCATGTCTTTGTTTTCTAAAAATATTTTAGAAAAATCAATTACAATTCTATAATGATTTTTTAAATAAATTTTTAAACACGTTTAGTTTTTTAAAAATGGTTTAAATGGATTATTCATTCCATTTCCTAAACAATGTAATTTTTTATTTTTAACAAAATTATGAGAAAAACATTATTATACTATATATGTCATGAAATAAACGTTATGCCATCATGACCACTTAATGATTAAAAGCCTTCAGTACAATATTACAAATTTTGTCAAATAAAATGTTTTATTTAATATTTAAGAAGTTTATAGATTTTAGATAATATTTTTTAATGTTGAAGGGTAATTTTCTTAAATAGATATTCCAAGTGATCTTTAAAAATTATTTTCCATCTATGATGACATCCTTTGATGAAACATAAGCTTTGTTGGGGATATGATCCAATGATTACAAGTTTATTCATTAATTAGATGGTTTATGTTTATGATGAAAAGATATTTATGAAACCCATTCCTTTTCAATGAGTTTTAATTGATAAAATGATGAAATGTTTTTTGAAATACGTTTTTTACATGGGTTATTCTTTGATGAAATGTTTATGAAACTCATTTATTATCATAGGTTTTGATATACTTAATGTTTTATGATCATATATAATGAATATTTATTTTAACATATGTGATGGGTGGTTCTGTTATAAACCATGGACCATTTTTTCCATTACAAACCAAGGATGGTTGAGCATGTTATAACTATCCAATGAAATTGGTAAATATGGATAAATCATGAGTAAATTATTTTGTGTGTGAATCTAATTTCACCATCATAATGTTATGTGAGGATGTAGATTAATTTCTATAAGGTTATACATGGGCCAACTTTATTGTCCATAAGGATAATTGTAAACCTGCTGTAATACCCCATATTTTTGTGATTTCTTTTTTTCAATAAATTAAATTTATTTTACATCTTTGATGACCAAAAAACAAAATTAATCTAATTCTAGACACATATCTAGGTTAGTTTTAATTACACATGACACCAAGTTATAACAAAAACATGATATATTATTAGTAGTATTCAAACATGGCCATTATAACCAAGATTTAAAACCTAGAAGTATGAATATTAATAATGGGTTTTTAAATATTATTTATAATGGTTTTATATAAATAAATCATATTGATATAAATACTAATGTTTTAGTAAAGTATTTATATGTATTGAAATTTTCTTTCTCAAAGAAATACTTTTTATTTCTTTTTGTGAACAATAAAAAAATTAATTATTAAAACTTTTATAAAATGAATTTTATAAAATAACCATTATTTTGTAAATATATATTTCAAAATTATCCTTGGGTGGGTTTTTTGGAATTTTTTAAAAAAGTTTCATTTTTTTAGGAATAGTAAAACCTTAATGAATTTTAATAGAAAAAATCATTTTCAGTTAAATTATTTAAAAAGTTAAATAATATTTTAAATTGATTTTAATGTTACATTGTTTTAATTATAGTACAATTAAACAAATTTATTTAATTTAAATTAATTTAATATATAATTTTGATATAAAAACATTGAATACTTTTGAACCTTTTCCCATTAAAAACTCACTATCTCATCTTGTCTGTGGGGTTAATTTTTTTAAAAAAATTATCCAATTATATGAATGGATTTTGGAAAAATGTATTCCATATTTAAAATAAAATTTAATTTTATTATCTAATAATAATAAATTTTTTTCAATATGAATAGTGAATGCTGTAAAATTTAATTATTGGGTTAATGTCAAAATGGGTTTAAGAGAGGTTAAACTGAAACCATAAGGGTAAAAATTACCTATTAAATTGTCTAAAAACTATTATGTTGAAATATCACTAACATTAAATATTTAAGGATTGATATTGTTCTATTTTTTTGATTTTTTAATATGAAAAATATGGGATCACTCATTTTTATTAAAAAATACAATTTCTACCCTCTACCCCACTTATAAAGGTCACCCCCTATCTTGTCTTCCTAACACATTAAAAAATTTTGTATCAGCCAATACCTACCCAATTCACTTCCGAAATTACCTCCACTAATACTATAAACCTTATGTTGTACATAAATACATCATAGGAAGGGTTTAGGTGAAAAAGTAATGAGGATACTTGAAGAAGAGGTAACATTCATCAATGATTATTTTTGTTTTATTTTTTCTCCACCACCTTAAATCATTTTTATACCATGACTGTATAATAAAAATATTATCCTTAATACAATGATATTTTTTCATGCAAATTTCATAACCTAAAACCATATCTAATTCCATCAAATGTGTTGTGATATCATCGTTTGTGTGTATGATAGACTACCGTCTCATGAACCTATGTCATTTTTTTTCCATTACCCCCTCTAAAGGCTAGTTATAACGATGTATATATTTTTATATTTGATATTTATGATATTATTATGCTTTTAAAATTCTTATGTCATGCATACCTTCATTCTTTCAATTCTATGTTAATATGATAATATTTCTCATGGTTACATCGGACTACCACTTTGCAAAGCAATGTGATTCATTTAAGCTTTGCATAGAATGTATTAATGATGGATATAATAAAAATTTATGGTATATATAAAAACCCCTGATTATGAAATGATAATAGATATCATTTAAATTTATTTATTTTATTCCAATAAGAAAATAGAAACAACATTCATGCGTACATTTGCCTACTATATCCATGAACAATGTAATTCATTTTCTACCACTAAATTTTATGGAGTACTATTAATACATATATACTGAATATATATGATATTTAATAAAGGATATAATTATCAATATTATTGGACAATTATCTAATTAATTGGACCAAAAATATAACAAATCTAAAAATATATGAAAAACATAGACGTTTTTACCAGAGATGTAACTTTAACACAGAGGTATTAATAAATGGGTAATAAAAGATCATAAATAATTAATATCTAGAATGATATATATAAATATGGTTCTATAATTGATGTATAATGAACTTATGTTCATTATACAAGAGTTTTTAATGGGTACGATGGAAATCAATACTGAAGGCAAGGGATTGTTTTCTCAATATTCCCCTTTAAGATATATGTTATATTATGAAACTATATTCTTTAATAAGGTTTATATAAAACCCATTTGACATTTAATATAATGGATTTATTCATCATAATTATAATTTATGTTTCATTTTATTATATTCCTTCATGCGGATTATAATATAATGTTACCCAAATGGTAATATTGTCATGTTACAATGTCATTGTTTATTGGGATTGTTTATGACTATGTTTCTAATTATAAGATATTATGATCCATCTATCCAAAAATAATGAATTTTATTATCCACTAGTTTTTCATGACATTTTCATATAACTGTACAATCTTCCCACTCTTTTGCAATTAACATAATTTAAAAAAATTAAAAACACTAACTTTATTTCTCTATTTACTTGGAAATCTATTTTCATTAATAACCATTTTTACTAAAAAAATGAATAATATTTTATTATGCACTTATTATTACAAAAAATGAAAAGTTTACCAATTTGTAGACATTTTACAGAGAAGATTAAATGTAATGTTCATGTCCTTTTCAAAAATAATTTATATTTTTATTTTACCCAAAATTTGAAAGGACTCTTTATACAAAAGTGTATGGCATGAACATAATTTTTTGATGTTATAACAAACAATTTCTTCACATTTTCCTTTGTACGTTTTCATTTTTATTTTTATAAAAAAAATTGATTCAAAATGAATTGTGTTTTAAAAAGTGTTTTTCAAAGAAGATATTATATTTTCCCAAAGAAATGTTTTAAATTATTGATCAAAATCATTTTCCATATAATATTTTCAATTGATATTACCTATGCATAACTTGGGATATGATCCAAGGATATAATTATCATTATTTCTTTGAATTATTTATATTTATGATAAAAGGTATTTATAGAGATCATTTATCTTCCATGGGTTATACCATGGTAAAATTCATATAAAAACTACTTTCATTCACACGTTATACTATGATAAAATGATTATGAAACATATATATAGTATATATGTTATGATATGATGAAATGTTTATGATAACAATTTATTGTAATGTGTTATTCTCACACCACCACCATTGTTTTATTTTATTTTTATTCTTTTCTTCGTGTTATATCTTTTGGTTGATGTTTATGTAATGTTTTTTGGGAGTTATTTTCAGTTTTGGAGGTTTCAAGTGTGTTTTGGACCTGTAAATAGTTTTTTCATGGTTTGAGGGAAACGATGTGGCTGGATAAGGTTGAGGTTTTCTTCATTTCAGTTCGTTCTTGTACGATTTGATTTGTACGGCTTGAGCACAGTTTGTTATCAATCATGCGAGGCCCAGAAGAAACCGCTCGGCTCTTGGTTAGTGATGGGAGAAGGTACATGGCTTGTGAAGGGTTAGTAAAAACTATACGGAATGGGTGACAAGGGTTCTATAATTTTTTAATGAACCATTACATGTTTTTGGATCATGGTTTCCAAAAATTTGTGTCTATCCAATATTCCCCCCCTTCTAGTAGGGTGTTCATGGTTGACATGTTTTTTTTTGAAAACAATGCTGCCAATTATGTGACATTCTTAGTTCTATTAAAACATGAAACTCCATGTTTTCATTCCCCTAATTAAAACATAGTTTAGGTGTCACCACCCCCTTTCTCAAACTAGGTACATGAGTGGTCTCCCAATATCTTCTCCCTTGGTTTCTCCTCTTCCCATAGTGATTCCTCAAGGTTCCTAGGTGAGTTTCTTTTAGATACTTGGTTAGTTTCCTCTTCACCTCTTCTATCTCAATTGGTTTCTTGGTTTCTATTATATTGGATCTCTCTTGGTCAAACCCTATAGTAAGGGTTGGCTAATATTTCTCAATTCGTTGATGTTAGGGTGTGTGGTTTGCTCCTCAATCTTAGTTCTTCATTCTATAGGGGTTTCGTTGCATGTACATGTCAATGAGTTAGGTGTCTCTAACCCTTTCCTTTCCAAAAAATTACATTGGATAATTGATCTAGTTTCTCATGATTGTTGTGTGGTTTTATGAATTTTTGTAGTTTTTTATTTTTCAAATTGGTAAAAAATTGGATTTTAATTTATTTATTTGAATATTCATATACCTATATGTATTCAATGTGTTTGATGAAATTAAAAATGGTTTTAAAATTTTAAATTGGGTGTTTTGGGTTATGTCTAACTTTGGTTATGTCTCAGTATCTCAGTTGGTTTTAGAATTGAGTCTTGTATATGGATTTTGGTGACCATTGTGGTTTGGAATTCATGTTTAGAGTCTTGTAGTTAATTGAAAGGTACATTCTGATTCCTTAGTTGAAATTTTTTGTGTTTTGTGGTTTATTAAATATGTATCATTAGATGTGGGAACATCATTGTACACATGAATTGACCAAATGTATATGAACACAAATGAGGATTTCTTCCTAAAATGATGTTTAACTTAAACCCCATATTTCAAGAAAAAACATTTTCTCTATCCCGCATTTCTTATTTATCCCTTCCCTTTATAAATGGTTCTTCTAGAACCCCAAAGGTTCATAAATTATCTCAGATATATTTCTCAAATGTGTTCTCTAATGATCATACCATTTGGAACCTGGAAGTGTAATTTCGTATCTAAATGGCATACAGGAACATTTGAAATATTTTAAGCTTGAATGGTGTATTCATCTTGGTTGTGGAAATAGTTTAAAAAATGGACGTGGATTATAAATAGAAAGGCACAAGTATTACCTTGTAATATTTATAATTTTTTTTAAATCATATGATGTGTTGGCCTGGTTGGCACTTTGATATTGCTAGATTTTTGATGTGAACCTGTAGGGTATTCTCTCCTAGGAGAGGGTCATCACATATGTGGTGTCAGAGTTTGGGCTAAGAATGCATGATAAAATCTATGGGTTATTGGTTTATGAAACATGTGTGTATTCCTCCTCATTCTCCATGTACTATTATTATGGGACTCTTAGGCATCTTCTAGAAGATCTAGTGATGGTGTCTTACTGATCTTGATCAGACATATTGTTACTCCATGGATTTTTCAAGTGGCTTGGTAGGATGTAAAATTGATTCATTTTTTGAGTATCCATGTTGGTTATTGAATATGGAGCTACACCATATACTGGTAGGTAATTCATACCCATGTATATTCATGGATTTCTTCATGACTTGTCTAGGAAATTACCAATATTACTATATGTATATTCTTACATTTTTTTCATTTTCTTTGTTGCACCTATACTATTTGTTCTATTTTTATCATATCACTTTGGTCATTTTTTTATAATATTTATTTTGAATTGGTTTAAAACATGGATAAAAAAATAAAGGAAGAATGTGATTTAATATTTAAAGAATAAAAATAATATTTATCTAAATGTACTTAAAACCAGTGTTTATGGAATTTTTTGGGAATGTACACGTATAGATTATTTAGTTCTTACATATTGACCTATTTGGGATCAAACACTACTTATACCACTTGGTTTTGGTATAATCTAATTGTTTTTAGGTTTATGTTTCTGATTCAATTTTTCCAATTGAGTGTGTTGGTATTATTTTATATAGTGGCCCGTATGACACATGGAGATTTGTTTGGGTTATAATTTGGTTTTAGTTTTGTTTTTAGTTACTTTTTTGTTTAGGTACTATTGTTTTTGGATATTATTATGTATTTAATGATGTTTATTCATCATTTTCTCCAGTTTCCTACTCTATTTTGGTTATTTATTTCCATTTATATTGGATTAATTAATTCCCACTAGATTGTATTTTCTTCGTGGCACTAGTCTCCATCCAAGGAGGATCAGGAATGCCTCTCGGGCCTTATCATGGGATGGGTCGGGTGTTGAGTCAGATGAAACCTCGTAGTAGTTTTTGAAAAAATTGTATTAGTGAAGATCTTTTTCATTTAAGTAATTAAAGAGTGTAGACATAGGATTTTCAGGAATTGATATGCAAGTACGAGAAGGACATCATGAAACCTTTCCTGTTTTGATCCTTGAGTTTCTAGGGGTAGTTCAAGACTTGAGTCTTCTGTTTTGGTCTTTGGATATGTAGTTTGGGAAATGAAAATAGAATTGACATTACATTATATTATGGGAATATATGGTTTATAAACCCATGTGGAGCCCAAGTGCATGGTTCAATATACTTCCAATGGATAGTGATTGACCAGGTCGTGGTCTGTTAAACCATATGACTAGGTTAGGAATAACCACTATATCCCAATTCTGATAGTGTGGTGTGAGTCATGTCTTGGTTCATTTCTAGTTGGAATGAGTGCACCTTGAAAAAAAAGTTATTTCTAGGAAATTAATGGAATATTATTTCAGTTTTAGTTATTTCCAGAAGTGGGATTGGTTGTTTGAAATTTAATTTTAATTTGAATTGGGTACTGTGAAAACTGGCATTGGGATGAAATAGTTTTTTGAATTTTGAATAAAAATGGTGGATTTGAATGATTTTTTGGCTATGTTTTGTTACATTTTGTTCATTATTTTGGTTTTTTTTTTGGAATTTCATTTTGGTTGATTTATTTATTTTGAATTTGGTTTTGTGATTTTGTGTTGTATAGAGTATGGCACCCAGAAAGATAACATAATCTTCCAACAAGACTCTTCTGGCTGGTGGCCTTATCAAAACCCCATGTGAAGTGGTGGAGTCAAGATATCCTCAGTTTTTTCCAATTCCTTATATAGATCGTGGCCTGTTAGAAGTTGTGGAGTGGATTTTAGAAGTATAATGTGTTTTTATGTCTTTGGTAAATCCAAAAACTATTAGATTTCATGATATTATAGGTTCATTCAAAGTTCTATGTTTGGATCAGTGGAAGGTCATCTTCCCATGTAGATTCAATAGGGTTGTCTGGGGAAGTGATTAAGACCACATTAATCTTGTGGTTCTTACCTAAGGAGGTGATGGTGAAAAAGTGGCAGAGCTCTTGGGAATTCAATAATGCAAATGGATGTTGAATGCCAATTTTGATTGCATCATGGATCTAGTTCCATTTTTTCTTGAGAGATAGTCAATGGATAATCTCAAGGATAATGTTTTGGGTGGTTTCATCTATAGATTAGGGAGTTGGTTCTCTCATATAGTAATGTTTATTTTGAGAATTTAGTGGATGAATAATTTTTAGATGAGTCGGTTCGCGGAACAAGTTGTTGGTAGTTGTCAATGTGGTGTCTCTTGGATATCATAATTGTTCCCCATATAGTAGAAGGTTGATTATATATGAGCCTTTCCCTAAGGGTTTATATTTTTCAGTTCCTATTTCCCATTTGTTGGACCATTAACTCATGTCCTTCCAGTGTGGTCGGTTTGCGCATATGTAGGCATCCTGCTGAAATCCCCTAAATACCTATCAATGAAGTGGATATTTTTGTAACATGGAAAAGTATTGAATATAGTGTTTCCATATGATAAAATCTCAGTTGGAGGTGGTTTTCTCCAGACTATTGGGTAGTAGATTCTTCAATGCACTAGGGATCTATTCAAAGGCCCCAAAGTGAATATTTTCATGCAGTTAGGAGTCACTGGAGGTGTGGGGAACCTTGTTCTAGATTTTTCTTCCACTCTTTGAGCTGATATGGATTAATTTTACATTTTTGGTTTTCTTTATTAGTGTTATATCATTTAAAATCCTAGCGATATCATATTTCTTATGGTTTGGTGGTTTTGTTCTCATGTAATTTTGTTGTTCATCTTTCTGCTGGGAAGCTTGAGTGGTTGGCCATTTTCAGATTGGTTTGGGTTACATTTGTTCACTTTTTGTAGATTCTTGAGTCTTTGAGAAATGATTAATTTTGGATGGTTTTTCCACTTTTTGGAGTTTCATTCATAAAGTCCCCTTACGGTGGGGGTTGGTCTATGAAGTAAGTTCCTATGTTGGTTCAGGTTAGAAGTTCCCACATTGGTGTCATCGTGTTAGTTGGGTTTCAATTGTGGAGAAAACCCATATCATTTCTGTAATGACCCGTAAAATTAAAGGGAAATTTTTTTTTCTTAATTTTCTTTAGAATTTTACAAGAGCGCGGTTTTAGACGGCACCTGATTCCGAGGCCCGGAGTGCCCGAAATCATTTTCCGAAGTTTGGCTCTGGTACGTTCAGTGAAAGAACGAGCGGGAATTCCTAACTTTTGATTCGGTGCTCAGAATTGAAATCTGAGGGCACCGATGAACTCGGAGCGCCGATATTCGCTTAAAAAGACCTTTTCGGAAGTTGCGTTTGTTGCGGGTTGAAAGTTAGTTTTTTGGTTTTTAGTTTAAGTTAAATAAAATTTGTGAAGAACAAATTTTATTTTAACTTGATAAATCCTACCAAAGGGGGTTGGAAGTGGGACCCACATCCACTTAACCTCCCTTGGGAGGATTAAGTGTGGTGGGGCCCACACGAAGCTCCCAACCTTTCATCTTCTCCCAACACCCTTAACCCCCTCTTTAATGACTTGAGTTATTTAATTTTGGAGTTAATCTTTTTGAATTTCAAACCTTTGAAATTCTTTTGTTAGGTTTGTAAATAAAATAAGCTCTTATTTTATTTTGTTGGGTTAGAACACTTTGGCCTTTTTGAGAGCTTTTGGGAGTTTTTCTTCTTCTTCTTCAACTCTGACGAAGAACACGAAGAACCTTCGAACTTGATGAAGAGCGCTCAAGCTCCGACGAAGAACGCCGCTCCTCTCTTCTTCGTCTTCCGTGTCAACAAGAGGGAACGCCGCTTCCTCCTCGGACTCCCTTCGTCGACATAAGTAGATTCGCCAACGACGTATCTCTTCAGGCAAAACTCTTCGTCATCGGATTTGACGAACGACGACCGCGACGCCCGACCTCCGCGATGTTGTCTTCCGCGGAACATTGTCAAATCTACGAACCTATACCCGAGGTAGGGGTTGTTGATTATTGTTTAATTATTTATCCTTGCTCGTGGTTCATGTATGATTAACGAAGGATTTTAAGTTGTGTTTTAACGTGAGGGGGCCGGACTGCAAGAACACGGTCGAACCCCTCCTTCTTTCTTGGTATTTAATTTTGTGGATGAATCAAGGAGGCGTGGTGTCGTCGCACCACGCGGATATTCGCCCAATTCTTGTTACACGACGCCGTCGCGCCGCGCCATGGAAGGATCATCAAGAACGCGACGCCGTCGCACCGCGTTGAGGAAAATCAAGGTGCGGCGGAGGGGCACGGTGCCGTCGCACCGTGCCGGACGACGAACACCGCGGCCGGTTCCGGGCCACGGCGGAATGAGAAGACCGGCGGCCACGTCGCCGGCGTCGGAAGCCGAAGAGGGGACCAGATTTTCTGGTCCCGTTGGAGAAAACCGGCCGGCCAGCTGGCCGGCCGGATGGCAATAAACTGGGGGAAATTAATCCCCCGGTCGGCTCACAAAACCCCCCTCTTTATGAGGGGGGCGGTTCCCTTGAGGGGGGGCAGGAGGCCCCCCGGTTTTTCTTCAAGCCGGCCCCCACGTGGGGGCCGTTTTCTTGCAAAGGGCGCGGCACAAGGCCGCACCGCCATTCTAATCAGCGGGGGAAATAATTCCCCCTGTGCTGCCTCCGTGCGGCGCCAGGCCGCCGGGCCGCCGCGCCACCGCCGCGCCGCCGGCCGGCCGGGCCGGGTCGGACCCGTGTCGGGTCGACCCGGACCCGGACCCCCCGTTTCGAATCATTTTCGGTCTTTTGGCCATAACATGAGCCACGGACCTCCGATCGATGAACCGTCTGTGGCAACGCGATCCATGGATCGATACGGTCGTTTCGGTATATCGTACTCAAGGTTTCAGATAACTTTGTGTTCGGCCGGGTTGGTTCGTTCACGAAACCAACTGGGCCCTCTGAGTGGAAACGCTCATATCTTGAGCTACAGACGTCCGATTGACGAGCCGTCAGCTGTGTTGTGTTCCTCTTAGTGAGACGAATCTTTTGGTATACTCCGCCCGAGGTTTGGACCCAGGTGGAGTACGGTCGGGTTGGTTTTGCCTTAAAAACCAACCGGGCCCCGGGGACAAAAATGCCAATAACTCTCAGACCGGGCGTCAGATCGACACGCCGTCTGTTGCGTTGAGTTCCTGTTGACGATACGGAACTTTTGGATACATCAACTCTGGACTTTGTGACAGTTGATTTATCAGCCTCTCGGCTCGTGGAGCGGATCCTCCGAACGAGCTTGCTGTGTGCGGGAACCCTAGTGCTGGCTGCGACTGTTACTGTGACTACTACTGCTGCTACTACTACTGTGACTGCGACGACGACAGTACAGAGATCCTGTGTGGATTCGACGACGACGACTACAGCACTCAGCGATCCTACATGGATCAGTGCTACAGGTCCTGTGTGGGCCCGATCCTGTGTGGATTCGACGACGACGACTACAGCACTCAGCGATCCTACGTGGATCAGTGCTACAGGTCCTGTGTGGGCCCGATCCTGTGTGGGTCCGATCCTGTGTGGGTCCGCGCTCAGCGGTTCTGTGTGAGCCAGCGCCTACAGGTCTTGTGTGGGCCCGATCCTGTGTGGGTCATTGCGGGGGTTAGTTACCTATCGATCCTTCGTGGGTCCGATGACTTAGATGGATCAGAGATCATCTTTATCTTCCTTTGATGAAGTATACCAGTGTGAGCTGAAACCTATTTCTTTCCTGTGTTGATTGTGTTGTGCAATCCTGTGTGGATTACGTTTTTCTTTCCTGTGTGGATTGTGTTGTGCAATTCTATTTGGATTACGTTTTTCTTTCCTGTGTGGATTGTGTTGTGCAATCTTGTGTGGATTACGTTTTGCTTTCCTGTGTGGATTGTGTTGTGCAATCCTGTGTGGATTACGTTTTGCTTTCCTGTGTGGAATACGTTTACTTTCCTGTGTGGACTGAGTTGTACTTGGGCTCGGAGGTTGGAGCGTATTTGAAATTCATGACTTAGGTATATGTACGGGCATATACCTAAGCAGTGTCGGTTGTTACTTCGTGATTGTTCCTTTCTTCGTGGTTTATCCTTTGTGGATTTGAGAGACCTTTAGGGGTCTCGGGGTCCCTACTGAGTAGCTTATACTCACCCCTGCACGGGCTTTTCCCACACTACGTTGTGTTGGTTGCAGACGACGGACAACGTTGACCTTAGCTGAGGCTTGCAGAGCGGGACGGTACCCGGAGGTGGACCACTGGGCGGGACGTGCTCGGAGCGGACGGCGGGACCCATGGAGCAGAGGGGCTATCTGTACCCACCCTTCAGGTGGGATTTCCGGTGGACAGCTCGGTGTAGCGGCATTTACTTTTCAGTTGCAGTTTTTCCCTTTCGAGTTGTACTTTACTTTCTGTCTGGGTTTGTATACTGGCCCATTTACTTTTCCGCACTTTCAGTTGTACTCTACTTTTTCTTAGTGTTTACTTTCCGCTTGCTTACTCTGTGGTGTTTGTTTACTTTACAAAGGCAATGCCTTCCCTTTTACAGGGATTTACGCCTTGGTGCTAGTCGCCAGCCCCTGGTCTATGGAAGGCGGGCTTGGGGTAGTCACGGCACGGACCCCGAGGGCGGGTCGTGGCAAATTGGTATCAGAGGAGTTCGGTTCTACCGCGAACTCTGATCTTTTCTATGTGAAGCAATAATGTTTTGCGTATTGAGTGTGGTTATCAGTCCAGGGAGTCCAGTGTTGGTGTGGCGGCCGACGTATCCGTACACCAGGACCCTGACTTCTGATTTCCGACTTAATTCACAAAAACATTGATTGCGTGTGTGTTTCAAAGTTTTCTTTGTGATTACTTATATCAGCTCACCAGGTATACTATTTGACCGTGGCGCACCTGTTTCCTATTCAGGATGGCCCCACGACGGCAGCCAGCTAGGGTTTCGAGAGTCGAGTGTGACGACAGCCCACCGAGCGACGAGGCCTCGGTGCAAGGCCCTTTCTCAGCAGTGGCACCGGCAGTAGCTATACCCGCCGAGCCCCCGATGCTTCCAGCAGCAGCCGCTGACGATGCACGTCGCCTCAGCGCACTGCATGAGTTTCAGCGCCAGCGACCGCCTTGGTTTTGCGGGGAGACGGATCCCAAGGCAGCAGAGGACTGGCTGGAGGCAGTAGTACGAGTGTTTAGGCTAGTGAGGACACCAGCAGACCTCATGGTGATCCTCGCTGCGAGCCTACTACACGCAGCAGCAGGACGATGGTGGAGCTTGATGCTCCAGGTGCACGATGAGGCATCTCTACTTTGGACGGACTTTGAGAGCCTCTTCGGCGCGGAGTTCGTCCCAGCCACCCTTCGTGCGGTGCGTATCCATGAGCTTCTACAGCTGCGGCAGGGCAACATGACGGTCGATCAGTACTCGGCGAGATTTACCGATCTCTCGCGCTACTCGACCGACATGGTACGAGACCCATTCTTCTGGGCCCGGACCTTCGAGCAGGGTTTGAGACACGAGATCAGGGCATCGCTGATCTCCCTCAGCATACCGACTCAGACAGGAGTACTGGAGTGGACCCTTCTGATCGAGAGCTTCCTTGCTGAGTCTACACCAGCACAGTGACCCACCGCAGGGCGGCACGTGGCAGAGTCATCTGCAGCAGGCAGTCGACGGATGACTCAGGGGTCCAGACAGACCAGACCTTCAGGCAGACGACCTCAGGGCACTGGCTCAGCAGTGCAGGGCACACAGCGCGGAGCCAGTCTTTTGAGTGGAAGACAGTGCTTTGCATGCGGCGGGCAAGGCCACATGGCTCATGACTACCCGACCCGCCATGCGGAGGAGCAACAAACGGTTGAGGAACCACCTAGGCAGAGGCAGAGGTTCGACCGTGGCGGTCCGCAGGGAGGAGGCGGACGAGGCAGAGGAGCTAGCCGAGCAGCAGGTGGTGGGCGACGCTTTGAGGCTCTGCCACCACCACCACCAGGAGGTCCGCCACGACCACAGGGAGTAGGTGAACATGCGAGAGCTCAGCTTCAGGAAGCCGAGGCCTTCGATCATGGAGCTCTGGGAGCCGATGGACAGGAGCAGAACTAGTGGATACATCCTTTGTACTTATGGTTCCTTGTTGCTTTTGTGTAGCGTCTTGTATTATGAGCTGCAATAATAAAAGACGCATACCTTTGTGATGTTTTCGTTCCTGTCCTCTTTAATGATGTTACTAAGAGGTTCCAGTTTTGGCTGTTGACTTGACCCTCACTTGTGAGACATCTACTGGAGGAGACCCAGTTACCACACACTGATGCCGACAGTGTGACTCAACCCTTGGAGGCGAGAGTAACGGTTGAATCTCTTAGTAGTAGCGTCGAGACCTTACAATGTCATCCTTGGTATGGATTTCATCCATGTTAGGATTGACTGTATTAGGCAAAGAATGTGGTTCATCCAGGGGATGGGACCCGATTTCTTTTATCAGCAAAGAAGAAATCTTGCAGCTCTGGTGGGACCAGAGATGGTCCAGGCCACGACAGAGAAGGTCCAGGTCATCCAGGAGCGGATGAGGACAGCTCAGAGCCGATAGAAGTCATATGCTGATAGGAGGCGGAGGCCACTGAAGTGCGAGGATGGTGACCACGTCTTCTTGCGGGTCTCACCTCGACGTGGTATTCGGAGATTTGGCCGAGGCGGCAAGTTATCTCCGCGCTTCATCGGACCCTTCCATATTCTCAGCAGGATTGGTGAGGTGGCTTATCGCCTGGCTCTACCACCTCAGTTGCACCGGGTGCACGACGTCTTCCACGTGTCTCAGCTGAGGAGATACGTGCACGACCCGACGCACATCATTGATCATGGGAAGCTTGACGTTGACGATGGGGCGACTTTTACGGAGGTCCCGGTGGAGATAGAGGATCGATAGGAGCGGGTCCTGCGTGGGCGATCGATTCCTCTTGTGCGCATCAGATGGCAGCACAGGAATCTCCAGGAGAGCACATGGGAGCGGGAGGCTCAGATGCGTGCTCAGTACCCTCATTTGTTTCCCTAGTTTTTGATGTATCTTTACGGGGACGTAAAGCCCTGAGGTGGGAGTAATGTAAAGACCCGTAAAATTAAAGGGAAATTTTTTTTCTTAATTTTATTTAGAATTTTACAAGAGCGTGGTTTCAGACGGCACCTGATTCCGAGGCCCGGAGTGCCCGGAATCATTTTCCGAAGTTTGGCTCAGGTACGTTCAGTGAACGAACGAGCGGGAATTCTTAAATATTGATCCGGTGCTCGGAATTGAAATCTGAGGGCACCGATGAACTCGCATCGCCGATATTCGCTTAAAAAGACCTTTTCGGAAGTTTCGTTTGTTGCGGGATGAATGTTAGTTTTTGGGTTTTTAGTTTAAGTTAAATAAAATTTGTGAAGAACAAATTTTATTTTAACTTGATAAATCCTACCAAAGGGGGTTGTAAGTGCGACCCACATCCACTTAACCTCCCTTGGGAGGATTAAGTGTGGTGGGGTCCACACGAAGCTCCCAACCTTTCATCTTCTCCCAACTCCCTTAACCCCCTCTTTAATGACTTGAGTTATTTAATTTTGGAGTTAATATTTTTGAATTTCAAACCTTTGAAATTCTTTTGTTATGTTTGTAAATAAAATAAGCTCTTATTTTATTTTGTTGGGTTAGAACACTTTGGCCTTTTTGAGAGCTTTTGGGAGTTTTTCTTCATCTTCTTCAACTCTGACGAAGAACACGAAGAACCTTCGAACTTGACGAAGAACGCTCAAGCTCCGACGAAGAACGCCGCTCCTCTCTTCTTCGTCTTCCATGTCAACAAGAGGGAACGCCGCTTCCTCCTCGGACTCCCTTCGTCGACATAAGTAGATTCGCCAACGACGTATCTCTTCGGGCGAAACTCTTCGTCATCGGATTTGACGAACGACGACCGCGACGCCCGACCTCCGCGACGTTGTCTTCCGCGGAACGTTGTCAAATCTACGAACCTATACCCGAGGTAGGGGTTGTTGATTATTGTTTAATTATTAATCCTTGCTCGTGGTTCATGTATGATTAACGATGGATTTTAAGTTGTGTTTTAACGTGAGGGGGCCGGACCGCATGAACACGGCCGAACCCCTCCTTCGTTCTTGGTATTTAATTTTGCGGATGAATCAAGGAGGCGTGGTGCCGTCGCACCACGCGGATATTCGCCCAATTCTTATTACAAGACGCCGTCACACCGCGCCATGGAAGGATCATCAAGAACGCGACGCCGTCGCACCGCGTTGAGGAAAATCAAGGTGCGGCGGAGGGGCGCGGTGCCGTCGCACCGCGCCGGACGACGAACACCGCGGCCGGTTCTGGGCCGCAGCGGAATGAGAAGACCGGCGGCCGCGTCGCCGGCGTCGGAAGCCGAAGAGGGGACCGGATTTTCTGGTCCCGTTGGAGAAAACCGGCCGGCCAGCTGGCCGGCCGGATGGCAATAAACCGGGGGAAATTAATCCCCCGGCCGGCTCACAAAACCCCCCTCTTTATGAGGGGGGCGGTTCCCTAGAGGGGGGGGGGGGCAGGAGGCCCCCTGGTTTTTCTTCAAGCCGGCCCCCACGTGGGGGCCGTTTTCTTGCAAAGGGCGCGGCACAAGGTCGCGCCGCCATTCCAATCAGCGGGGGAAATAATTCCCCCCACGCTTCCTCCGTGCGGCGCCAGGCCGCCGCGCCACCGCCGGGCCGCCGCGCCACCGCCGGGCCGCCGCGCCACCGCCGGGCCGCCGCGCCCCCGCCGCGCTGCCGCGCCGCCGGCCGGCCGGGCCGGGTCGGACCCGGGTCGGGTAGACCCGGTTCGGGCCGACCCGGGGGGGGGGGGGGGGGGTCGGGCCGGGTCGACCCGGACCCGGACCCCCCGTTTCGAATCATTTTTGGTATTTTGGCCATAACTTGAGCCACGGACCTCCGATCGACGAACCGTCTGCGGCAACACGATCCTTGAATCGAGACGGTCGTTTTGGTATATCGCACTCAAGGTTTCGGATAACTTTGAGTTCGGCCGGGTTGGTTCGTTCACGAAACCAACCGGGCCCTCGGAGCGGAAACGCTCATATCATGAGCTACGGACGTCCGATTGACGAGTCGTCAGCTGTGTTGTGTTCCTCTTAGTGAGACGAATCTTTTGGCATACTCCGCCCGAGGTTTGGACGCAAGTGGAGTACGGTCGGGTTGGTTTTGCCTTAAAAACCAACCGGGCCCCGGGGACAAAAATGCCAATAACTCTCAGACCGGGCGTCAGATCGACGCGTCGTCTGTTGCGTTGAGTTCCTGTTGACGATACGGAACTTTTGGATACATCAACTCTGGACTTTGTGACAGTTGATGTATCAGCCTCTCGGCTCGTGGAGCGGACCCTCCGAACGAGCTTGCTGTGTGCGGGAACCCTAGTGCTGGCTGCGACTGTTACTGTGAGTACTACTGCAGCTACTGCTACTGTGACTGCGACGACGACAGTACAGAGATGCTGTGTGGATTCGACGACGACTACAACACTCAGCAATCCTACGTGGATCAGTGCTACAGGTTCTGTGTGGGCCCGATCCTGTGTGGATTCGACGACGACGACTACAGCACTCAGCGATCCTACGTGGATCAGTGATACAGGTCCTGTGTGGGCCCGATCCTGTGTGGGTCTGATCCTGTGTGGTTCCGCGCTCAGCGGTTCTGTGTGAGCCAGTGCCTATAGGTCCTGTGTGGGCCTGATCCTGTGTGGGTCATTGCGGGGGTTAGTTACCTATCGATCCTTCGTGGTTCCGACGACTTAGATGGATCAGAGATCATCTTTATCGTCCTTTGAAGAAGTATACCAGTGTGAGCTGAAACATATTGCTTTCCTGTGTGGATTGTGTTGTGCAATCCTGTGTGGATTACGTTTTTCATTCCTGTGTGGATTGTGTTGTGCAATCCTGTGTGGATTACGTTTTGCTTTCCTGTGTGGATTGTGTTGTGCAATCTTGTGTCGATTACGTTTTGCTTTCCTGTGTGGATTGTGTTGTGCAATCCTGTGTGGATTACGTTTTTCTTTCCTGTGTGGAATACGTTTACTTTCCTGTGTGGACTGAGTTGTACTTGGGCTCGGAGGTTGAAGCGTATTTGAAATTCATGACTTAGGTATATGTATGGGCATATACCTAAGCAGTGTCGGTTGTTACTTCGTGATTGTTCCTTTCTTCGTGGTTTATCCTTTGTGGATTTGAGAGACCTTCAGGGGTCTCGGGGTCCCTACTGAGTAGCTTATACTCACCCCTGCACGGGCTTTGCCCGCACTACGTTGTGTTGGTTTCAGACGACGGACAACGTTGACCTTAGCTGAGGCTTGCAGAGCGGGACGGTACCCAGAGGTGGACCACTGGGCGGGACGTGCTCGGAGCGGACGGCGGGACCCGTGGAGGAGAGGGGCTATCTTTACCCACCCTTCAGGTGGGATTTCCATTGGACAGCTCGGTGTAGCGGCTTTTACTTTTCAGTTGCAGTTTTTCCCTTTCGAGTTGTACTTTACTTTCAGTCTGGGTTTGTATACTGGCCCATTTACTTTTCCGAACATTCAGTTGTATCTACTTTTGCTTAGTGTTTACTTTCCGCTTGCTTACTCTGTGGTGTTTGTTTACTTTACAAAGGCAATGCCTTCCCTTTTACCGGGATTTACGCCTTGGTGCTAGTCGCCAGCCCCTAGTCTATGGAAGGCGGGCTTGGGGTAGTCACGGCACGGACCCCGAGGGCAGGTCGTGACAATTTCCTTCTCCATGGATCTGTTCATTGTGATTTTCCTTAGATCTGGTTGGGTGTTACTTGTGGAGTGAAAGTTCTTGCATAGGTTTGTGGATTTGTGTTAACGCATTGGGTTTTGAGCTCATGTTTCGATCTTCATTCGACTGGATGACTTTCTAGTGGTGGACATTTTTTTGGTGGGGATAATTATCACACAGACCATGGTTTATTTTATTTTTATTATATTATTATTTTTGGATATTTTAGTTGAATTTTGGGTCAAGTATCTAATTATATTTTTTGAGTTTTATATGTTTCAGATTTGTTTCAGACCTATGAACAAGTTTCATGCATTTTATGAGGGTAAACTGTGAGGATTCTTAAGGTTGAGGGTGTTTTCAGTTCAGTTTTTTCATACAAGATTTGACTTAAATGTCCTGATCATGGTTTCGACTAAATCGAGTGAGTCCTAGGATAGACCATACGACTCTTGGGTGTAGTTTGGGATAAGGTGTAAGAATTGTGAAAGGTTTAGGAGAAACCATATGGAAATAGTGAAAGGGGTTATATGATATTTGAAAGAACCCTGAAGCATGGTTGGAACACAGTTTCCCTAACTGAATAGCCAACTCATGTTGGTTTCCCACCATTCAATTAGTTTGTGAACATTTGGAACATGGTTTTGTAAACTATGAAACATTCCCATTTTTCTTCAAAAATGATATTCAATGTTTACCCTCCCATAATTAATAACCATTTTAGGTTTCTCCCCCTCCCTTACTCAACCTAGGCACATGAGTGGGATCCCAATATTCTCTCCCTTGGTTCCTCCTCTTACCTTAGTCCATAATCATGGTTCCTAGTTGGATTTCCTTTTGATCTTTGGTTAGTTTCCACTTCTCATATTCTATCTCTCTAGGATTCTTTTTTTCTCTTGCCTTGGTTTTCTCTTGGTCGAACCATTGAGTGAGGGTTGGCTAATATTGGTCAATTTATTTGATTTTAGGGTGTGCAGATTACTCCTTGGGCATAGTTCTTCATTCTATAAGGGTTTTGTTGTGTTCACACATTATTAAGGTATGTGTCTCCATCCATTTACTTTATGGAATATTCTTATTGGATGTTTGATCATTCCCAATGAATTTCTAAATGTTTTTGTCATGATTTTAATTTGGTTTTATGAATTGTTTTTGGGGTTTTAAGATAGAAAATTTGTAATAAAATGGTATTTCAAAATATTTTATAAACATACCTATACCTAAATCTATAAAATGTTTTGATGAAATTATAATTTGTTTTTAAAAGTAAAATTGGGTGTTTTAGGTTATGTTTGGCCTTGGTTATATCATTTTAGCTTGGTTGGTTTATTAATTGAGTCTTGTGTGTGGATTTTGGTAACCTTTATGGTTTGGTATTCATGTATATACTATTGTAGTTAATTTAAATGTAAATTTGGGTTAGAAAATTGATAATTTTGTTATTTTATTGAAAATTAATGATATTCCATTGTATTTGGTAATATTCATGTGCTCATGGAGTGAAAACATGGATAAAAACACAAATGAAAATGGATTTCAAAAATGACATTGACCTTAAACCGAATATTTCAAAACAACACCTTTTCTCCTTCCCTCTTTTATTATTTACACATTTTTTTATAAATTGTTCTTATGAATTACCAAAGGTTCCTAAATGATATCGGATATAGTTATCAAATGTGTTTCCTAAATTTTGGCTA
Source organism: Viscum album (assembly GCA_963277665.1). Lineage (NCBI taxonomy): Eukaryota > Viridiplantae > Streptophyta > Magnoliopsida > Santalales > Viscaceae > Viscum > Viscum album. Next base: position 1,135,390,405 of record OY728155.1, on the reverse strand, counting down.
ATTTGGCACCATGAAGTCAAATTTTGTAACAAAATAACACAGAAGAACACTTAGAATATTCTAATACTGAATGGTGTTTTCATCATGGTTTTTGAAATATATTTGTAAATGAACATGGATTGTAAATGTAAAGGCCTATATGGTACAATATGTTATTTGGAAAATTATTTTTTAAACACATATGATATGTTGGCTCGGTTGGAACTTTGAGATGGATCAATGTGTGATGGGACCCTCTAAAGTAGTCCCTCTCAAGAGTGGTTCATCGCAAAGGTTTTTTCATGAGTTTTGTATAGAGAATAATGATGGAATTTATGGGTTATTCGTTCATACAACACATGTGAGGACCTCCTCATTCTCAATGTACTATTATCATGGGACTTATATAAATCTTATAGATGTTCGGTAGATTCTTTCTTATTGATCCCAATTAGAAAGATTGGTACCCCATGGATTTGTGGAGATGTCAGGTGGTATGTACCATTGGTGGGGATATATTAGAGAATCAATGTTGGTTATTTATTATAGAGTCGTATCATACACTGATAGGTCAGTATGACTTAAGTATGTATATGTATTTATTCTATATATCTATAGTAAATTTGCATGATTACAATATATATTTTCTTTCTTTTTAATTTTCATAGTTTCACCTATACTATTTGTTTTATTTTTGAAAAATCACATTGATCATTTTGTTTGAATTTATATTTTGAATTGGTTTCAATTTTGTCTTCAAGAAGAATGAAATAATGTGATTTGATCATTAAAGAATAAAAACCCAGTTTTTCTAAATTTATTTCAAATGAATTTTTATGGATTGTTTTGGTGAAGTACATCATTGGATTCTATGGTGGTTGTCTACTAAGATTATTATGCACACACCCTACTTATGCCACTCCGTGTTAGTAGACCAAATCTATTTTGTAGGTTTAGGTTTTGGCCTTACGTATTCCCATAGAGAGAGCTGGTGTTATGCTTAGTGGTGGCCCGGAGGTCACATTGAGATCCATTTAGGTTCTGGTTTGGTTATAGTTTTGTTTTTAGTTTCTATTTAGTTAACCAATTATTTATTTTGAATCTTATATTGTATTTTATTTTTTTCAGTTTCCATTTTATTATGTTTTGTACTTTGGTTTGGTTATTTATATCAGTTTATATTGGGATAAATTATTACCACTAGATTATATTTTATTCCTAGTGCTAGTTTCCAGCCCCAAAGGATTAAGAATGCCTCTTGGGTCTTGTCTTGGGCTAGGTCAGGTGTCAGGATGGATGAAATCCTGGTATGTTTTGTAATAGATATGATAGGATGAATATTTATGATCTTATAGAACATGTAAATATGGTTTTAATTATGTGATATATGGGTCTTATATCTCCCTCCAATGAATTGGGTAAATATTTTCATCTATAGAGATAGACATGATTAGAACTAGGAGTGAACTTCGTTTAGAAGATAGGGATGGAAATGGGATTGAACCCGGTTCAGTGAGGGACTTTATCTACAACGATGGTCTTGGGAGTGAACCTTGAATACTATGATAGTTTGGGGAGTGAACCCATTCCAATATGATAGTACTATCAATGATCTTTGAATGATATCGAAATTATTTTCTATGATTATTTGTATGCCCCAAATGTATGTCTTTTTCCAATATTACACTCTCTCATATCAAGTTATTTGATTTCTTTATGATTCATGTATTATGAACTTCCAGTATTTATTCCATGTTTCAAGACAATGATATTTTATATTCAATTTATGATTTTCCAATGTTATGTTCAAACCCTCATACCCTTATGCTTATTTTATGCTTAAGTATCACCCTTATTGAGTATATGAGCAAACCCTTTATTATGTTTTATTCCCCCAATTAATTAAGAAATTGATTTTGTATTATATTTATAAGTAGGGTTATTGTTTTTATTAATGTGGAGGGATATGATATATCTCACTTATGGATGTGTTTATGATTCAATGTCTCAAAATCCACAAAATAAATATGATCCACATGTATGTTTTATTAATGTATTTATTATTCATAAAAACTGATGTAACACATATGTATGATAAGCTTGGATCAATATAGTTGTTATTAGAGGATCAGTTCTGTTAAACTTTGGAATATAAGATGGGAAAACCTTGTTGATATCCCTAAGGAAATTCTTAAGGACATGTCGAAGGACGAGTCAATGTAAAAGAAAATGTCTTGGAATTTTTGTAAGTAAAAGAGCTATTGTTTTCCTATAAATACATCCCTATCAGGATAATAGAAGTGGGTGATTGTTTGGAAAAGATATACATAGGGTTAATAACCCCAAACACCACATATTGAGCTATATTCAACCAAGAACTTGTTCATGAAAACAATCCTTGATACACCCATGGTATGATATTTTCTAGGAATATTCTCTAGATATTCATAAAATATTTATTAATCATCATAAATTATTTAAATAGATGATGAATATGAATAACTAAGATAAACATATGGTTTTATTGACTAAAGATGAAGGTGTTATGATTTAGACATGTTATGAGTGATTCTTCATGATTATGTGGTTCCCAATTATGGTTATTGTTTCTTAAATTATGATTTTTAAAATTAATCAATGGAAGGAACTTGAAGGAACCAAATTAATACTGAGTGTTATATAAAATAAAATTATTTTATGCCTGAGTATGAAAATGTTATGGGAGCTTGAATAAAAACCCTATTGTTATGTTCACATAACTTTCTCAAGCTATGAATCATGCAATACTTCCAATCAAAAAAAATTAGATAATAACATTATGTTGAATCCTTTGTGAAGAAAATCCCACCATATTTACATGGGTCTAATAATCCACTATTTTCTGAATAATGGATCAGTACCAATAAAATGATATTTTTTATTCTCCAATGTTCTGAACATGAAAATTTCATTTATTATGTCTACTATTTGTATGGGGAAGCAGATCATTAGTTTACACTTATCAAGAATATAATGAAATTGGATAAAATTTAATCCATTGATTGGGATGAGTTCAGGAAATTATTTTTCAATATATTATTTCCATGTATTCACTGTACGAAGATGGATAAGGGGTTCCCTGATCTAAATGAAAAGGATTATGAATCTTTTGGTACTAATGAAGCAAATTATTCAACACTTGTGAGGTACACTAAATGTACTATTATCCAAAATGAAATTATAGTTGATCGATTCTTAAGTGAAAAAATCCCCAAAGGGATTTAACTATTAGAAACATTATTAGCTATAAAGAGATTGTTTGATGTGTTATGAAACTAGAAATAGTGGTTGGAGATATGTATCAATATCATGGTTTTGACTAGAAAAGAAAGATAGAGTACAATGGAAAATCTAAAAACCATGGAGAGAATATGATGAGCATTCCTTAATGATAAATGGATGGGAATATGAATGGATGAAATTTTATTATTGGAATAATAAATGTTTTATGTATGGAAGAGAAGTTCATTGAGCAATTGATTTTTGAAGTGACATGAAGAAGTAAAGTATCAATGCAAATAGTGACAATGATGTACACAATGAACCCCCCACACATCAGTGATTCAAGTGTAAGAAGATTAGAAATTATTATTACTAGTTCAAAAAATCAATGGATAATAATGATGATCAATGGTAGTAACCTCTTAATTTTAGGGGAAAGGGGAAATCTCATGAGATAGTTGTTTATATTGAGGCGTTAGATAATGTCATGGTGAAAGGTACACATACCATCAACTCTATAAAAAATAATGCATTACATATCATTCGATCTACCCATTCATTTATATCTAAATAATTTTATAAGGGTATCGAGATTCCACCCAAATTATTAGTTGTATAATTATTATTGAAACCCTTTAATAGTACGATGATCACATAACAAGTGTATGATTCATCTCTGGTTGAAATTAGTGGGAATATGCTTAATGAAAAGATAAAAGTCTAAGGGGAAGGCATGAAGTGATATATCACAAATTTTGTATCTCAATGCATGGTAAATAAACAAGTTAACGGTGAAAGATAAAATTCTAAGTGGATGTTTCATCCATTACCCATACCAGAATAAAAATGGGAAAACATCACAATTATTTTTTGTGTTAGACTCCCCAAAACTACTAAAAGGAATAATGATATATGGGTTTTAAGTGATCACATTAAAATTTTAGAAAACATCATCACCATGAGATAATACTTCTATCTAGATCATATTTCTATGATATACATTAAGGATGTGGAATGGTTTTATTTAGAACCACATTCCATTGTATGTGATCATGATCCAAGGTTTACCTCAATGCAATGGTGAAGTATTTTTTAAGCTCTTGATATAGAGTTTAGTTTTAGAATTTAATATCATGCTTAAATAGTTGTATAGTCTAAAATAAAAATTCAATCCCTATAGGATATGTTCAGATATTGTTCATTATAGTTTAAAGGTGGTTGGGATCAGAACCTTTCTATACTTGAGTTTTCTTACAACAATTATTTCACCCGGTCATTTAGATGGATCCTTATAAATCTCTCTATTGAAAAAAGATTAATGTTGCAACATGACGGAATAAATTTGGTGTAAAAATAAAATTAGGACCTAATATATATGAAGAAATGGCTGATAGGTTAGAGCCATTCATCAGTACATCAAAGCTACTAAGATTCAATAGAAAAGTTGCGTTGATTTTCACTGATGTCGTATATAAAAATTCATTGGTAAAAAGGAGTTTCTATAAATTTCTACATGGAATAAGGTTATTAAACTTAGGAAGCAATAAAATATAATCCCTAGATAAATCAGTAACATTTAATTTATTGATTTTATTGGGATAGTATCTAATCAATTGGTTCCCCCACTAAACCTCTCTCACTTCCATGATGTGTTTAATGTATCTATCTATAAGATGTACATACATGACCATTCACATATACTAAACAAGGAAGTTATAACATTGGAGAAATATAATTCTTATGATGAGTAACCTATAGAGATTCTAGATTGTACAAAAAAAGTTATATGAAATATGAACACTTACTTGGTAAACATTTTGTGTTGAAACCACTAGTTTGACGAATTTCTGTGGGAACTTGGAGATATTATGAGGCATAAGTATCCTCATTTTTTTGTATCAGAGTGACAAATTTCGAGGGTGAAATTTTTATTAGGGTGGGTAGAATGTAACACCATCTTTTTGTGATTTATTTTCATTGAATAAATTATATTTCTATAATAAATTATTCTACATGAAACACCAAGTTAACCTTGTTCTATAAGTAAATCTGGGCTAGCTTTTGTTACACAGAATACTTTTTTTAGAAAACCAAGATTTATTATTATTATTATTAAAATATGACCACTCTAACTGAGTCATTGAACCTAGAGGATTGAATAGTAATAAATACTTTTAAAATATTATATAAATTTTTTTTATATAAATAAAACATATTGATAAAAAATAGTTAATTTTTTGTAAATATTTTACATGTTTTGAAAATACTATTTTCACAAAGAATTGAATTTGATTTCTTTTTATGAACATTAATAAAATTAATTTTTTATGATTTAAAATAATTTATTTAATAAAATACATTTCATTTTTGAAATCATAATTTCAAAATTAATTTAGGTTGAATTTTAGGGATATTTTTGTTTTGAAATGTTTCATTTTTTGATGGATAGTAAAAAAACAAAATTTTAATTGAAAACTACCTTTTATATTAATTTATTTTAAATGATATAATATTTTTTAAATTCATTTTTAATTTACATTAGTTTCATGATAAATAAAATAAAATAATTTAGATCATTGAAATACATTTTATTTAAAATTTATACATATAATATTTGTAAAATTTTAAACCATTTCTCTTTGAAAAAAATATTCAAAATCATGTTTGTGGGATGAATGTTAAATTATATTTTTTTATTATGTTAATGGTTTTTTTAAAATGGATTCAATATTTGAAATTGGAATAATTTATATTATATAATAATTTGAACTTAATTTTTGACTAAAATGAATAACTAATGAAGTAAAAATTAATTACTATGGTTAACGTAAAAATAAGTTTACTGGGGGTTAAAGTAAAATGATAAGGATAAAAATAACATATAAAATTGTTTGAAAAATATTTTTTGGAAAAAATTTCACTATTCCACATATATGGTTCGACAATGGTCTATCTTTTGAAATTGTGACATATGAAAAAATTAGTAGAACTCAATTATTTTAAAAAATACCGAGTGTGTCATCTCCCCCACTTCTAAAAGGTTATCCCCTCTCGCTTTTTACGCATTAAAATACTTTTTGGTTAGTCAAATACTACCAAAAACACTTCCCAACTTACCTCCGACATATTATATTAATTATTTTGTATATAAAATCCATCCTAATGATTATTTTAGTGCAAACATAAGGAGGATACCCGAAAAAGAACCAACATTCATTAATGAATTTGTATGTTTTATTTCCTCAACATCCATTCAAATATTATTTTTATACCATGATTCATTAATATAATTACTATCCTTCACATAATTATATGTTTTATGGTAATTTTAGGACCTAAAATAATCTCCACTTCCATTAAATGGGTTACGAAATCATCATTCATGTGTACGGAAGACTATCACCCCAAGAACTGATATCATTCATTTTTCTATTACCACATCAAAATATTGATTTTAATGGTGTATTTAAATTTAATATATGATACTTATTTTAATTTTATGATTATTTAGTTCTTATATAACACATAACTTAATGGTTTCCATTTTGAGGGTATATGATAACATTGCTTGTGTGAATGGAAGAAAACCATCTCGTGATGTGATGCGGTTCGTTCACACATTTCATGGAATGTATTAAAGATGGGATGGATTAACATTTTTGATAATAAAATGAAGACAACATTTCTGAATACATACTGCTAACCTTATCCATGAAAGATGTATTTCATTTTCTACCACTAAATTTTATGGACTACTATAATAAAAATATATTGAATATATAGGATATTTATATCTTGGTTATCATTCTATAGATTATGGAAACCTGATAAAATTTATTGGGCCATAAATATAACAAATCAAAACATATACAAAGAACAAAACAATTATTACTTGAAACGTAACTTTATCATGGAACTGTTAATAAACATGTAGTAAAGGGTCATAACAAAATCATATATGATATGATATATATGATTATGGTTCTTCAATAGATGTAAAATAAACTTTTATTTATTATGATGGAGGGTTGAATGAGAATGATGTAATTCAAGACTAAATGTAAAACATTTTTGTCTCAATTTTCCTTCTTTGAGACGTACGTTTTATTATACAAATATATTATTTACTGTGGATTATATACATCCCTTTTTACATTTAATATCAGGTATTTATTCATTCTTAAGATATTTTATGTTTTATTTTATGTTATTTCTTCAGGGAACTTATGATTCAATCTTAACAATGTGGTAAAGATTTCATGTTATAGTCTCAACATTTATCGGCGTTAATTTTTTATTATATTTCCAATGATAAGATATTATGATCAATACCTCAATAAAATCATGATTTCTTATCATCTGGTTATATGGGACATTTTCCATTAATAGTGTCATTTTAACACTCTTTAGTACATAATATAAATTAAAAAATATTTTTAAGAAAATTTGACTTTATTTCTCTCTTTGGGTGGAAATCTATTTTTATCCAAAACCATGTTTTATTAAAAAATTAAAAAAATTATTTCTCTATTATCATTTAAAAAAACCTTTTCAGCCATTTTTTAATTTTTTAAAACATTCTTAAAAAGAATCTTCATGTATTTTTTCACAAACTATTCCCATTTAGTTTTTTATTTAAAATTTTGAGAAAATATTATTTCTAATATGTATGTTATGGATGGGATTTTAGTAATTCATAACCAATAATTACTCCGAATACTCATTTTTAATTATTCAATGTCATTTTTATGTAAAATTATATTTAAAAATTATTACATTTAAAAAATAAAATCGGAATGGATATTATCCGCATGAAATGATTTAAATGATCAAAACAAATAATTTTCCATCTATGATTTCATCTTGTGATGTTAACTATTCCTTACTCGAGATATGATCCAAGGATTCCAATATTACTATTTATCTGAATGGTTTTAGTTTATGATAAAAATATGTTTTTAAAACACATTTCTTCCAATGGGTTTTACCATGATAAAATTCTTCTAAAAACAACTTCTTTTAAAGACTTTTGATATTATCAAATGATTTTGAAACCTATCACATTAACATAGGTTATGATATGATTAAAATGTTTATGATACCCATTTCATTTCATGGTTTATGATATGGTGAATATTTCTGATCATGTCGCACATATAAATATTGTATTAATTATGTAATGGGTGGGACCTATATCTCTCTCCAATACATTGGGTAAATATTTAAATATCATGAGATAAAAATGACTGAAATAGGAAGTGAAATTCACATACCAATAATTGAATTCATTAGATCTACTATGGGTGGATCTAGATGAGAATCAGATATTGATGTTTCTTCCCTAAAGATAAGGGATTACACATCATCCAAAAAAAATTTATCCTCCTTCATCGTGAAATAAATGTTCGCATCACGGTGCGAAAGCCAATCCATAACGAGGATTAAATCAGATTCAATCATTTGTATGACAACAATATCAGCAGATAAAGCACATTTAAATGACATAATGGGGACTGTCTGACACAACTTTGTTCCAATGATAATTCCCTTTGGAGTTTTGATAGAAAACTCCCTTATTAAATCAAATTGGAAATATCTAATGGAAAACAAGGAGGATATGAAACAATGGGATGATTTAGAATCACATAAAAAAAATTCTATATTTGAGTAAACAATTAAAGTACCTACAACCACATCATTTGGTACCTCAATATCAGCAATTATGATTGTATAAGCTTGTCCCTACTCCCTTTTCCTTGTTTATGGAATCATTCCTTGATTCTTTAGAAAAACATTAAAAAAGTTCCCCATCTCCCTACAATTATAACATTGAATATTAATATCTTCTTTCTTTCCCTTGAAATCACCCGAAATATGGCCTTTATATCCACATTTGTAACATACTCCTTTAACTTTTAGGTATGCACTGGGGTGTTTCCTTCCACAATTATCACAGGGTGAAAATTCAACTTCTCATTTCTTCCTTGTTTTCTTATTTCCTTCTACAGAGTATTCAGAAACCCTATTTTTCTCTTTCATTCCATTAAATTCAAAAGCCTTAAAGAATTTATTTTCTATCTTGATATCACATGAAACTTTATCTTCTTATGATGAGAAAATTCGTGCGACCATTTCCAATATGAGGAAATGGATTAGGCCATCAAAAAATTGATCAATATTGATCCTCAAATTACACATATAGTCCACAAGGTTCCTTTCCAACCTTGTAAATATAGTTTCATACTCTGAAATATTGTTATCTTCCTTTTGCCTCAAATTTTGAATCTTCCTTTCTATTTTTGTTCACAAGGGAATTATTTCTCAAGGAAGATTTCCATAAATTCCCCCATTCAATCTCTTCTATATCGTCCTCCTCCTTTTTTTTTGGGATAAACAAACTCCACTAATCTGAATCTCCTCATAGACGATAGACTACCATGATGACCATCTCTCTTTTTTTACATCCTAATGTGATAAATATCTTATATAGGGAACTTATCCATATCTCAGTTATAAATGGGTTTTTAGTCCCATTGAATGATGGAGGTTGTTGTCGCATAAAGAAATCTAACATAGATCTTTTATGTGGTGGATCTGAATACTCCATAAGGGTAAAGTTATTATTCATAACATTATAAGTTGTATAAATATATTTATAAGTTTCCCGTCTCCAGTTTAATCTCCATAGCCAACATCAATATCTTGCATCGGAGGGAAATCCATAAATGGGATATGGGTGTTCATATAGTTTCCATGTATTCTACTAGGCACCATTTATTGATAATGGAATATAATAGATTAGTTTATAAATCCAAAGGTATAATATTAACATAGATAAATACTTAACATAAGTTAAAATTCTATGCCTGGCTAAACCCATAATCACAAACATGGATTCATTATGGAAAAAATTATATTTAAATCCTTCATAATGGATTGTAATGAAAATGTGAATTATCCAAAGAACAACCCCCTGGAATGTTAAACCAGGTGTGTAGTAAGGTAGGTTTTCATGTACCAAGATACCCCAGGTCATTCCAATACGCATTGTAGGAGTTTTCACTCCTAGGTACATCTGTTCCAGAACCACATCCACTTATAGGATCCTGAGACGGATGTATTTCTCCAAAAGAACCATGTAATATATTCCTTACAAAAATACTAGAATGTTTTAGTATCCTTATCCTCATATACTACCTTAGGTATCTTTTAATAAATCTATGATTTCTAAATCTAGTTTCCATGTTTTCGACTAAACTTCCTCTGATACAAACTATAAATCCCAAAACCTAGTTTTTTATAGTGGTACGTTAATATATTACATTAGAATGATTACAAGAAATCCATATCCCAAAGTAATGTTTAGTTTAATAAAATTGGAAACAAGATACATATATATAATTTCAACATTACATCTTGGAAGGAAAAACACCAATAATTTATTCTACTAGAAAATTCCACGTCTCCTAGATTATGCATGCAAGTCATTCATAATTTACATCATCAAATCCATAGAAAAAGAAACATAATAAAGGGGTGAGATCAAATACCCAATTAGAATAATCAATACACAAAAGATAACATAAACCTTAGGCATGGTAAATAATTGAAAAAAAATTCCTTTAAATGAGAAATGTGAACATAATATGGAAGAAATAAGAGCTGAGTAAATATTTCCATTATAAAACATTATCATGGGTATTATACTAGTTAAATAACCATATTAACTATCTATTTATAGCATCATAATGAGGGAAATTTATTTTCAGGGAATTCTAAAATATACCCTCAATGCCTCGACCAAGATGTCAAAAAAATAATTAAGGCCTCAGCCAAAACCATATCACAAAATGGGCAAGGCCTTGGCCAAGTCCATGCCTATTTGTCTCATGAGACCTACTAATACATTGAGGGTCTAATGATGGCCCCACCCATCACATAATAAGTCTAAGGAATTACTTATTTGAGTGGGGATAAATATAAACAATATATACATTCATAATGAAACTAACATATGAAATGTAACTTACTTTCCACAATCATTAAACATAAAGACTAACCATTTTGATTAATATGGTGAATTGTTTCAAGACAACACATCCATAGTCAAAATAATCATAAGACATTCAAAAAAATATGGTAGATGATATCATAAAATATTAGTCACATTTATAAATAAGAATTGATATGAATATTTATATAGATGATGATCTCTTATAATATCATCGAGTACTTCTTGAGATAAATACTCATTTACTTTGAAAAGAAGAGTTATTTTGGAAAAGTACTTGTATTAAACCATAATTAATGTAATATAGTATTTTCATAATAAAATGACTGATTTTGAATAGAAAATGGTTTCTAAAAATATATTATAGTGTGCCCTTGAAATTGGGGAAGAATTCAATAAATTCCATAGAAATGGGAATGGATTTCGAAAATAATTTTCAAAGTTCCTTTTTAAATTTGTAACTTCCTATAAAATAAGAAACTATTATGGTTGGTAAAAATAAATAGAAAACTCATACAGAATTTATGGGAGGTCCATAACAAAACAAAATAATTTCATTGAGGTAATTTCACAATAAAAGTAACCCCGAATGAAAATGGTTTTTAGGGTGGAAAACCCCTTACCTTAAGTCTGAATTTGTTCCACTCTTGAACTTATGGTTCTAGAATCTGAAATTAGACATACTAATAACTTATTAATGAACCTAAGAGACATTAATTTAGTTTATCATAATTTTATTAGTTCATTTATGTACTTATTGATAAGTTATAATATTGAATTTTTTCGTTCTGGAGTGTTTGTTTTCATTATTTTCATAATTGGTTCACTTGTTTTTAAGTAATAGAGTTCATGTGGAATTGATGTAAATATCCATAATTGAATTTACACATTTCATATGAACATATATAGGTTTTAATTGTCATTTATATAATTTTATTACATGTGTTGATGATGAATCACTAAATGAAATATTAATGACAAACACATAGATTATTTTAGCAGTATTTTGATTATTATGAACTACATTGGTCATATGAATAAATATTATGTACTTAAAATGGTTACTAAATATTAAGTAGGTTATAATACATATATTGTAGTCTGTTTCATCCATAAAAATGGTTTCATGACATGTAATTAAGGATAAATTGATGAATGAATCTTCATCATCCACAGTTTTTTAAATTGGCACCCCACGAATGATGATTTCATTTACAATATAATAGAGAGAGAGTAAGGTCATTGATGATGGTTCTTCCATTCACAATATATAATTCTAGTATATATATTATACTAGAGTTAACATGTTCATTCGGATAAATGAGGTGAGGAGAAGACTACGATACAATGGAACTTGAAATGAAATTGGGATAAATAGATTTTCAATATTAACTCTTGAAATATCCTTCTTGGGAACCTCATTAAGGGAAGGGATTTTGGTCTTTGGGAAATTCCAAGAACTATTTAATGTGGGGAGTGACTAGTAAAGGGTATTTTAGTAGAACATTGAGGATATTTAAGGATTGTAGGAGAGAATAAAAGAAGGAGTGAGGGGGTTTTATAATGGAGGAGGGGAGTGAATTTGCAATTTTTATTCATTATTTTATTAATTCTCTCAAGAAAACCAATAGTGTTGCTTCATGTGACCGATAATAGAAATAAGTTAATTTGAGTTTGAACCAAGTGTTCTTACATCACTCATGATGTAATAAATAGTGTATTTACTGATAATTTGTATATAAGGTATTTTACCGTATTTCACTATTCAACAAATATTCATGAATTTCTAAAAAATACCAAAAATTCACCCTAAAAATTCTTTAATGTGTAGGATTAAAAAGTGAACTCCATTTTTTAGAAATAATATTATTAATATGAATAATTTAATTTTTAAATAAAATCATACCTTATTTAAAAATTATTAATTTTAAAACTCTAACTCATTTTATATCACCTTGAAAAATTAATGAAGATTTCATTATCTTAAATCCTTAAGAAAATATATTAATAATATGATTTAATATTTATAAGGTTTATATTAATATCCATATTACTGTTTCATTTTTCTATTCCAAAGGGTATGTTACTATTCCACACAAAATCAAGTTGGTTCTATCAGACACCAAATAACTTACAAATCACAACTGAAGATGAAAATTTTTCAAAATTCAAGATATAGTAGAGGAAAAGTTGTTTTTATAGTTTAGATTATAAAATGTTTTTTCTTATGGACTATGTTTTTAATGCATTCAGTATTTATTTTCAAAACCATGTGGTGTTATATTCTCCCTTCATTACAAAAATTTTATCCTTGAAATCCAAAAAATGTCACCTCACAAAATTTTTGGCAAGGTCTTCATCATATGATCCTCAGGATCGAATGTTTCCTATTCGATTTTATGATTTGTCCCAATTATCTTTACTAGACAAGTCATCTGATTCCTCAACACTTGTTCTTTAGTGTCCAGAATCCGGATAGGTTCTTCACTATAAGATAGGTCAGGTTTTAACTATATATCTTCAGAAGTGAGGAAATGTGTTGGGTCTAACATGTATATTCTAAGATATGAGTCATGGAAAACATTGTGTACTTTGGAAAGTCTAGGAGGCATAACTAAATGATAAGAAACAACTCCAATTCTCTCCAAAATTTCAACAGGGCCTATGTACCTAGGTCTCAATTTCCCTTTATTCCAGAATATTTTAACACCATTACATAGAGATACTTTTATGAAATATAATATCCAACTTTAAATTCCAAATCCTTCCTCTGATTATCAACATATCTCTTTTGTATGCATTGAGATGCTTTCGTATGACCTTGATTAGTATTTACCTTTGCGGTTGTTTCCTCCACAAGCTCTAGGACCATACGCTTCCTTTATCCATCCACTTCCCAACACGTTGGTGTAAAAAATCTCTTCACATACAGTGCTTTATATGTTTACATTTTCATACTTCAAAGGGAAATATTATTGTTGGAAAACTCCGTGATTTGACCTTCTTAATGCATCGTCTACCTTGTTTTCCATTATTGAATGGTAGTGTATAGTACAATCATAATCCTTGGGTAGTTCAAGCCATCACCTTTTCCTCATGTTGATTTCCTTCTATGAGAAACTTTATTTTAGACTCTTATGATCCATATATATCTCACATATTTCACAGTATATATATATTTTCTCCATATCATCAGAGAAAAGATTACCACTTCTAACTCAAGATCATGACCAGGATAGTTTTGTTCATGAATTTTTTAACTACCTTGATGCATAGGTAATAACTCTATCATTTTTCATAAGGACTCACCAAATTAATTTCTTTGATTCATCACTATAGATCACAATCCCATCATTCCCCATTGGTAGGGTTAGGATCAGAGCATTCTCTAATATCCTCTTCAATTCATCAAAACATTCCTCACATTCTTTTGTCCATAGGAACATAACCCATTTATGTGTAATCTTGGCCATTGGGTTGGCTAAATGGGTGATGACCTGAATGAAATGTTGATAATAACATGTTAAACAAATAAAACTATGTACCTCAGTTATGTTCATTAGAGTAGGCCATTCTAGCCCATCCTTTTTCATCATAGGACCAATAGATATTCCATCTTTAGATATAATGTGGCCTAGAATATAAAATGATTGAAGCCAAAATTTTCACTTGATAAACATCCCATATAATTAATTTCTTCTAAGAGTTTTCAGAATAGTGCGCAACTGATTTTCATGATCCTCACAGCTTTAAAAGTATACCAAGATATTATAAATAAATACCACCACAATATTATAAATATATTCCATGAAAACACTTTTCATTAGATCCACAAAAATATAAGGTGCATTAGAAAGTCCAAATGGAATTACTATAAAATCTTAATGCCCATACCTGATTCAAAATAATGTTTTTCAAATGTCCTCCTTCCTGACAAGAAACTGAACATATCCAGTTCGAAGGTCATTCGTTGAAAAATATTGAGCTCTATAAAGTTGATCAAATATATCATAAATATGATGTAGGGGATACTTGTTCTTTATTTTTATAGTATTTATCTCACTATTGTAAATTCACAACCTCATTGATCCATCATTATTCTTAATGAAAATAATAGGGGCTCCCTTTTGATAAAAATATAGTGAATAAATCCTTTATCACTCAATTCATCAAGTTGTTTCTTCAGTTCCACTAATTCTACACCGGATATTTTATAATGGGTCTTTGATATGGTCCTTGAATCAGGAATTAAGTCAATGAAAATCAAAATTTCTATCTCAAGATGATTTCTAGGTAAATCCTTTGAAAACACATCAATATATTCTTGCACAATAGGTATGTACTATATTTGGACATTCCTTTCACCAGCCATAGTTATTGAATTTTATTCATCCCCAATAATTGATTTCAATTGATATACTAGGGTGGATCTAAATGATAATTAGATAGTTAAGTTTCTTCCCTAATGATAAGGGATTCCACATAATCCTCAAAAAATTGTAACCTCCTTCCTCTTACTATAAATTTTCGCATCATGGTTCGAAATCCAATCCATACTGAGGATTATATAAATTTAAATCATGGTTATGATAATAAAATTTGAAGATAAATCACATTTATATTATATAATGGGGACTTCCTGACACATCATTGTTGCAATGATACAACCCCTAAGAGGTTTGACTGAAAACTACCTTATTAAATAATGTTGGAAATATCTAATTTTCCTAGAAAACTATAACGATATGATAGAATGTGATGATCCATAATCAAATAATGCATTAGTTAAGTTTTAGGAAATGATTAATTTACCTATAACCACATCATTAAGAACTTCAATATTAGCATTATTGATTGCACAAGAATGTTCATAATCATTTGGCCTTTTTTCTGGAAAGTTTCCTAGACACTTTGGAAAATCATTATAATAGTGTCCCATTACCCTACAATTATAATATTGAACATTAATAACTTCTTTCTTCCCCCTGAAATCACCAGAAATATAGCCTTTCTGTCCACATTTGAAGCATACTCCATTTCCTTTCAAGTAAGCAGTAGGGTGTTTCCTTACACAACTATCATATGGTAGAAATTAAACACTTCCCTTATTCCCAATTTCTTTATTTCCTTTTCCAGTGTTTTTATTAACCCTATTATTCACTTTCCTTCTATTAAATTCATAATACATTAAGAATTCTATTTCTGTCTTGATAGAGCATGAAACTATATCTTCATATGATGAGAAACTTTGTGAGACTAGTACCCGTCATAAGAAACACTTTAAGACATCAAAGAATCGATCAATCATGCTCATTGGATTTTGTCTGTAGTCCATAAAATTCCATTATAACCTTTTGAAGTTAGCTTCATACTTTTCCACATTATCATCTTCCTTTTTCCTCAAATTCTGAAACAACCATTTCATATCTGCATTAAATTCACGATGAATGTATTTCTATAGGAAGATATCCTCAAATTCCCTCCATTACATATCTTCTATTTCTTCCTCATCCTTTGTGTTTTGGATTAATGACCACCACTAATCCACAGCTCCTGATATATGATAAAATGACATGATGACCTTCTATCATTCATTATATCCCAAAGTGAGAAATATATTCTTTGGGGAACTTATCCACTACTCATTTACTAATGAGTTTATACTCCCATTGAATGATGGAGGATGCTGTCACATAAAGCTATCTAAAATATCTCCTCGATGTGGTGGATCTAGATGTATCATATGGGTGAAGTTATTATTTATAACCTGGGTAATTTGTCACAGTATATTTATTAGTTGATCTGCACCAGTTGCAGCTCCAGAGACCAAATCATTAACTTTCATCATAGGACAATCCATATATGGGATACACATGTTCTTGTGGTTTCTATTTATTCCACTAGGTGACATTTCAAGTTAATAGAATGCACTAGATTAGGTTATGATTCATAACGTATAATCTTAACATATCAAAATACATAGCATAAATTGAAATCTTATGCATGGTTAATCCCATAATCACAAACATGGTTTCTTTGAGGAAAAATTTACATTTAAATCATTAAAAATGGCTTGTAATGAAAATACGAATTATCCTATGTGTATCCAACTTGGGGTGTCAAACCAAGTGCATAATAAGGCCCGTTTCCGTGTACCAGGATAACTCATGGTCAAGATAGGAACTCCTTGTCAGATTTTTCACTCCAAGAATCATTTGTGCCAGAACCATGGAAACTTGTAGTATCCAGACAGGGAAGTATTTTCCGGATATATCTATATAATATATTCCTTACCAAAATACAAGGATGTTTTTGTATGATTATCCTCAAATACTATCTTATAGATTGGTTTCATAATATATTTCTTCTAAACCTTGTTCTTAGGTTTTTTTAATAAACTTCTTCTGATACCAACTATAAACACCCAACCCCAGTTGCCTGGAGCTAGTGCCTTAATACATTATATTGGCATGATTACAAGAAGTTATTATCCTGAAGCAATGAATAGTTTAGTATAATTGGAAATAGAATACACGTATATAAGTTCAACATTACTCACTGGAAGGAAAAAACATCATTAATTTATTCTTTAGAAACCTCTATTCATCTTAGATAATGATTGTAAGTTATTCATAATTTACTTCTCCATATCCTGGGAAAAAGAACCATAAGAAATGGGTGATCTCAAATGGTCAATAATAGTATGAAAAATAGTTGAACATAACATAAACCATATTCACAGAATATAATTGAAAACAAATTCCTTTGAATAAAAAATGTGATCAAAAAAATGGAGAAATATTAGCTGAGTAAATATTTCAATAAAAAAACATAATCATGGGAATTCTATTAGTTGAATAACCACGTGAACTATCAATTTATATCTTAATAATTATGTAAATTCATATGATGTACAATCTTAAATATAACATCAATCCCTTAGCCAAGATGTCAAAAAATGATTAAGGCCTCAGAAAAACCCATATCTCAAAATGGGAAAGGCCTTAGCCAAGTCCACATCTATTTTTCTCATTAGACCTACCGATGCATTGAGGGGATATAGAGGGCCCAAAATGTCACATAATAAGTATAATTAATTTCTCATTGAGAAAGGACAAACATAATCAACATTTACATTCATATTGAAACTAAAATTATAAATGCAACGAACATTCCGCACTCATTAGATATAAACAATAACCATTCAGAGTAATATAGTGAATGGTTTCAAGAAAACACATCCATAGTCAAACTAATAATAAACCATTAAAAAATAGGGTAGATTATATCATAATATATTAGGCCCATTTATGTATAATAATCTATAAGAGTGTTGAAATATACGAAGACACTCTTATAAAATCATCGAGTAATTCTTGAGTTAAATATTCTTTTACTTTGAAAAGAATAGTTCTTTTGGAAAAGTATTTGTATAAATCCATAATTTAAGTAGTATAGTATTTTAATAATAAAATGTGTGATTTTATAAATATAATGGTTTCTAAAAATATATTACATATTTCCCTTGAAATTATGTAATAATTTCAAAAACTCCCTTGAAACAGGCTTGTATTTCGTAAATAATTTGGAATGTTCCTTTTAAAATGTGTAACATATCATAAAATAAATAAGGATTCTGGTTTGTAAACATATATATACTACTCAAAAATAATTTATGAGGAGTACATACTAATACACAAGGATTCCATTGAGGTATTTAGATAATAAAAGTAACTAGAATAAAAATGGAGGTTCGGGTGGAAAACCCCCTACCTTAAATCCGAATTTGATCTTCTCTTGAAAGTATGGTCATGGAATATGAAATTAGAGTTAATAATAAATTATTTCAGATCTATTAGAAATATATTTTGTTTATTATAATTTTTTAGTTCTTTTATGTCCTTATTAATAAGTTATAATATTGAATTCTATCGTTCTGAAGTGTTTGTTTTCATTATTTTCATAATTAGTTCACTTGTTTTTAAGTAATGGAGTTCATGTGGAATTGATTTAAATCTTTAGAACTGAATTTAAATTTTATTTATGAACATAAATATGTGTTAATGGTAATTTATATCATTTGTTTACATGGATTGAGGATAAATTATTAAATGAAATATTAATGACAAACACTTATATTATTTTAGAAGTATTTTGATTATTAGGAACTACTTTAGACATATAAATTAATATTATTTACATACACTGGTTCTTGAATATCAAGTATTTTATAAGGTATATATTATAGTCTATTTCAAACATCATAATGGTTTCAAGACTAGTAATAAAGGATAAATTGAAGAACAAAATTTTTCATCCACAAGGGTTTTGAATTGGCACCTCACGAACGATGATTTCGTTTATAAAATAAAAAGATAGAGAGTAAGGATATTGATAATGTTTATTCCATTAACACGATATAATTTCAGTATATATATATATATATAATACTAATGTTTTCTTGGTCATTTGTAAATAGTATTTGAGGATAAGACAATAATAGAAAGGAACTTGAAATGAAATTGAAAGAAATAGATTGTGAATTTACCTATTGAAAAAACCTCCTTGATAACCTCCTTAAGGGAAGGGGTTTTCGTATTTTGAAAATTCCAAGAGCTCTTGATCATGGGAAGTGACTAGGGAAGGGTATTTTAGAAAAACGTTTAGGAGATTCGTGGCCTTGAGGAGTGAAGATAAGAGGGAGTGAGGGTGGGTTTTTATAGTGGAAGAGAGGAGTGAATTTTCAATATTTTATTCATTATTTTATTAATTCTCTCATGATAGCCAATATTTTTGATTCATGTGACCAATAACAGTAATATGATTATTTGAGTTTGAACCATGTGTTCTTACATCACTCATGATGTCATAAATAGTGTATTTGACTGATAATTATTATATACGATGAACCTTCTTTTAGGTCCTAATCCGAACATAGATACCTGGTATGTAAGAAAAAATGTGGAGAATCTGGAGATACTTCCCAACATGGTATCTGAATAGGATAATGGTTTTCTAGAGGAAATTCCTAAGGGAAAAGAATCTATACAGCAATGTAAAACTCAAAACAGAGAGTGCTCCTAGACCTTAAAACATTCCATGCTCATTCTATCAAGAATCTTAGGATGTAGTAAAAGATGACATCCTTGCGTTCATTTAGGAATTATTCTGTAGCTGACAGATCCCTCGGTTTTCTAGTGCTATGACTCTTACCCTCCTAACGAAGATCAAGGACTCCACCTCCATTCAGTACTACACACGAGTTAGTATGTCAACTTTCACAAAAAAATCATAACAACCATAAAAAACCCAAGGTTTTCCATGCATATTCCTCAGTGGGTCTCCTGAGAGCATTATGTTTTGTAGAAGGAAGGTCAATACAAGGAGCTATTTCCTTAGACAAGGAAATGATTCGTGATATAAACAACAAGACACATGGTTAAAACATTTCATTGAAACAGGAAATGAATAAGGCATATGATGTAATGGATTAGGGCTTCATAAACAATGTACTCATAGGTATGGGATCATCCCCTTTGGATACACACCTAATTTTTTAGTGCATCAACTCTTCTCTGATGGCAGTTTCTTTCATGGGAAAAATATATGGTTTATTCAAACCGACCAGCGGTCGTAGGAAAGGGGATCCCATCTCTACCACTATTTTCATTCTCCTGATGGACAACTCCATCCATATTATTAATAGAATAATGGAATCCGAAGACATAATTCCTCATCATAGGAAAATGATCCATTCCTCTATCTCCCACATAATGTTCATAAATGAATCGATCATCTTTATGAATGTTGGTAGCAGATTTTTGAGTGGCATCAATAAGGTTTCAAATTTTCATTGGAGTGTCCAGGTGGTTATAAAGTCTACAAGTATCCCATAAATTTCAAGAAAATGAGTCAATATAAAAGTAAATTCCTTATTCACTGGGTTGGACATACAAAGTGGCATTTTTCCTTTGGATTACCTGGGCACTCATATTTCTCCAGGCAGCCTTTGCATCCATGACATAGATGGAATCATGATAAAGATAATGGGGGATGTTTTTAATTGTAATAATCGTTACTTATCCTTTGGGGGACATAACTCCTTGGTCAACTGTGCACTCACAACCGTTCTTGTCCTTGCTTTATTGGAAATCAAAGTGCCTAAGGGGGTCATTAACACTATTGAAGTTTTTTTGGAAAGCTTTATCTGGGATGCTGTTTTTGACAGAAAATGGTTCTATACCTCATGGGATAGGATGGAGAGTCCTATTCATGAAGGTGAGATCAGTTTGAAGAGCCTCTCAGATAATATACACAACATGCATGCAAATCATTCACATGAGATAGTGGGAGAGTGTACCCTTTAGGAGAAAACTATGAAATAAAAAAGAGATGGTAATGATGTGTCTACCAATGGTCATGAAAAATACATCTAGTCCATGAATCTCCCTATTATCCCGAACCTCTGCACCCACCCTCTATGGATTGTTGGGAAAATTAGCATCCTATTTTGAAATAACAATTGGGTGGATTTTACGATTGGTTTTCTGGGGTGTCTAGCTCCATCGATCTCTTTCAGGGATGCCAACATGAATCATTATTTTACCCATGTTGTTCTAGATGAGATGAAACTTGAAGTGTTATATCTTATTACTATCATCCCTTAACCGAATAAACGTGTGTTCAATATTCAAAGATAAGAACCTTTAACTCCAGTAACTTACATATGATATTGATGGATCATGGGAAATGGGATACCTGGAACGATATAGTTTTGTATAAGAATGTCCCAAAAATGTTCAGTTTTTTTGACTTGGAAAATTATGTATCATGTAGTTCCCATGGATGAAAATGTGAAGAGTATGGTTATCAACTTCATTACATGATTTCACTACTGTAGTATCCACCATGAGGATGATGCAAACCACTTATTCTTTGAGGGGTGTGGGCCCTACCTGTGTGAAAATTCTTTGGAGAGTTTTTGGCCCTCTCCTCCCCATATTTTCATGGCTCCAAATTTTTGTAAAACAGGTTCTTGGGCACGACTACAATTGGATTCGAACGGATTTGAAGGTCCATCCTACTGAATGCAGGATGCTGGTGTTTTTGGAAGTCCATAATTAAGGCTACGAATGAGGGTGTCCTTTACATGGGAAGATCCATTATTTCACGAACTCAATATCTCCATGTCAATGTGATTAGTATTATCAGTAACTGGAGGGAGGCCCCCTCTTTATGATCGCTTAATGTGTGTATTCCCCTAGGGAAAACATCATCTTTTAGACAGAGAGTGCATTGGGTGTGGTAGCTACCACCAACTTTGGGTCTCAGATTTAATATTGATGGTTCATGACAATCGAGCACCATGTGTGGAGGTTTGGTTTTCGGAGCCTATTGGGGGAGTGTCCTGCATGAATTCTATACATACTATGGGAATGAGAGCACTATATAAGAAGAGACTAGGGAATTTTACACATGGATTCATCTCTGTGGATAGTATAATATAATTCTCACTCAAATGGAAACTAATTCCCTGGTCATATGTGATTCTATTAACCAAAAATGCTATATCACCTGGTCAACTGTTTATTTCATATGAATATAAAAAGAAAATCTTTGCAACGGTATTCAAGTGATACATGCACGACGTGAAGGAAATATTATGGAAGACCACTTAGCTTCTTTGGAGATAGAGGAATAGGGCCCCCACATCACATGATTTATAAGTATTACTTCCTAAAACCATAGGGGGTGAACATGATCCTAAGGGATCAACTTTGTCCATAGAATTTTGGGCCTCCCTAGTCCTGGTGTGACTTTGTCCCTATTTATTGTTCTATCTTTGACCTTTTTTTCATATTTTCCTTCATGGTTAATAAAATTTTAATGGTGATGATGATGAATACTATGATGGTTTTGGGAGTTAACAAATTCCAAAATGATATCCTTGGAAATGAGTCCTAACTAATACGGAAATGATTTTTTACACTTATGTGTATGACAAAAATCTATTTGTTGTGCCAATGTTTTGATCTCATTGATCATGTTCTTTGAATTAATTATTATTAATATCTTATGAACTAAAAATATTTATACCATGATTCAAGATTATGATATTTGATATATATGATATGCTTTTAAAATATTATTCTTATATCCTCATACACTTATTCTCATGTTATTATTACATATCTACATTTTTTAACCTTAGTGAGAATATAAACTCACCCTTTCTAATGATTTATTTCCCATGGTTATGAACAAATTTATAATGTATAATATGTCTAACGGGGGTTATATTTGTGAAGAATGTGGTGGGAGATGATTTTACTCACTGATGAACCAGTGTTTATGTTTCCATGTTTCTAAAGGAAATAAATTATTATGGTCCTTGGCCAGGTGTTTGTGTAATGTTTTAAATATTCAAAAAATTTATGTAACATTTATATATGATAATATTGGGATGCTATACCTACTTTCATATCCATATGTTTATGTGAGGGATGAATTTCATGTCCTTAACTAAATGAGTGAACCTGTTTCTAAATACAGATGTTCATAATGTAATAATATTAATTTTTTCACCATTCCTACATCTATGATATACTCTCATGGAATATGGTCATTTATTTGTTTTATGATTCATTTAATATGAACCGTAATTATTTATGACATGTTTCAGTGTCTTATGAACAATCTTATATAGTGTTTAGTTAAAATTTTATTCACAAGTTCTCATAACTATATTCACATGTTATGTTGATATTTCCCTTTTCCCCTTAATGAGATTCTCAGTTCACCCTTTCTTGTGTTTCCTTTCAGTAGGTTATGACTAAAGTTATTATATACGTTTTTTATATAAAGGTTAATATTTATGAATAAATTAGTTTGAAATATTTCAATTCACATTTGAAAAAATTGTTAATGTATCCACATTTCCAAAGGTAGTAGACCAAAATTAGTTTGACATTGATAATTGTGTAATGTAATGAATATTCATGTATACAAATGTCATATCTATTTTTGAGGTGTTTTCTTTGTATATTTTGTATAAGAGAAAATGAAGTAATATGGTCTATGGGAATTCTAATGAGATCTAGTTGGGAGAATCATGGATCTCCACCCAAGGGCCTTAGGAGGAAATGGTTTCCAATATGGATGGTGGTAAGAGTCCCAACTTGGATGTTTATACACCCTTGGAGTGATTTGATAGTTATCAATTATAGCCAACTATAAATAATTATAGACTCTAACAATTGGTATCATAGAATGGTTTAGTTGACCTTTAGAAATCATGGTGACAATTATTTAGTGATAACTATAAATAAACATTTAAGTATAAGAAAATATCTTAGAATTTCATTGAAGGGTACAACAAGTGGTTTCCAAGTAATTACGTCCTTGTTTGGATAATACAAGTGGATGTGGATCTTCCAAAGTTTTACCTATGGGTAATAACTATACAAAAGGAACATTGGGATTTGACACGATCATCACCTATTTCATGATAAAGAGTCATTCTACACATCTGGATTGACTCTACTAGGTAGGGTTTTTTCTAAATTCAAAAACTCTTTATAAACCATCTTGCAGTATTTGAATAGATGATACCCATGAATGAACAAGGATAAACCTATAGTTCTATAGATTGAGCACAATTTATCATGATTTATTCATATTATGAATGATTTATCATTTTTATGACTTAGATTAATGATCCTTGATGTGCATGCTAACAATTTTGGTTTTAGTACATGATTAAAGATAGAGTGATGAAGTTGTAGCGGTAACAGGTGATCTATAATGTTGATGTACCATATTTTATCATAAATGTATGAATTTCTTCACATCATTGCAAGTATCTATAAATTTTAATTCCTATCCTCAATGATTAGATGTTTAATTATCATTGAAACCCCATAATTCTATGATGATAACACCTCAAGTCAATGAATCCTATCTAATTAATTTTTTTGGGAATATTATTCCTGTAAAATATCATTATTCTTTATGTGGTTCAATTTGATGTTATTTTAAAAATGGATTTGATTTCTTAACATAAATACCACCTCAATTTTTGATAAGGTATAACATGTTTGATATTCCAAACCGACAAATGATCGTCTATTAATGTAATAGTAAATATAAACATCATTGTATAGGTCTTAATTACCATTAAAAGAGGTGTTTATCTCGTATTTTATGGGGATAAATTCAACATCAATGATGTTCATATTGTGTTGGAAGTTTTTTATTTCTTTCTAAAAGAGTATCCTAGTCTTCCACCAAATCATGAAGTTGAGTGCTCAATAGAACTCATACCTGGTGTTTAGCCTATTTCAATGAGTCCCTATTGAATGCCACCGATTGAGTTGCAAAAATCGATAATGAAACACTAGGATAATCGTAACAAGGGATTTATTTGGCCAAGTGTGTCCCCATACGGTGCACCACTTCATTCTTTTATGAATAAAGACAGATCAATATACAATTACATTGATTATTGGGATCTTAACAAGACCTTTATATAGAATAGTTTTCATATACCTCATATTGGTGACTTTTTTGATCAATTACTCTAAACTCAATACTTTTCATATATTGACTTTGATTTGATATATAATCAGTTATCATTCAAGGAAGATATACCCAAGACAACATTCCACACAAGATATGGACACTATGAATATATAGTGATTCTATTTGGTCTCAATAATACCCCTTCCATCTTCAAGGATATAATGAATAGAGTATTTCTATATTACCTTGATCAGTTTGTGGTGGTCTATATTAATGATATTATTATATAATTAAATACCAGGTAGATCAATTGAGAATTTTGTTAAAAATCATAAGGATGGATAATTTTTATGAAAATTTTAAAAAATTGGGAATTTTGAAATCAAAATGTTTCATTTTTTGGGTTATATAATATCAAGTGAACGTATATTGGTGGATCAATCAAATATGGTAGTTATTGAACATTGGACAAGACCAACCACAATGATTGGGATTTAGAATTTTCTTGGTTTGTTTGGATATTGTTGATGATTTTTGGAAAATTTAAATTGATTATATAATAAAATAACCTTATTAGCTCATAATGGATCCAAGTTATAATAGTTAGATGAATGTGAGGAAAATTTCAAGGAACTAATGAGAAGGTTAGTTAGTAATACTATTCATACATTACCCTATAGTGGATAAGGGTTTTAATCTATAGTGAGGCCTTGAAGAAGGGACAGGTATGCATTATCATGTAGAATAACATGGTTATTGATTATTCCTCATGAGAACTGAAGAATCATGATAAAAATTATTAAACTCATGATTTGGATGTAACTATGATAATTTTTGAATAAAATATATAAATGAATTATCTTTATAGAGAAATGTGTGATATATATATTGTTCATAATATTTTAATGTATATTTTCACATATAAATGGTCGGATATATAACATAGATGATGGTTAGAGCTTATTAAAAATTATTACTGCTCAATAAATTACCACCCATGGGAAAGAGAACAAGGTGGTTGATGCCTTTAGTTAAAAGGATCATGTTAGCTCATCCATGATGATGTTCAAAAAATATCTAATATTTTCTTTTTAAATCATGGATTTTAAAAATCCTGAAGGAATGGTAGAAATATTATCTTTATCAAATGAGTGTTAAAATATCTATCTATATGATAACTAATTATATACCGAATGAAGATGTTGAGCTGTAGAATATAGTCAGAGTTGTTCCAGAGTTTAACATTGATATTGATGTATTGATAAGGTTCAAGAACTTTGTTTTTCCAATCAATATCCAGCTTAAAGAAGGATATGTTTGACGATTCTCATAGTTCTAAATTAGCTTTCTATCAAGGATGTATAAAGATGTATATGGAACTAGAAGAGTATTTATGGTGGGACAACATGAAGAAAGATATTGATGAGTATTTATCTTGGTGCTTGGTATGTCATCATCTTAAGGATAAGAGATATAGTTCCAAGGGGAAGTTAAAACCATTGCACATACTAGGATGGAAATTGGAAAACATCACCATGGAATTTTTTGTCGGACCGACCAAAATGTATATATGACATATTGCTATTTGGGTTACATTCAAATTCCTTAAAAAGTGGGAACACTTCATTATTATCATTAAATATTTATCTTTGTATCATCTTTCCAGGATATACAATACGTAAGTGGTAACGTTGTAGGAGTACCAAATTCTATTGCGCCTGATCAGGATCAGAGGTTTACCTCGATGTTCTTGAGAAATCTTCAATAGCCTCTGGATATGAAGTTGAGTTTTAGTACTACATGTCATCCTCAAATATATGGTCAATCAGAGAGAACCATTCAAACCCTATAGGTTATTCTAATATATTATTTTATGTATTTCAATAGTACTTTGGTTCATCGCCATCCCCTAATTGATTTTTCACACAACAATATATTTTAATCAATAATTCATATTGATCCTTATAAACCTCTATATGGAAATAAGTGTAGAACTACAATATGATTGTATAAAGTTTTAGAAATAAATATATTGGGACTTAAACTGGATAAGGAAATAGAAGATAAAATGATACCAATTCAACATCACATCAATGTAGCTAATATTTATGTAGACAATTGTCGGTGTGATATGAAGTTTGGAGTTAGTAACAATCTTTTTTTTAAAAAATATATCCATGGAAGAGTATATGAGATTATAGAAGAAAGGAAATCTTATCAGAAGTTATATTTTCACTTTTGTGATTATTGATTAAGTAGAACACTAGCTTATCACTTGGAACTTCCATCGAACCTCTCTAAAGTCCACAATTTGATCCATGTATCTCTACTAACAAAATACATACTTGATCCTTCACAAGTAATTAATTTAGAATTAATATAACTAGATCATGATCTCTCTTATAGGGAAAAAACACTAGAGATTCTAGTTTATAGATGGAATGTTCTACAAAAAAGGCCACTCACTTGGACAATGTGTTATGGAAAAACCACTAACTTGAAAAATCTACAAAGGAACTTGAGGATATAATGAGGTAGAAATAACCTCATTTTTTGGTATCATTGTGATGAAATGTTGATGGAAAATTAAAAATATAGGGTATTAATTTAATACACCTTGATTTTATGAAATATTTTTTAAAATAAATTTAATTTCTTCAAAATCTTGTGTTACATGCGACATCATGTTTTAAAGAACCTAAATATACTAAAAATATTATTATAAACAAATGATCATTATAACCTATCCATTAAAATTAGTGGTATGAATAAGAATAACTAAAATATTAAAATTAAGTATAATGTTTTTAGATAAAGAAAATATATTTTTAAAATTGTAATTAATTTTTAGTAAAGTTAATGTTTTCTTTAAAAATACCTTTTCCCCAAAAAAAATTATTGATATTTTTGAATAAAAAATAATGTAATTTTTTAAATTTTTAAGAAAAATTCAAAATAAACTTCATTTTTTTATTAACATGTGGAAATTATCTTAGATTGAATTTTGGGGATTTTTCTAAAAGGAAAAAAAAATTACAAATAGTGATAAATAATGATTTTTATTGAAAAATTCCATTGTATAAAAATCATTTGCAAAGTTAGATTTCTTACTAAAATGGTTTAGAAGTTAAATTCATTCAATTATGTTATAATTATTATAATTTAAGTCATTTTGATAAATTTAATACTGAAATTTTA
Organism: Viscum album; assembly: GCA_963277665.1. Lineage (NCBI taxonomy): Eukaryota > Viridiplantae > Streptophyta > Magnoliopsida > Santalales > Viscaceae > Viscum > Viscum album. The sequence goes on along the minus strand of OY728155.1, from coordinate 1,135,361,436 downwards.
TATTTAATTTTTTTATATTTATGAAAACTTCCTCTTTAGAAAACAACCTTTTCATCACATCTACTGGTTTAATTTTAAATTAAATTATACTAATTATGTGATGCGAATTTATAAAAATGGATTAATTATTTTCAATCATCAAAATTGATATTTTATTATAATTTGAAAATAATTTTTTCCACAATTATGATTAAAACTCTAAAAATTAACTATTGTGGTTAAGGTTAAAATGGAATTTGTATCGGCTTAAACTAAATATTTAATGATTATAATGACCTAAAAACATTCAAAATTGTTTATTTTATTATATATTTAGATATTATATCATCTATGGTTTGATAATGATCCATTTATTATGTGAGCACCTGACCCTAGTTACCTGGAGCCGGTGCCATATTTAATTTCATTAGAATATAAAAAATTAATATCCTGAAGGACCGATTAGTTTCATATCATTGAAAACAGGATACATTCATAATTTCATCATTACAACTTGAAACAAAAAACAATATTGAAATTTCTTCAACAACATCCACACTCGTATGTTATTTCAACAAGTCAATCATAATAAAATTCTTTCTATACTAAGAAAATGAAACATAATAAATGGTTGAGCTAAAATTATTCCTATCCTTGGAAAATGAAACATAAGAAAGGGGTGATCTCAAATTCCTCAAAAGGGTAATCAACATTGTGGAATATATCATTACATAAACATTAGGAATGTTGAATAACTAAAAACATATTCCTTTAACAAAAACATGAACACATTATGGCAGGAATAACAGCTGAATAAATAATTCCATAATAATAGTTATTATACTAGTTGAATAAGAACATTTACCATCAATACTATTTTCATAATTATGGAATTCCTAAAGTGGGACATCATAACCATGACATCATGACCTCGTTCCAAGACCATATAAAATCATTTTTTTCAAGGCATTGTGCCAAGACCATAGTGTGTCTAAGAAGACATAACGATGCACCGAAGCGATATAGCAGGCCCCATCCAACACATAATTTTTCAAATGAATTCCAAATATGAATGGGGAAATAAATAAACAACATATACATTCATATTAAAACTAATAAATGAAAACCAAATAACTTTCCCCAAACATTAAGCATAAACACTAACCATTTGGTGTAAATTGGAGAATAGTATTATGATAGTACATCCACATACAAAATAATAATAAACCATTATATAGAATATATGTTATATTATTCAATTAAATACTAAGCCCAATCATACATAATAATAAACTAGATTGTTGAAATTGATGAACATACTCTTATAAAATATTTGAGTAATTCTTGAGATAAATATTCTTTTACTTTAAAAAGAATAGTTCTTTCAGAATAAAATTTTTATTAATCCATAAGTTATGTAAGATAATATTTTCATAATAAAAATATTGATTTTATAATTATAATGGTTTCCCAAAACATATTATTGAGTTCCCTTGAAAATAGGTAAGAATTTAAGAAATTCTCTTGAATCAGGATTGTATTTCGAAAACAAGTTTGAATGTTCCTTTTAAAAAATGTAACTATCCATAAATTAATTAAGAATTATGGTTTGAGAACATTTATAAAACTATAAAACAGAATTTATGTGGAGTACATAATAATATATAATCACTTCATTGAGGTAATGAGATCATGAAAGTAACCCAATGAAAAATGGTGGTTCGGGTGGGAAACACTTAACTTAAGTCTGAATGTGTTCTATTCTGGAACATATGGTCCTAGAAAATGAAATTAGACATATTAATAACTTAATAAAGAACCTATTATTCATGTAATTAGTTTATCATAATTTTATAGAGTTTATTATGTCCTTAGTGATATGTTATTGAATTTCGTCATTTCAGAGTGTTTGTTTTTTTTTTCCATAATTGGTTCACTTGTTTTTAGGTAATGGAGTTCATGAGTAAAGGACATAAATCTCCTAAATTGAATTTACACATTATTTATTAACATAAAGAGGTGTTAATGTTTTTATATCATTTCTTTGCATGGAAAAATGATTAATCATTTGATGAAATATTAATGACATTCACCATGATTATTTCAGCGGTATTTTGATTATTAAGAACTAGTTTGGTAATATGATTTAATATAATGTAAATATATAGATTCCAGAATAATAATTAGGTTATAATACATATATTATAGTATTTTTAAACCATAAATTTTTTTCCATGTCCAGAATTTAAGATGGTGATAGAAATTGAAAACCTTTCGTCCTTGAATGTGATAAATGAACACATCTCCGATAGTGCTTTAATTTATAGTATAAAATAATGGGAAAGGAGATATGATTATGAAATATTACACTATATAAACAAAATTAATGTAAATGTAAGTTACTAAAGTAATCATACCATTTTTATTAATGTATTTGATGAATTAATATGAAAATAAAGAAACATGAATATAAAAGAATAGCTGAGAGATCCTTTACGAGAACTTTGCAGCATAACGGCTATGCAACATTGTTTTAAAAAAATAAAAAATAAATTAAAGGGGTAAACCATTAATAAATGATTCATAAAATAGATAAAGGAAAGAATAGTATGGAAATAAGTAAATGGTATGAAAACTTGAAATACATACTACAAAAAAGAGATCTTGAATGGAAGAGAGAAGTTTAGAATTCTATAACCTTATAGAGTAACTCCTAAAACATGATGGATGGTACCTTGGGGTCTTAAATAAACCTTGGGAGGATTAATAGGGAGTTAAATATACCAGATCATTGAGGATTTTGTTTTTTAAATGGATGAAAACGATGGAATGAGTGGGTATTTAGAGTAAATGAGAGCGAGTTTTTTATTGATTTTAAAGGACGCCTCATTAGTGGTTTTTGTAAAACCATGGGATTTCCCATGGTATTAGACACTTGAGACACCTAATATAATATTTTACTATACACACATTGAGCATAATTTCATTTTAATTATTATATCATTATTATTTCATACCAAAAACTCAAAACTTCTTTTTTACTATTCGAAAATATTGAAGTATTTTAGAAAAATCCCAAAAATTCACCTGAACCATTTTTTCACATGTAGAATTCAAAAATTAAATCCATTTTATAAAATTAAATTTCTAAATATTTGTAATTTAATTTTTAGGTAAAATAAAAATTTATTCCAATAAACAACTTTAAAACTATAACTCGTTTTATAACACATTGAAAAATTAATAGAGGTCTCATAGAAATATATTGTTACCATAAGAAAAAAAATTAAAAATTTGTTATTAAAATTTATCAAAATACATTTCTATTTTAAATTATTAAATTTATCATACAATTTTAAATAAATATTTATGACATACAGAAATACCAATACTTATACTATGATCTTTTTTTACTTTTATGATGTCTAAAATGTATTTATACATTCATGGTTGAAGTTTATATTTTATTGGCCAATTTAATATTAATTACTATTAATAAGGGTGTGTTATTATTCTTAAGGTTAAGTTTGTATTCATAAAGAATTATGTTTGTCTTATCATACTAAAATGACTTAGTGAGCACAACTCTAGATGACTATTTTTTGAAATTCAGAACATAAAAGATGCAATGTTGTGTTTAACGGATATATTATAAAAACATTTCTTTTGATGGGACTCAATTTTCCATGCATTCTATATATATTTTAAAAACCTTGGGGTGTTCCATTATCCCCTCCTTACAAAAATTTCATCCTTGAAATTCACAGAATGTTACCTCACATAAATATTTAGTTAGGTCTTCATCATAACCTCCTCAGGCTCCCTTGTTTCCTCTTAGATTTTATAATTTCTCCTAAGTATCTTTACTAGATGATTCATATGATTCATCAACTGTTTTTCTATAGTGTCTAGAATCCGGATAGGCTCTTCACATTAAGATAGGTCAGGTTCCAACTCCATACCTTTAGAAGTTAGGACATGAATTGGGTATGGCATGTACTTTATCGGAAACAAGACATGGAACACATTGTGTACTTTGGAAAGATCCTTTTTCTGCTTTAAACTACATTGATATAACCTTGAATAGTCTTTAACTTTGCTGTTGTTTACTCCATGAGCTATGGGCCCACAAGCTTTCTTTCTCCAACTTAATCCCAACAAGTTGGTGTACAACATCTCTTCCCATACAATGCATCAGATGGTGCCATTTGAATACTTAAATGGAAACTATTATTGTATGAGAATTCCACTATAGGTAAATATTGATCCCACATACATTGGAAGTCATGTGAACATGATCTCATCATTTCCTCTAAGGTTTGGATTGTCCTATCTAATTACCCCTAAATTTGAGGATGGTAAGAAGTACTCAATCGATGCTCAATATGAAAATATTTCTGAAAACTTTTCAACAAATTTGATGTAATAATGGATCACAATAAAAACCAAATGAGATAGGTGCTCCATAAAGTCTCACAACTTCATTGATATAGTGTCTTGATAGGCCCTCTAGTGGAAAATCCTCCCTTATAGTGAGGAAATGTACAGATGTTTAATTCCATACACAATAACCCATAATGAATCATTCTTATTTGGTGTTTTGGGTAATACAGTGAAAAAATACACGGTTATGTCCTACCATTTCCATTTAAGAACTGGTAGAGGTTCCATGACTTTTTTTGGATGTTTCATTTCATCCTTCACTTGTTGACATAATAGACATCTTGATCCATAATCCCAAATTTCTCACTTTATGTCATCCCACCAAAAAATTTCCTTCAAATATCTATTTAATTTAGTGATCCTAGGATGTATGGAGAAATTATAAATATGATAAACATCCAATATCCCCATTTTCTTCTTGGGTATAGCCGGAACAAAAACTCTCTTCCCAAATTTAAAAACACCTTCTCCACAAAAAAGTCATCCATCTTCCCATCTATCAAAACATTAATTTTAGTTTTCTTAATCTTGTCATCAGAATGTGAATATTTAATTATATCCAATAAATATTGTTGGGAAACCATTTGAAAAAGTAGTGATGTTTGACCTTCTTTGATAATACCCATATCCATCCTCACTGGATCCATGTACAAAGGATCCATAGCAATCCTAATTTTGTTTAGTACTCCTTGATCCTTCATGCTCAATGAATCAACTGCAACATTTTCCTTTCATGGGTGTAATTTATAGTAAAATCATAATACTTGAGTAGTTTGATCCATCGCATTTTCCCCATGTAGAGTTCATTCTAGGAAAATATATACTTCAGACTCTTGTGACCAATATATATCTCACTTTTTTTTCTATAGAGATAATTCCTCTATATCATCACAACAATGATTACCACTGATAACTCAAGAACATGATTGGGATAGTTTTGTTCAATAATTTTTAACTACCATGATATGTAGGAAATAAATATATCATTCTATATAAGAACACAACAAAGTCCTTTCATTGATACTTTTCTATAGATCACAAACCCATCATTCCATGATAGTAGGGTTAGGATCAGAGCATTCACTAATCTCCTCTTAAATTCCTCAAAATAGTCCTCATATTATTTTATTCATATGAACTTAAACCCTTTACATGTAATCTTGGTCATTGGTTTGGCTAAATAGGAGAAGTTCTGAACCAAACATTGATAATATATCCCAAACAAAAAAAACTACCTACCTTAGTTTTGTTCATTGGAGTAGTCAATTCTTTCACGGCCTTTGCCATGATAAGATGAATAGATATTCTATATTTAGAGAAAATTTGTCTCATAAATTAAACATATTTAAGCCAAATTTCTCACTTGATAAACATCCAATATAATTCATTTCTTCTAAGAGTCTTCAGAATAGTGCCAAGTGATTTTCATGATCCTCATAAATTTTGGCATATACCAATAGATCATCATTAAATACCACAAAAAAATTCATCAATATTTTTCTTGAAAAATCTATTAATTACATCCTTGAAAGCATAGGGTGCATTAGTTAGTACAAAAGGCATAGTTGTAAACTCATATTGCTCATACCTGGTGCAAAATGCATTTTATTGAACATCTTCCTTCCTTAAAAGAAACTAATGATATCCAAATCGAAGATTAATCTTTGCAAAAGATAGGGATACATGAAGTTGATCAAATAAAACATCAAAGAGAGGTAGTGGATACATATTATTTATTAATATAGCATTATTCTTCCTATAGTTAATGCACAACCTCATGGATCCATCTTTCTTCTTAATGAAAAGAACTGGGGCTCCCCGTGGAGAAACACTAGGGAGAATAAATCCATTATCACTCAATTCCTCTAGATGTTTCATCAGTCCCACTAACTCCATAGTGGCCATTCTATAAGGGGTATTTGATATAGGGCTTGAATAATGAATTAATTCAGTGGAAAATTTAATTTCATGCTCTGGAGGATGTCCATGTAAATCCCATAGAAATACGTCAATATATTCTTATATAATGGGTAAATTCTCTATTTGAACATTATTTTCCTCACCCATAGTTATTAAATTCCCTTACTCCCCAATAATTGAATTCAGTAGAGCTACTAGGGTGGATCTAGATGAGAATTAGATTGTGATGTTTCTACCTTAATGATAAGGGATTCTACATCATCCTCAAAAATTGCAACCTCCTTCTTTTTGCAATAAATTCTTTATATCATGTTTTTATTTACAATACATAATGAGGATTATATCAATGTAATTTATGGGTTTGACAGTAAAACTAGTATATAATGATCATTTATATTCCAAAATGTGGACTTCCTAACACAACTTTGTTTCCATGATACTCCCCATTGAAGTATTGACAGAAAACTCCTTTATTTGATCAAATTGGAAATAAATTATTTTCATGGGAAATTGGGATGATATGAATGAAAGTGATGATCCAGAATCAAATAAATCATTGGCTAAGTTTGAAGAAAAAATTAAAGTACCTACCACCACTTCGTTAGGAACTTCAACCTCTACATTTGTGACATCAAAAGTTTGTCCTTACTCCCTTGGCCTTCTTTGGGGAATTTTTCGCAGATGTTTAGGAAATTCATGTTCATAATGTCCAATCTCCTGGAAATTGTACCATTGAATATTGGTAGCTTCATTCTTCCCCTTACAATCCTTAGATAGTTGGACTTTTTTGTTGCACTTATAATAGACTCCAATTCCATTCATGCAAGTTCTAGGGTGTTTCTTCCCATAATTACTATAGTATGGAAGTTCAAATATTCCCTTATTCTTCATTTCCTTATTTACTTTTATATAATTTACATCATCCATTTTCTTCTCCCATTTTCTTTTTATGTCATAAGATGTAGAAAACTCCTTTTTCATCTTGATAGCTCTAGAGAGTATATCTTAATATGATGAGAAAATTTTGGGGACTAGTTCCATTTGGATGAATGGTTTTAAACCATCAAATAATTGATCAATATTACTCATTGGATTATGTATGTAGTCTACAACATGCCTTTATAGACTCATAATGCATGCTTCATACTTTGCAACATTCACATCCTCTTTTTTCCTCCGATTTAGAAACTACATTTCCATATCTATTTGTTGTTCATGAGGTAAATATTTTTCTAGAAATATGTCCTTAAAATCCCTCCATTACATATCTTATAGTTATTCATCCTCCTTTTTGTTTGGTATTAACGACCACCATGGATTCACATCTCCTGATAAACGATAATATTCCATGAAAAACATATATCATTCATTATATCCCAAGGTGGGAAATATCCTCTCTAGGTAAAATATCCACTGCACATCTACAAATGGATTTCTTTCCCACTTAATTATGGAGGTTGTTTTTTCATAATGTGGTCCAATATAGTTCTCCCACATTTTGGATATATATGCTCCATATGGGTAATGTAATTATTCATAACCTAAGTCACCTATCACAATATAGTTATAAGTTGCTCAGCACCAGTCACATCACCAGAGCCTACATCATTATCTTGCATCAGAGGTAGGACACATGCATTCATGAGGTTTCCATTCTATCCATTAGGCATCATTTAAAAATAATTTCATATACTATATAAGGGTATGGATCATTTTTTGTTATATCAATGTAGAAAAATACTTATCATAAATTGAAATTCTATACCTAGATAATCTCTTAATCATGAACATGGCTTCTTTGAGGAAAAATTTACATTTTAAACCTTCATAATGGCTTATAATGAAAATGAAATTTGTCATATGAATATCCCCTAGGAGTGTCAGACGAGCTGTCTAGTAAGGCCCGTAGTTTTGTACCAGGGTAAACCAGTTCGAGCTCAAAACTCGCTGTTAGAATTTTCACTCCTAGGTACATTTATACCAGAACCACGTCAACTTGTAGTATCCAGACATGGATTTATTATCTAGAAAGTTCCACATAATCTATTCCATACAAAAATACCATTACATTCTTGCATGTTTATCCCCGAATACTATATTTTGGATTTCTCTAATCTACATTTTCTAAATCTACATTCCATGTTTTCTACTAAAATTCCTCTAATACAAACTATAAGAACCCAACCCCAGTTTCCTGGAGCCAATTCCTTATTTAATAACATTGGAATATAAATAAGGAATATGAATCCCAAGGGACCGAGTAGTATATTAGAATTTAAAACATTATACATACATAAGTTCATCATTATAATTTGAAATGAAAAAACAACATAGAAATTTCTTCAACATCATCCATAACCCCTTGTTTATATTACAAATTCAATCATAATAAAAATCATCATGTCCTAAGAAAATGAAACATTAGAAAGGGGTGATATCAAATGCTCAGTAAGGGTATGAAATAAATTTCAAGATACCATAACATAAACATTAGTCATGCTAAATAACTAAAATCAAATTCATTTTAAAAAAACATGAACACATTATGGCAGGATTAAGAAATGAATAAATAATTCCATAATCATGGGTATTCTACAAGTTGAATAACCACATGAACCATCATTAAAATTTCTATAATGAGGGAATTCATAACGCAGTACATCGTAACCATACCATCAAGGCCTCGTGCCAAGACCATAAATAATCGTTTTTCAATGCCTTGTGCCATGACCATAGTTCGACTCATGAGAACTATCAATGCACCGATGGGCTATAGAGGGACCCACTCAAAACTTATTATAGCCAATTAATTCCTCATATGAATATGGTCAAGCATAAACAACATATAAATTCATATTGAAAATAATATATGAAAAGTAAATAACATTCCCCAAACATTCAGCATAAACACTAACCATTCAGAGTAATTGGTGAATGGTTTTATGATAGGACATCCACAGCCAAATTAATCATAAACCAATAAATTAAACATGGTAGATTATTCCCTGACATACTAATCCAAATAACACATAATAATCAAAAAGATTTTTGAAATAGATTAAGATACTCTTATAAAATCTTCGAGTAATTCTTGAGATAAATACTTTTTTACAATGAAAAAGAAGAGTTCTTTTTGGAACAGTCTTTGTATGAAACCAGAAGTGATGTATGATAGTATTTTCACAATAAAATGATCGATTTTATAATTATAATTGTTTCCAAAAATAGGTTATATATTTTCTGTGAAAATAGTTAATTATTTTAAAAATCCCCTCTAATGTTACTTGTATTTCAGAATCAATTTTAAAAGTTCATTTTAAAACGTTTAACTTTCAATAAAATAAGGAAGTATTATGGTCAGTGAACATATATAGAACAATAAAACATAATTTACCAGTAGTAAATAATAATAAATAATTATTTCATTGAGTTAATTAAACAATGAAAGTAACCCAAATGAAAAATGGAGGTTCGAGTGGAAAACCCTTACCTTAAGTATGAATGTGTTATGATTTTGAACATACGATCCTGGAATATGAAATTAGACTTATTAAAAACTTAATTCAGAACCTATTAGTCATGTATTTATTTTATCATAATCTTATTCATATCATTGTGTCATTAGTGATAATTTTATGAATTCTATTGTTCCAGAGTGTTCGTTTTTTTTAATTTCATAATCAGTTCTTTTGTTTTTTGGAATTGAGTTCATGGGGGAAGGATGTAAATAACATGAAATTAATATAAAAATTAGTAATGAACATAAATAGGTGTTAATTTTCATTTACATCATTTGGTAACATTGCTTTAGGATGAATCATTAGATGAAATATTAATGATATTCACATAGATTATTATAGCAGTATTTTGACTATTAGGAACAAGTTTGGTCATATGATTTAATATTACGTACATATACTGGTTCATGAACACTATGTAGGTTATAATATATATATATATATATATATATATATTATAGTCTGGTTAAACCATAAAAATGGTTTCATGACTATAATTAAATATGGGGATAGAAATTGAAAAGTAGTCATCCTTGAATGTGATAAATTAACACATCTCATATGGTGCATACATTTATAGTATAAAAGAATAAGAAAGGAGATATGATGATTAATTATTACGTTATCACAAAAACAATATATTTCTTGTAGTTAAATAGAGTTATCATAACATTTTGATGAAAGGAGTTGAGGAAAGAAAAATAAAATAAGGGAACGTGAAATTAAAATAATAGTTGACATATCCCTTAGGAAAATTCTAGAGCATAACAACTATGCAACATGGTTTTAGAAAAAATTAAAAAGAGAGGGGTGAGGGGTCACCCATTGATAAAATACTAATAAAATAGTATATGTATGAATAATATTTAAATAATAACATGGAATGAAAACTTGAAATACATAACAATGAAAATAAAAATTGAATGGAAAATAAAAGTTGAGAATTCTCTTACCATGTAGAGTTTCTACATAGAAATGAAGGTTGGGACTTTGGGGGCTTGAGGACACCTTGGGAGGACTATCAGGGAGGTTAAACTACCATTTCATCAAGGATTATAAGTTTGGAATGAAGGAAAACCAATGAATGGGTGGGTATTTATAGTTTATGAGATAGAGTTTTTTATTACTATAAAAGGACACCACATTAGTAGTTTTTGTAAATCCAAGGGATTTATAATGGTATTTTTCCATGTTATTAGACACCTGGTACCCCTCATATCATATTTTACTATAGAAAAGTATACCATAATTTTATTTTAATTATTACATCATTATAGTGTCATAAAAAAACTCAAAATTGTATTTTTAATATTCAAAAGAATTCAAGTATTTTAGAAAATACCAAAATATTAACGCCAACCATTTATACACTTGTGGAATTGAAAAATGAACTCCATTTTTTAAAATTTATTTTCAAACTATTTTTAAAATAATTTTTAAATAAAATTATAATTTATTTCAAAAAAAACTTCAAAACTATAACTTGTTGTATAACACATTGTGAAATTAATCAAGGGCTCATAAATTATCTAATAACCACAAGAAAATACTGTAACAATTTATGATTACATTTTATGAAAATAAATTTCCATTTTAAATTATTAAATTAATCATAAAATTGTTAATAAAATCTTTATGACATACAAAAATACCAATACTTATAATTTGATCGTTTTTCCACTTTTAAGATATCTAAATTGTATTTATACATTCATGGATGTTGTTTCTATTTTTCTGTCCAGTTTAATATTCACTACTATTTATAAGGGTTTGTTACTATTCATAAGGGAATGTTAGTGTTCATCATAAATTAATATTTTCTTATCATATTCCAAATGACTTACTAGTCGCAACTCTATATGACTGGTTTTAGAAATTCAAAAACATAGAAGACGCAAAGTTGTGTTTAACGGATAGATTATAAAATGTGTTATTTTGTGTGGACATAGTGTTTCATGCATTCAATATTTATTTTCAAAACCATGGGGTGTTACATAATATTATTTTGACATGTTTAAACCACAACTATAACATTTTTCTATTTAAAAACTCCATGGTTTTCATCTCCCCCGCTTACAAAAGGGCACCCCCTCTCATATTAAAATACAAAAATCATTTTATTTATTTCAATACCAACATATATATATTCAATATTTCTCTAAAAATTCCTTATAAACCCTTCTTTTATTAGTAATCCCTCTTATAATGGCTTTTTGTAAAATTCTAAGGAGGTTGTTCGGAGAAGAGGTTTTGTTCCTATCCGAGTGGTTTGGTTTTATTTATTTTTGCATATCCGTCAAATATTATCCAAATATTATGATATAAAAACATAATTTTATTCCATATACTTATATGTTATTATGATATTGGAATAGCTTATACCCATATACTCCTCCATCGAATAGGAAACGAAATCATCGATTGTGTGTATAGTGGATTACCGCCTCACGAACCGATGTAATTAGTTTTCCATTAGTTACTCTCACAGATATATATAATGATATATTTAACATATTTATATTATATTTATGATATAATTTTTCTTTTTTAATTATAATATCACATATACCTTCTTAATTTTCAATATGATGAAAAATGATAACATTTCTTTTGCGTACGTGTGGACTAGCATCTACACGAAGTGATGTGATACGTTTTTCATTTTATTTTTACATGTAATGTAATAAAAGAATATTTAATTAATTAATATTATATATATATAATATAAAGGATGTATAAATTTTACATTTTATTTACATTTCTTTCATTCCCTTCATCGAAAAAATGGAAACAATGTCCATTTGTATATATGGCCTACCATCTCTATGAACAGTGTAATTCATTTTCTATCTCTAAATTTAATGAATTAATATAGATAAATATATAATTAATATATACTATATTTATATCATTTTAAAAATTCTTAATATTTTGTAATCAAGATCAATTTAAAATGACATAAGAGACCAAATTAAAACATACCTGAAAAACGAAGCAGTTGTTAACCGAAACATGATTTTAATGAGGGAAATATTAATAAATGGGTAATAAAATGTATAAGTAATTCATATATGGTATTTTATATATGGTTATGTTAGTATAAAAGGAATATAATTAACCTATATTTATTATATAGGAACCTATAGTGTGTATGATGACATTTGAGACATGAGGTAAGGGACTTCTACTCTCCCTCTTATTTCTAGGAGACATAATACATATTCAACACTCATTTACATTGTGTGGTTTATATACTACCCCTTTGTAATTTTCTATCATTAATATAGTTATTTTAATTATATTTAAATTTCCATATGATTTTATTCTTTAATGTGTCTTATGATTCAAAATTTTCCAAACTGGTAAGGGGATTTTTATCTTACTTTTTTTATAGGATACATGCCATATTCATAGCATGATTGTTTTATGTGTTTTATATTATACATAGGAATGTAATTAATGATGATTATTACAAAACTTATAGGTTTTATAATACTTATATAAGGATATTTAATTTATGGGACTTACGATTCAAACATTACTAAAGTGGTTATGGTTTCATGTTAAAATTTCATTGTTTATCAAGATTGTTAATAATTATTCTTTAGATGATAAATTCTTACGATATATCTATCAAGAAACTCATTTATTTTATTTCAAAATAATTATTTATAGATAATAAATTTTTCCCTTTCATTTTCCTTTCTTGATGTACTAAAGAGACTAAAATAATGTTTTTAAGACTAATTGACTTTATTTCTCTCTTCGGTTGAAAATTGGTTTTATTAAATGTCCTTGTTTGATAAAAAATATTTAAGGAAATATTTTAAAATTATCCAATGACTCTTTATATAAATTTTTATCAATGATTTATTTTAAAAAAAACTAAAGGAATCTTCATTTGATTTTATAGAAAAGGTACCTTTGTCTTTTCACTAATAAATGTGTAATGCTTCTTTTTTTACTATAAATAACATTAATAGTATTTCCCTACATCATGGACATTAAATGATTTAAATATTCAATTACGTACTTACAAGGTTATTATCAAATAATGTGTTTTCATTAATATTTAATATTTATTTAGATTTTAAATAACTATTTTCAAAGTGGAACGTTTATTTTCGTCAAGAACTGTTCTAAATGATCTTTCAAAATCATTTTTATATATGATGGAATCCTTTGTTGCTACATAATGTTTAATGTTTATATAATCCATTTAATCATACTAATTATTTCTATGTATGTTTTATATTAATTATGAATATATCTTTATGAAACCTTTTACTTTTTATGGCTTATTTAATGATGAAATGATGAAATGTTTGTTAAACCCATTTATTTCCCAGAGATTATGCTATAATGAAATTTTTATAAACCCCATTTATTTTCATGGGTTTTGATATGATGAATGTTTTATTATATTATAGAACACATATGTATGGTATCATATTTTACATGTGGTACCATTATAAAACAAGGATGGATGGTTTTATTATAAATTGGGTATGGGTGAGCATGTTATATATATCCTTCTCATTGGGTGACGATGTATAAATCATGATTTAATAATTATGTTCCACATGAACCAAATCACATATTCACAATGTTATGTTTGGACCAGGTTTCATGTCCATAAGGTAAATCATGGACCTTATTTCATGTACATGAGGTTATTTGTGGACCTTCATTCAAATCCTTATGTTATGTGAGGGGTTGATTTCATGACCTTGATATAATTAGTGAACATGTTTCAATATACACTTGTTCAAAATGTTAAAAGATTAAATTTTCTACTTTCCTACATGTATGTTATATTATTTTATGTTATGGTCATATATTTTATTTATTATTCATGTCTTATTAACTATAATGATTTATTCCATGTTTCTAGATTATGATCTATGTTATGTAGGGCATGGTTCCAATTTTATTCTCATATTCTAATACACATATTCTCATTCTATGATAATACCTCCCTTGATTACAACTATTGATAATTTGAAATCAGACTTTATTATGTTTTATTTCACTTAATTATGAGGAAAGGTATTTTAAATAAAATTACAAATAATGTTGATAGTTTCGAAGAACATAGTGGGATATAATGGAGTTCAACAAGGAACATATTGTTTATGTTTCTATGTATCCAAATGCACTGGACCTAAACAATTATGGTGTGGATCCTTATATTATGTAATGAATATTCAACTATTTATATTTGAAATATGTTTTTGAGATGTTTGTGTCTCTATACACTCTGATAATACATGTCACATGTATTGTTTTCATTTTAATAAATAAGTTATCATATCTATTTGGTTTCTTCTTTAATTAATGAAAACCTATCATCATATTGTAAGATAGGTCCCACATGCATCTTGGGACTTAGAGTGGCCTACTTGATAGTTCTTACAGGCATCTTGGGAATTGATCTGACCTACTAGTCCATTCCCATAGTGTAATCCAAAGGATCTACTATGGGTTTTCCTCAATCCATATATGGACACCTCTATCCGCAGTGGTAATTTCCATATCAACAGATACTTTAATATATATTATCTTGTTGGAAGGAGAGATAACCAGCCCAGATTTCACATGGATTGTGGGTATACTAATTCACCTAAACTACACCATTGATGAATTATCAAGATATTTTGTTCCATTAATATTGCTTGATTTTATAAATAGGAAATCAATAATATCAGCATAATCCATAACATCATCTTTATCAATGGATATTTGGTCATCCTATCCCACCTCATGAGTGGTATGTGGATATGAATAATTAATAATATAATCATGTTGAGCCTTATCCTCACTATAAAATATTTTCCATTTTCATTATAATACTACTCATCCATCTAAAAAGGTGCCCAATTCATACCAACAACAAATAGAAGCTTGAATTTTCAGTTTTATGCATTGTGTCCAAACTTTTTGTAGTTTTTACATCGATCTAGGGTGTCCTGCATAAGTCAAACACAATAAGATATTGCACCAATTTTCTTAATTTTGATCTGATGAGGAACCACTTCCAAGTCCCCTTGAGTTGAAGGGTCACCCCATTCATCTTGTGTTTACATATTTCATACTAGTTTCTATATTTCATATAAATAGAACACAATTAGTTTATAAGATATTTTTCAGTATCATTCACAATAAATTTTCTTTTTGAATAGAGATAATGAACACTCTCACAGTCATTTTTCATTTCAAATCTAAATTAATTAGCACAAAGTATAATAGTCTTAATTAGTTGAAAATAAATATCCACTTCAACCAATATTTTTGGGAAGTTTCTATATCACAAATTTTTTATATCCCTATAAAACGTGATCTTAATTAGAGGAAAATAAATGTCAACTTCATCCAATATTATTTATAAGTGTCTAGATCACATATATTAGATCTCCCTATCAATCTTTATAGGAACTCTAATGGATGACGAAAAATCCCATTAGATATTAGGGTGCCAAAAAAATCTTCCATAGACACAAATTCCTATACATGTTTGTGTAAATAATTTATTAGATAACATTGGATCAAATAAAGGATCCCAATCTTGAATTTTAATGAATATCTACTTAATATATACACTATTGAAACCCTAGGCTTTGGACATGGATTGTTTTGACATAAAAACAATATAAAAGTACCCCTTATAAATTAAGGCCATACACTATCCTCAAAAATCACCAAACCTGAGGTAACCAATTCCTAAAAGCTCCAATTTTCATGTGATTATAATTTTATAGGATGATTATCCATGCGAGAATAGATGATTTAAATTCCTTGAGTGAATCCTCAACAAATTAAATCTATCATTGAAAAAATATTGGTCTCCATTTCCTGTAATTTTCTTGTGTGGTTTGGTAAGATTATCTCAAATATCATAGAAGAAGCATTATTAACCCTCGTGGATAGAATATAGAAGTATATTCTATATTTATGATTTTTTTCTCTATAATAAACAAGGTAACCACCTCATCCAAAGCTAGAATTAAATCATCTTGTGATAGGTTAGTGTCATCATTCTTCATTAAACCATTGAATAAATCACATGGATATAAAATCAATCTAGATCAAAGAATTTGTCAATATAAAAACATAATCACCATAATTAATATTTATATTTTCAATTTTTATTAATAATTTTCAGTTATTAATTAATTTTTAATTAAATAGCAGTTTATTTTATGGAATGAATCCCTTGAACCAGGCGTTTGGAGGACCAAACTCATGGTTAATTTTTTGAAGACAAAGAAAAGAAGTATAGAAGGAAATGAAATGTGAGAAATTGTGACAAAAAAGTACACTAAATATTCAAATAAAAAACTACAAAATATATTTATAAGATAAAAAATAAGTCACCCTAGTCTAGATGAATAATAAAAGTCATTTAGAAAAACAAGACTACCCACCACCCATACCTCTTTGGTGATGACCCCTGCTTCGAGATTTGGGATTTTGTCATGTTCAATCATCATATAATTTAGGATCAATGATTTCATCCATTGCGGTCGTACCCTCAAGGTCTTGATGCTCCAATTTACATGATGGATCTACACCATAAACATTTTTATTGTATGGAGTGAGAATAGAGTCATTATGATCTATAACATATCCTTCTAGAGATTACTTTCTAGAACAAACTATCTGTATATTACATTAGATGTATATTTAGAAATTTTAAAATTAATTAAAAAATTTATTATATATTGTATATTTTTTCTACATGAATTTCATATAATTATTTCTTGGGGTATCTATTTCATTTATATGGTCATATTAGTTTTATGGTATGATGAGAAACCTAAAACTATATACAGTTATTCTTTAATAATGTTATGTGGTCGGATAAAATTATATGATTAGGCATATAGTAAATAACTGTTATATGTGAGAGATTGTAAGAAGATAAGACCTCATCTCAAGATGTTGTCACTTTGTAATCTCTGAGATGGGACATCCTGAGAATAACCCCTCTAGTAAGAATTCAACATGTTTACGTGCTATTGGATATTCTTATCTATGAGTGTTTATAATGGTCCTTAGTTTTTAAGATTATCATTAAGGTATTTAACGACACACACATTTAAATTTAATGGCCAAAATTGTGACACTATATGTTCATGGTAATTTTTGTATGTTGGGTATATCTTGAATTACATGTTATTAATAGATAAGTTGGGAGATGATTTTTGACTTCCATTCTTATATAATTTGATATGTTGACCCTTTTAATGAAATGAAACTATAACATTAAATTCTATATCCATGGTGTAATGAAATGATTATTTTATACTTTCAAATAAATGTTTATTAGGAATATAAGTTGATTACTCATATGTTCAAACTGCATGATGGGATATTGTGACAAAGGGATTATATTACACAATGAGTGATAGTGCGTTGTTATCTACATCAAAAAATTATTTTCTCTCTCATGGTTCCTTGAACTTTTGGTAGATAATAATCATATAAATTTGGAAATACCATCTACTTAAAATGAGAAATAATCTTATAGGTTCACACACTATGTGTTTTTGTCGATCTTAATTAAATTCTATTTGAATTTAATTTTGGAATAAATATTACTCTAGAGATCGAGAAATAATTTTATTTAAGTTTTATTGATAGAATATATTATTCAAATATTTATTCTCTATATTATGAATAAAAATATTTATCTTATTTATTAAATATTTAGTAATATTTTTCCCTGATTATGAATAAAATATTTACTTATGAATGAACTATTTAAATAAATATGTATTTATGTATTCAATAAATGTCAAGGAAGATGATAAAAACAAGATTTTGTGTGCCGATAAATATTATTTTGTGGCATGATAAAATAATTTTCATCGTTGAATCAGTTAGCGAACACCATAAAATAATAATATTTTTTTTTATTATGGAGTGGATTGAGATTAGTTTTACTATATTATTTTAGGGTTTTTTTGTAATTAAATAAAATTATACCATAATATTTAACACTATAAATAGATGGTTATCTCTGTTATGTAACATTAATTGTGAATTGATAATCATTGCAAACAAAAGACCTCACTCTCGAATTCCAATTTTCTCCCCTCCTCTCAGGAAATAGAAAAACAAGTGGGAATATTTTAATCCTAAAGGATATGGATGTGATAAAGTCGAATAACACAATATAAGGATCCATTGCACTAGAATGTGACAATCTATTAGTGTCATTTGGATAATGAAGGGGAACATATAGATCACCTCAGGATGGTTTATACACATGGATCCTATATGAACAGTGAAGGTTCTCCCAAAATGGAATTTTTATCATTTAAAATATTCATCAAAGAATGTTCCAAACATGTGGTAACCTTTCATCATTTATAAATTAAATCAATTATAAATTTAAAATAAAAATATCCTCTTCTGGTTTTGGGTTTCTATTTGTCAATATTGATTGGAAAACATTCATCGGTCATGATCTTCACATATTTCACAACTGGAAAATGAAAGATTGAATTTGAAAAAACCTCTTTGGTTATTTTCCCACACAAGTCCTTCTACTGAATCAAGAAACTAGATGTGGTATCGAAGAGATCAAATTTAAATTTATACTTATTCATTTTGTTAATGATCTATTTGTCCATTAGTGATTAGATCTTCCATTTCCATATTATTTTTTTCTTTAAATCTAAGGTTTTATTAACATGCCTTTGATATTTAAATATTTATCATTCAATGTTCACATTTTCATAAATATTAATAATAGATTAAGAGAAATCTAGTATTCCATTGGGAGGTGCAAAATTTTTCTATAAAGTTGATTGGGTTTCATGAAATGTTTCCAAAGTATGCACAACTCACCCATGATCAATGTATTTGGATGTGTCATAGGATACAAAACACACTGAGTAGAAATTACACTGAACCCATTTATTATACACAATGTGTAAATTGGTCTAGTCTGACACATAGCTTGTTGGATATCATGGAAGGTAGATGGAATAAACATCATATACTCTACATGTTTTAGTAGTGATTTTTTTTAATAATGCATTCAGATACACAGTTTGACACCATGTGAGACTAGCAATTTGGATCACTATTGTACTACACAATGTGTAGAAGGTGTTCACGATGTGTAATTCATTAATTCATATGTATAAAAAATATGGTTATTCCATTAGTTGGTTGCATGGACACACGATATGTGGACCAAACAACATGTAGCATGTGATTACATTCCATGTAGTCTATCCAAGATACATGTTAAATCCCCAGATGTTTATCCCATGAACATGTTAAGAGGAATTCATGACATATAGTTGATTAGTACATGTCGTGTAGTCCAGCTGAGTTACAAAATGAAGACCCCTGAGTTTATCTCATATACATGGTAATCAAGTTATATGGAATGTATCTCATTAGTACACATTGTGTACTCTCCCAATACAATATGAAATTAAATTACATTAAACTAATCAATTTCATCATTAAAACTCATTAAACTAATTGAAACATGATGTGTTTTACAATATAATAATGTATTTTTATGAAATCAAAATTCTCAATTTATTTATTATAATTATCCATAATTATTTTCCATGTCATTTATTTCTGATGAATGCATTTAATGATGGGTATCTCTAAGAGAATTCATATGGTGATTAATATAAAGGGGAATTAATTAATTAATTAATTAATGTAAGTTTATTTATATTAATAATAAAAAATGGATAGAAATGAATGTTTACCAGTGTACATTTCTATATTTTTTGCATGTTTGTGGCCATTCACGAGCTTGACTAAGATCTATATATGCATTGTTTTTATTTAATTGAATTTATTGCTTGATTTTTTAATTTTAAATTTTTAAATTGAGCATAATAGCCTACAAGTCATACATGCCTCCTTAATTCTATAGGACATACATGTCCATGTTTACTTATATAATTCCTCTATAAAAATACTTTGGTTCCCCTCACCTATGTGAGAGTTACAAATATAAATAATAAAGGGATAATACATAGGCATGTGGGGGTGGTTATAGATGTAATAGAGAAGATACAAACCCTATGGGATATATAAGTTGGATATGTGGAATGTTGTAACTAATTCCAAGAATGGATCAATGAGTTTTCACTTAATTATTTTATTGATTTATTATCCTATCAATAAATAAAATATTGGATAAGTTCATTATCATTTCATTTATTTATTTGTTTGTTTCTATCTTATACATTATATAATATATATATGTAAGACCTTGACCAGATAAATAAATGAAATGATATATAATGATGGAATTTAAACAAATGGATTATGCATAAATGTTTTATCATAAAAGGGTTAATCAATTAATTAATATCCACTTAATATTAACAAGACATGTAAAATATAAAATAATAAATATTATAAAAATAATAAAACAAAATCCCTCATATTAATATTAAGACTTATCTTTCAATTACATGATTATTAATGAAGGTATTAGAACTATGTGTCTGACCAACTTACGTTTTGATAATAACTTTTATCATAGAGTTATTATGAATGTTTTGGTTTGACTTAACTGACATGCTTCAATAGGAGTATCCCATTATGGACTTTATATAACTTGGTGGAATTTTTTGAGGAAATCCAAGTTAGGATTTCAGGATTGGGGAGTCCACTTAATGGATCATGGAGCTGCAATCCCAGAGTGTGCGAAGACCTACCTACCAAAATACATTTCTTTAATTTACTTAATCTATTCTTGGGTTATTATAAAATATATATGGATACATTGCACTATAATATCTAAGAAATTATATATTTTAAGTTCAATAGCTAGGGATATTGGGAATTGATAAAATATAATACTTAATAAAATTAAATTCATTATGTATCATATAAAATTAAATCCAGTGATGTTCTATAAATATTCTATTTTATAATTGTAGAATAATTGTAAGTTCATCTTCTACTTTATCCATGAGATAAATATTCAAGAAATTCCATCTACTAACCTGATTTAGATTCTCTAAATGCTCAAGATGCCTCTAGGATGTGTTGTTCCATGAATGGAAATCTTACTCATTAGAATCCACACTGCCTACAAAAAAGTCTAGTGATAAAGAGTTCACTATCAAGGATAATAACTATAGTGATGGGGTTGAAGATTAATGTTTCATGATTTCATCCATGTCTAGTGAACTCATGAAATTTAAGGAAGACGTGTATGTCAATAACATGATACAACATCTTTGTGGAATATATCAAGATAGAGATAGAAATGAACAGTTTGAAATATTCATGACACCCTTGTATAGAAATCTATTAGAAGGTTCCTTAAATGAGCCTCGTGTATTCTAACTCATTGGTAACAATGATCATATATATGTTATACAGTTTACACTTCCTGAATAACTATGCTCCGATCTCATTCATGAATCACTTCCTTAGAGATTATCATAGTTTTCTATAAATCTCTATATGATCAACATTAAAAACTACCTCCTATATCTACTTTCTCAACATTGCTACTTTTAAAAATATATGGAGTATAAAAATACTTAAATCCTTATAGTGAGTAAAAGGAAAGAACATGTGAAAATATATAATTCGAAATCTTCTTCATAATTCCCATCCCAAAAGAGAAATATTATGGGAAATATAAGAGGAAAAGATGTTTTCTGTTTCATAAGTGGAAATCAGGTCAACATGAAAAATAAATGTTACCAAAAAAAGAATCAACGAGAATCTGCAGGTGTGCTTGTTATCATGTTAAATTTATCTATTTCTACAATTTTAATATTAGGTACAACATATGGAGTTAAAATATGTAATAAAATAGTATAACCAAGTAAATTTAAGAAGATTGACTGAGAAAAGGTAGATATATTAGTTTCTAATGGAAGAAAACTTATTGTCATGGATATTAGGGACTACTAAATTATGTTGGTGATGAGAATGATAATGGTTTTAAAATATTTATATTATTTTCCATATATTGCCAAATACATTATTTCTATATCCAAATATGATATAAATTGATTTATTTTGGTGTTTATGAAAAAATTTCAATGCTTTTGTAAAGATATAATTTCTTTTGGTTAGTAAAATTTAAATTATTGTCTTTATGATTTGGATTAAAAATCCATGTAATTTAAATCAAAAAAATATCTGCATCACCTGAATCATACCGCACCCAACTTTGGAATCATCATCTAGGTCATGTAAATGATTTTTTGACTAAAGTACACTAATAAGGATATTTATATTCCCTTGAACTAAAACCACTTGGTGTATATCAAGAATGATTATAATGAAAAATGACCAAGTCCCTATTATTGGAAAAAGATAATGGGATAATGTGATTCTTCCATTAGTTCATACTGACGTGTGTCGACTATTTCGAATTGAATCAAGTGGTGTATAATAATACATCTAG
Organism: Viscum album; assembly: GCA_963277665.1. Classification (NCBI taxonomy): domain Eukaryota; kingdom Viridiplantae; phylum Streptophyta; class Magnoliopsida; order Santalales; family Viscaceae; genus Viscum; species Viscum album. The sequence continues at coordinate 1,135,338,153 of OY728155.1, read as the reverse complement.
TTTTTACTGATGATTTTAGTAGACATTGAATATCCTTTTTGATGTTTTCCTAACAATGTTTTTCATTTTTTGACAAACTCTTTTTGTTATGTATTCTTATTAAATGGGTTTCAAATAGTATAGTGATAAATATTTTGTTAAGAAGATAATTGAGAAAATGAAAATGAATAAAAGTTTTAGATCTTCCTTAACATTGTTAATTAACCTTCTAAAAATGATATAAGATGTTGTATTGTTTGAATAAATTTTTCAACATCAAGAAAAATATCATGATTCAAGATGAAGTTTGTGTAATTTAAGAGAATTACAGTTCTTGTTCAGATGAAATTTTCCATAAAATATTTTTGGTTAGGATTTTGTAAAGATGTGATATAATGTGGTCAAATGATGATTTTTATAAAGATGAAAGTGGTGAAAACTATATTAGGAAAATCATTATGAATATGGTTCATTTTTATAAAATGTGTTGTTTCAAAGTTACTGATTGGATGGAAATTTTTTGAGTTTCAAGACAATATATGATATTGAATTTTAAATCATAAAATTTTGATAAATTAACTTCTAAAATACATAATGCATCATACTATAAAAAATATATGGACTGATTTATTATAATAATTATTGTTAATACTATATATTTTTTGGAGATTGTACTAAGGGGAATGTAATGAAATTGATCTATAGAAAAACAAAGTGAATAATTTAACAAAAGATAAGTCATCAGCATAACTACTTTTATGTAGTTTCTATATTTTAATTATAAAAATAGAAATAAAAACATCATGAATAAAAAATTATGATCATCAGACCAACATAATAATTTGATATTTTTTATGTTGAGTTTGTGCAGTTTTTTAAAATGTGAATGATATAAAAGTGGAAAAGATTATAAGATTTGAACACATGTTAAAAAAATGGGTAGAAATAAAATATGATTAAGCCAGATATTTCAGTTGATGAATATTGGTTGTAACTAATTTCTTCATAAGTTGTAAAAATTTAGTCAACCATCTTTAGTAAATTAAGAAGAATATAAAAATAATAATATTTAGTTCATTTTCAATATGTAAAGATCAATGGATAGGGGAAACATGAGATTCTAGATAGATAATCTAAATGTAGTTCGATGCACTGAGTTGTGTAACAAATTAAGTGAAGTTAGAAATTAAAAATTTATGAAGTAAGATTCTTCGTACAAATCGAAGAACCTTGAGTGGAACATCAGTAATACATTCATGATGGTACCAGACAAAACACTCTAGAGAGATGTGTAATGTATTGATCTGAGGCTGTAAAATTGTACAAAGACAACCATGAAAAGAAAAATGGAGAATAAGATATTTCACATCAGAATAATTTTTATGGAAAAACATTTTTTAGCTAAATATTTTTTGGAAAACATTACAAAACTTTTTAACTCCATTAACATTAATTTTTTTTCACATTTTTTTCATAATTGTTTTATTTATCTAAAATAAATAAATATTGTAAAATTCCAAAATTTATGTAATTAAGTGATCTTTAGAAATATTTTAAAAATTAGAGAATTACTGAATATTAATGAATATTCAAGAAGTTTTGAGAATAACCTAAAAAGTATTAAAAGTGCAGGAGACCTAAAATATGAGTTTCAATAAGTGGGAAAGTGAAATGTTTTCCCACACTATCTGGATCTAGAGAAACTATATATATATGGGTGAAAAGTACAATGTATGTGTAACTATTCATTGTCAGAGATCTAAAGAGTTGAAGGATTTATGTCATAATTGTGTTCAAAACTAAATTTTCGATTTTTTTGAAGAAGAATTCTAGAAAGAGTTTTTTGTTTAGAGAGTTGGATAATGTTTTCGTTTAGATAATTGGACTAATTTTTAGTTTAGTGTTTTTGGACCAATATGAATCAATATAGTATCTATGTATATTGTTTAGGGTTTAGTGATTTTTTTAAATCAAAAAATAAACATATTGGAAAAGGAAGTGTAGGATTTGTGAGGTTCATCAGTTGGACTTTACTGAATGGAGACATGCAGAACATATGTACATTACGAAATAGAGGAATTGAATGGACTTTCTAAGTGAATGTTTCTGTGTTATAATTTACAAAAGGACAAAACTTGTTTTAGATCAAATTTATAAGAAAAACATGTGAACTAATTTGATTTAATATAGTCATACCTATTGAAAGATATAATGAGTCTAAGAGATGTTTCCTCAAAAAAATTATTCACTTATTTCGAATAGTGAATTTATATGGATTTATGAGAGTGTCAATGGAATGGATGTAGGTTCTCACATTGAGGTTGAACCTTTTAAATCATATTCTCCCCATTTACATTGTTATATGTGTATAAATATGAGTTTTTTATAAATTTTGATAAGGAAATAACTCTAAGAAGTTATAGGTGTTAAATTTCACAAAGCATGAAATTTAAAAAACTTTACCATAAATTAACCCCCCTTAGTGGTTAAAAATCCTTATAAACTTCAATTTATATTATATCCTAGGTATCCATGTTTAATTCGTGTCCTGGAAAATATTAACTCAACGATTAACATATATATATATATATATTACAACATGTCATTGAAAATTTTTAACGGATGAAAAAATATAATGAATCCATATCTATTGTATCTTCCATTTGTTGTAATTGGTGTCGTAACTCATAGATTTACACCATTGAAAAAGATAATCCTATTAATTTTGGTGACCAGTAGAACATTGAGTTTTATGGGAAATCAAGATATGTAATTATTATTTATTTGTCAGAAAATATTTTCATGAAGGTGATTGGTCTCAAAATAGGTAAATATACTTGGGATAATGTTGAAAGTATCTTCTAGGGAAGAAACAATATAAAAGGAGAATATTTAGAAACCTGACATAGAATATTTTAGGATATTATTTTGAGATATGAAGAAAACATTAATGAGTATTTCACCAGTGTTGATGATGTTTTTTAAAACATCAGTGGATTATGAGATGCCTTGGAATATTGTACTATTATTAAGAAACATAGGAGAAATTTCCTTAATAGATTTGAATCTAAACTCGTATATTTAGAAGTAAATATGATATCCCTAGTGATATATTTCATTTATTTATTATCCATTATGATACAAGAAATATTGAGAAATGAAAAATAATATAAAGTATAAAATTTATATTGAATCTATCTGAAAGATGAAAATCCAAGATATTGAGAATGTTGATCTCAATTATTCAGAAGAAAAATATAATGATGTAATGAATGAAAAGATCATTTCACTCATTTCTAAAAACTATCACAAATATGGGGTAATTATTAAGTAAAATAGACATATAAGTTTTGACTATCGAAGAATTGGTCATTTCCATGAATTTCCCCCAATAAAAGTTTGATAATATAAAGTTCATTCATAAACACTTAGTGGAAGAAGTATAAAAAAACTTCTAGGAAGATAATAATTACACCGATGGTAAGAATAATATCACTAGAATCAAAATGTGTATGTTGAGTTAGGACTTCAAATATTAATCAACAATAAATAATTTTTTAGAAGACTAATGTTTTGAAAAATTCATAACATTCTTTCAAAATGAAGAGAAAAGGGAAGATTCTTCAAACACTAAATAAAGGGGAGGTGGAGAAAATTTCAAAGAATGTTTGTTGAGATTATATCTTCTATCGTGTTTTGAGAAAAACAGAAAACATAAAAAATATATCATAATGATGAATAAATGAATTGGAAAAAATAATTAAGGAAGAAATTTTTATTTTCATAAATAGGAATATGAGTATATTTGAGAGATTATAACCTCAAACTAAGAGTTACTCACCATAGAAAAATGGTAGAATATTGTGATATGAAACATTTCTCCAAGTAATATAGGGTTTTTAAAACTCAATAAATACATATTGTGTTTGAATGAATCTTAATAAATATGAATTAAAATCTCCACAAGGATTCATATATAAGATCTGAATTGTCTCAAGGTGCTATGAAATCTATTTCTATGAATTGGATAAAATATACAAAAAGTATTAAAGTTCATCTGATTTTACTAAACATGTAGGTCTTAAGAAAAATTCTTAGAAATAATGGTCTGATAAATGTTGTGAAAAATCTATCCCATCAACAGAAGATGAAGATATCCCCTATAATAAATTCTCACCAAGGGAGTTAGAAAGGAAAAATAAAAAGTTTTCACAAACGTCACTAAAATGTTTATAGGAAAAGATAATATATTTAGAGATGAATAAGATTTAGTTGATATTATTCATGTTGAAATATAATTGGAGGAAAACTTACAATTTTTTTAATTATGTCTCTTCCTAGAAGCATATAATAAATTTGGGGGAATAATAGCATAAGAAAAGAGAGTAACATTCTTAAGCTGCAAGAAATGTAAATGAAAAATAATAATATGTTATAAAATTACCAATGAAAAACCAATTTTATCTCTTGGAGAAATATTCAAAATATTTTACCAATCCATACATTTTTCAGAATAATGTATCACTAATATTCATGGACAATATTCATATGCATGAAAGGAAAATGAAACTAGAAAGAATATTGTTATTGAAAGAACCATTGTTGTTTAGACATCTCTAAAAGAAATAAGAAGTAACAAATCATGTATTATTGATTATGGTTGTTCCTCATATTAATAGATGTTTTTAAAATCAATATATATGATGAAAATAATAATGGATGAGATGTTCCTTTCAGAAATGATAGTTCCTTAAAAATTAGAGGATTGGAAACAGCTTAGATTGGAGCTGAGAAATCAAAATCAAAGGAAGTAGTATGTGTTGATGGAATCAAATAAAAAATAATTAATGTGAGCCAAATTTTTTGTGATGGACATTAAGTGATACTTAAGAAATTTTCAAGTATCATTATAAGGGATGAATATGGTAAAGATGTTTCCAGAGGTGAATGAACCAGTGGGGATATTTTTCAAATTGGAGTCCTTGTAACACATGTTATTTGGGAAATAAAGATGAATTTTTTTTTGTTATCATAAGCTCAAGAATATTTTATGAAAATAAAATAATAAAATTTCAAAATTAGATTTTTAATGAAAATTTCCAAAGTTGAAGATAAGAGAGGATGATATTTTTATAACATTTCAAAAAGGGAATATGATTGGTAAAGTGTTATGAAAGTTGAAATTAAGTCTACCAAACATCTAGAACTTATTCACATAGATATTTTTCAACTAATGATTAATAATTAAAAAAATTGATTTTTAATTTAGAAAATTTTTTGATGATTAAAATTAGATCAACAAAATCATGTTTATGAAGAATAAATCAAAGGCTTTAAAAATGTTCAGATTTTTTAGATGAGACTTTAAGAAAGATTCGGGTGTTTATATAATGAAGTTGAGTACCAATAGTGGAAAATAATTTACATGAATTTTTTTCAAATCATATCTAAATAATAATAGATTCAAACATAAGTATAGTTCTCCATACACCCCTCAATAAAATTGAGTGGTTGAAAGGAAAAACATAATTTTAGTTCAAATGGGAAGAAGCATGTAGGTTAAGTATTAAGTTTATTTGTTTTTTAGATATAAAATGCCAACACTACTTTGTATATAAAAATAAAATGTTTTTATTAACAAAATACAACATGAAATCTGATGAAATTTGGTATAACAAAGAACCTTTAGTGAAATATTTCATGGTTTTTTGAAGTCCCTATTTTCTAAAGATAAAAATTATAGATATTGGAAAATTTTATGAAAAACGTAGATATAGAATTTTCATGGGATATTCATCCATAAAATAAACTTTTTTATTTTTAAACATAAATTTGAAAATTTTAGTCGATTTATATGCTTTGAATGTTATCGATAATCCCACTTCATAAAAAAAAGTTATTGAAAAAGTTGTGAAAGAAACTTTTAAGGCTTCTAATGAGAATAACAAAAGTGAAAAAGAATGTGATCCATAATAGGTGAAAAATGATTTTTAATAATCATGTGATGAGGGAGTTAAAACTAGGAGAAAAGATTTAATATTTCATGCCTTACAAGAACCAGTAGAATGTGATAACATTATTCAAATTAAAAAAAGATTTAGTTTAGACAAAAAGATAGTACATTTTAGAAAATCATACATCTCACATCTCACCAGTGGAACTAGACTCAGTTGCTGAAGATATTGAACAAAAATAATTGGTAGATTGTTTTAATTAAGAGTTAAAACTTATTGAGAAAAATGACACATGGCAACTTCTTCCACATATATCAGAAAAAAATTATTGTGGTAAACTTAGTGTATAGAAATACAATATATAAATGAGGTTAAGTATCATGAAACCAAGCATTAATTTTTTTCAAGGTATATTCATAGTCGGAATGTTGGTATTTTAAAAAAAATCCCCATTGTGATATTAGAAACTATCAAAAACAATTTGGTTGTTGTTGGAAATCATTAATACAAAATTTATTAGATAGATGTGAAGTTAGTTTTTTTAAATGGACATATTTAGAAAGATATTTTTATTAATAAACCATGTGGGTTTTTACTTGATAAATATGAAAACATTGTTTTTATGTTGAATAAATTAACGTATAGGTTGAAACAATCTCCATGTTACTGATACACAAAACAGGAATGTTTCATGAAAAGGATTTATTTTTTTAAAGGAAAAGTTGACCAAAACATATATGTAGAAGTGGTGAAATTGGGTACCCTAAGGGAATTTCTTATGTTGATGAAATAATATTATCATGGTATAATAAAAATTCTAGTAATGATTTTATTGAATAAATTATTAATAAAAATATCAATGGAAATAATTGGAGAATTAATTTTCATCCTAGGTCTACCAGTATAACAGAAGGAGAGATAAAGTTTTCTATCATATGAAAAATACAATAAGGAGATATTAAAAATGGTTTGAATAGAATATTAAAAAAAGTTTCTACACTTATTTGATTTGGAAAAGATATGAGTAAATATGATGCTAGGAAATTTGGGGATTAATTTTTTTTCGAATGTTGATAGGAAGTTATCACTATCATAGAACATCAAGGACCAACATTGTCAATGTTGTTACATTTTGTGTAAGATATTAGAGTGACACAAAAAAATCTCACATGTTGGAAGAAGAAAATAATTCTTTGATATGTAAATGCAACATCATGTAATGGTATATTGTATGAAATTAGTAGTTGTATAAACATTCATCAGTACACAGATGTTTATTGGGATAGAAATTGAAAAGTTATAAAATAATCTTATAGAAGAACATTTTTCATAGAATAATGTTATGTGATTTGACATAGTAAAGAAAGAAAATTAACTAAAATTGAGTATAGTTGAAGCATGATATATTTCCACCACCCTTAAATGTATAAAAAATATTTGGCGGGAAGTTCTACATGGAGATTTTGAAGTGAACTTTTTTAAAACATTTTAGATACATTGTGATAATCATAGTTACATTAATATTTCAAAAAACACTATATAGTATTCCAAATAAATGATCATTAATATTATGTATAGTTTCATCAAATATAAATTTTCTAGTATAGTTGCAATACTGGAATACATTTCAAAAAAATATCAAACAACAGATGTTTTCACCATATCCATGCCAAAAGAGAGATTTGATTAATTAAGGAAATATTTTCATGTTCATCTTCCAACAATTACTTTATAAATTTAATAAGGAAAATCCCCAACCATGCTTTATATTATATTCAAAATAGGGGTGAACATTTATAAATATTTTTAAAAAAGTGGAGAGTAAAATATGTCCATAAATTGGGGATATTAATTACATTTCTTTCAAAAATGAATATGATGTTTTAGTTATTATAAAATGTGGGTGAATAAAAATTGATGGAAAAAGTGATTAGGAGTTTATCTTAACATGGCCGAAAATGTTCCTACCATCAATGGATTGAATTCATTAAAATTAATTCTTTTATCTACTAGGTTGGTTTTAGGAACTTCTATATGGGAATGGATTTTTTTAATAAACTTTTACTGAGAATCCTAGTTATTAAAAGTTATGAGTGATAAAAGTATTAATGTAATACATTCAACAAATCCATTGTGGGAGATTGAGTATCCTTTATGTAATTTTCCTAAAAAAATTATATTTATTAACATCTTTATTTTGAAAAAGTTTTTTAAAATTGGTTTAAAAAATATTGGTGAGAAATTTTTTGTTAAGATGATTCTAGAGAAGATGAAAATTTATAATGATTCAATGTTCCATTAACATTGTTAAATAAGAATATAACAAATTTATATGATTCTATATTTTTCAATCAAATAATTAAACATCATGAAAATATCACGTAATAAGAAAAATTTTCTGGAAAAGAATAGAAGTTCAGATGAGGTATAGAAAAACATTTTCAGAGATAATTTTTTGAAGATAAAAAATATGGCTGTCAAATGATGAAGTCTATAAATTCAAGAGTGGTAAAATCTATACCTAGAAAAATCTATTTGAATGTTTTTTTGTAATAAAAACTAGATTTTCAAAGTTACTGATCGGATAGACCATTATTGAGTTTGAATACAATAGAAGTTATAGAGTTTTATTTTATAAATCCTTTCATAATGTTTTATGGGTGTACATAGTTCGTATTAAAAGACAAAAATTCTATACAAAGTTATTCTAAGAAGAGTTATTTATAGGATAGAATTTTTGAAGTTTGTACAAAGGGTAGGGTAGTGAAACTGTTCATCTTTCGAAAAAAATGAAGATGTTTTCAAATTTTATTCATTAGTCAAAACTTTTGTGAGAGGATTTTATATATTGATTGGATAGAAAAAATTCCCAAAATAAAACATTCCTAATTATAAAGATTAGACTAATATAATCCGCTGATATTTTTGATACTGAATTTTTTAAATTTTTAAAAATTGGAAAAATGTTAAAGTGGTATAGAATGTCTGATTGGACATATGTGAAAATAAAATGGTGGTGAATTTAAATAATTTAATTGTAGTGTTTTGAGTTTAAAAATGTTAGTTCTAAATAAATTATTTAGAAGTTTCAAAAATATTGTCAACCATCATTGGTGAATCAAGAATAATAGATAAATAAATATGTAGTTATTTTTCAATAGGTGAAGTAAAATGGATAGAAGTAAACTGAGTTTCCAAAAAGAAAATATATATGACATTTTATGTACAGAGTTTTGTTACAAAATATGTGATGTTCAAAATTGAAAAGTTATTAATTGAGTTGCTTTATCAAAAGGATAAACTTCATATGTAAAAGATGATAAAAATACATGATTTTACTGGACAAAATTTTTAGAAGAGGGGTATAATGTTATGAACTAAGGAAGAATGATAAGAAAAAAACCACCAGACATAGATAAATAGATAAGTAATTATTTTTCATCAGACAAATATTTATGGAAAACCATTTTCATGATGCATATTTATAAGAAACATTACTTAATTTTGTAATTCACTCATGTTTTATGATGTTATGATTTGTTTCTTCAAGAATCTTTTTATCTATCAAAATTCAAGAATGGTTCTGATTTTTCTTAAAATATGAAGTTAAGGAAGCTTGATAAAGGTTGGAAACACTATATAATTCTTGAATGTTCATGAATATTCTTTAAGTGATGAGAATAATTTAGTGAATTTTAATGATCAATAGATTTGAAATTTGAGATTTAGTCAGAGAGAAATAAAAAAAATTCCCCACCTTTTTTATTATTGGAGCACTTATATAAAGGGATAAAATGTACAATGTATTTTTAACAATTCACTATCAAAAAGATGAAACAATGAAGGTTCTCGGTCATAAGTTAATTTCCATCAATAGTTTTCATTCATTCTCAAGATTAATTCTAGATAAATTTTTCATTCATTGAATCAAATATAGTTTTCTTTTGGAGAATCACATATAGTTTCATTTAAGAGTTCTTCGATATGAAGGAATGAATGGAGTTTATGTGTCATGATTTTTTCTATGTATAGATATTTTAAATAAAATTGAATAATGTTTAGAAAAGGAATTAATCATTCAGTGAAATTAATTTAATAGAGTTTATATGAAATATAAAGGCACATCAGATAGAAATTTCCTAACATAGGAAATAGATTGAATTTCTGGGAAAATATTTCTCAATAATTATTTATAAATTTTTATACTTTTGTGGAAAATTTTCACAAGTGATACCGCTAAATTGAAGAGAGTCAGTATAATCTTACATATCATGAGATATAATAATTTGAACAAGAGTTTTCTCAAAATATGTATTCACTTATATTTAATAGATAATTTATATGGTCCCATGGGAGTTCCCATGGAAAGGATATATGTTCTAACGCTAAGGTTGAACCATTTAAATCTTGTGTTCCCTATTTGATTTATTATTTATGCATGCTTGTGAGTTTATGATAAAAGATGATAAGGAAATAAATATAACAATTCGTAGTGATTAAGTTTCATATAGCATAAAAACTTTTAATGTTCTATACCCATTCAAAACACCCCCTCTCAGTGGTTCAAGAGTCCTTATAAACATAATGTATATATATATTTCTAGTAGATTTGGTATAATTATTATTCATATATGAGATTAAATGAATACAATTAATAATTTGATAACTATATTGGTAATAATATTAAGAAACTCCATTTAGAACATATTAGAGAATATCTTATTCAAAACCTCATTGGTTATTTTTGAGAGTTTAGAATAATATCTCAACATACTCTACCATAAACACATTAATTGAATGGTGTAGGAAAAATGAGGAACCACAGATTGCTGAACATGCTAAGATTCATATTGATTCATGAGAGTCTCCCATTATCATTTTGGGTATATGAATTATTAAAAATATCATAAATTTTAAAATGAGGTCCAACAATATCAGAAGACAGTATTGCATGCTGGTTGTGGAGTGAAATAAAATCTAGGTTTTCATACATACATGTGTGGGGTTGGGAAGAACCGGTTAAGGCCACTTTACGATACAAGATTTCACACATAGATGTATAGTGTTCCTTTATAGGATAACCTAAAGACATAATATCATATTATCTTTATATCCCCATAAAAAATCATAATAGTGGCATGAGATGTTTTATTCCATGATAGTGAGCACATCTCTAATAGAGATAGTAAGACCAAGATAGGATTTAATGAAGTACATGATCAAGGTAAAAAAGAGGTTTTGTAAGAATAGATTCAACAAATCACCAAGGAATAATATATTTTAGAGACACAAGTACTTTTTATTGGTACAATATAGGTTAGATAACCAGAAATGAATGGTTTTCTAGTCACTGATTGTAAGGACCCAATATTAAATATTATATATTATTATGTGTTTATACTAGAATTAAATTAATTTTCCCAAAAATTTTATATGATTACAATTTTATATAATTATTTCATAAATCATACACAACAAAACCATGTTTTGAAATTTGACAATTAAATTTAATACCCATATTTCCAATAATATATAACTTTTAAAAAGAAATAAGTTTTATTTTCATGAATCGTCTTCACAATTTTAATCATCATCTCAAATGTTTTCTTACTCATCCTTAAAACCCTATATAAAATATTAAAAAATGTCTGATAAGAATAAAAAATGGTATATGACATAAATGAAAATAAATAAACCCATTATTACATGAATACTTATAAAACATTTCCATTTCAATGTAATCTTTGGATGTAACATAAAAATTTACTTATCTAATAAATCACATTATCTGGTGAAATATTTTCATAAAACATTTTATAAGAACACTAAATGGAAAAAATAAAACTTATAAAGGCTTCATTGAAAACATGATAAACACATGAATTTTTTCTCACAAAGTTATAATTTTCAGAGTTATGAAGTAGTAAATATTTTTTTGAAAAATAATCTCATTACACACCTTTTTGGAAATCATGGTATTATCATAATAACTCAGAGAAATAATAGATAAAACATATTAGTATCTTGGTACTTAAATTTCCATATCACTCCTAAAAATATAATAACCATTTGTTCAACTACCATACCCAGTGCATTGGAGGGCTATCTTGGACCTACGCGTCCTTATTTTATTACATAACAATGCATCCCTGATTTATAACATAATCACCCAACCTTGGATTATCATAGAACTACCCATACATTTTTTATAATAGAACCACCCATCATCATAAATAATTTTAGAGAACCATAACATAGTCATAACACATAAAATCTTTTAATTTTCAACATTAAACATATATTATATTATTTTCACCCATAATAAAACATTTTCGAATATTGAAATGTCCACTCCATTTAAAATCCCATTTTCATATTAATTTCCCATAAAAAGGAAAATAGTATTTCTACTTTAAAGAACCATGAAATCTTGTAAAGTAATCCAAAAAATAAAATAATGGTTTTAGTGGTAGGAGAATTTGTTCTCACCTTATACATTAAAATAGAACAATCCTTTTTTCTTTTGTAAGGAATGTCAAAATATTTTGTAAATAAAATCTAAAAAATTTTATTTTGAAAACAATTAAAACAAATCAAAAAAAAAGAGAAAAAAATGTCTTTTATAATTTCTTTTTTTCCATAATCCATAAAATAATTTATTAAAATATAAACATGGAAGAAAAATCATTTTAATGTAAATTTAAACGAATATTTTTAGAAATAAAGTCCCTTAGGTAAAACCTTAAAAAGATTGATTATTTTTGTAAAATTGTTTAATTAAATAAAAATATTGTAACAATTGAACTTTATCTTCCTTTGAAAAATAAATTTTAATTTTCTTCAAAATATTTTAAGAACATAAAAGAAAAATATTTATCAATTATATCATTAAGACTTTTTAAAACATGTTTTTATGTAAATGGGTCCCTTTCCTCAAATATTATTCATCAGATATATTATTTATCTTCATGAATAATAAAATAATGTTAATTATTTACTTTATCAAGAGCCTTTATCAAGTTTACTATTACTTTTATTTCACTCATTTCCTTGTTATATACAATTACTTAATCAATTAATTTTACATCATATGTTTTGAAGATAACTGGATTATATATCTAAATTGACTATAGAATGTTGAATATGGTTAATGAGGTAAATATTTAAACATATCTAGAATAAATAAAATGAAATAATTTTCATTTTTTATACATTAATTATACATTTAATACTGATGATTAAAGATGTTTATGAAAAATGAACTCCATTACAATTATGGGTACAGTACATCTTACAAACATATCGATAAAATTTCAATTTTTTAACGATCATTATGGAAAGAAGATTTGTAATATTTCATGTTTTTAGAATGATAATAAAATCATAAAAACCATATTATTTCATTAAATATACTTATATATATCTTCCATGTTATTTGGTGTTGAAAAATGCATTTCTTTGTGGAGGTGATAGTCCACACATACGAATGAACGAAGTTATCATTTTTTTGTGTAATATAAAAATTATATATTGTCATTTAAGAATGATAAAAATATAATTAATATCATAATTATGTAACTTATGTAACATATATTCCTTAAATTTCCCCTTTATTACTATCCATGTAAAACATTAGTGAAAAACTAATCACATCGCTTCATGAGTCGGTTGTCCACCGTACACACGAGTGATGTTATCGTATCCCCCATGGAAGGGAAAGTTAATAGGTATATGTGATATCATAATAGAGAATTTATAATTATTTTAAAAAAATAATATATATACATACAAAAACACTTTAAATATGTCATTATAACTATCTGTGAGGGGTTGTGATGAAAAATAAATAAATACATAAGTTTATGAGGCGATAGACCGCCATAAATATGAATGATGAATTCATTTACCTTGTGATGGAAGGAGAGATGAATTTAGTTTATTAAATTAAAATAATAAAATTTCATTGTATATGATACACTGATTCTGTTATACCTGAATAATTGAATAATATTTTAAGGATGTGGAATAACAAATAATATAAAAAACCCTCATTCAAAAAGGATACATCTTATTCAGACAACCTCTTTAAGATAGCCCCAAAATCCTTCTTAGGTTTGATTTATGATAGAATAATGAAATCTATGTCATGGTGATGGAATTAAGTAAGTGATTTTGGTATTTATTGGCAGGACCAAAAAGCATTGTGGCATTGGAGAGGAGAAGAGAGGGGTGGCCTTTTATAAGCGAGGGACAAGACTCGATTGGAATTTTTGAAAAAGAAATGTGTGACCAATATTTTTCAGCTAGAAAAAAGAAACAAAATGTACCATTAAAGATAATTATATGATATAAGGTCTAAATATTCCCATAAAATCGATTTTATTCATGTTTTAAAATTATTTTAACACTTATTTTTTAGTTTAACCCCTAGTAAATTTGTTTTTAACTTAACCGCAACAAAAGATATTTACTACTTTCACTATTCAGTATAACCAAAAAGTAGTTTGAAATTATTATATAATTGAAATTATTATTATTCCAATACACAATCCATTTTACCAAATTAAATTAACAGATGTGGCAGAATTTAATTTGAAATCAAACACACAAACAAGATGATAAAGTTATTTTCTAAGAAATGTATTTTTCAAGCATAAGATTATTTTATATTTAATATATGAATAGTAATCACCATTATATGAATTTAATTTAATATTTATAGACATATAATTTATACATTTAAATTTAAAAATATCTCATTAGGTATTTTTTTAATTAATTCATATCGTGAAACATTATTCTAATTAATACATTTTCCAAAAAATGAGTTTTTAATCCCAAAAATAAAATTATACTATAAAAATTATAAAGTTGATTTTGATGTAAATAATAAGATTAAATATAAATAAATAAAAAATATGTAACTTTAAATCAAACTCAAATCAAAATGGGACTTTTAAATTAATAATTTTATTGATAGGATATTATAATTTTACAAAACTTGTCATTTTCACTATTCAATAAAAAATAAATATTTTCTGAAATATTCCAAAATTTTACCCAATTTTAATTTTGATATAATTATTTGAAAAATAAAATTAATTTTATTAAATTAAAACTCTATAATTTATAAATTAAAAATTCAAATAAAAACTTCATAATAAAAGAGTTTAGTTTAAAAAATTATTTTGATTGAAAATATATTTAATATTTTTATAATAAATAAATCTATATAATTCATATAAATATAAATGAAAATGACTTATTCTATAATTAACTGTTTTTTCACATTCTTACCCCCTTTTTTAAATTACATCCTCACAAAATTATTCACTTTTTTATAAGTTGGCATATCTTTCCATCATATCCTTTTTAGATTCCCATTTTGTTTAATTAACCATATTGTTATTCCATAAGAGCTTAACATGGAGAGTCATATTATTCCAAAACAATTTCCCTCTTCAGTCTAGATTATGAATAGGGTGTTCCTCATAAGAAATATTCTATTCTAATTGAAATATTTATGTGCTGAAAACATGAGATGAATCTGGAACATATTTACCCATCATTCAAACATGAAATATTTTGTATACTTGTGGTAAAATTAGAGACAAAACCACTTGGTTGGAAACTAATAAATCATTCACAAAGATTCTATTAGACAAAAAAGGGGATTAGATACCCTAATATTGGGATGAATCAAGGTATTGATATTCATTTCAAAAATCTTCATGCACCACTACATCTAGACCAATTTATTATGAGGGTAACGTAATTTGTCTGGTAGTGTTTATATTGATATTATCCTTTCAAATTTTATCTGATTATGATGCATAGAATGTAAACCAAGAACTGAAGTATAAGGAAACAAAAAGTTTTAATTTATTCACCCTCACTGGACTACATACATGGAGCATACAAAGGCAATGTTCTATTATTATAAATCCACTAAAGTGAATTATTGATGGCTTATGATAGGCCACTCTTACCAGGGATCACTACCCTTACAATGTGTGGGGTAGAAGCACTATCTCCTTGGGATTACTTACCTCACACTTCTCTATTATGATCTAGGAATTATAAGGAATAACTATTGGCACACATTCCAAAGAACAATATCTTATATTGTGGATAGTTTCACCCAATGTATGAAGAGTGTCTCTAAACATCATGTGATCCTTAAAATCATTGATGTGAACATAACCTTTACCATCAACATTCCAATAGAGATCAGGAAAACTCATCCACACATTGAAAATACTTTCAATTGATGTAAAGCCTTCTTTTCGATGCCTTAGATGTAGTAGTGAATAAACTCGTTATGAAAGTATTGTCAAGTGGTATAGATCACATGCCATTGTATTCTTATGAATCCAGATATGAAAATTATAGTTTTCATATGGTAATGTTGAAATGTAACTCCTTGGGAGCGATCATATTGTGTTACCCCTATATGAGACCCAGTCATGTAAACCCTTGCATGAGATCCGATAATGTAACCCTTATGTGAGATCCTGGCACAAGAGCCATGTATGATATCCTTCCACAAGATACCCTTTAGATTGTATGGATCACATGAAACCACTGTGAAACTTCTTTGTGAGACCTCTCTAGGAGAATCCTCTATGAGACTCATCCATGATACCACTTCGTGAGACCTTGTTCTATTCATGTTGATTATGAGATATTATTCAGTTCATTTTGATCCTGAGACATTGTTGATTTCATTTAGATCATGAGACCATTTTCAGTTCATATGGATCATGATACCTTGTTCATTTCACGCATGTAATGTCATTTTTTGCATTTATACGGATTGGGAGACCATGTTTAGATCATGTGGATCACGTGATCTCAATGGGACTTCTTATGCATTTAACCACACAACAAATTCTTCAATTCATGTGATCCTTTTTCAAGACCATAAGATCATTAAGATAATTCCAATATCCAAGCACAATTATTTATTCTTATCATATAAAAAACTTATGTGATTTGAATAATGTATACTATTTTACTTCACAGGAATCCCCTTCTTCCAAATTTATTCTGATAAATATTTTAAGAAAATATTTTTAACTTATTATGGAATGTTCATTGGGTATTTATTAGAAAAATTCCACATACATAACTATATAAATCACAGTTAGAAATTTTTTAATTCCTTAGTATTCGACAACATGCACTTCACGTGATCGCTTTTCATGATCACTTTTTTCATGTCACAAGTGCATCATGTGAACATCATCATTGTCATCAAGTGATTGACATTATATTGTCACGAGATGAAAGGCAATATGGTGGCTAGTGCTATTGTATTATATTTCTTTGTGTGACTCCATCGTAAGTTAAAATTACAATAATCTTGTGTCAAAAAAATTTTCTTCAAGCTCTTCTTGATATCCTATCAACATATTCGAAGAAAAAATGCAATCATATAATTATGGATGACTAGAAGATATATCTTTTATTTCTAGATTCTTGGATTTCAGGTGCTTTGCATGATATTCAAATGAGATCCTTTTCCAATAATGCAGTGTCTCAAATTTCATTGCATTTTATCACTATAATATCCTCATAAAATCATACAACATCGTCATGTGCTTCACATGATATCTCTAGGAGATAACATGAAAACTATGTGATGTATTCAAGTGATTCACATGATCTCAATTGAAATTACCGCTTACCATTGATTCAATGATAGATCCTCTAATCCCACAAAGTTAAAAAATAATTATATTAATCAATACGTTAATCCAATAAATACCATTGATTTCCATGTAATTGACATACATGGAATCTAGCAGCATGAATTTCCTCAATTATTCAAAGGAATATCTTTTCAGTTGAGGCTATATAGCCAAGAGACCTTTTAACCATATCTCCTAAAAAACCATTACCATTGGAATAATATATATCATTAATAATAATTATAGAATTGAATCTGGATGTTGATTTACTCATTAGAATGGGGTATAAAATATAGGAAATTATTTTGATTTTTCTCATAGCTCCTTAGTATCCTAAAAATAGTAAGATGATACCCCATTGTTAGAACATAAGAGATAAACATGAATTTCATGAGAGTTTCTTCTTATCCTCCAAGCTATCTTATCTTGGAGAAAAATAATAATTAAACTGATATCTGATATAAATCATTGAATATCCAATAATACTTGGAATCAATAGATCATTCAAGTATATCATTAATGTCTCATCAATTTCACATCAAAATGTTCATCGTATTATCCTCCTTTTCCACAACATGCATCTTCTAGTTATAGATTTAAAAAATATAGTTTTTTTCAACACCAATTGTGGAATCTGATACCATATGTGAATTTCAAGAGTTTAGATTCTTCTTATCCTATATATCTTTCTTCAAAATATGCTCCTATTCCCTTTTAGAAAAAAAACGCCCAATTGATTATATCTCCCCTTTCAGACATTACTAATTCAAAAACATATTAGAAAGAATTAATGCATAGGGAGTTGGGTACCTTTAGAATCCTTAATAAGATGATTATGGTCAATCTGGATGGACCAAACCTTTAATTTTTTCTTCCAAAACACTATACTATTTTTATTATTGGTTTAACTACACAACCAACTTCAACTATTATTTCCATATAACAAGACATTATTTACCCAAATTCATAGTATTTTACTAATATTTAGATTATGTAGTCTTTGTAATTTTCATAATTTGGGGTTGAAATCCACTAGTATAAATAACCCTCTTTTATTCTCCTCTAATATTCTAGTTTTCATGATTATTCTTTTTATAATGGTTGTTTTAATTGGTAATTTTCTATATATTTATCCTCTATTGGAGAGATCTTTCTCTTTCTTTCATTTCTCACCTTATAGAATAATGCATGAGTTTTTGAGGAAATATTATTTCATTTTTATTTTATCAATTATCAGATTCACCTCTCCCTTACATAATGGGGAGATTATTTCACTTATTGTATATTATTTTTACTTACAATTGGGGAAACTCTTCAATTCTTCTTTAGGTTCATTCAAATTATTTCAAAGAGAGACGTATTGACGGTAATAAATGAGATTCACAGTATACCGTTCTTTGAGAGCATTGTGTTTTTAGACATTATACCTATTTTTAAACATTGAATGTTTTATTATAGTAAAAGATTTATCACTATACACCACTGGTGTTGGGGATCTCCCTTCAGGTTCCTTTTCCTTCACTTCTTTCATCCAGATGTAATATCATTCCAAACTAACCATGATTATCAAATATAAAAAATCTATTTTTAAAAAATTCATTGTATAATTATTTCTTATTTGATATGTTGATATAGTTAGAACTTTACATCTAAATATTATCCCTCGATATTCTTGACACATACTCATGGTGTGTCCTACTCTGCAACAATTATATCGTATCATGGCTACCTTCTTGTAACATATGTCTTTTCACACATTTCAAGAAGACACTTCTTATTTTTAGTTTTATCAATATTTATATCTTAAAAATATGAAATATATTCCAATGATTCAAAAAAATGTGAAATAAGACCATGCATCCCATAGGAGGAGCACTTATTTTCATCACTTCATTTATAAGTGTTTTTATGACTATTTCTATAATGTATAGTATTTTCCCCATTTTTGGAACTATTCATGGATCTATTCCTCTCATTCTGGGAAGAGAATTATTCATATACAATTTGATATTTTGCCAAGTTGTATTGCCTTTGGGATGAGACAATCATTTATTTTTTTTCATTGAAGTATCATATTTTATTTTCATTTCATTATTAAATTGAAAAGGATAATAAAATAATAAATGCACAGAGTCCTTAAATTTTGTCTTGGACTTTTAATTATATTGCCCCACATATATCTTAAATGATTGTATATCATCTATAAATATTTGAATCTTCTAATTCCTTGATTTCGTTTGAACATTATTTTCTATCTTGAGATTTATCCCACTACACATCTCATCTTCGATTTCCTTTGGGATCTTATCCAAAATGTCACTTTTCCCATTTATTTTATAATTAATATGAGCAAATAAGTCATTAAAGATCCCATTCTTTTGTTTTAGCACTGAATTTTCATATTCCTTTTCTAAAAGGTCTGTATCAAGATCATCATTTCTAGCTTTCGAATTCTGAATATCTTTTATGTTATGATTTTTTATCTTATCATCATCATTTAGTATTTTTAGTTATTTATCTTGGGAATAACTCTTCTCCCTTAGATATAGGGCCACATAAATGACTATATTATTTATACATTTTATCTTTTTGATGTCAGTTTCCCACACTTGGATCTAGATGTCTTTAGACTCATTTATTTTCTTAAATTTTATGATCTAATTTCTTTGTTTTACATGGGAAACATCCACTTTTCCTACTTGTAATTACTTTATCATCAGTAGTTCTAGCATCACTTGGAATATCATGTAAATCACTCATTATTGTAGCATCATTAAATGAGTAAATATTTTTATTTTTTTGTTTATCCAATCCATTCTTAAATGCATTGATGGTTTTCTTCCACTGAATTGCATGCATTCCATAAACATTTCAACACTAAATAATATTGCCCGACATTTTCTTCTTCATTGATGTCATTCTCTTTATCATGGAACAATAAGACAAGAGAAAACTAAAACATCAATTACAATATTAGAATAAACAATGTCAAAGAAAAAAAATCCAATAACATAAAACTTCCATCTAATACCAATTATTTGGCATAAAAGGGTCTTATATACCATAAGAAGGTTGTGAATTTGGGTATGTATATTGATTTCAAAAAAATCATGTCCTACTATATCTTGACCTATTTATTATCAAGTTCACTTATTTTTACATTTAGTGTTATTATTGATCTTATCATTTCAAACATTATCTGGTGATGATTCATATAAAATAAAGGGAGAAAGAAAGAAAAATGAAAAATTTATTTTTTACATGGTTCAACCTCATCGGGATAGGTGAAAGGAACATACAAAAGAAATTTTACAATGTACGAAATTCGAAAGAGCACGCAGATATTATTTTAGGATGGGCCACTCATTCCTAGTATCACTACCCTTATAATGTTTCTGGGGGATTCACTATCTCCCCAACACAATTTCCCTCACACTTCCCGATTATGATAAATTCTTTAGAGGTAAAAAATTGGCGCATGGGCTAAAGAACAATATATTTTATTATTAAGAGTTGAACTGAATTTATGATAGGTTACTCTAAATTTAATTTTCTCCATAACATTTATTATGTGAACATCACCTCAATCATCACCTTTCCATTATATATCATGGAAACTCCTCCTCGGTTTGGAAATACCTTCATGAAATTTCAAGCATGTAACATCAATGTCCATGTTTTACCAAAGTATAAAATTATATTATTATTACTAGAACATTGTTAGAGTTATCACCTAGCCATTGGAATGGAGGGTATGAATATGATTAACTAAATTATGATAATATGGTTTTTCCATGTTTATAAACTGAATTATTTTTCAAACAATTAATTAAAAATGTATGTAAGAACTATTTGATGATAATGAAATTCTTTTTCTAAAATACTACTTTTTCCATGAACAAACATGTTTTATCAATATAAATTAATAAACAATTTTTGATGAATGGTTTTTTAAAAAATTATTTATTATATATTCAAAAAACAATTTAGCATTCATATAATTTGTTTTCCAAACAATGTATAATAACAAATCTAATTTTAGTTATAAAATATTTATTTTTCTGAAGGATAGTTTTATAACCTTTTAATATCACACTTATTTTAAAACTAACTTTTGAAACAGTTATAAAAATTATTTTAAAAAATAAATTTAATTATTGAATGAGTAATTAAATAATTATATTAGGGTGATTTGTTTTTGTATTTTTATGATAAGTTTCATTATTTTTATGAATGGTGAAAAATAATAAATATTAATTGAAAACTGACTTCTCATATAAATTATTCATATACCAGAATTATATTTTCAATTGGTTTTTAATTATAATTTGATAAATTATACATCAATAAATCCTATTTAGTTCATTGGAAACAATTTAACATTGAAATTTGATATACAAACATTTTATAGTTTTGAACATTTTCACTTTAAAAACTCATTGATTTTTTATATTTGTGGTTTTAATTTTAAATATATTTTTGAAACATATTTGATTAGAATTTATAAAAGTAGATTTAATATTTTTAATCATAATAATATGTAATTTCTAATAATTTATATGTAATATTTTACCAAAATGATTTGTGAAAACAGTTAAAATTAATTATAGCGATTAGGGGAAATATGATTTTACCAAGGGACTAAAGTATAACATAAGGATACAAATGACCTATAAACATATCTTAAACCCATTAGGTAAAAATATTTAGACTATATCAAATATTGTATCTAAAATGTTTCATTATTGGGGGCACATGATGTATGTGAGACCTCCCAATAGTCTATTTTTTGGTATTTACAAAAATGACACTCCTCTTCCAAAATAAAAGGGCACATAACCCCCCACAAATTCACACCTCTCAAGACATTTTTTTAATACTATACTTATAAAAATATATACGAAATATTCCTAATCTCAATATATATCCCCCACTTTTGGCATAAATCCATCCAAGGGAGTCTTTTGGCTCAAACGAAAAGAATATATCAGAAGATGACGTAACGTTAATCAACTTTCATTTTGTTTCAATATCCACCCCATTAGATTGTTCTTATATCATGCTTATATAATAACATAAATATCTTAAATATACTGATATTTAATTATTTTAAGGGTAACATCTTAAATATACCAAAAGGATTCATTTATACTTTATATATGATATATATTATTTATATTATTTATTTATACTTTTTGAATTATTATATAACACACACCTTCAATATTTCTATTTTTTAGAATATGATAACATCGTTCATTTGTATAACGGACTACAGCCTTACGAAGTGATGTGATTCCTATATTCTTTACATAGAATATATTGAGGATGAGTTTAATATAAATATGTGATATATATGTAATAATAATTATAATTTAATGATAATAAATATATCATTTACTTTTCTTTCGTTCAATAAGACATGAAAATCGAAATAGTATTCATGTGTACATACGACCTACCGTCTCCATGAATGGTTTATTTAATTTCCTATTAATATATTTTATTGATTATTATAAATAAATATATACTAAATATGTATGATATTTATATCATGTTTTATAGTATGTAAATAATTTTATCGGGATCAAATTAATAGGACCAGAAATAACAAGTCAGAACATATACAAAAAAACAAAGAGGTTATTACACGAAACAAAACATTTACAATGATTTTTCAATAAAAAGGTAATAAAATGTCATAAAATGAGTATATGGTATGATTTAAATGAATATTTGTTTTTGTAATATATGTATAATAAACTTGTATGTATTATACAGGAGTATTGAATTAGTAAAATGAATGTCAATACATAAGGTCTGGGGATTTATAGTCTCAATTTTATTTTCGTAAGACTTATTTCATATTCACCACTCATTTATTTTTGGTTTTGTGTATACTGACCTATGAAATTTTATATCACTAATAACTTTTTTTCATGATATTTTATGTTACATGTAATGTTATTCTTTCAAGTGTATTTTGATTCCATGATACCGAAGTGGTACGAATTTATTGATACAATCTCATCATTTATCAGGATTGATTAATATTTAAATTATAATGACGAAATTTTATGGTCTATATATCATGAATTATAATGAACTACCTAATCTTATGGTTATCCATGATATATTCAAGGAATGTTACCATTTTTTCACTCTTTGGTACTTCAGATAAATAAGAAATTTTTTTATGAAAATTTGACTTTATTTCACTTTTCAGTAGAAAATATGCTTTCTTTCAAAATGATGTTTCCTAAAAATGTTTTCATATTCTATTATTAAAATTTAAACACATTTTATGCATGTTTTATCTTTTAAAAAAATAATATTTATCTTCCTTTTGTTTTCTGATCAACTCACATTTCTAAACTTATTACGGTGCAAAAGGAATGTTTGGTATGTACAGATTTAACCACTACCATGAATATCATTTCATTGAATGTTCCTTTGAAAGTATAAAATTATATTTTTAAATAACATTTTCCCACAATATTTTTAGGAAAATTCATTGTTTTTCAATCAAATCGGTTTTTGAAAAAGTTTTCCCAATCAAATTTAAAAGCCGAAATTATATTTTCCTTCAGATATTTTTAAATGGTATTTTAAAATTAGTTTTTCATCTAAGATGAAATATATTAATGTTAGTCTTGTCTTACTAGGAATATGATCTAGCGAAACCATTCATCTTATTTTTATGAATTGTTTGTGTTTAATATGACAATTTTTTTTGAAACTCATTTATTTTCCAAGGGTTATACCAAAAAAAACCCAATTCATTTCATGGAAAATTCTATGAGGAAATGATTGTGAAACCTATATCTTTTCTAATAATTATTATATTATTAAATGTTTATAATACACATTTAATTTCATGGGTTGCGACATGATGAATGTTTTAGGAACATGGGTCACGCATAAATATAGTTTTCATTATGTAATAGGTGAGACCTATACCTCCCTCCAATTCATTGGGTAATGAAAAATTGTATATAAGCTCAAAAGGTACATGTTTTTTTATCCCGAGATTAAAAAAAAGAGGGTACATGGGTTTTAGCCAAAGGCTGAATAGAAGAGAGTACGTAGGTTATAGCCCAATCCTAAAAACAATATAGTACATGGGTTGTATCCCAAGCTTGAAAACATGATGGTACCCGTGTTATAGACCAAGCTCAAAACCAGATGGAGTATAGGTTCTATCCCAAGACTGAAAATAAGAGGGTTCATAGTTTGTTGTCCCAAGATGAATGTAGGCACAAGGGTGATTATCCCAAACCTCAAATTTTATAAAGGTCTTGGTAGGTATCCTTAACCTAATATTTTTTTATTTTTATGTGTCTACCACAATTCTATATCTTGTTCTTATATTATGATCTTATGTAATATGATCTTGATTCCCTAATGAATCATGTATTATGAACTCTAAGTATTTATGTCATGACTCATTATTGGGATCTCCAATATGAAGGGTATGGTTTTCAAATGTTATTATCATGTTCTCTTACCATTATGTTCCTGCTATGCTTATGTATCTCTCTTTTTTACCCTTACTAAGCATATAATCTCTACCCATTTTTAGGTTTTTTTCCCCAGGATAAGAATAAATGATTTATATAGGAATATTATTGAGGAATATCATTGTGGGAATCATATAAGATATTTCAGAAGACTAGAAAATTGTGTTCCACAATTCAAACTCACTAAACTATTATGGTCCTTGGTAATGAGTTTTTGTAATATGTGAATATTCAAATAAAAAGATATAATATCAATTTTTGTTAAGATAGAGTCTCTATATTTGGTATCAATGGAATAGTTTAGTCATCCTCTGGAAACTATAATAAGAAAACATTAATAATATCCTTAGGAATATTTCTAAGGATATGTTAAGGGACGTATATAAGGATAGGTTTAAGGATGAGTTAAAGTATATGAAAATGTCCTATAATTTTGTTAATGGATTGAGAGAGTGGTTTCCTAGAAATTACATCCTTGTCTAGATACAAAAATTGGATGTATCTCTTTTACATATATACACAGGTGTAAAAACCCACAAAAACACCATATTGAGAAAGACATAATAGGTAACTGGTGTACAAAAATGGGCCTTGCTATTCTCCTAGTTTGAAACTCATGGGGGATATGCTTTCAAAATTCACAAACACATTTTAAACCATCATGAGGGATTTAAATGTAATATGACTATAAATAACCTAGTATAAACTAATGTGGTTTTTATTAAATAAGAATGTGTCATGATTTAGACATCATATAAGTGATTTGTCTTGATAATGTGGTTCCCCACTATAATAAGTGTTTCCCACACTATTCTTTTTGATTTTAGATAATGGTATGAATTAGAAGGAACTGAGATAACATTTAATGTTATGGAAACTTTATTGATGAGCAGTAAAATGGGATGATCACTAGAGTAAAGGAAATAATGATTATTCTTAATTAGTTTTCATAGAACATGATTAACAAAATGTAACTTAATAAACTATCAAACATACCAAAAAATAGAATGAAACAGTTTTCAAAAAATTATGGTAATGGTAATAATAAAAGAAAGAAGATTCAATTTACATTGTGTCATGAATATGGGAAAAAACACCCAAGTGGGTGTCCTGAAAGAATGTGAAGATTTTTCTCTGTGGAAAAGAATAAACTATATAAATCAACTACAAATGGAAAATTAAATAGTTAGATAACTCAATGGTTGAAAATAAAGGCCTCCCTAAAGAATCATCGACCGTTGAATGATCTAAATGTGGAAATTATGGGAATTATGTAAATCAATATCCAATGTTGAAATATAATGAAGAGAATCATCAAGGTGGTTTGAGTAATATTTACATTGCTTACAATGAATAGACTAAAAATGAATTATTAGAGAAAATCAGTATTAAGCAATAAGATGTGGAAGCCTCTTTATTGTCTTAAGGATGTGGTTAAAAAATTGAGGTTTTTATATATTGAAATTCCATAATTAAGTTATATGAATATATATATATAATGATTTTTTGTAGAAGTTTTTCATTAAGTATTTCTAAGAATATGTAAAATGGTACTAATGGAAAAGAAAAGTGATTTAATAGAAATGTGACATTTTGAAAAAGGGAAGATAACCATTAATTTGTTATAGATGTTGAGTTAATACTATTGGGATAAATAGATGTTGGATATAAATAAGTAGATTAGTTAACTTTGATTACATTATAACTGAATAATTATTTGTTGAAAAAGTTTTTTATGCTATTATGGATGGATTTTATGTCATTTTTGGATTTAAGAAATATTTCCAATAATCATTGGAATAAGAAAGAATTCGTATTTCTGATAAGGATTTAGGGTTATTCATGTTATTACCATGTTTCAAAAGAATACACGATGAATGTAGTAACATTTTTGGTATGTGTTAATCAATAAATACTTTATGATATATGGTGGATCAATGTTATGCTGATTTTAATAAATTTAGTCTCCTTCTTTCTCAAGTTATGGATTATAATCCTCTAAAAGGTGTCATAAGGATACCAATTTACAAACTGGTTTTATCGTACATTGAATGTGATTTAAGATATTAAAATATTTTTTCTAAAGGTGAATATTTTTTCATATGGGATAACATATGATAAACAATTGTTTATGATAAATGAATATAGATGTACTGATTTATCATTCTACCTTTGCATCTTATGAATCGTTAGTGATTTAGGGATAAAAATTCACCTTCATTTCTTAGAGTAAGATATGAAGTGTAAAATGATCAAGGAACAAAAAAGGGTTATATTGTGCATATGAAATGGAATGAAATCATTTAATTATATCTCTTTGTGAAAATTCATCATCTTTAGGAAAATGGTCTTAAAATTAATGTTTTTCATATTATCATAAATTTAATGATATTAATGAATTTTTCATAGCTAATTGGGTTATGGTTGTAGGTAAAATACCCCTCTCTAGATCACTCACTTTTTTGTGATCAGTTACAATTATCACTCTCTAAATTTATTTACACTTTTCCCCTAAATCCAAATTTTCACCTTCCACATATGTTCTCTTATGTGGAAACCTAGCTATGAGTAACTTTGGGTAACCATTATGATTCCAAATTTTATTTTTAAAGTATGTTTTATTTTTTATTTTTAAAATGTGGTTTTCTATTATTTTTACTTTCATATTTTAATAAATTAATGACCTAGATGAATTTTGAGGGGGAAATTCATTTTAAGGGGGGAAAATGTAACATCTTGGGTTTTTATGATTTATTATTTTTGAATAAATTACAATTAATTGATATCTTTCATTTCACTATATTCCATGTGAAGCATATTGTACATGAGAAAATGAGTTTATCTCGTGATTCATGCAATACCAATCCACATTTATAGTTTGTGTTCCATGAAAGATCCAGTTCAACCAACCTAAAAATACTATTAATGTTGTCAATGTAATATTATTAAAGATAACAAATTTTCATTGCAAGGACTTGTATGAAAATTATTAACTAAATTATGAAAATATATTTTATGTATGTTTAAAAAATGAATTATTTTTCAACCAATTCGTTATAAATAAAAGTTACAACTATTTGAAAATAATGAATTTTTTTTTCAAAAAACAAATTTCTATAAACCAACACATTTAATCTCAATAAATTAAAAAAACCACTTTTTATGATTGATTTTAATTTTAATTATATATTATGTACTCGATAAAATATTTAAAATTCATCTTATGTGTTTTCTAGCCAAGAGATACGAATAAGTCCAATTTTTGGTATAAAAAATATGTTTTTTTCTAAAAAGTGGTTTTACAGCCTTTTAATGGTGCACTTGTTTTAAATCTAAATTTTGACACTTTTTATAATTTTTATTTGAAAAAATATTCTTCATTTTTGTTAAAAATAATTTAAAAAATATCTTAGGGTGAATGTTTTGTATTTATATGAGATGTTTTAGTTTTTGATAAATAGTGAAATGTACTGAATTTTATAAGAAAAATGAATTTTCATCTAATTTATTTATATAGATAAATTATATTTTAATTTTTTTAAAATTATAATTAGTTATACTATACATCAATAAATACATTTTACGTCTTTGTAATATGTTTAAAATTTAATATGTTTTTAAAACCATTTCAAACTTTTGAACATTTTCACTTTTAAAACCTGTTGTTTCGCCTCGTCTATAGGATTAATTTTAAATTAATTTCTATTACTTACGTCATTAGAATTTGTAGAAATGTTTTTTCATTATATATAATTTAAAATAATTTAAACATAACTTTGGGCTAAATTATTTTTGAAAACATTTAAAATCATTTATCGTGATTAAGAGGAAAATGAGTTCACCAAGAGACTAAACATTAACTTAAGGGGGGAAATGACCTAGGAATGTGTAAAACCCCATTTTATGAGAATATTTATACCATTTAACCACTTTTAAAAAACAATTTTATTTATTTGTGGATCATTTTTTAAGGGAGACATCCCAATATTGTATACCTTTTGGAATTTAAAAAAATGGCACTCCTCTACTATAAAAGGGAACTGAACCCCCCCCCCCCACTTATTCACACATATAAATCCATTTTTATCATCAAATAAATGTCCAAATATATTACATAATACCCTAATATGAAGTTATAATCCTCATTTTATAATAAATCCAACCAAGGAAGTCCTTTGTGCAACCAAAAGGAAATACCCAACGAAGAGGTAACATTCATCAACATGCATTTTTTTGTTTCCTTATCCCCCCCTTAAATTATCAATATAAATTTTTTATAAAATAAAAAAATGATCTCTAATATAATTATATTTTATTACATTAAGGTTATTTTTTACAATATCACACACTTCCATCAAATAGGACACACAATCATCGTTCATGTGTTTGGCGGACAACTGCCTCATGAACCAATGTCGCTCATTCTTCCTTTACAAAAATTCAAGGTTGGTAATAATGATGGATTTACAGTTTATATATGATATATATTATTTTTATGATGTATTTATGATCATTTAATTATTATATAACACATACCTTCATGATGTCCAATTTTTTAGAATATGATAACGTTTTTTCGTTTGTAAGGAGGACTATTGCCCTACGAAGCGATCTAGTTCATTCATGATTTACATGGGATTTATTAAGGATGAGTTTTATAAGAATATATGTTAAATAAAAAATAAAAAATATAATTTAATGATAATATATATATATATCATTTAATTTTCTTTATTTGAATACGATAAAAAAATAGAAACAATATTCATGCGTACGTTCGGTTTACCGTCTTAATGAAAGGTGTATTTTATTTAATTGTTATTTATTTTATATATTATAAAAAATAACTGTATGATGAATTTTTATGATATTAATATAATGTTTTAAATTCTCAATAATAAGGGAATTTTGGTCAAATTAAGAGGACCAAAAAACCATTCAAAAACATATACGAAAAACAAAGCAGTTATTACCTGAAACATCACATTAACAAGGAATTGTAAATAAATATGAAGTATAATGGCATAAGAAAATAATATATGGTATGATATAAATTAAGATATTTATATAATTTATTAATAAAAAGATTATATATATCATGTAGAAGTATTTGATGATTACAATAGAAGTCAAGACTTATGGTAAGGGGATTTCTCGTCTCACTTTTATTTTTGCGAGACATATGCCATATTCACCATTCATTTATTTTGTGTGGTGTATATAATTACCTATTAAAATTTATATCATTAATTAAATTCATTTAATTTTATTAATATTTTCAGTTTCTGTTATTCGTTCATGGGGCTCATCATTCAGAAGTTACTCAAGTAGAAATTGATTTCCATCCCACTTTTTATTTTGGTGAGACAAATGATATATTCAGTACCTATTTAATTTTTGTGGGGTATATACTACCCATGAATTTATTTTATGATTCCATTCATAAAAATTATTGGTATTTACATAAAAATTTTAGTATATATATTTAATGAGTTTTATGGTTCAAAAGTTACCAAATCGGTAAGGGAATTTTGTCTCAATTTTCTTTTTTTGAGACACATGTTATGTTATGAACATATATTAAATTATAAGAAGTATAAGATAAAACTTTTACATGTTCTATCATTAATATAATTTCTCTAATGATATTTTTAGATTTGTTTTTTGTTATTATTTCAAGGATATTTTGATTCAATGTTCCCAAAGTGGTAAGTAATTATTGATACAATCTAATCGGTTATTGGAATTATTTATAATTATGCTTAAATTGATGAAATATTATGGTCCATATCTGAAACATTATCAATAATTCTATTATCCAATAGTTATTCATGATATATTCAAGTAATGGAACCATTTTTATACTCTTTAGTACTTAGATAATAAAGACAAAAAATTTAAGAACATCTGACATTATTTCTATTTTTAGTAGTAAATATGTTTTATTTCAAAATTGGGTTTTCTAAAAATGGTCTACTATTATACTAAGATATTTAATAGAAAATATTCCACATGTTTTACCCTTTTAAAAAATGTTTTAAAAATTAATATTCTTCTCATTTTCTGATCAATGCACTTTTCTAAACATTTCACAATGAAAAAGAAATGTTCAACATGTATGGATTAAGCCATCATCTTGACTGCAATTTCATTGAATCGTATGTTTAATTTTTTTAAGAAACATTTTCAAGAATTTTTTTACCAATATTATTTAAATTAGTTGTTTTTAAAGTGTTTTTTAAAAAACATGTTTTAAAAATCAAATTTCAAAGCATATGGTATATTTTCCTCAAGAAATGTTTTCAATGATATTTAAAAATTATTTTAAATCTAAGATGAAATCGATTTTTATTACTGACGTCTTACATGGTATATGATACAATGACACAATTCTTATTATTTATTTTTTGGGTTTATTTTTATGATGAAAATTTGTTTATTAAACTCATTTATTTTCCACGTGTTATACCATAATGAAACTCAAATATTTTTATGGTTTCTAATACGATAAAATTATTATTAAACTTGTTTATTTTTCAATAGTTATGATATTATGAATGTTTAAAATACCCATTTCATTTCATGGGTTATGATATGATTAATATTTTATGATCTTATTGCACACATAAATATGGTTTTTCATTATGTGACGGGTGGGTCCATCTCTCCCTCCAATGATTTGTGTAATGATATGTGGTATATGAGATAATATACTACACAGGTTATTAAACCAAGATAAAAAATAAGAGGGTACACAAGTTTCATTTGATGTCCAGAATAAGATGATACATCGGTTGTAGACCATTCCCAGAAACAAGAGGGTACACAGGTTGTATCCCCAAGCTATACAAGGGTTATAGATCATTCCCAAAAACAAGAGGGTATATCGGTTGTATCCCAAGCATAAAAAAGTGGGTACATACGTTTTTAGACCAATATCAAAGAAGGTATAAGGGTGATTAGCCCAAGCCTAACATGTTATAACGATCCTGGTAGGTATCCTTGGCGTATGATTTTCAATTCTAATGTATAGGCCAAAATTATATATCTTATTCCAATGTTATTATATCATGGATTATGCTCCCAATTCCCTTATGATTCATGTCAACTGAAATTATAATTTTAATGCCTCAAATCATTATCACGATCTTTGATATTTTGGGTGTGGTTTTCAAATGTTATTCTCAAGTTCGCATACCATTATGTTCATGTTATACTTTTTTATCTCCCTGATTTACCCTAATTTAAAATCCACGATACCCCCATTATTATGAATTTGTTCCCCAGAATATAAATAAAGGATTTATATAGGAGTAATAAAGGGTAAAATATTTATTGGAAACATTGAAGATCATCCATAAGATTAGAAGATTGTATTCCAAGATTCCAAATGAAATAAACTATTACATACCTCGAGCATGTATTTATTTAATGTAATGAATATTTATATAAAAATATGTAATTTCTATTTATGTTAAGAATGGGTGACTATAATTCTTTCATTTACCTGCCTTGGAAGTTGAAATGAATAAAATCCTTCTGCATGTATTGGTGAATAGTTCAGATCCTCTACATTGTACTTATTCTTCTTCTTCTTCTGAATTCATATATGAAAATGATATTTCTCATAGGTTAGTGTTGGCTTATAACTTCTTGTGAACGGCCCTATAATGTGTCCGCTATGCATGACCCTATAATATAACCCCTTTCATGAGATCCTAGAATATAACCCTTGCATGAGATCCTAGTGTGAGATCCCTCCATGAGATCATTCCATGAGATACCCTTAATATCATGTGCATAACATGACTCCACCATAATACTCATTTACAAGACCTCTCTATGAGACTCATCTATGAGACTTATTCATCACACCACTCTATAGGGATCCTCAATGAGACCTTGTTCTATTCACATGGATCGTGAGTTATAGGATCCCAGAATTCTAGAGAGGTCTGTTATTGTTAATATTCTAGTTGAAATACCTTGAATATGGTAAATGAAATATATGTCAGTTATATGATGAGGCTCATGGGTGTTCTTGGGTTTATTGATATGAATGTTAGAAAGGTTACATCAATTGCATTTTCCCCAGTTGGTGTATGGTTTGTAGTAACTATGTACCCTAATTTTTCTTTCCTAGAGATATGGTACACGATTGATGAAACTGTGTAAGGGGGGAGGTGAAACCATGAAGGCTTATATAGATCCAATATATATAATTAACACATAGTTTTTCATACTCTGAAGGCTCTCATGAAAACAATGCGACCTGAACCACCTCTTGGACTGAGGGAGGTGCATGGTTGGTACACTGTTTCGGCAACCATGTGGACAAACAGCGCTCCCATTAAAAAGCTAATATTTTTTCATCTTTCTCCCTACGCAATTTTATTCCCCATTTTTCCTCCTTCATAATTCTTGATGAACTAAACTCTCTCAAGCTTCCTAAGGATTTATCTCCTTCATTTATAAGCTATTTAGACCAATTTTGGGTAAATATCGAATCTATGGGTGATTCTAACACTCCTCTTATTTCATTTTTCTATATTAGGGATACCATAGTTATTATTCTTCTTCTAAATCCCTAAAACCCTCTTCTTTTAGTAGATCATAGGTTGTGTCTTTGAAGGTTGTTCGAATTCAAATCAATGACTAAAGTTAAGTGAGTGTTGGTTTTCCGAATCGAGGTAGGTGGTATATTAGTTATATCCTGTAGTCTTGTTGTTTTATTCATGTTAATGTGGTTGTGTTTTTGTTTCATTTTTCTATATATTGACGTTTTCATGGTATAATTGAGATTTTAATAAGTTAATTGATGAATTGATCCTCTCATAATCCCCATGGGATGCATTAATGTTTTATAGACTGGGATAGAGGCTACCACTGGGGTGTTTCATATTAGTGAAGTTTGGATTGAGTTATTAAATATGAAAATAAGGTGTTTAAGAGATTGAACCTATGATTGTTATGTGTATCATGTTAGCACGGGTTGATGATGGAAATATAAGAGATTTTTTATAGGTGGTTAACATGGATTGTGGAGTTAAATTGATTTTTAATTGATTTTAATTGATAACATGGCTTAAAGGGGACTTTGGTTTAATGTTACTAGGCTAACAAGTTCTAAATTGTAAATGGTAAATGTGTAATGGGTTATGGTATGAAGATGATATATGTGTTGACCGAACTATAATTTTGAATGGTATGCATACTCGATGAGTATGTTTTGTGAAATGGTACATGTGTTAAATGGATAAAGAAGCGTATGCGCATGGATTGGTGGGATGTGAGGTATTTATTTGAGGTTCTATACCCATGTGTTGGGTTGGACTGAGGCTCCAAACACCACCCAAAAAATTCCCCGATTTGGGATTCATATTGAGGCATTATGCCCCTAACGGTTATTTTTGATGAGACTGCCTTGACATAGGCTCCAAGGTAAGTGTTATCAAATACAGGTGGAGGAATATTTCTTGGTTACGGTAGTATTACTATAGTAGTTGTTGTAGAAGTTAATTTAGTAGGTATTGTTCAGCACAAAGCTGCCAAAACTATTCACCTTTGGGCCACCGGTTTGGTCCTGGAGTCCTTCAGGCCTTTGGGTCAATTAGGATTCTGGGCCACCTTATGGCCTTTAATCCACAAGATATGAAGACACAAAACAGGTAGGTTATACAAGAAATAAGCTCCAAAGGATGATATAGAGAAAGTTTCATTCACCATAGAAGAAATATCAGATTTGGAATAATAAGAGGGTATGGATTTTTTCATCGGTACCAAGCATATACATCTTTACATAAGACAACTAGTCGAACAACCATGTGATGTTGGAGAGTTGGTCATGATGTAGATTTTGGGGATGGGTGGTTTCATGTAGTCATAGTTTGGGATGAAATCATATTTGAACATAGAGTCTTGTAATGTCACAAATCCTATAGGATATGTAAGGGTTCCCATTCAACTATTAAAAGGTGGATGATCAAAAAAGGAATAAAAATTGAAGGCCTTTTCTCCATTCAAGTTGGAACCCTATTTATCTTCTACTGGGTTGTACT
This sequence comes from Viscum album, assembly GCA_963277665.1. Taxonomy (NCBI): domain Eukaryota; kingdom Viridiplantae; phylum Streptophyta; class Magnoliopsida; order Santalales; family Viscaceae; genus Viscum; species Viscum album. Next base: position 1,135,302,949 of record OY728155.1, on the reverse strand, counting down.
CACACCCAACTCAGGATTCCATTGGATACCTGAGAAAATTTAATGGTTGTGAATCAAGATAAAGGCAGGGGCCCTATGTTAGAAGGTTGATTTATAATGGGTTTCACATGGTTAAGGGATCCGAGCATGGATTCAAGAAAAATTTTGGGGATTCATTATTTTTTCTTTATTTCAGGTTTCCCTTAGACATGGAAATGTATGACATGACATAGCATATTTACTATTGGGTTGTAGGCTTGTACCTAGTTTTGGGAAATTGGTGGTAAAGAATGTTTATTGTTATTAATGATTTATTCCTTTATTTCATTCTTCATTTATTGTGTCTCACTCTGGTAATGACGGTGTAGTCTCCTCATGGGATCAATTAGACCATTGCTTCTAGTCGGTAGCCTTTGGCTTATGGGAAGGTGCAACTCAGTCCATGTGGGGACTCAGCTCAGGGAACCGGTTAGAGGCTTCTGGGTTAGGGACATTACAAATTTCTATCAAAGTAGGTTATTTTTTATTGTATTACTATTTAGGGATGGTAGATAGGGAACTAGGATGTGATGGGCCTTATTAATGAGTTTGTTTATAGGAGTAACTAAACCATGTATCGGGTAAAACCCAAGTTCGCAGGGTGGGATTATTGTTCTTGATGTGTATTTTAAGGCTGAATGATATTCCACCATTAGGGGAGGAACTTGTTATGTGATGTGACTATTTTATGATATTTCTTACATGGATGAAATGATATGATTTTGCGCATTAATTCACTATTTTAGGAACGTAGAGATATAATTGTCATGCATCATGGTAGGTACAAATGAGAAATATTTGTTGGACACCAGGAGTATAATGATTTGTTTTATCATATAATATTTGGAAGAATTGGGGTCTAATAAAAATGAAGCAAATGGGTAAATGGAAAGATAAGTTAAATATTATCCCCTAGTAAAAGGTTATAAGTGTGTTAAAATTTTGATTTTAATAAGTTTTAAATATTGAATGGTGCCTAAAATAGAAATATTTTTTTAGAGAAAGTGTAAAATAGTTAAAAGGGATATTTAAGGAAAAGACTTGTGGTTGTGTGAGTTGTCTTACCCCATGTTAACTATAACCTATGGTAGGGATGGGTATGGGTAGTGGTAGATATTAGACTATGTTTTTCGGGGGTATTTTAATTAGAATGGGTTGTTTGTGGCTAGTGGAGATAATTAATTTGTAATAACTGTAGATGTTTTATGTTTCTGTTCTGAGATGTATATTTAGAATTGAAGATAAATTCCACCATGGTGATTTTTTTTGGTTGGGAGAAAATAGGTTATTATCATGAATTCTCATATAGATGTGGAACAAAAAACCAAAGTGGTCCATAGTAACAGAAGAGAGTATTATTTCTATGATAGAATTTCTTATTTTATAAAGATGATGGAGAGGGACCTAGAGAGGGTTGTGCCAAGTATGTTGAGTTGACCAGAGATTTTCAGCTACAACACCATCTAACTTTTTATTTAAAGGGTGGACCTGAGGAAGATCATTTATGGATAGAATCTATCGAGATGATCCATGATCACTTAAATACTTTTCTTAATAATAGTGTCATGTTGGTTTGTTACATGTTGTGATGATAGGAAAAGAGTTGGTGGGATATCATGGTTCAGACTGAGTAGATAGAGGGTATGTTGTGAAAGGGTTTCCAATAAAAAAATTGGAAAATTTCTATCCAGATACCTTGAGTTAGTGGAAGTTTGTAGAGTTTATGAGTTTGACATAGGGGGCTATGACGGTGATGGATTATGTTGGACACTTCACTGACATACAATGCTTTAATAAAGCTTTGGTTGGAGAAGAGGCAACTATGGTGAGACATTTCCAAGACGGAGTTAGACATGAGACCAAGTCTATAGTGAAAATCGTATTCTTAAAGAGGTTTACTATGGTGGTGGATCATGCCCGGATTTCAGTAGAAAACCTCAAGGAGGCTTCTAGTGGTGGAAATACGGTTCCAGTTGGCCTATCCAATGGTGCAACTTTCGATTGTATGAAATTCCTCTTTGATAGTTTTTGATAGGTTGGTTGTGGATAGAGTAGACAAAGAATAGATACATCCTCTCAGGGTAGTGATTGTGTTTTCTTCTATTATTTTAGTAGCTTGGGGAACATTTCATGTCAGTGTCCTCAACCACTAGTTGAGTGTCGAGCATACAGCAGGATGGGTCATGTGTAGAGGTTATGTTGGATTCCTTGATAGTTGGGTGATGATAGAGGACCATGTCTATTACAAATTGTGGTTTGGGGGTCAGCTACACTATATCAGGCTAGCAGTTGGAGCAATAATAGTTGTACCATTGGGAGTAGTTGATGTGGGGCTTCAGTACTAGGGAATCCTTATCCCTATGGTAATATAGCACAAATAAATAAAAATAGAGCCCAGGGAAGAGGGATAGGTATGCTTCATGTAGTTCATCCTACATATAGAGGTGGTGAGGCTAAACTATATATAGTTCGAGGTATGATTCTCATAGATTCCATCCCTGATAGTTATTTATTTGATACATGTTCCCCACATTATTTTATATCATCCCAAATTGTGAGTGTGTTGGGACTATATATGGAACATATGTTTGGGGTTATGTATATTGATACATCATTAGGGGTGAGAGTAGAGAATATATAGCAATGTAAGGAGTGTACCTTTGAGGTTGGAAGGTACCATTTCTTGTGGAACTTGTTTGTGATGGAGATTTCAGGTTTTGATTTGATTTTGGAAATGGATTGGATAATATTTCCCTATGCCCATATTGATTTTTACCACCACAGGGTAACATTCACATCCCTGGAGGGGAAAAACTATATTCACTATAGGGAATAGGATATCTGATCAGGTCATGCAGGGATATTCTGTCCGTAGTTGGGTGAATTAACATCCCAAGTGGATTGTCTTATGCTTGATAATAGGGGAGTAGAGTAACTTGTACTTCCCCATTCGGTGGTTCAGTTTCAAGTTGTGTTTCCTGGATATTTATCAATGCTACCACATGAGAGATATGTTTGGGTCATGATATAGTTATTAATGGAAGCAGAACAATGTTATATTCCTCCATATAGAATTCCGCCGGTAGAACTCTCGGAACATTAAACTCAGTTAGTGGAGACAGAGAAAAATGGGTCTATCAATTTGAGTGTGTCACCTTGTGGATCTCTGTTGTTTTTTTTTTCAAGAAGGCTGATGAATCCTTCTAGTTATGTGTTGGTTATAGGAAGTTGACTTAGATGATAGTTAAGAACAGATGCACTCTTTTGCAAATTAATGACTTTTTTGACAATATGAGAGGTGGCTCTAAAATTTCCTTGATATTAGTGTATCATTAGCTGATGGTGAGACCTTATGATATAACTTGGACTTCTTTGAGGAGAAGTTATGGGATTTATGAGTTTTTCATGATAGTTTTTAGGTTGAAAAAATCCCTAATAGTGATTATGGACCCGATGAACTGAATATTTCACCAATACATAGAAAATTTTGTAGTCGTATTTTTCGATGACATATTGGCTTACTCCAGGACTCATGACTATCATTCCAAATATATTAACATGATCATTAGTACACTAATAGATCATAGGCTATATAAAAATATATCTAAGATTCATTTTTGGATTGACAAGGTATATGTATTGGGTCACATCATCTCTGAGGAAGGTTTTTCTAGGGACCCATAGAGTGTGATAATTTTGGTATCTAGGGAGCATCCTAATATTTTTTTTTATTTTTTGATGTTTTTCAGTATTAGAATGAAATTATTGGATGTTCATAAAATAATTTCCCTATTTGGAAGCACCAGTCTCAATATTCAACAACAAGGGAATCATTTTTTATTAGTTTGGGGCATGTGATAATTCAATCCAAGAGTTCAAGAAGAGGATGACTATCAGACCGATTTTGATCCTACCTGAGCCATGTAAGGAGTATACATTGTTTTATGATGACTATGGTATTATTATTGGGGTAGAATTCATGTGGGTGATTGAGTTGTGGCCTATGGGTCACTATGGCTTATTCCCCAGGAATGATATTATCCTACACATGATCTAGAGTTGTCCATAGTGGTTTATGTTGGAAATTGTTGGCATCATTAACTATTGGGAGAAATTTTTATTATTTATATAGATCATAAGAGCCTTAAGTGCATCTTTTCCAAATATTATTTGGACCTTTGGTGGAGAAAGAGGGTTGATCAAATGAACTCATTTTATTTTGTGTTAGTTTACGCACCATGAAATGGAAACAATGTTGAGGGTTCATTGAGTTGGAAGACTAAGAATTAGGTTGTTTCACAATCCAGTTTCGAGTGGTGGATGATGGAATTATTTTATGAGCAGAATATAAATGTGAATGATAGTAAAGGGCAGATGACCTTTCACCCTTCGCAGTTGAGTACAAGATTCTGATCTAGATCAAGGAAAGGTACTATGAGGATCTAGAGTTTTTCCCCCTAAGGGAAAGTCTTGATAATGGGGATCCACCTTTCGGTTGGACTGTTGTTGATTATGAGATCATTTATGTTTGTGGTTGTGTTGGCGTGCCTAATTTTATATGGGAAAAGGTGGTGTATTAGTTCCATGATTCCAAGTGGGCGGTGAATCTTGGTTCAACCAAAATGTATTTTGATCTTCATAGATAGTATTGGAGTCCAGGGAAGAAGAAAGTGGTTGTAGGTGTCATGCTGTGATGCTACACTCTTTAGTACGTTAAGGATGAGCATAAGCGATTAGGTGTGTTGTTACAGCCTTTTCCCATTTCTAAGTGGAAGTGTTGTGATGTCACGATGGGTTTATTAGTGGGTCTTCTGAGGATTCCTCAGAAGAATGATGTAGTCTGGGAATTTCTGGATCAGTTGTCCCAGGTGAAACATTTAATAATGATCCAAGAGACCTTTATAGTCAACTAGTTGGTAAATTTAGATGTTTAAAAGATAGTGTGGTTTCATGGGGTGGCTATAGTTTTAGATCATGATCCACAATTAGCGTTATGCTTCTTGTAGGGATTATAGAAGGCGCTTATACCTATGTGTTTTTGTGTACGACATTCTACTCGCAGACTGATGAGAAATTAGACCATACTACTTAGGTGATAGTGGACATGTTAAGCTAATGTGTCCTATATTTTTTTGGATCTTGGGAAAATAACTTAGATCTTATATAGTTTTCCAATAAAAAACGTTAATATAAAACAATTTAGATGGAATCGTTTGAGGGGAATTGGATGGAGGCTGGGAAATCAGAGTTTGTGGGATCGAGTTACATGTAGGAGACATCAAAATAAGTTTAGTTGATTAAGAAATGTATGGATACAGATCATAGTAGGTAGAGTACATTTGTGGATCTAATTCAATTAAATCATGATTTTGTGTTGGATGATCGTGTTCTCCTTCAGATGTCACCATGGTTGGGTCATCGTTAGATTTAGAAATAGTGTAAGCTGGCTCCTAGATATGTTGGGCCATTTGATATTATGGAATAGATCAAACTGGTGGAATACTGATTGGTTCTTCCATATAGGTATGGTAACAAGAATGATCTTTATCTTCTCTTTGGAAGTATCAACCCAACCCATATCATTTGATTTGTGTTGGTGATATTGAGGTTCATGTTGATGTGTCCTTCGAGGATCATCTGATTCATATTGCCGATCATTTTTAGAAATTATTATGGGGAAAGAATATGCCCTTTGTTGGAGTGTTCTTAAAGAATAGTAATGTTCAAGAGGAAACATGGGAGAGGGGTATGGATATGTGAACCTAGTGGCCTAATCTCTTTAACTCGGAAACTCAATGATTCTTGGGATAGTGGATCGAGGATAAAACATTATAAGGTGGGGCATTTTTAATATTATGGACTATTAATGTTTTATGTTCTCTAAATTCATATTTAGATACCATTAATATGGTAATTGTACAGTTTACGTAGTGTTTGAGGAGACTCGATGGAGTTCTGGGTGGTTGGGACCAAAAAGAATATAGATTAAGGTCATCCAGTTCATGTTTCAAGGATGACACACTGTTAGTGGTAAATGTACACACTTTTCATGCTTTCCAAGAGGTGTGATTATTGGTTGATGAAATTGTGCAAGGGGGAGCTAAAACCGTGTAGACATGGAAAGATCCAATTTTCATAGTTACCACATTGTTTTTCAAAATATGTAGGCTCCCTAGGAGACCGTGGGATCTATCCCCCAATCCCCTCATGGATAGAGGGTGGCATACTGTTAGTGCAGAACTTGTCCATATGTGCTTCCAAACTATGTTCTCCATTAATTTTTTAATTTTTTCTTTTTCCCTCAGGATTTATGAACCCTTACCAAATTTTCTTCCCCATGTCTCCTCCATTAGAAACTGTTAAAAACCAAACTCTCCTAAGAATCCCATGGATTTATGTCCTTTATTTATCATCCATTTAGAGCTTTGCTGGGTGCAAATCAAAGATTTGGGTGACTCAAACAATCAACATCCTTACTTTTTCATAATAGAGCTTTTGTAGTTGTTCTTATTCATCCAAATATCTAAACAAATCACTTTCCAGAAGATCATAGGTTGGGGCTCTGAAGGGTGATTGAATCTAAATCAAAGTCTATGGTTAAGAAAGTGTTCATCTTTTATGTTGAGGTATGTTGTCTTTAAGATATATCTCAGAGTCTTGTTATTTTGTTCATGTGTATGTGGTTTTTATTTGGTTTCCTTGTGCATTACATTGGGGTTTCCATGGTATAATTGAGGTTTTAATTAGTTAATTTATTAATTGAACCCCTCATGATCTTCATGGGATGCATTGAGGTTGAATATACTAGGATGAAGGCTACCCATGGGGTTTATAGTATTCCAGAACTTGGGATGAAGTTTTTAAATATTTAATTAAGGGGTTTAAGAGATTGAACCTATGATTATTATGTTTATAATATTAACATGGTTTGATGAAGTAAATATAAGAGATTTTTTATAGTTAGTTAACAAGTATTGTTAAATGAAATTTATTTTTAATTGTGTTTAATTGATAACATGGCATAAGGGGATGTATGGTATAAGGTTAATGTGTTAAAAAGTTATGATTTTTTTGGTAAATGTGTAATGTGTTAAATAATGAAGACTGTATATGCATTTAATAGACTATAATTTTGAATCTTATGTGTACTCAATGAGTATGATTTGTGAAATATTATTTGTGGTAAATTGTTAAAGAAACATATGCACATGTCTTGTTGGTATATGGTGTATTGAATTGAAGTTCTACACACATAGTTCATGTTAGGTTGAGGATCAACCCCCCCCCCCCCATATAATTCATGTGTTAGGGAGTCGGACTATGTATCTATAAACCTAAGGGTTGTATTTAACAAGACTACCTAGACTGGGGAACCAAGGTAAATGTGATATAATTTTTTGTGAAATTTTTCCCATAGTGGGATATAGAAATTAACTTATCCCAAAATACATAAGAGTTAACTATAATAGGTTGTAGTGTAATTGATGAAAATTCCTAACCCTTAGGATTGTTGAGAAAATGGTTTAAGTAAATATTGATAACTAATGGAACCTCATTAATCTCTTATTTATATTTTCATTCATTTATTACATGCATAAAATATATTTTTATATTATATAGTTTATATACACAATTTTCAGTGGCCTACTGAGTTGTACTCACACCCTACATGTGCCATGATTGGGTACCTGATCAGATTTCATGGTTTCAGGCTAGGACAATGGAAATGGCCTAATTCTAGAATGTTGATTAGGCATGGGTTTCACATGTTTGAGGGATTTGAAGATGGATTCAATACCCATTTTTGGGATTCTTAAATTTTTAATTATTTTGGATTTATATAAGAAATGGTACTGTATAACATGACATTAAATATTTACTATTTGGTTGTGGGCTTTTACCAAATTTCGGTAAATGATTGGTAATGAATGATTACTATTTTTAATGATTGATTATTTTATTTTTTACATTATGTTATGTGTCTTACATTGATAAAGATATTATATATTCCCTATAGGATCTATTAGACCCTCGATACTAGTTAGCAGCCTCTGGTATATAGGTAAGTGCATCTTAGGCCATGTGACGTATCGGTTCGAGGCACCGCTTAGTGGCTTCCCAGTTTGGGATGTTACATGATATCCTGATCAATTAATTTAGATTTTGAAAACTTCTTAATTTCATCCAAATCTAAAGTCCCTTTTCAGTTCATGCTAATCGTGAGACCATGTCTAGTTCATGAAAATTATTAGATCTTATTCAGCTCATATAGATCATGAGTGTTTCTCAAATCATATAAATCACAAGATTCCAATGGGTCCAGTTATGAATTTAAAAACACAATGTATAAAACACATCATGAGGTCCATTCATAAGACCATTAGCTAAATACTTGAATCTTAAGATCCCAGCACAAGTCTTCATTAATGATGACGTGAAACACTAATGAGATATAAATGGTGTATACTCTTTCGCATCAATAGAAACCCATTGTCCATAATTTTCCTCTGATTAATAATTTAAGAACAACTTATTTCAATTCTTAAGGACAGATTTATAGGTATTTATAGGAAAAATTACACCTCTTTAACTCCACAAATCACAATTACCCATATGTTCCACTACCTCAGCAATTAGCACTATACACTTCACTTGATCTCTAAGAATGATCACCTGTTGGATGTAGCAAGTGTTTCGTCTGTTCATCATCATTATCTTCAGGTGCTTCATATGATACCATTATGATATCCATATACAACCATTTTTCATGTGGCATTGTCTTCTAGTTCTTCAATTGACCTCATCACAAGATCAAGTAGAAATCATGTGGTGTTAGAAAAATTCTATTGAATAGATTCATGATTTTATACAGTGAGGTATAATGTAAATCATGTGGCTGAATGATTTTTAATGACTACACAATATCTCCACCATTTCCAATTTCTTCAATTTCATTTTCTTTGCACAATCTATCTGTGAGATCCACTCATAAAAATTTGGTGTCTTCAAGTACTTTTCTATAACAATCTGTTATATCCTTGTACAATCATGTGATGTATTCTTGTTCTTAAACTGTTCTATCAATGAGATCACTAAAAAACCCCATGATTTATTCAGGTACTTCATTTGATCTCAATGTGAGATCTTCTAACAATCATGCAGTTCTTCACATGACTCCATTTCATTAGGTGTTCTGACATTTTCACCCCACGATATCAATTCATACATTCACATTCCACAAGATTAGACAATGGATCTCCATGAAATAATACATTTTCACTCCATGAGATCATAAATTATAAATTTTGTGATATTATACATTCAAACTCTATGAGATCATACATCCATTCTCCATGAGATCATACATTCTATTCTCTGTGAGATAAGACATTCACACTCATTCTTCACACCTCCTTTAAAAATCATCCTTCATAAAAAACCTCAAACATTTTCAACTAATAAAATCAATACAAAGGAACACTATGAGGGATTTTTTTCAAGAGTTTTCATAGGGTCCAATTAACCATGCAATAAATTTATCCATTTTACCAAAACACAAAACACATTTCCATGGAGATACATTATTAAAGATATGATCACCTACCTGAAAAGAAATTTCATTCAACCTATTGTCCTTATAAATTTTCTTGACTTCACTGATCCATCATCATATATTGTGAAACTAACAAAAATTTCGTATCCCTTTCCTCTACTAACTCTATTTTTATCAACTTCATTTCTCATGTATCTTTCTAAAAACATGGGATTTGATACAGGTTTCCATATAATTCCTCAAACGGTTCTATTAGTATAATATAATGAAAAATTTTATTATAAAAAAAGATCAACCAAAGATTGGTGTTGATCCTAACTTCTTTATAAATCTCTTGAATAAGAACAAATAATATATTTAATAGTCTAAAGCATCTTCTTATAATGATCATCTGTTAGAGGATGAAAATTTATACTGAAATTTAAGTTAGTGATCAATTACAGAAGAAGTCCTTTATTGAACTTAGAAGTAAATATGGGATTATGGTTCTAGATAATGGAGAGAGGGACTTCATTTAACCTAAATATCTATTTGAGATATTGTCGATAAATACGATCAATGAAATTGTATGTTGAATGGGAAGGAAATGTGTAGATTTAGTTACTCGATAAAAAATAACCCAAATTGAATTATTAAATCAAGAGGTAATTGGAAATATTACCATTAAATCCATTAATATATTTTCATATTTCCATTCCAACACATGAAAAGGTTGAATAATTCCCTTAAGTAATGGAAATTATTCTTAAACCTGTTGACATGTAAAATGTTTCATAGGAACATAAGTAATATGAATTTTCATACTATCCGACAAATAAAACATGTAAATCTATTGGTATATCTTAGTTCTATAAAGATGGTTGTAAAATGGGGAACTATAAGCTTCACTCAATAGCTCTATCTTCAACTAGAAATCACATGTATCGGATAATAGTTTTCCATACATGATAACACATTTTTTATCAACATTAAACTCAATAAACATACCCTTTATGAAGGATTATACCTTTTCCTACAAAACATTATCCTCCTTATAATATTCCTTGTTTATTTATAATAAATTCACCATCACTGAAACATGAATAAAAACATAGGATTTCCCTAAATCCACAAATTCTAGGCCAAAATTTCTCAAATCATTAACTAAATTTTCATGTTCCAAATGTAATGGTTAATGTAGCATTATTTTTCCAAATAAAAGCATTGACCACTTTGTTTTATTTTCTAGTGTGGTAATTAATCATTAAATCATAATTCTTGATAAGTTTCATCCATCTTCTCTGAATCATGTTCAATTATTTTTATGTGAATATATATTTCAATGTTTTATGATCAGCATAAATGTCACACTATACTCCAAAAAAATTATGCCTCTAAAATTTTAAATAGAAACACAAAAAATAGTTCTGCATCATGTGTAGGGTAATTTATCCAATGAAGTTTTAGTTTCTATGAATCATAAGAAATTACCTGATAATTTTGCATTAGGACACAACCAATCCCATTTAAATAAGTATCATTATAGATGGAAAATTTACTATTTCTAGAGGGAAGGTCTAATACTTGATAGTTCAACAATATTCTTTTCACTTCCCAAAAAAACAAAAAATTCATTCGAATAGATGAATTTAACTTCTTTTGAATTATCTTATTCAATGGGATAGATAACGGAGTAATGTATTCAATATAACACCTATAGTAACTCACTAATCCTAGAAAACTATGAATTTATATAACATTTTTTCGTCATCACAATTCTTCAATAATACTAGTTTTAGTAGTGTCAACAGTTATTCCATCTTTAAAAATAATTTTTCTATGAAAAGTAACTTGTTACAACCAAAATTCACACTTATAAAATTTCACATATAGTTCCTTTTCTTTTATGGTTTGAAAAAAAATCATTAGGTGCCTTTCATTATCCCCATGAATTATAGAGTACAAAAATGTACCATCAATAAAAATAGAAAGAAACTTATCTAAATATTCATAGAAAAATCAATCCATAATACCCATTAATACATCTGGTGTATTAGACAATCCAAAGGAAATAAAAAAATATTGATGATCCCTGTATCTAGTTTGAAATGAATCCATCATAATTTCATCACCCTTCACCTTCAACTGATGGTACTCAGAAATCATAATAGCCTTCAAAAAATACTAATCTTAATAGCGATAATAAAACAAATAATCAATAAGTGGCAATGGATACTTGTTCTTAATAGTTATCTTATTAAAGTCTCTATAATAAATGAAAAGTCTCATTGAACCATCAATATTTTCTAAAAAATATAAGTACCCCATGGTGAAGTTCTAGGATGAATAAAACTTTTATGAAGAAATTCTTGCACCATATTTTTTATTTCCAAAATTTCTACTTCTGTAATTAAATAAGGGTGTTTACAAATAGGCATATCATCGAGTAAAAAGTCAAAATTAAACTCAAAGTCACAATTATAATTAAAAATATGTAATTTATTTGGGAAAAAATCACATATTCTTTCACTTCTAGAACATCACTAATTAGGACATTTTCTTTCTTTACAAAAACATGAGCTGGTTAATTTTCACTTCTGACTCTAAAATATTTTTAAACTTCTTGGTAGGTAATAAAAGTTATGAAATAATTTAATAAAACATTCATCGATCTACAATATATATTAACATGATAAACATAAAGCCAATGAATACCAAGAATATCATCAAATTCTACTATTGGTAGTTGAACTATATTTGCAGGAAAGACAATCCCATTAATAACAATAGTAACATCCCTATAAATATTTTTCTTGTTTATATTTCCACAAATATTTTTAACAAAAAAAATTATCTTCATATCATGAGATGATATTTATATTTTAATTGAAAATTTATAATAAATGATGGAATGCAATGATACAAAGTAAAATATGGTCTTTTCATTATTTAACGAACACATTAACATACCTATCACCACTTCATTTTATTAACCAACATCAACCATATTAGTTGAAAAATATTTTTACACTTCCTTCTTCATTCAATATTTTTAATTTACCCCATGTGTAAAAAAATCATACTGATATTGGCCAAATGTCACAACTTATTAAATTTAATAAATCATACCATTAACTATTTATTTCTTATCTGATCATTTCCCTTATAGTCATGATCTATTTAACCAAACATACTACACTCGAAGTTATTCCCAAAAATCGTAATAAATTATCGAGGCTAATTTTATACACACATATAATAGGATGGGAAATTTATTTTCTCACCTTCATAATTCTTTGATCTATTCCTCCAATTTTCCTTCCACCTAGATCTCTTTTTCTAGTTATCATTAAAAGAAAATTTATTATTAGTAAAACCCATTTCTACCTATTCATCACATCAAACATGTGACCCATATATTTTGAATTCATAGGAATCTAATTCCCTTCAAAGTAATGGATTCAAACCTGAGTAAAAATGATTAACATTTCTAACATAATCCTGGATAAATTTTGGGACGTACGTTGTAAATTGTTCATCATATACAGCCATTGAATGTCCATATTTTTTTCTTGAATTTGAAGAACTATTTTTCAATCAAAAGGTGAAAAACCATGTGAAATATTTCTCAAGGATAATATTATTAAATTCATCCCATTACAAGGAATAAATATATTCCCTTTCATTGATATTCACAATAATTAACCATCAATAGTCGACTTCGCCTTCAAATAGGTTAACAAAAAGACTTACCTTTTGATGATCTAAACAACACATAAAATTGAATATATTTTATAGATCTTTAACCAATCCTTCAACTACCAATAGGTTTGATGATCCACTAAAAGAAGTATGTGTTGTATAATAACATGATCCACTATCAATATATTCCTAATTGGTAGATCGGGTTTCTCTCTAGCATGAATACCAAAATCATTTATAGCATATGTAAACTAATCCATCACCATGAAAAAACTGCTCAGTACCAATTTTAGACATAATATGATATAAATTTGGAAGTACAACACCCTATTGGTGCCATCATACTTCAAATTCCACATTTCCTCAATGAAAAACCATTATGAACAAACATTATTTAGATGATTAACCATGATAATATTCAAATTTTATATCATTTCAATATAGCTGTAAAGAAAAATCATTCAAGGGAATACTATTAACATTTTCAGAACCTATAATATTATCTAAATCATTAATATAATGCCAACATTAAAGACAAGACCATGATCATTAAATATTCTATTATCTTAAAACAATAATTTAGTTTATTTTCAAATATTATTTTCTGTTAAGAGATTAAGAGAATTAGGTTATAATTAATACATAACAAAACCATATTTTAGAATGTGGTCACCTCTAGCCAGTATCTATATTTCCCATAATATAAAATTGTTATAAAGAAATAAGTTTTCATTTCATGACATATCTTCTCAATTTTAATCATGATATCTTCCTTATCATTAGTTGTCCTTAAAACCCAATGAAAAAAAATTAAAAACATTCTATGAGTACAAAAAATATTTTCAAGGGTCATAAAAGAAAATAATCAAACATGTTAATGTGTGAATACTTTTAAAAAAAATTCCTTTTTAAAGTTATAGTTAGGCCCAAAATAAAAATTTTACTACCAAAGAAATCATATTCTCTACCCAAATATTATCATAAAACATTTCATAAGAAAATATAAATGTAAAATAAAACTCATAAAATTTTCCTTCAAAAAAAGATGTAATCAGGAAAAAAATATCAAAGTTACACTTTTCACCTTTAACAAGTAGTAAATACATTATTTTAAAAAACAAGACCATTTATTACATTTTATCCAATCATATGAGTACCATAATAACTCATACCAATCATACATAAAACATATTGGTATGTCGGTACATCACATTTTATATCACTCTTACAAATGCAATAACAATATGGTCGACTTCTATAGAAAATGCATTGGAGAGCTATCACAAAACCACCCTTCCTTGGTTTATAATGTTACCACCCATCATAGGTTTATAATATAATCATTCATCCTTGGTTTATCATGGAAGAAACCTTCTTTGGATTATGAAAGAAATACCTATTAACATAAATAATATCCACGAACCATAATAGATTCATAAAACAAAAAATCTTGAAATTTTCAATATTAATCTCAAAACATATTCTATGCACACATAAGAAAACATTTATAGATATTTAATTTTAACCCTATTTAAAAATCCATTTTAAATACCAAAATACCATGAAAAAGGGAAATATGGTTTTTCTTTGAAGAAAACATGAAATATTTACAAGGAATCCAAAAATAAAATAACACTTATAGTGACAGGAACAATCTGTGTCACTGAATAAATTAAAATAGAACATTCTCTTCATTTCTGTTGTAAAGATATTCAATACGTCTTATATAGAAAATGTAAAAAAATTTCTTTAGGGATACATTGAAAAAATATATATAATGTGACTGAAAATTTTTTCTATAAATTATTTAATGTCTATTTAAATACATCCATAAACGGATTTTTTAAAAATATGGACATGGAAGAAGAAATTTTTTAAGGGAAATTTAAACGGTGATTATCTAAAATAAAATCCCTTATATAAAAACTAAAAAAGATTTTGTATATTTTTTTAAATAGTTTTAAGAAATTCAAATATGGTTAAAATGACCTTTATCATACACTTAAGTATAAATAGTAATTTTCTTGAAATATTTAGAATAACATTTAATAAAAATATTTAGAAACTAAATCATTAAAACTTTTTTAAACAATTTTTTAACTAAAATGATCCCTTACCTCGAGGAAAATTCATCATGTATGGTCTTTATAATCCTAAATAAATAAAAAACATTAATTATTTAAAAAATTTAGAATCTTTTTCTGGTTTATTATTAATTTAATTTCACATATTACCATTTTATATACAATTACATAATCCATAAAGTTTACAAGAAATATTCTGATGATATTTGGCTTATTTGTCCAAAATGACTTCGATAGAATGACTATGGTCAACGTGATAATCATTTCAACGTATCAAAAATAATAATACTGACATAATTATAATTTTTATACATCAATTATAATTTAATATTGTAGTAATATGGTGCTAGAAATCATAGAGATGGTGACTTCTACATTTAAATTTTCATGATTACAAGGAATCAAATCCAACACATGAGCATCGGGCTAGTTGCAGAGGACTCTCTAAGTGCATCTACGAGACCCTGGTTTAAAACCAGGTAGAGGAATAAATCTGGGAACTATAGTAGTACCGTACCAGGTTCTATAGTAGTACTGTACCAGGAATTGTAGTAGGATAGTGTGGGTTCTGTATCAAGTTCTATAACAGGTAATGTTTGGTACTGTAGTAGTCAGAACTATTCATCTAGTTCCACTAGTTCGGGATTCATGTCCTTATGTCCTTCAGGACACCCCTGACTTCAGGTCAGTAAGGCTTTCAGGCCACCTTTAAGGCCATAAAGCCACCTCAAGGCCTTTGGCCCACCTCAAGGCATTTGGGCCACCTGATTTGCAAATGCTGAGATAGATTCTATAAGGAACAAATTCCAAATGAGGATACAAGAGTAGGAGCATTAAAAAAATTACGGATCACATATTTGGAAGAATGAGTGGGTATAGAATTTTCCATTGGCATCGGGCAAGTGTGTATCTGCACAGGACAACTAGTTGAACATCAATGTAAAGGTGGAGAGCTAATCAGGATGCAGATGCTGGGAAGGGGCATATTCAAGTAGTCATAGTCTTTATGATTTCCTTGAGACCTACAAGTCCTATAATTTATCCAAGCCCACAAGAAATGTATTATCTAAGCCTACGGGCCTTTCAAGGGTTACCCTCATCCGTTGAAAGGGGGGTTATAAAAAATAAATAAAAAAGAAGGTCTTCGGGCCATTCAGGCATGGAATCAAATCTTAAAGAACCGATTAGTTCAGTATTCCTATTAAAACAAATATATACATGATTTGTGTCTGACACAAGTATACACTAATTAAAACATAATTTTCTTCTTTCAAGGATAAATTTATTCCATCTAGTATATCCCTTCATGTATTTCATAGTACACTTCTTGTATTAATGGGGAATGGAAACATAATAAGGGTATGATCAAAAACTCTATAAGGGTAAATTATAGTGGAAGAAATAATTAATAAATTATAATAATCATTATGGCATTTTAAATAATTGACCACACATACCATGTAATAAATAAACTAAGAAAGATTTACATAAAAAATATGTAAAGGAAATAACTATAAACACATGTCATTCATGTAACTAGATAATGCATAGTCAATATTGTAAGGTAGGAAACTAAAACACATGCCATTTAATCATCAAAATGAAAATGAAATTTACCCATAGATATTTCAATGAAAAATATCACGTATTATAATAAACGAAACTAAATGAGGGTAATGATTAATTATTGGAGTCCATGATTCCTATGTACATGATATATTAACCTTTAAGACCTTTCAGAAGACATTTTCCAACATATCGAGTAAAACCCAATGAAATTTTTACAACTACTTTTCCCCATAACACTACCAAATCATCGAGGGGATATCTATTATAGGGCCCCACTCATTTCATACCTTTCAAAAAAAAATACTCATATAGAATAACAAAACTAAATTATATTCCTTATCAAATATGTATATTGAATAAAGTATATGGATTTATCAATATTTACACAAATAATAAAATAACATTAAATGTAAACACCATATGAAAACATATATATGCTTCAATCAATATGAAAAACCATGAAAAATGATATGGATAATTATAGGGAATTCAATGTCAAATGATCGTAGAAAATTGAGTATTTTATTGGGACTGAAAGGAATCAAAGAAGTCAATGTGGATATTATCCTCAGACAAATTAATCATAAACCATATATAGGATAAATAAGGACGGTATCAATACTACATATCACAAGTGGAGGAAATAATAAATGTTTTTTTCTTTGATGAATAAAGATACTATAGAAATATATTTTAAAAATTTTCTTTAATAAAATATACTTTTTGTTTTGAAAACCCATTTTGAAAAGACCTTTTATTTGATAATAAAATTTTAAAACATTTTCTTTAAAATGTATCCTTTTAAATACAGAAAGGAATCTTCACAGAAATTATGGTGGGTAAATACATACATGTCATATAAGTTAAAAGGAACATTCCTTTTTAATGGTAAAAATGTTAGAAAAATTCATTTTTTAGACTGTGATAAGAATATTCCTTTGAAAAAGTGTGTAAAAGACAAAAGGGGTAAAATTTTCATTAATATGTCATTTTTGAAAGGTAAAAAACATTTTTTGAAAACATTTTTATAATGCAGGGAATTTAAAATAAAATAGGTTCTCTAACCATAGTGATAAATAAAGTCATGTTTTCTTAAAAACTTTTTCTAAAACATTTTATGTTTCAAAGTGTGAGAAATGGCAGTATTATTTGATAAGGTTAATAAATAAATGGAGGACAATAAAATGAAACGGATTATTAGACAATAATAAAATAATTATCTTTGATGAAAATTCATGTGTAAAAATTCCTAAACAAAATGAAATTGTAAATTAAACCACTGAAAATATTATAACATTGAAGTGAGAGTCAATAATTGAATAGATTATGTGTACCAATTGTAAATCCAAAAATGGAATTCGAAATAAATAGATAGATAGTAAAATTTATTATACACGTAATCATATAATATTAATGTTGATGAGGTAGTAATATAACCCAATGGAAATAAATTTGGTTATGAAGTTCATTTCCACTTGGAAAATTATATTTCAAATCCCCTTTGATGAAATTAATTAAATTGAAACTCAAAATATCATTAAGAATGAATATATTAGGATATTATATGAAAATGTGTTAGTATTTACACCATCTATAAGAAATTAGGTTCACAACTATAACGTTATTATTTCAATAGAAGGATAAAAATCACAAAAGGAAGTTATATTTCAAAGATAATCATTAAAAATGTTCTCAAGGAGAATAATCTTTAAACATTACAAAGTCTCTCATTCCACTTTGAAACATTTGAATCATAATATCCATTATGTTACAATAATAAATAAAACATATAAAATCCTGAGGATAAAGATATTAATGATATAACATGTCAAAGGTTTATATATACACCATATAAAATAAACGAGTTGTCTAACAACAAATAAGTCCTAGTGGAATGTGAATTTAGATGAAATCTCTTACAATTCATTTACTTTTGATCGAAAGTACTTTAGCATCATATATAATGGTATTAATAGTGTTAATAAATTATTATTTATGAATATTCACGTTTTTAATATCATATATTATCTTATTATAATATCTTATTACCCATTTGATAATAATCATCCATTATTTTAACTATTTCAGGTGTTAATTGCCTAGTTTGTCATGTATGTTTTATATTGTTACTTGTTGTTCTTGTAATGAGTTCATAATATATATCATTTGAAATAGGATATATATATATATAATATATTTATTATATATGTATTTATAATAATCTATAAATTTTGAAGATAATAAAATAAATGCACCATTCATGGAGATGGTAGGTCTTACGTACAAATGAACACAACATTCATTTATTTGTTGTATCAAAAGAATGAAAATTATATATATTTATATAAATATATATATATTAAAATTATATGTATAATATATATGTATTTGTTTAAAATAGTTTTATTATAACCATCCTTTATATGTTCAATGTATAGTGTGGACGAGTCACATCGATTTGTGGAGATGGCAGTCCAGACTTCCCCGAATGATGTTATCTTATTTACAAAAATTAGAGTTCATAAATTTATGTGTTATAAGGGAATTAAAAAAGTATAAATACATTATAAATATCATTTATAACATATAAAAACATATTTAATGTCATAATTCCCATATATGAAATGTCTCAAAAGAAATATGAAAAACATTGTTTCATGAGGCAGTAGTCCATTGTACACATAAACAGTAATGTTGTTACCCATTAGATAGAATTGTGTGTATGTGTAGGTAAAAACATTAACATAAAAACATCTAAGTATATTTAGGATACTTTTTTATATTATGTATTAATGGAATAGGTCTAATTTAAATATGGGAGAAATAAATAAAACAAAATATCTTATGGATGGATGCTACCACATAACCAGGTAACTCCTTTTAGTTTCCACGAAAGGGATTCCATAGATGGATTTATAAAAAAGATGAGGATTATAGGTTTTGGGGATTTATTTTTAGTAACTATTTTGGTAGATCATATTCAATCCAAATATTCTTGATATGTGTGAGGAAGTGGGACTCTTGAGTTCCTTTTTACAGTGGAGGAGGAGTGGTACTCTTATAAATTTTAGAAAAGGTAATTCCACCCATATTTTTCAACGATAAGTTGGATCCAATAATAGTTACAATTAAATAAAATGGAGGATATGGTATAAATATGTCCATCCAATGTATTTTGGACATGTTTCTTGGTCATTTTGGCCCTTAAGTTTATGGTTTATTCCTTTGTTAATCCTAATTTCACCTTAATTGTTCTAATTAATTTTAATTATTTTCAGAATTATTTTTAGTAAAAAACTAATTTGACCATATTAGACAATATATATTATAATTATTCCAAATATTTAATCCATTTTTCCAAATTATAATAACACAAGTGTCCGAAGATAAGTTAAAATTAATCCCACAGATAACATGATAATGCAGGTTTTAAAAGTAAATAAGTTCAAAAGATTTCTAGGTTGTTATATCTAATTTCAATGTGAAATTGATTCCAATAACTAAAATTGGAATAATTAATAAAAAATTGATATAAATAAACTTTAAAACAAATTTAAAATATAATTTATTTATATACATAAATTATATTAAAAAGTATGTTATATTAAAATTCAGTATTTTCTACTATTCATTAAAAATTGAAAATTCCTGGAAAAATACCAAAAAATCACCCTAACCAAATTCTTGTGTTTATATTTCAAATATGAAGTCTATTTTGACTCATAATAGCTAAAAATTTTCCAAAACATTGACTTCAATATTATTCTTTATTAAAACGCGAAAAAAGTTCTTTTATAAAAATATAGGTTTTTATGTGTAAAATTGGGTTTGTTCTTATATTATGCCTATAAAATCTACTGAATGAATGTAAAAAATAATTGTATGGATATATAAAAAATATATTTTATTAATATCATTCACAAATTTTAATTTAATTAATTTATTAGGATAAAACAACTTTGTGAGCATAAGAATAGTTTTCTATAAAAATATTCCCATTATATTAAATTGGTTCTGATATTCATTTCCAAATAATTAGTAACAAATGAAATCATTTTTCTGTTTTTGTAAGACATATATTTTCATAATTTAGTTAATCATATTTATAAGTGCTAATTTAATGTCTATGTTATATTTTTTTATATAAAATAATAATATTTCAATAATATATTATTGTTTGGTAAAACTCTGTCTTGCATATAATGTAAGATTTTAAATAAATTCCTCATTGTGGGCGATGCTAGATAACTAAATGTTGTGTGAATTTAAAGTTATAAAATATATTAAATTAATTTAAAATAGTAAATATATTATCAAGGCTCAGGATATTATATTCCCTAACATGCTTGGTGTTGTGTGTCATGCATTCTATTAAATAAGATGTTCTTAATTTTGAAATTTTGGTTGTTACATTCTCCCCACCATAAGTAATCGTGTCCTCACAATTTAAACTCTATATTGGTAATAAAATGTTATATATTTTCAAAGTTGAAATATCACATCATGAGATGGGCTCATAAAACAAACTATAGAAAATAGAGATTGATAAGTACAATGGTTAGGTGTAATAACATATAACCAGGTCACTAAGTAGAAAAACATAAGTGGAAGGTATAGATACATACATATAGGTAAAGAATAAATATTTTTATGGATTGATTGAGGTCATAAATTACAAAAATTTGAACGATCAATGGAAAGTTTAGGGCCTCAAATCAATAAATCTGTGATGATGTAAAAGACCATCGGTTAAATAAAAATCAAGGTGTTGGAAAACATTTTTTTTATATTTGATCCTTTTCATAATTTTGAGTAATTATTTTACTGCCTAAGTATATATAGAAATATAGTACTTTATATATTTATAGAAATATTATTTTACCCTTTTCTTTTTCTATGATCAAATTATAATTCATCCCTTACTTTAACAAATGGTTATCCAAAAATTAAATTTGTTCCATAAAGTACTAAACTAAACATTTAATGAATAATAAGGCCCACGAATAGTAAAAAGTATTTTAATTTGTCTCTAACTATTCTCCAAAAAAAATATGGTTAATATATTAATACCTTATCCTAAAAGTTACACTACTAGTTTATTATTAATATATATTAATCAAATTATTTAACTAAAAACAATGACATATTAACTAGGAAATTATGTTGGTCAGTGGTTGGCATGAAACCTTTATCGTCCTTCAACCATGGTTTCATGACCCGCGTTCTTGTCAAAGTAGATTGGTTTCCACCCATAATACATGTTTTTCTTTTCTAAAACCATATTAATATAATTTCCAAAATAAATATGATGAACATCATTGAAATTTAATAATTAAATAGAATTTTAACTATATTTCTCAATACAACCACAATGAGTAAATACTTTATCCATTTATTTCCACAGAAGAACTTCCTTGTTTTATGGTCGAAACTTTTGAATAGGGAATTTCATTAAACTGAAAACCATAGTGTGAGAATCAATTATAATATTAGAAATACCATATAATCATTTTTAGGATTTCTAAATCTTGAAAAATTATTTTCAATCTAAAGACACTTGAGGTTTAACATAGTCTATTAATTTCCATTATCTATTCAAATACATTATAATGATTTGAAAAAGAAAATTTTAATTATCCAAAGCATATCTCAATAGCGTGTCAAAACAAGTGCGTATTAATGTTAATTATCGTATCCCATGCTATGTTAATTCAATCCCGACACACCTAGCAAGAGTTTTTACCCCAAGGTATATATGTACCCGAGCCACATCCACTTGAAGTATTTAGAAACAGATGTATTACTAGGAAAACCGTATAATTTATATCTATCCAAAACATTAGGATGTTCTTCTATACTTATCCTAAAATTCTATCATAGGGTTATTATCTCTAATCAATGTTTTCCTAAATCTAGTTCCCATGGATTCTACAAAATTTACATTGATACCAATTGTAGCGACCCAACCCTAGAAATCATAAAGCTAGTGTCTATTACTATTACATTAGTATGATGACAATTAATAAAATCATAAAGGACTAATCAGTTTATTAGTCCTGTTAATCCATCAACATACATGAGTTATGTATTATAAAACAATAAACTAATTACAACATAATTTTTTTCTATTGAGGATAACTTTATTCCATGTAGTATATCCCTTCATGTATTTCATAGTAATCTTCTTGGATTCATGGGTAACAAAAACATAATAAGTGTGAGATCAAATGCTGAGTAATGGTAAAGTACATCACAGAAAATAATAAATAAATTAGAATAATAATTATGGCATGGTAAATAACTAAACATATATACCATGAATCAACAAACATAGAAGGAAGTGCATAATAATATGGAATATTATAACATGAAATACATTCCGGTCAAGTATCTAGATTAGAAATGGTCAATATGGAAGGTTAATAGATTGAAACACATTCCATTTAATAAATGAACTGAAAATTAAATGTATCTATAGATATGTCAATGTAAAATCTCATGAATGACTAATAATTTCAACTAAATAATGTAAATTCTTAACTATTTGATGTCATGTTTCCTAGGTACATGGTACCATTACCATCAATGCCTTTCAAAATGAGTTTTACAAAATATTGGGTAAAACCCATCTAATTTGTGCAACTAATTCATCTCATAAGACTACTACGGAATTGATGGGATATATATAACCAGGACACACCCATGTCATACATATCCAAAGTTATCCTCATTTTAAGTAATCAGAACAAAAAATATGCCCTATCAAATATACGTATTTGATAAAGGATACAGATTTATCCATATTTCTCCAAATAATAAAATAACATAAAAGTAAACAACATATAAGAAATGGTTAAGATTCATGAAATAACCATATCAATGAAAATGATATGGATACTTAGGAGAAATTCAATATCAAATGATCATATAAAATTGAATATTTCAAGGGGACTAAAAGGAATCAAGGATGTTAATGTGAAAACTATCATTAAAAAATCAATTATAGATCATCCAATGGATGAATAATGATGGTATTAATACAATATGTCCAAATTCGATTTAAAAAATAATGTTTTTTTGGTTTATGAATATGAAATTCTATAAAAACATCTTTTAAAAAACATTCTTGAAGAAAATATCATTTGGTTTTGAAAAAACATTTAAAAAACCTTATCATGTAAATTCAATTTTGAAAACATTTTCTTTAAAAATCAACCTTTTAATCATGAGAAAGAATATTTAATTAAATGGCATAGGTTAATCTATACATGTCGTACGAGGTAAGAGAAAAATTCCATTAGTACTATAAAAGGGTTAGAAAAATTAATTTTTCATAAAGCGACAACAAGAATGATTTGAAAAAATGGGTAAAAGAAAAAAATAGTAAAATTTTGTTTTCTAAATTATTTTTAATGATTTAAAACCTTTTTTTAAACTTTTTTTAGTCAAAAAGGTTTTTTTGAAGAAAATAGGTTATCTGACTAAAGAGAGAAATAAAGTCCGTTTTTTTAAAAGATTTTATATTATGAAGAGTGGAAAATGGAACTATTATTTGATAAAGTTCATGAATAACCAAAGGGGAGTAAATAATGGTTTTATTATACAATTATAATATAATTTCCTCTAATGAAAATTTAGGTGTAAACAATCCCTAACAAAATGATATTGTAAATTGAACCCTTGAAAATATTAGAATGTTGATGTTATATTAATCAATGTGTATATTATGTTTTTCAACTATAAATCCACATAAGGATTTAGAAATAAATCAATAGATAGTCATTGTAACTTTACACATTATCATATAATTTTAATTATAATGAGTTAGTAGAACAACCAAATGAAAATAAATTCAATTATGAAGTTATTTTCCACTCGGTAACTTTTAACTCAAATTCCTAAACATGAAATAATTCAAATTGAATATAGCAACCCATACTTTACATATATGGTTAATACATAAAAATTGAAGCATACTTATTACAACATATAACAAAACCATGAAAGGACCATATATGTATAGTGTCTTTAGAAACTGGGAAACATAAACAACTGGTTCATAAAGCATCTACAATGTCTCCCATTTATTTCATCATATCTATAGTCCCTTTTTGTCATATCATACTTAATAACCTTCTTCCTGACCTGGGAAATGAAAACATACAAAAGGGTGAGCTCAAATGCTCAGTAAGGGTAAATAAAATAAATATCAATCACATCAAATTTATAAGAATATAACATTTTGGAAATATTACCCTGCAAAAGAGATCATAATTTCATAACATGGGATAAATCATGGTAGTTAAATGTAATCCCAATAATCATAACATAAAACATGAAACGTTGTGGAATACACACATAATCATAGATAATCATTTATTATTAGTCAAGACTCATATCCAAGACTATCTTAGGGGACAAAGTCCATTTCTGAACAGAGTTCACTCCTTGTTTCAGTCTTGTTTCACTGAACCGGTTTAACCTGCCGTTCCATCAATGTCTATATCATGAGATATAAAATATTTAACCAATGCATTGGAGGGAGATATATGTCCCACCCATCTTATAATGATACCATTCTTATGTGTGCCACAAAATCATAAAGCATACATCATAGCATAACCCATGTAATACAAATGGGAATCTTAAACATCATGAAATCATAAAACAATTCATATAAGATAAAGGAATTCATAAAAATATTTCCATCACAACATAATCAAATCAATGTAATAATATGGATATAAAAATAACCCTATATTATCTTCGATTGAAAATAATTACGATAAAACACTTGAACTCCATTCTTGAGGAAAATATCCTTTCTACTTCAAAAAAAATTTTAATTTCCTAACATGTCATACAATTTTAAACTAAAAGAAGTTTATAAAAAATAAACATGAAAACTTGTAAATTAAGATTCATGAAAATAATGTTTTAACAATCCATTCATGCGGTATAATTTAAAAAACATTCTTTTCGTACTTTTGTCGGAAAAGTCAAAAAGTACCTCGTACGAAAAATGACAAAAGATTCCTTTCATATATTTTACTAAAAACTCACCGATGGGTAAAATTAGATTTTAAAAATTGTAGGTGGATGGAAATAATATTAAATATTGAGGAAACATGGATGTGGATGATAAAATACACCCCAGTAAATACAAAAGTATAACAATCTCGGATAAAAATGAGATTGTGATATTTTCCCTTACCTTAGGTTTGATTTGCTTCGTAAGTGTCCGAACCTCATGTATAATAATTTAAATAATGTCATTGACTTATTCCAGAATCATACTCAATGTTATGATATCATATATGGTCATATTTATAGCTTATTATTAGTAATATTTCATTGCTACTTGTTATTCGGGTGTTTATTACATTTTTGTTCTTATGCATGTTTTGTCGAATAAATTCTTATACCTCTTTTTAGGTTATAGATACCACATTTCCAGAATGGTATTAGTGTACTATATACCATATTTATTCATTCAATTCATTTATATATTCATTATGCAATTAAGATCACGTAGAACGAATCACATCACATCATGGAGACGGTATTCCGTACATACGAATGAGCGATGATAATGTTCCCATGATCGTGGAATTTTATTGGAGTGTATGTATGCTATTTCCGAATCAATACCACTTTAAAATAGTCATATATAGTTATTTATTTGCACCATTATACCCATCCAAGTAAGGTGGTGGTGGAAAACAGATTACACCACGGTGTGGAGACGATATTTCGTACGTACGCACACGCGGTGATTTCATTTTATGTAGGATGGATAAGAGGTGAAATAGGGTTGTTTAATATTTATAATAACACATCAGTATATGAGGGATACTGATGTTATTACCTCATAATGAAACAACTAAATAATAGGTAGTAGAAGAAGAATGGAACGTGAAGAAAACGGTAGAAGGTATTACCTCTTTCTCGAAGTGCATCCTTTAAACTTTCTCTTATGGCACTAGAGTTGGTTTTTGAGAATACCAGTACATCTATTAGGTTTCTAAGGAAGTGGAGAAGTGAAATGGGAAGGGTTTGTCTGATCTTGAAGGCTCAAATTGGTGTGAGGAAGAGAGGGAGGAGGTGCCCTTTTATAAGGGAGCAGAGGGGCAACATTGGAAAGTGTGGAAATATTATTTTATTATAAACATATATTCGGTTTCAATAGGTCCAAAAATAATTAAATATAAAGATAATATTACTCATAGTAGATATAAAATCATCCAATCAGAATTGGACATGTTTGGAAAATATTTTAATCATTATAATCTTATTTATTTAAATCATTTATTAATGAGGTAAATAATTCATCATTATTGTCTCAAAAAAAATTTAATTTATTTGGTGTCCATAATTATTTAAAAAGATATCATTATATAGGAAATCGTTTTATCTTTCCAATGAATATTTATAGTCAAAAATATAATTTTTATAACCCCTTATAAAAATTAATTACTAAAAGATTTTTGTTAATGCCAATTTTGTCTTTACATTAAACTAATTAATCCAAATTGTCATTGTCACTACCAAGTGGCTCAATGGGGTCCCAAAGTCAATCCAAGGATGCCTATGGTCGGCCACTACTCATCCATTAAGGTTAGTACAAGTTTCAAGGTAATTTTGAATTATTATAATATTTTTTAATCCTTGAATTACCCTATTTACCTTTAACCGTAGTAAATAAAAATTACCGTAGTTATTATTCATAATATCAAAAAAAATAAAAGTAACCTATTAACTTAATTTGGACCCAATGATTCCAAATATGGAATCCATTTTTCGAAATTTAAAACACAAAAGTTAGAGTAATTAATTTAAAATTAATCATGTTGTTAGGCAAACGGGTTTTAAAAGTTAAAACATTGCCAAAGATTGAATTGTTTTTACCTATGAATTCAATGTAAAATTAATTCTAATGAAATAAATTATATTAAATGGTAAAAATATATTCTATTTATACTTTAAAAACATTAAATATTAGAATTTAACCATATAAAGTATTGCTGTGAAAAAAGTTGTTTTAATTAAAATATAGCGTGTTTTTACTATTCATTAAAATATGAAAGTTATCAGAATAATATGAAAAATTTATCAAAAGTAAATTTTTATATCTTGACTCTAAATAATATTTTTATTCTGTAAAATTGAACTTATAAACTTGTAAAAAACTAGATTTAATGTGGGTGCACTATTAAAAGGCGCTAAAACTGCATTTTTTGAAAAATACTTCTTTTATCAAAAAAAACATATTTTGTTTTCTTACCTTATTCTAGAAAATGTATAAGGTGAATTAAAATGTTATAAATTTCCAAATTCATTTAACACAATTCGTAACGGCTAATATTATAATATATCGTTGTTTAGTGAAACTCGGTATTGCGTACGATGCAAGCTATCAAGGAAGGTCGTGGTTGCGTGTAAAGAAAGTCAAGCTAGTGTTGTGTGTTGTGAAAGATTCTTTTGATGATTTATATAACATAAAAACTAAATATTTCTCATAAAAGTCTCGGGTGTTATATTCTACCCCCCTTAAAATGTATTTCCCCCGCGAAATTTGTCACATTGTAACAAAAAGATGAGGATACCTCTCCCTCATCATATCCTCAAGCTCCCATGTAGCTTCTTATAATTGGTGGTTCCTCCATATAACTTTCACCATGAGAGTGGTCTTGTTCCATTGGACTTTTTCGCTATGATCCAGAATCTCTATCAGCTGTTCTTCATAAGAAATATCTTGCTCCAGCGGTATAACTTCTGAGATGAGTACATGTGAAGGATCATGTATGTGCTTTCTCAGGAGAGATACATGGAACACATCATGAACTGGAGAGAGATTCGGTGGAAGCTCCATTCGGTATTCTACCTTCCCAACACGATCCATAATTTCAAAAGGACAGATATATCTAGGGCTCAACTTTCCCTTCTTTCCAAATCTCATGACCCTCTTCCAGGGATATATTCTTAAGAACACTTTATCACCCACTTCAAACTCTAGGTCTTTTCATCGGTTGTCGGCATAACTTTTCTGTCGACTCTGAGTTGCTCTTATGTGTTGTTGAATAGATCTGACCTTTTCTTCCATTTCATCAATGAGATCTAGTCCTAATAGCTTTCTTTCCCCAACATCTTCCCAGCAAGTTGGAGTCCTTCTTTTCTTTCCATAGAGAGCTTCATAAGGATCCATTTGAATACTGGAGTGAAAGCTATTAATATATGAAAATTCCACCAAAGGTAGGTGTTAATCCCAACCACCTTTGAAATCTATAGATCATTCTCTCAACATATCTTCTAGAGTTTGAATTGTCCTCTCAGACTGACCATCTGTCTGAGGATGATAGGCAGTGCTGAAACTCAACTCTGTATCTAGAGTATGCTGAAGAATTCTGCAAAAAATTGAGGTAAACCTCAGATCCTGATCAGGTATAATAGAAAGTGGTACTCCATGCAATCTTACAACTTCCTTTACATATATCCTGGAAAGCTGATCTAGAGATAAATCCTCCCTAATAGAAATGAAGTGTGCAGACGTTGTAAGATGATCAACTATGACCCAGATATCATTATTGCCTTTGGATGTTTTAGGAAGTCCGTTGACAAAGTCCGTAGTGATGTTTTCACATTTCCATTCAGGTATGGGTAATGGTTGTAACATCCTCTTAAAATTCTGTCTCTCAGCTTTAACTTTCTGACAAACGAAGCATCGAGAGACATATTCAACAACATCTATTTTCATACCATCCCACCAGAAGTACTCTTTCATATCCCTATACATTTTCGTGCTTCCCGGATGAATAGAGAATGATGAACTATGAGCCTCATCCAGAAGCTCCTTATTTAATTTGTGGATGGGAGGAACACAAACATGATTCATGAACTTTATTATCCCATCACAATCAAGGTTGAATTCAGGAACATTTCTCACCTTATTTTGTAACTCGACATCTTCTTTCTGTGCCTATTTAATCTTCACATGTATAGATGGTTGAACATTTATTTGAGAAAGATACGATTTTTCCCCTTCCATTATAATTCCAAGATCCATCCTTTGTAAATCCATAAATATTGGATCTTTTGTGATCCTCCTCATGAATATTCTAGCATGGTCTTGTCGACTTAATGCATCCTCCACCTTGTTTTCTTTCCTAGGGTGGTAATGAATTGAGAAATTGTAATCCTTAATCAGCTCCAACAATCTTCTTTGGCGCATATTTATCTCCTTTTGTGTGAAAATATACTT
Organism: Viscum album; assembly: GCA_963277665.1. Lineage (NCBI taxonomy): Eukaryota > Viridiplantae > Streptophyta > Magnoliopsida > Santalales > Viscaceae > Viscum > Viscum album. The sequence goes on along the minus strand of OY728155.1, from coordinate 1,135,272,786 downwards.
TAAACGTTTATGATTAGTATAAATATCACTCCTTTCACCATAAAAGTAATGCCTCCAAATCTTTAATGCAAAGATTACTGTAGGTAACTCTAAATCATGAGTTGGGTAATTTTGCTCATGGATTTTCAACTGTCGTGAGGCATAAGCAATCACCATATCATTTTTCATGAGAACACATCCCAACTCCTTCTTGGTTGCATCACTGTAGATCCAACCCTTTCTCCACTGCAAGGTAGTGTGAGCATAAGTGCACTGGCTGACCTTCTTTTTAGCTCTTTGAAATTCTCTTCACATTCCTCTATCTAAACAAACTTAACTCCTTTCCGAGTCAACATGGTGAGTGGATTAGATAATCATGAAAAATCTTTCACAAAATGTCAATAATATCCAGTCAAACCATGAAAACATCAGATCTCGGTTACTATTTTTGGTCTCGACCATCTTTCGATAACCTCTGTTTTTGCTGGATCCACAGATATCCTCTCTTTTGAGATTATGTGACCCAAAAATGAAACTTTTTTAAAGCCAAAATTCACACTTGGTAAATTTGGCATAAATATTATCTTTTCTTAGGGTCTTTAATACAATTCTCAAGTGATATTCATGTTCTTCCTTTTTTCTGTGAATAGACAAGAATATTATCTATAAGTACTACCACAAACTGATCAAGATAGTCTCTAAAGACTCTATTCATCAGATCCATGAAGATATCAGGGGCATTAGTAAGACCAAATGGCATCACTATAAATTTATAGTGTCCATACCTTGTACAGAAAGATGTCTTTGGTATATCCTCCCTTTTAACCCTTAATTGATGATACCCTAAACGAAGATCAATCTTGGAAAAGTATTGAGCTCCGCGTAGTCGGTCAAATAGGAAATCAATGCGTGGGAGAGGATATTTGTTCTTGACTGTGATCTTGTTAAGATCTCGATAATCAATGCAGAGTCTCTTTGATCCATATTTCTTCTTAACAAACAGAACAGGTGCTCCCCAAGGTGACACATTAGGGCATATGAATCCTTTATCAAGATTCTCTTGGAGTTTCTTCTTCAATTCCTACAACTCAATTGGGGCCATTCTATAAGGAGTCTTTCAAATAGGCAAAGCACCCGTTACGAGTTCTATTGAAAACTCAACTTCATGATTTGGTGGAAGACCTGACAATTCCTCTGGAAAGACATCATCAAATTCCCGTACAATGGAAACATTCTTAATCGTGAGTTTCTCACCAACCATTTGAGATAAATAACCTTCATTTAGTAGAATCAAGACCCATAAGATAGAAGAAATTTCCACTGGAAGGTTATGTTCATCCTTGCATCGATAGACGATCATATATTGATCTGGAATATGAAATGTGACTTCCCTTATTTGGAAATTGATATGAGCTCCATATAAAGAAAGCCAATACATGCCAAGAATCACATCAAATTCCACTATAGGAAGTATTACAAGATTTTCAGGAAGCACTTTCCCAAAAACATCAATCGGAGAAGAATTATAAACTTTTGATGTGACAGTTGTGCCATTAGGGGTTGTCACAGCTAACTCAACATCTAATTGTTGATGTAAAATGACGATACCCTTAGAAAATTCTTCAAAAATAAAAGATTGGGTGGATCCAGAATCAAATAAATCATTTTCTACTTTATAGTGTATGGTAAGTGTACCTCTCACCACTTCGTTGTCTTACTCCACATCGCCGATAATAATTTCATGTTACTTTCCTTTGTCTTTGGCCTTAAGAGTTTGTTGACGTCGATTATCATCATCAACCCTTAGATTTGGGCATTGATTGGAATAATTCCCCATCTCCATGAACTTGAAACATTGATGTGTAGTAGGTTCATTCTGTGTATCCCTTCCTTTGTATGCATCATTAGACATCTTCTTCCCATTATTTCGACATTCAATTGCTCGATGACCTTCTTTTCCACACTTATTACATTTGATTGTCCCCTTAAGACAATTTCCTCCATGATTATTTCCACACTTTGAGAATAAGAGAAAACTCATCTTCTTTTCAGTGTGGTCTTTATATTTTCCTTTGAATTCCATTTTCCTCTTCTTATCAAACCCATGTGACTGATGGGTTACACCAATCTCAATCTCAACATTGAGTGCACATCGAATAATTTCCACTTAGCTATTGAAGTCCCTTATGGCTAACGCCCTTCGAAGACAAGGTTTGAAGCTACTAAAGAATCGATTGATCTTAATCTCAGGTTGGATAATAATTCCGGAAGCGTACCTTGCAAGTCTTGAAAAATTTGCTTCGTCGGTGCCAACATATTCATCATCATTTTGCTTCAGTTCAAGAAACTCTTTCTCTATCTTTGTTCGAAGAATACGAGGTAAATACTTATTGAAAGATACGTTCTTGAACTCATCCCATTCCATGGACTCAATTTCATCCATTTTCCTCGTATTCTTAATAAGATTCCTCCATTGATCAGCATCACCTTCCAAACGATACACTACTATGATGACATTATCATGATCAGAACATTGAAGAACTGAAAATATCTTTTCAGTGGTACGGATCCATTGTTCAGCCACTAATGGATCAGAAGACCCGCTGAATGAAGGTGGATGCTGCCTCATGAAGGATTCAACAGATTGTTTCTCCTTCCTTTTCTCATTTGGAAGTCCTGCATGATTCATAGCTTGAGAATGTTGTGTGAGCATGGATACAATATTTTTCATTCCAAGTCCCATATTTTTTGGTTGCATAGGGGGACAATAATTGCATTGCCCTTCGCATTCTGCATTAACACGGTTCCTTCGGGTTCCAACCATTGACTAAAACCAAGAAGAATAGTGTGAGAAACACTAATTATAAAAAGAAAACCACATAATCAAGAACAAAATTTTACACTTAAGGTCTTATCATAGGTTGTTCATGATGATTTCTAAAACACTAAGATTGTGTTCTATGCTTAGACATATCCTTAGGTTTCTTACTAAGGCATTCACATCCTAGTTTGCAAAGGCAAACTATACCTTTCCTCTGATACCAACTATAGTGAACAATCTTTACATACATGGTTAATACATCAAAATTGAAGCATACATATTAAAACATATAACAAAACCATGATTGGACCGTATAGGTATAGTGTCTTTAGAAACTGGGAAAAATAAACAACTGGTTCATAAAGCATCTACACAGTCTCCCATTTATTTCATCATATCCTTAGTCCCTTTTTGGAATATCTTAATTAATAACCTTCATCCTGACCTGGGGAAAGAAAACATACCAAAGGGTGAGCTCAAATGGTCAGTAAGGTTAAACAAAATAAATATCAATCACATCAATTTTATAAGAACATAACATTTTGGAAATCTTACCCTGCAAAAGAGATCATAATTTCATAACATGGGATAAATCATGGTAGTGAAATGTAATCCAAATAATCATAACATAAAACATGTATCTTTGTGGCATACACACATAATCATAGAGAATCATTTCATATTAGTCATGACTCATAGCCAATACTATCTTAGTGGACAAATTCCATTTCTGAACTGAGTTCACTCCTCGTTTCAGTCCGGATTCCCTGAACTGGTTTAACCTGCCATTCCAGCCATGTCTATCACATGAGATATAAAATCTTTACCCAATTAATTGGAGGGAGATATAGGTCCCACCAATCATATAATGATATCATTCTTATGTGTGCCACAAAATCATAAATCATACATCATAGCATAACCCATGTAATAAAAATGGGAATCTTAAACATCATGAAATCATAAAACAATTCATATAAGATAATGTAATTCATAAAAATATTTCCATCACAACATAATCAAATCAATTTAATAATAGGGATAGAAATATAATCCTATAATATCTTAGATGGAAAATAATTTCGATAAAACACTTGAGCTCCATTCTTGAGGAAAATATCCTTTCTAGTTCAAAAACACTTTTCCTTTCTTAACATGTCATACTATTTTAAAATAAAAGAAGTTGATTAAAAATAATCTTGAAAACTTGTAAAGGAAGAATCTTGGAAATAATTTTTTTAAAAATCCATTCATTCTGTATAAGTTAAAAAAATATTCTTCTCATACTTTTGTTGGAAAAGTCAAAAAGTACCTCGTACGAAAAATGACAAAAGATTCATTTCATATCTTTTACTAAAAACACACTTATGGGTAAAATTGGAATTAAAAATTTGTAGGTGGATGGAAATAATATTATATATTGAGGAAACATGGATGTGGATGATAAAATACACTCTAATAATACCAATGTATAAATATTCTTGATTAAAAATGAGATTGTGATATTTTCCATTACCATAGGTCCGATTTGCTTCGTAAGTGTCCGAACCTCCTCTATAATGATTTAAATAATGTCATTGACTTATTCCAGAATCATACTCATTGTTAGGATATCATATATGGTCATATTCTTAGCTTATTATTAGTAATATTTCATTGCTACTTGTTATTCAGGTGTTTATTACTTTTTTGTTCTTATGCGTGTTTTGTCGAATAATTCTTATTCCTCTCTTTAGGTTATAGATAACACATTTCCATAATGGTACTAGTGTACTATATACCATATTTATTCATTCAATTCATTTATATAATCATTATGCAATGAATATCATGTAGAACGAATCGCATCACATCGTGGAGATTGTATTCCGTACGTACGCACAAGCGATGATATCATTCCCATGATCGTGGAATTGTATTGGAGTGTATGTATACTATTTAAGAATCAATAAAACTTTAAAATAGTCATATATAGTTATTTATTTACACCATTATACCCATCCAAGTAAGGTGGTGGTGGAAAACAGATTACACCACGGTGTGGAGACGGTATTTCGTACGTACGCACACGCGGTGATTTCGTTTTCTGCAGGATGGATAAGAGGTGAAATAGGGTTGTTTCATATTTATAATAACACATCAGTATATGAGGGATACTGATGTTATTACATCATAATGAAACAACTAAATAAGTGGTAGTAGAAGAAGAATGGAACTTGAAGAAAACGGTAGAAGGTATTACCTCTTTCTCGAAGTGCCTCCTTTAAACGTTCTCTTAAGGCACTAGAGTTGGTCTTTTGAGAAGACAAGTACCTCTAGAAGGTTTCTAAGGAAGTGTAGAAGTGAAATGGGCAAGGGTTGGCCGATCTTGAAGGCTCAAATTGGTGTGAGGAAGAGAGGAAGGAGGTCCCCTTTTATAAGGGAGGAGATGGGCACCTTTGGAAAGTATGGAAATATTATTTTATTATAAACTTATCATCGGTTTAAAAGGGTCCAAAAATCATTAAAGATGAAGATACGATGACTCATAGTTGAAATAAAATCATCCAATCAGAATTGGACCTGTTTTGGATATTATTTTAAACATTATAATATTATTTATTTAAATCATTTATTAATGAGGTAAATACTTCATCATTATTGTGTCATAAATAATTTAATTTATATGGTGTCTAAAAATTATAAAAAAATATAATTATGTAGGAAATCTCCTTATATTTCCAATTAATATTTATAGACGAAAATATAATTTATATAACCCATTATAAAAATTAATTACTAAAAGATTTTTGTTAATGTCAATTTTTTCTTTACATTAAATTAATTAATCCAAAATGTCATTGTCACTACCAAGTGGCTTAATGGGGTCACAAAGCCGACACAAGGATCCCCATGGTCGGCCACTACTCATCCAATAAGGTTAGGACATGTTTCAAGGTAATTTTTAAATATTATAATATTCTTTTAACCTTGAATTACCCTACTTACCTTTAACCGTAGAAAATAAAAATTATCGTAGTTACTATTCATAATATCAAAAAAAATAAAAGTAACCTATTAACATAATTTGGAACCACTGATTCCAAATATGGAATCCATTTTTCAAAATTCAAAACACAGAAGTTACAGTAATTAATTCAAAATTAATCTCGTTGTTAGGAAAACGGGTTTTAAAAGTTAATACATTGCCAATGATTGAAATGTTTTTACTTATGAATTCAATGTAAAATTAATGCTAATGAAAAATATTATATTAAATGGTAAAAATATAGTGTATTTATACTTTAAAATCATTAAATATTATAATTTAACCATATTAAGTATTGCGATGAAAAAAGATGTTTTTAATTAAAATATAGCGTGTTTTTATTATTCATTAAAATATGAAAGTTATCAGAATATTATGAAAATTTTATCCAAAGTAAATTTTTATATCTTTATTCTAAAGAAGAATTTTATTCTATAAAATTGAACTTATAAAATTGTAAAAAACAAGATTTAATGTGGGTGCGCCATCAAAATGCGGTAAAACTGCATTTTTTTAAAAATATTTTTTTATCCAAAAAAATATGATATTGTTTTCATACCTTATTATAGAAAATGTATAAGATGAATTAAAATGTTATAAAATTAAAAATTCAGTTAATACTATTCATAACTGCTAATATTATAATATATCGTTGTTTAGTGAAACTCGGTATTGCGTACGACGCAAGCTATCGAGGAAGGTCGTTGTTGCGTGTAAAGCAAACCAAGCTAGTGTTGTGTGTAGTGAAAGATTCCTTTGATGATTTATATAACATAAAAACAAAATATTTCTCATAAAAGTCTCGGGTGTTACATTGAAACTCAAAATATAATATATAATTAATGAATCATGATATTATATGACAATGTGGAAGTATGTACACCATATGTCATGACCCGTGCCAGTGGGGAACGTGCCACAAATCCCCAAGCCCACCACCAATAGGCTAGGGGCTGGTGACCAACACTGAGTAGGAATATCACTTACATGGGAGGCATTGCCTGTGTACCTATAAAAATTCACACATTTCCAAGCCCGCATATGATGAAATTTAAAGACCACTAGGGAACAAAGTGCATGTATACATCTAAATAAAAAAACAGAGTACAAAAGCACTAAAGTGCGAAAAGTAAAACATGGCCATAATACAAGACCACAAAAAACAAGATTATGAAAACTATAAAGTCCAACCAATAAGTACTAATAGGTACTAGGACTACTGCTCATAGAATTAGGAACACCAAGGCCAGTAGGGAACTCCGAAAGCTTGGTCTGGTCCAGGTCCGCCCTGGACTCCGACAAAAGGCTGCTCATCCTAACAAGACATGACACGTGCGGGCAAAGCCAATGTAGGGGTGAGTATAACAATAGTCAGTAGGGGACCCCAAAACCACAAATCAATACACAATCGAAAGGTACAGTCACATCTACATCGTATATGTCTATTGAAAATATAATAATATAAAAACAATCCAGGTATACTCAAAACCCATACTTGTAGTCTAAAGAAAAGACACCCAACAGTTTTCCTATGCTATGGATTTAGTTTGAAGGTTCCCAAAAGCACTCTTCTGGGATAACTCACTCCAGGAGTGTAATAGTTCTGGTTTCATTTATCGGAGAAGTACTTTACGTTCGGAAAAGCCAAGAGAGGTAAATAAACTCATTCTTGGAGAACACACTTTTGAGTGGGCAAAGATCAAGATACAATGATGAGGATCACTTCCAGGTCCTTGGAGGTTACTGTGACTCATCCAAATTCACCTTCTAAGTATAGGACCAGTGTCCTGTAGGAGTATTCATGTCGATACCTGACTCTAACTAGGGTCAAAAATGGATAGCGGATCTCGCTCCAGGCCACTCAGAGGGATACTTGACTATATCTCGGAATATTCTATCGAAGGGATCATGATCTAATGAATGGAAACAATACCTGACCTTCAATGGAATGATAAAGTGTGGAATTAACCCATACGTAACTTGTCTGAGAAATGTTGGACAAGAGGATCAAACCATGTTCTAGGATATACACGGTGTGTGGAAGGGGTCACATGCCATGTCTCACAACTCTGGGTACTACTTGTGTGTAATGGCATGAGTCAGAGGGAACATGTTGTGTATAAAGGTAAGTGAAAATGTGTAGGATGTACTACACACCGTGTTTGAGTAACCGGGGTTCCCTCCGTGTACACAGCTGTGTGCCCGTACAAGGTTTCAACCCATGTGGGCCATCCGGTGTAACTGTTACATGGGGTAACCCACATGACCTACCTGGTCTGGCCGGATGTTGGAGTACATGGTCGTGTACTCCACCCGTTGTCCTTATATCCCCTAGATACAAACTTAGTCTCCCGTAGCCGCCTCTTCCATACATCCTAGGGTCTATACACTCGGTTGCGAAGCTTTGTAATCCACCTCGTGTTTGTGTACTTCCCAGAATACATGCTGAGATTCAGGGATGTGCCCAGATGTTGTAAGATAGGGGTCACATGATGTGTGATATCTGTCCATCTCCCAAAACCTTAACCACCACCGACGAGTTCATCCCATAAAATGTGTTAATCGGGATACACACCATGTGTTTCAGAAATTTCCAGAAGCATTTCTCTTTTCCAGAGCGCCTCCCATAGTGCTCCATTCATCAATCCGACCATATGATCTCTTTTAAGCTCAAAATTTTAGGTTTTCTAGACATTAATAAGTTGTTTCTATCAGTTTTGAGACTCTGATTAGACCCCAAAAACACATTCTGATTCACCTTCATGAAAAAGTCCCGAAGAACGGTTTCTCTTGAACCATGTCGATTCCTCTACCGCAATCGCCATTGATCCTCCATTTAGTCGTCAAAATGTCAGATCTCAAATTTGGGATCATTTTTTCATGAAACGGACGTTCAATGATCCATTGTTCATAACCCCATGAAGAACTCAATGAAAGTGAGGTTAAAATGGAGGAGGAAATCAATAATCAAAAGAGGAATTCACCTCCACCATATTTCACCACGGCGTTGATTCACTCTCATTATAAGGATTAAATAGTATGAATCAAAATTTAATCCAACAATTACCTTGAATCAATTTCCGAAATCAAAACCCATGAGAATAGGAAAATAACTACCTCACGCAAGAACACACGATCTGCGGGTCAGCCTGTTTGTGTGTTACCCCATGTTTGTTTTTATCCAACAAAAGGGAAAATTAGAATCAAAATAAAAACCCCTACCTCGATTAAATTGAAGAATGATCTCATCGGTGCATTCGTTGGTGAGGTTTGTTGAATTTTAGATGTGTCAATAAATCGCATCGTCATTGTCCGCCAACGAGTTCTCCTCCAAAGCTCCAATGGAAAATTTTAAATTCACAAGGTTAATAAGATAAACCTACAATAGTTACATAAGAATGTATTTAAAGGGTATGAATTAGGTCATTGGGCAAAAAGGAAACATTTAAATTAAATTAATTGCTGAATTATCTTATTTCCTTTAAAAAGTCCAAAAACTAACATTTGCAGCCGACCTGCGCTTGTTAATGTTAGGCCATGCCTAACGTAATGTTTCTGCTCAGAATTCAATGGTGTTCTTGTATTTCTAATCTAGGAACACAATTAAATTTATTCCACGTTTTCAAGAAAATTGTTCACGCGCACTGTTTAAATGTTTAATTTATTCCAAACATTTATTTCGGGCACTATGGACATCGGAATCACACGCCGCCAAAAATCATGGTCTTGTAATAACTCCATATAATATTTTTAAATAATATAAGTAAAATAAGAGTCATTAATTCTCACCAACTTAGAAATTTACATCCCAGAAAGACAAAACAAGAGGTTACTAAAAAAGATGTGGACACTAGGCACAACTCTGAGCCTCCCAGTCCGATGTGCTCCCCCAAAGGTCTCTATGCTTCCACCAAATGCTCACCAAGGGATTCGATCACCCACGTAGGATCCTCTCTAATTGATCCTCAATCTTTACTAGGTACTCAAGAAATGTCACTCCATACTCGATGTCCAACATGCCCTAGTGGATAACGTGGGATGGTTCATGCATGTACCTCTTTGCTATGACACGTGGTAGAAATCATGTACCTAGTGAAACTGAGGCTATAGAGCTCGGTAGTATGCCACCTTGCTAACTCTACATAGTATCTGAAAAGGCTGATGAACCTCGATTACAATTTTCCACCCCATCCAAATCATTGAAACCCTCATCGATGTGAAACCATAAGGAATACATGGTCTCCCTCCTCGAACTCTAGAGGTCTCTATCGTCTATTGTCGTAAGACTTATGTCGGCCTTATGTAGTCTTCTACCGCTCCCAGATAATCTTCACCTTCTCGGTGGTAGCTTACACCATATTTTGGACCTATAATTGCAGACTCTCAAGGGTCGGTCAAGCAAAGTGCTGACCAGAATGGTCTCCCATATAAATCAAAGAATGGTGCGATTCCAATTGTGGAGTGGTAGCTCTTGTTGTACACAAACTACACTAGTGTTGGGTGGTCCTCGCAACTACGGCCAAATCCCAAGATACAACCCCATAATATATCCTCCAAAACCTGAATGGTTTTCTCTGTTTGACCATCTATCTAGGGATGGAACGTCTTGCACAAGCGTAGATGAGTCCCGAATGACTCCTGTAATCCCTTACACAACTAGGATGCGAAGTGGGAGTCTCGATCAGAGACTATTGTCGAAGAGACTCCATGAATTTGAACTATCTTTTGTTTGTAGAGGCATCGAATGAATTATATGGAACTTTTCTCACTAATAGATATGAGGTGGGAAATCATGGTGAGTTGGTCAGCGATCACCCAGATTGAATCGGGTTCTATGGACGTTCATGGTTAGACCGTTAAGAAGTCCATTGATATTCCATATCACTTCCATTGTATGACATCTAGGGGATGATCTAACCCTGCTGGAACCTAGTGGCCAGCCTTCACCTATTGGCATGTATGGTATCGATAAATGAATCTTGCTACTGCCATCTACATGCTTGACCACCAAAACTGTCATCAAAGATCCCAGTACAACTTCTCCATGCCAGGGTGTACTGCTAAGGGGGTGTATGAAACTTCGACAGTACCTCCTCCTTCAATGCCACTAAAAAAACATTGTGTACTCTTAAAAGAACAATGTGCTCCCCGCCATTAGAATATCCATCAAGAGAAATTCTTGTGGATAACTGAGCACATAAGGTCCCATAGTCGACATCCCCAAGTTGTGCCTCCACAACTCTCTATAAGAGTGGAGGGGTGAAAACCATCGACTGAAGGTATGTTGCATCCTATCTGTCTATGAAGGATAGCTGTAATGGGGCCAAATTTTCCATCACCTCATTCAATAGTTGCGAGATCGATCTCCAACTAAGAGCATCTTCCACCTTGTTCTCCTTCCCAAGAGAATAGATAATCTCGAAATCATATTCTTGGAGGAACTCAAACCAATTCCTCTATCTCAGATTCAGATCATTCTACAAGAATATGTACCTAAGGCTCTTGTGGTCATAATAGACGATAAACCACTCGCCCATAAGGTAGTGTCACCACATCTTCAATTCAAAGACTACCACTTCCAACTCAAGAACATGGGTCACATAGATTTGCTCATGTGGAATAATCTATTATAAACCATAAGCAATCACTTATTATATTTTCATTAAGACATAGCCATGCCTAGTCCCTAATGCCTCACATAAAACTACGTACCTGACACCCTCCTCCGACAATCTCAAAATTAGGGTGATCGTCAAACTCTATCTCAAATTCTCAAAATCCTTCTCGCACTTCTTCATCCATAGGAAGGGTTTTTCCTTCCTCGTCAAGGATTTCATCGGTGCTGATATCTATGAGAAATCATGAATGAATCATCGTTAATATCCTGCCAACCCAAGAAATCTCTGCACCTATGTCATGCTCTGAGGTGGATCCCATGCTAACATTACCTCCACCTTGTCTGGGTCCACTGCTAATCCACCTTCTGAGATGACACGTCCCATAATGTGGACCTCCTAAATCCAGAACTGGAAGTTTGAGAGATTCTCACAAAGTACGTGATCTTGGAGTATGTCGAGAACCATCTGCAGGTGTCTCACGTGCTCCTCCTATGATGGCGAGTACACATGTATATTGTCAATGAAGGCCTCTACGAACCAGTCTAAATATTGCTGGAAGATCTGGTTCATAAGTCCCATGAACACAACGAGGCAGTTCGTCATTCCAAAAGGTATCACCAAGTACTCATAGTGATAGTAACGGCATCTGAAAGCCTTCATTGGTATATCCTCATCCCTTACTCGCAACTGAAGGTAACCTGATCAAATGTCAACCATCAAGAAGAAATGTGCCCCTCTTAGCAAATCGAAGAGGTCGTTGATCCTCTGGAGTGGATACTTGATAATCACCACCACTAGGTTCAGGCACCAATATTCCATGCACAACCTCAAAATCCCATCTGCTTTCCTAGAAAACAAAACTGGGGACACCCAGGGTGAAACAATGGGTTTTACAGAACCCCTGCTCTTCAAATCCTCAAAATTCACCATCAACACGTGAATATCTGTGGGATCCATATGATACTCTGGTGATAAAATATGTCCCTTCCTAGGGTGAATGTCAATCCATAAGTTGAAATCACGATAGGGAGGTAGTCCTAGAACATATTTAGGAAATATGCCCTCATACCCCACCACTACTGTTGGGAATTAATAGTTCACAACATATGCTGCTCCGATAGTAAGTCTAGCCATCTCATGAGTGATCAGTGGCACCCACCTATGAATGATCCCATTTTATGTTTCATGTGTCTCCCTTTCATCGATAAAGGAAAACCTTGTCCCGTTGCTATGGACACACCACACTATTCACCTAAACAGTCAATATGGACATGTAACGAAGATAGCCAATCCATATAGAGAATGAAGTTGTAAGGCCTAGACACTGCCACCAAGTGGTTCCAATCAAAACTATCACCTCCAAGGGTAATATCACACTATCTTCAAAGGTTCGTGATCATCAAGTCTCCTCTAGTATGTGTCTCCAAGCGTAAGGGTTGAGGTAACAGCTCTACCGGAATCTCAAGGTTCTGGAAAAGACATGTGGAAAAGAAGGAAGGATTGGAATCGATGTCTATAAGTACGGAAGATACAGTATAAATGAATAATATTCTACCTCAGATCATCCCTGGTGTACCTGGGTCACAAGCCTCAACCGCGTGCAGTTTTCCCCACCCTAGTTCCCCACCTCCCTGAGCCTGGTGCGGACCTTCTGGGGGTGGTGATGGTGGAAGTAAATTGAAACATCTACCACCACCTGTAGCTCTCCCTAAAACACTTCCACATCCACCTCCTGGAGGTTATGTCGATTCTACTATCTATCTCTACCTCGGTGGTCCATCCACTGCATCCCTATCATCATCATGATGGGTTGGACAGTCTCTAGCGAGATGTCCCCTACCACCGCACGAGTATAATCACCTTTCCCTAGGATGTCTGGATAGATCCTGGGAGTCGTGGACTATTGATCCCATATCCTGGGTCCTCATATGATGTCTCCCACATCCTGATCCCTATGCTTGACGCCAGCTCCCTTCTGTAGAGGTCTCTGCACCTGTCTGCCTGCTGCTGATAGTCGTCGGCGGTCCCTAAACCGCCAAGATGCTCTCGATCAACAAGGATTGCTCGAGCACTATCGTATAAGACGAAATTCATAGAGGAACTAAACTAGCTTCGATGTCCCTCTGTATAAAATGGTTGAAGGTTTTAGCTCTGATGTACTGATCCCTGACCATATCCGTCGAGTACCTAGAATGGTTGCTGAACCTCGATGAATAGTCAACCATCGTCAAACATCTTTGTTGTATCTGAAGAAGCTCTTGGATACAGACTTCTATCAATATATCTAGAGATAAATCCTCCCTAAAGTGTCATTCAAAATTCGTCCTAGAGATTGTCTCCTCATCGTGAGTCTTCATGGTAAAACTCAACCATCTTACTACCTAACCCTAAACAAGGATCACTCCTAGGATAAACATTTGGCTTGCTGGTGACCACACTAAATGGAAAACTCTGGTCACCGCCTCATGACATTCCTCAATCGCTTGAGAGTCGGGTCAAATTTGAACTAAAGGGGTCTTTGTCTCTAGAACACATGGAGCGCGCTCGGCCTACGCCCCTCGTCTATCGGTACTACAGGTACCACATGCAACTCTACTAGTGGTGTTATAGCAGTTACACCACCTAGAGGTAATTCATGGGTAACTGTTCCTTTTATCAAATCCTCTTCACTGAGGGGGTTATCCTTGTGAACATGCTACTAAATCCAAGCAATTATACATTGCTGAGGTATCATGTAAGGAAACAATATGTACCATGGTTAACTAGTATGTTTATATAGATGACAGAAAGGACATAGAAAACACAACCCATTCCGATATGATGCCTGTACCATTCTCTTATTTCCCTACAACTAGAGTTTTCATGTACAGAGTCGAAAAGGCGGTTATTAGAGTCCTTGTGTATTTATACGTCAGCTGCCTGCACCAACACTGGAGTCTCTGGCTTGAATGCTGAGTATGAAACACTTAACACTATTTCCCCAAAAAATCTCACCGACTCTTGGTCCTAAGGTAGAACCGACCAGCTTCGATACCACTATGTCACGACCCATCCCAGGGGGCCCATTCTGTGACTCCCTAAGCCCACCTCTAATAGGGAATGGGCTACTGACTAACACCAAGTAGGAATATCACTAACATGGGTGGCATCGCCTATGTCACTGTATACACACACACATCTCCAAGACCACAAATTCTAAAATGTAAAAATCACTAAAGAAAAAAGAACATGCATATAACTAAACCCAACAAAAAGTGTATAATCAAAGTAAAGTGTGGAAAGTAAAACTAGGCCAGAATACAAGCCCACCAAAATCATGAGTCTGTAAACTACAATGTCCAACCAGTAAGCACAAAGAGGTACTAGGAGTGCTTCTTATAGCCGTATGAACATCACAACTAGTACAGAACTCAGGAAGCTCAGTCTGGTCCCAGTCCACCCTAGACTCCATCAAAATTTCACTCGTATGCACAAGACACAACACGAGTCGGAAAATCCTATGTAGGTGTGAGTATAAGAATACTCAGTTTGGGACCCCAATAACCCCAAAGTAGTAAACAAAGGAAATTTATAGACATATCTACATAGTATATGTCTAATGAACATATAATAAGTGAAAAAAAATCCAGATATAATCAAAAACCCAAACCCAGAATCTAGAAACATGTCACACAACCGAAATCCCATGCTATGTATTTAGTTTGAAGGATCCACAAAGCACTCATCTAGGAGAACTAACTCCATGAGTTTGATAGTTCGTATGTCATATGTATGAGAATAACAGTTCATTGGGAAAATCCATGAGATGTAGATACACTCATTCTAGGAGAACACACTCCTAAGTAGGGAAATATCATGATACAAAGACGAGGATCACTACTTGGGCCTTGACGGATACCGCAACTCATCTGGATTCAACCTCTATGTAGAAGATAGGCGTCCTATAGGATTAATCACATTGGTACCTGACTCTAACTAGGGTCAAGAATAGATGGAGGATCTTGCTCTGGGCCCCTCGGAGGGATACCTAAATCAATCTCTGAAAGTACTCTTGAAGGGATTATACTCCTATGAATGGAAATGATACCTAAACATTAGGGTAATTCACATAAGGGGCACTAACCCAGAAGAAAAAGTTCCAAGAAATGGTGGATAAGATGGTTAAACCACATTCTTGGATACACACATCATTTAGAAGGGGTCACACACCATGTATCGCAACTCCAGGTACTACCCATTTGTAACAACCCGAGTCAGAGGGAACATGACATGAAGAAAGGTATGTACACTACACATAGGACGGACCACATGATATGTCCGAGTAACCAGGGTTCCCTCCATGTATGTGGCCCAGTGGTCGCACATAGATTCAACCCGTGTGGGCCAACCTTGGTAACCGATACATGGGGTAACCCGTGTAACCAGCCTTGTCTGGCCATGTAGTGGAGTACATGAACATGTACTACAATCTGTGTCTGTGTATCCCCTGGATACACGCGGAGTCCCACGTAGCTGCCTCTGCCATGCTGCGTAGAGTCTACCTGCCTTCTTGCAAAGCTATGTAGTCTACCCCGCATCCGTGTACTTCCATGAATAGATGTCGAGCTTATAGGAAGGGTCGATACGCCATGTCATAGGGGTGACATTCCATTTGACACCTGTCTATCTCCGAAAACCCTAGCCACCACCGAGTCGGTCCCACACAATGTGTTCATCGGGATACACGTCTTGTGTCCCAAAAATTTTGAGAAGCATTTAAATTCATCAACACACCTCTGATGGTGATTAGATCTTCAATTCCGCCATCCCATCGCCAACAAACTCCAGGTTTTAGGTCTCCACTGACATCATGAAGTTGATTTCGTCAGTTTAGGGTGTCCGATCAGCCTCGAAAACACGTTCTGATTCACCCTCACAAAGAACGCCCGAAGAATGGTTTCTCCTAAACCGTTATGATTCTTGTACTGTTATAACCATCACACCTCTGTTGACTCATAAAGATGTCGGATATCGAATTTGGGATCATATTGTCACAAAAAAGATGCACAATGATCCATTTTTCATAACCTCTCAAAGAACACGAAGAACGTGGGGTTAAAAAGGGAGGAAGAAATCAATAAACAAAAGTGGAACACACCCCTGTTGTCATTCTTCACTACGTCGATTCACTCTTGTTAGAAGGATTAAATACGATGAATCAAATTATAATACTATATTAACCCTAAATTAATTTCCCAAATCAATTTCCCAAGTCATACCCATAAGAAATGGAAAATAAATCCCTCCCGCAAGAACGCACAATCTGCGGTTCAACTGGTTTGTGGGTTGATCTGTGTTCATATTTTAAACTAAGAAGGAGGAAAAAATTAATTGAAATAACAACCCCTACCTCAATTCGATTGATGTATGGTCATTTTTTTGGGTTCGTTGGCAAGGTTCATCGAATCCAAGATGCATTGATTGATCGTGTCGTTCTTGCCTGCCAACGGTTTCTCCTCCAAAGCTCCAATAGAAAATTCTAAATTCGTAGTGATATGGAGATATCCCTACAAACATAACATAAGAATGTATTTTAACGGATCAATTAGGTCATTTCACAAAAATTAAAAGTTAAAAATAAATTAATTGCCAAATCAATTTTTTAAAAAAAGTCCAAAAACTATCTTTTGCAGCTTACCCACGCCGTTCGATGTTAGGCCATTCCTGAGGTAATGTTGCTACTTAGAATGCAATGGTACACTCTAATTTCTAATCCAGGAACTCATTTAAATGTTATTATACTTTTTCATGAAAACTTCTTGTGAACACTTTTTGAATGTTTTATTTATTCTAGACATTTATTTCGGGCACTCTAGGACTCAGAATCGCATGTCGTTTAAATGTCTGGTCTCGTAATAATTCCATATAATATTTAAAGATAATACACAGAAAATATGAGACATTAAACAATATATAATAAATTATGTTTAAAAAATTAAAGTGTTTGTTTCAATAAAAAGGTATCATTCATAAAAGGAAGTGATAATGCAAAGATAATCATTTAAAACGTTCTCGAGGAGAATAATCATTAAACATTCCAAAGTGTCCAATACCACTTTGAAATAACTTAATCATAATATATAAGAATTAATAACATTAAATTAAACATATAATATCATTAGAATAAATATATCCATGATATAAATTGTTAGGGGAATTATATACACCATATAAAAGAAACTAGGATTATAACAACAAATAAGTCTCAGTGGAATGTTAATTGAGTTGAAATCCCCTAACCTGCATTTCCTTTTGAGTGAACGTCATTTATATTCATGTATAATGGTTTCAATAGTGTTACTAATTTATTACATAACCATATTAATGTTTATAATATAATTTCTTATCTTCATAAAATATCTTATTCCTCGTTTGATAGCAATCTTTTATTATTTTTACTATTTCGGGTGTAAATTTCATAGTTTGTTGAGTATTTTTTAAATTGTTACTTTTTGTTCCTATCATGGTTTCATCAAATCCAGAATATATACCATGATATAAATATAATATCTATTCATTATATTTTTATTTATAAAAATACATAATTTGTGTAGACAAGAAATTAAATGCACCACTCATTGAGACGGTAGGTTGTACGTATGCATGAATGATACTTTCATTTATTTATCATTCTAAATAATTAAAATTAAATAATATAAATATATATGTATATTATAAATAAATTATAAACTTTATGTTTTATTTGTTACATAGGTTGATTAAAAACACTCAATATACATTCCATCTATACCGTGAATGAGTCTCATCGTTTTGAGGAGGTCATAGTCCACACTTCCAGAAATGATGTTATCATATTTACAAAAAATGGACTGTATAAAGGTATATGTTAAGAAAGAATAAAATAAATATAAAGGAATTATAAATATAATATGAATCATATATAAATACAGTTTCCATCATAAATCTCAACCATAAAATGTGGTGAAGGAAAAAATTAACAACTTCGTTTCGTGAAGCGGTAGTTCACCGTACACATAAACGGTAGGTTCATTACCCATTAGATGGAAGTGTCTATAAGTGTAGGTAAAACCCTTAATATAAAAACATACCATTATATTGAGGATAAATATTTTATTATGTATTCATAGAATATAAATAATTTAAAGAGTGGATAAAGAAATAAAACTAAATAGTTTGAAGAAGGATGTTACCTCCTAATATGGTAACTCCATTTGGGTTGCACCAAACGGCTTCCATGAATGGATTTATGACAAATATGGGGATTCTAGGTTGATTTTATGGATTTTTTTGAGATATTGTGACAGATATTGGTCGACCAATATTGTCTTCAGAGGTGTGGGGAAGTGGAAGGTTTTAGTTCCTTTTTATAGTGGAGGAGGAGTGGCACTCTTGTAGTTTTTTTGGAAAGGTAATTCCACCCAAATTTTTCCAAGTCAATTTGGTCAACTAATATTCCAAATTTGAGAAAATTAATTATAGGGTCTCAATATGTCTATATAATTGATTTTTGGATAAGTTTATAGGTCATTTTGGACCTTATGTTTAAGGTTGAGTCCCTTACTAAGCATAATTTCACCTTAATCATTTTAAAAAAATATTATTACCTTTACTAATATTTTTTTTCAAAAAACTAAGTTGACCTTATTATACATTAAAAATAATTATGATACCAAATATGGAATCCATTATTCTAAATTCTTATCACATAAGTGACATAAATTAATTTCAGATTTATCCTGTAGACCGGATGATAAAGTAGGTTTTTAAAGTAAGTAGGTCCGAAAGTTTTCTAGGTTTGTGTATATAGTTTCAATGTGAAACCTATTACAGTGAACTAAATTATATTAATGAATAAAAAAAATTAAATTATTAAACATTAAAACCAATTTAATATAAAAATCTTCCATATAAATTAAATAGTAGAAAAAAAAGGTTTAAATTAAAATTTAGTATTTTCCCCTATTCATTAAAAAATTAAACTTCAATGAAAAATACCAAAAATTCACCCTTACATTATTGTTATGATTATATTTCAAATATGAATTTTATTTTGACTTATATCATCTATAAAAGTTCCAAAAATTAGAATTAAAATAAGTTCATCATTAAAAGGTGGTAAAAGTGCATTCATACAAATATAGGGTTTTTAGTGTAGAATTGGGTTTGTTCTACTCTTATGATTATTAAATATATTGGATTAATGTAAAAAAAATAATATATTGGATATAATATATATATTTATATATTATTAATATCATTCACTAATTGTAATTAATTTAATTTATTAGGATAGAACAGCTTTGTGATCATAGGAATAGTTTTCTATAAAAATATTCCCTTTATATTTAATTGGTTCTTTTATACACTTCTAATTAATTGGTAACCAATTGATTCATTTTATAAATTTATAAACCATATATTTTCATAAGTTAGTTGATCCTATTCAAAAAATTTATTTTTATTATATTAAATAATAAGACTTTAATAATATATTGTTGGTTGGTAAAACGTAGTCTTGCATGTAATGTAATATTTTGAAGAATGTAGTTGATGTATGTGACATAAGATAACTCAATGTTTCATGAACATCAAGTTATCAAATGTACTTAATTTATTTAAAATAATAAATATATTATAACATATCCGGATTTTATATTCCATTAAGCATTTGGTGTTGCGTGTCATACTCACTATTGAATATGATATTATTACTTTAGAATTTTGGGGAATTACAAAAAAAAAAATTTGAAACTTGTTTATGGAAGATGAACTATAATAAAATCATAGAGACCAGTGGTCATGGGTATGCATGAGTAAGGCTTCCATTTTTCAATGATCATTATGGAAAAAAAGAAGGTAATGTTTTATCTTTCCATAATTATAATTTTATCTTAAATAACATATTATTTCATTAAATATACTTACATATATCATTGTCTTATAGTTCATTGAAAGGTTTCTTTTAGTTTTATGAATCAATACTTCCAGGCGGTTTCCATTGGATTTATTCATGGACCTGGAAACACCCAACAGTTCTTTATCCAATAAAGGACCTATATTCCAAAGGTATTCATTCTGTATGTTTGATCTTTATGATAATTAAGAACATTCATCGGTCGAGAGTATTTGAGGTCGGACTCATCAAACCCTTTTGGGGGGGATTATTGTCTACTCCGAGACTCTCTTTATACATATAACATATTTTCATGAATCCATATTAATTTACTATGTATAACATAAATTTCCCTTGGAATTATAAATCACATATTAACATGTGTAAAATTTATTATCATTCGTTTTAATTCGAGTTTATTCGTATATGGATATATATGTATGTATTCGAGGTTCTCCATCAATTGTATCCTATAAAATACTACTTAGAGATTATTATAATAATCTTTTTGATGATATAGGTTTTTAAGTCAATTAGTGGGGCACTCTAGAATTTATTTTAACCTTGGTAGACGAAGTTTTGTTTTCATATTGGGATCATACTAATTAAATGGGCAGCCTATGTAACACCCCAAGATTTTATAGTGTGTTATTTCTTCAAAATAATTCAATAATTTTCACTACACGCAACACCAAGTTCAATCGTACCATGACTTACCAAAAAAGCCGTTCAAAAGAGGTTATGAATAGTGTTAACTAATTTTTAAACTTTATATAATCCTTATAATTTTAGAATCCATATTATGAGTTTCTTAGACATAATGTAAGAACAAATTCATTTTCAGTATTGCACTTTTACCAAATTTTAATAGTGAAACCTTTTTAAATACTATATTTTAAACTTATTGACTAAATGGGGACATCAAAAATTTAAAATGAAACATCCCAAGCTTCCACGGTACGCTAGCGTGTGTTGTACGCAACACCGAGTTCTAACACACCACAACCAATCAAACTAGTCGTTATGAATAGTAATACCTACTTTTTGAAATTATATATATTTTATATTTCAAAATGGACTTCATTTTTGGATTTGGAATATCGAATTTAGCCTAAGGTGAAATTTTGGTACTTTTCGGATAACTTTAATATTTTGATGAATACTGAAAATTACTAAATTTTAATTAAAAACAACTTTTTTAATCAAAATAATTAATAGTAATAAATTATGAATTTGAGTGGTTTTAAAGTATATTTAGAATATAGTTTTACCATTTATTATAATTTTGGTCATTGGACATAATTTTACAATTAAACCAAACATAAACAAGTGTCAATCTTTTGATAGTTATTATCTCTTAAAAACACGCTTTTTGTTTTGGCAGCGGGAATTAATTTTAAATTAATTTCTGCCACTTCTGTGTTTTGAATTTAGAAAAATGGATTCAATATTTGGAATCAGGATGTTTAAATTGTGTAAATAGGTAAATTTTATTTTTAGACATTTTGAATAATTACTGCGGTAAATATTTTATTTACCATGGTTAAGGGTAAATCCAGTAAATAAGGGTTAAACAAATTATATTATAATAATACTTAATTACCCTAAAACGTGTCCTAGACATATTTTGTGATACATGTTCGACCATAGTCATCTTTGGGTCGATTTTGGGACCCCATGGAGCCACTTGTAGGTGATAGGGACACTTTATTTTAATTATGTTAAAATGAATACAAAAATGACACAAGGATATATCTTTTATCAAAACAATTCTTACATAGGGTTATATATGTTGGATTTTCGACTATAAATATTAATTAGAAAGATAAAAATATTTAATACATGATGATATTTTATTTTTAATTTTTAGAGATTATATAATTTGATTTATTTATGACACAATGATGATGCAGTAATTATCATAATAGTAAAAAATTAAAATAATTGGTATTATAAATACCCAAATAAATATAATATGAAACTTTTAATGAATTAAACTAATTTTCTAGGATAATAGGATATATTAGTATTGATTTAATTGACTTTTTTCGAATTAATCAACCTGTTATGAGTTTCAAAAAAATAAACTATTGAATAGTGTCAAAATTGACATAAAAGAGTTCTTAAAAAAAATATTATATTATTAATTGATATTAAATTCCTAAAAATCTATGGTTTTGCCAAGAGACTTATATCATGATATTTTCATCATTAATGGAACACTTGGGGGTCTATTGTATGTACATAGTAAGTTTATTAACCATATTATATAAAAATACAAAGAGACATTGTAAAAGTGAAACTAATTAACTTAGAGTTAATACTTAAAGATAAGGTTAATATAAGTACCCAAACCTGTCTAAATTCTATTGTTTGAGTTGTTTTTGACCCAGCCCCACCTTAACCTTTGAATAATAAACTTCGGATCCATTGGAAACCGAATATGAATTTATTATAAACTAATATCTCTAACTTTTCCAAAGGTGCCCCTCACCCCTCTTATAAAAGGGCACTCTTACTTATCATTTCTTCACACCTTCAAAGCCTTTTGGTTCGGAAAAAAACTACCCAAATACTCTCCCAACTTCCCTCACTACAACCTAGAGCCCTTAGTTTGATCAGAATGCCAACCTATGGAGCCCTTTTGATCATATCAAAAGGAAGAACCCGAAGAAGAGGTAATGATTTCACCACCCTTTTCCAAGTTCTTTTCTTCTTCCACTTCTTCTTATGTTGTTTTTACCATTATAAAATAATAAATCCAGTATCATATATATACATTGATGTTATTATAAATATGGTACAGCCATATTCAGTATTCTATCCCCCCTTTGAATAACATGTCACCATACGTGCGTACGTACGACTTACCGTCTCCACGTCGTGGTGTAATTGTTATTCAATATAATATTATTTTGATGGGTATAATAATGATGTGTAACTCATTTAAATAATAAATATAACATGTTAATTATTCTGTATATATGATATAACATCCATTTATATATTATTTTAATATTAAAAGAATGATATTGTCGCTCGTGCGTACGTACAGACTACCGTCTCCACGAACGCGATGAGATTCATTCTCCATTGTATCCATTCAAGTATAATTATCATTTGATGATTTAAAAAAATGATTTTTAAGGAGTTTATATCATTCTGGATATGAATAATATACAACCTATCCTTTACAAACATGTCTTACGTAACAAAACATATAAAAGAAAACAAGTAAGTTAACACCTGAAACAACGATAATACTAAGATATTATTATCAAATCAATATTAAAAGATCATACATGATATCATTTTAATGTATATGATTCTTGTATAATTTAATAAAAATTATTTCACCATTATACAGGAGGTTAACCTACCCCAACCATGGAAAAGTACAAGGTAAGGGATTTTCTTATCTCACTTCCAATTCAGTGAGATTTCCATTGTTCGCCACTAAATTATTGAAAGTGGTGTATTGTGTACTGCCATTTGATATATATTATCATGATTCTCTTTATATTCATGTTATTCTGTAAATCATTTGGTCGTTATTAACTTTTGGCCATATGACTCAGTTGATTAACATGGTAAGGGGTTTTCATCTCACTCTTTATTCCCGTGAGATTCATGCCATATTGCCACTATCATCTTTTGTGTGGTTTATGTAATGCCCATAATAATATTATTTGTGTAATACACTATAATTTATGTGTATTTACATATCATTGTATGATACCTCTTTCAGATATTGTATGTTTCATAAGTCACCAAATTGGTAAGGGTTATTTCACAATCTCTTCATTATCCGAGGTTGTTTTCATGTAATAATCTTCTGGGATCTCTTTATCATCCACATCCATGTTTTCTTAAAAATGTATTTCAAAACATTTTTATTATTTACAAGAATATGGGTTAAAGTCATTTATACCCTTTTTTGACTTTTTATAAGAGAAATCTTTTCGTCGTTTTTAAAACATGTTCCTTTTTAACCTTTTCGACATAATTAAGGTAAAAATGTTTTTTTTAACTTATACGGTGGGTGCTGTTATTTTCCACCGTTATAAAATCTTCAAAGATTTCCTTACAAGCTTATATGAATATTTTCAAAGAAAATGTTTTATTCTATATGGATCTTAAATTATTTCAAAATGAATATTTTAAGAATTTTGGAAAGGTACTCTTTATCAAAATCAGAATTTTAAATGTTTTAAGGATTTATCTTTCTAAATCATTTTAATTACTATCCATGTCTTCAAAATGGGTTTTAAGGATTTATTTTTATGGACATGAGTGTTTTAAAAAATGTTAATTCCTTTCAAATGTTTCAAAGTGGTATGGGACACTTTGATTCAAAAATCTCTTTTTAATTACTTCCTTTATAAATGTGTGACTTTTGAATAATTTCAAAAAAAGGAGATATTTCTCTTGAATTGTTTTGATTTCATCTATGTCAACATCCTTTGATGGATTTTAAGCTTATTTTAAGTTTATTTATTATGATACAAAACTTCTATATTATATTGAGGGTTTTTTGATATGTTTGACTGTGGATGTGCTATTTTTATACCATTCATAGTTTATAGTGAAAGTATTGACATTTTTTATGCTAGTTTTAATACAAATGTTTATGTTATGTTTAAACCTTTTCATATGGGAATGCATTGGACTTAATATGTGACGGGTGGAGCCCGCTATAGCTCCTCGATGCATCGGTTGGTCTCATGAGACAAACTAGTGTCTTGGCACAAGGCCTTGACAAAATCTTATTTGTAGTCTTGGCACGAGGCCTTGGCTATGTGGTTATGATAGTCTGGCATTATGCATTCCATCATTATGAAAGTGGTTATTGGTTTTGCATGTGATTATTCTATTAGTAGAATATCCATGTGAATAAGTAAATGGAATTATTTCATTTTATTTATGCCATACTATATTGAAAGTTAATGTTTGAAAGTCTTTTGTTTTAGTTATACATTGCCTTAAATGTTTATTCTTATTTATGAAAGTTTCTGCTATATGTTATCCTTACTGGGCATTTGAGCTCACCCCTTTTCTATGTTTTATTTTTCCCAGGAAGTGAAGAAGTAAATTATGAATGACCTGCAGGGATATAATGAGGGGTTAATAGTGTGGACTATGGAGACAATATGTTGTTGTAGTAGTTTTTCACTTTATGATGTAATGTAAAACTTTATGAATATATCTAGTGATTCCAAGGCTACTAAACCAATCGGTCTTTCGAGATTTGATCTTTATTGTGATCATGACAATGTTATGTAATAATGCACCGACTCTGGGTAACTAGGGTCGGGGCATTACAGTTGGTATCAGAGGA
The DNA here is from genome assembly GCA_963277665.1 of Viscum album. Lineage (NCBI taxonomy): Eukaryota > Viridiplantae > Streptophyta > Magnoliopsida > Santalales > Viscaceae > Viscum > Viscum album. The sequence goes on along the minus strand of OY728155.1, from coordinate 1,135,247,088 downwards.
AGTTTAGTACAAACCTTGGAAGCTTGATTTAGATAAACTCTGATTAGAGCACGTAGAACTAAGATGAACTTTGAGGATTAGTATAGAAGAACTTCCTAGAATTTTGGTATTGTAGAGATTTTGTGAGTTTTCCGAGCAATACATTCCTGTCCGGATACGAGCAGGTAGAGGGAGCTCTGGCACATATGTACCTAGGGGTAAAACCCAAAAACACCGCTTTGAGCTAGACTCGAACGGGAACTGGTGCACGACAATGGGCCTTGCTGCACTCATGGTTACGACACTCCCGAGGGATATGCTTAGAATAACTCTCATTTTTTTACAAATCATTATGGAGGGTTTATGAGTATATACTTCCTCAAAGGAGACATTTTTATGATTATGGATTATATCCACAAACTATTTAATTTATGTTATATGTTTTCAAAGTTTGGGATTAGGTATTGTTATTCATAAACTAATCTAATGTATGCCATTGTTTAGAAATGGCGCCCAGTAGAAGGAATGAGAACTCCAGTAATGAACATGATCCAAAGAGAAGGAAGGATCATATATTTTATGGTCTTAAGCTAGAATTTACAATAGAAATAGTCTCGCATGTATTATCATCATATGAAGAAATAATATCATGTGTTGATAAGATAAGTAAAAATTTTACTGAGTCCTATGGCTTTGAAGGGAAGCAGGAGAAGAAAAGGATGGAAGAGAGAAAGATGGATAAAGGGAAGAGGGAAAAGAATAATTTTCCCATATGTGGTAACTGTGGAAAAAACACCCTGGAACATTCCTGAAATGAATGAGAGTTTGTTATATGTGTGGAGGAAAAGGGCACAAAGTACGTGACTGCAAGGGTAAGAAAATGGTTTCAAATGTACAATGCTTCATTTTCAAGGAGTTTGGACACTACGCGAACCTATGTCCCAGTCATCAGACTATGCCACAAATGATACTATTGGATAATAATCAAGTTATGATACTACCACAGATGAAGAGGAATGATTAGAGTTCTTATGTTGATTATGTCAATTGAATATTGTATCAACAATGTACTTGTTATAATAATATAAGGATTGTACTGCAGTACTATTTCATTAAAGACTTGAGATTGTGTGGAACAAAGAAAAGTGACTCAATAGCAGGATAAATTTTTGGAAAATATATGGTTGAGAGAATGAAAAACCATAATATAGTTCTGATACCGAGGTAGGGATTTTTGAATAATACATGATTGTTTTGGATAAATTATATTGGATATTCTTGACTACCTTGGAACTGATTAATGATTTGTATATTCCATCATTGATGGGGTTTAAAACATTTTTGGATTGATAAAGTATATCCAGCATTCTATATGGAATAAGGGATAATGAATGTAATCAATAAGGAATATGGTAATTCAGGATGTTTCATTGTATTAAAAGAATACATGATGAAGGTATTCATATGATATTACGGGGTAAAAAGGATCTACATTATGTTTACCTTCCTTATAAATGTTGGACTGTGAGTTTGGACAGAAGTATTTTGGATAGTTCTAGTTTCGATTATTTTGGATTTCCATAAAAGGACAACCCGGAGGTCGGGCGGCAACTCGTCGCGTCCGGCAAGGCTGCGAGACTTGAACCCGAAACCGAATGGCGACAAGGGTGTATCACCTACCACTGGACCACAAGATGTCCTGGATTAAATAATGTAGTTTTTTTTAAAAGATCTGGTAGATGAATTATAAATTCATTTATTTTGGAACCCTGTACGAATAGTATAAATAGAAACTTTTTTTACGTTCTATTATCTTTTAGAGTGAAAGATGAGTTTGTGGTAGAAATTTATTAATGGATAAAACTCTAATTATAATGTATGTATATCTCCTTATGATCTTATCCAATCGCATTAATAAATTCCTCAACATTAAGAAAAGGAACATAGAACAAAAATGTTTTCCTAGATGGTACCTTAAATCATCACTAATTTATGGCTTTGGGATTGTTGGCCTTTTCCTAGACATGTTCTCTACCACTCTCCATCAGATAATTGATGGTTATATTTATCTTCCATATCCATATTTTCCTACATGGAACCCTAGTATGTGTTATTATTGGTAATCTTCATATTTTCCACTCTTAATTTTAAATAGAGACCTCATTAATTCATTTTTCGATGTGGGATTTCAACTAAGATATTTTGAAATGTCAAAAATGTGTTATCCCAATACCCTATGTTTTTTTAAACCGATGGTATTTCAAATCATCATAGATTTATGAATTTGAGGACCTCAATTTTATACTTGTTTGTGATTGATGACCTCAATCACTACCTATAAATATTTACGTTTTTCCTCCAATTATATGTCTCTAATTGGCACCAATGTTCTCCTAATAGAGATCATAATTTGGTGGTGACCCTTTCATTTCTCTTTTCCTCATATTAAGACAAATTTTAGTAACCAAATTTCCGATGTGGGTTTTCCCACAAAGTTATTTTCTATTTTAAAACTTTTATTTTCAAAGAACAATTTCAAATTGCGAGGACACAATTTATTGAAGGATGAGAGAATGTAACACCCCAAGATTTTATAGTGTGTTATTTCATCAAAATAATTCAATAATTTTCACTACACTCAACACAAAGTTCAATCGCACCATGACTTACCAAAAAAGTCGTTCAAAAGAGGTTATGAATAGTGTTAACTAAATTTTAAACTTTATATAATCCTTATAATTTTAGAATCCATATTATGAGTTTCTTAGACATAATGTAAGAACAAATTCATTTTCAGTATTTCACTTTTACCAAATTTTAAAAGTGAACCCTTTTTAAATACTATATTTTAAACTTTTTGACTAAATGGGGACATCAAAAATTTAAAATGAAACATCCCAAGCTTCCACGGTACGCTAGCGTCTGTTGTACGCAACACCGAGTTCTAACACACCATAACCAATCAAACTAGTCTTTATGAATAGTAATACCTACTTTTTGAAATTATATATATTTTATATTTCAAAATGGAATTCATTTTTGGATTCGGAATATCGAATTTAGCCTAAGGTGAAATTTTGGTACTTTTCGGATAACTTTAATATTTTGATAAATAGTGAAAATTACTAAATTTTAATTAAAAACAACATTTTTAATCAAAATAATTAATAGTGATAAATTATGAATTTGAGTGGTTTTAAAGTATATTTAGAATATATTTTTACCATTTATTATAATTTTGGTCATTGGACATAATTTTAAAATTAAACCAAGCATAAACAAGTGTCTATCTTTTGATAGTTATTATCTCTTAAAAACACGCTTTTTTGTTTTGGCAGTGGGAATTAATTTTAAATTAATTTCTACCACTTATGTGTTTTGAATTTTGAAAAATGGATTCCATATTTGGAATCAGGATGTTCAAATTGTTTAAATAGGTAAATTTTATTTTTAGACATTTTGAATAATTACTGCGGTAAATATTTAATTTACCATGGTTAAGGGTAAATCCGGTAAATGAGGTTTAAACTAATAATATTATAATAATACTAAATTACCCTAAAACTTGTCCTAGCTTTATTCTTTGATAAATGTTCGACCATAGGAATCTTTGGGTCGATTTTGGGACCCCATGGAGCCACTTGTAGGTGATAGGGACACTTTATTTTAATTATGTTAAAATGAATACAAAAATGACACAAGCATATATCTTTTAGAAAAAGAATTTTTACATAGGGTTATATATGTTGGATTTTCGACTATAAATATTCATTAGGAATATAAGAAGATTTTCTAAATTATTATATTTTATTTTCAATTTTTAGAGATTAAATAATTTAATTTATTTATGACACAATGATGATGCAGTAATTATCATAATAGTAAAAAATTAAAATAATTGATTTTATAAATACCCAAATAAATATAATATAAACTTTTAATGTATTAAACTAATTTTCTAGGATAATATGATATATTAGGATTGAATTAATGGACTTTTTTTGAAGTAATCAATATGTTATGAGTTTCCCAAAAATCAACTATTGAATAGTGTCAAAATTGACATAAAAGAGTTCTTAAAACAAATATTATATTATTAATTGATATTAAATTCCTAAAAATCTAAGGTTCGGCCAAGAGACTTATATCGTGATAGTTTCATCATTAGAGGACCACATGGGGATCTCTTTGATGTATATAATATGTTTATTAACCATATTATATAAAAATACAAAGAGACATTGTAAAACTGAAACTAATTAACATAGAGTTAATACTTAAAGATAAGGTTAATATAAGTACCCAAACCTGTCTAAATACTGTTGGTTGAGTTTTTTTCGACCCATACCCACCTTAAACTTTGAATAATCAACTTTGGAGCCATTGTAAACCGAATATGAATTTATTATAAACTAATATCTCTAGCTTTTCCAAAGGTGCCCCTCACCCCTCTTATAAAAGGGAACTCCTCCTTCTCATTTATTCTCACCATCAAATCCTTTTGGTTTGGCCAAACTCTTCCCAAATACTCTCCCAACTTCCATAACTACAACCTAGATCCCTTAGTTTGATCATAAATCCAACCTAAGGAGCCCTTTTGATCAAATCAAAAGGAAGAACACGAAGAAGAGGTAATGATTTCACCACCCTTTTCCAAGTTCCTTTCTTCTTCCACTTCTTCTTATGTTGTTTTTACCATTATAAAATAATAACCACAGTATCATATATATACTGTGATGTTATTATAAATATGGTACAGCCATATTCAGTATTCTATCCACCTTTTGAATAACATGTCCTCATATGTGCGTACGTATGGCTTACCGTCTCCACGTCGTGGTGTAATTGTTATTCAATATAATAATATTTGGATGGGTATAATAATGATGTTTAACTCATGTAAATAATAAATATAACATGTTAATGATTCTGTATATATGATATACCATCCATTTATATATTACTTTAATATCAAAAGAATGATATTGTCGCTCGTGCGTACGTACGGACTACCGTCTCCCCGAACGCGATGAGATTCATTCTCCATCGTATCCATTCAAGTATAATTATCATTTGATGATTTAAAAAAATTATGTTTATGGACTTTATATCATTCTGGATATGAATAATATACAACCTATCCTTTACAAACATGTCTTACGTAACAAAACATATAAAAAAACAAGTAAGTTGACACCCGAAACAACGATAATACTAAGATATTATTATCAAATCAATATTAAAAGATCAAATATGATATCATATTAATGTATATGATTCTTGTATAATTTAATAACAATTATTTCACCATTATACAGGAGGTTAACCTACCGCAACCAAGGAAAATTACAAGGTAAGTGATTTTCTTATCTCACTTTCAATTCCGTGAGATTTCCATTGTTCACCACTAAATTATTGAAAGTGGTGTATTGTGTACTGCCATTTGATATATATTATCATGATTCTCTTTATATTCATGTAATTCTGTAAATCATTTGGTGGTTATTAACTTTTGTCCATATGACTCAGTTGATTAACGTGGTAAGGGGTTTTCATCTCACTCTTTATTCCCGTGAGATTCATGCCATGTTGCCACCATCACCTTTTGTGTGGTGTATGTACTGCCCATAATAATATTCTTTGTGTAATACACTCTAATTTATGTTTATTTACATATTAATTGTATGATACCTCTTTTATGGGGTGTATGTTTCATAAGTCACCAAATTGGTAAGGGTTATTTCACAATCTCTTCATTATCCGAGGTTGTTTTTATGTAATAATCTACTGGGATGTCTTTATCATCCACATCCATGTTTTCATAAAAATGTATTTCAAGCCCTTTTTATTATTTCAATAATATGAGTTAAAGTCATTTATACCCTTGTTTGACTTTTTATAAGAGGAATCTTTCCATCATTTTCAAAACAAGGTCCATTTTAATCTTTTCGACAGAATTAAGGTAAGAATGTTTTTTAACTTATACGGAGGGTACAGTTATTTTCCCCCGTTATAAAATCTTCAAAGATTTCCTTACAAGCTTATAAGAATATTTTCAAAGAAAATTATTTATTCCATATGGCTCTTATATGATTTCAAAATGAATATTTTAAGAATTTCGGAAAGGTACTCTTTATCAAAATCAGAATTTTAATTGTTTTAAGGATTTATCTTTCCAAATCTTTTTAATTACTGTCCATGTCTTCAAAATGGTTTTTAAGGATTTATTTATATGGACATGAGTGTTTTTAAAAATGTTAATTCCTTTAAAAAGTTTCAATGTGGTATGGGACACTTTGATTCAAAAATATCTTTTTAATTTCTTCCTTTATAAATGTGTGACTTTTAAATAATTTCAAAAAAAAGATATATTTCTCTCAAATAGTTTTGATTTCATCTATGTAAACATCCTTTGATGGATTTTAAGCTTATTTGAAGTTGATTTATTATTATACAAAACTTCTATATTATATTGAAGGTTTTGTGATATGTTTGACTGTAGATGTGCTATTTTTATACCATTCATAGTTTATGGTGAAAGTATTGACATTTCGTATGCTAGTTTTAATACGAATGTTTATGTTATGTTTAAACCTTTTCATATGGGAATGAATTGGACTTAATATGTGACGGGTGGAGCCCGCTATAGCTCCTCGATGCATCAGTAGGTCTCATGATACAAACTAGTGTCTTGGCACAAGGCCTTGACAAAATCTTATTTGTAGTCTTGGCATGAGGCCTTGGCTATGTGGTTATGATAGTATGGGATTATGCATTACATCATTATGAAAGTGGTTATTGGTTTTTCATGTGATTATTCGATTAGTAGAATATCCATGTGAATAATTAAATGGCATTATTTCATTTTATTTATTCCATACTATATTGAAAGTTCAAGTTTGAAAGGCTTTTGTTTTAGTTATACATTGCCTTAAATGTTTATTCTTATTTATGAAAGTTTCCGCTATATTGTTATCCTTACTGAGCATTTGAGCTCAAACCCTTTTCTATGTTTTATTTTTCCCAGGAAGTGGAGAAGTAAATTATGAATGACCTGCAGGGATATAATGAGGGGTTAATTGTGTGGACTATGGAGACAATATGTTGTTGTAGTAGTTTTTCACTTTATGATGTAATGTAAAACTTTATGAATATATCCAGTGTTTCCAAGGCTACTAAACCAATCGGTATTTCGATATTTTATCTTTCTTGTGATCATGCCAATGTTAGGTAATAATGCACCGACTCTGGGTAACTAGGGTCGGGGCGTTACAGCCTACGTATCCTTGTGAAAGGAACGAGAACACTCATAGTTTGGTACCACTTAATGGGACACATCATACCTTTTAATGTCACGTGATAAGGACATAGCCATACAGTTTAATGTCATATGGTAAGGAAATCATTGCGAATGATGCTTAGTTGAAGTTTAGTGTAGGACTTATGCCTAAGTAGCCCATGGAACATTGAAATAATATGTGCTTCCAAGTAAGATTAGACCAAGTTTGGAATATAGCCCAATAAGAACATGGTTGATTTGAAGTGTTGGATTTGAACCTCAAGGAGGCTTCCTACATATCCCAGGTAGATGGGAATCAAAGCCCACATAGTTCGATAAGTCTTATAGGAGAGTATAGTCTTCTGAGAGAAATATGTTTGGGCTTACATCCTAAAAAGTATTCCATGGTAATTTAGGGGCTCTAATTTGGGGATTATTCCTTAAGAGAATTCCCATATTAAGGAAATTAGGGATGGATTTCTAAAGAGGATATCTAGTGAGCATGGGCCCTGAGAGGGATTCATATGTACCCTAATTATGGAAGGAATCAAAATTCTCGCAGTTCATTCATTGTGTTTGTGCTTATGCATACGAGCTACCCATCGGAGGGGACATGATTGAGAAACCCTTTTGGAAGGGTACCCTTTTGATACTGGGCCATCAAGCAGGCATCCTATATATCCTAGTTTGAACATGAATCATATTTCACATAGTTCATGTATTGTGTAAATGTTGTAATCCTGAAAAATCTCTAATCCCATGTGAGTCATGCTCAATGTGAGAATCAATAGGAAGGAAAAAGATTCAACAAAGGCACTCACAATTTTCCTCCTTCACTGGTGGATGAAGGTGAACCTACGGTGGAGAGGGTGGAAGAGGTTGAGTCGACATAAGAAGAGGGTGAGGCAACAAGCCCTCCCACTTTTATCTGTACATTGAGAAATGATCCAATGAAATGAAGGAGAGGAGTTGAGGTGAGTAGATAGGAGCAAGACTACAACCTCCTACCTGAAAGGATATGGGCATACACCAGGATTGCTACCCTAAAATTGATCACGGTAGGGGAGGGAGACTTCTCATTTTATAGTATGAAAAAAAAGTGTGAAAAATACCATCCCTACCAAGGACCTATGGTTCCGGATCATAGAGATGAAATGGAGAGGAATGAACCCAAACCCTAATCCTATAAACATGGAACATCATAACACTATTCCTCGGAGGATGTTCCATGTGACTACGGATTTTGAAACCGCATACACTCTATGAATCATAACCCCATTGGGAATCAAATGTAGGAAACCTATTACTGCGGATATAAAAACCCTAATAGGAGTCACATTGATGTTCCTTTCCCAAAGTGTTGATATGTTAGGAGGTTTTGGCAGAGGTCTCCACATAACCCATTTCAGAAAAGGGATCTAATGAAGAAGAATCCTTTCCATGAATGGTTTTGATGAAGGATTAATGACCTATAGATTGAAGAGAGTAGGTGAATCAAAGAGGGGCACACAAGTAGGTACTAGAGTGCAGGTATGGGAACTCAAGTAGGATTAGGCGACCTGATATACACTTATGTGACGAAAAACCTAAATGTTAATACATTTGTGAGATTAGAATCAAGACTTCAAGAGTATTCAATGTTACTTATAGAAGTGGGGAACTCAAGTTACTGTGAGAGGAATAGAAGGCGCACGCATGTTTCTGATTCAGCGAGCTTGGGCGACATAGGTGCACAAGTGTTATGAATTTCAAACACTAAAAGGACTTAAGTCCAATTACCCTCCTTCAAATCCTCCTATATATGTGTTAATGAACTACCTTGATAGATTTTGAACACTTGGGAGAAGCAATAGGGTGACAAGAGTAGCAATTATGCTTCATGGAAATTTATCCATAAAAATGAAATCCCCAAGGGTATATTTATAGGAAAAAATAGGACCTTTGGAGAAAATGAGATTCGTCACGCTTGTGGAATGCATGCTAAATTGGGGCGCACAATGTACCTTCATGCTAATGATATTTGTCTAGAGTAAGACAATCCATTGTTCAGGCCTTTTCATATTTTGATTTTATTCATGTGTTTTGTAATCATTTTTCTATGGTATTTCCCTTTGTTATTTTTTTGACTCTATGATGGATCAGAGTGTCAAACCCCCTCCCCCCTCATAGTTGAATCAAGAATGAAGGGAGGATCCTATACTGAGGTAAATTATTGAATACGAAAAAAGAGGGTACTGTGGCATGCTAGTTTTAGTACGCAAGGTAAATGGGCACACAATTTTGGTAGTGTGAAGGATTCTGGTGTGCATGGTGACTTGCATCCCCTATATATATCAGCTTCACTTATACAAAAATTCACCTGAATTTTAAAAGTCATGCTCTCGGCTCTCAAGTTCCTTTCTCTAGGATGCTCTTGTTCAGTCGTGCTTTTGCTTTATGTTTTTTACTTTTGTGCTATAAGTGGGGAACCACACTTGCACACCAGTTTATACTTGTGTGCCAAGTTTGATACTTGCTCCCTGTAATTCCTTTGATGATTTTTTTGACTCTATTATCAAAATATCAAAAATGAACATACATTAAAAGATGATATTTTATATCTTTTTCAAGTTCAATGGATCCCAAAAGAATTGGAACTACTGTTGAACATGCCAGTAAGTGGATTGATGATATGATGAACGTTGTTATTCATGACTACTTTGATGTCTATGGCACCAATCTCCCACACTTGGAAAATATCTAATGAAATAACACATCAATTTTATCTATATCATTTAATTTCCTTCGTATAATTATGGTCATCTGCAAGATGTCAGTATTCCAGACTTGAAGAATTATGTCCCACATTCCTGGTTTCGTGACTATATCAATTTCTCATCTTCCTAATTTTTTTGGGGGCACATTTTCAAATGTTGGGATAGTATAAAAGGATTATATCATACATCACAGCCTATGTGCCCCAGTTTTGAAAGCACACACACTCGATCTATATCCGAAATGTTATTCATCCATCTTTCTAGATTCTCATATGGATCAATCCAGAGGATAGAAGAAAAGTTAGGATTTCCGCCCAGGAGGAGGTGTAAAGCCTGCATGGATGTGGGAATATTGGGTGCACAAGACATGTGATGAAATTATAAATGACTAAAAAGGTGTTGGGGTTTATACGGTTTTATGGGTCGGGCAGACCTATGTGTATAAGAATGAAGATTCTATTCAAGTGTTACTAAGCTGATGGAGTCAAGACACTAACTGATTCAACTTGACACATAGAGATGTAGGAATCAGTTTGTTGGTTTTCTACAAGAGTTCTGGAGCTGCAATCCTTGGAGATATGTACGATAAGTTTATTCCCTCCAAGGTGACATGGAATGACTTAGATAAGACGCCATGTTTGGTTTTTAGTTGATGAAAATATTTTATAAACTCAATAATGAAACCACCACAATGTCCCACACAAGAAGGGATATTAATCCAGATGAGTGGATGTAAATATTCATAATATATAAGAAAGGAAAATTTCCCACCTTCACTCATCTGACTAGTTGTCCAAAGGAAGAGAAGAGTGGTACACTTGACACCTTTTGGTCAACATTATAGAATGTAGAGTTTGAAAGGTGGGGATATGAGGTAAATTCCCAAATTCATGCAAAGACATGTCTGGAAGGTTTTCTGTCCATGTGGATTAGTGTGTATCTACTACCAGTCCTAGATTCCAAATGAGGCATGAGGCTAGGAACTTTTATTATCATAGTCATGTGGGATGAGAGATGTAAGGTTGGGTTGGCCACTCCTATTTTAGAACCGATCCGTAGGAGCTTACTGTATGTTCACAGGGGGGATGTATCCTCTTAGAAAAGTAGGAGATTTCCAAGGGTTATGGGGATGGATTTCCACTCATTTAAAAAATTACATTGTTCAAAGGGGGGTACATGTCTTTGGATGTTCATTCCGACCATCTATTCATGATTTCTATGGTACTCCCCCTTTTTCTCTAAATGATTATGATACCAAGGGAAGGTTGATTATGTATAAGTAATTTCATCTCTTTCCTTATGGGAATCCACTAATGGGGTGATTCGTTGATGATGGGATGACTAGTTTAGAGATAATGGAAAACATGATAGCTTGCAGAGATACCGAATTAGCCATCAGGATTGATGTAGAAATCATATCTGAGGCCTATGCTCCTTATGAATTTTCACATCAAATCAAATTCTTGAAACGAATTACTGTATCCCCACCCCAATTCAAGTCAAATTAGAGAAAAATCATACAGTATCCCGAAAAATATGGTTGCAAGAATCTATGGAGAAGACTGGAGCGATATTTAATTTACATACCATTGATATAGTAAGAATATTGACTATTTGGTATGTTGAAAAATGGGTTGCATCTTACCCTAAAGGTGTATTAATCCATGTTGTCCCTCGATTGGGGATAAAGATATGTATTAGGAAGGAACCCTTTCTTTTGAATGTTAATTGTTCATCATTAGGGGCCGACTCACTAGTGTTAGATAGTGGAGGCGACGAGGCTCCAAATTCACTAAAGCTTCCTTGTGCTACATATAATCCACATTCCAGTGTTAAGAGAACCACCCCATCAATCCTGATAGATGTTGTTCCAAGACGATCTAGTCACCTTCATTATGAAGAGCGGTGTGTTCCATTTTTGCACCCCCATTTGTGATTGCAGGAATTGGGAAAAACATAAATCCAAAACTATAGGAACCTATTCACAACCCTATAGCATGTACTCTGAATATATACGACCAGAGGTTGTTCAAACATATAAATGTGTATATTGTGATTCTGAAACCACATGGATGGATCTGTTTGAATGTATGTATATTCTATGAGTAGGGGATCTACGGACCTCTTTTTCTATTCTATTTAAGGACAATTCCAATGAAGTGATAACGCACATTCGAGAGCTGGAAATTCTCATATATGCAACCGATGAATAAATTACCACTACAAAGTAGGTGAAAAAAATGATAGAATGGGGTACCAATGAAGGTATTTATCTTTCATTAGATATATAATGTCTTGATTTTGTGGATCCTAAATATGTATGTTTCCTTTTTCTCCCATTCTCTTCTGCATTGTAATTTGAATTTAAACAAAGATTGGTTACTAAGTGGAAATATCATTTTAACTTGTAGGTGACTAATGAGAAATCTACTGAAGTTCCATATCCACGATATTGCCCTGGTGGCACTGCTCTAGGAGCTACTGGATCATCCCATGAATCAGAAGAAATATATTCTGGCTAACGGGCCTTGGAGGATGAGATAGAAATGGTATTGTCATCTCCAATACCAATCATTGTAGATGATGATGCATGTCCTCCTAAGAAAGTGAAGAAACAAAAACATTGAAGACTGAAATCAATGGTTAAAAGAATTCTCAATAGTGTTAAGACTTCCTAATAATAATGAATTTTATCCTTATTGATGAAATGGTATTTAATCTTCTTGGAATTGAAGGAGATTCTTCTTTTTCCTCCATAAATGAAAATACAGATAAGATTTAAGGAACTGTGGAGAGTGTTGTGGAATAGACACAAATTTATGCTAACCAGTGGTTCCTGAAGAGGCATTGAGGCCAATGAAACCAATGTTTGTTCCCAACACTAATCATGTTCCAACCATTAGAAGAGAGGATGTCTCTAGTAAATCAACAGTTCTTTATAAGACATCAAACGAAACAGTAAATAACATTGATCATGTGATACTTTAGGTTCATCCCATTTACCATAACATCCTGCGAAAACTGATGCTGACCCCAAAACTATTATCGAGTAAGCTATTCAGGGTGAAAGGATGTCAGAGGAAGGTTGCGAACAAAACATGCTCAGTGCTCCCACGGGTGAGACTAACCTAGGATCTATGATTTCATTGAATGATCTGATGAACCTTGGGATATATTTTGAAAAAGTATTAGAACTTGTTAATTTAAAAAATTCATTAGAAGATTTTGAAGTTCCTTGTATAGAATCAACTAAACATGAGTTTTCATTATTCATCTTATTAATCTTCTTATGATTAAATTTATAACCATGGTTTGTTGAAATATCTAGTTCCATCTAACGAGATTGTTGTTGCGATGATGCATGAAGGAAGTATTGAAGTTAATATCAATCATATCATTGTGGATACAATGGATCTGGTGAATATTGAGACAATAAATATTCCTAATATTCATTCTAAGGATCCTCAGTAAATTAATGATATAATTCCCAATCTAGAGACATCAAACAAAACAATTTAAAATGATAGTATTGAGGAGGAATCTTCTCAAGCTTCCAACCTACTGTTAGGTAAGAGATACTAATACTGTGATTTCCCAAAAAATTTTGTCCCTTGAAACTAGACATAACCATAAATTAATTCACCATATAGTTCAATCAAATTTAATGGATAGGTCCAAAGGTCAATCCTCTGCATCAGCTCAAACTGTATTAGAAGGTGAAGCAGCCATTGTCATGGATGGAGCATAACATGGCACTTCTTCAAGTGTTTCAATCCCAGAATATGTCTCTCCGTATGATAGTGACTCTGAATTAGATCCAGAACTGCAAAATGCCCTTCTTCTTACATTTTTCAAGGAATGGGAAACTATATATATAATAATATTTAAAATTCTCCTTGAAGAACTGCCTTTATGGATTCCATGACGTTTATCACTATTTATCACAAAGGGATTTGATGGTTTTGAATTCCGTGAAATTAATACCGTAGTGAAAGTGATTATATGAAAGATGGAATAAGTACATAAGCATCGAGAAGATCTGATAAAAATAGACTATTTATCAATATTTTCAAATTCCAGGTAGTGTTATCCTATAATGAGGCCAATCATACCGTAAAGTTCAAAGAACTAAAACATAAGTTAAAGAAAATATTGTTCTGTAGCTGTGTATTCAACATGAACTAGATGTTATCACATGGGATCTTTATTATCTTCATGGCTCATTAGGTGAATTATAGAAGGATGGTGAAAAATCCATTTTAGATGTTAAGTATAAACATCTCCGTGCTGAAGAGAATGATGCCGGTCAGCTAATGAAACTTCAATAAGTAGCTGATGGGTCTCAAGAGGTTATTAACCAAGTAAAAAGTTACATAGAAAACCTTTTTTATTTCTGACAAAAGAGAGACTCCTATTTGTGGAATCTCCTCTGTGAAATTTTTCTCATAAATGAAAATCATATTGTCTTCAATCATCTTCGTTTTCCATCTTCCAATCTTATTTTTTTACCTAAGCCAATGGGCCTAGTAAACGTATTTTTATATTTATTATGGTTATACATACAACCCCAAAACATTGCATCTTTTATCTTTTTATTGAAAAATATTACCTTAATCACAAAAAATGTGCGTTTAGTGAGTTGGGACATGACTATTGTTTAGAGTACCCTTTGCGGGATCCCAATCTGGTTAGTACCATGAATCTTGTTATAAGTAGTTTAGAGTAATGTATGTTGGACAGTATATGGCTAGGGTTTACAGTCAAACAACTATGACCATAAATTTTGAAATTAGATTCTAGAAAAGAATCAGTTGTAAATAATTACTCTAATATTATTTAAATATTTCCAAGGGGAATCATGACCACGAGTTTTATGGTCACCAAATTTAATACTTGTACAAACATAAGGGAAGTCTCTTCCAAGAGAAAATTAACCATTATTTTAAATCCTCGTTATGGGAGCTATATAATACAGGGCCAACTGGGACATATGATGCACGTCCAAATAGTGGCATATTTTGATCAAAGCGCCTTTTAGGTAAGAATATTTTATGCAAGACCACCTTGGGGCATGTATTGCATAGTTAATAAAAACAGCTCTAAGGAACATAACATCTTACTATTGATAGACAAGGGAAAATTGGATTTTGGTGAATTAGGACCACAATGGGTGTTTCTTCCAAGGAAACATATGTTAATAATAAAGGTTTATATATGACGACATATGTCGTTAATAGGAAAACCACTTCTCTAAAAATATGGTGAATGAGGAATGGTAAAAACATGTCAAAATGGGAATTTATGATATCATGCTACGCATTTTTAAGTCATGCAGTGGGATATGTTATACGTTGTAGTATTAATTCATGTAGTAAGGAAATTTTATGGCATTAATTAAAGGTTTTTTAGCTTTGACCAAAGGTTTGAGATTCTCCCAATTTCTTGATAGTTTTTAATAAAACAGACTACCATATTCAGGTATGGATGGAATGAAATGTAAACTGTGATATAAGAATTTATGAATTCGAAGAATGATATGGAAAAAAATGATAAATGCATTAGAGGAAGTATTTTCCAAGAACGAAGTTAACATTATTTGACAAACCTGTTATGGAGGATGCATTATGCAGGGAAATCAAAGGAATATTCTACATAGCTAATTAATGGAACCTTTTGAATGACAGACTGGTTATGTAGGGAGATTTTATAAAAGGCCACCTAGGGGCACATACTGCATATTCAGGATAAAAAGTTCTCAGAAGATTCACATTCTATTGATAAAGGAAGAAAACGTTTTATGGAGATTCAAATTTTCCAAAGCATGGGGTTTTGTTTTTGAAGAAATGTACATGAATATGGAGAGATTATTCCAAATCATGATTCCCAAAGAATCAATGGAATAGGATTTCTATGAAGGTGTGACTGAAATGTAGGGAGTATGGTGATTGTAGTTTTAGGTTATACAATTAAGACCATAAATGTAAACCATATATGATATGTGGTCAAGTAATCATTGGTTATTTCAAATTTCTTTGTACATGTGTAGAGGGAAATGTGTAAACCCTGGTCTTGAAGGCTTTCATATCAATTGAATGCTAATGGGACAAAAATTCATGAATGAGTACTTTAAAAATAGATTCTTTTATATTGATATCAAAGTTTGAAGGGTACAAAAGGAACTTTATCCAAGAATGAAATTACCAATATTTGAAAAACCCGTTTTGGGGGTTCTGTTATGCAGGGCCAACAAGGGCATATGATGCATAGAAAAATAGTGGAATCTTTTGACTTGCATGCATATTATGTAGACAACATATGCAAGGCTACCTAAGGGAATGTTATGCTTCGTCAGGAAAAATAGATCTCCGATATCAGAGACTATGTCACCAAAAACCATTAGGAATATTATGAAGATCGAAAAATACTCAGGATTAAGATTGTGAAACATGGTTGGAGGTTATTCTCAATGCACATGAGAAACATTTGAAAATTTATTGTCCATAAGTTTGTAGTCATTTTTATAGATATGACTCATATGTAAAAATGGAAACCGTTTTTGTTTCCTTTTAATCAATATTATGTTGTGTAGTTTAGTGTCTTACAACGAGGAAATTATTCTGGGTAGTTTTCAATCATACAGTGAGGACATTATGCTGTGTAGTTTTAAGTCATATCGTGATGAAATATTTTACCCCAAAAAAATTGATACACCTTATTTACAAAAAGATGCTTTTTACCCATTTCCTAGGCCCACATGAGCTATGCTCTGTGTGAGGAACAAGGATAAGTAAAGTCTTCTTCGCTAACACAAATGTGAAACAATTAAACAATAGGGGAATTATGATTGAGTGATTATAGAGACAAGGCATAGGACCCGGGCTCACTGCGTATCTTGTTAGAGGCAATAATCAATCCAACCATAGTTTTTATTTTTCCATGAAGTTTAATGTCATGTAGTAACTAATAAGATGAACCGATGTGAAAAGAAAGACATATTGTAGTCGGACATAGGGATAAAACCCATGTGTTACTATGTGTCTTGCTGTGGGCGAGAATCAATCCATACATAGTTATTTAGGCATTCCATATGTAGGTTTTATTGTTAGATATGGATAAAATGGTTTTTTATCGTGGATGGGCCTAAGATTGGAGATCTTGGAATCTCTTCATGTCTCATATAGATGAGAATCGATCCATATGTAGTTTTTGAAACATTCATTTCCCACACCAATCGAGTTTGATATGGGAGATGGGGGCTTTTCATACATTCTTGAAGAATGGTAAAACTTAGGACACAAATTGGTATAAAGATCAAACCATGTATCTTAATGGAACACTATGTACTGATATAACTCATATACAGGAGGAGAAAAGAAAATAACATTTTTTGGGTTGCAGTTAGGCCCCAGATTGGAGATCCATGCATCTCTATGTATCTCATATAGATGAGAATAAAGCAACACATTGTTCTTAAATTGAGGTTATTATGAAAATATTATTCAAACATAGGGAATAAAGGGAATCATGGTCCACTAAGGAGTAGTAATTATGTCACTGATTCTTGTATATAGAATATCATAACGTCAAGTAGAGTTGGCATTAGCAGTACAATTTAATGTTGTGTATCTAGGAAAAATGAGGTCAAGTAGTTTAATGTTGTACGACATGGACAAAGATGCTACACATTTATCATCATCCAGCATGAACGCTTATGGTTGCTATGTAGTTTAATGTCTTGCAACTAGGACTTTGTGCAGTGTAGTTTAGAGTCATGCAGCGAGGACATGTGTGAAATTAAACAGATTATTTCTTCAAGAATCACCCATTGGTTGGACTCGTAATATGATCTCTATCCATTGAGATGAGGGAATGAGCTCCATTTGAGTAGACACAATGTATGGAATAAGGTCCTTCCCACTTTGGCTCATGCTTTTGAGTTTTCATTCCTGGTATCATTAGAGTCGTAAAGACTAATACAAATTCTCTTTGAAGAAACAAATGATGTTGGAATTTCTGGTTAAAGGCTCAACATATTCTATTTTGATAGACTTTTAAATGATTCAATGTATGAAATCTTTTTTCCTCTAATCATTCCAGCTCATGAAACCAATTTTGAGACTTCTCATCTGTAGATAACTGGTCACATATTTCAACTCTGAGTGAAGGAAATTGAATTTCAATTTTAAAAAATTCCTCTGATCCATACACTAATGAATAAGTGGTTTCCTAGGTGGCAGTACGGTAGTAGTATGATATTCCCATAAAGAATGAAACTGTTTATCAGGACATGAATTCATATCTTTATACACTATCTTTTGGGGAATATTTTATAGGTTCTTATTGAAATATTCTATCTATCAATTGGCCACCACATGATAGTGAGATTAATGGTTGTATTTGATATTTTTCTCCTAATATAACTTCTTTACCTCAATTGAACAAAAAATGGTGCCATTGTCTATCAATATAGTATGAGGGGCATCAAATCTGGCGATAATATTATTTTTGACAAAACAAACACTACTTTTTTCTTTGATATTAATTGATAGGTATTTCCTCAACCCATTTGGAGAAGAGTTCACTAGCATTAAGAATATACTTGAACTGCTTAGCTATAGAAGGAGGATAAGGCACATACTACATCCATTACCAATTTGTCAACTGGCTATGAGTATTTAGCTGTGTGTAACAACTCCAGGGGTTGATGAATGAATTAGGAATGCAGATAGAAGATATGACATTTCTTAGTGAAATGTGTGTTGTCCTGTTTCATTGAATGCTAGAAGTATCCAAGCCATCAGATCTGATCAGAAAGCCTATTCCCAGAATGGTGAGCACCACAAGATCCTGAATGTAATTCTTTCATATAAGCTTCAATTTATTCTCTATCAAAACACCTATACTAGATTCCATCAAATCCTCATTTTTACCAGATCTTCTAGTGATATGGACTATCGTAATTAGTATAATTGTCCAGTCTTCATTGAATCTGTTCATTCTCATCTCTATCTGGTGGAAGTACTCAATTTTGAAGGTATTATATTGTGGGTCCCATCCATCCCATGGTATAACCATATGGCTCAGAAATAGGGATAATTTCAATAATTTACACCATTCTAGTTTAAAATAAAGGTGAGAGCACACGATTATGGGCAATACTGATGATTCCCTCATCCCTATTTGGATCTTCCAAGGTTGTATCTTCTTTAGCCGGTGCATCAGCATGGGTATTTTGTGATCATGGGATATAAGAAAATGTCAACTCTGAGGGAATTTCATCCATTAACCTTATGACATAATCACACAGAGGTATTAACACTTCTTTTATGATAGAACAATCCCCATTGATTTTTTTATTACCAACTCTATATCACATTTCACTTTCAATTGGTTCACTTATACCTGAAGTGCCAATTCTACGCATGTGATGCGAGATTGATATTCTACCACGTTTTTGGTTCTGCCTTCTGAAAACAAAAAGGAATAAGGAAACACTAACTTTAATGGGTAGATAAGTACAATTCCTTACCCAACTTTTTTGACTTTTGGGTTTTCCATTTTCTTTCATGTTGGACTTATGGAGGACCCATCAATGTACATTTCCCATGTTTTGGAATTAACATAAGTAGAGAAGACCAATTAATCAGGAATATCAACACTCAATGATGTATCTTTCAATGAAGGGTGTTCATAAAGGAATTCGACCACAACTTGTCCTTTTATTGTATTCTGGGGCACAAACTAGATATCAAACTATTGTAAAATAGCTTCCCACCATTCCAGACGCCCTATAAGCATAGTGCAACTGAGGATAAATTTGAGTGGGTTATTGTGAGACACTAATTGGACCTTATGATGTTTTGGGTAGTTCCCCAATTTATGAACATAAAATATAAATTCTATATAGGACTTTTTAATACTTGAATACTGAGTTTCTACATTATGCATAGTTTGAATGAGATAGTAAAGGTTGTTTTCATTCCCAATGTTGTTCTTCTGGGCAAGGAAGGCACCCAGGGATTGCTCTAAAGCTATCACATAGAGAATATGTGGTCTTCCTTTAACAGGTGGAATTAATACCAGTGGAATCAAGAGATTTTTCTTGAGGGTATAAAATGCCTCTTGGTAGTCTCCAGGTCTTTATAGGTGATTCCCTTCATTATTAATATGGTGAAGGGTAAACACTTGTCTTCCAAATTCGCGATGAAGCATCGAATATTGTCCAAGTGTCCTTGGATTCCTCTTAATTTTTTAAAATATCTAGGAGCAGAAATACAAAGGATTTATTTTGGTTTCTCAAGGTCAACTTCGATGCCATAATTACATACAATGAAGACGAGGAACTTTCTTGACGTTACCCCGAAAGCACATTTCAAGAGGTTCATCTTTAAACTATGATGATGAAGTTTATTGAATATTGTATCTAGATCATCCCAGTGATTAGAACATTCTATGTATTTTACTACCAAATTATCCACATAACATTCAAAAAAAATTCCCTTGAAGGGTTTGAAGATATGGTTAATGGCATGTTGATACGCTGCACCTCCATTCATTAAGCCAAAGGGAATTGCCCGATTAAAAATCACACATTGAGGGGATATCAAGGCTGTAGATTCTTCATCCTCTAAGGACATGTTGATTTGATTTTACTCGGAGTAACCATCCATGAAGGAAATATCTTCATATCCAGATATTAAATTAATTACAAGCTGTGGGATCAGAACATGAAAGTCTTCTTTAGGAAAATTCCGGTTAATGTCTCTGAAATCAATGAAATCTCTGATTTTCCCATTCATCTTTTTCACTGGGACAATATTGGCTTGTCTTTTGGATATTGAACCTCACTGAAAAATTTAGCCTTAATAATCTTATCAAATTTAGTTTCAATTTCTGAGGAATGAGTTGGGTGTGTTCATTTTGCTTCCTACATGAATCCTCGAAGTTATTCTAGAAAACCCAAATGATTAATGGCTACATTAATGTTGATACCTAGAATTTATGTATAATTCCATGAAAATATATCTAGATGTTTCTTCAGAAGTTAAGTATATATTTATTTTTCTTCATAATTCATTGACGTTCTAAATTAAAGTGGGACATGGATCTTTTTTAGTAAATATATTTATTTATCTTAGTTCATCCACAGTGGTAGAGACACCTTCCTCAAATGCTGGAGGAGCACCCTGGAGATCTTCCTATTCTTCCTCATTACATTTCATTTCGTCTATTTTTACTTGTATAGTAGGTGATGAAAATAAACATTTAGAGCTTGGGGATAAGTTTTTATTTGAACATCCTGGTGAAGTGGACCCCATTCCAGACCCTACCAATGATGATGGGTCTTCCTATAGAATTGAGAAGACTATAATGAGTTGGGAATCAACATCCTTTTCTTCCTCCAATATTTCTACATCTTCTTATAGATTTATTGTTGAACTAGAGGCTTGCTAAAGTTAAGTGGATGAAATGAAGACATATCCATTTAAAATTTCATCACATCTTGGTAAATCAACAATTTCTCCCATGAAATCATGCTCAATTACCACAATAGATATTATGGAATTCACTGGATTAGTGATTGGATTTGGGTTTACCCTTTCAATTTTATTGCTAGGCAATGAAAAATCTACACTCAAATGTATGAATGGGTTTACTGGGATCTTTTCCATGCCATTTAGAGAATTGATTTTGGTTACAACCTTTGTCATATACCTTGTTCCCTTCATGTGATAAAATTATGCCTTAGTGTATTGAGATTAATATGTTTTCAATAGAGCCATGTCACCATACAATGTCATAATTTTACCATTGAAACAATACTTGAGACATTGGTGGTATGACGAAGGTATGGTCTCATTTTGATGTACCCAAGGCCCTCGAAGAAATATATTGAAGGTTATGTCATGAAAGACAAACATAAAATCTGAATTAGACACAAGATCTCCAAAAAATGTTTTGAGTGTACTCTCACCCAGAGGTTCCTACTCGTTCATGACCTATTCTTAAAACATTAAAGTGGAAGGAGATAAGTCAGATTCAGTGAGTCATAATCAACAAAGTGTAAATATAAGAATGAGGTTAACTCTTGAACAATTATCAATGAAGGCCCATCAGATGTCTATTTCATTGACCCTACCGGATAGGTACGAGGGCCTAATATGTCCATGTACAACATAATTTCCATATGCATCTGTAAAGGATATAATTGCATGACATTCTGCAGAATCATTCTCTATATGGGAAACCTTAGTAGCAGAAACATTAGTTTCAAACTCTTAATTACCTAAAAAGCCGAAATAAGTGAATCTCGAAGATATATTGACAGATTCAAGGAATAAAAATTTGATAACATTACCATTACTTTAAATATATGTTTCAAAGCATCATACTATTGGTCCAGAGTTCTATGTTTCCCAGCTTAGGGATTCGGTTTTGCAAGTTCCTTGAAAGTTGCCTCTTCTGAAGTAGTTGTACCATATGTCGGAGTAGAAACATGTAATAATCCTGGATTCAATATATTAGACTGACTAGGTCTATCTATTTGCAGAGAGGAAGATGGTGTAACCTCTAATTAGTTCTCCAAAATTGTCATGTTAGGACAAAACTTTTCATGTCTGGAATAATCTCCTTGTTCTTGTTGAGCCTGCTGAAGGGCTCTTCCATGAGTTTCTGCTGTATATATGGTTCGATCAGGGAGTAGAGTTAAAATAATTTCCTCTAGAATACAAAAGTCTTCCTCTGTATCATTGATCATGTATTCTTCCACTAGTTCCCCAATATGGTACCAGGAAATCAGGCTCATTGTAATAAAAATCACCATTGGCATAGGGATATGTTAAGCGGATCACATTGATGGAACCAAAGAACAATTCTTCATTTGATAAAGATTTTTCCTGATAGGTTAGTTATAATTGTGCCATTTAGAGGGTCGGTTCCCATTATTTTGAAACAGATGGCATGAAATAATCCAAATTCATAGGCATTTTTTGCCTTGACACGAGATCTTCTGCTTCTAACCACTGATTGACCTTCTGATCACATTGCGTCATTGAGGATTGACATTTGGAGGACTGACCATTTTATAAAGGTGGTTTTTTTGTGGAGAGAGTAGAAGAATATACAATAATTTGATTGAACTATGTTTGTATAATTTCATGAGTTCGGTTGATCATTTTCCTAATCATCCAATCATCATATTTTTGTGCACTCTTACCTTTGACTTTAGGCTATTTCCCTTCATCCACTAGATCCATAGAAGTAACATATGCTACATGGGATGATTAATTTTTCCACTTTACTTATCTAGAGTCAAAAAAATTTAAAGGAGGTATTAGAAAACAAAACACTTCTGAATGTGATGTCCCAACATCTGGTGAAAGGGACAATAATTCAGAAGATCTTTATCTTCTTTCTTTTTTGGTTTCATCATTCTTGGAAACTGAACCAAATTATTTTCTAGAGTTGAGATGAAGTAACCAGAAACATGTTCATTTAAAAAATAATAATCTTTATTCTTCAACTCCTCAAACTATTTCCAGATTTTATCTCTTCATCATATTGATGAGGAAGCCATTACTACTAATTCTTGGGGGCAGAGCCGTTCGATATGATGAAGGTTCTAAAGTGGAAGTAGGAACTGGTGCTTGCTTGAGTGTGACTATAGTAGCATATACCTTCCCTATAATCCTTCCCAGAGTTGATGTAATTCCCCGATATTTCTCATTAGTTTCCACAATGGAATAATCTACCTATTGGGAAATTCAAGAAAGGTCTTGAAACCCTCATGTGTATTTCATAGGTATTAGTTGTGTGTGTAACTCATCATGTAGATTTACAACACAAATTATTAGCTACTCTTTATGAGGGAGTTCTAGATTTAATGAGTATGCTAATTCATTCCATGGGGAAAATAAATATGAAACTCTTTCATTTTCCCTTTGTTTTCAATTTGTAAGATAAAAACTATTCCCTTCAGTAACATTGATCTGAATTTAAGAAGGAATTTATGATGGATATATCCCTATATAGTATTTGATAGAGATTGAAAAATTTTATACCATACAAAATCTAGTCCCTGTAATGACTGCAAAAAACACCTAAACATTATTGCTTCTTTTTATTGAGGAGTTCCCTTCATGGAATCACAAAGAGAAACAAAATGTGTTAAGTGTTGCTTCGGATCTCCCGAACCATTAAATATTGGGAATGAATTATTCAAAATTTTTGGTGGGGGAGGAATCATATCCACCCACTCAGGGTAATCTCTCTTTTCTATATGAACCGGTGCATTCCATTATTCTGTAGCTTCAAATCAAGTTTCTAATGCTTCAATTGTGTTCATACACATTTGTGGAATATCCTAATGATCTAGGACTTATACAGGTACATCAGTTGGAGCTTGATCTAGTGAAACGACTAGAAAAACCACTGGTGGTGCTACTGCTGGTATTTTCCTTGAATCACACACAGGAATGGATATATGAGGATGTGTTTGATCCTACCCTAACTGTGTACCCAATGGAGGGAATTCATTATCTTCATATGTAGTATCCAAAAATCCCCATTGCTGAGGAGATCCTACAGGATGTGAAACATTAAGATCTTCCTAGGGAGTATGTCTAGCAAAAATGAGTCCTCAAACTAACTCTGTATTGAGTCTTTTCAAATCTTTCATCTCCTCTTCTTGTTGTGAAAATCTTTCTTCAAGAAAAAGAGATTGACCTTCTCTTGTGGAAAAGTGAGATGTGATTTGACTTTTACATTTCCCCTTATGAAATTCCTTTATATGGTGTGTGATTTGGTTATTTAAAGGAATACCTATATTTTGGGTAAGCCTCTGATTTTGGGTATGCACACCTTCTTCATTTTCTTTAGTGTGTACTGTATTATTGATAAGAACTTCATATTTTGTTTCCCCTGAGCTAGACTAATTTTCCGGAGGATATTTTGCAATGGTGTTAATAACATTTACTAATGAATAATGCATTAATGGAAGTATATTAGTATATTTGTAAGTTATCTCCTTTTGTATCTTCAATGAGACTATGTTCTCTTATATGACGAATTCTCAGGAATTGTTTGGTAGACAGTTACCCGGAGGGAATCCTTTGATACTTCATTTTTCTCTCTCTTTGTGGATTCTTCCCTAATCGAGAGAAAGTAGAATTCCATTGAAAAGGGGATTTTAGATGTGAAAAATCCCCCATCCCTATAGAATGGGGTTGTTCCTATCTTTCTTCTTCATGATTTCAATTTTCTTTTATTGAATTTGAAGGTTGAATTAAACAATCCCCTATCCCTACAAAATAGGGTGGATCTTGAACATTTATGGACAATATTCGCATTAGTTCTCTTATAATTTTATTAATATTTGTTCGGACATTGGCTGGGTGAATTATCCAACAACAACGCAAATTACCAGTTTTGGAATATCGTTGTGTTATTTCAGACATTTGTGTTATCTAACGGCTGACATCCTCTAAGCAGTAGCACTACTAATGATTCCCAGATTCTTGGTCAAAAAGTAACTCAAAAAATTGTTTTCTTTGGTCACGGATCTAATGAGAGTTATTTGAGGCATGTTCTTGAGCGTACATTTGATTACATACAAAATTTGTTTATTGTAGCCGGTCATGGAAATAACATTGCATGAGACCAATTTTGGAATACTTTTCTGATTATAGAGTGCAGTGAAATGCAATTCTCCACGTACACCCCATACTCTGATATGAACACCATATGGGGTATCCGAAATTAATGATCATGGCCTCTTTAATGAATTAAGGCTTTCAAACTGAAGGGTTCTCTATAGATTTTCAACCATTGTATGTCAGGAATCTGAGAGACATGCCATGTAAATTTGGTGTTCAAACCCTTATATTACCTTTACATGATTTTGATATTCATAATATGGTAATACATTGGTTTTCAAATTTCTAAGAGCCTTCCATAATTTGAGACAGACATCATGAATGCAATCCTCTTCCATCAATTCTGGAATGTTGTATTGAGAATTTTCAAAGGCCATAACATGACTGGTACTTATCCATTAACCTATTTTTTATCATGTTTAACAAATATTCGTCATATTTCAATAGAGGTTTCTCGACATGGTTTAACCAAAGTGGATGCAACTCAATTGTTTTATTGAAAATAATGGAATCTGTCACTTTCTACTCTACTGTACTAGAAGTCAAATGACCCAAGAAAGGTTCGGAGAATAACCATTCCCATAGGATGCCTTATTTTGAGAAATTAGTTCACCTCTTAATGATAAGGCTGCATACATAACTTACCATGGGTCGGAAAGTTCCTTGAGTGAAGATGCCTTTCTCATTACTATATTGTTAATTATAGAATTATCTTGACAATGAGAAACACTACTATAGGGAGAACATTCATAGTGAGTACCATCATGAGGAGAAGAACCATGTTTGATTAACAACAAGCGATAAATCCTCTATCACCTTGGTCTTCTGGCCACATGGAGAGTTTTCGTGGATCTCATTAGAGATAGGCTCTCTGGATCGACAGAAATTTCATTAAACAATCCTTCAGGATAAAGGGTCTGATGGAGAACTTCAAAATTACTACTACTACTCCAATAATTTGGTAATTATAGGGTAGGATCGTGAGTTTCAATAGATAAATGTCTGAGGACTTCAAGAACTTCTTCATTAATAGGTTCCAAATCACAGCTTGGCTCTTGATTTTCCAACTATGTTTGATGATAATTATTCATAGATGCTCTCTTACACTTAGTTAGGGCCACTTTCTGGGAAAAGTGGTAATCAATGTTAGCTGTATGTGCCTGCCATAGAGTGGACATCAGAATGCGATGATTATCTCAAATTGGAAAGGGTGTATTTTCCTTGTCATGTTGTCCATATGATATGGGAGAGTATGCCCCATAACCCTCCTGGACTGTAACATAGGTATGTATCTACATCAGGATTGCATGAAGATGTGTCATCATAGGTGTGGGGACGAATTTATGAGTTCGTTACCCTAGTACTGCTGAATTTTTTGTTATATTATTCTTGCGTACTTCAAGAATATGGGAGTGAATATGTGTCTACCCTTTCACCACTGATAAGATTGGTTTGGTGACTTCAGCGGATGGAATGTGAATATACGTCTATCCTGTATCTGGAGTAGGTGTATTTTCCTACTATTAACATCATTTTTCTGTCAAGGGGTACTGATAGTACACATGAATGGGTTTAGAGAGTTGAGTCTACCCCATATTTGTCATCGGAGCTGTCTGAATGACTTCTCTGGGTGCTTCCAAACAAGACTGTTGGCATGATTGATGAATTATGGTAGGTTTATGTGCATGCTGGATGCTTTCATTCAAGAATGGATGAAAATCTTCTTTCAGTACTGGTAGACGAGACTGCTGGTATAATTGGTTAGTGTAAGAAGGTGTTTGTTCTTGTTTACCAGTTGTCAGCACATTTGATTGGAGGGCTTCTTTAAATGCATTCAGACGAACCTACTGACTGGCTGATATTTTGTTAATAGGTTTATGTGCATATTCCTAGTACTCTACCAGATTTTTCTAGTAGGGTTGGCAGGGTTGGTGTGTTACTTCTAGATGACTCTGACCTGAAATGGTTGAAGATGGTGGTTGGCACCATCTGCTTCTTGACCATCGTTCATCACTGACCAGACAATCAATGGATTTCATTATCCTACAGAGCCTATCGGGAAGCCTCCAATGTTGGGATAGTACCGTGCTGATGGAACTCCCTTACAAGAACATTGGATACCCAAAGTTGAATATGCTGAGTGGGTGATAATGTTATTTTCATGGTTGAGGATCCAGCTTGAGTAGTGGTTAGGACCTTCATGGGTGCAATCCTAAAGGAATAAAGTTTGGAGTGAAGGGAGATCTGAGAAAAAAAGACTGATAACAACAATAAACTCTATTAAAGAAACATCTCTTAGATGAATACATGCATGATTGCTTCATTTGTCTAGAATTCATTTATCAATTGATACGTCCCTGACAGGTGGGTAAAAATATTAAATTGGTTAAATATTCACATCGGGTTCACCATTTTTGTTTCGTACCTCCTTGAAAGGTGTGTTCTAGTTTTATGAATCACTTCTTCCAAGCTGTTTCCATTGGATTTATTCATGGAACCAAAAACAACCAATAGTTCTTCATCCAATAAGGGACCTAAATTGCAAAGGTAGGAGTTCATTATTTTTTTACTTTACGATACTTATGAACTTGCATTGGTTGAGAGGATGGGAGGTCAGACTCATCACACCCTTTGGGTGGGGGGATTATTGTCTACTTCTGGAATCTCTTTATAAATTTAATATATTTTCACAAATCCTTATTAATTTACCAAGAAAAAAATAAGTCTCCCTTGGAATTTAAAATCATTTATTAACATGTTTAAAATTTAGAATCATTCATATGTAGTTGAGGTTCTTCATAGATAGAGATATCCATATGTATTAGAGTTTCTCCATCAATGGTATCCTCTCATATATTACATAGAGATTATTTTAATCATCTTTCTAATGATACTGTATTTTAAGACACTCAGTGGGTAACTCTGGAATTTATTATCACCTAGGGAGATAATGTTTTGTTTGGATTTTGGGATCATACTCGTAAAATTGGCTACGTACGTATCCTTGTAAATGGAATCAGAACCCTCGTAGTTCGGTGCCGCTTAATGGGACACATCAGACCTTTTAAAGTCATCTGATAAGTAGATAGCCATATATTTTAATGTCAGGTGGTATGGAAATTTATGTGAATGATTCTTAGTCTATGATTGGTGTGGGACTTATGCCTATTTATCCCAAGGGACATGGTAAGAATATGGGTTTCCAAGTAAGATTAGACCATGTTGGGAATATGTCCCAAGGAGAACAGGGTTGATTTGAGGTGTTGGGTTTGAACCAAAAAGAGGATTCTTATATATCACATGTGGATGGGAATCAAATCCTATTTAGTTCGATATGTATCATAAGATAATATAGTTCTATGAGATAAATGATTTTGGGATTACTTCTTAAAAAGGATTCCATGGTGATTTGGGGGTTTTAATTTTGGGATTATTTCTAATGGGGATGTCCAGATTAAGGGAATTAGGGTTGGATTCCTGTAGATGTTATCCAGTGAGCTCGGTCCTTGAGAGGGATTCCTATGTATCCCAATTATGTCAGGAATAAGAATTCTTGTATCTCAATAATTGTGTTCGGGATTATGCATATGAGCTTACCATTAGAGGGGACATGATTGGGTGAAACCTTTTCAAAGGGCACCATTTTGAGCTCCGACCTTCAATCAAGATTCCTATGTACCCTGGTTTGAATAGGAATTAGATTTATCATAGTTCATGTATCATGTAAATGTTGAAATTATGAAAAATATTTATGACCATGTGAGTCATTCTCGGTGTGATAAGAAATAGGATGTCAAAATATTCAACAAAGGAACTCACACTATTCCACCTCTGCTGGTGGAATAATGTGCACCTACGGTGGCCGAAATGGACGAGGTCGAGTCTGCCTGAGAAGTGGGTGAGGTGAAAATCCCTCCCTCTATTATCATCAAAGTGTAAAATGGTTCAATGAAAGTAAGGAGTGAAGGTGAGGGTAATAGAGAGGATAAAGACTACAACTTCCGACATGAAAGGTTAGGGGATTACACGAGGATGACTTCCCTAAAATTGATCCTGGTAGGGGTGGGAGACATCTAATTCTCTTATATGTAAAATAATGTGTGAACCATACCTTCCCTACTAGAGACTTGATGTTCTAGGTCTTAGAGACGAATATGGGAGGAAAGAACACAAACCTAAATCCTACAAACTAGGAACTTTCAAACCATGTTCCTTAGAGAAATGTCCATATGACTATAGATACACAAACCTATAGAAACTCCATGAATCCTAACCCCATTTTAAAACAAATGTTGGAAACCTATGACTATGGATATACATACCCAAATAGGAGACACACTGATGTTTATTTCTAAAAGGGTTGATATGTTAGAAGGTTTTGGTGGCAGTATCAGCAGAATCCCTTTTGAACATGGGATTCAGTGAAGAAGAAGCCTTTCCATAAATTGATTTGATGATGTCTTAATAAATTTCAGACTTAAGAGAGTAGGTGAATCAAATAGGGGAACCCACGTTGGTACCAGCACACATGTATGGGTGTGAATGTCAGATTGGGCGTCCTGATGTTCACTTAAGTTACAAACAACTAGGATGTTAATAATTGAGCAATATTAGACTCAATCCTTCAAGTGTATTCACAAGTATTTAAAGAACTAGGTCTCTCAAGTTCCTATGAGAGGAATAGGTGGAGCGAAAGTGATTTTCAATCAAGGAGGTTTGGAAACAGGGGAATGAATGTGATATGGATTTCAAAAACTAAAATGACATAATTACAATTATCCTCCTTAAAATCCTCTACTCTAGGCTTTAAAGAACTTCCTGGAATGTTTAAAAATATTTGGGAAATGTTCTAGGGTGACTAGAGCAGCAATTAGGCTTCAGAAAAATTCGTCAGTAAAAATAAAGACCCCAAGGGTCTATTTATGGGAAAAAAATAGGACCTTGAATGAAAATGATATTGGGCGTGCAAGTGGTTTGTATGCAAAATTTGTGTGAGCAAAGTACTTGAACGCCAAAAACGTTTGGCTAGACTAGGGAAATCCATTGTTCAAAACATTGATTTTCATCATGTGTTTTATTCACTTTTTTCTAAGGTATTTCCCTTTTTTATTTTTTTGACTCTATGATGGAATGAAGTGTGAACAATCATCCATTTTATTTTGTGATTAAAAATATTCACATCGCTTCTTGGTGGTGGAAGTCCATATGTACGTAGGAGTGATTTTATCCTTTTTTAGTGTAATAAATTAACTAAAATATTATCTTTTAATAAAGATAAATTAATAATTAATATAATATTTATGTCGAATATATAACACATATTAATTAAATTTATCCTCATTACCTTTCATGTAAATAATTATTGAAAAATGATTCACATCGCTTCGCGAGGCGGTATTATGTCAAACGCAAGAGTGTCATTTTAGTAACCACCACTTAATAGATATAATAATTACATAAATTTTATTATGTTATAAATATCATATATATATATATATTAAATCCATCATTATAACAATTTGGGATATGTTGTGATGAAAAAATAATTACATCAGTTCACAAAGTAGTAGTCTACCGTACACACAAATGATACATTCATTTCCCATTTGATGGAAGAGGATATTTTTTTAGGTTATTATATTATCATAATAATATATTATTATATGGTAGTTAATTATGTTATTATATTTTCATATTTAATTAATATTTCAATGTGGTGGAGGAAGAAATAAAATTAAAATACTCATTGAAGCATGACACCTCTTCTTCATACATCCTCCTTAGGTTAGCACCAAAAAGATTATTTGGGTGGATTTATGATAGAACCAGGAGTACTAGGTCATGATAAGGGATTAAAGGATATTTTGGTATGTTTTGGCCAAAGAAAAAGGCTTTTGATGTGTGTAGATTAGATGATAGGGGTGGCCTTTTATAAGTGGGGGAGAGGGCACCCCAGGAATGTTTGAAATATAAAGGTGATACCCATGTTTTTCTCATGCAATAAAAGGCACCAAAATAGAACATTATTAAGAAATTGATGGTATAAAGTCGGAATAATTCCATAAAATATAATCTATATAAGTTTTTATGTTATTTTAACTACTATGTTTTTTTAACCCACAATTAAATATGTTTTTTACCTTAACTGCAGTAGAAGATGCCTAATATTTTTACTATTAATTATGACCGATAATTAATTTCAAATTATTCTATAATAAAAATTATTATGATTCTGATTATTTAATCCATTTTAACACATTCAAATAAGATATGTGGGATAATTTAATTTATAATGAAACCCTCACATGTGATGAAAATGCATCTTTTCAAGAAATGTATTTTTTAAGTATTAGATGATTTTATATTAAATCTATGACAAGTAATAATAATTTAATGAATATAAATTCATATTTACAGATATATATTATTTTAATTTAATTTAAAAAATTAATCATTATGGGTTGTTTTAATTAATTAAAATATAGAAACATGATGCACTTTAAAATAGTTTTCAGAAAAAATATTCTTTTAAACAAAAAAATAATATTATTCTAAAATTAAGTATAAATTATATTAAAATGTAATTAATTAGATTATATATTATTAAATAAAAAATATATTAATTGAAATAAAATTAAAAAAATGGTACTTTTATATTACACAATTTATTATTAAGAAATGGAAATTTTACAAAAATCGATATTTTCATTATTCAATGAAAAATCAATATTTTCTGAAGAAACCCTAAATTTATTCCAATGTTATATGATGATTTAAAATATATATTTCATTTTTTATAATTAAAATTATTTAATTTAAAAATTAATATTTTAAATAATAATTTCATATTAAAATAATTTAATTAAAACTATTTCATTTTTGATTTAAAAATTACATAATATTTTTATAATGAATTTAAATATCTAATTCATATTCATAAAAAAGATAATTACTTATTTTATCATTATCTATTTCATTACTCTGAGTATTTTGACTCATTATTAGTTGATAATAATAATCTTGTAACCTAGAATGAAGTATTAACGGGAACAAATATTTCCAAAGTAGAATGAAGCTATGAATTCTAAAATGGATTCCACATACCAAAGCCATGTCTGGATTTTGATATATCCCTCCATGGATATAAATCCTATTCATTGTATATAAGTATTAAACAATAAAATTCACATGGATGGATATGTCAGTTGTCACACCCCGACCCCAGTTATCCCGAGTCAGTGCATTATTAACTTTGGAATGATCACAAGAGACCAAGTCCCGAAAGGCCGATCTGTTTCGTATCCTTATAAGTACTAGATACATACATAAGTTTTACATTACATTATGAAATAAAAAAATGATATTATGCCTCCTTTTAAACACTAATATCCCTTATCCTATCCCTACAGGTCACTAATAATATACTTCTTCACAATTTAGAATAAATTAAACATAAGAAAGGGGTGAGATCATGTGCTCATTAAGGCTAAAAATATTGTGAAAACTATCAAAAATAAACACAAACATTTAATCCAATTTATAAGACTAAAACACAAGCCTTCAAAACATAAACTTCAGCATAATATGGAGAATATAAATTAAATAATGACATTTACTTAATCACATGGATATTCTAATATTTGAATAATCACATGTAATATCAATATCTAATCTTATAATGATGGATTGCATAATTCCAGACATCTTAACCACAAATCAAGGCCTCGTGTCGAGACTCTAAATATACATTTTGTCAAGTAATTGTGCCAAGACACTAGTATGTCTCATTAGACCTATCGGTGAATTAAGGGGTTATTGTGTGGCACATCCATCACTTACAATATCCAATGAATTCCTCATATTAAAAGTTTTAAACAAAACATAAACATTCGTATTAAAACTAGAATACGAAATGTAAATACTTTAACCACAGACCATGAATGGTAAAAAATAGCACATCCACACTCAATCATAACTCATTAAAAACAATATGGATTATTTTATTATAATAAATCAACCTCAACCAAGAATAAAATTCCATTAAGGATATTGACATAGAAGAAAATAATTTGTAAAGCTATTTGAGACAAATATCCCCTTTTTCATGAATACATTTAAAAGACTCACTATTTATCAAATATGTCATTCAAAAGTGATTTTTTATTCAATGTGTCCCATAAAAATTTGAATATTTTGAAATAAATATTCATTTAAAACATTCATGTCCATATATATAAATCCTTAAAACCTTTTTTAAAACATGGAAATTAATGAGAATGATTTAGAAGAATAAATCATTAAAATGATATTTTAGTTCGGGAGTTCCTAACCAAATGAGAGATACTGGAATATAAATAATTGAGGAATAAAATTCAATAAAAAAATTATAATATCATGAGAATAAATGTATTCATGATATAATATGTCAAAGGACAGTATATATACCATATAAAAGGGAATTTGCGCATAACAACAACGAAGTCTCAATGTAATGTAAATTGAGACGAAATCCCTTATAATGATTGTATTTGTACCTCCTCAAACCTCGTTACCCAGAGTCGGTACATTATTACCTAACAATGGAATGATATAGGGAATCATGTCTCTAATGACCGATCAGTTTAGTAGACATGGACATACTAGATACATTAATAATGTTTACATTAAATCATGAAATAAAAACAATAACAACATCTTTTCCTCATTGAACACACATATCCATTAGAGTATCCCTGTAGATCAGTGATAATATACTTCTTCACATCTTGGGAAAAATAAAAGGTAGAAAGGGGTGATCTCAGATGCTCAGTAAGGATAACAATATAGCAGAAACATTCATAAATAAGCATAAACATTTTAAGGCAATGTATAAGACTAAAACAAAATACATTTAAACTAGAACTTCAAGATAATATGGAAAAGGTAAAATCAAATATTTCCTTTTACCTGTTCACATAGATATTCTACTAGTCGAATAATCAGATGAAAAATAAATAGCCACTTTTATACTGATGGAATGCATAATACCAGACTTTCATAACGACATAGTCAAGGCCTTGTGCCAAGACTACAAATAATATTTTGTCAAAGCCTTGGTCCAAGACACTAGTTTGTCTCATGATACCTACCGATGCATTACGGAGGTATAGCGGGCTCCACCCGTCACTTACTCATTCCAATGAATTCCTAATATGAAAAACATTAAACATAACATAAACATCTGTATTAAAACTAGCATACGAAATGTCAATACTTTATCCATAAACCATGATTGGTTCTAAAATAACACATCTACAGTAAAACATATCATAAAACCTTCAATACAATATGGATGTTTTTTATCATAATAAATCAACTTCAAATAAGCTTAATATCCATTACAGGATGTTGACATATATGAAATCAGAACGATTTGAGAGAAATGTCTCATTTTTGAAATCATTTAAATGTCACATAATTATAAAAGAAAACCATTATTTTGAAAATATTACTATAATATTTAAAGGGAATCTTTGATGATTTTATAATGGTGGAAAATAGATGCACCCACCGTATAAGTAAAAAAATGACATTCTTACCATAATTTTGTAGAAATGTTTAAAAAGGACCTTGTTTGGAAAAGGACATAATGATTCCTTTATAAACATCATATAAAAAGTCAAAAAGGATATAAATGAATTTAAAACACTGTATATTATATAGTAAAAATGTTTTGAAATATATTTTTAAGAAATGTGGATGTGGATTATAAAGAGGACCTAGTAGATAATTACGTATAAACAACCGCAGATAATAAAGAGATTGTAAAATTAACCCTCACCTTGTTATTTTCCTTGGTCGAGGGTAGGTTAACCTCCTGTATAATGGTGAAATAATTGTTATTAAATTATACAAGAATCATATACTTTAATATGATACCATATATGATTTTTTGACATTTCTTTCTTAATAATATCTTAGTATTATAATCATTTTGGGTGTTAACTGATTCATTTTACTTTATATGATTTGTTATCTAAGTAATTATTATTATGGATATGATGTATCTTATTCATATTTAGAATGGTGTTATGTATATAAACATTATTTTTAATAATCTAATAAAAATTAATCTTGAATGGATACGATGGGGAATGAATCTCATCGCGTTTGTGGAGACGGTAATCTGTACGTACGCACGAGAGATAATATCATTCTTTTAATATTAAAATAATATATAATTGGATGGTATATCATATTTAAAGATTAATTATCATGTTACATTTTTTATTTACATCAATTACATATCATTATTATACCCATACAAATAATAATGTATTGAATAACAATTACACCACGATGTGAAGACAGTAAGCCGTGCGTACGCACGTATGGTGACTTGTCATTCAATGGATGGATTGAATAATGAATACAGTTGTACCATATTTATAATAACATCACAATATATAGATTATACTTAAGTTATTATTTTATAATGGAATAATCAAATAAAGAGGAAGTGTAAGAAGAAAGGAACACGGAAGAGGTGATGATATATATACCTCTTCTTTGGGTTCTTCCTTTTGATTTGATCAAAAGGGCTCGATAGGTTGGCTTTCTAACTAAAGTAAGGCCTCTAGGATGAAGGGAGGATAGTTTAGAGGTTATTTGGTCTAGGTTTGGCTAAGACAAGTGGGTTCGAAAGTGTGAATTAGAGAGAAAGTGGGAGTGCCCTTTTATAAGAAGGGTGAGGGGAACCTTAGAAAAATCATAAAATATTATTTTATAATAAATTTATATTCTGTTTATAATGGCTCAAAATTGATTTATTTCGAGGATAAGGTGGGTATGGTTCTAAAACATCTCATACAATAGGTTTTAGATAGGTTTGGGTCACTATAGTTACCTTATGTTTTTTATTTAACTCTTAGATAATTAGTTTGACATTTACCATGTCTCTATGTATGTTTATATTATATGGTTACTAAACATACTATAAACTTCCAATCTAACCCAAAGTGGTTAATTAATGATACAAATAACATTAGATAATACTTTTGGCAGATCCTTAGGTTTTTTGGAATAGAATATCAATTAATAATATAATATTTATTTTAAAAACTAGTTTATATCTAATTTGACACTATTTGTTATTTTGTAATTTCTAAATTCATACCAGCAATATTACTTTAAAAACAATTCTTCTAACCTACCCTAAAATGTCATATTAACCTTAAAAATTAGTTTAATTCCTAAAAAGACTCAAATTATATTTATTTGGATATTTATAATATCAATTATATTAATATTTCATTAATGAGGTAAATATTGCATCATCATTGTATCATAAATAAATTAACTTATTTAAATTATAAAAAATTTAAATAAAATACCATTATGTATGAAATCCATTTATATTTCTAATTAATATTTATAGTCGAATTTATATTTTGTGTAACCCTATATTAAAAATGGTTTACTTATCAAGCTTTGATTTTAACACTATTAACTTTTCATTGAATTAAATAATAATAAATGTCATAATCTCATCCAAGTGTACCTAAAGGATCATATTTTATTGATAAGGTTGTTTTTTGTCGAATTAAACTTATCCAATAGAATTAGAACACATGTTAGGGTAATAATAATATCATTCTTTGCCTTAATTACCCTATTTACTATAAACCATTGTAAATAAAAGTAGAAAGATACTATTCACCAAAAATTGTTTTCATCTTATTGAACAGAAGTTTACATACTGATATTAATCATTTCTCTTATATTTTTTAGACTCTACCCATATAATCAGTAAAATTATGTTTTATGAAAATTTTCAAATTCTACTAAGAGGTGGGTAAAAGACGGTAAAAAGTTGAATAAAATTTTTATATATCTAAACTCATTATAAAATTACACCAATGAATTAAATTGAACTTATATAGGTGTCATGTATCTATTTTCACCTAAAAGGAATTTAATTAAAATAAATAGTTATTTAAATAAAAAATACCATTTTAAACAATAACTTTGTGTTTTTCACTATTCATAAAAAATTGAATGTTTTCAGAAAAATACCAAAAATTCACTATAAGATAATTTCAATATTCTGAATCCAAAAATGTAGTCCATTTTGAATGATAAAATTTAAAAAAATTCAAAAATTTGGTTTTTCTATACATAACGGCTAGTTTGATTGGTTGTGGTGTGTTTGGACTCGAAGATTCTTACAACACAAGATATATTATTATTCAAAGGGAAACGTGCCATGGAAGATTGGGGTGTCACATTCTACCCTCCTTCAATAAATTGCATCCTCGAAATTTGAAATTTTTCTTCAGAAATAAAATGTTGAAAATCTAAAATACCTTTGTAGAAAACCCACATCAAAAATAGGGTTAATAATTTTTTTTAATAAGAGGAAATGGAAAATCTAAAAGTCACCACCAAATTATGACCTCAATTTGGAGAACATTGGTGGCAATTAGAGACAAATAATTGGCAGAAAAACGTAAATATTTATTAGGAAGAGATTGAGGCCATCCATCACAAACAAGTGTAAAATTGAGGGCCTCAAATACATCAATCTAAGATGAGGCAAATTATCATTAGTTCAACAAAACATAATGTCATAGGATAACACATTTTTGATTTTATGATCCATTCCCTAAAGTTTAAGAATTAATATATTCATATAATAAGAGGATATATATATATATATACTTGACAAGTAGAGTTCCGTCCTTTAACTAATTTATACCATAAACTCTTCTTTCACAATAAAAGATAATAGAACATTAAAATAAACTATTTATCCTAATCGTATATGGTTACAAAAAAATTGAATTTAGACATATCCAAAATACTTCTTTCCAAACTCACTGTCCAAAATTTATAAAGATGAAAAACACAATGAAAACCCTATTTTCCACATAATAACATGTGAACACCTTCATCATGTTTTCTTTCAAAACATATTAACACCCTAAATTACCATAAAACCTTATTGATTACATTCATTATCCCTTATTCATTATAGAATTCTGGTTATATTCCGTATATCAATTTTTTTTGAATATTTCAATAATTATGGAATAAAAAAAGCATTAACAAGTTCCAAGGATGTCAATAATATCCAATATAATTTATCCAAATCAATCATATCTTATTCCAATATCAATACCTCAGTATCAGGACCATATTATCATTTTTTATTTCCTTCAACCATGTATTTTCCATGAAGTTTAACTTGCAATTGAGTCACTTTTCTTGGTTCCACTAATCTCAAGTCCTTAATGAAATAGTACTGCAGTAAAATCCTTATATACACTATAATTCTTATAACATGTACATCATTAATACAATACTCATATGACACAATACTTTATCAACAACATAATAACACTTAATCATTCCTCTCCATAGTTGGTAGTATCATAAATTGATTAATATCCAATAGCAGTATCTGTGGTATATACTCTGATGATTTGGACATTGATTCGTATAGTGTCCCTACTCCTTGCTAGTGAAACATTGTACATTTGAATTTTTTTTCTTACCCTGGTAATCACGTACTTGGTGTCCTTATTCTCCACACATATAAAAAACTCTCATTCCCTTCAAGCATTTATCAAGGTGATTCTTTGCACATTTATCACATATGGGAAAATCCTTCTTTCCCTTATTCCCTTTATCCATATTTCTTTCTACCATCCTTTTCTTCTCTACCTTCCCTTCAAATACATATGTCTCATACTATTCATTAATTATCTTATTAACACTTGATTTTATTTATTCATATGATGATAATACATGGGATATTATATCCTTTCTAAATGTTGGCTTAATACAATGAATGATATGATCCTTCTTACTCTTTGTATCATGAGTATTGTTGGAGGCCTCATTCCTTCTAACAGGAACCATTTCTAAACAATGTCATACCCTAGATTACTTTACAAATCGCAGTACATAATTCCAAACTTGTAAAACAGTTAACTTAATTTAAAAAATTTATGGATATAACCCATAATCATAAAAATGTTTTCCTTGAGGAATTATATAATCATAAACCCTTCATAATTGTTTGTATATAAAATGAGAATTATCCTATGTATATCCCCTAGGAGTGTCATAACCAGGTGTGCAGCAAGGCCGACTGTCGTGCACCGGTTCCTGTTCGAGTCCAGCTCAAAGCAGTTTTTTTGGGTTTTACCCCTAGGTACATATGTACCAGAGCTGGCTCTACCTAATCATATCAAGACATGGATGTATTTTCTTGGAATACTCACAAAATATACACATTACCAAAATTCTAAGAAGTTCTTCTATAATAATCCTCAAAGTCTATCTTAGGGTAATGTGCTCTAATCAGAGTCTATCTAAATCTACTTTCCAAGGTTATTACTAAAATTCCTCTAATACCAACTGTAAGTCCTCAACCCCAGTTACCTAGAGTTAGTTCATTACTACCTAAAATTGGCATGATAAAAGGAATCATATCCCGAAAGACCGATCAGTTTAGTAGCCATGGAAATACTAGATACATTCATATGTTTTACATTACATAATGAAATAAAAACAACAACAACATCTTGTCCCATTTTAACACACTTATCCCTTAGACTATCCCTACAGGTTAGTCATAATATACTTATTCAGATCCTGGGAAGAATAAAACATTGAAAGGGGTGTTCTCAGATGCTTAGTAAGGATAACAATATTGCAGAAAATTTCGTAAATAAGCATAAATATTTTAAGGCAATATAT
This sequence comes from Viscum album, assembly GCA_963277665.1. Classification (NCBI taxonomy): domain Eukaryota; kingdom Viridiplantae; phylum Streptophyta; class Magnoliopsida; order Santalales; family Viscaceae; genus Viscum; species Viscum album. The sequence continues at coordinate 1,135,206,676 of OY728155.1, read as the reverse complement.
AAGACTAAAACAAAATCATTTTAAACATGAACATTAGTATAATATAGAAAAGATAAAATCAAATAATTTCATTTAATTGTTCACATGGATATTATATTAGTCAAATAATCACATGAAATCTCAATAGCCACTTTCATAATGATGGAATGCATAATGATAGACTTTCATAACCTCATATTCAAGGCCTTGTACCAAGACTACAAATAATATTAGGTCAAGGCCTTGTTTCAAGACACTAGTTTGTCTCATGAGACCTACCGATGCATCGAGGAGTTATAACAGGCTCCACCAGTCAATTACTAAGTCCAATTCATTTCTCATATGAAAATGTTTAAACATAACATAATCATTCGTATTAAAACTAACATACGAAATGTCAATACTTTATCCATAAACCATGAATGGTATTATATTAGCACATCCATAGTCAAACATATCCCAAAACCTTCAATACAATATCGATGTTATTTATTATAATAAATCAACTACAAATATGCTTAAATTCCATTAAAGGATGTTGAAATAGATGAAATCAAAACTATTTGAGAGAAATATCTATTTTTTGAAATCATTTAAAATTCACATAATTATAAAAGAAAACCATTATTTTGAAAATATTCCTTTAAATTTTTACGGTACATTTTGATGATTTTATAATGGCTGAAAATAGCTGCACCTGTTGTATAAGTTAAAAAAAGACATTCTTACCTTAATTTTTTCGAAAAGGGTAAAAAGTACCTTGTTTGGAAAACAACGGAAAGATTACTTTATAAACATTTAATGAAAAGTAAAACAAGGTTATAATTTAGTTTAAACCATTGTTTATTAAATAATAATAAAAATTGACATACATTTTTAAGAAACAAGGATGTATAAGATAAATAGGTCCCAGTAGATAATTACGTATAAACAACCTCGGATAATAAAGAGATTGTGAAATAAACCCTTACCATGTACTTTTCCTTGGTCGAGGGTAATTTCACCTCCTGTATAATGGTGAAATAATTGTCATTAAATTATATATGAAACATATACCTTAATATGATATTATATATATATCTTTTGACATTTCTTTGTTAATATTATCTTAGTATTATCGTTGTTTCGGGTATTAACCGATTTGTTTTCCTTTATATGAATAGATACGTAAGTAATGTTTTTTATGGATACAATGTATCTTATTCATATCTAGAATGATATTAAGTCTGTAAACATGATTTTTAATGATCTAATGAAATTGTTTCTTCAATGGATACAATTGGGAATGAATCTCATCGCGTTCGTGGAGACGGTAATCCGTACGTACGCACGAGTGACAATATCATTCTGTTGATATTAAAATAATATATAATTTAATTGTATATAATATTTACATAATAATTATCATGTTTTATTTATTATTTACATCAATTACATATCATTATTATACTCATCCTAATAATAATTTATTGAATCACAATTACACCACGACGTGGAGACGGTATGTCGTACGTATGCACGTATGGTGACATGTCATTCAAAGGATGGATAGAATAATTAATAAGGATTACCATATTTATAAGAACATAAAAGTATATAGAAGATACTTGAGTTATTTTTTTATAATGGAAAAAACAAAGAAAGAGGAAGTGGAAAAAGAAAGGAACATGAATGAGGTGAGGAAATATTTACCTATTCTTCAGGTTCTTCCTTTAGATTTGATCAAAAGGGATCCTTAGGATTTCATTCTGACTAATGGAAGGTATCTAGGATTATGGGAGGACAGTTGAGAGGGTATATGGTCAGTTTTTGTCCTATCCAAATGGCTTTGATGGTGTGAATTAGATAGAAGGGGGAGTGCCCTTTTATAAGAGGGGTAGGGGCACCTTAGAAAAATCCAAAAATATTATTTTATAATAAATTCATATTCGGGTTATAATGACTCAAAATTGATTTATTTCTAGGTTAAGGTGGGGATGGGTCTAAATCCTCTCAACCAATATGTTTTAGACAGGTTTGGGTCACTATTTTAACCTTATCTTTTAGATTTAACTCTTAGTTAATTAATTTAACATTTACCATGTCTCTTTATATTTTTATATTATATGGTTAATAAACATACAATAAACATACAAGAAAACCCCAAGTGGTTAATTAATGATACACATATAATTTTATATGTCTTTTTCATGAACATTATATTTTTAATAATATAATATCAATTAATTATATAATGATTGTTTTAAAAACTATTTCATGTTATTTATTACACTATTTGGCATTTTGTTTTTTATAAATTTATAACAGCATTATTCCTTCGAAACAAATTCATCTAACAAACAATAATATGTTATATTAACCTAACAAATTAGTGGAATTCATAAAAAGACTGAATTTACATTTATTTGGATATTTATAATATCTAATATTTTAACATTTCATTAAATAGGTATTTACTGCATCATCATTGTGTCATAACTAAATTAACTTATTTAGTGTCTAAAAAATATAAATAAAATACCATTATGTAGGAAATATTTTTAGATTTATAATAAATATTTATAGTCAAATTTATTTTCTGTGTAACCCTATATTAAAAATGGTTTAATTATCAAACATTGATTTCAACACTTTTTACTCTTTATTGAATTAAATAATAATAAATGTCTTAATCTAATCCAAGTGGACCTAAAGGATTATATTTTATTCATAAGGTTGTTTTTGGTCGAATTACACATATCCAATAGAATTAGTACATGTGTTTGGGTAAAAGTAATATCATTTTTACCCTTAATTACCCTATTTACTACTAAGTGTGGTAAATAAAAGTAAAAATTTACTATTCACTAAAAATTATTTTCATCTTATTGAACAAAATTTTACTTACTTATATTAATCATGTCTCTTGGATTTTTTAAATTCTACCCAGAAAAGCGGTAAAATTATATTTTATGCAAAATTGCAAATTCTCCTTGGAGGTGGGAAAAAGACGGTAAAAAGTTCAATAAAATTTTTTTATATCTACACACAATTTAAAATTACTCCAATGAATTAAATTGTAATTATATAGGTATTATATATCTATTTTTACCTAAAATTAATTTAAATAAAATAAATAATTATTTAAATAAAAAGTCTATTTGAAACAATAACATAGTGTTTTCACTATTCATCAAAAATTTAATGGTGTCAGAAAAATACCAAAAAATAACCGTAAGATAATTTCGATATTCTGAATCCAAAATTGAATTCCATTTTGAAAGATAAAATATATAAAATTCCAAAAAGTGGGTATTTCTATTCATAACGGCTAGTTTGATTGGTTGTGGTGTGTTTGGACTCGAAGTTGTATACAACACAATCTATTGTATTATTCAAAGGGAAACGTACCATGGAAGCTTGGGGTGTTACAGTATCCTTTGATTAAGGATAAATAAATGGAATAATTATGTGTGAAAAATATAAATACACTCAATATTATTGTATATTTATTGTAAATTAGTCATATGACATTCACACGCGTTCTTGTAAAAAAACCAATGACTTGGATGTTTAAATCGTTGAATGGAAATTTAGTTATGATTACCCTTATCAAGTTTATATCAAGGGATTGTAAATTTATAAATGGATTGATTAAGTGTATACACAGCATATCCACACAATGGGGAGTTGAAATTACTAGATAAATAAATAAATAGTGATTCTACACATAATCTGGGAGTAAAATAATCAATGAAGTATGCGTAAAACCCAAAGAGTAGAAATTGAAATTTAAAATTCCCCTAACGATTGGGTAAGTTACATAAACTACACCCCATGAAAGTGGGATAATATTATGAAGATTTAAATAACCCTAAATTAAATTATATTACAAAAATAATACAATCATGGGTAGTATATACACCAAACAATTGGAAATATTGGCAAATATAGCATGAATCTCACAGGAATAAAAAGTGAGATGAAATACCCTTACCTTCTACTTTTCCTTAGTCTAGGGTATGTTAAACTCTATTATAATGGTTAAATAATTGTTATTAAATTATAAAAGAACCAAAAATCATAAATATTATGTCATATATGATCCTCTAATATGGCTTTGTTGATAATATTTCAGTAGTACCATTGTTTCAGGTGTCAACATTCCTTTATATGTTTTGTGGCGTAAGTCATGTCAGTTATGTATAGGATGTATTTTATTCATATCCATAATTATATAATGTTCTTAAACATTTATTTTTTTTAATCATGAAATGAAAATTATTATTTAATGGTTACGATGGAGAATGAAATCTAATTGCGTCGTGGAGAAGGTAAGCCGTATGTACGCACAAACGATAATATCATTATATTGAGGGTGAAATAATATGTAATTGGATGTTATATTCTATATAAATAATAATTAACATGATTTATTTATTATTTATACCAATTATACAAAATATTATAACCATCCAAATAATGAAGTGTTGAATAACAAACTACACCACAATGTGCAGACTGTAAGCCGTACGTACGCACGTATGGTGACTTTGTCATTCATAGGATGGATAGAATAATTAATATGGTTGTAACATATTTACAATAACATCATAGTATGTATGAGGTACTGTATTTGTTATTTTGGTATGGAAGAAACAAAGAAAGAGGATGTGGGAGAAGAAAAGAACTTTGAAAGAGGTGATGAAATAATTTCCTCTTCTTTGGGTGCTTCCTTTTGATTTGAATAAAAGGGTTCCTTAGGTTGGATTTTTAATCAACTTAAAGAACTAGGATGAAGTGATTGTATTTGGTATGATATTTTATCCAGGGTTGGCCGAGCCAAATGGCATTGGATGTGTGATTTTAAGATAAGGGGAAGGACCCTTTTATAAGAGAGGTGTGGGACACTTTAAGAAAATACTGAAATATTATATTATTATAAAATTATTTTTGGTTAATAATTGGTCCAAAAGGATTTATTTCTAGGATAAGGAGTGGATTGGTACAAATTCTCGAAACCAATAGGTTTTAGAAAAATTTAGGTCACCATATTAACCTTATCATTTAGATTTAACCCTTAGTTAAATTGTTTAACTCTTACCATGTCTTCTTATATTCTTACACTACATGGTTAATAAACATACTATAAAATGACAAGAGAACCTCAATTAGTTCATTAATAAAATATCTAACATTAATTAAGTCCTTTGGCTGAATCCTAAATTTTTTGGCATATTATATGATTTAATAATATAGTATTTGTTTTAAAAACTCATTCATGTCAATTTTGACACTATTTATTATTTGGTTTTTTTAAAAGTCGTAAAAACTTGATTACATAGAAACAAATACATTTAATCAACCCTAACATGTTATATTTACATATAAAATTTGGGTATGACATCATAAGTTTCAATTTACATTTATTGTAATATTTATAATATCAATTATTTTAATCATTCATTTAAAAGGTAATTACGGCTTCAACTTTGTGTCTTACATAAATTTAATTATATAATGTATAATATTTATAACTAAAATACAATGATGAAGGAAATAATTTTATATTTCTAATGAATATTTATTGTCTAATATATCTTATGTATAACCCTCTATTAAAAATGATTTAGTTACAAAACATTGAATTTAATACTTTTAAATCTTCTTTAAATAAAATTTAATAAATATCCTAACCTAATCCATGTGGATCAAAAGGATCATATTTTTTTCTAAGGTTGAATTTGGTTGATAAAAACTTATCTAATAGAATTAAGACATGTTTTGGGGTAATTATAAAATTATTTTTACCTTTAATTACCCTATTTACTTTTAACTATGGTAAATAAAATTAAAAAATTACTATTCACCAAAAATTATTTTCATCCTATTGAACCATATTTTACATACTAATGACAACCATGGCTGTCAGATTTTTGAGAATCAATTGACAGAAGTGGTAAAATTGCGTTTTATACAGATTTTCAATTGTGCATAGAAGGTGGGTAAACGACATTAAAAAGTTCAATAAAATTTTATATATCTAATCTTATTATAAAATGACTCCAATGAATTACAATGGAATAATATATGTATTATTTATCTATTTTGACTTTAAAAATTAAATTAAATTAAAAATAATTATTTAAATAAAATGTCTGTTTTAAAGAATAACGCAATGTTCTTCACTATTCATAAAAAATTTAAATATTTTAGAAAAATACCAAAAATTAATCCTATTATAATTTTGATATTCTGAATTCAAAAATGAATTCTATTATACCAAATTCTATTTTCAGTATTTTATAAAATTAATTTTATTATTTTTCACAAAAGGACATAAAAATTAGTTCTTTTAATAAAATAGTTTTTCTAAATATGTAACTATTTTAACAAAACATATACATTTAATTATAACTAATTTTTTTATGTCAAAATAATATAAATAACACTTAAAATTTATTTTTTACTGTTCATATTACAATATTTAATTGAAAAATAAATATATCGTTTAAATAATTATAATACTAATGTGTTGTTTCACAGAAACTCAATATTATGTATAACACTAGCCAAGTCAGTGTTGCATGCAATATAAGATATTAAATTAATTTAAAGAGATAAAATAATATTAAATATAAGCGTTTTACATTGTCCCCTACTTCAATAAATTGTGTCATCGTAATTTAAACTTTGGATTGAAAATAAGGGATTTGACATTTTAAAAAATCATAGATGAAATTCCACATCGAAAAATGGATTAATGGGGTCTCTGTTTTAAAATAATGAATTGTAAGTATGAAGGTTAATGGAAATAACACATACTAGGGTTACATGTAAAAAAACATAGATATGGAAGAGAAAACTAACAATTATGTTCTGATAGAGAGTTATAGAGAAAATTATTATGAGAAAGTTAAAAATCAGAAAGCCACAAACTTGTGACTGGTTAAAAGGTCTTTGATTACCCAGTAGGAATTGTAAATGGAAAATATTTTTGTTGTAATTTCCTTTTAATGATGTTGTGGAATTTATTTATGAGATTAACGAATAACATCTGGAGATATACTTACTTTAAAAGTAGAGTTTCATCCTTTAATAAATTTCTACCACAAACTCTTCTTTTCTCTAAACGATGAGTATTCAAGGTGACTTGGTCACACCTAAAGCGCTAGAAAGAAATTATAGAGAATCACATAATCCAAAAAAGATGAACTATATATTTCCATTTTCATTAGAAATTAACCAACACCAAAATGGTTAGTACAAGATCATATAACCCCAAAAAGGATAATCCTTTAGAGAATGGAATACTACTCTTAAACTCTAAAATTAGAAAAACAATACAAAAAGTTCAACAAAGACCATTCAATAAACAATTTCCTTAAAATTATTCAGAATAATATAAAATAAGTTTGAAACCGAATATTTAGAAAGATTTTATTACATAGTCTTCCACGATAAATCATAACATTTATCTCCAAATAACATCAACTACTTTTATAGTCACATACATAAAAGTAATTAACCTAATCACATATTCTCTATGATAGTTTAATCATTTCCATAAATAACACAAATCATTGTAAGACCATAATAAGAACATATATTCTTATAATATAAAAATCCACCATTCCTGGCACGACCCGCCTTCAGCAAGATGAGGGAAGGGACAACAATTTTCAAGACCATTCCTTCTTGAAGTTGAAGGAGAGATAATGACCCCTGATACCCACCTTTAATAGGTCCTAGAGTGGTGACTAGCACCAAGGGTATAGAATCACACTCAAGATGGAAGGCAATACCCTTCTTCATTTATAGGATCGAGAGATAAGATAGTGAAACCTGACAACACCAAACTGGGGTAAAATAAAAACCAAAGAAAACCATTCCAATATGCATGTTACAAAAGTAAAATCTAGAATGATACAAGGAAACTATAATGGTAATGTACCCAAATGAAAATAAAAACATCAAATGCAATCTCCCAACGCTTAAGCTAGGATGACCCTTAACGATCCCTGAAGTCCTCCTAGAAACCTTAAAGAAGTTTATATACGTAGAGTGAGCATACACGTATACTAAGTAGGGAAAAACAAAGACTCTCGTGCACAAGTAGGGAGGCTTTCTAAAGCCCTGTGAGAAAAGAGACAACCAAGCACCTAACAAGGAAAACTATCCACCTAAGCCCCACCAAGGCACACACCCCAAATAACGCAAGTCAATTAATTTATAGTAATAGCACATCATTTTTTGGGTACCCCTCTCCACTTTCCCAGTGGTTAGTGAAGACATCCTACGCATCGATCAAATCCCACCGTTCTCACTACAGTTCCACTACCACACCCCGCCCGGAGACACCTGTGCCAAAACAACCACACATAACAATGCTCGAAAACACCTAGGCCTGAACAATCTCTACCACACCCATAGACACCTAGACTAGAAAACTACTATCATGCCCGAAGACACCTGGGCATCATCACATAGATACTTGGGAAGCAACCTTCCCGCAAACACCTGGGAAAACCACCACAACTACCCTGCCGGAAGATTCTTGGGCTAATAATAGACTTCAGGCCATCACATCATGCCTGAAGAGTCTTGGGATATTTGAGAAAGGGGATAGAAAAGGAGATATTAACCATTCACTACTGGGAGTGTTGGAAAAAACACCCTCCCCCATGAAATGGGAGTGTTCAGCACTAAGTTGTCAACTTGGGTGGGGAACGAATAAGAAACATAAGAACTATAATATATATAGGTAGTGAGCACTCATCCCAACCTAGGGTTCCACACTCAAACCAAGCACGAACAGCCTAGTAACTATTCATAGAAGGAACACTACTCACAACCGAGTCACAACTCATTCCTAGAATAAATTCCCCGTTTAACCCATTCTTGTTTTCATGTTCAAGTGAACATGTTTGAGTAAAATTCTGTACTACTGGGCAACTAACATGCGTAATCACAAGCTAAGGGGAAAAAGTTACAGACAACAGCAATTTAAAAATTCACACCAGGTTCTCTTGTGAATCCACATCATGAAAGAAGTCAAAGTGAGATCCCTCCAAGTATTGGAACCAAAGTAGGCATCAAGATACAGCCCCACAAACTCAAAACCATGAACCCATCGGTTTGTCAACAGTAGAGGATTCCACCCCTATTCGTTTCACAAGCAGAGCAACCACCCAGCTTCGGTTTCACAACCAACAACTGCACAACAACTGATGATCCCAACCTCACCCTCATCAACCCATAAGCAACCAAACAGAACGACATACCTACTACCAAAACAGAGTAGATAAACTTCCACATTCAAGCACATCATTCATTAAGATCTTATTTTTGTTGGTTAAATGGGGTGACCACACAAGGATTTAGCTTTACTGGGAATCCATTTAATCCACTATGTTATGTGATTAACCATGATCCATGTTACAATCATTTAATCATCATAGAATACAAGGGTTCATTAGTGCACAAAGAAAGACCAGAAATGTTCATGATTTTCAGTAGGCATAAACCAGCACAATTCAAAAAATAATAATCAAGGAAGTGGAGAAAACAGAACAGCAGAACATTGATCACACCCCTCCCTTTAATTATTAAAAAGTACATTGGTTATCTTCATTATGGTTTTGTTTCATTCATTCCCATAGAAAGAGTAGCGTACAGACCCAACATGATACACCGAAAAGAGAGACGAAGGAAAATCCCTACTTGGTTGATCAAAAATTGAAGATCTTATCCACACACCAACAATAGGGGATGCACGACTTTCAGGGGGGAACATCGAGGACTCCAAGAATGAGTAGAAAACTCCAGCACAAGTGCACCACAAACCTCAGGAAGAAGGGACTCCAGGCACACAATGAAGAAAGAAGAAAACCAGCCGAGAAGAAGAAGAAGGAAACTCTAGCGTGAGATATAAAGAGTAGATCCCACTAATAGAGGATATGGAATTTTGAACTCTGGGAAAGTCGGATCATGGTTTCCTATGTGGGTGGGCAGTTACACACGATGATATTAAGACATTATTTAATACCCCCCATCTGGGAGGTTTCTCATGATTTTTAAGAATTAATTATGATCATTAAATGAATTTAAAAAGGGGGTATTAAAATTAATTTATATCAAATGATACGTTGTGGGAGAAGAAAAGTCAGGTACTGGAAAAAGAACAAAGGGATGGCGAGGACACAGTGCCACCGTGACCAGTTCCACTCTGACTGGTGCCACCGTTTTGGTGGAGCTATGTTTTGGAAATGTAAATTTCCCGGAATGTCATGGCCATTACATCAGATAACTCTCAACTAATCTTGCCCTAGAGAATTAAAATTCGACCCGAAGAATGGAGAGGGGTCCAAACAACCACTTTGAGAGATACTTCTAAGGAGTAGACCTCTTTGTTACCACGGAACGCCCCCTTCTCCATCTATCTCTTGAACAATCACAATCATACCGCTCTTCTCCCCCGTGAATCCATGAAAAACAAAAGACTAAATTGTCTGGTCATGTGGGTGAGGTGTTTTCCTTCCACCATGTTAAGATATTGTTCTCTTTGGGTAGCACTGAATTGCCTACACGGGTTTAGGCGCATCCACATTAATGAATTTTAACTAGGGATCAAGTCCTCCCCTCCGCACAACTCAGAACACTTCACACACATCCAAAGAAAAGTAAAACCACACATTCCATAATTAGAAAAGTAAAGAAATCCATTAACCAAGTACAAACAAAGTAGAAAAAAACATAAAACAACTCTGGGTACTGGGCATGCATCTTCATCTCTCATTCCCAGGTACATTCCTCAAGCCTACCGTGTCTCCACAACACATGAACCAAATGAATGGTTCGTCCACGAATCACCTTATCTTCACGACCTTCGATCATCACTGGTCGCTCCATGAACGTTTTATCTTTCCCAATATATAGCTCTCACCAGTAAAGGACGTGTGAGTCTTCGTGCAGATACTGATGGATCTGGGACACATGGAATACATCTTGCAACCTTTGTTGTTGTGGTGGCAACGCCAGCTGATAAGCCACCTCACCGACCCACTATAGCACTTCGAACGGTCTGAAAGACTTAGGGGAAAGCTTACTCCCTCCGTCAATCCTCTGTTGCCCATGTCGGGGGGAGACCATCAGGAATGCATGGTCCCCGACATCAAACTCCACAGTTCTCCTCCTATTATCAGCATATGACTTCTGTCGATCTTGAACTGCCTTCACCCTTTCCCATATAAGCTAAACCTTATCTTTTGTGCTCTGCACCGCCTCTAGGACAAGAACACCTACCTCCCCGACCTCTGTACTGTATACATTTGAGAGACACGACCTACCGTACAAAGCTTCGAATGGAGTCGTGCCAATTGTAGAGTGATATCTATTGTTATATGCAAACTCCACCAGATTCATGTGTCGCACCCATGATCCTCCGAAGTCCAGGATACATTCCCGCAGCATATCATCCATTGTCTGGATGGTGTGATCCGTCTGCCATTCTGTCTGGGAGTGGAAACCAGTGCTAAGGCGTAGCTAGGTGCCAGAAGCAAGCTGCAATCCTCTCTAGACTCTTGAGATAAACCGTGCATCCCTATCCGAGACTATGGACCTCAGAACTCCACGCAACCACAAAACCTCATCCACATACCTTCGTGCTAAGGCATCCACTACACTCGACTCCTTGATCGCCAGGAATTGAGCTGATTTCGTCAACCGATCCACCACCACCCAGATTGCGTCACAGCCTCCTTGAACCTTGGGTATCCATGTGATGAAATCCATCAAGATGTTGTCCCAATTATACTTGGGAACATCTAAACGTGGCAACAAATCGTCTAGAACATGGTGTTCAGCCTTCACACGGTGACTCAATAGGCACTTGGCCACGAACTCTTCCACAGCCCACTTTACCCCGGGCCACCAAAATTGTCTCCTTAGACCCTAGTATATCTTGGAAACTCCCTGGTGAACCTCTAGGGGTGAGTTGTGGAACTCATCAAGAACCCTCTCATACATCATATTTGGAACAAACATCTTCGCTCGGAAAATCATCTTATTTTGACCATCCTCCATCCACCCTTCTGGGGCATCGCCTTGGGAAACCTGGTCACACATCACTTCACTTTCTGAGTCTCCCCACTGGGACTCCTCCACCTACCGTAGGAGAGAATACTGCACTGTCATTTGATACAAGCATCTTATACCACTATCCATCCTTGCATCTAGGTTCAGGGCAGCCAACTCCTCCATTACCTTCCAAGCATCTGTCGACTCTCGAATTTAATCCTTTTGTGACTTCCTGCTCAAGTCATCATCCACCACATTCCCTTTTTTTGAGGTGTAGGAAATTTTGAAATCATAGTCTTGAAGGAACTCTATCCAACTTCGCTGCTGTATGTTCAGGTCCCGCTGGGAGAAAATATACTTCATGATTTTTTGATCCATGTAGACTAGAATGTGATCCCCGATGAGGTAATTCCGCCACAACATTAGAGCAAGAACTTCCACCGAATGGTCCAGATCGTGGGTGGAATAATTACGCTCATGATGAAGTAACTTCCTAGCCCCATAAGAGATCACCCCTTGTCATTGCATCAGCACACACCTGAGGCCTTGTCCCAAAGCATCAAAGAACACCTCCTACGTCGCCCCTTCTTCTGGAAATCATAGCACTGGTAAACTAACCAACCTCTCCTTCATATAGTTGAAGGATTCCTCACACATCCCGTTCCACACAAAAGCCTTTTCCATCTTGGTCAAAGCCATTAAAGGTGCTGCAACTCGAGAGAAGTTCGGTACGAACCTCCTATAGTAACCTGCCAGCCCGAGGAAAGAATGAACCTCTAACACATTCTTGGGTGCTGCCCAAGAAACAAATGGATTGACCTTCGATGGGTCCAATGCTATCACCCACTCAGACACTATGTGCCCAAGGAATTTCACCTCTCGCATCCAGAACATGAACTTTGACAACTTCCCATAGAGCTGGTGCTGTCGGAGGACTTCTAAAACTGTCCAGAGGTTCTCAGCATGATCCTTATATGATCTTGATTAGATTAGTATGTCGTCAATGAACACAGCTACGAATCGATCCCTGTATTCCCAAATGATGGAGTTCAAGAGTCCCATGAACATAGCTGGAGCATTTGTAATGCCAAATGTCATGACTAAAAACTCCAAGTGCTTGTATCTGCACTTGAAGGAAGTATTAGAGATGTCACCCTCCTTCATCCTCAACTGGTGATATCCAGACCACAGATCGATCATTGAGAACCATCCTGCCCCCTTCAACTGGTCAAAGAGATCATCTATCCTTGGAAGAGAGTAGAGATTCTTGACTGTACCATAATTCAGTCTCTTGTAGTATACACACATCCTGAGACCACCATCCACCTTCTTTGCAAACATGACCGGAGCACCCCATGGCGATGCACTTGGTCGAACAAAACCCGTCTTCATCAGATCGTCAATCTGAATCCGCAACTCCCGTAACTCAGAAAGTTTCATCCGGTTGGGGGCATTGAAATTGGGCGGGCAACAAGTTGCAAGTCTATCATAAACTGAACATCACGTCAAGGGCATAGAGTTTTCACCTATTCAGGGAAGATTTCCACAAAATCACTGATGACCCCTGAACATCCACCATCTCTATTTCCACTGACTCCACTGACATATCAGCTAACATGGAAAGTAGGGGTTCCTCTCCCCTACTACCCTTCTGGCCACCCCGCTCACCGATGAATGTTACACGGTGGCCGCCCATGTCTAAAAACATGACCCTTCCTATGATTTAGTCAATGACGGCACATACAGAGAACATCCAATCAATTCTTAGGATGACATCCTTTGGATTTATCTACAATAGTAGAAGATTCCTGACTGACTGATGTGGCCCTATCATTAGTCTACAAACTCGGCAAACATAAAAGATGTCGGTCTGACTTATGACTGGTGTGCTCAATACCCAGGGCACTGGAAGTCTCTCAATGTCTAATCCTAGAGCATGTGCCAGACTAGGCGCAACAAAGGAGTGAAAAACTCTTGTATCGATCAAGGCATAAGAAAGGGTACTAAACAAGCTGATCGTACCTCAAACGACCTATGGCCCTGCTGTAACTTCTGCCCCCACGGCGTGCAAAAGCCCATTCCCAACTCCTCTACCTCTTGGCTTTCGGCCACCTCCCCGACCACGTTTGGGTCGAGGTCCAGGAAGAGTGCCCTGAGGTTGACCTCCCCCTGCAACTTCGTCCCTCAGAGGAGCGGGAGCTCGATGACCCTGGTGCTGCTGCTGAAAGGGCCTAGCTGGAAACTGCTGCTGCTGAGGTGTGTGCTGAATCTGCCATCCCCAGTCGTACTATACTCTATCCGAGCACTGATTCTGAAGGTGCCCATGGATTCCACAGATGAAGCATCTCGGCCCTGAGTCCGAAAGCAAAAGGGCGAGGGCTAGGAGTTCGGAACTGTAACAGCTGAGGCCCACTCCCTGCTAGTTAGAACCTAGAGGCCCCTGATGCTGGAGGCCTGCTACTGATGGCCTTCCCCTTTGACGAACCCAACTGGATTCCCTCTCGTGATAAACCACCAATAATGTGCATCCTCTCCACCACCATAGGTTTCTTCTGGACCTCCAATTACGTCGGTAGGGTGACGGGAGTAACATCATAATGGAGAGAAGGTCAAAGCGCCTTCTCCAAAAGTATCGCCCAGGACTCCTCATCCGGAAAGAGGTCTGGAGCAAAGTGGAGGAGATCCTTGTACTTGATCCCCAACTCTCTTACTGACATGATCCCCTACTGGAGGGAGAGTATCTCCTGCCTCTTCTCAGCCTTCATCATGGAACAGAGGAATTCTTCCTGGAACTCCTTCTAAAAATCAGTCCATGTCACCTCAGCCTCCCTCTTCTCCCTAAGGTAATGCGTCCACCACTAAAACGACGCTCCCCATATCAGGCTCACAGCCAAAGTAACCCAATATTCTGTCGGAGCCCGGATCAAGCTGAAAGCTATCACCAACTCCTCTAGCCAGCTCTCTGTCTCCACATAAGAGATGCTGCCCTCATACTTTCCATGGGTCTACTGCTGAAAGGCATGAAGCGTCTTCCTCCATTGATCATCCTCCTCTTCTCGGTCCGTCCTCTGCCAATCGGCCATGTCAACCTCCAGGACCCCTATCGCCCGCACTACTCATGGTCATCTCCCAAGTGCCATAGCTGCAAGGTAAACAAAGAATTCCTAATCCCAAGTAGTGCAGAATATTGTTCTTAAATTTTTTTAGATTATTATTCATTTTAAATCCCCAAATACCCATGAAACACAAGAACACAAGTCATTCTGATGCATGTACCTTTCCTAAGGTCTCTACCCTGCAATCAGTGTAGCCTCACTTGGTCATTCAGTAGGTCCAGAGTCCTTGCATCGGATCATGGGGGGCCCTAAAATCCCATGCCCTAGCCGGTCTTACCTTTCCTATTTCATGCACCAAGACCACCCAACACTGTTTCCCAACCATCCGATGCAATCCTCTCTGTTCCTAACCCCAGTCTCTATCCAATCTCTCTACCACCCCTATGATACCATTCTGTCATGACTCGCCTTCACCAAGATTAGGGAAGCGACAACAGATTTCCAGACCCTTCGTTCTTCATGTTGAAAGAGAGATATTGACCCTCGAGACCCGCCTTTAATAGTTCCCTGAGTGGAGACTAGCACCAAGGGAATATAATCACACTCAAGATGGAAGGCATTACCCTTTTTCATTTATATTATCGGGATATATGATAGTGAAACCTGACTACACCAAACTGGGGTAAAAGTAAAACCAAAGAAAACCATTCCCATATGAATGTTTCAAAAGTGTAATCCAGAAAGGTACGAGGAAACTACAAAGCTAAAGTACTCAAAAGAAAATAAAAACAGCAATTGCAATGTCCCAATGCCTGAGCTAGGACGACCCTGTATGATCCATGAAGTCCTCCTAGAAACCTGAAAGTAGTTTATATACATTCGGTGAGCATATGAGTATACTCAGTTGGGAATACCAAAGACTCTCGTGCATAAGTGGGGAGGATTTCTGAATCCCTTTGAGAAAAGAGACAACCAAGCAACATGAAAGGAAAACTATCCACCCAAGCCTCACCAATGCACACTCCCCAAATAATTCAAGTCATGTAATGTATAGTAATAGTACATAGATGTTTGTGTACCCCATGCCACTTTCCCACTGGTTATTGAAGACATAATACAAATCTAACCAATCCCGACATTTTCACCACAGTCCAACTGCCACACCCCACCCGCACACACCTGGGCCACAACCACACATCCTGCCCGCAAACACCTGGGCCACAACCTCCACCCTGCCCGTAGAAATCTGGGCCACAAAAACCACACATAACCATCCCTGCAAACAACTAGGCCAAAATAATCACTACCATGCCCGAAGACAGATGAGCCGGAAAACTATTGTCACGCTGGAAGTCACCTGGGCCTCATCCCTAAGATACTTCGGAAACAACCTGCCTGAAAACACTTGGACCAACCACCACAACTACCATGCCCAGAGATTCTTTGGCTAATAATTTATTGCAGGCCATCACCGCCTGCCCGAAGAGTCTTCGGCTTTTTAGGAAAGGGAGCAGAAAAGGAGCTAATAACTAGCCACTCATGGGAGTGTTGGGGAAAACACCCTCCCCTATGAAATGGGGGTGTTCGGCACTAAGTGCTCAACATGGGTGGGGCGCGAATAAGAAATGTGAGAACTACAATATATATATAGGTATCGAGAACTCATCCCAACCTAGGGTTCCACACTCAACCCAAGCACGGACAACCTAGTCACTATTCATAGAAGGCACAATACTCACAACTGAGTCATAACACATTCCCAGAATCAATTCCCCATTTAACCCGTTCTTGTTTTCATGTTCAAGTGATCCTGTTTGTGTAAAATTCTGCACTACTGTGCAACTAGCAGGCATAAGCAAAAGCCATGGGGGAAAAGGTTACAGCCAATAGAAATTTAACCATTCACACTCGGTTCTCTTATAAATCCACATCATGAAAGAAGTCAAAGTGAGATACCTCCAAGTATTGGGACCAAAGTTGGCCTCAAGATATATCCCCACATACCCAAAACCCTTAACCCATCATTTTTCCAACATTAGAGGATTCCACCCCAATTCATGTCACAAGAAAATCAACCACACAACATCAATTTCACAATCAAAAACCAGACAACAACCGAGGATCCCATCCTCACCCACATCACACCATGAGTAACCAAATAGAATGACATACCTACTACCAAAATAGAGTAGATAAACTTCCACGTTCAATCACATCATTCATTAAGTTCTTCTTTTTGTTTGTTAACTGTGGGGACCACACAAGGATTTATGTTTATTGGGCATCCAATTAATCCACCGAGGTTATGTGACTAACCATGTTTCAGGTTACAGTCAGTTAATCATCATAGAAGTCTAGGGTTCATTAGTGCACAAAGAAGGACTACCAACAACCATGATTTTTAGTAGGCATAAACCTGCATAATTCACAAAATAATAATCGATGAAGAGGAGAAAACAGAACAGCAGAACATAGATCACACCCCTCCCCTTCATTCTGTAAAAGTCTGTTTGTTATCTTCATTATGGTTTGGCTTCATTCATTCCCACATAAACAGTAGCATACCCACCCCACATGATACACAGAAATTATAGATGAAGGAAAATCCATACTTGGTTGATCAGGGATCAAAGCTCTTCTACACACACTAAGAACTGGGGATGTGCGACTTGCAAGGGAGCAATGTCGAGGACTCCAAGGACGAGTAGAAAACTCTAGCACAAGTGCACCACAAGCCTCTAGAAGGAGGGTATCTAGGTGCTCAAGGAAGAATGAAGAAAACCACCCGAGAAGAAGATGAATGAAGCTTCAGCATGAGATATAAAGAGGAGATCCTACTATTTATAGATATGGAATATTGAATGCATAGATAGTCGGATTGTGGTTTACTATGCTGGTGGGCAGTTACACATGATGATATTAAGGTGTTATTTAATACCCACAATCAGGAAGGTTTCTCAGGATTTTAAGGAATTAATTATGATCATTAAATGACTTCAAAAATGGGTATTAAAATTAATTACAGTCAAAAGATACGTTGCGGGAGAAAAAAATTCAGGGAATGGAAAAAAGAACAATGAGCTGGCGAGGACATGGTGCCATCATGACCGCTGCCACCATTTTGGTGGAGCTGTGTTTTGGAAAAGTAAATGGCCCGAAAATTCAGTTCTATTACAATTACTAATAAAATAAAATCATATAGTCTTCTATATTCCTTGGGAAATAGTGTTCCCCAAACAGAAAACGTCTTCCAAAATAACATTTATCACTTAATCACAAAATCATTTTCCTATTCTAAGGATATCTATGTGATAAATTATAAGTTACCAAAATAAAAATATTATAGATCCATAAAATCATTTGACTAAATAAATTATTCATAACAACCAGCGCCTTCTCATAGTCCAGTTGTAGGTGATAAATCTGAATCACCCTTTGGTTGTGGGTTGAATTCCCAAATATTTGTCTGATGATACTGGATGTTAAAAGGTCTGTGTGTTTTCCTTTTTCAAAAACAATATAATATTATAAAATTCCCTAAAATGAGATAAATTCCTAAAAAATATCAAGAACATATATTGACCATAAATGTTAACTCATACCTCGCATCTTCATCAGAAAAGTAATAATCTGTAAATGCCTCAAATTCAAGGATCATATAACCCCAAATGGGACTTTGTAATTATATCCACAAAAGGAAAGATAATTCTTCCTCGAATATAATTTTCACATAACAAACTACGAGGCTACCCATATAAGAGAAAATTATTCCAATGTAATCACATCAACAAAGATAATTAATACTTTTAAACATTTCCCCATCAATTTATTTCCACATTGGTTCTTCCATTACCTAGAGGTTATCCTATAGAATATGGCATTGACTCGGGTAATTCTCAGGTCCCCTACATTTATGGAAAATGACTGTAAATGGATTCTTAA
Organism: Viscum album; assembly: GCA_963277665.1. Taxonomy (NCBI): domain Eukaryota; kingdom Viridiplantae; phylum Streptophyta; class Magnoliopsida; order Santalales; family Viscaceae; genus Viscum; species Viscum album. Next base: position 1,135,187,642 of record OY728155.1, on the reverse strand, counting down.
GATAATTTTTATTTTCTTCCATAGCACTTTTCATTTTTCCTTGGATATTCTTTACTTTATGTACATCTTTCTCACAAATAAATCATGTCTTTGTTCCATTGAGACACTTTCCTGGATGTCTCCTTCCACATTTTTGGGATTATTTAAATTAAATTTTCTTTTTTATATGGACAATACTATTAGTGCTCTTATAATTCTCTACCTTTTCATCTTTTTTGAGTTCAGAATTTGGTTAATGTATATGTTGTTGATCATATTTTTTGAAAACTAATTCGGCATGAACACAATATCTTTTTATCTTATCAACATTCCATTTCATTTCTCATTTCCACCATTGTTCCCACCTTGTAGATCATGTTTAATGTTACTATGACTTCCTTGGAATCCATCCATTGAATAAGACCAGAAAGCATAGTACGCAGTAATGACCATTGTCGTGTACCAGAATACCTCAGGTCGAGCCAAAAACACATTATTGGAGTTTTCATTCCTAGGTACATTTGAGCCATAACCATGCCCACATTTAGTATCTAGACAGGTATGTATTTCTCAAAAAACCCACATAATATTTATATTATGAAATTTTTTGATGTTATTCTATACTGATCCTCATGTTCTATCTTAGGGTAATTTTATCTAATCAGAATTTTTCAAGATCTAGTTTCCACGGTTTGTACTAAACATTCTATGATACCAACTGTAATGCCCCGAACCTAGTTATCCGGAGTCGGTGCATTATTATATAACATTGGGATGATCACAAGATATCAAGTCCTAAAAGATCGATCAGTTTTGTAGCCTTATAAGTACTAGATACGTACATATGTTTTACATTACATTGTGAAATAAAATAACAATATTTTGTTTCCTTTGAACACAGTCATATCCCTTAGTATATCCCTACAGGTCAGTCGTAATATACTTCTTCGCATCCTGGGAAAAATTAAACATAAGAAAGGGGGAGCTCATATGCTCAGTAAGGATAAACATATAGTAGAAACTATCAAAAATAAGCATAATCATTTAAGCCAATTTATAAGACTAAAACACAAGACTTTTAAACATATACTTCAGCATAATATGGAGAATATAAATCAAATAGTGACATTTACATATTGACATGGATATAAAACTAGATGAATAATCACATGTAATATCAATATCTAATCTCATAATGATGGAATGCATAATTTTGGACATCTTAACCACAAAGTCAATGCCCTATCCTAAGGCCCTAAATATAAATCATTTCAAGGCCTACTTAAAAGTCACAAGTTTGTATCATGCGACCTACTAATGCATTAAGGGGCTATATAGGGCCTTTCCCGTCACATACTATATACAATTCATTCCTCATATTAAAAGGTTTAAACATAACATAAACATTCATATTAAAACTAGCATATAAAATGTCAATACTTTAACCACAAACCATTAATGGTGTACAAATAGAACATTCACATTCAAACACAACTAATTCAATAGAATTTTTTATATTATATTATAATCAATCAACCTCAATAAAGAATTAAATTCAATGAAGGATATTTGGAAATAATAAAATAATTAGTTAAACTATTTGAGAGAAATATCCACTTTTTCTGGAAAATCATTAAAAGTCACACTATTTACCAAATAATATGTTTAAAATAGATTTTTGAATAAAAGTGTCTCATACCACTTTGAAAATTTTGAACGAAATATTAATTTCAAACATTCATAACTATATAAATATATCCTTAATACCATTTTTTAAACATGGACATTAATGAGAATGATTATGAAGGTAAAATATTTAAAAAAAATATTTTAGTTAGGGAGTTCCTAACAAAATGAGATACGCTTGAAAACAAATAATTGGGGAATAAAATTTCATCAAAACATTATAATATCATGAGAATAAATGGATTCATGATATAATATTGTGAAGGATGGTATATATACCATATAAAAGTGAATCGGCGCATAACAACAATGAAGTCTCAATGGAATGCAAATTGAGACAAAATACCTTACAGAAAATATATCATTAGATTAAGGATAAATCAATGACATAATTATGATAGAAAAATATAAATACACTCAATTTTATTTGATATTTAGTGTAAATTAGTTAGAGGACATTCACACATGTTTTTTCAAAACAAAACCAATGACTTGGATGTTTAACTCAATGAATGGAAATTGAGTTAAGATTATCCTTATCAAGTTCATATCAATGAATTGAGAATTTATAGATGCAGTGATTATGTGTATAAAATGTATATCCACACAAAAGAGAGTGTAAATTACTAGAAAAATAAATAAATAGTGATTCCACTGATAATCATGGATTAAAATAATCAATGAAGTATGCGTATAACCCAATGAGTGGAAATTGAAATTTGAAATAACCATTCCGATTTGGTAACATAAAATACATACACCCCATGAAAGAAGAAAAATACTATGAAGATGTACATACACATAAAATAAATTATATTACAAAAATAATGCAATCATGGGCAGTACAGACACCTCACAAAAGGAAATAGTGGAAAATATAGCCTGAATCTCACAGGAATAAAAAGTGAGATGAAAACACATTACCTTGTACTTTTCCTTTGTAGAGGGTACGTTAAACTCCTATATAATGGTTAATTAATTGTTTTCAAATTACAAAAGAACCACATACAAAAATATGATATCATATATTATCCTCTAATGTTACTTTGTTGACAATATTTTAGCACTATCATTGTTTTGGGTGTTAATTGATAGATTTTCCTTTATATGTTTAGTTATGTAAGACATGTTAGTTACGGATAGGATGTATATGACTCATATCCATAATAATATTATGTTCTAAAAAATTATTTTTTAATCATCTAATGAAATTTATTCTTGAATGGTTCTAATGGGGAATGAATTCTCATCGCTTCGTGGAGACAGTAAGTTGTACATACGCTCGAGCGATAATATCATTATATTAATGGTGAAATAGTATGTAATTAGATTGTATATTATATATAATTAATCATTAAAATGTTATATTTTTTATTTACATCAATTATAATCATTATTATACCCATCCAAATAATGAAGTGTTCAATAACAAACTACACCACGACGTGGATATGGTAAGTCGTACATACGCACATATGGTGACTTTTTCATTCATAGGATGGATAAAATAAGCAATATGGTTGTAACATATTTATAATAACATCATAGTATGTATAAGGTACTCGAGTTAGTATTTTGTTAGGGAAACAACCACAAAATTGGATGTTGAAAAATGAAAATAACTTTGAAATATGTGATGAAATAATTACCTCTTCTTCAGGTGTTTCCTTTTTATATGAATAAAAGGGATCCTTATGTTATCTTCCTAATAAAATTAAGACCTCTATAATGAAGTAAGAGTAGTTGGTAGGATATCTTAGAAGGTTTTGGTAGAGCTAAATTCCTTTGGAGGTGTGAATTTAAGTGAAGGCGAAGTACCCTTTTATAAGAGAGGTGAGGGGCACTTTTGGAAAATCATGGAATATTATTTTATTATAAAATTATTTTTGGTTTCTAATTGGTCCAAAAGAATTTAGTGAGAGGTTAAGGTGGGTATGAGTCGAAATACTCTCAACCAATAGGTTTCAGATAGTTTTTGGTCACCATATTAACCTTATATTTTACATTTAACCCTTAGTTAAATAGTTTAACTCTTACCTTTACTTCTTGTATTATTAAACTATATAGTTAATAAACATACTATAAAATTCCAAGAGAACATCAAGTGGATCATTAATTAAATATATAAAATTATTTATGTATTTTTTCTGAATCTTATATTTTTAGTTATATTTTATAATTTAATAAAATAGTATTTGTCTTTAAAACTCATTTATGTCAATTTTAGCACTATGTAGTATTTGGTTTTTGTGAAAGTATTAACAACTTGATTACTTAAAAAAAGGAATTTAATCCACCATAAAATTTCATATTCACCTATAAAATTCTATCATGGAATTATATGTTTCAATTTAGATGTAGTTTAATATTTATAATATCAATTATTTTAATAATTCATTAATAAGGTAATTACTACATCACCATTGGGTCATAAATAAATTTAATTATTTAATGTCTAAAAATAATTAATAAAATATTATGATGTATGAAATATTTTTAGGTTTCTAATGAATATTTATAGTTGAATTTTTCTAATGTATAACCCTATATTAAAAATGGTTTATTTACAAAATATTGAATTTAACACTTTCATAAGGTTTATTTTGGTCTAAAAAATGTATCTAGTAGAATTGGGATATGTATTAAAGTAATTATAATATTTTTTTACATTTAATTACCCTATTTACTTTTTACCGTGGTAAATAAAATTCAAAAGTTACTATTAAAAAAATTATTTTAATTCTATTAAACCATATGTGACATACTTATGACAATCGTGTCTATCGGATTCTTTAAATTCAATTCACGGAAGCCGTAAATTTATGTTTTCTTTAGATTTTCAAATATGCCTATAAGGTGGGCAATAGACGTTAAAAAGGTCAATAAAATTATATATATATATATATAATCTTATTATAAAATTAATCTAATGAATTAAATTAGACTAATATATTTATTCTGTATCAATTTTGACTTTAAAAATAAATTAAAATTAAAAATTAATTATTTAAATAAATAGTCGGTTTTAAACAGTAAAGTAATGTTTTTCACTATTCATCAAAAATTGAATATTTTTTGAAAAATACCTAAAATTCACCCTAAGATAAATATGATATTATGTATTCAAAAATGAAGCCTATTTTACCAAATTAAAATTTTAGTAGTGTCTAAAATTATTTTTATTATTGATCAGAAAAGGACTTAAATAGTTCTTTAAAGAAAATAGTTTTTCGAAATATATAACTACTTTAACAAAACATAAGAATTTAATTATAAATATGTTTTATTTATGTTAAAACATTATAAATAACATTTAAAATTTATTTTTTACTATTCATATTACAATATTTAATTGATAAGTAAATATATCCTTCAAATAATTATAATACTAATGTGTTGTTTTGTAGAAACTCAATATTGCATATAACTCAAGCCAAGTCGGTGTTGCGTGACATATAAGCAATTAAATTACATTAAAGTGATAACATACTATGAAATTATGGAGTGATACATCTGTACTTGTAATGATTTAGTAGTTGTAAGAGGGTTTAAACTACATCAACGTATTAACTACAACAAAACCTTTTCACCAGTTTCTATGCTAAAATCCATCAGAATTATACATTACATTGTGTATTTCAACGAATATGAGATTTGGAAAATGGATATCAAAATATATTTCATTAATGGATAATTTCAAGAACAAGTTCTATATAAGATGACCGGAAGGGTTTGTGACTCTAAGGATTCCAACAAGTCATGAAAATTTCAAATATCCATTTTTGGATTAAAGAAAGAATCCAGGAAAAGAAACATTTAGTTTAATGAAACTATAATGAAATTTAGATTCATAAAGAATTAATATGTTCCTTATGTCTCTATGTAGTTTAGTGGGAGTGTGCTCATTTTCAAAATAGTATATGTTGATAACATACTACTTGTTAGAAATGAAATATATGTCTTATGGGCTGTTAAAGAATAGTTAAATAAATGCTTCACTATGAATTACTTGGGAGAAGTTATATATATTCATGGGATCAACATCCATCATGATATATCCAAGATACTACTTTTCCTATGTCAAGTTACACATATTGTAAAGATACTGAATAGATTCGATGTCGAATAATCCAAGAGGGGATTATTTCCAATATCACATTGAATTCATCTTTCTAGGAAATGTTTCCTCAGAAACATAAAGAAAGAGAAAGTATTACAAGGATTACTTACACATCTATGATTGGGTTAGCCATTAATGATATGCTATGCACTATGATAGATGTTTCCCATACCTTATGTGTGTTATGAGGATATCAAGATGACCTAGGTGACCAACATTGGATGTTAGACGAGGTTATGCTTAAGTATCAAAGGTGTACAAAAGATATGTTTCTAGTTTATCGAATTGATGAAGAATGAGTCTTAAGAGGATATGAATATTCTAGTTTCTAGACAGATCAAGATGATCTAAAACATATATGGGTTACATTTTTACTCCTAATAGAGCTATTTTGAATTAGAAGAGCTCAAAGAAAACCATGGTCGTAGATTTTACAGTAGGGTTTAAGTATATTGTTGCTTTTAAGGATACTAAATAAATAGTTTTGATATGTAACTTAATCCATGAAATTGATGTGTTACATATTAGTAAAGCCTCTATCACACTCTATTGTGATAATACTACAGTGGCAGCTCTCTCTAAAGATCCATGAACACATTAGATGACGAAGAATATACTTTTTGAGTATCATAACTTGAGGGATTTTTCTCAGATAAATGATGTTATTGTAAAAATAATATTCATTGAATTCAATTCGGTGTACTCCTTGGATAAATCATTGACATAGTAAAAATATGATCATCATGGGAGTTCTAGGAAACTAAAACTCATATGAACTTTGCTCTAGTCCAAGTGTGAATCTGTTGGAGTTGGTGTTCTAGAACCAACTATTTGTACATTTGATTAAATGTTTTTTTAAATATTTGAGTATTAATAATGCATATTGTTCATTGTTATTCCTGACATTGATATAATAATGTCTTAGATCTACTCATAGCAGTTCCCCACTATGATGATAACCTTGAAATTCCATGATGATATTATTAAATACAGTTATGCATATGAGTAACATTAAATTATAGGGAACATAGTATGCAGAATTTCATGTGTGAATACTCGTAATTATATGATGATGATTCACAAGATTTTCTCACTTGTGATATCTAATGTGGTAGATTATGATAACAGACATGTCAGTTGTAATTTTTCATGTTTATATGTCATCAAATATTCTTATCTGTGAGCATGTGTAATGGTTCATATAATTTAAGATTATAGTTAATACATTTCATGAATCATGCTCTTAAATTTACTAAAAAACTATGATTCCATATGTTCATGGGGATTAGGGTACATTGGGTGTGTCAGGAATGAAATGTTATTAATGGATAAGCTGAGCAAGGATTTGTCCCTTCCATATATATAGATGTTGATATATCAAACCATTGATTGAAATGGAACCACCTAATTAAATTTCATATTCATGGTGTAATGCCGTGTTTATTTCAGCTAGTTGAAGAAAGACATATCATGCATATATGTTGAAGAAATATATGTGCAACCTGTTGGATGAGATGTTGTGATAAAGGAACTATATTATAGAGAAATCTCTTGTCTATGGTTATTGAAATTGCAACATTAATTAATTTATCTTGAGCGCATTGGCCCATTACATGATATTAATCTTGGAAATTAGGCAAGTCCCACTAATTAAAACAATAAATAATCCTAGAATATAGCACACTAAGTTCTTTTTTTCTATATTAAAATCTATATGAATTTAATTTTTACAATTAATATTATTCTCAAGACTGAGGAATAATTTTATATTTGTGTTTTTGGCCTTATAAAATAAATATATATTTATTCACTAGATTTTAAATAAAAATATATAGTATATTTATTTACTATTTAATAAATATGTGTTTTATAGACTGTGAAAAAATTATTTATTTATGAATAATATAGTTAATTAAATATTTATTTATGTATTTAATAAATTATAAGGAAGAAGAGAAGACCATGATTTTGTTCCATGATAAATATTAATTTGAAAGATTATAAAATAATATATCTTATTATGTTAGTTAGTGCGTGAAATAATATAATAACAATATTATTATTATTTTAATATGGATTTGGGTAATAATAGGTTTATTATTTTATTTAAGTGTCATTGTGAAAATAAATAATATTTTAACCAAAACCCTAACTCTATAAATAGATGGTTATGTCTATTGTGAAGGGTTAATCAACGATTGAGAAACGTTGTTTCCAATAAACTTCTCAATCAAATTATCCTTTTCTTTCCTCCTCTCAAGAATGAGAAGAATAAGAGATAATATTTAAATCCCAAAAATATATTGAAGTAATCAATTAAAAAATATCATGGTGATCGATCAGTCACGCTATCACCCAAAAATATAATAGTGTCATCCAGAGACTAGAGGAGCATGTGTGGATCATCACTAGAGGGCTTCTGTACTTGGATCCTATAAGCACAAAAAAGGTACTTTAAAAAGGGGTATTTGGATGATCAACATCACCATTAAAAAATATTCCTAAGATGAGGTAATATTCCTTCATATCTAAATTAAAATAAGTAAAAAATTTATGTGAAAAGATTATTTTAGGGTTCTATGGTTCTCTATCACTACTACGCTTGTGCCTTTTAGCAGTGTAACCATCTTCTTTTAGAAGTGCTAAAAAAGTGATGTTAATCATAGTGATGATATAGGGGGATCCTCTTTATCAGTACTAAAAAATAATTGATAAAGGGGGTTCTTTATACATGGTAAAAAAGAGCCGATAAGGGACCCCCTTCTTCAGTGCCACTTGAGTGATGAGAAAGGCCAAGCCACCTAAAATATTTTGTTAATATAACAGCACACCCAAAAGCAAGAACTAGTAATTTCAAATGCTATATACAACCTGTAATTTCAAACAATGCTATAATTTCAAACAATGCTATATAAATTTAATTGATATCATGAATAGAAAAATTTCTAGCCATGGTATATAAAAATACATTAATATATACATTTTAAAAAATATATAATTATATTTACACTTATGCAACAAACATTCTAATAATCATCGTTACTCTTTTTATTCAAGGAGATAAGGTGTAAGGGTGGCTTTCCACCCCGGGCCTAAGGAGGCTTGAAGTAATGTAGGTTGACTGCATCCCCTCGGATCAAAGACACCCCCTCAGCTACTGAAGAAATCATCTCAACTCGATAAAAAATATCTTCATATATATGAAAACATTTATTATGTAATTTATACTAAAATGAAATTAAATAAAAATTAAAATCAAATAATACATTAATAAAATGCCAATATATAAAAAAATGACACATATGGAGTTATATCGGTCACATTGTACGTCCTATTGAGGTGGAGTTTATTCCTACATGTCACAAATGAGTTATGGAACATTGTCCTAAAATATCAAAACAATCTAAATGCATTTTTTTCTTGGTTATGACAACTCTTATTTTACAAAAATTAATGTCAATTTTAAATAATGACACATTTGGAGTTACACCAGTCAAACCATGTGTCAGATTGAGGTGAGGATTATTCCTACCTATTAAAAATTACTGATTTATGTTTTTCATAAAGAATCAAAACAATCTGACTGTGTTTTCTTTGTTTTCAGTACTCCATTTGTGGTTTTTTACTAACATGTGATTTCAAACTAGAAACTTGCATTATGAGTCATACCGATGGAATCATGGATTCTGTTGATGTGAGAATGCCTCATACACATCACAAATGAAATTTGAATCTTTTTGATAAATTATGATGAGAATTGTAGTTATTTTACTGGTTTTCAGTGAGTGACATGTTTTGAAATAAAATTTCAATTTTAAAATGATAATGGACACTTCTAGCCATACTGATCACATTGTACATCGAATTTAGGAGTGTTTGACTCCTACACATCACAAATGTCTCATTGATCATTTCCCAAAAGTATCAAAAAATCCTAATATGTTTTCTCATTTTATTATTATGCCATGTGTTGTTTTTACCTAATTTAATGTCAATTTTTAATAAAAAGATACACATTGAGTTCTACCAACCACACCATGCATCATATTGAGGATGAGCTAATTCCTGCACATCATAACTGACTAATAGATAATTGTCCTAAAATATAAAAACAATCTGAAAGTGTTTGCTCAGTTTTCAGTATGTCACATGTTCTTTATATTTAAATTAATATGAATTTTAAATAAAAAGAGACACTTTGAGTCATACCAGCCATACTGTGCATCGTATTAAGGTGTGTCTGATTCATACACATCACAAATGACTAATATATCATTTTCCTAAAACATCACGATAATCCGGGTGTGTTTGTTTGGTTTTCTGTATGTCCCTTATTTTTTTATATAAACTAATGTAAATTTAAAATAAAAGAAACAGTTTGAGTTATACCAGCCACATTGTGCATCATACTATTATGATTATGATTCATACACCTAAAAATTACTAATGATTCATTTTCCTAAAATATCAAAACAATTTGAATTCATCTTCTCAGTTTTTAGTATGTCAGTTGTGTTTTTTTACTAAAATGTAATTTCAAAATAGAAACACGCATTTGGAGTCATAACAGTCCTGTCATGTGTAGGATTGAGGTGTGGTTAACTCATACAAAAAAATAATAATTTATGTATCATTTTCCAAAAATATAAAAACAATCCGAATGCATTTTTTCGGTTTTGAGTTTTTCATTTGTTCTTTTACTAAAATTAATGTGAATCATAAATAATGACATATTTGGAGTTATACTAATCACACCATGAATCATATTGAAGTGTGGTTGATTCTTGCCTATCAAAAATTACTGATGGGATGTTTTCCTAAATTATCAAAACAATCCAATTTTTTCCATTGTTTTCACTAGGTTAGATGTTCTTTTTTATAAAAATTTTATTTCTAACCGGAAACACGCATTATGAGTCATATCAGTCATATCATGTGTCCGTTTGATATGATACTACTTCATACACATCAAAAATGAATTAATAATCATATTTATAAATTATAAAGTAAATTTGAGTTCATTTTCTTGGTTTTAAGTGAGTGACACATTTTGAACTAAAATGTCAAATTTACAATGATAACAGACACTTTTAGTCATATCAGTCGCACTATGCATCAGATTGAGGTCTTGTTGATTCCTACAGGTCAAAAATGACTCATGGATTGTATTAGTAAAGTATAAAAACAATTTTAATGTCTTTTTTAGTTTTATGTTTGTTTCATTTTTTTCACTTAAATTAATATGAATTTTAAATAAAAAGAGACAGTTTGAGTGATACCATCTACAATGAGCATTGTATTTAGGTGAGGTTTATTCCTACACAACATAAATGATGTATATATCATTTTCATAAAATTTCAAAATAATCCAAATGTTTTTTCTCATTTTTATGTATGTCACTTTTTGTTTTTATTTAAATTGATGTAAAATTTAATAAAAAATACTCATTGAGTTATACCGACCACACAATGTGTCGTATTGAGGTGTGGATTATTTCTACATGTCACAAATGACATATAGATCATTTTCCTTATGTATCTAATCTATCAGTATGTTTATGATAAGTTTTCAGTATGTCACTTGTTTTTTTTCTTAAAGCAATGTTAATTTTAAATAACAATAGAAACTTTGATTGATACCAGTAACTTTTTCTTTTTTCTTGGTTTTGAGTTGGTCAGTTGCTCTAATTCCAACTGTATTGACCCAAACATTTCATACATAAATATAATGTCTTTGTATATTAATATTCCTTAAATAACATAATGATCCATGCCATATTTTTTTTAGGTCTAGTCCTTTTGGAAACAAGGAAACATAAATAACTAGTTCATAAGAGTCTCCAATTAAATTAGTCTTTATTAGAAACATTCTTAGACATATCATTTCTAAAACCATTATGAATAACCTAGATATATGAATCATAATAAACGGTGATCATAAATTCTCAATAAGTGTAAAAAATGGATATATCAATGATAATATATAAAAATTACCTTAAAATAGTAGATAAAATGACGAAAAAATTAATTAATTACATAAAAAGACACACTTTGAGTCATATTGTCTACATCGTGCATTACCATGATTTACCTTTGCTTTCTTTGTCTAAATGGAATCATTAAATTGTCTACATTTCTCAATTTCCATCATGTTCTCTCCTCTTCCTTTGAAAGAATATGATAAATGCCGACAATACAGGGGTGACAAGGTTTTGAGGGAGAGTAAGTCTGTGGAAGACATTATTTTTATGATTAGTCAGAAATTTAATTTAGATTATTTCAATTTAGTAGATAATAGATACTATTATAAGGAAAAATATTGTAAATTAAAAAAACATCACCTTCTCTTGGAATTTTGAGTTGTAACCTCGAAGTCCAATCTATCATGAGCATGATCAGTTTCGAACAAACCACCCCAAATCAAACAACGGAATTCACCTGTATAAGAAAACAATTATTATGTGAGTAATACTAAAAATAAGTAAATTATTTATAAATATGAAACAATCCACTACTTATATGGAACTCACATCTTTATTTAATTTTTGTACATTCTTCCATCAGGTATGCTACCTATTTGTTTCTGAGCACATCTATATCATCTTGTGAATAAGGGTTTTTTGAACAGACATTGTAGTACTGAAGAAATATAAATACACAAAGGATTAATAAATATTTTAAAAGAAATATTAATTATCTTATAAAATACCTATTTTAGGATTATAGTATTTTAATTTAAATTGATCTCTCCCATAAATTTTCAAATATAATAATCACAATCCTTTCCATTTGTTTGTTTCAGACACTACACAAACATTTAGTAGAAAAAGTAATTTTCATTTATATGTATTTGGATAGTGATATAGTATTATATATATCCTAATACTTATCTTGTCTTATAACATGTATTCCTCTTTGTGTTTAGCCCCTGGCCTCATTCCTTGTTTTTCACGATAGTGATGCACCACCCTATCCAAACAGAATGCTTGTTGAAAGATAATATAAATTATATAACATGATGATTAGTTCTAAAACGTAGTATATAGTGTAGTAAAAATTAAAAAATTCCATCATGTTTGGATGGTTTTTTTGGATATCCTTGCATTGAATCGATAAAATAATACATTGGAGTATCCAAATTTACTGCAATAAGCATTCAATGCTTCCTAAAAACACAAATAGGAAGAAGTAATGAATTAAATAAAAATATATATGATATGATTAAATTATAATGTTTTACCCCTATATCATTGGTATTAAATAGTTTCTGTCATCTGAATGTTTTCTTTGAAAAATATTGATCAGACTTCCACTATTTTCTTCAGGTTTTTCAATCTATTTCTATTTGTTTTTTAGAGGAGAGATGAGGAATAAGGAATCTAAATTTTTGTTCATGGGAAAATCCCTTAATGTTTTCCATATATATGTCTACCCAAAAAAGGAAATGTATTTAGTTATAAATAACATAATTTATTAGCATTAGGAAAATCAAATCATGAAAACATACCTGGTGTATACATTTACAACTGAGCTGCCTTTCCAATCATAGCCAAGGATTTCACTTACATTCTAAAAACCAACAAAATCATGATCATTCACTATATACATTTTTTATTAAAAATAAACAATTTGAATATGACCATTTTTATCTTTTTATTCTCATGAACCTTTAATGATAGTAAATGAATATTTACAATGGGAGGGGTAATTCTGCTTTTGGTAGATCTCTGTGATCAATTGGTATATCATTCAAATGTCTTTGAGGTAGTCTTTCATTTCACACCTTCTCTTTGTTAATATGTAATAAAATTCATCGATTCAGAACTTTTTTAATTAAATTTCATTGTTTTGTGATGAAAATAAAATTTAAAATGAATACCTCTTTGTTGAAATGTTTTTTACAAGATGTGATGGTCATGCAGTGAATGTTCCAAAAGTGTTTTCAGCCATATGATTATCTTCATCATCAATTGGAACTTGTAGCTCTATGATCCACTAATGGGAAACGATAGTCGACACAGACATGTGACCTATTGGAATTTGTCTATTATGTAACATGTCATTTTGAATATTTAATATCGTATCCCTCACTATAGGGTGATGAGTGGGTGATGCTAGATATACATCAAAGTCATCATCACCCTAAATAATATCATTATAGGAAATGTTTCAGTGATTTTATGATTCACATTTCATAGAAAAATTAATTATCACATTTATTACCTTATTTAATACATCTCTTTTAAGGGAATAAACATCCTCATAGTTAGTGGGGGTGGGAAAGATCTCCATGCAGTGGTTGTTCTTGAGTTTCTACATATCCCCCACCATTATAGTTTCCATAATCTCTATTTTCCATTGGAATTATTCTTCAGGGGATGATATATTTCTATCATCTATTTTATTAATTCACATTGATCCTCCTCTTGTTCTTTTCTCAAAATTTGATCGGGGTGTCACCCAAAAACCCACACCTCTAATGCATACATACTGTTCTGGCTGCATCAATGCCACAGATATTATGTGTTCATCTAGTACAAGTGTTTCTAATTCATTTGACTATGTCAGATGAAAAATAAAGGAAATTAAGTGATCATTATTATGTAATAGCAATTTAATTTAGAACAAAATTTTATTATGTAACACATAAACCTGATTCCCACACTTTTTGTGTGTTTTCATCTATTAGTATCCAATCATTAATTACACATGCCTCCTTATATAGCACATAGAGTGGGATGGAACTAGATTTGGATTTGGAGTCAGCAATCTACATATAAATTGAGGAAAATAATTATGTTGTTGTTTCATGTCACATAAAATTATTACATTAGAATTAAAATACATACTAATTTTTTTTCAAGTGAATTGTACACAATCTTTACTTTACAATAGGGGTATGATTGTTTTACTATACATTCCTTATTTTAATCACTCGGTGGTTGTTTTATAAATAAAAAATTTCTAGTCTAAGTGATAAATACATGTGTCATCAAACAACGTATTATTATCCATAATGTACCTAAAAAGACACATCTTCACGATTGACATTAAACGCATACCGTACTTTTTAGGTAATCAGTTGTGCATAGATAAGCTATGGGTATATGTTTATTTTCCCTTAAATATCATTAATATGATCTCTTGTTGGAATTGTGTGAAATACTATATGAATCCTTCCAGAAAGAATTAATACATATTTCTTATGGGATTCATCTACTATAAATGCATTCTACAATGGATGATGAAGAGTAATTCAATGTTTCATTATTATATATCTTAGTAAAATAATGAAATTATATAATAATGTTACCCTAATATTATCCCACATCAGTGTCTTAATCCCGAGAACAACATGTTGCAACAAATCTACATCAATTGGAACGCATTGTTGAGTGAAGATTCTTATACAACGACTGAATAGGGCGTTATCGGGGTAAACATGTTGGTCCTACCCATTCTATCTAACCTCATATTTTATTCCTTTGGATGATTCCTTGATGATTTTTTTAACACCATAAAACTATAGTGCTCCTATTTTTTCTTCCTCACAGGTCCTTCATCACCTACAATTTCCTCAGAATTGACATTGTTAATATAGTCCTCTAGAGTGGTAGCATCGATATGAGTAGATTGTCATTGTACCTCTGCATTGGGATCAGTATCAGGTTGAAAAAACTATTGTTCCTTATGAATGGGAGCATGATCACGTGCAGAAGTCATTCATATGCACTACGAGCAGCGCATGTTGAGAGACCTATTGTTCCTTAGGATTGGGAGCACTAGCACGTATGGAATTAAATATTTATAGAAGTGGTTTAAAATTTAATTTAGAGTACATAAATGTAGTAAAAATGGATAATAACATGAAGTAACATGATGTATATTACAAAAAAAATGATCGGATTACTGAACTCTCTTTTTCTTTTTTAATGTCTGAAGGGATATAAACATTCTATCGACTATCCAAATAATTTCATTGTGGTATCCTCTGACATAGAAAACTCTATTAGTATTTGGGCCACTAAGAAATGATTACAAAGTCCCAATGAAAGGTTCATCCTCAGTTTAATTTTCATATGACCCTTTAGTGATTTTGTTCGATAAAAAAACAATTTACCTCTTTCATATTGTGGGATATAGAACATAAAACACTTTTACTACTTGTGGTACCATTATAAATGGTTTGTCTTTGTACGATTCCTTACTTAAATAAACTTTCACGAATCACAATTCATTTATTTTATCATCACATTTGTTATAAACCAACTTGCATTGGAAAATAAGAACTTGGAAAGTTGTATAATACAAATCCCATATTTGTTTGATGATGGAAAAGTATGAAATATTTTCATAAATTGTATTTCTGTCCTTGGTACCAGAAACATGCATTGCTTCAGCCATGGGTGTAACTCCACTACTTTTCTTGGAATTTTTTTCATCATTCACATTTCTATAGAACGTATAACCATTATAAGATAATACATACACACTAGGTCCTCCAGCTAGCCATCGATGTCGTTCTGAAATTGATTTTATATTTTCATCTGACCCCTTTAAAATATAGTCTTGAAACAATCCTATAATCAATTGATTATGTGTAGTTGATATCTATCTTTCAACTCTTGATATATTCAAATGCCTAATAATTTCGTTGTGGGTTTATATATATGGGGAAACATCCAAACTATTATGAAAAACATAAAGGTGGGCCTACTACCAATCTATAATATTCATTGTGAAAACATATATTCCATACATTCCATCATCCACAATCCACCCAATGTGATGAGATTTCGGCAGACCAATGACTTCCACACCAGGCAGGTATTCAGAACAGAATTCAATGGCTTTCTCAACAATATACCACTAAGCAATAAAAACCTCTTGCTGACATTGATTTTTGACATACATTTTCATGATCTTCATATATCGTTCAATGGGGTACATCCATATATAGTGTATAGAACCACATCTACGAATCTTTCTCACCAAAAGAACCATTAATTGAATCATCGTATCAAAGAATTCTTATAGGAAGATCAATTAAAATCTACATAATATGTTGTTAATTTCTCATCCCATAGTCATCTATTTTTCCAGGTCTATAACTATGTAACATATATCGTGGAAGAAGTAATAGATCGTGATTAATATATAGTATAAATTCTAAGAGAAAGTACAATATAATGCAATAGAAATTAGATCCTCTATAAAAACATCGTTGTCATGTTATTTCAAAACCATTATCTTTAAATTGTTCATTGAAATGATGTTCTCGATATTCCATGAATAACCATCTAGAACCTTTATTCCATTAAATAAGTTTCAAAACAAATATATCTATTTCCTGGAATGAGTGTAAGGAATTGGAGGAGGAAAATTTCAATTTTTTGACCCTTTATTATCACCAACATTTCTCGTATACCCATTTCAACCATGGAAAACCTAGCCTTAATTCCATCCATTGTTTTTAGGTGCATTTAGCAACATATTTATGACACTATTACATATATATTTTTCAAATTACATTTCATCAATAAAATTTCAATCATTCAGAAAATTCCATTATGGTAATTCAAAAAAACTGATCTCATTTTCCAAATAATTTTTGTATGGTTTTCCTAAAATGGTTTACCAAAAGCAATGTCCACATAATTTTCTTTCTCACATAGTTGATCACCTCTTAGTGGAGACAGTTTTGTATGTTCTTTTAAACATCTATCAAATGATTTCATCCAAGATCGGTACTTTTGTTGTTGGGTTATAATTCTACGATGTCCTAGAAACAGAGTTTTAAATGAATGTTTCAACCAAATTGGTTTTATTCCCTTTCTGAAGACAGGACACCCTTGATTTCCATTAATGGTATATCCTAAAAAATTTCCATAAGTGGAAAAGTCATTTATCATCCCATGCAGAATGGTTCTCAATAAGAAATATTTATTTCTATAAGTATTATAAAATGTATCTCTTGAATCCCACAATAATTTCAAATCCTTGGTCAATGGAGCCAAATAAACATCAATATCATTACCCATTTTTTTGGTCTTATATAAGCATAGATAACATTATTTATTTTAGTTTCATGCATAACCATAGTGATAAGTTGTAATTTAACAACATAACTAGCCATGTACCGTGAGTGATTCTTTGAAAAGTAAAAGGATTCAATCTATATATAGATAAATTAGATGAAGGTTTCTCATATGATTTCCAAATTCAAGATAATAATGATCACATTTCTTCCTCTGAGGAGAGTTTTTCAGGTTATATAGTTTCCCATCATTAATTATTATGTCTGTGTGCCACATCAATTGTCTTGTAGTCTCCTCAATTCCATATAGGTTGTAAGTCCCTATAATTATTGGAATGTACCATACAAATTTCATAGAAGTGGATTAATTTTTCTTGTATCAATAAAAACTACACTTCGGGATTTCTCTATGTGATTTGGCGTCCTTATGGAATAGTATATACTCATTCTGTTAGGCATGTATTCTTTCATATATCATACCCACCGAGCATAGAATTTATTTTGTGTCATATTTTCAGCTTGGGAGCTCATTTTCTTCTAGAAGCATGACATTAAAGAGAGAAAGTAATTTAGTAAAATTGAAATCACTCTATCTATTGCCTAAATTAATATTGTACAACTTCTGTATAAATGAGAATTTTATATATTTAGTGTAACAACCATACAATGGAGTCTTTTCACTAATCCTTAACTTCTCATACAATTTTGTGAAATCAAAATGTTCATCTTCATCTTTCTTAACATTTCCTCAATACGATATTCATAATAATTCTCATCTATAATGACATCCTCAATAAAATATTCTTCATTTTCAAAAAAATTTATCATATCAGATGATCCATGAAATTTAGGGATATCCCATCCACTAGCTGCATCAGATTTCTCCCCATGTTTTTTCATGAATTTATAACTTTGATCTGTTTTGTGATATATCAAGTGTTCTTATAACTCTTCTGAACTTATTTGTCTTGAATAAAAATACTTTAAACATGTATAAAGGATTTGAGAAGTTCCATATGCATGATGTTTTGCAAACATGATGAACTCTTTCACACTATCTTTATACTCTGTTGTTAGATGATTCGAATCCATTCATTCATTATTCATATCCATCATATTTGATTCTGTAATATTAATATTTAACAAATTAAATACACATTACATTGATGTAAAAATTAACCAAGGCTAAATAAGTTATAGGATTTCAGTCCCCTTTAATATTTTTCACCATTATCCATTATCGAGATCCAAGGAACTTCTTTTAGGATCTTCTAGATAAATCAATATTCAGCTCTTCCAATATTTCCATAATTTTTAACTAAGAGGAATTCATCCACATAAATATGTAAAACAACAAAAATCCCATCATAATATACCTTCACAAAGAAGAAATTATTTACATTACACAATATGAACATTAATTCTATTGTGAAAGCATTGAAATTCCAGTTACACTGTTTTGTTGCCTACTTAAGCCAAAAAAATCCATCAGAGACTGGAACTAAATCTTCTATTTCATTTATTATGAAACCTTCAAGAGGATATATGTAGATCTATTCCTCTGGATCTCCATGAAATAATATAACAATGACATCAATTTGTTCTAGAAATAAACCATCAATTGAAACCATACTAAGAACCATCTGAATTATTATATTCTTTACAGTTGGAGGTAAAATCATACTGAAATATAATTCTTCTAATTATTGAAATACATTTACTCTTTTTATGGAGTTATTATGAACATACTTGTCTTCCCTATACAATGTACTGGTTTACATAATTCTATAAAAACATAAATTATTATGAAGAAACTACAATTAAGATGTCCTTTTGAAAAATATTTATAAAATCACAATTGAAATCCCATTAAAAACCAACCATTTACATAATTTCCTCTTTAAAATAACAGACCATTTTTAATTTAGACCAATTAGTTCCAAACACTCTTGTTCAAAACCCCGATTCCTTTTTTTAGAAGCATTCAAGACTACTTCATGACTCAAAATATTTAATCATTTAATCTGAGAAACAACCCTCTATATATTACAAATTTTCATTTAAAACATCACACACCCCTTGTTAAATTGAAACCATCATTACACATGCTTTCAAAACAATCAAATACCAATATCAAATCCAATATGGTGTTTTGAAAAACATTTGACCTGCAACTGAATTCCATGTCAAGTGTTTAAATAATTTATAAGATATTTAAAACTCAAAAGGGTATGGTGAACACCTATAATTGTTTAAGCATTTCAAAAAACATGATTCATTTTTAAAGATCCACTTAGGCATTTTCACAAATACTTAAATCCCATGAGAAGAACTTTATAAAGGATACATAAATAAAAAATAACCAATATTTTATAATATATATATCTATAAATGGTTTATCATGTCTCTCTTGAGTAAATTGTATGAATCCTATAGTTTACTTCCCTAACACTACTGAGGAGTGAATAAGTGATAGATAAATACATAAGTGTCACTTGGCCATTATACTTTTTAACATAAAGTCACATCTCTTCTATGTGGGAAACCATCATCCACTTGTTTCTTGAATCATGTACTACCTAAGCATGATCCTTAGATTATGGTACATTAGAAAAAATGTTCCCCTTATCGATGGAATACATTAGGTAAATGTTAAAGGACTATAGTTACTCAAACCTCCTCATGTATCCATGGTTCATTTCAATTTGTTATTAAATATATTTCAAAAAAATTTCTAGTGTATTCTAAAAATATCACACCATAATGATAATACTAAAAAAACTCATATAAATCACCACTATTTCCAAAACTAAGAAAGGATATGGGATGTTTCTCTTATGTGTCCTTAACTTTCATGACCCATAAGCAGCCACAGGACCATCATGGACTAGAACTGTTCAAATCCTAACTCTTGATACATTAAAAAATAATCAATACTCATTACCGAGATCATTTACAGTTAAGATTGGTGTTTTTATCAATCCCCCATTATGATCTTCAAAGGATCTCTCGTGAACATTATAGAAAAGGAACTATAACACATTTTTGGTTAACTCCTTATTTACACTTCCAAATAGAAAGAATCATGTTTTACCCTCTCTTAATAACTGAAAACTCCCAAAAATATTTGTATCTTAAAAAAATTCTTTGGCCTCTCTAAGAAAACTATAACATTGAACTTCTCGGGTTCTATAATTTTCGCTATCCATTAATATCATTTTCCCCATGAATTTTACATTATCAATCCAAAACATACACTTTGAGATCATATAATATATTTGATGCTCCCAAAGTTTTCTCAAAATTATGTCCAGATATCGATCATGTTCCTCCCTCAACAAGGAATACATGATGATATGATTA
The DNA here is from genome assembly GCA_963277665.1 of Viscum album. Taxonomy (NCBI): domain Eukaryota; kingdom Viridiplantae; phylum Streptophyta; class Magnoliopsida; order Santalales; family Viscaceae; genus Viscum; species Viscum album. The sequence goes on along the minus strand of OY728155.1, from coordinate 1,135,166,457 downwards.
AAAAATATGGCTAAAAGCTTGTCTAAATAAGGATAGAAGACCCAATTCATCTCATACATGAAAAATACCATTGTATTTTTGAAACTGAATGACATCCCTGGATATCCATACAATACATACGTACTCCTAAATATAGTATGTGGTATATAAAAATACCTCACCATAAAATGAGGATAAAATGATATCAAAGCGATCTTAGATAACACTTTAGAACCTCTCAGTTGATCAAATAGTCCATCAATACTTATATGTGGATATAATTTCATTTCTATCACATAGCATAACCTCAAATAGTCCACACATTTTCTAAATGATCAATTTGATTTTTTTAAAACTATGGTAACCCAAGGGGACATAATCATTCATATGAACCCCTTAACTACAATATTTTTCAATTGATCCTTCTTCTCTCATAACTCTATAGGATCCATCTTAAATGCTTGAATAGATATATGATCGACACCTAGTAATAATAAAATCATAAGATCAACCTCTCCCTTGGGTGGTAACCTAGGGAAGTCCTTGGGAAATACACATAGGAACTTTCACATGACAGTAGGACATATTTACTGATGTTTCTCTCTATCTTCCAGAATTACACTAGAAAAATGGGTTATGATTCTACCGAGCTATTGAAATATAGGTTCTACATTAATATTTTTCATATCCAGCTCTCTAATATAGACATAATCATCAACATTAAAAAATAAAATTCCACCCATCTATGAAAACAATTGATATAGTATATAAATTACTACATGGGGGGTTTTAATTGTAGTCACAAACTAAACTCATAGTTTTCATTTCACTCAAATATATTATTTATCAGTTATTATAATTTTTTATTAATAAAATTATATCAATCTAAAATGTACTAATGTAGTTCAATTTCAATGGAAATAAAAATTGATCAAATGAGATGCACTATCTGATAGAAATAATAATATTGTGGAAATAAAAATGAAATGAAAAAAAATTAAGAAGTCAATAATGAGAATCCTCATGATTTTAAAAATATATTTATTATAAATATAATATCAATCAAATGAACATGTTTCTTATAAGAAATTTGTTTAGAGGATCTATAGAGTTGATCTTAGGTATCCAAGGTACCCACCAAAAACATCAGTAACTATATACCTATTGTAACGTATCATGTTGTAATACCTAATATTCCTTTATCATTATCTCATTAGTGGAAATAGGTATCTAATGCACCAATACCCACTTCAATATGATGATCAATGAAAACTCTACACAAAAATAATAATAAAAAAAGATGATTTGGACAATATATATCGTAGCCCTAGAATCTCATCAATATCCTTCATTAGAAATAGAAAAGTTGCAGACATGGAATTGATCATGGGAAATTGGACAATGATAAAATAAAAAATAAATTCTAAGAGAATTACATGAATACTCATAGTGGTAGCACCTGAGGAGCTGGGTTAGTAGTGGAGGTGGGTTCACATAGGAGAATGGATTCTTAGCAGAGGTGGGGTTCAGTGGCAAATGGGGTTCGGTGGCAGAGGTGATGTTCATAGCGGTGGAGGAAGAGGAAGAGTTAACAACGGATGAGGAGGAGTCGGTAGCAGTAGTGGTAGAGGAGGAGGAGGAGTCTGTGAAAACGACAGTGGAGGAGGAGGAGGAGTTGGTGATAGGATTTTGATTCTGTGAAAGATTGAGTTGTGCGAGAGGAGGATACTATTAGGGTTTATTTATAGAAGTGGGTAAACATTTTACTAGTGATGGAAAAAAAGCATTGATAAAGGTATGTTTTATCAGCACTATAAAAGGAAAAAATGATAAACATGTCTTTATCAGTGTTTTTTTAGCGCTGATAAAGAGATGTCTTTATCAGGGCTAAAAAAGCACTGATAAAACTATACTGATAATAAATTATTTTTATTTTTATATATATTTATAAAATTATATGTATAATAAAAAAATATATATTTATTTATAATAATAACTATAAATAAATATATAAATATGTTATATTTTTATATATATAGTAAATATATATTTATTTATAATTATACATTTATAATAAATATATTTATTATATTTATTATATTTAAAATTATATATAATTAATATCTTTATTATATTTATATTATTATTTATGTACACCTATATTTATTTTGAATTATAATAGTAAATATATTTGTATTATTTAGAATTCTGATAATAAATATTTTTATTTTTTTTAAATATTTGTATTTATTTAATTTAATATATTTAATTAATTAATATATTTATTATAATTTTATAATGGTTTAAATATAAATATATATTTATTTAAATAATTTTTAAATTAATATTTACTATATATATATTAAATATATATTTGAGTTATAGTATGAAATATAAATAAATCTGTATATATATTTAAATACTTATGAAATTAAAATAAATATGTCAATTATATATATTCATATATATATATATATATATATATTTAAATAATTATGAAATTAAAATAAATATATTAATTATATATATATTTTTATAATTTCATAATTATTTAAATAAATAAATATTTGTACTTAAATAAATATAATAGTATAATAAATATATTTTTAATAAATATATTTACTAAATTGATTATTTTAATTATAAATATATACGTATTTATTTATGATCATAAATATATATATATGTATAATTAAATACTTATGAAAGTTAAATAAATTAATAATTATATTTTTTTTATAATTTCATATTTTTTTAAATATAAATATACATTTATTTAATTATTTATGAAATTATAAAATATATATATTATTAGTATATTAATTTTAGTATCACAAGTGTTTAAATAAATATTTTTATTTATTTATATTATTGACAATAACTAAACAAATATATTATTATTATTGTAATTATAAATATAATAAATCTATTTATTATAAATATAATTATTATAATATTATAATTATTTAAATATAATTATATATTTATTTAAATAATTATCAAATTAAAATAGATTTATATAATTAATATATTTATTTTAATTTCATAAGTATTTAAATATATATATATATATATATTTATTTATTTATGACTATATATAATTAATATATTTATTTTATGTTGATATGTATTTATATATATATATATATATATATATATTTATGACTAAAATTAATATGTATATATTTATATTTATAATTATAATTATAAATACAATAAATATATTTATTATAATTTCATTAATATTTACAGATATATATTATTTATAATTATAAATATAAATATTTGTATATATATAAATATTTAAATATATTTATAAATATATTTCTATAATTATTTATAGTTATAAAATTATAATTATTATAAATATATTTATCATGATTTTAAGTATTTATGCGAACATAATAGAATCGTGGGAACTTGAATGATAAAAAATTAATTTTTTTATTGAAATAGAACACCTTTTAAGAGCTGAGGGGTAACCCATCATGACATCAAGACTTAAAAAAAACCCAGACCCAAATATACCCAAACTAAAGATAAAAAATCAACCCTCGCTACAAGAGAGAAGCACCTCCAAGCAATAAGAATCATTACATCCATCTTCCATTCTCTCAACGATGCATAGCTAGTTGTCCCATGCCCAAAATAACGGGCCTAGTACCAATGAAAAAAGGAATCCCCTCTCAAAAATCCGATTCTGAAAAGACATTAAATAGTGAAACCTCTTTACCCTTAACCTCATTGGGAATAACTTCATGTTGGAAAAAATTTGTAGAATCCCTTGAGCTGCAGACCACCATGGCCCAAACCGAAAAAACATCTAGAAAACCAAAATTTTCATCCGCCCATGAAATATCTGATAAACACATCAATGAAAAATAAAAATGCCCAAGTCATAAACCAAAAAACATGTTGGCTGTGAAATGATAATTAAATGGTGATTTCTGCAACAAATATGTGGCTTTGACATCAAGAGGATAGGGGAGAAAATCTTTCATAGGGATACATCAAGGCTCATGGATTGCTGAAGATCCAGACATTCAACTGACAACATTTCCTCAACCAAATCATGAATCAAAAAAATTAAAGACCAACACCATCGCCCGAAATCAGCAACATGAACTAGTACATCCCAATCCAAATGCGACTGCAAAAAGGAATGTCGAAAAATATCACCAGTACACCAGAAGGTAGTCCCACCGCCCAGATCACATCACCGCCAACCAGTTGAAAAGAGGAGTCTACAAAGAATCACCCACCGCACACACCATAGACAAGGTAGATTCTTTAGCCCGTTGGATTTGGATCTCGGTTTTGGACCAACACCGCGCCCCCATGGGCACTTGAATGAATCATATACACCGAGTAAAGTATACATCATAAAAAATGAGTCACCAAATAAATGGATAACATAGATTGTACATATTAATGAACATTCGTGATTAATACATATCATATGAACATCAATTATATTTACAAATCAATTGACCAAATTCATTGTAAGCATTTGTTTATTTAAATATATATATATATATATATATATAATTATAAATATAAATATTTAAAAAGAAGCTATATGTAATTATAAATATATATATTTAAAAAATATTTATATAAAATAGAAAATATATATATTTAAAAAGTATTTATATATAATTACAAATATATAAGTATCAATATATAAATATATAAATATAATAAATAAAATAAATAAAATAAATATATTAATTATTTAAAGAAAATTATAATATATATTTTTTTATAACAAAATCTATATTAATTACCAACATTTATTTTTTATTTAATGTATACAAATAAACATGATTTTTGAATATATATATATATATAATAATTTTATATAAATTAAGAATATTTTATATTAAAAACTTTTATCAGCGTCAAAAATAGAGCTAATAAAGGGTACACCATTATCAATGCATTTTTAGCTCTAATAAAAGATAGATTTATCAACGATTTATTACTAGTGATGTTAAAGGCCCTACCTTTTATTTGTGATTTCTTCTTAACATTGATAAAACCTGGTGCATTTATTTCGCTTATCTATGGTAGTGTATGACAATATTCAATGTAAAATTTTCGTTTTTCATGAATGATCCATTGAATTTGACAAAAAAATTATGCTTATTCGCCCCACCAGACACTTTTGGTGCATTCAAAACCAAATTATCATGCCTTCATGGAAGTAACCATCTACAACTTTCCCCTAGGTGGACGATATTCATCTTATGAACCCTTAAGATAGATTCACTAGGCCTGGGAGGATAACCCTCTACTATCATGGTTAGGGGACTTGCTACTAGAAAGGTGAAGATGAGCGTCCTTATTGACCACAATGTCTGCCAGAACAAAGGTAGTTCTAGCCATAAACCTGGTGCTTCTCAGTGTGGCACCCTCGGGTGATATTGGGATAGAGGAACACGAATGAGTAGAATTTGTAGCCTCCATAACAGCATTTTTCACGCCTTTCTGTCATCCTTTTCTATAGCAGAATATGAAATCCCCAGTATCCCAGTCGAATTTTAGTCCAAGCATAGAGAATTACCTTAGGTAATGACTCCACCTAGTTTCTTTCAAGAAGAGTGATCTATAGTGTTTGGTTTCCCACCACTGTCAGTTTCATCAGGGATAGCAGTTCCCGGGGAAGATCTTCCCTTACTTCCCCTAATCATCAGTGAATCCACAAACATGTCCTTCCTAGACCCCCAATGCCCCTTCTATTAGAAAGTTATTTTTCATTTATTGACATCCCTTTTTTCAATTGGACAAAAGAATTAACACCAATGCCTACTTTCATACCATACTAATTAATAATATTAATAATTAATAGTTATTTTTCATAACTTTATTAATAATTATTAATTATTAATTAATTTTTAATAAATTTTTTTTTTCAATAATTATAAACTAAAAAATAATTTTAAATATTTATTATAAATTTTTTAATAATGATTAATAATAATTATTAATAAATTATTAACTAAATAATTAATAATTTATGAGTAATTATATAATTTTTATCAATAATATTACTAACTATATAATAATTTTAAATATTTATTAGTAGTTAACATTATTTTGTGATTAATATTTATTCTAAATTAATATTATTAAATAGTAAATTGTATTATTTAATTGCTAATTAATTATGAATTCTTTATTATTAATTAGAAATAATAATAATTACTGGTTTGTTATTATTTATTATTGATATTTAATAGTAAATATTAATATTTAATTATTATTTAGTTGTTATTATTATTATTGATTAAAAAATAATTGTCAATTAATATTTATTATTAATTATTACTAAATAAAAATAAAAAATATAATTTTTCCAATGCGGTAGAGGAAGAATCTGAATCCCTCATTGCTGACCCATAAGGATATCCAGGGAAGCCTCCCTTTTAAAATCATATCATGAGTGAGGGTTTTAGTTATATTTTTTAAATTCATTAATAAATTCAATTGTTGATATAACAATAATTAAATTCTACCTAATATATATATATAAACAAACACTTTTACAAATCTTTTGGTAATTCAATTCTAACCATTATCAGTGCTAAACAAAAAACACTGATAAAGGGGGATCTTTTATGAGGGATAGAAAAAAACAATGATAAATGATACCTTCATCAATACTAAAAAATGCAGGAAAAAGTATTCCTTTTGTCACAATTTTTATTAACACTAATAAAGATTACCTTAATCATTCTTTTTTTTACATTTAAAAAATGAGTTATGAATAATTTAATTTATATGAAATTATTTATTTTTTAAAAAATATTTATATGACAATAACTATATATTTATATGAGATTTATATAATTATATTATAACAAAAAATTATTATCAATCTTTTTTTCATATTTTTTTATATAAAAAATGTCCAATTTATATTACATATTCGATACTAAACATTATGAGTGATAAAAAACATTGATAAATGCATGTAGTTTTACCAACATTAGCTAAAATCACTAATAATGGTTGACTTTATCAGCGCTAAAAAATATTGACAAAATGATTCATTTTGATAGTGCTTTTCTAGTTTTGATAAATTTGCCGCATAAGTAAAATGAATATTTAAATTTATATATACACATTTTTATATTTTTAAATACAATTTATATAACAATAAGTATATATATTTAAATAATATATATAAATATGATTTAAATAACTATATTATAATAAATTTTTTTTCTTATTCCCATAATTATATATATATATAATTACCATGTTTATATTAATCATTAATTTTTTAACAGTATATCTGTACAGACATAAATTAAATAAATGTAAATTTATGTATAAGTTTGATATATTAATATTTCAAATAATTATATTTACATATAAATGAATATTTTTATGTAAATATTTTATTTTTATATGTATTTGTATATTTATATTCATATTAAATATTTTAAAATATATATGCATGTATTTTTATTTATATGTATGCATGTGTTTTTGTGTAAATATATGTGTACGTATTTATGTGTGTGTATGAATGTGTTTCTTGTTTATATATATGTATTGTGTTGTGTGTGGGTGCTGGTGTGTATATTTATGTGTACGTGAACATGTATGCATGTGTGCATATGTATGTTCATACATGTATGTGAATATATGTGTATGTGTATGTGTATGTCTATATTTATGTGTATGCATGTGAATATGTACATGAATGTGAATGTATGTGTATTTGTATGTGTATGTATATGTGTTTGTGTTTGTGTATGTGCATGTATGTATGTATTTGACATGTGTATACATGTATGTATGGGTATGTGTACGTGTATTCATATGTATTTAATTGTATGAATTTGTATGTGTAGACATATGTGTATGTTCATGTGTATGTGTAGACATATGTGTATGTGTATGCATGTGTATTTAACTATATGCATGTGTATTTCCCTACGAGCTTGTTGTTGGGTGCTGTAGGGTCTTTCATAGCATCCAAATGACATATGTTCAAAACTACACAAAGGTGGATTTTTGATATACAATAGCAATCACTGTAGAAGAGAAATGTTCACCTGAATTGGTCCTCTGAGCCATCGAGATATTGGGCCAACATGGGCCTTCACGCCACAGGGCCTCCGGGTCACTACAGAGTAGCATGTGGTATGCCGATTTGTGTAGTGCATTAGGTTGGTTGTGTAGCATTGTGCCATGTAGAATTGTCGCGTGAGAAACTTGAAAGAGTGATAGTTGTGTTGAACATATCAAGTGGCCTTTTAACCTCATCAGATAGAGGGGTGATCCACTTAGATGTTGCAAAGGGAAGAACTGTGTGATGGTTCTTCCAACACATCATGCGAGTGATGATGACAGGACATGTGATAAGACGCATCCTAGCAGCACGTATGCCATTGAGACATGTTGGCATTTCTAGGTGGGAAACTCAAAATAATAATGATGTGTTGACACTTATCACCTAATCCTATACCAATATATAAGTTAACAATGGGTGCACTTCCATGACTTCAATGTGGGCCTGTGCAATGCAACAATTGATAGAAAGGGGAGACGTTACAGTGAGAAGACTGAAATCAAGATGCGAAGTTTGACTGCTCAGTTTGACCTTCAGGTCAACTACTTCAGCTTTCTACGCTACAAAGAATTCATACCATCAACTTATAATGGGAATTAGAGCCCCTAGGTCTTCAAGTCATATAAGGGTTACCTCTCAATTCATTTGAAAGGACCATTTTCTTTCCTTAAAAGAATAGTTCTTTGACATAAACATGTTTTAAAAAAATATTCAATTTTATTTTATAAGTTGTATTTCATTTAAATGTTTTAAATTTATATAAATAATTTATTTAAATGATTTTTTTTAATATTTTTGTAATTTATATATTTAATATAATATATTTTTAATCATTTTTTTATTTTCCTAATTTATAAAATTTTTTATTCATTTTTCTTCATTTTTATGTGTTTAAAATACATGTAATTAACCCCAATTTTTTTTATTATTTTTTGTTATATTTTAATTTTTATTTATTAAAATTTAATATTCTTTTTGTTTAATACTATTTTTAAATTTTTATATTTTCTGAAAATAAAATAATTTTTAGTATTTATTTATACATATCAATTTTATATGTTTTAATATTCTAAATATTTTTTCATTTTATATGAATAATATTTACTCATTTTGTTTATTAAACTTTAATATTTTTAATAAGTTTTAAATTTATATAATTAATTTACTTAAGTGTGTTCTATAACTTTTTTATAATTTAAATAGTTAATGTTATTCATTTTTCTTAATTTTGTTACTTATATAATTAATATATTATATTTATTCATTTTTTTCATTTTTATGTGTTCTTAATTTACGTAATTATTGATAGAAATTTTATTTTTTAATATTTTTTAATTTAGTTAAATTTTCTTATTTATTTTTAATACTATGTCATTTAAAATTATTTATTAATTTTGATCATTTTTAATATGTTTCATATATATATATATATATATAATTTTATAAAATGCGTTTAAAATTATTTTTATAATATGAATAGTTAATATTACTTTTTAGTAGTTTTTAATTTATATTATTAATATTATTTATTTAGTGATTTGTATTCATTTTTTATGTGTTTGTAATTTATGTAGTTAATGTTATGAATTCAATTTTTTCCTAATTTTTTAATTCATTCATTTTTGATATTTATTTATTCCTTAATATTTATTATGATTTACTATTTTTATATGTTTGTAATTTATAAAATAAACATACTTATGGCCAATGAAACAACTGAGTAGACCTCAGCCTCTAGCCTCCACATCATGGTGGTCCTGGGTTTAAGCCCGGATGGGCGCAAGTACTATTACATAATTATACAAGTGGTGACACAAACATGACACAAATAGGCGGTGGTACAAACATGATGGAAAATCAATGATGTAGGCAGTGACACATGCCTGGTGACATAGGTAAGAAAATGTAGGTCTAATGCTCCATATGGCCTTTGAGACACGTATTGGTTTCATTCCCACCGGGACTACGGGTCATGTACATAATAAATAAGTCTTGATGGGCGAGTTATCCCCTTTTAGGGGGCTATGGTCGTCCATTCCATCATGTGTGTGCGGTTCCTATGAGTTTTAATGTAATTGTACATCCAGGATCATAATATATATATATATAACTAATTTATTTAAATCCGTTTTTTAATATGATTATAATTTAAATAGTTAGTATTGTTCATTTTATATAATTTTATTATTAATGTAATTATTAATAATTATTTATTAATTTAAATTAATATTTTTTCCATTTTTTCAATGCTACTTTGAATGTTGATAAAAGAGTATTATATCAGGGTTAAAACATAATCACGGAGAAATACCACTTTTCTTAACACCTTTTATTGTGCTGATAAAAGTGATGACTTATCAGTGCTTAGAAAGCACTAAAAAAAGTGATATTTATTAGCACATATGTTTTTAACAATGATAAAACACACTTTTATCAATATATTTTTGTAATCAATAATAAATCCCTTCCAAGATCTTTAAAAAATAACCATATTAGATCGCTCTATCCCCACACCACATACAACCTCTCACAAAACCACATCATTACTGTAACCAAATTCAATTTTTTGGATAAATCTATCTTCAAAACTAACGTTGTGAAATTATGAACTTGATTTTAGGAATCTCAGATGATCTTTCATTTGCATTGATTGATTTTTTTTGTTTTTCATCCCTTTCCCATCAACATGTAGCATTGACAATTGTTTTTTGAAATTATCAAGATATAATAAAATGGAGATCTTCACCTACTCATCTTCATATAGCAGAAAATATCATTTATCATCAACCCTTTATCATATCCATGAATGATTTTTTAAAATCCATAAATCAAGTAATTATTTTTAGACCATGTTTTGTCAAATATTTACATTAGAATAACATCACAATGAATTTCCATTTTTTGTAATTTTTTTCGATTTTTCAAAATCATAATTGTTTTGGAAGTTTTTTTTGCTTAATTTTATTATCCTATATAAATTTTATAAAAAATCATATATTCCACTAGTTTTTGATGTTGATGAAATTATTAGAGAAGAAAATGTGTGTTTTAGATGTATACATTTTAATGTGGATAATTAATAAAACCATTTATAAAAAAAGTAAAAGGATGTTTGATGATCTATAGTGATATTAATTTATAAAATATATTGTTAAGACATCCCTAGAATAATTTTTATAAAATGAAATATAGTACATAGTAATTAACTATTCTTATGGAGGAAAATAGAATTTACCATATAAATATCTAGAGCATTAATTAGTTATATTGAAAGATAGGCTAAAAAATTTTATATTTAAATGAAATTAAAATTAAAACATATATATTATTTGAGATGAACACAACGATTAAGGGGACTACTAGATAAAATAACACACCACCCTCATTAGGAGTAATTGAACTATAATTTTAATTATATTCCCCAAAATCATATATATTTTTTAGCATCTTAACAAAATATTGAGTTGAGGATTTTTTTAATGGTTGCTACCATAGTATGATATAGTGGAATGATCCAAAAAAACTATGATAAGGATAAGTTTGTTATTGATTTGGGTATATTAATTTATTACAATCTATATGCTCTATATATTTTCAAATCCCAATTAAAATTTTAATAATGTAAATTAAAATTATACCATTCACTTTTATTAGTTATATTTTTGATTAAATTTGGTTTTTATAGATGTGTTTATTCAATTTAACAAGGTAGAATGTTCCATGAAAATGGTTCTTAGAGAATGGTTTTTTTATAATCAAAGAACTCCATGATTCATCCCTTTTTAAATATTTTCAATGTCCCATTGAATATTAATTTTATTTTATTTTTATGAAATGAATAATTCAATTATTATATAATTTATAAATTTACAAATGTAAGAACCATAATTGATGCAATTACATTATTTCAAACACTGAAGAAACATTGCTAAAAATAAGTAATTTTTATTTATATATGTTTTGATAGTGAAATCCTATCATATTTACAATAATAGATATCCAGTTATAGAAATCCATAGGTTTCTTCTGAACATTGATAGTGACATGTAGTGAATTCCCCCTTGATGAATCCCCATAAAATGAATGTTGCTTTATATGATAATTCTTAAAATAAAAATTAAGTGAGATAATAAATTAAATTCATATTATTCTTTGTATTTATATATTATAATTTTTTTGAGTAATGAAAATTTATACTGAATATGATAGCTATATGTGTGTATATATAAAGAATATCCTTTAAGAGTTACACACTCTTTCCTTTGGTTTATTTATTTATTTTGATAAATTTGAATAGTAATGAGTCAAAAATAATGGATATGAATTAAAAATGGATAGATTCAAATCATATGAAAAAATAGTATAAGGATAGGTTGAAGGAGTTCATCATGTTTATATAATATCATACATATAAACCCTCTCAATTCCTTTTTCTATGTTTACGTTTTTTTCATTCAATACTAATAACTCCAGAGGAGTTGGATGGACACTTGATGTTTTACAGAGTAGATTAGATCTATAAATGTTGGACTAAACATGTGGAAGAACATAATATATATAGTGAATGTTGTAATGATCTTCATTTTAAACCGAGTGAAAATCTACGATAATTTTACTTTTTAGTTTACTATATAAGATTAATTTAAAATTGGGCGTCAGAATGGAGTTCTGAGCATTGGAACGCTTTAATGGGATGTTTTTGGACTTTTTTGAAGGTCCGAGGAGTTTCCTAGAGGTCTCGATCAGTTTTGGGAGTGTAGGAATTTAAAAATTGAACATTGAAAGGGTCTGCACTTGGCACATGGTTATTCTGAAACCCTGTGGCCCATTGTTGGAAATGGTTGGAATTATTACATGTGGATTGTGGTTGTCACATGGGTTGTGCATAGTTTAACAAACTGTGCACCTATTCCACCTGGTTTGTGGCAGATGCAGTACCTCATCACTTTTCACCACGTGGTTGGCACATGATTTTCAAACTGTGCGACCGACCCATGTGGGGTTCCCTAGTGCCCAATAAAGGGGCACATGGTTGGTGCAAGGTTTTCTAAACCGTGCATCCCAAACCGTTCATGGCATGTTTTTTTAAAAAATTGATTTAATTTAATTAAAATTAAAATTAAACATTAAAATCTAAAACTCCCTACTCCCTTACCTCTTACCTGCATGACGCCCTCCCCCAGGTTCCCCATCCATGTGCACAAATCCCCTCCTACAGCCCCCTCTCTGTCTGTTATTTTATCTTGATTCATTCTTGGTTATCACTTGATGCCATGAGGTAAGGCCTTCCCCCTCCTCCTCATTATATTATTCTATTTTTGTCTCCCTTCAATTTTTTTTCACTTGGCTAAACCCATGGATTAGGCTAACCGTGTTTTCCTAGTTTCCATCGATGATATGTTGGGTGAAGTATCTCTGAGGACCCCTTTGTTCATGTTCTGGAAACTGTTTCCAAGTTGAAGCATTTCGGCTTTATTCACGTCACCACCATCATTTTGGGATAAGATTTATATTCTTTGTTTTTTCTTTCCCTATTTAATTCAGAGTCTTTGGGAGGTTTTCAATCTCTATATTTGTTCGTAGTGGGTTATGATCAATTTTAAGGGAGCACACACATATACTCGGGTATGTGTGTGTGTGTGTGTCCTCTATCTATTTATTCCATCATGGAATGGAGGATACATGAATTTTGTTAATGATATATATATATATATATATATATATATATATATATATCTGTATGAATGTATGTGCGTGTGTGTGCAAGGTAGTTTCGTGTGGTCACCACCAAATCTGTTGAGTGCCAATGTAGTTTGGGATGGTCTACTATTTGTGGTAGGATCCCTATTCTTTCCTTTTTAAATATAATAATGTTTTAATATGTTTTATTTGTCTACATAATTTTTCCTTGATAAATTGAATTATAATTCTTGAATTATTTGTTTAGTTATGATAAATGGGGGTTCTTTATAAATATAAATCATTTTTTTAACAAAACCCATCCAATGGAGAAGCACTATCATCGAAAATTCACAATGATAGTTTATGGTTTGTTAGATTACATGGAATTACTACATTATTATTTTCCATGTGATTGGTGTCATTTTTTGATGTAAAGAATACCTCAAATATGACCTCTTTGATAACCCTAAATGGGGTTTCTCTCTTTTTATTAAAATGGTTGTTTATCCAAAGTAATCTCTAAGTTCCCTTAGACTTATAAGATGGAATGGACCAAGTACGCAAGTGATGTAATGACTATGTCACCTAAATGTAATCCCTTTGATCTTGTAAATTTTATTTCCATGTTTAAATTAATTTAATGAGTTAAATGGAACCAAAAATAGTTATCTTGGAACACAAGAGGTAATGCCTCATGTATTGAATTATATAAATAGTTATGCCTCATTTTTAAAGAATAATTAAATGACATGAATTAGATGTGGAGACTTGTTCATGGTGACTTGTACTCCATAATTGACATGTTTTAAGGGGAGTTGGAAATGGGTAATGTATTTCATGAGAGTCTTTGCATTTTGATTGAAAATTTATAGGTAATAATGTGATTGTAAATTGTTTAATAGAAATTCATATGATGTTTTTACTTAAGTACACATATGAAAAATGAGTGTTCCATAATTATATTTAAGGGCTGTATAGATATGTTACATGGTAGGTACTTCCTCATGTTAAAATAAAAAGAATGAATATTCCTCTTTCAATATTTTGGACTGGATGGGTATGATGCATGAGATGTGCTTCCTCATTCCTTACATATATAAATATCAATATGATTTAATTTCCACAGGATTGTGAGATCCTTTCAGTGGAACGACCTCGAGAGATTCCATGTTGATCTCTTAGAGACTATGTGAGATCACGGAGTTGGTCTAGGGGATAGACCACGAGCACTACCCTTGGTGATGAATGTCTAGGAGTTATGTCTCATTCCATCCATCACTTTTTTCCAATGGATCGTGAGAGCCTTATGTAGGAAGACCATGTGAGCTTCCATACTGATTTCCATGAGATCATGAGTGCTCTTGGAGTTGGCCCAAGAGATATATCGTGATATCTACCATTGGTGATGGATGTATTTGAGTTACATCATGGTCCATTGAGCAATAATATCCAATGGACCATTAGATCCTTGAGTACAACGTCTGTGTGAGATTCCATATTGATTTCCATGAGACCGTGATAGATCTTGGAGTTGGAATAGGGGATAGACTGTGAGTGCTTTCCCTTATGATGGATGTTTTTTCATCATGTCCCGATCCAACCAAATAATGTATCCCAAGTAGATGACCATTTGGTGTTGGAACTCACTTGGTCCATATTGAAGGATTATATGTATAACCATACTATATATATATATTATATACATATAGTTCCTAACCAGACTTATTCTGGATATGAGCCAAAGTATTTATATCCATCAGGTGGCCCTTAGGAACCTGGACTGGTGGTTGTTCATTTATTCTATTTTATTATTACTCTGTATACTAGCAGATTGCTTTGTTTATACTGCACTCTCTAGATTGGGCTAGACATAATGGGTGCCAACCTACTGAGTTTAATATCTCACACCCTTCTCGAGCCCCCATTGCACTTGGGTACACAAGTAGACTCACTTTTTTGAAGGAATTCATACCTTTGTTGGTTTCTTATGTTCTAATGCACATACATGGAGTTTGGAGAAAAGGACTCAGTTAAATCTCAAGATGCTCATGGAGATCGCCTTCATATTTTCTATATCTTTTCATTAATTGAGTCTTGTATTTTTATTGTATTATAAAGAATGCTATTTTTTTACTATTATAGTTTATGAATTATAACCAGGAAAAGAATGCATCTATTGTATAAACTGGCATTGGCCACTTTAAAATAGTTATAATAATATTTTTATGCAGTTGTTTTGTATTTACTTATAAATGATTCCACTACTTTCTGCCACGTATGTTCAGTTATACCATTGTACGTCTCTAATAATATGGTATTGTCACCGCACTATCACCTCCTCAGACCCTCACTATTAGTCGGAAGCCTATGGAATAAAAGGATCAGTGCTTGAGTCCATGTGAGCCACCATTTTGGATACTGGTTTGATGTTATGCTGGGGCTGGATGCTACAAATACAACAACACATTATTTTATGGATCATTTAATATGATTAACGGTGTGAACAATGATTAAGGTTTTACCTTGGATAAGATTATAGGTGTCAAAGATGATGAATTTTGTATTGTGAAATTGATAATGTTAATTGATATAAAATTTCAGATTGTATTGAATTTTTTTAGAAGTTAAAGAGTTGTGCGAAGACAACATTGTATGCTGTTTTTAATAAATATACCACATTTATATCCATACTAATGATATGTAATATAAAATATGGAAACATGTGGACTGACACAAGACTTATTGAACTACTTTATATATCAAATGATATGCTACCAGAAAATAATGATCTTCCTTGACAAACATATGTTTCTAAAATAAATCTACATTCAATGGGTACAATCTCTGAAAGGATACATTGATTTTCAAATGATGATAGGTTATTTAAAAAGGTCAATGAATCACTTTAAAAATTCCTTATGTGTTCTGTGTATTGATACAAAAAATATGAATCAAATCTTTCATATGTTCTATGGATCCATACAATCATTTAAAGGTTTATGTAATTATATGGAAGTGAGGAGACTACAAGGTAGTTGATGGGACATGAAGGTGCATGAAATCATGATGTGAAACTTCAGCACCCAATACAATCTTCTAAATGGAAGAAAATTGATCACAAGCATCCTGAATTTAGAAATGATATGAGAAATCTTCACATTTTATGATCTTTATATTGAGTTAATCCGTTTGGTTTACAAAGCATCACTGATAGTAAATGGCTAGTTATATTAGTAAATTAAAACTCTCCATCAGGTTTATGCAGGAATTTACAATAAATTGTGTTTCCTCTTCATATATCAGGACCAAAACAACTAAGAAATGATATTAATGTTTATTTGGCTCCATCGATCTATGATTTGAAATTAATGTGGGATTTAGGTGTTAAATTGTATGATTCTTATATAAATAATTATTTCACTATAAGATCCATGATGTAAGATATGATAAATGAATTTCCTACTTATGGATTTTTTTAAGGATATAAAATTAAATGATGTCAAGGGTGTCCCATTTGTGAATAATTTAAAAAATCATTTTGGATTAAAAATTCAAAAATTACATTTCTAGACATCACAAGTTTCAACCCTGATGAAATAAATACCGGTCATTGATGACATAATTTTATAGGAATTTAGAAGAAGGTACATCAATGTCTTCACTAATAGGAGATTAAATATTTTAGAAATTAATGGATATCACCACCTATTTTTGTAACCTTATTTAAAACCCCATATGAAATCTAGCTGGAAAAATATTTTTTTAAAAATTTCTAAGCTAGAAATTTTTTTATGATGGAAATTTTGTTGATGTCATTCATGTGTAAAAATAGATGTGATAATTTCACTGACACGTTACTAAATAAACATATAAAAACGGATTGAATTAAGGATAGGTTATACATTACTAACATGGGGATAAAAGAAGATTTAGTATAAGGCCCCAACCTTAAACAATACATAATATAAAATTAGGTTAATAATTGACATTGAGAATCTTTTCAGGTTTAGAGTTTTAGAGAATTAGGCCTTATGTAATGCCCTGACCCTAGTTACCCATTTTCAGCACATTATTACATAACATTGGCATGATCACAAGAAATCATGTCTTGAAAGGCCGATCCGTTTAGTAGCCATGGAAGTACTAGATACATACAGAAGTTGTATATTACATTATGAAATGAAAAACAACAACATTGTCTCTTCTTTGAACACACTCATATCCTATATCCTATTCTTGCAGGACAATCATAATATAATTCTTTTCATCATATAAAAATAAAACATATGAAAGGGGTGAGTGAAGATTCCCAGTAAGGATAACAATATAAATGAAACTATCATAAATAAGCACAAACATTTAAGGTGATGTATAAGTCTAAAACACAAGCCTTTTAAACATAAAACTCAGCATAATATGGAAAAGATAAATCAAATAATTCCATTTACTTATTCACATGGATATTATACTTTTCGAATAATCACATGTAATATCAATAGCTAAATTCATAATGATGGAATGCATAATGCTGGACATCATAACCACATAGTAAAGGCCTCGTGGCAAGGCTACACATAATTTTTTTTTCAAGGCCTTATGCTTAGACAATAATTTGTCTCATGATTCCTACCAATGCATCGAGGGGCTATAGAGGGCCCCACCCATCACTTACTATGTCCAATGCATTCCTCATATGAAAAGGATAAAACATAACATAAACATTCATATTAAAACTATAATAAGAAATCTCAATACTTTAACCATAAACCATGTATGTTATAAAAATATCACAGCCACATTCAAAAATATCACAAAACCTTCCATACAATATGAAATTTTGTATCATAATAAATTATCATCAAACAAGTGTAAAATCCTAAAAAGGATTTTGATATAGATAAAATCTAAAATATTTGAGAGAAATATCTATTTTTTTAAGCATTTAAAAATCATGTTATTAAAAAATAAGACATTTATTTTGGAAATAGTCGTGTATGATTGTAATGGATGCTTAAAAGTTGTTATTGTGGTGGAAAATATCCACAGTCGCCGTATAAGATAAAAAATAATTTTTTCATTGATTTTTCAAAATGGTCATAAAGTACCTTGTTTGGAAAATTAAGAAAAGATTCATTTCAACAAAATTTATAAAAATTGAAACAAAAGTATAAATAACTTTAACCCATAGTCTAGGAGCTGATAAAATTATTTGAAATACATTTTTAAGAAACACAGATGTAGATAATAATGAGGTCCCAGTAGATACTTTTTTTTGATTAAAGGAAATGATCATTAATGGAGTAGATAAGAAGAAGTACATGTGCAAAGCCATGAAGGGAAATTTTCCAACCAGAACTGGTTGGAATCGAATGGGCCTGAAGCTGCCAGCTGATGGGACGTGTTGTTTCCTTCTCTTTTGGTGAAGGATAAGGTGCATAATGAGAAACATTGGCGAAGTGAGAGAATTATCATCATGATGATGCCAATTGATTGGAGCCCACCATCATTGTGATTAATAACATCGATAACTGTAAGAAAATCAGACTCAATGATGATATCACCCCATCCACGGTCAATAGAAAGCATCATACTAGCAAGGATGGTTGTGTCTTCAGCAACTGCCAGTTCCCAGAATTCCTGATGTGGTTCATATTTAGCAGCAAGGATTTTCCCCAGATGATTTCGGGCAAGGAGGCCGAGGGAAACAAGACCATCCATTGGAAGAGATGTGTCCACATTAATCTTATGAATTCCTTCCACTGGGGGATTCTAATGAGCGGGATGGGAGGGGGTAACACCCGACATAGAATGTCTATTTTGGACATTCCATCCCTCAATCCAAGAAGTTGCCTGATCAATCCAGAAAAATGGGGGGTCTGTGAGCCTGATGTAAAATAGCATCGTTCTGCCAGACCCAAATAATCCAAGACAAAGTGTAGATTGAACCTATATTTTCCAAAGGGAGAGAGGAGCACCAATTCCTTAGGAGTTTGAGAAGACCAGAGGCCAATGCCAGTGAAGCAACTGAATTCGTGCCCCATTTATTCCAAATTTCATTCACTCCTGGGTAGTTAATGATAACATGAAAAGGAGTTTCTGGAATTATCGGGAAGAAAGGGAAAACAAATTCTCCATATGTCAGTAAACGGACAGGCTCATTGTTGGGAGAGTGCCCATACAAACCTTCCACTAGATGATACTTTTGTATAAACAACCTCAGAGAATAAATAGATTGTCAAATTAACTATTACCTTTTAATTTTCCTTATTCAAGGGTACGTTAACCTCCAATATAATAGTTAAATATTAGTTATTTAAATCATTCAACCACCATTTACCAAAATATGATATCATAAATGATCCTATAACATTGCTTAGTTAATAATATTTTAGTAGTATCATTGTTTTGGGTGTTAACTAATTCATTTCCCTTTAAATGTTTAGTTATTTAAGTCATGTTTGTTATGGATAGTATGAATTTTATTCATATCCATAATGATATTATGTTTTTAAATATTATTAATAATCATCAAAAGAAAATTATTCTTGAATGGTTACAATGGGGATGAAATATCATCACGTCATGGAGACGGAAAGTCATACGTACACACGAGCGAAAATATCATTCCATTGAAGATGAAATATTATGTAATTGGATGGTATATTATATATACAAAATAATTAACATGTTATATATATTATTCAAATATATTATACTCATTATTATACCCATCCAAATAATTAATTGTCGAATAACAAACTACATGACGACGTGGAGACAGTAATCCATACCTACACACGTATGGTGACTTTGTAATTAATAGGATGGAAAAGATAATGAATATGCTTGAACCATATTTATAATAACATAAAAGTATGTATAAGGTACTAGAGTTATTTTCTTTTTTATGGAAAAAACTCAGAAAGAGGATGTGGAAAAAGAAAAAAACGTTGAAAGAGGTGATGAAATAATTATCTCTTCATCGAGTTCGTCCTTTTGATTTGAATAAAATGGCTCCATAGGTTAGATTTTGGATAAAAGTAAGGAATATAGGTTTATTTAATGGTTGTTGGGAGGAGATTTGTGCAGGTTTTGGTTGATCCAAATGGTTTCGGAAATGTAGATTTGATAGAAGGGGAAGTACCATTTTATAAGAGAGGTGAGGTGGTCTTTATGAAAAACTTGAAATATTAATTTATTGTTAAATAATTTTTGGTTTCTAATTTCTAAAAATGTTTATATTTATAGTATTAGGTGGGTATGGTTTGTAATATTTTCAACCAATAGGTTTTAGAAAATCTTAGGTCTCTATATTTACCTTATCTTTTAGAGATTAATCATAGTTAAATAGTTTAACTTTTACCATATCTATTGGTATTTTTATATTACATGGTAAATAAACGTACAATAAAATTCCAAGAGAACCTAAAGTGGTTAATTAATGATATATATATTCTTATCTAAGTCTTCTGGAAGAATCATAGATTTTTAAAAATAATATAACATTTAATAATATAGTATTTGTTTTTAAAACTCATTTATGTTAATTTTTACACTATTTAGTAATTCATTTTTATATATTCATAAACACTTTATTAATTATAAAATAATTAATTTAATCAACCATAACATTTCATATTAACATATATTATTAGTGGAATGCTTCAAAAGTATAAATTTACATTTATTATAATATTTATAATATCAATAATTTTATTCTTAAAATAATAAGGTAATTAATGTATCATCATTGTGTCATAAATGAATTTCATTATATAATAAATAAAAATTATAAATAAAATACCATGATGTAGAAAATATTTTTAGCTTTATAATGAATAATTATAGTCTAATTAATCTTATTTATAACTCTATATTAAAAATGTTTTAGTTATTAAAATTTGAATTTAATACTTTTAACTCTTCTTTAAATAAAATATAATAATCGTCCTAATCTAATCCATGTGGATAAAAAAGGATCATAAGTTTATCGTACGTATGATTTTGGTCGAAATAAACTTATCCAATACAATTAGGACATGTGTTGGGGTAATTATAATATCATTTCGACTGTTAAGTACCCTATTTACTTTTAACTGTGTTAAATAAAATTCAAAACTTTTTGTTCACCAAAAATTATTTTCATCTTATTGAACGACATTTTACTTATTGATTTCAACTGTGAATCTTGGTTTTTAAAAATCAATTCACATAAGTGTTAAAATAATGTCTTATGCATATTTTCAAATGTTCATAGAAGGTTGGGATAAGACGTTAAAAAGTTCAATAAAATTTTATATATCTAATATTATTATAAAATGAATCCAATGAATTATATTGAATTAATATAGGTATTATGTATCTATTTTGACATTAAAAAATTTTAAATTTAAGAATGATTATTTAAATAATATATCGGTTTTAAACAATAATGTGGTGTTTTCACTATTCATCAAAAATTGAATGTTTTCAGAAAAATACCAAAAATTCACCATAAGATAATTTTGATATTCTGAATCAAAAAATGAATTCCATTTTGAAAATTAAAATTTATAAAATTTCATAATGTGGGTACTACTATTCATAAATATTTTTTAAATTGCTAGTTTTATTGGTCATGGCGTACTAGAACTGGATGTTGCGTACCTCACAAGCTATTATATTATTCAAAGAGAAACATATTGTGGAAGATGGGTGTGTTACACCGTTTATATTACATTACATATCATAATATTTAAAAGTAGTCACTTCTACTCTATCCAATTTTATTTCATAATAAAAAAAATCCTTAAATAAAACAAGAATTATTTTCTTGATATAAATCCTCATGAATTCATCTTTTCTCTTAGACTTACTTATACCCTGTGAAAAACATTTCAAAAACTTGGGATGAGCACAAAAAGCCCAGTAATGGATATAATATAAGGAAAGAAAACATTAGTCAATCAATATATACAAATCAATGGAACCATACATCTCACCCATAAAACATAAGCTCTTTAACACAGCTCATGAAATCATAATATTTATGAATAACACATAAAAATCATAAATCATAAAGCTAACATGTGGCATCCATATCATACTTTCATTTTACCAATCAAATCTATATAGGGATTTAAATTTGGAATACCCATCACAGTATATTCCAAATATCTCTTAGAAGAAACATTAACATTTACCTTTGTCACATTACCCAATGCATTGGAGATATATCTCAGGACCACCATCCTAGGATTATCATAGAAGCACCAGTATTTGGTTTATCAAATAACCTCCCATCAAATTTATATGTACCATTACATAATCATATCACATAAAATATTGAAATTATCCACATTTCACTCATCAATAAGAAGAAATCAATTCAGTATATTAAAATATTCAATCTATTTCCAATTCTATTTAGAACATTTAATAATGAGATTTTGAAACCAAAGTGCCCCATACCACATTGATACATTTTATGGAATTAACATTTTAAAACATTAATGTCCATATAAATAAATCCTTAAAACCTTTTTGAAAACATGGACATTAATGAAAAGTTGTATGATATTAAAGGAATAAAACATTTAAAACAGTGTTTTAGTTAAAGAGTCCCTTACCACTTGAGAAAATACTTAAATAAAAATAATTAAATAATAACATTAAATTAATCCTATATTATCCTGATTATAAAAATATATTGGATAATAAATATGCACAATAATAGGATATGCCTCAATGAATGGATATTGAGACATTGTCCCTTACGTGGACTGTATCAATGATGTAAGAATTTATCAATGGGTTTATTATGTGTATCAATGTTATATCCACACAAACATAAGTGGAAATTACACCATAAATAATCAAATAGTGATTCTATGAATAATCTTGGCATAAATTATCAACGATGTATGTGTAAAACCCGATGACAAGAAATTGAGTATAGAAAATCGCTTATGAAAATTTGGCAGCATAACGACATCACATAAAGATTCAGAAAATGATTTGATGAGAGAAACAATATTCCTTCATCAAGTTTACATAAAATGGAAATCAATAAGGATATATAAAAACATATCCTATCATTTGAAAAATGAAATTAAAATACATAACATGAAAGAAGTCATTGACTAAAAGAGGAGGGTGAAAAGGTCCCTTACCTTATGTCTAACTCGTTACGTATGTTGCCTTCTCTTCCTGAATAACAAACATAAGTGAATTTATAATGTATTGAGAATTTTTTTTCATGTTTCTTATTTATTTTATATCACTTATTACAACGTCATAAAAATTACATAATTATTTAAGTTAATATCTGTCGTTTTGTCGATATTGGGTACTTGAGTCGAAGATGAACTTGTTATAATTACAAATTGACCATATGGTCAAAAGTCCATTATATCCAAAATGATATTCATGATTTAGATATCATATTATATATATATATATATATATATATATATCTAGTATATTTTTATTTATAACAGTCCATAATATTTGGAGATAAGAAATGAAATTCACCATTCATGGAGACGGTATGTTGTACGTATGCATTAACACTACTTTCATTTACATTTCATTTTTAAGTGAATAAAAATCTAATAATACATTGGTATATTATATATAAAGTATAATATTGTATTTTCTATATTTTACATAATTTCATTAATGTGATCCTTTATACATCTTATGTGAGCATGATTGAGACATATCACTTTGAGGGGGCGGTAGTCTGCACTACCTTAAATGAAATTATAATGTTTACACATCTTGAAAAGCCTAATGGTATGTTGTAAATAAAAAATACATAAGCATAGGTAAAATATAAAAATAATATATATCATATATAAATACAGTTCCATCATAATGGCCACCATGAATGGTGGTAGGGGAAAATCGAACAATCTTCGTTTCGTGAGGTAGCAATTCGTCCTACATAGAAGCAGTTTGTTCATATCCATTAGAGTAGGTTTGTGTAAATGTAGTTTGAATAATTCAGATAACAACATCCAATTATATTTATGATAATACTTTTGTTAAAAAAAATTGAATAAAGATATTTTAGGGGGTTGGATAAGGAAAATGAAATAAAGAAGCTTGAGAGAAGACATTAACTCAAACTGGGTAACTCCATTTGATTTAAGATAAAATGATTTCTTGAATTTCCTTTTTTTCCATGGTATGGATTCTTGAGGGAATATATTATTATTTTGAGGTTATTTGGGTTGGTTTGGGAGGAGGCAAGGGAGCTTGAGAGGTGTGAATAAGTGTAATAGGTGATGAACTTTTATAAGGGGAAGGAGGGGCACTTTATGAATTTCTTGAAAGATTATGTTATTATAAACATAATTTCGATTTAAAAAGGTCCCCAACACATTTAATTATAATATTAATTGAGTATTTCAATAAATCCATTAAACCAATACGTTGTAGACATGTTTGGGTCTCAAATTTAACAATATCTTTTAGCTTTAACCCTTAGTTAACTAATTTAACTCTTAACATGTCTTCTTGTATATTCATACTATATGGTTAATATATTTTATATAAAAATACAATAGAACCATAAGTGTTTCATTAATGGAATGACAAAAAATTTCTAAGTCATTATCCAAAATAATAAATTGTTAGGATTATTTTATCATTTAATAAAATAATATTTGTTTTAAAGACTCATTTATGTCAATTTTCATACTATTCATATCGTGACTTTTTTAAAAATCAATAAAAAAGTGATTAATTAAGAATAACTTCATTAATTGAAATAAAAAAAGTCACAACAATCACTAAAAGTCGTGTATGCATAGAATTTTTCAAAAAAAAATAGTTTAATTTTTTGTAATCTCATTTATTTAAATCATTCATTAATAAGTTAATAAATACATCATGATTGTGTCATAAAGAAATTTATTTATTTGATGTTTAAAAATTATAAATAAAATACCATGCTGTAGAAAATATTTTCCTATTTCTAATGACTATTTATAGATGAAAAAATCATTTATATAACCCAATATAATTTTTTCACTAAAAGATACATGTTTTTTTTGACAAAATAAGACGGATCCATTAATGATGGAGATCAGCAGAAATACAGGAGCATAACCACGATGGAAAATGATTGAACCAAAGCATATCCTCGTAGGGAGGACCAATGCCTGCCATCTTGTGAGCGGCTTCGTTCGCTTCCCTTCTAATAAATGAGAAATTGCAGGAATTGAAGCCTTGTCTCCGCGAGTGAATACACCGGATAATGGGACCGAAAGGTTGAAGCCCGCCTTCAGTGAGATTGATGGCAATGATTACAGTGAGACAGTCGGATTCGATGTGTATGGAATCCCAACCGCAATCTTTTGCGAAGTTTAAACCAGCTAGGATGGCGGCGGCCTCCGCGACTGAGGGCTCCCAAAGTGCATAACGTGCTTCGTATTTGGCAGCGATAAGATTTCCCAGGTTGTCTCGGGCCAGTAAACCAAGTCCAATTGGGCCATCCTTAGGGAGAGAGGCATCCACATTGATCTTAAAAGTCCCTTCCGGTGGGGGGCACCAATGTTGGGGAAGAGGAGGGTGGGTGGAAAGTCTTTGTGGTTCAGGGTGGTTCTGCCATACCGCAATCCATGACAATGCCCGGTCAATCCAAAATCTGGGGGGCCTCTGGAAATGATTGAATATGGCCTCGTTCCGCCTATTCCAGATAATCCAAGCCAAAATGCACAGGGCGCCTGCTTTAGCCGGCGAAAAGGAGGAGCACCATCGCATCAGGAGAGATGTAAGATCTGAGGCGTTGTCCGGGAAAAGCTCAATAGTTGATCCCCAGCCATTCCAAACCTCCTGAGCCCCGGGACATTGAACAAGAGCATGGAAAGGGGATTCAGTTACAGAAGGACAGAAGGGGCAAGAGTTGTCGTTTGAGAAGTGTCTGTAGACAAGGAGGCTCTTAGTTGGGAGGATACCAGTGCACACCTGCCACCAGAAAAAGAGAACCTTAGGGGGAACATAAAGCTTCCAAATTGATGTCCAGGGCCTCGCATCTCCTTCTGAAATCTGAGCAGAAAGAGCTCGCCGGTAGCCAGCTTTCACTGTATACTCACCTGAGCTGTCGTTTGTCCAGTAGAGATGATCTGGCCCTGCGTCTGACACACAGGGAATACTCAGAATAATTCTCCTATCCCTCTCATTAAACCAGGAGAAGAGTTTTTCCAGACACCAACCCGCCCCTTGATCATCGAAAAGACAACAGACTGTGGCATGTTCGGATCCTGGAAAAATAGGGGATGACGCCTTCGTGCCTGTCAGATCAACAAGCCAAGGATCGGTCCAAATCTTGATCGTAGAACCATTCCCAATCCTCCAGCCAAGGCCTTTCCTCAGAAGATTACGGCCGCCCCAAATGCTTCTCCAGAGAAAACTGGGTCGATAGCCAAGATGGGAGTCCAAAAAATCATTTAATAGTATTAGGACACATGTTAGTATAAATTAATATTATTATAATATTATTTGTTACCCTTATTTATCAAATGTGCCCTTTAACCATGGTAAATAAAATAATTACTGAAGTTACTATACATAATGTCTAAAACTAAAAGTAACCTATTTAAAAAATATTTATCTCATGATTCCAAATATGGGATCCATATTTCCAAATTTAAAAGGCATATATTTCTGTAATTAATTTAAAATTAATTCTCTTTTCTAAATCCAAATAGCGGGTTTTTAAGAATTTATAACTACCAATAGATTGACATGTGTTAATGTACATTTTAAATGTGAAATTACTTACAATGACCAAAATTGGATTAAATGATAAAAAATATAATCCAATTACACATTAAAACCAATTAAAAGGACTATCTAGCTATATCAATAAAGTAGATGAAATTGCAGTTTTTAATTAAAATGTAGTATTTTTCACAATTCATTAAAAATAAAAATTATCAGAAAAATACCAAAATTTCATCCAAAGTAAATTTAAATGTTTTTACTCTATAAAATATGTTTATTTTGTAATATAGAATATATGAAAGTGACAAATTCTATATTTAAAAAGGGTTCCCCATTAAAATCTAGTAAAATGATCATTTAAAAAAATTAGAGTATTTCATGCTTGAAATTAGATTCATTCATTTTTGAAAACACTAATATTAATTGGATAAATGTAAAAATATTTCATAAACATGTAAAATCATAATATAAATAGTAATGTAAATTCCCGATAGTACAACGACTATCTGTTAACTACGATTTAAAATAATAATAATAATACATTATTTTTTGGTATAACTAAAAGTTTAGTGCAACGTAAGATTTCCTAGAAACCTATTGTTGGTAATCATGTAATCTATCAGAAAAAGTTTCCTCTTTAACATAAAGTTAATATCTTATTCGTAAATATTAATAGATATGAAAATGTTTCATTATATAAATACATGGGTTGTTACATCCTTCCCCACTTTTGGAAATTGCATCCTCGAAATTTTAAATTTGGGTTTGGAAACATCATTGAAGTTCCAACATCAGAAAAATAGCCAATAAAACTGTCACATTAAATGAATGAAGAATAAGTAAAAAGGTCACCTGAGATATCCCATACTATGATTCCATGATGGAAAACATGGATGTGGAAGAGAAACTAACCATCAAGTTCTAATGGAGAGTGATAGAAAACATTTTAGGAGAAAGATAACCACTAGAAAATAACAAACCTGAGATAGGTTAAACGGTGTTTTATTCCCCAGTATAAAAGTAAACATACAAATTTTTTGTTTTAAGTTCCTTTTCAAAATGTTAAGAATTTATTTATGGTATTTACAAAAAAACATGATTAAATATACTTACCTTTCATGTAGAGTTTCATCCTCTAATAAATTTCAACCAAAAAATCATATTTTCTCCAAATGATGAGTATTCAAGTTGACTTAGTCACACATGAAGTTCTATAATCAACTTTTATAGAGTAACATGATCCAAAAAAGATGAAATATATACTTCCCCATTCTTTAGAAATTAAACCAAACCAAATTGGTTAGTACAAGATCAGATAATCCCCAAAAGGACAGTCATTTATAAAAAGAAATACTACTCTTAATCTCCAAAATTCAATAAACAGTACCCAAAGTTCAAAAAATACAATTCAATAAACAAATTTCATTTAAATTATTCAATGTTATCCAAACCAAGATTGAAACCCAAAAAAAATCAGAATAATTTAATCACATTTTCTTCCATACTAAATATTAACATTTATCTCCAAATAACATCGTCTACTTTAAAAGTCCCATACTAATGTGTAATTAACCAAATCCCATATTCTCTATGATAGGTTAATAATTTCTATATATAACCCAAATATCCATATGTCCACAATAAAAACATAGATTCTTCCAGAATAAAATTTCAACCATTACTCGACAAATGAAATCCCATTGTATTCTATTTTACGTAGGCATATAGTGTTTCCAAAAGAGATAACGTTTTCCAAAATAACATTTATAACATAATCACAAAATAATTTTCCTATATTAAGGGTATCAATAGGATAAATCATAAGTTCCCATAATAAACTTATTATTGATCCATAAAATCATTTTACTAAAAATACGTAGTTATACTAACCAGGGACTTCACGTAGTCCAATGGTAAGTGATAAATCCTAGTCTCATTTTGGATGTGGACTCGATTCTCATAGCTTTTTTCGATGCGATGGGTTGTCACATAGCCTATTTGTTATCCTTTTTCATAAATAGTATAATTCTAATAACCTTTAAAAAATGAGATAAAATCCTTAAAAATATCTATAACATGTTATAAACTCAAAGGTTGTTTCATACCTAACATTTAGCATCACAAAAACAAATTACCCATAATTGCCTCAAAAACAAAAGATCACATGAACCCCTATGGTTTTCCATTATATCCACACAGGAAATGATAATTCTTCCTTGAATAACATTTCCACATATCAAACATATGGGTTACACATACTAGAAAAGGCCTGCCAAATTAATCCTATCATTATTACATTTATAAATATCAACATCCATAGATCCAACGCAACTCTTCAATTCCCAAAATGTAGACATCTTAATCATCAAACATTCATCAGGATCCTTTTTTCATGGTTTTCCATCTTATTCCTTTATACATATTTCCTATAAAAAATCATGTATAATATACTATTATTTCAGTAATTTCAAGACATGAGCTAAGAAATAATCCATACCTTTCATAGGTCATTTTCAGTTTACTCATCTTCAATTGGAATGGAATTAGAAATTGGTAAACATGTATTTGTACTATCCTCTTGATCCCATTCCCGAACCTTATTCATAGGACTTCTATTTGTATCATGACCATGAACACCACATTTAAAACATTAAATTGTTTCTTCAGAAAGAACATCTTTCCCTTTCATATACTGAAATAGAATCTTTCTTTTTTCCAAGGAAGGTTATTGTTTTATTACCTTCATTACCACATTTGAAAAATATTACCATCCATTTGAATCATTTTCCTATGTATTTCTTTCCAAATCCTTGTCACATAGGTTTTTTAATATACATACCTTTATGATTATTAACTAAAATTCTATAGGGATTCGTTTCTCACATATATAATGCCTTAAAAATAACCAAGGTTAAAGTGGTAAATCATGAATCTAGATAGTTGGTTGAGAATAACAACAAGAGTTGTCATTACAGCTCCCATTTCATTCAGTTTCATATTTAGAAAACCACCATAGTTTTTTTCACATAAATTTTTACTTTAATTCCAGCTAGATCCATCCATTTACTAAAACCGTGAAGGACAGTGTGAGTATATTAATAAAATCTTCATATATTATCTTATAAGGAAAGTAAACACCAAGATATACTCATTTATTTTATCATAAACACATTTAATTTATCTAAAATAACTATGAATATTTCTAATATGCTATCCATTATGGTTATGTAACTTATTCTTAAATAACACCATAACCTCTAATGTTATCTAAACTGACCTCTAATACCAACTGTAAGGCCCCATCCTGAAGCATTATACAAACTTGAATTAAGTTAATAATTCACATTGAGGCTATTTTTAGGTGTAGAGTTTTACAGAATTAGGTAGTAAATATTACGTTACATCTCAAAAGATTAAAAAGTAGGAAATTCTACATTATCAATTTTTTCACAATAATAAAACTCCTTAAACAAAAAAAAGAATTATTTTATATATATAAATCTTCTTGAATACTTACATTCTCTTACACTTCCTTATACCCTGTGAAAAATATTTCAAAAACATGGGATGAGAACAAAAATTTCAGTAAGGGTTATAAAATAAGGAAAACATTATCCCATCAATATATACAACACAATGAAATCATACTTCTCAATCATAAAAAATAAGCTCTTTATCATACCTCAGGAATTCATAAGATTTTTAAATAAGACATAGAAATCATAAATCATAAAGGCAAACTATTGAATCCATGTCATAAATACATTGTAGCATTCACAGATACACATGGATTTAGGTTTGGAATACCAATCACCATATATTCCCTACATCTCTTAGGAGAAACAATAACATTTACCTATGTCATGTTACCTAATGCATTAGAGAGCTATCTCGAGAGCACTTTCCCAAGGTTTATCACGGAACCACCCATATTTTTTTATCATGTAACCACCCGTCAAATGTCCAAGTACAATTACATAATAGAAACACATAAAATATTGAAATGATCCACATTTCACTCTTCAATCAGAAGAAATAAATTCAATATATAGAAATATTCAATCCATTTCCAAAACCATTTAATACATTTAATAAAGACATGATTCAATAAAATTTCCCCATACCACTTTTAAAATGTTAAAGGAATTAACATTTTAAAACATTAATTTCCATATGAATAAATCCTTAAAACCATTTTTAAAATAATGACATTAATTAGAAAGATTTATGATATTAAATAATTAAACCATTTAAAACTATGTAGTAGTTAAAGATTCCCTTAACACATGATAAAAAACATGAATAAAAATAAATAAAGAACAAAATTAAATGAAACCTATAATATCATTAGAATATGGAGATAGAGGATAATAAATATGAACAATATCAATATATTCCTCAATGAAAGGATATTGAGACATAGTCCCCTACATAGATTGTATCAATGATATAAGAATTTATCAATGTGGTGATTATGTGTAGAAATAGTATATCCACACAAAAATAAGTGGAAATTACCACCAAAATAATCAAATAGTGATCCCATAGATAATATTGGCATAAGTAATCAAGGAAATATGTGTAAAACCCGATGAGAGGAAATTGAGTTTAGAAATTTCCTTAGGAAAATTTGACAACCTAACGATATCACATAAAATTTTAAAAAATGAGTTGATTAGAGAAAAAAGGGCCCCACATCACTTGTACATACAATGGATGTAAATAATGATATAGAATAACATAGCCCAACTTTTGAAATTTTAAATTAAAATAAATAACAAATAAGAAGTCTTTGACTAAAAGAAGAGGGTGAAAAGTTCCCTTACATTGTGTCTGACTCGTCTTGTATGTTTCATGCTCATCCTGAATAATAAACATAATTTAATATCTACTTTCATCATAACCTTTTTCTTGTATATTTTTTACTTTATATCACTTATTACCATGTTATGAAAATTTAATATTTATTTAAGTTAATATCGTTCGTTTTGTCGATATTTGGTACTTGAGTTGAAAATGAACTTGTTATAATTAAAAAATTCCCATGTGGTCAAAATTACATTATATATAAAATGATATTCATTATTTAGATATATTATATATTATATATATCTAGTATATATGTATTTATAATCGTCCAAAATTTGGAGATATGAAATGAAATGCACCATTCATGGAGATGGTAAGTCGTACGTACACAAGAATGCTTCTTTAATTTCTATTTTATATTTAATGGAATGAAAAAATAATGATACATAGGTATATTATAATTCCAATATAATATCATATTATATATATGTTACATAATTTCATTAACTCCATCCTTTCTATGTTCTATATATGGCTTGAACGAGTCATATAATTTTGAGGGAGCAATAGTCCGACCTTCCTCCAATGAAATTATTGTGTTTATACATCACGAAAAGCGTAATGGTATGTTATAAAAAAATCACAGAATCATAGGGACAATAAAAGAAATATCACATATAAATACAATTCCATCTTAATGTCCACCATGAACGGTGGTTGGGTAAAATCGAACATTCATTATTTCACGAGGCATCAGTTCACCATACACAAAAATAGTATGTTTGTATCAATTATAAGGGCATGTTTATTTGTGAAGTTATAATACTTATCATAAAAACATTATAGTATATTTAATATAATGTTTTTTATAAAATAATTGAATAAATAGTGTTTAGGGTGTTGGGGAAGGAATATAAATGAATGAAGCTTGAGAGAATACATTACCTCAAATCGGGTAACTCCAATTCATTTATGCTAAAAGGATTTATTTAATTTCCTTCTTCCCAAGGGAAGGATTATTATAGGAATAGAGGGATATTGGGAGCATATTTTGGCATGGTTTGGATGAGCCAATGGGTCATGAGAGGTGTGAGTAAGGGTTATAGGTGATTCAATTTTACATGAGGAAGGACGGGCACTTTATGAATATATTGAAATTTTATTTTATTATAAACTGAATTTTGATTTCAAAATGTCCTCAACTAATTTAATTATATGATAAGGTGAGGATTGTTCGAAATATTTTCAACCAATAGGTTTTAGACAAGTTTTGGCCTCAAATTTATCCTTGTCTTTTAGCTTTAACACTTAGTTAACTAATTTAACTTTTACCATGTCTTCTTTTATATTCATACTATATGGTTAATATATTTACAATAAATTCCAATAGAACCAAAAGTGGTTCAATAATGACATTTTAATCATTATCTATGTAATTTGGCAGAATCTAATATTATTTTCATTATTATATCATTTAATAAAATAGTATTTGGTTTAAAAACTCATTTATGTAAATTTTTATACTATTCATATAATGACTTTTTTAAAAATCTATAACAACTAGATTATTTCAAAAAACATTAATTAATTATATGAAAAAAATTCATAAGCATCCATAAAATTAGTTTATGGCTATACAAGAATCAAAATTATTTTATTTTCTTTTTTATAATCTAATTAATTTAAATAAATAATTAATAAGGTAATACAACATAATCACTGTGTCATAAGTACATTTATTTGTTTGATGTATAAAAATTATAATTAAACTACCTTGATATATGAAATATTTTTAAATTTCTAATTACTATTTATAATAGAAAATATCAATTATATAATCCAATATAGAAACATTTTTACTAAAATATACATGTTTATGTAACATTTTTCTTTACATTAAATCAATTAATATAAATTTTCTGTCACGACCCGCCCTCGGGGTCCGTGCCGTGACTACCCCAAGCCCGCCTTCCATAGGCCAGGGGCTGGCGACTAGCACCAAGGCGTAAATCCCGGTAAAAAGGGAAGGCATTGCCTTTGAAAAGTAACAAACACCACAGAGTAAGCAAGCGGAAAGTAAACACTAAAAAAAACAGAGTACAACTGAAAGTGCGGAAAAGTAAATGGGCCAGAATACAAACCCAAACTGAAAGTAAAGTACAACTTGAAAGGGAAAAACAGCAACTGAAAAGTAAAAGCCGCTACACCGAGCTGTCCACTGGAAATCCCACCTGAAGGGTGGGTACAGATAGCTCCTATGCTCCACGGGTCCCGTCGTCCGCTCCGTGCACGTCCCACCCAGTGGTCCACCTCCGAGTACCGTCCCGCTCTGCAAGCCTCAGCTAAGGTCAACGCTGTCTGTCGTCTGCAACCAAAACAATGTAGTGCGGGCAAGGCCCGTGCAGGGGTGAGTATAAGCTACTCAGTAGGGACCCCGAGACCCCCGAAGGTCTCTCAAATCCACAAAGGATAAACCACGAAGAAAAGTAACAATCACGAAGTAATAACCGACACTGCTTAGGTATATGCCCATACATATACCTAAGTCATCAATTCAAATACGCTCTAACCTCCGAGCCCAAGTACAACTCAGTCCACACAGGAATGTAAACGTATTCCACACAGGAAAGAAAAACGTAATCCACACAGGATTGCACAACACAATCCACACAGGAAAGCAATAGGATTCAGCTCACACAGGTATACTTCTTTCAAGGACGATAAAGATGATCACTGATCCATCTAAGTCGTCGGACCCACGAATGATCGATAGGTAACTAACCCCCGCAATGACCCACATAGGATCGGGCCCACACAGGACCTGTAGGCGCTGGCTCACACAGAACCGCTGAGCGCAAGGACCCACACAGGATCAGGCCCACACAGGACCTGTAGCACTGATCCACGTAGGATCGCTGAGTGCTGAAGTCGTCGTCGTCGAATCCACACAGGATCTCTGTACTGTCGTCGTCGCAGTCACAGTAGTATTAGCAGCAGTAGTAGCAATCGCAGCCAGCACTAGGGTTCCCGCACATAGCAAGCTCGTTCGGAGGGTCCGCTCCACGAGCCGAGAGGCTGATACATCAACTGTCACAAAGACCAGAGTTGATGTATCCAAAAGTTCCGTATCGACAATAGGAACTCAACGCAACAGACGGCGCGTCGATCGGACGCCCGGTCTGAGAGTTATTGGCATTTTCGTCTCCGGGGCCCGGTTGGTTTTTAAGGCAAAACCAACCCGACCGTACTCCACCTGCGTCCAAACCTCGGGCAGAGAATGCCAAAAGATCCGTCTCACTAAGAGGATCACAACGCGACTGATGGCGCGTCAATCGGACGTTCGTAGCTCAAGATATTAGCATTTCCGCTCCGAAGGCCCGGTTGGTTTCGGGAACGAACCAACCCGGCCGAACTCAAAGTAATCCAAAACCTTGAGTGTGATATACCGAAACGACCATCTCGATCCAAGGATCGCGTTGCCGTAGACGGTTCATCATTCGGAGGTCCGAGGCTCAAGATATGGCCAAAAGACCGGGAGTGGTTCGAAACGGGGGGGTCCGGGTCCGGGCCGACCCGGCCCGACCCCCCCCCCTGGGCGGCCCGGCGGCGGCGGCCGGCGGCGGCGCGGCAGGGGCTAAGCCCCCGCTTCCTGGAAATTCGGCGCGGCAATTGCCGCGCACCTTGAATGAAACCGCCCCCACGTGGGGGCCGGTTGAAGTAAAAATCGGGGGGCTGCTGCCCCCCCCCCTCCTTTAAAGAACCGCCCCCCTCATAAAGAGGGGGGTTTTTATGTGTTGGCCAGGGGATTAATTCCCCCGGTTTTAAAGCCTTCCGGCCGGCCAGCTGGCCGGCCGGTTTTCTCCAACGGGACCGGAAATTCCGGTCCCCCCTTCGGCTTCCGACGCCGGCGGCCCAGCCACCGGTCTTCTCTTCCCGCCGCGGCCCGGAACCGGCCGCGGTCTCCTCGTCCCGCCGCGGCCCGGAACCGGCCGCGGTGTTCGTCGTCCGGCGCGGTGCGACGGCACCGCGCCCCTTCGCCTTGCCTTGATTCTTTTCAACGCGGCGTGATGACGTCGCGTTCTTGAAGATTCTTCCTCGGCGTGGCGCGACGGCGCCGCGTAAAATATTTTCACGATTATCCGCGTGGTGCGACGGCACCACGCCACTTGCTTCCACCCTCAAGAATAAACAAGAACGATGGAGGGGGTTCGGCCGTGTTCGTGCGGTCCGGCCCCCTCACGTTAAAATAATAACGCAACTTTAAATAATTCAAAGCCACACGTTAGACTTGATAAATTCACGATCAAGAATAAAATAATTAAACCAAAAAGAAATCAACAACCCCTACCTTGGTATAAGGTTCGAAGATTTGTCTACGTTCCGCGGAAGACGACGTCGCGGAGGTCGGGCATCGCGGTCGTCGTTCGTCAAATCCGTTGACGAAGGGATGCGTCCGATGCGTTACGTCGTTGGCGAAACTTCTCAACTCGACGAAGGAAAACCGAGGAGGAAGCGGTGTCTCCCTTTCTTTGACGTGGAGAAAAGATAGAACAGCCTGTCGGTGTTCTTCGCGTTTTCAAGGAGGAAGATGAAGTTCTTCAAAGTGTAGAACTCTTCTTCTCTCAAATCTCCACACAACACAGCAACTCCAAAAATAAAATAAGCTACACCTTATTTTATTTTCACTTTTCCAACCTTTCAAAATTCAAAAGTTGAATTCATTACATTAATTAAAATCTAGAGTTGTCAAAAAATTAAATGAAGAGATAAGTTGGCAAGAATTAATGTAGGGGAGAGCCACATAATTTAAGAGGGGGTTTAGAGGGGTTAGGGAATTTGAAAAGGTGGGGGCTCGTGTGGGCCCCACCTCCCTCATAACCACACATGGGAAGTTGGGTGGTTGTGGGCGCCACCAACAACTTCCCATGAGAGAGTCTAACCACCACGAATAAAATAAAATTCACACACAATTTTATTTTACTTATCTTTTAATCCCCAAAACTAACTTTCAACCCGCAACAAACGCAACTTCCAAAAAGGTCTCAATTAGCGAATTTCGGCGCTGCGAGTTCATCGGTGCCCTCGGATTTCAATTCCGAGCACCGGATCAAAAGTTAGGAAAACCCGCTCGTTCGTTCACTGAACGTACCCGAGCCAAACTTCAGAAATTGATTCCGGGCACTCCAGGCCTCGGAATCAGGTTCCGTCTGAAACCGCGCTCTTGTAAAATTCTAAAGAAAATTAAGAAAAAATTTCCCTTGAATTTTACGGGTCTTTACATTACTCCCACCTCAGGGTTTTACGTCCCCGTAAAGATACATCAAAAACTAGGGAAACAAATGAGGGTACTGAGCACGCATCTGAGCCTCCCGCTCCCATGTGCTCTCCTGGAGATTCCCGTGCTGCCATCTGATGCACACAAGAGGAATCGATTGCCCACGTAGGACCTGCTCCTGTCGATCCTCTATCTCCACCGGGACCTCCGCAAAAGTTTCCCCATCGTCAACGTCAATCTCCCCATGATCAATGATTTGCGTCGAGTCGTGCACGTATCTCCTCAACTGGGATACGTGGAAGACGTCGTGCACCCGGTGCAAATGAGGTGGTAGAGCCAGGCGATAAGCCACCTCACCAATCCTGCTGAGAATCTGGAAGGGTCCGATGAAGCGCGGAGATAACTTGCCGCCTCGCCCAAATCTCCGAATACCACGTCGAGGTGAGACCCACAAGAAGACGTGGTCGCCATCCTCGAACTCTAGTGGCCTCCGCCTCCTGTCAGCATAAGACTTCTGCCGGCTCTGAGCTATCCTCATCCGCTCCTGGATGACCTGGACCTTCTCTGTCGTGGCCTGGACCATCTCCGGTCCCACCAGTGCTGACTCTCCAGGGTCTGTCCAGCACAAAGGAGATTTACAAGGTCGGCCGTACAACGCCTCGTACGGTGCCATCCCGATGGTGGAGTGGTAGCTGTTGTTGTACGCAAACTCCACCAAGGGTAGGTGGTCCTCCCAGCTACGACCAAAGTCGAGGACACATGCGCGGAGCATGTCCTCGAGTGTCTGAATGGTCCTCTCCGTCTGACCATCCGTCTGAGGGTGAAAAGCGGTGCTAAGACGTAGCTGCGTCCCGAATGCCTCCTGTAACCCCTTCCAAAGCTGGGAAGTAAAGCGGGCATCTCGATCGGATATGATAGATGATGGCACGCCGTGGAGCCGCACAATCTCCTGAACGTAGAGACGTCCCAAGCTCTCTACTGAGCCCTGCTCTCTGATGGGTAAGAAGTGTGCCGACTTGGTGAGTCGGTCAACAATCACCCAAATGGAGTCGTGACCTCTGGATGTGCGTGGAAGTCCAGTCACGAAGTCCATAGATATGTCGTCCCACTTCCACTCCGGAACCTCCAAGGGATGTACCAAGCCAGCTGGTACCTGATGCTCAGCCTTCACCTGCTGGCAGGTGAGGCATCGAGAAACGAACTCTGCTACTACCTTCTTCATGCCCGGCCACCAGTGCTGTCGTCTGAGGTCCTGGTACATCTTCGCCACTCCAGGATGTACCGCCAAAGGAGAAGTGTGAAACTCTCTCAGCACTTCCTCTCGCAAAGCAACTGGTACCATGGTACGTCCTCTGAAAAGGATGTCGTGCTCTGCTCCAAGGGAGAAACCATCAGGTGCCTGTCCCGAGGATATCTGTGCACGCCGTGTCTCACAGTCAGCGTCCCCACGCTGTGCCTCCCTGACTCGCTGCAGCAGTGGAGGAGTGACTGTGAGAGACTGAAGGAAGGCTGCTCCATCTCTATCCACGAAGGATATCTGCAAAGAGGCTAGCTGCTCTGTCGCCTCCTCAAGTAGCTGAATGCCCGTCCTCCTGCTGAGGGCATCGGCTACTACGTTTCCCTTCCCAAGAGTATAGACTATCTCAAAGTCATAGTCCTGGAGGAACTCGAGCCATCGTCGCTATCTCAGGTTCAGGTCCTTCTGCGAGAAGATATACCTGAGACTCTGATGATCGGAAAAGACTGTAAAGCGCTCGCCCATCAGATAGTGTCGCCATGTCTTCAGAGCGAAGACCACTGCTGCTAACGTCAGGTCATGGGTAGCGTAGTTCTGCTCATGCGGCCTCAACTGACGTGATCCATAGGCGATCACGGCCCGTTCCTGCATCAGAACACATCCGAGTCCGGTCCCTGATGCATCGCAGTAGACTACGTACCCTACTCCCTCCTCAGGCAACCTCAAGATAGGTGCGCAGGTCAATCTCTGTCTCAGCTCCTGGAAGATCTGCTGACATCTGTCTGACCACACGAAGGGTTTCCCATTCTTTGTCAAAGATGTGAGTGATGCTGTAACTCTAGAGAAGTCTGGCATGAATCTCCGATAGTATCCAGCTAGTCCCAAGAAACTCCGAACCTCAGTCACGCTCCTGGGTGGCTCCCAAGCTAACACAGCCTCAATCTTCGCGGGATCCACTGCAACTCCCGCCTCAGAGATAACTTGTCCCAAAAAGTGGACCTCACGTATCCAGAACTGGCACTTCGAGAGTTTACCGTAAAGCTGGTGCTCTCGGAGTGTGTCAAGAACAACACGCAAGTGATAGGCGTGCTCCTCCTCTGTCGTAGAGTAAATCAGAATGTCGTCGATGAAGACCACGAAAAACCGATCGAGGTATGGCTGAAAGATCCTGTTCATGAGAGCCATGAACACTGCTGGAGCATTGGATACACTGAAAGGCATAACCAAGAACTCATAGTGGCCGTACCGACATCTGAAGGCCGTCTTCTGCACATCCTCGTCTCTGACTCTGAGCTGATGATAGCCTGACCTAAGGTCTATCTTCGAGAACCACCGTGCTCCCTTGAGCTGATCAAAGAGGTCATCAATCCTCGGTAGCGGATACTTGTTCCTCACTGTCACCTGGTTCAGGCGACGATAGTCAACACAAAGTCGCAAGCTCCCGTCCGCCTTCTTGGCGAATAAAATCGGGGAAGCCCAGGGTGAAACACTGGGTCGGATGAACCCCTTGCCCTGCAAGTCCTCCAACTGTACCCGTAGCTCTTGAAGCTCGGCGGGGTCCATCCGATATGCTGGAGTGGACATCGGGGCTGTCCCGGGGTACAAGTCAATATAAAAGTCTACCTCTCTGCGAGGAGGTAGCCCTGGAACGTCGTCGGGAAAAACGTCCGCAAACTGATCCACCACTGCAGGAAAACCAGGACTCCGCACGTCAACTGCTCCAAGGATAAGGCTAGCCAACTGATGAGTGATGGGCTGTCCTCTCCTCCGCGGAAGTCCATCCTGTGCTGCAAAGGCTCCCTTCTCGCCGGTGAAGGTGAACCTGCTCCCGTCGGTGCGTACACATCGCACTTTGCGCCTAAAATAGTCAATCTGTGCATGGACCGTAGATAGCCAATCCATGCCCAAGATGACGTCGTAAGGCCTCGACGCTGCTACAAGAAGATCCCAGCCGAAGCTCTCGCCTCCTAGAGTAAGCTCACACTGCCGGCACCAGTGCGTAATCGTCGAGTCTGCTCCCGTAGGAGTCTCTAGCCGTAAGGATCGAGCCAACGGCTCTGTCGGAATCTCCGAGCTCCGAACAAGGGCAGCGGCTATGAAAGAGTGACTCGCTCCTGTGTCTATAAGAACTGCAGCAAGGGTGGAATAGACACAGATAGTACCTCGAATCATCTCGGGTGCGCCGTGGTCGTAGGCCTCTGCTACCTGGAGCTGTGCCTGTCGCTGCCCGCCAGCTCCCTGTGGTCGGGGTGGACCTCCTGGTGGTGGTGGTGGTAGAGCCTCAAAGCGTCGGCCACCACCGGCTGCTCGTCCAGCTCCTCTGCCTCGTCCGCCTCCTCCCTGCAGACCGCCACGGTCGACCCTCTGCCTCTGCCTCGGTGGTCCCTCAACCGTCTGCTGCTCCTCGGCACGGCGGGTCGGGCAGTCACGAGCCATGTGGCCCTGCCCGCCGCACGAGTAGCACTGTCTGCCTCTCGTAAGACTGGCTCCGCGCTGTGTGCCCCGCACTGCTGAGCCAGTGTCCTGAGGTCGTCTGCCCGAAGGTATGGTCTGTCTGGACCCCTGAGTCATCCGTCGACTGCCTGCTGCAGATGACTCTGCCACGTGCCGCCCTGCGGTGGGTCTCTGTGCTGGTGTAGACTCAGCAAGGAAGCTCTCGATCAGAAGGGCCCGCTCCAGTACTCCTGTCTGAGTCGGTATGCTGAGGGAGATCAGCGATGCCCTGATCTCGTGTCTCAAACCCTTCTCGAAGGTCCGGGCCCGGAAGAATGGGTCCCGTACCATGTCGGTCGAGTAGCGCGAGAGATCGGTAAATCTCGCCGAGTACTGAGCGACCGTCATGCTGCCCTGCCGCAGCTGTAGAAGCTCCTGGATACGCACCGCACGAAGGGTGGCTGGAACGAACTCCGAGCGGAAGAGGCTCTCAAAGTCCGTCCAAAGTAGAGACGCCTCGTCGTGCACCTGGAGCATCAAGCTCCACCATCGTCCTGCTGCTGCGTGTAGTAGGCTCGCAGCGAGGATCACCATGAGGTCTGCTGGTGTCCTCACTAGCCTAAACACTCGAACCACTGCCTCCAGCCAGTCCTCTGCTGCCTGGGGATCCGTCTCCCCGCGAAACCTGGGCGGTCGCTGGCGCTGAAACTCATGAAGTGCGCTGAGGCGACGTGCATCGTCAGCGGCTGCTGCTGGAAGCATCGGGGGCTCGGCGGGTAAAGCTACCGCCGGTGCCACTACTGGCAAAGGGCACTGCACCGAGGCCTCGTCACTCGGTGGGCTGTCGTCTCGCTCGACTCTCGGAACCCTAGCTGGCTGTCGTCGTGGGGCCATCCTGAAAAAGAAACAGGTGCGCCACGGTTAGAACAGTATACCTGGTGAGCTGATATAAGTAATCACAAAGAAAACTTTGAAACACACACGCAATCAATGTTTTCGTGCATTAAGTCGGAAATCAGAAGTCAGGGTCCTGGTGTACGGATACGTCGGCCGCCGCACCAACACTGGACTCCCTGGACTGATAACCACACTCAATACGCTAAACATTATTGCTTCACATAGAAAAGATCAGAGTTCGCGGTAGAACCGAACTCCTCTGATACCAATTTGTCACGACCCGCCCTCGGGGTCCGTGCCGTGACTACCCCAAGCCCGCCTTCCATAGGCCAGGGGCTGGCGACTAGCACCAAGGCGTAAATCCCGGTAAAAAGGGAAGGCATTGCCTTTGAAAAGTAACAAACACCACAGAGTAAGCAAGCGGAAAGTAAAAACTAAACAAAACAGAGTACAACTGAAAGTGCGGGAAAGTAAATGGGCCAGAATACAAACCCAAACTGAAAGTAAAGTACAACTCGAAAGGGAAAAACTGCAACTGAAAAGTAAAAGCCGCTACACCGAGCTGTCCACTGGAAATCCCACCTGAAGGGTGGGTACAGATAGCTCCTCTGCTCCACGGGTCCCGTCGTCCGCTCCGTGCACATCCCGCCCAGTGGTCCACCTCCGGGTACCGTCCCGCTCTGCAAGCCTCAGCTAAGGTCAACGCTGTCCGTCGTCTGCAACCAACACAACGTAGTGCGGG
Organism: Viscum album; assembly: GCA_963277665.1. Taxonomy (NCBI): domain Eukaryota; kingdom Viridiplantae; phylum Streptophyta; class Magnoliopsida; order Santalales; family Viscaceae; genus Viscum; species Viscum album. The sequence continues at coordinate 1,135,123,604 of OY728155.1, read as the reverse complement.
CAAGGCCCGTGTAGGGGTGAGTATAAGCTACTCAGTAGGGACCCCAAGACCCCTGAAGGTCTCTCAAATCCACAAAGGATAAACCACGAAGAAAAGTAACAATCACGAAGTAATAACCGACACTGCTTAGGTATATGCCCATACATATACCTAAGTCATCAATTCAAATACGCTCTAACCTCCGAGCCCAAGTACAACTCAGTCCACACAGGAAAGTAAACGTATTCCACACAGGAAAGAAAAACGTAATCCACACAGGATTGCACAACACAATCCACACAGGAAAGCAATAGGATTCAGCTCACACAGGTATACTTCTTTCAAGGATGATAAAGATGATCACTGATCCATCTAAGTCGTCGGACCCACGAAGGATCGATAGGTAACTAACCCCCGCAATGACCCACACAGGATCGGGCCCACATAGGACCTGTAGGCGCTGGCTCACACAGAACCGCTGAGCGCAAGGACCCACACAGGATCGGGCCCACACAGGACCTGTAGCACTGATCCACGTAGGATCGCTGAGTTCTGAAGTCGTCGTCGTCGAATCCACACAGGATCTCTGTACTGTCGTCGTCGCAGTCACAGTAGTAGTAGCAGCAGTAGTAGCAGTCGCAGCCAGCACTAGGGTTCCCGCACATAGCAAGCTCGTTCGGAGGGTCCGCTCCACGAGCCGAGAGGCTGATACATCAACTGTCACAAAGACCAGAGTTGATGTATCCAAAAGTTCCGTATCGACAACAGGAACTCAACGCAACAGACGGCGCGTCGATCGGACGCACGGTCTGAGAGTTATTGGCATTTTCGTCTCCGGGGCCCGGTTGGTTTTTAAGGCAAAACCAACCCGACTGTACTCCACCTGCGTCCAAACCTCGGGCAGAGTATGCCAAAAGATCCGTCTCATTAAGAGGAACACAACGCGACTGACGGCGCGTCAATCGGACGTTCGTAGCTCAAGATATTAGCATTTCCGCTCTGAAGGCCCGGTTCGTTTCATGAACGAACCAACCCGGCCGAACTCAAAGTAATCCGAAACCTTGAGTGTGATATACCGAAACGACCGTCTCGATCAAAGGATCGCGTTTCCGTAGACGGTTCGTCATTCGGAGGTCCGAGGCTCAAGATATGGCCAAAATACCGGGACTGGTTCGAAACGGGGGGGTCCGGGTCCGGGCCGACCCGGCCCGACCCCCCCCCCCCTGGGCGGCGCGGAGGCGTGGCGGCGCGGGGGCCGCGGGGGCCGCGGCGGCCAGTCACCGCGAGGTGGCGGCACGCGGGGGATAAGCCCCCGCTTCCTGGAAATTCGGCGCGGTAATTGCCGCGCCCCTTGATTGAAACCGCCCCCACGTGGGGGCCGGTTGAAATAAAAACCGGGGGGCTGCTGCCCCCCCCCCCTCCTTTAAAGAACCGCCCCCCTCATAAAGAGGGGGGTTTTATGTGTTGGCTGGGGGATTAATTCCCCCGGTTTTAAAGCCTTCCGGCCGGCCAGCTGGCCGGCCGGTTTTCTCCAACGGGACCGGAAATTCCGGTCCCCCCTTCGGCTTCTGACGCCGGCGGCCCGGCCGCCGGTCTTCTCTTCCCGCCGCGGCCCGGAACCGGCCGCGGTCTCCTCGTCCCGCCGCGGCCCAGAACCGGCCGCGGTGTTCGTCGTCCGGCGCGGTGCGACGGCACCGTGCCCCTTCTCCTTGCCTTGATTCTTTTCAACGCGGCGCGACGGCGGCGCGTTCTTGAAGATTCTTCCTCGGCGTGGCGCGACGGCGCCGCGTAAAATATTTGCACGATTATCCGCGTGGTGCGACGACACCACGCCACTTGCTTCCACCCGCAAGAATAAACATGAACGATGGAGGGGGTTCGGCCATGTTCGTGCGGTCCAGCCCCCTCATGTTAAAATAATAACGCAACTTTAAATAATTCAAAGCCACACGTTAGACTTTCTAAATTCACGATCAAGAATAAAATAAATAAACCAAAAAGAAATCAACAACCCCTACCTTGGTATAAGGTTCGAAGATTTGTCTACGTTCCGCGGAAGACGACGTCGCGGAGGTCGGGCGTCGCGGTCGTCGTTCGTCAAATCCGTTGACGAAGGGATGCATCCGATGCGTTACGTCGTTGGCGAAACTTCTCAAGTCGAAGAAGGAAAACCAAGGAGGAAGCGGTGTCTCCCTTTCATTGACGTGGAGAGAAGATAGAACGGCGTGTCGGTGTTCTTCGCTTTCTTCAAGGAGGAAGATGAAGTTCTTCAAAGTGTATAACTCTTCTTCTCTCAAATCTCCACACAACACAGCAACTCCCAAAATAAAATAAGCTACACCTTATTTTATTTTCACTTTGCCAACCTTTCAAAATTCAAAAGTTGAATTCATTAAATTAATTAAAATCTTGAGTTGTCAAAAAATTAAATGAAGAGATAAGTTGGCAAGAATTAATGTAGGGGAGATCCACATAATTTAAGAGGGGGTTTAGAGGGGTTAGGGAATTTGAAAAGGTGGGGGCTCGTGTGGGACCCACCTCCCTCATAACCACACATGGGAAGTTGGGTGGTTGTGGGCCCCACCAACAACTTCCCATGAGAGAGTCTAACCACCACGAATAAAATAAAATTCACACACAATTTTATTTTACTTATCTTTTAATCCCCAAAACTAACTTTCAACCCGCAACAAACGGAACTTCCGAAAAGGTCTCAATTAGTGAATTTCGGCACTGCGAGTTCATCGGTGCCCTCGGATTTCAATTCCGAGCACCGGATCAAAAGTTAGGAAAACCCGCTCGTTCGTTCACTGAACGTACCCGAGCCAAACTTCAGAAATTGATTCCGGGCACTCCGGGCCTCGGAATCAGGTGCCGTCTGAAACCGCGCTCTTGTAAAATTCTAAAGAAAATTAAGAAAAAATTTCCCTTGAATTTTACGGGTCTTTACATTTTCATTTTCACATCAAAGTGGCTCCATGGGGTCCCAAAATTGACCCAAGGATTCCCATGGTCTGAAATATAACATCCATTAGTATTAGGATATAGTTTAGGGAAAATTAATTTTATTATAATATTATTTTTTACCATTATTTACCAAATTTACCCTTTAACAAGGATAAATAAAATAATTACTGATGTTACTATACATAATATCTAAAAATAAAAGGTACATAGTTAAATAGTTTGGACCTACTGATTAAAAATATGGAATCCATTTGTCCAAATTAAAAACAAAGAATATGTAATAATTAATTTAAAATTAATTCCCATTGTCAAATCCAAAAAAAAACGTTTTTTAGAAGTAATAACTATCAAATTATTGACATGTGTATATGTCTAATATAAAAGTGAAATTACTTCCAATGAATATCATTTTATTAAATGAAAAAAATATAATCCAATTAAAATTTGTTACTAATTAAAAGGATAGTATACATATATAAATAAATTAGATGAAAAGGAAGTTTTGAATTAAAATGTTGTATTTTTCACTATTCATTAGAAAATTAACATTATTAGAAAAATACTAAAATCTCATCCGAAGTGAATTTTGATGTTTGGATTCAATAGAAGATGTTTATTTTGTAAAATAAATTATATAAAAATGAAAAATACTATATTTAAAAAGGGTTCTCCATCAAAAGGTGGAAAAATGATCTTTTAAAAATATTGGAATAATTCATGCTTAAAATAGAATTCGGTATTATTTTAAGCATCTATTATACATTGGATAAATGTAAAAAAATTAATAAATATTTCAAATAACAATATAGTTAGTTATATTAATTCTTGGAAATACAACGACTATCCCTTAACTAACATTTAAAATAATATTAATGTTATATTATTTTTTTATAACACAAAGTTGTGTGCAACGTAAGATTTCATAGTAACCCATTATATCATGTAATGTATGCTAGAAAAAAAATGTGTCCACATTAATGGAAAATTAATATCTTTTTCATAAATATTAATAGATATAAAAATGTATCATTCTATAAATACAAAGGTTGTTACATTTAGTACAAGTGAAGGGTGAAAATAGAATTTTCTTTCTCTTGATTCTTATACGCTTTATAGGAAAGAGAGATATAAGTATTTTAAATTCCTTAATTATGAAATGTTTTAGCAGGGTTATTCATAAAATAATAATAATATCACTTCAAGGATATATTTAAAGATAATGGTCATGAAATCACATTATTTCCATGATTTGATTCAAGATATAATTCTTGTAGCTCTACATTGAGGTCTCCCTAAGAATATATATCATACATTAACTATGATATTTTTTCTTTTTCAAGGATATATGAAGTAAAGTTATAAAACCACTGAATTTTACAAATATTAAAAAGGATATTTCAATTATATTATGTGTATAAGAGATGTTCGTCCAACCATAATTATTTGATATGACGGTTCACTTCATTAGAGAGATCAAATTATGTTGTTTTATATTTTATAGATGGATATATGGTATTTAATAATATATGAAGATTTTGAAAGGGTATGTAAAAAATAAAAGGTTTTATTTTTGAGTGTTATATTTTTGTGGAAGATATTCTTTTTCAGCATCACCTTCCTGCACGATGTGGAAATCAATGGTCTAACAAAATCTCATCACCCTGGGAGACTTGTGGGTGAATAAATTTATGGAACATATTTTTTTGTAATTTCTATTAGAGAGTGAGAGTGTTCATTCCTTTATGTTTTAAAAGATAGTTTAGTGGTTTATCCATATGTTGAAACCCAATGTTTAATTCTTAGGAACTAAAATCCATCATGGGTTGAAATATGGATATCAAATACACATAATCAATAGATTATATGATTGTTTTGAGACTATATTTTACGGTGTAAATTGTAAATATAAAGGTGATTTTAGAATGACTTCTAGGGATAGCTATAGAACCAAGTGTGAATGGATTATCTTATAAGGGTTATATAATTTAAAGTTATACATTTTATTCAATGGAACATGATAAACCCAGTACCATGAAAAATAGTGGAGTTACACTTGTGGATAATGTGATACTTGCATCTAGTTCCAAGGATAAAAATATTATTTCTATGAATATTTCCTACTTTGGAATCATTGAACAAGTATTGGAGTTGGATTATACATTATACCAAGTGATAATTTTCCATGAAAGTGGGTTGATAATAAGAGTGAAATAACAATCAATGAATTTGGATTCATGAATATGTATTTAAGTTAGGAAGGATTAAAGAAAAAACAATTTATAATGGAATTACATGTTGAGTAAGTATTTTATGTTATGGATCTTGCAAATAATAATCGGTAAATTGTTCCACTATCAACAGAATCCAATGAAATTATGAATGTCAATTCAACTGAGGATGAACCTCTCATTGTAATATTGTAATCATTACATAGTAGTGTTAATATAGATGGGGTCTTTTATATCAAAGGCAACTATAATGAGATTATTTGAATACTTGATATACCTGTCAAAGCCAATCAACCTTTAATGAAAAAATGAATGTTCAAGAAATAGGTCATATTATTTTGACATATACGTTGTTTTACCTCATATTATTATATATTCACCACTTCTTTTTTGTTATATAGATTAAATGTTCATCCACTAATTCATAAAATTGATTTTTCATATTTTAGTGATCCCAAACATGAGGAAAAACTAGTTTCAGAACATTGTTTTTCTCCTAATACATAGGAACAATAAGTCACTCAATATACTAATGATATAAATCCCAAGGAATAAAATATTGATGATGTTGAAGTTGAGGAAATGGTATAAGGTGAAAAACAGATGTCACAAAAAATAAGAGCATTTTAGAACAATGCTATGGGGACAAATTATTAAGGTGAGAAGTAGAGGAATCCAATTCATGGTTGGATGGAATTAACACCACCATCATGTTAACCCCAATAAGTCCTTTTTCATTGGTTACATTAGGTTCACCACTAGAATGTAGGTTCTAATTAATGTCGATATGTGGAACAATGTTGTGATCATTATTATGGCATTAATTTTTTATGAGATTATGGTAAAATTATGATATACATTCATTATTTTAATAAAAAATAAAATAATGAAATGTTGATTTACACTTCATTATCCCATGTAATTTTCATTTATACTAGATGAATATTGAATGAAATTTGTATTAATTTTTACTCAAAAGTCTCATATATGGTTTCAGAAAATTATTATAAAGCATCATATTAGGGATAATGTAGGTAATTTAATACCACACCCACCCTAGATGTATGCACACATGATAAACATTTAAATATGGAATGGATTTATTGGTCAATTTGAGGAGGACGATTATTTTGTAGATTTTTATTGATAATACCTTATTTGAAAATACATGTAATAATCACTTTGATTAAAAATTTTGAATTTATTAAACAATAATTGGGTGATAAAAATTTGTAGCATGCATCCAAATCGATGTACCCCCACCATAAAGAAAGGGTGTGGAATGATTCACTTAAAAAAATTATAGAACACATTCACTATTGGAAATCATGCTTTTTCCAGGACTTGTATAACAATGTTTCTTTTGAACCATTGGTATATGTGTTCTTTACCAACGGTTTATGCAAACCATTGGTAAAGATGGGTAAAAATTGAGTTTGTCCATTAGTTTTCTGAAACCATTGGGAAAGGTGGGTAAAAATTGAGTTCTCCCAACAGTTTGATGAAACTGTTGGGAAATATGGAGTTTTCCCAATAGTTTTTAACAACAATTGGGAGAATTTTCCCCCAAATTCGATAAGGCAGGTGACCCCTCACCCCGATTCCAGAAGCAGACCCCGAATCCAGAAGCCACAACTCTAGAAGCACTGCTCAACTCCCACAGGTCCTTGAGAAGCCCTAGAATAGGTGCACCTCTTCCATTCGATCAGCTGGCAGGTTATACTCTTTCCACCACTTCTCAAGGATATCATTATTCCCTATTTCTAGGGATTTTGAAAAATTTTATGATTCACTACTCCACGAATTGTGTACTCAAATCACTACATCGGTGTATACATTGTCCAATTAATGTTTTCATTACAGATATACATTTATAAGGTCATGATGCATATTACTTATGTTCTAATTTATAAGATTCATATATTTTTTATCCTTAATGCTTCAGAGATTACAGATTCATGTATATGATCGCCTAAGAAATTGTTTTGAAATATTTATTCATAGTATTTCATGAAAATCAATCCTTTAATTAAGATCATGTCAAAGATTAATATCTTATTCATCTTTATTTTTGTACGTTGTGTATTACATAACAAGTATGTATAATGTTTCTATCAAAATCTATATATATAAAATGACACACTATTTACTTATCATTTTCACAATAGTGCATACGGAGTAACTTCTTGAACATTTCAAAATAGTATATGGTCCCTAATTATTCTTCATAGAAGAAATAAGAAATACTTAAACGTAAAATTCAATGTTCATTACGAATAAAATATCTACAAAGGGAACTCTCAGTGGGACCTCTCATTTTCCAATGTAGTACTTCTTCCTTCTTCATGAAACTAATCCACATAATGCCAAATTCGTAATATTAATGAATATTTGTTTTACTAATATAACCATTAATAATTATTCCTTCAACATAATACATGAGTTATTCAATCACCTTTTTAAAACACAATGAACATTTTCCCTGATTTGGGGTTCCTTAAAATGCTTGAGAAAATCCAAAAAAGACATGTATTGAATTGTGCTTCTCATATGGTATCATGGATACAAGTTCATCTCGAAAACCATGAATGTGTGGTTCAAATATCAAGAAGACCATGTGATTATTATTCTTCTCACAAATGAAGTTGTTTTGATCTATTCCTTTTGTGAACACAATGCTCATGATCCACTCTATTTCACTCCCAAAAATCATTATTCGTATGTGAGATAAAACACAATAGAACTTATATGGAATGGACCGATATGGTACTTTCTGTGGGAAAGGTGGTTTTCCTTTTTATTAGTGGGGTGATATGGTACTTTCTATGGACTTTAGTGTGGATTTATAAAATGTAATAACTTTTCAATATATTTTCATTTTTTAGCATCAATAACTTATTTAAAAAACTCTCTTTACATGGTTGTGTGTAACATCCCGAACCCGGCCAGCCACCCGAACAGTGCCGAACGGGTCGGGTGTCACTACCTTAGGCGCACCTCCCAAAACGCAAAAGGCTTCCGACCAGTAGCGAGGGTCTGAATAGGTATAGTGGGGAGGCTATAACCTCTCGGAGGATCATAGTATGTTTACTAGTCCGAGTATACCAGTAAAGATGCAGTGGAAAGAAAGACTCATCAGACTCGAACCAGACCCGCATAGTGGAAACACATCCAAAAAAAATAAACAGTGGAAGCAATAAATATAACAACAACAGCAGAAATAAAAACAACAACAGTTTGATAACATGTAACTACTAAGGAACAGTAAACCATGCATCCAAAACAGGTCAACATAAAAAAGGGAGCCAATGGATAACCAACAGAAGTTACAACAAGTAATCATGTTGATACAGAAAAGTAAACAGTACAAGGTAAACCCTAGCTTGGCAAGACCCCATGGTCCATACCATCTCCATGCAACAACTAACGTAAAACAGATCTTGAAGCTAGCCTCTTTCCTGCACGTAAATCCATAAAGTCTGCATGCGTCCCAAGGGGCTTGTCCAGGGTGTGAGACAAATCTCAGTAGGATACCAACCAATGATGCAAACCAAATATATGTTCTTAAGAAGTCATGCATTTACAAGGAAATACATAATTAATACAAAGCACAAATAAAAATTAACTCCACTAGTGCTCAACATCCACCATGGAGTGTCACCTGCATCGGCTAACGCCGTAATCCCTATCGTGTAACCTGGAACAGTGTGCCACCTGACACCTCGTGTCTCAAGTACCGACGTCCCAAAGGCACGGCCCAAATAGTAACATGGAACCAAGTGCCTCCTGACACCTCGTGTCTCAAGTACCGACGTCCCTAAGGCACACCCACAAATAATAACCCAACACCATGTACCTCCTGACACCTCGTGTCTCAAGTACCAACGTCCCGAAGGCATGACCACAAATAGTAACCCGACACTATTCACCTCCTGACACCTCGTGTCTCATGTACCGACATCCCGAAGTCACACCCGATTCTCTGAGGGCTCCTCATCTACCACGTGGATTTCTACAGCATGCACCCCTGACCAAAAATACCTAACCGCAACTACGGGGGCCTATACCCACACGAGTGGTCAAAACCACCTCATCACGGAGTATCTCTGTGTGCACACTACTGAAAGTCCCGGTGAGCGGTAATCACCATAATAGTCCTAAGACAACAATACGTCTGACTCCTCGTGTCCCTACGACCATGTCGCTCAAGTCCGATGGCATCACCATCCTAGTTTCTCGGGCCATGCCCAACCGGACAGTCGTACCGCCTCAAGCCGACGTCCATGACGCCCAATCTAGTGTTCAAAACCACCCAAAGTAACCCTGTCAAAGCCCTAACCTGTGATCTGTATCACTCTAGCGTAAACGGGAAAAGCCCAACACAACCCAAAAGTTCTAGCAGATGAAGTTCAATAATCACATATATAACATAGTTAAAAAGAAAACATAACTAGGAAAAACCAACTAAACATTCGAATTTCACTATATCAGGTGTTGTCCCATACCATCACAGAGGTCTTAAGTGACTCTAACAACTTATAACAGGCTTTACCAAAATAAACTAAACAGTTTATAACAATCATATATCAATTAAAACCATTTTGGCCTTCCCTAGCCAAAATGCCCCGACAAGCAACGACCCCTCACCCGGCCCTACTCGAGGAAATTGGTAACCAATCATACCAAAAAGCATCCCAGATGTCCCATAAACAATTTAGTTTGAAAAAGCAGATTAAACGGGTCCCGCTCAAAAATACCCGAAAACGTACCGAAATCTGCATCACCTAATCAACCATGAAAACACAAAATGAGGTATGCACCTCCTACCTAAGACTCGCACGATGATACTCCTACGGTAACACCCGCCAATTTGGTCTAAATGTGGTAAATCGAAAAATGATTTAAAACCTCTCAAAGGGCTATAACTCGTTCTAGAACAGAAATCTGACAAAATGGACAATGAAGAACCAAGGTCTTACTGAGGGGGTTCCAACGCACTAATCAGCGATTGAATCAGACTTCAGATGAAGAACCGGGAAGCAAATGAAGGTCTGGCCAGATTAGTTCGCCTATCCGGGTGGAAGGCATGAGGTTCTGCCTCAATACGAGGCTACTTCCCGATTTAAGATAAGAAAAAGACAGTACATGACATGTACATTAGGACTACATGCCATGTATATTTCATTTAACTGTTCAAAAGATAGCTGATTCCACCGACTTACTTTTCGAACCTGCCGACATGAGTACACGGTGTGTACCTCTAGGTACACGGCGTATACCAGGTTCCTCTTCACTTCCTCACCGACATACCAACACGCCATGTATATCCCTCATACACGGCTAGACAACACGGCATGTCCAAAGGGAGCACGGCATGTCCCTGGTTCTTTCCCAGCCAATGGCCTACATGCCATGTATGGCCTCACACGGTCGGGGGTCTAAACGGCGTGTTCAAAACTACATGCCGTGTAGTAAGAAACTACTACACGGTCACCACAAGGTATGTACTCGACGAGCACACGGTCAGCCACTCGCTTACACATACACGGCGTGTTCTTAAGGTACACGGCGTGTAGTCTGAAAATTTCCACCAACTCTTCATCTTCTCCAGTTTCCTCAGAAACTAGTCAAAAATTCAAACAGGGATGGGATTTTGACCCGTTTTAAAAAACTGGGTTCTTACAAACTCCCCACCTTAACGTAGTTCGTCCCTGAGCTACCAAACGAAACCAGGAGGAGGCACCGAACATCCTCATCCCAGTTAAACAACACGGACTACCCCGGTCTCAATGGTTCCGGCTAAATTCCTCAAGGGGGCTCCCCACCTTATGAATCTCCTTACCCGGTCTCAACCAAAGAAAACGTAAGGAAAACAGGGTTTACTAACATGTTTTCTGGAAGCAAAAGCCCCACGTGATGCATCGTCCCCCCTGCACCCCATTGGTTCTCTTGTGTCGTTTCCAACACTCTACGTAACCCGTACCGCATCGGTGTCCGACTCCATGAGGTCCCAGTGCTGAGCACCTCAAGTAACCCGCATCCTCGATACCCTGATGCCCACGACACCTCGAGTAACCTGCATACATTATGCTTCGATTCCACACATCTCAAATATATATATATATATATATATATATATATCACGCACCCGAGATGGTGCCAACCCACTAACTAGCATCTAGTCATTCCACAAAGATCATCTGCACCTCGTGATCTCAAAAGGGACATACCTCTACAGGTCATGCCAAAAAGGAAACATGGAGTTCACGGTCACACTGCGGTGTACCTCTAACTGTCATCGGCTCACCAACCTGCTCAGTCTCTAGCAGCTCCACGGTGTGCACCTGGCCTGAAACACAGCTGCCTGACGCTTGGCCTCCCAATGCTGCTCTAGTCACCGGCCACTGACCCCTCAGCTGGGTCCCACCGTCTCTGTCATGACCTCCCTGCGCAGCTGATCCTTGACTACCCTCTCCGGGTACCGAACCTGAACCAACTCCAGACACTGCAGTCTGTCCTGGTCCCTGCCTACTGGCTATCTGAGAAGGCTGCCTGCAAAACCTCTCCAGATGCCCATCCTATCCACATGCCCGACACTACTTCAGAGGCCTGTCTCACTGCACCCGAAAATGTCCCGGATGTCCACACTGGAAGAAAATCACCGAAGAACTCCCATGAGGTGGTCTAGCTGAATCCCTGACCTGACTGCCCTGCTGGAACTCATCCCATCCACACTTCTTACTATCTGAAACGTCAGTTGAAGATGTCGTCCTGCCCAAGCGAGATTTCTCCCTCTCATTGCCCTCGGCTATGAGTACCTGATTCACCACTTCTGAGAAAGAACCCAGCCTGAAGATGTTCACCTGCACCCGAATGGCATGTCGTAATCCATCATCAAAGTGCCTCATCCAAGCTGCGTCGTCGCTCACCATACCAGGTGAAAAAATGGGACAAATCTGTGAAGGTAGCTGCATAGTCCATGATGGACATATCTCCCTGCTGAAGACTCAAGAACTTCCGAGTTCTCTCTTCCCTTAGTGTCTCTGGGTAGAAGTGATCAATGAACCGATCCTCAAAGTCCTTCCATGCCAGTCTCTTGTGCATACGAGCCTGAACCTATATGTCCCACCAACACTTCTTCATTCCTCTCAGCATGTACGTTGCCAGCTTGACCCTCCTCCCTAGAGGCGTCTTGAGCGACTCGAAAATCATCTGCATGCTCTCTATCCAGTTCTCTGCCGCCTGAGGACCACCCTCACCCTGAAAAAGCTGGGGATTCTTCGACTGGAACTCCCGCGTCAGATATTCCATAGAGGGCTCTACACCCTGCGCACCTCTATCAATCCCCTGAAAGACGCGTGCCCGGCTGGCTCGAAGCTGCTGGTCGAGCCACGACCCAAACGATGCCGAACCTGGCTGCTGTCCTACCTGCACTGGATCCTGAACCTGATCCTGTCCATGAGCCTGTACCTATGGCTCATGCTCTGCCTGTACTGAATTTTGACCATGATCCTGTGGCACTTTATCCTCCACTGCCTGACGCTCCATCGAGTCATGAAGGAGTAACCCGCTGAATACCATAAATGGTCAGACAACCAATACATATATATAACAATATATTCTACGTATATAAGGAAAGTAGTAAAAGGATGTGCATGAAAACTACCCTTACTCCCCCTCAGGGCAACCCATGCCCCACGACATCCCAGCCTCATGGCCTCCTTAACCGCTCAAAAGATCCAAGTATCGATAGTACCTCAGGCCATGCCCATCCCAACAACTCACGTTGCATCAATTTGATGACCGAGTCACCCATTCCTGATGGTTACACTGTCTCAGTCATAGTACTATCCTTCTCACATAAGAGTCATACCCAATTATCCTGCAACATGCAATTCTACAAAATATAAAGCATGGCATATACATTTGTACAACTAGCAATTCTATCATGAATTTCACCAATTCACATTGTAATGCAGGTAAAGCATGGAAATTGATTTGTTTTATTCACATGGTGTTATCACTTCACAAAGCATACATGCAATTATGAAATTGAAATACCATAAAATAATGTTTTTATCAAAATCCAACAACAAGCCTTGCCATACCGGGACATGGTCTAATGCTCCCTTACCACACAGGGTCAAGGGTCACATATCACAATCAAGAACATCACACACCAAGTGAGCCATCAAGGTGGATATCATATAAACCAGAATCTGAGCAAATGCAAACAGAAATTCCCACCAGTGGAAACTAGGTCCATCCCTCGTACCTGGGGCTGTAGCTACCCAAGCACAAGCTATAAACCCAGTTCCAGTAACAACAACTTATCTCTAGTCTACCATATCCCAAATAGTAAAACCAAGAGAAATAAAAAAGAGAAGTCTCAATCTCATTAGTAGCCATAAAAACACTTCTACTAAATCCTTTTCAAGAACTCCTCTGATACAACTTTGTAATGTCCCGGACCCAGACATCCACACGAACAGTGCTGAACAGGTCAGGAGTCACTACCTTAGGTGCACCTCCCCGAACGCCAAAGGTTTCCGACCAGCAGTGAGGGTCTGAATAGGTATATTAGGAAGGATATACCCTCTCGGAGGATCATCGTAAGGATACTAGTTTGAGTATAACAGAAATGATGAAGCAGAAATAATGACTCAGCAGACTCGAACCAGACCCACATAGCTGAAACACATCAAATAACAATAAACAGCGAAAGAAAAAAATATAACAACAACATCAGAAATAAACACAACAACATGATGATGACATGTAACTACTACTGAACAGTAAAACAAGCATCCAAAACAGGTCAACATACAAAAGGGCGAAAATGGCTAACCAATAGAAGCTTCAACAAATAAGCATGATCGAACAGAAAAGTAAACATTACAAGGTATGCCCCAGCTAGGCATGACCTCGGGGTCCATACCATCTCCATGCAGCAACTAACGTAACCTAACTCTTGAAGCTGGCCTCTTTCTTTCACATAAATCCATAATGTCTGCATGCATCCCGAGGGGCCCATGCAGGGTGTGAGACAAATCTCAGTAGGATACCACCCAACGATGCATTCCAAATATTTGTGTTTAAGAAGTAATGCATTTACAAGGAAAGAAGTAATCAGTACAATGCACAAATAAATATAAACTCCACTAGTGCTCAACAGCGACCATGGAGTGTCACCTGCTTCGGCTAACACCGGATTCTCTGTCGTGTAACCCAGCACCATGTGCCACCTGACACCTCGTGTCTCAAGTACCGACATCCCAAAGGCACGCCCCAAATAGTAACCTGGCACCAAGTGCCTCCTGACACCTCATGTCTCATGTACCGAAGTCCTGAAGGCACGACCACAAATAGTAACCCGGCACCATGTGCCTATTGACATCTCGTGTCTCATGTACTGATGTCCCGATGGCACGCCCTCAAATAGTAACCTGGCACCATGCGCCTCCTGACACCTCGTGTATCAAGTACCGACATCTCTAAGGCATGCCCGATTCCTTGAAGGCTCCTCACCTCCCACATGGATTTCTACGGCAAGCACCCCCAACCAAAAATACCGAACCACAACTACGGGGGACTCTACCCACACGAGTGGTCAAAACCACCTCCCCACAGAGTATCTCTGTGTGCACACTACTCAAAGTCCCGGTGAGCGGTAATCACAAATATAGTCTTAATCCACCAATACATCTGACACCTCGTGTCTCTGCGAACATGTCGCTCATGTCCGATGGCATCGCCATCCTAGAATCCCGGGCCATGCCCAACCTGACAGTCGTACTGCCTCAATCCGATGTCCATGACACCCAATCCCATGGTCAAAACCTCCCAAAGTAACCTGGGCAAATCCCTAACCTGTGATCAGCATCACTCTAGCATAACCAGGCCAAGCCCAAGACAACCCAAAGGTTCTAGCATATGCAATTGAACAATCTCATATATAACATAGTTAAAGAGAAAACATAACCAGGAAAAACTAACTAAACAGTCGAATTACACTATACCAGGTGTTGTCCCATACCAACACTGAGGTCCTTAATTCCTCTAAAAACTAATAGTGGGCTTTAACAAAATAAACTAAATAGTTTATAACAATCATATATCAATTAAAACCATTTTGGTGTTCCCAGGCCAAAATGCCCCAATGAGAAACGACCCCTCACCCGGCCCTGCTCGCGAAAATGGTAACCGGGAACACCCAAAAGAATCTCATAGGTCCCATAAACAATTCAGTATTAAAAAGAAGATAAAATGGGTCCCGCTCCAAAATACCTGAAAACGCGCTGAAAGCCGCATCACCCAAACAACCACGAAAACACAAAATGAGGTATGTACCACCTACCTGAGACTCGCATGATGCTACTCCTCCGGTAACACCCGAAAATTCAGTCCAAAATGCATTAAATCTACAAAAGATTAAAAACCTCTAAAAGGGCTATAACTCGTTCTAGAACAAAAATCAGACAAAACGGCCAAAGAGGAATCGAGGCCTTACTGAGGGGGTTCCAACGCACTAATCAGCGATCGAATCAGACTTCAGAAGAAGAACCGAGAAGAAAATGAAGGTCTATCCGGCTTGGGTCACGTATCCAGGATGAAGGCATGAGGTTCTGCCTCAATACGAGGCTACTGCCCGATTTAAGCAAAAAAAAATGAAAGTACACGGCGTGTACATTAGGACTACACACCGTGTATATTTCATTTAACTATTCAAAAGACGGCTGATTCCGCTGACTTAATTTCCGAACCTGCTGACATGAGTACACGGTATGTACCTCTGGGTACACGGCATGTACCTCTGGGTACACGGCATGTACCGGGTTCCTCTTCTCTTCCTCACCGACATACCCACACACCATGTATATCCTTCATACATGACTACACTACAAGGAGTGTCCAAAGGGAACACGACATGTCCCTGGTTCTTACCCGGCCAACGACCTACATGCCATGAATGGCCTCACACGGTCGGGGGTCTACATGGAATGTTCAAAACTACACGCCGTGTAGTAAGAAACTACTACACGGTAACCACACTACATGTACTCAGCGAGCACACGGTCGGTCACTCGCCTACAAATACATGGTGTGTACTTAAGGTACACGGACTGTATTCTGAAAATATCCAGAAACTCTACATTTTCTCCAGTTTCTATAGAAACCAGTCAAAAATTCAAATAGGGTCGGGATTTTGACCCGTTCTGATAACCCGGGTTCTTACATTGTGGGTGGTCATTTAGGATGTAAGATAGTATGAATTCATTTTACATGATATATCCAATATTATTATTGATTTATGTTCAATTTGATTATATTTGACAAGTAATGTTGTTTAATAAGTTGTTACTAATGGTGGTAATAATGAATATATGGTATAAGGGTTCACATTGTGTGTATAATGGTTGACATTGTGTCTATAATAATCTAGTGTCCTGGGAATGTACATGGGAATGCACACATAGTACATGAGTTGGATATCCATGTAAATATACATGGTCAATCCGTTATGGTGAAAAGTATGTCTGGCCAAATGGGGTGCTGAAAAAGTCCCATTTACACATGGATTACTTTAATGGGTATGCCCAAATGATGTGTTGGCCATACTTTAGAGTAGGTAGTAATTAGCTTAGTAAAAACACATCCATCCATGAAATTCAAGACTATAAGGTTAAATGGAAGAACTAATGACCTAATGACATGCCTATCCGGGTTTCTAACTCAACTCACCTAAAAATAAACTAAAGCACTTGTTAAAAGAAAGAATTCATCCTAAACGTACACTATATGATTGGATAAATGGAAGAAATCATCCTTGTTACTGAATTCCATACACATTTGGGAAAAAACCATCATTCATCAACATCACTATAATGTATAGGATTTTCACACAAAAAAATATCCTTTAAATGTCATGAAATTACAGTTTGCACTGATTTAAATTTGTCATGTTTATAGGTGGAATCTTTGTAGCATTGGATAATATATTCTCAAAACTATAGAGTGAAACCCCATTTGGTGTTTTGAGGTCCACCCATGACAACCCCCTCCTTATAAGACCTAGGACAATCCCCCTCATTCCTGAACCATGGACAACACCCCCACCCTACTCCTTGGACCCTGGACAGCCCCCACCCTCCTTCCTAGACCCTAGATAGCCCCTATTCCCTGGACCTCAGACAACCCCCCACCGACCTTTTTGGACATAGGATATCCCCCCTCTTTCCTAGAACTTGGACAACCCCCCACCGTCCTCCCTGGACCTCGGATAGCGCACCACCCTCCTCCCTGGACCCTGGACAACACAAAAATCATTATTCATATGTGAGATAAAACACAATAGAACGTGAAGGTCCCTCTCCAATGAGTGTCCATCTGGGTTCGGGTCACTAATTAGTGGAATCCTGGTTTGGGATGTCACAATTCATAGATATCCTTTTTATAGGTGTTTCTAATCAAATCCATACATATAATTATTGAAGGTCCCTCTCCAAAATCAATTTGGACATGATTCAATGAATACACCCAACCAACCTATGATATATGGCCCCAAACCTAGGATCTTTTAATCCATGGTAAAGGTGAAACTTGATTAGGCCATAACTACTTTTGATGTGATCCTCATCCTACTTCTCATCCTGATATCCCTGAGGAAATTAAAGTCTAAAACTCATGTAATCTCAACAAAACCCTTAAGGATTATGTTTTCATTGAACCACATCCAATATCTTACTGGGAAATCTTTGAATATTGGCATTAGAAATTCTATATCTAATTTTCTTATATACACTGTATTTTGTTGTATTTCTTAATACAATTATCATATATATTAATGTATCAGTTATGCTTTTATTTAATGAAAACAATTTTCATTTACCTAAATATTTTTTAGTTGAACTTCAATATTATTGAATTCCTTTGAAATGGATTATTGCAATTTCTTTACAGAATTGATAGAATTTGGATGTACAAAACTGATCATATTTCAACTGATTTTCAAAATAATTTGAACAAAATTTTATATTTTTCATTTGAAAATGCTTCAGATAGTGTCCATATACACTTCCCATGTTCTAATTATGTTGGAAGACCTTGGTTGAGTCATAAAGCAGTTAGCTATCATTTAACAAAATATGGTTTCTAAACAAAATATTAAGTGTGGTATCACAATGGATTGAAAATTGAATCTCAAAATTTTAATGATCCAAATAATAGGACTGAATTGGAGAGATTGATATATGATTGTTTTCCATTTAGTCAGCATCCTAAGAATGAAAGGATGTTCAGCCAACAAAATTTTGATACAAGTAAACATGATGTGTCCAATGAAAATGATGATGTTGATAGAGTGAAAATATTGAATGATGCTGCAACGACTCCAGTATATAGTCAATGTGGAAAAATGAAAAAGTTCGAATTTAAAATCCAATAGTTTCATGGGAAAACTATGTATGGGATTTCAAATACTACAATCGATTACATTATTACCTTCTTTAAGGGCTTACATCTAGATGATGTAGATATTCCCTCAAACCACTATATGGCGTGGATGTTAGTTGATGAACTTGGATTCTAAAAAATTCATGCTTTCCCGAATGATTATAGCTTATATTGGGAGGAAACTGATGACGGAAATGATTGTATCAAATGTGGAACCACCCGATGGAAGCCAAAAGATGATGGAACACCATCTCGTGTGCCAAAAAAATTAATGTGGAACTTTCCATTGATCCCCAGATTACATAACCTTTTATGTTCTGTTGAAATATTAGTAAAATTTTGATGGCATGACACCGAGAGAAAAAATAATAATGAAGAGTTGGTTCACCCTGCAGATGGATTTTCATGGCAGAGATTTGATTCTCGATATCCTGAATTTGTAGCTGATGTGCGTAATTTGAGACCGGGCCTTTCATGTGATGGTTTTAGTCCATTTTCTAAGATGTTTACTTCTCACAGCACATGGCCAGTTTTCATACACATTTATAACCTTCCCCCATGGTTGTGTATGAAAAAGTCTTACACTTTCTTGAATATAATGATATTGGTCCCTTCTGATCTTGGCAATGAAATAGATGTATACATGAAACCTTTAATAAAAGAGTTGAACCTTCTTGGGGATGTGGGTGTGCCCACATACGATGCATGTTCGAAAGACATATTTCATATACATGTTTCAATTAAGTGGATGATCAATGATTTTTATTCTTATTCAATGATGTTTGGATGGAGCACAAAATGAAAATTGTCATGTCCTATTTGTATGAAGAATAATTGATCAAGAAGACTGAAATATTGTCGTAGTTTTAGTTTTATGGGACATCGACGATTCTTTCCAATGAACAATACATATTGAAACAATCATCGAAGATTTGACAATACCATGGAGACTGACGATCCACCTCAGTGTATGTCTGGAACTGATGTGCTTAATGAATTGAAAGATTACAGTTATACATTTTGGAAGGGTGTAATGAAATCTAGAAAGAGGGAAAATGTTTCCAATGATACCTTTTACAATTGGAAGAAGAATAGTATATTCTTTGAGTTGACTTATTGGTCAACCAACATGTTACGTGATTTATTAGACGTAATGCACATTGAAAATAATATATGTGAAATGTTGCTTTCTATTATTCTAAATGTCTAGGAGATTACAAAAGATGATTTACGATCTCAGTGTGACTTGGTATATTTGGGTATTAGACTATAATTTCACCATGTCTGTATCAGTGAAAATAAATGCAAAGTTCCACGTGCTTTTTATGTGATGAAACCTGCTGAAAAAAACAAATTTCTAGAAGTTCTGGAGACTAATAAAGTTCTTGATGTCTATTCAAGCAATATATCAAAATAGGTCAACAGAAAAGAGTTGAATCTGAAATCATTAGAGACTCAGGATTATCACTTTCTTTTTCATGAGATGATTCCAATAACAATATGTCATATCTTCTCCAATAATGTTGGAGTTTTTGTTATTCGGTTGTGCTATTTGTTTATAGATCTTTGTGCTATGAATTTTTCCTAATCCTTCTTGAAAATACTGTTGGCAAAGACACCAATAATTTTTTGTGAGATAGAGAAAATATTCCCTCCATCATTTTTTACATGCATGTTGCATATGACTATCCATATTCCGACCGAAATACTTCATGGAGAACCCGTTGCTTTTCGTTGGATGTATTCATTTGAAAGAAACATGTTCTCATTGGAATCATATGTTTGGAACAAGAATTATCACAATGTTTCTATTGTGAACGGTTACTTGGCTCAAAAATGTATGGATTTCTGCTCAATGTATTTGTATGATCTTACTATGAGAATAAACAGACCTATGAGAAATGAAGAAGAAAAATACGAGCAAATTGAACCCTGTTTTCCATCATTTTCTCAGATAGGAGGAATTCTAGGATCTTATATATTGACAACATTAATACTTGAAGAGTGAGAGATGGCACATCGCACAGTGTTGTTCAATTGTGATTTGTTCGATGAGTATATCATGTGAGTAAGTTATACATGTATATCTTATCTTATCTCTTGTAATTTTAAATATTTGTTAAACTATTATTATTTTTATCTATAAGTAACACAAATAATTAATATATATAAAGCATTGTTCTTTATCTTTGATAAGGAAGGAGACATTTCAGAGCAAAGGGTTTTCTACTTGGTTGAAATTGAAGGTGGAAATATTTCGGTAATAACTAAATAAAAAGAATATTTAATTAAGTTTACTATTTTTTTTATATTTCAGGTATCGATTTTGCATGTAGACTGTGTTTTTTAGGAAATTAGAGCTTTTTCTTTTGGTCCTAATACCATGGTTCGTGCTTGTAAATCACTTGTGATCAATGGATACAAATTTATTATCACTGAACGAGCAAGAAACATAAGAACACAACATGGTGGTGTTATGATAACTGCCACAACAGACTGTTATGCCAGTTCATTGGATACTAGACCTCATTCTAAAAATGTAGTTTATTATGGGGTTATGGAGAAAATAATAATTTTGGATTATAACTCGCAAGGTCGAGTCATGATGATGAAATGTCAATGGTTTGATTCAATAATGTGGCAAGGAACCTTTATTGATGATTGTGGATTTTGAGTAATTTATATGACTCACACTCTTGCCACCGATAAACCATATGTATTGGAATCAATGGAGAAACAAGTTTTTTATGTCAAAGATCATCATCATCCAAAATTCAGTGCAATTATTGAAGAAAATACCAGACATGTTTTTGATGATAGTGGTGATGAATTTGACACTATCCCTACTACAATTAGATGAAATCTGTTTATTACTTATGATGAATCCAATAGCTCAATTATCAGATTTGATTGTGACTACAAAGTTGTGGTGAGAAATATATATAATCATACAGTCATGTTCATACCTACATGTTTCGCCTACATCATTTGGAGTCTGTATCCTAGGACTTACCTTCAAACCACCATAAATCTTATATTTCTTTATGTTTTTTTATTCAAATTGATTTTCTATATTTTGTTTTTTGGGTTACACATTAGTTATATGTTGTTAATTACTTCTATATTTGTTTTCATTGAAGGAAATGACACCACTGAAGAGAGGTGGTGGAAAAAGATGATAGAAAATAATTGTCGCATGATATAGACGGGCATTCCTCCACTTATCCATGTTGTGAGTATTTTATTTCAAATATATATATTTTAATAACTTATAATATCATGTGTTTACATTTGTGTTAAATGTTTTTTCAGGATCCACCCCCTATACCAGAGATATCTGATGAGGAGCCCGATATTGCTCCCATTATAGAATCTTGTGGTATGAGGTAGGTGATGTCAGTGTTAGACGATTATCTGGTGGTCTCAGTACTGAGGCTGGTGGAACGAGGGCTCATGGAGCGAGAGTTAGACGATCTATGGATCATACTCCTTTAGACTATGACCCTACCACAAACGTATCTTCTATGCCCCATTTTGATCCCGGTATGTCTTTAGGGACACATGGGATATTTAGACCTCTGATGATTACACTACCAGTCGGCCAGATGTTTGTTCCATCATCTTTTGCTTCTGGTTCATTATCTTCAAGCTATTATATTCCACCTTCTTCGACTCCTGCTCTGACATATTATGTGGCTAAGCAGCATACCCTGAGAAACACTCCACAAGTACAAGATACTTCTTCAGCTTCTGCAAATCTAGTGACGCCCATTGATCCGACTATCACAGGTATATTTATATAACTCTAACAAATTTTTATTCCAAAATATATTTTTATTATAACTTATTCTGATTTTTTTTTTCATTAATAACAGATTCATCTACTATTAGGAGGTGGGGGAGGGGCGTACTCAATTGTGTGAAGTTTGGAAATGCCAGACACATTTGATGGTTGAATACAATGATGATGTATAGATGATTGATAAATCTTGGCAGGAATGTCGGGGGTTTTTGGCGATGCTAGCCAAATACTCCGACATCATTCTGGTCAGTACTCTCTCTTGGAGACATCCACCACATGATGTCAAGGATAATGTGTGGGCAAAAATATGGGTAAAAAATCTATTTGATTTAATGTTGTATTTTATTTATTTATATGAATTAATCTATTTGGTGTCAGCTTCGGTTTAACATCTATAATGGAGAAGGTGGACGACCAGTGCTATTAAAGGATCTCAGATACTTTTGGAGATTTTATAAGAATGAGATTTATGTTGGATAGTGTTATAGAGTGGACAGAGAGTTAGAGACATTACCTATCATGGATGACTGCCCGATAGAGCAATATCTCCAAATGATGACTCATTGGGCGACTGCCAAATGTAGGTTATTAATCCCATTTGAGGTATTTAAATATCAATTTTCATATTTTTCATTATTATTACTTTATTTATTATTGAATATTATTTAGTAATCTTTTGAAAAAAAACAAAACAAAAATTTATTCAATAAAACACCTCCACACATTGGGGCGCACTACTATGTCAGATCATTAGAGGCTGCGGGTATGATATAGTTGATTATAATTTTCCTTTAGGACTTGCGCTTTTTATTTTTTCCTACTTAAATTATGTGATTTATTTAATATTGAATATATGATTATAATTTCACTTTATATTGTTTTAATGTCATTATAGATGCACAAATTGAATATTGAAGGACGTATCCCTCGAGAAAATATTTTTTGCTCGAGTAGATGAAAAAATGATGGAACTTCTATTAATGAACCGACATAAGAAAAGATTTTATGTTTTAATTTTTTTATTTCAAAGTTCAATATCTATTTGGAAATTTAATAATCTATTAATATGTTTAACAGGCTGCTATAGAGGAACTTGATTCCCAGGAGCCAGACAATTTAGGGCCACATGATCATTTATATCAAGTTTTGGGAGACAAGCACTCTGGTCGAGTACGCGTCCGACCTAGTTAGAATATAGTCCCAACAATGTATTGGTTCACTCTAGGTATCCATTATAGTACCACCGAGTTGGAACAAGTCAATGAGCATGCAAGACAGTACGATAAAAGGGTTATATAGTTGGAATAAATAGTTCAAACAAGGGAGAAAGAATTTATGAAATTGATCAAAGAATTATCTTCATCACTCCACAAGAGGCCAGTGTGGCTTGTCAGACATATATGTCATCGATGGGTGCATTATCCAATACACCAGGTGGCAGTTCTAGTGGTGTTCGAGATGAGGACATTCCTGGTGATGATGAGAATGCTGAAGAGGACGAGGGAGAGGATGAGGATGAGGATGAGGGAGAGGATAGGGCCATGGGCGAGCATGGGGCCGAGTGTGAGGATGGGGTCGAGGATGAGCATGTGGATGATGATGAGGTTGAAAAAGAGGATAGAGATGGAGGTGAGGATGAGGATGATGATGACAGTGGTGATGGTGATGGTGATCTGGCGCAGATTGATCCATTACTTATTTGAATTCTGTATAACTCTTTATTTTTTAACCTGGTTTTTCACTCTGGTATAAGTATTTTTGAATTCATTATGAAACTTTATTTTTGACCAAATATGGAAGCCTAATGATGTTATAATGGATTGGAGTTGAGTGTTGTTATATGATATTTTATGGGTTATTGTGTGGTGTTTCATTCCCTTTAATTGATTTGTTCATAAAAAATAAGTTGGTGCTACATATATTATGCAACTGGAATTAAACTTCGTTCTTAATTCTGCTTAATTATATTTAATTTCATATCCTGAATAAGTTTTCTTTAATATAATTGTTTCATTTGATAAATAAAGACTTGTTTTTGTAATAAAACCCCTCCAAATGAGGTGTGATATCTGCGAAAACTCAATGTGAGAGTTTAGGGTATGAAAATTTGATTCTCAATCACGTCGCGGTCACGCCGCGGTCACGCTGTGGTCACGCCGTGGTCACGTCGCAAATATCACTGGATCTGGCCAACACGCCACGGTCATGCTGTGGTCACGTCGCAGTCATGAAGCAGATGTCGCTGGACCACACCAACACGCTGCTGTCACACCGCGGTCACAACACATCATTCGGTTGCATAGTTTGCATGAAAAGGATAAATATGTGATTTCTAGTTGTTTAGAATGCTTGGAAAGCGTGCGCGGGGTGGATGAAACCGGCCTAATGACCTCATAATTCCATGAAATCAGGCGACAACAAAGTTTGTGTGAATTGTGAAATGGTCGACCAAATGACACGTCAATCGAAGGTGTCATGTGTCTACGGTGGCCGAAAACGCACTTTGTGTGTCGTAAATGGCCAAAAAATGTGTTTAATGGTCAAATGGAAGAAAAACAACATCAGAATGAATTGAAATCACACAATAACACACTAATTATTATTCTTGAGGTGTACGAGGAGACGACACGTCATTCATATGTGTGGTTTGCGTGGCACAGCTAAATATGTGTTTTTTAGGTGTTTTGTGTGCTTGAAAAACGTGTGTGGGGTGGTCGAAACTGAGTGATCATCCTCGGAATACCATTAAATTAGAAGAGTGAATTGTTAAATGTTCGGCTAGATGACACGTCAATCGAAGGTGTCTTTTGACCACGGTGGCTGAAAACGCACTCCACTTGTCGTAAATGGCCAAAACATGTGTTTAATGGTCAAATTCATGCCGATCGACATCATAATGACTTCAAATCACACTAAAACGCCCTAATTTTTTTTTTTTTGTTGTGCACAAAATTATGGCACATCATTTGGATGCACGGTTTGCGTGGCACAGCTGAATATGTGTTTTTTAGGTGTTTAGCGGGATTGAAAAGCATGTGTGGGGTGGTTGAACCCAGTTGAAAAACCTCAGAATGCCATGAAATCAGACAACAATAAAGGGTGGGTGAATTTTGAAACGGTCATCCAGACGGCACATCAATCGGGGGTGTCATGTGACCGCGATGGCCGAAAATGTACTCTGCGTGTTGTAAATGGCCAAAACATGCGTTTAACGGTCAAATGAATCCCGAACGACATCAGAATTAATTTAAATCACATGGAAACCCCTAATAATTATTCCTAAAGTGTATGAGGAGACAGCATGTCATTTAGACCCACGTTTTGCATGGAACGACTAAATATTTGTTATTTAGGTGTGTGGCGCGCTTGAAAAACATGTGTGGGGTGGTCGAAACCCGCCGAATGACCTCGTAAATCCATTAAATCGGACGACAACAAAGGTGGGTGAGTTTTGAAATGGTTGGCTAGACGGCATGTCAATCGTAGGTATCGTGAGACAGCGGTGGCCGAAAATGCACTCTGCGTGTCGTAAATGGAAAAAACATGCATTTAACGGTCAAATGCATGCCTAACGACATCATAATGACTTTAAATCACACTAAAATACCCTAATTATAATTGTTGAGGTGTACGAGGAGAAGACACGTCATTATGACGCGCGGTTTGCACGGCACGACTGAATATGTGTTTTTTAGGTGTTTGGCGTGCTTCAAAAACGTGCATGGGGTGTTCGAAACTAGACGAACGACCTCGGAATAAATTAAATCAAACGACAACAAAGAGTGGTTGAATTGTAAAATGGTCGGCCAGACTGAATGTCAATCGGAGGTTTCATGTGACCGCGGTGGCCGAAAACACACTCTACGTGTCGTAAATGGCCAAAACATGTGTTTAATGGTCAAATGCATGCCAAACGATATCATAATGACTTGAAATCACACTGAACACCCTAATCAGTATTATTGAGGTGTACGAGGAGACGAAACATCATTCGGACATGCGGTTTTCATGGAACAGCTGAATATGTGTTTTTAGGTGTTTAGTGTGCTTGAAAAATGTTCTTTGGGTGGTCGAAATCTTCCAAATGACCTCAGAATACCATAAAATCAGATGAAAGCAAAGAGTGGGTGAATTATGAAATGGTCGGCTAGACGACATTTCAATCAGATGTACTATGTGACAGTGGTGGCCGAAAACTCACTTCCCGTGTCGTAAATGGCCAAAAAATTCATTTAACAGACAAATTCCTTCTGAACGACATTGGAATGACTTGAAATAACACGAAAAAATGCTAATTATTATTTGTGAGGTGCACGAGAAGACGACAAGTCATTCAGACGCGTGGTATGCTCAACAAAGCTGAATATGTGTTTTTTAGGTGTTTGGAATTCTTGAAAAACGTGTGTGGGGCAGTCGAGATAGGTCGAACGACCCCAGAATGCCATGAAATCAGACAACAACAAAGGGTGGGTGAATTTTGAAATGGTCGGATAGACGGCACATCAATCGGAGGTGTCATGTGACCGCGGTGGCCAAAAACACACTCCACGTGTCGTGAGTGGCCAAAACATGTGTTTAACAGTCCAATGCATCCCAAACGATATCATAATGTCTTGAAATCACACGAAAACACCCTAATTATTATTCTTATGGTGTATGAGGAGAGAAAATGTCATTCGGACCCACAGTTTGCATGGCACGAAGGAATATTTGTTTTTAGGTGTTTGGGGCGCTTGAAAAAAGTGTGTGGGGTGGTCGAAACTGGCCGAATGACCTCAGAATTCAATTGAATCGGACAAAAACAAAGGGTGGGTGAGTCGTAAAATGGTCGGCTAGACGGAACGTCAATCGGAGGTGTCGTGTGACCACGGTGGCCGAAAATGCACTCTGCGTGTCGTAAATGGCCAAAACATGCGATTAATGGTCAAATACATGACAAACGAATGACTTGAAATCACACGAAAACACCCTAATTATTATTCTTGAGTTTCAAGAGGAGGCGGAACGTCATTCATACGTGCGGTTTGCTCGACACGGCTGAATATGTGTTTTTAGGTGTTTGGCGTGCTTGAAAAACATGCGTGGGGTGGTCAAAATAGGCTGAATGACCTCGGAATACCATGAAATCATACGATTACAAAGAGTGGGTGAATTTTGAAATGGTTGGCCAGACAACACGTCAATCAGAGGTGTCGTGTGACCGCGGTGGCCAAAAACGCACTACGCGTGTCGTAAATGGAAAAAACATGCGTTTAACCGTCAATTGCATGTCGTACGACATCGGAATGACATGGAATCACACAAAAACACCCTAATTATTATTCATGAGGTGTATGAGGAGAATAAACATGATTTGAATGTGCGGTTTGCGCAACACGACTGAATATGTATTTTTTAGGTGTTTAATGCGCTTGAGAAACATGCATGGGGAGGTCAAAACCAGACGAACAACCTCAGAATGCCATGAAATCGGACTACAATAAAGAATGGGTGAGTATTGAAATGTTCGGCATGACAACACATCAATCAGATGTGTCGTGTGACCGTGGTGGCCAAAAACACACTCTGCATGTTGTAAATGGTCAAAACATGCATTTAACGGTCAAATGCATGCCGAACAAAATCGGAAGGACATGAAATCACACTAAAACACCCTAATTTTTATTCTTGAGGTGTATGAGGATATGAAACATCATTCGGTTGCGTGGTTTTCACGACACGACTAAATATGTGTTTTTTAGGTGTTTAGCGCGCTTGAAAAACGTGCGTAGGGTGGTCGAAACTAGCTGAATGACCTCGGAATTCCATGAAATCATATGACAACAAAGAGTGGGTGAATTGTGAAATGGTCAGCTAGACATCACATCAATTGGAGGTGTCGTTTGACTGTGGTGGCCAAAAACGCACTCTGCGTGTTGTAAATGGCCAAAACATGCGTTTAATGGTCAAATGCATGCTAAGCGACATTCGAATGACATGAAATCACACAAAAACACCCTAATTATTATTCTTTAGGTGTTCAAGAAGATTACACATCATTAGAATGTGTGTATTTCATGGAACAACTGAATAGGTGTTTTTTAGGTGTTTGGTGCGCTTGAAAAACGTGTGTGGGGTGGTCAAAACCGAACGGACGTCCTCGGAATACCATGAAACCTATGAACACACAAGCATACCATATAACAAATTTTTCAACAAGGATACACATAGATTCTTGAAAAATAAGTTTCAATGTCTCAGAAAAATACCTCAATGGTGAGGAATACATATGGTGACACCATAGCCCCATGGATCACCTCAATCCCATCCTCAAACAGTGGCTTCTAGGACCAAACCAAAGTCCCTTTGGGAACCCAATACCAAAGTCTTAATTGAATATTCATAACCACTACCATAGATAGGGATTCATCTCACATCACAACCAGGAGATAAAATTTCAATTATCCACATACCGCCTTATTCTAATTGAAAAGTATATGAAAAAAATATAGGCTATTGCAGTAACCCATCTAATATGTTGAGATTGGCCAATGATTCCCACTAACACATCTGGAACCATTTATACATTGATACATAATAATTAGAGGAATATAAACATCCCATGTGCTTCCTATAACTCATCCTAGGTCTAATCACATGACCACTACCATTTTCAATCTTATGGGTATCATGATGCTTGCCACTATACCAATGTTTTTCTGTTGGTTTTAAGATACTCAACCCAAGACCTTGACTAAACATCCCATGTGATTCCTATAACATGTCGGTTTTTTCTCTTCTATGTATTGGTGTTGTGGTGTGAGTGAGTAATGTGTTTTAAATTTTGAATACTCTTATGTGTGTTGGTGTGGTGGTTTGAGTGAGGAATTAATTCTAAATTTGGAATACAATTATGGATGTCGTTGCATTTCCTATAACATGTAGGATTTTTCCCTTATGGGTGTTATTTCATTTGAATTTCTAAATTTTAAATTTCTAAATTCTGGAATGAATTCTAAATTTTGAATACTTTGGTTGGGGATTCTGTATTGGGGTTGTTTCAGGTCTGAAGAGGGGTAGCTATCTTGTTATGGTTCTGGAGAGGGGAGAGGGCCATGCTGCTGTGGAGCTAAGAAATTGTATACCAATAGTTTCAAAACTGTTGGTAAGGATATAATAATATAACCATACCAACGGTTTTTTATAACCGTTGATATAGGTTTATAAAAACAGATATATTATAACTGTTGGTATAGCCTTATTGCAAGCCATATGCCCTCTATAACAATGGTTTCTAACCATTTGTATATGTGTAACACACATATACCAATGGTTTACAAACCATTGGTATATGTTATACTTTAACAGACATATACCAACAGTTTATAGAAAACTGTTGGTATACCTTCTATTTTGAACCCTATACCAATGGTTTTCAATGAACCGTTGGTATAGGCCTATTGTCACGCCTTACTTGGCCACAGTTGAGGGTACCGTTGGTATACTATATTCCAATGGTTTCCAGGACTTTACCAACAGTTTAAAACCATTGGTAAAGTGCAAAATTCAATTAGTGATTTTAAATCCACAAAAAATAATTTTATGTGGGAATAAAGATGTAAATTATCATGTTCCAATATTTATATTCATATTTATGAATAAAAATCCAAAGATATATCTATCCCATGTCTTGTGTTATGAAGAAGGATCATGTTAATAATGAAGTAATACTAATATGTGAAAATAGAAAAATTTATGGGAATCATGTGTATGTATGTAACAATAAATTATTTAATCATATTTATATATAAATATATCACATTATAATTATTACTTTTTTCCCAATATGTTTTGATTTGTTTTAGACACAATAATCATCATTGGTTTTACCCACTGAAAGTCTACCTTCTATGGCATTGAAACTTCCAAAACAATATGGCTGCATCAAAGGTGTAGGTCTTAGAGGGTCACCCCAAACACATTTTCAGAAAATAAATTAACATTGGGATAAATATAATAAAATAGAGGAGATGCATAACTGAAAAACTAATCAAGAAGAAAAATATTATTGGTAGTATATGTTATTATAGAATGTTATGGGAAGGAATAAAAGATAAAAAACAACTACTAGATATTGATCCCCCAGCTTTGTGGTGACCCATTTCCCATAATGGTTTACCTTAGCATTGGTAATCTATTTTTTCATAAAATTTTTTGTGAAATGTGAACCATGTAGAAAATGATACTTTTCTTGTAATAATATATTAAAGGGTAAATTTTTTTTATATAGAAGTTCCCACCTCTCATTTTATTGTGAGGGGTACTGTGAACAATATCCACGGAGATATTATAAATAAAAAATAACATCCAAAAGATCATTTGGGAGTATGGATTCACATAGATCACAAGGAATGTGTCGAGATACTTGTTCCCAATGATCATCTGGATGTTCATATGGTCGAACATGCTATTAGATCTTTTATATCATGAATATTTTATCTTTAAAAAATATATTTCAATAAGGAGGTATTCAATTCCCATTTTTTTCTAAAAACCCATTATCAATTAATTAAAAAAGTCTTAAACTGAGTAATATTATTACAAATAGAAATCATGATGGAGAAATGGAAGGTAAAATAATGTAAATCTAAAGGATCAATCGGTCAATCAAAAATAAAAACATGTATAACCTTTACACCACTATTTCAAAATATGTATTTACTAATAGTACACTTTCATGTGTATGTAATGTTAAAAGATAGTGATATGACCATCATTTATTTTTAAGAACAAATTTACAAAGAGGATATTAAAGACTTTCTGTGTCTTGAGTATGTGGATGAAATCTGAAAGCATGGATGGCAAGGGGTCTCATATATAAATTTATAAATGTGGTGTTATTTAAAAAATTTTCTATCTAATAGCCGATAAACTACATTAATTAAATTTAAATAGTATTCATATTTTTTTAGTTTTATATTTTAGTATTATTTAACGGGAAAATCATAGAATAATTATTTTTTCTAATTAGTTTTCACAAATAATATATAAAAATAATCTCTTAGAAGATAACGAATATTCAATAATAGTGGTCTAACTGGCCAGAATATTTGAAAACAAACGTAAAGATAGAAAAAATATTCAGGATACCCATGATATAGTGGTAAAACACTAGAATTTATTCATTTTGAATATATTTACATTACTTTCATTACATATTCTTTTTTTTCCTTTTAAGAGAGTATTGGTTTCTTATTTCAATAATTTTGGATACTAAAAAGTTTTATTTTTTGACTTCAATGCATGGATACACAACAAATAGACTACACATGATGATTTTCATCAATTTTTAATTAACTATATTCAATATTTTAAAAAATAATTTCATGTTATATATTTTGTTTTTTGTTTTAATGATTTTTTCATCATATAGAGGTGTTTAAATATCATCCAAATCGTGTCATGGAGACATTCCATGAGCATAAGAAGACAATAAAATTCTAAAAGTGTAAATTTATAAGATTATATATAATAATATATAACTATAAAAACATTTATAAAAATTAGATAATTATTTTTATCAATTTTTTTAGTTTCCAAAACAATATAATGGGAAGTATTATGGTTATTATGTTTCAAAATTTATAAATTATATCATATTACATCAACAAAAAAGAATCTTGAAAGCGGTATTTCCAACCATAATTATAATTTTATTTAAAATATTTATTGATTATTTGTTTATTTATATTTTTATAGTATTATTGCGACTATCAATAGTCTATATATTTAAAAGTGCAAACATATTTTATTAGAAATGAATAGGTAGAATACATGGTGTAAATAAGTATGAAGATATCATCGAGAGGTGCCTTCGTACAATTTATTTTGATTATTTTCTTATCATTTTATATACTTATATAGTTAATTATATTATAATTTTTATCTACTACTTATTTTGTTAATTTTCACTATGATCATGAATTGGTGACTCTGCCATGAAATTATTCCCCTCCAACCATTTTGTGCTCTATAAAGATAACAAAATTCATAGTGAAAATTCAAATTTTAATATAGTCTTCAATAAGGATGATACAGTCAAGAATTAATTTTTCTATTTATAGATCTATTTTTACTTTAATTAATCTATTTGTGTTCATTAGTGTGTGTTTATATTTTTTAAATGACTCAATATTTGTGTTATCAGTTTAAAATGACATTTTATTTAAAAACATACATGATATACAAAAATTGCAGGAAAAAATTCAAATTATTTTGATAATTTATGATAATGATCCAAAGATTATTTGTGATTTGTAAGAACCAGTCATACCTCAAAGAGATACACAATGTGATCAACAAAACTCAAAATGACTATTTTCAGAATAAATAAGACAATTTAGTTAAAAATATATTTCACTAACTAAAAACTATTAAAAAATGATCATATTTTCCGAATACAATAGTAAAATGAACCATATTTCATTTCGTATGTGTTGGAATCGACCACACATCAATCCAACACATGGTATGACTGGTTTGACTCAATATTAGAGTTTTCAATTTAAAATATAATTTTAGTAAAAAATATGTTTGACATACACAAATGTATGAAAACATATTCATATTAGTTTGATACATTATAAAAAAATCCATAATATATTTATGATGTTTATGAATCAATTTCCCTTAAATCTGTCACATGATGTGACTGATATGACTCAAAGCGTGTGCTATTATTTAAAAATGGAATTTTATTTAAAAAGATGCATTACCTTCCCAAAACCGATAAAATGCATTGAAATTATTTTTATACTTTATGAAAATTATCCAAAATTCATTTTTCATATATAGTAATCAACCACACCTCAATATAATACACCGTGTGACTGGTATAACTCGAAATGTGTGGTTTTAGTTTAAAATGAAATTTTATTTGAATACATGTGTCACTCACTAAAAATTAAGAAAAATTACCTTTTTTCATGAAAATGTTTAAAATGATCCATAATCCATTTTTAACCTATAAGAGTATATCATATATCAATCTGACACACAACATGATGGGTGCAACTCAATGTGTGTTTTCAATTTAACAAAGAATGTTTAATTGAAAACATCACTCACTGAAAACATAGAAAATATACTAGATTATCTTTGACGGAATCATTCGAATTTCAATATGATGCATGGTGTGACCATTTTACTCAAAATGTGTATTTTTATAAAAATTTTATATTTTAGTACAAAACACTCATCACATACTCAAAAATGGCAAAAAAAAATTAATTTTTTTATAGTATATAAAAACATTCCATAAGTTATTTTTGATATGTAGGAATCATATATACCACAATTTGTCAAACAGTCTACCTGATATGAACTAAAATGTGTTTTATCAGTTTAAAAATGAAATTTTAGTTAAAAATACATGTGACATACTCAAAACATAGAAAAATCATTCCGATTGTTTTGATACTTTTGTAAAACTATCCATAAGTATGTTTTGATGTGTTGGACTCAACCATGCCTAACTTTGATACATGGTGTAATAAAAATGACTTTAAATGGGTGTTTTCAGTTAAAAAAATGACATTTTAGTAAAAAGAACATCTGTCACTAATAGAAAAATTTGCAATCAGACCTATATTGTAACAATAGTTCAGTAAAATTTTATGCAAGTCCCTTTTTATGTACAATAATCATCTGCACATCAATCTAACATACAATTTGACCAACATTACTCAAAGTTCATGATTTCATTTTAAAAATTACATTTTTGTTAGATACATCTATCAGTCATTGAAAACCCTAAAGAAACACCCAGATTATCTTTTTCTTTACTTCATAGTAATGATCCTTGTTTTATTTCTGATGTTTAGTAATCAAAATCACATTCGTCTGACACATGGTTTGACTTGTATGACTCAACTGTGTGTTTTTATTTTAAATTAAAATTTTATTTCATAATACATGCTACCAAATCAAAACTGATAAAACTCAATCAATTTATTTTATTCTTTATTAAAATGATATATATGTCTTTTTAGACTTGTAAGAATTAGTATCATCTGAATCTAGGACATGGTTTTACTAGTATGATTGAAAATGTGTGGTTTTAGTTTAAAAATGACATTTTAGTTAAAAATTTTTGTGACATAATTCATACACAGAAAACATATTCATATTGTTTTGATACATTAGGAAAATGATCTATATGTGATTTTTGATGTTTATAAATCAACCAAACTTTAATATGATACATGTTGTGACTAGTAGGAATCGATATGTGTGTTGTTAGTTTACAGAGGATATTTTTGTTAAAAACTTTTCATTTAGGAAAAATTGAGAACACCAAATTTTATTTTCTAAATACATTATCTTTGACGGATTTTTGATGTATAAGAATTAACCACACATTTATCTAGCACACGGTGTGACCAATATGACTCAAAGAGTTTGTTTATATTTAAAATTGACACTTTCATTGAAAATATGAATGGCATACTCACAAAAGAGAAAAAAATTCGGATTGTTTTTACATTTAAGATGATTTCTCGTAAGTTGTTTTTGATTTTTACAAGTTAGACACATATCAATCCAATACACAATGTGACTGGATTGACTCGAATTTTGTTGTTTCTGTTTATAATTGACATTTTATTTGAAAAGATGTGTGAAAAAAATTTGAAAACACATTCATCTTGATTTGATACTTTAGGGAAAAAATCCATAAGTCATTTTTTGACATGTAACATATTTCATACCATAATATGATTCACTTGTGTCCAGTATGACTCAAAATGTATATTTTATGTTTAGAACTTAAATTTTTCATAAAAAAGTGTGTCACTCCCAAAAAAATGGGTAAAAAAGCCCAGATTTCCCCGATAAATTAAATAAATAATCCATAAGTCATTTGTGATGTGCATGAATCATCCCCACATGAATATGACACGTTAAGTCACGGGTATGATCTAAAGTGTGTGTTTTCAGTTGAAAAATTAAATTTTAGTTAAAATTGTATGTGATCTATTGAAAGAAATGAAAAATCACTCAAATTATCTTTATAATTTGGTAAAATGACCCTTATATCACTTTGGAAGTGTAGGAATCAACCACACATCCGTATGACAAACAGGGAGACCAATATGACTCAAAGTGTGCTTTTTTATTTAATATTGACATTTTAGTTAAAAAAAATCAAATATATAAAACGAATAAAATGTACTTGTACTTTCATTATACATTAGGAAAACAATACATAAATAATATATAACATATAAAAGTAAACCACACATTAAAAATGACACCCAGTGTTCAATATATGACTCAAAGTGTATGGTTTTAGTTTAAAAGTGACAATTTAGTTCAAAACACATGACACATACTTAAAATCGAAAAAATTCACTCAAATTGTCTAGATACAACAGAAAAATGTTACATATATTATTTATGAAATATAAAAATTAACCGAAAAAGATTTGACACACTGTGTTCCCAGTGTGACGTAAATAGCATGTTTCCAGTTTAAAAGTTAAATTTTATTAATGTATTGTTTCATATTTGTGATTAATTTTTCCATTATAGTATGACTAATATAAAAAATTTTGTATTATATAGGTTCCATATTTGACTCCAATTGGGGTTTTTTGTTCATCAAATGGTACCATGATCGGGCTCTTTTGAGAGGAGGTTGGGGGAAAAGATAATGAAACAATAATGTTTTTTTTAAAAAAAATTGGTTTGTTATTAATTATACATATCAATTTGAGATGGAGGAGTAATGGTAGAATGGAGAAAAACCCAAATCCAGAGTGCGAAGGATTATTTCATCTCTCAAACCATGTTGGGCACAAATTAGTATTTCAATTTTTAGGAAAACTATCGCCTGGGGAAAATCATGCCCCAAACAATGTTGTGGGAACAAAGAAGAATTTTACAAATGTTGTTCGATCTGCAGCCAATCTGTATTTCTCTATTTTTGATCTTCCTCCCCTAGGGACGATCATATAAAAGGGAATAACCACACATGCCTTTTCAAATCAAGAATCATTTAAGGAGAGAGTGAAGATATTTTTTTACTCAATCATTGCAAGGGTGTAAATCCAAAAGGGATAAAAACCTTGGAAATTCTCTGTTCTAACCCAGAGGTTTGTTGATGTCTAAGGATTCAGTGAGTGAAAGTTGATGAAGATGGAACAAGCATAAATAATTTTGTGTTACCCTCTAATGATCACAAACAAATATCCTAGATCTTCGGTTCAATATCACTAGGACTGGGTTTCTTATGAATACAAGAGTCGGATAGAAAATTTGATCTAGACATAGTAAGGATCACTAAAACAAAAATTTATATTTTAAATTACCAGCATAATTGGTTGTATTTTCACCCATAAAATATATAGGTCATATCCTCTACTGTGGATAGTGAAAAATATGGATTTAGTGTCTCCTTTTAACTGATGTCTATAAGGGAGACATAAAATATATGCTTTTGGTGTTGGTTTTTAAATTCCAATGCCGAAAATGATGCCATGTTTAGTTTTCAATGTCTGTTTTATAAATTAACCAATCCCAAAAATTGAGCACAACCCTGTTTTACACACCCGTGTCTTATAAAATGATGCGTAAATCCATTTTCAGCATAACTTTATTAGAAAAACAGATGATGAAAACTGTGATTTTTTTTAAAAAAAATCACCGTCGGTTTTTAAGAAACCCAATGGAGAATGTAATTTTCTTATAGAAAATTGAGAATATTACACTAACAAAATCGTCAAAGACCCTATAATAAAATGTAGTATATATAAATCAAAAATTATTTATCATTGACCAAAAATATATAAAAACATATATGTTTTTATCTAGTTATTCAAAAA
Source organism: Viscum album (assembly GCA_963277665.1). Lineage (NCBI taxonomy): Eukaryota > Viridiplantae > Streptophyta > Magnoliopsida > Santalales > Viscaceae > Viscum > Viscum album. The sequence continues at coordinate 1,135,086,315 of OY728155.1, read as the reverse complement.
TCTATCTATGCATTTGTATTATAAAGTAGAATAAAAATACATATACCTGAAATTAAAAACATGACCATTTTTTGTTTTTATTGAATCATTTATTTGATATAATTATATTCTAAAACCTATTATAATAAAATAATTAATTTTTTGAACACCTGATATTATGAATATGTAAAATTATTCAAAAACATTATAATATAGAAACCTCAAATCGTAATCAGGCATAAAAATTATTTTAAAAACAAATATTGATGATGGGTAAGTTCATCTTGGGTATAAGACTCATTATCATTGAATTTATACAATAACATTGAATGATATAAGATTAAAAAATAGAATACTATGATAGAAAATATAAATATAATAATATAAATAACCTTATCAAATTCACTTGTTAACCGAGTTGTGATAATCTCATACATGAACTGTAGAACATAATAATCACATTCAACATGTTCTTATTTATGATGAAACTGCAGTTATAAAACATTACTCAATAATAAAAACCAATATATGGATATATATATTAATAACATATATATATAATAATTACCTATACTTTCACATAATTGATGGAATTTGGTTTTTTTTATCTAAAGGTGTATTTAATAAATTTGTTCCATGAACTGCATTTTCATATACATGAAAAAATAATACATGTTTAAACCATCATAATTAATTATAATGAATTATGAAAAACTTACCTATCTAATAAGGTGTAAAAAATTCTTATGAACACTTTCTAATAAAGAGAAAAACAAATATAAGGTGCATTCACTTGGGAAGAATACGCCTGTCATCCAATTCACCCTATAATAATTGTTATTCCATAATAAATGATATTATATTGATCATTAGTTCATAATTATGTTTCTATACATTCTTATAATGAAATGGAAAAAACCAATAGCCAATCTTCATATGTAATAATCTCGCACATATATATGAAACCCTACAAGGTTTCATTACATGTTTCACTTCCATGGAAATGTATTCTATATCTACAAAACCATAAATGATTGTGATGTAATTTTGTACAAGAAGTGTGTGTAGATAGTTTATTTTAAAATTAAATATAGTTAGTCTTTTTAAATAATCATTTAATTTAGAAAAATTCAATCATTAATTTACTTACATGGAAAACAACTACAACTCATTCAGGTTGAGATCTTCAAATTCAACAAGAATCAAGATATATTCTTTGAGTAATCTAAATGGATAATCTCTTAAATGTATATCAGACTTTATCCAAATCCCTTATATATTATTAAAGGAAGAAGAATCATGATTTAATAATTGTATCCCATATGAAATGTCAGAAGTATATACAATCTATTTTTCTGAAACATGCCATTTCAATTGAGAAATTTCTTTTTATATTAGATAACACTATATAAGTTAAATTTCATAAAATAATATAATTATGTTTCAATAATATGTAATTAATATATATATAAATTCATACCTAATAAGAAATATAACGAATAAAGAAGTTTCCCAAACTAAAAAATGGCACAGACAATCCCCAACTATAGGGCCCCAACCTTAAACATTACATAATCCTGAGATAAGTCATTAATTTGACATTAATTCACATTGAGGATCTTCTCATGTTTGTATCACTAGATAATTAGGTTATAACTCATACATGGTAACTTGAGTATTGCAAGTAGACACCTATATTCACTATCCATTTTTTTATAAATGAAATCTCTTTAAAAATAAACATGGTATCGTTTTATGTTTTACCAGAATAAATTTTCCTTTGTCCCATACTTGACCATATTCTTCTTTAAGACCAGTAAAAAACATTTCAATTCATTGGATGAGCATAAAAAGATTACTATGGGAAACACAAACAACAAAAACTATGAGTCTAGGGAAACCATGAAAACCATGAATAATATATCATTGAGTAATACTTTTCACCTTTTGGAGGTAATAAATATACTTCATTGAATATATGCTCATTTATTTCCCTTTTTGTACCCAAAATATTACCATAAATCCCATAGAAAACAATATATAACATATAAAGGTATCTTGGGACATAAAAATACTTGAATGGAAGCACCATGTGTTCAACATCTACACATATCACTAAATGGAATAGTCATACGACTGACTTCCATACCAAATGCATTGGATGTTATAACGTATCAACTCATCCATTATTTTTCAGGGAACCATGCATCTTTAGTTTATCACATAACCACCCATCATTGGATTATCACATAACCACCCATAAAATGTACAAGTACCATTATAAAATCAAAACATATAAAATATAGAAAATATAAACATTTCAATAATAACATTTCATTTTCAATAAGAAGAAAAAATTTCATGATATTGAAATGTTTAATTCATTTCAAAAACCATTTAATACATTTAATAAAAAGACTTTTGAATAAAAGTGTCTCATACCACATTGAAACTTTTGAAATAAATTATCATATTAAAACATTAATGTCTATATAAATAAATTATTAGAAACCATTTTGAAAACATGGACATGCGACAGAAGTTTTCAGTGAAAAAAACATTAAAATATTTAAAACAATGTTTTGTTAAAGAGTCCCTTACCAATTGAAAACATCTTGAATAAAAATATTTGATGAATAAAATTTAACAGAACATTAAGTATAATGATAATATACAAATTCATGATATAAAGTGTTAAAAGGTTTGTATATGCACATTATAGGATAATAAATGTTCATAACAACACAATATGCCTCAATGAAATTAAATTGAGACAAAATCTCATAAAAAGATCATATAATCCGATTAAGGATAAATCAATGACATTATTATGTGTTAAATATATAAAAAAATCATTATATGTGGATATTTAGTTAAAAACAATTAGAGGTTATTCACACATATTCTTAGAAAAACAAAATCAATGACATAAATATTTAACTCGATGACTGGAGATTGATTAAAGATGTCCCTTACAAAGATTATTTGTTTAATAAAATAGATCTATTGTGTGTATTCACTATAATTACACATAATGAAAGTATAAATACAATATTGATTTTTGAATTTTATTTCTCACATAATCATAGGATGACATAACCAAGAAGTAGAATACTAACCAAAATAATGGAAATTTGGTTAAGAAGTTCCCTTACAAAGATCATATAAATGATGTAAGAATATATCAATAGGGTGATTATGTCTAGAAAATGTATATCCACCCAAAGGGAATTTTAAATTAAAACATAAATAAATAATCAATGATTCCACACATAATCTTGGCATAATATAATCAACGATATATGTGTAATACCTAATGCGTGAAAATTGAGTTTCGAAATTCCCTTACATTAAGCCAGACTCATAACGTTCAATCGTTATGTTCCGGAATAATAAACATACCAAAAATTATACCTTCTTGGGAACCTTTTTAATGTTTATTATTCCTTTTATATCACTTATTACCATGTTATAAAAATTTCATAATTATTTTGGTTCATATCCGTTGTTCTGTCAATATTCAGTACTTGAGTCGAAAAAAGTATTTTTTTTATGTAAATTGTCCATGTGGTCAAAATTAAATCATATTAAGAATATTATTAATGATTTTAATATCATATATATATAGTATATATTTATTTAGAATATTCCATGTTATTTTGTGATAAGAAATAAAATCCATTGTTCATGGAAACGGTAGGTTGTACGTATGCATGAACGCTAATTTCACTTCATTATTATATTAAATAAATGAAAAATCAATGATACATAAGTATGTTATAATTATAGTATAATATATATGTTATATATGTTCATTGACTTCATCCTTTATATGTTCCATTTATGGCACGAATGAGTCATATCACTTTGAGGGGGCGGTAGTCTGCACTTCATAAATGAAATTATCATATTTACACATTATAGAAAGCATAAAGGAATATTGTAAATAAAAATTTCAGAATACATTTCCATCATAATGGACACCATGAGTGTGGTAGAATAAATTGAACAATAATCGTTTCATGAGGTAGAAATTCCCCTTACATAGAAACAATATGTTCATATCCAATAGATGGATGTGTGTGTGAGTGTAGTTAGAATAATTTTCATAAAAACATCATACTATATTTAGTATACTGGTTTTTTATGTAATAATATAATAAGATGAGAATAGGGAGTGGAGAAGGAAAATAAAGGAATGAAATTTGAGAGAAGACGTTACCTCTAAATCGAGTAACATCTTTGGATTTGAGCAAAAAGTCTTTCTTGATTTGCCTTCCACCTGAGGTAAGGATTCTAGGAGTAAGGTAGGGATGTTTGGAGATTATGTGAGAATAATTTGGTTGACATAAGGGGTTTTAGAGGTGTGAGTAAGTGGGTAGATTTGGTGGCCTTTTATAAGAGGAAGGAGGGGTACTTTAGAAATGTCATGAAATATTAAATTGTTATAAATTGATTTTGGAGTTATAATAGTTAAAAAGTGTGATAATTCATGGATAAGATGAGTATGGGTAGAAAACATCTCAACTAATTGGTTTTAGGTAATTTAAGGTCATAAAATTTACCTTATCTAGCTTTAACCCTTTGTTAAAAACATTAACTCTTATCATGTCTTCCTGTATTATCATAATATATTGTTATTATAGTTACTATAAAATGCCAATATTACAAAAGTGGATCATTAATTATATTTTTAACATAATATATTTAATTTGACTGAATATTATGTTTTAGGGCTATTATATATTATAATAAATTATTATTTGTTTTAAAAACTCATTTATGTCAATTTTGACACTATTTAGTATATGATTTTTTTAATATCATAAAAACATGATTGATTCGAAAAAAAGAAATTAAATAATAAATCATAAATAAATTTAATCTATAAAATTCATGGATGACATCAAAATATTACATTTATATTAATATTTATAATATCATTTATTTGAATATTTTATTAATAATGTAATCACAGCATCATCATTGTGAAATAAAAATATTTATTTATATAATGTGTAAAAATTATTAGTAAAATACCATGATATATTAAATTGTTTTATCTTTATAATTACTATTTTTAGTCAAATATATCATTTATATAAACCAAATAAAAATTGTTTTAGTTTGGAGATATATGTTTATGTTATATTTCACCTTTCAATAAAATAAAAATTATAAAAGGCCATTATAACACCCAAGTGGCTCCATGGTGTCCTAAAATCTACAAAAACAAGACCATGGTCGATTATTTCTCATCAAATAGTATTATAACACGTGTTAGGGTAGTTTTAAATTATTATAATATTATTTTTTACCCTTATTTACCTAATTTACAATTTAACCATGTTAAGTAAAAATAATTACTAAAGTCACTATTCATAATGTAAAAACATTAAAGGTACATATTAAGACAATTTGGACCTTCTGATTCCTTATATTGGATCTAGTTTTTGAAATTCAAAACAAATAAGTTTCATTAATTAATTTAAAATTAATTCTCGTTGTCAAAACCAGAAAGAGTGTTTTTAAAAAGTAAAAACTATCAAAAGATTATCATGGGTTTTAGTCCAATTTCAATGTGAAATTACATAAAATGAACAAAATTATATTAAATGATAAACCATTAATCAAATTACACTTCATATCCAAATAAATGATTTGTATATCTATATAAATGATTAGATGAAAATCCATTTTTGAATTAAAATGTTGTATTGATCACTATAAATAAAAATATGGATTTTATCAGAAAAATACCAAAATTTAATCTGAAGTAAATGTTGATGTCCCTATTAAAAATAAGAAGTTTATGTTTTGAAATTGAAAACATAATAGTGTCAAAAACTTTTTTTAAAAAGGGTTCACCATTAAAAGGTTGTAAAACGAACATTTTAAAATATTAGCATATTTTATGATTACAATTGGATTCATTCTCATTTTAAGCTTCTAAAATTAATTGAATAAATGTAAAAACATTTAAAAAATATGTAAAATCATAATATAGTTAATTCTATTCTTTCCCAACAATACAACAGCTAGGCATTAACTAACATTTAAAATAATAATATTATTGTTGTATTATTTTTTCAATATAACGCAGTGTTGTTTGAAACGTAAGATTTAAGAGAAACATATTGTTTCATGTCATGTAAGATATCATACAAAGTTTCCCCTTTAAAATAAAATTAATTTAAAATTAAAAAATATTAATAGATATGAAAGTGTATTATTTTATAAATACAGGGGAAGTTACATCATTCCACCCTTTTTGAATTTACATCCTCGCAATTTGAAAATTGGTCTTGGAAATTTCATTTAAACTCCCACAACAGAAAAAGAGTCAACAAAAATATCACTATAAATGAAATATGGAAAAGTTAAAAGGTCACCCGATATAACACATACTAGGATTCCATGTAGTAAAACATGGATATGTAAGAGAAACAAACCATCTTTTTATGATGGAGAGTGATAGAAAACATGATTAAGAGAAAGTTAACAACTAGAAAACCATAAACATGTGATGGGTTAAATGGTATTTAATTTCCCTGAAGGAAATGAAAATGAAAATCTTATTTGTTTTAATATCCTTCTCATAAATTTTTGGTATTTATTTATGATCATGAATATGAACATAAGGAAACAAATATACTTGTCAAGTAGAGTTTCATGCATTAAAAAACATCTACCACACACTCATATTTTCTCAAAACAATAAGTATTCAAGATGACTATGTCACACTATAAGTACTAGAATCAACTTCTAGATAATAAAATTTTTCACAAAATTTGAACTATATATTTACCCCTTCTTTAGACATTAACTGAAACCAAAATGGTTTGTACAAGATCTGATAGTCCCCCAAAAATAATAATCCTCTATAAGAAGAAAGGCTACTTTTAATCTCCAAAATTCAACAGTAATACCCAAGTTATACATAAACCATTCAAGAAACAAATGTCTTTAAAATTCCACAAAATAATCCAAACTAAGATGGAAACCAAAATTCAGAATGATTTTATCACATAATTTTCCAAGATAAATTTTAACATTTATCTCCAAAAAACATCAACCACTCTTAATGTATCATACAAAAAATTAATTAACCTAATCATATTTTATCCATGGAATGTTAATAACTTCCAAAAGTAACCGTAATCCCCATATGTCCAAAATAAAAACATAAATTTTTCCAAAATAGAATTCAACCATTACTCCTCCAATGAAATCCCATAGTATTCTATTTTACTTAGGCATATAGTTTTCTTAATAGATTGAATATCTTCCCAAATAAGATTTATCACTTTTTCATCAATTCATTTTCCTATACTAAGGATATCCAATTGAAAAAAAATTGTTCCCAAATTAAACATATTCTTAATCCATAAAAACATTTAACTAATGAAAATACGTCATACTATCCATAGACATCAAGAAGGTCAGTGGTATGTGAAAAATCTTTATAAATCATTAGTTAAGGGTTCGATTCCCATGGTCTTGTCTGACATGACGTGTTTTCACCCTTCCTGCAGGTTGTCTTTCTTCTAAAACTATAAAATTCTTAAAACATTCCCCGAATGAGAAAAATCTTCAAAAATAACCATAACATAATTTAACCTCAATTTTATCTCATGCCTTTCATTTTTCATCTCAAAATGTAATAAACCATAATGTCCTCAATATCCAGGATTATATGAACCCTAATGATTTTTTATAATTATATCCATAATAGAAAAGGTAATTCTTCCTCACATAGAATTTTTACATAAAAAATTTCAGGGTTACACATATGATTATTCTAATGTAATCCCATCAAGAAAAGAGAATTAATAATTTTAAACATTTAATTACCCCATAGTTCTAACATAACTCTCAGATTTCTTAAATGTTGAAGTATTAATCATCCCATATTCTTCATGATCCCTTAACCATGTTTTTCATACTTATTCCATAATACTAATTTCCTCCAAACAAAATCATGTATCACATCCTATGATTCAGTAATGTCAAAACATGTGATAAGAAATAATCCATATATTTGATAGGTTATTTTCAGTTTCCTCATCCTAAACTAGAATGGTATTAGGTATTGGTAAACATATATTTTTATGGTACTACTGATCCCATTCCCAAACCTTCTTCATAGGATATATATTTTCATAATGACCATGCACACCATATTTAAAACAATAAATTGATCCTTCATAAATAACATGTATCCCTTTCACAGAGTCAATTGTGTGATACTTTGTTTCCATGGATGGTTATTGCTTTATAAACATCATTACCACATCTATAACATCTTCTCTTCCATTTGAATCATTCTCCTAGGTGTTTCTTTCCACATCCTTGACACATAGGTTTTTAAATATAGTTAACTTTATGATTATTACATAATCATCTATAGGGATTCGTTTCTAGCATATATGATGACATAGAAAAATCACCAAGATTCAAGTGGTCAATCATGACTCTATATAGTTGTCTTATAATAACCACAATAATTATAATTGCATCTCCCATTTCATTCATTTTCATATACAAAAACTCACCATAGTTTCCTTCAAATCCATTTCTTTTACATTAGTATCTACTAGATCAAATTATTTACTAAATCCAAAAAGGGATAGTGTGAATATATATATAAAATCATCATATATTATCAAATGAGTAGGATAAAAACTAAGATATACTTATTCATGTTATCTCAAACACATTCAATATTTAAAAAATAAATTTGAATCTTCCTAATATGATAACTATTTTGGTTATAAAAAAATTACACTTATTCTTAAATAACACCATATCCTCTAAAGATATCTAAATGACCTATGCTGGCAACTATAAGTCACCAACCTAAATGCTACATAATGTTAAGATAATTCATTACTTTGACTTTAAATAACATCAACGATCTTTTCACATCTATAGATTTAGAGAATTAGATCATAATTCATACATAGCAACTTTAATATTACATGTAGACACTTATACTCACTATCTAATTATTTCAAAAAACAAAAACTCTTAAAAATAAACATGGTATCATTTCACGTTTTAACAGAAAATATTTTCCGTGATCTTATGCTTGACTGTATTTTTATTTATGTCCTGTGAAAAACATTTCAAAACATGGGATGATCATAAAAATAATAGTAATGGATACACAAAGAAGGAAAACTATTAGACATGGGAAAACATGAAATCCATGAATACATTATCAAAAAGTAATAATTTTCACCTTTAAGAATTATTAAATATATATAATTGAATATAAGCTAATTGATTACCCTTTTTGTAACCAAATGATTACCATAAATCCCATATAAAGCAACATATAACATATAATGGGAACTTTGGAAATAAACATTCTTGAATGAAATAAACATACAGTTGACATCTAAACAAATCACTAGATGGAAATGTCATACGGCTGAATTCCATACCCAATGCATTGGAGGTTATAATGTAACAACTCTTCCATGTTTTATCATAGAACCACCATTCTAGGATTTATCATGTAACCACCCATCATTGGCTTATCATGAAACCACCAATAAAATGTCCATGTATCATTATATAATCATAACTCATAATATAATGAAAATATCAATATTTCACAAATAACATTTCATTAAAATCACTAGAAATAATTTCAAGATATTACAATATTCAATCCATTTCAAAAACCATTTAAAAAATCTAACAAAAATAATTTTTAATGAATGTTTCCCTTACCACTTTGTATCATTTGAAATAAATTATCATTTAAAAACATTCATGTCCATATAAATAAATTCTCAAAAACCATTTTGAAAACATGGACATAAAATAGAAGGTGTTAAATGAATAAATATTTTAAACATTTAAATTGATTTTTTAGTTAAAGAGTCCCTTACAATTTGGGAAACACTTGAATAAAAATAATTAAGGACTAAATTAAGAAGATATTTAAATATAATGAGAATATTACAGTTCATTATATAAAGAGTCAAAAGGGCTTTATATACTCATTATAGAATAATAAATGTCCACAATAACATGATATGCCTCAATGAAAGGAAATTGAGATGAAATCCCCTACAAAGATCATATCATCAGATTAAGGATAAATCAATGACATAGTTATGTGTGTATAATATATATTCTGTAAATATAAGAGGATTTTCAGTATAGAAAATTCATAGGTCATTCACATATATTCTTGAAAAAACCCAATGACAGGAAAATTTAACTCAAGAAATATTGAGTTAATATTTCCCTTACAAAGATAATTTTGTAAATAAAATAGATCTACTTTGTCTATTTACTGTAATTACACATAAAATAAATTATAAATACAAGACAATATGTCAAAATTTGTTTCCCCTGTAATCATATAATGACATAATAATGATGTACAAGATTAACACAATGAATGGAATTTGGGTTAAAAAGTTCCCTTACAAAGATCATATAAATGATGTAATAATTTATCAATGGGTAATTTTGATTAGAAATAGTATTTACAAACAAAGTGTAGTGGAAATTAGAAAATAAATTAATAAAAAATTATTCAACACCTAATCTTGGCATAAAATAGTCAATAAAGTATGCATAAAACCAAATGAGTGGAAATTGAGTATAGAAATTCCCTTACATTAAGCCCGACTCGTCATGTTCAATCGTTATATTCATGAATAATAAATATAGTTTAATTAAAAATTTCTTGAGAAACATGTTCAAGGTTATTTTTACTTTTATATCACTTATTAGTATATTATAAAAATTGCATAATTATTTATGTTCATGTTGGTCGTTTTGTCGATATTCGGTACTTTAGTCGAAAATGAACTTGTTTTGATGTAAATTGCCAATAATGTAAAAATTATATAATCTCCATAATATTATTCATGATTTATGTATCATATATATCCATTATATATGTATTTATAATTTTTTGATACATTTTTAGAAGAGAAATGAAATGCACCATCCATGGAGACGGTAGGCCGTATGTACGCATGAATGCTACATTTACTTATTATTCATATTAAAAGAATAAAAACAAAATCATAAATAGGTATATTATAATTATATAGTTATATATATGTCATATATATTACATATTTTCATTAATTCCATCCTTTCTACATTCCATGTATGTTATGAACAAGTCATGTCACTTTGAGGGGGCAGAAATCTGCACTTCTTCAAATGAAATTATCGTATTTACACATTATAGAAAGCATAAATGTATGTTTTGAATAAAAATCCAGAATAATAGATAAAATATAAATATTATATATATAAATTATAAATTATTTTTCGTCTTAATGGCCACCATCAGAGGTGGTTGAAGAAAAGTGAACAATCATCATTTCGTGAGGTAGTAGTTCACCATACATAGAAATAGTATGTCTGTATCCATTATATGGAGGTGTGTGCAATTTTATTTCAAATAATTATAATAAAAATATCCTAGTATATTTTTTATATGTGTATTTTATGTAATAATATAATAATAAGAGCATATGGAGTGCAGAAGGAAAATAATGGAAAGGAACTTGAGAGATGACGTTACCTCTAAATCGGGTAACATATTTTGATTTGAGCCAAAAGGATTTCTTGAATTTCCTTCTGACCATTGTAAGGATTATAAGAGTAAGGTATAGATTTTTTGAGCTAATTTTATCCGAATTTTTATTACCCATGGGGCTTGAGAGGTGTGAGTAAGTGGGTAGAGGTGGTGACCATTTATAATAATGGGGATGGGTACATTAAGAATGTCCTGAAATATTATTTTATTATAAATTTATTTAAGAATTATAATTGTTAAAAGGTGATATAATTTGTGACTATGAAGAGTATGGGTTGAAATCATCTCAAAAAATTGGGTTTAGATAATTTTATGTCATAAAAGTAACCTTATCTTTAAGCTTTAACCCTTACTTTGAAACATTAACTCTTACCATGTATTCTTGTATTTTCAAAATATATGGTTACTATAGTTACTATAAAATGAAAATTGAACTAAAATTGGATATTTATTGGAATTTTTAACATTATATAAGTCATGTGAGATAATATTCGTTTTTTAGAACAATAATATCATATAATAAAATACCAATTGTTTTAAAAAAAATTCTGTAAACTTTGAGTTTATTTAGTAATTGATTTTTTTTAATGTTTTAACAATGTGAATCATTCAAAAAAATGAATTAACTAATACCTTATATGTCAATTTAATCCATAAAATTCTTGGATGTCATCAAAATGATCAAATTACTTTTATTTTAATATTTATAATATCATTTGTTTGAATATTACACTAATAAGGTAATCCTTGCATCATCATTGTGTCATAAATATATTTATTTATATAATATCTAAAAATTATAAATAAAATACCATTATGTAATAAATATTTTTATCTTTATAATAATTATTTATACTCTAAGTAATCATTTATATGAACCAAATTAAAATTGTATTAGTTAATAGATAAATGTTTATGTTACATTTCTCTTTTCATTAATTTTTTTTTATAAAAGGTCATCATCACACCCAAGTGGCTCCATGGGGTCCTAAAATCAACCAAAGGATCCCATGGTCAGCCATATCATATCTAATAGGATTATGTCATGTGTTAAAGTAGTTTTTTATATTATAATATTATTTTTACCCACATTTACCTAATTTATCATTTAACCATGGAAAATAAAAATAATTACTAAAGTTACTATTCATAATGTTAAAAAATAAAAGGTACATATTTAACCAATTTAGACCGTATTATTAGAAATAAGGAATCCATTTATCAACATTCAAAAGACAAAAGTTACAGTAATTATTTTAAAATTTATCCTTGTTGTCAAAACTAGAAAGCATGTTTTTAAGAAGTAAAAGCTATCAAAAGATTTACATGTGTTTATGTCAAATTTCAGTGTAAAACTACGTCCAATTACCAAAATTAGATAGAATGATACAACTTTAATTGAATTAAGAATTAAAACCAAATAAAATTATGAGCTAACTATATAAATAAATTAGATGAGAATGCAGTTTTGAATTAAAATGCAGTATTTTTCACTATTCATAAAAATATGGATTTTATCAGAAAAATACCTAAATTTAAACTGAATTAAAATTTGATGTCACGATTATAAAGAAGAATTTTATTTTATCAAATATAATATATAAATGTGAAGAAAAACTATTTTTAAAAAGTGCTCGTCATCAAAAGGTGGTAAAACAAACTTTTAAAATTATTAGACTATTTTATGGTTTAAATTAGATTCATTCTCATTTTAAGCCTCTAAAATTCTTTGGATAAATGTAAAAAAAATTAAAAATATGTAAAATAATAATATAGTTAATTCTGTTCATTTATTCCAATATATTGTCTTGGCGTTAACTAAAATTTAAGATAATAATAATATTATTCTGTTATTTTTTGGTATAACTCAGTGTTGTGTGCAACATCGGATTTTGGAGAAACCCATTATTGTGTGTCGATTACTATACCATACATAGTGTCACCATTAAATGAAAATTATTATTAAATTAAAAAATATTAGTAGATATAAAAATGTATTATTCTATAAATACCTTGGATTTTACACCAATTCTTGTAATTTCCTCAATTAGAGATTTTAGTAGAGCATTATGATCAATAATATCAAGTACTTATACTTTAACAAGACACATTTTCATAGGCTGGTGATATATAGATTCCCCCAAAAAATATATAATTCTTAACACAATAATATGTATATGAGTATCTCAAGCGAACAAATTAAAGTAGACAGTTTGATCCGAATAAGGAGGTGGAGGATCATAGTAGGCAGGTTAGGTAGAGTAGTCGGGTTGGGATGGAGGTGGAGGATCAAATTAAGTAGGCTAGGCAGGATGGGAAGGCTGGGAAGGGTGTGCATATTGTGAATGACTTATCATGTGTTCTAACAATACTAATTGCCCAACTGCTTGAATTTGATCACCCAAAGACTATTTCATCTGTTTCATCTTGTCTTTTAAGGATTATATTTTTGGATCTTTTGATTCCTTACTCTAACCAAAAATAATTCAACTTCTAACACTGACATAATATCCTCTAATATGGCTAGGGTATTCTACCATTCTTGAATAAGTGGCTAGGATGTCCATCCTACCCTTAGCGATAAAAGATCCCTATGTGTATTTCACCTGAAGATCATCCTGAAATTAAATTTGAAAAATTTAAATTAGTTTTTATTATTTATAAAATAAAAAATTCACAAAAAATAAATAATACATACCTAAAATTTTATCAGCTATTTTTAGATTCCTCTATAAGATAATTTTTTAGTTTTCCATCTTCTCACTTGTTTTCATTTTTATTGGTCAGTAGGAGGAGATTAAGGACCGAACATAACCTCTTGTGAACCACTACTAGATCAAGCTCTTAATGATTAAAATAAAATTTTCAATCATTTTCTGCTCCAAAAATGGATTCCCTCCATGTGATTTAGTATGAGGGTATTCATTTTTTAACTAGATCTCTTGATGAGATCTTATGAAGGCCTATTATAGAAAAATAAAGTTATAAGTAATCAGATAAATATATAATAATATTTACAATAAAGAATAATTATCATACAACTAATTTGTCTTAATGACGTCTAACAACAAATAGTTTTCCTGTATCTTCATCTATATACAGATACTTAAGGCATGGGGTTTCAAACTTCTTCTTTCCAAGAACACAATTTTTTTGTTAGTTTTATTCTAAAATATCACCATCAAACCATGGATAAAGAGACGTTTCTTTTCTTAATATCTATTGTTTCCAAAAAAAATTGAATGTCCTCTGTAATTGAAGAAATGAAATATGACATTTAAAATAATTAATATTCAAAAAATGATATAAAATAAATCTATTGAGATATTTTACCTTCACAACCTTTCAATGATAATTTTTCTCTATCTTGTCCATAGACTTCGAATCAAGATGTAAAATATTCATCCTAAATGGCTCTACATTGATATTTAACCTGTAAAAATAATTTCATTTTGGGCCAATTTCATTATTATAATTATCAAAACTAACATGTAATCTCTCGTCTCCATGATAAATTGTCAGTTTTTGTAAATGTGTAATATCACGCTTACCAACAAGAGAACATGAGTTCTCTATTGTAACATGATATGTATCCTCTGCTAAGGGGGAAATAGTATTCCTGCAAAAGTAATTATTAATTAAAAGTTTTCTTTCACTAAATAAAAGTATTACTAAATATTTAACAATATAATTGAAAAAATAGATATACCTTAGTAACATCTCCTCTCTCTCTATATCTGACATTCACACAGGCATGTGTAATGAAATTTTCTGTACCTGCATATCATTAGAAAAATGAATATTTAGAAACAATGATGAATAAATAAGTAAAAAAGGCACAAATTTTTATATTTCAAAAAAAGAAACAAAAATATCAATAATTACAAAAAAATAGGAAAATAATTTTGTGTTTTCCCATAGGCATTTATCAAGATCATTATGCACTTCATACATTATATTTTTCTTATTGTCGTTGAAATTATCTATAATTTGAGTAGTAGAGGAATAAGACTCATGTAGATCAATAAGGTCATCAACATCATTATCATCACCCAAATAGTATATATTTTTACGTGAAAAATGATGGAACACTAATCATTTGATGCTCCAATGACATAAAATATATGCTTTGCATGTGTCGCCATGACAAATGGTTCCTAATTGTAATTAAATCATTTTAAATCGACCAGTGTAAATCCAAAATCATCATGTTTCACTCAACTATTTATATCAACCCAATTACAATTAATCATATTTCATCAAAATATTATATAATAAATTTCCCTTATATTCTCAAGAACTATAAAATATTCCGACAAAACAGAAATTGGGTTTTTATCATTTGCACTTGAAAAATGAACTACTTCTGTGATAATCATTACACCGCTATTTTGAACGGTACTCTTGTCATCCATTTATTTTATGTAAAATGTGTACACATTAACATGAAAAATAGTCCACATTATCACATTGAGAGATGGTCCCATGAAAAACCATTTCAACGTTTTTGATATAGATATATATGTTCTCACTTTATATTTAAACCATGAAACAAATTCCTTTTATGATCAATAATCTACAACATTTCATTTTTTTATGATATTTTATCCTTAATTCAGAAATATATGATGAGATATATGATTGAACATCTTTTGTGTTGTTTTAATATTTAAATGTGCCTGCATCACTTCATCACATGGAATGAACATTACATTTAAGACCCAAATCCATCTACCTTCACTATCAAATTTCAAATGATGATATATAGGGAGACCAATATGCTCCACTTCAAACAAATAATCAGTACAGAAAAAAATCATATCTTCAAATACATACTTTTGAACAGTAGAGGCATCCAGTCAATAAGGATTTTTAACATATCACATTAAAATTTTCATATACCTTTCAAAAGGATACATCAACCATAAATAAATAGGCACACATATTCCTATCTCACACACTAGATGAATCACTAGATGAATCACCAGATGAACCATTATATCAAAAAATGTATGTGGAAAATACCTTTCTAGTTGAAAAAATATAAGAGAAGATTCATTATACGACTCATATAACAAATTTGGATCAATAAATTTGATATAAATGGATTTGAAAAAATTACATAACCTGATGAATGTATTTATAATAACTGAATACAATATATCATACAGTGTGTCTAGTAGTAGTTTTATCATCAATACATGACAGTAATGATATTTTATACCTATTGATTTTCAATCCTTCACTAACACGAAATTCTTCACATTTGAGGAATATCCATTAGGTACTTTTATACCATACAAACACTGAAAAAAATTCAACTTCTCACCGTTATCTAATTTGTAATAAGACGAAGGTAAAAATGTTCTATTTCCATTCATATTGAGATCTTACACCAAACATATTCCCATTACAATCAAGTCCAATATAGAATTCAATCAATATATTGTCTTTCCTTTTATGTCTAATAAAGTTCCAATATGTCCCGACCCGACCCAACCTGTGCTCGAGCCGCAACTACCCCAAGCCCATCCCCATAGGCCAGGGGCTATCTACAAGAGCTGTGTAACACCTGATAATATTATAAGAAATATTTTGTTTCACTACACACAACACTAGCTTGGCTTTCTTTTCACGAAATCACGACCTTCCTTGATAGCTTGTGTCGTACGCAATACCGAGTTTCACTAAACAACGATATGCTATTAAAATATTATAAAAACTTGCCGTTATGAATAGTAATAACCACTTTTTAAAATTTTGTATATTTCTTATTTCAAAATGGACTTCATTTTTGGATTTGGAATATTGAAATTAGCCTAGCGTGAAATTTTGGTTTTTTTCTGAAAACTTTCAATTTTTGATGAATAGTGAAAACACTAGGTTACTATTTAAAAATCCACTTTTTATTTAAATAATTATTTAATCTATTTAAATATATTTTAGGTCAAAATTTACACTAAATACTTATATATGTTCAATGTAATTCATTAGAGTCATTTTATAATAATTTAAGATATATAAAAATTTTATTGAACTTTTGACCGTCTTTTACCCATCTCCTAGGAGAATTTGCAAATTAACATGAAAAATAATTTTACCACTTCTATGAGTGGAATATCAAAAATACAAGAGACACGGTTGATGTTAGTAAGTAAAATGTGGTTCAATGAGATTAAAATAATGTTTTGGTGAATAATAACTTTTTACTTTTATTTACCACGGTTAAAAGTAAATAGGGTAATTAAGGGAAAAATGATATTATTATTACACTAAAAATGTCCTAATTCTATTGGATAAGTGTAATTCGACCAAAACCAACCTTAGGAATAAAATATGACCATTTAGGCCCACTTGGATTAGATTAGGACATTTATTATTAATTTATTTAAAGAAGGGTTAAAATAGTTAAAATCAATGTTTAATAAGTAAATAATTTTTAATATAGGGTGATACATAAAATTAATTCTACTATATATATTAATTGGAAATATAATGAGATTTACTACATAATGGTATTTTATTTGTAATTTTTAGACATTAAATATTTTAATTTATTTATGACACAAATATGATGCAGTAATTATCCTATTAAAGAAATATTGACATAATTGATGTTATAAATACCCAAATAAATTTAATATGAGAATTTTTATGAATTCCAGTAATTTTATATGTTAATATGACATGTTAGTATTGAATTAATTAACTTTTTTGAACTAATCATTCTGTTATTATTTTCACAAAAATCAATTACCAAATAGTGTCAAAATTGACATAAAATAGTTTTTAAAACAAATATTATATTATTAATTTTTATTTTATTCCTAAAAAACTATTGTTCGGAAAAATGACATATATAAGGTTATATATAGTAATAATAAACAAATTGGGGTTAGTTTGACTTGTTATAGTAAGTTTATTAACCTTATAGTGTATGAAAACAAGAAGACAAGGTAAAAGTAAAATTATTTAACTTAAATTGAAATCTAAATGATAAGGTTAAAATAGATACCTAAACTTTTCTAAATTCTATTTTATGAAAGTATTTCGACCCATCCCCACCTTAACTTAATAATAAATCAATTTTGAGCTATTAATAACCGAATATGAATTTATAATAAAATAATATTTTTTGTTTTTTCAAAAGTGCCCTCTCCTCCGTTATACAAGGGCACCTCCTCCCTCTCTTCCTCACATCAATTTGAGCCTTCATGCTCGGCCAAACCCTGAAAAATTCTCTTCCCAACTTCCCTAGAAACATCCTAGTGGTCCTGGTATTCTTCAAAGACCAATTTTGGTGCCCTAAGAAGAGGTCTCAAAGAGGTGCTTCAAAGAATAGGTAATGTCCGTTACCGATTCTTTCAAATTTATTTCTTCTTCCACTTATTCTTCTTTAGTTTTTTCATTATGAAGTAATATCATCAGTATCACTCAAATAATGATATTTTATTATATGTATGAAACAACCCTATTTCACCATCTATCCATCCTACAGAAAACGAAATCACCCCACATGGGTACATACGGAATACCGTCTCCACGCCGTGGTGTAATCTATTTACCACCACTACCTTACTTGGATGGGTATAATGGTGTAAATAATAACTATATATGATTATTGTAAAGTGATATTAATTCTGAAATAGTATACATAGACTCCAATAGAATTCCATGATCATGGGAATGATATCATTGCTCGTGCGTACGTACGGACTACCGTCTCCACGACGCGATGAGATTCATTCTCCATGTTAACCATTCATGAATGATTATAATGTATATATAATAAGTAATCATGAAATATATGACATAATGATAATAATATACTTATGTTTATATATATGTATTTCATCTACTTAATTTCATTCAATTCAATAAGGAAACAAAAACAGCGTTCATGCGTACGTACGGCTTACCGTCTCCATGAACGGTGTATTTCAATTCATTTAATCGATCTATCTTATATATATGTATATAATGAAATATATATTATATTTAAATCATTTTTTACATTTTGGAATTAAGTAAATCAGTATATAAGTAATAATATCAAAACAACAAGTCCAAACACGTACGATAAATAAAACGATTTAACCCAAAACGCTGCTTTAACATGGAACTTACAAGAGAACTGGTAATATAAAGTCATAAGTGAACCATATATGATTTCATAAAAATGAATATGATTCTGTAATAAGTCAATGAAATTATTTGAATCAATATACAAGAGGTTTGGAAACGTACGAAACATATCAGACCTAAGGTAAGGGATAATTTTGCAAATTTCATTTTTATCCGAGATTGCTTATTCGTACGTCTTTACTGGGGTTATATTTATCATCCATGTCCTAGATTTATAAAAATGTTTTCATGTATGTTTAAAGTCCTTTTTACATTTTTTTTAATTTTACCATGTGTTATGGAAGGAATCTTTCTTTTGTTTACCATACAAGGATCTTGTTGACTTTTCTGACAAAAGTACGGGACACTATTATTTTTAACTTATACGACGTGAATGGATTTTTACTTTTTCATAACGCCTCATTTTCATGAATATTACTCTACAAGGTTGCATGATTATTTTCAACAAAACCCCTTTCTTTTAAAATTGCACGACATTTTTTGAAAAGAAAATGATTTTGAAGAAGAAAGAATATTTTCCTCAATAATTCATTTCATGTGATTTTATCAAAAATATTTTCCTTCTAAAATGACTTTATTTAATATGTTTATGTTTCAATTATAATGTCTCCATTATTTACATGGTTTTATTCTTCTTATGATGAAAGGATATCCATTTTTTATATGGATTATGTTATGATGGCATGATGTTTAAGAATCTCATTCTATTACATGGGTTATGCTATGATGTATGATTTATGATTTTGTGGCACACGAAAGATTGATTTCATTATGAGATGGGTGGGACCTATATCTCCCTCCAATGCATTGGGTAAAGATTTATATCTCATGAGATAGACATGGCTGGAATGGTAAGTTAATCCGATTCAGTGTTACAGGACTGAAATGAGGAGTGAACTTGATTCAGGAAGGGACTTTGTCCACTAAGATGGTCTTGGTAGCAATGCCATGGATACTATAGAAATCATAAGATGTTCTGAATGGTTTCCACTATTACATGTTTTATTTCCATTATATTGTATCGTGGTTGATGTTCTATTATGATATATGCCTTACGTACTTCAACGATTTATGTCTTTGCTCAAGATTTTGATGTTTAAAATTCATGTTCAAGTTTTTTCTTCCAAATGTTTATGGATTGTTTTATGTTATCTATGTTTGCCCTTACTGAGAATTTGAGCTCACCCTTTTTATGTTTTATTTTCCCCAGGAAATAAATAAAGGTTTTAGGTAAGGAAAAAAAAGGGGAAGATTGTTATGGGAGTTGTTGAAGATATTTCAACATGATTAGAGGTTTATATTCCGAGATTCCAAGGACACTATACTATTACGGTCCTTGTGTGTCTATTTTTGTTATGTATTAAGTATTCCAAAAAAGTAATGTTATGTCCATGTACATCAAGCTTTGGGTCTCTACAGTTGGTATCAGAGGAAAAGCAGGTAGGAATGTATCCGATCCTTGGGAACACATGTGAGCGTTGGACGAAGCATGGCTCTCCGCCAAAGGGATTCATGAGAAAATAGCTGGCACTGGGGATGGTGGTGTGTCCTGCCCAAGGGGTGTAGCTTCCCCTGGAGTGCCCTGATAGGTATCAATTATAGTCCACTAGAAGTAATTCTAGACCGTTACAGTTGGTATCAGTGGAAAGGTTTAGTCAACCTTTGGAAACAATGATGTGAAACATTAGTGAGATCACTAGGGATATTTCTAAGGTATGTCTAGGGATGTCCCTAAGTATACGTATAGGATATAGTCCTAGAACTACGGTAACAATCTTAGAATTTAACCTAAGTTGTTAGATATTGATGGTAGTCCCCCTTTATTATGTTGTTTTCCCTAGCATGATTTTTTCCTCTCACACTATTCTTTTTTGATTTTTGACGATGGCTGGAACCCGAAGGAACCGTGTTGATCAATGTAATGGAAAATGCAAATATTTTTCTCCTGAACAAACCAATTTTATGGTAGATGGAGGGAAAAATCTTATTTCTATACTTACACAAGCTATGAATCATTCTAGACTTCCAAATGAGCAGAGAAGGTAACCATATTCTATTGAGTCCTTCATGAGGCAACGCCCACCTTCTTTCAGTGGGTCTTCTGATCCACTTGTTGTAGAACAATGGATCAGAACCACTGAAAAGATATTTTTAGTTATTCAATGTTCTGAACATGATAAAGTCAACTTATCAGTATATCATTTGGAAGGTGAAGATGATCAATGGTGTAATCTTATCAAGAATAAGAGGCCAAGAGATGAAATTGATTCCATGGAATGGGACGAGTTCAAGAACTTATTTATTAATAAGTACTTCCCGCATATTCTTCGAACTATTATGGAGAAGGAGTTTCTTGAACTAATGAAAATGGATGATGAATTTGTTGGTATATATGAAGCGAATTTTACAAGGCTTGCAAGGTATGCATCTGGATTTATCATCCAACCTGAAAGTAAAATTGATCAATTCTTCAGTGGCTTAAAACCAAATCTTCAAAGGGCATTAGCTATAAGAGACTTCAGTAGCTATGAAAAAAATTGTTTGTTGTGCTATAAAGGTAGAAATGGAAGTTGGTGTTATATATCCAGCTCATGGTTTTGACAAGAAACGAAAGATGGAGTTCAAGGAGAAATCTCATAATAATGGTGAAAAGAAGATGAATGTTTCCTTATGCTCAAAGTGTGGAAAGAAGCATGGTGGAGATTGTCTTAAAGGGACTAGAAAATGTTTTATGTGTGGAAAATAAGGTCATCGAGCAGTTGAGTGTCAAAGTAATGGAATAAGGGTTGCTAATGGTATGAATAAAGAAAATATTGCTCAGAACGCACCACCAACACATCAATGCTTCATGTGCAATGAAATGGTTCATTATACTAATCAATGCCCTAATCCAAGGGTTAATGATGATCGACATGAGCATCCACATAAGGCAAAGGACAAAGGGAAGTCACATGCGATCACTATTGGCGATGTTGAATATGACAACAATGTGGTGGAATGATTAAGTGTTTATGTAATGGGATTCCAAAATAATGTTGTATATAATATCATGGAATATTGGAATATTTATTTATTGGTCTATTGTGGTTCTCAATAATTTTATGGTACTGGTAACCATAGAAAGTGATTGAGATATTTTTGGAAAGAAGATGATATGCGCATAATGAAGGGTTAAGGAGAAAACGAAATGTTTGACAGTATTCATGGGCTCATGACTGATATAAGGTAATAGTTATATAATGGTTTGAGTATATAGAATTTTGGGGTTTGGTATGTGGAAAGAGTTAACTTTTGACAATACCCATGTTTTCACTAAGATTAAATGGGTATTCATTTTTCAAGAGGATATATGATTAAGGCCTTCGAATGTTTGGAATATGACCAATAAGACATATCTTATGATATATGGAGATCAACGATGGTATTAACATGCTTCTTATATGGAATCTCTAGTAATCGTTTTCACTATATTATGAGTGTGGACTGCAGTATTATGGATAATCCTAAAGATTGGAATGGATTATGTTGGAAATAAGTTAGTATTGTATAAGGATAGAAGTTTTTTCTGATATTATTGATCGGATGTTATAATAATGTAGTTTTAGAAAAAGGACAACATGCAGGATGGGTGACAGCTCATCGCGTCGGAAAAGGCTGTGGGAATTGAACCCACAACCGAAGTGCGACTGGCCTTTATTGCCTACCACTGGCCTACAAGAAGTCCCTGGTTAGTAGAAACTAGTTTTATTTTATTAAGAGGGGTGATATAAGAAGTATAAGTTTATTTTTGGAACCATATACGATTAATATAACCATAAGATGGACTTATAACTTTTCATAACCTTATGTTTGAAACATATGGAATGATCCATCATTCTATCACAAGATCTACTAACACATCATGAATAACAAATTCAACTTCATTTCTTTAAGGGCTGAAGTGGAAATTGTTCAATTCACGAACAACAGTGAAATTGTACCAAAATCATGTAAGTATTTATAATAATTCATCAACTTTAGGGAAATGATCTTGAAAACCAAAAATATTGTCCTAGTTCCCTTATATCCAATGAATCAGATGGTACCTTAGATCATCAAAAATCTATGGCTTTGTGATTTTTGGATTTTTTATAGCCATGTTCTTTACAACTCTCTATCAGAACATGATGGTTAGGTTTCTCTTCAAAATCCATATTTTCACCTATGTTCTCCTATGTGGAAACCCAGTGATTAGAGAATTTGGGTAACCATTATGTTTCATACATTAGTTTTTAATGATTTGTTTTGGTATTCCTTTTTACTATGTGGGTTTCTATTAAAGAAACTTTCGATTAGTAAACCATTTATAACCCCGATAAATTTTGAGGGAGAAATTCATTTTAAGGGAGGTAGAATGTAACGCCCTAGACTTTTTAAAGAAATATTTTGTTTCAGTACACACAACACAATCTTGGCTTTCTTTACACGCAATCACGACCTTCCTTGATAGCTTGCGTTGTACGCAATACTGAGTTTCACTAAACAATGATATGCTATTAAAATAATATTAAAACTAGCCGTTATGAATAGTAATAACCACTTTTTAAAATTTTGTAAATTTCATCTTTCAAAATGGTCTTCATTTTTGGATTCGGAATATCGAAATTAGCCTAGGGTGAAATTTTGATATTTTTCTGAAAACTTTCAATTTTTGATGAATAGTGAAAACACTAGGTTACTATTTAAAAATCGCCTTTTTATTTAAATAATTATTTATTCTATTTAAATATATTTTAGGTCAAAATTGACACATAATACCTATATAAGTTCAATGTAATTCATTAGGGTCATTTTATAATAATTTTAGATATATAAAAATTTTATTGAACTTTTGACCGTCTTTTACCCACCTCCTAGAAGAATTTGCAAATATACATAAAACATAATTTTACCGCTACTGTGAGTGGAATTTTAAAACTACGAGGGACACAGTTGATGTAATTAAGGAAAATGTGGTTCAATGAGATGAAAATAATTTTTTTGGTAAATAGTAACTTTTTACTTTTATTTACCACAGTTAAAAGTAAATAGGGTAATTAAGGGTACAAATGATATTATAATTACACTAAAACCTGTCCTAATTCTATTGGATAAATTTAATTAGACCAAAAACAACCATATGAATAAAATCTGACCATTTATGCCCACTTGGTTTAGATTAGGACATTTATTATTAATTAATTTAAAGAAGGGTTAAAATAGTTAAAATCAAAGTTTAATAAGTATATAATTTTTAATATAGGGATATAGATAAGGTAAATTCTACTATAAATATTCATTAAAAATATAATAAGATTTACTACATAATGGTATTTTATTTGTAATTTTTAGACATTAAATAATTTAATTTATTTATGACACAATGATGATGTAGTAATTATCTTATTAATGAAATATTGACATAATTGATGTTATAAATACCCAAATAAATGTAATTTGAGACTTTTTATTAATTAAAAAAAGTTTATATGTTAATATTACATGTTAGTATTGATTTAATTAACTTTCTTCGAACTAATCGTTTATTTATTATTTTCACAAAAATTAATTACCAAATATTGTCAAAATTGACATAAAATAGTTTCTAAAACAAATATTATATTTTTAATTGTTATTTTATTCCTGAAAATCTAATGTTACGAAAAATAGTTATATAAGGTTATATATATTAATAATAAACAAATTGGGGTTCATTTGACTATTATAGTTATTTTATTAACCTTATAGTGTAAGAAAACAAGAAGACAGGGTAAAAGTAAAATTATTTAACTTAAAGTTAAATCTAAATGATAAGGTTAAAATAGATACCTAAACGTGTCTAAATCCTATTGGATGAAATGATTTCTACCCATACCCACCTTAGCTTCGAAATAAGTCCATTTGGAGCTATTAAAAAACGAATATGACTTTATAATAAAATAATATTTTTAGTTTTTCCAAAGGTGCCCCTCTCCTCCCTTATAAAAGGGCACCTCATCTCTTTCTTCCTCACGTCAATTTGAGCCATCAAGCTCGGCAAAACCCTTCCAAATTTTCTTCTCCACTTTCCTAGACACATCCTAGATGTCCTGGGCTTCTTCAATGACAAATTTTGGTGCCCTAAGAGGAGGTCTCAAAGAGGCGCTTCAAAGAAGAGGTAATGTCCGTTACTGATTCTTTCAACTTTATTTATTCTTCCACTTCTTCTTCTTTAGTTTTTTCATTATGAAATAATAACATCAGTATCACTCATATACTTATATGTTATTATAAGTATGAAACAACCCTATTTCATCATCTATCCATCCTACGGAAAATGAAATCACCGCGCCTGCGTATGTACGAAATACCGTCTCCACGCCATGGTGTAATCTATTTTCCACCGCCACCTTACTTGGATTGGTATAATGGTGTAAATAATAACTATATATTATTATTTTAATGTTATATTTATTCTAAAATAGTATACATACCCTCCAATACAATTCCATGATCATGGGAATGATATCAACCCTCGTGCGTACGTACGGACTACCGACTCCACGACGCGATGAGATTCATTCTCCATGTTAACCATTCATGAATCATAATAAATTATATATAATAAGTAATCATGAAATATATGACATAATAATAACACTAGATTTATGTGTATATATATATATTTATGTCATCTACTTAATTTCATTCAATTCAATAAGGAAACGAAAACGGCGTTCATGCGTACGTACGACATACCATCTCCATGAATGGTGTATTTCATTTCATTTAATTGATCTATCATATATATATGTATATAATGAAATATATATTATATGTAAATCATGTTTTACATTCTTGAATTATTTAAATCAGGATATAAGTAATAATATCAAGAACAACAAGTCCAAACACGTATGATAAATAAAACGATTTAACCCAAAATACTGCTTTAACATGGAACTTACAAAAGAACGGGTAATATAAAGTCATAAGTGAACCATATATGATTTCATAACAATGAATATGATTCTGTAATAAGTCAATGACATTATTTAAATCATTATACAGGTGGTTTGGAAACGTATGAAGCATATCAGACCTAAGGTAAGGGATAATTTTGCAAATCTCATTTTTATCAGAGATTGCTTATTCTTAATTCTTTACTGGGGTTATATTTATCATCCATGTCCAAGTTTTATAAAAATATTTTCATGTATGTTTAATGTCATTTTCAACCTTTTTTTAGTTTTACCACGTGTTATGGAAGGAATCTTTCTTTTGTTTTCAATACAAGGAACCTTTTGACTTTTCTGACAAAAGTACGAGGAGAATGTTATTTTTAACTTATACGGCGTGAATGCATTTTTTCGGTTTCATATCACCTCATTTTCATGAAGCATCCTCTAAAAGATTCCATGATTATTTTCAACAAAACCCTTTTCTTTTAAAATTGTATGACATTTTGTGAAAAGAAAATGATTTTGAAGAAGAAAGGATATTTTCCTCAAAAATTCATTTCAAGTGTTTTTATCAAAACTATTTTCCATCTAAAATGACATTATTTAATATGTTTATATTTCAAGTATAACATCTCTAGTATTTACATGGTTTGATTTTTCTTATGATGAAAAGATATCCATTTTTTATATGGATTATTTTATGATGGCATGATGTTTAAGAATCTCATTCTATTACATGGGTTATGCTATGATGTATGATTTATGATTTTGTGGCACACGAATGAATGATTTCATTATGAGATGGGTGGGACCTATATCTCCCTCCAATGAATTGGGTAAAGATTTATATCTCATGAGATAGACATGGCTGGAATGGTAAGTTAATCCGGTTCAATGTTACAGGACTAAAACGAGGAGTGAACTCGATTCAGAAAGAGACTTTGTCCACTAAGATGGTATTGGCATCAATGCCTTTGGTACTATGGAAATCATAACATGTGCTGAATGGTTGCCACAATTAAATGTTTTATTCCCATTATATTTTATCATGGTTGATGTTCTATTATGATATATTCCTTACGTACTTCACCGATTTATGTCTTTGCTCAAGATTTTAATGTTTAAATTTCATGTTCAAGTTTTTTATTCAAAATGCTTATGGATTGTTTTATGTTATCCATGATTGCCCTTACTGAGCATTTGAGCTCACCCTTTTTATGTTTTATTTTCCGCAGGAAATAAATAAAGGTTTTAGGTAAGGAAACAAAAAGTGGAAGATCGTAATGGGAGTTGTTGCAGATATTTCCACATTATTAGAAGTTTATATTCTGAGTTTCCAAAGACACTAAACTATTATGGTCCTTGTGTGTCTATTTTTGTTATGTATTAAGTATTCCGCAAATGTAATGTAATGTCCATGTACATCAAGCTTTGGGTCTCTACAGTTTGTATCAGAGGGAAAGGAGGTAGGAATGTATCCAATCCTTGGAAACACTCACATGTGAGCGTTGGACGAAGCATGGCTCTCCACCCAAGGGCTTTATGAGGAAGTGGCTGCCACTGGGGATGGTGGTGTGTCCCGCCCAGGGGGTGTAGCCACCCATGGAGTGCCCTGATAGGTATCAACTATAGTCCACTAGAAGTAATTACAGACTGTTACATGTCGAAGGCTAAACAACTCGAGGAGGCCTTTTCCTGGGTAACTGTACACACACATGCAGCCCACTCAATGCAGAAGTGCAAAGTAAAAAAGAAAATTAAATTAAAGTAAAGTTCAAACTGCTATAAACAGACCAAAAACGGTGCATTGAATTCTAAATAGTACAAAGTAATGTTTGATGGTAAACAGAAAAGAAAAGGGGCAAAACACTCTCCCAACCAGAAAAGTGACACAACCCCACAACAGGTAAGAAAAATTAATCAACTGGTTGAGTCACACACCTGGAACCTGACTACGACCACCATACACGGCCCAAGATCCCAAAATCATAAGCTCTACTAAACTCACGACCAACCTGTCGGTAGTCAACAAGGGAAGACCATGTGCGGGAAAATCCCAAGTAGGGTTGAGTATAAAAATACTCAGTAGGATGCCCCCATGGTTCAAGGGAGCAACAAAGGAGGTACTGAAGAGGTGAGTAGTAGATCAAACAGGGAAATGTAAAGGATTACAACTGAGGGTGTGGTATAGAGTACATTAAACCCAACAAGAGGAAGGAAGTAGACTCGTAAAAACACAAGGATGCAGAAATGGTGAGAATATGAACTTCTCATAGAGTCTTCGCTACCTATAGCCGGAGAGTAGGTTCGTCCAACCATGAGAAGCAAGACACGGAAAGCACATGGCTTACCCCACACATCTTCGCCTCTCCTGGAAGGAGAGTAACCAAAAACCAAGAAGTGGGTACTAGAAAAAGCTATATACATATCCATATGATGAAACAAGAAACCCAAACAAGATTGTTAGTGGATCTCCATCACAAATCTCAGCCCAAGAAAGTGAGTGGCCAACAGTCCTAAAACTAACCACCATCGATGCCCAGCATCATGCACGTCTGCATCTAAATGTAAGACAATGGCCTCAAATCACTGTACCCTGACACTGTCCTCTTTGGGCCGCACTAACTAAACTGCAAGGTTTTAGGTTGCATCACAAGGACACGTCTTGATGGGGTATAGTTCCCCTCGTACATGAGAGTTTTGGGGAAAGTCAAACCACACCTCTTCACTATCACACAGTTGAGAGGTCTTCTCAACGTCAAAGATGTCACATCACTAACCCGTACAACCAAGGGTTCCGCTCTGGTAGTCATGGAGAAAATCCATAGAATATCCTATTAGAAAGGACTGAGTCTAAAAGAAGTTGTTGGGTAACCCACTACTCAACCCCGCTGGAGCGTAAACCTTAATAGGTACTCGTGTAACCCACTTCCTAGACTCTACTAGAGGGTAAAACCTATGAAGTCATTGGGTAACCCACTGCCCAATCTCTGATAGAGGGTAAACCCTAAGAGGTCATTGGGTAACCCACTGCCCAGTCTCTGCTAGAGGATAAAACCTAAGAGGTCATCAGGTAACCCACTGACCTGTCTATACTGGAGTGTAAACCCTAAGAATTCTATGAGCAACCCACTGACCAACCCCACTGGAGGGAAAACCCAACGAAGTTGATGAGAAACCCACTTCCTAGCCCCACTGAAGGGTAAACCCAGAACTGCTCTGGAAATCCCTACTGAATGATACAACACTGGCCAACAGAACACAGAGTGGGTATCACGCAACCACCCAACTTTAGAACAATTAATCTAGTAAATGTTCATCACAAATATACTTTGGGTCATGTCGAGACCTGGAACTCTTCTAAGTAAAACACATCACGGTAGATCGCATAAGGAAGAGATGATCTTGATACTCACCTAGGGAGTCTATGCCCATGGATCACTAGGCTCCGCACCCTATTGGAAACAATCTCCTGGGTAGAGGATCGGTTCCCGCATAATGTATTAGTCACAACGAATCCACAAAAATCTCTACTATGGAACATAAAGGGACATGATACTGAATTCCCACATGGCTAAAGGAAAAAAGGGAAACCCAAACAAGTCTTCCGATCAAACCGTCGAGAACAGAACCAAGGGAAACCACTCAACCCTGATAGTCTAAACCATCGTGAACAGATGGACCCTCTACGTCATGAGTAGTCAAAGGTACATAGTGTAGAACACGACATACATAAGGGGCCCACATGACGTGTTTCCCTATCTCATCTCCAAACCAAGTACAAAAACATTATCGGGTACAAACTACAACATTTACCTCTAAGCATCCTCTTATACTCCTAGAGTATACCTCATCTCTAGCCCAAATACTATTGTGAACACGACACCCAACATCAACGCGACGGGATAAACATAATTTTTCCAACCGGCTTCCTCCATGGCCCTGGAACGATCAACCATATCTCATCAAACATCATCTTTACTCACACGGGAGTGAACGTGATCACACGCCATGGGTTTGCTTCCAAACGCAGCAAGATGAACTGCCACCAGAGCACCTTTCATGCTTCCACATTTAATGAGATCTCAAATGGGACTCTGCATATCCAAACGGATTGTACCATTGTAACCCTCATGGAAAAACACGAGAGGTCAACTATTTACTCGCATCCAATAGACATCTGACTTAAAATTCGTTCAAGACTACTTTACTCCCGAACGATGTCACGTGGTCCCATGCCTCGGTCCCGAAAACAGTCGGGCACATCACACCATTGTGATCCCCTCATAATTACACATAAAATTGATTACTTACTCGCATGGAACAGATGTCCGTAGAAAAAGATTTATTTCTCCGAACCGAACAGGAGCGGTGCTTCATGGGACCCACATCCCGGTCCTGATGCACTACAAATAGAACGCACTGTTGTGATCCTCTCGAAAAAGTACACAAGTTTGACTAAACACATGTTCAAAACAGAAACCCAGTGAATAAGTTGGAATTCACCGTCAACACCCAAAATAACCCCCGTGTGTCCCGTACCACCATGCAGAATTAAAGCCGGAAGATTGCGCCATTGCAATGCCCTCAGAAAAACACCCATAATTGACTACTCACACGCCCTGAATGGACGTCTGATGAAAAAGGTTGCAAAAAGATGCGTGCAGTTCGATCGATGGTCCATGGGGCCCATGTCTCATCTCCAGTTTCAATGCCCGAAATCCCCGTGTAAATCATCGTCTAAATGCCAGGGTCACAAAGTGGCTGATGGCACTCATAACGGACTTTGAATGTGTCTGCACCATCCAAAACAAGAACCTCAGAGAAAAATGCTAAACCACATAACGTATGTGGAGCGCCACTGATCCCCTCGTCTCGAAAGTTAAAAACCCCTGAAACCATCTTAAAAGGGTCATATCGACTCATGGAATGTGTTGCCCAAGATTTCACATGAAAATGACACCGGGTCAAATTTTTAAGAGTGTTTTAATATTTGACAGACAAAAACAGGTGGGATGGGCCAGTTTGGCCGGACCACCATGCCTGAACTGGCATGCAGTTCACGTGGGCCGACTACCTCGCCCGGAATGGCTGGAGTCGATCCGGTTCTATCTCCACAGGACCCACGAGTCGCGGGTCCTGTCTGCAAGCCAGGGTCACGAGGACCTCGATCCACCACTAGCATCAACTGGCCAAAGGGTCAGTCCGCCCCCATGTTGTGCGCCCCAACTAGTGTCTCTGTCTCGCCCAGCCGTAGCGCGAACGCTCCGCCATCAGTGCCTCTAATGCCCGACCGCCTGCCACTGCCCGCTCGCGTCGACGCCCTCGAACCCCGCCGCCCTGGCCACTGGCCCGCGCCATTCTTCATTGTGCCGCCGCCGGCCCGCTTTGAGCCGCCCTGCTACACCTCCACTCAACTGCCCTGGACTGCGAAAGACCCGCCAAACCAGCTAGATCTGCCGGAAAACATCAAAACAGCCTCGAACATTCGTCAGATACCCGCAGATGCCTCTTAATTCGGAATTCAAATTCGAAAGGCGCGTCTGAAAGCACAGAACACATACTACGCGATTATGGGATTTTCTCGACAAACAGACATCAATTCGACACTAAAAATTGATCTCAAGGTTTGTGGTAAATTAAAATGGAAACGAAAAGATCCTACCTTGGTGGGCGTAGCCCATAGCTTCGCGAGCGATCTGCCGATGTCGCACACCACCCTGGGGGGGAGAGGATTGAGGAGGGTTGGTGAGGGGCCCTCCTTGGTTGAGACATCTTCCACCAGAGGAAACAACAAGAAGAAGAAGAATATGGTAGGGGTGGTTTTAGTTTTAAATAAAGAAAACACAATTAAAAATATTAATTAATTTAAACCCCCAAATTGACCCACATCTGAAACTCTCGAAGATGTCCAGGTTAAGGCTACCCTAGTGTAAAAACCACCTCTCAAGTACAACAGAGGTCTTAGAAATTTAATCTGAGCCTCCGTTCAAATGTTATATATTGAACGCCCGAGGCGGCTAAATTACAAATATGCCCCTGATGGCGTTTTCCACAGAAGGCCCACACCCGTGAAACGTACACCCTTCCTATGGTAAACAGTACTCTCCAGACTCAATGGTGTAATCAGTTTTCCAATATGAGCTATCATTTAGGAGTTATTATACTTAATTGGTCTTCATAGTGTGAACGCACTGAAAATTTAATTTTGGCCACACCGTGTCTTGGAATCGCACACCTTCTAAAGGAGCTGCTCTGGAATAACATTAAGAATATTCCAAAGTCTTTAATAGAAAAAACCGGGTTCTTACATAATTCCCTCCTTTAATATTTTAATTCCTAAAAAGAAAAACTAGGGAACAACTCAGGGTACTAAGCCCACACCTGGAACTCCCGTACCGAGGAGAAATCTTGCACAGTCACGCGTCTTCGCACATGAACAAAGGATTTGTTCTATTCATGTGAGGTCTGCCCTCGCTGATGACATGCATAGGAGCACACACACTTCTTCTCAGGTGAAACATGTGGGAGATGCTATGCACCCATACCAGCCATTGGGGTTATGGAAAGGCAGTAGGAAACCTCTTCATCCCTTTGCACGGTCTATAATGGCCCAAAGGCCTTCGGGGGTAGCCCACCTCTTTGGTCGAACCCCTACGTCGCACGCCATGACTGGAATCACCGTTTGGACCTAGGACAAAGCCTTTTGATTCCCTACATCAGAATATCAATATGGTGAACCACCCATGGATATCTGGTTACACAAGATTTCACATTCGATGCCCCATGACCCAGGCACTCTTAGATTCTCAGAAGGCGAAGGAGTCGACATCATCAACTAAATAAAAGTTTTCACACCTTCTACTCTACCAAAAAATGGTTACACCGAAGACCCGCGTCACCCTAGTATAAATTCAAGAAAGGAGCATGGAGAAAATAATTTCACACACACAGTCTAAAAATTATACTGCATAAAGTAGAAGAGTTATAGAGCATACCTTTTATAACCTCATGCTCTGAATGATCGTAGACATCCAAAGCTCGCAGTTGCCTTTGGTCCAAACTGTCACCTCCCGGAGCCTGACGTGGACAGCCTAGTGGTTATGGAAAGACCTCATAATGTCTTCCTCCTCTTCTAGCTCCTCCCACTCCTCTAAAAGCACTGAATCTCTATGTACTACTCTGATCGCGGTGCTGCCTCAATTGTGGTTGTGCACCTGCTACCTGCCCGGCATTCTGAGCATGCCTGGTCAGGCAGTCCCGTTCCAAGTGACCTTTCCCGTCACAAGAATAGTATCGACGCTCTCTGGGTTGCTATGGTGCCCTCCAACACCATTGTGGTGTATGACAATGTGTCCGAAACCGGTAGTGGGAAGGCCACCAGTGTCGAGGTTCTGTCTGTCGATGCCTGCTAGCTATAGTAGACATCTCGCCTCTTCCATGCCTACTACCACCACTAACTATAAACCATGATAGGAACCTCTCTGTCACTAGCACCTGCTCTATCACCACTGCATAAGTGGTAATTCCCAAGGGTATTACGATAGCATAAATCTCTCTGTGGAGACCCTGCTCAAAATTCCGCGCTCAGATGTTTCTATTGTGGACCATGTCCGGGTAAAAACGCGCACGGTATGCGAGACTAGTCGCATACTTAGTCACCGTCATCCTTCCCTGCTAATACCATAGGAGATCCTGGATCCGAATGGAGCATAAGCAGGCGTGGTAAACTCCTCACGAAATAGAAACATGGAGTCACCCATGAAAGTGACAACTCATCAAGAAAATGAGTCAACAGACTCCACCAACGCCCAGCTGCTCCGTGAAAAAAGGCCAGCTGCCAAAGCCACCATCTGTTCTGCCAGTGGTTGCGCAAGCCTAAAGAGGCCAACCACTGTCTCCAGCCAAACCTCTGCTGCTTGAGGGTCTTGTTCACCACTAGACCTCAGCGGTATCTATCGCGGGAACTCGTGAAGCACGCTCAACCTATGCTCAAGCTCTGTCTGCTCTGCTGGAGCTGTCTGTTTCTCACTAGGTCGGGGTGCAGCTAACATCCCACCCGGAGAAAGGGAATCGCATGATGGGTCATAGACTGAGGTCTCTTCACTCACTTGGTCATCATCATGAACAATATCTAGTATCCTGGATGGATATCTTTGTGGAGACATCCTGAATGTTATCAAGGAGTCTCATGGTCAGATGAGCATATATGTACATAACAGTAACAACAATGGGGAGCCAACTCATGAAGGATAGTCAAGACTCAATCCTAAGTGATTCACAAACCAAATTCAATGCAACGAGTGTCTTAGCATGACGAGTTGTCAAGCGGGTTATTAGGGTCCAGGTGAATGGATATGTTGGCCACCGCATCATCACTGGACTCCCTGGATTGAGAGCCACTCTCGAGACACGTTGACATTGTAGCCCTGGATACCAACCAATTCATTTTTTGGGACGTCCGAAAAATGTCCAAAGGAATTAACCACCTCTGATACCACTTTTTCATGACCTGAACCTACCCTAGCTCGATCCATAACTAACCCAAGCCCGGCTCCATAGGCCATGGGCTTGAGACAAGTGCTGATGGCTAAAAAACTCTTGGAGGACTTTGCATGTGTACCTATAGACACACA
The DNA here is from genome assembly GCA_963277665.1 of Viscum album. Taxonomy (NCBI): domain Eukaryota; kingdom Viridiplantae; phylum Streptophyta; class Magnoliopsida; order Santalales; family Viscaceae; genus Viscum; species Viscum album. The sequence goes on along the minus strand of OY728155.1, from coordinate 1,135,051,014 downwards.
TACAGCCGACTCAATGTAGAATTGCAGAGTAAAAAAAAGTAAAGTAAAGTGCAAAATTCTATAAATAGACCACAAAAGTTGCATCGACCTTCAAATAATACAATTTCATTGTTATAGGTAAACTGAAAAGAAAAGGGGAAAACACGTGCCCACCCAGAAAAGTGCCACAACCCGGTAACAGGTAACCAAAATTAAAATCCTGGGAGAGTCATACACTTGGAACCCGACTACGACCATCGTACGCGGCCCATGCACCGGAACTCCTAAGCTCCGATGAAGTCATGACCAACATATCTGTTTTCTGCAAGGGCACACCATGTGCGGGAAAATACCAAGAAGGGGTGAGTATTAAAATACTCAGAAGGATGCCCCGAAGGCTCGAGGGATCAACAAAGGTGGTACTGAAGTGGTGATCAGTAGATCAAACAGGGAAATGTAATGGAGTACAACTGAGAGTGCGGTAAAGAGTATAGCTCATCCCAACAAGAGGAAGGAAGTAGACTCATCCAAACATAAGGATCTAGAAATTGTGAGAAGATTAACTTCTCGGCGATTATTTACTACCTATAGTAGGAGAGTTGGCTCGTCCAACCATGAGAAGATAGACATGGAAAGAATGTGGCATACCCCACGCGTCATTGCCTATCCTAGAAGGAGAGTAACAAAAACCCAAGAAGTGGGTACTGGAACAAGGTATATACATATCCATATGCTCAAACAAGAAAACTGGAAAAGATTGTAAGGGGATTTCCATCTTATAGATCAGCCTAATAAAGTGAGTAGCCAACAGTCCCAGAAGTAACCACCATTGATGCCCAGCATCCTGCATGTTAGCCCCGAACTACAAGACAAGGGGCTCAAATCACTGCACCCTGACACTACCAGCTCTGGGTGGCACGGACTCACCGACACATCTTTAGGTCACCTCACAAGTATGCGTCTTGGTGGGGAAAGTGCCCCTCATACTTGAGAGTTTTGGGGAAAATCAAACCACACGTCTTCACTGTCACATAGTCGGGATGTTTTCTCAAAGTCAAAGATGTCACATCACTGATCGTAGAACCAAGGGTTCCACTCCGGTAGTCACTAAGAAAAGCCACAGGATAGCCTAGTAGAAAGGACTGAGTCTGAAAGAAGTCATCGGGTAAACCACTGTCCATCCATGCTAGAGGGTAAACCAGAAGAGGTCATCAGTTAACCCACTGCTCAGTCTCTACTGGAGGGTAAACACTAAGAGGTCATCGGGTAACCCACTACCCAGTCTCTGCTGGAGGGTAAACCCTAAGAGGTCGTCGGGTAACCCACTACCCAGTCTATGCTGGAGGGTAATCCCAGTGAGGTCATCAGGTAACCCACTGCCCAGTCTCTGCTCCAGGGTAAACCAAAAAAAGTCAATGAGAAACCCACTTCCCCGCCCCTCTTGAGTTACACCTGATGAAGTTGATGAGAAACCCACTGCCCAGCCCTGCTGGAGGTTAAACCCAGAACTGCTCTGGCCATCCCTACTGGATGGGACAGCATTGGCCAACAGAACACGAAGTTGGTATCGTGCGACCACCCAACTCCAGAACAATTCATCTAGTTGAGGTTCTGCGCCCATGTAGTGTGGTTCATACAGATACCTGGAACACTGCCTAGGGAAACACGTCACAATAGATCGCGGAAGGAAGACATGATCTCGATACTCTGCTAGGGAGATTGTGCCCAGGGATCACTGATCTTCACACCCTATTGGAAACAATCTCCTGGGTAGAGGATTGGTGCCCACATAATGTATTAGTCACAACAAATCCAGAAAGAACTCTATCAGGGAACACGAAGGGAAGTGATACTGAATTCCTACACGGCTAAGGGGAAAAGGGGAACCCAAAAAACTCCGCCAATCAAACCGTCGAGAACAGAATCGTGGGAAACCACTCAATCCTGCTGGTCTAAACCATCGTGAATATATGGACCCTCTACGTCGCGAGAAGTCAAAGGTACGTAAAGCAGAACACAGAACGCACAAGGGGCCCACACGACAAGTGGCCCTATCTCATCTCCAAACAAAGTACACAATCATTATCAGGTAAAAACTACAACAAGTACCTCCAAGCATCCTTGTATACTCCCAGAGTATACCACATCTCTAGCCCAAAGGCTTTCGTGCACACGACATCCAATGTCAGCGCGAAGGGAGAAAATGTAATTATTCCAATATGCTTCCTCTACTGCCCTAGCCCAGCCAACCATATCTATTCAAACATCATCTTCACACACACAGGAGTTAACGCAATCACTAGCCAAGAGTTCGCTTCCAAACACAACAAGAAGAACCACCACCAGATCACCTTTCATGCTTCTACATTTAATGAGATCTTTAATGAGACTCCTCACATCCAAACGGATCATACTGTTGTAACCCTCACAGAAGAACATGTGATATAAAATATTTATGCTCCTCCAATAGGCATCAGATGTAAAAGTCATTCAACAATACTTTACGGCCGAACGACGTACCGTGGTCCCGATCCTCGGTCCCGAAAATAGTCGGGCGCATCATAGCATTGTGATACCCTCGTAATGACATGTCAAATTGACTACTTACTTGTGTGGAATGGATGTATAGAGAAAAAAGATGCATTTTATCGTACAACACATGAGTGGTGCATCGGGGGACCTACATCTCGGTCCTGAAGTTCTACGAACAGATCGCACTGTTGCGATCCTCTTGAAAAATTACACAAGATTGACTAAACACTTGTCGAAAATGGACACCCACTGACGAAGTTGGAATTCACCGACAATACCCAAAACATCCCTCATGGGGCCCGCACCACCATGCAGAATTAATGCGGGCAGATTGAGCCATTGCAATGCCCTCAGAAAAACACCTAAAATCAACTTATTGCACGCCCTGAATAGATGTATGATGAAAAAGGTTGTAAAAAGCTACTTGTCGCTCGAGCGACAGGGCATGGGGGCCACACCTCAACTCTAATTTCAATGCCCGAAAACCCCTTGGAAATCATCTTCTCAATGCCAGGGTTGGAACACCGCATATGGCACTCAAAATGGACGTCATATATGTCCATGCCACCCACAACAAGAACCTCAGAAAAAATTCTAAACCACTTAACATATGTGTCGTGCCACTGAGCCCCTCATCTTGGAAGATAAAAACCCCTGAAGCCATGTTAAAAAGTTCATCTCAACTTAAGGAATGCTTCGCTGCATACGACATGCGTATCAAACACCTGGTCAAATTTTTAGGTGCATTTAAATATTTAATGGACCAAAACAGGTGGGTCGGGCCGGTACGGCTAGCCCACCATGCCTGAACCAGCCCGCAGTTCACGCGGGCCGGCTGCCTCACCCGGACCAGCTGGATCCGGTCCTGTTTTACCTCCACAGGACCCGCGAGTCGTGGGTCATGTCTACCAGCTTGGGTCACGAGGACCCCGGTCCTCCACTCGCACCAACCGGCCAAAGGTCTGGTCTGCCCCTGTGTCGCACGCCCCAGATGGCGCCTCCGTCTCGCCCAGCCGAAGCTCGGCCGCCCTGTCTTTCGCACCTCTACAACATGGTCGCCTACCGTTTCCCTCTCACGCCGACACCCTCGAACCCAGCCGCCCTGGCCGCTCGTCCGCGCCATCCTCTGCTGAAGCCACTTCCTTCCTGCTCCGAGTAGCCCTGCTGCACCTCCGCTCTACCGCCCTGGACCGCCGAGGACCAGCCGGACGAGCCAGATCTTCTGGAAAACATCAAAACATCCTCAAACATTCGTCAGACAGCCGCTGATAACTCGGAATTCAGAATTCAAATCCAAAAGATGTATCCGAAAGCTTAGAACACATAATACGCGATAATTGAATTTTCTCAACAAACAGACATCAATTTTATGGTAAAAATTGAGCTCAAAATATGTGGGAAATTAAAATGGAAACAAAAAGATCCTACCTTGTTGGGCGTAGCCCGTAGCTTCGCGAGAGATCTGCTGAAGTCACGCACCACCCTGGGGAGGAGAGGATGGAGGAGGGTTGGTGAGAGGCTCTCCTTGGTCAAGACTTCATCCACTAGAGGAAACAAGAAGAAGAAGAAGAAGAAGGGAGTGGTGGTTTTAGTTTTAAATAAATAAAACATAATTAAAAAGTTTAATTAATTTAAACCCGAAAATTGACACGCATCTGAAACTCTCGACGGCGTCAAGGTTAAGCCTCCCCTAGGGTAAACACCAACTCTTGAGTATAACAACATTCTCATAATTTTAATCTGAGCCTTCGTTCTAATGTTATAAATTCAATGCCCGAGGCTGCTAAATTAAGAAAATGCCCCTTGTGGCGTTTTCCATAGAAGGCTCGTGCGTGCGAAACGTACACTCGTCCAAGGGTAAATGGCATGCTCCCGACATAATGGTGCCCTTTGTTTTCCGATTCGAGCTACCGTTTTAGAGTTATTCTGCTTAATTGGTGTTCCCAGTGTGAACGTACTAAAAATTTAATTGCAGCCACACCGGGGCTCGGAATCACATGCTGTTTGAAGGCGCTGCTCTGGAATAACATCAAGAATATTGCAATGTATTTTATTGCAAAAAACAGGTTCTTACACATTCAAAATGTCACATTTATTTCCCCTAACATGAATAACCTTAATGTTATCTTTTATATCTAAAAATCACAAATAAGGTTGTTCAAAAAAAGGTCTATCACTTCCCAATATTTTTTTGAAGACCAGAAATACATTTATTTCCAAAAATTGAATCAATATTTTTCACCCTATTTTAATAATCATCAAATGACAATGGTTATGGGGGAAGATTGTATTTCTATACATCGTTAAATTCATTTTTCAATCTACAATAAGAATGATCAATTTTCAAAAATCATCGATGTCCCATGTACAATGTCTTTCTTCCATTCTTTAATTAATAATATGAAGTATCTTCTTCACAAATTGGACATGATTTTTTCCCATAATAATGTATCCACATATGTTTCCATTTTCATGAAAATCATTTATAATGAACATTATCATAGTACTCAAAAAATACTCTTTCTTCTATGCATCAAAAACATTATTACCTACCTCTCATAAATGTTTTGAATCAGTAATCAATGGTGAAAGATAGACATTGATATTGTTAGTTTCATAGTCTCTGATATGAATTCATTTTAACTTTAAACACTCTCATTCATAGATTTCTATCTTCACATCCAGAATCTGGAAATCATTTATCAAATCTATTCAATTGTGATGAGTCAGCAGGGTGACGTAATTTACTATTAGAGGGGAAATCATCTGAATTACATCTTATCATTTTTTGCTTCAATTGAATTTTAAAATAGACGATTCTAATGAGGAATTATTGGAAGGTACACAATTTTTTTCTATGAGATTTGATTTCAGTACCTAATAATGAATCAGAGTTAATTTAACAGAATTATATAAATTGATTATTGGAATAAATTATTTTATTTTTCATGAGGTTAGATGCCAGTACCTGAGTATGAGTTTGAATTTACTTTTGTATTCATATTTGTTGGGACCACTTTGTGTATAAGTTGTATTTTTTGTCAACTGGTGTCAATAATGGTCAAAATGAATAAGGGACTCCAAATTGAATAGAAATTTCTTGAAGTAACGATGTCTGAATTTTTTTTGGATTCATAGCATTGGATTCCACGCTTGGGAAATTCTATATGTTGTTACAAATCATACGATTGATGCACTGACCATTAAATATCAAAGAACTTTTATCATGTGTGAAAAAATGTTTATAACATTGATCTAGAATCCTTATTTGGATGAGTGATGTACTTTGGATTTAATAATCCAAAAATAAAATAAGGTAGAAGAAGGGAGTGGCATAACTTGGCCCTTACAGGTGGTATCCATGCATGAGGTTGATTTGTGTTCAAATATTTCCATGCATTTTTGTATACTTCTTTTTATACTATGTATTTATTATGTGGCTTACAAAATAAAATGGGGCTATCCCATGAGATATCCACCCCAGCCTCAACCCGAGGCACATGCAGGACCACAGGGGGTCGACCGTGCCTATGGGGAGGCCTAGGCAGAGCCAGCTCACAAGAGGCATATACGAGCCCTGTATAAGCCCATTTGATTGGACACATAGTGATCAACCCATGCATAGGATATATAGTGGGAGCTAAGAGTGCACCCTCAGTAGGGATAGGTGGGTGCAGAAGCGGGCCCCCCGAGAACTTGTTCGGGGTAGCACTGGAGGGGGGAGAGGATAATTCTGAACTTTCTTCGTGAGTAGTTGGTTGATAAACTGTGAGAAAACCTCAGTGCCTTTTGATGTGGATGAGATTTAAAAACATTATGGAAATCCTAGAAGCTCATCTGATATCGTGAGAGATCTCGATCGAACGCCTCTTCCTGCATCCTGTGTTATAATCTTGGTCGTTTGAGATCAATCCAAGCCTATCCCACAGTTGTGGTCTCATCTTCATCCTATGATCACATGGAGATAAACTCGACGCCACTGCTCATCGTCGCCACTTCTAATCCACCATGTTGGTTCTCCCAGCTAGCGTTGATATAGAGAACAACTACATGGTGATCATCTGATCGAACCAAGACCATGCATACAATCTATGCCTTTCATGCATGTGATATCTTCAAGGAATAATGTTCATCCATGTTAAATGGAGTTGTCGAGGCCACGTCGATTCGTGTGAGATTCATGCACGAGAATTGGTCAAACGATCTTGAATCCATGCACAATTAAAGGAGCCTGAGTTCGAAAAGAGAAATAACCCAAGGATCTAGGCATATCTTCACCAGCGGGTTTTAATATTTCTAAACCCTCAGAAACCTTGAGCATTCAAAACACGATTCCCGTGGCCTCTCAAACACGTTGTGAATGCGGAAGAGGTGCTTACCTGACATATAAAAGTAACTTCCCTATAAGATAATAGTTACTACTCCCACATACATGAGAGCTCCTGTTTCGAAAAAACAGAGCATCTCCCTGTGCATCATTCTGTGAAGAGAAACTAGGAGTCCCATGAGCTCTCTGATCTATAATGAAGAGTTCCCACAAGCCTTCAACATGTTATACACACCCTCTAATAGCTTCACAAAGAACTGGCACCCAAACACGCGATAGGTTTTTGAAAAAACCATTGTTGTGCTTCGCAAAAGCCATGCCATCATGAGCCAAATTCTTGGGGTATTCTCTCATTGTTCTTTTCAAAGAGGAAAAATCATGCACCTCATGCACAAAGAATATCTAAGCATCCTTGCTGGAAGAAAATGAAACGTGGGCCATCTTGGTTTCATGATGAATGGTAAATAATATCCTCCTGTTTTCATTTTTTGTATTCTACAGTGAGTAGGGGTTCATTGTTGAAGAAGAAGGAGATTCCAAGTGGTGAGGTTCATAAAACCATGTGTTTGATTTGAAGAAACCTGAGGGCTTGGGTGTTCCCAAGAGAAGAATAAGAATAAATGCATGTATGGATGTGCTCTGGTTGAAGGAGCCTGAGGCCTTGAAGAAGGATTTTTCAATACGAAAGGGTTTCACCCATTTTGGTTTGTAAAAACATACACAAACACCCTAACATAGTGCAATAAAACGAAAGAAAAATAAAGAGGAGGAAGATGCTGAGTGTGTTTTTAAATGACCATATACATTAAGGGTTTTCACACAAGAACGAGAAGAGGAGAATGCATGATTTCAGGCATGCACATTCACATGTAATGTTACCTAAATAAATAATAAAAAACATGTGTGTGCACTTTTGTAAAAAATAATAAGTAATAAAGGGAAAAAATGTTCTACATAAATGCAATATTCATGTTCACATGCATTCATGAACGAGAGATAAGAATTGATTCAGATGATGCCGAGTGAATCGATCTTCGCTACTTGAATAATCACATTGGTTTTTGTGATTCTAGCCAATAAGAGAGAATAGGTTGTAGTGTTGTTAGTTTTTACACTAAGAATATGAGTGAAGAAGTTCTAGTGTAGTTGGTTTTGAACTAGAAAAGAAGAGAAGTAAAGATGGAAAAATTGCTTGCCTAATGATTTGAAAGAAATCAAGTGAAGATAACTAAAGATTACCAAGACCAGAACCTACCTTTTTAAGAGGAATAATATTTTCTCCATAGGCAGTATAAATAACCAGATAAAGGTTGTATGTTGGACTAGGTCATCACCAGTTCATGGAAGATGATTGTTTCCCACCCCCTCTAAAGTGTAGGGACTCACACTGGCTAGAGGATTGTTTTCCTAGACACTCCACTACAAATTCATATCACATAATAGTGTAGAATCCATGCACTAGTCATATCCATGCAATTCATGTATGTAGATACTATTATTGAGTGGTGAACCATGTAAAAATATTGTTTGCATATTTTTAATTCTTTCTATTATTTTATGTGATTGGGAAAAGAGAATAAGAGAATAATGATCCTAACAGGTCAAGAGGTTTATGGATAAAATTTGGAATTGGTTTACAAATTCCCCAACACTGATTCACCCCCTCTCAGTGTTAGGTATATCCCAAACTGGTCCTTTCAATTGGTACCCGAGGGACATGTTCAGTTCTATTTGATTCTCTACAATGAATTTATTTTCTATTGAAGACTTGAGTTTCTTTCATGAGTTATCAATGAAGTTAAATTTCAATGAATATTTTGTTATCTCTGAGAAAAATACTATATCTTCCATGACCATGATGAATATAAAAAAGAAGGAGAAGAGAAAGTTGAAGAAGATGCCGCTCTTATCTACAGAAGTGTAAGCATCTGGTTCTCCATATCTGGCCAACATTGAAGAGACACCAGACATAGAATGTTATGATAAGGTGGATCAAGTTTTCACCAAAATGATAGATAAATTTCCTACCTCAAATAATAAAGTGGTATGTGTTAGTACATATGGAAAATATTATCATTATGAAAATGTTGGCCAAAGTGGTGATGATCAATCTACAACATCTCAAGAAATATTATTTGATAGATTAAGAATTATTCTGCAAGGTATTCTTGAAGAGATTATGTCCCTAGTTTGTGGAGTATTTCAATACATGCTAGAAAATATCACTCACCGGGAAGAAGAAACTGATGTTTTGGAGAAAGGCTTACAAGAAAAAAATATTGAATGTCCAAAACTCTCTAGAAAGGATGGAGCCTTTGAAGTAACAAAGAGGGAATATTAATTAAATTCTTCAAAGTGGCTCAATGATTTTGAAGAACAAGAGATATTCAATAAGACTCTAGAAGGGAAGATCCATGAACTTGAAGATGAGATAAAAAAGGGCAATGATGTCGAGGAGTTATATTTGGAAGAAGACTACATGAAGATCAAAAAACATGACTCTTTGTTACAAAAAAAATTAAAAATTTATGAAGAAGAAGTTGAAAGATTCAATAAGGCCTGTGAAGATAAGATGACTATGATTGAAGACTAGGAAGTCATCCTCAATATGAGATGTCTAGAATTGGAAGCTAGGTTTACAAATCTTGAGAAGACAAATATTGAGTCTCCACAAAAGAAGGGAACAGTTTCTTCCAGTATTCAATGCTCACTAGAGGATTCTATATTCAAAATACCTTCAATATTTGATAAGAAGATCATGGCTTCAATCAATGATCTATCACAAGAAGCTGAGAAAGTAAAGGTACAATACATACCAACATGTACAAATGTTTTTAAAATTGTTTCTACTAAAAGTTCAGGATGGAAGAAAAATTCTAAACAAGTATGGATGAAGAAATGTGATAATAATCCTACCACCATGGATATGGTGGACAGGGGAATGAGTGTAGAAGATATATCCCCACAGAATGAACAACATACCAAGAATAAGATTCAGAAACCTTATAAAGAAAATGGAAAGAAGTCAAGGTTTGTTGGTCAATGTTGGTGTTGTAATAGATTTGGGCATTGTTCACTGGATTGTTAGTTGAATCCCTTAAATGTAAAAGCACAGTGAAATCCCATATCAAGGGAGAGAAATCTAGAGAAGAAGAAGAGACATCCACAGATCCAGAAGCATCTGTATACAACCAACCGATTTGGAATGTTTGATAACATCTGTGATGTATGCAATGGGTGTGGTCATATGAATGGTACATGTTCATTTCAACAGGTACCCAAAGATGATAAGAAAAGAAGACCACGAAATCAGTGTAAGAATGAAGAATCGTCATTGAGAATAAATGAATATAATAATATGAAAAAACATTCTCCAGGAAGATCTCATGAAGGAAAGATGAGAAGTCCTTGGATTCTAAATCCAAGATAGTGAAGGGTGGTGCATCCAAAAGATCTACTAAGAAGGAAGCCACTTATAAAAAGCCATATAGAAGATTCAATCCTGATTCCTCAGTCCCTAATGATATTTTTGTGTTATGGCCAGAAGATTTTGAATGAAGGAGAAATATGGAAGATGTAGAGGATAATATATATGCTAAAAGTAAAAAAATAAGATTCTACATGAAGAAAAAGATGTTCTATGTGTAAGGTACAAAAAGGCTGGTCATACTGTTAAAGATGCTTTGAATTTTCTCCAGTCCAACAAGAATTCCTAAAAAAAATGAATGTTTCACTATGAGATTCTACTTCTTTGAATTCCCTTGTCGAAAGAAGATTCACACAAAAAGAGATGGAAGAAATAGTGAGGTCCACACAATCCCAGTTATCATTGAAGATCAGTTGTGAATGTGTGAATAATGGAGCATCTAGGTTGATAATATAATCTCAACCATGTTGTCCACATTGATGAAACAATAATGATCCACCTTATTCCCTTAAATCATTGAGTATTGTATTTTTTCTTATCATATAGTGAATTGAATGTGAGGTAAGCTCTCAAGGGGAGATCCTGAGAATAATTGGTGAGATGTATTCCCTTGAGGGGTAGACAAATGAAGAACCTACCAAAGTCATTTTATTAATTAGTGTTAACTTCAGTTGATATCAAAATTGAATTACTCTAAAGTTTGTTTGATGATCATGTCATTGGAAAAGGTATTTCATTTCCAAATCTCTCATCCTTGGTTACTCAAAGTAAATATTATATCTCAAAGGGGGAGTAACTGAATCACTCAGTGACATAAGAATAATGAATGCCTTCCAAGGTCACTTATCCTACCTATTACACCAGAATGTTTTTGATCCATTTGTTGAAGTGAGTACATGATTTTATGGTTGATTATTTGATATCACACTTATTATCCTAAGCCTGGAATTAAAGTGGAAACCCCTTGAAGTAATGTTCATGAGTTATAATCTCATGAGGTATCGGGATTTAGTGATTAATGGACTGCTCTACTGTCTAAATCAAATACTCTTGTTTTCAACACTGAGCATTGCTCAAGTTGACTTTGAGTGAAATGATTGATGGCACATTACTTAAGAATGGGCTGATACCCTCTCTACCAAGAACATTGAATTTTTGTCAATAAGGGGGAGAAAAGTGATACGAAAGAAGTAAGGGGATAGAAGATATCATTCTGACACATTCATTTCTGAATAAGTCATAAGGTATTGATAATAAAATACAAATGGAGAGATTGTTTGGACCACCTTGTGTATAAGTTTTTGTTGTTGTTAACTAGTGTCAATAACGGTCAATATGAAGAAGGAAATCCAATTTGAATGTAGATTTATTGAAGTGAATATGTCTGATGTATTGTTTTGGATTCATAGCATTGGATTCCACGCTTGGGAAATTCTATATGTTGTTACAAATCAGACGATTGATGCACTAACCTTGAAAGGTCAATGATCATGTATCAGGTGTGATACAATGTTTACAACATTCAGCTAGCATCCTTTTTAGGATGAGTGATGTACTTTGGATTTAACAATCCAAAAAGAAAAGAAGGAAGAAGAAGGGAGTGGTATAATATGGCACACGAAGGTGGTACCCATGTATGAGGTTGTATTTTGTTCAAATATTGCCTTCCATTATTTTATACATAGTTTTCTACCAAGTATTTATTATGTGGATTACTAAAAAAATTGTGCTATCCCCAAGCTAGCTACCCTAGCCTCAAACCGAGGCAGATTCGGGACCACATGGGGTTGACCACTCCAATGGGGAGGCCAAGGCAGAGCCAGCTCCCAAGAGGCATTTGCGGGCCGTGTATAAACCCATAAAAGTGCATGTACAGTGATCAAATCATTCGTAGGATGAGAGTCAGTGTTAAGAGCATGCCCACAGGAGGAATTGGTGGGCGCAGAAGTGCACCCGCAGAGAATCAGTCTAGGGCGGCACCTGAGGGTGGTGGGGATAATTTTGTGCTATGTTTGGGAGGTGCTAGTTGATAAACCATGAGAAAACCTCGGTGTGTTTTGATCTGGGGAAAGTTTTAAAAACACAAAGGATATCCTGGCTACTCATCTGATCTTGAGAGAGATCTTGACCACATGCCTCATCTCGCGTCCTGCATTACAATCTTTGCCGTCCGAGATCAATCTGTGATGATCCAAAGATTGTGGTCTCATCATCAACCTCTAATCACATGTAGAGTAACCCAACATCTTTTCTTGCCATCGCCACTTCTGATCCACCATGATCATTCTCCCATCCAACATTGATGAAGAAAACGATTGCATGGTGATCTTCTGATCAAACTGAGACCATGCATGTAATCCACGTGTTGCATGCATGCGATATCTCGAGGAATAAGGTTCGACCGAGTCAAATGGTGTTTCCGAGGCCACGTGGATCTGTGCGAGATTCATGCATGATATTTGGTCATAAGATCTTGAATCCATGCACGAAGATAAGAGCCCATGTTTGAAAAAGAAAACAACCCAAGAATCTCAGCATTTCTTCACCCGCCTGTTACAATATTTTCAAAACCCCAGAATTCTAGAGCATTAAAAATGTGATTCTCGTGGGCTCTCACAAGGTTTGTAAACATGGAAGAGGTGATTCTCTCACCTATAAAAGAAGGATCTCTAGAAGATAAGAGTTTCTGCTTCAACATAGCCGAGATCTCCTGCTTTGAAAAAACAGAGCATCTCCCTGTGCATCATTTTGTAAAGAGAAAACAAGAGTCCCACGAGCTCTCTTCTCTATGAAGAAGAGTTCCCGAAATCCTTCTACTGGTGATACACACCCTCAAATTGCTTTTCAATGTACTGGCACCAGAACACGCGATAGGTTTTCGTAAAAATGCTCGCTTTTCTTCACGAAATCCATTCCATCGTGAGCCAGTTCTTGAGATATTCTCTCATTGTGCTTTGTGAAGAGGTATAATCGTGCACCTCATGCACAAAGAAGATATGAGAATCCTTGCGATAAGAATATGGCATGTGGTCCATCTTGGTTTCACAAATAAAGTTAACAAATAACCTCATGTTTTCTTGTTTGTATTCTATTGAGAGTAGGGGTTCATTTTTGAAGAAGTATGAGATTTAAAGTAATGAGTTGCATAAAACTGTGTGTTTGACTTGAAGAAACTGGAGGGATTAGGTGTTTTCAATAGAAGAATAAGAATACATTCATGTATGCATGTGCTCCGGTTGATGGAGTCTGAGGCCTTGAAGAAGCATATTGCAAAAAGAAAGGGTTTCACCCTTTCGGGTTTGAAGAAACATACAGAGACACCCTAACCTATTGCAAATGGATGAAAGAAAAGGAAAGAGGACGAAGAGGCCAAGTGTGTGTTTAAAGAACCATATTCATTAAGGGTTTTCACACAAGAATAAGAAGAGGATAATGCATGCTAGCATTCATGCACATTTACACCAAATTTTATTTAAATAAAGAAAAAAAAGTTTGTGCACATGTGTAAAGAAGAAGAAGAAAGAAAGGGATGAAAAGGTTAAACATAAATGACATATTCATGTTCACATGCATTCATGAACTAGAGAGAAGAATTGATTTAGAAGATCATAAGTGAACCGACCCTCACTACCTGAATTATCACATTGGTGCATGTGATTCTAGCCAAGAAGAGAGAAATTGTTTTAGTGTTGTCGGTTTTTGCACTAAGAAGAAGAGGGATGAAGTTCAAGTGAATTTGGTGTTGCACTAGAAAAGAAGAGAAGGAATGAACGACGAATTTCATGCATACTGATTTAAAAGAAATCTAGTGAAGAGCACTAATGAAGACCAAGAGCAGAACCTACCTTTTTAAGAAGGAAGAAGACTGTCTCCAACGGCTGTATAAAGAACCAGCTAGAGGATTCATGTTGGACTAGGTCATCACCAGTCTAGGGAATAGGATTGTTTCACACCCCCCTCTAAAGATTAGAGACTCACACTGGCTATAGGATTGATTAACTAGCCACTCCACTATAATTTCCTATCAAATCATAGTAGATAATCCATGCATTGGTCATGTCCATACATGGAAAGGACGTAGCTACTCATATTGAGTGGTGAACCTTGTAAATATATTGTCAGGGTATTTTTACTGCTCTCTATTTTTTCATGCGATAGGGAAAAGAGAATAAGAGTATCAAGATCCTAACAGGTCAAGAGATACATGGATAAAAGTTGGAATTGGATTAAAAATTCCCCAACACTAATTCACCCCCCTCAGTGTTTGGAATATCCCAAACTTTTCCTCTCAATCTTACAGTGTTAAATTCCACATATAAGGTAGTTTGATAAAAATTCATATTATTTCTTATATAGCACACAATCATTGGGGAAAGCATGTATCTTTTTATACCCTAATCACATTGGTAATAATATTTTCTTCTCCTCATAATTGGAATATATAATATTGTTGTCTTTGAGAAGTATCTATTTTAAAAGCGCATGTAAGTTATAAAAACATTTAACACTCAAACCATTACATACTTTCAAGATAACCAGTCTCAAAACGACTGATAACACTATATATTTACTACAACTTGTGAATAATGGGTTTTCAGAATCTATATACAATCATTAAAAACATGTTCTTTTGAACAGTTTCAACACCTAAATCATAAATTAAATCTTCAATATGATCCTCTGTCACACTCTGAATATTTTCATCAACATTATCTTTTGAATTTATAGTACTTTCACCATGCCAGATCCAACATTTATAAATAAGTATAAAACCCTAAAAAATGAGTTGGTCCTTCATTTCTATGGATTTAAAATTTCACATATTAAAACACTTCACACATGGACAGGAAATCAAATAAATGTTTTGAATATTTATTTTAGAAAATTCAATGAATTCATCAACTCCATTTTCATATTCAGTAGAGGTTATTTGTAAATTTATCTAATTGTGATCCATTAAAAACCTGTTATCGCAATATAATTGGTGAATATTTTAAAACATATAAATATATATATATATGTTGATAAAATATAAACAAGAACTCATTTAATAAAAATTATTGATAATTAGATAGACAAAATCAGATATGAAACACAATTAAAAATAGTAAACTTTTTATTTTCATGTTATATACATTTGTTTTATTGATATTATAATTTAATTATTTTCAATTGTCTAAAATTTATTAGTTCATTTTACTCAGTTTTTGCATTAGTTTAGTGTAGTTTGTGTAAAAATTATTGAAGATTTCATTAATTTATTAATTTATTTTACATATTTATTACTAAATAGTTGGGGGTGTTACAACTGAATCTGACTGGTCATAATAGATATGGAATTCTAATATATCAGCACTACACCTCCAATAGATTGATAATCATCATTACAACTCTCATGTAGCTTCTGGTCAGGATGATGTAAAAATATAACAATAATATCCATCTAAACATATGATGTTACATACTCATTCATTCCATTTGGGTATTCAACCGGCAGTAATTGTAGAAGAATTCTATTATAATAAAGATGTAGATATATAAATAACAAATACATGCAATAGAAATATACCACATAATATTTTTTAAATATTGTACATCATGTCATTCTAATAAAAAAACACCATATGATAAATATTGTCTTACATAATCGTGGGTTACCTCCCTTTCCCATGATACCCACTCCTTCTTAGTTATAGAATCTATTATATAATGGATTTCCAATACTGATTTTTTATTATAAAATCAATAAAATTCAATGGTTATAAAAAATAAAACCACCATTTCATTTATGTAATATTAATACAAAATGGTAATTGAAACAACTCAAAAATACAATTAAAAGATAAATAAATTATATTTTTATTTAAAAAAACCACTTTCCAAATTTTTAGTTCAAATTTTCCTTGATTTGTAATATGATCATAATCCCTTGAATGTGTTACATGAATAAACACTGCCTATAAGATCTATAAGAAATTTATTGTAATAAAACATTATATATGAACAACACACTATAATCAAACCAGAGTTTGTGCCATGAATTGGTTTTCTAGTATAAATTAATGGGCAGTTGATGAGGTAATCGACGGGGATGTAGAATGGAAGCTACAGATAATGAAAATTGAAGAAAATCAACAACAATGGTTTTGGAGATCACCGGGTAGCCTCTGTAGCCATTACAATTCAGGTGGGATTTTTCATGAGCGGTAGGGTTTTGAAGATCCAAAAAATGAGGGTTTCCTGATCTCGAAATATTTTAAAATCTTTTTTTCATTTGTTATTGCAAGACACGATGCCAAAGAGTCTGGGAAAAAATATTTCATGTTGTTTTTTTTAAAACCAATGAAATATATATATATTTATATATATATTGGAGTCTGTTTTTTTAAATAACTGATGCCAAAAATACAGTCTTTAGTGATTTTTTGCCTCGGTTTTACTAAAATGGACACTGAAGAGTCTGAAAAAAATATTTTGCATCAGTTTTTACAAAACCCGACTTCAAAAATACAGTCAGCAGTGGTTTTTGGCATCATTGTTACTAAAAACAAACACCACAAATCTCCAACACATACTTTTTTTATTATTTTAAAAAAAGTAACGTTAAAACAATTTCTAATAATGATAATACAATCAGGATAGACAAAAAGACGGATAATCCCAGATATGGGAATTATGCAAGGATCCTAGTGAAGTTATATATGTCTGATGCACTTGTTGAAGAGGTGGTATTAACCATATGCGATGACACAATAAACCTCCTAATACTGTATGAAATGAAAGCATAATTCTATGCAAGTTGTATGTTCATTGGGAACTCGTTTTCTCGATATAGTAGAGAAGATTGTTATCTTGTTGAAACATGAAGGGACACGTTTTTATTAGTGTATAAAGAGGAAAGGAAAGGATACTTACTCTATTCCAACATTCATCAACATTGTTATTCGCTCTAATGTTGATAGGTTATAGAATAGAATTGTGACAGAAATCAATGCAACTGGCCTAGCAGAGTAGTTAATTCATCCTACCCCCTCCTCTATAAGTATTTCTAAGGATGTGAAGGATACCACTCTCAATCTTGGTAATACTAGGACTATATAGTATGGGATGTCTTATCATATGGTTATATCTATATACAATACGAGGATGGACCCTTTGGAGGATAGTCATGATAATTCTTAGAATTCTGATCCTACCCCAACTAGAAGCTAACCCGGATACCTACACATTAGGTGGTAAACCTAGATGCATTGTGTTGGGTTTAAAACCAACAGGGGAGTTGTGAAAAATTGGAATTCAGACACCAGACACTGCCATTAAGAGTACCCCAGGTAGGGTGGAGACCACAAAGGTGGTTTTATCTCCCAATTTTGAGAAGGTGACACAGACACACTGTGATTATAGTGAAAATGATATCACAAAGATAACTGGATAGGATCGTGTAAGTGGAATCCATCATGTGGGAAGTCCACATGAACATGATGTGCCCAATCAGCAAATGGAAGACGAGGACCTAACTGCATCAGACCATTAATCCTAGAAGATGAATGTTGGGGATCAGTAGTAGTGTCAGGTTGTTAACACACCAACTTATGGTCAATTTGGACCCCATACTATCCATCATGTTAGTAGTTTTACCATGGAGGGGAAATTCATAAAATTTCTTTTGGTTCGAATGGCTAGGACATTGATGTCCAGTAATGAATCACCAGATTCTTTTCATTCTATGAATAGTTTCACACCCATTATTGGACAGTTATGGACTGATGAGTCTAGTTACACTCAAACCCCTACACATATTAATGATTATTATTGTAAATAGGAAGTGGATACAGTTCCAAAGGATGGTAAGAAAAAGGGAGGAATCAAAAGGAATTGTCCATGTTAGCATGGCATAGGATGGAGGACCTAAAACTAGGGGACATTCACTAAAATGATGAAGCTCTTCTACTAAAATTACTAAGGGATAGGTAACTCCCTAATGGAAAATTCTCCTAGGCATTTTATCTTGTCCAATAAACCATCTATAAATGGACTTGCAGACACTAAAATGATACTTGAAAATTGGGAGACGTTCAAATGGTCCTCTTTGGGATATCATTTTGTCTCTCAAAATTCCCAATATGGCAACATGGATCATTTATGGGTTCTTAGGCATGGATGGATACAAATTTACACTTTCATATAGATAAACAAATGCATCATGGTTAGTTTCAGTAATCAAGATCACATTGTTAAGGTATCTCTTATCTATGCCTCAACATTTTATGTAAGGTGAATAGAATTATGGAAGGATATTTAAGATCTTTCTGATAAGTCTCATAAATGGGTTATTATGGGTGATTTCAACATGGTCATCACACCTAGTTAAAACAATAGTTTAAACTTCAATAAGACAACTACTACTTAATTTTCATCCTGTATTAATCAATGTATCCTTGTTGAGGTCCCAATAATTTGAGTGGATTTTACTTGTAGTAGGACCACATTAGATGGACGGAAATCTAGAAAAAATGACAAATTCCCTATTAAAATGGCTGGTATGAGTGTTTCCAGTTGGATTTTAGGCTACACTCTCCCCAAGCACCACTCTGACCATAATGTCATAATTTCAGAACATCTCAATATCGAAAGTATCACACCGTTTCTCTTTGGGATACTATTCTAGGGTGTAAATAAGTCATTTTAGAGGCATGGAAGTTAGACCCCAAAAGAATCCCACTACAGAGGCTTGGTAAAAAATTAAAACTTGCTAAGATAATTCCAAGCTAGTTGAGAAAGATATCATTCTCAAATCATGATATTGATATCCAAAATACTGAAAGTCTTCTTACAAGTATCCATAATAGATACCATGATTAGAGTTTTCCTTATAAGGAGGATTTATAGGCTCATGTAAAATTGGATGACCTTCTAACCAAGAATGGGAGGCTGGAAATATTTCATTTCAATGTGATATGGATGAAGTAATGGGACATGAACTTGAAATATTTTCATACGCTCCACAGAGAGAAAAGGTTTAAGGTTAGAAATAATGTCATCAGCATAAATGAACACTTTTATAGCTCTGGAAATGATGTATCAATGGTAGTGGGTAGTTATTTTTTTGATATTTATATGGATAATGGGTTGGAAAACACTTCAATGATTACTGGAAACATCTTCCCATGAATTGAATATCATAAAAATAATTACCTTGTTAGAGAACTAGGAAATGATGAAGTCCATGAGTCCCTGTTATCTACTAATATAGAAAGAGATCCAGGAATAAATGGATTTACAACGAAATTCTTTATGGGATATAGGAATATTATACAAGATGATCTTGTAAGTGCTATAAGGGACTTCTTTTCTCAAGATTATCTTCCCTATGGAATTAAATCAAATTTTACTTCTTTGATTCCCAATAAATAAAATGTTCTTGATATCAAGGAATTCAAACCTATTTCCCTTGGAAACACCACCCCTAAGGGCATCATCAAAATCATGATATCCAGGATGAGGGACAATATGAAGGATCTCATCACTCTAAATTAGTATGGATTCGTCCTCATATGATGTATTCATAATTGTATTTTTACAACCTCATAATTTTTTTGTATCGTAAATAAAAAGAAAAAAGATGAGATATTTTCAAATAAGATTGATATCTTAAAGGAAATTGAAACCTTAAAAAAGTGTTTTCTTCATAAAAACCTTACGATATATGGATTTTCAAACACAATTTTAAAATTAATAAGATATATTTTATCATATTTTAGGATTTCCATTTTAATTAATGGTTCTTGAAGATGATATTTCCAATACATGAGAGGAGTAAGGAAAGGAGATCCATTATTAAGGATTCTCTTTTCCCATTCTGATGATTATCTTGATATGTGTATTAATTACTTTTTCATGTGGGATTATAAAAACAAATCAATGTAGGGAGGAATGATCTCATCCCATCTCACTTGTTATATGTAGATAACATCCTTTTATTTAGTTGAGAGTAAAATGAAACCATCTCGTCCATTCAAGAACTATTTACTCATTATGAGGAGGTTCAGGGGTAGTCAATTAGTTTGGGAGAGACTTTAATTGTATTTGGTAAGGGAATAGCTATCAGTAAATAGAACAAGATTACTTGGCATCTTCGGGTGTGAAGGGGAACTCTTCCCATCAATTACTTGGTGTCCTACTATTTTGGGGTAAGGAGAGAAGAAAATTTATTAGAGGAATAATCTCTGGAATAATTAATCAATTTTCCAAATGGAAGGGAAAATACTTGTCTCAAGTAGAGAAGGCCTGCCTGGTAAACTTGGTTATCAATAGAAATTTGATTATTCTTTCTCTATCTATAGGTGGCCTAGATTTCCCATTAAAGAGTTACAATGCATGATTAGAAATGTTATATAGACTGGGTCCATTCATGAAAGAAATATAGTTACTATTTTATGGATGGAATATATCAAACCTATTGATATGGGGGGTATTTTCATTAAATATCCCAAGTTATTCAACGATTGACTGATTAGTATGTACACATGGAGATTATTAACCAGTAATGACCACTACCAAGAATTTGTAATTAACAAGTTTAGGAAGTGGTTGTGGGATGATTAATCATATTATCTAGGATCATCAGTATGGTCTGAAATTATTGTTTCATTCCATTATATTATTCACACCACTAAATTGATAGCCAACAAACAATCTGACTTCCATTTTTGGAGCACCCGTTGGCATGATCAACCTCTTCAAGACATTATGTATGTCCCCTCTGACATGAGGTCGATGGAAATTTCCACATTCAACACACATTAGAGAAAACTCAATTTTAACCCAGGATATATTTCAATGGTAATGAAAAATTACACATTCATGGATATTGAAAAAATTGTGTGGTGGCCTCATCAACATGGGCTGTTTAAGGCCAAGGATTATTATATGATGAAATTTGAGGCCTCAATCATAATTCCAATATGGATATCTCAATTCAAGGATAGTTTCATCTGGTCTGGGAGGTTCACACTCTTATGGATAATTTGGAGAAATAAGCTTCCAACTCATGATCAATTGAAAAATGTTGGGAAAATAATTGTCTCGGCCTTTCATTTATGTCTTCAGGGAGAGGATAATATTTAGAATCATTTATAAAATGTACCTATATAGGGAAGCTCTAGGAATTCATATCCTATACTTTTGGACATAATTTTCTGGTAAGTCGGCAACTGGATGATCTTCTGGTGTATTTCAGAAAGGCTGGAAAAAGTGATCAGACCCAGAGTCTCCTTTTGGTGGTTATTACTTCAGTACTTGTCTTGATCTAGATGATATGAAACACAAGCTTGTTTGAGGGGAGGGTACTATCTATACACACTAGAATTATTTACCTTTATAAAGAGGTGCATGAAACAGGAAAAATATAGAATAGAGCAATGCATAATAACATAGAGGATATGCAAAATCCTCGGGCTCCTTGGTGTTGCAGGAAAATCAAAACAACCTCTTTTCTACAAATATGTGAGCAGGATCCCACATATTGGAATGCATATAAAATTCAATGTTGATGACATGACTTGAAGCATGCCAAGACCCTCAAGATGTGGAAGTATTTTTAGGACATTCCATGACTTTGTCAAAGGGTGTTTTTATCAATATATTGGCATTGGAACTGCCTATAAAGATGGGCTATGGCCGATGATACATTCTATTCAACATGCTCTCTGTCAATGATGAACTAGTTTATGGATTGAATTAGAATATGATATTTTGGTTAGGGACCTAAAAGTAAAGACCAAGAATTTCCTAGGAAGGCTTCTACGAAAATGGATTGAGTGACTCTCTCATAGGAATACCTTGATATATTTTTCTCTCATGAATACCAGGATGCTAATCAAGTAGTAGATATTCTTTTAATGAAGGAAATTATTGAAAAAATCATGATGGGGATGTTCAGGGTTCCTAATTTATGCATATCATTGATAGATGATGACATGAGAGCTGTAACGCACATTCACCTTTGTAAAATCCCATTCAATGCCTAACATTGTACATTTTTTACCCTTTTATTAATAAAATTTTAGTACTAGACTCATCTGTACCATTGATCTTCTTGGTATACGTACCAAAATAATTGTACTAGAAAATGTTTAAAATCATTGTAATATAGTATTATCTCTGTTATTGGTGATATAAATTTAATTAAAATTAAATATTATATTTCATGTTTTAAGGTTCTATAATTTTAGAATCACACTACTATAACATGGATTTAATCAATTCTAGGAATAACATTGATAAAGTGTGCCCTTTATTAGCACTGATAATTGTCCCCCTTCATTACTGTTATAAAAAGTGTTGATAAAGGACCTCCTTTATCAGTGCTAAAATAGTGATGATAAAACACCCCATTGATTAATTATTTTTTAGCATTGATGAAGGGACCTTTGATCAATGATATTATTAGCGCTGATAAATGATATTGGCTTCGGAAGGAGGTTACAAAACCGATCTTTTTCAGTGCCAAGGAAAGAAATTTTAAGGACTGTTAAAGACCATATATGTATTATTGTTAAACAATAAAAATGAATATTATTATAATTATATATTTAATTTATAAAATGTATATATAAATATAAATATAATATAGTAATATTTTATTTCAAAAATTTATAAATATATAAATGTATATATTTATTTAAATTGATCATATTTGAAATTATATATTGATATTAATATTAGTTAATTTAAAATATAAGAAAATATTTTTATGTATGTGTATTGATGTGGATATATCTGTACATCTTTATGTTCATGTATGTGTTTTTATATGTATATATATGTGTTTTGTTGCATGTGTGTGTGCGTGTGTGTGTTTTCGATGTATGCGTATATTTGTGTCTATTTTTATCTGTACGTGTTTGTATTTATGTGTGTGTGTATATATGCATATGTATATATATAATTATATATGTATGTGAATGTGTATGTGCATTCAAGTGTATGTACATGCATGTATGTGTATCTATATGTGCATGTTTATATGTATGTGTATGTACATTCTTACATGTATGTATGTATATCTGTATATGTGTATGTATATGTATGTATATGTATGTTTGGAATGTGTATGTTAATAATGTATGTGTATGTATGCATATGTATGTGTATGTATGTTTATGCACATGTATGTAATTGTATGTTGTGTACATGTATACATGTTTGTACGTGTATGTTTATGCATATACACGTATGTGTATGTATGTGTATGTGTATATATATGTGAATGTGTGTATGTGCATGTCTGTGTAGATGTAAGTCGATGCAAAT
Organism: Viscum album; assembly: GCA_963277665.1. Taxonomy (NCBI): domain Eukaryota; kingdom Viridiplantae; phylum Streptophyta; class Magnoliopsida; order Santalales; family Viscaceae; genus Viscum; species Viscum album. Next base: position 1,135,027,435 of record OY728155.1, on the reverse strand, counting down.
GTATGTGTGTATGTGTATGTCTGTGTGTGTGTGTGTGTGTGTGTCTGTATACATATGTTTATGTAGTATGTGTATGTGTATCTATATGTTTTTTTATGTGTATACGTATGTATGTAAACATTTGTAGTATGTGTATGTTGGTATATGTATGTACATGCACATATATGCAATTGTATGTACATGCACATGTATGCAATTGTATGTATGTGAATGTAGCCTGGTTCACAGGCTAAGAGGGGGGATAGAGCCGGAGCCGGCGGGGAGCGGCCGATGGACGACCGCGATCCTTCTTCCTCGACAGGGCGGGTCGTGGTCAATGACTCGACACCGGTTATTGTTAATTCAAAATTTGTCTGTCTCGGTTCCCCAAATCAAGAGTTCTTTTCAGAAAAGTATATGAAGGCCATCTTGTTTCTAGAGGTCTCTGAGCTGGCTCCGTCGTCTTAGTTGGAGTAAGGATTGTCAACGCAGAGGGATGTGGAAGGCCTCTCGTTGGAAATGGACGATCTGTGGGTTTCCTTTCTGTTTGCTAAAGGGAAATCATTAGCTCTAGCATTGATATTTGTAGACATTCCAAAAGGGTTGGTGCCTCCTACAGGAGAGGTTTGGGTTTCTTCTCTGTTGTTTGCTGGAGCTATGAAATATTCGGTGCTACCCTCGGTTAGAGTCTCTATCGATTCCTATTCGAAGGATTCTCAGAAGGGCTTCCTGGAGAGAGTGGCAAAGGAATTATCCTTGGCCCGCAACTCTCCTCCTCGGTTGATGTTGGCCTCCCTAAATCAAGAGGAGACACCCAAAAAACATTTTTCTACAATGATGGGGAACATGTTGTCTATATTTGAGTAATCTGACAGCCCCTTGAAGAAGAAGGTGCTTCTCCCAAAGAATGTATGTTCATCAGAAGGATCTTCGAGAACGGTTACTCGTTACATGGCTAAGGAGGAGTGGTACATGGACCTTTTCTTCCCTAGATTAGTTAAAATTTATCAGAAGGTCAGATCCTCCTTGTTGTAATGGAAAATCTGATTATTTGAAATGCTCGAGGCCTTGGGGTGCAATAAAAATGTTCCTTCGTGGCATGTGAGTGCATGAAACATGGGGCTTCCCTGTTGGTCATCTTAGAGACGAAGCATGACCCAGGAAGAATCAACATCTTCAGCAGGAAGTTGGGGTTTGGAAACTATATGCATGGTTATCCAGAAAATAATCAGGTCTGGATTTTCTGGAAGTGATTTATACAGATTGACCTGGTGAAGGTACTGGATGAATGCATTGTAGTCAAGCTTGTTTTCAGTGGTTTGGGGATTCTTTTTTCATTCATTTATGCCAGTACAAATGTTGTGGCTGGATAGAGCCTGTGGGAATACCTTGGTTTGTTGGTGGGGAATTTAATTCCATTGTGGATATTTCCGATAAGAAGGGAGGCTCCATGATTCTCAATAACAGTATGCCGGTCTTCAATAGCTGCATATCAAGTAAGGGTCTCTTGGATTTGTGTTTCTTGGGGAGAGAATACACCTGGTGTAAAAACCGATGTGGGAACAACTGAATTTAGTGTAGGTTAGATAGCTGTTTGTCAAACTTGCAAGGGCAAGAAGTCTTTCCTAGGACCACGATCACTCATCTTTCACGCGCCCTCTTAAACCACTCGTCGTTGCTTATTGACTTATGCAATGTAATCAAGTGAGTAAAGGCTTCCTTTATTCAACAGATTAGCATTTAATGAAAGGATTCATGCAAATGTTGAAGGACTCCTGGGATCAGAAGGTGGAGGGAAGAACTTGGGTCGCATTTTCCAGACCCATCAAGTGCCTTAAGTACGATATCAGCAAGAGGTTTTCATGTAATCAAACAGTGAAGGACTCATTGGAGTCACTGCAGACGGAGATCGACAACCTGGAAGAAATTCTTGAGCACAAGTGGATTGGATCCTCCTTCATTCTTATATGTGGTAAAAAAATCCGTGATGGTGCAGATTCTTTTGGAAACAGAGAGTAGATTATGATAGCGATCGAGAGTCAGGTGGCTTAAGGAAGGAGAAAAAAACAGCGGTTTTTTCCATGCTTGCTTGAAGGAACACAAAATTTCAAAATTGAACATAAGGCTAGATGATGGGTATTTTTCATCTGACGTGAATGTGGCTGGAAGGCTTGCATTGGAACACTTTGAACAGATGTTGGGGGGAGAACGCCCAGAACCTTCAGGAGGGGATAACATCCATCGTGATCAAGAGTTATTTATGGGAAGTATAACTCAGAGTATTAACATTATAGATAATGAGTCCCTAATGTCTCTGCCGGTCGAGGATGAGATCTGGGAGACGGTTAGCTCAATACAATTAGAGAGTTATCCTGGTCCAGATGTGTTTCTAGGCACCTTCTATGTGGCAGCATGGGATTTTGTAAGGCCACAAGTCACTGAGGCGATTCAGGACTTCTTCAGGTGAGGATCCCTCAACAGGGGTTGGTGTGCCTCCATGGTGGTGCTGGTGCCGAAAGTTAAAGACTCATCCCCTGTCAACCATTATTGGCCTATTTGTCTGTGAAATGTTTCATATAATATCATGGGTAGTCTTCGGGCTAGGAGACTAAGTAAGGTGATTCCAAAAAAAATTTCCCAAGAGCATCATGGATTTATCCAGGGTAGAGGCATTCAAGGGGCAGTCGGAGTTTCCCAAGAACTGACGGTAGATTTGAATAATAAGGTGGTTGGTTCCAACATTATTATTCAATTGGATATGGACAAGGCTTATGAAAAACATTAGTGGAGTTTTTTAATTTGGGTGATGAGACGAATGGGCTTCCATGAATGTTGCGGCTTATACTTCCAATGATTCTCTTCCCTGTGGCTTAATATATCTTTTTTGGAGAAGGGGTTTGGCTTTTTCAAGATTGTTCATGGAGTGAGCCAAGGGGAACACATTTCTACCTATCTATTTATAATTTCACAAGTGTCTCTTTCATGTATCCTTTATAGATGCTTGAGGGACAGGAAGATATGGCCATACCGGTCCCAAGCCACGGATAGTACCTTCTCACACATTATGTTTGCTGATGATATCCTCATTTTTATTAATGGAAGGAGGTCTTACCTAAATAATTTTATGTCATTGATGTTGATCTATGGTGTCCCCAACGAGCAACAAATCAATTCAAGTAAGAGCAGTGTGTTTATCTCCAAAAAATGTTCAAGATGGAGGGCCCAAAACATACAAAGCATCTTGGGTATCCGAAGGAAACATTTACTTATGACCTATCATGGGGCTCCAATTTTGAATGATAGAGTTAAAAAGGTATTATTTGAAGACATATGAAATAAAATTCTTGGAAGGATATTAAATTGGTAAACTAGGTTCATGTCCTATAGAGGTAGGGTGGCTCTAAACAATAGTGTGGTCTCATCTCTTCCAATGCATGTATTGTCGGTCGTCACCCCTCCCAAAGGAACTATTGATGTTATAGAGAGGATGATGAACAAATTTATCTAGGACGGTAACCTCTCAGGAAGAACCTACTGGGGTTCCTGGTCTCGCTTAGCATTATCGGTGGAGGAAGGTGGGGTTTGTCTCCAGGATATTTCGGCCTCAATGCAATACTTGCAGGCACAGTTAGCATGGGATTTATTAGAGGGTCACTCGCTATGGGGAAAAATTATGAGGACTAAATATGGTCTGAATTGGGAGGAGCGGGAGGTTAGGAAGATGTCCAGACTGGGGAAATCTGTTAGACATCATCTGGAAATTCTCCAGAAGGCTTCTTGATGGGTTGTGGGCCACGAGGATATCAACATGTGGTGGGATAATTGGACTAGGGAGAAGCTCTTCTTCCCCCAGAGTCCAGTTGCAGACTTCACTGTCAAAGAAGCCAACCACCATCCCAGTTTTCTTGAAGTTATTATTAGATCGGAGCAGATGGAAGTATGTAATGAGGTAATGTTCACGGAGGAAGCCGATTGACTCTTCTTTACAAAATCTAGCTTCGGGGTATTTAATGGGCTAGACTACGGCCGTCTGATCATCCAGGGGGCGTCCGTGATGAGTGGGGATCTCTTATATGGTTCAAAGAACTCCCCTATAAGAGGTCCTTTATGGTTTGTTGGGCATGAATGAATGCTTTGGAAATGGATGCCAACATCCAGAAGAAAGGAATTAATCTGGTTTCAACATGTTTCTACTATTCTCACCCATAATACAAGTAAGTGCAGAATCTATTTCATAAGATTGACTGGGCAGTATTTCTATGGACCAGTTTTGATGTTAGGGGAATGTTCAATCTGACGTGATCCTCTATGTAGGATATCCTCATTAGCTGGTTCTCTGGTACGGGTCAGGATTCGATGGAGTCTAAAATCCGTAGCATTGTCCTTACATCTATCTTCTGGACAATCTTGGAGGCACGCAATGAGGAGCGTGTTGAGATTCGGTGGTCCCCTTCCATAATGATGGTGAAGAGGAAATGAATGGTGTATGAATTAGGCAATCTGCAGAAAGGAGGTCAACATTCTCAAACTCTTTTTAATTTTCTGAACAAGCCGAAGGTTTTCTCCCGATCGCAGGGCAGCTTTATAAGGTGGGTTACTCCTACAGCAGGATTCAAACTTAATGTTGATGGCTCGTTCATGGATGGACTGATGCGTGGAGGTGGTTTGGTGCATAAGGGAAATGGTTCTATGATTGTGGGCTTCAGCAGCTTCTATGGTCTAGGCGATTCATTTGGGGCGGAAGTCCATGCGCTGCACACATGCGTGGATCGTTGTACCGGTTTATCACTGGTATGCTCAGAAGTGGAATCAGATTCCGAGATCACGATTCAGGCCTTTCATGGGAATGTGATGTATCGTGGGACTTTAATTACATTGTTCATAGATGCGCTTCTATGATCCATTATGATTGTTCTACTCGTCATATTCCAAGAGAATCCATCTTTACAGCTGATGCTCTTTCTAGAGAGAGCGATCTGGAGGAACCTCAAAGGGTGTTCTTGAATGTGGGTTCTTTACCCCAGTTATATAAGAACTTTGTCCAAGGGGATGCCCTTGGGCTTCATCATTTTAGGCCTCCCCGGAACTCATCGGAGAGAGGGCTTTCTCCCGGTTTGATCTTCAATAAAATAAAAATGCAATTTTCTGTCACCCATGTATGTCTACATGTATGTATGTGTGTATCTGTAAGTATGTAATGTGTATGTCTACGATTTTAGTTAATATTGTGTCTTCATTTTAAATATTTCACCAATTTTATAATTTTTTGCAATTTAGTCATTTTTATATTTATATATTTAATATATTTTTTATATGTACAATTTTTATAGTTAATTATACATTTTAAAATATGTATAAAATTATTAAAATAATTAAATTTTTTAATTAATATTAATATTTCTAAAGGTTAAAAATTAGTTGTCATTTTTTATATACAATACATACATCCATAATAAATGATATTATTATTTTTTATATATTCGTATTTATTCATTTTTATGTGATTACAAAACATGTAATGAAAGTAATGAATTAACCTTTTTTAAATTTGTTGTTAATTTATAAAATTTTATTTATTAATTTTTAATACTCTTTTCTTGAATGTTATTTTTCATAATTTTCTATTAATAATTTATATTTTTTTGTAATTTTTTTATTTTATAAAATGTAACGACAATTATTTTCTATGTTTTATTATTTTCAATACGTTTGTAATTTTTATGATGAATAAATATTCATTTTGATTTATGAAGTTTTAATATTTTCTATATGTTTACAATTTTATATAATTTATTTATTTTAAATCATTTTAATTTAAATATTTTTTTAAGGTCAATATAATTAAATTTTAATAAATTTAAAATTTATATAATTAATATTACTTATTTTTTAATATTTATTCATTTTTATGTGTTTTTAATGATTGTAATTAATGTTATGCATTCACTTCTTCAAATATTTTTACAATTTATTCAGTTTTGTTAATTAATTTTTGACATTATTTTATTTAAAATCATTTATTCATTTTTAATTATTATCAATATTTAATATTTTATGGATTTATTCATTTTTTAATATTTATTAAAAAATAGTTGATTACTATGTTTTAATATTTTCAATTTTTTTATTTATATGATATATATATATTTTTTATATGTTTTTATTATGATTCAATATTTTTAAAATGTTTGAAATTTATATAATTAATTTATTTAAATTAATTTTTAATATTTTTTTATTATAAATAGTTAAAATAAGTCATTTATAATAACATCTTACTTATAAAAATCATATAATATATTTATTAATTTTTCTTCATTTTTGTATGTTTTTACAATTCATGAAATTAATCTTTTGAATTCAATTTTTAAATATTTGTAATATATAAAATTTTATTTATTCATTTACAATATACATTCATTAAATATTAGCTATTCATTTTTAATATTTATTATTTATTATATTTTTTTTGAAAGTAATCATTTTTAATATTTATTTATTCATATTATTTTCCTTTTTTAGGATATTCAATATGCATGTAACATATATGAAATTTTATTATTCATTTTTGTTTACTATGTTTTAATATGTTTCAAATTCATATAATTAATATATTTAAATTTATTTTTGAGTATTTTTGAAATTTAAATTGTTAATATTATTCATTTTTCGTAATTTTGATATTTATACACTTAATATTATTTATTTATTATGTTTTTTCATTATTATGTATTTTTAATATATGTAAATAATGTTATGAATTCACTTTTTTTATATTATTGTAATTTATTCATATTCATTTATTCATTTTTAATTTTCATTCATTCAATATTATTTATTATTTTTTAACATTTTATTAATATTCACGGAATTTATACATTTTATAATATTTAACTATACATATTTACATATTATGCTTTAATATTTTCAATATGTTTAAAAGTAATATATTTAATTTATTTTAATGTGTTTTTTTCTTATTTTATGTAATTTATATATTTAGAATAATTTATTTTTAATAATTTTATTATTTATAAAATTAATATTCTTTTGTTTTCTTTTTTTATTTTTTAATATTTTTGTCAGTGGTAGGTTAAGAGTTGAGAAATTCCACATCTGTTTATGAGCAATGATAAAAGGGTTGATTTATCAGCACTAGGAAAATGGTAACAAAAGTGATATTTATCAACACTTATGTTTTTAATGCTAATAAAACACACTTTTATCGGTGCTATTCTATAAGTGTTGATAAAAAACTTCACCATCTTTAAAAAAGAACCATAGTAGATCGATTCATCCTTGTGCTGCATTTATGATCTCATTGAACCGAATCTCTACTATAGTTGAATTCAAGTGCATTGGACAAATTGAGCCTCAAAACTAAAGATATGACATTTCGATCTTCTTTTTAAGGAACCTCAGTGGATATTTCACTGGTTTTACATGTTCTTTTTATATTAACATCCCTTTATCTACTCCATGTAGGAACCAAAAGTGTTTTTTTGAAATTATCAAGTGAGACTGAAATAGAGATCTTCACTTGAGTGTCTTCATGTAGCAGCTGAACTCATTTATCTTCGACCCTTTTTCATTTTCATGCATGATTTTTTTTGAAATCATTGAATCATCTTATTATATTTAAGTCAAGCATTAATTTAAAATCTTCAACATCTTCTAATTTTTAACAACTTTGATGTAATATAATTACTTATTTCATTCCTTGCGACTAATATGATATTTCCCTATAAATTATTCCACAAGACCATTTCTCCAATTTGAAATTGAACATCATTTTAGGATACATTGATTACTATTCATTAGAAAACTAGGACATGAGTTATAATTTATTTTGTGCCACAACAATAATTGTTTTCATTTCTTGTTTATGTTTACATGTTTTCCCAAAAATAATTCAATAGGTATACATACATTTTATATTCATTATGAATTATTAGAAATTGTAAATTAGTGCTTTCAAATTGATACATAATACTTAAAACTAATAAATTATTCTCTTTCTAGAATAATTATAAACCTTGTTTTTCCATTGTAAATAATATAATTCACCCAATATTTGTTAACTTCATTTTAAAATTTTATATTATTGTCAATGATAGAAACAAAAAAATTGGGAAATTTCCAATTTTTTTAGAATTTTTATATTTCATAACATTAATTTTATTAATTTTAAAAAGGAGGTTTTTTATTTTGTGAATTCTATTTCTCATTAAAATTATTTTGGATAGAAAATTAACTCTTCCAATTCTAACCACAATCTTAATTATTTTCAAAATATCATCGATTATTAAAATTTTATTTTGATTATTACCAAATAGAGAATTCAAATTTGATATATTTCATAATTTTAAAAATGTAATAACCTTAATCGATGTGATTACTTTATTTAAAACTCTATTAAAACATAGTAAAAAAATTAATTTGTTTTGATATATGTTTTTATAGTGAAATCTTATAACAAAAAGTATGTGTATGTTGGGTCCTAAAAAAACTCTTCATGGATGGTGAAAATACCTTCATGATTTTTATAAGGTTAAAATAAACCTGAAGAGTAATTTGAAAAAATGTTAATGGATGTGAAGTTGTAAAAGAAGGTGTGGTTCCACATAGAAAAACTTGCTATACAAAAAACCGCTTCACATGGAACCCCACAAACGAAATCATTAGTGGGACATGTCGGTGTCCACAGGAACCTATGAATGAAACTGTATCATTTGTGGGGCAGTCTGATGATTTCCACCACCAAAAAATGACCATCAACCATAAATGATCTCTCCGACGGAAACCAAATCATTTCCAAACAGATGAGTCCTTAACGGGGGTCTTGGTAACGATGACCTTATAGCCCACTATTGAAGACTGACCACCCCGGTAGCTAGTCAGCCTAATTCCTCTATAAAAAGGCCAAAGGGGAACTAAAAAAGTGGAGAAGAAGACAATGAAACATTGATGGAAAGTGGAATAGAGTGTGATAACCACTAATTCTAATAAGGTAAATAAGAAACATAACATTAAGGATGTGAATGAATTCACAAGATTTCTATTGACCTAAAACAATTTGTGGACACCATTCCATGAAGCATAAGCAGATGAACCATTTACGGCCGATATCCCTGCATAGAAAGGGGATATGCAAAGGCATGCCTACCCTGTGTAGGCAGACACTATGCAGGAGGAGCTTGGAATCCTATAGCAAAATGATATGTGGATGAAACCCACACCCATATAGAAAAATGATACACTGATGAAACCCATACCGATATAAAAATTGCTACACGGAGGGAACCCCTATCTGTGTAGAAAAAAAACTATGATGAGAGAACCCCATCCCATGTAGTAAAACACTGTATATAATGGGGTATCATCGGGTGATTCTCTGATTTCCTACTCTCATTACCTTCTTTTGATTTAGTTTTTTGTCCCGCTTTTTCCCCTCCATACACTACCCTAATGTCCTAATTCATCAACCCTTTTTGTGTGAATCTCTAATCCAATAGAGGTCCCCCTTATTGGTTATCTGTTTATGGCCTCTCCCAAAGTCCCTGGATATGTATGAATAAATAACTAGGCACACTAGCATGCCATCTCAGGGATATATTACCATGATAAATGAGGTCTTATTTGTTACCTCCTTAACATGGTGTATCATTATAATAATTTCAGGCATACTTTCCCCTGGTAATTAGGATACAAATCATGGAGTTACTCACAGAGACCTCCCTGTTTCAGATATCATTAGTAACTACTTGCCTTTCACTTCGATGAGGGATAGTATTTGATGCTTCTATCATCCTCTCTGAAATCAGGAAATGAGAATATCCCCTAGAGTATGCCCTTAGTATTTCTTATAGGAGGATGTACTCCTCCCCTATTCATCTGTCATGCCATAATGGGACAGATCATCAAACATGACTATCCCAGTTACGAAAATAAGGGTGTAGATGGGAACCGAACACCCATTCTCTGTCCATTTTAGACTAGGATACCAAAAAAGTGAGGAGATGTCAGGATATGAAAACATGATAGGGGGAAGTGACATAGATCTCGCTATCACACTCCATTTTGGCTCTATTATCCATCTACTAGTAAAAAAGGTTAGATTGTGTGATTTCCAAATCTACCGTGTAACAACCCTGATTTCTATCAATGGAAATTACTGTATTATTTCATATATTATAAATCACATAAAATCACATAAAGAACACAAAAAACATTATAACTTAATAATGAATTAAATAAGATGTATTTCTAGAAGTTAAGGAACCTATACCAATAGAATAGTAACTTGACCTTTGGAATTGTAATGTGACCCTTATGAATAGTAAACCGACTAATAGAATAGAAACATCACCTATGAAATTATAAATAAAATTTGGGTATCTTATAAATAAAAATATGATATATCTAAATCATGGAATAATTAAATAGATGTTTTAGAAATGATAAATTAAGTGTTCATATTTTTGTTTTTTATTAATATTTAATTATAATTCTATAATTAATTTAATTTTTTAAATGAAACAATATTTTCAAAAAATATATTCATAAATTAATATATTATTATCTTATTATTATCAGATAATTTTATGAGGCCATAATTAATTTTTTAATGAGTTATAAATTAATTTATAATTTTAAAATTTATATGATTTATGTAAATGATAATTTTAATTAAAAATTAAATTTATCTTATTTTTCAAATTATTTTCATAAAATGTAGTTCATTTTCAAATTCTAAACATCAAAATATGGTTGTGGTTAATTTTTGCGATTTCTAAAAAATAGTTGAATTATTGATGAATAGTAAAATACGGTAATTTGTAGTATTTAACAAAAAAATTAATTATTGAGTCATAAATGATATATGAATAATTTAATCCCATAATTTAAAACTACCCCTCATTATTTTAATAAATTTATTGATAATGCTCAAAAAATTCATAGTCTGAAGACAAAATAATAATGAAATGAATAAACTAATGAGAAAACACCCCTATCCTCCCAAATAAATAGTACTCATCCCCAAATCTTCTCCTCGCCCATGTCTATGGGATTTTAATCTCTACTAAATATCAAAACCACTCCCCCTAAGGAGGATCTTAAAGAGAATAATTCAAGAGGTAAAATCCTCTTTCCATTCTATTAATTTTTTTTCAAGTTCTTTTATTTTTTATTCCATACTCAACTCCCTTAATCCATGTTAGATGATAACTCTAGTACCTTATATATACTGTAATTCTATTATGATAATTTAATAATCCATCATCAAACCTCTTCTCTTCTCCCTTTAGTTTAAAAATGGAAGACGACATCCGTGAGGTGTTGATTTATCACCTTCAATGGTTACAAGTTTTCATTTTCCTTCACCACCTTCAATACTGCTCATAAAACCATTATAATGGATGAAAAAGAATGTAAAATTTATTTTATAACCCTTTATAGGTTCTATAACTAACATATATTCATAATACTAAATGATAATACAAAAAAAGTTCGTTGTGATGATCAAAACCCCCAAAAATAATCCAAACGATAATCACTAATGTCTTATATAATAATTAATCCTCTCCCAAAATAACAAAATAACATATAAAAGCATTTAATATTATTGAATTTCATTAATAACACAAATTTCCAATTCTGGACATCTATTCTCATTTTACATTATCTTCCCTAAAAGTATACAAGTAAACCGATCATGAAAACCATGGAAATGAGCACTCTCAGTGGATGAAATCGTAGCTTATACCTCATCAAAATGCAAGGATTACACTAAATAAAATTATAATAAATGTCACGACCCGCCCTTGGGGTCCGTGCCGTGACTACCCCAAGCCCGCCTTCCATAGGCCAGGGGCTGGCGACTAGCACCAAGGCGTAAATCCCGGTAAAAAGGGAAGGCATTTCCTTTGAAAAGTAACAAACACCACAGAGTAAGCAAGCGGAAAGTAAACACTAAACAAAGCAGAGTACAACTGAAAGTGCGGAAAAGTAAATGGGCCAGAATACAAACCCAAACTAAAAGTAAAGTACAACTCGAAAGGGAAAACAGCAACTGAAAAGTAAAAGCCGCTACACCGAGATGTCCACTGGAAATCCCACCTGAAGGGTGGGTACAGATAGCTCCTCTGCTCCACGGGTCCCACCGTCCGCTCCGTGCACGTCACGCCCAGTGGTCCACCTCCGGGTACCGTCCCGCTCTGCAAGCCTCAGCTAAGATCAACGCTGTCCGTCGTCTGCAACCAACACAACGTAGTGCGGGCAATGCCCGTGCAGGGGTGAGTATAAGCTACTCAGTAGGGACCCCGAGACGCATGAAGGTCTCTCAAATCCACAAAGGATAAACCACGAAGAAAAGTACAATCACGAAGTAACAACCGACACTGCTTAGGTATATGCCCATACATATACCTAAGTCATCAATTAAAATACGCTCCAACCTCCGAGCCCAAGTACAACTCAGTCCACACAGGATAGTAAACGTATTCCACACAGGAAGCAAAACGTAATCCACACAGGATTGCTCAACACAATCCACACAGGAAAGCAATAGGATCCAGCTCACACAGGTATACTTCTTCAGAGGACGATAAAGATGATCACTGATCCATCTAAGTCGTCGGATCCACGAAGGATCGATAGGTAACTAACCCCCACAATGACCCACACAGGATCGGGCCCACACAGGACCTGTAGGCGCTGGCTCACACAGAACCGCTGAGCGCAAGACCCACACAGGATCGGGCCCACACAGGACCTGTAGCACTGATACAAGTAGGATCGCTGAGTGCTGAAGTCGTCGTCGTCGAATCCACACAGGATCTCTGTACTGTCGTCGTCGCAGTCACAGTAGCAGTAGTAGTCGTAGCAGTAGAACAGTCGCAGCCAGCACTATGGTTCCCGCACACAGCAAGCTCGTTCGGAGGGTCCGCTCCACGAGCCGAGAGGCTGATACATCAACTGTCACGAAGACCAGAGTTGATGTATCCAAAAGTTCCGTATCGTCAACAGGAACTCAACGCAACAGACGGCGCGTCGATCGGACGCCCGGTCTGAGAGTTATTGGCATTTTCGTCTCCGGGGCCCGGTTGGTTTTTAAGGAAAAACCAACCCGACCGTACTCCACCTGCGTCCAAACCTCGGGCGGAGTATGCCAAAAGATTCTTCTCACTAAGAGGGACACAACACAGCTGACGGCACGTCAATCGGACGTCCGTAGCTCAAGATATGAGCGTTTCCGCTCCGAAGGCCTGGTTGGTTTCGTGAACGAACCAACCCGGCCGAACTCAAAGTAAACCGAAACCATGAGTGCGATATACCGAAACGACCGTCTCGATCCAAGGATCGCGTTGCCGCAGACGGTTCGTCATTTGGAGGTCCGAGGATCATGTTATGTCCAAAATACCGGAACTAGTTCGGCCCGACCCCCCCCCCCCCCCCCTGGGGCGGTCCGGCTGGCCGGCGGCGGCGCGGCGGCGCGGGGGGCCGCGGCGGCTTGGCGTCGCGAGGTGGCTGCACGCGGGGGCTAAGCCCCCGCTGATTGAATAACGGCACGGCTTAAAGTCGCGCCCCTCTTTGCAAACCCCCCCCCCCCCACGTGGGGGACCTGATTGAGCGGAACCGGGGGGGGGCGGCTGCCCCCCTCATAAAGAGGGGGGTTTTGAGTGTTGGCCGGGGGATTAATTCCCCCGGTTTAATGCCTTCCGGCCGGCCAGCTGGACGGCCGGTTTTCTCCAACGGGACCGGAAATTCCGGTCCCCCCCCTTCGGTTTCCGACGCCGGCGGTCCGGCCGCCGGTCTTCTCTTCCCGCCGCGGCCCGGAACCGGCCGCGGTCTCCTCGTCCCGCCGCGGCCCGGAACCGGCCGCGGTGTTCGTCGTCCGGCGCGGTGCGACGGCACCGCGCCCCTTCGCCGTGCCTTGATTCCTTTCAACGCGGCGCGACGGCGTCGCGTTCTTGAAGATTCTTCCTTGGTGTGGCGCGACGGCGCCGCGTAAAATATTTGCACGATTATCCGCGTGGTGCGACGGCACCACGCCACTTGCTTCCACCCGCAAGAATAACAAGTACGATGGAGGGGGTTCGGCCGTGTTCGTGCGGTCCGGCCCCCTCACGTTAAAATAATAACGCAACTTTAAATATATCAAAGCCACACGTTAGACTTGCTAAATTCACGATCAGGAATAAAATAATTAAACCAAAAAGAAATCAACAACCCCTACCTTGGTATAAGGTTCGAAGATTTGTCTACGTTCCGCGGAAGACGACGTCGCGGAGGTCGGGCGTCGCGGTCGTCGTTCGTCAAATCCGTTGACGAAGGGATTCGTCCGATGCGATACGTCGTTGGCGAAACTTCTCAAGTCGACGAAGGAAAGCCGAGGAGGAAGCGGTGTCTCCCTTTCTTTGACGTGGAGAGAAGATAGAACGGCGTGTCGGTGTTCTTCGCGTTCTTCAAGGAGGAAGATGAAGTTCTTCAAAGTGTAGAACTCTTCTTCTCTCAAATCTCCACACAACACAGCAACTCCCAAAATAAAATAAGCTACACCATATTTTATTTTCACTTTGCCAACCTTTCAAAATTCAAAAGTTGAATTCATTACATTAATTAAATCTAGAGTTGTCAAAATTTAAATGAAGAGATAAGTTGGCAAGAATTAATGTAGGGGAGAGCCACAAAATTTAAGAGGGGGTTTAGAGGGGTTAGGGAATTTGAAAAGGTGGGGGCTCGTGTGGGCCCCACCTCCCTCATAACCACACATGGGAAGTTGGGTGGTTGTGGGCCCCACCAACAACTTCCCATGAGAGAGTCTAACCACCACGAAAAAAATAAAATTCACACACAATTTTATTTTACTAATCTTTTAATCCCCAAAACTAACATTCAACCCGCAACAAACGCAACTTCCGAAAAGGTCTCTTTTAGCGAATTTTAGCGTTGCGAGTTCATCGGTGCTCTCGGATTTCAATTCCGAGCACCGGATCAAAAGTTAGGAATTCCCGCTCGTTCGTTCACTGAACGTACCCGAGCCAAACTTCGGAAATTGATTCCGGGCACTCCGGGCCTCGGAATCAGGTGCCGTCTGAAACTGCGCTCTTGTAAAATTATAAAGAAAATTAAGAAAAAATTTTCCTTGATTTTTACGGGTCTTTACATTACTCCCACCTCAGGGATTTACGTCCCCGTAAAGATACATCAAAAACTAGGGAAACAAATGAGGGTACTGAGCACGCATCTGAGCCTCCCGCTCCCATGTGCTCTCCTGGAGATTCCCATGCTGCCATCTGATGCGCCCAAGAGGAATCGATCGCCCACGCAGGACCCGCTCCTGTCGATCCTCTATCTCCACCGGGACCTCCGCAAAAGTGGCCCCATCGTCAACGTCAAGCTCCCCAAGATCAATGATGTGTGTCGGGTCGTGCACGTATCTCCTCAACTGGGATACGTGGAAGACGTCGTTCACCCGGTGCAACTGAGGTGGTAGAGCCAGGCGATAAGCCACCTCACCAATCCTGCTGAGAATCTGGAAGGGTCCGATGAAGCGTGGAGATAACTTGCCGCATCGGCCAAATCTCCGAATACCACGTCGAGGTGAGACCCGCAAGAAGACGTGGTCGCCATCCTCGAACTCCAGTGGCCTCCGCCTCCTGTCAGCATATGACTTCTGCAGGCTCTGAGCTGTCCTCATCCGCTCCTGGATGACCTGGACCTTCTCTGTCGTGGCCTGGACCATCTCCGGTCCCACGAGTGCTGAATCCCCAGGGTCTGTCCAGCACAAAGGAGATCTACATGGTCGGCCGTACAACGCCTCGTACGGTGCCATCCCGATGGTGGAGTGGTAGCTGTTGTTGTATGCGAACTCCACCAAGGGTAGGTGGTCCTCCCAGCTACAACCAAAGTCGAGGACACATGCGCGGAGCATGTCCTCGAGAGTCTGAATGGTCCTCTCCGTCTGACCATCCGTCTGAGGGTGAAAAGCTGTGCTAAGACGTAGCTGCGTCCCGAACGCCTCCTGCAACCCCTTCCAAAGCCGGGAAGTAAAGCAGGCATCTCTATCGGAGACGATAGATGATTGAACGCCGTGGAGCCGCACAATCTCCTGAACGTAGAGACGTCCCAAGCTCTCTACTGAGCCCTGCTCTCTGATGGGTAAGAAGTGTTCCGACTTGGTGAGTCGGTCAACAATCACCCAGATGGAGTCGTGACCTCTGGAAGTGCGTGGAATTCCAGTTACGAAGTCCATAGATATGCCGTCCCACTTCCACTCCGAAACCTCCAAGGGCTGTACCAAGCCTGCTGGTACCTGATGCTCTGCCTTCACCTGCTGGCAGGTGAGGCATCGAGAAACAAACTCTGCTACAGCCTTCTTCATGCCCGGCCACCAGTGCTGTCATCTGAGGTCCTGGTACATCTTCGCCACTCCAGGATGTACCGCCAAAGGAGAAGTGTGAAACTCTCTCAGCACTTCCTCTCGCAAAGCAACTGGTACCATGGTACGTCCTCTGAAAAGGATGTCGTGCTCTTCTCCAAGGGAGAAACCATCAGGTGCCTGTCCCGAGGATATCTGTGCACGCCGTGTCTCACAGTCAGCGTCCCCGCGCTGTGCCTCCCTGACTCGCTGCAGTAGTGGAGGAGTGATTGTGAGAGACTGAAGAAAGGCCGCTCCATCTCTATCCACAAAGGATATCTGCAAAGAGGCTAGTTGCTCCGTCGCCTCCTCAAGTAGTTGAATGCCCATCCTCCTGCTGAGGGCATCGACTACTACGTTCCCCTTCCCAGGAGTATAGACTATCTCAAAGTCATAGTCCTGGAGGAACTCGAGCCATCGTCGCTGTCAAAGGTTCAGGTCCTTCTGTGAGAAGATATACCTGAGACTCTGATGACCGGAAAAGACTGTAAAGCGCTCGCCCATCAGATAGTGTCGCCATGTCTTCAGAGCGAAGACCACTGCTGCTAGCTCCAGGTCATGGGTAGTGTATTTCTTCTCATGCGGCCTCAACTGACGTGATCTATAGGCGATCACGGCCCGCTCCTGCATCAGAACACATCCGAGTCCGGTCCCTGATGCATCGCAGTAGACTACGTACCCTACTCCCTCTTCAGGCAACCTCAAGATAGGTGCACTAGTCAATCTCTGCCTCAGCTCCTGGAAGCTCTGCTGACATCTGTCTGACCACACGAAGGGTTTCCCCTTCTTCGTCAAAGCTGTGAGTGATGCCGCAACTCTAGAGAAGTCTGGACCGAATCTCCGATAGTATCCAGCTAGTCCCAAGAAACTCCGAACCTCAGTCACGTTCCTAGGTGGCTCCCATGCTAACACAGCCTCAATCTTCGCGGGATCCACTGCAACTCCCGCCTCAGAGATAACATGTCCCAAAAAGTGGATCTCACGTATCCAGAATTGGGACTTCGAGAGCGTACCATAAAGCTAGTGCTCTCGGAGTGTGTCAAGAACAACTCGCAAGTGATAGGCGTGCTCCTCCTCTGTCGTAGAGTAAATCAGAATGTCGTCGATGAAGACCACGACAAACCGATCGAGGTATGGCTGAAAGATCCTGTTCATGAGAGCCATGAACACTGCTGGAGCATTGGTTACACCGAAAGGCATAACCAAGAACTCATAGTGGCCATACCGACATCTGAAGGCCGTCTTCTGCACATCCTCGTCTCTGACTCTGAGCTGATGATAGCCTGACCTGAGGTCTATCTTCGAGAACCACCGTGCTCCCTTGAGCTGATCAAAGAGGTCATCAATCCTCGGTAGCGGATACTTGTTCCTCACTATCTCCTGGTTCAGGCAACGATAGTCAACACAAAGTCGCAAGCTCCCGTCCGCCTTCTTGGCGAACAATATCGGGGAAGCCCAGGGTGAAACACTGGGTCGGATGAACCCGTTGCCCTGCAAGTCCTCCAACTGTACCCGTAGCTCCCGAAGCTCGGCGGGGGCCATCCGATATGCTGGAGTGGATAACGGGGCTGTCCCGGGATACAAGTCAATATAAAATTCTACCTCTCTGCGAGGAGGTAGCCCTGGAACGTCGTCGGGAAAAACGTCCGCAAACTGATCCACCACAGCAGGAAAACCTGGACTTCGCACGTCAACTGCTCCAAGGATAAGGCTAGCCAACTGATGAGTGATGGGCTGTCCTCTCCTCCGCGGATGTCCATCCTGTGCTGCTAAGGCTCCCTTCTCACCGGTGAAGGTGAACCTGCTCCCGTCGGTGCGTACACATCGCACCTTGCGCCTAAAACAGTCAATCTGTGCATGGACAGTAGATAGCCAATCCATGCCCAAGATGACGTCGTAAGGCCTCGACACTGCTACAAGAAGATCCCAACCGAAGCTCTCGCCTCCTATAGTAAGCTCACACTGCTGGCACCAGTGCGTAATCGTCGAGTCTGCTCCCGTAGGAGTCTCTAGCCGTAAGGATCGAGCCAACGGCTCTGTCGGAATATCCGAGCTCCGAACAAGGGCAGCGGCTATGAAAGAGTGACTCGCTCCTGTGTCTATAAGAACTGCATCAAGGGTGGAATAGACACAGATAGTACCTCGAATCATCTCGGATGCTCCGTGGTCGTAGGCCTCTGCTGCCTGGAGCTGTGCCTGTCGCTGCCCGCCAGCTCCCTGTGGTCGGGGTGGACATCCTGGTGGTGTTGGTGGCATAGCCTCAAAGCGTCTCCCTCCACCGGCTGCTCGTCCAGCTCCTCTGCCTCGTCCGCCTCCTCCCTGCGGACCGCCACGGTCGACCCTCTACCTCTGCCTCGGTGGTCCATCAACTGACTGCTGCTCCTCGGCACGGCGGGTCGGGCAGTCGCGAGCCATGTGGCCCTGCCCGCCGCACGAGTAGCACTGTCTGCCTCTCGTAAGACTAGCTCCGCGCTGTGTGCCCCGCACTGCTGAGCCAGTGCCCTGAGATCGTCTGCCTGAAGGTCTGGTCTGTCTGGACCCCTGAGTCATCCGTCGACTGCCTGCTGCAGATGACTCTGCCATGTGCCGCCCCGCGGTGGGTCTCTGTGCTGGTGTAGACTCAGCAAGGAAGCTCTCGATCAGAAGGGCCCGCTCCAGTACTCCTGTCTGAGTCGGTATGCTGAGGGAGATCAGCGATGCCCTGATCTCGTGTCTCAAACCCTGCTCGAAGGTCCGGGCCCGGAAGAATGGGTCTCGTACCATGTCGGTCGAGTAGCGCGAGAGATCGGTAAATCTCGCCGAGTACTGAGCGACCATCATGCTGCCCTGCCGCAGCTGTAGAAGCTCCTGGATACGCACCGCACGAAGGGTGGCTGGGACGAACTCTGAGCGGAAAAGGCTCTCAATGTCCATACAAAGAATAGATGCCTCATCGTGCACCTGGAGCATCAAGCTCCACCATCGTCCTGCTGCTGCGTGTAGTAGGCTCGCAGCGAGGATCACCATGAGGTCTGCTGGTGTCCTCACTAGCCTAAACACTCGAACCACTGCCTCTAGCCAGTCCTCTGCTGCCTAGGGATCCGTCTCCCCGCGAAACCTGGGCGGTCACTGGCGCTGAAACTCATGCAGTGCGCTGAGGCGACGTGCATCGTCAGCGGCTGCTGCTGGAAGCATCGGGGGCTCGGCGGGTAAAGCTACCGCCGGTGCCACTACTGGCAAAGGGCCCTACACCGAGGCCTCGTCGCTCGGCGTGCTGTCGTCTCGCTCGACTCTCGGAACCCTAGCTGGCTGTCGTCGTGGGGCCATCCTGAAAAGGAAACAGGTGCGCCACGGTTAGAACAGTATACCTGGTGAGCTGATATAAGTAATCACAAAGAAAACTTTGAAACACACACGCAAACAATGTTTTCGTGCATTAAGTCGGAAATCAGAAGTCAGGGTCCTGGTGTACGGATACGTCGGCCGCCGCACCAACACTGGACTCCCTGGAATGATAACCACACTCAATACGCTAAACATTATTGCTTCACATAGAAAAGATCAGAGTTCGCGGTAGAACCGAACTCCTCTGATACCAATTTGTCACGACCCGCCCTCGGGGTCCGTGCCGTGACTACCCCAAGCCCGCCTTTCATAGGCCAGGGGCTGGCGACTAGAACCAAGGCGTAAATCCCGGTAAAAAGGGAAGGCATTGCCTTTGAAAAGTAACAAACACCACAGAGTAAGCAAGCGGAAAGTAAACACTAAACAAAGCAGAGTACAACTGAAAGTGCGGAAAAGTAAATGGGCCAGAATACAAACCCAAACTAAAAGTAAAGTACAACTCGAAAGGGAAAACAGCAACTGAAAAGTAAAAGCCGCTACACCGAGCTGTCCACTGGAAATCCCACCTGAAGGGTGGGTACAGATAGCTCCTCTGCTCCACGGGTCCCGCCGTCCACTCCGTGCACGTCACGCCCAGTGGTCCACCTCCGGGTACCGTCCCGCTCTGCAAGCCTCAGCTAAGATCAACGATGTCCGTCGTCTGCAACCAACACAACGTAGTGCGGGCAAAGCCCGTGCAGGGGTGAGTATAAGCTACTCAGTAGGGACCCCGAGACCCCTGAAGGTCTCTCAAATCCACAAAGGATAAACCACGAAGAAAAGTACAATCACGAAGTAACAACCGACACTGCTTAGGTATATGCCCATACATATACCTAAGTCATTGTTTCGGTGCGGATGTGCGTCGGGTTACGCTGTTCCGCCAGGACGCGTTCGCGCGTGCACCCGTCAACCCGAGGGGATGGGCGGGCGGCTTCTGGTCCCGCAGTCCCGCTTTCCAAAGGCGGGCGGCATCCGTCCCTTATTCAGGGTCGTCTGCTCCTTGATCGAAACCGGGATGATGGGATGTCGGCTCCTCCTTCCTTGGACGTATCCTCGGAACTCGTCGCCTAATCCGGGTCTCCCTCATAGATTTAAGAATGTTCGTGAATGTCGTTCCCGGCGCCATATCTTCATGGACACCGGTTAATTACGCTGCTTCCGCCCGGACGCTCCAAGGAGTCTGGTCGGGGCAGCAACCTGCAGCGAGGAAACCGGGTGGCTCTGGGTGCTGGGGGCGTGTCGTAACACTGCGGCTCTTCATGTCTGCTTTCCATCCCTAATAGGGCTTCTCGAAGGCACGATGACCTGAGGCATCCCGCACTGGGTGCGGGGAACTGTGTCACCTGAGGTTTTCCTCGGCTTCCCATGTTTAACACGGGGTATGCCGTGAGTTTAACGTCCAGCGGGGACGGCATCGGACCGATCAACACGAAAAGTGGATCAGATGACAGAACCCCTTTCGGGGAACCTCCGACGCTGGGGCCAGCGCATGGGCGGCTACCCAAGTGATGTGGAGTGGAGAGAAGTGGCATGACCCCACCGGGATGTGGCGGCCCGGGTAAGGATCAGGATGGATGATGGAGTGAAGAGATTGGACCCCGTAGGGGCTTCCTACGTACCGTGCGTTATCACGGATCAAAGTCCACATAGTTCGGGTATACAGTTTAATGTCATGTTGGACGTCGGCAAGCCGACTCACGAAGGGGTCGAGGCCGCCGGGCGGAGGATTGAACCGAACCACCTCGCACAGAGGGGGATGGAATGGCCGGGTGGATCACAGTTTCACGTCATGCTGGACGATTAAAGGAGAAATGGAAAAAGGGGCTGTGGGGAGGCACAGTGGAGATACACACGGGCAGTCTCCCACAGGGGCGGATTCATAGGTGAATCGACGCAAGCGTGAACCCTGGAGGGGTCCACTGATGGACGAACCGACGTGAATACGACCGGGACGACCAGGTGGTGGGCTTGAACCTCAGGGAGGTTTCCTACGTACCCTGTTTAGAAGACAGGGATCAAAGTCCACGTAGTTCATTCTGTCAGGACTTACGCACTTGAGGCAGCCCGGATGCGGCAAAACTCAGTTGGAAGGGACTTGGACCGAAAGTAGGAGACACCTCGATCCCAGTCACACCCTCTACTGGCTTCGGCAGTGGGGGAGCGCAATGGAGATACACATGTGCAGCCCCCCACAAGAAACTAGGGGTTTGTAATACCCTACCCCCGTATGGAAAAGCCGCTCCCATTAAATCGTCCCTAAAGAGGGGCAATCCCGACATCCCTGCAGAGACGAGCGGGTGGGGGCCACATCCAAACCGGGGGGGGACCCTGCGTGCGAGGCACGAGATCGGGTGATGCGGACGGTTTAACGTCTTGCCGGACGAAGTACAGTTTAATGTCGTGTGTTGAGGACGAAGCGGACAGTTTAACGTCTTGCCGGATGAAGTACAGTTTAACATCGTGTGCTGAGGACGAAGCTGACGGTTTAACGTCTTGCCGGACGAAGTACAGTTTAACGTCATGTGCTGAGGACGAAGGTGCTTGGCAGTTTAACGTCTTGCAGCACGGACGATAGGGGCTAGGCAGTTTAGCGTCGTGCAGCTTGGACGTAGTACAGTTTAACGTCATGTTGGACGGATGCAGTTTAGCGTCATGCGGGACGAATGTGCAGTTTAATGTCGTGCTGGACAAATGTGCAGTTTAACGTCATGCTGGACGTTGGTTGCCGCCGATGGGTTCGTGTCACTTCGCGCAAGCCTGGAGGGCCGCACGGAAAGACAACGCACGGTGCGGGCACCCAGGACGAAGATCATCGGGCGCCACGCAGGCGGGTACCCTCAGGGGGTCAAAGGGGGCGACCCCGGCGGGTTGCGCGCAAAAGAGGAGCTTTGCGCGCAATACCGCGGGCCGGCGCGCAATTGTGCGGGCTGGCGCGCAATTGGGCCAGCGCTTTGCGCGCAGATGATTGATATTGCGCGCACCGGGCTTCGGACAGCTCGCGGGGGCAACGGCTCATTCTCTAACGAACGACCACTTTGAAGAGGGGGTGCGCGCAATCGGGCTGGATTGCGCGCACCCGGGGGCAATTGCGCGCAAGAGGCTTCTTTTGCGCGCAAAGGCCTTACGGTGAAGAATTAGTTCAAAAGAAAGAAGCCAAAGGGATTGCGCGTGAAGGCGAACCCCAAGGCTCTATTGCGCGAAAGAAAAGAGGTTACCTGAAGATCGGCATTGCGCACGGAAGGGGTTGGATTGCGCGAACGAGCGACGCTTCGGATTCTGGAAACCTTCAAAACGTCGGGGGTCGCCTTATATTTATAGGCAACCCCGGGCGCAGAATCCGGTCTCGGGCGCGGAATTCCCTTCGCGGGCGCGGAATCAGGACCCGGCGCGCAAGGGAGCCGCGCAGGCCACGGGCGCGCAAAATAGCGCGCCGGCCCAGCGCATTGCGCGCATCCCGGGAGGATTGCGCGCCTCGACTCAACTTTGCGCGCGGGACTCTGAAATTTCGCGCAAGTCCTCCGGGCCCTCCGGAACGTGCCTCTGACTCCAAATATCACTTCTCTTTCCGCATCCGGAGCTTCGTTTGGGAACAACGGACTTTTCCGGCGTCTACAAAAGCCCCCCCTCAGAATCTGATCGGGACTTAGGTGCGCAAAAAAGGGGCGCCGGGCGCGCAATTCACCGCCGCGGTCGCGCAATCGAGCGTTCGTTTGGGGCGCGGAATTCCCATCGCGGGCGCGGAATCAGGACCCGGCGCGCAAGGGAGCCGCGCAGGCCATGGGCGCGCAAAATAGCGCGCCGGCCCAGCGCATTGCGCGCATCCCGGGAGGATTGCGCGCCTCGACTCAACTTTGCGCGCGGGACTCTGAAATTTCGCGCAAGTCCTCCGGGCCCTCCGGAACGTGCCTCTGACTCCAAATATCACTTCTCTTTCTGCATCCAGAGCTTCGTTTGGGAACAACGGACTTTTCCGGCGTCTACAAAAGCCCCCCCTCAGAATCTGATCGGGACTTAGGTGCGCAAAAAAGGGGCGTCGGGCGCGCAATTCACCGCCGCGGTCGCGCAATCGAGCGTTCCGCGCGGCGCGAAATCCCGGCCTCGTCTATAAATAGGGGTCCGGGGTTCCGTGTTCCATACACAGGCCTTCCGCGCGACTGTTCCTGCGGCGGCCGGGATAGCGGAAGATGACGCTCTGAACTCCCGTAAGTCTCCTTGCTTTACTGCTGGTGCTTGCCATTGACGATCCGTGACTAACCATGGCATGCCCCGCGCAGTGATCTCAACACTGGAGGCTCGTCGGGTTGCCGAACCCGGGCCATCTACGAGTGGACCAGTGGTGGACATGCCGCCTGCTCCGGAACAGACTTCCCAAACCGAGCCGGCCCCACCAACTGCTGATCAGGGTGCCGCGGACGCCGGCGGTGCTGACATCGAAGAGAGGTCGGGGGCTGACGAGGGTGTCAGCGTCGCTGGGGAGAGAGAAGAAGGTCACCCAGATGTTGGGGAACCTATCCCTCATGAGGACCTCCCAGGGGCGGACCCTGCAGCAGACCTGTTGGCTGCCTTCCCTGCCTACCGGCCTGCCGACCCCGAGGAGATGGACGACTCAGATGCGGAGGCGGTCGAGGAGAGCCGGATAACGCGCCGTAGGGGGTGGAAGTGCATCCAGCGCTTCCTCAAGCGAGACCCGTCGGAGTGGCTGGGGCGCATGGGATCACTTCAAACCTGGCTGCGCTTCCTGTGTGCCGGGGGAGCTGATGCTCAACGCCTCCATCTGACGGTTCGTGATTTCATGGCCGAAAAGATGCGCGAGAGCTGCCGGCGTGCCGACGTCACACAAAGTCGGGACATGTCGGAGAGCACGCGGGCGCTTCTCGCGGCGGAGCAGGAAGTCCGGCGCCTCGAAGGGCAGGCGGCAGAGAAGGAGGCCTTCGTCGCAACGTGTACCGAGCTTGTGGAGCAACTAGCAGCCCAGCTGGTTGACGCCCAGGTACAGCTGACGGAGGCGGGCCAACAGATGGTCACAATTCAGGTCGAGCGGGAGCGTGCACAGGGCAGAATCGACGAACTGCGTGCTGCGACCGCCGACGAAGAGAGGGCACGCAGAGAGCGAGAAGCAGCTCTGGAGGCCACCAGCCAAAGGGTAGCGGCATTAGAAAGACTCATTCAGCACGCTAATCCCTAAGGGCTTTGTTTTGCCGTTCCCAAAACATTTGCTTCCGCTACTTTGATCCATTTGTATGAATCAATATATTTATCTACATCTTTTGGCTTAACATGCTCAACCACAATTCGTTGTCTTGCGAGAGTGTTAACCAAGCATCAGGCATCCATAATTGGGCCTAGATTTCTGGAGAAAAGAGGGAGGTCATTCCTAGGAAAGGAGACCTCAGACCTAATCAATGTATCATCCCCCCAACTTGTTCCAACACACGAGCGGGACAACGCTAGGGGCGTTGAGATTTTATCCGAACATAGGGAAATGAGAAAGGGTGAATCGCGTGTCCCGAATCCAGACATCCACAACGGTCAGCCTTCCAGGAAATGCCCAAGACGGTAGGCGGACAGTGGATCGACCATAACAACTGCAATAGAAGGACCGAAGGTCATCATTCATATTGCAGGAGGCGGACCACATGTCATCATGAATACCGCTTTGGGGGTTCCTTCAGACACAAGGGTGGAAATCCAGATCAACAGGGCATGCGAAGCGTGGGGCGAAGTGACGATTTGTTCGGACAGAATCCAACGCTCTCAAAATTGCGCCACCGTGGGGAAAGAGTATTAGGCGGATGCACTAATCTGGCCGTGAGTCACCCCAATTCTCAGACAGCACCTCTTTTGACGAGGAAACCGTCGCTTCCCACCATTGCAATGGGGCATCCCGAGCTGAATCGGGGAGAATATCACAACTGCACCACTCTACCAGAAGCCAGGCCAGACGGCCGGCGACGAGGAGGGGCGGGACTTAACGATCCCTGAGGCTGGACCCAAGTTGAGATGCCCGGGCATTCCTACGTACTCCATCAGGCTGGAGATCAAGCCACACGTAGTTCTGAGAGTGCAGTTTAATGTCATGCAGGACGTAGAATCCCGTTTGGGGAGATCTTAGTTTAAGGTCTTAGAGCTCGAACCATAAGGGGAGATCTTAGTTTAAGGTCTTAGAGCTCGGACCATAAGGAGAGATCTTAGTTTAAGGTCTTAGAGCTCGGACCATAAGGAGAGATCTTAGTTTAAGGTCTTAGAGCTCGGACCATAAGGAGAGATCTTAGATTAAGGTCTTAGAGCTCGGACCATAAAGAGAGATCTTAGTTTAAGGTCTTAGAGCTCGGACCATAAGGAGAGATCTTAGTTTAAGGTCTTAGAGCTCGGACCATAAGGACCTCAAAGTACGCCACATCGTGGTCCTATCCCCTGGGTATGCGAAGATGCACTGAGGGATAGTGTCAAGAGTGTCGAGATTTCGCCTGGTCAGAATGGGGGGTGGAAAATGTGAATCATGCGTCCATTCACTCAAGGACTGGGGGCACCAGAGTAACGATATGGGAGTACTGCCGACCGTGGCGGAAAAGCAGCATCAATATCGCACTAACCGTTGATGAAATGAGGCAGCAAACGAGCATCGACCGCTCAATCGCAGGATTCATATCGATTTGCTGCCCGAGGCCATTGGGGGCACCAGCCTGAGTCGGTGGGAGAGCACTGAGGCATTGTGTCCGAACCGTTCACGGGGGCTCCACCCAGGGCGTAGATGATGGGTCCGAATGAAAGGGAGCACGAAGCCTGAAAAGTGGAAGGAACCTGGCCAAGCTGAACCTGACCCTCCTGGCAATAAACCAGAGTACTCTTGACACCGGTGGACCACTGCAAGGGGTCGAGGGACACGCCTTGAGGGTGACCCGAAGGCGGCGGACTCCCCAGAGAAGGGGGAATCTCTAAGAGGTGGGGGGCTGGACCCGAAGTTTCAAACATCCGGGCGTTCCTACGTATCCCATAGGGATGGGAATCAAGCCACACGTAGTTCTCGAAGCGCGACGCAACACAATCGGGCACCTGCGCGGGGAAGGGTGCGGGTCTGAACCTCGCACACAGAAGAAGCGGCATTTGATATTTCTTGTTTGTCCTTAAAGATGGATGGTTTTTCTTTGTGCAGTGACATGCCTGTGATTAGGAAATCCCTGGCTTCGCTACAATAATCAAGCCATGGAAGAAATTGATGAATGGCGTGGTTATTAACCAGCGCCCAACGTGAGTGCCCCCTGAGGAGGACATCACGATGCAGTGTCGTTTCTCGTCGGGCGGCCAAGACGATCACAGTTTACGGTCGTGTGGTAGGACCAGACAACACAGTTTAAGGTCGTGTGGTTCGGACCATGGAGGAACCCGCTTATTGCGGTACGGCGGACACGGCGGAGGTGGGAACATACCCAGCCCTGCGGTCACGCACGATTCCAAGAGAAGAGTCTTGGGATCAGGGCCTGCGTATGTCCATCACCCGAGGGGCAGAGATGCTAGCCTCCAGATATACTGGGCCCAGAACGCGATTGTTCGGGCGACTCCTTCCTCCTTATGGGGATGAGGGTCCATCTACGCATGGCCCTTAGGGAGGACATCCGCATATATCCCTGGTGCTCAGATCATGGGAGCCTTGAACGACACCATTACCCTGGTTGGTCTGCCTAACGTGTAGAGGTGTACTGGAGGTCAGTATGAAGAGAGTGTCGAGATTCCACTACAACGCACAAAGGCGGAGTGTGATGAGGACTGCGCAACCAATGTTCAGAGCCTGAAAGAGCCGACATGGCGATCAAGGACGTTGCTGACCATATTCGCAACACAACATCCGATCGCGTCAGCCTAAGACGGGGCAAGCAAACGAGCATCAACCGCTCAATCGTAGGATTTATATCGATTTGCGGCCCAGGATTCGCCGGTAAATCGACGCGGAGCGGTAGGAGAGCGCTGAGGCATCGTACCCAAACCGCTAACGAGGATCCCTTTGAGTGAAGGCTCGAACAAGAGGAAGCGCGAGACCTGACAAGCAACACAGGACTTGTCGGGATTGAATCTGACACTACGAGTCATAGACCGAAGTACCCAAAACATGTTAACAGATCACCGGGAAGGGTCGGAGGACTCACCCTGAGAGCAACCAAAAGAGGGCAGATCCCCGTAATCAACCAAGAGACGGGGCTGGACCTGAAACACAAGCGTCCAGGCGGTCCTACGTATCCCATAAGGATGGGAATCAAGCCGCACGTAGTTTTTGAGAGGCAGTTTAACGTCATGCAGGACGATGAGGGGTGTGAGGTAGTCCTACACACGGGGGAGGCGTACGGCGCGGCCAGTAGACCGACGTGAATGAGGACATGATCCCCCGCTCACGCGATACGCCTCGCACAAAAAGGAGGGGAACTTGGGCCAGAGGCCCAACGCGGGATAGAGATTCACAGGAAATGGGTCTGGGCCTGAAACATGAATGTCCAGGCGGTCCTACGTATCCCATAAGGATGGGAATCAAGCCGCACGTAGTTCTCGAGGGGCAGTTTAACGTCATGCGGGACGGATGCTGAACAGTTTAACGTCTTGTAGCTCGGACGTAGTACAGTTTAACGTCATGTTGGATGAAACACTTGGCAGTTTAACGTCTTGCAGCGCGGACGATATGCTAGGCAGTTTAACATCGTGCAGCTTGGACGTATGCAGTTTAACGTCGTGCAGGACGTTGGCACACTCAGACAAAGTACTGCTTGAGGAACCTAGCGTTGGTGGGAGGAGTGACACGCTCACCATCCATAGTCTCTAGGGAGTACGCGCCATTGGGATAGACCTTGTGGACAACAAAAGGTCCCTCCCACTTGGGCTCCAACTTGGGCGGCTTCCTACCGGGGATCATCGGTGCTCTTAGGGCTAGCACTAGATCACCCTGCAGGAAGGAGCGGAGGCGAACCTTCTTATTGAAAGCTCAAGCCATTCTGCTTTGATGCCTCTCCAAGTTGTGCAAAGCGCGAAGTCTATTCTCATCCAGTGCTTCCAACTCGACTAGACGGGCTTCAGCAACTCTGTCCGGCGCTTGCTGGTCGTAGACCGCAGTGCGCAAGGACGACAACTGGATCTCAATGGGCAGGACGGCCTCAGCTCCATACACCAGGGAATAAGGGGTCATCTGGGTGGAATTGCGAGTCGTCATCCGATAAGCCCAGAGGGCGTTAGGGAGCTTGTCCGGCCAACTCTTCTTGTTCTGACCAACCATCTTTTGCAGAATGTTAGAGAGGGTTTTGTTAAACGCCTCGATCTGTCCATTCGCCTGCACATGATAGCGAGATGTATGGTTCGAGCGAATGTCATACTTGGCGTACAACTTCTTCAACTCGGCTGCTCGGAAATTGGTTCCGTTATCCGTGAGGATAGCGTGAGGGACTCCAAATCGATGAATGATGTTGGAGGTCACGAAGTCAGCGATCGAACAGGATTTGACCTCTCTGAGCGGAATCGCCTCTGCCCATTTGGAGAAAAAGTCCGTGGCGGTCATAATGAACCGGCACTGGCGAGCTGTCGCCGGCGGGTAGGGTCCCACAACGTCCATCCCCCAGACTGCAAAGGGCCAAGAATACCTGGTGGTATGGAGAGGCTCCGGCGGCCGATGCACAAAGTTCGCATGAACCTGGCACGCATGGAACCTCCTGGCATACTCGATGCAGTCATGGATCATGGAGGGCCAGAAGTATCCCTACCTCCGAATCTGGTGGGACAGCTTTGGTCCAGTCTGGTGGGCGCCACATGAACCAGCATGAACCTCTTGCATGACTCGTGGGATCTCAACTCCCTGAAGGCAAAGGAGGAGAACACCATCAAACCCGCGTTTGTAGAGGATCTGCTCCAGGCCGGGACTGCTCTGGAGGACAAACTGCGATGCGCGGCGTCGAACTCGCTCGCGCTCAGCCCGATCCGATGGAAGAATGCCATGTTGGAGGTACTCAACCAAAGGCGTCCTCCAATCATGGGCTGATCCGACTGTCATATCTAGGGTACTCGGGGCTCCGAGCATAGGGGCAACCGTGGTGAGATTACTTACCAACGGGCCGCGATCTTCTTCCGGGATAACGGGAGCGATGAGCCTGTGGCGCGTCACGCGGACGATCAGGTTGTCCTGTTCAGGCTCCGTAAGTAACGCAGCAAGGCTGGCCAAAGCATCTGCTCGACCGTTCTGCGACCGGGGAATATGGACAATTTCCGGCCGAGAAGGGAACCGGGCCATCAGAAGAAGGGTGCACTCCAACAATGACACAAGTTCCGGCTTCCTGACAACATAGTCGCCATTGATCTGCTTAACGACCAGCTCGGAGCCCCCTTTCACGCACAGACGGGGCACGTCGATCTCGAGAGCCAACTCGAGGCCGGTGATGAGGGCATGGTATTCCGCCTCATTGTTGGTACAGCCCTCTGACAACAGGAAAGAGTATGGCAGCACAGCTCGCCCCGGGGTAATGAAGATGATGCCCAAGCCCACTCTGTTGAGATTAGGATTATCGAGTCTTCTACCGGTGGGGCTCTGGGAGGCACCGTCAAAGTGCATCTGCCAGCATGGATCAGCTCGATCAACCGAGAGAATGGTCTCATCAGGAAAGCCTAGATCCAGCGGCTGATCCGCGGAGGTTGGGTGAGCTGCCAGAATGTCTGCCAATGCTTGCCATTTGATGGCCTTCTGAGACACATACCTAATGTCGAACTGCTGGAGAATCACAGCCCACCGTGCTAGACGGCCAGTCAACATAGGCCGGCTCAGGATATATTTCAACGGGTCTACCCGAGAATCCAACTGTACCTCATGGTGCTGCAAGTAGTGCCGTAATTTCTGTACGGCAAATACGAGCGCCAGGCAGCTCTTCTCGATGGGGGAATACCTAACTTCTGCATCGAGGAGCATGCGACTGAGGTAATAGAGGCTATTATCCGTTCCCTCGTTGTTCTTCTGGGCGAGAAGGGCACCCAGGGACCGTTCCAGGGCGGTCACATAGAGGACCAGCGGCTTCCCGGATACAGGCGGCATCATAACCGGAGGTTGAAGAAGGTACTGCTTGATTTCCTCGAAAGCGGTCTGACACTCTTTATCCCATACATAGGTGGCACCTTTCTTCATGAGCCGAGAAAAGGGCTTACACTTGCCGGCCAGATTCGCGATGAATCGGTGTATATAGGCTAAGTGGCCTTGGAACCCTTGCAGTTCCCGGATGGTACCTGGGGGAGGCATCTGGCTAATCGCCCTGATTTTCTCTGGGTCGATCTCAATACCCCGGTATCTTACCACAAATCCAAGGAACTTTCCGGAGGTGACCCCAAAGGCACACTTCAACGGGTTCATCTTCAGGCAGCGAGACCAGAGGATGCCGAACACTTTCTCAAGATCTTTGAGATGGTCCTGACGCTGGCGCGATTTGACCACCAAGTCATCGATGTAGCATTCCACCAGTGTGCCGAGGATTGGCTTGAATATGCGGTGCATCGCCCGTTGATAGGTGGCACCTGCATTCTTCAGGCCGAAAGGCATGACCCGGTAGCAAAAGGTACCTTGGGGGGCCCTGAAGGCAGTGAACTCCTCATCCTCAGGGGCCATCCGAATTTGGTTATATCCGGAGTATCCATCCATGAAGGAGAGGGCTTGGAACCCTGCCGTGGCGTCAATCAACAGCTCTGTCACTGGAAGGGGAAAATCATCCTTCGGGCAGTGGCGGTTGAGATCGCGGAAGTCGATGCAGACTCTGATATGCCCGTTCTTCTTCCGGACCGGAACAATGTTGGCCAGCCATTTGGGGTACTGAACTTCCCTCACGAAGTTGGATTTGATAAGCTTGTCAACCTCAGCCTCAACCATGGCACCGTGGGATGGGTGCATCTTCCTGGGATGCTGCTTGAACCCGCGGTGGTTCGCCGGGAGACCAAGGCGGTGGACGGCTACCTGAGGATCTAGCCCTGGCATCTCGTCATAGCCCCAAGAGAACACATCACGGTGCTGCCTGAGAAAGTCCACGTACTGCTGCCGCTCCTCAGAGGGCATGGCGGCACTGACCAATGTGGGTCTTGGATCGGCCTCGGTTCCAAGGTTCACCTGTATTAACTCATCGACCGTGGCGGGGACGCCCTCCTCAAAGGCTGGGGGTGCATCTTCCACGTCCTCTCCACTCGGGGAGGGATCGTCCACGGGAGAGACTGCGTTGGAAACTGCATTGGGGCTACCAGATCCCACTGGGCCGCTGGTACTGGCACGGGCGGTCGCGGTCATCTCATCAGGAGACTCACAGGCCGTCAAGACCATGGCTACGTCCAACCGTTGAATCGGGAGGACGTAAGCGTCATCCAAGCTTGCCCAGGGATCACTTGCAACAGCGACAGGCTCAACCTCACCTGCCAGGATCTGCTTATCCTTGCTCTTGTAATAGTCCGCGTCCAGATAGCGGGCTTCACATGAGGCAAAAGGAGAGGCATCTCCTTGAAGCACGCCTACTCGACCATTAAGGGAGTATTTGAGGCATTGGTGGTATGACGAGGGAACCGCCGCGTGAAGGTGGAGCCATGGCCTGCCCATCAATGCGTTGTACGCAGTGTCCTAAGAGACTACCATGAATTCGGTGTTGGCAACCAAGTCACCGAACTGGGTCTTCAAACGTATCTTGCCCACCGGGGTTTGCTCGGTGCGGTCGTACCCCTGGATCCTGAGGTCGGAGGGAATCAAGTCATCCTCAGACAACCCCAACCTCCGGAGCGTCCGAGTTGGAATCAGGGTAATCCCGGACCCCGTGTCGACAAGACAGCGCCGGACTTCAAGGCCATTGAACTGGCCAGTGACATACAGCGGACGAATATTTCCCTGTATAGGAGGGTCTTCATCCTTACCAGAGAACGAGATAACTGCCTAACATTCGGCGTCCTCGATCGTTTCGGCGTGAAAGGCCTCTGCAGCCGCAACCTCTGTCTCAAACTGAAGGGGGCTTTTCAGGGCTTCAGCGAGTGCCTCGCGCATCTCAGATGACATGCGCAGAGCCTCAAGGATGGAGAGCCTTGCTGGGATGTCAACCAAGTGCTTCAGGACATCATACTTTTTGGCCAAGTGTGAGCCCCTGGTTGCAGGAGGTTGCTCTGCGGTTGGAAGCATGACGGGCCTTGCCGG
Organism: Viscum album; assembly: GCA_963277665.1. Lineage (NCBI taxonomy): Eukaryota > Viridiplantae > Streptophyta > Magnoliopsida > Santalales > Viscaceae > Viscum > Viscum album. The sequence goes on along the minus strand of OY728155.1, from coordinate 1,134,994,502 downwards.
TTGGATCGGCGGCCGACTGGTACTTGGCGCATCTCGCTGTTCACCGGCTGCAGTCCGGGAAATGGTCACCGTACTGGGGTCAGGAGGCCGGGATGGACTCGTGGCAGGGCGGAGCTGGTCGCGGCACGGCTGAGGCGGTTCTGCCTGGTCCCACACCACAAACAGCGGCGGAGGCGAATCCTTCATCCCCGAATGGGGGGGGGGGGGGGCGCACGTTGTGCTCGGTTTTGAGCCTGCTGCCTAGTCTCAGTGGCGTGCACGGCCTGGCTGGAGGTACCAACGGCTGTGCCCCGGCGACTCCTGCTGCTGCGGTTCTTCCGACGGTGGCGACGACCGGGGACACTAGGGAGGTCCACCTGGTGTTCTTCAACGTCGGGAACCGAAAAGGGATTTACCAGCTCGACGGTGTTAACCGAAGTGTACCCAATACCGTCATCAGACGAATCATTCATCACCGGGCGGATCCGGGGAGGGACCCCCAGGCCATCGACGTCGTGAGACGGAGTGCCCGATTTCCCTTTCCCAGCCCCTGGCGGGTTCTGTGCCCTGGTGCTGAATGCTTGGACGAGCAGCATGCTGGTCTTCCAACACCTCTGAAAGCCATCGGTCTTCGTATTGAGGAGAAGAGATTCACGTTGGGTTCACCATTTTTCTGTTTCGGTGCGTATGTGCGTCGGGTTACGCTGTTCCGCCAGGACGCGTTCGCGCGTGCACCCGTCAACCCGAGGGGATGGGCGCGCGGCTTGTGGTCCCGTAGTCCCGCTTTCCAAAGGCGGGCGGCATCCGTCCCTTATTCAGGGGCGTCTGCTCCTTGATCGAAACCGAGATGATTGGATGTCGGCTCCTCCTTCATTGGACGTCTCCTCGAAACTCGTCGCCTAATCCGGGTCTCCCTCATAGATTTAAGAATGTTCGTGAATCTCGTTCCCGGTGCCATATCTTCATGGACACCGGTTAATTACGCTGCTTCCGCCCGGACGCTCCAAGGAGTCTGGTCGGGGCAGCAACCTGCAGTGAGGAGACCGAGTGGATCTGGGTGCTGGGGGCGTATTGTAACACTGCGGCTCTGCCTGTATGCTTTCCGTCCCTAATAGGGCTTCTCGAAGGCACGATGACCTGAGGCATCCCGCACTGGGTGCGGGGAACTGTGTCACCTGAGGTTTTCCTCGGCTTCCCATGTTTAACACGGGGTATGCCGCGAGTTTAACGTCCAGCGGGGACGGCATCGGACCGATCAACATGAAAAGTGGATCAGATGACAGAACCCCTTGCGGGGAACCTCCGACGCTGGGGCCAGCGCATGGGCGGCTTCCCAAGTGATGTGGAGTGGAGAGAAGTGGCATGACCCCACCGGGATGTGGCGGCCCGGGTAAGGATCAGGATGGATGATGGAGTGAAGACCTTGGACCCCGTAGGGGCTTCCTATGTACCGCGCGTTAGCACGGATCAAAGTCAACGTAGTTCGGGTATACAGTTTAACGTCATGCTGGACGTCGGCAAGCCGACTCACGAAGGGGTCGAGGCCGCCGGGCGGAGGATTGAACCGAACCACCTCGCACAGAGGGGGATGGAACGGCCGGGTGGATCACAGTTTCACGTCATGCTGGACGATAAAAGGAGAAATGGAAAAAGGGGCTGTGGGGAGGCACAGTGGAGATACACACGGGCAGTCTCCCACAGGGGCGGATTCATAGGTGAATCGACGCAAGCGTGAACCCTAGAGGGGTCCACTGATGGAAGAACCGACGTGAATACGACCGGGACGACCAGGTGGTGGGCTTGAACCTCAGGGAGGTTTCCTACGTACCCTGTTTAGAAGACAGGGATCAAAGTCCACGTAGTTCATTCTGTCAGGACTTACGCACTTGAGGCAGCCCGAATGCGGCAAAACTCAGTTGGAAGGGACTTGGACCGAAAGTAGGAGACACCTCGATCCCAGTCACACCCTCTACTGGCTTCGGCAGTGGGGGAGCGCAATGGAGATACACATGTGCAGCCCCCCACAAGAAACTAGGGGTTTGTAATACCCTACCCCCGTAGGGAAAAGCCGCTCCCATTAAATCGTCCCTAAAGAGGGGCAATCCCGACATCCCTGCAGAGACGAGCGGGTGGGGGCCACATCCAAACCGGGGGGGACCCTGCGTGCGAGGCACGGGATCGGGTGATGCGGACGGTTTAACGTCTTGCCGGACGAAGTACAGTTTAATGTCGTGTGTTGAGGACGAAGCGGACGGTTTAACGTCTTGCCGGACGAAGTACAGTTTAACGTCGTGTGTTGAGGACGAAGCGGACGGTTTAACGTCTTGCCGGACGAAGTACAGTTTAACGTCATGTGCTGAGGACGAAGGTGCTTGGCAGTTTAACGTCTTGCAGCACGGACGATAGGGGCTAGGCAGATTAGCGTCGTGCAGCTTGGACGTAGTACAGTTTAACGTCATGTTGGACGGATGCAGTTTAGCGTCATGCGGGACGAATGTGCAGTTTAACGTCGTGCTGGACAAATGTGCAGTTTAACGTCATGCTGGACGTTGGTTGCCGCCGATGGGTCCGTGTCACTTCGCGCAAGCCTGGAGGGCCGCACGGAAAGACAACGCACGGTGTGGGCACCCAGGACGAAGATCATCGGGCGCCACGCAGGCGGGTACCCTTAGGGGGTCAAAGGGGGCGACCCCGGCGGGTTGCGCGCAATACCGCGGGCCGGCGCGCAATTGTGCGGGCTGGCGCACAATTGGGCCAGCGCTTTGCGCGTAGATGATTGAGATTGCGCGCACCGGGCTTCGGACAGCTCGCAGGGGCAACGACTCATTCTCTAACGAACGGCCACTTTGAAGAGGGGGTGCGCGCAATCGGGCTGGATTGCGCGCACCCGGGGGCAATTGCGCGCAAGAGGCTTCTTTTGCGCGCAAAGGCCTTACGGTGAAGATTTAGTTCAAAAGAAAGAAGCCAAAGGGATTGCGCGTGAAGGAGAACCCCAAGGCTCTATTGCGCGAAAGAAAGGAGGTTACCTGAAGATCGGCATTGCGCGTGGAAGGGGTTGGATTGCGCGAACGAGCGATGCTTCGGATTCTGGAAACCTTAAAAATGTCGGGGGTCGCCTTATATTTATAGGCAACCCCGGGCGCGGAATCCGGTCTTGGGCGCGGAATTCCCTTCGCGGGCGCGGAATCAGGACCCGGCGCGGAAGGGTGCCGCGCAGGCCACGGGCGCGCAAAATAGCGCGCCGGCCCAACGCATTGCGCGCATCCCGAGAGGATTGTGCGCCGCGACTCAACTTTGCGCGCGGGACTCTGAAATTTCGCGCAAGTCCTCCGGGCCCTCCGGAACGTGCCTCTGACTCCAAATATCACTTCGCTTTCCGCATCCGGAGCTTCGTTTGGGAACAACGGACTTTTCCGGCGTCTACAATCATCAATTCAAATACGCTCCAACCTCCGAGCCCAAGTACAACTCAGTCCACACAGGATAGTAAACGCATTCCACACAGGAAGAAAAACGTAATCCACACAGGATTGCTCAACACAATCCACACAGGAAAGCAATAGGATTCATCTCACACAGGTATAATTTTCAGAGGATGATAAAGATGATCACTGATCCATCTAAGTCGTCGGATCCACGAAGGATCGATAGGTAACTAACCCCCGCAATGACCCACACAGGATCGGGCCCACACAGGACCTGTAGGCGCTGGCTCACACAGAACCGCAGAGCGCAAGACCCACACAGGATCAGGCCCACACAGGACCTGTAGCACTGACCCACGTAGGATCACTGAGTGCTGAAGTCGTCGTCGTCGAATCCACACAGGATCTCTGTACTGTCGTCGTCGCAGTCACAGTAGCAGTAGTAGTCGTAGCAGTAGAACAGTCGCAGCCAGCACTAGGGTTCCCGCACACAGCAAGCTCGTTCGGAGGGTCCGCTCCACGAGCCGAGAGGCTGATACATCAACTGTCACGAAGACCAGAGTTGATGTATCCAAAAGTTCCGTATCGTCAACAGGAACTCAACGCAACAGACGGCGCGTCGATCGGACGCCCGGTCTGAGAGTTATTGGCATTTTCGTCTCCGGGGCCCGGTTGGTTTTTAAGGCAAAACCAACCCGACCGTACTCCACCTGTGTCCAAACCTCAGGCGGAGTATGCCAAAAGATTCATCTCACTAAGAGGGACACAACACAGCTGACGACATGTCAATCGGACGTCCGTAGCTCAAGATATGAGCGTTTCCGCTCCGAAGGCCTGGTTGGTTTCGTGAACGAACCAACCCGGCCGAACTCAAAGTAAACCAAAACCTTGAGTGCGATATATCGAAACGACCGTCTCGATCCACGGATCGCGTTGCCGCAGACGGTTCGTCATTCGGAGGTCCGAGACTCAAGTTATGGCCAAAAGACCGGAACTAGTTCGAAACGGGGGGGTCCGGGTCCGGGCCCACCCGGCCCGACCCCCCCGGGGGCGGTCCGGCCGGCGCGGCGGTGCGGGGGGCCGCGGCGGCTTGGCGCCGCGAGGTGGCTGCACGCAGGGGCTAAGCCCCCGCTGATTGAATAACGGCGCGGCATAAAGCCGCACCCCTCTTTGCAAACCGCCCCCCCCCCCCCACGTGGGGGGCCTGATTGAGCGGAACCGGGGGGGGCCGGCTGCCCCCCTCCCTTCAAAGAACCGCCCCCCCATAAAGAGGGGGGTTTTGAGTGTTGGCCGGGGGATTAATTCCCCCTGTTTAATGCCTTCCGGCCGGCCAGTTGGCCTGCCGGTTTTCTCCAACGGGACCGAAAATTCCGGTCCCCCCCCCCTTCGGTTTCCGACGCCGGAGGTCCGGCCGCCGGTCTTCTCTTCCCGCCGCGGCCCGGAACCGGCCGTGGTCTCCTCGTCCCGCCGCGGCCCGGAACCGGCCGTGGTCTCCTCGTCCCGCCGCGGCCCGGAACCGGCCGCGGTGTTCGTCGTCCGGCGCGGTGCGACGGCACCGCGCCCCTTCGCCGTGCCTTGATTCCTTTCAACGCGGCGCGACGGCGTCGCGTTCTTGAAGATTCTTCCTTGGCGTGGCGCGACGGCGCCGCGTAAAATATTTGCACGATTATCCGCGTGGTGCGACGGCACCACGCCACTTGCTTCCACCGGCAAGAATAACAAGTACGATGGAGGGGGTTCGGCCGTGTTCGTGCGGTCCGACCCCCTCACGTTAAAATAATAACGCAACTTTAAATAAATCAATGCCACACGTTAGACTTTCTAAATTCACGATCAGGAATAAAATAATTAAACCAAAAAGAAATCAACAACCCCTACCTTGGTATAAGGTTCGAAGATTTGTCTACGTTCCGCGGAAGACGACGTCACGGAGGTCGGGCGTCGCGGTCGTCGTTCGTCAAATCCGTTGACGAAGGGATGCGTCCGATGCGATACGTCGTTGGAGAAACTTCTCAAGTTGACGAAGGAAAACCGAGGAGGAAGCGGTGTCTCCCTTTCTGTGACGTGGAGAGAAGATAGAACGACGTGTCGGTGTTCTTCGCGTTCTTCAAGGAGGAAGATGAAGTTCTTCAAAGTGTAGAACTCTTCTTCTCTCAAATCTCCACACAACACAGCAACTCCCAAAATAAAATAAGCTACACCTTATTTTATTTTCACTTTTCCAGCCTTTCAAAATTCAAAAGTTGATTTCATTACATTAATTAAATCTAGAGTTATCAAAATTTAAATGAAGAGATAAGTTGGCAAGAATTAATGTAGGGGAGAGCCACAAAATTTAAGAGGGGGTTTAGAGGGGTTAGGGAATTTGAAAAGGTGGGGGCTCGTGTGGGCCCCACCTCCCTCATAACCACACATGGGAAGTTGGGTGGTTGTGGGCCCCACCAACAACTTCCCATGAGAGAGTCTAACCACCACGAATAAAATAAAATTCACACACAATTTTATTTTACTAATCTTTTAATCCCCAAAACTAACTTTCAACCCACAACAAACGCAACTTCCGAAAAGGTCTCTTTTAGCGAATTTTGGCGTTGTGAGTTCATCGGTGCTCTCGGATTTCAATTCCGAGCACCGGATCAAAAGTTAGGAATTCCCGCTCGTTCGTTCACTGAACATACCTGAGCCAAACTTCGGAAATTGATTCCGGGCACTCCGGGCCTCGGAATCAGGTGCCGTCTGAAACCGTGCTCTTGTAAAATTATAAAGAAAATTAAGAGAAAATTTTCCTTGAATTTTACGGGTCTTTACAATAAATTTAGGAAATGTAAAACAGGTTGTGGAATTATTAATTCATGAATATTATTTTATTATTTAGTACCTTAAATATAAGCGTAAAACTATTGTGGACATAATGAAACATATTCTATCTAAAAACACATTTTTCCTTCAGGTTAGGCTTTATCTATTTTTACCCTAATGTATATCTTATTTATTTTTATATAATTATTATAAATTTTTTATATATTCACCGAACTCATGTATCTATATCATTTCATTATTCTTTCATGGATATACATGTATTAAAAGGTTCCCTTCTCAATTATTCCCAACAAGTAAGCCTGATTCAAGGGAACATACATATTTCGTTTCAATTTTAATGTACACTCTATAATCTATTTTAATCCACTATTATTTTTATAAAATCAATCATTTTATCATGAAAACATATCTTGTTTAATTTATTGTTTTATATAAATAATTATTCCATTGTTTGTTTTAAATACTCAATAATATTTTCTTTAAGCCACACTAAAATATTTTTTATAATGTTTCCAAACAATTTTTTACATGATTTAGCTTCATTTTGAAATAAATTATCAGGATATATTCCTATTCTCACTTTTTAATGTCCATGTATGTCTTAAATCCATTATTTCATTGAAACCATTATGATATTCCCTTTTGATATACCTTTTGACAAGATTATGATAGAAGATTCTTTCCATTGGTAACCCTTATGTTTATGTTTCATTAATTGTGTATGATTCTTTATATGGAACAAATATTCATGAAAGTATTGTGATGGTTGGGACTATATTGTAGTCCAATTAATTGGGTAATGTTTATCCTCATGATATGTCATTTGCAACAGTCTTGGTGGTTAGCCATAACATGTGATTAATGTGCAACAATCTTGGTGGTTTTCTATGACTCGTGATCCTCCATGTAAAATTAGACTTGAATCATGATTATGTCATGTTTTAGGTTTCTTACACATTACTATGATTCCTGGATTAAATTATCACATTTTCTATATGTTTTCTTCCATATGTCAATTCATCTTCCATGCCATCTTTTATGTCATCTTGTTATGACTTCTAACCAATTTTCTATGCTTTAATCTTATGTATATTCCATTTCTGGGATTTTTATCTCATACCATTTTTCATATATTCCCTAAGTTATCCCATGAAGATGTTAGGGATCAAAGGGTGTTAGTATATCATTACGAAGATTAAATAAAATATGTTTTTAATTTGGTATCATTCTTTCTCATTATTTATCTAATCTAGAAGGACACATGACTTTACAATCCATAGTTTCTATAGATAGATAAATATGGTTAAAATAATGTAATAACATGTGTAAAAGGAATGGTCTACTATAGTTTGTAATATATCATGATCTAGTTATTTTTGGATGTTAGGAATATATCACCTTAGTAAGAACCCTAGCGATAATTATATCACCACGGATAACCTAAATTAAAACATAGGGAATCAAAATTTAGGATATAATTTTCATTTAAAAGTTTATCCTTTTATGTTTAAAGTTTCCTTCTTATAATATTATTAGATAAGTATTATAGACTCCTTAATTATACTTTCCTTTTCTTAGTTAAAGTCTGGAAAAAGGAGAACCCATTCCAACAATCAGTCTGATAGGAAATGTGATGATTGATCAAATGATATGATAAATATGATGGAAATGGGTTCTCAAAAAATCATGATAGTAAATTCTCAACTGGCTCAAGTTACGAATAATAACATCAATCATTTGTAAAAACCACCTTCTCCTGATAGAAAGAAATTTTGTAGTCAAAACCTTCATGCATCAATGGCCTCATATCTTTAGTGGATCACTTGATCCCCTCACCATATAATAGTGTATTAATTCCACTGAGAAGATATATTCTTTCCTTTAGTACTTAGAATATGGAAATGTTGTGCTAGAGTTCTATCATTTTGATCGGAAAGCTAATCAGTGGTGGACACAGATCATGATCTTGGAGTCCAAGTATGAATATTATTCAATGGGATGATAAGCATTCAGGAAAAAAATGCTATAAATATTTTCATTAAACACTCCATATTAATATGGAAAGGGAGTTCCTTGGATTTAAGAAAAAGGAAGATGAGTCTATTGGAGCGTATGAGAAAAAATTACAAGACTTCCATGGTACACATCTGAATTTTTCAAGGACACCAAAAGAAAGGTGTCTTTCATATTTAACAGAATAAATACGAGTTCATAAAAATAATTGGTGATTTGAGACACCAAAAATTACAAATAGATTGTCTATTGTTCCCTTAAGGTCAAAATATAGATCATAGAATCTTCTTGGACTCATGGACCAATAAATGAAAAGTTGAAAATGGTGTTTAATTTGAAAGTATCAATAGATAAATCCAATTATGGAAATAGAACCTAATATCCCACATGTCAAAATAAGGGGAAGAAGCATCTTGGGAACTATCTAAAAGGAACTAGGAAATTATTCAAATGTGAATGAATGGGTCCTCAAGCTAATAATTTCTAAAGGTATATGAAGAATCCCACTTATTAAGAAGAAGATGGGAAGGTTCAAATCATCACTCAACCTGTAGAGTAGTTTTTCAACTATAAGGAACATGGGAATTATTTAAAACATTCTTTTAATGCCGAGGTTTTTGGATGAAATCAACAAAAACAACCTCTAATGAAGTATCAATGGGAACATTCTCTCACTACTATTGAGGTGGAACCCAACGACGATGTGGTGACACATAAACTAGATATTAATTCAAGAATAGAGAATCTACTATATGATTATGGTTCTACACATTTTTTTATATCTTTCATGTTTAGTAGAACTATTCAAACACCACCAAAAATAGGAAAGTTGAGTTTCCAATGAGAATAAAAAATGGGGAAATTATTGAATCCAAAGTTTATAACTGCTCTCCTATTAACGTTAGTGTATTGATCCTACTAGAAAATATTGTCTTCTTCTTTTGGATGTCTTTTATTCTATATTGTGAATTAATTGTATATTGTTATACAAATCACACATCATCTTTCAGGAATGTGAGACCACCATTCACATTCTCAAGCATCCTCCATTCATGTACAAGTGTAAGGAGGATGTTTAATGTTCTTTAGACTCATCATGTAAATTGGGTATATTTTTTCCTTATGTGAAAGAATATATAACTCATAATATAGAAGAGAAGGAGAGAATCCTGCTAGATGACATGCCCACTATGAGGGACTAAACTGAAATGTTCCTCAAAGAGTTTCTTGGTCTTCCTCTTGATCGAGAGGTTGAGTTATCAATTGAACATATTCTTGGATCTCTTCCTATTTCAAATAAACAGTATTGAATAGCCACCATTGAGCTACAGGAAATGAATATGCAGTTATAGGAGAATTTGGAAAAAAGTTTTATATATCTGAGTGTTTCACTATCGGGTAAATCAGATCTTCATCATGAATAAGGATGGATCGAAGTACCTCTGCATTGATTATCAAAATCTCAATAAAATCATGATAATGGACTATTATCCCCTATCATAGATAGATGAATTGTTTGATCTACAATGGGAGGCCATGTATTTCTCTAAGTTGGACCTTTGGTTATGATATCACCAATTAAAGGTAAAGAGGGAAGATATTCCCAAGACTACCCTTCAAAGAATGTATAGACATTATGAGTTCATAGTGAATCACTTTGGACTCACATATGGTCCATAAATTTCATGGATTTAATGAATATATTATTTAGCTATTACCTCGACAAATTGGATGTAGTATTTATTGATGAAATTATAACTTACTCCAAGAACAAGGGGGAGAATGAGGAGCATTTGAATACTATTCTAAAGACCTTGAAAAGGGAGAAAATGTATGCAGACTATAGTAAATGTGAGTTATGTTTGGAGGAGTTATCATTATTGGGGCATGTAATCACTAGAAAAGTGATATAAGCGGACCCTTCCAAAACAAAAGAAATTGATGAGTGGTCTAATAAAACATCTATAATGGAGATCTGGAGCTTCCTTGGTTTATCCGGGTACATTTGATGATTTTTGAGGATGTTCTCATTATTTTAAAACCCACTGAACATGTTGACACATAAGGGGGGAAAGTATGTCTGGATGTAAGAATGTGAGGAAATCTTTAATGAGCTCAAAAATAGGCCTATCCATACACCAGTACTCACACTTATGAAAAGTGGGAAACTCTTTATGGCATACAATGATTTTTAAAATAATGGATTATGAATTTTACTGATTCATAATGATAATGTGATATTTAAAGGCATTTTCATGGGCGCTTTCAAAAGAAGTGTGATTTTTTGGGTACTTGGGTGCAGCAAAGTGGCTGACCAATGTCGTCTTTTGAAGAAGGAAGTAAATTAAAACAATTTCTTTAAATGTATTATAAAATTAAAATTAATGATAATAAAAACACTACATGAAATAATTTTGGGTTGTTTATTGTTTATAAAACTAGAAGAAGTTTTCTAGAAGAAGATTTCATTTATTAAAATTTTGAAATGATTTTTCATTAACAAAGCACAATGACAAGATGTTTTTTTAGAAAACTATTTTTAGAAAATGTAATATATATAACTCTACCACTTTAATGATTTATTAATCATTATCATTTAAATTAATATCCACATAATTATGATCCCTTAATTTGTTAAATCGTAAACCCTCTGAGAATTAACTTTACCACAAAGATGAAGTGAATTTAACCCTCGGCTAACTTCAGAACATGCAATTAAAACACCCTGCTTTTATTGATGTTATAAGGTTTGTTTATGGTTAGTGGTAAATTAAGGAACATTTAATCTTGGGAAATTAGAAATAATTAAGTTTAGGTATTATATTTGAACACAATAAATTGATCCCGTGTGGTTTTGAAATACCAATTAATCTCTCACTCTCATAGTTCACACATTTCCCAACCTCACATGATTTTTGGTTATTGTTCAATTTCATGTAGAGTTTTATTTTAATTAAAAACCCAACTAATAGATCATATTATGTGAATCACAGTAGCTCATTAATTCAGAATTAATGAATTAATGAGGTTAGATGGAGATCAATTACCAAAAAAACTACTTTTACAAGGGCGTTGTAGACATTGTAGAAACGACTTTCATTTGAAAAGGTTTATAGAGGGTAGAACCCAATCTCATTTATACTCTTGATTCAAGCCCAATTAGTAAGATTAAAAGAAGAATAAATTTGACCAAAAAATAATAAATGATAATAAATAAATGATGAACAAATACCTTTATTACACAAATGCAAACATTACAACATGAAGAAGAGAATAAGGCTTTGATGTGTGGATACTTGCTTCATGATATACCCCTCTTATAGTGGTTGGAGAATTTGATTGAAACAAATTATTATCCGCCTTAAATCTCCTAATGCACGTCCCAACCCCTCAAAATGAGAAAAAACCAATTTATATGTGAAGGGGGGGATATGTTTAAAATGGTTTCATGCGTGAATAGGGAATCTCAGACAAATATTTTAAGCCCACTTGATCCAGCCATTTGACCGCAATACACAGGAATAATTTCTCCTTCGAGAGGAATGATTTGTGAAAAAATGCATCCTATAATTCTTCTCAATTGTTGGGCCTAATCCATGCTTGGATGAAGAAGTTATGGCCCAAATACAGAACAATTGTCCAATCTAGAGATTCCATCCCAACTTTGACTGCATAGCACATTTTCACCCATCAAATGCACGACATAGCTCCAATGTCCTGAATGAAAGTTGTACCCATTAAGTCATGAATATTGTTACAGAAATTTAAGTTCAAATAATAAATATAACAATATTTATGCCTGAAATTCTACAGTTAATTTTAAAGGGTAAGACTGGAATTTAAAAAAAATCGAATGCATGATCTAATCCCAAATATTTTATAAATAAACAGATTTACCACAATGTGAAGAAGTTATATCATTTTGTATGAATAAAATAATCAAAAAATATTATTTTATCAAATACACCACACCTACCCTTTTTCACTCCTAGGAAAAACCTCATATCATGTATTCGAAAAACTAGTGACAAAATATGCATATTCAAATTTCTCAATGCAGAGTGAAAGTATAGTAAGAGTAAGAATCCAATCAAGATAAAATATAAATAAATTTTAAATAAATATCCTCATAAATTGTGTCCAAACAAAATCTATTGAGATTCATAACACTAATCATAGTAAAACAATTCATGGATCTACCATGCCACTAATTCTCCATGTGTGTGTGTGACAACCATTCCATGCTCTCAAATCCACCCTTTATTCAGTATATTTAGGTCAAGTAAAACAATTATTCTTAACTATTTTAATTCACCAATCCTATTCTACTTTCCTTTGAAATTATATTTTAAGACCCACTCACTTATGCATTCCCAAAATTCAAACCTTATACTCGTAACCTAGATGTCCCCATTTGTTGTACAGTTCATCACTCCCCTAATTTATTATTGTTTTTGTTTTTTTAGTTTTACTTCGAATAAATCTCTCACTCAACTCTCAACCCATGTCAGATCTCCTCACGACACTAATTGTAATTGTAAAATCCTAGGTAAATAAGATTAAAATATTTTCATATTTATTAATATTTTTCAATTAATTTTTAATTTTTCTTTAAAGGGGTTACTATGTTCGATATCATACCCAATACATAACAACCAGTTTCTTTGAAATCTTACGTTGCACACTAATAATATAATATTATTATTTTAAATGGTAGTTAACTACTAGCCATTTTATTGGAAGAAATGAATAAAAATAACTACAATATGATTATACATGTTTGTTAAATGTATTTAAGTTTATCCAAAAAAATTTATAGGCTTAAAATGTGAATGAATCTAATTTTAAGCATAATTTACATTAAAAGGTCAATTTACCACCTTTTAGTGGAGAAACCTCATTAAATATAGTTTTATTCACTTTAATACATCATAAATGACTAAATAGAATCCTTATTTAGAATGGAGATATCAAAATTTACTTTGGTTAATTTTTTGGTATTTTTCTAATAAAGTTCATTTTTCATGAATAGAGAAAAATATTGTATTTTAATTCAAAAGTGACTTTTAATATAATTTATTTATATGGATAGATTATCTTTTTAGTTGGTTTTAAAGTGAAATTAAAATATATATTTACCATTTAATTCAATTTTGGTCATTGTAATTAATTTCACTTTGAAATTGGACATAAACACGTATCAATCTTTTGATAGTTATTCTTTCTTAAAAACATGCTATTTGTTTTAACGAGGAGATTTAATTTTAAAATTAATTAATTCCACTTATATGTTTTTAATTTGGAGAAATATACATCAATATTGAATTTGTATTATCAAATATAGCTTAGGCATAATTTTTTGGTATTTTTCTGAAAAACTTCAATTTTTGATGAATAGTGAAACCGCTTTGTGGTAGTTAGAAAATAGAATTTTTCATTTAAATGAATTTTTAACACATCTATGAATTTAGTTTTGAAAATCTGACTTACACGGTTGTTATCAGAAAGTAAATTGTGGATCATTAAAATGAAAATAATTTTTGGTGAATAGTAACTTTTGACTTTTATTTAACGCGATTAAAGGTAAATAGGGTAATTCAAGGATTAAAGAATATTATAATAATTCCAAATTACCTTTACACATGTTCAAACCTTATTTTATGAGTAGTGGCCGACCATGGTCTTCTTTGGGTCGATTTGGGGGCCCCTTTGAGCCACATGGGAGTGATAATGATAATTTAGATTAATTAACATAAAGTAAAGGCAAAAAAGAAAAAAGAAAATATATTTTAGTAAATTAATTTTTAGAAGGTGTTATTTAACTTAAATTTTATACTATAAATATTCATTGAAAATATAAAATTCTTTCCTACATCATGGTATTTTTTATAATTTTTTGATATCAAATTAATTAGATTATTTATGACACAATAGTGATGCAGTATTTACCTCATTAATAAATGATTTAAATAAATAAGATTATAATGATTAAAATATTATCCAAAACTATTAAAATTCCTATTGGATGATTTTATTTCGAATATGATTCATCTTATCTTCGACATTAATGTGTTTTGGACCTCTTGAAACCGAAGATAAGTTTATAATAAAATAATAGTTTCACACTTTCCTAAAGAGCCCCTCCTCTCCATTATAAAAGGAGATGACTTCTATGAAATTCCTCACACCACTAAATACATTTGGATAGTCCAAAATTTTCATAATTAAGCTCCATACATCCCTATCTCCTCTTAAAATCCTTTCCTTATTAAGAAGGCACTTCAAGAAGTCCTTTGGTTCAAACCAATGGGAGTTACCCAAATTAAAGGTATCAGTTTCTCTTAAATTGTTTCCTTTTATTTACTTGTCCAACCCCTAAAATAATTTTATTTTATTTATTTTGTAACATCACCAGTATCCTAAATATACTAGGATGTTTTTCTAAAAATTATTTTAACTATACTTACACACACCTCCATCTAATGGATGAAGAAACTAATGTTTCTGTGGATGGCTAACTAACGCCTCACGAAACAATGATTGTTAAATTACATCTTACCTCATATCATGGATGCCATTATGATAGAAATGTATTTATATATGATATATATTATGTTTATTATTTATTTAAGTTTATGTTATTCCAAATTATATCAAACCTTCATGGTTTCCATAGTCGGTAAATACGATAATCTCATTTGAGGAAGTGCGGACTACCGCCCTCTCAAAGTGACGTGATTCGTTAATGCATTATGTGGGATGTATAGAGGATGAAGTTAATGATTTTATATATGATATTATAATGGAATTATAATATACCTATGCATAATTATGTTTTAATTCCATTAAAATAAGAAATAGAAATGAAAGTAGCATTCATGTGTACGTACAACTTACTGTCTCCAAGAACAGTACATTTCATTTCTTACCTCCAAATGTTATGTAAATACATGTATATAATAGATATATATGATATATATGATATATAAATAATTAATTTCATTATGGATATAATTAACCTTTGACCACATGAACAACGTGTAATTATAAGATGTCCATTTTTGACTCAAGTACCAAATATCGACAAAACGAACATTATTAACTTAAATGATTACATAATGTTTATAACATGGTAATAAGTGATATAAAAAGAATAATATATATTATACGGGTTATTAAGAAAGTATAAATTAACATTACTTCAATATTCAGGAGATTAAAGAACGATCGAGTCAAGTCAGACACAAGGTAAGGGATCTGACCTCCATCTTTCTTTTCAAGTACTCTCTTTTATGTCATTTCTTTTATGCTCCATCTACTTATGTTGGAGGATGTTATTTTATATTCATGATACTTTAATTATTATTTTCATATGATGAGAGACCCCATCATACTCTCATCAATTCAATTTATGAATTTTTTAAGTTGCGCCGTTAGGCTACCGATTTTTTGTAAGGGATTTTCTTATCTCACTTTTCAATTCCATGAGATTTCCATTGTTCACCACTTATTTATTGAATGTGGTGTAATGTGTACTTCCATTGATATATATTGTTATGATTCCTTTTATAATAATTGTATTCTGTGACTATGTTGTTGGTTATTATCTTTTGGTCATAAGACTCAATTGATTACCACGTGGTAAAGGGTTTCATCTCACTTTTTATTCCTGTGAGATTCATGCTACATTTGACACTATTTCTTTTGTGTGGTGAATTTACTGCCCATGATTATACTATTTTTGTTATATAATTTCATTTATGAGTTTTTACATCTTTATTTTATGATCTTTCTTTCATGTGGCGTAAGTTTTTTAAATTACCATATCAGTAAGGGAACCATTCACCCTCCTCTTTTTAAAAAGACTCTGTTTTGTTATGTATTTTAATTTACATCTTATTATGTTGGGACATGTTATTCTATATAATTATTGATGTAAACTTTATATACAAGTGATGATATTCCCTTTTTTTATCTCATGAACCCATTTTCTAAATTTTAAAGTGATGCTGTCAGGCTGTCAAATTTTTACAAGGGAATCTCTCAACCCAATTTCAATTCTTCAGGTACAACTTGTACTTCTTGAATATGTCATCCTATGAAAATGTATTAATGACATATGATTTTTATACAATTAATATCCACTTATATTGGGTTTATTTATATTTTTCACACATAATTATGCGATTGATTTATCCTTAATTTAAGGATACCATCGTTATAAGGGATTTTATCTCAATTTACATTTCCATTGAGAATTCATTGTTGTTATGAACAAATTCACTATTATATGGTGTATATGTTGTCCTTTGAAATATTATATCATGAATACCTTTATTCTCATGATATTATAAAGTTCTGATTAAAATTTATTCTTCAATTATTTGTATCCAAACAACTCTCTTTTTGTTAAAAAAACTCTTTAACTAAAAGATCGTTTTAAATGTTGGAAATATTTATTCTTCTAAATATTTCTAATTAATGTACATGTTTTCAAAATGGGGTTTATGATTTATTTATATGGAAATTATTTTTTAAAATGATAATTCTTATAAAATCTTCAATGTGGTATGGTACACTTTGATTTAAAACTCATTTTCTAAATGGTTATGAAAATGATTTGATAAAACATTGTTTATTTCAATATCTTGATTTGATATATTGGAATGTGGAAATGTTATCTTTACTTTATACATTTGTTATATGTTATGATTATGTTATGGTTATTGGGCATTGTTTTCATATATGGGTGGTTCCGTTATAAACCTGGGGCGGGTCAGCCCGAGATAGCTCTCCAATGAATTCGGTAACGTGATAGAGGTAAACTAATGTTTCTCCTAAGAGATTTAGGGAATATACCATGATGGGAATTCCAATTGTAAGTACCTATTTAGCTGTGATAGCTACAATATAAGTTTGATATGAATTCCATAAGTAACCTTTATGATTTATGATTTGTGCATGTTATTCATAAATCTTATGATTTCATGTTATGATTTGAAAAGTATGGTTTCATGGATTGTATTAATTTTTGTAATAATGTTCTCCTTTATTATTTTATAACCATTTCTAAGATTTTTATGCTCATCCCATGTTTTTGAAATGTTTTCCACAGGAGATAAAGATGAATAGGTTCAAGGATGGGATCAATGAAAAGTCATGATGTCTAAAACATGGAACTAGACATGTTTCTTTTTTAGAGTTTTTATTTTATGAAAAAATGGATACTGAGTAGTAGTGTATACTTGTATTATTCAAGTAGTTATGTAATAGTTATGGCCTAATTATCTAAAAATCTAAACATGAAAAGATCATCAATGTTAATTATTAATTTAATTCAAGATTATCTGATGTTTATGTTTGGGTCCTTATAGTTGGTATCAGAGGTCGGTTTAGATAACATTAGAGGTTAGTAAATTCTTTAAGCATAAGTGACATTTCCATAATAGTTAGGATTTTAGAAAGAGTCATAGTTTTCTTAGAAAAAGTGAATGAGTTTAAGATAACATTAATAAGTATATCTTATTGTTTACCCTCCTTATAAAATTTTACGTGATGATTTTACTGTATTACTCACACTGAAATTTTTGGTTTTAGTAAATGGCATGATCTAGCTGGCACCAAAGTTACTGTGGATGTGAAAAAAACTGTGATGGTTTTCTGGACATGTAATTGAATGATATGGAAGTTTCAATGAGAACATTTGTGGTTATTCTCAACCAACTATCTTGAGTCATGATTGGAAACCTGTACCTTAGTGATCTTTATTAGGAATCATATTTGAGAGGAACAAATCCCAACTGATGTTCAGGTACTAATCATAGAGGTGAATATATTCAAAAACCTATGTGTCAAAGGTGTGGAAAGAAACAACTAGGAAAATGTTTCAAAGGGACAGAAAGATTCTATATATGTGGAAATGAAGGTCATAAAGCAAGAACCTTCCATGGAAAAAAGGAATCATCTAGTTGACTCTAGGAAAGGGAAAGAAGTCCTTTCCAAGGGATCAATTAAATGTTTTAATTGTGGTGTTCATGGTCATTATGAAAACACATGTCCTGAGAAAAAGTATTGGGAATGGGATCACCAGGATCATATAAATATTCGTTTACCAATACCCAATGCCATTCTTATGGAGGATGAAGAAACCGACAATGAAAAATGAATGGTATGGTTTATTTCTTTACATATGTTTTCATATTATTGAAATCATAGTATATGATTCATGATTTTGTTTTAAGTTATGTAGTATTTCAGAATAAGTTGGAAAGAAATTGTTAATGGATCATGAATAATGTTGAATGAGTAAGAAATCAACATATAAGGGACTCAATAGTTATGGTAGATTTTAGGATGGTGAAATGCTTAAAAGTATTAAGGCTCTTTTGATGATGGGAATTAAATTAGAAGACTTTTTATAGTATGTGTAACCCTAAAGATTGATATATGAAAATTTTATTCAAGGAATAATTATCTTTTCTTTTGTGGATATAGTTATAAAGAACCAATTGGGTTTATATGATCCTTGAATTTAATGAAATTATCGGTTAATACATTTTTTGGATGCAAATGAATGTTATTAGAAAACCTTCATGGTTAAAACATTCTATAGTTATTTTTGATAAAGTTATATATTTTTGGGAATTTTATAAAACAATATAGTTTTTGAAAAGGGAAATAACGCAGACTGTGTGACAACCCATTGAATCGGATGAAGTTGTGAGAATCGAACCCACAACCAAAGTGCGACTCGTATTTATCACCTACCACTGGACTACGTGAAGTCCCTGGTTAGTTTGACTAATTCTTTTTAGTTAAATGATTTTATGAATTAAGAAATGTTTATATTGGGTTATCTGTGGAAATGATTAAAATATCAGGGAGGATATGTGATTAGGTTAATTACTTTTCAATATGAGACATTAAGAGTAACTGATGTTATTTGGAGATAAATATTATGATTTATCTTGGAAGAATATGTGATTAAATCCTTTAGATATTTGGGTTTAAATCTTAGTTTGGATTACATTGAAGAATTTTATGGATAATTGTTTATTGAATGGTCTTGGTTGAACTTTGGGTATTGTTTGACAAATTTTAGAGATTAGAAGTATTACTTTTTTTATAAAGGATTATCCTTTGGGGGATTATCTGATCATGTACTAACCAATTTTGGTTTTGGGTAATGTATAAAGATAGGGGAATATATAGTTCATATTTTTTAGATCATGTTATTATCTAGAAATTGATTATTGTTCATTCAATGTGAACAATTCATCTTGAATACTTACCATTTGGAGAAAAGATGAGTTTGTTTTATAATTTTATTAAAGGATGACACTCTACATGATGATTAAATATATTTCCCTATGATATTAGTATTGTTTTTTATAAAATTATTCAACTCAATAAAAATTATCTTGAAGAAAAAATAATATAATCCCTCTTTTATCATCATACTTTTACCCAACCACAAATTTATGGTATTGTGGTGGTTAACTTTCTTTGATCACGTTCTCTATCACTCTCTATTAATCTATGAGAGTTAGTTTCTCTTCCATATCAATGTTTTCATAGAATCTTAGTATCATTTGTCTCAGGTGACCTTGGTATTTCTCTTTCTTTCTTTTAAAGTGATAGTTTTGTTGACTCTTCTCTGATGTGGTACTTTTAATGAACTTTCCAAGGCTTGTTTTAAAATTGCGAGGATGCAATTCCCAAAAGGGGGGAAGGATGTAACATCCTAGGTAAATAAAGAATAAAATATTTTCATACTTTTTAATATTTGCGAATTAAATTTTAATTTTACTTTAAAGAGGTTTTTATGTTCGATAGCGTACCCAATACGCAACAACCGGTTTCTTTGAAATCATACATTGCACACTAATAATATAATATTATTATTTTAAATGGTAGTTAAATCCTAGCCGTTGTATTGGCAGTAATGAAAAAAACTAACTACAGTATGATTATACATGTTTGTTTAATGTATTTACATTTATCCAATAAACGTTAGAGGCTAAAAATGTGAATGAATCTAATTTTAAGCATAATTTACAATAAAAGGTCGATTTACCACCTTTTAATGGAGAACCCTCATTAAATATAGTTTTGGTAACATTAATACATTCTATATGACTAAATAAAATCCTTATTTATAATGGGGATATCAAAATTTACTTTGGGTAATTTTTTTTTATTTTTCTGATAAAGTTCATTTTTTAATGAATAGTAAAAAATATTGTATTTTATTTTAAAAGTGATTTTTAATCAAATTTATTTATATAGTTATATTATATTTTTAGTTGGTTTTAAAGTTAAAATAAATTATATTATTACCATTTAATCTAATTTTGTTCATTTGAATTAATTTCACTTTTAAATTGGACATAAACAAGTATCAATCTTTTGATAGTTATTGTTTCTTAAAAACACGCTATTTGTTTTAACAATGGGAATTAATTTTAATATTAATTAATAAAACTTCTATGTTTTGAATTTGGAAAAATAGACATCAATTTTGAATTTGGAATATAAAATAAAGCTTAGGGTTAATTTTTGGTATTTTTCTGAAAAACTTCAATTTTTGATGAATAGTGAAACCACTTAGTGGTAGTTAGAAAACCAACCTTTTCATTTAAATGAAATTTTACAACTTCTGTGAATTTAATTTGGAAAATATGACATACATTGTTTTTATCAAGAAGTAAAATGTGATTCCTTAAGGTGAAAATAATTTTTGATGAATAGTAACTTTTGACTTTTATTTACCGCAGTTAAAGATAAATAAGGTAATTAATGGTTAAAAGAATATTATAATAATTCCAAATTAACTTAACACTTGTCAAAACCTTATTGGATGAGTAGTTATCGACAATGGGCATCTTTGGGTCTATTTTGGTACCCCTTTGATGTACTTGGGAGTGATAATGACAATTTAGATTATTTAAATTAAAGTAAAGACAAAAATGACAAAAGCAAATATATTTTAGTAAATTAATTTTTTGAAGGAGATATATAAATTAAATTTTCGTCTATAAATATTCAATATAAAGATAAAATGATTTCCTACATCATGGTATTTTTTTTATAATTTTTAAACATCATGTAAATTAAATTATTTATGACACAATAATGATGCAGTATTTACCTCATTAATAAATGATTTAAATAAAAAAGATTATAAAGATTGAAATATTATCTAAAAACTATAAAATTCCTATTGGATTATTTTATTTCAAATATGAGTCATCTTATCTTCGACATTAATGTGCTTTGTACCTCTTGAAACCGAAGACATGTTTATAATAAAATAATAGTTTCACACCTTCCTAAAGAGCCCCCCCTCTCCACTATAAAATGAGGCCACTACTATAAAATTACTCACACCTCTAAATCCATTTGGATCGTCCAAAATCTTTCCAATTAGGCTCCCTACATCCCTATTCTCCTCCATAAATCCGTAACTTAGTAAGAAGTCACTTCAAGAAGTCATTTGGTTTAAACCAACGGGAGTTACCCAAATTAAAGGTAACCGTTTCTCTTAATTTGTTTTCTTTTATTTACTTCTCCAACCCCTGAAATATTTTTATTTACATTAATTTAAAACAACACCAGTATACTAAACATACTGTTATGTTGTTATTAGAAGTATTATAACTACACTTACACACACATCCATCTAATGGATGAAGAACCTAATGTTTCTGTAGATGGATAACTAAGCCTCACGAAACCATAATTGTTCAATTACATCTTACCTCCTATAATGGAGAAGATTATTATGGAACTATATTTATATATGATATATATTATGTTTATTATTTTCTTATGCTTCTTTTCTTCCCAATTATATTAAACCTCTATGGTTTCCATAGTGGGTAAATACGATAATCTCATTTGAGGAAGTGCGGGCTACCGCCCTCTCAAAGTGACGTGATTCGTTAATGCCTTATCTGGGATGTATAAAGGATGGATTTAATGATATTATATATTATATTATATTGGAATTTTAATATACTTTTGTATCATTATGTTTTAATTCCATTAAAATTATAAATAGAAAGATAAGTAGCATTCATGCGTACATACGGCTTACCGTCTCCATGAACGGTGCATTTCACTTCATACCTCCAAATGTTATATAAATACATGTATATAATGGATATATATGATATATATGATATATAAATAATTAATGTCATTTTGGATATAATGAACCTTTGACCACATGAACAACGTTTAATTATAAGAAGTCCATTTTTGACTCAAGTACCAAATATCGACAAAACTAACATTATTAACTTAAATGATTGCATAATGTTTATAACAAGGTAATAAGTGATATTAAAAGAATAATAAACATTAAAGGGGTTATTAAGAAAGTATAAATAAACTTTAGTTCATTATTTAGTAGAATAAAGAACGATCGAGTCAAGTCGGACACGAGGTAAGGGATGCGACCTCCCTCTTTCTTTTCAAGTACTCTTTTTATGTCATTTATTTTATGCTCCATGTTATTATGATGGAGGATGTTATTTTATATTCACCATAATTTAATTTGTATTTTCATATAATTATATACCCCCTCTTACTCTCATCAATGAATTTCTTGAATTTTTAAGTGGTGTCGTTAGGCTGCCGAATTTTTTTAAGGGATTTTTCTTATCTCAATTTTCAATTCCATGATATTTCCATTGTTCCCCACTTATTTATTGAATGTGGTGTAATGTGTAATTACATTGATATATATTTTCATGATTATCTTTATAGTCATAGTATTATGTGATTATTTTAGTGGTTATTATCTTTTGGTCATACGAATCAGTTGATTACAACGTGGTAAAGGGTTTCATCTCACTTTTTTATTCTTGTGAGATTCATTCTATATTGTCCACTATTTCATTTTTTGTGGTGATTCTACTACCCATGATTTTACTATTTGTGTAATATACTTTCATTTATTTGTATTTACATCTTTATTTTATGATACTTCTTTCATGTGGTGTATGTTTTGTAAATTACCAAATCGGTAAGGGAACCATTCACCCACCCCTTTTTAAAAAGACTTTGTTTTATTATGTCTTTTAATTTTCATATTATTATATTGGGATAGTTTCCTCTATATCATTATTGATGTAAAATTTATATCCAATTGATGAGATTCCCTTTTTTTGTCTCATCAACTCATTTTCTGAATTTTAAAGTGATGTCATCAGGCAGTCGAATTTTTACAAGGGAACCTCTTAACCCAATTTCAATTCTTCAGGTTCAACTTGTACTTATTTAATATTTCATCCTATAAATATGTGTGAATTACTTATGATTGTTTTACACTTAATATCCCCTTATATTGGGTGTATTTATATTTTTCACACATAATGATGTGATTGGTTTATCCTTAATTTAAGGATACCATCTTTATAAGAGATTTTATCTCAATTTACATTTCCATTGAGACTTCATTGTTGTTATGCCCCAATTCACTCTTATATGGTGTATATACTGTAGTTTGAAATATTATATCATGAATCCCTTTATTCTCACGATATGATAAAGTTCTGATTAAAAGTTATTTTTCAATTATTTGTATCCAAGCATATCTCTTTTTGTTAAAAAAACTCTAACTAAAATATCATTTTAAATGTTTTAAAGATTTATTCTTCTAAATATTTCTCATTAATTTCCATTTTTTCAAAATGGTTTTTAGGATTTATATTTATGGACATTAATGTTTTGAAATCATAATTCTTTTAAAAGCTTCAATGTGGTATGGGAAACATTGATTCAAAAATAACTTTTTAAATGGGTTTGAAAATGATTTGATAAAACATTGTTTAGTTCAATATCATGATTTGATATATTGGAATGTAGAAATGTTATCTTTCCTTTATAAATGTGTTATACGTTATGATTATTTTATGGTTATTGGGCATTGTTTTCATATACGGGTGGTTGCGTGATAAACCTTGGGTGGGTGAGTCCGAGATAGATCTCCAATGCATTAGGTAACGTGATGGAGGTAAACGTGATGTTTCTCCTAAGAGATTTAGGTAATATACCGTGATGGGTATTCCAAGTTTAACTCCCTATGTAGCTGTGATAGCTACAATGTAAGTTTGATATGGATTCTATAAGTAACCTTTATGATTTATGATTTGTGTGTGTCATTCATAAATATTATGATTTCATGTTATGATTTAAAAAGTATTGTTTCATGGATTGTATTCATTGTTGGGATAATTTTTTCCTTTATTATTTTATTACCCTTACTGAGATTTTTATGCTCATCCCATGTTTTTGAAATGTTTTCCATAGGAGTTAAAAATGAATTGGTTCAAGGATAGGATCAACGAAAAGTCATGTTGTCTAAAACATGGAACTAGACATATTTCTTTTTATGAGTTTTTATTTTATGAAAAAATGGATACTGAGTAGTAGTGTATACTTGTAATATTCAAATTGTTATGTAATAGTTATGGCCTATGTCTCTAAAACTCTAAAAATAAAAAGATCCTCAATGTGAATTATTAATTTAATTCAGGATTATGTAATGTTTAAGGCCGGGTCCTTATAGTAATAGTTAAAACAAGATCAAAGGTCTATGAAGAGTGATTTTTCGCCTATCCAAGACACTAACCATATTTTTTTAGGGCATAAAATAGTCGGATAATAGGTACACACGCATAGGTCAATTTAGTATAGTAATGAAACCAATCAGAATAGAAACAAATGTATAGATCAACCAATGAATTTTTTACCTAACATGGATATACCATCAATTGAGTAGAAAAAATTTCACACGTCATGTTTGAGTGAAAATTTGTGTGGTGAAATAAATGACACAATTTACCATGAACAAATATCATGAATAATTATGTATAAATCTAAATGGTTTTATAATGAAACAATGATTCATTTCATTGATGACTTTATTTGTTATAAAAATAAACCCTTGATGATGAAATCATACTCATTTTTATAATTCGACCTATGAATTTTGGAAACAATCATTTTACATATGTTTAAGATGAAAATTTTACATGATATATTTGTTTTTGTTTTGTTTTTTTTTTATTTTGTTTTTTTTAATTTTTTTTGAAAATATTAACCAAAAACTTTATATAAAATACACACAAAACAGTCAAATGAAAAACCTAAATATCTACATAAAAATGTTGTCCCCTCCCCGACACATAAAATATTGTATTTTCCTCAATGTGAACCATTGAGATGATATATTCACATGAAATTTATAATTTTAAATAGGACAAAGAATGAAAAAGGGAAAGGGTTAGGAAGAACCATATATGCTCAAGTGATGATGAGGTCATGAAGTGTGATGAAATCCACTACATAAGTTGTAATTCCCTCATTTTATTAAATAGAATGATGGCTGTTGATTATAAAGCTCCTTCTAGTTTCCCCTTGTGCAATAAACAGTGCACTATGAGAAAAAACATTAGATACAATATAAGGACCTAACCATCTGGAACACAGCTTACCAGGATTCAGATTCTATTTTGAACTATAGAGATTTTCTTTCTCTCCAACATGAAACTCCCTTTGTTTGATCATTCTATCATGACATGCTTTTGATCATTCCTTGTAGATCCTTGAGTTCTCATATGAAGACAATCAAATCTCCTAAAGTTCTTGAATTTGCAACTTCCTTTTGAATTCCAACATGGGCCAAATCCATATTGCATTTCTTTATATCCCAATAAGCCCGATGCTCGACTTCCATAGGGAGATGACATGCTTTCCCAAAAACAATATGAAATGTTGACATACCAATGGGTGTCTTGTACGTTGTCCTATAAACACAAATGTCATCATCCAAGCGCTTTATCCAATCATTAATATTCGGCTGCACGATGTTCTCCAAATTTTATTTCAAATCCTGATTTGAAACCTCATCCAAACCATTTTTCTAGGGGTGGTATGGTGTATATGTTTTTTTTCACCCCATACATTCAAAGGAGGGAACCCGAATTCTAATTGCAAAAGTGTGTCCCTTTGTCACTGAGGATATCTTTTGCTACTCCAGACATACAAATAATATGTTTCTTGACAAAGTCCACTACAACATGAGAATCATCGGTCCTGGCAGCTTTAGCCTCCACCCATTAACTCACATAATCAACCACAACCAAAATATAAAAAAACCAAAGGAACTAGGAAAATTACCTATAATATTGATGCCCTATACACCAAAAAAATCAAATAATAGTATGTGTTGTCGAGGAATCTCATGTCTCCAAGAAATTATCCCAGTGCATTGGCAATGGGAGCATGACTTGAAAAACACATGGGCATCATGGAATAAGCTAGGCCAATATTATCCAAAGTCTAAGACGTTCCTAGCTGTCTGTTGGGTTCCGAAGCTTCCTCCAAAATAAAGTGTTTGACAGAATGTAAAACAGACTCAAACTCATGATCATGAACACACCTCCTAATAACTTTGTCACTTCACATGCTCCATTGGAATGGATCATCCCAAACCGAAAATCATTACTCACTATTTAAATATTGGACATGATGTGTTTTTAAATTTTTATGGATTTAAGAGGAAACAATGTAGTAAAGTAAATCAGCATAACAAGGATTCATACCTAATATAAAATAAATATTCTCATTGAGGAATGTGTTCCAATTTGGAAAGTATCCCAAGGTGTCATCCTATAATGTGTCAGTAAGCCTACTCATGTTTTCCTCCCCCATGTTTTCTAACACCTTCTTTTCCTTTATATAAATATCTAATTCTTGAATAAAGAGATTCAATCATATTTGTCTAGGATTTGCGATTGGATTCTTCAAGAGGAACATCAGAGCTACGTGGTCATAAAAAACAACTACATTAGGGCCCAATATATATAAATGAAATTTATCTAATGAAAATATAATAGCAATAAAGTCTTGTATGTGGTTGTGTAGTTTTATTGGGAAAATACAATGTCCCTAAAGCATAGGATATCACATTTGAGTGTCCCTCCACCCTCTGAGATAATGAATTTATGACCGCGATGTTGGAGGAATCACACATAAGCTCAAAAGGAAAATCCCATCGTGGGGGCTGTTTGATCAGTGGAGTGGTCCGACACTTCTTTAGATCATCAAAGGAAGTCCTACAAGAATCATAAAACACAAAATCACAATCCTTTAGTAATAATTGTGACATAGTAAGAACAATATTACTTAAATCATTGATGAAACGCCGATAAAATCATGCATTCCCAAGGAATGATCTAACATCACAAACCCATGAAGGTTATGGTAAGGAGGAAATGATATCTATCATAGATCTATAAACCTATATCCATTTTTTTGACACTACATGCCCTAATACAATTCCATGCTCTACCATAAAATGACTCTTTTAGAAGTTCAAGAAAAGATTATTCCCAATAAAACGATTCAACAGCTTTCCAAAACTAGAGATACAATCATAAAATGATTACCCATACACTGTAAAAATATATATAAATAACTCTATACAGGTCTCAATAAAATCAGATAAATACTCATAATACATCTCTGGAAGGTACATGGGGAATTGCAATGTCCAACTGGCATCCATCAGTAGGCAAACATACCGAACGGGAAAGTGAATGTTGTCTTATATTAATCCTAAGGAGCAATATGATCCTAAAAATAAAAAGAAAATCCATCCAAGAAACAATAGTTTGTTTTGCCATCTAGTCTCTCAAGAATTTGATCAATTAATGGGAGTGGTAAATAGTCCATGCGAGTGGACTGATTTAGTTTCCTATAATCAATACACACACATCAACTATTTTTCACCCTCATTGGAACTAACTCCACTTTATCATTTTTA
The DNA here is from genome assembly GCA_963277665.1 of Viscum album. Taxonomy (NCBI): domain Eukaryota; kingdom Viridiplantae; phylum Streptophyta; class Magnoliopsida; order Santalales; family Viscaceae; genus Viscum; species Viscum album. The sequence goes on along the minus strand of OY728155.1, from coordinate 1,134,966,428 downwards.
ACAATAGTAACACCACCTTTTTTTGGAACAACCTGAATAGGAGTCACCAACTAATAATCTGAAATGGGATCAATTATACCTGCCTCAAGAAACTTTTGAACCTCTTTTTTAACAACTTTCAGAAGGGTTGGATTGAGTCTCCTTTTTGGCTACCTAACTGGTTTATCACCATCCTCTAAAAGTATCCAATGCATGCAAATAAATTGGATAGTACCTGATATCTCATCCATGGTCCACCTGATTTCCCTGATGTTCTCCCTCAAAAGATTCAATAGTTTTTCTCCATTTTCAAAAGGGAGATTGTTAGCAATTATAACGGGTAATTTCTCTCACTTAACAAGTATGCATATTTTAGATTTGGTGGTAATGGCTAGAGTTCCAATATAGGGGGGGGGGGGTGATGTATGGATGGAGAAATTGAAGGAATTGAAATATTTTCACAATTAATATTAGTATCAAAATATAAATAATCAAAATCAGAGAATAAATCATCAAATCCGTCAGCAAACTCCACAACCATGTCATAACCAGATTGAACATGATCAAAATAAAAATATGAATCTATTTCAAAAAATATATAAGAGAGTCTTGTGAATTTAATATATGTGTGGAACTAATCTTAGCAAAAAAACTAGAACCAATGCTCATAATCTCCCTATGTATAGGACAATCAAAATCCATGTGGTTTTTACTTGGTGGTTCAAAATGGGAGATAACAAAAAATAGAGTGGTCCTCTGAGGGGTACATCATAGAGTCCATGACATTAAATATCAAAACTCCATCTCCAAACTCCATGTAAAGTGTATCCTCATGAACATTTATGATAGTTTTAATAGTTTTGAGGAAGGCCCTACCTAAGATGATGAAACCATGACAACTTACCTGATCATCCTCCATGTTAAGCATGTAGAAATATGTTGTAAAGATCATCTGTCATACTTGGAAAATTACATCATCAAGGTTTCACACTGTATATGTTGTATCTCTATTCCCCAACTGTACCACTAATATCATTGGATTCAACTCACCCACCTATAATGATGAAAAAACATAGTGAGGACTTACATTTATGGAAGCTCTTAAATAACAATGATCATCAGAAAAGTGAAACACCCCTATGGTGAATGGTATGGTGAATGTCCCATGATCCTTGAACATTATAATCATTTCTATAGTTGATGTAATGAGTTCTCACACATTCCTTCCTATATTGATCCTCTCACTTCCATTGATCCCTCTTCAATTTGTATATTTCTCTACTAAGAATTTCACATACCATCGGATTTTCATGATGGCTTCAAGTAGAAGGATGTTGATCTCCACATGCTTGAATGTATCCAAAACATATTTTTTTTCATTGAAACTTCATCCATATTTTTTGTTTGAATAACTATATTTGGAAAAGAACGGATTTAAGAGGAATATCGTCAATCTTTTTCTTACTTTATCATTCTCCTTGGGATTCTCAATAGTTTGCGTGGAATGAGGCTTTTTTGGAGTTGAGGTGAATCCTTGTGGATGGATGGTTACAAATATGTCATTAGTTTTATTTCCACTTGTAAATGTGATAGCACTAACATTACTCTTGGGATTTGGAGTAGGTTGTGAAGGAATATTTCTAGAGTTCATACTTACTAGTTCATGGAGGGTGGTGGAAATCTGGCTTATTTGTGTGTTCAACTCTCTCAACTATGAACCTTGACTCTTCAGCTCATTCTATTGATTAAGAACCATTTTTTTCAAAATATCATAAGTGTTAGAATCTAACATAGGTGGGTATTCACTAATTATTGGCTTGTTGATTTATGGGATTCATATCTCCTTTGGGGTTCTAGGAAACCCTATTGGTAATGTGGAGGATGCTGGATGTTTTGTTGAAAGGGGGGCTTTGTTGTTTTCTAGAGGCATACCTAATGTCCTATTTATCCTTACAACCTTGGTCGTATGCTAGTGAAAAGGAATAAAACTTCTTTTGGGGATGTTGCTATTGTTGCTGCTGATTTGGTCTCCCCTGAAACACTGCTGTAGAATCTTCTGTCTGTTATAGTTGTGGGAAAAAATCAGTTAGGTGGATTATCTCCGTGAAAATTCCACAAGGCCGTCTAGAATTTTCTAGGGTTGTCTTTTGAACCAATTCAATCTACCTCACCATAGTGGTCAATTATTCTAACTTATTATCAATCAGTTGATTTTCAAGAGAGGAAGGACATACCTGATGTACTCCTCTGACATGTGGTGTACCTCGATATAAAAATTATTGACTTTTTTGTGCTATATTGTGGATCAATGAATGTGAAGCTACTGGTACCTTATCCACCAATTCTTCTCTAGCTATGTCATTTACCATGCTCCTCTCCATATGTGTGATTCCTTCATAGAAGTGTTGGATGAGGAGTTGCTCGCTAATTTGGTGATGTGGTCCGCTTGAACACAACTTCTTGAATCGCTCCCAGTAATCATAGATTAACTGTCCTTGGGCTTTCTTGATCCCCATGATCTCCTTATGAATGGTTGTCATCCTTGATTCTAGAAAAAATCTTTCCAGAAAAGGTGTTTCAAATAATTCCAACAAGTTACATCTTCATGTTGTAAATAATACTTTCATATTTTGAAAATCCATAAAGTGAAAATAGGAATGCTCTTAGTTTGATTTGATATTCAAAAAAAATTCTTAATTTTAAGGATGAGTAAATCACATTAAATTCTTTTAAATTTTTGTTTTTATCCTCACCAGATAATACATGAAACATTGTAAGAAGATGAATTAACCCAGATTTCAGTTCAATGTTCGATTCGAGATTTGGGTATGCAATGAAATTTTATTGATAATTAATATCAGGTGTATCCAACAATCTAATGGTTTTATTAAGTTCACTGTTACTATTTTCATCTATTGTTTATTGTGTTAGGCTTTATATAAAACTATTTTAAATTTAAATTTTCTTGGAGTGGATGAATATTTTTACTGGTTGAATGTTGAAACATCCTATAGACTGTGAATGTATGATTCGATCCCTTAAGCTATATTCAATCTCAGAGATAAGATCTAATAGATCTTTGGGATTATTTTGTGATTTAATGCAATTGAAGACAAACATAAATGATGAAAATTGGACCATGATAATTATAAAATATGTTTGAGTAGGTCTAATAAAAATAAAATAAGAGTAAGAGAAAACAAACTTGAGAAATGGGAAACACGAAATAAAGAGGAGAAGAAAAGAATTAAATAAAAAATAAAATAAATAACTCTAATTGGTTGAATGAATTACTTACCTCCTCGGAAACAGCTTCAATTTTAACCGTTCTATCGGGGGTTCTCTCAAATGAAATGTGATTTTTTGGGTAATTCAGTGCAGCAGAGTGGATGACAAAGGTCGTCTCTCAAAAGTTGAAGTAAATTAAAACAACATCGTAATGGTATTCTAAAATTAAAATTAAATAGAATAAAAACACTACTTGAAAGGATGGGGGTTGTTTATCATTTATAAAACTATAATAAGATTCCACGAGGAAGATTTCCTTTTTTAATTTTTTTGAAATCAATGTTGATTAACAAAGAACAATGAGAAAATAATTTTTTAGATAACTATTTTTAGGAAGTGTAATAGATCTAACTCTACCACTTCAATAATTTATTAATCATTATAATTTAGATTAATATCCACTTAATTATGATCCCTTAATTTTTTAAATCTGGAATCCTACATGAATTAACTTTACCACAAAGATGAATTGAATTTAACCCTAGGATGACTTCGGAACATGAAATCGTTGCACCCAACTTTGATTGATCCTCTATGTTTATATTATGGTCCGTGTTAAATTAAGGCACATTTCCTTTTGGAAAACTTTTATTAATTTAGTTTACGTATTATATTTTAACACTAAATATTGATCCCATATGGTTTTGAATTACAAATTAAGTTCGCGCTCTCACAGTTCACACAATTATCGATCTCAGGTGAATTATGTATATTTTTCAATTTCTTGATTAGTTTCATTTAAATTAAAAAATAAATTAATAGATCATATTATGTTAATTAATTTAGTACATTTATCAAAATTAATGAATTAAAGAGGTTATAGGTAGATATGTTACTAGAATGAACTACTTTTCCATGGGTGTTGTAGTCGTCATAGAAACGCTTTTCATTTGGAAATGTTTAGAGAGGGTAAAACCCAATATCGTTTCTACACTTGATTCCAGACCAATTATAAAGATTATAATAATAGGATTTTTTTAGAAAAAATAATAAAAGATAATAAATAAAAGTAGAACAAAGAGGTTTATTACACAAATGAAAAATTACAACATGAAGAATAGAAGAATGATTTGGTGAGAGGATCCTTGCTTCATGAGATACACCTCATACAATGGTTGGATAATTTTAGTGTACCCAATTCTCATCTGCCTTTAATCACCTAATTCGAGTTCCATCCACTCAAAATAAGAAAAAACTAATTTATATAGTGGAGGGGATGCTAGGTTTAAATTGGTTTCAAGTGTGAATAAGGAATCTCAGGAAATATTTTAATCCAAATTTCACCTCTCATTTGACCACCAACCCGTGTGAATCAGCTCTCTTTACAAAATGATGATTTGAGATAAAATTATTTCTATAGATCCTCTAAAAATATGGGCCTAATCCAATCCTTGATGAAGATGTTATGGCCCAAATACAGAACCAATGTCCAATCTGGCGAGTCCAGCACAACTTTGACTTCATAGCCCATTTTCACCCATCAAATGCATGATTTAGATACAAATGTACTGAATCAAAGCTATATCCAATTAAGATATGAATATATTTTAAAAAAATTATATTCATATAATTTATATAAAAATATTTCTGTCCAAAAATAAATTAGTTAATTTTATAGTGTAAAACTGGAATTTTCACCATATTTTCAAATGAGTGATCAAATCCCATGTATTTTATATATAAAAAGATTTACCAAAACGTCAGGAATTTCTATAATTTATTATAAATTAAATAATAATAAAAATTTTGTTTTATCATATAGACTACAAATCATGGTAGTTAAAAATTCATGACAAAACCTATCCCACATATGATCTGGAGTTGGAAGCTGAGATCTTTGCATTGAAAATCTGGAGGCATTATATCTATGAGGAGAATTGTGAGATATATAATGACCATTAGAGTCACATTTAAATATTCACATAGAAGGATCTTAAGATACACCAATGAATATGGTTATAGTTCATAAAACATTATGACTTCTCAACCCACTACCATCTTAGTAAGGAAAATAAGGTGGAGAATGCTCTAAGTTGTAAGGTTACTATATCTTTGTCACTAATGAGAATTGAGAAGGATCAAATATTCCTAAACCTTCAAAGGATAGACATGGAATCATTAAGCAAGGAACAACATGAATCCTTTATTAAATTATTACTCAACCATGACTTATTGAGAAAATAAAGGATTCCCAAATAAATGATGTGTAATTTCAGAAAAAGGTGGAAGCTATCAGAAATGGTAAATCCTATGAGTTTTAAATGGATGAGGAAGGATTAATGTGATTTGGGTCACAACTATGTGTACCATCCAATCCAGATATAAAAATATTTATTCTGAATGAGGCATATAGATCGACCTTCTCTATTCACTCAAGGAGAACAATGATGTATTGAGATATCTTAAATAAATTTTGGTCGGACAATATGAAGAATGAGATAGTTGAATATACATCAATGTTCCTGGTATGTCCGCAAGATTTGGATGAAAGGATAAAGTGTAAGGGGATATTGAATCCATTACCCATACAAATATGGATGTGGGAAAACATCACCATGGAAATTTTTACTGGACTTCCAAATAAATCTAGAGGAAACAATGCAATATTTGTTTTTGTGAATCCATATACAAATACAAATAATTTTATCTCAATTAGAGAGGAATTCTCATTGGATGAAATAGTATGGATACACATTAGAGAAGTGGCAAGTCTGTATTGAGTACTACTACCAACTGTATCTTATTGAGATTTGATATTCACCTCCAAGTTCTTTAAAAGTCCCCAACATGCTATAAACATTGCGCTGAAATTTAGTACGACCTATCATATTCAAACTAAAGACCAATTTGAGAGGAATATTTAGACATTGGACGATATGTTGAGGTCATGTTATATAAAATTAATGGGATTTTGAGACTAAACTATTCCTCTGGTTGAGTTTTCCTAAAACAATAGTTTCCACTCAAGCATATAAATGGATCCATATGAAGTGCTTTATGGGAAAAGATTCAGAACACCAACATGTGGGGATGATGTTAGTGAACATAAGATGCTAGGACCTGAAATGGATGAATAAATTTTATAATAGGTGAAAACCATTCATAAGAATATTGAGGCATCCCAATGTTGAAAGAAGAGTTTTGCAGATAATCATCAATGATACCTAGAGTTTAATGTTGGTGACATGATATTCCTCTATATATCTCCATATAAGAGGATCATGATATTTGGGAAGAAGGGAATGCTATGTCCCAAGTATATAAACCCTTTAGATATTCCTGATCATGTTGGAGTTGTGGCCTATCGACTATCACTTACAGTAACCATTTATCAAGTACATGATGTATTTCAGGCATCCCTCTTGAGAAAGTACATACTAAATCACTCACATATACTAAATTTAGAGGTGGTATAGCTGTAAATTGATCTATCTTATGGGGAGAAGATAGTTAAGATCTCTTGGATGCAACAAGACTACTCACCTGGTCAATGTAATATAGTGGAACAATAAGTATGAAGTGGAAACATGGGAACTAAAGGAAGTAATGAAGGAGATGCACCCTCACCTATTTCCCCCATAGTTTGTAAAATTAAATATTAAGGGTAAAATTTCATAATGGCGAAGAATGTAAGGACCTTTTATTCTATCAATAGAAATTCCATTCTTATTTCATATAGTATTAATCACATAAAATCCCATAAATAACACAAAACAAGCATTATAAAATAAGAATTAATGAAATAAGAAGTATTTTTAAAAAAATAAGAAACCTATACCAATCGAATAATAACATTACCATTGGAATATGAATGTGACACTTATAAATAGTAAAATAACCAATAGAATAGTAACCTCATCTATGAATGTATAAATAAAATTTGTTAATCTTATAAAAAATGATATATCTATATATTCGAATAAGTAAATAGATGTTTTAGAAATGATAAATTAATTGTTGGTATTTTTTCAAGTCATAAATATATAATTTCAATTTTATGATTTATTTAATAATATAAAATAAAAATTATTAACATAATGTACAATAAAAAATTAATATTTTGTTTTCTAATTTTTATAAGATAATTTTATTAGACCTTAATTAATTTTTCAATGTCATATAAAATTAGTTCTAATTTTGAAATCTGTATTTTTCCACAAAATAAAAATATTAACTAAAAATTTATATTTCCATATTAATGAAAGTATTTTCATAAAATTGTTTTACGTTTTTAATTGTACACATCAAAAAATTGAGGGTGTTTTTTTTATTTTTCTAAAATAGTATATTTTTTTGGTGAATAGTGAAATATGGTAATTTACGGTATTCCAAAAAAAACATGAATTATTGAGTAATAGATGATGTATGGATGATTTATGCCCATAAGATCAAACTATAATTCATTATTTTACTATATATAGTTATAATTCTAAATCTATTCTAATCTTTGAGACAAAATAATTAACTAATGAATAATATAATGAAAAAACACCCCTCTCCTCCCATATAAATACCACCTATCACCGAATCTTCCCCTCCCACCATTCAAGATTTTTTCCTTGCCTAAATTCTACTCAATACACTTCCCAATACTCTCACCCATTATTATGAGCCTTTGGTCTCAACAAAATATGAAAACCACTCCCCTTAAAGAGGTTCTCAAGGAGAAGGATTCAACAGGTAAAATCCACTATATTTTCTTTTAATTTCTTTCCAAATTATTTTCATTTATTTTTATCTCCACACCCACCTAACTCCATGTGGAATGATAAATCAAGTAACTTCTATATACTGTAATTTTATTATTATAATGGAATAATCCATCATCAAACCTCCTCTCCTCTTCCTTTATTCTAAAAATCAAAAACGTCATCCATGAGGTGTTGATTTATCTCCATTTAGGATGATATGTTTTCATTTTCATTAACCTCTTTCAATGCATGTGATAAAACTTTTACAGTGGTTGAAAAATATTGTAAGATTTATTTTAGAACGTTTCTAATTTTCTTTAATGAACATATATTCATAATACTAAATTTCAATACAGAACGAGTTCGTTGTGATGATCCAAAACCACCAAAATAATCCAAAAAATTATCACTAACATCTTATACAATGATTCATCCTCACCCAAAATAACTGAATGAATTATAAGACCATTTAATATCTATTAATTTTATTAATAACATATAATTTCCATTTTCTAAAACTATTCTAATTTTACAAGATTTTCAATACACTTATACAAGTAAATCGATCCTGAAAAACAAGGAAACGAACACTCCAGAATGATGAAATTCTATCTTATAACTCATCAAAAAATCCATTAATGAAATAAATAAAATTATAATAAATTATGTAAATATATAATAGGTTCTGTAATTATTAATTAATGAGTCTAATTTTTTTATTCATGGCATTAAGTACATGTATAGAACCGTTTCAAACATAAGCTAATGGATTCTCTATACACCGTCATTTTTCCTCGAGTTACACTTTCTCTTTATTTACCGCAATGTAACTATTATTTATTTTTATATAATACTTATAAATTTTGTTTATAGGTTGTAAACTAATTTATTGTGATCATTTCATCCTTATTTATGGGATATAAATGTTTTAAAATTGTTCCCATCTCAATTCTTCCAGATAAGGAGGCCTGATTCAATGGAACTTCCTAATTTTGTTCTGATTTTCAAGTAAACTATATAATATGATTTAAGCGAAAAATATTTCTCTAAAGTAACTGATTTTATCATGAAAATAAATCATGGTTCATATATGGTTTTATATAATGATTTATTCCCTTTTCTGTTAAAATAATCTTTAATATTTTCCATAAACCACACTAAAATGTTTTATTTATAATATTTCAAAACTCTTTTTTACATGTTTTCAATTCATATTGGAATAAAATATCATGATATATATTTATTTTACCTTATTAATTTCCATGTATGTTTTAAATCCATTATTTCTTGAACACCATTATGATATTCCCTTTTTGACATGACTTTTGACGTGATTATGAAACCCAATTATTTCAATGGGTAACCCTTATGTTTATGTCTGATTAATTATGTATTATTATTTATTTGGAACACATATTAATGACCATGTTATGATTGGTTATCCTATATATAACTCCAATTAATTGAGAAATTCTTAGTCTCATGAGATATCATGTGCAAAGGTCTTGGTGGTTAGCCTAGAATCGTGCTCCTACATGTGCAATGAGACTCGACTCATGCTTATGTAATGTTTTATATTCCATCCAAATTACTGTGATTCCATGATTAAATGATCCCATGTTCTATATTTTATGATTCTATATGTGTATTCATGTCCCATTCCATTTTTATGTCATCATGTTTTAATTTCTAACCAATGTGATATTATTTATTATTATGTTTAATCTCTTACTGCATATTATAGATCATCCCATTGTTGATGAATTTACTATGTTATCCTATGAAGATGTATGGGATCAATCGGTTTTAGTATTACATTATGATATTAAATATAAGATGTTTTTATTTTGGTTTCAATCTTTCTAATTATGTATTCAATCCTCTAAAGACACTAGAAATTATGATCTTTGGATTTTATTACAAGATAGTTATGATTTTGATCATGTAATTATATGTGTAAAAGGATATGGATATTATATAACACTTACTCTAATGTATCACATTGTGAATGAATCATGTGAGCATAGGTGTTAGTGGAAAACATGGCATCCACATGACCTCATGCACATATGGGCCTCTAATTTGGGGTAAGCCCCATCTATACTCAAGAAAATGGTTATCCTCCTTAGTGTAGCCCATAAAAAACCTCAAAACCACCATGAGTCCGGACCATTCCCATAGTTATATAAACATTGGCCTCCTATATGGTGTAAGCCCCAAAACCATGCCTTATCCTTTAGTGGTCAATATTCTCGATGAAGCACCCATGGGACTCCTTCATATGTTTAAGCCATAAAAATTACAAACAACATGGGATTTGATTCATGAATAACTGGGATACATAGGAAACCTCTCTGTGGTCCAAAAACAACACCCAAATTCACCCTAATGTTATATAATCTATATCCGTGGTAGTGTCATACCCATCCCGGAGGTTCATAATCATTCTCAGTCCCTTTCATCACCATACTTATTCTTCCCATACTCCTAATAATATCACACCCCACCTAGAAGAAAACACCTTTTCAAGGTCCCATGGGATACTTTGATGCATGATCCACACAAAACATTTACTAGACACTTTTCACCTAGAAGTCCATTCTGTATAACATGAAACTACACGATTTGGTCTTTGTTACACAACATTAAAAGGTGATTTGTCCCTTTATGTGGTAACAAACTGCAAGAGTTCTGAATCCTTTCATGATGATACCTAGGAATCACATCTTGTGGATCTAATCGTGACATCAAAAAAACTCTTTTCTCCTTCGTTAATGATAAACTACAGTGTTCCACACTGCATGGATTAAAATCCACATCACGATGATGAACAATATAGGAATATCAATCCACATGTAAAAATGTACTATTTTTGCAGAACCATGGATACATATAGATCCCACTATTATTGGATAACCTTAGATACGTACAGATGATTTTGAAAACAAGCATGCTCATAATAGATTTTTAATTTAGGGTGACCCATATTATACTTGGGAATGAACAAAGTATTTATGAATTTATATTATATCAAATCTATAAGGGTGTATTGGAATAATAAATAGTTTCTCCTTAAAAAGTTGTGATGGGATAGAACTCCCATCCCCTTGACCAATGTGAGTCCCTAAGTGTTCTTGGTCCATTTAACAACAAACACCTTCCATTGGAAAAAGTATCATGAAATACCTTGAATGAGAAAACCATCGGGTGTTTCTAGTTCCATGAGAAACAGATTGAATGACATTAAAAAATAGTGACCCCAACATTAATGAATTTGATCTATTAAAACATATCACAATAAATCATATTAAGAATCATGATGTTTTTAAAAAAACCAAAATAGCGATCCTGTTGGGAATTCCTAACCAAGGTGATGGTGTCAACCACCCGTCAGGCCCATTTCTCTCTCAAAATGAAAGAGGTCCAAAAACAAAATAATTTATGATTCATGTTTTATTTTATGAGGATTCTACTTTGATGAGGTATTCTTGTGTGAATTGTTCATATATAATATAAGAAAGATTCACCATATATCTCTTTAATTCAATGATGTCTCAGCAGTTCTTACAGACATGCGCATTGGGCATTGCACAAGCCAGGTCCTCAACCAAATAGAGGACACCATCACCAACACAACATCATAAATTCTGAGTTTAAAATGCATTGGTCTGTGATGAAAATCAAAATGGTACTCTCCCAACATTGGAGATAGCTTGACGGGACATCCAGCTTATGAAGCCCTTCCATCCAACCACTTAATGATGGTTGGTGGTCCGGGATAAAACATCCCCAACAATCGTATCAAACCATTTTTGGATCCTATCCCCAAAATGTGATATCAAGTTCCTCCCATATTATAGAGAGGATGATGAAATAGTCACTAGTGAAATCATTCCATAAATACAAGGGCCCTACCTAAGGGATCCTACAATAAATCGTCACTGCCAATGCCATATGGCCCAACAATCTCACCATATAGAGGATACATCCCCTGGGACCTAGCTGATGTCCTTAAAATGTGGATCCCCAGGGAATCCCATAGAGGTTTATGGTAACAAAATCTAGAAGAGTCTATATTTATTGTTCACATTGAAGAAGCCCACCAGTAAAATATGATGGAAACCAATATCCAAAAGAAATTTCCTGCCCACTCACATCAAGCCCGCTAGGTACATACAGTGGAAAAATATGAGAAGATAAAAATCCATACACATTATTAACAAATCCGTCATGTAAATGTTGAAAGAAACTACAAGAATATACAAATGCATACTCATAAATATTATGCCCTCTAAGTAAATACAATTGACAACTATGAGCATCTAAAAATTCTTGCTCACTCATATGAAGTCATTCAGATAGAAACAACAGTAACCAATGGGCAGATGAAAACCCATACTCACTCATATCAAGCCTGTAAGTCAAATACGACAATAGGAATTGATAATATGAAAATACATTCTCATTCATATCAATGTTTTCAGTCAAATATGAAAACACCCAACGAAGAGATGAAAATCCCTACTCACTCACATCAAGATCGCTATGAAAATACATCAGCAATTGGAGTACATAGTCAACGTACCACAATTATAAATAAGGGATAAGATCATATTCCTGACCCAACACTAAAATGGGTGTGTATTCCGATTTTCACTAAAGATGTTTCTCAGCACATCCTAGATGTGATGGAAGGTTTGACATCAATTCCTAAACACATCCTACAAACCCTCCAAGATTAATCATATTAAGACAAATAGTTAGGATTCTACACCATGACCTCACCTCTTTAAGTGGGGTGACTCATCCACATAATGAGAATGTCACTTAAGAGAAGTCATACATCCATGATCATGCCCAAGATGGTCAAAAGCATCATTCCATGATAAATAGATAACTAAATTAGGCTTAAATACGAATTCCAATTAGGGATTATCGACCCATTTTGGAGGCTTTTCCCTGGAAATCATATATCCTTACTAAAATTCCAAAAAATGAACTATATGATCCAACAAAAACTTGAGATTTTCACGAACCCATGCATGGGAATCAACATTCATGGAATAGTTTTCCAGATTACCATGGGAGTGAATCAAAAGATAATTCCTACATGGGGCAGTTGAATGTACTAGAGTAGGATTATAACCCATCTCTATTGAAGGATAGAGTTTTGAGGCCATAAAACACCTATCAATGGTGGTTTATGATCCCCAAAATCCATTACCAAATTTCATAATTTGCAGTAGCAGTCTGGAATTCCCTTCTCATAGAACTTCTACAAACATCTCTAGAGTTCCTCACTAGAATTATTTCCATGAAGTATTTTATCATGACCATGTTTTGATAGATCATGACAGATTGTATTATGATGAACACCATGATTTCCCTACTCATATCTAGAAGAACAAACAATAATAATCACATCCGCTTATTTTCTAAAAAATGGGCAAGCCCTCATAATCTGTGGTGTTGGGAAATGTGGGGTCAATCTTGTTTGATACCCTATAAATGATACACGACATCATTCTTCAACCAAAAGATGGATTGGGGAAATAGTTATCATCCAAAACACCTCTAGACAGCTTCTATGCCAATGAGACCCCCATTATCACAGATTCTTGCAAAAAAACCCAATTAAAACACATGTTGTCCTGGTAACATCATGTAATATATGGATAAATAACAAAACGATACATTACTCATGAGAAAAAAATTAGACAGGGATGATATTTCCATCTTATTTTGTACCTCATTCACTTCCCAGTTCATTATTCTAGAGGTATTTTATGAACAGTGTATACACAATATCCATCTGAATCTCTGGAAAATGTTGGGACCACTTTTTGATTGAAGATTGTATTTGTTGTCAACAGTTTTCAATGCTGGTCAAAATTAAAAAGGAGATGGAGAAGAACTCCAAAGTTAATGGGGATCGGCTGAAGTGAGTATTATTGGTGAATTTTTATGAAATCATAGCATTGGATGTCATATTTGGGAAACTCTCCATGAACTCAATTCAGACAATTGTTGAACTGATCCTAAGTTCAATGAACTTGTGTCAAAGGTGATACATTGTTTACAACAATGAAGAATGGAGAAGTATCATCCAGTTGGGGATGATTGGATCAGAATGCTGAAGTATCATCTATCTATGGATGGTTGAAGAAGAATGAGGATTTGAAGAAGAAAATGTAATGCTTCACCATTGCATGATAACCAAGAAAGAGATTACTTGAAGAAAAGAATCATATGATATTCATGGAGTAGAGAATGGTGGCCGAAGAAGAAGAGAGAGTATGGAAGGTCTTGGAATTCTTAGAAGCTCATGAATTACACATTTCCTTGAAATCAAATGATTTTTGCACTGGTCTTAAAGTTCCAAATACATGTATCAAAGGTGATACATTGTCTGCAACATTGAAGGTTTTGGAAGAAGCCTAAAGCCTCCACTTTTGGATAAATAGATATGATTATAGTCAATTGGATTTAACATTCCAAAGGTATTAAAGATTTTAAGTGAGTATGCATAAGTACTTTGGAATTCATATTAAATAAAGAATGAAAAAATATGATGATGCTTTGCTGATTTGTATTTCAAATATATCATAAGTTAGGAGAACTTGTGATGCAAGCCTTATAAAAGAATGGGGGAGAAATGTTGATGCCAATCATATACAGTTTTGATTGGAAGGAATGATGTTGCTGGAAGATGGGATGTTTCAGTACTTCCCATTGTAACTCTAACGATGCTAAATCTGATCAATCAAAGGATATATATCACGATAGTGGAGTTCATGATAAAATATGAAGAATGGTTATGGGAATCAGTGAAGAGAGAAATGACAATGAAATGGACATTCTGAGGGCGGCACAAAAGCACAGTTTAACGTGGCACCGTTTTCCAGTGTTTGCCAAATTTTATGGCCTGAAAATCGGGAGATGAAGATGTTTTTTAAGAATTGGATGTTGCACAAAAGGTTGAAGATGGTTTATAATTTTGCGTGCATGGCATGATTTAAGTTCAGAACATCGAATAATGGAAAAGGCATGGAGTACGTGGAAATTTATGCAGGCTGCGTGAAAAAATAAAGTGGTGCACGAAATAGTAGCAGGTTGCACGAAATATCAGTGGGATGCGCAAAATAGAGGAATGATGTTTTTCACGCAAAAGGTGTTTTGAAATCAGAAGCTCAAAAATTTTCAAACGCATGAGGTGCATGAAATATTGGATCATTGTGCGAAATACGATGTCACATGAAAGGTTGGGTTTGCGTGCAATATAGAACCTTGTGTGGAATTTTGCGCGCAATTGGTGCTTTATGCTTCAAATGTTTAAAAATATAAAAGTCATGATGTACACGATAAATCTAGGTGGTGCACGAAAATAATGGAAGGTGCACGTAATTAAAGAACCGAGAGATAGTTTTACACGCTGGAAGGTGTTTTACGCGCAGGAAGGGGCTTTACGCGTAGGGTCAAAATGCCTATAAATATGAGGTGACCCCCTCTCATTTGGAGAGACTCGACACTTAGACAAATCCTGAGCTCTGACGTGCAGAAAAATTGAATTATAGAGTATTACGTGAAAATAAGAAGTGTTATGCGAAAAAGGAAGTGTTGCGCGAAAAAGGGAAGTTCTGCATGAAAAAGAAGAGTTGCACAAAAAGGGGTTTTCATGCAAAAAGGTGTTTTTATGCGCAAGGTTTGAATTTTATACGCAATCCACCGAGAATGGTTTGCAAAACATTTGGGGGTCCCATTGGAATTAGATAGTTTCATAACACTCTCTAAGAATCTTTGTGATGAAGAAATAACTGTGAACCATTCGGTTTCACAAAAAGAAGTTGAAACGCACTCACACGACTGGGGTTTATCACCCACGTTGTAATTTGGGAAGTAAAGAAGAACTAGATGTGCAATCAAAATCACATATGCACAATGGAATAAGGTAGTATACTGACACAGTTACATGTTGGTATTGAGAAATGAAGAAAGGGACCAAAACACTACAGTACCATTCCATATTCTACAATGTCAAACAAAAAGAAGAGAAGAAGAAGAATGACAGAGTATTCCCAATTGAATGCTGACAATTGTTCAGGGATATTGGATTCAGATGATTCCACATGAACCGATCTTCACTTCCTGATTAATCACATTGGTATATGTGATTATATCCAAGAATATAGAATAAGTTTTAGTGCAGTTGGCTATTTCACTAATAAGAAGAGAGAAGAAGTCTAGTGTAGTTGGTGATGCACTAGAAAAGGAAGAGAAGGAAAGAAGGAAGAATTTCTTGCCTACAAAATTTCATATAATCGAGTAAAGAGAAAAAAAAGAAGACCAAGAGTAGAAACTACCATATCAAGAAGGAAGAAGATTGTCTCTATAAGCAGTATAAAGAACCATATAGAGGCTGCAAGTTTGACTAGGCCATCACCAGTCCAGGGAAGAGGATTGTTTCCCACCCCCCTCCAAAGTGTAGGGACTCACACTGTCTAGATGATTGTTTTCCTAGCCACTCCAATGTGAAATAATATTACATTATAGTAGAGAATCCATGCAGTGGTCATAACCATACATGAAAAGGAAGTAGCTACTCATATTGAGTGGTGAACCTTGTAATAATATCGTGTGCATATTTTTACTACTTTCAATTATTGCATGCGATAGGGAAAAGAGAATAAGAGAATCAAGATACTAACAGGTCAAGAGGTACATGGATAAATGTTGTAATTGGTTTAAAAAGTCCCCAATAAGGATTCACCCCCCTCTCAGTGTTAGATATATCCCAAACTGGTCCTCTCAGAAAATTGTCAGCCACCTAAAAGAGAAGTTATTTCAGTAAAATGAGTATGCAGATCATGTTAATATATTTGGATAACTTCATCATCAAATTGGCTTGTAATTTCTTCCATTAGTGTGGTGACCATAATCAGAGAATTGTTGGAGATATCTTCAATTAACATGCGTTAATGCATTCCATGAATTACTTCATCTAATTATCAATTCCCCACCTAGTTTTTATAGCTGAGGATAGAGAAAACATGGTGATTTTCATTTCACCTCACACCATGGTTAGCTGAACCCACTGAAAATGACATCATTAAAATCTTTAATCTATGGAGGATATTATGAAAAACCCATAATCAAGAAATATATAGTGATTAGTAGTAATCTACCATGGATAAGTATCAAAAGCATTAGGACCGATGAGAGAAGGCTATAAAAAAAATCATAAATTATGTAATTGATAACATTAAGTAGAAATGTTTCTTAAGGGAATCCAATCATCAGGTACAACTAATATACTCGTAAGTAGGGCGTTCACATGTATACCATTCATTGAACCAAGATCATTCTTCAACAAATACGTGTGAGATAATGAGAGTGAAATCAGTAGTAACAACCACCGTAATAACATATCAATCACATCCCATAGTGTTGGGGTAAATTTTAACACAATGTGCCCTTCCAAGTCTGAAAAATTCAGCTAATGGAATAATAAAAGGAGAATCGGAGTATTCCAAACCAACAGGGCTTGGAAAATTTGTACCTCAATGTCCCACAAAAAAAATCAGTATTTTTCCATCTGGAGGGAACAATAATAAATGAGGTCTCAGATCATATCATGTCTTGTGACCCATTTCCCTTAGAAAGGATGAATACGATAAGGTTGTGAGGTGGTTACCTCTAAGTCACTCTATGCCATGAAGTGACAAGAGTATCCTATAATGGTTGGAAGAGGTCCAATATAGGAAGAAAACCACCATCCAATAATTCAATAGCTAATAAAAATCTACGATTCACTAAAAATTCTCAAATTATATGTATTTCAATCCTAATGAAAATTCCCAAAATGATACAAATGAAGAGGAGAAAGGATAGGATCGTTCCAATTTAAATTCGGTCCCCACTGATTTAAATGATGTATATGTGCATTCACGGAACTAGAGACTCTCCTTGGACTTGTGCACTCCATCAACCAATCCATTACTTTCTCCTTAGTGAACATTTACCAATGATAAGGGTAATGTCAAGCATGCATAAAACCCACCACCTCCCCCTGAAGAGGTTCAACACCTCATACTTGAGGAATGATTTTCTCAGTAAGAGGAATAAATAATAGAGTTAGGAAGAGTAAATGCGGAATTTTTTTATGACAACACTCCTGCAAAATATGCTAAATGGTAAGAGCCTCAATATATAATTCTAGCTAACGTGCCTCAAAAAGTGGGGTTTACCCTAGTAAAAGAGGCAAGGCCAAGACTATAACGACCCGAAATTTTGAATAAATATTGTTTCCTAATTTTCTATGTTATTTTATTTTTATACTCAAAAAAACTGTTTCTTTTGATAACATGAGTATAATTAAAATGAGACCGCTGGGTTTTGACTGTTATATGACCATTGCTCAATATGAACCCTGGAGACTAAACATTTCGATTGTTGTCTCTAAATACAAGTGATCTTGGTTAGTTAGTATAGAAAGAAGATTTGATGGCCTCATCCAGTAGTCTGGGGCCAATCAAAGCCCGTCTAATGGATCTTGGGCAGGAGGTAACACCACCAGGCTTTGCTCTGGACCAAACTCAAGCCAAACATCATCGTGTAATGTTAGAACGGAATCGCCTTCGCGAGAAGTTCAAACTGATATAAATTACTACTCGTGCAATGTCGGCTGATCCGCCCTTAGATTATCTCACCTAAGCACACCTTACACTTAGGTCCTATGCTGGGGTTATACGGGGCTTTGTAAGGAGACCATAACTGCCTTGTGTAATACATTGTCTTAAATAAAATGTTTTATTTCTTCTTATGATGAAGTTTATGACTTTTCAAATGTCCGAATAAATATAGTATTCATATTTTTGATGAATTTTAGAGAAAGGATATTTTAAAAATATTTATGTAAACCTTAAATAATTAAAAATGTGTAATGATTATCATAAAATGTTCTTCTACAATTTTGTTGAATACAAAATTTAGAGTCTAATAAGATCAACTTAATTTTTGATGAATAGTAAATTATGAATAGTGATTTTATGCTTAGGATTAGTAATGTGACCAAATGGATTAGTAATCACACTTAAAGAAATTATTAATATAATCTTGGCACCTTGATTAATTAATGTGATTCAATAAAATGGTTAAATAATGGTTTCATAAATTATTAGTCACGTATTAATTTTTTCAGGTGAATAGTGTTTTTTAATTAAAAATTAAATTAAAATTATTTAGAAAATTATTTTTATAAAATGGTCTTTATTTGTGAATTCAGAACATCGATATTATGCTAAGGTAATTTTTTGGGGAATTTTCTGAAAAAATTGAATTTTTGGTGAATAGTTTATTTATTTAAAAATTAAATTAAAATTATTTAGAAAATTATTTTTATAAAATGGAGTTCATTTTTGAAATCAGAGCATTGATATTTGGTTAAGGTGAAATTTTGGGATTTTTCTGAGAAAGTTGAATTTTCAATGAATAGTGAAAATACAGTTTTTAAGTTACGGGTGTTTAATGACATCATTAAATGATGTTTTAAGTATGTAATCAATATGGTCGACTTATGATTAGAAATATAAGGTATGAGGTGTTCCAACTGGCCAATAACATGTTCAAATACCATGGGAAAGCCCATAGTTTTCCCAAAACCACCAATGAGGTGTCCCTTGGCCATTAATGCCTTGTCCCTTCACTTTCCCTATAAATACCCACCCTTCCCTCATTTAGTTTTCACTCAAAACTCTCCCCCAACGAATCTATGGTCTCACTACCTCCCAAGGAGTCCTCCCAAGGTTCCCCAAGCCCTGAAGGTCCCATCCTTCAAGTTTTAAGAGTTATATTTAAGGTAAGGGATCTTACCTCTCTCTTTCTTTTCAAGTAATATCTTTTATGTCATTTCTATTATGCTCCATGCTCTTATGTTGGGGGATGTTCTTTTATATTCCTCTTAATTATCTTTTCATGTTCATATGAGGAGATACCACCTATTTCTCTCATCAATTCATTTTAATAATGTTTAAATGACACCGTTAGACTGCCGAATGTTTTAGGGTTTCATTCACCTTTCCCGTTTTTTCAAAGTTCTACTTTCATGTCAAGTCATTAAAGTTCATTTTTATTACGTTGGTTTATGATCTCTATATCTATCATACTGATATTTTATGTTCATGTGATTAGAGACACTATTTTATATCATCAATTCATTTTTGTTGAAGTTTATGTGACGCCGTTAGGCTGCCGAATTTTTAAGGGATTTGTTCACCTTTCATATTTTTTCTAAGTTCTACTTTCTTGTCAAGTCTTTCATGTTACTTTTTATTATGTTGGGGTATGATATCTATATATATCATACTGATCTATTATGTTCATATAATTAGAGACACTATTTTTTCTCGTCAATTCATTTTTGTTTGTGTTTAGGTGATGCTGTTAGGCTGCCGAATTATTAAGGGATTCGTTCACCTTTCTCATTTTTCAATGTTCTACTTTAATGTCAAGTATTTCAAGTTCCTTTTTATTATTTTGGGGTATGATATATATATCTATCACACTGATCTTTTATTTTCATATGATTAGAGACCCTATTTGATCTATTCAATTCATTTTTGTTGATGTTTAGGTGAAGTCGTTAGGCTGCCGAATTTTTAAGGGATTCGTTCACCTATCTCATTTTTTCAAAGTTCTACATTCATGTCAAGTCGTTCAAGTTCCTTTTTATTATTTTGGGGTATGATCTCTAAATATATAATACTTATCTTTAATTTTAATATGATGAGAGACCCTATTTGATATCGTCAGTTCATTTTTTTTTGAAATTTAGGTGAAGCCGTTAGGCTGCCGAATTTTTAAGGTATCGTTCACCTTTCTCATTTTTCAAAGTTCTACTTTCATGTAAAGTCTTTCAAGTTACTTTTTATTATGTTTTGGTATGTTCTCTCTATATATAATACTGATATTTTATGTTCATATGATTAGATACCCTATTTTATCTCATCAATTCTTTTTTTTGAAGTTTATGTGACGCCGTTAGGCTGCCGAATTTTCATAAGAGAAATATTATTCTTGTTTTCCTTTCATGTTCTTAATTCCATATGGTATATATTTCAATTTTCATTACCATGTTCTTAAATTCTTTATATTATGTTCCCCTACTATTTTATGGATCATTTTTGAGTGGGTGACCCATGTCCTATCTTTTTTCAATGTTTTCTAAAACCTCGTAACATAGTCGTTATGCTGCAGAATTTCCGTCTCAAAATGTCTATCTCTTATTATCATATTCATTTATTGTATTAAGGGAATACTCAAATATCATTCTTCTAAAGTGTTATTCACATATATACCAAAATTTTATATTTTAAATTCTGGTATTTACATACATGATACCCGCTTTCCCTTTCCATGGGTTTAAAGTGACATAAAGATCATGTCTTTGAAGTAGTTTTTAAAACAATATGATTATGAAATGAAACCCATTTCTCTTATGCTAAATGGGTTGTTTATAAAATTATTGATGATGATATATGTGTCTCACATGATAATAGAGGCAAATTAATGGTTCAACATGATAGCACTCCAATACCTTGCGTAAATACATAATCTCTAGAGATGATGATTTTTAACGACGCCTTGGTTAATAACCTTTGTAATTTTTTATGACACCTTGGGGATGGACCTTGGTGAAATATAAATGATTGTCAATATTAAATTATTTAGCCACATATTCTAGTTATGAAATACATTATTTTTATTATGATATGCTTCATGATTTCATTCTCATTCCTTAAAGTTCTTTTTCATGACATTGTTGATGTATCTCAAGTTCATATGTTAAATGTTTCCCCTTGTTTCCCTTATTGGGCCTTATGCTCACCCTTTCTTTTTTATGTATGTCCCCAGGTTATGAGATGAAGTAATGAACCTAGGATGAACATAATTAGAATCCTTTCAAGTGTTTAAGAAAAATGATTTATGTTTACATGTTTTAAGTTTCTGGTTTCCAAGAAACTAAACATTAAAGATCCTCAGTTGTGTAAAAAGTAATGAAAAGTTATGTTATAAAAAGGTGGGATTCCATAGTTGGTATCAAAGTATGGTTTAGTTATTTTTGGAAATTTGGATATGAAAACTCTAGGAAGAACCCTATAGAAAATTTTAAATATAGGAAATATTCCTGGTATTTTGGTGAGTATTGAGTAAGGGGTTGCTAAACAAATACATCTCTGTCTGGATACAAGCAGGTAGAGGTGGCTATGGCATAGATGTACATAGGGGTAAAAGCCAAAAACACCACTTTGAGCGAGACTCAAACGGGAACTAGTACACGACAATGGGACTTGCTACACCGTTGGTTATGACACTCCCGGGGGATATTCTTTGGTAAATTAATAAGCTTAATATTAACCATTATTAAAGGAACAAAGTTAAAATAAAATAAAGATTTACATAAGAGCATATGATCATGGATAACCTAGATTGGAAACTAGGGGATCACAAGTTAGGATATACTTATCTTCTACAAGTTTATCCTTTATTCTTAAAGTTTCCTTTTCATGATTATTGGCTATGTATTTAACCCCCTAATTATACGTTCTTTTCTTAGTTAGTGGCGGGAAATGGATGAGCATGTCCCCATAACCAATGTGATTGGAAATCTGACGATTTCCCTATTAATATGATACAAATGATGAAAGATCATGTTGAACATATTGTGATTATGCCAAACCAGCTATCAAAAATCATAATTAATAATTGGTAACTATTTGAATGCCCAAATACATCAAGGAAGAAGAAGACAAAGTCACAAGGGTGTTCATCAGATAAAGTTGATAAGGAAACGAAGACCCAATTTCTTTTTTGTAAAAAGTGCGGGAAGAGGCACCAAGGAGAATGTCACAAAGGAACCAAGAGATGTTTTAAGTCTGGGGAGATAGGGCATAAAGTATCCAATTGGTTTAAAAAATGTATAATGTGATGAATGGATATATGGTTCGATATAATGTACCTTCTACATTTTGGTGTCGTAAATGTGGAGAAGTTAGACATTATCCAAGGAAATGCTCTCTTGGAAGGGGTGAGAATCATGATGAGCATCAACAATCATCGAGGAAAAGGGAACAATGAAAGTCCTATACTGAGATGGATTAGGATGACTGAAGTACATGTAACTTCTTCACAATAATTGTAAATGTCATGTTGTAATTTAGTTTGTGCTCGATGAGAATATATTTTATGTTTTCTAAGATCATCGAGCCACTACCTAAGATGATTTTAAATCATTAAAGAAAACATCTATTGTTATGTACCACATGTTGATGCAGTGAAGATGTTCTTCTTAAAAAAAGGTGATTAGGGGATTAAAAGATGATTATTATTTTGGAAGACGTTCACTATTTTTGGAACACTATTTGATCGAGGTAAATAGATTACTACGGTATTTTCATTGAGGAGTAAATTTTGACTTATATTTTTAAGAATCGATGAATTTAAGGTGAACTTATAGTAATTTAAGTTACATATGGAAATGATTAACCTATCTTGGGAAAAATGTGATTAGGTTAATTACTTTTGTTATAAGATGATAAGGGTAGTTGATGTTTTTTGGAGATGAACGATAAAGTCTATCTTGGAAGACTATTTTATGAGATCGTTCTTATAATTGGGTTGCAATCTTAGTTTGGTTTATTTTGAGTAATTTTAAGGACAATTATTTATGGAATGGTCTATGATGAACTTTGGGTAGTACCATGGAAATTTAAAGATTTAAAAGTAGTTTCCCTTCATATGGGATTATTTCTTTTTGAAGAGTTGTAATCTTACCCTTTCTGTTTTTGGGATAATGTTTAAAGATAGAATAAATTGATAGCTAATATTTTGTGGATTATGTGACTTAGAAAAAGTTGATTCTTGTGTTTTGATGAGACCAAGTGTTTTTTAATGCTCATCATTTGGAGAAATGGTTAGTTTTGGTTGAAACATATTAAAGGATTAAACTCTACTTGAAGGTAAATACTTTTCCTTGTGTTTTTATTCTATATAGTAAGTGAATTCCTCAAAATTATGAAAAGGAATGTAAAAAAACGTTTTTGGTTTACCTTTCCTACTAGGTAATCAAAGACCATTTACACACATCATATGTTTGTGATTTTCTTGTGGTTAACTTTCTCCTAATCATGTTTTCTATCACTCTCCCTTAGAACTTGAACCTTTGTTTTCTCCTCCATGTCCATGTTTTTCTACATGGAATCCTAGTGTGGGATAACTCGGGTGACCTTTGTACTTCCCTTTCATTATTTTAAAGTAATAGTTTTACTGACTCCTTTTCCAATGTAGGACTTTCAATGAAATTTCAAAACCCAATTTTAAAAAAATTCGAGGACGATATTTCTTATGGGGGAAAGATTGTAACGACCCGAAACTTCGAATAAATATTGTTTCCTAAATTTGTGTGTTATTTTTTATTATACTTAACAAATCTTTTTCATTTAATAACATGAGTATAATTAAAATGAGACCGTTGGGTTTTGACTATTAAATGACCATTGGTCAATATGACCGCTGGAAACTAAATGTTTCGATTATTGTCTCTAAATACAAGTGATATTGATGGATTAATATAGAAAGAATACTTGATGTCCTCATCCAGTAGTCTAGGGCCAATCAAATCCCATCAAAGAGAAATTGGGAAGGAGGTAGCACCACTAGGATTTGCTCTGGACCAAACCCAAGCTGAACTTCATAGTGTGAAGCTAGAAAGGAATCGCCTTTGCGAGAAGTTCAAACTGATAGAAATTATTACTCGTGCAATGTTGGTTGAGCCCCCTCTGATTCTCTCTCCTTAGCACACCTTACTCTGAGGTCCTATGCTGGGGTTATAAGGGGCTATGTAAGGAGACCGTAACTGCCTTCTACAATCCTTTGTTTTAATTAAAAATTTTGATTTCTTCTTTGGATGAAGTTTATGAATTTTCAAATATCTGGATAAATATAATATGCATATTGTTGATAAATTTTAGAGAAAGGATATATTAAAAATGTTTATGTAAACCATAAATAATTAAAAATGTGTAATGATTTTCAAGAAATGTTCTTCTACAATTATGTTTAGTACGAAATTTAGTGTCTAAAAAGATCAACTTAATTTTTGATAAATAGTAAATTATGAATAGTGATTTTGTGCTTAGGATTTGTAATGTGACCAAATGGATTAGTAATATCACTTAAAGAAATTATTAATATAATCTTGGCACCTTGATTAAGTAATGTGATTCAATAAAATGGTTAAATAACGATTTCATAAATTATTAGTCAAGTATTAGTTTTTTCGAGTGAATAGTGTTTTTTAATTAAAAATTAAATTAAAAATATTTAGAAAATTATTTTTATAAAATGGACATTATTTTTGAATTCAAAACATCGATATTATGCTAAGGTAATTTTTGGGGAATTTTTGGAAAATAATGAATTTTCGGTAAATAGTGTATTTATTTAAAAATTAAATTAAAAATATTTAGAAAATTATTTATATAAAATGGCGTTCATTTTTGAAATCAGAGCCTCGATATTTGGTTAAGGTATAATTTTGGGATTTTTCTGAGAAAGTTGAATTTTTGATGAATAGTTAAAATGATGTTTTTAAGTTACAGGTGTTTATTGACATCATTAAATGATGTGTTAAGTATTTAATCAATATGGTAGACTTATGAATAGTAATATAAGGCTTGAGGTGTCCCAAGTGTCCAATACCATGGGAAAATACAATGGGAAAGCCCATGGTTTTTCCAAAACCACCAATGAGGTGTCCCTTGGCCATTAATGCCTTGTCCCCACACTTTCCCTATAAATACCCACCCTTCCCTCCTTTATTAGTCACTCCCATCTCACCCCCAATAAAGATATGTTCTCATTAACTCGCAATGAGTCCTCCCAATGTTCCCCCAAGCCCCCAAGGTACCAACCATTGAGTTTTAAGAGTTACGTTTAAGGTAAGGGATCCTACCTCTCTCTTTCATTTCAAGTAATCTCTTTCATGTCATTTCTTTTATACTCTATGATCTTATGTTGGGGGATGTTCTTTTATATTCCTCTTACATACCTTTTCATGTTCATATGATGAGAGACCCCCTCTTTCTCACATCAATTCATTTTAAGAAAGTTTAAATGACGCCGTTAGGCTGCCAGATTTTTAAGGGATTCGTTCACCTTTCTCATTTTTTCAATGTTCTACTTTCATGTCAAGTCTTTCAAGTTCGTTTTTATTTTTTTGCGGTATGATATCTATATCTATAATAGTGATATTTTATGTTCCAATTTTGAGAGACCCTATTTAATCTCATCAATTAATTTTTGTTGATGTTCAGGTGACGCCGTTAGGCTGCCGAATTTTTAAGGGATTCGTTCACCTTTCTCATTTTTTCAAAGTTATACTTTCATGTCAAGTATTTCAAGTTCCTTTTTATTATGATTGGGTATGATATCTATATCTATCATATGGATCATTTATTTTCATATGATGAGAGACTATATTTGATCTCGTCAATTCATTTTTGTTGAAGTTTAGGTGACGTCGTTAGGCTGCCGAATGTTTAAGAGATTCATTCACCTTTCTCATTTTACAAAGTTCTACATTCATGTAAAGTATTTCAAGTTCATTTTTATTAATTTGGGGTATGTTATTTATATCTAACATACTGATCTTTTATTCTCATATGATTAGAGACCCTATTTGATCTCTTCAATTCATTTTTATTGAAGTTTAGGTGACGTCGTTAGGCTGCCGAATTTTTAATGGATTCGTTCATCTTTCTCTGTTTTTCAAAGTTCTACTTTCATGTAAAGTCTTTAAAGTTCCGTTATATTATTTTGGGGTATGATATCTATATCTATCATACTGATCTATTATTTTCATAAGATGAGAGACCCTATTTGATCTTGTCAATTCATTTTCTTTGAAGTTTAGGTGACACCGTTAGGCTGCCAAATTTTTAAGGGGTTCGTTCACCTTTCTCATTTTTCAAAGTTATACATTCATGTCAAGTATTTCAATTTCCTTTTTATTATGTTGTGGTATGATCTCTATATCTATAATAATTATATTTTATGTTCATATGATGTGAGACCCTATTTGATCTCGTCAATTCTTTTTTTGAAGTTTAAGTGACGTCATTTGGCTGGCCAATTTTCATAAGAGAAATCTTAATTTTGTCTTCCTTTCATGTTCTTCATTTCATATGGCATATCTTTCAAATTTCAATAACATGTTCTTAAATCATTTTTATTCTATTACTATACTGTTTTATGGATCATTTATGAGTGGGTGACCCATGTCCCCTCTCTTTTCAATGTTTTCTAAAACCTCTTAACATAGCAGTTACGCTACAAAATTTCTGTCTCAAAATGTCTCCCTATTATTCTAAAATTCATTTATTTTATTATTTGAATACTCAATGATATTTATTATAAAGGGGTATTCACATATATACCAAAATATTCTATTTTAAATTCTGGAATTTACATACATGATACCCTCTTTCCCTTTCCTTGGGTTTAATGTGACAAAAAGATCATGTCTTTAAACAGTTTTTAAAATGTTATGATTATGAAATGAAACCCATTTCTTTTATGCTATATGGGTTGTTTATGAAATTATTTATGATGATATATGTGTCTAACATGTTATTAAATACAAATTAATGGTGCACCCTGATAGCGCTCTAATGCATTGGGTAAAGACTTAATCTCTAGAGATGACCATTTTTAACGACGCCTTGGTGAATAAAATTTGTAATTTTTAATGAGACCTTGGGGATGGGACTTGGTGAAACGGAAATGATTTTCAATATTAAATGTTGTAGACACATCTTAAAAGTAATGAAATGTGTTATTTTTATTATGATATTCCTCATGATTTCTTTCTCATGCCTTAAAGTAATTTTTCATGACATTGTTGATGTATCTCTTGTTCACATGTTAAATGTTTCCCCTTATTTCCCTTAATGGGCCTTCTGCTCACCCTTTCTTTTGATGTATGTCCCTAGGTTATGAGATGAAGTAATGAACATTGGATGAACATAAGGATAAGCCTTTCAAGTGTTTAAGAAGAATGTTATATGTTTTCATGTTTTAAGATCCTGGTTTCCAAAACACTAAACCTTAAAGATCCGGGGTTTTGTAAAATGTATTGAAAAGTTATGTTATAGAAAGGCAGGATGCCAAAAAGAAATCCTCCAAAATCTATGCCCAAACCATTAGTTTACTTGAATCCAATCAGGGATGGATATCAGGATTTCCCATCAACGGGGAAGCAACCATAAATGATTTAGGAAAAGCCTCAAATGATGTTTCCTGTAATATGTATTCACAAATAATGGCATATCTAGTGCATGAAGCCCAAAAAATTGATGATCCTATCTAGGTTACAATTCATAAAATATTAATCAGGGGCTTATCAACAACATCGAGTCATTGGATGATCAATTAGAAGATGTGGAGTAACAACATCAACCGATATATCCAGAACAAAAACCTTTTCTTGAATGGGTGACTAACATCCCACCCCTGCAAAATTTTGGAACCTTAAATTTCTAATATTCATTGTCTTAAGAGACCTATTAAAAAAGCTAAAACACTTTACATACCATTGAAATCTCATTATGGGAACCCTTACACAATAAGAATCTGTGAAATTTAGATGCTTCATTTAAATCATAAAAGGTCTGACATTCATGTGGTCACCAGTTTACAAGATCAGTCAACCATAGGATTGGAGGAAATATATAATCATTTCATATTTCAATTTATAACAACATTTCAAAATACTCTTATCCTTTACCTCTCTAATTAAATGTAATAGGATAATGATAGGGTCTTGGATTTCATTTCGAGATGGAAATGGTTAACCTAATCCCAAAGCATACCATTTCCCTAATAAGATCTAATTTCACTTTTCATAGATAACCATCATGGTGAGTTATGAACATCACTCATCTTGGTAAAGATATATGGGTGAGTTTCAGGATCTCGATGTAATTTCTCAAAAGAATGGAAGATTCCATACATAGAATTAATATCAATTCCAAAATGATTTCACTAGCCATGGGGAAGTGAATGGGAAAATAATCGTCCATAAATTTCATATATAATCCAACCTCTACACAAAATATTTCTCCATATACCACACCATATCATGAAAAATCCCTAGGCTTCAGTGATAACCCATACCTTGTCAGTATGAGTGGAGGGGACCTAGGAGAAATCAAATCTAGGAGTGAAGGAACAAATTATACTCATTCTAAGATGATCGAATCCATGAAAACATTATAGAAGCTACGGATAATGATTTACTCTACCAGTAAGTAACCAAATGGCCCAATGAGGTAGGTCTCAATGACTGACCCGATTATTTTCCCACCCCCTAGACACTAAGGAACACCACTCAAGGATGCAACATATTAAAATACATTATACAAGAAATAGTGGAATATAGGTTAGTGATGTTGTAAATACTAAAAAACAAGTAGAGTATGTTTATGATACTTTACTTGGGGAAAAAGATGAGTAGAAAGAACATGTTAGAAAATGTGAAAAAAGATTTTATGATTGGTTGAATTTAAATAAAATCAACCAAACACATGATATAATACAATCACAGTTAAAGTCATCAAAAATTCCCCCAACCACTTATGTTATGATACAACCGACTATGTAGACATCATAGATCAAGTCTTTCAAATAGTGGAATAGTTAGAAGGCTCGAGATAAAATGCAAGAAGATGAACCTCCTCCGATTCCAAAGTTGGTTTTGACCCTCTCAGACATTATTCTATCAGGTTTGAATCAATAGGAACTACTTTGCCAAATGGTACAACTGGAAATGGTAATCTAGACAAAACACTCATTGAATGGGGAGTTAATATTCGGTTCTTTTAGTTTTATTCATTTAATGGATCTATTATCTGATGATGAGTATGAATATTAACCTAAGATCCTCACACTCAATTGGGGAACTAGAGGAAGGGGCCATAGGATCTGAGGGTATAGGGTAGGATGCATTCATGAAAAAAACTAAAATTCTATCCATGTACCAACTTGGACTATCAATTCACTAGAAATTCACCGATGAACCCTCCAGTGAGTCCAATATGAGTGGGTAAATCCCCCTAATTATGAAGAAATCCACCAAAACCAATCATTATCTAATATCAACTAGAGTGTGTACAAGTGTCTGTTCACCTTTGGAAGGCAGGTAGGCATGTTCAGTCAATTCCTCCAATAATGCGAGCACCAAATACTCCTATTTTGATGGTCGATCAATCTACATCAAGTAATATATCCCCTAAAGTGCCTATGAAAGTTCATCCCCACACTAAGAATATTAGGCCTTTATACAAAAAAATATAACATCTTGAAACAATTGGATCTAGTATTAGCCATGTTTTCAATCCTGGACACCTTGAGTTTATTAAATTACCTCAGGGGTGAACTTGTAAAGGCTTTTCAAATCCCCCTGGAGTTTGAAGTTGAGAATTACACTAATAAGGTCTATTAGATAGATATAGATCCTAAAAAATTTGGCACTATTATCTCCTTTACAGATGAAGATAAATATGACATTATAGCGGGAAAATCAGACTCTGGTTTTTGTTCGATAGGATAAATGGTGTCAATGTTTCAATGGAATTCATCGATAATAGCTCTGGAGTTAATATAATTCTATTAAAGTCTCTTATATGGATGGGATACAATGAGGATAAAATATAACCTTATTATCTAACACTACATGGCTATAAATAAATTGAGAATAAATGGCTGGGATAAATTAACCTCATGTCTTATTTTGGATACCTCATATCTGACTCAAACATTATGGTTATTTGATAGGATATAATATTCAATTTTTTTCTTGGAAGGCCTTGTTTTCATCAATATGTTCCAATATCCTCATCATACCATAACTGGATCAAATACTATATTAATAGAAAATCAGTATGGTTCACACTAACAAGGCCACATTCAAATATTATGAGTCACATTATATCAATGCAGGATTCTATCACACTGATTAAAAACAACCACAGGTTGGTGGTTTTTCTTGGGTCGCTACCCCAAATGTTCTGGAATTGATTCTGGAAAACCACATCAAATAGATTTGTGATTATTACATGTTACCCATCAATCATTCAAAGTATATGATTCTATATCTAGGCACATCCTCAATAAACTTCATGATATCAGTCGTGAGAACAGAGTCCAAAAGTATTTGAGAAGGTCACATACTCTCTATAAAAGAAGGAAAATCATTGATGAAAATTCCTTCATTCCATCCCCTGATCTTCAAGAACATCCGAAATCATCTGCTAAGTCATAAGAGTATGTCTTGTCACCCTAAGATAATGAAGAAACTCCTTATACATACCTAACTCTATTCTATTCAAAGTTTCATATAAATCCCACAATATCATTTGGGTCCTAGGAAGTCACATCATCTTCTAAATGTCAAATTATTTACTCCTCTCATGGATCTGGAGTCATTACCCCTTTACTTCCACCCACCCTATGGAATAGTAGGAAGAAGATTCAGAAGAGGAATAAGAACTAGATGAGATGCTTAGGGACTCTCCTTTAAAATTTTAAGAGGGTATCACTACCACCATTGATGAACTCAGAGAAATAAATATAGGTATAGTATACCCAATGCCCACATTTATTAGTGTGACCATGTATTTTGAAGGAAAATAGGTATATACCTCCTTTCTAAAATAGCATCAACACGTGTTTTCCTAGAGTTGCATTGAAATGTCAATCCTCGATCTTTATGTGGTCACTCACCACCTACGATTACTAGAGGACCATTGTGGCTATAAGAAGGTATCCAAAAGAACTCTTCTAACACATGCATCAAAAAATTAATGTTGAAGGGATAATATGATCAGGTTTAAATTTACTTGAGAGGACTAATATACAAAATCGTTGGATAATATAGTTTCTTTAAAGAATAAGAATATGAAAATCATAGTATGTATTGATTTTTATATCTCAATCGGCTCTGTGCAAAGGATGATTTCCTAGTACCAATCCCAGAGATGGTAATTGATGCAATGAATGGATATCAATACATACCTATCATGGATTTCTATTTAGGATAATATAAAATCCAAATGTCTCATGAATATCACAAATACACCACCTTCAGGTACCCATAATAAGTATTTTCTATTAGGTAATTACTAGTGGATTTAAGATTACTAATGATAATTACCAACACTGCATGCCACATATATTCAAACCCATCTTGGGGATGTTTGATGAATGCTACATTGGTGATCTGGTATTTAAATCTTGACAACATTCAAAATGCGTGGATGTTCTTGAATCCATTTTAAATGAACTATGATATTATAGTCTGAAAATGAACCCCTAGAAAATTTCTTTGGCCGTTACCTCAATGAAATTTCTCAGCTTCATCGTAGAACATCGTGGCATATAGTTATACCTTAAGAAGAAAAAGGAAATCTATAGCATTTGGACTCCGTGAAACCTTAAAGGGTTTATGGGAAATCATGGACACTTGGTATACATTCAATGATTTATATCCATCCTTGTAGGAAAATGTTTTCATTTCACCAAGTTGTTGAAAAAGTGGGTTACATATTAGTGGACTGATAACTATTAAGAATCATTCGATATTCTAAAGAAATACCACTTGAGCTAGCTAGTTCTAATGCCTGATGATGAATTCATACCACTGATTTTATATGCTATAGACTTAGAGAGATTGTTTGGTTCCATCCTCATGAAATAAAATAAGAGTGACAGTGAAAAGATCCTTTATTATCTTAGTTGAACTATGATCAATACTGAGACTCATTATTCAGATATCATGAGGTGCTATCTAGTACTAATCATTGTTGTTATTAAACTGAGGTAGTACACGTATTATCACGAGGTCCGTTTGGTCTCTCGTAGTAACCCACTTAAATAAATTTTCAGCTATCCGATGTTGACTGGGTGTCTGTCATAGTAGGTGATCAACATATAGCAGTTTGACATCTAGTTCATGCCATAGAAAGCAGTGAAATTATAGACATTAACAAAATTTATGGCCGAACATCGCAAGTTAGAAATTATGCAACAAGATATTGAATCACCTAATAAATATATCTCCTCAATTCAAGAGGGCCACCAGATGTGAGAGATGTACTTTGAAGTTTCATTAAGAAGATGAATGTGGAATAGGATGGAAAACCCCATGTTTATAAAAGTTGGGTTGAGAGATGTTCTTATTTCCCCAAAAAGGTATTCCTGCCTTAATCCATCCTACTTTCATAGGGGTTCATTAAGAATGAATCCTAATATCAATCTCTCAATGTCGGGCTAGAGATGGAACTTCATGTACAATTAAATCACTTGATGATAAAGGGAGATTCGGAATTATTCATCAAGTAGGAAACCTGTGATTATGTAATAAAAAAGGAACAACTAATCCACATGCTAAACCATATATAAGGACTAATTGTGGAGTTACCATTCTAGATGCTATTGAAACACATATTAATATCACAAAATTACCCAACTAATGCAATTGAAAATACATCCATGACTCTAGAAAATCCAGACCGGGATGAAGCAATCATTAACATTTTGTACCGCCAGATACACTCAACTTTTTTTCAGGAAATCATAGTTGAAATTGATGAATTCAGTCCCCTACCCAAAACATATGGTCCAAACATCATTTAGATGACACCCATTATGGATTACCTTAAAAATGGAGTACCCGCATTGGATAGATCTAGGAAAGGGAAAATTAGAAAATGAGCATTTAACATTGTTCAATGTGATGGAATAAATAATTAAAAGGTATTCTATAAATGGGGACTTTATGGGGTCATTCTTAGGTACATTGATGGAGAAAAGAACATTTTTTTCATGAATTAAGTGCACCCTAGAGCCTACAACCCCCACCAATCAACATTCATGATTTATCGTAAAATACAAAGGCTTGGGTACTACTAGACCAATTTGACACATGATTTCATAAAATATACCAAAAAGTTCCATTATTTCTAGGTTCATGCTAAATTCATTCACCAACCCCCAAAGTTACTTCACAAAACCAAATATGACTGGAAATTTTCCATATGGGGGATAAACATTATGGGACCATAAGCTCCTACCACAAAAAAGAAATTTAAGTACATTATTATGAAAACCAACATCCTCTACAAGTGGTCCAAAGATATAACCCTATATGAAGTCGGGAGAATTTATATCATCAGCTTCATGAAAGCTAATATAATCACTAGATTTGGTTTCCCTTATACAATACTAATAGAAATATCCCAATTTTTGTTCTGTTGAGTTGGAAAAGATATATCACGAGTATAACATCAAGTCCAACCATTCTTCCAGCTATTATGCAGTGTCCAATGGACATAAAGGGGATATCAACAAGACCTTATCGAATATACTATAGAAGATGTTATATAAGGATTAAAAATATCGGATGTATAAGCTCCTACATGCCTTGTGGGCTTACCGGACTATTCAAGGGACAAATGTAGTCTAACCCATAAAAGTCCAATTTCCCTCACTCAGCAACACTATCAATGATTAGATATATATATATGATAAAAACCATGAGTAGAAGGATGAAATGGAGTGACTGTATGAGAAGATATTTCATACCTTGCATCATTTGTAGGTCCTCAAAAATTGGATGGAATGTGCATTAAATTTTTTTCCCTTTGATAATTATTTTTGGGAGAGAAAGTATTAGTCCTCAAAACATTGATGAAACTGGGAAGGAAACCTTTAAAGCTCGGGGAAAATTGGGAGAGAGCTTATGCATTACACAAGTTCCCCACCAATGGAGATGATTCCTTGGCTTCAATTTACCAAAAACATACTATATCCCCCCCAATTAAAGGTTTCCCATGAATTATTTTTTTAATAAAAGATCATGTAATCTTTACTACATGATGTTAAACTATGTGGCCAGTCTTTGTCACATGACCTTAAAATGATTGACACAACATCCTTGTCAAAAGAAAATAAACTGTGTGACACCAATCTCTTTGGTGTGTGATGTTAAAATGTACAAGATATCCTTCGTAGACTCACAACATTAAACTAAATATGATGAGTCTTTACTGCATGATGTTAAACCACATGTTAAACATCCTCATCGCACAATGTCAAACTATATCCATAACCTATGTAATAGACATGGGATGCATATTGTAAAATATTAATGACATTTCAATGTCATCACTAGAGAGGATACTTCCACCAACTTCAGTCTTCTACCATGCTATATCTCAAGAACTATGTATAGATTGATTCTTATTTTCATAGGATACATAGTGACACCTAGTTCTAAAATTCAGGGTCCATCATCAAAAATCGACACAAAAAATGACCCCTCCCCATGTATAGGTTAAACATATGTATGGATCCTTTCAAAACTATGTATGTCTTGATTTCTATACACACACGATACATAGTGATGCCCGAGTCCATTATCATGAGCCCAAACCTATCATTAATAATTAATGAAGTCCATTCCCTTTCGGAATTATAAAAAGTGGCCCCCTTTGTAATATGTATTGTGATGTAGAGGGTCACCATTGTCCCCCCTTTTTTCGTTTCATCACTTATTAACTAACATATACTTATTTAATACATTTTTCAACCCATCACGTTTATATCTATGCAAGGATATATTATAGCATTACCCCATGGTGAATCAAGGAAGCCTCATGTGACCAAGAATGAGAGGAATCAATGAAATCATACCATCTGAACAATGTTAAAATACATAGCTACTAATATTCATGCAGCCTTAAAAATAATGATATCCAATCCTTTCTACATGATGTAAAATTGCATAGTTTATGTCCATGTTTCATGACCTAAAGCTGTGAAGCATTTCAATCCATTCATGAGTAGATTATAATCTTTGGCATTGATATCCCACCATACCTTTCCTGAAGAACTAAATTTGTCTTGATTTCTTTTATCCCAAGATATATAGTGATGTCCAGATCTACAATCTCAACTCTATTCATGAGAAAAGAAAATTCCATAGTCCCTATGCATAGGTTAGAACCACATAGAGAGATAGTTTTAGAACTATGTATGGCTTGATTCTCACTATAATGAGATACATAGTGACATCTATATTTTACATTATAGTCCAGCCACCAAAAAATAAAAAATCCCATATCCATTATTTTTATCACCTTTCTGTAGTGGAATAAACCTTATCTACCATGTGGTTCTCATACTGAGCAAAACTCATGTGGTCTTAGGAGTTTTAATAAAGGATTTAATTCATGATCAAGGCATATCAATTCACATCCGGGTTACTATGGTCATGGTCGCAATTCCATAAATGTCACATCAAATGTCCTTACCACATTACATTAAACTACACAGTTGACGCAAGTTTGTGAACTAAATATGGCTTGATTCATTTCATCACTGGATACCCAGTGACCCCTGGGTCTTTAATCTTGTGTCCAACAATAATATTTTCTTTTCAAATCAAGGAAACAATATCATTACTGCAAGATGATAAACTTCATGCCTGTTTTCCTCATCATATTACATTAAACTACTTGATTCACATAAGAACTATGTGTGGATTGATTCTTGCATTATTGAGATACATAGTGATGCATATACAACACATCTTATTAACAACCATGGGGTAATGAAAAAAAATCCCCTCTCACCTACATACAAAAAATACCCATATAACAGGTCTTAAATTTGGGATTCCTCATTCAGGGGTTTACCATAGAAATAGAAATGTCCCCTATTAATTATTAGTCAGATATATGTGAGTAACTTCACACTTCATGGATAGTATCAGTCTGAATTATTCTTATGTAATGAAACATATCCCTTCCACTTATCATACTCAATGACCTGGGATGTTTTGGATCTCTAAAATATTTTTCTATCCATTGGAAATGGATGGTCAATGTTCAGAGGACACCTTTGTTTTACAATACATGATACATCATATACGGTCTTTCATAAATTACCTGAAAAAGTCCTTTAAACAGGAGTAAAATTCATCCACAATAGAATCCCCTTCTATCTCAATGAGCCCCAATGTATTTCTTCAAATATAATTTCTCCTCATCTGAGAATGCCCATCATAATGGATTACATTTTCTTGTTCATGTCTGATGCATATCGAAACATCTTGGCCTCATGATAATTTTGTTACACATCATTTCCATGACATATGGTCATAGTCTTATGACCTAAAACTGTAAGACCCCATGCCATCCTAGTTGCATGTCATTAAACTATATGAAAATGTCTTTAGCATATGACATAAAAATGTAGACTTACCATATGTACGATGAATTGGATTCCTTGAGAAGCCATCTTAGGAATCCATGTTTCAAGAACATGATATGACCCTTATAGGGATATTTTATGAATTCCAAAATAGAATTTATGGAATTTCATTCCTTCGTTTTCACATCAATTAACCTACATCCTTACCGCATGATGCTAAATTTCTTGGCTGATGCCTTCACCACATGGCACTAATATACAAGATTTCTAAAGAACTATATATATATATATATATATATATTGATTCCTATTATCATATGATATTTATTGATGCTTGAATCATTAATTCTTGGTACAAATGAAACATAAAAATTTCCCCCTTTCACAATATATGGGTTAGACCTATGCAGAGAACATTCAAACAAGAACTATGTCCTGCTTGATTCAGGTTATCATAGGATATATAGTGATTAACGGATCCTATATCCTGGGTTAACCATAACTATAGAAAAAGGGAATAAACCCACTCTCCAATATATGTTTTTGATCTATATAGGAGGTTCTAATACATGTCTCATCCCGATCTTAATCTTATATTTAACGAAAAATTCCCCTTCCCCACATAACAGTTCCATCATTGTTGTGGGGAATCCTTCACATAAATACGTATGTATTGATTCTCTCATAGATGAGATTTGTACTGATGGCCGAGCCTTATGTCTCAGGCCCAACTATAATAAAAAAATTCATCATTCATATTTATCGGTCGGACCTACGTGACAAAAACACTTCTACCCATTCATGGTAATCTTCATATGTAATACTACTCTCAAATTTTGGTATTTTCATTACACAATCCAAACTCTATGTATGGGGATGTATAAATCCACATATGATTTCTTTGTCCATTATAAATATAGGATCAGTTTTCTGATGAAACCTTTGATTGAATATTCATAATATGACCTCAGTGTATTTACATACAACGCCCATAGAAGTCCAATTAATAAGATAAAATTTCATCCTTATGAGAGACCTATTATATCTCCATAATCCCCAAATAAATTTCATCCCATATCACTTCTGAGATTTGGAGAACCCTAGATTATAGAATATAAACTATCCACTTCATTCCAAAAGATGATGTAATATTCTTGTAAGGAATATAGAGAAAAGGGAAAAGTATAAATCATATTGTCAAAGCTATGTGAACATAAATCATATAACTTAAAATTCCATTCTTTAATACATTAAACTACATGGTCCATGTCCTAGTCACACGATATTAAACGTCACTATGGAAGAACCCTCATTTATATAAGAAAAATTCACATAGGAGTGGTTTCTAAATATTGACTAGTGCCGATACAGATTCCTTCATCATTTTTAGACATCTTCCCCAGAAAAGACACCCCTTATAGTCTTGAGAAATCTAAATTTTCATAAACAACCTATACATCAGCAATATGATGTAGGATTCCTGAGGAAAAATTCATTTTACAATACAGAATATTCCCCAGTCAGCTCTTCATAAATCACCAATAAAAAGTTCCATTTGTTAAAAAAAATCAACCTCAGTAGATACCTCTTCTATCTCCATATTCCCCAAAATCATTGTGCTAGAAATTGATTTTTAAACATTATCTATGGTTACTCCTTGAATATGTGTACCATATAATACATCAAATTTGAAAATTTGAAAATCATGGCTTAAAAATCCCCCATTCATATATCTGAAAAATATTGGGACATTCTCAGCTAGTATGTCCTGTTGCGGTTATCAAACCATAACTCACAGTCAAAGCGATTTGAACTAATGAAGCGGTTGAATTTCTTCAAATTTCAATACATTAAAATTCCCCAAGAAAGAGACATATTACTCACCATGTTGAAAACCCACAAAGAGAACCCTAAGTAAAAAATTGAGTCCCATCTCACTAGACCTATGATTTATAGGGTTTATCCAATAATCGATAAATGAAAATAAAAAGAAACAAAACGTTTTTAGGTCAAAAACCTAGAAAGGGTAGCCTAAGAAAATGTTATATTATGTTTTCTAAGCCCTCACCATTGTGTACATAAGGAAAAATTAGGGTAGTATAAAATGAAATGTTTGTAGAGTTATCCATGTGACCCTAGGAAGTATCAAAACTCTACTTCCTAATTCCCTTGGAATATGAAACAATTCAGGAATTGCATGGTATTTAATTAAAATGAGATGACTCTAGAATTATGGGGATTATTGATATTAATATCTAGTGATAAAACCATTAATTTTATCTAGATGATTATCTTTCAATGAAATGAAATTTATGGCTGATAGGTACTATATGTTATGATAAAGGATAAGTACTAGAGGGAGAATAAGTTCTCATTTATTCACTAAATTGGATCAAGGGGGGGGGGGGGTATACACGTCCTACAGCCTCTTACTGACATTATTAGACAATAAAAAACAATGGAATTTGATATAGGGAATCTTGGACAACTTTATTTAGCATATCATGTACTGCTTGATGTGATCCATCATGTGTACACTATGGATCGGTTCTCTACCTATCTTTAGTTATAGCCAATAGACACAATTTTTTTTACAACGACCCATAGATCGCAAAATTTCTATTATATGGCTTTGAATATAAAATTTTTTATGATATTTGTGACTTATTCATAGGCACTTTAGCCTCATATTCACGTTGCCCCACCATTTGTGCAGCAATTTGATCATAAAATCATGCTTCTTCAGCATCCAAGTGATGTAGTTTAGTAGTAGTGTCCGTTTAATCCTCATTGTGATGAATGGAAATATTAACCTGGATATGGTTTCATTCACAATTATACAAATCTTATCAAGAATTGATAATATGGTTAATAAAGGAATTCATGTTCCGGTAATTAAACCCACCTATACCTAATCCATGTAGGAGTTTGAGAAGGTTGTCTATCATATCTGAAATGTTCACCAAAGGAGTTTCCATGATGATAATGTAAATTTAGTACTTGGACCGTTTCCACATAGCCTGATATTCAATAGAATCACTATGATCCTGACCTTTGCAACCCATTGCTACATGTATATAATATTGGATAACATTTTCAATGAACATTCTATTTATAAACTGGAACACTTGAGTGAGAAAGTTCTCTATCTTAGAATCCTATTTAATCTCAGGAATTGAGATGTCAGGTTTTGAGTTAATTGGTGGAAAACCTAATACTATCCTACTAGGACTGCCCTTAGTAGAGATTCCAACGCTTCCATTCAAAAATTTGGAGTCTACACCACCCCATATAAGAAGTTAACTTGAGGATGAAGCTCCCTTAAAATTCTTAAAATGTTGAGACGAATGTATTTCCTTTTAAAAAGTTAGAAAATATAGCATGATAGGAAAAAAATGTGAGAGGATAATGATTTATGTACCCATTAAAAATGATTCCCTAGAACCCCATCAAGATATTATTCCACCCACATTTTGGTTTAACCCCAGGATTTGTTAGTCAGAGCTATCATGGGAGGTAAAGAAATTTTCTTTCCATAATACTCATACATCATCATCAACAAAAATTTATTAAGGATGACTATGTGTTATTCCATTTTAATTTTTATAAGGGGTAAATATGTGACCTATTGTATGAATTTTAGTTTTTGTGAAAATCTATAAACAGAATAAGGTTCAAAAATGGTTACCCCATCTATCTAGCCACTACGTATACCATCTTGTAATGAGATGACATAGGAACGTTCTTTTAGAGAACCTCTTCCATTATCTACTATTTCTCCATTGTGTTCTAGATAAGGAATGAAATAAAATTGTGAGAAATCATTTAATAACTCAATGATTCCATTTATTCCTAAGGATATCTGGAATATTAAACAACATTGAGTAGTTTAGGGTGAATGGATCGGGGGTTGTTGCTGTATACTGATATTTACAGCATCGAAAGGGTTCCTCCCCCCAACGACTTAATAATTGAAATGGCCTGAAAAGATGATATGGGGATATAACCACTTGTATATGTTCCAATATCTTATAAATGAGAGTGATCATGGGAATATCAATGTTAATGGGTTGTCCCTTCTCAAACATGGCTGACCTCATTAAAGTGCATACCCTAACACCAGTGTAGGCGTCACAATGTGGGTAGAGCCACCCAATCAAGAACATGGAAATGAATCCTACCAACCCAAATTCTAGAGATACGTCTGGGTGAATTTTGTGACCCCATGTAGTATGTTGTCCTTCCTTGAAATTGACCTTGTATTAACCCTAAATACCTTGAAACTATTGAGTCAGGTGATTCTTTGGGCGTCGAACTTTTGGCCTTGGAACTATAGCATGCAAAAACAGATTTATCCTATCATAAAACAAAATGAGTGAACAAGTATTACTAGGATGAACCAGTGATTTCTATTCAACAGTTAGTAAATCCATTTAAAATGTAGAAACCTATTCTATATCTCCTCAAGAATTACCTATAGTAAGTAATTCATCATACATGTTTCTAATAATTGGAATTCTTCATAATTGATAAATATCCCATAGGCTCTCCCAACATTTCCATGTGTTAAATTTAATGTTTTGGATCTCAAACACCAAATAAAGATTAATTTATGTAAAATATTGATCATTGAATATACCACATACTTATAAATCCATACTACTTGGTACAATCTGATAAACTCTAATCATTTGGGAAATTTCATGCAGTTTTTGCGCGCCTAGAACTCCCAAACATATTCATCAAAAAAATTCCTCCAGATCAAAAATCCAAGATAGAAATCCACCCCCACTAGGATCATCTATTGAGAGATTGAGAATGTATTTGTTATATTAAATGGAATAACACATGTATATATCATCCTTATTATGGTTTCTATGAGACTACTGGTAACAATTCATAAGTAAGACCTTCTCTTGATCTAATTCAGAAATGATATACCCCTAAGTGGAGATGTTCACTTGAACCAAATCCAAGGATGCATCAAACCAAGTAGATAAAATATTTTGACCATTCAATAAAATGGTAGTAATTTATTTAATTTAAATGATTTAAAATGATAATCTATTGGAAAATGGGTAATTCATTGTTTTCATTTAAAGGAGATTCTTTAAAATACCATCATGAGGAATGATTTGATGTCGAATATCATTTTCAATATTATTGGTGATTGATGTTCATATGTTAATAACAATCATGGAGGATCAATCCAGAGTTTGTTTGACAAGATCCATTTTGTCTCTATGGAAATATCAGCAAAATTACATGATAATTAAGTACATAGAAAAATATGTCGAAACTTCATAATAGGAGCTCGGTTTGTGAGGAGCTCGGTCCGTAAGGGGATCAGTCAATGAGGAACAATATCCACGTGGTTTCTGGTCTATGAACTAGAAATACACCATGAATTTGACCATATCACAATGAAGGATTGTAGAATTTCCATTTGCGGAGGATAACATTGAGGTCACATAGATTTCATCCTCAAACATTGAACATTACTCATGTAGTAGTAAGTGATAAGAGTTCATGGACCACTAGTTCATAGAATATCTCATTAAAGGAAAACTGTTATTGGTCCAAATTTTATAGGTGTGGCTCATATTTTTGGTATACATGTATACATCAATGTGGTTCAATCAAGATCAACTTCAACATCGGAATTACCTCCTCTTCGTGGTGATTAGAGGTCATTTTGATGGGGGAATTTTTTGGTCCTGAAAAACACATCATAGAAGGTGAAAATACTTTCATGAATATTGAAAGGTTAAAATATTCCCAAATAAGAGTTTGAAAAAATGTTTAAGTATGTGAAGCTGTGAAGGAAAGAGTAGTTTTATATAGATAAGCTTTCTATACAGACCACCATTTCACATAGCGTCCCACAAATGAAATAATTGCTTGGATATGACAATGTATTCCAACATATGTGAATGAAATAAGATCATTTTCAGGGCTGCATGGTGATTTCCATCCCCCATTAATAACTCCCCCTACAATTGATAAATATTTTGCGGACTTGGATGATATTTTCCATCCCGTGAAAATGAAATTGTTTGGGGGTTGGGAAGCCCTTAATAGGGCTCCCGTAAACGATATCCCCATTGCCCACTGCTGATGACCAACAATACCATTATCCAGTTACCCCCATCAAACAATAAAAATGATAGAGGGGGAACTAAAAAAGATTATAATAAAATGATATATGGATAAAAAGTTGAAGAATGTACTAGAGCAAGCGATTATGAGTATGTAAACCAACCAAAAAACATTTAGGTATAAAAGGAATTGACCCAGACAAACCAAGACCAAAAACCCATTGAGGGAACCTTTACATGGAGCATAATAGGATGAACCTTTGTATCCAATCACCCTGCATAGTAAAATTTTATGTACAGGCTTCCCTGCCCAGTATAAAAAGATGATATATGAGGGAAACTCAGAACCGTGTTGAAAAATGCTATGTTGACA
Organism: Viscum album; assembly: GCA_963277665.1. NCBI lineage: Eukaryota > Viridiplantae > Streptophyta > Magnoliopsida > Santalales > Viscaceae > Viscum > Viscum album. Next base: position 1,134,922,674 of record OY728155.1, on the reverse strand, counting down.
GAACCCACACACACATAGAAAAACACTACACAATCAAAACCCATAAACATGTAGAAAAATATACATGGAGGGAACCCCTACTGGAATTGAAAAATTCTACATAGAGATAACCCCACCCCACAAAGAAAAATTATCTATGGAATGGGACATCCTCAGGTTCTACTCCGATTTCCAACTACCATTACCTTCCTTAGATGTAGTGTTCGGTTCGACCATGTTCCATCCATGAACAATCCTAATGGACTTCTTCATCAATTTTTTTTAAAGCACTAAGTGTTATGTGGAACCCTCACGAGGCATCAGGCCAAAGCCTCTCATAAAGACACTAGATATGTATGATCAAATCACTAGGCACACCAGCGTTCTCTCTCAAGCGTACATACCCAACGTAAATGTGATCTTATTGGTAACCTCTTTAACAATGGGAATTATAAAAATTTCTTCAAGCATTCATTCCCATGGTAATGAGGATCCAGACCTTGGACGTACTCACATAGACATCCACATTTCCAAGATTGAGAGAAATGACTCTCCTTTCCCTTAGATTAGGGCTAGTGATAGATCCTTATACCCTCTTCTATAAAATCGGGAAATGGGAATCCCTACTAGAGTAATCCCATAAACATTCATACTAAATTATATTCTTTTACTTCTCTTCGTCTTTCAGGTTATAAGCATATAGATTATTAGATGTAACTATCCCAGTTATGAAAATAAAAGTGGAGATGGGAACCCATCCCCATTTATATCTCCCTTTGGGCCTAGGATACCACAACAAGAGAGAAGATTCCAATATATGAAAAAATAGGAGAGGATATGAGTACCAGAGTACTCCCTCTCCCTCTCCCATTGGGAACTAGAATCCATCCAAAAGTGGACAAAGTGAGATATTGTGATTTTATGATCTACCCCTTCCCTTGTTTGTCACATCGAGCATGACGCGCATGGTCTTACAGGTTAGTGGAAATCTTGACATATGTATGTTCTCAAGAGCCCATGGGCATACAATTTGGTGTAATCACCAACCATACTCAAGAAAATGGGGATCCTCTTGAGTGTAAGACCCAACCAAACCTCCAAATCACCATGATTTCAGACTTTCCTCATTGTTCTAGAAATACAGGACTCCAATAATATGTAAGCCCCAAAACCATGCCTTAACCTTCAAATGACCATATTATAGATAAAGTACCCTTTGACCTCCTCTATACGTGTAAGCCCCAACCTTTCCGAAATATGTGGGATTTGATTATTGAATAACTGAGATATGTTGGATGCTTCCCTGAGGTCTAAATACAACACCCAGATTCACCTTATCAATCTATGGGATACATCCTCGGTAGGTTCATACCCAATCTAGAGGGCCATACTCTTTTCAGGTCCCTTTAATCACCATCCTTATTCCTGTCATACTCCAAGCAAGACCATACCCCAACCGGAAGACCACACTTCATCAAGTTCCATCATTCCACTTCAGCGTATGTCCCCAAAAAAAATGACTATGAACCTTCCGCCTACACTTACTTACTATATAAAATTAAACTAGATGGTTTGGTCCACATCACATGACCTTAAAAGGTTAAGTGTCCTATCACATGGCTACAAACTATGTGTTTTTTGATTCCTTTCATGAGGATACATAAGAATCCCATCTCGTTGGTCTAAACCCAATATAAAAACACTCTTGTATCCCTGGATGATGATAATATCTAGAGCTCCCCACTGCTTGGATTAAAATAAGAATCATAATGATGGAAAAATTAAGAATATGTAATACGTATGTCAAAATGTACCATTGAAAAATTTCCTTGGATACATACATATCCATCTGTTGGTGGAGAACCTTATACACTTATATATGATTCCAAAACCAAGAATTCTAATAATTGATCATTAATTCATGGGTTAACCATGTTATTCATGGGAGTGAATAATGGATTCATGAACATATTTTAAATAAAATCTATAATAGAGTCCAGAATAGGCAATAGTTCCCCCCCCCCCAAAAGGATGTGATGAGCCTGAAGTCCCATCCTCTCAACCAATGTAATTACCTATGTGTTATTGGACCATTTCCCAAAAAAACCACCTACCTTTGGAAATAAGGTACATGAAACATCTTGAATGTGGTAAGCGCTCGGTGTTTCAGGATCTACAAACAACTCAATGGAATCTATTACAAAATGGTGAACCCTATTTGAATTATTGTTCAATATTGAAACCCCAGTAATCAATCATACATAAAAATATGATTTTCATCAGAAAGGGTGTGTTAAAACCTTAAATTCATGTAATTATTTGTCTTTATATGTTCAAACAAGTTGTTAATGCAATGAAAAATCATATAAAATATGATGACTATATGTGGGTATATATAAATAATATCCCTTTAGGGTTCTAATAATATACTTTATATGTATTTATTTTTTCTATAAAATGTGAATATTATTTATTCCAATAGAATATACATGAAGTGAAAATGTATGGATGCTAATTGTATGATAAAAGGGTGTGAGGGTGATGTGAAAGAATTCATCATGTTTTTAAAAGAGCATTTTTATGGCCCTTCTCAATTACATTTTTTGTTTACATTATTATTAATCAATACAAATTATTTAATACGAGTTGAAATAACAATTGATATATCTTAGAATAGATTGAATTTATAAATATTGGGCAAAACATAGGGACGAAATGAATTTACCGAGTGTCTGGGATAACATTGTGTTCTATAGATCATATTATATTATTACATGTGTGAAAAATTATCGAGACCATATCAAAGAATTTGTTATAGGTTTTAATTACGATGAAGATCATTTCAAGGAAATGATAATGATATTTGAATACGAACTTCACGATTGTCCAAAACTATTATAATGTTACATTGTTATGAAAATATCGAATTTTATGTTGATTGTACTAAATATAGTACATTGTTATCCATTCTGAATCCATATAATATAATATATTGAAATAGATGGGGGTGAAACTAGCTTTTTTTATCTAATTTCATTCTCAAGTAATATAATAATAGAATATAATGAGGTTCCTTACCAAGCATATGAAGCTAAATGAATGCTATGTTAAACAGAGATGGTTTTTGAAAGAAATCATGTCCATCCAAATGACTATATACTATTTTGAAAATACAATTAATCACTTAATAAAATTCCCAATGTTTGGTGTGTCATGATACACAAAAAATGAATTATGTACTTCAAAAGTTTTATTTTACTTTACAATCATTCATGGGTTCAAGTTTTTATATGGCAGTGAGGAGACCCTATGTTAATTGAAATGGATTGTAGATACCAGTAATCTTGATGGGAAACATTGTAACCAAACATAGTATCATCATTGTAATAAAATTATTCCTGAGTATCCTGAGTTTAGAAATGATAGAAAAAATAGTCATCTTGTTCTATTTAGAGATAGAGTAAATCCTTTTGGTTTACAAAGAGGAACTCACATTACATGGCCAACTATGTTGGTAAATTATAATTGTCCACTGTGGTTATGTATGAAGTGAAAGTAAATTATGTTTTCTCTATTAATATTAATTTTTATTTGGATTTATTTATCAATTATTTCAAATTTATGTTGGAATCATGTGTTTTGTTTTAAAATACTAACACAAATTAATATTTCAAATTAAGTTCCATGTTATGTGGGAAGATAAATGAATTTATTTCTTATGGAAATTTTTCATAAAATATAATTAAATGATCTCAATGGTGTCCCATTTGTGACAAAGATACAAACTCAGTTCATTTGAAACATTCATTGAGGACTACGTTTCTTTAAAATCCGAAATTTTTACCAAGATGACATAAATACCAATCATGGATGACATCATTCAATAAGAATTTTTATGAATGTACAATATATCTTATCCACAAAAAAGTGATAAACTATTTTAAAATTTAAACTATATGGCCACTACTATGGGAAATCCTTCTTTGAAAATAATTATGAAAGATAGTTGGAAAAAAGAGACCAGTTTTTTTTGAATTATTGTACAAGAATTGTATATATGTCATACATTTTATTGATGTCAAATAGGTGGAAGCAATATATGTGATTGTGTCGTTTTAACATTACAAAATTCACCAAGAAACTAAAAGGATACAATTAATTCTCGGTTTGACATGATTGAAATGGGGATACTGGAAGAGGTTGGTCGAGTGAAGGGTGAAACTGGTATTTTCTTCCTCTAATTTCTTACACTGTTTCTAGGAATGAGGAATATAAGTTTTAGAGCATCTCTAATTATGTAATTGTTCCATCAGGGTATTCATAAAATATTTATAATATTATTTGAATGACTGATTTAATGTTAAGTGTCCTGAAATCACATTATGGTTATGTTTTTATATAGGACCTTTATCATTTATATTTATATTTCATTTTGTCTAAGAATATTCCCTATACATTACCTAATCATTGTTTCATTTCCTAATATATATGTAGTAATGTTTTAGACCTCATGACATTGCCAACTATAGAAATGGAAGTTGTTTTCATATTATGTGAATTTGATATACTCTTCCCAAACTAATTCTTTGATATGAGTATTCGATTGATGATTCTCTTTGTTAGAGGTACCTAGCTATGTAGCCATCTACATTACAGATGAATGTACCATATTGAATGGTATATGTATATTTTAAAATTTTATATAAATAATATAAATAAGACATAATGTTATGTTGTAGAGAATTATATTTTCGAGGAAACTTTAGAATTATATACTGACTTCATATTCGATGTAAAACCATTTTTCTACCAAAATATCATCACACCGAGTGACTAATGGGTGAATGATTTTTTGGAATAGTTGTTGTTTCAAATACTATTAAAGATAGGGAGAAGGTTCACATTTACATTTTATATAATATTTTATATATTTCAATATTTATTGAAACCCAAAAATTAATTCTTAGAAATTTTAATTTATCAAGGGATGAATGATGGATATTAAATACGTATAATAGATAGTTTATAAGATGGTATTGAGACCATATTTTTTTATGGATTCAATTAAAAATCCAAATTTAATTTTAGAATAACTTCTATGGAATTCCAAATAACCAAGTCTGTATATATTATAATTTAATGGTTATATAATTAATGGTTATCATTTATATACAATGGAAGTTTAAGAATGAAACATCATACAAAATAGTGGATTTACACTTATAGTGGAAGAGATGTAGGAATCTGGTACCAAGGATCAAAATCTGATCTATATGAATAATTAATTCTTTGGAATCATAGAAAAATATGGGTGCTTGATTACAAGAAATCCAAGTGCCTATTTTTCAAGGAAAGTTGGTTGATAATAAAATTATATTTAAAATTGATGAAATATGATTCATGAATGTATATTTTAGTAAGGAAGGGTAAATGGATGAACCATTTATGATGGTATAACATGAAGTACATGAATATTATTTCTCAAATCCCAAAAACATAAACTATTAAGTTATTCTATTTTTGTCATCAAATACTAAATGAACATATGTCAATTCAACTGATTATAATCATTTAATTGAGTCATCGTAATCATTTATTGATGGTCCCAACGTAGATGGGGTCTTGTATACAATATGATTCCATAATGATGGTATTTAGATACTCAATATAGGGGTCAAATCCCTTTAACATTGAAATAAAAAATAGAGTTCAGTGATCATGTTGTACTTTTTGTATTATACATTGTATTACCTAATATTATTATCTTTTCACTACTTCAATTACCTAATCTGAATTAAATTTCCAGACACATCTATATATAATCTATTATATACATACCAATTCTCCAAATCATGAGGAATAATATGCCTTTCAACACGTTGATTCTCCCAATATAGATGAAGCAAAATCTTATCTGTATTACAATGCTACAAGTCCCAAGGAAGAACATATTTATGATATTAATGATGAGGAAATGATTCAAGGTTAATAACCTTTGACCTATAAAAATCAGGATAGTTGTAACATGATATCATTAACATTAATTATTAAGGTGAGAAGAAGACACATACAATTCAATTATGGATGGAATGCACATGGAGAGACTATTAACTTGAACAATTAAATTTTCCTTAGTTACATTGGGGACACCACTAAAATGCATATTTTGATTTTCTAGATACGTGGAGCAGTGTTTTGATCATATTAAAGAAACTAATTTTTGAAGTTATTAGGCTAACATTATGATATAGTTTTGTTATTTTACAAAAAATATAAAATAATAAAACATTTATTTACTCTTCATTATCCCTTATAGTGAGAATATATACAGGATGAATGCCATATAAATTTTTTAATTAATGATAACTGGAAAGGATCATAGAGGTTTTCCAATAATTTCTATGAAGTATCATCTTAGGGATACTAAAGGGAATGTAAACCCAAACTAACCACATATATATGCACACATGATAAACAAGGAAACGTGAAATTATTTTATTAGTCAACCCAAGGAGGCATCTTATCATGTACATTATGATTGGTAATACATTACATTAAAATACATATACTAATTAAATTTATTAATAATTGTTTGATTCTTATTTAGAAACTGAGTGTTGTAAATTAGAAAAAATCTTCAAATCCAATGTACTGCTACCGTAAATCAAGGATGATGTATGCATTACTTGAAAAAATGGTATGTAATTTTAGTCCATAGTAATATTTTTATGATACATGATAAAACATAATAATGTTACTTTTTATATATATAGATTAATGAAGACAAATTCAAATCCACTTTTATCCCACGTCATGTGATACTGAAGGAGAGTCTTGTAAATAAATATAGAGTTATAATATATGAAAACAAACAATAAGTATTGGAATCATGTGTATGCATAACATAATACAAATTTGTTATTATTTAAATAAGTATTACATAACTAGGATTACATATTTTCTAATATATGATATCATTTTGAGACATAAGAATCATCATTGGATATACCTGATGAATGACTACTTTTTGTGTTCTTAATTTATCCAGAACAATATAGTTGTGCAAATGTTTTGGGTTTTAGAGTGTCAACAAAAATATATTTTGAGAAAATAAATACATAAGGGGATATATATAATAAAATAGATAATATTTAGACATGAATAAAATATCTACAAGAAATAAATAATTTCTAGTCTAAGTTGATAGATATTGTTATCAAAAGGCATAAAAGAGAAGAAAAAACCAAAAACATCCATTGAAGGAAGCTTCCCCCCATATTTGAGGTGATTCATTCCCCTAAAAGGTTTTTCATACCAAATAAAATTAATTTTATTATATTATTCTAAAAATTTTGAATAAGGAAGACACTAATTTCATTATTATAGTATTTTATAGGGTGAAAATGATTGTGATTTATAATTATCAGCCCCCACCAATTGCATTATTATGATGGGTACAATGTACAATATACATGGAGATATTATACACAAAAATAAAACTTCAAAAATGTTAGGAGAGAGTGGGGATTCATGAAGATCATGAAAATATCATTAATAAACATCTTCCCCTTGATGATCTAGATGTTCACACGATTCATCTGGATTTTGGAACATTCACAGCATGACTATTTAATCATGAAAAATGTATGTCGGTAAGGAGGTATTCCAATCCAATTTAACTTTTTTATGAAAAAACATTTCCAAATAATAAAAAAGGAGTGAATCAAGGAATTTTTTTCATATAGATAAAAGTAATGAGAATGGAATGGTCAAATAAAAAAATATAAAGGATCAAACAATAAATTGAAAAGATCGTTAGAATGTGCCATTACCGAACCAATTCAACATACAAATTTAATAATATTACAAGATCATCTAGATAAAACGTTTAAATATGGTGACACAACTGTCATTGATTTTGAATAAAAAATATACAGAGTGTCCATTACAAAAATTATTAGTATTTTAAATTCAAGCGAAACCCTTAAGAATTGATGACTAGGAGTCTTAGTTTCAAATGTATACCTGAGGCATGTTTTCATAAATTATTTTTCCAATAGTTGATCTAATATGTTAATTATATTTAAATAAAATTTATATTTTCTATAGGAGTATTTATTGGTAATATTTGATAAGAAAACCCTATGAATAACAATGTGGACTCATCAGTCCTTGAAGCACGCACATACAAAAAATATCATTGGAAGAATGGGTATATTCTGTAATAGTGGAAATATTTGACAAAATGTATGAAAAAACTTACATACAAAAAAATATTCTTAATAACTCTGATAAAAGGGTAAAACTATTCAATTTAATAATATCTAATATATTTTCATTACTTTATTTAGTTATTCATTTTTAGGGAGAATTATTTTCTCACTGCAATCAATTTAGATATTGTAAAGATTTTTTTTTAGTCAAGGCATGGATATCAAAAAAAGAGTCCACAGATTATGACATTTATCAATTCGTAATGTACTATATGAATCATTTTATAGATAAAACTCAAGTTATACATTTTATATTACACATTAATGCCTTTTTTATTATAAGGAGATGGTTAAATATCCTCAAAATCATGGCATGAGGACTATCCATGAGCAGAAAATAAATATAAAATTCTCCAAGGGGATTAGTACAAGGGTGTATATAATAAAATATTACTGTAAAACATATATAAAAAAATTACCTATATCCCAAAAATTTTATATGGTGTCTAGAAAAATAGTGGAATAGATTATGGTTATTATGTTTTCAAATTTATGAAAAATATAATATTCCACCAAAAAATGTGAATCCCCAAAGAGGAATTTCTGAATTAAATTAAAATTTTATTTAAAATATTTATTAATAAATTATTTATTTATTTGATACCATTGATACCAGGGCTGTTTATAGTCTACATATTCAAAAGAGGAAATATTCTTTCATAGAAACGAATGGGCAGAAATCATGGGGTCAGAATGTATGCAGGAATCCTTAAGTGGTTTCTCCATTCTATATATTTAGTTAATTTTACCAACATTGTTATATTTATTTTAGTTAATATTCTTATAATTTTATCCACTACATATTTAGATATTTTACACATATATTTTGAAGAGGTTACTTTATTGAAATTTTATTCTTCTCTAACTATTTTATGCTACATAAGTAGTATAACCAACTTTGATAAAAATCAATGCTTGACCAATTCTTGGACAAGGATGATGCACTAAATTACTGTTTGTTATCATAGAAGATATATTTTTTCTTTATTTTATAAATTTATTTATAGTAATGTGTGTTTCTAGTTTATAAATTACCCAAAGTGTGCATTATAAAAAAATATTTTAACTAAAAGAAGTGTGACAAACTAATAACAAAGTAAACACATTCATATTTTTTCAATACATTTAGAAAATGATCCATAAGTTATCTTTGATATGTAGGAATAAATATTACCTCAATTTGAAACATGGTATGACAAGTATGATTTGAAATGATTATTTTTAGTTTAAAATAGAATTTTAGTTAAAAACGTGTGTAACTAAATAAAACCCAAGAAAACTTTATCATATTTTCTAGATAATAAATGAAAAGGATCCATAATACATTTTTACATGTAACAATAATCTTCACATAAAAAATACATGTAGTTTGACCGATATGAATCAACTTATGTTTTTTCTCTTTAAAATAACATTTTAAATAAAAAGATTCTTGACATACTCTAAACAGATGAAACTCATTAATTTTTTTTCTTCCTACAATAGGGAAAAAAATCCATAAGCCATGTTTGATATGAATGAATCCACTATACAACAATATGAAATATAGTGTGACCAATATGAATTGAAGTGTGTGTTTTTATTTAAAAATATCACTTTAGTTAAAATTTCACTTGTCATACCCAAAATTGATCAAACACAGTAATATTTTTTTGATACTTTAGAAAAATGATCCATAATTCATTTTTGATGTGTAATAATTTAGTCACCCCCAATAAGATACACGGTGTGATCGATACGACTCAAAGTGTTTTTTTTGTGTAAAAATAAAATTTTAGTAAAATACCAGTTTTACTCACTGAATAATGAGAAAACAAACCCCAATTTCCTTGAAACATTATGAAAATGATACATAAGACATTTGTTTGACTTGTATGAGTTAACTTCACATAAACCTAACACATTGTGTGACCGACATGACTCAAACTGTAAATTTTCAGTTTTAAAATGAAATCTTAGTTAAAAACGTGTGCTACTCACTAAAAACCTATAAAACATACTCCTATATAAATGGTAGTTCAGTAAAATCATTATTATATAATTTTTGATGTGTAAAATTCCACCACACATCAATATGACACATGGTGTGACTGGTATCTCTCAAAGTGTGTGTTTTTATTTGAAATTTACAATTTTGTTCAAAAGAACAAGACCCATAGTCAAAATCAAGAAAACTCATTCAAATATTTTTTATAATTTAGGATAATAATCAATAAGTAATTTGGGATGTGTAGGAATCATATGTACCTCAATATCATACATATCATGTCTGGAATGACTCGAAATGTGCATTTTAAGTTTAATAATGGATTCTTTTTAAAAAGAGGCACATAATACTCAATTTTATTAATCCAAATTTATATTTATTTATTAATTTATTATAAATATTCATAAGTAATTTTTAATGTGTAGTTATTATATATACCACAATCAAATTCTTGATGTGAGCTGTATGACTCGAAATGGGTATATTCCGTTTTAAAATGACATTTTAGTTAAAATAACGTGTAAATCACAAGAAACAAATTCAACATTCCCATTTTCCTTGATACATTACGAAAATTATATATACATCATTATTATGTGTATGAATATAATACACATCAATTTGATACATAGTGTGTCTGGTATGGCTCAAAGTATGTGTTTTCAGTTTAAAATTGAAATTTTAGTTTCAAAAATGTGTCACATATAGAAAACTTATCAAACACACATACATTTTATTGATACATTGTTAAAATGATCCTTTTTTATTTGTGATGTGTATGAATCATCTTCATTTTAAATCTAACACACGGTGTGACCAATATGTCTTAATCTATTTGTTATTATTTAAAATAGAAATTTTAGTTCAAAATATGCATGACATACTAAAAAATGGTCAAAAGAATTTATAATAGTTTGATACATTAATTTAATGTTCCATAATTCATTTTAGGCATGTATGAATTGGCCACACCACAATTAGATATATAGTGTGACTTTTAAGACTCCAAATGAGTGGTTTTAGTTAAAAATGGAATTTTAGTTAAAAAGATGCATGAAACACTCAAAAATGGGCATACAAATTAATATTGTTTTGATACTTACTACAATGATTCAAAAGTTATTTTTTATGTAAGAATTAGCCGTACCTAAATCTAATACATTGTGTGGATGGTATGACTCAAAATATGTGTCTTATTTTAAATGGGATTTTAGTTAAAAAAATGTGTCACTCACTAAAAAAATTGAAAACACATCATATTGTCTGGATACTTATGGATAATTTCCCATATGTTATTTATGATGTATAGTAATTAGCTTTATGTCAATCCAACACATGGTGTGACTAGTATTACTCAAATTGCATGTTTTTTTGTTAAAAATGATATTTTAGTTAAAAACACATGTCACGCAATAAAAACCTAGAAAGAACACTCATATTGTCTTAATATATTAGTAATACAATCGTGAAGTCATGTTTGAGGTGTATGATTCAACCACACATCAATTCGACAAAAGGTGTGACTAGTTTGACTTAAATTGTGTTTGTTTTTAAATTGAAATTTTATATAAAACACACATCACATACATTACAGTGGAAAAATTTTCTATATTGTTTTGATACTTTAGGGAAATTATGCACAAATCATTTTGATAAGTAGGAAATAATCACATATTAATCTAGCACATTTTGTTCTCAGTATAACTCCAACTATGTGTTTTTAGTTTAAAATTGGTTTTATAGTTAAAAACACATATCACATATTTAAAATGGAGAAAAGGAACTAAAATAATCGTGATACTATTGTATAATGATACATCAATCTATTTTTATGTATATAAAATAACCAAATTTTGATCCAACACATTATGTTCCCAGTATGACTGGCTGAATGAAAATTCATTTTTTTGATTTTCGAAACACTTTTCGGTTAAGTGAGAACACACCATACAAATCACCTTTGAAGTTACGTATGAACTAGAATATCATCATAGTGAACCATTAACGGGTTGGGAAAAACCCTATCCAAGACCAAACCATCCAAAAACATCAAAAAATCATACGATTCCACGGCTTTGTGACCATGTGAGAACCAAACTCAAGAACCTCCATGATCAGAAATTTCATGATCAGAAATTTCATGATCAGATCCGCCAACACCATCCCAATTTTCAAAAGAAACGTTAGAACCAGCCCAATGCAGGGATGTGCGTGAAGGGTAATGCCAAAATATTAGAGGAGAATCATTAGATGAAGTTATTAGAAAATGAAACACAAAAAAACCCTAAAGGACCAAACAAAAAACATGGGAGAGTAGTAAAGGAAATTGCTCAATCACCAAGCATTCCTGAGGTCGCCCTCTGCAACCTCGTATTGACTCTGGAGAATACATTTTCGATGCCTGTTCCGAACCTGAAGAAAACGAGAAATCATAACTGATTAGGAGAGGACATGGTCGGTACCATGCATTACTACATCATGCATCCGCATATGCGTACTAATAATGGAAAACAAACAATTCCCATACCTCAAAGACACTAGATACCTGCGTAGGAAGGGGAAGAAGCACAAACAAAAAATCATAGACAGGTCTAGAAATACTGCAATGAATAAAGACCTCTCACATATAACCATTGAAATAAACACTAGAGGATTTAGTATCTGATGTGCTGAACCACCGCATCATGAAGGGGTTTTTTTTTCACTAACAGAAATCCCGAAAATATGTTGCGTTGCTTTACATAACGAGTTCCCATCCACACACAATTGGGTCTAGGAGAGTCAAAGTGATGACAATAGCCTCGAAGAGGTGGGATCTATGAGGGATGGAATTCGTGTGGAAAACGGTGCATAGAGGATCCAGATGAGGTCGTATCAAGGCAGGGAGTCAGAGTAGACGGACATCACACCTCGTCTGCCATGTCACACGAAGAGGATCTAATGTATCATCTGCTACATCGTACTATGAGGAGACAGATGAATCATTATCGCCACCACCTCAATCGAAACAAAAAACCTTAGAAGGAAGGGATCACATCTCCCAGCAGATAATAGGGTCATACAGTGTACCTAGTATGACTCGAACTGTATGTTTTAAGTTTAAATATTACATTTTATTAATGCGTTGTTTCAAATTTAAGTTCAATTAATTAATTTATATTATTAATAACATAAGAATTATTTCCATATATAGGTGAACTATTTTTCCTGAGTTGGGGTGGGTTGTTCAGTAACTAGTAGTATGATTAGGCTATTCTGGGTGGGGGTCAGTGGCCAAACACAATGAATCATTAATGTTTCTGAAATTTTTAGTGATTGTGATAAATTTTACATGTAAATGTAATTTTAGAAACCATTTTTTGAAATATATGCGATATAGTTTTTCTTCATGTATTTGTGACGTAAATTTAATTGAAATTAAATTTTATATATTCTATTGCAATGTAATATATTTTTAGCATCACACTATTGCAGCATGGATTTTATCCCTGAAAGGAATAATGAAGATTAAAGGTCATTTTATCAATATAGAAATATCACTGATACAGTGTGTCCATTATCAACACCATTAAAAGTATATATAGAGGGATCTATTAATTTGTGATAAAATAGAACAAATAAATTACCCACTTTATTAGAAATATTTAGCGTTGTTGAAGTGCCCTTTTAGGAGTAATATTTTTAGCACTGATAAAATCTATCAAAATTTAAATAAATATACAACATCATTTAATTTTTAGAACTAATGAATGCTATATATATCACTGTTAAATCTCATATCTGAAGTAGTGAAAAAAGAATAAAAAAACCAAAAAAAAATAGTTTCTTAAATTTAATCTAATGAATTCTATGGCTATAATTACATTGTATCTTAACTAGGGATAATAGTATTTGAGCCTATAATTCATTTTTACTTCCCCAAAATGAGGCCAATTGTGTCAGAATATTTAACTCCTTTGAGGAATATTTTTTAAAATGAAACCTATTGATTATTTCAATATTTATTTTGAAAAAACTAGAAACCCCCTAATATTTAATATTACATCACTGAAATATTACTCTTTTTTCATAGATCCAATCATCAAAGAAAATTAATAGGAATATTTATTCCCTTCCCATTCATCATCTAATAAAATGTCTCAACAATAAAAGGTGGTTATTTAAGGAACTGGAGACATTTATGACCTTTTTACATGATGGTACATTATAGTGAACCAGTCTTTTCATACATTGATATTACATCAATTTAGCAGAATATTTATTTCATTACATAACTACATGCCTAAGAATCATAATAGTTAAGTTCCTTTGGAAATATAATAACATAAACATTGGACCATAAGTTAGCTATGTTGACTCCTATTCCTTTCTTCAAAAATCGATCCCTTCTTAGTCATATCATATATAATAAATATCCTTATAACAAGGGGAAAGGAAACATAAGAATGGGTAATATTAGACACTCAGCAAAGAAAAATAAGGGAGATACATAAGCATAACATGAAAATATGTGTGTGAGAACATGAGCAGAACTTTTGAAAACCATACACTGCATATCAATGATCATAATCATGAGTCATGGAATAAATACTGGTATCTCATAAGACATGAATCTTAAGGGAATCGAAGAATACTATCCATGAGAGAATATCAATATAATAATACATGAATTTGTGGCATACATATAAGAATAGAAAATATTATGTCAAATCAACCCACCAAGACGTTCATAACATGTTTGGCATGTAGTAACCACCTGTGTACATACATTGGGCTTGGGTTGACCATCTATGCACCCTACTTTTTGGACTTGGAATGACCACCCATGAACCCTCCTTTGGGGATTGGGATGACTACCCACGCACCATCAACTTTGGGCTTGGGATGACCACCCATCTACCCTCATTTTTAGCATGGGCTGACCACCCATGAACCCTCGTCTTTGGGATTGAGTTAAACACCCGTATAACCTCATATTTGGGATTAGGATAAATACCAGTGTACCCTTATTTATAGGCTTATAATAAAGACTTGTGTACACTCAACTTTGTGATTGGGCTAAACACATGTGTACTCTCATTGTTTTCCATGGTCTAAATACCCATATACCCTTTGATATATTATGGGATTTATCATTAATGAATGAATTGAAGTTATATCTGGGCACACCCATCATGGAAGCTATAATATGACCACCAGACACTATCTTCGATGCCCCAACATATAACCTGTAACGCTCTTACCTGACACTATCTAGGCTACACTATAGGATATGTGATGGCAAAGAACAATATTAGAAATAAAGTAAAAATATATTGCATATAATCGTAAAAAACATAAAAAATAAATATTATTTCATAACCCAATTAAGCCATGAAAAAAAAGAAATTGTTTTCATGTAAACCACTTTGGAACCTTAACTACATGAAATCATACCTATACCATTGTACCTATAATAACAGCTTGAAAAAACTATTGGTAGAGGTCCCCTTTCCCTATAGTTTTCCAAAACCATTGGGATATACCTCTTTGACACCACTTTTTCCAATGGTTTTTGAAGAACAATGGGAAAGGGTATATGTATCCTAATGGTTTTTCAAAACAATTGGGATAAAGAAGTTTGAGAAAAACATTCCCAACAGTTTGGGAGAATATTTGTGAAAGGGTATGGCTATCCCAATGTTTTTCCCAAACCATTGGGATAAAAAAGTTTGAGAACACCTATCCCAACAGTTTTGGAAAACCATTGGGGTAGACAATTTTTACAAGGGTGCCTATCCAAACATTTTAGAGAAATATTGGGATATGTACCCCTATTTTTTATGAATTCTTTTGTCAAATATATTCAAATAAATTAATATATAAATTACATATATATATATATATATCTAAATATATTCAAAAAGGTAACTGAAGGATAATGATATAGTCTTTGATATATAACAGGTATGTTGTGTGTTGAAACCTCCAATGTATCTTTTTATAGAATTACTTATCCCAAAAAAATTCCACAAACCATTGGGAAAGGTATATCCCCTACAAAAAATCACCCAACGACATCCAAAACCATTATGATAGGCTATATTAATGGTTTGGGGACCTATACCAACAGTTCCAAACGATTAGAATATTCTATTTTCCATTAGTGATTATTAACCTATTGAAAAGAAACGAGTTCCACAAACATCATTCCATAAAAAACCATTTAGAGAAATAATATAAATGGTATCCTTGGATAATATCCTCCATAATGAATAGGTAACACCAACTTATGAAATTTTAGATGGAAAATAAATTTTAAAGGACTATTGAAAGCATTTTTTTAATGAAAATTACTATTCCTATTTTAAAAATATTTTCTAAAAAATAAAACATTTTGGAAAACGATTTTCTTTAAAATTAACCTTGAAAACTCATAAAGAAATAATTTTAAAAAAATTAACACTTTATAAAGAATAAAACATTTTTAAAATTATTTTAATTGAAAATGAGATTAAAATATCATTTGGAAACATTATTTGTAAACATTTTATAAAACATAGTTTTTGGATAAAATGGATTTCGGACACAATAGAGAAATAAAGACTTATTTTATTAAAAACATTTTCTTTATTATATTAAAGAAAAAAGTGTGTAAAATCGATACCATTACTTGAATATATCATAATTAATTCTATGATAATAAAATTACTGATTAATATTGAGATTTAGATCATAATATTTCATCAATGGTATCATAATCACATACTTCCCCGATAGATAATGAGATTGTATTAATAAACTCTTACCACTTTAGTAACATTGTGTCATAATCGCCATGAAAGGATAAAATTACACGATACATAAAATATCATGAAAATAAGTATATTAATGAATTATAAGTACAAAGGTGTTTTGTATACACATTGTAAAAGAATATAGGTGCAAAACATAACATGTTTCTCAAAAATAAATTGAGGCAAAATTACCTTACCACTTTTGAAACATTCAAACTGTAACCCCACTAAACAGGGATTCTAAAATGTATGTGTAATTAAAAAAATTTGTTGAATAATAATAAGATACATTTATGTGAATTATATACAGCATATTGATGAAATAGGTGGTGAATAAATCATGTTTCAAACAAATGTAAAAAGTGAGACATAAATCCAGTACTACTTGAGTAACATTTTAATCATAAAATGAAGGAAATAATAACATGAACAGATACTTTTAAAATCATTAAATAAATGAAATTATTTATATAACATGTCATTGTTATGTATACACACCATACAAAATAAATGAGCGGTGTATATGGGATATGTCTCACATAAATAAAAGTGAGACTAGAAATCCCCTTTCCTTAATTCTTGAATTTCATCATACATGTTAAAAAATAATTTATAATAAATATAATTTTACTATACATATAACATATAAACATATTAATAAATATAATACTTTATATGATTTTATTATTACTTTATATGAATCTTCCATTAACAATTCCTTGTCAAAGATATGTTTTGGGTAATAACTACATTGTTTTTTGTACATGTTTGGACGTCTTATTATTGGGAATCTTAATTAGATCACGATTTAATCATATAAAAACTTACAGCCAATATATAAAGATAATATATATTTACTATATATATATTTAGAGTAATCCATAAAATATAGTGGTAGAAAATGTAATATATCACGCATGGGGATGGTAGGTCATACGTACTCATTAGCGTTGTTTCCATTTTCTTGTCATATTGAATGAATGAAAAATAAATGATATATATTATCATTAGAGTATAAATTATGTTATTTATGTCACATATTTCTATTAACCTAATACTTAATACATTCCATGTAGAGCATGAACAGATCACATCGCTTCACGAGGCGGTAGTCTACTGTACACATGATTGACGTTACCGTATTCCCACAAAATTCAACAAATATATGTATGTGTGATATAATAAATAAAGTATCATAATTAAATATTAAAAATAATAAAAATAATATATTAATAAAATTTCCATCATTATTCCCAACTATTAATGGTGGTAAAAAAATGATTGACATCTGTTCACGAGGCGGTAGTCCTCCGTATACATAAATGATGATTTCATAACCCATTTTATGGATGTGTGTGTAGTTTTAGGTATTTTACATAACATAAAAACATATTAACATATTTTAGATACCAAGGTTATTATATAATCATTATATTAAAAAAATTTAATGGCTTTTAGGAACAATTAAAAAATCATTTATTGATAAACATTTCCCCTTTTTCAGGTATTCCTTTTTTATTTTTACGAAAAGACATCCTTGGTTGGATTTCTAATAAAACTAAGGATTGTAGTTTTTATTATGTAATTTTAGAAATTCATTTTGGTTGTTAATTTCTAATAATTTTTTTAAGGTTTGAAGAGAGGGGAAGAGGTGGTGTCCTTTTATAAGTTTGAGAGTGGAGATAGTTGGTACATTTGAATAGAAAAGTTAGGGGAACAATTGTTTTTCCCTAAAAAACACGAAAACAATTCACCATATTAGGTCCAGTAAAGGTTAACATCAAACTATTTCTCTGAAATGGGTTTTTTAAAATTTTTAGGCCATTTATACACCTTATATTCTATGTTTAACCACTATGTAAACACATTTTTACCTTAATCATTATAACTAATTTTATCTTTATTTACTAATAATTATGATTCATAATAATGTTGAACTTATAATAAATTATAAATTATATTGATTAAAAATATGGAATCTATTTTTCCAAACTATATTCAAATAATTTTCTAAAATTAATATAAATTTAATTCAATAAACTTGATGAGATAATTAATCTTTAATGTGAAACTTTTCTAAAGTTCACTATGTTTTTGTGTACAATTTAAATATCAAATTTATTAAAGTGCCCTAAATTGGATTAATATATGTTTAATATATCTAATTAAACATTGAAACCAATTCAAAATATAATTTAACTATATAATTATTTTAAACAAAAAAGGAAATTTTCAATTAAAATTCAGCATTTTTCACTACTCATAAAAAATGATCTTTTTAGAAAAATCACAAAAATTAACCCTAAGATAATTTTGATGATACAATTTCAATAAATCAGTTTATTGTTTGAAAAATAATTTATAAAATTGTCAAAAATTAATTTTAAAATAAGTGCACCATTGAAAGACTATAAAACTTCCTTCTAGAAAAATACATCTCTTTTATGAATAAAATTGTACTTATTATTTTATATTATCTAGAAAGAAAATAATATGAAAGTTAAATATTTGATTGAAAATAAAAAATGTAAATTTCATTAAAATAATTCATTAAGAGTGGTTTGTTTAATTTTTTGGGATAAAACGTGTTTGCAGATATAAAAATATTTTCTAAAAAAATGTACTTCTTTATTTTAAAATATTTATTACATTAATTTATAATTAATTTGTTACCAAAAAATAAATTTTTTAAACATCAATAGACCATATTTTCATAAATTATTTAATTCTTTTTATACCCTGAATTCTAATGGGGGTTGATAACTATAATAATATTTTAATAAAATATCATGTTTTTTAAGCTTAGTGTTATGTGTAATAAAAGTTAAGAATAATGTTTCACGTAACAAAATATAAGCTTGTTATTATTTGTTACACAAGTCAAAATCAATGTTGGATGCACCATAAGATAAACTCAATGTTTCATGTAGCACATTCTTAACATGGTGTTGCATATAATGTGAGCTTATCTTTGTGTAACAGTTAATGTAACCCTTCAATGAATTTTAATTTATTTGAAAAAAATAATTCATAAAAACTTGTGTTGTTAAATTATACCCAAATTAAAATGAATTTCATACTCAAAATTATTTTGGGACATCAAAGGTTTAGTACATGATGATTTATTTATAACATCCCAAATCATGAAAAATGACAAATAAAACATCCTTTAAAAATGGAAAGTATAAAACAATAAGGTTAACCAAAGTAACTTATCACTAGGTATTCAAATAAGATACCATATGCGATAATTGAATATTTAGACATGAAATAAAAGTGTAAATAATTATAGAGAGTGATAAAGATCAATGATCACAAGAAAGTGGGTAATCCAGAGAAAGTTAACAGCTAAAAAACCATAATCCAAATAGTCATGAAATAGTCATTTATATCATCACAATGATGATAATAAGAAATCATTTTATTTAAATATCCTTATTTGAATATTGATGAATATTCCCATGAAGAAATAATTACATTATTTCATTCAATTTCATGTGCACAATCTCACCGTTGAGTTACTACTTGATCAATTTAACTTAGTATCATACTCCAAGAACAGAAGGTGAGTTTATTGACCCCAAATTACTAATGGATCATAAGATCCATAAATATTAATATAAGTCATTCCATATATATTTAGTTATCATCAGAAAAAAATGGTTATCATAGGTTATCCAAAACATGTAAATATTAATATAGTGAAAAAATACATCAATCTTCAAAACCCCACCAAAAAATAAACATAAAACATCCATAAATGGTTAACCTTATGACCCATACAAAATACTAAAATCCAAATCATTATAAATTTTTTCACCAAATTTCCAAAATCTACCTATCATGAACCCCCGATACACCACAAAGTGGCTCTTTATTGTTTCATACGAATCATGTGAATACATTTATCATGTATTCCCTTAAAACATAGTAATAACCTAAATTACCATGAAAACTTATTGAAAGCATAAATTATTCCTCATTATTTATAAATATTATTGGATATGTTCATTGAATCAAAAAAACTTGTAAAATCCATCAATGATAATACAAACCACTTTATCCATAAAACCTATATTATTTCTGAGATCATTAATACTATAAAATTTACTTTTTTACATATCATTTGTCTCATTATCTATAATATAAATCACTATCTAAATATTCAGAACATATTATTGGGCACTATCCCATAATCAAAACATCACCTTACCGTTAAATCACTTTTTAGGTCATCAGTACCATTAAATATATTTTTTAAAATCCACAATAAAAAACATATACTGAACAATCCTTACATATTCCATAATTATGATAAAATAATATTTGAATTATAATACATAAATACATTATTTATCACACATAATTATCAAATAAATAACTAAGATTCATTTTCTTGTTCTTTGACAATTACTTCCTTCCACATGTCTTCTGTAATGACTTTATAATCAACAATATAACTATTACTCGTATCTCTTTATTGATGTTTTTCATGAAATTTCCTCTTAGGAAATAGATTATCATAATAAATATACTTTAAAGATTTATATAATTCAAAAATTGATAATATCTTAGGGATGCCATCATTCTCACCCATCATATTAATTGAAAATTTCATTTTCCCTTTGAAATTACATTCATTGTGTCTTTCTTTTCCCCTGTTTAAACATCTTCCAATTATTTTAAGACATTCATTTGGGTGTTTCTTACCATATTATCAACACATAAGTAACTAAATATTCTTTCCACCATGGTCTCCACCACATGAACTCTCTGTTAATTATTTCCTTTTCTTCATTGCTGATTCCGAGAGTTAGTAAAGGTATAAATTGTTAATCTTGTTCCCTGAAAACTTATTAGGAAAAAACCAAACATCCTTAACTAAAGTTATCATCCCATTTGATTACTTATAGTTAATGTTTCCATCACATTCAACATTAACCAGTTCCTTCTGATTCCCACCATTGAATAAAATCAGGAGACATAGTGTGATAAATAGTAATCATATCCGAAAACTACATATTTATAAAAAACATTTAAAGGATGTCTAAATCATGGTACATTATATTTTTAAATATATTACTTATTTGGATTAACCTAGGTTATACATGACTATTATATATTTAAATTATTTTTGATGGTTCATAAATTTTTTTGAATTTTTAAAGAATATCCCTCCAGAGTGTTGAACTAGGTGCACAATAAGGCTCGTTATCATGCACTAGTTCCCAATCGAGTCTACATAAATGTGGAATATTTGTGTTTATTACCCCAAGTAACATATATAACATCAAAATAGCCACTTGTAGTATCCATAAAAGGATATAATTTATTGGAAACCACTCTATCAATCCTTTACCAAAATGTAATGACATTTTCCAAAACATTGACTCATCCTTAGACTTATCCATAGAGACATCCCTAGGAAAAACCATTAGAAATATCCCTAAGGATATCACTAATGTTTTCTCATCCTATTTTCTAAAGGATAAATAAGACTCTACTATATATAGAAACCTAGGATTTTTATATGTAGATATTACACCATTTTTACGGAAGATTTATTTCCATACAAAACTACATGGTTGAGAACCATAATAGTTTAGTTACTTGGGATACGTGGAAGTATTTACAATAGGACATAACTAATCTACATAATATTCCACTATGTTCTTCATACCTAGAACCATTTAAAGACATATCATACAGAATACATATCCTCATTACTAAGGGAAAGGAAACCTAATAATTGGTGAGATTAAATGCTCATTAAAGAAAAAACAAGGGAGATACATAAGCATACCATGAATATAAGGTTATGTGAGGCATGATCAGAACTTTTGAAAACTATACCCCGCATAAAAAATATTATAATCATGAGTCATGGAATAAATATTAGTTTTTTATAAGACATTTACCATATGGGAATCAATAAACATGATCCATGAGAGCATAACATTGTCATAATACATGAATTTGTGGGATACATATAAGAATATAAAATCATATATCAAGGCTACCCTCAAAGATGTTGATAACATGTAAGGCTTGGGTTAACCACCAATGTACCGACTTTGGTATTTGGATAACCACTAGTTCAGTCTCTTTTTTGGGATTAGTCTGACCACCCATGCACCCTCATCTTTTCGCTTTGTCTGACCACATATTCACCCTCATATTTGTGCTTGGATTAACCACCCGTGTACCCTTATCTTTGGGCCTATGAAAAAATAATATACTCTCATTTTGGGATAGGAATAAAAAATAGTGTTCCCTCATATTTTAGCATTGGATAATCACATATGTACCATCCTCTTTGGTCTTGGGATGAACACCCATGAACCCTTGTCTTTGGGCTTGGGTTAAATACTTGTATACCCTCTACGCTCATAGAAAATTTATAATTACCGAATGAATTGAAGCACTATATTGGTGAACCCATCTTGTAAGAAATGATGAGATTTCATGATGCTACCTATTCTTCCCCATAATATAACCTTTAATGGGTTTACCTGACACTATCTAGGTCACAGCATCGTATAAGCTACGTCCAAGAACCACAACATGAGTAAAGTACAAATATCATACATATCATCATTAAAACTCTTAAAACAATAATTATTCTTTCATAAAGTAATTAACCGATGTAAAAAAATGGGTTTTATATATCTTACTTTAGAAAATGGTTATCCACTTGAAAAGAAATGGGTTATATAATGTGAATGACATCAAAACATAGTCCATTCAAATAAAGAATATGAATTGTATATTTGGATTATATCCCATATAAGAAATAAGAAAAAAATTCATCATATATAGAAAATAATTTTGAAAGGATTATTTAAAACATTTATTGAGGAAAATTTACTTTCTTCTTTGATTCATATTTTTAAAACATAAACCATTTTTGAAAACATTTTTCTTTGAAAAAAACCTTTAAAACATCTAAAGGAATAATTCAAAACCATTTTAAAACATATATATATATATATTTTAAAAAAAATTACATGAATATGAGCTTAAAAATAATTTAAAACCCTTTTTTGAAAATATTTTTAGAAAAGATGGTTTTTGAATAAATCAGATTTCAAATCAAGGAGAGAAATAAAGCAATATTTTCCTAAAAACATTTTCTTAATTATATTAAGAACAAAAGTGTCAAAAAAATGATACCATTAAATTAAGATACCATAAATAAATAAAGGAATAAAATACCAGATGAATAATAAGATTTATATTATATGATATCATCAATTTAAGCATAATCATTCACAATTCTGATAGATAATGATATTGTAGCCACAATATCTTAAAACATTGGTGACATTAAATCATAATCCCCCTAAAAGTATTAAATTAAATGAAGCATAAAATATCATTAAATGAATTTTATTTATGATATATCATGTCATATGACATGTGTATACACCTCATAAAATATTATAGGCGCATAACATATCATGTGTCTCAAAAAAGGAAAATTGAGGCAAAATTCCCTTACCGATTTGGTAATGTTGAAACTATAACCCCATGAAAGAGATATCATAAAATGGATGTGTATGTAAGAAAATTTTTAATTATAATAACCATAAATTACAGTCATGGTTTGTATATACACCACATGGAATAAAGAGATGGTGAATAGAGCATATGTCTCCGAAAAGTAAAAACTGAGATGTAAATCCCTAAATACTTGAGTAAATGTAAGAGATCCATGACATATTAAAACTAATTGAAACGTTTTATATGAATAAATAAATTAAATTCATAATATAACATGTCATAGTGTATTATATACCCTACAAAACTAAAACATGCGGTGAATATGTCATAAGTCTCATAGAAATAAAATTGAGACTTTAAATCCCCATACATTGAGTATTTACTTCATTAATAAACATTCAAAACTCAAGTGTAATCAATATAAGTTAATTATTCATATACAATTGAACCATATTCATATATATCATACTTTATATTATTTTATTATGACTTCATATTACCCATTTATTATGAATTCCTTGATAAGGTTATGTTTTGGGTAATAATCGCTATCCTTTTTGTATATGTTTTGAATTGTAATTATTGTAACTCTTACATATATCATGATTTCATACTCGATATAATGATTAAAATGATATAAAAAAAATATATATTCATTATATATATATATCCCTAAAATTTGGTGATATAAAATGAAATACCCCATTTATAAAGAAGGTAGGTCATATATATGCATAAATGATGTTTCCATTTTCTTATCGTATTAATTGAGATAATAGTAAATGATATATATATATATATATATTACCATAAAATATAATTTTTATGTTATCTATGTAACATATTTCAATTAAACCCATCTATAATACATTCAATCTAAAGATTTAATGAATCACATCACTTCGTGAGGCGGTTGTCTACCGTTCACACGAACGATGATACCGTGTAGTTATGTGTTATATAAAAAATTAAAAAATCAATAAAATCATAAAAATATTAAATATTTAGGTAGTCTGTTGTACACATGAACAATGATTTAGTAACCCATTTGTTGGTAGTGTATGTAGTTGTAGGATGTAAAATTTACAAAAAAAAAATATTAGTTTATTTAATATAATGGTTTTATTATATAATCATTATATAAAAATAATATTATGGTTTTTGGTTTAAATAATTCAAAAACATTAATTTATGAAAATTACATCTTCTTCGGGTATCTCCTTTTGGTTTTCACTAAAGGACTTCCTTGATTTATATTTTATGAAAAATAGGGCTTATAGGTTGAGAGTAGGGAATTAGATAAGTCATTGGGGACGGTATTTTCTAAACTAATTGGGTTTTAAGGTGTGAGGAGGGGGGAATAGTTGGTGACCTTTTATAAATGGGAGAGAGGACACAATTGGTATTTTTGAAAAGAAAGTTGGTTGAACCCATGTTTTTACCTAAAAAATAATTAAATACTGTAAAAATAATTATATAAATTATTTTTTAATGTCTCAATATTTCTATAAAATGTTTTTTTGGACATGTTTTGAGACATTTTTACATCTTATATTCTACATGAAACCACTATGTAAACTTGTTTGTAGCATAATCACTATAATTAATTTTATCTATTTTCCATAATAAATATTGTCAAAAATTAATTTGACCATATTATTAATTAGAAATTATTATGATTCCAAATATGAAATACATTTCTATAGATTCAATTCAAAGATGTGGACAAAATTAATTTAAATTTAATTCAATTGACATGATGAGAAAGAGGGTTTTTAAAGTTAAAATGTTCAAAATGTTACTATGTTTTTGTATCTGAGTTCAATATTAAATTTATTTAAATGACCAATATTATATTAATAAATGTATAATGGAAAAAATTATACTTTTAAAAAAATTAAATTATAATTTAACTATATATCTAATCTGAAAAGATGCAGTTTTTAATTAAAATTCAGTATTTTTCACTATTAATGAAAAAAATGTGTGTTTTTTTAAATAAAAAAAATAAATCTAATATAATTTTAAAATTATGAATTCAAAAATTAAGTTTATGTTATCAAATAATATTTATTAAATTGTCAATATTTATTTTTAAAATAAGTTCATAATTAAAAGCTAGTAAAACTACCTTCTAGAAAAGGACAACTTCTTATGCATAAAATTTGATTTATTCATATTCCTTATAATGAAAAATCATGAGATGAATGTAAAATATTTGATATAATATTTAATATAGAAATATCATTAAAAAAATTCATTAAAAGTGGGTTTTTTAATATTTTGATAAAAAATGTGTTTTGCATATAAAACTAGTTTTTCAAAAAAAGAAATTTCGTTATTTCCCAATAGTAATTACATTCATTAATAATTAATTGGTTAAAAAAATTAATTTTATAAAAATTAAAAAAAATCAAACTGTAGTTAACCATTTTTATACCTTCTATTCCAATGTCTAGGAGATAACTATAATAATATTTTAATAATATGTTACATTTCGTTTAAACTCAGTGTTTCCTGTAACGTAAAATAAGATCGATGTTACATGTATCTCAGTCTAAAATTGGTATTCCATATCAAACAAGCCAAACACAGCGTTGTGTGTAACATAATCTAAAATCAGAATTTCATGTAGCTCAAGCATAAATTGGCGTTTTTTATAAAGTATGCTTAACTTGATGTACTATGCAACGAAACCTATCAATGAATTTTAATTCATTAAAAAAATAATTCGCAAAACTGGGAATGATACATAATCAATGGAATTACATGAAGAAAGATCCACCTCAGTGAAGGAGAATAGTTGACTAATTGGATGGTAAATAATATTCATCTAAGATAATAAAACAACATTTATATCAACTAAACATTATCATTAATAATTTTTTATTATTGTTTCTTATTAAACTATGAAAAATTCAGAGTCTTAAATCATTGTAATGTTTATAAAATAACTCTTACATCGATAGTGGATTCATTCAGTTGATATTTATAATAGTAGTACCTAAGTTATTTCAACTTGTTCCACATATAAATAAGTGATTATAAATTAATTATTTTTTAAAATTTAAATTTTTTTGTTATTTGATATTAAAGCCAAGTATCAAATTATATTACACTTAAATTAAACATTGGGTGTTGAGTAATAAAATGATCACATATTTTCATTATAAGCTGTCATTTACATGTTATATTAGTTCTTTAACAGAATTAAATAATGAAAATTTCCATTTAAGTAAATAAATTTCTTTATAAAAATGAAAAAAAATTGGTATATGAAAAACATCCACCCAATGGTAAAAACTTCATCCAAATCTCAACATAAGAATCAAAAAATTTATTTCACTTCATTTTTGATGTTAAAATTCATTTTCTTAAATTCCAATAAAAAATGAACACAATGGACTTGAAATTTTGCAACAAAAAAACTTGATTTTTTAAGGACCTACTATAGATTCAACAAAAAATTATTTTCCTTAAAAATATTAAACTCATCTTAACAACCTTATACCTAATACAATTAAAATCTCATAAAATATAAACACACAACCATCCACTAGATACCCATCATTAAAAAAATTAATCTAAAATTTTAAATAAGGTGACCCACCAACCATAAAATACATGTCCCAACATTGAATTAATTTAATTTTTAAGAAACACTAATTTAATCATAAATTTCATCAAGGTAAAATTTAAAATTTAAAATTCAATTAATTTCTCCCTAATATGTTATTTTTGGCCCCATTTAGTCTCCCATACAGCCCAATGATTCTATCACAATCAATCATGGTGAATTATCAGACCATATAGAATATGTCGGTTATAATCCCACCATGTTTTTTTTGCGACATCTTTTGAAATTTTTGAATATCTACAAAATTTCTAAATAAATGATTGATTATCCACCAAATCTAGATCACTATATACATAAAAATGAAATTATTATTAAGATAAATCCAAAAATATTTTATGAATATTTAATACACCCATTTCAGCTATGATTATAGTTCTAAGTGGTAATCCAATCCTCAAAATAATTCAAAATGGAAAGGTTTTGAAAAATTATCAATAGTAAATTTACATCCTATTTAATCATCAAATTAAATTTATGTGTAAAGAGATATAATAAAATTACATAACTATCAAGAAATAATAACACAACCATAATGATCCATAACAAAGCAAAACCCACAATAAAAAAACATTGGATAATGATTGTATATTTAATAAAAAAAATCCTACTAGGAATTTAAACTAATCCTTTTATTTGACTAAAATAAAATATAATTGAAATTAAATAATAGGGAAATAGTAGGTCAACATTCTATACATTGATATATACATAATACCTAAAAACTGTCATCCTACATCATAGATTCTATAATAAATTAAATGATTTCAAATTCATACATGGGATTTCATATACGATAGATTTAAATAAATGAATAAGGTTCAGTATGAGATTAGATAGGTTGATTCCTCATACCAATATTCTACTTTTGGATGATCATTATAAGATCAACTTAATAGAAGAAATTTATGAAATATTATATATATAATAACAGAAATTACTAGTTCAAATTAATAACATATATAGACCATTGTTCCATTATAGTCGTGAGCTACATCTTTTTCAAACATGACAGAGTATACCTAATTGAGATCACTAAGAAACAACTATAAGATTCAGACCTTCATTGGTGGTACACTAATCACTAAGACAGTTATAAAATAACAATCCAAGAAATCCTAGAAATAAATAATTAATATTATTTATAATTATTAATTTTATGGATTTATATTCATCATAGTTTTAATATTATTCTATAAACATTTTCTGTTGCAAAATGAATTTTTTTATTTTCTCTTTAAATTAATTGGGTTTATTTAAAATATAAACTTATTAATTCTATAAAATTAATTTTATAATAAAAAAACTATAATTAAAATATAAAATATATCTTTGAATTAATTATTTGGTTTTTTTGAAAAGAGTGATATTTCAGTGAATAGTGAAAATTGAATATTTTCTCAAAACGGTTATTTATTTTGGTTAAATCATGAAATTTAAATGTCCCATTATGTTTTGGTTTTTTAGAGTAATATTATATCTATATGGATAATCATTATCTAAATTATTCCATAATAATAAATTTTATTTATGATTTCTGTATAAATTCATTTTTATCCCAATTTTTTTTTTCAAAAAAACGTTTTTGTTACATTTGATGAACCTATACTAAATGTATTTTTTAAAATTATAAAAATATATACTTAAAAAAAGTATTTACTATTCATAATTAGGTGGTTAAAATTTATTAATGAGTAAAATTTCATTTTTTTTTCTTCTTTTTGAATAGTAATGATAGTAAAAAAAATTTACCACGATAAAAGACAAAACCTAGTTTACTATGGTAAATAATTATTGATAAAGTAAAAAATATTATCTTATTTTTTATAATATTAGATTATTTTTACCCTTAGAAACAAATATTATAATCTGAATTGTTTAAGTGTTTCTTTACCGTGAGAGAGACTTCAAATTATTTTGAAACATTAAATAATTACGAGCATGTCACTCCCTTTACATATTAAAGGGAACCACTAATCCTCCATTAATCATATATTTTTTTCATTGTAGATCAAAAAATTACTTCCAAAATATTTCCCCAAAATTCGCACCCATCTCTTATAGGTCTTGGAATCACCAAAAGACCATAAATACAAGTACTAAGGTGTAATCAGATGAGGTGTTCCAAAGAAGATGTATGATTTTTAACTGATTGTTTCATGTTTATTTCATCTTATACCTTAATGAAATATTATTTGAACATGATTAAATAAAAATATAGTAATATTATATATACTAAATTTTTATTCTAATTATGAGATGACCCTTTCTTAACTCCTTTTCTATCTTATGGGATACGAAAACATCGCCCGTGTGTATGTGTGAGATATCACCTTCATGAAGTGAAGTGTTTAGTTTTTGTAAAAATATTATATGAATAGTTAAAATTTTAGAAAAATGAACATATATGATATTTATGACATGATTATTATTCTTTTAGTGTAATAAATTTCTTAACTTATTAACACTTTCATTCTTTGGAAATTGATATTTTTTCTTCTGTTTATGTGTGGAATACAACCACAACAATGAAATATGATTAATTTTTAATTTCCAAATTACAAGGATGGTCATAATGATGGAAATAATGGGTAAGTATGGCTTATATAACATATTTATAATTATTTATAACAAAATTTTAGCTATTTTTTTCTTGTAAACTCATTAGAAAAATTAATATATTGTGCATGCGTACATATAGACAACCATCTCTATGATATATTCTAGTTAATTTTTATTAATATCCTCAAATTGATTCTTAAAAAATGTAATTAATGAAAAAATATGATAATTATAACATGTTTAATATTTTAGATATAATGGAACTATATCCCCTTTGACCATGGTCAACACACCTATGTTGTTTTGAGGTTATAAACCGAACGACCCCAAAATGTCCATTCTGAACATAACAATTTTGTATCTAAATAAAACATAGAATTTAAAAAATAAAAGGAATAATAATAAATAACATTAACATTAAAAATTTATTAATACGGTATAAAACTAATATAATATTATTATTTAGTAGTTAGATAACGTATTAATCCAGATGATAATTACAGTAAGGGATTTCACGTCTTAATTTCCCTTCATTGAGTTATATGTCATTATCGCCATATGTTTGTTATTTTTCAAGTATTAACTTCCTTATGCATGTATTTTAAAATTTATTTACTAATTTTTTTATAAATCAATTCCATGTTATCTTCATTATTATCCTTTTGTTTACAAAATTATAACATCATAATGGATTTTTCTTTAAAAATGTGTATTAATGTTTTACTTTAAATTATTTTTCCTCCACATACATGTACAATAAAATGATTCAATAGTGATATTATTTATACTTAAAATGTAGTTAAATTAAAATTTTATCTAATTTATTACTTTATTTATAAATGTTTTAAAAGGAATGTTTTTATCATTTTCCTTACGAGTCAATTTTTACTAGTTTTACGAATGTTTAAATAGAATGTTTTTAACATACATGGTTTTACTGCCTCTTCCTTACATCATATCTATTATTAATTATAAATATTCATCTATATAAAAACATGATTTTCAATAAATATCATATTCCCACTCTTCTGGGAATAATTCATCTTAATTAGTATAAAAATAAATGAGAAATTTATCCATATGATTATGAAAAAATGGAAAGTGTTCTTATTATGAGTTAAAATGAATTTTAATATGTTTTATTTTTAAAAAGTGAAATGTTACAAATGTTTCGTTTATGATATGGTAATTTAGAATTATATACGAAGATAAGTGTGACCTACAAAAGCTCATGAACTTATGTGAGACCATTATAGAACTCCAATTTATTATATAATGAATAATATTTGTAGGTGAAAAAAATGAAGGAGGTAACTAGTTGTGTTAATCCCATGGAATAAACTGAACCTTAGTTGTTTAAGAAATTGGTTAAACAAAAGTTAACATGGGTTATAAGTTCGGAAATTTTGATTCCCTTTATATTAAATATATATTTCATTTAATATTTATATTGTTTTTTATATGGGATATTTAGATGTAATTTTTGCTGAAAATTGGATTTTGACACCTTTTGATGCAACACTAGTAGAACTATGACCATGGTGTGCTTATGGGTCTCTTGTGTTAAATGGGTAGGGCCAAAAAAAGCAGCGAATGAGAATTTATTACAGTGGTATGGTGGCCCAAAATCATATACATGTAAATCACATCTTATTTGATGAATATTTTTTACATAAAAAAATGATCCACACTATGATCATTTTGGTATAGGGACTTTGGATACACGGAAACGTAAAAAACTAGTTCATAAGTGAACTACATCACCTCCAACTATGTTTTTTATAACCATTTTCCCTCTTAGTGATACAATACATGATAACATTATTGATAACCTAGAGAAAGTAAACATATTAAAGGGTGAAGTAATATGCATTGTAATGGTAAACAAGGTCGATATCAACATAACATGGGTATGTGGGTTCATGAACATGATAACCACATTTTGAAAACCATACCTTTCATATCATATATCATAAAATTGAGTTGTGGAATAAATCATGGATGTTCCTATTACATTAATCAAAATGGAATCAAAGAACATGGTCCAATATAGAATAATGTTCTAAAAATACATCGATTTGTGTATTACACATAAGCATAAAAAATCATTTTCTTAGTAGTCAAATATCACGACCAAAACTATCACAGTTGTTTAGGTTCACTCCCCAAACCATTTTATTAGTCAAACTTTACTCAAAATACAATCATAGTATATTGATTTAAATACCCATAATATTACAATAGTTATGGTTCACTCCCGGTATTATCATAGTGGATAATGTCCCTTACAGAACATGTTCGCTCCCCATTTCGGCCCTCTTTATCTCATAATATATTCATCACTGCATAATGCATTAGAGGGAGATATTCATAAAAAATCACATAATACATAAATATTTGTTCCATAAGGTCATAAAACATCAATCATATCATAACTCCTGCAATGAATTGGGTTTCATTAACATCTCATCATCGCATAACCCATGTAAAAGAAATGGGTTCCAAAAACATTTCATCTTTTCATTTTAGAAAAACCCATAGAAAAGGAAAATGTTTCATATAACTATTATTATCATAAATATAATACATAAAAAGAAAAAACAAGTATGGTATCATTCGAGAATATCTCTAGTAATTCTTAATTTTAATCAAAGGATGTCATCTTAGAATGAAATGATTTTTAAAGATCACTTGGAACATTTCATGGGTAAAATATCATTTTCAATTTGATATAAAATATTTTAAAAATTAAAATTTCCCAAAAATTAATTAAAGAATATTATTTTAAATTATAAATGAAACTATTTAATGGAAAATTGTAATAATTGATATGTCCAGATGGCCTAAAATTCTATTTATACTATGTACGTTAAAACAAATATTCGTTTTTCATTTTCATTAAATAATCAAAAGTGAATCATTCAAAAAATAATAAAAATATTCCATATGAAAAATTTTGTAAATAATTATAAAGTAATAAAAATATCCTGGAAAAATCATTATATAATATTAAAATATTTTTTTAAGCTATTTTTAGAAACCACCAGACATGGAAGAAAAATAATTTCGACCGAAGAGAGATATAAACTCTATTTTACATATAAATTTTATTTTGGATTAATTATTTTAAAAAAGGAAATATAAAATGAAAAAATTTATTATCATGAAATAAGTAGTATAGAAGAAAATTCTTGAGTTTATTGAGAGGTATATCATAATATTTTTTCATTATAGGCATACTAATAAATAATCATCATAAACTAATGGATTATAATATAAAAACCTTTACTATATTGGTAACTTTTGAATCATAATCCGGATGAGAGGAATAAAAAAATATGGATACATAAAAAAACATAAAATTCATAATATGAATCATAAAATACATATATGGGGATTATATACATCCCAAAAAATAAACAAGTGGTGAATAATGAATGTGCTTCCAATGATAAAAGTGAGAAGAATGTCCATTACAAAATGTTTGGACATTCTTCGTACATATTTAAGACACAAGTAAAATAAATATAGATTTATTATAATTTTTTTAGGATACATAATCACATTTATCATATGATATTTTATTTACTTATACCATTTTTATCACCCTTTCTTTAAACATTCTTTAATAAAATCCCTATTCTGAGTGATATCTATATTATTTTTCACTTATGTTTTTGTGTGATAGTTTTTGCCCTTATAATTTCTTCACAGTTCCATAATATAAATTAATTTTATCATAATATAAAAAAATATATATTAATTATAAATCTATTTATAATAAAAAAAACAAGTTAGATATAGAAAATTAACTTAATCATTCATGGAGATGGGTGGTCGTACGTAAACATGAATGTTGTTTCCATTTTATTAATTGATGGAATGAATTAAATATAAATATTAATTAACTACTAAAAAATTACATTTATATAATATATATAATATATATTCATTATATGAATCCCTATTACCATTCAATTAAAAGAAAAATGAAAAACACCATATATCCATTAACGAGGCAGTAGTCTGTTGTACACAAAAACTGCATTATTGTTTTACAATAGGTCTAAAGGTATGAATTTAGATGTGATATTATAATTATAGAAGTATTTATAGGTTATAAATATCACATATATATATCTCAATACATCTAATGATGATGAACATTGCTTTAATTAACATTATATATTTCAAGCCTGCTAAATACTTCACCATAAATTAAAGGTAAATATACAATCCCGATTTTATACAATAGAATTATGTAGACCATGAAACATTACCACAACCTTAAAGTAAATCCAAAAAAAATGATTCATAGAGAAATATTCTCTGATAACAATGAAGTGTGATTAATTTTTAAGAGGGTCTACTATAACCCATATAAAATAATGGACTTTAGATGTAATGGGGATTTTGAAGTCAAAGTACACAATGCCAGTTTCCTATTTCAATTATGGTATGGGTAATGGCTATATAATCCCCTTAGAACTCTATATCTTACCCTTTACTTTCTCAAATATGTATCATCGAGAAACATACTCAGAAATATCTATATTCATGTTGTCCCACTAGAAATACTCTTTTAGGTCTCTATATATCTTTGTACATGCGATATGAATAGAGAATAAAGAACTATGAGCCTTATCAGAAAAATACTTCTTTATGTTCAGTATCTATGGGACAAAAACATAGTAATTTAAACTTATCATTCCATCAAAATAAAGGTTACACTCATGAAAATCTCTAACCTTTTTATATAACTTGACATCTTGCTTTGGGGCCTCTTTAATATTCACTTAGATAGATGGTTGAATTTGTTTTTGTAAGATAATATTTATACCCATCCAGTAATATTTATTGATCTATCCTTTTAAAATCCAAAAATATTGGATATTTTGTGATCCTCATGATTTATAATCTAGAATTATCCTTTTGAATCAAGGAATTACTGTCCTTTTTCTAATAAGGGAATCCTTTTGTGATCCTTGTTCTCAATTTTTGAGTAGTCATAATCATTAATCAGAACCAACCATCTTATTTGGAACATGATAAACCCTTTATGTGTGCATATATACTTTAAACCCATATGATATATATATATATATATCACACCTTTATCCACAATGATAATTCCTATATATCTTTAATGAAAAAATTACCACAGCTAACTCCAAATTAAGGGTTAGGTAATTTTTCTCATGAACATTCAATTTTCATGTGGCATAAGCTATAAAAAATTTCATTCTATATGAGAAATCAACCAAGTCCCACATTTTATGTATAACAATAGACTAGAAAACCTTCACCACTATATGTAATTATAATCATAGGATCGCTGACTAACCTTCTCTTTAGTTCCTTGAAATTTTCCTAATATTCATATATCTATAGACACTTGGATCCCTTCTGATTTTACTTGGTGAATAGATTAGATTGTCATGATTAATTCTCAAAAAAGCATTCTATAATATCCCAAAAAACCAAGAAATCCTCATATATTGGTCACAATGGTTGGTTTGGGATATCATTTAATAGAATTTGTCTCCAATGGGTCCAATGATATACAATCTCTTATTATTATATAACCGAAAAAATGAATCCTTTTGTATCCAAAACTCAGAATTTTTAGAATATTCATACAAATTATCCTTTCTCAGGGTTTTTATCACAATTATGAAGTGATATTTATGCTCTTCCTTTGTATTTTAATATAAAATAATCTCATTTATAATGACTACCAAAAACTGATATTGGTAATCTATAATGACTCAATTCAATAAATCTATAAAGATATCAAGGGAATTAGTAAGACCAAATAGCATTACTATATATTCATAGTTTCCATAACTTTTATATAATTTTGTCTTGGGTATATCATCCTTTTTATCCTTTAATTTATCATAACAAAAATAAAGGTCCATCATGGAAAAGTATTAAACTTTATTTATATAACAACCCTTCTATTGAATAAATATAAATACACAAATTATTATCTAATATTACAATTAATAAAACCTCTAAGATCGATAATTCTAGTGTCTTCAGAAATTTGTTAAATTACATAACAACTTAAAACTTTAAAGACATCATTTTTATTTAAAACATCATTATCATGACAATACTTAAATTTTCATTGGATAATATGGGAACATAAATAAGAATGGGGTGAGCTACAAAACCCAGTATGGGAATAAACACTGAAAAAAATGAAGAGAATATTACATTTTATACAATATGAATATAAAAAGGAGTAATAATCTAAAACAATAACCTTTAGATATGATATATCATAATAATCATAATGGAATCATAGAAAATTTAGAAATCACTTAAAACACTACATCACAAACATAGGTCAATGATAAATCTCAGTAAATCATGATGAAAAAGTCCCATAAAGCAATCTGATTCATTCTCAATTGTATGATAATATATCATGAGGCTAAAAATTACCCAATTCATTAGATCACTATATAATTTATGTCACACCTGTAACTTTAAATTCATTCTCATGATTACGTGTGCCACTTATATCATACAAAATGAATTCATTCATCATCAAATTTTACTCTATAATCATGGAGAGTGGAATAAATAGATTTAATTCCAAATTAAAATAATTATAATTTTAAAAAGATAATAACCCTTGATAGGAAATGGATATGGTATTCACTATATAATTGTTTTGGCAAGGAAAACTACGGTGATGTTTCAGCAGCATAACGACGCTGCTTAAAAATTCATATGATGGGTTGATGAGGGTGAAAGGGGTCTGTAATCATTTGGAAATCAATTGGAATATAAGGGGGGTTTAGAATATAATAACCCACTATAATTAAATGTTCATAAAAGACATAAGGTAAATAAGATACATGAATAAAGAGAATAAAGGAAACGATCCCTTACTTCATTATGTGACTCAAAATGCATGAGAGGAGATTATTGAGAGATTTCAGGAACTGTGGGAGAAATATAGAGAGGGTTGGTAGGATTATGAATGTTCTCAATGTTTTTTTAGTGAAGATATTGGGATTTGGATTGGTTTATAGAGTAATAGAGTTGGGATTTCTTTAATATTTCTCAAACATATATTTTTGACTAGATGAAATAAAATAACCAAAAACAAAAACCATATAATGGTTCGCGCCCATAGTTTCTTTCAAATGGGAGTGGTTTTCATTATTATATATGGAAAAGGTATGAACAAAATAAAATAATTCCTTTTTTATGTGAAGGTGAGTCATACTCATAACACATAATTTTAAAACCCTACAATCTATTAATGGATTTCGTGGACTCATAAATGAATTTTAAAATTATTTATAGAAACAAAAATCTCATTATTTTATATATAAAAAGTATATATTTTGTACACAATTTATAGTATTTATTACATTATTTTTTTGTTATTATAATATCATAATATAGAAATTATATTTACACGGTATTTAATTTTTTCCCGAAAATTCAACTCTCTCAAAAAATTTTGAAAAATTCACCATTAAGTAATTTTAAAATTTTGATTAAAAAATAATATTAATTTTATATAAATAATTTCCTAAATATGTGACATTTCTGTTTTAAAATACAATTTACACTTATTAAGATATGTGTGTTTTTTTACAATATATGTTTTCAATCCATTATAAAAATTACTTTTGACTTCATAAAAATTATTTGATAATTTATATTTTAAAAAAATTAATAATTATATTTTCATAAAATATTATTTATAATAAAATTCATTAATTATTTAAAATAAATAACTTATGTGAATTTGAATAATTCCCAAAAATACTATTTTTGTTTCTTTTTTTCAAAATAAAACCCATTTATAAAGTAAAAATAATAAGATGAAAATATATTCATTATTCTATAAAAAATAATTCACGTACTCATATTTATTGTGTCTCGTTACATATCTATTTAATACTCTAGAAAACTACCAATGCATAAGGTGCATGATGGTTAGAATTTCATTGGGTTGTTTGGTGTACATGGTTTGGGATGAGAACTCATTGAGTTTTAAGTTATATCATAAGTTTTTTTTTATTTTCCTTCTGTTATTGGATAAAAATTTGGTATTGGCCAAGGAAATATCCATGTGATGCTATCTTCCTCAGAATCTTTAATAATTGGGATTCATAGGGTATGATCCTACAGGTTGAGGCCATCACTTCCTTTATTTTTGTTAATTGGATTTGATGAAACACTATATTTAAACTATTCATAGGATCACTATTCAACATCTCTATTAACAATGGTAATTTTTATTAATGGTCATTCAAATAAGATATAATAATACCAAATAAGTGAATATGTTTCCTATAACAATAATAAATAATAAAACATTTAAATAAATCAAAACATGGGTTTTTTTTAAAAAAAATTGGGTTGTTACAATCTTCCCCATGTAATAAATTTCACCCTGGAAATTTTATTTTCCCACACGAAAACAGATGATGGTATCTATCTTTCATCACCTCCTCCAGTTCCCACATTGCATATTCAAACTTGTGGTTTCACCACAACAATTTTACCATATGTATTGTTGTATTTGATAGAACATTCTCTCTCTTATCTAGGATCTTCATAGACTAATCCTCATAGGAAATGTCATTCTATAATGGTACCACCTATATATTGAGTACAAGTGAGGGGTATAGTATGTACTTTCTCAAGAGTGAAAATCGATATGCCACCGTTTCGATGCGATCAAGGATCTGAAAGTTGTTGACGTATATTGGACTGAGATTTCCCTTCTTCTAAAATCTCATAAGTGACTTCCATAGAGATATGTAGTGTAAAACCATGTCTCGAACATAAATCTCTATGACTCATCAATGATTATCCATATATCTCTTTTATCGACTTCAATTAGCATTGATGTGCTACTAAATATTCTTAAACCTTTCCACAATTTCCTTGACGAATTCAGCTCCCAATAGTTTTCATTCCCTAGATTCATAATAACATGAAATTATTCTACACCTATTC
Source organism: Viscum album (assembly GCA_963277665.1). Lineage (NCBI taxonomy): Eukaryota > Viridiplantae > Streptophyta > Magnoliopsida > Santalales > Viscaceae > Viscum > Viscum album. The sequence goes on along the minus strand of OY728155.1, from coordinate 1,134,882,963 downwards.
CCATAATGGGCTACATAGGGGTCCATTTGGATTCTTGGGTGGAAAATTGGTTTTTATGAGAACTAGACCAGAGGCAGATGTTGGCTCATCCTCCTTTGATGTCCAGAAAACAATCTCTCTATAGGCCTTCTAGTGTCTAAATAGTCTACGTCCAAATTTTATCAGTTTGAGGTTGATAGACTATACTAATTTCTTGATTAGTGTATAGATTTTGTTTGAGAGTCTTCCATAAGTTAGATGTGAAACTGAGATCTTAATTAGACAAAATCTATTGTGGTACACCGTGCACACTCACAACTTCTCTGATGTATATCTGTGAAAGTTAATCTAGTGAGAAGTCCCCTCAAACCACAATGAAGTGTAAAGTCATTATTAGATGATCCGCCGAACAAAAAAATAGCACTATTCCCTATTAATGTATTCAGAAGACCTATGAAAAACTCCATGGTGATGTTTCCCCATTTCCATGTAGGTATGGGTAATCGTTGCATCATCCCTTTGTATTTTTTCCTTTTTTCATTCACTTGCTAAAAAAAGATATCTTGATATATATTTCATGATCTCCTTTGTGATATTGTCCTACCAATTTTTCTCTTGGAGATATCTATACATTATGATTCTAGGATGGATAGAGATTGTATAACTGTAACACCCGAGACTTTTATGTTATATAAATTATCAAAGGAATCTTTTTCTACGCAACACTTGCTTGACTTGCTTTACACGCAATCGCGACCTTCCTCGATAGCTTGCGTCGTACGCAATACCGAGTTTCACAAAACAACAATATGCTATTAAAACTAGCCGTTATGAATAGTAATAACCACTTTTTGAAATTTTATAAATTTTATTTTTCAAAATGGACTTCATTTTTGGACTCAGAATATCGAAATTAGCCTAGGGTGAAATTTTGGTATTTTTCTGAAAACTTTCAATTTTTGATGAATAGTGAAACCACTAAGTGGTAGGTTAAAAACTGAATTTTGCATAAAACTTAATTTTACCGCTTCTGTGAATGGAATTTCGAAAATCCGAGAGACACAGTTAATATCAAGGACTAAAATGTGGTTCAATGAGATGAAAATACTTTTTTGGTGAATAGTAACTTTTTACCTTTTTACCGCGGTTAATAGTAAATAGGGTAACTAAGGGAAAATATGATATTAATATTACCCTAACACATGTCCTAATTCTATTGGACAAGTGTAATTCGACCAAAAACAAACTTAGGAATAAAATATGACCATTTAGGCCCACTTGGATTAGATTAGGACATTTATTATTAATTTATTTAAAGAAGGGTTAAAATAGTTAAAATCAAAGTTTAATAAGTAAATCATTTTTAATATGGGGTTATACATAAGATAAATTCAATTGTAAATATTAATTAGAAATCTAAAAAGATTTCCTACATGATGATATTTTATTTGTAATTTTTAGACATCAAATAATTTAATTTATTTATGACACAAAGATGATGCAGTAATTATCTTATTAATGAAATATTGACATAATTGATGTTATAAACACCAAAATAAATGTAATTTGAGACTTTTTATGAATTCCACTAATTTTATAGGTTACTATGATATATTAGTGTTGGTTTAATCAACTTGGTTCGAACATATAATTCTGTTATGACTTTCACAAAAATCATATATCAAATAGTGTCAAAATTGACACAAAATAGTTTTTAAATCAAATATTATATTATTAATTGTTATTTTATTCCTAAAAATCTAAGGTTCGGCCAAATGACTTATATAAAGATATATGTATTAGTAATAAACAATTTGGGGTTCGTTTTTCATGTTATAGTAAGTGTATTAACCATATAGTGAAAGAAAACAAAAAGACACGGTAAAAGTTAAATTATTTAACTTAGAGTTAAATCTAATTGATAAGGTTAAAATAATATCATAAACTTGTCTAAATCCTATTGGTTGATAGGATTTCGACCCATCCCCACATTAGCTTAGAAATAAGACCCTTTGGAACCATTATAAACGGATTTTGACTTTAATGTAAAATAATATTTTGAGATATTCCTAAAGTGCCCCTCTCCTCCCTTATAAAAGGACACCTCCTCCCCCTCCTCCTCACAACAATTGGAGCACTCAAGCTCGGCCAACCCCTGCCAAAATCTCTTCTCAACTTCCCTAGAAACATCCTAGAGGTTCTGGTCTTCCTCAAAGACCAATTTTAGTGCCCTAAGAGGAGGTCTCAAAGAGGCGCTTCAAAGAAGAGGTAATTACCGTTACCAATTCTTTCATCTTTATTTCTTCTTCCACTTCTTCTTATTAGGTTGTTTCATTATGAAGTAATAACATCAGTATTACTTACATACTGATATGTTATTATAAATATTAAACAACCCTAATTCACCGTCTATCCATCCTACGGAAAAATGAAATCACCGCGCGTGCGTACGTACGGAATACCGTCTCCACGCCGTGGTGTAATCTATTTTCCACCATCACCTTACAAGGATGGGTATAATGGTGTAATGAGTAACTATATATTATTATTATGAAGTAATATTGATACTTAAATAATATATATATACTCCAATACAATTCCACGATCATAGGAACGATATCATCACTCGTGCGTACGTACGGAATACGGTCTCCACGATGTGATGCGACTCGTTCTACATGATCTTCATTTCATAATGATTATATAAATGAATTGAATGAATGGATATGGTATATAATACACTAATACCATTCTGTAAATGAATTATATATAACCTAAAGATAAGAATAAGAATTTATTCGACAAAACACGCATAAGAACAAAAAGTTATAAAGACCCGAGTAACAAGTAACAATGAAATATTACTAACAAGAAGCTAATAATATGACCATATATGATATCATATAAATATGTATGATTCTGGAATAAGTCAATAACATTATTTAAACCATTATACAGGAGCTTCGGACACGTACAAAGCTAATCGGACCTAAGGTAAGGGAAATATCACAATCTCATTTTTATCCGAGATTGTTTATTCATAAGTATTTACTGGGGTGTATTTTATCATCCACATCCATGTTCCCTCAATATGTAATATTGTTTCCATCCACTTGAAATAGTTTAAATCCAATTTTACCCTTAGGTGAGTTTTTAGTAAAGAATATGAAAGGAATCTTTTGTCGTTTTTCCGTACGAGGTACTTTTTGACTTTTCCGACAAAAGTACGAAGAATGTTTTTTTTAACTTATACGGCATGAATGGATTTTTAAAACATTACTTCAAAGAAGCTTCCTTTACAAGTTTTCAAGTTTATTTTTAATCAACTTCTTTTATTTTAAAGTTGTATGACATGTTATGAAAGGAAAAATGTTTTTGAAGAAGAAAGGATATTTTCCTCAAGAATTCAATTCAAGTGTTTTATCAAAATTATTTTCCATCTAAGATAATAAAGGGTTCTGTTTCTATCCATATTTTTACATTGGTTTGACTATGTTGTGATGGAATTATGTTTATGAATTCCTTTATCTTATATGAATTGATTTATGATGTCATGATGTTTCAAGAATCCCATTTTTGTTATATGTGTTATGCGATGATGTATGTTTTATGATTATGTGGCACACATAAGAAAGGATTCATTATAAGATGGGTGGGACCTATATCTCCCTCCAATGCATTGGGTAATGATTTTATATCTCATGAGATAGACATGGCTGGAACGGAAGGTTATTTCGGTTCAGTGATACAGGACTGAAACGAGGAGTGAACTCGGTTCAGAAAGGGACTTTGTCCACTAAGATAGTCTTGGCAATGAGTCATGACTAACAAGAAATGATTTCCATGATTATGTGTGCATGCCACAAAGTTTCAAGTTTTATGTTATGATTATGGGGATCTCATTTCCACTTCTATGATTTATTCCATGTTAAGATATTATGATCTCTTTTGCAGGTTTTGATAAAGATATGATATGATTTTTATTTCCTTTATTTGCCCTTGCTGAGCATTTGAGCTCACCCTTTTATGTTTTCTTTTCCCCAGGTCAGGAAGATGGATATTAAGTAGAATATGCTAAAAGGGACCCTAGATATGATGTAATAAATGGGAGACACTGTAGAAGATTTATGAACCAGTTGTTTATGTTTCCCAGTTTCTAAAGACACTATACCTATACGGTCCTTTGTGGTTTTGTCATATGTTGTAATAAGTGTGCTTCAATTTTGAAGTATTAACAATGTATGTAAAGTGTGGGTTGTTATAGTTGGTATCAGAGGAAAGGTATAGTCAACCTTTGGAAACTAGGATGTGAAAGCCTTAGTAAGAACCCTAAGGATAAGTCTAAGCATAGAACACAATCTTAGTGTTTTAGAAATGGCCTTGAATAACCTAGGATAAGACCTTAAGCATGAAAATTTATTCTTGAATTATGTGGTTTCCTATTATAATTAGTGTTGCTCACACTATTCTTCTTGGTTTTAGTCAATGGCTGGAACCCGAAGGAACCGTGTTAATGCGGAATGCGATGGGCAATGCAATGATTGTCCCCCTGAGCAACCAAACGATATGGGAGCTGGAATGAAAAATCTTGTAGCCATGCTCACACAACTTTCTCAAGCTATGAATCATGTAGGATTTCCAAACGAACAAAGGAGGGAGCAAAATTCTGTTGAATCCTTCATGAGGCAGCGTCCACCATCTTTCAGCGGGTCTACTGATCCATTAGTTGCTGAACAATGGATTAGTACTACTGAAAAGATATTTTCAGTTCTTCAATGTTCTGAGCATGATAAAGTCATCCTAGCAGTGTATCGTTTGGAAGGAGATGCGGATCAATGGTGGAATCTTGTTAAGAATACGAGGCAAAGGGATGAAATTGAGTCTATGGAATGGGATGAGTTCAAGAACTTATTTTTCAATAAGTACTTCCCTCGTATTCTCCGAACAAAGATGGAGAAAGAGTTCCTTGAACTGAAGCAAAGGGATGATAAATCTGTTAGTACCTATGAAGCAAATTTTACAAGACTTGCAAGGTACGCTTCTGGTATTATTATCCAACCTGAGAGTAAGATCGATCGATTCTTTAGTGGCTTAAAGCCAAGTCTTCGAAGGGCGTTAGCCATAAGGGACTTCAATAGCTACGAAGAAATCGTTCGATGTGCTCTCAAAGTCGAGATGGAGATTGGAGTAACCCATCAGTCACATGGGTTTGATAAGAAGAGGAAGATGGAATTCAAAGAAAAATCTAAAGAGCACACGGAAAAGAAGATGAACTTCCCCTTATGCTCAAAGTGTGGAAAGAAACATGGAGGGAGTTGTCTTAAAGGGACAAGTAAATGTTTTAAATGTGGAAAGGAAGGTCATCGGGCATTTGAATGCCGTGATAATGGGAAGAAGATGTCTAATGATGCAAACAAAGGAAGGGATACACAGAATGAACCTGCTACACTTCAATGTTTCAAGTGCAAGGAGATGGGGCATTATGCCAATCAATGCCCAAATCCAAGGGTTGATGATGATGGTCGACGTCAACAAACTCTTAAGGCTAAAGACAAAGGAAAGTCACATGCAATTTCTATCAGCGAGGTGGAGTACGATAACGATGTGGTGAAAGGTACACTTACCATCCACTCTAAAGTAGCAAATGTTTTATTTGATTCTGGATCCACCCACTGTTTTATTTCTGAAAAATTTTCTAAGGGTATCACCGTATTACGTCAACAATTAGATGTTGAGTTAGCTGTGACAACACCTAATGGCACATCAATCGCATCAGAAGTTTATAATTCTTCTCCGATCGAAGTTTGTGGGAAAGTGCTTCCTGCAAATCTTGTGATCCTTCCTTTAGTGGAATTTGATGTGATTCTTGGCATGGATTGGATTTCTCTACATGGAGCTCATATCAATTTCCAAAGAAGGGAAGTCACATTTCATATTCCAGATCAATCTACGATTGTATACCAATGCAAGGATGAACATAACCTTCCAGTGGAAATTTCTTCCATCTTATGGGTATTGATTCCACTAAATGAAGGTTATTTATCTCAAATGGTTGGTGAGAAACTCACGATTAAGAATATGCCCATTGTACGGGAGTTTGATGATGTCTTTCCGGAGGAATTGCCGGGTCTTCCACCAAATCGTGAAGTTGAGTTTTCAATAGAACTCGTACCGGGTGCTTTGCCTATTTCAAAGACACCTTATAGAATGGCCCCAATTGAGTTGCAGGAATTGAAGAAGCAACTCCAAGAGAATCTTGATAAGGGATTCATACGCCCTAGTGCGTCACCTTGGGGAGCACCTGTTCTATTTGTTAAGAAGAAAGATGGATCAATGAGACTCTGCATTGATTATCGAGAACTTAACAAGATCACTATCAAGAACAAATATCCTCTCCCACCCATTGATGACTTATTTGACCAACTACGCGGAGCTCAATACTTTTCCAAGATTGATCTTCGTTCAGGGTATCATCAATTAAGGGTCAAAAGGGAGGATATACCAAAGACGGCTTTCCGTACAAGGTATGGACACTATGAATTTATAGTGATGCCATTTGGTCTTACTAATGCCCCTGCTATCTTCATGGATCTAATGAATAGAGTCTTTAGAGACTATATTGATCAATTTGTGGTAGTCTTTATAGACGATATTCTTGTCTATTCAAAGAGAAAGGAAGAGCATGAAGATCACTTGAGAATTATATTGAAGACCCTGAGAAAGGAGAAGCTTTATGCCAAATTTACCAAGTGTGAATTTTGGCTTCAAAAAGTTGCATTTTTGGGTCATATAATCTCAAAAGAGGGGATATCTGTGGATCCAGCAAAAACAGAGGTTATCGAAAGATGGTCAAGACCAACAACAGTAACTGAGATCCGAAGTTTTCTTGGTTTGGCTGGTTATTATCGACGTTTTGTAAAAGATTTTTCACGATTATCTAATCCACTCACCAAGTTGACTCGGAAAGGAGTTAAGTTTGTCTGGACAGAGGAATGTGAAGAGAATTTCAAGGAGTTGAAAAGAAGGTTATCCAGTGCACCTGTGCTCACACTGCCTTGTAGTGGAGAAAGGTTTGTGATCTACAGTGATGCATCCAAGAAGGGATTGGGGTGTGTTCTTATGCAAAATGATATGGTGATAGCTTATGCCTCACGACAGTTGAAAATCCATGAGAAAAATTACCCAACACATGATTTGGAGTTGGCTGCGGTAATCTTTGCATTAAAGATTTGGAGGCATTACCTTTATGGTGAAAGGTGTGATATTTATACTGATCATAAAAGTTTAAAGTATATTTTCACACAAAAGGAGTTGAATATGCGTCAAAGAAGATGGTTGGAGCTGATTAAGGATTATGACTGCTCAATCCATTACCACCCTGGGAAAGCAAACAAGGTGGCAGATGCATTAAGTCGACAAGACCATGCTAGTTTATCCATGATGAGGATCACAAAAGATCCAATATTTATGGATTTACAAAGGATGGATCTTGGAATTATAATGGAAGGGGAAAAATCTTATCTTTCTCAAATGAATGTTCAACCATCTATACATGTGAAGATTAAAGAGGCACAGAAAGAAGATGTCGAGTTACAAAAGTAGGTGAAAAATGTTCCTGAATTCAACCTTGATTGTGATGGGATAATAAAGTTCAGGAATCGGGTTTGCATTCCTCCCATCCCCGAATTAAAGAAAGAGCTGCTGGATGAGGCTCATAGTTCTTCATTCTCTATTCATCCTGGAAGCACGAAGATGTATAGGGACCTGAAAGAGTACTTCTGGTGGGATGGCATGAAAAGAGATGTTGCTGAATATGTCTCTCGATGCTTGGTTTGTCAATAAGTTAAAGCTGAGAGACAGAAGTCTAAGGGGATGTTACAACCATTACCCATACCCGAATGGAAATGGGAAAACATCACTATGGACTTTGTCACAGGACTTCCTAAAACATCCAAAGGCAATAATGCTATCTGGGTCATAGTTGATCGTCTTACAAAGTCTGCACACTTCATTCCTATTAGAGAGTATTTCTCTCTAGATCAGCTTGCCAGGATATATGTAAAGGAAGTGGTAAGATTGCATGGAGTACCACTTTCTATTATATCTGATCGAGATCCGAGATTTACCTCGAAGTTCTGGCGAAGTCTTCAGCATACTCTGGATACAGAGTTGAGTTTCAGCACTACTTATCATCCCCAGACAGACGGTCAGTCTGAGAGAACAATTCAAACCCTAGAAGATATGTTGAGAGCTTGCTCTATGGATTTCAAAGGAGGTTGGGATCAACACCTACCTTTGGTGGAATTTTCTTATAATAATAGCTTTCACTCCAGTATTCAGATGGCTCCTTATGAAGCTCTCTATGGAAAGAAATGCAGGACTCCAACTTGCTGGGATGAAGTTGGGGAAAGAAAGCTATTAGGACCGGATCTCGTTGATGAAATGGCAGAAAAGGTTAGATCTATTCAACAACACATAAGAGCAGCTCAGAGTCGACAGAAAAGTTATGCCGACAACCGAAGAAAAGACCTAGAGTTTGAAGTGGGCGATAAAGTGTTCTTACGAATATCTCCCTGGAAGAGGGTTATGAGATTTGGAAAGAAGGGGAAGTTGAGCCCTAGATATATCGGTCCTTTTGAAATACTGGATCGTGTTGGGAAGGTAGCTTACCGATTGGCGCTTCCACCGAATCTCTCTCAAGTTCACGATGTGTTCCACGTATCTCTCCTGAGAAAGTACATACCAGATCCTTCACATGTACTCAGCTCAGAAGTTGTACCGCTGGAGCAAGATCTTTCTTATGAAGAACAGCCGATAGAGATTCTGGATCATAGTGAAAAAGTCCTACGAAACAAGACCACTCGCTTGGTGAAAGTTTTATGGAGGAACCACCAACTTGAAGAAGCTACATGGGAGCTTGAGGATATGATGAGGGAGAAGTATCCTCATCTGTTTGTTACAAAGTGACGAATTTCGAGGGCGAAATTCTTTTTAAGGGGGGTAGAATGTAACACCCGAGACTTTTATGTTATATAAATTATCAAAGGAATCTTTTTCTACGCAACACTTGCTTGACTTGCTTTACATGCAATCGCGACCTTCCTCGATAGCTTGCGTCGTACGCAATACCGAGTTTCACAAAACAACAATATGCTATTAAAACTAGCCGTTATGAATAGTAATAACCACTTTTTGAAATTTTATAAATTTTATTTTTCAAAATGGACTTCATTTTTGGACTCAGAATATCGAAATTAGCCTAGGGTGAAATTTTGGTATTTTTCTGAAAACTTTCAATTTTTGATGAATAGTGAAACAACTAAGTGGTAGGTTAAAAACTGAATTTTGCATAAAACTTAATTTTACCGCTTCTGTGAATGGAATTTCGAAAATCCGAGAGACACGGTTAATATCAAGGACTAAAATGTGGTTCAATGAGATGAAAATAATTTTTTGGTGAATAGTAACTTTTTACCTTTTTACCGCGGTTAATAGTAAATAGGGTAACTAAGGGTAAATATGATATTAATATTACCCTAACACATGTCCTAATTCTATTGGACAAGTGTAATGCGACCAAAAACAAACTTAGGAATAAAATATGACCATTTAGGCCCACTTGGATTAGATTAGGACATTTATTATTAATTTATTTAAAGAAGGGTTAAAATAGTTAAAATCAAAGTTTAATAAGTAAATCATTTTTAATATGGGGTTATACATAAGATAAATTCAATTGTAAATATTAATTAGAAATCTAAAAAGATTTACTACATGATGATATTTTATTTGTAATTTTTAGACATCAAATAATTTAATTTATTTATGACACAAAGATGATGCAGTAATTATCTTATTAATGAAATATTGACATAATTGATGTTATAAACACCAAAATAAATGTAATTTGAGACTTTTTATGAATTCCACTAATTTTATAGGTTACTATGATATATTAGTGTTGGTTTAATCAACTTGGTTCGAACATATAATTCTGTTATGACATTCACAAAAATCATATATCAAATAGTGTCAAAATTGACACAAAATAGTTTTTAAATCAAATATTATATTATTAATTGTTATTTTATTCCTAAAAATCTAAGGTTCGGCCAAATGACTTAGATAAAGATATATGTATTAGTAATAAACAATTTGGGTTTCGTTTGTCATGTTATAGTAAGTGTATTAACCATATAGTGAAAGAAAACAAAAAGACACGGTAAAAGTTAAATTATTTAACTTAGAGTTAAATCTAATTGATAAGGTTAAAATAATATCATAAACTTGTCTAAATCCTATTGGTTGATAGGATTTCGACCCATCCCCACATTAGCTTAGAAATAAGACCCTTTGGAACCATTATAAACTGATTTTGACTTTAATGTAAAATAATATTTTGAGATATTCCTAAAGTGCCCCTCTCCTCCCTTATAAAAGGACACCTCCTCCCCCTCCTCCTCACAACAATTTGAGCACTCAAGCTCGGCCAACCCCTGCCAAAATCTCTTCTCAACTTCCCTAGAAACATCCTAGAGGTTCTGGTCTTCCTCAAAGACCAATTTTAGTGCCCAAAGAGGAGGTCTCAAAGAGGCGCTTCAAAGAAGAGGTAATTACCGTTACCAATTCTTTCATCTTTATTTCTTCTTCCACTTCTTATTATTAGGTTGTTTCATTATGAAGTAATAACATCAGTATTACTTACATACTGATATGTTATTATAAATATTAAACAACCCTAATTCACCTTCTATCCATCCTACGGAAAAATGAAATCACAGCGCGTGCGTACGTACGGAATACCGTCTCCACGCCGTGGTGTAATCTATTTTCCACCATCACCTTACAAGGATGGGTATAATGGTGAAATGAGTAACTATATATTATTATTATGAAGTAATATTGATACTTAAATAATATATATATACTCCAATACAATTCCACGATCATAGGAACGATATCATCACTCGTGCGTACGTACGGAATACGGTCTCCACGATGTGATGCGACTCGTTCTACATGATCTTCATTTCATAATGATTATATAAATGAATTGAATGAATGGATATGGTATATAATACACTAATACCATTCTGTAAATGAATTATATATAACCTAAAGATAAGAATAAGAATTTATTCGACAAAACACGCATAAGAACAAAAAGTTATAAAGACCCGAGTAACAAGTAACAATGAAATATTACTAACAAGAAGCTAATAATATGACCATATATGATATCATATAAATATGTATGATTCTGGAATAAGTCAATAACATTATTTAAACCATTATACAAGAGCTTCGGACACGTACAAAGCTAATCAGACCTAAGGTAAGGGAAATATCACAATCTCATTTTTATCCGAGATTGTTTATTCGTAACTATTTACTGGGGTGTATTTTATCATCCACATCCATGTTCCCTCAATATGTAATATTGTTTCCATCCACTTGAAATAGTTTAAATCCAATTTTACCCTTAGGTGAGTTTTTAGTAAAGAATATGAAAGGAATCTTTTGTCGTTTTTCCGTACGAGGTACATTTTGACTTTTCCGACAAAAGTACGAAGAATGTTTTTTTTAACTTATACGGCATGAATGGATTTTTAAAACATTACTTCAAAGAAGATTCCTTTACAAGTTTTCAAGTTTATTTTTAATCAACTTCTTTTATTTTAAAGTTGTATGACATGTTATGAAAGGAAAAATGTTTTTGAAGAAGAAAGGATATTTTCCTCAAGAATTCAATTCAAGTGTTTTATCAAAATTATTTTCCATCTAAGATAATAAAGGGTTCTGTTTCTATCCATATTTTTACATTGGTTTGACTATGTTGTGATGGAATTATGTTTATGAATTCCTTTATCTTATATGAATTGATTTATGATGTCATGATGTTTCAAGAATCCCATTTTTGTTATATGTGTTATGCGATGATGTATGTTTTATGATTATGTGGCACACATAAGAAAGGATTCATTATAAGATGGGTGGGACCTATATCTCCCTCCAATGAATTGGGTAATGATTTTATATCTCATGAGATAGACATGGCTGGAACGGAAGGTTATTTCGGTTCAGTGATACAGGACTGAAACGAGGAGTGAACTCGGTTCAGAAAGGGACTTTGTCCACTAAGATAGTCTTGGCAATGAGTCATGACTAACAAGAAATGATTTCCATGATTATGTGTGCATGCCACAAAGTTTCAAGTTTTATGTTATGATTATGGGGATCTCATTTCCACTTCTATGATTTATTCCATGTTAAGATATTATGATCTCTTTTGCAGGTTTTTGATAAAGATATGATATGATTTTTATTTCCTTTATTTGCCCTTGCTAAGCATTTGAGCTCACCCTTTTATGTTTTCTTTTCCCCAGGTCAGGAAGATGGATATTAAGTAGAATATGCTAAAAGGGACCCTAGATATGATGTAATAAATGGGAGACACTGTAGAAGATTTATGAACCAGTTGTTTATGTTTCCCAGTTTCTAAAGACACTATACCTATACGGTCCTTTGTGGTTTTGTCATATGTTGTAATAAGTGTGCTTCAATTTTGAAGTATTAACAATGTATGTAATGTGTGGGTTGTTATAGTTGGTATCAGAGGAAAGGTATAGTCAACCTTTGGAAAGTAGGATGTGAAAGCCTTAGTAAGAACCCTAAGGATAAGTCTAAGCATAGAACACAATCTTAGTGTTTTAGAAATGGCCTTGAATAACCTAGGATAAGACCTTAAGCATGAAAATTTATTCTTGAATTATGTGGTTTCCTATTATAATTAGTGTTGCTCACACTATTCTTCTTGGTTTTAGTCAATGGCTGGAACCCGAAGGAACCGTGTTAATGCGGAATGCGATGGGCAATGCAATGATTGTCCCCCTGAGCAACCAAACGATATGGGAGCTGGAATGCAAAATCTTGTAGCCATGCTCACACAACTTTCTCAAGCTATGAATCATGCAGGATTTCCAAACGAACAAAGGAGGGAGAAAAATTCTGTTGAATCCTTCATGAGGCAGCGTCCACCATCTTTCAGTGGGTCTACTGATCCATTAGTTGCTGAACAATGGATTAGTACTACTGAAAAGATATTTTCAGTTCTTCAATGTTCTGAGCATGATAAAGTCATCCTAGCAGTGTATCGTTTGGAAGGAGATGCGGATCAATGGTGGAATCTTGTTAAGAATACGAGGCAAAGGGATGAAATTGAGTCTATGGAATGGGACGAGTTCAAGAACTTATTTTTCAATAAGTACTTCCCTCGTATTCTCCGAACAAAGATGGAGAAAGATTTCCTTGAACTGAAGCAAAGGGATGATGAATCTGTTAGTACCTATGAAGCAAATTTTACAAGACTTGCAAGGTACGCTTCTGGTATTATTATCCAACCTGAGAGTAAGATCGATCGATTCTTTAGTGGCTTAAAGCCAAGTCTTCGAAGGGCGTTAGCCATAAGGGACTTCAATAGCTACGAAGAAATCGTTCGATGTGCTCTCAAAGTCGAGATGGAGATTGGAGTAACCCATCAGTCACATGGGTTTGATAAGAAGAGGAAGATGGAATTCAAAGAAAAATCTAAAGAGCACACGGAAAAGAAGATGAACTTCCCCTTATGCTCAAAGTGTGGAAAGAAACATGGAGGGAGTTGTCTTAAAGGGACAAGTAAATGTTTTAAATGTGGAAAGGAAGGTCATCGGGCATTTGAATGCCGTGATAATGGGAAGAAGATGTCTAATGATGCAAACAAAGGAAGGGATACACAGAATGAACCTGCTACACTTCAATGTTTCAAGTGCAAGGAGATGGGGCATTATGCCAATCAATGCCCAAATCCAAGGGTTGATGATGATGGTCGACATCAACAAACTCTTAAGGCTAAAGACAAAGGAAAGTCACATGCAATTTCTATCAGCGAGGTGGAGTACGATAACGATGTGGTGAAAGGTACACTTACCATCCACTCTAAAGTAGCAAATGTTTTATTTGATTCTGGATCCACCCACTCTTTTATTTCTGAAAAATTTTCTAAGGGTATCACCGTATTACCTCAACAATTAGATGTTGAGTTAGCTGTGACAACACCTAATGGCACATCAATCGCATCAGAAGTTTATAATTCTTCTCCGATCGAAGTTTGTGGGAAAGTGCTTCCTGCAAATCTTGTGATCCTTCCTTTAGTGGAATTTGATGTGATTCTTGGCATGGATTGGCTTTCTCTACATGGAGCTCATATCAATTGCCAAAGAAGGGAAGTCACATTTCATATTCCAGATCAATCTACGATTGTATACCAATGCAAGGATGAACATAACCTTCCAGTGGAAATTTCTTCCATCTTATGGGTATTGATTCCACTAAATGAAGGTTATTTATCTCAAATGGTTGGTGAGAAACTCACGATTAAGAATATGCCCATTGTACGGGAGTTTGATGATGTCTTTCCGGAGGAATTGCCGGGTCTTCCACCAAATCGTGAAGTTGAGTTTTCAATAGAACTCGTACCGGGTGCTTTGCCTATTTCAAAGACACCTTATAGAATGGCCCCAATTGAGTTGCAGGAATTGAAGAAGCAACTCCAAGAGAATCTTGATAAGGGATTCATACGCCCTAGTGCGTCACCTTGGGGAGCACCTGTTCTATTTGTTAAGAAGAAAGATGGATCAATGAGACTCTGCATTGATTATCGAGAACTTAACAAGATCACTATCAAGAACAAATATCCTCTCCCACGCATTGATGACTTATTTGACCAACTACGCGGAGCTCAATACTTTTCCAAGTTTGATCTTCGTTCAGGGTATCATCAATTAAGGGTCAAAAGGGAGGATATACCAAAGACGGCTTTCCGTACAAGGTATGGACACTATGAATTTATAGTGATGCCATTTGGTCTTACTAATGCCCCTGCTATCTTCATGGATCTAATGAATAGAGTCTTTAGAGACTATCTTGATCAATTTGTGGTAGTCTTTATAGACGATATTCTTGTCTATTCAAAGAGAAAGGAAGAGCATGAAGATCACTTGAGAATTATATTGAAGACCCTGAGAAAGGAGAAGCTTTATGCCAAATTTACCAAGTGTGAATTTTGGCTTCAAAAAGTTGCATTTTTGGGTCATATAATCTCAAAAGAGGGGATATCTGTGGATCCAGCAAAAACAGAGGTTATCGAAAGATGGTCAAGACCAACAACAGTAACTGTGATCCGAAGTTTTCTTGGTTTGGCTGGTTATTATCGACGTTTTGTAAAAGATTTTTCACGATTATCTAATCCACTCACCAAGTTGACTCGGAAAGGAGTTAAGTTTGTCTGGACAGAGGAATGTGAAGAGAATTTCAAGGAGTTGAAAAGAAGGTTATCCAGTGCACCTGTGCTCACACTGTCTTGTAGTGGAGAAAGGTTTGTGATCTACAGTGATGCATCCAAGAAGGGATTGGGGTGTGTTCTTATGCAAAATGATGTGGTGATAGCTTATGCCTCACGACAGTTGAAAATCCATGAGCAAAATTACCCAACACATGATTTGGAGTTGGCTGCGGTAATCTTTGCATTAAAGATTTGGAGGCATTACCTTTATGGTGAAAGGTGTGATATTTATACTGATCATAAAAGTTTAAAGTATATTTTCACACAAAAGGAGTTGAATATGCGTCAAAGAAGATGGTTGGAGCTGATTAAGGATTATGACTGCTCAATCCATTACCACCCTGGGAAAGCAAACAAGGTGGCAGATGCATTAAGTCGACAAGACCATGCTAGTTTATCCATGATGAGGATCACAAAAGATCCAATATTTATGGATTTACAAAGGATGGATCTTGGAATTATAATGGAAGGGGAAAAATCTTATCTTTCTCAAATGAATGTTCAACCATCTATACATGTGAAGATTAAAGAGGCACAGAAAGAAGATGTCGAGTTACAAAAGAAGGTGAAAAATGTTCCTGAATTCAAAATTGATTGTGATGGGATAATAAAGTTCAGGAATCGGGTTTGCATTCCTCCCATCCCCGAATTAAAGAAAGAGCTGCTGGATGAGGCTCATAGTTCTTCATTCTCTATTCATCCTGGAAGCACGAAGATGTATAGGGACCTGAAAGAGTACTTCTGGTGGGATGGCATGAAAAGAGATGTTGCTGAATATGTCTCTCGATGCTTGGTTTGTCAACAAGTTAAAGCTGAGAGACAGAAGTCTAAGGGGATGTTACAACCATTACCCATACCCGAATGGAAATGGGAAAACATCACTATGGACTTTGTCACAGGACTTCCTAAAACATCCAAAGGCAATAATGCTATCTGGGTCATAGTTGGTCGTCTTACAAAGTCTGCACACTTCATTCCTATTAGAGAGGATTTCTCTCTAGATCAGCTTGCCAGGATATATGTAAAGGAAGTGGTAAGATTGCATGGAGTACCACTTTCTATTATATCTGATCGAGATCCGAGATTTACCTCGAAGTTCTGGCGAAGTCTTCAGCATACTCTGGATACAGAGTTGAGTTTCAGCACTGCTTATCATCCCCAGACAGACGGTCAGTCTGAGAGAACAATTCAAACCCTAGAAGATATGTTGAGAGCTTGCTCTATGGATTTCAAAGGAGGTTGGGATCAACACCTACCTTTGGTGGAATTTTCTTATAATAATAGCTTTCACTCCAGTATTCAGATGGCTCCTTATGAAGCTCTCTATGGAAAGAAATGCAGGACTCCAACTTGCTGGGATGAAGTTGGGGAAAGAAAGCTATTAGGACCGGATCTCGTTGATGAAATGGCAGAAAAGGTTAGATCTATTCAACAACACATAAGAGCAGCTCAGAGTCGACAGAAAAGTTATGCCGACAACCGAAGAAAAGACCTAGAGTTTGAAGTGGGCGATAAAGTGTTCTTACGAATATCTCCCTGGAAGAGGGTTATGAGATTTGGAAAGAAGGGGAAGTTGAGCCCTAGATATATCGGTCCTTTTGAAATACTGGATCGTGTTGGGAAGGTAGCTTACCGATTGGCGCTTCCACCGAATCTCTCTCAAGTTCACGATGTGTTCCACGTATCTCTCCTGAGAAAGTACATACCAGATCCTTCACATGTACTCAGCTCAGAAGTTGTACCGCTGGAGAAAGATCTTTCTTATGAAGAACAGCCGATAGAGATTCTGGATCGTAGCGAAAAAGTCCTACGAAACAAGACCACTCGCTTGGTGAAAGTTTTATGGAGGAACCACCAACTTGAAGAAGCTACATGGGAGCTTGAGGATATGATGAGGGAGAAGTATCCTCATCTGTTTGTTACAAAGTGACGAATTTCGAGGGCGAAATTCTTTTTAAGGGGGGTAGAATGTAACACCCGAGACTTTTATGTTATATAAATTATCAAAGGAATCTTTTTCTACGCAACACTTGCTTGACTTGCTTTACACGCAATCGCGACCTTCCTCGATAGCTTGCGTCGTACGCAATACCGAGTTTCACAAAACAACAATATGCTATTAAAACTAGCCGTTATGAATAGTAATAACCACTTTTTGAAATTTTATAAATTTTATTTTTCAAAATGGACTTCATTTTTGGACTCAGAATATCGAAATTAGCCTAGGGTGAAATTTTGGTATTTTTCTGAAAACTTTCAATTTTTGATGAATAGTGAAACCACTAAGTGGTAGGTTAAAAACTGAATTTTGCATAAAACTTAATTTTACCGCTTCTGTGAATGGAATTTCGAAAATCCGAGAGACACGGTTAATATCAAGGACTAAAATGTGGTTCAATGAGATGAAAATAATTTTTTGGTGAATAGTAACTTTTTACCTTTTTACCGCGGTTAATAGTAAATAGGGTAACTATGGGTAAATATGATATTAATATTACCCTAACACATGTCCTAATTCTATTGGACAAGTGTAATTCGACCAAAAACAAACTTAGGAATAAAATATGACCATTTAGGCCCACTTGGATTAGATTAGGACATTTATTATTAATTTATTTAAAGAAGGGTTAAAATAGTTAAAATCAAAGTTTAATAAGTAAATCATTTTTAATATGGGGTTATACATAAGATAAATTCAATTTTAAATATTAATTAGAAATCTAAAAAGATTTCCTACATGATTATATTTTATTTGTAATTTTTAGACATCAAATAATTTAATTTATTTATGACACAAAGATGATGCAGTAATTATCTTATTAATGAAATATTGACATAATTGATGTTATAAACACCAAAATAAATGTAATTTGAGACTTTTTATGAATTCCACTAATTTTATAGGTTACTATGATATATTAGTGTTGGTTTAATCAACTTGGTTTGAATATATAATTCTGTTATGACTTTCACAAAAATCATATATCAAATAGTGTCAAAATTGACACAAAATAGTTTTTAAATCAAATATTATATTATTAATTGTTATTTTATTCCTAAAAATCTAAGGTTCGGCCAAATGACTTAGATAAAGATATATGTATTAGTAATAAACAATTTGGGGTTCGTTTGTCATGTTATAGTAAGTGTATTAACCATATAGTGAAAGAAAACAAAAAGACACGGTAAAAGTTAAATTATTTAACTTAGAGTTAAATCTAATTGATAAGGTTAAAATAATATCATAAACTTGTCTAAATCCTATTGGTTGATAGGATTTCGACCCATCCCCACATTAGCTTAGAAATAAGACCCTTTGGAACCATTATAAACTGATTTTGACTTTAATGTAAAATAATATTTTGAGATATTCCTAAAGTGCCCCTCTCCTCCCTTATAAAAGGACACCTCCTCCCCCTCCTCCTCACAACAATTTGAGCACTCAAGCTCGGCCAACCCCTGCCAAAATCTCTTCTCAACTTCCCTAGAAACATCCTAGTGGTTCTGGTCTTCCTCAAAGACCAATTTTAGTGCCCTAAGAGGAGGTCTCAAAGAGGCGCTTCAAAGAAGAGGTAATTACCGTTACCAATTCTTTCATCTTTATTTCTTCTTCCACTTCTTCTTATTAGGTTGTTTCATTATGAAGTAATAACATCAGTGTTACTTACATACTGATATGTTATTATAAATATTAAACAACCCTAATTCACCTTCTATCCATCCTACGGAAAAATGAAATCACAGCGCGTGCGTACGTACGGAATACCGTCTCCACGCCGTGGTGTAATCTATTTTCCACCATCACCTTACAAGGATGGGTATAATGGAGTAATGAGTAACTATATATTATTATTATGAAGTAATATTGATACTTAAATAATATATATATACTCCAATACAATTCCACGATCATAGGAACGATATCATCACTCGTGCGTACGTACGGAATACGGTCTCCACGATGTGATGCGACTCGTTCTACATGATCTTCATTTCATAATGATTATATAAATGAATTGAATGAATGGATATGGTATATAATACACTAATACCATTCTGTAAATGAATTATATATAACCTAAAGATAAGAATAAGAATTTATTCGACAAAACACGCATAAGAACAAAAAGTTATAAAGACCCGAGTAACAAGTAACAATGAAATATTACTAACAAGAAGCTAATAATATGACCATATATGATATCATATAAATATGTATGATTCTGGAATAAGTCAATAACATTATTTAAAACATTATACAGGAGCTTCGGACACGTACAAAGCTAATCGGACCTAAGGTAAGGGAAATATCACAATCTCATTTTTATCCGAGATTGTTTATTCGTAAGTATTTACTGGGGTGTATTTTATCATCCACATCCATGTTCCCTCAATATGTAATATTGTTTCCATCCACTTGAAATAGTTTAAATCTAATTTTACCCTTAGGTGAGTTTTTAGTAAAGAATATGAAAGGAATCTTTTGTCATTTTTCCGTACGAGGTACTTTTTGACTTTTCCGACAAAAGTACGAAGAATGTTTTTTTTAACTTATACGGCATGAATGGATTTTTAAAACATTACTTCAAAGAAAATTCCTTTACAAGTTTTCAAGTTTATTTTTAATCAACTTCTTTTATTTTAAAGTTGTATGACATGTTATGAAAGGAAAAATGTTTTTGAAGAAGAAATGATATTTTCCTCAAGAATTCAATTCAAGTGTTTTATCAAAATTATTTTCCATCTAAGATAATAAAGGGTTCTGTTTCTATCCATATTTTTACATTGGTTTGACTATGTTGTGATGGAATTATGTTTATGAATTCCTTTATCTTATATGAATTGATTTATGATGTCATGATGTTTCAAGAATCCCATTTTTGTTATATGTGTTATGCGATGATGTATGTTTTATGATTATGTGGCACACATAAGAAAGGATTCATTATAAGATGGGTGGGACCTATATCTCCCTCCAATGCATTGGGTAATGATTTTATATCTCATGAGATAGACATGGCTGGAACGGAAGGTTATTTCGGTTCAGTGATACAGGACTGAAACGAGGAGTGAACTCGGTTCAGAAAGGGACTTTGTCCACTAAGATAGTCTTGGGAATGAGTCATGACTAACAAGAAATGATTTCCATGATTATGTGTTCATGACACAAAGTTTCAAGTTTTATGTTATGATTATGGGGATCTCATTTTCACTTCTATGATTTATTCCATGTTAAGATATTATGATCTCTTTTGCAGGTTTTGATAAAGATATGATATGATTTTTATTTTTTTTATTTGCCCTTGCTGAGCATTTGAGCTCACCCTTTTATGTTTTCTTTTCCCCAGGTCAGGAAGATGGATATTAAGTAGAATATGCTAAAAGGGACCCTAGATATGATGTAATAAATGGGAGACACTGTAGAAGATTTATGAACCCGTTGTTTATGTTTCCCAGTTTCTAAAGACACTATACCTATACGGTCCTTTGTGGTTTTGTCATATGTTGTAATAAGTGTGCTTCAATTTTGAAGTATTAACAATGTATGTAAAGTGTGGGTTGTTATAATAACTATGTGAATCATTCAACAACTCCATCAACATAAGACTTGATGTTACACATATCCATGAACAAAATCTTACAACTCATTCTTAATTAACATTTAACTCTAAGGATTTAACATTGTTTATAGTTTCCATGTTCTTATAATTTCTGACATAATCTCTTTATGAAAACATTATCCTCTCTATAAGGTAAAGACACCCAATCATTTATAAAGGGATTTGTGATGTTCCTTCTATTTTGATTCTGATATCCATGCTTTCCAAATATAATAAGATATGATCCCTCTCAATTGTCATCAATGATAGAATTGATGGATCATTTATACTTTTAGAATCCAAAACATTATTCACCATTCTAAGATGGTAGTGTATATAGCACTTATTGTGCTTGATTAGTTCTAACTATCTTCATTGGAGATTATTCAACTCTTTCAAAGTGAATATATACTTGGGACTATAGTGATCCAAATATATTTCACAATTCTCCCCAAAGTGATAATACCACTATATTTTCAAACCGAATATTATAATAGGTAAATTTAAATCATGAATTGGGTATTTATATTCGTGAAATTTCAACTACCTTAAAGTACATGCTATTAATTTTTCATTCTTCATTAACACACTTCCCAATACCTTCATCAATATATCATTAAATACCAAAATAGTTCCCCACTTATGAGTAGTGTGAGAACATGGGTAATGATAAACCTTTTTTCTACTCATTGAAGCTATATTTTTATTCATAAATTCCTAGAAAACATGAATCCCTTCCACATTAGTTGTTTATAGGCTTCGAAAATTGTGAAAATTTTCTCAAAAATCAACAATAGTACCCAACTAATCTATGTAAAATATGGATATCTATCATAGATATTTGCATCGAACATCCTTCAATTGAATTTTTTTTAAGTGTCTAAATATATACCATTTCATGTGATTATATGTCCCAACAATGAGCGTTCCATTAGTCAGAACACACAATTATATTACATTTCCTAAATATTCTCTTTTCACACGGTATTGAGCATAATGCTCATATACTCCTAATGTTCTGATATTTTAGAGTATATTAGAAAATCATCTATAAATACTAAAAAAAATTAAGTTAATTTATAAAGAATATTTTCATCATGTCCATAAATATTAATTTATAAGTAATGAGTTTTTAAGACATTACTATAAACTCATAGTTCCCATACCATGTACGAAATGTAGTCTTGGGAATATCCTTCTTCCCCCAAACTTGGTATTATCCTAACCACACATCCACCGTGGATAAGTACTGTGATCCACAAAGATGATCAAACAGTACCTATATCTGAGGTAGAGGAATCTTGTTCTTTATCGTCATCTTTTTTATCTCACTATAATCAATGAAAAGGTACATTGACCCATCCTTCTACATGACAAAGAGGACTGGTGAAACCCATGGTGAAGCACTTGGGCATTCGAACCCTTTATTAAGATTTTCTTATTGTTGATTCTTCAAATCCTTAACTCCCACAACATCCATTCTATACAGATTCTTGGGAAATGGTAACACACTAGGTATAAGATCGATTGAAAATTCAACGGCTTTGCTAATTGAAAGACCGGACAATTCCTTATGAAACACACTTGCATAATACCCACAATAGGCATGTCTTCAAGGATGGATATTTCCATATAATTAAACTTTTTACCTAGATATAGTTTTTAAGGGTCCAATAATATCAATTCATATGATATGGGTGCTAAAAAATATTAATACTCATCCTTGCACTTGAATTGAATTGGGGGTCAATTCACAAAACAGAGAGTGATTTTCTTCTCATGGGAAATATTTTTGGTTCTATATAGTGAAATCCAATCCATACCTCGAATTGAATCAAATTAAAAAAAGGGATTATTTCAATGTTCATTGGGATGTTCTTCCCAAAAATTCTTATACATGACTATTATATACATGGGCTGCAATAATTTCCCCATTTTCCATTTTCCCTATATCCTTAATCCCATTCTTTATGCTGGGGTTTGAATAGTTATACAAAAAATTTGTGCTTTGAATTAATGAATAAAGCAATTAGAAAAAAGTATGTTCACTATCCTTTAATGAATAAGTATCATACTTGTAACAACTTCATTGTTGGATTCCACCTTATTAGATGTGATGGAAAAAGACCGCCCTAACTACCTTGGAGGTTGTTGGTTGTCTCTCAAAACACTTATGTTAGTGAATTTATTTACAAAGTGCCTTGGTTCCTTACATTTTAAGCAATGAACAATTCACTGAGTGTTGGATAGAGTAATACTTTCCTCCATCACATTGGTGGGTTTGTCCTGTTGATAATCTCTTATCGGTGCCCTTCTTCCCCACACTTAAAGCATTTCCTCTCCCCCTTAGTCAATTTTGGGTGTTTTTTCTAAAACTTTAACATGTTGGATGTCAAAATTTCTTAGATATGTTAGATTTATCCATCAGACTGCTATAATTAATATATACTTTCCCCCTTCTTATCCTAATTATACCTTTGAGATTCACCAAACTATATTTTGAATTTGAGGGAACATCAGACAATTTCATTATAGCCATCAATGTCTTAGATCGCCTTCAGTTTTCATTGACTAGTTCTTATCACACCAAATAAGTAGTGAACAATGAATTTGGAGGTAACGATAATTCTAGTGGTGTATCATGAAATTATTATGAAATTTTCCACATAATACATGATAGATTCCTCATATTTTTCTTTGAGGTCAAGTAAATACATTTCCATTTTATGGAAAAGAGCGCCACAAATTTTTTTATGAAAATATAAGTTTGAATCCCCTCAAACCCACCACTTCGATCTCTTCCTTAAGATTTTTATTTTGGATCAATTTCCACCACTGACAAAATTATCCCTCTGTACGATAAACAACCATTTGAATCTTCTCTTACTCATAACATTGAAGGGTAGAGAATATATTCTCAATGCAGTTGATCCATTATTTTGTAATTAAAGGATCAATTGACCCATTTATAGTTGGAGTCATTTGTCACATAACGCACTCAATTGCAGCTTATTCATTCTTAGAGGGGTTTGTGAAATCCTCCTAATCCAGGTTTCTATTTAGAACCTATGTTAGATGAGTGTGTATCATCACAATGTTTACTCCCATCTGGTTGGGCATCTCATTGGGGAAGTCATCATAAATAAAATTTCATTGATTTTTTACCCTATTCATCCTATTTTATTATATTTGGTAGAATAAGTAGAGAATTAGGTATTTATATATTTAAACTATTTAACACATAAATAGTAATTTAATGACATCAATGGGATAACATATAAATTATATTTATTTCCTTAACATATGAATGTCTATGATTAAATATATGTTATTCATGATATATTTCCTAACATATATTCTTATCAGAATTTTTTTATACCCTTAATAGTGGTTCATAATGATCATATGAGTACATCAATGAATATCCCATTGTAGTGTCAAATCAGGTGCGTAGGAAGGGCTATAATTGTGTACCAGGTTATGCTAAGTCAGGCCCAACACACCTTTTTAGAGTTGTTACCCCTCTGTACATCTGTGATAGAACCACATCCACTTGTAGTATCTAGATAGGGATTTATTTTATTGATAACAAACTTAATATATTATTAAAAAAATTAGTGACATTCCCTTATACATACTCTTATCTATAAAGATTTTACTAGTGTTTTTCAATCCTAATTCAAGAAAAAGATAATCTTTTCCTCAGATGAAAAATATAATAAACATGATCTATATTAAATATTAATACATGATTTATTACATAATATTGAACTTAATACAATTTGGAATATAAATAAGCCTATTTTATTTGGTAATTTTGTACATTACTTAACAACTTAAAACAGAAAATATATCATCATTATTAAAAACTTCTTTAACATGCTCATATTTAAGACAACATGGGATAACCTAGGGACTTATATAAGAAATGGATGATCAATAAAGATATGTAAGGGAATAAAACTTCTATATCATGAATATAATAATTCATGTTATAAAATAGGATTTAAAAATGGTGAAAGAATCATAAAAATGAATAATGAGACATGATATTGCATGAACATCATATGTGAAACAAGGAAAATATAGGAACAACATAAAACATTGCATCATAAACATTGGTTAAGGTTAAATGGCCAGAAATCATGGTAGAAAAATTCCCATAATGGAATCAGGTTCATTCCATATCCCCACATAATCTCTCATGTGACTAAACATCACATAATGAATTGGAGTGCAATATAATTTTGGTCACACCCGTCACACTCATTTCATTCTCATGCTTAAGTGGGGCAAATAAACCATACAATTGGGATTTATTAGTCATTGTATTTTATTAAAAAAATATGTAATATGAAATACATACATATATGTACCACGTAAAATAATTATAAGTGTATAAAGGTGAATACCCTTGTTATGAAATGTGTATGGTATTCACTGCACAATTGTTTTGGCATGGAAAATCATGGAGAAATTTTGGTAGTACGGTGATATCAAATAAAAATTCATATGATGGGTTGATGAGAGTGAAAGATGTATCTAAAAATTTGTAATGAAATTGGATAGTAAGGGGCATATGGAATGATATATACCATCATATGAAAATGAATATAAAAGATATAAGTTAATAAAGATACATAAATAAGGAGGAGAAAGGAAAAGATCCCTTACTTGAGTGTGTCACTCAAGATGATTGGGAGAAGTTTCTTAAGATCTTTGGGGTGCCTTGTGAGGACTCTAGAGAGGTTACATCAATATAAGGACATGATCCATTTATTTTTGAAAAATATAATGAGATCATAGGTGGGATTATATATTAAATGAGTGGGTATTTCATTAATATTTCTCAAAATTGTGTTTTGGAGACTGAAAAATAAACCAAACCAAAAAAATCCTTCCCAAGGATTTTGTGAGTGGTTTTAATTATTTTATAAGTCCAAGGGACTAAATAAGAAAATTAATTCCCATTATTATGTGTAAGTGAGTCATACACATAATGAAATTATTTTAAAACCTTAAAATATATTAATGGTTTTGGAGGTCTCATAATAACTTTTTAATATTGATAAATTAACATAAAAATATAATTATTTTAAAGAGAAAACACATATTCGGTCATGGATACCTTTTATAGTATTTATTACATCAATTTTGGGTCGTTATGATGAGATAATAAATAAAGTATATTTATACAGTATTTAATTTTAACCTGAAAATTCGATTATCTCAGAAAATTATTAAAGAAACACCGTTGAATAATTTTTTTTTCCTAATTCAAAAAAATAATCATCGTTTTATATATATAATTTCTAAATATTGTGATTTAAACTTTTAAATTAAAATCTATAGTTATTAAGAAATGCTGGTTTTTTTGATAATAAATATTTTGGAACCATTATAAAAATTACACATGACATCATAAAAATCATATGATCATTTATATGTAATAAAATTTATTACATAATAATATTTTATTAAAATAAAATTTATTTCTAAAATCCATTAATTCATCAAAATAAATTATTTAATTGAATTTTAATATTACCCAAAAACACTATTTGTGTTTTATTGTATCAAAATAAAAATCATTTATAATGTATCAATGATAGGATTAAAATATATTCATTATAATATAAAATATATTTTACATACTCATATTGATAGGGTATTGATACATATCCCATTAATACATCGGAAATCACCCTAACAGTAAGGTGGGAGATAGTGGGACTTTCCTGGGGTTGCTTGGCGTACATGGTTTGGGTCGTGATCATGATGAGCTTGAACTTCTCCCATAAATAGTTTCTATCTTTCTTAAGTTGTTAGATCTCAGATTGGGAATAGTAAACGGAAAATCCTAGTAATGATATCTCCCTTGAAAGATTTTATAAATTGGATTCATATGGTATGATACTACTAGTTGAGGCTGTTACTTCCTCTATCTGTGTCAATTGGATTTGTTAAAACCTTATATTTATATTAAAAACAGGATCATTATTCGATAACTATATTATCAATGGTAATCATGATTAATAATAATTTAAATAGTATATAATAAGACCATAGAATTTCATATGATTTATATAACCAAAATACATTATAAGACATCTAAATATATAAAAGGGGGATTTTTTTTGTAACAGTTCGGGTCATCATAGTGTAGTTGATCAAAAAATTCATCAATATGGGTTAAGGGATAATTTTATTGATTTATTTCATGTTAAGATCCAAATAATCAATTAAAATTTTTATTAATCCATATTAATTCTAAACAAAAAGAATAACTGGTCCCCAAGATGATACAGTTGGTTAAAATAATCCCATTTCTTGATTTTGTTGGATTTTATTCATCAATTGAAACAACTCATTCAAGTCCATTCTATAGAGAGTATCTAAAATAGGTGTAGCACTAGGTATGAGTTCTATTCATAACTCAGCATCACAATATGGTGTATGACTAGGGGGATATTCTAAAAAGACATAAAAAAATCTAGTAAAAATGAATACCATCGATGTTGAGTTTCTCCCCAAACATCTAATATAAACACAAATTTTGAAAAGGAATAAAGACCCATATAATAGATGTGATTTTCATCAAAAGTACATATTAATACTCGTATTGATAGATGATTATTGGTTTTTTATCAATAGAAAATGTAAATTTTCATCCTTAGAAATTTATGTGGGTTTTATGTAGAGAAATATATTCCATCTCTAAGGTAACATTAAATTCAACAATAGGGAGAATAACCTAATTTTTATAAAGCACATTCCCACAGACATAAACTGGAGAAGAGTCATATAATTGAGATATGATCATCATACCATTAAGGATGTTCACTATTAATGTAATTTCCATTCATCAGAGTGTAATTTTTATCTCCTTATAAAAATTATTAAGGTATAAAAGTGTGGTTATATATTGAATCCAATAAAAAATTATCAGTTATAAAGTGGATGGTAAGTGTACATTTCACCATAGCATTATGACACACCTCATTATAAAAGTGATGAAATGTGATTTTCCTTTTAAAAAAACGTAATTTTTTTCTTATGGCAATCATATTCATTAACATTGGGATTTGGGAACTAGTTATAAAAATTATCAAACTCCTTACATTAGAAGTAATGTAGTGTGGGTGGTTCATTCTGTGTAACTGTCTCATTATTTGCATAATTAGCTATCTTATTCCCATCATATGAATAAATTATTTATCAATGATATTACATTATACACATAGAACATTTGTTAATCCACTTAATAAAATTTACTCAATGTTTCCTTATACACGTTGAGCATGAAATAATTCTCATCTTATTTTTCCATAGTTTTTTGATTTTCCATTAAATTCAATATATCTATTCTTATCAAAACCAAGATATTGATGGGAATCAACAATATCCATTTCTATATTGATAATGAATCAAATTATTTCTTCATATTTACTTATGTTCCTTATATATAACTCCATGTAGAGACTTTTTTAAGCCAATGAAGAACCTATCAACCTTATTTTATAGTTGGATGATAATTCTGGAAGTGTACCTCACAAGTGTTGTAAAGTTTTCTAATAGGTTCCAATCGATTAGTCATCCTTCTTCATTAGATCAAGTAAGTACTTCTCAATTTTTTTTTGAAAAGAATATGTGGTAGTTTCTTATTGAAAAATAAGTTCTTAAACCCATCCCATTCAATGGAGTCAATTTAATCTTATTGACAAATACTCTTATTAAGATTATACTATTGATCCTCATTACCTTCAAAATGGTGTGCAACCAAAATGACTTTTTATTGAGCCAAACATTGTTGAATGAAAAATATTTTTTCAATCACATCTATCCATTTCAAAAAAAACCAGTGGATCATATGTCCCATAGAAAGTGGGTGGATTTTGTTGTATAGAATAATCTGTGGTATGTTTTCCCCCCTTGGTAAATTCGACAGTTCAACAGAACCTATGTTTATAATTATATATTAAAATATTCGAGTGAGAATGGTCATTTAATACTAAATTATATTATTTAATAAAAATATTCTCATGGGTATGATCATCACATTGGATATCAAATTCACTATTTGAATGATTCCTTCTAGTTATAGCAATATACTAAAACAAAAAATAATGGAATGAGAAACAATCACCATATTTAGAGACCACATAATCATGAAAAATAATTTATAGGATATATAAATCATGATGAATTCTTTTAAATATATAATACAATAGATTTAACCTAGGTAATTTCTTATCATAATCTATTAAAAATCTTTTATGATTGTTTGTAAATTATTTGTGAATTTATAAAACATATCCCCTATGATTAATGAACCAAGTATGCAACAAGGCTCATTATTGTGAACCAGAGGATGATTGAGTTAAATCCCAATGTTAATTTTTTTGAGAAATCTCCCCTAGTCAAATATATCACATATCCACAGAAAATTGTAGTATCTAGAAAGGGTTTCATTTTCTTAAAAACAACTCCCTATACATTTCACTAAAATTATAGGATATTTTTTGATACTTAAACATATCATGAATATTCTCACAATATTTTTCTCATCCGAGTTTCCAAATATTAACTAAAAATTTCTATGATACAAACTATAGCAACCCAAAATTATCATACATAGATAAATATTTGTATTAGTTTAATTTTAATAAACTAATATAAATATCCACACTAGAATATTTAGTTCTAGTGCCTTTAAAAACATGTAAACATAATTAATTGGTTATTTATTGAACTATATTATCTTCTACTATGTTTTTCATGACTAAAACCCAAATTTAAAATATCATACATATTAACTTTATTCAGAATTTGGGAAGATGAAATATAATAAATGGGGATAACAAAATCTCAGTATGGGTAAACAAGGTGATATCGACATAAAATGGGCTTATGAGGATGAGAAAATAAGAATAACATTTGAAAAACATACCCGACATATAATATATTATAAATATGAGTCATGGAATAAATATTAGAAGTTCATTAGACATGAATCATAATGGAATAAGATGAAATGACCCATGATATCATAACATTATCATAAGAAATATATTTTTAGAATACACATAATCAAAGAAAATCATTTCATAAGTAGTGAAGGAAAAATAAATAAATATCATAGTGGATTGTGCTCACTCCATAAACCAATATAGTAGTACATTTTCATAACCAATACTATTTTAGTGGGATGGGTTCACTCCAAAACCCATCTCATTAGTAAAGGATTATACCCAATATTATCATACTGGACAAAGTCCCATACGAAACTAGCTTCACTCTCAATTCCATCCTTGTTTATCTCACGGGATATATTTATCATTACATAATGAATTATAAATATATATAGGTCCCAACACAAAAACAAATCCAATCATATTTGTTATACAAGATCATAAAACATTAATTATAACATAAAAAATGAAAAAATGGGGTCCATAAACAATTCACCAATTAATTAAAGATAAAACTATAGAAAAGTAACAGGTTTCATAAAAATCTTGTCATTATAAGTATAAAACATCTATAGAAATAATAAGTATGGAATAATTTGATCATATACCCATTAAATCATATGTAACATAAAATTATTTTATCTTATATGGAAAATGATTTTGAAAGATCACTTAGAACATATCTTGAAAAAAATATACATTTTCACCTTGAAATAAGATTTTTAAAACACAAAATTACCCAAATAATTATGAAATAATTAAATTTGAATGTAATTTTGAATAAATTTAATGTATTCATAAAATAATTTAGTGGTTGTTATGAAAAAAAAATTATGTTTATGTTGTGTTTGGTAAAAATGATTCCTTTTTCATTTTCAGTAAAAAACAAAAAGTCCATCAAAAATGACTAAAATAATCATTTCAAAATTTTTTAAAATTTAATAAAATTTTAAACCTATCTTTGAAATATAATTTTACAATATTAAATACTTTATATATAGTTTTTTTTGAAAATATGGATGTCGAAGAAAAATGATTTCGGCTGAAGAGAGAAAGAATGATGATTTTTCTTAAAAATGTTCTTTTGGTATATTTAGTTATTCAAGAGATTAAAATTAAATTAAATAATGTATTCTATATAAATAAACTTCTTATAATAAACTTCATGATTTTATTTATAGGTATATCATAATATCAAATCATCGGAATCGGAATCAAAAACCATCTTGATAAACAATGGAATTGTAACATAAAAACCTTCACCACATTGTTAAATTATTAATCATAACCCCATGAAGTAAAAAGGCATATATATATTTATATTCCCATAAAATCAATTATAATAATTATAGAATACATTCATTGCAATTATATACACCAAAAAAAGAAACTAGTGGCACATGTGTTTCATAAAGATAAATGTGAGACATAAATCCCTTACTCAAGTCTCGCCCTTCTTCATACACATTCGAGTATCCTATATAATAAATATTTAATTATTATAAATATATTTAGGAACCATACTAACATATATCATACAATATATGATTTAATTATACCCTTCTCATCACCTATTCATTAACATTTTTATATTAAAATCACTATTCCGTGAGATACCAGGTTCATTTTTCATGCATGATCATGTTTGGTTGTTTTGGTCCCTGTATTATAATAATATTTCCATGAAATATATATTTTAATAATGAAATAAATATCATATATTTTTATTATATATTTATTTATAATAAAAAAGTTTATTGATAGAAACTGAATTACACCATTCTATGAGATGGTAGATTTTACGTACACATGAACATTATTTCCATTTTCTAAAAAGATGGAAAAAAATAAATATAAATATTAAATACAATTAATATAATACTTTTTTTATAATATATATCATAAATTTTCATTATATCGATCCATATAAATATCCATGTAAAATTAAAAGGAAAAACTCCTCACATCGGTTCGTAAGGTGGTAGACTGTCGTATACCCAAGCGAGATTATTATTTTTCAATGGGTTGTAAGGTAAGATTATATATATATAATATTATAATTAAAGAAATATTAATATGTCATAAATTTCACACATATAGTTTAAAATCATAAATATATAAATCCATGAGATGCTGTGATGGAAAACAAACTACATCAGTTCATGAGGTAGTAGTCCGCTATAAACACGATCAACAATTTCAATTCTCGTTTGATGGAAGTGGTGATGGGTATAGGTTATTATATTAACATAATATCATATAAATATATTAAACATAATTATATTAATATATCATAATAATTGAATAATATTTTTTTTGAATTTGAAGAAGAAATAAAACAAAAAAAGCTCGTTTAAGAACAATATATGATCTTCAAAAAACATCCATAGGTTTTCACAAAAATACTTATTAGGAAGGATTATCACTCAAAATAAGTCCCATAGGATGTGGGGAGGGATTTATAGAATAGATTTTGGGTAGTATCATATTAATTAAAAGTATTTGTATGTGTGAGGTGGAGATGAGGTGGGTGACCTTTTATAAGTGAGATGGAGGACAAACTTTGAAGTTTTGAAAAATAAAAAGTTATACCCATGTTATAAAAATTATAAATGGATGGAAAATAGATCATTATAAAAATTAATATGATATAAGTTTCAAATATCTACCTAAAATATTAATTGGAAATGTTTTTAGGTTATTTTTTCACTTATCATTTTAGTTTCTCCCCCAGTTAACCTATTTTAACCTTAATCACAATAATTAATTTTTACTCTTTTTTCTGTTAATTATGAAAATAATTATGTTGAAATTATTATATAATATTAATTTTTATAATTCTAAATATTCAGTAAAATTTTCTTAATTAATTTGTTTGAGGTGACATAATTAAATTTAAAATTAAACTCGCCGATGGGATGAAAAAATGGGTTTCCAAAGAGAAAATTTATATAATTATAAAACATCTTAATATACAAATCCAATTTTAAAATGATTATATTGAACTAAATTAGATTAAGTATAACATTATTGAACTAATTTTACTTTATAACCAATTTAATATAAAATATAACTTTGTACATGATTTAAATGAAAATGATATTTTCAATAATAACAAATATTTTTCACTATTCGTTTAAAAATTCACATTTACATAAAAAATCAAAAAATTCACACTAAGCTAATTTTTATATATTAATTCTAAAAATAATTTTTAATTGATAAAATATGTTTTCTAGAAGAAAAATAAATTAATTATTATTATTTATTAAAAAAGAGTACAAATCAGTTTTCTAGAAAAATGTATTTCCAAAGAATATAAAGAATATACAAAAAATTAAGTACTTATTTATCAAAAAAGTTTATTTATCTAAAACCATAATACAGATTTGTTTTATTCTTTTTATATCTATTCATATCTCTATTTTTAATGGAATGGTTATAACAATCTTGTTTAAATAATAATATAAATACTATATAATGGTTCGTTAAAACACGGTGTTACGTATAACACAAGAAATCAAAAAAAATTAAATTTATTTGAAAATAATATTTCATAAATTCTCTGGGTGTTATAGGTGGTCCATGATGGGATTTTTCTTATCATCCACGACCAAATATACCTCACCACACCATCATTGAGGTTGTGATAAAACCAAATAGCCGAAATCTTTGTACCGGGCTATAGTCAGTACACATGGCATCTCATCTAGGTGAATCAACCACAACCGCGATGGATGAAAGAAGGCTTGGTGGAAATGGATTCATGTTTTTGAGACAACCATAATGCACCTAATATTACTCAAGTGGTTAATATATCTATGTGTAATAGTAATGAGAGGTATTATTACATATATTGAGTTAGTTTCCTTAAATTAAAATGATTATTCTTTCCAAATCAGCTCAAATTCAAGATATATCTTGTTCTAGGATGTGGTTTGGGAATTCATATCTTATAAATAAGTGAACTACGATGATTAACTTCTTCATTATTGTTCTACATATCAATATATTCTTGATTAGACTAGATCTATTCTTTTCTCATCATTTTTTTGAAGGAAATGATGTTCTATTTTCTACAGGGATATGTGTATCTATCATATGGCTTATACATTGTAATTAATTGAGTTCTTATAATTCTATTTGGTTTTTATTAATTAATTTTATTATTTGAAATCGATAATAGGTGGATTTGATCTTTGATTACGATGTAAATGTTTTTTAAAAAAGTTGTTTTTTTAAATGTATTCATTCACGTCATATGTATTTCTAAATTCATTAAAAGATTTATTTGATATGGAAGTGAATTTTTAAGAATGGAAGCACTGTGGTATTTCTATAGAAACGTTTTTATGAGAATTTGGGACTGGAATTCAAATATTATTTTCATTGGAAAATGTTTGTTAAATATATACTTGGTTTCCTGAATGGTATGGAATTATAATATCACATTAGGAATACCTTGGTTTTTGACACATAACTAGACATTTGAAAACCCTAGTTTAGTGAGATATTACTTGTGTATGTTCTCATGATTCCATAGAGCTAATGAGTATCCATTATTATGGAACTAAGGATCACTAAGTTATGATTCACTTATGTTGTCTACTATATCTTATTTGTTTGATTTATGCACACCCACATGTCGTTTACTTACTTTTAGTGCTTTGAGGATACATTAGATTCATATATAATTGATATGATTACATTACAACATGATAAGGATATTGATGCTTAAAACCTTTATTATTCATACTTTAATGCCTCGTGGATAAACTATATGTTATATACATGTTTTTTTTAATATATCATGTATCTGAAAAGAAAAACAAATAATTATGTTAGGTTGTAAAATGTTTTATTTTGAATTTTTTTTTCAAATATATTTTATATAATAACTAACTGATTCAGATATAATGAAATTTTATAGATTCTTGGTGGTATCATACAATGCTTAATTATAACATCCTACACATTCTTTTGGTTGTTGGTAGCCTTGGTTTTTTAGGATATTGATAATGGGAACAACATCATGTATATGATAACTCTATGATAACATGTTTTCTTTAGAGTGGGTTGGGATGGTGGTGACATACAGTCACATGTAGATGGACTTATGGGTTTCTTCAAATTCAGTTTTAATGTATATTTAGTTTTTTTATCTAGACCTTTTCATCTATTTTTTGGATTTTAACTTTAAGGTATGATTATTTTATATATAATTTATTTACTTTTATTGTTTTTATCTTGTCACTTGTCTATTGAGAGTGAACTTATCCTATGTTTCCTTATATGATACCAAGGTGTAGGTCACTCGCTCTTGGAAATTTGGAATGTAACATCCCAAACCATCTAGAATTAAGTCGGTGCATTACTTATTACATTCTAATTCTTAAAAGGAATTAAATCCAGAAGGAATGATCAGTTTAGTAGTCTTGAACAAACTAGATACATAGATGTAATTCAAATTACATTGGGAATGGTAACAAATTACAATACCTAACAAAAACTAAAAATTGCATCAACTAAAACTCAATAAATGATCTCCTCTTAATAACCTATTGGAGGTAAATAAATATAACGGGTGAGATCAAATTAACAGAAATGGTTACAAAATATAGGATGGATGAATCACTAATTATTTAATAATAAACAAATATGGCATGCTGTATAAAATAAAAATACAAGCCATTAATAAACTAAGAGAGAGCCTGTATCCATAGATTTTTTCATAGTGATAACCTCATGGATAATAATAACTAAAATCGAGTAAATATAATGCTTATAATTTAAACATCATGTAATTGTCACATGATACCATTATACCATCGAAATGGTTTAAGTCTGTCGGTAGAAACCTGTCTGATTTTTGGAAACAAACTCGAAGGGTTTGTTTCCAAGTGATTGAATAGTGAGACCTCTCAATGCATCGAGGGGATATAGTTGGCACCACCCATCACTGCATATCCAAATTATTATTTATTCCTTGATTTCATACAAGAGAAATATTCCATTTCAATATCTGTATTGAGTAGAGTATACAAATTCATTATTATTTCCACAGTTAAATAAATATTCCAATTAAACACCATATGTAAAATGGTATACAATTTCGAAAATAAACATATCCATTATATGAGAGTGTAGATATTTAATAGAAATATAATTTCAAATGAATATTAATCTCAAATGGGCATTAGGTACACCACATAAGCATTATTAGGTGCACAATACAAAGTAATTCACGATGAAATGGAAGTTGATACAAAGACCATTACTACAATGTACTGAATCAAATCATATGATCAAAACATAATAAACATCAAGTGAATCAATTAATTCCATGAATATAAATGTAAAAATGATATTATATGACAAATGTTAGTACGCGTACACCACATAAAATAAATAAGTGGCCAATAATGGAATTCTCACAAAAATGAAAGTGACATGAGAAAACCCCTTGCAAACATTTTCTCATGGTAACAGGTGTTATTGTGAGGTTTTAATGAGAGGTAAAGGGTAATCCTATTATTGAAATATCAAATGTGCAGTATGGGGAGGTTCAAAACCATAGCTCATAATTTTTAATTAAAAATAAAAGGGCACAACATAAGGGGAATTCATGAAGAAAAGTGAGAGAGAGAATCCCTTAGCTCATGCTTGAGGGTGTTCTTGATTGTTCTTAATGACCTGAATAATCAAATTTAGCTTCATAAATTAATAATTTATGAACCTAATATAAAATTTATTTTGTATGGTATAACCTTATTAGGTTCATTAGTGGACATTTTTATGGGTTTAAGAGGTTCAATTTTATTATTTTGGAAGCATTTTCTCCATTGGTTTTCATGATCTGTTCACTTGTATTCACGAATGGAAGTTATTTTTGAAATGATGTTAATCATCTATAATTGTTAATATATATTATTCGTGACATTAACGAGATATAAATTATCCTATAATGGGTTTGGTTATATTCCATGAGGATGTATCATTCGATAAGTTAATGATAAACCCTTAAATTCAGTTTGGCTCTTTTTTGTACAATGAACATGTTTTGTGTTATAATTCCATGTT
This sequence comes from Viscum album, assembly GCA_963277665.1. NCBI lineage: Eukaryota > Viridiplantae > Streptophyta > Magnoliopsida > Santalales > Viscaceae > Viscum > Viscum album. Next base: position 1,134,845,953 of record OY728155.1, on the reverse strand, counting down.
ATGAGTTTGTAAGGATTCTAGAACATTGTATAAGATAAAATAAATATATAATGATTGGGTTCGACCGTTAAAAGGGTTTCATGAAATGTTTTTATGATAGTATGGAAAATTGAAAACTCATATTCCCTAAGTGTGTTAAATTAACACAACTCAAACAGTGTGTTCATTTATAGTATATAGAGAGGGGAAAAAGAGAGATTATAACAAAATATTCCATTAGCATAATGAATATTCAGAACATATATGGTACTGGAATTATCATGACATTTTGATGATGTGAGGTGATAATAGGGAACAAAATAATGGATCTTGTAAAAAATTGAAATAAAAAGGATGAGAGGTTCAACTCTTGAGTACTCCACCCTGAGAATCTCTTTAAAGAATTTGTTTTTGGCCTTCTGGAGATACCATCAAGACTTGGATGTCGGGAGAGGGCATGGAAAGAGTATTTGATATAATTTAGGAATGTCTTTAATCTAAAGTGGTGTGGGAGGTAGAGAGGGTGAGGGTGGTTTATATAGTTGAGGGGAAAAGGGATTTTACATTATTATAATCATTACTTTAATATTTTTTCTCAATACTATGAATAGTCTTGATTCATGTGATCCAATATAGTAATATTGGCATGTGATTTTGAACCAAGTGGCCTTACATCACCGGTGATCACATAAATACTATATTTAACGGATAATTTTTATATATGGTATTTTACCGTATTTCACTATTCATAAAACATTCAAGGATTTTAGAAAAATCCCAAAAATTCACCCAACCTATTTTTCGACGTGTATATTTCAGAAATGAACTCCATTTTTGAAAAAAAAATCTACATATTATTAATCTAATTATTCAATAAAATCATTGTTAATTTGAAGAACATCAATTTTAAACGTATATTTAGTTTTATATCACAGTGAAAAATTAATCAAGATATCATTATCTTATTACCTTTTGAAAATAAAATATTATCATTATTTACTATTCATAAGGGTTATATTACTATTGATATTATTATTCTTATGGGTATGCTATTATTCAACAAAAATACTGTTTTTTCAATCAGACTCCATATGACATACTGGCCAAAACTCTAGAGGACCCTTTTTCAAAATTCTAAACATAAAAGTTGAAATTTTATGTTTAATGGATTGGTTATGACTATCTCCAAAAAAACCAATTGTTTTTTCAAAGAAACACAGTGATTTATGAAATATAGGCTATGAAAAAAATGTATTTAAGAGAAGCATACCATAAAATGATTGGGGTGTTATATTATTCCCTCCTTTGGAAATTGCATCCTTGAAATTTTTTATTTTTATTGGACCCTAAATATTTGTGGGTGGTTTTTCTTCATAACATCCTTTGGTTCCCATGTATCTTCGTCCACCATATGGTTCCTCTAAAAAACATTTACTATACGAGTATTCTGATTTCTCAGTACTTCCTCCATTGTGTCATAAATATTGATTGTTTTTTCACAGTAAGTCAAATTAGGTTCAAGCTCTATCTGTTCATAGGTGAGTAAATGCATTGGGTCTGAAATGTATTTCTTCAACATTGACATTTGTAACACATCATGATCTTTGGAGAGACTTGGTGGCATTTCTAAACAGTATGATACATCTACTATTATTTCTAAAAATCAAATGTTCTAATGTACCCCGGGCTTAGTTTTCATTTCTTGCCAATCCATAAGACTCCAATCGATCGAGATACATTCTTAAAGACATGATCTCCCCCTTGTAATTCCAAACCCTTTCTCCAGTTATCATCAAAACTCTTATAAATACTTTGGGATGCTTTGATATGGTCTTGAATTGTATTTACCTATTCCATGGTCTCTTTAATAGGTTATGGGCTATAAGTTTCCCCTCACTAACTTCATCCCCAAAAGTTGGAGTTTGACATATCATTATATATAATGCTTTATATTGATCCATTTGAATACAAGAATAGAAAAAATGGTTATACCCAAATTCCATAAAAGACAGGTATTAATCCAACGTACCTTGAAAGTCAAGAGAGCATGATCTCAACATGTCTTCTAGTTTTTGAATAGTCCTTTTAGACTGTCTGTCAGTTTGGGGGTGATAAGAATTACTCATATGAATCTCAGTATCCAAAGTCTTCTGGATACTTTTCAAAAAAAAAAATGTAAACTGGGGTTCTTGATCAGAAACAATTGATAGAGGTTCACCATGATGTATCACAAAATAATTAATATCAAGTCTTTATATGTTCTCAAGTGGTAAATCCTATCTTATAGAGATGAAATGTGTTGATTTTTTAAGATGATCGACAATTACCCATATTTCATCATTCCTTCTAGGTGTCCTTAGTATTTTGGTGAAACAATACATCATAATGTCATCCCACATCCATATAGGAATACATAGAGGCTGCATCATCCCTCTAGATGTTATCTCCCTTCCATTACTTGATGACAAACTAAACACCATAACACGTAGTCAGAAATTTCTCATTTCATATTATCCCACCAATAATGTTCCTTCAGATATCTATACAACATTCTGCTTCTAGGGTGTATATAGAAATTTGAGCTATGATAATATTCTAATAGTTACCCTTTTAGCTCAGGTACTGATAGAATGCATAACCTCTTCCCAGATTTCAGAACTCCATCTTGATACAAAAATTCTACCAATCTCCCATCCTTAACACCATTAAATTTCATGTTAAAATTCTCATCATCAGTTTGAGATCTTTTTATCATCTCTAGTAATGATGGTTTAACAATCATTTGAAAGAAGAAAGTTGTTTACCCTTCATTAACAATTCCCATATCCATATTTAGTATACCCATGAATATAGGATCTCTCTAAATCCTCATTTGGTTCAGGAGTTCATAATCTTTCCTATTTAATGCATCATACACCTAATTTTCCTTTCTGTAGTTCTAGTTTATTGAATAATCATAATCATTGAGTAACTCGAGCCATACACTTATCCTCATGTTGAGTTCTTTTTTTTGTAAAAATTTATTTCAAACTCTTTTGATCCTTGTATATCTCAAAGTTTTCACTATTAATATTATGTGTACATATTTTCAGAGAAAATATTGTGGTTTCTAACTAAAGATCATGAGTTTGGTAATTTTTCTCATTTTTCCTCAACTGGCTTGATGCATAAGCAATAACCTTATAATTTTGCATAAGGACGCAACCCAGTCCATTCTATGATGCATCACTATATATCACAAATCCATCATTTCCCATTGTAAGATTCAAAATTGGAGCATTGAACAATATCTTTTCTATTCTTCAAAGCATTATGTACATTCACTATTCCATACAAACTTAACCCCTTTATGTGTGAGCTTGGTTAGCAGGTTAGCCAGTTGGGAGAAAATATGAACAAAATGCTGATAGTAACCTACTAAGACAAAAAAAACTACAAACCTCAGTTATGTTTATTGTTGTGGGCAATTCTTGGATTGTCTATTTCATCAAATGATCTACTATGATTCCATCCTTAGAGACAATATAGACATGAAAATAAATGGATTGAAGCCATATTTTACACTTTCTAAACTTCCCATATAATTCATTTCTTTTAAGAGTTTTTAAAATAATCCTCAAGAGATTATCATGGCCTTCATAGATTTTGGAAAATACTAGGATATCATTGATAAATACTGCAAAAAAATTATCAATATATTCCTTGAAAACACTATTCATTAGATCCATTAAAATAGAGGCTTCATTAGTTAGCAAAAAAGGAATTACTGTAATATCCTAATGCTCATACATGGTTCAAAATGTTTTATTAGGAATTTCATCCTTCCTCGCATGCAACTTATGATATTCGAATCGAAGTTAAATATTCAAAAAATATTGGGATCCCTAAAGTTGTTCAAATAAATAATTATTTTTTGGAAGATGATTCTTATTTATTATTGTAATAACATTGATTTCTCTATAATCTGTGTATAACCTCAGGGATCCATCTTTCTTCTTGATAAAGAGGATATGAGATCCCCATACAGAAACACTAGGTCAAATAAATACCATATCACTGAATTCCTCTAGTAGTTTCATTAACTCCACTAATTCCATAGTGGCCATTCAATAGGTATTCATTGATATTGGTCTTTCCCTAGGAATTTAATCTGTAGAGAACTCAACTTCCTGCTCTAGATGATGTCTCTGAAAATCCTCTAGAAGTAGATCAATGTACTCTTACATTATATGCAAGTCTTCAATTTGATGACTTATTTCCTCACCCATAGATATTATGTTCTCTTCTTCTATAATAATTTAATTCTTTAGAGCTATTGGGGGTGGATCTAGATAAAAATCATATGGAGACGTTTCTTCTCTATAGATAAATGATTTTACACCATTTTAAAAATTTGAAACTTCCTTTTTCTTGTAATAAATCTTTTCATCACTGTTTTAAATCCAATTTATAAATAGAATTATATCAAAGTCAATCATTGTTATAATGATAAGTTTAGAAACTAAAGCACATTAATGTGTCATGAGGGGGACTGATTGACATTCCTTTGTTGCAATAACACATCCCCTGAGAGTTTTGACTGACAACTCTTTTATTAAATCAAATTGGACATGTACAATTTTCTGGGAAAACTAGTAAGATATAAATGATTTTGATGGTAAAAAATCAAATAAATCATTGGATATGTCTGAGGAAACAATTAATGTACCTTCCACAACATCCTTAGGAACATCATCCTTTGTAGTTGAAATCGCATAATCTCTCCCTATCTCTCACGAGCCTTTCTATGACACATTTCCTTAGCGATTGAGAAGTTCATTTTCATAGTGTTCTATCTCTCTACTATTATATCATTGAACATCATTGGATTATATATTCCCAATGAATTCATTAGATTGATGGCCATTTTCTCCACAGATGTAGCAAACTCCCATGCCTTTCAAGAATTTCCCGGGATGATTTTTGCACAGTTCTCACATAATGGGAAATGATTCGTTTGCTTGTTCATTTTGGATCTTTAAATTTTCCATGGTTATCAGAGTACTTATTCTAATCATGGATTCCCCTAAAAGAATTTGATCAAGAAAATTCATTCCCTATTTTGATGGCACATAATACAATTTCATCATATGTTTAAAATGTTTGAGAATCAAGTTCCCTTCAAATACATGGATTAAGACATTCAAATAAATTATCAATATTGTTTTCCGAGTTAGGTATATAATATATGGTATACCTAGCTTGTCATGTGGAGATAGCCTCATACTCTACAACACTGTCTTCTTCCCATTGCATTATGCAAATGAATTTTCTCTTCATTTTGGTTCATTTATCACGAGGTGAATATTTGTTGAAGAATTTTCCATTAAATGTCATCCATTAAATATATTAAATTTCTTCTTCCACTGTGGTATTCTCGATCAAGGACCACTATTGATCGGTTTTTCCCTTGAGAAAATATAATGCCAACACTACCTTCTCATTTTCATTGCATCTTAATGCCATGATTATATTTTCAAGGCACATGATCCTCTTTTTAGCTACCACTGGATTTGTAGTCCCACTAAAAGATGGGGGCTTCTACCACATGAAATGATACAACATAGGTGTAGCATGGTTATTCATCATAACCTGAGTATGTTTTCCCAATATGGTCATCATCTGATCCTCTCCAACATTGACTATGTGTTGAGTCAATAAGGTTTTCCTTATGACGTTTTCCATTCCTTCTTGTTTTGAAAATCACAAACACCTTATCTTTAAGAAAATCGCTTTTATAAGGAAAAATTATTTTATAAGGAAAAACACTTTTTTAAGAAAAATTATCCTTATCATATTTTCATCCATATTTTTCTTATGTATAAGATTCAGATTTATTTCTATTTTCTCGGAATTGTTTGAAACATTGTTATGAAGTATTCTGTTTTAGGATCTGAATTCTGGATAAGAACTGTAATAGAGTTTCTCTCCGAAATCCAGATGAGAACTGTGATAAAGTCTCATTTTGAATTCCGAATACGAACTCTGATTATGTTCTACTCCAGATTCAGGAAACGAATCATTATGAAGTTCGACAACTAATTCTCATTACAAATTCTGATGATGAATTCTCATTATGAATTCTGATGACGAATTCTCATTAAAAATTCTGATGAGGAATTCTAACTACGAATTCTGATGATGAATTCTCATTACGAATTCTGATGATGAATTCTCATTATGAATTGTGATGAGGAATTATCACTTTGAATTCTGATGGCGAATTCTTATTCCGAATTCTCATTCCGAATTCACCTATTAAACAGAATCTGATCATCTTTGTTTTATACACTCCAAATTTATTTAGACTCCGAAAATTATTTTTGGTTAGACTCTGAACTTTCATTTTGCTTACGTTGTTATAATCTGTATACTCTTTAATATTTTTTCTCTCACTCTGAACATTCACTCCGAATATTCACTCAGAACTTTTTAAGACTTAAAACGATGTCGTACATTCTGTTTCACTTATTTTGTTATAAAATGATGTCGTCTATTCTGTTATAAACTAACTATTGGTTAAGTTATACGTGTGCAGGTCCCTCTGACTTTTAAGGAAAATATGCCCATTGGAAAGGAGGCTGACCTTGCCTATAAATAGGATCTTTTTTGAAAGAGCTCGATGATGTACTGATGACTGATGAATGAATTCTTCGACGTTGTGCATACTTGCTGTTGAAGTGATTTCTAGAGAGAGAGGCTCTTATTAACTCTCAAAGCTTAATGTGACTCCGAATGTTGGTGATTACATTTGAGGACTTCCGGGGATATAAAGACAGAGGTTTCCAACACCTTGAAGTTGAGGGCTTCCTTGCTGAGGAAGACCGAGGTTTCCAACTACCTTGAAGTTGAGGTATTGCGGGGATAGCAAGACAGAGACTCCGATCTTCGTATCGAGGGCTTACCCTAGGGTAGGTAGGACAGACTTGCTTGAAAGTATAAATCAAGAGACCTTTATCCAAGGTTTTTGGATACCCTTCTCTTTGGGTTAAAAGACTTATATCTTGTTACTTGTAGTTTTACTACCAGTTTGATTCCGCTGCATTTTTTATTTTAAGGAAATTATAACTTACTTATACTTCCTTACTTGTACTCTGTTTCATTTAGATTCTATACGCTTTAAGGTAGAATCTCATATTGTAATCTTTTGTTAAGTTTCAATTTCCAGAACCATATATCCGGAACCCACTTTTGGAATCTCTTTCCATGTTTTCATTTGGTGTTAGAGGTGTTGTGAATTTTCTTAGTTTAATCCTTGTTAAACATAGCCCTTTCATTTGCTTAAGGAAAACATAGTTAATCGTAACTAATATTAAAGGTTCCAAAGGAATTTTTAAATTGTAAAATTCACCCCCCCTCTTGTATATTGAGCATCTACATCATTATTTCGATCCTACAATTGATATCATAGGAGGTCTCTGAAATACTTGTACTCACGTATAAGTTTTTCTTTCTCACTTTATCATTCCGAACATTCCCTTTCAGAACTTTCTCATTCCGAACTTTGTTATTACGATTTTTTTTCTACTAACATGTTTGTTTGCCAAAGGTTTTTAAGTATGTCAGGAATTGATGTTGGTTCTATTGATAATATTAATACTTCAAGACCACCAATCATTGATGGTAATGACTATGAGTACTGGAGAGATCGAATGAAGACTTGTTTTATCAATACTGGAGTGGACAATTTTTTTATGCTTACAAGAGATTATAAAATTCCTGATAAGGAAGTTAGAACTTTTACTAACTAGGAAAATCAAGAGTATCAACTCAATTATAAGGTAAGCAATACCTTACTTTGTTCAATGACCAGAAATATATATATCCAAATTTCATCTTGTGAAGCTGCTAATTGTATCTGGAAGAAGTTAGAGGTTACACACATTGAAACATCTATGGTGATTGAGACTAAGAGAGCTATGCTTAGATCTGAATATCATGGCTTCAATTTTCCTTATGGAGAACCAATATGTAAATTTCAATAGAGATTTATGACTATCGTCAACAGCCTACAGTCTATGGGAGAAAAAGGGTTAGATGATGAATCACTTGTGGATAAGATAATTGATATCATGCCTAATGAGTGGGAATCCAAAAGAACTGCTATAGATGAGAACATGAAGGTCACTCAAATTTCTCTTGAGGAGTTATTTGGAACTCTTCTACAACATGAAACCAGAATGAAGAGAGACGCTGACAACAACAAAAAGAAAAATGGTAATGGTAATGTTTCTTTTACAACAACATCAAATCATATGAAAGATAAGACTCCTGAGAGAGTAACCAGATCCAAGTCTATGAAGATGGTAGTTCAATCAGATTCTAGTGAGAGTGAAATATCAGAAAATGAATTAGCATTTCTTGCTAGAATGAAAAATAATATAGCTGGCCAGAGAAATTTCCAATCCAAGTATAAGAAAAAGGACAGGAAAGATATGAATGATAGAGAAGTTACTTATTATGAATGCAAGAGAGATAGACATATTAGACCAGATTTCCCTTTCCTCAAAAATAAAGAAAGGAAAGAAATTCATTCAGAAAGGAACAGAAAGAAGTATTATAAAGCCAAAGCTAATAATGTTCTGAAAGCTAATGATACCTGGAGTGCCAGTGGTGGTGATTCTTCAGATGAATCTTCTGATTACGAATCTTCAGGACATAAGAATCTTGGTCTTATAGCCAGATTACCTATTGATAATCATTGTTTTATGGATAAGGTACGAAATGCTGAATCATTAACCAATGTTTCTTTAAATTCTAATGATAGTAAGTATTATAACTCTTCTGATGAAGAATCCTCTTCTGATGAAGAAAATAATTTACCTACTTATGAAGAAGTCTCTAGGTTTGATGAACTTTTGAAATTGAGAATTCCAAACTCAATAAGAAACTTGATAAGGAATACTATAGGTATTCTATTCTTACAAAAGAGATATCAGAACTTTCTAAAGATCATGATAAAAAAAATTCGGATTTTAAAAGTATTTCAAAAAATCTTGAGGAAGTAAGTTCTGAGAAGAAAAAACATCCTAAAGAATTAGAAAAAGTAATTTCTAAGAAAAATGTTTTTGAGCCAAGCTCTAGTTTTAAAACTAATGATTTTGAGGATAAAAACATGGTTATAAAACTCAAGTACGAAATTTTTTCCATAAAGAAGTGTTTGTCAAACTTTACCCATGGTAAGGAAAATTTTGATAAAATGTATTCCCAAATACGACCTTTAAGAAATAAATCCGGATTTGGTTATAACAATGCAAAACCAATTTTTACTAACAATTATTTTGTTCGTCAAAGTGACCCATTTTGTACCAAGTGTCAATATAGTGGTCATTGGGCAAAGAATTTTTCCTAAAAAACCCAATCCTTAGGTTTTCATAAACCTTATTTCTCAAAGACGATGTGGGTTCCTAAAATTTTGTTGTCTAGAAATCTCGGATCCATGAAATTTTGGATTCCGAAAGTCTAATTCTCTTCATAATTTCAGGAAAATAAAGAGAGTACCATCAATAATACATGGTACATAGATAGTGGATGTTCCCATCACATGACTAGTAACAAAATCTATTTTGAAAATATTATCAAAAAGAAAGGAGGAAAGGTAACTTTCAGAGATAATGATAAGGGTGAGATTGTTGGTATTGGTAATATTGTTCTTTTAGGTAAAACATTGATTTCAAATGTTCATTTTGTTAAGGGTCTTAAGCACAACCTCATTAGCATAAGTCAGTTATGTGATGAAGGTTACCTTGTGAATTTTAGGAATGATAAGTGCTTAGTTCAAAATTACAAGGAAGAATTTATTCTCTCAGCAAATAGGCATGAGAATGTTTACACCATAAACTTAGAAGACCTCAAGAGTCAATATTTACCTTGTCTAAGTGCAGTGGAAGATCATTCCTAGATATGGAATAGAAGACTAGGTCACTGTAACCTTAAAAACCTATGTAAACTCTCTAAAAAAACTAGTTAAGGATCTACCAGAGCATAGATTTTATTCTTCTAAAGTTTGTGATCCTTGTCAATATGGAAAGCACCACAAATATTGTTTTAAATGAATTGGTGAAGTCTCGACAACCGATGCATTACAGTTAGTGGACATGGATATTTTTGGTCCACCACAAACTGGAAGTATTGGAGTCAAATACTATGTCTTTATTCTAGTTGATGATTACACTAGATTTACTTGGGTATATTTTCTAGAAAAGAAGTCTGAAGCTTTTTCTTATTTCAAATATTTTAGAGCTCAAGTGAAAAATGAGAAAAACCTTCCTTTGAAAACTATTCATAGTGATCATGGAGGAGAATTTCAAAATTCTGATTTTGAAACTTTTTGTAGTAAAAAAGGTATTACTAACAATTTCCCAGCACCTAGAACTCCTCAGCAGAATGGTGTAGTTGAAAGAAGAAATAGAATTCTTCAAGTGATAACTAGAACCATGTTGAGCGAATATTATATAGCTAGACATTTCTGGGCTGAAGCTGTAAGTACTTCTTGCTATACTATAAATCGAGTTTTGATTAGACCATTTCTTAATAAAACTCCTTATGAGTTATGGAAAGGTAGAAAACCAAAACTATCCAACTTCAAGGTTTTTGGTTGCAAAGTATTCATTCTGAATACTAATGATAATCTACATAAATTTGCACCAAAATCTGATAAAGTGATTTTCTTAGGTTACTCCACAACTTCTACGGCTTATATAGTTTTTAATAAAAATACTTGTACTGTTGAAGAAACAATACATGTAAAATATGATGAGTCTGATCCTTTTATTTTTAAACCATCCCATCCTACATCCTCGGATGTGTTTTCAAAAACTGATTGTCAAACTTCGACAGAAGAACCTTCTGATAAGGAAAATGTTCAAGAAGATAATTTTGAAACATTTACCCCAGAAGACTTTCTACCCTATGTTGATGAACAGGATTTTCAAAACCCAAATCAGGTGTTTCTTAAGAATCATCCTAGTGATAGTATCATTGGTGATGTAAATCAACCTATAAGTACTATAGGTTCCTTAAGAAATGAAGTAGAACATCTATCATTTCTTTCCCAAATAGAACCTAAAAGCACCGATGATGCTTTAGGTGACGATGATTGGATCAAAGCCATGAATGATGAACTAAATGAATTGGAAAGGAATAAAGTCTCGACCATGGTTGAAAGACCTATGGAGACTTCTGTTATTGGAGTAAAATGGGTTTTCAAAATTAATTGTGATGAAAATGGAGTCATAGTAAGAAATAAAGATAGACTTGTTGCTAAAGGTTATAATCAGCAAGAGGGAATAGACTATGAAGAATCCTATGCTCCAGTAGCCAGAATTGAATCTATTCATATTCTACTTGCCTTTTCAGCATTCTTTAATATTAAACTATTTCAAATGGATGTGAAATGTGCTTTTCTTAATGGTTATGTTCAAGAGGAAGTTTTTTTTGAACAACCTCCTGGCATTGAAGATACAAAACATCCTGATTATGTTTTTAGACTTACTAATGCTCTGTATGGCCTTAAACAAGCCCCACGAGCATTGAATGATAGACTCACTGGATTTTTTCTTCAAAATAACTATGTTAAGGGAAATGCATATCCAACCCTTTTTGTAAAGAAAGATAAGAAAAATGTTTTGATTGTTCAAATTTATGTTGATGACATCATATTTGGTTCAACTTAGCAATCTTTGAACGACTCTTTTGCAAGTCTAATAAAATCTGAGTTTGAAATGAGAATGATGGGTGAGTTAATTTTTTTCCTTGGTTTTCAGATTTCTCAAAAACCAGAAGGAACCTACATATCTCAACATATGTATATTAAATATCTTCTTAAAAATTATGGTTATGACAACACAAAGAGTATAAGTACTCCTATTGGTACCTCAAACTCTTTAGATATTGATGAATCTGGGAAACCAGTAGATCAAACATCCTCTAGAGGTATGATAGAAAGTCTACTAAACTTAACAGCTAGTCAACCAGACATAATGTTTTCAGTATGCTAATGTGCAAGATATCAATCCAATCCTAAGTAATCTCACTTAAAGGCAGTAAAAAAATTTTTTTCTACCTTATGGAAACCATGGATCTAGGATTATTTTATACTTCTGGAAAAGATTTTATCCTAAAAATATTTTCTTGATGTTGACTTTGGTGGATGTAGAATGGATAGAAAAAGTAAAACTGGAACTTGTCATTTCTTAGGGGATTCATTAGTTTCTTGGTCTTGCAAGAAGCAACATTCTATAACACTCTCCACTACTAAAGCTGAATATGTAGCTGCTGGAAGTTGTTGTGATCAAGTGTTATGGATGCAACACACACTAATATACTGTGGCTTGAGTTTTACTAAAACTCAAATTTTGTGTGATAACACAAGGGCCATTGCCCTTAGTAAGAACCCTGAACATCACTCTCGTGCAAAACACATAGATATTAGGCATCACTTTCTTAGGGATCACAAACATAAAAGAGATATTATTCTTCAGTTTATCGAAACGCAAGATCAACTTGCTGATATTTTCAAAAAATCTATGCCTTCTGATAGATTTTAATACATTAAACAGAAGTTAGGAATGATAACCATAAGGTAATCCTTCTTAATTAACTTTCTATTGAAAAAAGTCTCCTTACAACAATAAACTCCTTTTCATAGGGGGAGTAAATTTGATTAATAGAGTAACTACATTTTTCAATGTTAGTTTGTCAAACTATTCAGAAATAATATTCCAGAATGGGAATTTCTAGAACTAAAATTTTCCAGAATGGGTATTTTCGTATAGAAAACTTCTTGAATGGAAATTTTCATATTGAAAACTTCCGAAATGGAAAATTTCATACTGGTATTTTCATAACGGGATTTTCATACCGAATCATTCATAAAGAGTTTTTCGTTTTCAAATTTTGTAATGAATTTTTCGTATTGAGTTTTCCGTACTGAGTTTGTTTTTCATAGTGAGTTTTGCGAACTTTGTCTTTTCGTAGTAATGATTTTTTTAGTTTTCTTAAGAATGTTACCAATTACAAATAGTCTTCCTAAGAAAATCCGAAAGGTATGATTTCCTTGCTCAAGTTTTCGTAGTCATACATTACTTGCTGGAATTTTATTATATTTTGTTTTCGGATTATAATTTTCTAAAATCATTGTTTAAATAAAACCTCAAAAGATCGGATTCATGTTTTCATGAGAATTGGTTTCCGACCGTCCGATCTGATCTCAGCTTGTCACAACCGTTCGATCAACCATGGAAGATGAACGTTTTTCTTGTTGCCTATATAAAGGGGACCCCAAATAGTTTTCCCACATCGGTTTTCAAGCTCCAACGTCTCGAAGCTCTGCCTCACTGTTTTTAGACCGTGCCGAACTTTATCTTTCTCCATTCCGAAATTCTCAGAGTTCATCAGATCTGAATGTCTGTGGAAGTATCTTCTCAAGACATGTCTTCCTCTAAGCCGATTTCGAAGTGGTTGGTATATAGAAAAAGGTTGGTTCATCCTGACTTATTCAACAAGTATGATTCTCTTATATCCAAGAATATTAAGCTCAATGGATGGGATGATATTGTTGTGTCCAAGCCAGGAAATCAAGATGAAGTTTATTTAGATTTACTTATAGAATTCTATGAGATAGTTTCCTTCTTTAAGGGAAATGACAGGGAGAAGTTTTTGTTTAAGTCTTATGGAAAGACATATATACTTTCGTGTGTAAAGGCAGCTAGCTTGGTAGGGCTGACCTATGAAGGAGAAGCTGAGTTCATCTCTCATGTTTTGTCGGATTCAAATGGAAGCTTCGACAAGGAAAAGGCTTTGGAGACTCTCAGACTTTCAGATGATAAGGCTTCGAAGATTTCTTCTCTTTCTACAAATTTTTGGATTCTAGAATTATTGGTACAAGGTCTTATTGTACCGAGAAAGGGTGAAAAGGATGGTTTGAAGAGTATTGAGATATACATCCTTGATTTTTTTGATAAACCTGATGATGTTTAACCTGATGAAGCACATTCTCATTACTCTTGAGAATGTTAAGAAAGGGAATCTGAGAGCTCAGATCATAATGTATCCATCAATCCTCTCAAAGTTGATAGTCTGGTGCCTTGAGTCTTTCAAGAAGGCGTGCAATTCTAAGAAAAGAGTTTGCAAAATTATGCTGGTGAGTGATGGTACACTAAATAGGATGGATGTAGCCTTTTACAAGAAGACTAGTCAGTTTATTGATTTACCTGCTCAAGAAGAAACGGTTCCGAAAGTTGCTGATCCGGAATTCTCTAAGCCAGTAAGGAAGAGAAAGTTGAAAGAAGCTGAAGTTGAAGCAGATAATCCCAAGTCAAAGGAAGTTCATTCCGCACCTCCAAAACCAAATAAGAAGAAAGATTACCCAGATGAGGTAGTTTCTAAATGGAGGGAGATCAAAGAGAAGAGAGTGCAAGGGGAGCCTCAGTTTGGCATGGATCCTTCAGAGGCTAAGGCCTTGAAGGAAAGAACTGCAGATGAGCTAGAAAAACAAGTCAAAGAAAAGAAGCCTAAGAAGAAGTTGTCTGAAGCATAGGTAGCTCAGGCATTGTTGAAGTTCAATGAGATGGTTTCTGAAAATATTCCTCTTCCGATATCTTTTTCATTGGAATCTCTACCTCAGACTCCAGGAAGGTTCTTTGTTGCTCTGAAAGAGGAAGTAGCTAAGACTGTTGAGGATATAAAGCAGATTGAGCAAGTGGAATAAGAAGAAGTTGTTGCTCAAGGATGTGGTGAAACTGGAGATGTTTTAAACCAAGTAGATGATTATAAGGGGACACCTTCGGAACATTTATCCCTCCAAACATCAGAAGCTGAATCATATAAGCAAGTCACTCTAGCGATGGATGAGGAGATAGGAGAAGAAGAAGTTGCTTATCATGCAGAGGGAGAACAACTTCTACATGATATTACTCAAATGGAGAATGTAGACGTTGGTGCTTAGAAAGTTCCTGATGAGTAAGACAATTTTGTTCAAGTTTCTGATAGTGAAAAGTGAACTCCAGAACAGGACTCCATTCTGAAAAAGGACAAGGGAAAGCAACTTGTTGTTAATACCCCGAGCTCTGTGGTAGTAAAGAGAAGGGAAATTGGTGAATCTTATAAGAAGAAGGTTGAGCATTTTGAATAAGAATATTCTCCAAGAAATGTTTCGGATTCGTAGTCATCTTCGTTGGGGCATGAATTTGTTGTTCAGTATTTAAAGATGTTGTTAGGTACTATTCCGACTTTCTCAAGTATTGATTCAAGATGCCAGATGCTCCAACACGCTTTGATTTAGAAAACAGACTCTGTATCTATGGTTATGGACAAGTGTGTTTAAATAGAGGCTCAGTTCAAAACTTTCTTTGTCGGATATGAAGCCCACAAAAGATCTTGCAAGAGGATGACTAGTTGGGCAAGGAAGACTGTGGAAGAGATGAGGCTCTTTGATGAATTCCAAGACAATGTGAAGGATGCCTTTGAGATAGAAGATAGGAAGACAAATGAATATACATCATCCTTTGAAGAAAAGTTGACAGATGAGAAGACCTTCTGCATTCAAGAAGTCAGTGATCTGAATGGGAAGCTGAATTCTGTTTCTCAAAACTGGATGTTTGAAAGGGATCATCGGATTGAGTTTGAAGAGAAATTGAAGGCTCATGATGAAAAGATTAAAGCTCAGGAAGAAAAGCTTAAAGCCCAGAAAGAAAAGATTTAAGCTCAAAGTGTAAGAATTTTTGTGTTAGAGAAGCAATCCAAGGAAGACCATAAACACATGAAGAAGATAAATACTATTCTTAAGGGTCTCATGGCGAAAGAAAAAGATCTAAAATAGACAGATCCGATCTTTTTTTGTATGTAAATTTCTTTGTTGATGAGATTTTTCAAACATAATGAAAATTTGTGCTTGCTCGTTTCTTTTGTTGTTGCTACTAATTGTTTTTCATGTACTTTGTTATATTTTCGATTTCCTTGAATTCTTTTTGAAAATCACAAAGGAGGAGAAGGAAAAGAACCCTAATAAAAGGGAAAAAGAATCTTAACAAAGGGTGAGAAGGAAGAAAAACTCTAATAAGAGTTTATCTAGGGGGGGGGGGTTTCATTAAAGAAGACTTTCTTATTCTTAATGAAATTTCATTCCAGAAATCTAGAATACGATCCTTAGAGTTTCAATGCCTAAGGGGGAGTTAGTCATATTCATCAATATCCTTAAATCAAAGGGAGATAAGCCTTAATGTTTTTCTTTCTTCTTTGAATTTCTTTTTCATAATGATGTTTGTGCTTTCCAAAAAGGGGGAGATTGTTGATTTTATAAGGTTTTCTTTATGACTTTTCCATTCATTCTTGTTTTGAAAATCAAAAACACCTTATCTTTAAGAAAATTGATTTTATAAGGAAAATTGGTTTTATAAGGAAAATTGCTTTTGTAAGAAAAATTATCCTTATCATATTTTCATCCATGTTTTTTTTAAGTATAAGATTCGGATTTATTTCTATTTTCTTGGAATTGATTGAATCTTTGATATGAAGTATTCTGTTTTAGGATCTAAATTTTGGATAAGAACTGTAGTAAGGTTTCACTCCAAAATCCAGATGAGAACTGTGATAAAGTCTCATTCCGAATTCCGGATACGAACTCTGATTAAGTTCTACACCAGATTCAGGATATGAATCCTTATGACGTTTGATAATGAATTCTCATTACGAATTCTGATGTTGAATTCTCATTATGAATTCTAATGACGAATTCTCATTACGAATTCTAATGAGGAATTCTCAGTATGAATTCTGATGATGAATTCTCATTACAAATTCTGATGATGAATTCTCATTACGAATTCTGATGAGTAATTCTCACTATGAATTCTGAAGAAGAATTCTCATTCTGAATTCACCTATTAAACAAAATCTGATCATCTTTGTTTTATACACTCCAAATTCATTTAGACTCTGAAAATTATTTTTGGTTAGACTCTGAACCTTCATTTTTATTATGTTGTTATAATTTGTCTACTCTTTAATATTTTTTCTCTCACTCCGAATATTCACTCCGAACTTTTTAAGAATTAAAACGATATCGTACATTCTATTTAACTTATTTTTTTATAAAAAGATGTCGCATATTCTGTTATAAACTAACCGTTGGTTAAGTTACACGTGTACAGGTCCCTCCGACTTTTAAGGAAAATATGACCATTGGAAAGGAGGCTGACCTTGCCTATAAATAAGAGCTTATTTGAAAGAGCTCGATGATGTACTGATGACTGATCAATGACTTCTTCGACATTGTGTATACTTGATGTTGAAGTGATTTCTAGAGAGAGAGGCTCTTAATACCTCTCAAAGCTTCGTGCGACTCCGAATGTTGGTGATTACATTCGAGGACTTCCGGGGATAGGAAGACAGAGGTTTCCAACACCTTGAAGTTGAGGGCTTCCTTGCTGAAGAAAAACAGAGGTTTCCAACTACCTTGAAATTGAGGGCTTGCGGGGATAGAAAGACAGAGACTCCGATCTTCGTATCGAGGGCTTACCCTAGTGTAGGTAAGATAGACTTTCTTGAAAGTATAAATCAGGAGTCCTTTATCCAAGGTTGTTGGATACCCTTCTCTTTTGGTTAAAAGACTTATATCTTGTTACTTGTAGTTTTACTAATTTTTTGATTCCACTGCATTTTTTATTTTAAGGAAAGTATAACTTACTTATACTTCCTTACTTGTACTTTGTTTCATTTAGATTCTATACGCTTTAAGGTAGAATCTAATATTTTAATCTTTTGTTAAGTTTCAATTTTTGGAACCATATTTCTGGTACCCACTTCAGAATCTCTTTCCAAGTTTTCATTTGGTGTTAGAGGTGTTGTGAATTTTCTTAGTTTAATCCTTGTTAAACTTAGTCCTTTCATTTTCTTAAGGAAAAAATAGTTAATCGTAACTAACTTTAATGGTTCCAAAGAAATTTTTAAAGTGTACAATTCACCCCCCCCCCTCTTGTATATTGAGCATCTACATCATTATTTATATCCTAAACTATGTTAACTTTTTCAGTGGGGAAATACCTACATTGTCTATGAGTATTGATTCCCCTTATTCCATTAGGCTCCATTTCTAAATAATTTCCTACACTAGATTAGGTTATCAAACTTAAAGAAAAATGAAATTAACATATATTGAAACTGTATGCATAGCTAATCTCATAATCATGGTTTCTTAGGGGAAACAATTTACATTAAAATATATCATAATGTCGTGAAATGAAAATGTGAATTATCCAAAGAATATCCCACAAGAGTGTCAATTAAAAGATTTTATAAAGGCTCGTTGTCATGTACAGGATACCCCAGGTAATGCTTGAAACTCTTTGTTGTATTTTTCACTCCTAGTTAAATATTTGCGAGAGCCACCTCTACCTCTATATATCTACATAAGGATGTAATTTCTAAAAATATAAATATAATACATTACTTAACAAAATTATTGGACGTTCTTTTATATTTTTCCACAAATACTACCTTAGGGATTTGTTCCCTAATCTATATATTCTAATCTAGTTTCCATGTTTTCTAATAAACATCCTCTGATATGAACTGTAACTCCCTGACCCCTCAAGACTTGAGATGGGGTATTAACTATTACATTGGAATGATTAAACGGAATTATATCCTAATGTAATGAAAATTTTAGTAGTCTTGGAGAAACTAAATACCTAGATGTCACTCAAATTACATTGGGAAAGGTAACGAAATACAATACATAACAAAAACTAAATACTGCTTCCATGAAAACTCTATAAATGATCTCCTATTCATAACCTATTGAAGGTAAAAAAATAAAATGGATGAGATTAAATGATCCATAAAGGATTAAAATATATAAATCATGAATTAATAATTATTGAAACACAAACAAATATGGCATGGTGAATAAATGAAAACACCCTCCATTAAAAAATTGAAAAAGAGCCTCCATCCATAGATATTGTCATAGTAAAAACCACAATGATAGTAATAATTAAAAAGTGAATAAAGAAAATTATTATTATTTGGAATTCATGTATCTGGAACATGATACCATTATTCCATCAGAACAGTTTATGTCTATGGGTAGAAACCTGTCTGGTTTTCTGAATCAAACATGAAGGTTTTTTCGCCAACTGATTATCTCGTGAGACCGGTCGATGCATCGAGGGGCTATAGAGGGACCCTCCCATAACTAAATGCCCAAATTATTCTTTATTAATTGATATAATACAATAAAAATATGCCATCCAAATATCCTTATAGAGTATAGGATATAGATTCATCAATTTTTCCACAGTTCAATCAACATTCCAAATAAACACCATATGTAAAATGGTATACGGTTTAGACAATAAACATATCCATGATATGAGATTATGGAAAATTAATAGAAATATTTTTTCAAATTAATAGTGATATCAAATGGGAAGTAGGTACACCACAAATGTATTATTAGGTGCATAATACAATGTAAGTCACAACGAAATGGAAGTTGAGACAAAGTCCATTACTGCAATGTAATATGTCGAATCTTATGAAAAAAACTTTATAACCATCAAGTAAATAATTTCATACCATGAATATAATGTGAAGAATGATATTATGTGAAATTTATTAGTATAAATACACTACATACATGAAATAAATGGAGATCAATGGAAATCTCATAGAAATGGAACTGAGATGAGAAAAACACTTGCAAACATTTCGACATGGTAACATGTGTTATTGTGAGGGCTTAATGAGAGATAAAGGGTATAACATTATTCACATATCTTAAGGTTTGTGTGGGGGAGGTTAAAACATACCCCATCATTTGGAATTAATAATAAAATGGAATGACATATGTGGAATTCTTGAACACAAGTGAGAGAGAGAATCCATTACCTTATGCTAGAGGGGGTTCTTGATTGTTCCTAACGACCTGAATAATCAATTTTTTATTCATAAATTAATAATTAAATAAAATATTATATATATAATTGATATTTTATAACCTTATTAGGTTCATTAATGGGCTTTTTTTGGGTTTAAGATGTTTAATTTTATTGATAGGGAAGGATTTTCTCCCTTGGTTTTCATGATCCTTTTACATGTATTCATGAATGCAAGTTTGTTTGAAAGGTGGTAAAACATATAAAATTGTTAATATATATTATTACTAAAATTAACTAGATATAAATTATATTATAATGGTTTTGGTTATATACCATGAGGATGGATCATTTGATAAATTAATGATAAACACTCATATTCAGTTTGGCAGTTTTTTTGCACAATGAAATTGTTTTGTATTATTATTTCATATTATAGGTGTAAGGATTACAGAACTTTAAAGAAGATAGAATACATATATAATGATCTAGATAAACCATTAAAAGGGTTTCATGACCAGTCATGAAGATGATACTACAAATTGATAACCCTCCATCCTTGAGTGTGATAAATTAACACATCTCAGACAGTGTTTGCATTTATAGTATAAAGGGAGGGGCAATGAGAGATTATAGTGAAATATTTGATCAGAATAATGAAAATATAGTACATGTATGATAATTTAATTATAATGGAATTTTGATAATGTGATGTGGGAAGAGATAATAAAAGAATGGAACTTGTAAAAGAAATTCAATGAAAAAGGAAGAGAGGTTCACCTCTCGAATACTCATCCTTGATAATCTCCCTAAGTCATTTTTGGCCTTTCAGAGATTCTAGGAAGCCTTGTACGTGTGGGGAGTGATTGGGAATAATATTTGGAATAATTTAGTCAAGTATTGAAGCTTTAGAGGTGTGGGATGAAGAGGGGGTGAGGGGTGGTTTATATAGTGGAGGGGATAAGGGATTTTACATTATTTTAATCATTATTTTAATGTTTTTGTTCAATAATATGCATAGTATTGATTCATGTGATCCGAAATAGTAATAGTGGCATGTGAGTTTGAATCAAGTGGCCTTACATCACTCATAATTTCATAAATAGTTTATGTAACTCATAATTTGTATATACGGTATTTTACCGTATTTCATTATTCATTTAAAATTTCAAAATTTAAAAAAAATCCCAAAAATTCACCCTAACCATTTATCAATTTGTTGATTTGAAATATGAAATCACTTTTTTAAAAATAATTTTCTATATATTATTAATTTTATTTCTAAATAAAATCATAATTAATTCAAAAAATAACAATTTTGAAGGTATAATTAGTTTTTTATCATATTAAAAAATAAATTAAGAAGTCATTATCTTATTAACATAATAAAATAAAATATTATTATTATTTAATACTCAGAAGGTTCATATTACTATTCATAATACTATTCATAAGGGTGTGTTATTATTCATTGAAAATCAAGTCGGTTTTATCACACTTCAAATGACTTAATGGTCATAACTCAAGAGGACTGTATTTCAAAATTCAAAACATAAAAGCAGAAAATTTCTTTTTAATAGCTAGGTTATACATATCTTCTAAATAACCAAGTGTTTTCAACTAAACAAATTGATTTGTGAAATATTGGCTATGAATAGTGTTTATTTAAGATAATCATACTATAAAATGTTTGGGGTGTTATAGGGAACATGCCTTCAGCCTTATGGAAATCAAATTTGGGTGAAATTATGGGTTTTCTAGGGTTGGTATATTAAATATTGGTATAATATGGTTAGGTTATTATTAAACTATGTTTTGATTCTTGCTTATCATCCCCTTGTTTCTGGGGGTTGTTGATATAATAGTGAAAGGTCTATCAAAACATGGTGGTAGTGTTGGAATATGCCTATAAAGCTCACATTCATAAAGAAGCTTGAGTTACCATAGGTTTTTTAGGATTGACCAACATCCTTGTTTATAATTTTAGACATTTGAATTTAATTTTATAAGTTTATTTTATGATAAAGGAATCAAATTCTGTTGTAATATCTTTTTTCTTATTTATTATTTAGAATATGGTGACATTAATAAGACCATCTCTGAATGATAGAGAGAAATCTAGGAGGAGATCCCCATAGGAGAATCCTCTATCTGACTAGGTTTTAGTATAAACTAGAGCCCAAATGATATAGTTAATTTGCCATGTCACTAGTGTAAACAAAAATAGAAGGTTTAATTTTATATATATTCCTTTAAGCACCATCCATAAAAAATTCATGGTGATAAGGGTACACAAGATTTAAAAGAATGGATTGAGAGGATTGAGAGTATTTTATATTTCATAAATACACCACCAGACTCCATGGTTTGTTTCATTGCTTATATACATAGGGGATTGTAAGGAAGTGGTGGGAGTTTATTTTAAAAGCTATTTTTCATAATGATATCATATGGGAAACTTTGAAGAAATCCACTAATCATTATTTTTACTCTAAAATTTCGTGGGTAGTAAAAACATGAGAACTCTTAACCTTAGAGTAAGGGGATAATTATGTTCCATATAATTCTACTCATTTCACTATGTTAGTTCACCAATAATTTGAGTTTGTTTATAATTATTACCTTAACGATTATAGGTTCGAGATATGTTTGAGGGTCTATATTCAGTGGATGCCAATCCTATTGTTCCTTCTATGCCTTGCTGAAGTATTGATAAAGAAGCTATTGACAATTCATACTTATTTATTAAGGCATGCTTATGGAGAGATATAATGACAAAAGTAGTTATCCATAATTTTTTGGCCAAATGATGACGTGGGATGAACAACACTGAGTTACTTGTAGGAGTGTGCAAAAGATTCTAGGGTGGGGATATGTGATATTTTACTAGTTTAGAAGAAAGTGACACCTCAATCTTAATTTCACAGAAACACCCAGGGTATTCCATGTGTGTGGGAAACCTTTTTAACATTATCATTTATGTGAGAAAGTATCCTTGAGTAGTATATATAGATCTTCCTTATCCATGTTTTCTCAAATTAGATAAAATATAGAAAAAGGGGTGGGATCTCAACTTAATTTAAAATGGGATGCTCAGGTGGTGAATAAAGGTATGGATGAGGCTAGAAATATCTATATTGTATATTGTGAACCAGAGGAGTCTTGGGAAAGACAAGATACCATAATATTTATTATGTTTATTGCATCCTCTATTATTATGGATTTATTTTACAGTAGTGTAAATCATTCTTTTATATCTTTTAATCTCTTTGATGTGTTGGGAATGTATATAGAGCTTATGCCTTTTATAAGGACTCTTTCCACTCCCTTTATGATGAAGTAGAAGTAGGGTTTCAGATTCCATGAGTGTCAGGAGATGATCAATGAAAACAAAAACATATGGTATTTTTTATTTCATGACTTGAAATCATTGATTTCATCAATATCATGTATTGAATGATTATCTATAAAGACAATATCAGCTATTATCATCATCAGGTCTCGTTTATTTTTACTCATGGAGTCACTAATGTCTTTTAGGTTTTGTGGGATCCTAAATAGGGAAGATAAGGTCTTTTCACCCCTATTGATTCGATTACATCATACATGTTTTCAAATATATTTTTGGATATTATAGATCCATTTATTAGTTACCCTTTACCTAGTATGGTAAGTGAGTATCCCATGGTATTTATAGTTGATTTCATTAGTTTTCTACCTCAAAGGGATGTTATGATTACTTTTGAATTATTTCTAGTAAAAAGTATCATTTCCTTACTTTTTATATCATATGAAACCTACTGAATTAATTAATGAATGTGGAACCATAAGGATCTTGAGTATTAGGGATTTATTTATCCTAGCATTTCAGGTTAGGAATCACTAGTTATATTATAAAAGAAGGTGGTTAAGAGTATTTGACTTTGTGTTAATTATTGGAATCTAAATATATTTACCATTAATAAAAAATAAGCATTTCCTATGATTGATGATCCTTTTTATATTCTCAAAGTATCCTGGTGGTTTCCAAAAATCAATAATAGATTTTGGTACAATCAACTGTGGTTTTGAGAGAGAGATTTTCCTAAGAATGTTTTCCAAATATGATATATGCATTATGAGTATTTGGTATTGTAATTTGACCTTAATAATTCTCTTGTGGTGTTTATCACTTTGATAAATTATATCTTCCAATGGTTTATGGATTTTTTCTTGATAGATTTTGCGGATGATATCATTGTTTATTCCATATCATAATAAGATCATTCTAATCATTTGAATATCATACATGGGATCTTAAAACAACATCATTTTTACAAGAATCTATCTTAATTTTGGTTATGGATAATAGAGTTGAAGTTTCATGGCCATGTGATTTCTAATAAAGGTTTCATAGTGGATACTAAGAAGATTCATGAATTATTGTCTTAGGTTTAAACAGAAAAAGTGATTTTTAAATAGAGTTTCTTGGGATTATTTTTTTATTATATGTTATTTATTCAAGAATTTTCAAATCTTGAATTTCACAGTCTAGTGCTAACCCAAAAGATGTTTAGTTTTTTTGTGATATTAGTTATATTGATATTTTAACAAGTAAAAAGTGAGATTGCTTTCTGCAATAGTCTTTATTCTTTATGAATTAGGTTTGAAATATGTTATATACTCTGATCCATCATGTATGGGATTGTTTTGTGTTATGATAATTGGAAGAAAAGTGATATATTTTGGATCTCATCAATTATTTCATCTTCAATACAACTAACCCATTGATGATATTGAGCTAGAGACAATGATGTATGCTTTTATAAATTGGTTCCACTACCTCTCTAGGGAAAGGTTTACAATGTATTTAGACCATAAAAATCTAAAATATAACATTAATCATAAAAAAATAAACTTGAGATAGAGGCACTTGGTTATGTAGCTTATCAAATTTTTATTTTCTATTTCATACACCCTTGGAAATGGGAATGTGGTAGTATACACTTTGATTATAATGTTATCAACTCAAGCAGTGAAGGAATCAGTAGAAGAATGGTTATTGATGGAATTGTTTTCTAAAATGTGGGTGGATGAATGGAGAGTTGAAAAATAGTTATTCCTAGATTTTTCAGGGGATATATCATATATGAATGATGTGATTTAGTTTTGACACACTATGTATGTAGAGTGTCAACATATAAGAAGGATTCATTATAGTGGGGACACCTCGGGAGAGTGTTCATTGTCTCTTGATGGGGCATTTCTCTTCCATGGTATGATATTTGTTCCAATATCCATTATATAAGAATTAATGTATAATGGACTCCAATAAAATTATTATATTCACCATGGTACTACCATTATGTATCATAACCTGTGACATCATTACTGGCTGCTGGGAATGAGGCGATAAATTTTTAATTTTGTGTCTCGGTGCAATAATTAGTGAATTATGGAAGAACATTAGAATCCTATGTGTTTTTTGTAAACCATACCCACTTGATTATGGAAATGGTTTGAGATATCCATCTACTTCAAAATAGGGATACCTTATTCTTATAATGGTATGGATATGATATGGGTGATTATTGACAGACTTGTGAAATTAGTAAATTTACTAGTTACTAAAGAGTTAATAAAAATAGAGTATACTTGGAACATATTTGTGTAAGATATTTCCAAGAAACATTATGTTCCATCAGGTATCATTTTTCAAATTGACCCTTGCTTCACATCTCATTTTAGGAGTGGATTACATGTAGCAATGGGTTCTCAGTTGAAGTTGAGAAAAACATATCATCCCCATATAGATGTCTAGTATAGGTGATTCATATAGATTCTTGAATTTATGCTTCGAGAATGCATGTTCAACTTACTTGAATAATTGTATAAATATCCACCTTTAGGGATGTTTTCCTACAACAATATTTATCATAATTTTATCAAGATGTATCGATTTGAGGAATTGTTTTGGAGGCCTTCCAAATTTCTTATTTGTTGGGAATATATCATGGAAAAATCATTGGTTTGGATGAGAATCATCCAAGAGGACACAAATATCATGAAATTGATCAAGGAACGGTTGAAGATAATTAAAAGTCAAATGAAATTGTATGTCAATCGACATTGTCATCCATTATGTTTTGTGGTTGGTGATTGGTTTTTCCTCATAATTTCACCTTAGTAAGGGAATATACATTTTGGAATGTAGGGTAAGTTAACACATAATTATGTTTGGTGACTTGAGGTTGTGAAGTAACCCCTTAAAGTCACTTATTGATTAGACTTACCTGCTTATTTTATTTATTTCCAGGATGTGTTCCACGTTTCCTAACTAAAAAAGTATCAGTTCGATCCATTCCACATGATTTAGTTGTAGAATGTTGTTATTGAATCCAAAAACTCAATAGTTTAATATTTTATTCAGGATAGTATACTAATAGGATAAGGTGTTTTGTGGTACGATAGTCCCATCGGTTCGAGTGAGGTGGAATCATGATAGGGGAAAAGTTGATTCATGGTAGCGTGATTCCATGATGATGGATTAACAACCTTATAACTTTTTAGGTTCATGATATTGAACATTTATAGGGATATAAATCTTTTCTGGAAGGGAAAATTGTGACACCATTCATGTTATAGCTATGTTTCATCTGATCCATATGTCATTTTTGGTATCTAATGAGTAAGAGGAATATAGTGGAAAAACTTTTCTTGAACTATTTTTTTTATAAATAGACATGACTATAGCTGTGTGGGAGGTCGTAGTGTGCCATTGGATCTCATGTGTGAAATGTGTAGGGTGTAAATTTTTAATGGTTGGGTGTGGCCTTGGGTGGAACACTCTAGGAGTATCTATATCAACCTGGATATGATGGACCTCACCAAGCTATAGTGGAGGCATTTTTGGGGAAAAAATATAAATTTTTTCACTGGGTCATGGTCATTCCTCGTGGCTTGTCTCATGGGTGAAGACACCATGACAATGGTGGGTGCACCATAGAATGGTGATGGTGGTTTCACGTTTTTGAAATTCCTAATAGGATACAGATATTCTATGAGTGATTAGTCGTACATCATGAAATATTAATGGGGGGGTGTTATTTATCCTCTTTCCTCATCTTCCCTATTATAAACCAAATTATCTCTCCCCAATAGCTCAAATTAAAGATATATCATGTTCTAGGAAATGATTTTGGGAATTAATTTCTCTTCCAATAATATCTTATGGTGGATCCATTATTCCTAATAATTATCCTTAATGATATAGGCTTGTAAGAACTAGATCTATGCATTTAAGATCACCATTTTCAAAGACAATGATGCTTTTATTAGTTTTCATGTAGGTGTATCTGTCATATTTTCTATCCCATAGAATGACATGGGTTCTTATGATTACATTTGGTATTTATTTATGAAGTTGATGATTTTAAATCCTCTAGAGGTGAATTTTATATTTGATGGCTATATAAATGTTTTCTAAATATGTGTTTTTAATGAAACCATTTTGATGAAACTGATGTGTTTGTTGAAATGTTTAAATGATGTATTTTAAAAGGACATTGATTTTTAATCATAGAATCTATGTGGTATCACTATAGAAAATGTATTATGAAAATATGGGTATGGAAATAGAATGGATTTTCCTTGGAAGAAGTTTATGAAAATATAAACATGGTTTCCAAAACAATATGATATTAAATAGAAGATTGAGAATACATATAGGTATGGAGAAAAAGAAGACAGATGTGAGAACTAGTTTAGTTATCTATCACTAGTTAGGTCTTCATGTTTCCATAGAACTAGTGGGTATCCCTTATTGGAGAACTATAGCTTCTGTGTACAGTGGAAGCATGCAATGGGTTGTGCGCAACATTTTTCTTCACAATATAAGATCAATCCATGATTTAAAAAAAATGTAAATTTCATGTTCTAAGGAATTTATTCAAAGAATATATTATAGGTATAAAACCCTGGAACCAGATAAAGGATCATCAAATATTATTTTTTGTCAATTTAATTAGTTAACTAATTTCCATGTAGGAATTTTATCTTCAGTGATGGATCTGACAACATATCTGCATTGTACATTCATTGAATTATTAGAATCATGAGAAGATCCTCTCTAGAGGTGATCCACAAGACATTATGAAATCTATGAATGTCATAGTAGGAATATTTTGGTGCATGAAAAAAAATCCTATCTCTTGCATTTTTGACCATTGATCACATCATGAATTGTTTCCAAAACATTTTTCTTGATATCTCTTTACTTGAGAATTGTTTGTAGAGGATTATCGACCTCCATTATTGGGAGTCTTCATGGAGAAGGGAGCTCTCGTGGGCATTATAGGTTTCTCAAAATCCACTGTTCACAAATAAACAAATGAATTGGATCTCTTAAAAAAATATAACTGTGTTTATATACTGCTAGTTTTAAAATAAAATAATTTCAAGAGGTCTATTTTATTATTTTTTTAATCCTTTAATAACCATTTGATAAATATTTATAAAATTATTATTATTAGTATTTCTCGATAGGCTCTTAACTTTTGAATTAAATTAAATATTATTTAATCAAGTAATATTTATTATTTATTACCAGACCATTAACCTCGGTCCTCCATTCATCCAAAATATCAATAGGGCCTTAAATAATGATTATTTATTTTTTAAGTATATATTACATCATTATTATACAATAACTAAAAAAATTATATTCACTAAATTGAAAATAAATATTTAATAAATATTATTCAAACATTATATTCACTTGAATAACTGGTGATGGAATATATATGGTAAATTAAACATAAATAATTAATAAACCATGTGTGGGAATAATATTTATTCATCTTGTTAAATAATAAATAATAATAAAAAAATTAACTGAAATTCTAGATACACTTATTGTTTAACCCTCTTGACCTCTTTGCTAGTGGCATTAGACGAAGTAGCCTAATGTCCCATGATGGAATATATAAACATGCCAAGACACCCATAGATAAATAAGTTAATTCCACAATGAATAATACATCAAATAGATTCTTACTATGTAATATATTACCTTTATCAAGATATCTCTTATCAAGCAGGTTGGATTGCAGTTTCATCAACCTATGTCCTTGATGTCTATTTCTTTGACTTCTCAGAAAATGAACATGACTCTAGAACACCGTGACCATGGATTTATTTTCCCTATATCATTTCCATCAATGGACCTGAGATATCAAGTTTTGTTAAAGAAAAAAAAGGAAAAAATACATTCTCACATTATTAATTAATGCAATATTACTTAGGGCGCACCCAACGAATCCAACCTCATCATGAAAATATGATGTCATTATTTTCAACAATACATAAAAGTACAAAAATCATATATCTCATTAATAATAACCCTGAAGTCTATGGATCAATACACTCATCCATAGAAAATAACATCCATTGACAAATATAAATATTTATTTACTAAAGGTGGGTCTTGTTATCAAACCCACACCAGATATAACCAAGGGTGTACACAATGTGAAAATTCCTCAAATTCCTCTGAGTTTCCACGAATGATATCCTCTATCATTTTTGTCCCTAAAATTATATAATCTAACTATAGACAAAATATTTAATAATTGTCTCATATCACTTTCGGGTTCTCATCCTAGTAGGTAACTACTATGGAATTTTGTCATGACAACTAATATTATGAAATTATCACATAATACATTACACATAAGAACAATAATGATGGGATATGTAGTTTATTAATAATCAAATATATGAGAAAATCTCATTATAAATAAATAAATAGTTGTTTCTAGGGCACCAACTCTAATAGAAACCCACTTTCACACAAGCCAGCTACTTACAATCTTTAGTATGATAGAAATTATATGATAATCATGCTTATGATAAGATAAAGCTTCACTAAAAGGGTCATACATGTTCTATTTCATGGATTCTATGATTATTTTAACATCATCCCTCTGATAAATATAAATCAAGAGGTGATACTTCTAGAGTATATTCTTTGTCTGTTGGTGTGAACATGGATATTTTCAAAGAGCTGCCACTATAGTATTATAATTATACAATGTGATAGGGTATTTACTACTAGGTAGAACATAAAGATATTAGACAAAGTTTCATACCCAAATAGCTTCATTATATCCCCAAAATATCTTATATACTCAGAATCCGCTGTAGAATCAATCACAACTGGCCACTTTGAACTCTTTCTCCTCATAGATCCTCTGTTGAGGCCAAAAACATATCCTGATTGGGACTTCAAATCATTGTGATATATATAAAAAGTTTCATCATAATATCCCCAAATGCCCATATCCTTGTCTCCTTCATATAATTGGAACTCATCCTTAGTTCTTCTCAGATACATAAAAATAGCCTTAATAATAGACCAGTGTTATTCACTTGGTTCTGCTTGATATCTTTAAACCATGTTTAATGTATGGGAAACATCAAGTCTAGTATATAACATGAAATACATGATTGATCCTATTTCTGTGGTTTATGGAATCTTACTCATTCTCTCTTTCTCCAATTGTGTATATGTACTCATTTTCTTATAAATATGTAAACCAGTTGACCCCAAAACCAATCCCCTCATGGAATATTCTCTACCAATCCTTTTTAGTATGTAGTCCACATATGCACATTGAATTAGTCCAAGCTTCCTCTTAGATCAATCACAAATGATATCGATTCATAGAATATAGGATGCTTCACCTACGTCCTTCATAGAGAAGCACATGTATAACTAGTCCTTGACACACTGTAAGACTAGTATGTCAATTACAATAAGTAATACTTCGTAAACATATTCTACAAGTATGATGTCTAAATTTCAAATAAACCAATTGTAAACACATGGATCACATTTATTCTTAATGATACCAAATTCATTTACTGCTTCATCGAATCGATTTTTCCATGACATGGAGGCTTTATTCGATCAATAAATGGATATCTACAAATTTAAAATATTTTTAGAATCATTTGGAGACACAAAACATTCTTGTTGGGTCATATAGAAATTTTCATAAAGGTTCCAATTAAGGAATTTTGTTTCGACATCTATCTACCAAATCTCATATTCATGCTAAACTGCTATAGAATGTATAATTTTGATTGATTTAAACAAAGAAAATGATTATAAGTTTTCAATGTAGTCAATTCCATTATTACGTTTAAACCCTTTATCTAATATCCAAGATTTCTAGGTATTTACATTTACTTACATGACTATTTCTATCTTGAATACAAATTTACATCTTATGAGATTAATATAAACTGAAACATCGACATGAACCCAAACATGGTTCTGATACATTGAATCCATTTTACAATTAATGGCTTCCTACCAACATGCAAATTCTGAGATCTCTACAGTCTCTTCATAGGAGAGAAGTTTATCATTGTCAAAAAATTAAGATTCACCATCTTTGGTGACCATAAAACCATCTCTATCTAGTTATTTTACCCACTTTATCTCAAACATAGTACATGAGTTTCAGGAACTACTTTTCTCTTGGGGACCTATGGAACCTATACATGTACAAACTACTGTGTATCTTGATCATTAACTTCATCAAAGTCAATATTGATCCCAATTTTCTTTTTTGAGGATATGGTCCCTCTCAAGAAATATGACTTATCTTGTGACAATAACTTAATTATTTTAGTGTTTATATAAGAAGTCTCCATATTTTCTTTGGGATACCCTATTAAAATACAAATCATACACCAGGGTGCTGGTTTGTTACTTGATAAGGCCTTAACAAATTCCTCACAACCCCGTAAATTTTTATGCAAAAAATGGGCTCCATTCCACTATGAATCATGAGGAGATTTACATTTTATGCTTTATTTGTTACTTATTGTAATGTATATACTCCATTTTGTAATTCATATCCCTAAATGGATAATGGAAGATCAGCGTTACTCTTTATTTCCCTTACCATGTTTCACAAGGTATGTTTCCTCCTTTCACTAGCACCATTCCACTATGGTGTATAAGGTGGAATGAGTTGATATTGAATCCCAAATTCCTATAAGAAGTCGTAAAATTCTTGGTTAAGATATTCACCACCTCAATCTAATCGAATCATTTGTATCTTCCTACCTTGTTGATTCCATACTTCATTTTTTAATTTCTTGAATTTATCAAAGGAATCAATCTTATACATCATCATGTAGACATAACCATATATACTGAAGTCATTAATAAAAAATTTTACTGAAGAATATACACATGTATATAATACTATTAATGGCCCACATACATTATTGTGTACCAATCCTATAATCTTTGTGACCCTTTCACCCAATCCACCAAATAGTGTCTTGGTCATTTTCCCTTGTAAATAAGTATGACATTTTTCAAGTGGTTTTCTCTCAGAAGAGTCTAAATAACCATCTTGATAGAGAGTTGTAAAATAAGTATTGATTACATAACTAATATGGTGATCCCATAGTTGGATGTTATATGATTTTCATGAACATGATTCATTATCAATTTCTAATACTTTGTTTTCATATTTTAATACCAAAAGACCATTATTTAAATGTGCCATACCATAACATATATTTATTTTTTAAAATAAACAAATTTTATTAGAAAACCTGAAAATAAACCCATATGTATTTAGGAATGATAAATAAATTACGATCCTCGTGACTGTAATTACATAATAACAATATTTTAAAACAAAAATCATTCTAATTTGTAATGAATAGTGGTAGTCATCAATGGATAGAACAGCCATATCACACCGCTAGAAGCTCACAGATCCACCTCACCTCTATAAATCATTCAAAATATTCTTGGTTCATGCATTTGGATACATATGTGAGCACCACAAGATATACCTAATATCCAATGTGTAGATATTGAAAAAGTACACTCGATTACAAACACACATTTAGCTTCCCCTTTATTATGGTTGAAGTTCCTCTTCTAGTGGACTGGATTTCCACATATAAAACATACCACCTCATTTTCATTACCCAGGATATGGATCTTCCCCATATTGGAAGGACAGGTCTCAGGATCGTTAGACTATTTATTGGTCATTTCCCCCTTTTCCTTGTTCTTCATTTTCATTACCACCATATAGATGAAGGGTTTAGCATGCCCCATGTCCTTATCAACATTGTGAATCAAAGTAAGAAAATTCCAAAGACAATTCTCATTGTATCAAATATTATAATTACTAATAAAACTAGAGAAGCTATTAGGTAGTAATGAAAGTACGGGATATATACGCAAAACATCCAATAATTTAATTCCAAATATTTATATGTTTTTAATGTCTCCAATAATATTGACTACATGATTCCCAGCTGGCGCAAACATTCCAAGATTAGTTTAAAAAGGAATTGTAGATCTCATACCACTCTTGTCTCCCCTTCTCTTGATGGAGATCTTGGAGGGGAGACATCATTCTATACAGATACATGTCCTCAGGTTTCTTCCAAATCTCATTTTTTGTAACACCCCAAGCTTCCACGGTACGTTTCCCTTCGAATAATGCGATAGCGTGTGTTGTACGCAACCTCGAGTTCTAACACACACCACAACTAATTAAACTAGCCGTTTTGAATTGTAATACCTACTTTTTGAAATCATATATATTTTATATTTCAAAATGGACTTCATTTTTGGATTCGGAATATTGAAATTAGCTTAGGGTGACTTTTTGGTACTTTTCGGATAACTTTTATATTTTGATGAATAGTGAAAATTAATAAATTTTAATTAAAATCAACTTTTTTAATCAAAATAATTAATATTGATAAATTATGAATTTGAGTGGTTTTAATGTATATTTAGAATATATTTTTACCATTTAATTTAATGTTTGTCATTGGACATAATTTCACAATTAAACCAGACATAAACAAGTGTCAATCTTTTGATAGTTATTATCTCTTAAAAACACGCTTTTTATTTTAACAACGTGAATTAATTTTAAATTAATTTCTGCCACTTCTGTGTTTTGAATTTTGAAAAATGGATTAAATATTTGGAATCAGGATGTCCAAATTATGTAAATAGATATATTTTATTTTTACACATTTTGAATAATTACTGCGGTAAATATTTTATTTACCATGGTCAAAGGGTAAATCCGGTAAATAAGGGTTAAAAAATAATATTATAATAATACAAAATTACCCTAAAACGTGTCCTAACCTTATTGGTGGACACATACCCGACCATGGGCATCCTTGGGTCGATTTGGGGACCCCTTGGAGCCACTTGTATGTGGTAGGGACACATTATATTAATAAAGTTAAAATAAAAATAAAAATGGCATAAGCTTACATCTTTTAGAAGAACAATTTTTACATAGGGTTATACATGTTGGATTTTCGATAATAAATATTCATTAGGAATCTAAAAATATTTCCTACATAATGATATTTTATTTATAATTTTTAGGCATCAACTAATTTAAATTATTAATGACACAATAATGATGCAATGTTTACCTCATTAATAAATCATTTAAATAAATAAGATTATAATGATTAAAATATTATCTAAAACCTATCCAATTATTATTGGTTGATGTTATTTAGAAAATGAGTCATCTTATCTTCGACCTCAATGATTTTTGGACCATTATAAACCGAATATAATTATATTATAAAGTAATACTTTCACTCTTTCCTAAAGAGCCCCTTCTCTCCCTTATAAAAGGAGACCACTTCTACTCATTCCTCACACCTCTAATGCCACTTGGATCGTCCAAACCCTGCCCAAATACTCTCCCAACTTCCCTCACTACAACTTAGAGGCCTTAGTTTGATTATAAAGCCAACCTACGGAGCCCTTTTGATCAAATCAAAAGGAAGATCCCGAAGAAGAGGTAATGATTTCACCACCCTTTTCCAAGTTCATTTCTTCTTCCACTTCTTCTTCCTTTGTTGTTACCATTCAAAAATAATAAATCCAGTATCTCACATATACTGTGATGTTATTATAAATGTGGTACAACCATATTCAGTATTCTATCCACCCTTTGAATAACATGTCACCATACATGCGTACGTACGGCTTACCGTCTCCACGTCGTGGTGTAATTGTTATTCAATATATTATTATTTGGATGGGTATAATAATGATGTGAAACTCATGTAAATAATAAATATAACATGTTAATTATTCTGTATATATGATATAACATCCATTTATATATTATTTTAATATCAAAAGAATGATATTGTCGCTCGTGCGTACGTACGGACTAACGTCTCCACGAATGCGATGAGATTCATTCTCCATCATATCCATTCAAGTATAATTATCATTTGATGATTTAAAAATAATGTTTAAAGACTTGATATCATTCTGGATATGAATAATATACAACCTATCGTTTACAAACATGTCTTACGTAACAAAACATACAAAATAAAACAAGTAAGTTCACACCCGAAACAACGATAATACTAAGATATTATTATCAAATCAATATTAAAAGATCATATATGATATCATAATAATGTATATGATTATTTTATAATTTAATAACAATTATTTCACCATTATACAGGAGGTTAACCTACCCCAACCAAGGAAAAGTACATGGTATGGGTTATTTCACAATCTCTTCATTATCCGAGGTTGTTTATACGTAATAATCTACTGGGATCTCTTTATCATCCACATCCATGTTTCTTAAAAATGTATTTCAAAACATTTTTACTATTTACTAGAATATGAGTTAAAGTCATTTATACCCTTTTTGACTTTTATAAGTGGTTTATAAAGGAATCTTTCGGTCGTTTTCAAAACAAGGTCCTTTTTAACCTTTTCGACAGAATTAAGGTAAGAATGTTTTTATTATACTGCGGGTGCGGTTAGTTTCTACCATTATAAAATCTTTAATGCTTTCCTTCCAAGATTATAAGAATATTTTCATGAAAATGTTTTATTTTATATGGCTCTTAAATGCTTTCAAAAATAGAAAGAGATATTTCTCCAAAAAGTGTTTTGATTTCATCTATGTCAACATCCTTTGATGGATTTTACGCTTATTTGAAGTTGATTAATTATGATAAAAAACTTCTATATTGTATTGAAGGTTTTGTGATATGTTTGACTGTGGATGTTCTATTTTTATACCATTCATAGTTTATGGTGAAATTATTGACATTTTGTATGCTAGTTTTAATACGAATGTTTATTTTATGTTTAAACCTTTTCATATGGGAATGCATTGGACTTAATATGTGACGGGTGGAGCCTGCTATAGCTCCTCGATGCATCGGTAGGTCTCATGAGACAAACTGGTGTCTTGGCACAAGGCCTTGGCAAAATATTATTTGTAGTCTTGGCACGAGGCATTGGCTATGTGGTTATGATAGTCTGGCATTATGCATTCCAACATTATGAAAGTGGTTATTGATATTGCATGTGATTATTAGATTAGTAGAATATCCATGTGAACAAGTAAATGGCATTATTTCATTTTACTTTTTCCATACTATGTTGAGGTTCATGTTTAAAAGGCTTCTGTTTTAGTAATTCATTGCCTTAAATGTTTATGCTTATTTTTGAATGTTCCGCTATATTGTTATCCTTACTGGGCATTTGATCTCACCCCTTTTCTATGTTTTATTTTTCCCAGGATGTGAAGAAGTAAGTTATGAATGACCTGCAGGG
This sequence comes from Viscum album, assembly GCA_963277665.1. Taxonomy (NCBI): domain Eukaryota; kingdom Viridiplantae; phylum Streptophyta; class Magnoliopsida; order Santalales; family Viscaceae; genus Viscum; species Viscum album. The sequence continues at coordinate 1,134,809,389 of OY728155.1, read as the reverse complement.
ATATTATGAGGGGATAATAGTGTGGATTGTGGAGACATTATGTTGTTGTAGTAGTTTTTCAATTTATGATGTAATGTAAAACTTATGAATATATCTACTATTTCCAAGGCTACTAAACCAATTGGTCTTTCGATATTTGATCTTTCTTGTGATCATGCCAATGTTATGTAATAATGCACCGACTCTGGGTAACTGGGGTCGGGGCGTTACAGTTGGTATCAGAGGAAGTTTAGCACAAACCTTGGAAGCTAGATTTAGATAAACTCTGATTAGAGCATGTAGACCTAAGATGAACTTTGAGGATTAGTATAGAAGAACATCCTAGAATTTTGGTATTGTAGAGATTTTGTGAGTTTTCCGAGCAATACATCCCTGTCTGGATACGAGCAGGTAGAGGCGGCTCTGGCACAAATGTACCTAGGGGTAAAACCCGAAAACACCGCTTTGAGCTAGACTCGAACGGGAACTGGTGCACGACAGCGGGCCTTGCTGCACTCTTGGTTACGACACTCCCGGGGGATATGCTTAGGATAACTCTCATTTTCTTTACAAATCATTATGAAGGGATTATGAGTATATAATTCCTCAAAGAAAACATTTTTATGATTATGGATTATATCCATAAATAGTTCAATTTATGTTAAGTGTTTTATAAGTATGGGATTATGTATTTTGATTCATAAACTGACCTAGTTTATGCCATTGTTTAGAAATGGCGCCTAGTGGAAGAAATGGAAACTGTATCAATGCACGCAATCCATGTAGGGATTGTCCTCCTGCTAAAGATAATTATAGTGGGGCTGGTGATGCAACTGGTGCCAATCAGCTAATCACCATACTGGGACAACTTACTCAGGTTATGAATAATAACCTTACCCGTATGGAGCACCCTGATCCGCAGCGTGGAGGATCAATGTTAGATTGATTCATGAGGCAACAACCACCAACGTTCAATGGGAGTAAAAATCCCTTAGTAGCTGAGCAATGGATATTTTCCCTAGAGAAAATATTTCAGGCTTTGGGGAGCAGTGAAAGGGAAAAAGTTATCATGTCAGTTTACCGTCTCACTGGAGATGCTGATCAACGGTGGTCATTGATTCAAAATACAAAGGAAGATGATGAAGTATCAAATATGGAATGGAGGGAGTTCAAAGATCTGTTTTTAGAAAAATACTTCCCTCGCGACCATCGAGCAGATATGGAAAGGCAATTTCTAAGTCTGAGACAGAAGGAGGATGAGAATGTCGCAAAGTATGAGGCTAACTTTACAAGGTTAGCAAGGTACGCTGGTGATTATATACGTAACCAAATAAGTAATATTGATCGTTTCTTTGATGGGTTAAAACCATTTCTCTGTCGAGCATTAGTCTCACAATCCTTTTCATCGTACGAAGACATTGTCTCAAATGCTATCAAGACTGAAAAGAATTTCTCTAAGTCTTATGACTTTAAAGCAAAGCAAGAGAAGAAGAGACCTGCTGATCAATCTGGGAATGGAAATAAGGGGAAGAAGGGAATGTTTGAATATCCATCCTGTGGTAAATGCGGGAAGAAACACCCCGGTGCTTGCTTGAAGGGAATGGGAGTCTGTTACAAGTGTGGTGAAAAAGGCCACCAAGCTCGTGATTGCAAAGGGAAGAAGGAAGCCACCAACGTTCAGTGCTACAATTGCAGGGAGATGGGACATTATGCGAATGAATTTCCTAAGCGTCAGGAGAGCTTTCCTCAGAAAAGGCCAAGGGATCAAGGCCAGGCTTATGTTATCACTACTACTGAGGTAGAAGCTCCGAAACACGTGGTGGTAGGTAATTTAATGGTTTCCTCAAGTTTAGCAAATTCATTATTTGATTCTGGATCATCGCATTGTTTCATATCTTCCCAGTTTGCTAAGAAAATTAGATATTTCCAATTTGATTTAATAAGGGAGTTTTCAGTTAAAACTCCTAAGGGAAGTATCATTGCAACAAAGTTTTGTGAATCAGTCCCCATTAGAGCACATAAATTTTCTTTATCTTCTGATCTCATCGTCATACCTATGATTGAGTTTGATATAATCCTCGGTATGGAATGGCTTTCGGACTATGATGCGAATATTTATTGTAAGAAGAAAGAGGTTACAATTCTTGATGATAATGATAAGGAACACCTTATTTTTAGAGCAGAATCGTCACCACCTAATTCTTATTTAGATCCACCCCCAGTAGCTCAACTTAATTCAATTATTGGGGAGGAAGAGAATGAAATAACTGTCGGTGAGGAAAGGAATGTTCAAATAGAGGATGTACCTGTTGTGAAATAATTTGTAGATGTATTTCCGGAAGATTTTCCTGGACATCCTCCAGAACGAGAAGTTGAGTTTTCCATTGATTTGATTCCTAGATCAAGGCCTATATCGAAGACCCCTTATAGAATGGTCACTGTAGAATTAGTCGAACTAACGAAACAACGAGAGGAATTGAGTAATAAGGGATTTATTCGCTGTTGTGTTTCTCCATGGGGAGCCCCTGTTCTTTTTGTTAAAAAGAAAGATGGATCTATGAGGTTATTTATCGACTACAGGGAGATCAATGCTATAACGATAAAGAACAAGTATCCCCTACCTCGTATTGATGATTTATTTGACCAACTACATGGAGCTCAATACTTTTCAAAGATTGAACTTTGATCTGGATACCATCAGTTGTGTGTGAAGAAGGAAGACATTCCGAAGACAGCATTTCGAACCAGGTACGGGCATTACGAGTTTACTGTAATGCCGTTTGGATTGACTAATGAACCCTCTGTATTCATGGATCTGATGAATAGAGTTTTCAAGGAGTATCTCGATGAATTTGTGGTGGTATTTATTGATGATATCTTGGTATACTCCAAAACCTACGAAGATCATGAAAATCACTTGCGCATTATCTTGAAGACTCTGAGGAGGCATGAATTATATGGGAAGTTTAGCAAGTGTGAATTCTGGCTTCAGGATATTTCTTTTCTTGGCCATATTGTCTCTAAAGATGGAATCTCTGTTGATCCTTCTAAGACGAAGGCAATCCAAGAATGGCCAGCACCTACGAGTATAACTGAGGTACGTAGTTTTATTGGTTTGGCAGGTTATTATCGACGTTTCGTCCAGAATTTTGCCCGATTGGCTAACCCATTAACGAAGCTCACACATAAAGGGGTTAAATTTGTTTGGAAAAAAGAGTGTGAAGAATGTTTCGAAGAACTGACGAAAAGATTAGTCAATTCTCCTATATTGACTCTACCATCGGGGAATGATGGGTTCGTTATTTATAGTGATGCATAAAAGAAAGGACTTGGTTGTGTCCTTATGCAGAATGATAGAGTTATTGCCTATGCATCATGACAGTTGAAAATTCATGAACAAAACTATCCTACTCATGATCTTGAGTTAGCAGCTGTGATCTTTGCTTTGAATATATGGAGGCACTACCTCTATGTTGAAAAATGTGAGATTTATACTGATCACAAGAGTTTGATGTATATTTTCTCACAAAAAAAACCCAACATGAGGCAAAGGAGATGGCTTGAATTACTCAAGGATTATGATTGTATGATACACTACCACCTGGGGAAGGCAAACAAGGTGGCAGATGCTTTGAGTAGAAAAGACCATGGAGTTTTGAACAATATGAGAATTGAAAGGGATCCAATTTTCATGGATCTAGTGAAGATGGTCATGGGAATAACCAGGGAAGGTGAAACATCAATGCTTTTTCAAATGGTTTCCAAACCATCTTTACTAGAAAGGATTAAGAGTTCTCAAACCGATGATGAAGAATTCCAAAAGAAGATTAAAGCTGTGAATGATGGGAGATTGAGAGACTTTGTGTATGAAGATGGAATTTTGAAATTCGGGAAGAGACTTTGTGTTCCCGATTTACCTGATCTAAAAAGGGAATTGCTGGATGATGCTCATAGTTCCAATTTCTCTATACACCCTGGGAGCACAAAAATGTATAGAGATTTGAAGGAACATTTTTGGTGGGACAACATGAAGAGGGAGATTGCTGATTTTGTGTCAAGATTTATGGTTTGTCAACAAGTGAAAGCTGGAAGGCAACAGCCTGGAGGAGTCATGAAACCTCTTCCCATACCGGAGTGGAAATGGGACAATATTATGATGGACTTTGTCATGGGGCTACCAAAGACTCCTAGAAGGAATGATGCAATATGGGTTATTGTTGATCGTCTTACCAAGTCAGCTCATTTTCTTGCTATAAGAGAAGATCTACCCCTGGAACGTCTAGAAAGACTATATATTAATGAAGTTGTGAGACTTCATGGAGTACACTTATTGATTGTTTCTGATCGTGATCCCCGTTTTACTTAAAGATTTTGGAAAAGTCTTCAGAAATCCCTGGATACTGAACTTCATTTGAGCACTGCTTACCACCCTCAGACGGACGGACAATCAGAACGGACTATTCAAACCTTAGAAGACATGTTGAGATCTTGCTCACTTGACTTTCAGGGTATGTGGGATCAATATTTACCTCTGGTAGAATTTTCCTATAACAATAGCTTCCATTCGAGTATTCAGATGGCACCATATGAAGCGTTATACGGAAAGAGATGTCGTACACCAACCTGTTGGGATGAGGTCGGTGAAAGAAAAATTGTAAGCCCATAACTGGAGGAGGAAACGGTGGAAAAGGTGAAGGTAATCCAAAATCACATCAAAGCAGCTCAAAGTAGGCAGAAGAGCTATGACGATAATCGAAGGAAGCATTTGGAATTTCAAGTCGGTGATCATGTTTTCCTAAAGGTATCTCCATGGAAGGGAGACATATGTTTTGGTAAGAATGGTAAATTGAGTCCCAGGTACATCGGACCTTTCGAAATTCTAGAACGAATTGGGGTTGTAGCTTACCAATTGGCAATGCCGCCAAGTCTCTCCAAAGTTCACGATGTGTTCCACGTATCTCTTTTGAGAAAATACATGCCTGACCCAACGCATGTACTCACCTATGAGGAATTAGAACTGGAACCTGATCTGTCTTATTGTGAAGAGTCTTTCAGGATTTTGATACAAGAGAACAAGTACTGAGAAACCGGACGACGCGTCTGGTAAATGTTTTGTGGAGAAATCATAAGATGGAAGAGGAAACGTGGGAACCCAAGGAACTTATGATGAAGAACCACCCGAGTCTTTTTCTGCAGTAATACCCTAGAAATTGCGAGGACGCAATTATTTGAAGTAGGGGAGAATGTAACACACCAAGCTTCCATGGTACGTTTCCCTTCGAATAATGCGATAGCGTGTGTTGTACGCAACCTCGAGTTCTAACACACACCACAACTAATTAAACTAGCCGTTGTGAATAGTGATACCTACTTTTTGAAATCATATATATTTTATATTTCAAAATGGAATTCATTTTTGGATTTGGAATATTGAAATTAGCTTAGGGTGAAATTTTGGTACTTTTCGGATAACTTTTATATTTTGATGAATAGTGAAAATTACTAAATTTTAATTAAAATCAACTTTTTTAATCAAAATAATTAATATTGATAAATTATGAATTTGAGTGGTTTTAAAGTATATTTAGAATATATTTTTACCAATTAATTTAATGTTTTTCATTGGACATAATTTCACAATTAAACCAGACATAAACAAGTGTCAATCTTTTGATAGTTATTATCTCTTAAAAACACGCTTTTTATTTTAACAACGAGAATTAATTTTAAATTAATTTCTGCCACTTCTGTGTTTTGAATTTGGAAAAATGGATTACATATTTGGAATCGGGATGTCCAAATTATGTAAATAGATATCTTTTATTTTTACACATTTTGAATAATTACTGCGGTAAATATTTTATTTACCATGGTTAAAGGGTAAATCTGGTAAATAAGGGTTAAAAAATAATATTATAATAATACCAAATTACCCTAAAACGTGTCCTAACCTTATTGGTGGACACATACCCGACCATGGGAATCCTTGGTTCGATTTCGGGACCCCTTGGAGCCACTTGTATGTGGTAGGGACACATTATATTAATAATGTTAAAATAAAAATAAAAATGGCATAAGCTTACATCTTTTAGAAGAACACTTTTTAAATAGGGTTATACATGTTGGATTTTCGATTATAAATATTCATTAGAAAGATAAAAAGATTTCCTACATAATGATAGTTTATTTATAATTTTTATACATCAAATAATTTAAATTATTGATGACACAATAATGATTCACTGTTTACCTCATTAATAAATCATTTAAATAAATAAGATTATAATGATTAAAATATTATCTAAAACCTGTCAAATTCTTATTGGTTGATGTTATTTACAAAAGTAGTCATCTTATCTTAGACCACAATTATTTTTGGACCATTATAAACCGAATATAATTATATTATAAAGTAATACTTTCACTCTTTCCTAAAGAGCCCCTCCTCTCCCTTATAAAAGGAGACCACTTCTACTCATTCCTCACACCTCTCAAGCCACTTGGCTCGTCCAAACCCTGCCCAAATACTCTACCAACTTCCCTCACTACCACCTAGAGGCCTTAGTGTGATTAGAAAGCCAACCTAAGGAGCCCTTTTGATCTAATCAAAAGGAAGATCCCGAAGAAGAGGTAATGATTTCACCACCCTTTTCCAAGTTCATTTCTTCTTCCACTTCTTCTTCCTTTGTTTTTATCATTCTAAAATAATAAATCCAGTATCTCACATATACTGTGATGTTATTATAAATATGGTACAACCATATTCAGTATTCTATCCACCCTTTGAATAATATGTCACCATACGTGCGTACGTACGGCTTACCGTCTCCACGTCGTGGTGTAATTGTTATTCAATATATTATTATTTGTATGGGTATAATAATGATGTGAAACTCATGTAAATAATAAATATAACATGTTAATTATTCTGTATATATGATATAACATCCATTTATATATTATTTTAATATCAAAAGATTGATATTGTCGCTCGTTCATACGTACGGACTACCGTCTCCACGAATGCGATGAGATTCATTCTCCATCATATCCATTCAAGTATAATTATCATTTGATGATTTAAGAATGATGTTTAAAGACATGATATCATTCTGGATATGAATAATATAAAAACTATCCTTTACAAACATGTCTTACGTAACAAAACATACAAAAGAAAACAAGTAAGTTCACACCCGAAACAACGATAATACTAAGATATTATTATCAAATCAATATTAAAAGATCATATATGATATCATAATAATGTATATGATTATTTTATAATTTAATAACAATTATTTCACCATTATACAGGAGGTTAACCTACCCCAACCAAGGAAAAGTACAAGGTAAGGGTTATTTCACAATCTCTTCATTATCTGAGGTTGTTTATACGTAATAATCTACTGGGATCTCTTTATCATCCACATCCATGTTTCTTAAAAATGTATTTCAAAACATTTTTACTATTTACTAGAATATGAGTTAAAGTCATTTATACCATTTTTGACTTTTATAAGTGGTTTATAAAGGAATATTTCGGTCGTTTTCAAAACAAGGTCCTTTTTAACCTTTTCGACAGAATTAAGGTAAGAATGTTTTTTTTATACGGCGGGTGCGGTTATTTTCTGCCGTTATAAAATCTTCAAAGATTTCCTTACAAGCTTATAAGAATATTTTCAAGAAAATGTTTTATTTTATATGGCTCTTAAATGCTTTCAAAAATAGAAAGAGAAAATTCTCCTAAAAGTGTTTTGATTTCATCTATGTCAACATCCTTTGATGGATTTTACGCTTATTTGAAGTTGATTTATTATGATACAAAACTTCTATATTGTATTGAAGGTTTTGTGATATGTTTGACTGTGGATGTGCTATTTTTATACCATTCATAGTTTATGGTGAAATTATTGACATTTCGTATGCTAGTTTTAATACGAATGTTTATGTTATGTTTAAAACTTTTCATATGGGAATGCATTGGACTTAATATGTGACGGGTGGAGCCCGCTATAGCTCCTCGATGCTTCGGTAGGTCTAATGAGACAAACTAGTGTCTTGGAACAAGGCCTTGGCAAAATATTATTTGTAGTCTTGGCACGAGGCCTTGGCTATGTGGTTATGATAGTCAGGCATTATGCATTCCAACATTATGAAAGTGGTTATTGATATTGCATGTGATTATTCTATTAGTAGAATATCCATGTGAACAAGTAAATGGCATTATTTCATTTTACTTTTTCCATACTATGTTGAAGTTCAAGTTTAAAAGGCTTTTGTTTTAGTAATTCATTGCCTTAAATGTTTATGCTTATTTTTGAATGTTCCGCTATATTGTTATCCTTACTGGGCATTTGAGCTCACCCCTTTTCTATGTTTTATTTTTCCCAGGATGTGAAGAAGTAAGTTATGAATGACCTGCAGTGATATTATGAGGGGATAATAGTGTGGACTGTGGAGACATTATGTTGTTGTAGTAGTTTTTCAATTTATGATGTAATGTAAAACTTATGAATATATCCAGTGTTTCCAAGGCTACTAGACCAATCGGTGTTTCGAGATTTGATCTTTCTTGTGATCATGCCAATGTTATGTAATAATGCACCGACTCTGGGTAACTGGGGTCGGGGCGTGTAACACCCGAGACTTTTATGTTATATAAATTATCAAAGGAATCTTTTTCTACGCAACACTTGCTTGACTTGCTTTACACGCAATCGCGACCTTCCTCGATAGCTTGCGTCGTACGCAATACCGAGTTTCACAAAACAACAATATGCTATTAAAACTAGCCGTTATGAATAGTAATAACCACTTTTTGAAATTTTATAAATTTTATTTTTCAAAATGGACTTCATTTTTGGACTCAGAATATCGAAATTAGCCTAGGGTGAAATTTTGGTATTTTTCTGAAAACTTTCAATTTTTGATGAATAGTGAAACCACTAAGTGGTAGGTTAAAAACTGAATTTTGCATAAAACTTAATTTTACCGCTTCTGTGAATGGAATTTCGAAAATCCGAGAGACACGGTTAATATCAAGGACTAAAATGTGGTTCAATGAGATGAAAATAATTTTTTGATGAATAGTAACTTTTTACCTTTTTACCGCGGTTAATAGTAAATAGGGTAACTAAGGGTAAATATGATATCAATATTACCCTAACACATGTACTAATTCTATTGGTCAAGTGTAATTCGACCAAAAACAAACTTAGGAATAAAATATGACCATTTAGGGCCACTTGGATTAGAATAGGACATTTATTATTAATTTATTTAAAGAAGGGTTAAAATAGTTAAAATCAATGTTTAATAAGTAAATCATTTTTAATATGGAGTTATACATAATATAAATTCGATTGTAAATATTCATTAGAAAGCTAAAACGATTTCCTACATGATGGTATTTTATTTGTAATTTTTAGACATCAAATAATTTAATTTATTTATGACACAAAGATGATGCAGTAATTATCTTATTAATGAAATATTGACAAAATTGATAATATAAATACCAAAATAAATGTAATTTGAGACTTTTTATGAATTACACTAATTTTCTAGGTTACTATGATATATTATTGTTGATTTAATCAACTTGGTTCGAACATATAATTCTGTTATGACTTTCACAAAAATCATATATCAAATAGTGTCAAAATGTACACAAAATAGTTTTTAAATCAAATATTATATTATTAATTGTTATTTTATTCCTAAAAATCTAAGGTTCGGCCAAATGAATTAGATAAGGATATATATATTAATAATAAACAATTTGGGGTTCGTTTGGCATGTTATAGTAAGTGTATTAACCATATAGTGAAAGAAAACAAAAAGACACGGTAAAAGTTAAATTAATTAACTTAGAGTTAAATCTAATTGATAAGGTTAAAATAATACCCTAAACTTGTCTAAATCCTATTGGTTGATAGGATTTCGACCCATCCCCACTTTAGCTTCGAAATAAGACCCTTTGGAACCATTATAAACCGATTTTGACTTTAATATAAAATAATATTTTGAGATATTCCTAAGGTGCCCCTCTCCTCCCTTATAAAAGGGCACCTCCTCCCCCTCCTCCTCACACCAATTTGAGCACTCAAGCTCGGCCAACCCCTGCCATTTTCTCCTCTACACTTCCCTAGAATAATCCTAGAGGTCCTGGTCTTCTCCAAATACCAATCTTAGTTCATTAAGTGGTGGATTCAAAGAGGCGTTCCAAAGAAGAGGTAATATCCATTACCGATCTTTTCAATTTCTTTCTTCTTCAACTTCTTCTTATTTAGTTGTTTCATGATAAAGTAATAACATCAGTATTACTTACATACTGATATGTTATTATAAATATGAAACAACCCTAATTCACCTTCTATCCATCCTACGGAAAAATGAAATCACCGCGCGTGCGTACGAACGGAATACCGTCTCCACGCCGTGGTGTAATCTATTTTCCACCATCACCTTACAAGGATGGGTATAATGGTGTAATGAGTAAATATATATGATTATTATTAAGTAATATTGATACTGAAATAATATATATATATACTCCAATACAATTCCACGATCATAGGAACGATATCATCACTCGTGCGTACGTACGGAATACCGTCTCCACGATGTGATGCGATTCGTTCTACATGATCTTCATTTCATAATGATTATATAAATGAATTGAATGAATGAATATGGTATATACTACACTAATACCATTCTGGAAATTAATTATATATATAACCTAAAGATAAGAATAAGAATTTATTCAACAAAACACGCATAAGAACAAAAAGTTATAAAGACCCGAGTAACAAGTAACAATGAAATATTACTAACAAGAAGTTAATAATATGACCATATATGATCTCATATCAATATGTATGATTCTGGAATAAGTCAATAACATTATTTAAACCATTATACAGGAGCTTTGGACACGAACAAAGCAAATTGGACCTAAGGTAAGGGAAATATCACAATCTCATTTTTATCCGAGATTGTTTATTCGTAAGTATTTACTGGGGTGTATTTTATCATCCACATCCATGTTCCCTCAATATGTAATATTGTTTCCATCCACTTTCAATAGTTTAAATCCAATTTTACCCTTAGGTGAGTTTTTAGTAAAGAATATGAAAGGAATCTTTTGTCGTTTTTCCGTACGAGGTAATTTTTGACTTTTCCGACAAAAGTACGAAGAATGTTTTTTTTAACTTATACGGCATGAATGGATTTTTAAAACATTACTTCAAAGAAGCTTCCTTTACAAGTTTTCAAGTTTATTTTTAATCAACTTCTTTTATTTTAAAGTTGTATGACATGTTATGAAAGGAAAAATGTTTTTGAATAAGAAAGGATATTTTCCTCAAGAATTTAATTCAAGTGTTTTATCAAAATTATTTTCCATCTAAGATAATAAAGGGTTCTGTTTCTATCCATATTTTTACATTGGTTTGACTATGTTGTGATGGAATTATGTTTATGAATTCCTTTATCTTATATGAATTGATTTATGATGTCATGATGTTTCAAGAATCCCATTTTTGTTATATGTGTTATGCGATGATGTATGTTTTATGATTATGTGGCACACATAAGAAAGGATTCATTATAAGATGGGTGGGACCTATATCTCCCTCCAATGCATTGGGTAATGATTTTATATCTCATGAGATAGACATGGCTGGAACGGAAGGTTATTTCGGTTCAGTGATACAGGACTGAAATGAGGAGTGAACTCGGTTCAGAAAGGGACTTTGTCCACTAAGATAGTCTTGGCAATGAGTCATGACTAACAAGAAATGATTTACATGATTATGTGTGCATGCCACAAAGTTTCAAGTTTTATGTTATGATTATGGGGATCTCATTTTCACTTCTATGATTTATTCCATGTTAAGATATTATGATCTCTTTTGCAGGTTTTGATAAAGATATGATATGGTTTTTATTTCCTTTATTTGCCCTTGCTGAGCATTTGAGCTCACCCTTTTATGTTTTCTTTTCCCCAGGTCAGGAAGATGGATATTAAGTAGAATATGCTAAAAGGGACCCTAGATATGATGTAATAAATGGGAGACACTGTAGAAGATTTATGAACCAGTTGTTTATGTTTCCCAGTTTCTAAAGACACTATACCTATACGGTCCTTTGTGGTTTTGTCATATGTTGTAATAAGTGTGCTTCAATTTTGAAGTATTAACAATGTATGTAAAGTGTGGGTTGTTATAGTTGGTATCAGAGGAAAGGTATAGTCAACCTTTGGAAACTAGGATGTGAAAGCCTTAGTAAGAACCCTAAGGATAAGTCTACGCATAGAACACAATCTTAGTGTTTTAGAAATGGCCTTGAATAACCTAGGATAAGACCTTAAGCATGAAAATTTTATTCCTGAATTATGTGGTTTCCTATTATAATTAGTGTTGCTCACACTATTCTTCTTGGTTTTAGTCAATGGATGGAACCCGAAGGAACCGTGTTAATGCAGAATGCGATGGGCAATGCAATGATTGTCCCCCTGAGCAACCAAACGATATGGGAGCTGGAATGCAAAATCTTGTAGCCATGCTCACACAACTTTCTCAAGCTATGAATCATGCAGGATTTCCAAACGAACAAAGAAGGGAGCAAAATTCTGTTGAATCCTTCATGAGGCAGCGTCCACCATCTTTCAGCGGGTCTACTGATCCATTAGTTGCTGAACAGTGGATTAGTACTACTGAAAAGATATTTTCAGTTCTTCAATGTTCTGAGCATGATAAAGTCATCCTAGCAGTGTATCGTTTGGAAGGAGATGCGGATCAATGGTGGAATCTTGTTAAGAATACGAGGCAAAGGGATGAAATTGAGTCTATGGAATGGGACGAGTTCAAGAACTTATTTTTCAATAAGTACTTCCCTCGTATTCTCCGAACAAAGATGGAGAAAGAGTTCCTTGAACTGAAGCAAAGGGATGATGAATCTGTTAGTACCTATGAAGCAAATTTTACAAGACTTGCAAGGTACGCTTCTGGTATTATTATCCAACCTGAGAGTAAGATCGATCGATTCTTTAGTGGCTTAAAACCAAGTCTTCGAAGGGCGTTAGCCATAAGGGACTTCAATAGCTACGAAGAAATCGTTCGATGTGCTCTCAAAGTCGAGATGGAGATTGGAGTAACCCATCAGTCACATGGGTTTGATAAGAAGAGGAAGATGGAATTCAAAGAAAAATCTAAAGAGCACACGGAAAAGAAGATGAACTTTCCCTTATGCTCAAAGTGTGGAAAGAAACATGGAGGGAGTTGTCTTAAAGGGACAAGTAAATGTTTTAAATGTGGAAAGGAAGGTCATCGGGCATTTGAATGCCGTGATAATGGGAAGAAGATGTCTAATGATGCAAACAAAGGAAGGGATACACAGAATGAACCTGCTACACTTCAATGTTTCAAGTGCAAGGAGATGGGGCATTATGCCAATCAATGCCCAAATCCAAGGGTTGATGATGATGGTCGACGTCAACAAACTCTTAAGGCTAAAGACAAAGGAAAGTCACATGCAATTTCTATCAGCGAGGTGGAGTATGATAACGATGTGGTGAAAGGTACACTTACCATCCACTCTAAAGTAGCAAATGTTTTATTTGATTCTGGATCCACCCACTCTTTTATTTCTGAAAAATTTTCTAAGGGTATCACCGTATTACCTCAACAATTAGATGTTGAGTTAGCTGTGACAACACCTAATGGCACATCAATCGCATCAGAAGTTTATAATTCTTCTCCGATCGAAGTTTGTGGGAAAGTGCTTCCTGCAAATCTTGTGATCCTTCCTTTAGTGGAATTTGATGTGATTCTTGGCATGGATTGGCTTTCTCTACATGGAGCTCATATCAATTTCCAAAGAAGGGAAGTCACATTTCATATTCCAGATCAATCTACGATCGTATACCAATGCAAGGATGAACATAACCTTCCAGTGGAAATTTCTTCCATCTTATGGGTATTGATTCCACTAAATGAAGGTTATTTATCTCAAATGGTTGGTGAGAAACTCACGATTAAGAATATGCCCATTGTACGGGAGTTTGATGATGTCTTTCCGGAGGAATTTCCGGGTCTTCCACCAAATCGTGAAGTTGAGTTTTCAATAGAACTCGTACCGGGTGCTTTGCCTATTTCAAAGACACCTTATAGAATGGCCCCAATTGAGTTGCAGGAATTGAAGAAGCAACTCCAAGTGAATCTTGATAAGGGATTCATACGCCCTAGTGCTTCACCTTGGGGAGCACCTGTTCTATTTGTTAAGAAGAAAGATGGATCAATGAGACTCTGCATTGATTATCGAGAACTTAACAAGATCACTATCAAGAACAAATATCCTCTCCCACGCATTGATGACTTATTTGACCAACTACGCGGAGCTCAATACTTTTCCAAGATTGATCTTCGTTCAGGGTATCATCAATTAAGGGTCAAAAGGGAGGATATACCAAAGACGGCTTTCCGTACAAGGTATGGACACTATGAATTTATAGTGATGCCATTTGGTCTTACTAATGCCCCTGCTATCTTCATGGATCTAATTAATAGAGTCTTTAGAGACTATCTTGATCAATTTGTGGTAGTCTTTATAGACGATATTCTTGTCTATTCAAAGAGCAAGGAAGAGCATGAAGATCACTTGAGAATTATATTGAAGACCCTGAGAAAGGAGAAGCTTTATGCCAAATTTACCAAGTGTGAATTTTGGCTTCAAAAAGTTGCATTTTTGGGTCATATAATCTCAAAAGAGGGGATATCTGTGGATCCAACAAAAACAGAGGTTATCGAAAGATGGTCAAGACCAACAACAGTAACTGAGATCCGAAGTTTTCTTGGTTTGGCTGGTTATTATCGACGTTTTGTAAAAGATTTTTCACGATTATCTAATCCACTCACCAAGTTGACTCGGAAAGGAGTTAAGTTTGTCTGGACAGAGGAATGTGAAGAGAATTTCAAGGAGTTGAAAAGAAGGTTATCCAGTGCACCTGTGCTCACACTGCCTTGTAGTGGAGAAAGGTTTGTGATCTACAGTGATGCATCCAAGAAGGGATTGGGGTGTGTTCTTATGCAAAATGATATGGTGATAGCTTATGCCTCACGACAGTTGAAAATCCATGAGCAAAATTACCCAACACATGATTTGGAGTTGGCTGCGGTAATCTTTGCATTAAAGATTTGGAGGCATTACCTTTATGGTGAAAGGTGTGATATTTATACTGATCATAAAAGTTTAAAGTATATTTTCACACAAAAGGAGTTGAATATGCGTCAAAGAAGATGGTTGGAGCTGATTAAGGATTATGACTGCTCAATCCATTACCACCCTGGGAAAGAAAACAAGGTGGCAGATGCATTAAGTCGACAAGACCATGCTAGTTTATCCATGATGAGGATCACAAAAGATCCAATATTTATGGATTTACAAAGGATGGATCTTGGAATTATAATGGAAGGGGAAAAATCTTATCTTTCTCAAATGAATGTTCAACCATCTATACATGTGAAGATTAAAGAGGCACAGAAAGAAGATGTCGAGTTACAAAAGAAGGTGAAAAATGTTCCTGAATTCAACCTTGATTGTGATGGGATAATAAAGTTCAGGAATCGGGATTGCATTCCTCCCATCCCCGAATTAAAGAAAGAGCTGCTGGATGAGGCTCATAGTTCTTCATTCTCTATTCATCCTGGAAGCACGAAGATGTATAGGGACCTGAAAGAGTACTTCTGGTGGGATGGCATGAAAAGAGATGTTGCTGAATATGTCTCTCGATGCTTGGTTTGTCAACAAGTTAAAGCTGAGAGACAGAAGTCTAAGGGGATGTTACAACCATTACCCATACCCGAATGGAAATGGGAAAACATCACTATGGACTTTGTCACAGGACTTCCTAAAACATCCAAAGGCAATAATGCTATCTGGGTCATAGTTGATCGTCTTACAAAGTCTGCACACTTCATTCCTATTAGAGAGGATTTCTCTCTAGATCAGCTTGCCAGGATATATGTAAAGGAAGTGGTAAGATTTCATGGAGTACCACTTTCTATTATATCTGATCGAGATCCGAGATTTACCTCGAAGTTCTGGCGAAGTCTTCAGCATACTCTGGATACAGAGTTGAGTTTCAGCACTGCTTATCATCCCCAGACAGACGGTCAGTCTGAGAGAACAATTCAAACCCTAGAAGATATGTTGAGAGCTTGCTCTATGGATTTCAAAGGAGGTTGGGATCAACACCTACCTTTGGTGGAATTTTCTTATAATAATAGCTTTCACTCCAGTATTCAGATGGCTCCTTATGAAGCTCTCTATGGAAAGAAATGCAGGACTCCAACTTGCTGGGATGAAGTTGGGGAAAGAAAGCTATTAGGACCTGATCTCGTTGATGAAATGGCAGAAAAGGTTAGTTCTATTCAACAACACATAAGAGCAGCTCAGAGTCGACAGAAAAGTTATGCCGACAACCGAAGAAAAGACCTAGAGTTTGAAGTAGGCGATAAAGTGTTCTTACGAATATCTCCCTGGAAGAGGGTTATGAGATTTGGAAAGAAGGGGAAGTTGAGCCCTAGATATATCGGTCCTTTTGAAATACTGGATCGTGTTGGGAAGGTAGCTTACCGATTGGCGCTTCCACCGAATCTCTCTCAAGTTCACGATGTGTTCCACGTATCTCTCCTGAGAAAGTACATACCAGATCCTTCACATGTACTCAGCTCAGAAGTTGTACCGTTGGAGCAAGATCTTTCTTATGAAGAACAGCCGATAGAGATTCTGGATCATAGCGAAAAAGTCCTACGAAACAAGACCACTCGCTTGGTGAAAGTTTTATGGAGGAACCACCAACTTGAAGAAGCTACATGGGAGCTTGAGGATATGATGAGGGAGAAGTATCCTCATCTGTTTGTTACAAAGTGACGAATTTCGAGGGCGAAATTCTTTTTAAGGGGGGTAGAATGTAACACCCGAGACTTTTATGTTATATAAATTATCAAAGGAATCTTTTTCTACGCAACACTTGCTTGACTTGCTTTACACGCAATCGCGACCTTCCTCGATAGCTTGCGTCGTACGCAATACCGAGTTTCACAAAACAACAATATGCTATTAAAACTAGCCGTTATGAATAGTAATAACCACTTTTTGAAATTTTATAAATTTTATTTTTCAAAATGGACTTCATTTTTGGACTCAGAATATCGAAATTAGCCTAGGGTGAAATTTTGGTATTTTTCTGAAAACTTTCAATTTTTGATGAATAGTGAAACCACTAAGTGGTAGGTTAAAAACTGAATTTTGCATAAAACTTAATTTTACCGCTTCTGTGAATGGAATTTCGAAAATCCGAGAGACACGGTTAATATCAAGGACTAAAATGTGGTTCAAGGAGATGAAAATAATTTTTTGGTGAATAGTAACTTTTTACCTTTTTACCGCGGTTAATAGTAAATAGGGTAACTAAGGGTAAATATGATATCAATATTACCCTAACACATGTACTAATTCTATTGGACAAGTGTAATTCGACCAAAAACAAACTTAGGAATAAAATATGACCATTTAGGGCCACTTGGATTAGAATAGGACATTTATTATTAATTTATTTAAAGAAGGGTTAAAATAGTTAAAATCAAAGTTTAATAGGTAAATCATTTTTAATATGGGGTTATAAATAAGATAAATTCGATTGTAAATATTCATTAGAAAGCTAAAAAGATTTCCTACATGATGGTATTTTATTTGTAATTTTTAGACATCAAATAATTTAATTTATTTATGACACAAAGATGATGCAGTAATTATCTTATTAATGAAATATTGACAAAATTGATAATATAAATACCAAAATAAATGTAATTTGTGACTTTTTATGAATTACACTAATTTTCTAGGTTACTATGATATATTATTGTTGATTTAATCAACTTGGTTCGAACATATAATTCTGTTATGACTTTCACAAAAATCATATATCAAATAGTGTCAAAATTGACACAAAATAGTTTTTAAATCAAATATTATATTATTAATTGTTATTTTATTCCTAAAAATCTAAGGTTCGGCCAAATGACTTAGATAAGGATATATATATTAATAATAAACAATTTGGGGTTCGTTTGGCATGTTATAGTAAGTGTATTAACCATATAGTGAAAGAAAACAAAAAGACATGGTAAAAGTTAAATTAATTAACTTAGAGTTAAATCTAATTGATAAGGTTAAAATAATACCCTAAACTTGTCTAAATCCTATTGGTTGATAGGATTTCGACCCATCCCCACTTTAGCTTCGAAATAAGACCCTTTGGAACCATTATAAACCGATTTTGACTTTAATATAAAATAATATTTTGAGATATTCCTAAGGTGCCCCTCTCCTCCCTTATAAAAGGGCACCTCCTCCCCCTCCTCCTCACACCAATTTGAGCACTCAATCTCTGCCAACCCCTGCCATTTTCTCCTCTCCACTTCCCTAGAATAATCCTAGAGGTCCTGGTCTTCTCCAAATACCAATCTTAGTTCCTTAAGTGGTGGATTCAAAGAGGCGTTCCAAAGAAGAGGTAATATCCATTACCGATCTTTTCAATTTCTTTCTTCTTCAACTTCTTCTTCTTTAGTTGTTTCATGATAAAGTAATAACATCAGTATTACTTACATACTGATATGTTATTATAAATATGAAACAACCCTAATTCACCTTCTATCCATCCTACGGAAAAATGAAATCACCGCGCGTGCGTACGAACGGAATACCGTCTCCACGCCGTGGTGTAATCTATTTTCCACCATCACCTTACAAGGATGGGTATAATGGTGTAATGAGTAAATATATATGATTATTATTAAGTAATATTGATACTGAAATAATATATATATATACTCCAATACAATTCCACGATCATAGGAACGATATCATCACTCGTGCGTACGTACGGAATACCGTCTCCACGATGTGATGCGATTCGTTCTACATGATCTTCATTTCATAATGATTATATAAATGAATTGAATGAATGAATATGGTATATACTACACTAATACCATTATGGAAATGAATTATATATATAACCTAAAGATAAGAATAAGAATTTATTCAACAAAACACGCATAAGAACAAAAAGTTATAAAGACCCGAGTAACAAGTAACAATGAAATATTACTAACAAGAAGTTAATAATATGACCATATATGATCTCATATCAATATGTATGATTCTGGAATAAGTCAATAACATTATTTAAACCATTATACAGGAGCTTCGGACACGAACAAAGCAAATTGGACCTAAGGTAAGGGAAATATCACAATCTCATTTTTATCCGAGATTGTTTATTCGTAAGTATTTACTGGGGTGTATTTTATCATCCACATCCATGTTCCCTCAATATGTAATATTGTTTCCATCCACTTGCAATAGTTTAAATCCAATTTTACCCTTAGGTGAGTTTTTAGTAAAGAATATGAAAGGAATCTTTTGTCGTCTTTCCGTACGAGGTACTTTTTGACTTTTCCGACAAAAGTACGAAGAATGTTTTTTTTAACTTATACGGCATGAATGGATTTTTAAAACATTACTTCAAAGAAGCTTCCTTTACAAGTTTTCAAGTTTATTTTTAATCAACTTCTTTTATTTTAAAGTTGTATGACATGTTATGAAAGGAAAAATGTTTTTGAAGAAGAAAGGATATTTTCCTCAAGAATTCAATTCAAGTGTTTTATCAAAATTATTTTCCATCTAAGATAATAAAGGGTTCTGTTTCTATCCATATTTTTACATTGGTTTGACTATGTTGTGATGGAATTATGTTTATGAATTCCTTTATCTTATATGAATTGATTTATGATGTCATGATGTTTCAAGAATCCCATTTTTGTTATATGTGTTATGCGATGATGTATGTTTTATGATTATGTGGCACACATAAGAAAGGATTCATTATAAGATGGGTGGGACCTATATCTCCCTCCAATGAATTGGGTAATGATTTTATATCTCATGAGATAGACATGGCTGGAACGGAAGGTTATTTCGGTTCAGTGATACAGGACTGAAACGAGGAGTGAACTCGGTTCAGAAAGGGACTTTGTCCACTAAGATAGTCTTGGCAATGAGTCATGACTAACAAGAAATGATTTCCATGATTATGTGTGCATGCCACAAAGTTTCAAGTTTTATGTTATGATTATGGGGATCTCATTTTCACTTCTATGATTTATTCCATGTTAAGATATTATGATCTCTTTTGCAGGTTTTGATAAAGATATGATATGATTTTTATTTCCTTTATTTGCCCTTGGTGAGCATTTGAGCTCACCCTTTTATGTTTTCTTTTCCCCAGGCCAGGAAGATGGATATTAAGTAGAATATGCTAAAAGGGACCCTAGATATGATGTAATAAATGGGAGACACTGTAGAAGATTTATGAACCAGTTGTTTATGTTTCCCAGTTTCTAAAGACACTATACCTATACGGTCCTTTGTGGTTTTGTCATATGTTGTAATAAGTGTGCTTCAATTTTGAAGTATTAACAATGTATGTAAAGTGTGGGTTGTTATAGGGCGTTATATTTTTCATGGATGATATCATGAAAAAATTTAAATTTCTTGCATCATGTGTATTTTTCTCATGGATAGATAACCCTTCATCACTATCCTCGTTACTAGATGTTTTAAGAATAGGTTCTTCCTGCACATATAATTTTCTTTCATGGTGAAGGCTAACACGTAGGCGCATTTTCCATTATTGATAATTTTCTTTGTTTAGAAGGACATCCTTATAAATTATGGATCATAGTTATATTTTTAAAGTCATTTTAATACTATTTATAAAAATAGAATGACTATAATTTTAGTAAATTATTTGATAAAAACTAACCAAATATGTAAATATTATAGTTATTATTCTCCAACTATTTTATAAAAACACAACAACCCACTCTATTGACTTGGAATATCTTATTTCCTAGACATTCTAGTGGCAAAGGTCCATATCCCCCTTCTCACTACCCCATATTTGGTCGGTCAAGGAACAAGAATGGTTTGAGGCAGGCCTTCCAAATTATAGCTTCATGAACTCACAATTCTGTAATCTGCTGAGTGCACTCCCCCATACTAAAATCCTTAAATTGGATTTCCTCAACCCGTTCCTCTCAGTTACACCATGTGCTACGTTGGTATTCAACCCTTTATGTGAACTAAGTTACATAATCCACAAACATTATGTTAGAGTTCCCAGATAATTGAAATCACCCCCACTTTGGCTGGTCAAGCACTCTAAACTATGGTTTGATTTTAACTAAAGAAGTGGAAGGCTATACCAACTTAATATATTCTATTTAGAGATTTTAGATTTTATGGATTAAGTTCTAATTATTGTATTTATTATGTGGCTTTTAATATAAAGTGGATTTACCTAATTATGAACCAAGACATTGATAAAATTTATGTATAAAACAATTTATTTTAGTTCTATCTTGTATTCCAGTTAATTTCATTAATTCATGTGATCGTAAAAAACATAAATAATGAAATAACCATGAAACATGAAAAAATAATCAAATAAAGTGGTATGATCATGATATTTTACTAATGGTAAGTTTATCTAGCTGTTTAAAAACTATCCATTCACATAGGTGAAAAACACCTTGAACCAATTAAGGTTCATGTTATAGCTTCCCACTTGTCCACCTATGTATCTCTGTTGGTTAGGTTTCTCCTTGACTACAAACATTAACCACCTTCAATAGATTGGGAGCTCAATCTATTACATATGATTTCACTCACATGCAAGTGAGGGAAACAAGGGGATGATATAAAAAACATTATGTACACAGACCCTTACATAAAAATAGGAGAGAAGGAATGCATGCCAACAATTTAGTATAATAATAAATTAAATAAAACTAATCCCATTCAATGGTCCCATCTATGCTCATGAATATCCATATATATGAAGAAAATTACACATTTAATAAAACAATAATTAAATTCATAGTCATTCTTACTTAAGATTAACTACACTCGAATCAATTAATTATCTTATTTGACTAATATTTTTTTATCTTAAAACTAATTAAAATTTCCTTGATATTCTCATCAATCATAATTATAAAAAAAATTTATTTAAAATTAACTGTCTAAATAAATGTACCTTGGAGGAAACACATTGAAACCCCCTTCATGTATACCCGATAAGTATTATACTTGTATATCATTTACTCTTGTGACATATGACATACATGAATTATCATGTAAATTTATGACGTGTACTATCAACTTAATTATTAAATGAATTGCATGATTTTTTAGTCATGTGTTATGCTTCAATTCATGCATAGTTACAATTATAATATGACTCATATATGATATGAATATCTGAACATTAAACAGATAATAATTAAATGTTTATATATAATTATTAAAACCCATCACATGTAATTTCATATCAACTTAACAAACACTCCCAAGAACACGTAGATAAGGTTTAAACTGTATAGTAAATAAATATTTAATCTACATAATATTGTATAAGTACATTCATGTACATGGAGCTACACAGTGTGTATGCCTCTCACCATCTATCTGAGGCACACACCTAGGGAATCGATGTGTAAACTATTCCTAAGAAAATTGGAGTATATAGCGTGTATAAGCGATGAAACAATGTGTGATCTCTGAGATACATAGTCAAATATCAGGTAGTAAGTATATGTTAATACACAACCTTTCTATGATTCAATGTTACTATACTCTATGTACATGGGTTAGAGGTCATGTACTTCGGTTGACCATATTCTAGGATAACACAATTTAAAAGTGTTATAAGAAATAAATTCACTATGTTTCATCAATGCATACAATTTAAAGTAATTTATAAATTAAATCCCCATTAATTGAACACAGGTACACAATGTGTTACTTTGGTTACATGACTTGTACTCCTCTGTAATCAATTTATAATCCTCAGCACCTTGGGATGAGATCATCGATTTTTTTCCCATAAAACTAATCATTTTTATTAGATCCATGTGAAATGATGGAGGAATAAGTATATCTCACAATTCAGATTAATATAATGATTAATAATTAATGAAAAACTAAATCAAAATTGCATAAATCATCAAATATCCTTAAATAATTATAAATAATAATGTGATTGCTCTGATACCACTTATAGGTTCTGGGCACAATTGATCCATGAAATGGGTCATGCCAAAATTTTCTTTTTTTTTCAAGATAATTGATAAATATGAGATTGAGATAATAATAAATGTTGTGATCAACAGAATTGAATCAATGAATATAGACAAGGTATAGGCCACCAGAAATAGAGAGAGAATCATCTGATATTATTTATAATCAATTTAATTAATTAAAGTATTACCTGAAGGAATTATGTATTCCTTGATGGGTCTAACAATATAGTTGTGTTGTATTATCCTTTATTTATAGGAATCATGAGTAGATTCCCTCTAAAATTGATCCATAATTGTTCCACAATCCCCAAATGTCGCTATAGGAATATCTCGGTGATAACACACTTGATCCTATAACTTGTGTCTTCTGTCGTTGATCTCCTCAAGATCAGTTTTCAAAGTGTTCTACATGATATCTCATGAGTTGAGAGTGGGAGATGGAGGAATATTTCTCTCCATTCTTAAGAGTGTTCTTGGATAAGGGAGCTCTCCAGGGCTTGAAAAGATTCTCCAAATCTAGTGTGGACAACTAAACAAATTAATTTGATCTCTTAGAAAATAATATAATTGGGTTTAAATACTTCTAGGGTTAAAATAAAATAATTATACAAGTTCCATTAATTTTTGTTTAATCCATACAGAACCCCATGTTAAATAATAATAGTAATTTTATTAGTATTTGTCGACATGTTCTTAACTTCCGAATTAAATTAAATAGTATTTAATCAAATAATATTCAATATTTATTATTCCCCATCATAACATTAAACTCATTCCTCCATCCAAACATAATATTTATGGGGACCTAAATAATGACTATTTATTTGTTAGATAAATATCATTTCGTTATTATACAACAAATAGATAAATATTACATTCACTAAATAATAGAAATATTATTAAATATTCGACACTCATAATATTCTATCAAATAACTAGTGACAAAATATATCTGGTCAATTAAACATGAATAATTATTAAACCACATATGGGAATAATATATGTTGATATTTTTAAATAAGAAATAATATTATTATTATTTAACTAAGATTCTGGATACCCTTTGTTTGTGACCCTCTTGGTCTCTTTCATGGTGGAATTTGGTGAATCATCCTAAAGTATAAGGTTTGTATAAAGAAACATACCAAAGAACCCTTAGAGAAAGAAGTTAATACTGCAATGACATAATATATCATACGATCACATACTGTGTAATATTATCCATTTATCTTGATTTCTATAATGAAGCAAGTTGCATGCTATTGTCATCAACCATAGTGATTGATGTCTATTTGTTTGACCTCTCAGAAAACAAACTTGACTATAGAAAAACATGGACATGGATTTACTTACGGTATATCATTTAATAAAAAGGATGTATATATAATCTTCTTTTAAATAACAAAAGAGAAAAATACATTCTCACATTATTTATTATGATAAAATTGGTCATGACACACCCAACATATCCAACCCCATTATCAACATATGTTGTCAGATTTTTCATAAATAAATCAAAGTACCTAACTCATAGTACACAATAATAATAATCTTAATGCCTAAGGATCAGTAAAAACATCCATAGATAGAAAAATTCAATGACACATATAAATACGAGTTTCTTAATCGCTGGTTTTGTTCTCATAATATCATAAACTGGATATTAACAAGGGTATACACAATGATAATTTACCTAAATATCCTATGAGTGCCCACACCAAATAGAATAAATCTATTAAGTCCATTAAATGATATCATTTAGGTATAGAAAATATATTTTAGAGTATTTTCCTTATACTTATGAGTTCTCATCATAACGGGTAACTTTATGACCTTTTGGTGTGATAAATACTCTTAATACATTATCACATAATTTGATAGAAAGAATAACAATGGTTCATAGAGTCACGATTCACATATATAAGCTATTATTTCTAGTTTTCTTGTATTTGTGTACATCCTCATGTAAGAGATTTACCTTTGGTTATGTGAGAATACATTTCAGGAATATCTGCTTCATAGTATTATTTTCCCACATGATGTGGATATTTATTATTGAAAGTTTTTTTAATCATCTTCATATTACCATTGATAAATGGTATGTTATATTTTATTACATTTTTTTATACAAAATGTTTTTGGAAATAAAACTAAAAGATGATTTTATAAGGCAAAATGATTTATTTTGTACTGTTTTAGAAATATATTTTATAACAAGATAAACTAGATTCATGTGGACATATAAATTATATATTCTTGGTGGTATCATACTGAGCTTCTTGTGCTAACACTCTATGTTATCTTCTAGTCCATTTAGCCTTGGTTTTATAGGATAAAGGTAAAGAGAAGAGCATCACATAGAAAATGGATCCTCCTAGATCATGATACATGTTCATTGGGTTGGGTTAGTGGTGAAAAACATTCCCATGGATATGGACCCATGGGTTAATTCTTGTTCCATGTTGATGGTATTTTAGTTTCTTTATTTATACATGTTATCCAGTTTTTTTATGTTACTTTTATGGTTTGGTTGTTTGACATAAGATTTTTTTTTATATATCTTCTTACTCCAATTAATTTTATCTTATCCTATTCTATTAAGGGTGATATAATTCACATGTTTCATTGTACGATAACATTGGGCTTCTTTCTATCCCATGTTGATCAAGAACATACCTTGGGTGTTGTGGTGGGCCAATTTTGATGACATTATTCGTTTTTTTGGGTTATTCTATTACAATACCCCATGATACCTATATTATTCCTGGATAATTAATTTTTATGGAAATATTTTTATCTCATGAGGTAAGGAATGGTTTAATGTGAATTTTTTATTTTTCAATTAAATGATTTCATGAGTTCCCATTTTCTTTAGGATGACATATTGATTTATTACTATGAAGGATAATGGGGTTTAAAGGTTTTATTTGATAAATGTTTTATTTTTTCTTTTTAAAATTTTCTATTTACATGATTAATTTTTTATTGTGAAAAAGGTAAATGACAACATGGGGTTTCATGTTTTTCATTGTACCAATTGGATTCCTTTATTTTTATCCCTTACGGAGCTTTGTTATTCTCATCCGACATTTTGAAATGTTTTTCACATGATTTATGGATGAGAAGAAATTTTATGCAAGGTCATGTTTTCTATTGTGGAGAATCGCCTTAAATGAAGAAAAAGTGTTTATAATGAAATATCGATGTAAAAATAATGATTTTTTTTTAAAATACATACTCTGTGACCTTGAATATTTTTTAGGTAATGTTTTTTCCTAATAACCTATAACTGTACTATGAAAATATTAATGAAATTTAAGAAAGTGAAACCCATGTTATAAAACATGTAATTATGGGTTATTTTTGTTACAAGGTGTTATATTTAGTAATATATGGGTGGTTTATATACCTTTACTGCTTAATATAATGTTAAAATAATCCTTAAATTGACTCCAATTCAGGTTAATATTTTCATGATATATCATTTTGAATATTTCCATGTTGCTTCATCCAATGAAAGTTATTCAGAATGGGGTTTCATAATGGATACTCTTTAGGTGAGGTTGAAAGGAATCATATGGAAAATAACAATAGAAATATGTAACCTAGAATGGTTAAAATAGATTAGTTTTTTGATAGTGATGACTCAGTTGATACATGTTTTTAACTCTGAAAACAATGAAAGAGAGAGACCAGATTATTCCTTGTGGAACAAGTTTAGAGTTGAGAATTTCATGAAAAATTACACTGTGAAATTATAAATATATTTAAACAAAATGAAAGTGTAAGGATGGATATATTCACTAAAAAATATATTTTCTGTTTTGGGATATATTTAACAAAAAATGGTGACTCTTTATATTTATAATTTTGAATGTAAAGTCAATTAATGGTGGTCATTGAATAAGAATACTATGTAAAAGTAATATGTTGGTAAAATAGATTGGAATATCATAGAGATCATTTTATTGATAATTTTTTCCTAATGATCATCAAAATCTAATTGAAATACAATTTATGGAGTTCCTGTAAAAGGATGTAGATTCAGTGGCCACTTATATGGAAAATTTTACTAGGTAAGATATGTATATAATGGATTTTTTATAGACCAATATAGTTAAATTGATTGTTTTTATAAAGTTATAAAACCAGGTTTATGAAGGTAATTAGAGTCTCATGAATTTTAAAGCCATAAAGATGTTTTTTGACGTGTTGAGATAGTTGAGATGGTGTTTGGAAACCTTTATTTATTTCGTGATGAAAAAGGTAATAATTGGTAAAGGTAGAAATAAAAGGACAATAAGTCAAGCATTAAATCTTGAGGTAATCCCTAAAAATGCCCAAAATGTGATAAAATAAAATTTAATGAATTTTGGTTGAACTAGGAATATGTAACCAATGCAATAAGATATTCTATTTGGTTTTTGAAATAATGGAAAATAGTTATAATCATCTTATAAGGTGAAAATAGATAGTTAGTCAACAATTAGATTTTTTAGTTTTAAATATTTGGGTTATTATGATAATCAAGGTCAAATGTTTGGTACTCAAGGAGAGAATTATCAATACTAAAATAAGAAACATGTGGAAAGGTATTTTTAAACTACTATAGTTGATGGTGGACCGTCAAATGAAGTGGTTCCTTACTTATTTACTCAGACTATGACAATGTCTTATTTGATTTTGAATCCAAACCATAATTTATATATTATAAATTTGAAATTAAAATTGAAATACCATCTCAAAAAATGTTTCTTTAAATATTAATAAAATCTATTGGGTGTAGTAAAATGTAATTAATAATTTGTATAAATCATCATGTTATTTCATGTTTAATTTTTTTCATAAAAACCTTATTATAATTCCCATTATAGAGTTTTATATTATTTTTTGTTTGGATTGGAGTTAAATTTATCACAATAAGATAGATTGTTGAGCTAAAGAAGTCATATTCAATTATCATAGTGAGTTTCAATTTTTATATAATAATGAGTACACACTATTGAAAACCTACAATGATGCTGATAAACTAATAAAATATTGATGTGAAATTTAACATTTACATACTATTGTAAAGAAATGAACTATTCTTTTAGTGATGTACTAGAGGTAAATAAATATATGGATGTGTTTCTTAATGATTTTCTGGGTGTTATTATAATTTGGGGGTTGATTTTATTTGGTGACATAGTGTATTATGCTAATAAAATCCCAAACACTCCATATCAAATGGATTTGGATGAGATTTCATAATTGAAATAGAAATTAAATGTGATTATTGACATGGAATTCATTATCCCTAGAACTTCTCTTTGGGTATAGTTGTTCTATTTTTTAAAAATATAGATGTTTACATGAGGATTTTAATAGATTATAGAGAACTAAATAACATAATAATTAAGAACAAGCAATTTTTTCCTCACATGGATGATTTTTTCCAACTCCAGGGAACTCCTTATTTTTCAAAGGATGATCTCATGTTCAGTTATTATCAGCTGATGGTGAAGGAGGAATACATTATAATGATATCGATAATGAATCTATTTTTTACATGTAACACTTTAAAATATTTTAAATAATATTTTAATATATTGTTGGGATGTTAGAAATGGTTTATCAGGACTATAGATCTTCAATGTTGATATAATAAAAATATGAAATACAATATATCATGCATGCACATTTTTAAAAAAAATCAATTGAATATCTCCAAAATGGAACTTCATATAGGAAATCTGTGGCCATAATTAAATATAGAATGTGGGTTTTACATTAATAATCACATTATCCTTATGCACATTGAGTGTTTGTAAGATCAATCATGGGAAGAATAATTAAAATATAAATTTATTAAGTAATTTATTTTTTAATCAAATTTTTATCCCAATCCCTCTCATATTTAAAAATAGTTACAAAAAATCCTAGTTTTTTTAATATAACACTATATATTGGAGATCACTATTGTGGAAATATTTTGTCGATTTCACCAAGATCATGGATTGATAACGGTGTTTACAAGGAGATTCAATTCATCAATGGAGTTCTTGGATCTCACCAATGACAAAGAGGCATGATTTATTGTTCATCATAAATTTATCTAATATTGAGTTTGGAATTTTTTGTTAGATTATTCCATATTCTTAGATTCTACCAATCAAACATGAATAAATTCAACTACAAAATTTATTAATGTATTGGTTTTGGATTTTCAATTGATGATTTATTTTCTAATTTTGAGAAACAAATTATAAATTTATGTCCCTTGTTTATTCTTTTTCTATCATTGTTTCCTTCATCAATAGAAAAATTCCAAACTAAAAATTTTTATACATCTATTAGATCAATTTTTTATTTTTTTGATTTAATCCTCATGTTCTTTGAATGTTCATCATTAATGTTTTTTGGATTGTTGGATTGACTATACCAAAATACATATCCCTGGGGAATCAATTTTTGGCACATGAAATCATTAAAATAGTTTTAAATTTGGGATATAAGTCATGATCATGGTGTGATGATGATAATTGAAGATTGAGAGTTTGATCAAGAGTTTTCATCTACACTATGTTGTTGTGGAGATTCAATGAAAACCGACGAATTTCCAATCTGATGGGTGATTGGAATTTATCCACCAACAAAGGATTAGGAATTTTCAAAATTTAATATAGTTTCAGTTGTAAATTCTACGGCATAATTGATGGTTGTAGAGGAATGGGAGAGATTCACAAAACATTATAAACATTCCATGAATAAATAAAATACACAATTTTTAGTTTGGAAGAATACATGCCGTGTGGAGCTCCTTACAGAAAAAATAGCGGTTTTAAAACATAGAAAAAAAATCACATGCCATGTTAACTTGAACACATTATGTGACCCTTTATTTAAAACCTGACGTATACCCCATGGGTGTACAAGCATATAAAACGATATTAAGAATCAAAATGGCCAATATACCTGGGAACAACAAGAGTACAAACGGATAACCAATATATGTTGGCACGACTAAAGTACATTGTCAGGGGCCAGAGGACACCTGCACAAGAATAGACTTTGGAATTTCCAAAATTACTAGTATATGTTATGAATTCCCTATACATACTATTTATTTCATTCTGTATTGGATGAAGCCCCTTTCCAATTATATCTAGTTGACCATCATTAGGGTTTTTCCCATGGTCCATCCCAATGAGTGTATAATGATGAATCCCATCTTAAGAATTTGATGACTTATCCCCACTATATTTTAGTTTTGGATAGAGTTAGGTATCCATCAGTTTGGACCCAGGTGTGTTCCTCAATACTCTTCCCAAGGTTGGGTCAGGTATCCCATTACATAATATTTTGGAATGTGTACTTCTACCAGGTTTAATACTCTAAATAGGGTTAGCTACCCCCCATTATCACAGGATGTGATTCTCAATCTATGTATTAACATATTCCGAGTCCCAATGTGTACTTATTCATGATGAAGCCCGGTGGGAATGACCTATTAGACGAGTATCGTCATTATTAGCAAGACACAAAGAGTGACTTATCTCGAAGGGATAATAAATTTATTCTTTGAGTGTAATACATAGATCATGGTGGGGTTGTGAACATACATTGAGAGTTTGTGTCTGTCATTGAGTTTATCTAGAATTTAGAAATCCCATTCTATGAACCGACCCTTCTTGATTCTTTGTGTTTTGTGATTTTGGGGTGTCCTACTGTATACGTTTATACTCCCCCTGAATGAGATATTCCTACATGTCTTATGTCATATATTGATGCTATATGTTTTAATGATGTCATAGTACAACCAAGAGTTGGTGGAGCATAATTACTCTAGATGGACCACATACAGTTCTAGGAGTTTCATCTGGAACAAAGTCCCCTTCTAACATGTATGATGGACTCTTTTATAGTCTATAGTGGAACTATATTTGGACATTTTTATTTCCATAATTTTTTTTACTATTATGTGTGATTATTTGTTTTCATGCTTATTTTGTTTCAATTATTTATTTCCATTCCATATTATTTTGGTATTTGGATATGTGTGTGTGCATATTGGTACATTAGGCTAAGGCCTCAAATATGTGTGTTGTGAATACTTGGAATGAGTCACTATCACATAGCCCATTGAAGGTAGGTTGGGGTTTCACAATCAACATTGTGCCATCTAGGAAGGTCATGATGGGTTGGGTCAAGATAGAGTGTAATTAGAACATGTCAACATAGAAATGGAGTTTGGGGATAATCTAATGGTGATGTTTGGTTTTGGAACTAGGTAAATTGTATTAATGTGTCTAGAGTTTAGAACATAGGAATGGGAATGTAGTGATGGTGAAATTACGGAATAATCTACTTACTAGGAATATGGTATCCTGCTTGGAGTCTCACCATATGTTGGAACTAGTTGTAGGGAAAACATTGGTACATGTGTCTCATTGGAATGATTTGTGGTTTCCATGTCCTTCTCGAGTCATCTTTGACGATATGATCTTTGTTCATAGTGAAACACGAACTTTATATTATTACTCTATGATGTTATCCATTAACGATTACAAAGTAGGATTGTGATGATGATCCTCCTAGTGAAGAGGCTTTAGTTTAGAGGCCTATGAAGGATATGGTACCATCGGTGGATTTCCGAACTTACCTCCACCCATTGAGTTTCCAGCTATCCCAATAGTGTTGGAAGATGACCTGTATTTATTGAGCAAACATCATGAGTTATATTGGTATATTTATATTAGGTTTTGATGTTAAATAGAACCCTATTCCACAAATTATACTCCCTAGTTAGTTAGGTGAGTTTTTAACCTTGATATGACCCCTATTAATTAGATGGTGATCCTATCGGCAAGAATTATTTATGTATCTATAGGGTGATTGTAGAGAATAGTGTCTCAGACACATAATGAGGTGACTCTCACATGGGTAGTGTTTGAGAGGCTCTTTTGATATAATTTTTACCCAACAATGATGTGGTAAGTACATATCCAAAAGCTTCAATAGATCTAGAATGGAAAATGGTTAGTCTCAAATTATGTGTTAGGGTTCACTAACCACTCATGGTACTCCATTGGCATGGTAAGTGATGCATAATTTTGAGAATATAATACCGATCATGGTATTTAATAGGATATTTGAGATTGTGTGGTATCACTTAAGAAGTCACTGATAGTTGGTGAAGGCTATGGTAACCCAAGAGCTGAGAATTTGGTAGCTTGTAGATGCTGAAAGGATCAGTAATCCAAGAATGTGATATATTTCTAGCGACAGTCATATGATGGAGGATCTATAATCCTTGGCTCTTAGGATGGTTCCAGACTACATAAGGAGATACAGTTCTACTACTATGATGGGTAAGGACATATCACGCGAGATTATACAACCCACCTAGCCACTGTCATGGAGATGGTTGATGCACCACCTAAATAGAGACAATGGGTAAGGAAAGGTGGTTTTAGGGTGTAAAATGTGGTAGAGTATCTATAGGTGTGGTGGTAGGTGGACCATGATTTAATTTGATACCAAAACACCCCATGTGGTCTATTCTAATAATAAGAAGTTGGTGGTCACAGACGTGGGAAGCTGTAGGTTGTGGAGGCTAATGAGCCAGAGGATCTAGGGATGATATGAGGTATGTTAAATTACTTCCATACACTATTTTTAGTATTGATAAACATTATAATGACAAATTTTTATACAAGACACCTTATTCAATATCTAGAGATTTCATTGGAGCCTTTCGCTTGACCATTGTGCTTAGAGACACATACTGAGTGAGATTTAGTAATCACACACTTCCGCTGATAGTGTGACTATACCCATGGAAGAGATGTATTCTTATTGGTTCTTTTCAGGGATGGGATACGGCCTTGGGATATCATTATTGCTTTATACTATCTCTACATGGTTAATTCACATATAGACTATTTTATAAGAATGATGTGGTGTGTCTAAGTTGATGGGAAATGTTTTTCCTTTGTTGGTAAGAAGGAAACACTGGTAGAGCAGGATGGGATTCTATGTTTGAGGATACAACTGGTTAGTCATCAGTTGGAATGTATTACCATTGTATAAGAGGATTTTATGTGATTCTAGTTCTCTACTCTATTGGTGGAGCATGAAGATATATTTTCTATAAATATATCGGGCTAACCTAATAACAAAGAGATCAATTTCTGTATTTCCATACACCCATCGACTAAATCAATATAAACGATATCATATATATGGACCCTATAGAGCATCAGGAGATGAAGCTGCAGTTGTGGGACTTGCATAGGAATTAACTTTTCAGACTTAATGTCTCCCCTAAGAAAGACCCCGTGCTTTTTTCCATGAACGAGGATTAGATCATGAGATTATGTGTAGATTTTATTCACATAAATAATTTGAACACCATGAATAAGTATCCAATTATGATAAAATACAAATTTATTGAAAAATTTAAAGGGGATAAGTGGTTATCAATGATGGAACTCAGGTCAGGCTATCACTAGATTTGGATTTTAGAGGAGTATAAATTGATGATGACATTTCAATGTCACCATAGGAACTACAAGATTTTTTTTATTCCATTTGGCATGATGAGCGGCCAAAATTTTTTCATTAGATTTATGAATATTATATTTATTCAATTATTTGAATGGTTCTTCGTAGTATTCTTAAATGAAATCCTTGTTGTCATGAACCACATTGTGTTGACCTTGAACTGGTCACCTGATCTGGCCCATGACAAGGCTTGATGGGTATTCTTGATCCTTAGAGGTTAGTGACCAGCACCAATGTTATCAGTGAGAACCAAAGAGAACAATTTTTCCAAGTACAAATAGAAATATCAATGGACGTACATAGAGAAACCGACAAATAAATAATAAAAAAACTGAAAATTATCTACACAAAACTATGTATAGAACAAGGTGAACATAAAAACCCAAAACAAATATAATGACCACAAAATATTCATGTGACCCAAGGGTCACTCTACAATCCCAAAACAAAACATCACCAAAGGTGAATGAAATGAATATGGATCCTGCACCATAACCTAAAAATAAGAAAGAGGTATTGGCATGAAAATTAAAACATTGTAGGCATGAATAAAAAATCTATTCCCAATGCATTTACATTATATAAAAGAGTCATTCATTCCATGTTTGAAATATAATATATACTAAATAGGTTTTCACACATTTTATTTTAACAAAAAACCATGTTCCATTGAACTTTTTATTTAAAACCAGTTTCTTTTCCAACATAAGAGCATTAGTATTTAAAAAAACTATGAAATTTAATAGGGGTAATGTTTTTATTTAAAAATATATTTAGATGAATAAAATTCTTAAAAAAATACATACTACATTTCAAAACTCATTATCACCTATTAATAAATAGGTATACCATACAAGTGAGTAAAAGAAATAATCAAATAACAAGGGCAATAGAATATAGCTCATATGAGTAATCTACAAAACATTGACCTTAATTTATCCACCGCATAAAAAAAATTCAAAGGGAACATGAAATTAACTGGGAGCTCAGCGAATAATCTAGAGCATAATTAAAACTGAATCATCCAATATGCATGCCTCAACTGATGACATACATCTACACACATGCTCGGTCTTACCCTACGTGGCCTAATCGAGGGAAATAATCACAAAGCAGAGCAAAGTATGTACTAAGGTCCACTAACCTGAGTGAAATCTAAGGCTAGTGAGACATCGATTATCAAAAAATCATCTAGCTATGCCATGTTCCTATGTCAATAATAATTAGGGGGTGTGCCAAAAAACCAAACTGGAAACCAAACATGCATATACATATATATAGAATAAACACACACACACACAGGCACATACCCCCTGGATCACCCAAAGGAATAATCCCTTTCCTTTCAACCATTTGTCCACAATGGATTCACATATGAAGGACCTCCTATGAAATTCAATACAACCAAGTCAAGAGGTTTATACATTGGAGTTTTTAAAATATGATCAACTTATGAAAGTTCTAAATGGGCCTCACATAATAATTAAGTAACCAACCATATAAAAATAACCAAACCCAATATTCCATGAAGGTACAAAAACACATTTTATAAATACAAAACCAATTATGAAACCATTTAATCAACCAAAACACATTTATATTTCAAAACCATAATTTAGAAAACATAAGTCACTTACAAATTCCTTCTGATAAATTTATCAAACACTTGGTGTGGATGGTTTAGTAAAAAAAATTCATAAAATTCATAATAAGAGGGAAATAACATTTTCTCATAAATCAAAATTATTCAAGGAGTTCCATATCACTAATTGAAATCCAAAGAAGGTGTGAAAAGAAAGAAAAACTGATTCTCTATTTTCAAGGACAAATGCAAAGGTAATCCTACCTTAAACCACATGTGATTCATAGAAGGAAACCTGAATAAAATATACGGAGGTTACAAGAAACAAGAACACCAATTAATGAAATTAAAAAGTAAAAACCCCTTAGTTAAAAATGAATAAACATTAACCCTAGAACCAAGAGACCATGGGATAAGAGAAACCACATCAAAAATGACAGATGTGAGGAGAAGAAGAAAAATAAAGAAGATTACCTTAAGGATTTAGCCACCAATCTTGAATAAACCCCTTTATTATACACTAGTAAGAAGAGAACATGCATGAGGAGGGAGGGAGGAGCTCCCTTGGAGTAACACAAGTCAGGAATGAAGGAAAAGGGCCATTTTGTGGTTAAAATATTAGTAGGGTATAAGGGTAAATACACATTTTTATGACACATGGGAACTATGTATGGTTTGTCTCCACAGTTTCCAAAACTGTGCAGCGATTGTAAACCACATACCAGACACATTGGGCACCCACACTATTTCGTTATATACTTTGGTAAATCATGCACCAACCGTGCGACACGATTTTGTTAAAAATTGTAGAACCATGCACATTCCCTCTACACTGTTTGGCTAACCATGCTCAGTCCATTCACTATAAACTATTGAAAACCAAGGACCCACATAGTTTCTCATAGAAGTCACAATGATAGGATATAATAGTGATGAATCTGTTCAACCCAAATCATGCATATTAAAAATGAACTGAAAAAATAATCAATCCCAAGAGTTTACATGTTTAACCCTCAAAAGTGAACCTAAACTATGAAATTGAAGAAAAACACCATAAAACACAAAATATTTATCTAAAATACCAGAAACCACAAGAGAAAACAATGAAAAAAATATAAATGAAAATAAAAATAAGAAAATAAAAATAGGGGCGGGACAATTCTCCCCACCATTACACTTTTCCTCATAGAAAGCCAAAACATCTCCACTTGATCGAATTAAAGACAAACAATAACATCCCCATGATCTAATTACTCAATACAAAGAGTGACTTAACAATTACTAATAAAAAACAAACACTTCTACCAAAAACTAACCAACCCAAGAAACTTCTCAAAATATGATGGAAAACTCAAACAACAACCCCAACATCCTTACCAAAAACAAAACCATTGGGTGTACTCCAAAACCCAAACGTTTACCTAGATAGAAAAGAAAAATAATAACAAAAATAAAAAGGAAACTACCAATTTCCAAGACAATAGCATAGACCAAACCAGATTACCAACATGGGAGGCCAGAATGGTCTCTACACCATTTTAGAGTTTTTGCTTTGGGCCAACCAACATCCCATACAAAACATAAACACTCTAAACTAGAATGAATACAAAAAAACCCAAAAAAAAAACATGACACACCCTGAGACTCTCTTGACTCAAAAAATGAACTTCTACCAATATATGGACTCAAAAAATACACACACATCATCCACATTCATCCCACACAACAAGTATTTGGATAACGAAACAAAACGAGATACACCTCCACTCAAAATAAAAAATTATGAATTTCAAAAAGAAAAAATTCCATTAAGATGGTGGTTACCAAATATAAAAAAAACATTCATACTATAGGAAAATACAAATACTACAGAACACCACTATTAAAATGGAAGGAAAACTAAAATATAAAGGACCATCAAACAAAACCTAGATTAACATCATACTCCTATAAATGTGTTGGAGCATTTTATGATGGGTCAGATTTGGATCCATGTTTCATCTTGAAGATACCTCAATAGAATCATTTCATGTGTCCTACGTTTCCATAGGTATGGTGGATCTTTGGAGAATTCAGACATGAGGGATTTTTATAAACTGAAATTCCATATTGATGACACAATAGGATCCTACAACTATAATAAGCTAATGAATATTCCAAAGGCCTCTTAATTCTTATACCAACATCACCGAAGTCAATACTATTTTCATACCTCTACCATATAATTCACATCACCAATTATAGATATTGAATGAAGGTTTTCTACCTCAAGAATTCCTACCAACATTGATTCAACACACACAGCTTGCCTCACCACATCAGCAAAGGAGGTTAAACTGAACACTAACACCATAAATTAGTGATCAGTATGATTCCCTTTATAAAAATTTATATATTATAGGGAATCATCCTTAGGCCATTCTTGGAGATAAGAAATTAGATCCAAAAAATGATGAATGAACTCCAAAACCGATCCATCACCTTTTCAATACAACACATCTTTATTTCTTTCTTTACCATCACATCCTTAGGGAACAATTTCCAGATGAATGAATCCTTGAATAATACCCAATAAAAGGCCTTCCAAATACTTGGTCTAAATAACTGAATTCAACCACTTCTAACTTAGACCATCGATCAAAGAGGTAGTAAAATTCACCATTATGGACTTAGGAAACTTGAGGAAACCAAAAATCATTTTGATTTTCTGTATCCACTCTTCACCTTCAAAAGTATATAGTTTATCATAAAATAGAGGAGGATTCAACTTACAAAAATCAATAATGATGTCCTTAGGTTGATTGACTTGAGGGTCTACTCGTGGTGAACAATCCATAATTGCACCCAGAATTTCCACTAAATTCTTGGTGGGTGAGAATACTAAACAATAATATAACAACAAAGTCAATCAATGAAAACTAATCAACTAAAACTTTCAATGAAGAAACAAAAAAAGGAAACCAACTCAAAAACATCCTAGGAACATTTTTAGAAATCCCACCAGACACTACTTAGATAATGATTTATAAAACTCCAAACTCCAATACACTTCATTTTACATAGATATTCCACAATTTCAATCCAAAACCTAAACTCATAAAACTAAAAACATTGCAATAATCATTAAACAAGAATAATTTCATCAAAAATGTTTATTTAAAATCTTATTTTTGTCAAAAATATTTTTATTTGGAAATTTATTTTACAAAAAAAAAATTAAATAAATTTGAAAACCCATTTATCATTTCCAAAATAAAAAACATTACCAATTGAAATCATGTTTTCGAAATTACAAAATAAGGCTTTTCAAAATGATCTCAAAATCAAGAGGAATTGAAACAAGCTCATGAAGGGGGGAAACTCGTTTCGATGAGAGGTTTGGCTATATGGTTAGAATCCATATAAAAATCATGACATAATCACAAAGAGTCATTCAGGACCATGTCCCAGGATCCACATGGCTTTCCAAGCCCAATGAGCTCACTGAGAGCACTGGCCAAACTTGCACTTCATTTCCCCAGCACCAAACATCCCACTAGAAAAAAGGCAAAAAAACATGAATTCCCATGTTAACTGAAGGTTTGACATAAAAAGTGTTTTACATAAACTTATTTATACCTCCAACAAATGTTCTGATATTCCTACACTATCTACTATGACATACCCAATAACAATGGTTTCTCTAAATTCTATGTCCTCTAAAAATCCTATGATTTGATACGATTGTATCACAAACCACCCCAAGAAAACCTTGAACTTGTCACTCAAGCCAGACCATGAAAAATCCTGAGATGTATTCTAGATCCTTCCAGGCTAGAGACAAGTACCAAGGGAATTAAAAATAACCAAAGGGAATGATTTATACTATTACAAATAAACACAATAGTGGATTTAAATAGAGAAACCCATAAATAAATAATCAAAACAATATAACAACATCTACAAATAAATTGAAATTAAAACAAATGTGAATGTCAAAACAAAAACTAAATCTAACTACCACTAAATCTCAATGTGACCCCGATGGTCACTCTCTGATCCCAAAACACATCAATTCCCATGACAATCAAAATGATTCTATAACTAGGGCCAGAAGCCAAAAACAAGAAATAGGTACATACATGAGTATTAAAACTCAGTAAGCATGTCCATGAAATCTATTCCCAATGCATTTACTCTAAGGAAAAATGTAATCAATTCCAGGTTTGAAATCAAATATATACAACATATGTTCTCACACATTTTTTCCATTTAACAAATCATCATCTATTTTACATTTAATTTAAAAAACATTTCTTTTACAAGATATAATATTTATAATTTTAAAGAAATAGAGAAAGTGATGAAGGCATAATATTTTTATTTACAAAGGCTAAAAGGGTGTGATACATTCCTACAACTTTTTTATAATACATTTCAAAACTCATCATCCCATTTTAAAAAATAGGTCAACCATAAAGATGAGTATAAAAAAGATCACATAACAAGGGTTATAAATATAGATATTATGAGTAACCATCCAAGAAAGGCACCTAATTTATCCACCCCAGACAAATAATCACATAGGGAACATCGTATTTTCTATGATTTTAGTGATAATATATATCATCCTAAAACCTTCCTAATCCCATAGGAATAGCTCATCTGATGAAATCAATCGACCATCAGGATTTGGATTGAGCTTCCCAGACTAACTAGGGGGCACAATCCCAATGCAGTGAAAGGTCCATAACATGGGACACTAGAGAAAGAGAAATCCTAATCTAGTGCAATAATCATTCTCAGAAAATATTCAACTTACTCGGGGTTCCCATTTTAGGAATAATGTAGGAGTGTTCCAATCCAACCAAACTTGCATATACATATATAGAACATGAACAAACACCAGAAATAACCCAAGAATCACCAGAGGGAATGATCCCTTGACATTCAACCAATTTTCCACAAGGCAGTCCCATACCAAGGACCTCCAATACCATTCAACACAACTAAGGAAAGAGGATCATCCATGGAGAGTTTTTAAAGGATGATAATCATTTAAAAGAGAAAAAATGTCCTTAAGAAATCATTGAGTATCCAACCATTTCCAATGAACCAAAACTACATTTTCAATTTGAGTCAAAGACACTATTTAGAAATCCCAAACCATTTGTAAATATTTTTATGAAACCAAAAAACATTTACAAACCAAAACCATACTTTATAAACAATAAGTATCTTAAAAATTTCAACCGAGATTTTTATCAAACACTTGGTGTATGAGGTTTAGTAAAATAATTTCAAATGCATCATAATAATAAGGAAATCACTTTGTATCACAACTATAAATTATTTATATAGATCCATATCACTAATTAACATCTAGGGAAGATTGGAAAAGAATGAAATCAATGATTCTTAAATTTAAATGCCAAATATAAAGTGATACCTACCTCAAATCACAAGAGATTCAATGAAGGGAACCTAAATCATCTCCAAAAAGTTTTCAAGAATAAATAACAACTAAGATGAACTTTAAAAATTAAAAAAACATCAATTTAAACCAAAACAAACATGAACCCTAAAACAAAGAGACCAATAGAGAATAGAAACCACAAATAAAATCGTAGAATATGGGATATGGGGAAGAAAGAAAAAGATTACCCTCAATATTTGGCCACAAATCTTGAATAAACCCATCGATTCCATACTCAGAGTAGGAGGAGAGGTGTGAGAATGGATATAGGGGATCCCGTGGAGTCTTATGAGGTTATACGAGAGAAAAAGATACATTTAGGTGTTAAAATATGGGATATCTATAAGGGTAATTGAACATTTTTAAGACACCTGAGAATTTCTTATGGTTAGGTTTAATGGTTTCCCAAAACATGCTTTAATTGTGCACAACTACTAGACATAATGACTACCAACATGGAGAACATGCAGCGTTTGGTAAACCGTGTTCCAACCCTGTGATATGGTTTTATCAAAAATTGATGAACCATGCACAAACCATCCACATGGATTGGAAATCCTTGCTCAGGTTATGCACCATTGACTAGAGACAGACATGGACCCACGTAGTTTCTCATAAGAGTCACATGGTTTGGATTAAACCACGATGATGCCATTAAACTCAATCATTGAAAGCTCAAAATGAACTAAAAATTGACTCAACCTTATGTTGTCGCATAGTTAAACCTTAAATGTGTACCTAAATCGTTTAATTTAAGAAAAATGACCAAAAAGTACAAATTTCAATATAAAACCCATGAAAACCACAAGATAAACCATAGAAAAAAAGATAAACAAAAATAATAGAATAAATTAAAAAATGGAATGTGAATCTTATGTACTCAACATCAGATGTGGATCTCATGAGACATTTTGGTATAGTCCTAAATATAATCAGTTAGAACATATTTTATGGGATGTTGTCAAAGATTTTTTTCTTCATTAAATATGTCCACTTCTTGTGGTATTTCATCTCAAAAGAGGTAGTATTAGTTGACACAAATAAGGTTAAGACATTTCAAGCTTGTGATCCACTCAATATCTTGATTAACGCATAGAGATTCCTTAGTATAGAAGGATAATATGACATATTTTTTTCCAATTTATAAAATATGATGTCACACTTGAATAACTTGACTTGATGAGGGAAATAATTTACGTGGAAAGTGGAGGGATAGTTATTAATTTTTGAATTTCTGATAGAGGTTGATGAGTGACCCCATCTTAAGACTTTAAGAGGGTGGTGTTGAGTTTTTGGTTTTCTATGATGCTTTCACAACTGGGATGGGATGAGTTTTGATGCAGTGGTAGGTAGTGATTGTTTATGGTTCCTAGTGGATAAGAACCCATGAGAAGAACTATGTTATTTATGATATGGAGTTGACAGTAGTAGTATTTACACATAAAATATGGTGATACTATTTTATGGGGGAGTGATTTATCATCAACTGAGACTATAAGAGACTCAAGTATATATTATCATAGAATGATATTATCTTGAGGTACGGGTGATGTCTAGAGTTCCAATATTATTATGAAATTTATATATTCCATACTCTCAAAAAGGGGAACATGGTGGAAGTTGATTTTACTAGGATAACTTGATCATCATTTTTAAGTGGAGTTTTAGACCAGTCATCCTCATTGAAGTGGTCCTCAGTGGTTAATGATGTTATAGCTAACCCTAAATTCAATGGTTGTTACCATTCATATTCTTTACTGAGTTTGTCAGGCTCAAATTGGAGATACAAAATGTGATACCTTTTGTTACTATATATTCACTAGATTTTCTCCAAATGGGATTTCTTATGGTGGGAGTATTACATCCTTTGAAAGGATGGGCGATGGTACCAATGATGCTATTAGAGGAGGTAATGAATGAGTTCTATACACCCACATTAGTAGTATATCCTGGAGTAGACAATATGTAACATGGCATTTAGTGTTAGTTTTAGTGAACAAGGATAAAGAGGTGGGTAGTTTAGTTTATGTCTCGGTCCATCACTTTCAAGAATGTGAAGGCCTGTCACCAAGTTAAAATGGTCTTAGATCAATCCCTTGAGGTTCTTGAGTGTAAATGGGATGGTATCTCGTTAGAATTCGATAAAGTCTATAAATAATTACATAGAGGTCATGATGCTATATGGGTGATTACTGACCATCTCAACATGTTGTCCCATTTCCTATCAATTTGATAGTATATTTTTTTTGTGGATAACATGGTATACCATTACTTTCTGAATATAGTCCATCATCAGGAAGTTACCATGATGATAATTTCTTCCTTGATGCTCACTTCACATTATGATTATGGAGAGGATTACAGGCGTAATGTGGGACTCAATTTCAATCTATATTGTCATTTCACCCCCATAAATATGGAATTATAGTATCAACCATTCAGGTTTTGAAGGATGTGATTCGGGCTACCATGTTAGACATTGGATGTAACTTGTAGGATCTCCTACCATCAATGCTTCTTGGGTATAATAACAACTACCACTCCACCTTCTATGTGGAATCATTTTAATGGATTATATGAGAAACAATATGGGTCATGACTGGGATGGAATGATCTAAAGGAGCAATCACTCTTGGGCCTTGAGTTGGTGTAAACAGAATCATTGATGGTGAAGATCATATAGGACCAGATGATAACTGCCCAATGCTATCATAAGTCTTATGATGACCAAATATGGAGGAATTTGGAGTTTTATTTGGGTGGAAATGTGCTCTTAATGGTCTTACCTAAAAGAGTATTGGTGAGATTTAGCTAGGGTGGGATGTTATCTGGAAGATTCATTGGACCTTGGAAAATATTTCATAGGGTTAGAGAGGTTGTGTATCACATAGAAAAACAATTAATGTTATACGATGTGTCTAATGTCTCCCTCATGTTAGTACATAGAAGGTGTGTGGATGACCCATCTAATGTTCTTGACTCGGGAAATTTGGACATTGATGATGGAGCTACCTTCATAGAGTACACAATACTGATTGAGGATTGATAGTAGATGATATTTCCTTGGAGAGTGATTCCATCTCTGCATTTCTCATAGAAGCATGATAATCATCATGAGAGAAATTGGGAGTATGAGAACCAGATGCAAAATCAGTACCCTCATCTTTTTCTATTGGATTTTTGCTTTTTGAAATGAAAATACAGAAGGTGGGGAGAATCTAATTACTATTTATTGTCATGTAACACATTGTAATATTTTAATAAATATTTTTAAATTTTGGAACAGATTCAATTTGAGTTATTGGGCTCCGTAGAGACCCAATATTATTATAATAAATATATATATATATAACATATCACACATGTACAATTTTTATGAGATATTGGAATATATAATGTTTCAAATGGAAAATTTTAGACCGCTATTAACTCTATAATATATTTTTTTACCGTAGGCATGGAAATATCCTTGTGCACATTTCTTTTCTTAATGACTTTTCATGGGATAATTAATTCCATTATAAATTGATTAATTAATTTTTTGTTTAATTAAATTCGATGACATAAGACCTATATTATATAAACATTATTATGGAAAAATACTAGGTTTATCCACATAAATATATAGATTTTATAGGATCTTGGATGTGGGCCCTCGTGAATGTAGGTGGGATTGTGGATTGAGAA
Source organism: Viscum album (assembly GCA_963277665.1). Lineage (NCBI taxonomy): Eukaryota > Viridiplantae > Streptophyta > Magnoliopsida > Santalales > Viscaceae > Viscum > Viscum album. The sequence continues at coordinate 1,134,764,919 of OY728155.1, read as the reverse complement.
TTGATGTTAGAAGAATATTACCTTCATCAACAGGGTTATTAGATCTCACCAATGAAAACAATGAATGGTTCATTATTCATTAGTGATTGATAATTTCATGATGTTGATTTTTTTGTAATAATAACTATTATTGGATTCTCATAATCAAACATGAATTACATCCTTCAGTAAATAAATTCAAGAACTGGTTGTTGATTTGAGGTTGATGATTTATCTTCAAGAATTGGAATCTTTTTGGAGATTCATTGATCCTTTTTTATTCTTCTATGATGGTCGTTTCTTCCATAAATAGATCAAGGAGAAAAAAATAATGTATTTCATCTATTGGAACATTTTTTTGTTCTTTTCTCCCATCATCCAGTGAATATTCATCATTAGTATTTCATTTGACTAGCAATTCTTCTATTCCAAGTAACCAATAATTGCACAATAAATTTTTGGTGAAATAGATAATTAAAATGGGTTCAAATTTTGGGCCAATATAATGATAATAGTGTGATGATGATGATGGAATATTGGGAGTTAGATATGGATTTTTCATCCATGAGTTAGCATTGCAGCAATTTTGTGTGATGAGAGTCATTCCCTAGCAAATAGATGGATGAAATATAGCAACCAGCGATGGGCTAGGCATAGTCAAACCTATATAGAGATTTCACATTAGATTCCATGATTGAATCAATGTTGGTGAGTACATGGTAGTGATGTGTCAAAAAGTTTAAACATTTAATAAAAACCGATCATACATGGCATGTAATTTTAAAGAAAAAGTTGTGTGTAGCACCTTCAAAAATACATAGGTTTTATGTGTAGGGAAAATATCACACACTATGAAACCTTTCACTCACCATGTGACCCATAATTAGTGACCCATAATATACCCCATTGATTAACGGGCACAAACAGAGTCAATGGGCATGTGGACAACTAGTGTACATTGGCACAACATTAGTACACAAGCATGGCCATTGTATATAGGCAAGACCATGGCACACATGTATGGAATATAGGATGAATACTTGGGAACCCACTTGGGAATATCCATACATATCAGATACTCTGTTGATTTCATATCGACACTCATTACCACTTACAGGAGTTGTTTCACCGCTAACTCTTCAGTTTATCTCATCTTCATTATGGTAGTTTCTCTTGGTCCATCTCTATGAATATACAATGAGGAGTCCAATTCTAAGTATTGATTGAGTGATCCCAACAATGAGTTAGTTTATGATAAATTAATGTATCACTCTATGTGGATTGGGATGTGATCATATATCAATCTTCCCATTGGTTCTATTTAGTATCCCATTATCAACATCTAAGGCGTGTGATCCCCATCCTAGTGGAATACTCCGTGTAGTGTTAGGATTACCCCATAGGACTTGGGTGTGATCCTATATCTTTATATCAACATATTTTGAGTTATAGTTTGCACATATTCATGGGGAAGCCTAAAAGACATGACCTCTCATATGAGTTCCATTAGTTGTAGAAAGACCTAAGGAGTGAGTACCTCAGACGGGCATTAACTTGAAGCCTTCGGTGGAATCATAGGATAACAGTGTTGTTTAGACTTTTCATTGATAATTGGTTTCTATATATTGTATATGTGGAATTACTTCATCCTCTCACATGACATGACTCTCTTGATGCTTTATGTTTAATTATCTTAAGGTGTCATATTATGTATGTTTATAATCACTCGTGAAATGGATCTTCCCGCACATGTTGTGTCTTATGAAAATGAATTAAATTTTGATGGAGTCTTAGGAGGAACAAGAGTAGGAGGATGATAGTTATTCGATATGTACAATAGTTGGCTCTAATATTTTTATGATGACAACAATACCATTTTAACCACTATATTGAACACTTTTACAGTTTTTATGGGATTATTTTTTACCATTTTTATTTTCATAATAATTCCATACTCTGATATGGGATAAGATGTATGAATGTTAATTCAGTATCATTTTTTTCCTTCCTTTCTATAGTATTATGGTATTTTTAGATATGTTAATGTGTACCATATCATAAGTCCACCCATTTTTCTATTTTTCATACTTGGAACTACCCGCTATCCCCTGACCTATTCAAGGTGGGGTTGGGATGTCTAGTATGGCTTCACATGGGCTAGGAGGAACTTGTTGGGTCAGGTTGTGATTATATAATTTTGTACTAGGTATGTTTTAATGAGTATTTTATCATGAATTGTAGGATAATAAATGAAATAATTATATTTATAGATCTTATGAATAGATTATTCCATGATTATTTAGAAATATTAATTGTGTTTTTTTGATGACATTTTGGTTTATTATAAGTGTTATAAACATCATTAGATACATCTAGTTATTGGTATACAATATTTATAAGAAAATACAACTAATGGTAAATTTATAAAATGTGAATTTTATTTGTACTAGATTTATTTTCATTGGTATATATTTTCTAAATATGGAATAAATTTTGATCCTTCAAAAACCAAAGTGATGATGAATAGCATAGACCAACAAATTTCATAAAGATTAAAACTCTTCTTGGAAATACAATTTACTACTTATGTGTTTTTTAAAAAATTTCTCAATTATATTCCCCACTAACTATGTTAACTTTAAAAGGATAAAAAATCATTTAGGAAAAGGAAAGTAAGAAATTATTTTGTGAATTAAAAATTATATTTTTTTAATACTCTAATGTTGTCCTTTTCAATGTGAAATTATCATGTTTTTATTTACAATGATTTTTCTTTGAAAAGACTAGGTTGTGTCATATTTCTAGATGATAGAATAATTTCATATGATTCATTTCAACTAAACCTCCTAGAGAATAATTAACTTATGCATGGTCTTAATATTACAGTAATGGTTTATGATTTAGAAATTTGGAGGCATATTTCTTATAGTGTAAATTGTGAAATAAATATTGTCCATAAAATTTTGAAATATATATTTACCTAAAAAGATTTGAACATGTGGAAGGGAAGATGATTGGAGATTATAAAGGATTATGATTTATTGATTCACTATCATCCATGTAAACAAAATAATGTAGACAATTCCTCAAGTCAAAAAGTTAATGAATCATTAACCATCTTATGTTTGGAACATGATCCTTTGGTTAATGATTTAATGAATTTTGTCTTGTAAATTGCTTATGTGAAAAATTCTTCTATATTGGATTAGTTATCAGTGCAACAATATTTTTCAAAAAGAATTAAGGATGATCAAAATGAAGATCTTGTTATTCAGGATATAGTAGAATCAGTCATGAATGGTTAGTTTTCTGAGTTTAATATAGACCATATTGGTTTTATCATATTTTTAAATTGATTATGTGGTCTGAATTGTCCCTAGTTGAAAAAGATGTTTTATGTAAATATCATAGTTCTCATTTTTATATTCATCCTTGAAGTACAAATATTTAAAAAGACTTTAGGGAAATTTATTGTTGGGAAGGTATGAATATAGATATTACTGAAAGTACCATGTAATATTTAAATTTTCAACAGATTAAAGATCAGTGAAAACATATAAATGGGATATATTAAAATTTTCCAATGACATAATAGAAACATGAGAATATATCGATTTATTTTTTGGTGTGATTACCAAATACATATAACTATAATAATGATATTTAAGTTATTGTTTATCATTTGACTAAATCTTTCAATTTTATCCTTATTTGAGATACTATGTATATGGTTCAACATGATAGATATTATCATAATGATATATTAAAATTACATGGCTTCCCTCCCTCTATTGAATCTAATCATGATCATATATTTACCTAAGTTTTTCAAAAATAACTAAAAAAGTCTTTGGGTGCTGAATTTATTTGTTGTAAAACCTTCCATACTCAATCCAATGGATTGTTTGAGAGGTTGATTCTCAATTCGGAGGATGTGATTCAACAATTGTAATCAGATTATTATGGAATTTAAGATTAATATATTTCATTAGTTGAATTTTCTTATAATAATTTTTTTAATTGTAGTATGTAAATGACTTAATTTTAGAATTATATAGAAATTATAGTCAAACTCCACCATATTGGGGTGATATAAATGAATGGAAGTTGTTGGGAACAATATTGGTTGAAGTAGTGGTAGAGAGATTAATGTTGATTCAGCAGAACCTAAGGATAACTCATATAATCTTAAAGAGTTACAGAGATCACATGAGGAATGATTTATTGTTTTTGGTAGGATATCATGTTTTGATTAAAGTATTTACTTGGAAATGTGTTTCATGATTTTGAAGAGATGGAAAGTCAAGTACATTGTTTCTGGGTCAATATTAATTTATGTAAATAATTGGATCAAATTATTACAATATAGATTTAACATCGATTTTATATTAGGTATATGACATGTTTCATGTTTCTTTGATAAGAAAGTTCACAACAGATGCATCTGATGTTTTGATCCTTGAAGTGGTAGAGTTAAATGATAATCTCTCTTATAAGGAAAATCCATTCATATTTTGTATCATAGAGAGTAGGTAGTGTAAAATAAGGTGATTCACCAAGTAATGTTTTCTAGAATAATCACATGAATAAGGAATCGACTTGGGAATAATAAAATGTGATGATGGAAAATTACCCTCACTTATTTAAGTTATGAATAAAATCATGAGGATGAAATTTAGCATGGTAGGAACATTGTTACAACATAGTAAATCCTAGAAATAAATCAATCTAATGGTTTATAATTATTTATTTTATGTATTTATATTAATCATGGTTTTATAGATAATTTTATAATAGTTTTCAGTGGAAAATGGAATAGTTTTATTTAACTAAATTTTCTTTTCCATGAGTTACATGGATTTATTTAAATGATAAATTTCATGGTTACATAAATTTAAATTTACGTAAAATTAATTCACATTCTGAATAAACATATCAAATATGTCTTAGAATTATTTTTTTGATTTTTCTAGAAATTTTAATTTCTGCAAAAAAATTATTTCATTTTGATCAATTAATTAATTTAAGATAACCAAAATTTTTTATTTTATAATTAACAGAAGGTAAATTTTTTTCAATATAACCTAAGAATTATCCATGAATCAATATTATATTATATTTTGGAAAAATTTAATTTTTATACATAAAAAACAATTCTCTAAAAAGTGTTTCTTTTCATTTTATGCACTTATATTAAATGTATTTTTGATCACATATAAAAATTTAATCTTGAAAAATTGATTCCATATATTTAATTAGGAGTTTCATATTTTTCAATGATCTTAATTTTATTTTTCTGGTCTTCATGATTAGTTACCATTGTAGAAATGTGTCACAACCGTAATAGAAAAACCTGGTTTAATAAAGGTAAAAACTATGTGAAAAGGTAGCAAAATATTATATTAATTTTTAATTTATCATATTATTTATAACATTATCAAATTATCTATGAATATAAATTATTTAAGTATAAATTCATTATGACCGTGACTTAATATTATTTTTAAAATTCGAATAATTACAAGTTCTCCAAACCCCTCCCTCAAAAAAGGAAACCTCTCTCATCCCTTACCCACACCTTTTGAGAACAATGGATCAACAAATTCCTCACTAAATATCTCCCCTACGTATTTACCCACATCTTATTGGTCTTGGTTTTAATACCCCTTGATGTTATGATATATTTTCTTTCATATGAATTCAAACTCTTCAATTGATTACAATAGAAGCAACCCCAACACTCAAATATAGTTTGTGAATATTTTATTTTAATAAAACTAAAATAAAATTATAATTATAATATTAAAGGGAAAAATTATAAATTTCTTGGATGAAAATCAATTTTCAACTTGGTCAAAATAATTTTGGAATAACTTTTCAAATGTTTCCCCTAGAAATAAAAATTTACGAATAATAAAAAATTTATTATTAAACTATTACTCATTTATTTTATATATAATTATAATTTTTTGACAATAAATTTCATATATATAGTTATAATATCCTTTTGTAGTGGAAATAAATATTATTTAGAAAACTGTATATTTTCCAGGAAATAGTTTTTTGTCTCACATTTCATAATGTATATCCATTTTGATTAATTAAAAAAATATTTAATAATGAATTATTTTAATTAAATTTATAGATTATATATCTAAATATATTAATTTGAATCAATTAAATTATTATTAATATCCATATAGTAAAAATAATATCATTTTATTGATGAATAATGTATTTAATGAAAACCCATTTCTCGACAAGAATTGAACATTTATTTTAAATTAATATTTTATAATTCCATGCGATGAATTTAATAAAATGTATTGAATATTTAGAATAATAATAATTAATATTATTTAATAATATCAAAATTGTTTGTTTCATTAATTATTATAAAATACATTAAAAATTATTAACTTATGTTATGTTAAAATGATGTTTTTTTCATTATATGCGCTTGTGTTAAAATTAATTTCCCACACATATAGAGTTTTTATTTGATAAATATGTTCTAATATTTAAATTTATATGTTAAATATTATAAACAATGACTTAATTTTATTTTATTATTAATGGATAAATTACATTGGTAAATAAAAAGATACAAGTTGCCATTTTGAAAAATAAAGTAGTAAAAATTAGTAAACATAAAGGATAAGGAATAAAATGTAAAAATAATGTGTTTTTATATTTTGGAAGTATGGATCGATCATATATTCCCATAATAAATTATTTATCAATTTTGGAGGAATATGGGGTGAGAGTGACTTCTCGTTTTTGAATACTTTTAGGTATTAACAGAAATGCCACTCTTGCTCAATTATAAAAGGGAACTCACTCCCCACACTTATGAAAAACTATAAAGACATTTATCTATATAAAACTAAGAAAAAATATCACCCACACATAATAATTGACATTATAGAGATTCTTTTCTTCCAAAAATCTAAAACATAGAGTCCTTATAAACATATCGAATGGAGGTTACTCTTAATGACGACAATTATCTAAACAAACATATTTCTTATTTATTTCTTATTTTACACATTAAATTATATATTAACACATAAAATATAATAAAACCATTATATAAAATATTCTTATAAATTATTTCACTATTGGAAAATTATGTATTCATCTCCTCCTCCATCAAATTGGAAACAAAATCGTCGATCATGTGTAAGATGAACTACCGCCTCACAAACTGCCTGACTCATTTTCTATCCAAAAATACCATGATTGTATATAGTGATGGATATAATATATATATATATATGTATATATATAATATTTATGATATTATTATACATCTTTAATTATAATATAACATATACCTTCTTACAATCTATGTGATTTAAAATATGATAATGCCACTCCTATATATGGTAGACTACCGCCTTATGAAGCGATATGATTCGTCTTTTAGTTACGATTTACATGTAAAGTAATAAATATATATATAATAATATATTATATTTATTTGAAATGATATGGTTTCTCTAAAATTAATATTCCAACCAATTCTCTACCATTTAACTCATTAATGGAGTGATATTGTCGTTAATTCTTACATACAACCTAACATCTCCACGAAGCTATACGATTCACTTTCCAGGTCCAACTTTCAAGAATGATTCTAAAAATATATATAATGATTAAATATGATATTTATAACATTAATATATTTCTTAATACTATGTATGTACATCTAATAAACAAGAAATGTAAATGTCATGACAAAAAACTGCCTGATAAAAAAAGGTAATTAAATCTTGAAACATTGAAAATAAAGAATTATTATTAACAAAAATTTGGTAAAGTATTATAAGAAAAACATATATGATATTATATATATGAATATTTGTTAATAATAATTTAATTTAATAATTTATACTATTATACTATATGTTAAATCATGTTCAACTAAAAGGATGTGCGAGGTAATGGATTTTTCCTCAATTTCCATTCATTGAGGAATATTATAATGTTATGCACCGAATTTATTTTATATGGTCTATATACTACCCATTTTGTTTGTAATATCATGAATAATTCATTCACAATTTTATTTTATCAATAAATTTTAGTTATATCTTTCAATATGATTTGAAAAAAAAATTACCAAGCGGTAAATAATTTCATAGCTCAATTTCTTTTAATATGGTTATATTACTTCTTCATTGTATATGATTTTATAATATTATGTGTGTAACAAAATTTTATTATATTATGCTTTTTTTCAACATGTTTTATGTTTATTTTCTTTTTATACTCAAAATCGAATCATTGATAAACTCTCACTTCAATGTTATGATTACTGTAATGTATATTTTCTTAATTTACATTTCATTGAGACATATATGTTCATATGAACCTATTCAATTTTTTTGTGCAGTATATACTAAACCATTTGTGTATTTAAAAAGAATAACAATTAATTAATTATTATTTTTATAAATATCTATATTCTAAATGAATCGATGCTCTCCTATAATTTCCTGTTCAATTTTGTGATTACTAACATTTTCTTAAGACAATCACGTTCTTGTGATCATTTTTCCTTGAACATTAAATTTCCCTTAAATATTCAAATTGTTTATATAATAGATATTATTATATAATAAATCATATACCATTTGTATATATATTGTTTAATTTAAATGTTTTTTGATTATCAAGGGAAAAATTTATAAATCTATATTCATTACTCGATGCAGTTATTTTATGATATGACACATTATTCCTGAATTAAATAGATTATTCATATTTGGGGAATGAATTTGATATTAATTTTATAGTGGGTACTAAAATTATATAGTCCCAGGATACATCAGTATTCTCCTGATGATAATTAGTAAGCTAGCATTAAATGGAGGTTTATACATTTTTTTTAAAACTGTATTGTGGAAGGTCTTTACATTAGAGGTATCACGATCATGAGATCATAACATTCTAGATTTAAGTATTTCCTACATTAATAATTTAGTTTTTATTATTCTATATGATATTTTCAAAATTATATTATCTTTATATTCTTTTCATTATCATATTTTTGATTGAATAGAATGTGTAATTACTTATTTATCTTTACAAATTGATTATTCCTTATCTATTTATTATAGCAACGTTATTGACTAAATGGTGTGTGTGTTTAGTTATTTAACTTTCAGGTTGATTATTTCATATCTGATCACAATATATATTTCATTGATTAAATTGATTGTGTGTTCATCTTTTTTCCCTTATATAATGACTATAATTTATTGATTATTAGTAGCTTATGTTGTATTCAAACCTTACTAAGAATTCGATCACACCATTATTTTTTTATTTTCCATAAGATATGAAGATTAATTTATTGAACAATTTCAAGGATTCCAAATTTTTTCCATTACCATGTTTTTTTATTTTTTATTCCCATTGTAAAATGGGTATCATTTATGTTTTCGATTATACAATACTACTAAACTGATCAATTTTTGGTGATATTATCCCTCGTATCACATTCCAATGTATTAAGGAGACATTGGCTCCATGATATTAGGGTTAGGGTCATTATAGTTGGAATCAAAGAAGGTTTATTAGAATCATTGGGAACTATATTAAGGAATAATAAATTTGGGAACATAACCTAATGGTATACCTTGAGGATAAGAAATGAAGAGCATCATAATATTTTGGTAAGAAAAAGATTATGTGGATTTTCATTGAAATAAATCTTTTTTTGGATACTATAAGTATATTTGGTTCTTTCATGTTTGCACAAAGGAGTAATAAGTATGAAAATTGAACATTAGGTTTTACCGGATCATTACCTGGTGCATGAAAATGAGCCTTAATATGCACCTTTTTTGATACTTCTGTTTGATCTTCTTAGGACATTTCACATTTTCATTACAAATAATTTTAAAGGATTAGAAAATAATGATATCTCAAAAGAAACCATGTATATGGTTTTGAGATTAATAATGCATAAAGTTTTAGTTTATGTGTAGTTTCACACCATATTTAAAATTATAAATTATGATTTAAAAATTATAATTTTATGTGTTAATACGGTGTATGTCATTGATTAATTTTGGTGCATCGAAGGAAGATGAGTATCAATAATCATGGCCAATATAGAGATTATTCTACTCAGTATAACAATATTGTTCTTATTGTAACTAATAAGATTTGGGATATATTATGGAATATTAATCATTTTATTTAAAATAACGTTACATGAATAGGGCAACCGGTTGTTCCATAGAATAGTTTAACTATGTTGGATTTCTTTATTTGATAAAACCTTATTCATTTTGTGAAACTACTAATCTAGTTTTAGATGAGAAATGGATCAAGTCATTTGAAATGATATTTCTATATATTGGTTGTGATTAAAAGGAAAATAATATAATGAAAATAGTCTATCTCAACTGGAGATAATGGTCAATGCTATTCATTGAACCATAATATAAAAGAGGAAGAATAAATAGAACAGATGGAATTGATAGATTTTATGCCAAAATTCATTGATAAATATTTCCCCTATGAGAATGGAACTAAATTTAAGAGAAATTCACTTATATTAAATAAAAATGAAGTATAAAGTGGTACATAGTTTGAGGAAACATTTATAAGACTTCCTAGGTTTGATGTGGATAATATATAGAACATAGAATGTATGATTAACCATTTATTTGAAGGGATTAATCCAAGTATCTAAAGAGTGTAGATATCACATTTTTTCACATGATGAAATATTGTTATTAATTTTCAAATCAAATAAGTATTTCTATAGATCCATTGTGTTCAAGATAAATAAACAAAATAATAATTTGGATGAGAACTAAGAAAAATCGAATGTGTCAATGAAAAAGAAGTGAATGAATAAATTATATCATGTGACTACTGTGGAAAAAATTAACATGGGAAATTCTTTAATGGAATGAGAGTTTTCAATTAGTGTGGTAATAATGGTCATCTGGATCATGAATGATAGTGGAAGAAAAAAATAAATGATTTATAATGATTAAACTATTAATAAATGGGGAATTATTCAAGCCAATTCCCCGAGCATCAATGGAATCTACCATAGAGGAGGCCATGTGGATAAGGCCAATCTTATAAAATCAGTACAAATAATGTGGAAGTACCTAATCAAGTAGTGGAATGTACCATAATCATATATTCAAATTTATCTAATACATTATTTAATTTTGGATCATCCCACTATTTTATATCTTCCATGTTTTCTAGGAAAATATGGTACTTCTATAGCACCTTATAATGGGAGTTGTAAGTCAAAAATCCTAGTGGATGTCTCACTATAACATGGATGTGTCAAGAAGTGCCCATTATGACACGTAAATATGAAAAAAATTTAATATTTATAATCATACCCATGGTTTCCCTCAATATAATCCTTAGTATGGGATATATTTCAAAAAATGATGCAAATATTTATTGAATGGAGATGGAAATTACAATTCATGATAAAGGCATGGAATTTATTATCATTAGAGTATAGACTTCATCATCTATGTCATGTCCATATCCAACCCCATTAGCACTTCTAAATGATATTCTTGGGGAATAAAAACAAATAAAATCAATGGATAAAGAAGTTAATATTAAAATTGAGGATGTACCTCTTGTACATGAATAAATTTATTTATCACCTAAAGGGATAACTCTAAATAAACTGGATCATGAAGTTGGGTTTTCTATTAATTTTATTCCTGATGCAAGATCAATATAAAATACTCCCGATAGAATAGATGATGTTAAATTAGTGAGTTAAACAAACAACTAGATGAGATGTGTGATAATGGATTTATTCTCCTGAGTGTTTCATCAATGGGAAGCCCATTTTCTCTTCATTAAGATTAAATATGGATCCAAGAGGTTAGGCATTAATTATAGTGAAATAAATTCCATTATGATAAAGAAAAAGTATTTTTCACATCACATTGATGACTTATTCGATCAACTTCCTGAAGATTCATATTTTTTAAGAATTGACCATCCTTTTGGGTATCATTAATTGAAAATAATGAAAGAATTATTTCGGAATACAACATTTTAAATGTGTTATAGACACTATAAGTTTACAATAATACAATATGTATTAAATAATGAACAATATATTTTTATAGATCTAATTATTATAGTATTCAAAGGTTATCTTGATGATTGTTTTGGTAATAATTGATGAAATTTTGGTGTCTTCTAATAATAATGAGGACCATGAGAATCAGTTGATGACTATTCCTGAGGCTATGAGAGGAAAATATGTATATGGGATGTTCAGAAATGTGATTTAAATATTTAATAAATTTCTTTTCATGGAAAAATTTTCACTAAGGATGGAATCTCATTTGATCCTGTAATGAAAAAGTAAATTAAGTAATGTCATACACCAAAAACATAACCGAGTTATATAGTTTCATTGAGTTAACATGATAATATTAGTTATTAATTAAATTTTTTCCCAAATGGATAACCTGTTAACCAAGAGAACACGTAAAGTGTTTGATTTTATATGGAAAAATAAATATAAATTTTTTTTGATGAATTAAAGAGGATATTGTTCAATAATATGATTTTGACCCTACCATCATGAAATGATATTTTTGTGATATATAGTCATAAATCAATGAAACTACTAGGTTGTGTCCATACAAAAAATGATAACATTATTGTAACTAAATTAATATATCTGAAGACACATGAACAGAAAAATCAGACCCATGATATTGAGTTGTAAACTGAAATATTTTCTTTGTAGATATGAAAACATTTTCTCTATAAGAAAATATGTGATATATACACATACCATAATAGGGTAAAATACATATTTTAACAAAAATATCTCAACATGAGGCAAATATATGGATCATGTAACTCATGGACTATGATTATTCAATACAATACCACATGGGGAAAGAAAAATAAGGAACAATATGCATTATGAAAGAAGGATTTTGTAGTTCTGTTCCAAATGAGGGCTGAGAAAGAACCAATGTTCATGGATCTAGTAAGGATGGATATGGTAATTACTAAGGAAGGAGAAACATCACTAATTTTTTAAATGATACTAAAAGTAACTTTATTAGAAAAAATATAAAAAATATATATCTGATGATGATAATTTTAAAAATAAATTAATGTTTTGAATGATTCAAAGTTATCAAAAATTGTTTGTGAAGATGGAATTATGATGTTTGGAAAGTTATTATGTGTTCAATTTATACCTGAGTTGAAAAGTTTTTTTGTATGATGCTCAAAGCATGAATTTTGTTATACACCATTTTAACCTACGATATACAGTGATTTTGGGAACAATTTTGGTGTGATATCATGATTCATGAAATAATTGATAATATATCATTATTCATTATTTACCAATAGGTGTAGGATGACAGGAAGTACCATATAGGAGTCATGCAACCACATCCTATTCTAGTGTGGAAATGGGATGAAATTACTATGGAATTTGTAACATGAATACCAAATACTCCTAGAAAGAGTGATGAAATATAGGATATGGTTGATCACCTAACTAAACCTTCATATTTCATCCATATTAGTGAAAATTAACCTTTTTAGTACATTGAATGTCTCTATATTAATAATGTTATAAGACTTCCTGGTGAACCTCTATCGATTGTGTTTGATCATGATCCCTATTTTACAAGAAAATTATAGAAGGGTATTCATAAGGATTTTGATGTTGAGTTCAATTTGAGTACTGACTACCATCCTCAAACTAATGGATAATCTAGAAGGTCTATTCAATCATTGGAAGACATGTTGAGGTCATGCTCACATGAATTTCATGGTATGTGGGATTAGTATTTACCATTGGAATAGTTTTACTATAACAATAGTTTCCATTAATACATTCCAAAAAAACTATTCAAAGAATTATATATCATGAGATTTTATACTCAAACAAGTTGGGATGATGTTTTTGAAAGGAAAATTGTTGGCCCAAGACAAATTAAGGTGACAATAACAATTGTAATGGCTATTCATTTTTTTAAATTTTTTTATTAAAATACGATAAATATTTATACCAAAAATAATACGAAGGATTTGGAATTCCAAGAGGGAGATAATGTTTTCTTAAAGGTATCAAATGGAGTTTACTCTAAATGAAGGCAATTATCTAAGCAAACATATTTCTTATTTATTTCTTATTTTTCACATTAAATTATATATTAAAAAATCAAATATAATAAAAATATTATATAAAATATACCTATATATTATTTCCCTATTGGAAAATTATTTATTCATCTCCTCCTCCATCAAATTGGAACCAAAATCGTCGATCATGTGTAAGATGAACTACCACCTCAAAAACTGATTGACTCATTTTCTATCCAAAAATACCATGATTGTATATGGTGATAGATATAATATATATATATATATATAAGATAATATTTATGATATTATTATACATCTATAATTATAATATAACATATACCTTCTTACATTCTGTGTGGTTTAAAATATGATAATGCCACTCCTATATATGGTAGACTACCGCCTTACGAAGCGATATGATTCGTCTTGTAGTTACGATTTACATGGAAAGTTATAAAGATATATATAATTAATATATTATATATATATATATATATTAAATGACATGGTTTCTCTAAAATTAATATTCCACCCAATTCTCTACCCTTTAACTCATTAAGGGAATGATATTGTTCCTAATTCTTACATACAACCTACCATCTCCACAAAGCTATACGATTCATTTTCCAGGTCCAACTTTCAAGAATGATTCTAAAAATATGTGTAATGATTAAATATGATATTTATAACATTAATATATTTCTTAATTTGATGTATCTACATCCAATAAACAAGAAATGTAAATGTCATGACAAAAAACTGCATGATAAAAAAAGGTAATTAAATCTTGAAACATTGAAAATAAAAAATTATTATTAACAAACATTGGGTAAAATGTTATAATAAAAACATATATGATATTATAAATATGAATATGTATCAATTATAATTTTATGTAATAATTAATACAATTATAATAGATGTTAAATCATGTTCAACCAAAAGGATGTGTGAGGTAATGGATTTTTCCTAAATTTCCTTTCATTGAGGAATATTTTAATGTTATGAACCGAATTAATTTTATATGGTCTATATAATACCCATTTTGTTTGTAATATCATGAATAATTCATACACAATGTTATTTTATCATTAAATTTTAGTTATTTCTTTCAATATGATTTGAAAAAAAATTACCAAGTGGTAAATAATTTCCTAGCTCAATTTCTTGTAATATGGTTATATTAATTCTTCATTGTATATGATTTTATAATATTATGTGTGTAAAAAAATTTATTATATTTTGCATTTTTCAACATGTTTTATGTTTATTTTCTTTTTATACTCAAAATCAAATCATTGATAAACTCTCACTTCAATGTTATGATCATTGTAATGTATTTTTTCTTAATTTACATTTCATTGAGACATATATGTTAATATGGACCTATTCTCTTTTTTGTGGGGTATATACTAAACTATTGGTGTATTTAACAAGAATAACAATTAATTAATTAATTTTTTATAAATATCTATATTCTAAATGAATCGATGCTCTCCTATAATTTCCTGTTCAATTTTGTGATTACTAACAATCTCTTAAGACAATCACGTTCTTGTGATCATTTTTCATTGAACATTAAATTTCCCTTAAATATTCAAATTATTTATATCATAGATATTATTATTTAATAAATCATATACCATTTGTATATATATAGTTTAATTGAAATGTTATTTGATTATCAAGGGAAATATTTATAAATTTATATTCATTACTCGATAAAGTTATTTTATGATAAGACACATTATTCCTAAATTAAATTGATTATTCAATATTTGTGGAATGATTTGGATATTAAGTTACTAGTGGGTACTAAAATTATATAGTCCCTAGATACATCAATATTCTCTTGAGGATAATTAGTATGCTAGCATTAAATGGAGGTTTACCCATTTTTCTAAAACTGTATTGTGGAAGGTCTTTACATTAGAGGTATCACGATCATGAGTTCATAACATCCCGGATTTAAGTATTTCCTACATTAAAAATTTAGTTATTATTATTCTCTATGATATTTTCAAAATTATATTATCTTTATATGCTTTTCATTCTCATATTGTTGATTGAATAGAATGTGTAATTACTTTTTTATCTTTAAAAATTGATTATTCCTTATCTATTTATTATAGCAACGCTATTGACTAAATTGAGTGTGTGTTTAGTTATTTAACTTTCAGCTTGATTATTTCATATCTGATCACAATATATATGTCATTGATTAAATTGACTGTGTGTTCATCTATTTGCCTTTACATAATGACTATAACATATTGATTATTAGTAACTTATGTTGTATTCAACCCTTACTAAGAATTCGATCACACCATTATTTTTTTTCTTTTCCATAAGATATGAAGATTAATTTATTGAACAATTTCAAGGATTCCCAATTTTTTCCATTACAATGTTATTTTATTTTTTATTCCTATTGTAAAATGGGTATCATTTATGTTTTCGATTATACAATACCACTAAACTAATCCATTTTTGGTGATATTATCCCTTGTATATCATTCCAATATATTAAGGAGACATTGGCTCCATGATGTTAGGGTTAGGGAAATTATAGTTGGAATCAACGAAGGTTTAGTAGAAACATTGGAAACAATATTAAGGAATAATAAATTTGGGAACATAACCTAATTGTATACCTTGAGGATAAGAAATGTAGAGCATCATAATATTTTGGTAAGAAAGAGATTATGTGGATTGTCATTGAAAGAAATCCTTTTTTTGGATAATATAAGTATATTTGGTTCTTTCAACATTGCACAAAGGAGTAATAAGTATTAAAAGTGAACATTAGGTTTTACCAGATCATTACCTGGTGCATGACAATGAGCCTTAATATGCACCTTTTTTGACACTTCTGTTTGATCTTCTTAGGACATTTCACATTTTCATTACAAATAATTATAAAGGATTTGAAAATAATTATATCTCCAAAGAAACCATGTATATGGTTTTGAGATTAATAATGCATAAAGTTTTAGTTTATGTTTAGTGTCACACCATATTTAAAATTTTAAATTATGATTTAAAAATTATAATTTTATGAGTTAATCCAGTGTATGTCATTGATTAATGTTGGTGCATCGAAGGAAGATGAGTATCAATAATCATGGCCAATATAGTGATTGTTCTGCTCAGTATAACAATACTATTCGTATCGTAACTAATAAGATTTGGGATTTATTATGGCATATTAATCATGTTATTTAAAATAACCATACATGAATAGAGAAACCAGTTTTTCCATAGAATAGTTCAACTATGTTGGATTTCTTTATTTGATAAAACCCTATTCATTTTGTGCAACTGCTAATCTAGTTGTAGATGAGAAATGGATCAAGTCATTTGAAATGATATTTCTATATATTGGTTTTGATGAAAAGGAAAATAATATATTGGAAATATTCTATCTCAAATGGATATAATGATAAATGCTGGTCATTGAACCAGAATATAAAAGAGGAAGAATAAATAGAACAAATTGAAATGATAGATTTTAAGCCAAAATTCATTGATAAATATTTCCCCCATGAGAAAGGAACTAAATTTAAGAGAAAATCACTAATATTAAATAAAAATGAAGGATAAAGTGGTACATAGTTTGAGGAAACATTTATAAGACATTCTAGGTTTGATGTGGATAATATATAGAACACAGAATGTATGATTAACCATTTATTTGAAGGGATTAATCCATGTTTCTAAAGAGTGTAAATATATCAATTTATCACATGATAAAATAGTGTTATTAATGATCAAATCAAAGAAGTATTTTTATAGATCCATTGTGTTCAAGATAAATAAACAAAATAATAATTTAGATGAGAACTAAGAAAAATGGAATGTGTCAATGAAGAAGAAGTGAATGAAGAAATTTATATCATGTGAATTCTATGGAAATAATTAACCTGGGAAATTCTTGAATGGAATGAGAGTTTTCAATAAGTGTGGTAAAAATGGTCATCTGGATAATGAATAATAGGGGAAGAAAAAAATAAATTATTTTTAATGATTCAACTATTAATAAATGGGGCATTATTCCAGCCAATTCCTCGAGCATCAATGGAATCTACCTTAGAGGAGGCCATGTGGATAAGGCCAATCTTATGAAATCAGTACAAATAATGTTTAAGTACATAATCAAGTGGTTGAATGTACCTTAATCATATATTCAAATATATCTAATACATTATTTAATTTTGGATCATCCCAATATTTTATATCTTCCATGTTTTCTAGGAAATTATCGTACAACTGTAGCACCTTATAATGGGAGTTGTATGTCAAAAATCCCAGTGGATGTCTCACTACAATAAGGATGTGTCATGAAGTGCCCATTATGACACATAAATATGAACTATTTTTAATATTTATAATTATACCCATGGTTTTCCTCAATATAATCCATAGTATGGTATATATTTCAAAATATGATGCAAATATTTATTGAAAGGAGATGGAAATTAAAATTCATGATAAAGGCATGAAATTTATTATCATTAGAGTATAGACTTCATCATCTAAGTCATTTCCATATCCAACCCCTTTAGCACTTCTAAATGATATTCTTGGGGAAGAAAAACAAATAAAATCAATGGATAAAGAAGTTAATCTTAAAATTGAGGATGTAACTCTTGTACATGAATAAATTTATTTATCACCTATAGAGATACCTCTAAATAATCTAGATCATGATGTTGGGTTTTCTATTAATTTGATTCCTGAGGCAGGATCAATATCAAATACTCCCGATAGAATGGATGATGTTGAATTAGTGAGTTAAACAAACAACTAGATGAGATGTGGGACAATGGATTTATTCTCCTGAGTGTTTCATCAATGGGGAGCCCGTTTTCTCTTCATTAAGACAAAATATGGATCCAAGAGGTTAGGCATTGATTATAGTGAAATAAATTCCATTATGATAAATAAAAGGTATTTTTCACTTCACATTGATGACTTATTCGATCAACTTCAGGAAGATTAATATTTTTTTTAAGAATTGACCGTCCTTTTGGGTATCAACAATTGAAAATAATGAAGGAATTACTTCTAAATACAAAATTTAAAATGTGTTATAGACACTATGAGTTTACAATAATACCATATATATTAAATAATGCACAATATATTTTTATAGATCTAATTATTAGAGTATTCAAAGGTTATCTTGATGATTGTTTGGTAATCATTGATGAAATTTTGGTGTATTCTAATAATAATGAGGACCATGAGATTTAGTTGATGACTATTCCTAAAGCTCTGAGAGGAAAAGATGTATATGGGATGTTCAGAAATGTGATTTAAAGATTCAATAAATTTCTTTTCATGGAAAAATTTTCACTAATGATGGAATCTCATTTGATCATGTAATGAAAAAGTAAATTAGATAATGTCATACACCAAAAAACATAACTGAGATATATAGTTTCATTGAGTTAACATGATAATATTAGTTATTAATTTAAAATTTTTCCCAAATGGATAACCTGTTAACCAAGAGAACACGTAAAGTGTTTGATTTTATATGGAAAAATAAAGATAAATTATTTTTTGATGAATTAAAGAGGATATTGTTCAATAATATGATTTTGACCCTACCATCAAGAAATGAAATTTTTGTGATATATATTCATGAATAAATTAAACGACTAGGTTGTGTCCATACGAAAAATGATAACATTATTGTAACTAAATTAATATAGCTGAAGACACATGAACAGAAATATCCGACCCATGATATTGAGTTGTAAACTGAAATATTTTCTTTGTAGATATGAAAACATTATCTCTATAAGAAAATATGTGATATATACACATACCATAAGAGGGTAAAGTACATATTATAACAAAAATATCTCAAAATGAGGAAGATATATGGATCATGTAACTCATGCACAATGATTATTCAACACAATACCACATCGGGAAGGAAAATAAGGAACACGATGCATTAAGAAAGATGTATTTTGTAGTTCTGTTCCAAATAAGGACTGAGAAAGTACCAATGTTCATAGATCTAGTAAGGATGGATATGGGAATTACTAAGCAAGGAGAAACATCACTCATTTTTCAAATGATACTAAAAGTATCTTTATTGGAAAACATAAAAAATATAAATCTGATGATGATAATTTTAAAAATAAAATTAATGTTGTGAATGATTCAAATTTATCAAAAAAAATTTATGAAGATGGAATTATGATGTTTGGAAAGTTATTATGTGTTCAATTTATACCTGAGTTGAAAAGTTTTTTTGTATGATTCTCAAAGCATGAATTTAGTTATACACCATTTTAACCTATGAAATACAGTGATTTTGGGAACAATTTTGGTGTGATAACATGATTCATGAAATAACTGATAATATATCATTATTCATTATTTTCTAATAGGTGTAGGATGACAGGCAGTACCATATGGGAGTCATGAAACCACTTCCTATTCTAGTGTGGAAATGGGATGAAATTACTATGGAATTTGTATCATGAATACGAAATACTCCTAGAATGAGTGATGAAATATGGGATATGGTTGATCACCTAACCAAATCTTCCTATTTATTCCATATTATTGAAAATTAACCTCTTAAGTACCTTGAATGTCTCTATATTAATAATGTTATAAGACATCCTGGTGAACCTCTATCGATTGTGTTTGATCATGATCCCTATTTTACAAGAAAATTATGGAAGGGTATTCATAAGGCTTTTGATGTTGAGCTTCATTTGAGTATCGACTACCATCCTCAAACTAATGGACAATCTACAATGTCTATTCAATCATTGGAAGACATGTTGAGGTCATGCTCACATGAATTTCATGGTATGTGGGATTAGTATTTACCATTGGAATAGTTTTCCTATAATAGTAGTTTCCATTAATACATTCCAAAAAAACTATTCAAAGAATTATATATCATGATATTTCATACTCAAACAAGTTGGGATGATGTTTTTGAAAGGAAAATTGTTGGCCCAAGAAAAATTAAGGTGAAAACAACAATTGTAATGGCTATTCATGTTCATAATTTTTTTATTAAAATACGTAAAAGATTTATACCAAAAATAATACAAAGGATTTGGAATTCTAGGAGGGAGATAATGTTTTCATGAAGGTATATCCATATAAGAGTTTCATATGGTTTGGTAATAAGGTAAAGAAAAGCCTCAAGAACAATGAATTTTTGGAAAGGATTGGAGTTGTGGCTTACCGATTGGCAATACATCCAAGCCTCTCTAAATTACACAATTCATTTATCATATAATTGTTAATGATGTAAATTGTGGAACCAATTTATGTTAAAGCCTCTAAATATAAAGAGTGGGAACTTGATATATCATACTCTGAAGAGCCCATCCAGATTCATGATACTAGAGAGAATGTATTGAGGATCTGCTGAGTCAACTAGAAAAGTACATTAGAGAAATAATAAAAGATACGAATCAATGTGGGAACTAGTGGATGTCATGAATAATAAATAAACTCATTTTTATTATGTAATAACCTTTAAATTTCATGGATAATTTATTTGTGGGAGGGAAGAATGTAACACCCTAGGTATTAATAACATATTTCGTTTAATATTAATTCAAAATATTTAATAACTTGTGATACATGCAAAACTAAGACTCAGTTATAATACTGAAATATTATATTTTAATAAAAAAATAATTAAATTAAAATTTTAATATCCCATGGAACAAAAATTCTAATTTTCTAGGATGAATATCGATTTTTAACTTAATTATTCATAATAAACATTGAATGATTTTTTGAAAATTCCCTTATAAATAAGGGTACTTGAATTATAGAAAATATAGTATTAAAATAAACCTAATTTTATTTTAAATAAATTATGATAATATTCTTAAATAATAATTTATTAAATACTAATTACATATAGATAAATATAAGAAATTTTTGAGGGAAAAAAATATTTTTCAGAAATCTGTTTATTTTCCTAGAAACTATTTTTGGACAAAAGGCCATAATATTTGTCCATTTGAATTACTTTAAATAATATTTGACAAGGAATAATTTATAATAAATTTATATATTATATAAATAACTATATAAATTTAAATCCATCTAATGATGATTAATATCCATATACTTAATATAAGAACATCTTATTCTTGAAAAAATCATTTCTTGATAAACGTTCACCGACATGAATTGAATGGTTATTTCCAATTAAATTTTCAAAATTAAATGATTTTAATTTAATAAATTGGATCACATATATGGAATCATGATTATTAATATTATTTAATAAAATAAACATTGTTTTGTTTGATATTTATTTGAAAAGAAATTAAAAATTAATTACGATGGTTTGGTTAAAATGGGGTTTTATGTTTTTAAATGTGTTTGTGTTAAAATCAATATCTCACACATATAGAATTTTTATTACATAAATTTATTACAAAATTTATAATATGTGGGTTCAAATTATATTATATGGATTATTTTAATTTTATTCTTAATGGTTAAATTTACTCAGTAAATAAAATGGTAGAAGTTACCGTGTGGAAAAATAAAGTTGTAAAAATATGTAAACTTGATGGATAAGAAATAAAATGATAGAAAATTGTTTTTTATGTGTTTTAATTATTTATTGGCCATATAATCCATCCAATATATTATTTATAATTTTTTAGGCACATGGGGTGAGTTCGATTTCCCATTTTTGAATATATGTGGGTATTTACAAAATGCCACTCCCCCTTAATAATTAAAGGGTAATCACTACCCCTATTTATTTAAAACTATCAAACAATTCGGCTCAAAAAACCCTATGAAAATCTCTTTGAATAATCCGTATCCACATTCTAGAGATTTTGTTTCCTTCAAAAAAGACCAACCACGGTGTTTTTTGTAAGAGTTCCAAATGATGTTTCTCTTAGTGAAGATAATCATCTTAATGAAGCTCTTTCTTTTTTCCTTCATATTTTCCACCTAAAATTATATCCTATAATTTAAAATATAATAAAACCAATAAATACCATACACTGATATTTTATTGTGTTTATTGAATAATATTTTTACATCTCCACCATCATGAAATGGCAAAAAAATTCATCAATCATGTGGGCGCAGGATTTTCGCTTCACGAACCAATGAACCTTGTTTTCCACAATAACATCTCAAAATTGTATATAATGATGGATTTAATATATATATATATAATATTTATGAAATTATTATACTTATGTAATTATAATATCACATATAATATTTTTAATTTCCCTGTCGTTTAAAAGATGATAATGCCGCTCGTGTGTACGGCAGACTACCACCTCGTGAAGTGAAGTGATTAAATTTTCAAATAAGGTTTACATGGAAAGTAATAAGGATAAATTTAATGAATATATATGATATATATGAAATAATTATTATTTGTTAAAATTAATATATCACCCACATCTTTACTCATTCACTCGTTAATGCAATGATATCATCGCTTGTGCATACGTGCGACATACTATCTCCACAAAGCGATGAAATTAATTTTCCATGTCCAACATTAAAGAATGAAATTAAAAAATATATATAATGAGTAAATATGGAATTTATATCATTAATATAATTTTGGATGTGATAGATATATATCGTATACGCAATAAATATAACTTTCATGATAGAATGCGCATGAGAAAACAAGACAATTAATATCTAAAACAAATAAAATAATGAAATATTGTTAAAAAAGGCTTGTAACATGTTATAAAAGGATAATATATGATATTATAAACATTATTATGGTTATGGTATAAATTAATAATAGGATTAAAACCATTATACATGAGTTTAAAGCACATTCAACCAAAATGAAGTGTGAGGAAAGGTATTTTGTCTCAATTTCATTTCATTGAGGAATATTGTAATGTTATGTAGCTAATTTATTTTATATAGTGTATATAATTCCCATTTTATAGGTAATATCATTCATATATCATTATTATTTTTTTAAAATTTCAATTTGAAATATATCATTCAAGGTTATTTGACTTCAAAAATACAAAGTGGTAAAGAATTTCATAACTCAATTACTATTCATTGGGTTATATTACATCTTTATTATCAAGGTTATTATATGATTATGTGTGTAACAAAATTTTATTATCTTATTATTAAATAATTTAATTTTTTGGTGGAATTAAATTTGATACACATAATGGATTCATTGATTAACACTCATCTTAATGATATGATCACTGTAAAGGATTTCATCTTAGTTTCTAATTTATTGAGAATGTTTTTTAATATGATGTTATTCAATTTTTTGTGGTAAATACAATAAACCTTGTATATATTTAACATTGGTACCTATTTATTTATTATTTTTTTGTATAAACCTATATTCTCGATGAATCGATCATCGCCCGTCATTTCCTATTTAATTTTGTGTTTCTTCACTTTATCATATGATAATCACTTTATTTTGATCTTTTTTTATTAGAAATTTCATTTATATTAAATATACATATTATTTATATCATAGATGTTATTATTTCTTGTAATATATAACACTTGTGAATATAGTGTTTACTATGAAATTTAATTGACTATCTAGAGAAATATTTATAAATCTGTATTCTTTAATCAATATGGATATTTTATGTTCAGGAACATTATTTATTAATTAAATACAATAATAAATTTATGAGAAATTATTTAGACATATAGTGATGGGTGGGGTCTTAAATAAATGCCTTGTTAGTCTCATGATGTGAATCGGGGAGACAACATTAAAAGGATTTTTACCCATTGTTTTAAACTATGTTGTGAAAATTCTTAATAGTGGAGGTATCATGATTCCTATGACAATGAAATAAAATAATTATTAATTTAAGACCTTTATAATTTAGTGATTATTAATATACAAGATATTTTCACAATTATATTATAACTGGATGAATTTTATTCTTAGGTTATTGATTAATTGGAATGTGTGCTCGATTATTTTCCTTTCCACATTAATTATGCCTTATCTAATCATAATAGAAATTTTATTAACAAAATTGAATGTGTGTTTATTTATTTACCTTTAAATGTAGATTTAATTACTTATCTAATCATGATAGTAATTTTATAAATTAAATTTCATGTGTTTTATGTTATTTACCATTACATATAGATCATTTCTTATTGATTCATGATAGCTTCTGTTGTATATGACCCTTATTGATCATTTTAGATCACCTTTAATTTTTTTTATTTTTACCTAGGATATAATGGTGACATAATTGAATGAGTTCAAGGATGATTAATTTTTTCCATTACAATTATTTTTATTTTTATTTGCAATGTAAAATGACTATAATGTATGTATATAGTTTTACAAGGCTACTAAGATGATCAATCACTGGGGATGTGATCCCCTGTATCTTAGAAAGATGTAATAAACTAAAAAATGGCTTCAAGATACTATGGTCAGGGCCATTAGACTATTATCACCTAAATAAAAAACATAGAATCCTTAATGAGTAATCTAAATAAGTTTTTTGTAACACCCCAAGCTTCCACGATACGTTTCCCTTTGAATAATGAAATAGTTTACATTGTACGCAACTTTGAGATTCTAACACACTCTAACCAATCAAACTAGCCATTATGAATATTAATAGACACTTTTTGAAATTTAATAAATTTTTTCATTCAAAATTGACATCATTTTTGGATTATAAATATTGAAATTATCCTAGGGTGAGATTTTGGTATTTTTCTAAAAACATTCATATTTTGATGCATAGTAAAAATTACTAAATTTTAATTAAAAACAACTTTTTTAATCAAAATAATTAATAGTGATAAATTATAATATTCAGTGGTGTTAAATAATATTTTGAATATATTTTCACATTATAATACAATTTTGGTCATTGGACATAATTTCACATTTAATCCAGTCATAAACAAGTTTCAATCTTTTGATAGTTATTATTTCATAAAAACAAGCTTTTTGTTTTGACAGCCGGAATTAATTTTAAATTAATTTCTCCCACTTCTATGTTTTGAATTTCAAAAAATGGATTACATATTTCGAATCAGGATTTCCAAATTTTGTAAATATGTAACTTTTATTTTTAGTCATTTTGAATAATTATTTCGATAAATATTTTATTTACCATGGTTAAAAGGTAAATCTGGTAAATAAGGGTAAACATATAATATTATAATAATAATAAATTAACCTAAAACATGTCCTAACCCAATTTGTGGATACATTTCTGACCATGGGAATCTTTGGGTTGATTTTGGGACCCCATGTATCCACTTGTAAGTGATAATGACACTTTATATTAATTAAGTTAAAGTAAATACAAAATTGACATAAGCATATAGCTTTTAGAAAAAAAATATAGGGTTATATATGTTATATTTTCAACTATTAATATTCATTATATAGCTTAAAAGATTTCCTACATAATGGAAGTTTATTTATAATTTTTATAAATTGAATACGTAAATTTATTTATGACAAAATATTGATGCAGTATTTTCCGTATTAATGAAAGATTCAAATAATTGGTATTATAAGTATTAAAATAAATATAATATGAATGTTTTGATGTCATCCACGAATATTTTTGGTTAATAGTACTTGTAAGGATTACTTAAATGAATTTGGTTCTAATTAATAATGTTGTTAAGAATTTAACAAAAATCACTTATTAAATAGTGTTAAAATTAACATAAATTAGTTTTTAAAACAAATATTATATTATTAGTAGATATTCTATTTCTAAAAATATAAGGATCTTCGAAATGACTAATATAATGATAGTTGTATCATTAATGGACCACTTTGGGGTCTCTTTGAAGTTTATAGTAAGTTTATTTACAATATAATATAAAAAATACAAAGAGACATGGTAAATGATAAACTAATTAACTAAGAGTAAAGCTAAAAGATAAGGTTAATATAGTGATCCAAACCTATATAAAACCTATTGGTTGGGTGGTTTTCGACCCATACCAACCTTATACATTAAATAATACAGGTTTGAGCCATTAGAAACAGAATTTTAATTTATTACCAAATAATACTTAAAGTATTTCTTAAAGAGCCCCTCCTCCCCCTTATAAAAGGACACCACTTATAACCAATTATTCACACCTTAAAATCCTTTAGGATCGACCAAACCCTGGCCAAATATTCTCTAATATTGCCTCAATTATACCTAGAGCCCTTAGTTTTATCATAAATCGATCCTATGAAGCCATTTTTATCAAATCTAATGGAAGAACCCGAAGAAAAGGTAATGTTTTAACCACCCACTTTCAAGTTCCTTTCTTCATCAAATTCACCTTTCTTTGATATATCCATTCTAAAATAATAACTCCAGTATATTCTATATACAGTGGTGTTATTATAAAAATGGTACAACCATATTCAATATTCTATCCATCCTATGAATGACATGTCACTATACGTGCGTACGTACGGCCTACCGTCTCCATGTCGTGGTGTAACTGTTATTCAATACATTATTATTTGGATGGATATAATAATGATGTGTAACTCATGTTAATAATAAATATAACATGATAATGACTCTGTATATATGATATAACATCCAGTTATATATTATTTTAATATCAAATGAATGATATTGTCTCTCGTGCATACGGACAGACTATAGTCTCCACGAACGTGTTGTGATTCATTCCCCACAATATCCATTCAAGTTTAATTATCATTTGATGATTTAAAATAATGTTTAAGGACTTGAGATCATTCAGGATATGAATAAGATACAACCTATCCATAACAGACACGACTTATGTAACAAAACATATAGAAGAAAACGTGTAAGTTGACACCCAAAACGATGATAATACTAAGATATTATTAACAAATCAATGTTAAAAGATCATATATGATATCATATTAATGTATATGATTCTGGTATAATTTAATAACAACTATTTAACCGTTATAGAAGTTTTTAAACTACCCTCAACCAAGGAAATGTACAAGGTATGTGTTTATTTCACAATCTCTTCATTATCCGAGGTTGTTTATATGTAATTATCAAATGGGACCTCTTTATCATCCACATCCATGATTCTTAAAAATGGTTTTGAAAACATTCTTACTATTTTGAAGAATATGGTTAAAATTAATTTATACCCTTGTTTGACTTTTAATAAGATGTTTATAAAGGAATCTTTACGTCATTTTCCAAACAATGACGTTTTTATCCCTTTCGACAAATTAATGTAAGAATGTATTTTTTAACTTATATGGTCGGTGCGGCTATTTTCCACTGTTATAAAATCATCAAATACTTCCTTACAAGATTATAAGAAAATTTTCCAAGTAAATGTTTTTTTATAATTATGTGACTTTTAAATGATTTCAGAATGAATATTTTAAGAATTTGTGAAAGGTACTCTTTATCAAGATCAGAATTTTAAATGTTTTAAATATATATCTTTCTAAATATTTTTAATTAATGTCCATGTTTCAAAAATGATTTTATGTACATATTTATATGTACTTGAATGTTTTGAAATGATATTTCTTTTCAAAATATTCAAAGTGGTATGTGACACTTTGATTCAAAAATCTCTTTTGAATTACTTCCTTTGTAAATGTGTGTCTTTTCAATGATTTCAAAAAAGAGATATTTCTCTCAAATAGTTTTGATTTAATCTATGTCAACATTCTTTTGTGAATTTTATGCTTATTTGAAGTTGATTTAGTATGACACAAAACATCCATATTGTATTGAATGTTTTGTGATATGTTTGAATGTGGATGTCTTATTTTTATACCATTCATGGTTTATGGAGAAAGTTATGAAATTTTATATACTAGTAATAATACGAATGTTTATGTTATGTTTATATATATTCATATGTGGAATGTATTGGACTTAGTAAATTACAGGTGGAGCCCGCTATAGCTCCTCGATGCATCGGTAGGTCTCATGAGACAAACTAGTGTCTTGTCACAAGACCTTGACAAAATCTTATTTTTAGTGTTCATATAAGGCCTGGACTATGTGGTTATGATTGTCTGGCATTATAAATTCCATCATTATGAAAGTGGTTATTGATATGGCATGTGATTTTTTGACTAGTATAATATCCATGTGAATAAGTAAATGGAATTATTTCATTTTATTTCTGCCATATTATGTTAAATTTCAAGTTTAAAAGGCTTTTGTTTTAGTTATACATTGACTTAAATGTTTATCATTATTTATGAATGTTTCTTCTATATTTTTATCCTTACTGGGCATCTGATATCACCCCTTTCTATGTTTTATTTTTCCAGGATGTGAAGTAGTATTTTATGAATGACCTGTATGGATAGTATGTGGGGATATGAGTGTGCACTATGGAGACTATGTAATAGTAGTTTTAATTTTTATGATATAATGTAAGACCTATGAATATATATACTGTTTCTAAGGCTACTAAACTAATCATTCATTCGAGACATGATCTTTTGTGATCATGGCAATTTTATGTAATAATGCACCGACTCTAGGTAACTAGGGTCGGGCCGTTACAGTTGGTATCAGAGGAAGTTTAGTACAAACATTGGAATCTAGATTTAGATAAACTCTGATTAGAGCACATAGCCCTAAGATAGACTATGAGAATTAGTATAGAAGAACTTCCTAGAATTTTGGTACTGTAGAGATTTTGTGAGTTTTTAAAGAAATACATCCATGTCTGGATACGAGCAGGTAGAAGAAGCTCTGGCACATATGTACCTAGGGGTAAAACCCGATAACATCGCTTTGAGATATACTCAAACGGGAACTGGTGCACAGCAACGGGCCTTGCTGCACTGTTGGTTATGACACTCCTAAGGGATATGCTAGGGATAATTCTTATTTTCTTTAAAACCCATTATGAAGCATTTATGAGTATATACTTAATCAAAGAAAAAAAATTTATTATTATTTATTATATCCATAAACTTCTCAATTCATGTTAAGTGTTTTAAAAGTTTTGAATTATGTATAGTGATTGATAAACTAATCGATTTTATGCCATTGTTCAGAAATGGCGCCTAGTGGAAGAAATGGAAACCATATCAATGCATGCACTCCATGTTGGGATTTCCCTCTTGCTCAAGATAATTATAGTGTTGTTGGTGATGCAAATGGTGCCGATCAGCTAATCACCAAACTAGGACAACTCGCTCAGGTTATGAAAAATAACCTTACCCATATAGAGCACCCTGATCTGCAGTGTGGAGGATCAATGTTAGATCGCTTCATGAGGCAACAACCACCAACATTCAATGGTGGTACAAATCCACTAGTCACTGAGCAATGGATAAGTTCCCTAGAGAAAATATTTTAGGATTTGAGGATTAGTGAAAGGGAAAAGGTTATCATGGAAGTTTACCACCTCACCGGAGATGACGATCAATAGTGGTCATTAATTCAAAACACAATGGAAGATGAATAAGTATCAAGTATGGAATATAGGGAGTTTAAAGAGATTTTCATAGAAAATTACTTTCCTCATGACCATCGAGCAGATATGGAAAGGCAATTTCTCAGTCTGAGGAAAAAAGAGAATGAGAATGTCTAAATGTATGAATCTAACTTTACAAGGTTAGAGAGGCATGATGTAGATTATATACGTAACCCGAGAAGTAAGATTGATCGTTTCTTTGATTGGTTAAAACCATTTCTCCGTCGAGCATTAGTCTCACAATCATTCTCGTCATACGAAGACATTGTCTCATGTACTATAAAGTCATAAAAGGAATTATCTAAATCTTATGACAATGAAGTAAAGCAAGAGAAGAAGAGAATGTTGGAACAAGAGAAAGATAAAGGGAAAAAAGGAAAGAAATTTTTTTCATTATGTAATAATTTTGGGAAGAAACACCCAGGTACCTGCCTAAAAGGAATGGGAATTTGTTAAAAATGTGGAGAAAAAGGTCACCTGGCCAGGCTCGTGATTTCAAGGGAAAGAAAGATGCTGTCAATGTTGAATTCTACAATTATAGAGAAATGGGGCATTATGAAAATGAATTCCCTTAGGGCCAAGGAAACTTACCTCAGAAAAGGATAAGGGATCAAGCCCAATCTTATACTATTACTACAGTTGAAGTTGAATAATTAAAGTATTTGTGTTTTTGGACTCAAGGATTATATTCTGGTTGTAAGAATAATGTGATATATATATGGATTGTATTGAAGTACTTGTTGTTTTTATTAATGTTTTAATATGTCCAACAAGCCCGTACCAAAGTGGTAAGGGCTCCTACTAGGCATCCAAGAGACTCAGGTTCAAAATCGGGGGGAGGTGAATTTCCAGGTACTGTAGCAGTACAGTAGTAGTACTCTAGTTGTACTGTAGAAGTTACTATAGCAGTAACTATTCAGTACTATAGTAG
This sequence comes from Viscum album, assembly GCA_963277665.1. Taxonomy (NCBI): domain Eukaryota; kingdom Viridiplantae; phylum Streptophyta; class Magnoliopsida; order Santalales; family Viscaceae; genus Viscum; species Viscum album. The sequence continues at coordinate 1,134,733,397 of OY728155.1, read as the reverse complement.
TCGGAACTATTCACCCGATTAGGGCCTTCAGGCCTCCAGTTTGGGCTTACGAGTCTCCATGGTCTTCGGGTCATCAAAGGCCTTTGGGCCACAGGCCTTCAGGTCATGTAGATCATGGAGTAGACCAGTTCACATATAACATGCCCCATAAGAGGATCATAACAACATTAGTAGCAGCCAACAGATGTGGAGCTAACCAGATTGGAAGAATGAGAGGGTATGGCAGCTGCCATCGAAACCAGGCACCGTGCAGCTTTGTACGGGGCATTGCTAGTCGATCAGCAATGCAAGGTAGGAGCTAGGTGATCAATGACACAGAATGCTGGGTAGGGAAAGTTCAAGTGGGCTAGGTCTATAGGTCATGTATTGGGCATGGTATGCCTTTGGGCCTTCAGGGTCATGTATTTCAGGTTTTTCGGGCCTTGTGCCTTGGGCCTACGGGTCATGTACGGGATCCCGTTCAACCCTCAAAAGGGGGATTATCCATAATAAAAATAAAAAAGATGGGTTTCGGGCCATTTAGGCAGGTTAAGGTTTTAATATGACTAATTTAATCATATTTTCAGTATGTGACAATAAGATAAACTTTACTTTGTCTGGGGAATCTGATGTGACAATGGATTTTGGAAGTTAGATACCTTTTACAGAGAGTTTGGAAAGAGGTACTTTGGATAACTATAATGTTTGGAGTAGATTATGTTGAACAGTGGATATTATTTTTTATGGTTAAAATAATTCTTATGATCAATTTTTTGAATATTAAAATACTATAGTTTTCGGAGAAGGACAACCTGCAGGTCGGGCGATAACCCATCACGTCGGAAAAAGCTGTAGGAATCAATCCTACAACCATAGTGTGACAGGCCTTTATTACCTACCACTAGCCTGCATGTAGTCCCTTGTCATTACAAAGTATTTTGCTTCATTTTAATGGTATATGTTAATGTTTGGATCATTATACGATTAGGATAAATATAATATTTTTTAGTTCTATTATCTTTTGGAGTGAAAGATGAGTTTGTGGTAGAAAATAGTAGAAGGATAATACTCTACTTTTCTGGTGTATATATATATATATATATATTATTCTATGAAGAAACTAATTCAACAACATTATGTAAGGGATCATAAAACCAAAAATGGGTTATCCTAATAACTTATGTTTTGTTGAAACAATGATATTTTAAATCATCATAGATTAATGGCTTTGAGGCCCTCAATTCTACAACTTATTTTGATTGATGACCTCAATCACTCCCTATAAATATTTATGTTTTCCCTCCAATTATGTTTCCCTAATTTCCACCAATGTTATCCAAATTGATATTATAATTTGGTGGTTACCCTTTCATTTATCTTTCCCTCTTATTAAGACTAGATTTTATTAACCCAATTTCTGATGTGGGTTTTTTCACAAAGTATTTTCTATTTTCAACATTTTATTTTCGAAGAACAATTTAAAATTGTGAGGACACAATTTATTGAAGGAGGGGAGAATGTAACACCCCACGCTTCCATGGTTTGTTTCCCTTTGAATAATGCAATAGCTTGAATTGTACACAACTTCGAGATTCTAACAAATCGTGACCAATCAAACTATCCATTATGAATAGTAATACACACTTTTTAAAAATTAACAAATTTTATCTTTCAAAATGGACCTCATTTTTGGATTCTAAATTACGAAATTATCCTAGGGTGAAATTTTGGTTTTTTTCTGACAAATTTCATATTTTGATGAATAGTGAAAATAACTAAATTTTAATTAAAAACAACTTTTTTAATCAAAATAATTTATAGTGATAAATTATGAATTCTAGTGGTTTTAAAGTATATTTAGAATATATTTTCATCTTTTAATACAATGTTGGTTATTGGACATATTTTCACATTTAACCCCGACATAAACAAGTGTCAATCTTTTGACTATTATTATTTCTTAAAATCACGCTTTTTGTTTTGACAACGGGAATTAATATTATTTTAATTTCTTCCACTTCTGTGTTTTGAATTTAGAAAAATGGATTCCATATTTGGATTCAGGATTTCAAAATTGTGTAAATATGTAACACTTATTTTTAGACATTTTGAATAGTTTTTCGGTTAATATTTTAATTAACATGGTTAAAAGCTAAATCCTGTAAATAAGAGTAAAAATATAATATTATAATAAAAATAAATTACCCTAAAACGTGTCCTAACCCTATTGGATGATACATTTCCGACCATGGGAATCTTTGTGTCAATTTTGGGACCCCATGGATCCACTTGTAAGTGATAATGACAATTTATATTAATTAAGTTAAAGTAAATACAAAAATGACATAAGTATATATATTTTAGAAAAAAATATTATATAGGGTTATATATGTTATATTTTAGACTAAAAATATTCATTAGAAAGAAAAAGAGGTTTACTAAATAATTTTATTTTATTTATATTTTTTATATATTGAAAAAGTAAATTTATTAATGACATAATAATGATTCAATATTTTCCTTATTAATGAAAGAATCAAATAATTGGTATTATAAATATTAAAATAAAAATAATTTGAAAGTTTTGATGCCATCCAGAAATATTATTGGTTAATAAGACATGTTAGGATTACTTAAATGATTTTTTTTCTAATTAATAATGTTATTATGACTTTAATAAAAATCAATTATTAAATAGTGTCAATATTGACATAAATGATTTTTTAAAACAAATATTATATTATTAATTGATATTCTATTCTTAAAAATCTAAGGTTTGGCCAAATGACATATATCCTGATAGGTGTATCATTAATGGACCACACGAAGGTATCTTGAAGTTTATTGTAAGTTTATTTACTATATAATATAAAAATACAAAGAGACATGCTAAATGTGAAACAAATTATCTAAGAGTTAAAACTAAAGGATAATGTTAATATAGTGAACCAGACCTATCTAAAACCTATTGGTTGGGTGGTTTTTGACCCATCCCCACCTTATACTTTAAATAATATAGTTTTGAGCCATTATAAACCGAATAATAAATTATTATAAAATAATACTTAATGTTTTTCCTAAAGAGCCCCTCCCCCCCTTATAAAAAGACACCACTTCTAACAAATTATTCACACCATAAAAGCCATTTGGATTGGCCAAAACCTACCCAAATATTCTCAAAACTTCCCTCACTTCGTCCTAGAGGAAATATTTTGATCAGAAAGCCAACCTAAGGAGCCCTTTAGATCAAATCAAAAGGAAGAACCTGAAGAAGAGGTAATGTTTTCACCACCCTCTTTCAAGTTCCATTCTTCTCCAAATTCATCTTTCTTTGTTATTTCCATTATAAAATAATAACTCCAGTATATTATATATACTGTGGTGTTATTATAAATATGGTTCAACCATATTCAATATTCTATCCATCCTTTTAATGACTTGTCACCATACGTGTATACGTACGGCCTACCGTCTCCACGTCGTGGTGTATTTGTTATTCAATACATTATTATTTGGATGGGTATAATAATAACGTGTAATTCATGAAAATAATAAATATAACATGATAATGATTATTTATATATGATATAACATCCAATTATATATTATTTTAATTTCAAAAGACGGATATTGTCTCTCGTGCATACGGACGGACTGCCGTCTCCATGAACATGATGAGATTCCTTCCCCATCATTTCCATTCAAGTATAATTATCATTTGATGATTAAAAATATTTTTTAAAGAATTTATATCATTCTATATATGAATAATATACAACCTCTCTATAACAAGCACAGCTTATCTAACAAAACATATAAAAAAACGTGAAAGTTAACACCCGAAACGACGATAATACAAAGATATTATTAACAATGCAATGTTAACAGATCATATATGATATCATATTAATTTATATGATTCTTGTATAATTTAATAACAATTATTTCACCATTATACAGGATATTAAGCAATCCTCATCCAATGAAAATTCATGGAAAGGGTTTATTTCACAATCTCTTCATTATCCTAGGTTTTTTATACATAATTATCTACTAAGACCTCTATCATCCACATACATGTTTCTAAAAAATGAATTTAAAAACATTTTTACTATTTTATAGAATATGGTTTAGAGTCATTTATACCCTTTTTTGACATTTTCTAAGATGTTTATAAAGGAATCTTTACCTCATTTTCCAAACAAGGACCTTTTTAACCTTTTTGACAAATTAAGGTAAGAATGTCTTTTTTAACTTATACGTCGGGTGCGGCTATTTTCCACCGTTATAAAATCATAAAAGATTCCCTTACAAGCTTATAAGAATATTTTCAAAGATAATGTTTTATTTTATAATTATGTGACTTTTAAATGATTTTAAAATTAATATTTTATGAATTTTTGAAAGGTACTATTTATCAAGATCAGAATTTTAAATGTTTTAAAGATTTATCTTTCTAAATATTTTTAATTAATTTCCATGTTTTCAAAACTATTTTAAATATTTTTTTATATGGACTTGAATGTTTGGAAATGATATTTCTTTTCAAACGTTTCAATGTTTTATGGGAAACTTTGATTCCAAAATCACTTTTAAATTACTTTCTTTATAAATGTGTGACTTTTCAATGATTTCAAAAAAGGGAAATTTCTCTCCAACAGTTTTGATTTCATCTATGTCAACATTATTTGATGGATTTTAAGCTTATTTGAAGTTGATTTGTTGTGATACAAAACTTCCTTATTGTATTGAAGGTTTTTTGATATGTTTGACCGTGGATGAGTTATTTTTATACCATTGATGGTTTATGGAGAATGTTTTGACATTTCGTATGCTTGTATTAATACAAATGTATATGTTATGTTTAAATATATTCATATGAGGAATGCATTGGACATAGTATGTGATGGGTGGAGCCCGCTATAGCTCCTCGATGCATCAGTAGGTCTCATGAGAAAAACTAGTGTCTTGGAAGAAGGCCTTGACAAAATCTTATTTGTAGTCTTGGAACTAGACCTTGACTATGTGGTTATGATAGTCTGGAATTCTGCATTCCATCATTTTGAAAGTGGTTATTGATATTGCATTTGATTATTTTACTAGTATAATATCCATCTGAATATGTAAATGGCATTATTTCATTTTATTTCTGCCATATTATGCTGAAGTTCAAGTTTAAAAGGATTTTGTTTTAGTTATACATTGAATTAAATGGTTATTCTTATTTATGAAAGTTTCCTCTATATTGTTATCCTTACTGGAAATCTAAGCTCAACCCTTTCTATGTTTTATTTTTTCCAGGATGTGAAGAAGTATTTTATGAATGACATGTAGGGATAGTATGTGGGGATATGAGTGTGGACTATGGAGACTATGTTGTTGTAGTTTTTATTTTCATGATGTAATGTAAGACTTATGAATATATCTAGTGTTTCCAAGGCTAATATAATAATCGGTTTTCGAGACTTTACCTTTTGTGATCATGACAATGTTATGTAATAATACACCGACTCTGGGTAACTGGGGTCTGGGTGTTACTGTTTTCCAAAGACAGTGCATAATTCTTAACCAAGTGTTTCGTTTTTATTTCATCTTATACCTCCTTCACATATTATTTTACCTTTTTAAATTAATAAAATAAATATATTATGTATAAAAAAAAGTTATTTATGATTATGGTGCATCCATTTTCATCCAATATTCCATTTTATTGAAATTGAAAACACAGGTTGTGCATATGTGTGGAAATCCACCTTCCAGAAGAGATGAATTTATTTTTTCCTTAACTAGATCATCTGGATAGTTTAAATGATATATAAGTGTATATATATATAATTTATGACATAATTATGATTCTATAAATTTCTTATACTAATTACATAATTATAATCTCTTTCTGTTAAAAATTGATAACATCACTTGTGTGTATGGGTGGAATACCACATCCATGAAGAAATGGGATTCATATTTCATTTCATCCATATATATATGGTCCAAAATATGAAATTAATGAATAAAAAATAATTTTATAACATATTTATGATTATTTAAAAGTAATATATTATCTTATTTATTTATTTTTCAACAATTATAAGATTTAAAATGTCATTCATGCATATGTATAGACTACCAATTTAATCAAATTACGTGGTTCATTTTTCATGAACACCCACATGGTTGCTTTTAAAATTGTATGTAATATATAAACATGTTTACTATAACATGTTTATGATTTTGGGTATAATTTCTCTATAAATACCTTTGATCATGGTCAACACCTTGATGTTTCTTGGAGGTTATAAACCGAATAACCCTAAAACGTCTAATGTGATCTTAACCATGTTAGTAACTAAAAAAACATGGTAACAAATGTAAAAAAGAGTAATAAAAATTAAATGAACATGAACAATGTTATCAATAATGAATAAAAATAAAAATAATTTTTTATTTTCGTATTTAGAGAACATGTAATACTAGATGAGAATTAAGGTATTGGAATTGAAGTCTCAATTTCTATTCCTTGAGAGTTATACAATTTTCACCAAATGTCTTATTTTCATGGAGCATTTGAACATAAATAGAGATATATTTTATCATTAATTAAATGAGAATAAATTTTATTATAATTTTATTTCTATTTTTTTAATGTCCTTTATTATGTCACTATAACCAGAATATATTTTTCTTTAAAAACTTGTTTTAAATTATAATTCTAATATTTTTTCTCCATAAACATTTTCATTAATTTTTTTCATGAATATTGGTATTAATAAAACAAATTATATTAAATTTTATTTTAATCTAATTTATAATATATTTATAATGGTTAAAAATGTAATTTTTTAGAATTTTCTATATGGTTCACCTTTGAATTATTTTACAAATGTGAAAATAGATTTTTTTTTAAAAACACAACTTTGGAAACATTTCCTTTAATCGTATATATTATTAAATATAGAGATTCATGTCGAAACTAAAATTTGAAAAAAAAAATATCACATCCCTACTATTCTGGTAATTTTTCAATTTTAAGAGTTTTCAAAGAAAAATGATAGTTATCCTTATAATTATATAAAAAAAGTGGTTTTTATGGTTCAAACGAGTTTTCAATGTTTTTATGATGAAAAATGATATATTAAAAATTTTTGAGTCCTGTTATGGTAATTTATCATTATAAATGATTATAGGTGATCCTCATATAACTAATGAGGACTACTGAGGTAAATATAGCTCTATAATGTAATTGAAGAATAGTGCTTGATAAAAAATGAGAGAGATAACTTGGTAGGGTACTCATATGAAATTAAATGGTATTCAATTATATATTAAAGGGTTAAACATCAGTTAACAAGGATTATAAATATAATTCTATAAGATACCGATATAATCATTTAAAAAATATTTTTTTTGAAAACATTTTATTTCATGAGGTAATGAATGTTTAAATGAGAAAGGGTTTTTTCAATGGAATGTTTTCACGATTTTAACCTAAATTATGATGATTTAATGTTTTTTCCTATGTATTATACTGTTTTGAAAATGTTTTAATTGAGATAAGTTTTATTTTATCACGTTGAAATGTTATATTGATGCACTCTAGTTTTTAATGTGAAAAAGGCATACATCATCTTGGGATTTCATGTTCTTCACTAGACTAGTATGATTCAATTATTCATATCTATTAGCGAGATTTTTTTATTTTCTTCCTATGTTTTCTAATGTTTTTCATAGGATCTAAGGATGAGTGGAATTTTTTTATCAAGGTCATGTTTTCCACTACGATGTCTGGTCCTAAACAAAGAAAAAGTCTCCTGAATGAAACAGAGATATAAATATAAAACACTATTAATGGGTAAAATACTTATACAGTGTGAATTTTGTAACTTTTTTATATATTTTTACCTAATTATCTAACAATCATAATCGAAAATATCCTAAAAATTTTATAATGAGAAACCATTTTTATAAACTATATAATTATGGATTTTTTAAGTTATGGGTTCTTATAAAATCTCATTGAGAGGACCGAAAAACATATAGGATTTATAACAAATTATCTGTAGATATAAATGGTTATAAGGTAGTATAAGAGATTTATATTTGGGTTGATAGTATCTTATATCATCCAATTGAGGCACAACCTCTTTTATATAGTCCCAATTCATTCAATTACATGAGTTGAGCATAAAAAACATACTTCTGGATGTCTACTTAAATTAAAATAAAATATTACCATTAGAATATGATCATTTTAACACTATAAATTATCATTATCTATTTGTGAATCCATAAGTAAATTATCTTAATGATTCAAAACTAATGGAAACCATTGTGTAAGACATATGAGTAGATAAAAAAATGATATCTCACATCACTATATATGACACAGAATGATAGAAATTATTTGTGTACTATTGTAGTAGCATCTACATGCCCATATCATTGGAGAAAACTCATGGATGTAATAAATTAAAATAACCTTATTTTACGACATTTATAAAAACTTTCCATTAGTAATAAATTCCAATAATGACTTTATGAGATACATAAAAACTCTTTTTGAATCCATCCAAACATATTTTGGTATGGTTAAACAACACAACATTATATTTGAAAAAAACATTTTTCCACAATTTATTCCTAATCATAATTCCAGACTATGTTACCATATGGACCATTATAGTATTTAAAATAAATAAAATATCCCTATTTTATAGATTTATGAAAAGATAGAACTTTAGAATAGAACTAGGGATACTGAAGTGATAATGGGCTAGGACATAATATAAATCAACCATTTTAATACATCCATACTAACATTACCCCCACAATATGTAATATATAAATTATATATATCTATATAATTCATTTTTTATGACATTGAGTGACAACTAGACAAGGAATATGTCAATATTGTATATCTGATATCATAGAATCATGATTCTATGAAATAGACAGTCCCCATAAATTAATATATCACATGTCATTCATAAATAATATTATTACTTCACATGCACCCCATCTATGTAGATGAGCACATAAAATATCATTCAATTAAGAATGCCCGTGAATTTTATCAATCAAATTCAATAAAGGAATCTTGTGTCTTTTGTCACCATGCAAGTGGAAAAATCACATATTAGTTAAACAGCATCTAATGACATTATAAAAAACATACACAAACACCCCTTTTTAGCTAATACTCATTTCGTTAAAAAAAGGTATCAAATTATGTAGGTTATGATGATATTTATCTCACCAACCTCAGGTAATGGGGATTCATAATATCCACACACCCCTATGTATAGTAATATTCATTTGGAATTCCTTGTGATATACTTTGGTGGGTTTTTATACGTTATAATTCATAATGTATTACCAAATGAGTATATTACTCACATGTTATATAAAACACATAATATCAACTATAAATGTAAACTCATTCTAACCAATACATAACATCAGAACCCATAATACTACATGATGATCATCAGTTTTTTAAAATTAAATGTCATAAGTTGAGTGGAAATTATAATTCCACTATTTATATAATAAAATATAGAGAAATAGGATTGAAAAATAGATGGATATTACAATTATATTCAAAAAATGAAACATTTTTCTAATATTGAATCTATAATCCCATGTATCTTAAACCAAGAGATTCACCATGATCCTCCTACATTTAATGTCGTAATGGATTAATAAATGGATTTTATACATTCTTCCATGTATCTACAAGATAAATATTTACATCTCCCCTCTATATGATATCTTAAATGACATGGTATTTGCGAAGGAGTGTTTTAGTCTTTTATTACGAAATGGGTTCCCTGGCCTGAGAAATAGGTAGAAAGCTATCATAGTTAACATTTATTACTCCCTCAATGCTTAGAATGACCTCATGTTCCATGATGAACATATTTATCTAGATAGATTCTTTTATCATATATGATGTTGTGATGTACTCTACCTCTATTATTGAGTGGGTACCGGTGGATCCTTCGGAACTCTTCCAACTGATATCCCCATAAGTTAGGAAAAACATTAAACTATATTAATATATCATACAATAATTATTATATTAGAGATTTGAATTAGTGTAACCCATTGCAATGAGCTCATCCACTCCTCAAATGGCGATTAATATATACTTAGTTATTACTAAGTACTTATGGGTCTTCTAGATAGAAATATAGACAATATTATCATGATTAGACTATTGTCTATATGTAATTATTAAATCATAAGTGACATCAGGTTAATTAAAAAATATGACATACATGATATAACCCATGGAAGATTCATAAAAAATTACATCCATCATTTATAACACTTTAAAATATCCTTAATTTTCTTATGATTTGTTACATGAAACACTAGTACATACCACTTTTTAGAGTTCTCCATAATAAATCACATCAGTAGTTTAACAATATATGTATTCTGAATTAGTCCAATAAACCTAATTGATCTATATCTATAGATATGAATACCCAGTATATAGGATCCGTCATCCATGTTTTTCCTTGAGAAGCATTTTTTACGACCACAAATTTATAAAGCGTATAGTTGGGGAAACCTTTCTAATATGTTGTATGTCATCTGAATAAAATTTCAAAAACACTACCACACTCCCACTAATATACTTGAATATATATGAAATTCTTTGTTCTTGATAAAACCATACTCTTTGTTTGCATTATAAAACTAGATATTCATTATCTAAGAAGCTTTCTTCAATCCATAAATGATTCTTTACAACATGAAAACCTTTATAGACACTTTTTTTCACTTCAAAATATTCATGTCATATAATATACACATCCTTGTAAAAATTCTCATTGTGTAAAGTGATTTTGAAATCCATTAGATATTTCTCAAAAAAATGAGATTTTATAGAAATGAATATCTAAATAGTATTTTTTATCACAAATGGTGAAGAGGTCTCTTAATGGTCAATGCCCTTATTTTTTTGTACCCATTTTTCAATAATCAATATTTTTTGTAAAACACTCTACCATACATTACTATTTTAATATATAAACCTCAATTTCACCCTATAGGTCTCACCTTTTCTAGTTTATCAAATATTTTAGAAACATGGTTAGTATAAATAGACTCTATTTTTTGATTCCATGTATTTTAACCATTTCATGGGTTTATAATTCATAGTTCCCACTTAGTATGTTGTAATTTCATAAAATATGAAAATTAATTTATAGTATTTTTTCATAAGACATTAATAACACTTAGGCTACTAATAATTACTATTATACCTTATAGGTTATTATATATCCTTAGTAAGTTTCTCATCCACAAAAATTACTTGAAAAAACTCAACTTATATCTCTAGAGATCCTCCTATTTGTTGGTTTTAAACATATCCCAGATCATATTTCCCTCCATGACCCCATGACCTATATATTCCTTATAAGAAAAATACTCTCTGTATTAAGTATTATTATAGTACTAATACATATTTATTCATAATGATAATTAAAAATAATTACATTAAATAGTTAAAGTTAATTTTTTCAGAAACCAATCATCCTATGAGAGGTTCAGATCCAAATATATTATTAAATTATAAACAAGTATATTTCATATACCATATGTCACCTGGTTCCTTTATGATTATTTTATATAGAACATAATAAATTAGGGATGCATCAGTTTCTATAGAATATCCCTACAAAGAAATATTGAGGTCACACTTACTCATCATTAATCAAACAATGTATAATATTGAATGATTCTTCATTTTAGACAAAAAATTATCTTCTGGTGGTCCAAGAGGAGTGATTTTTTGTTTAATTCTATAATTTCTCTGATGATCAATGAATTGATGGCTTAGGTATTCACCACATCAATCTGATCATAGATTCCTAATAATTTTTAGTAGTTAATTCTATACTTTTTTTTGTAAAACTATTTGATCATTTAAAATGTTTCATATTTCTGTATCATAATAACACATAACAATACTAACTAAATTCATTATTAAAAGTTTCAATGTATCTTAATCCACCACATACATCACTATGTATATGATCTGGTTGTCTGTTATCATGTTCACCTATTCATCTAAAAGGTTCTTTTATATCATTCCTAATAAAAAATATTCTCATCTATTAAATGATTCATAATTGAAATATTACAACCATCAATCTCTACATAGTCTATACATTTTTTTCATTTAAATTTCCAATGTGGCAGTTAAAAAGGTAGGTGTGATTATAATTAATGATGAACATCCTATTCTAAATATTATGTATAAGATTATACATAACTCAAATCTATAAAATATTTAATATATTATCAATTTCATAAAATATTAAATTCATATATATAAAGAAACTGTTTCTATTAATAATTAATTAAAATCTCATGTCATCCCAAAAAATATACAGAAATTATGTTTCCATTTTTTGGAGGGCACATAAAAATAGTTCTATAATTCCATAACTAATCCGTGACGCAGACTTTGATAATATTTACTATCTTTAAATGATAAAATGTTATTCTATTTATGGAAAATAGATATAATTTGACCTTTTTCAATTCACTACTATCTATTATTCTATTTTAATCTACATAATTGTGTGATTCTCACTTGTTATTTAATACCCATGAGTTAGATTGGTATAAAATTATCTCTTTAAAAATCATTCCGATGCGAAGAATGAATCTATTTAAAAAAATTATATATTATATACTATTCTATAGTTGTTTTATAGTTCATATCTATAAGATATCTCAAAATGATATACATGATGCATGCAATAATATTCTAGAAATGAATATCCATGTGTGAGTGTCATGTTTTATATCTTTTCATCAATGAATTTTTATCAATGTACTCCCCCAAAAAAAATAATGACCAATACATCATATAAATTTAGTGATCCAAAATCAATATTTCAATATTTAATGAACCCTCTATGTCATTTCTACCAACCCATAAATAATTAGGAAATAGATCATTATAATAACATCACTATGACTATTGGATTTTGACTACGTAACTCTTTACTAAATGAAATATACAGATAAAGTCAATTTTATTACTCTGGAGACCTAAAAATTTTAGGGTCTCCCGACCAAGTGTAAAAAAAATATAATAGTTTAATATCGATACATATTGATATTAGGTTTACCCATACCAAACATTCCTTAAACATGATAATATATGGAAATACAACTATGACATAACATACCCAGTTCGATGATAATAGTTTTTACTCGTGTCACTTTAGAAGGAATATCAAACATTGTATTTGATTAGATTTCATTTACAATCTCAAAAATTTAACATTCATCAATTGAATATATAACTCATAACTATTTTATCACATGAGAGCTTTATTATATATATTTTTATTCCGTTGTACGGATGATTTTGTTATGTAATGCCTATTCCATATAACACATTAATATGTTCACACCATTATAATGTGTAACTCTTTACAAAAACCATAGTTTGTCTTACTCCCAAAATATAAACCAAATATATTCTATGATATCCCAATTCAGCTTATGGATAATATTTATAGACATTTTATGTATATATTTAGTATTATATGAAATTGATAATATCAATATGAGAAGGCATAGAACCATAAACAGTCAACCAACATCTTTATAGAATAAATCGTAGGCCTCTATGATAATGAGAATTTTAACACAAATTCTCTATATTCAAGAATATTTTACACAAATTAGTATTAAATTCATGATTAATATATATCCAAATATGAATATACTATATTCAATAACCAAATTCTGGTAATTAACTTCAAATCTAAGTCAAGGAATATGAAAGAAAAATATTATATAGTTATACCGAGCATGTAGTGTCCTTAAATAAAATTTATAATAATAAATTTATCATATAATCATAAGCATACATAATGTTTAAATTTTATAAAACATTAATAAACATGAATATTCAAATATAATAAATATAAATAAAAACTTTAATTCACAAACATGAAATATAAATATGAGAATTTTATATTTTATTTATGAAAGAATATTTAATATTTACTATGAATAAAACATATCATATATAAATAATTTATAAGCTTTAAGAAAATATTTCAAAAAAATAAAAAATTATAAATTTTTGATATATTATCTTCTATATTTGATAGAGGGTGGTTATCAGTCGTAATTGACCAATGGAGTCATTGAGAATCCTTGAATTTGAATAATTAACAACGTAATACCCCTTGCATATTGGGAAATCACATTCATGAATAAAAAATTGGTAAGGGTGATGACCTTTCTGTATGGGTATCCTATAAATAATAGTAAAAATCCCATAAAGGAAACAACTATTACATATCATTTACCCATACATAAATGTAATCCAGGCATAGGATGACCATCATTCATGGATTCAAATTAAATGATATAAGTATGATATCCCAACTAAGTTAAATTCCCAAAAGGTAGTGGGGGTTAATTATAACATGACAGATTAAAACCAAATCACCTTCAGATATTCCTTATTTCTAAAACCAAACACTCTCATCTCCCTTTCTTTTAAAAATGCATGGATAGAAATGAAATCAGGCATGTGACACAACAATAGTACCTGGTTCACCTACTTTGGGATACACCGAAGGAGTATGAAAAATAAATGCGTCTATATACAAAATCCACTTAAGTTCACTATTTTTACAATGTTCAGAGTAGGATCACTATCTATCTGTGTTTACAACCATTCACAATTTCAAAGCTCACTACTCTCTCAACTAAAGTGTGATGACTAATCCTTTATATTTTTATCCTTTTGATCACTTGAATAAAAATGATTTACACCTCATTGGGTTCATCATTATGTTTCACTTTTATGCAATTGATAAATTACACTTTTCTATAGAATTATTGGGCAATCCATTTCCAAAACTTTCGTGATTATCACTTATTTCTAGAAGCTCACAAAACATTCATGAAACTTCCCAATTCTTCACAAGAAGATTCTACTTTCACAAACCCCATATGTTTTGTGAAGCTAAATTATATCATGATTCTCGAACGACCATCATGATGATGACTCCTTTTGTTAGGATCACATATCCTTCTCGAATATCACTACATTCATAAAGCTCACATAGCCTTCATTAATCCCACAGGTTGTATTCACTTACATAGACTTCGTGAACTTTCTTTATTTGTGAATGTTTTTTAAGAACAATATTTAGGAACAACATATATGAATTCAGAGATTTTGGAATTTTTTAAGGATTGATCTTACTTTCTATGTGGGTAGAGGCCTATTTATATTCCTTGCTTCCCTTTCACGAAAATTTCATCCTTCTTATCAAATTTTCATAATGCTTTATATTATTCTTCATGAACCTCCCTATCATTTCGATGCACCAGATAAATATTTGATTTGAAAATATTATAATAGCCATGAAGATGTAATGTATTTCCATGATGAATTCACAATCCAAGAAACCTTTCTAACACCAACAACCTTCGTTAAGCACAACATATTATCCTAACACAAATATCCAAAAAACAAATTATATTTTCATATTTTTATGAGGCATTAATTGGACTACACAATTGATCTGTCAGTATAGCCTATAAAGAATCCATTCACTTTTACTGGATCATTTTCAATCAGTCATGATGATGTTACACAGCTGACCTTGTACACCTTCTTTTTCAACAAACACGATAAAACTGAGAACACTAGAAAGTTACCTTGAGGGGGGTTTTCCAAAAAAATATGTCATCTTTATGAAATTATTCTCTATATTTACATATAAATTTCATCCATAACCTATGACATAACCTGTTTAATGGCCTATGTAATAGAATTAATCCATGAGAATACATTTTATCAAAATTTAGGATATACCTTAGTTATACTCAATACCTTATAAAAAATAGATTTACGATATCATATATCATAAATCGAAGCAATCTAGTGGATAAAATATAGAAACATCGGATAGTATGCTATGATATGGCCTCATGATGGTTATGATATGATACAATGGATGGAATTTAGAAACATCATAAGAAATATTATGATATAAACTTTTGTAGGTTATAATATATGTTTTTTTTTTGGCAAATAATGAAATTATCATCACAATGAAAGAAACAAATAAAATATTCTCGATCATTCAAAAATAGAAACAATATGTTAAATTTACGAACATTAATAAACATGTATACCGTAATTGCAGTAATCTCAATCTCTATCAATCATGGTAGAGTAATTCTAATTAGATCACCAAGTGATAACCAAAATATTCTCAACACTACATGTGGTATTCAAACCACTTGGATCCTCATATTATATGAAAGGCCCCCAAACATCAAATTATCTAAATCACCATATCCATAGAGATAAATGTCAAATATAGAGGAAGCAAGCTTCGTCATAGGCTATAAAGCATCATGTATCAACCAACAAGGGGATTTCATCCCTTATATATGATCCCACCATTCAATGAAGGGATTAAAGCAACAATTATAGAGTCTTGGTATCCATTATAAATTATAATAAAATATTATTATTCGAATATGATCATTTTAACAATTTAAATGATCAGTATATATTCATGTACCTATAAATGAATCATCTTAATGATTTATAATAGATTAGAGTTGTGGTGGACGACATGCCTGTGTATAAGTATTCAATATTACATATCCCTATCTACCTTATATTATAGTAGAAAACAATCATATTATATGATAGTAGAATCTTCACGCCCACATTTATTCCCATTACATGGATATAATATAAAGATCATATCGCTATATAATTTCATTTCCAATATATACCAGTAAATTTTGTCTAATAAATCAGTTTAATTTTTTTATTATTATTAAATAATAATAAATATTATATTTGACTTATTTATCATTGTCATTTCTAATTATGGAAATGAACTTGTTATTTCATGGTTTATCACTCATAATCAAAAATATTATATCCTATACTGATATGAATAATTATCTATTTAGTCATTACATAATTAATAATTTCATTAATATAACTTTTTGTAGAACCTCAAAACATATAGGAATAGCACCCCTCAAGGCGTGATACTAATTCAAACCCCATTCCCTAACATGATAAATATCTGAATTCTATATAAATCACATCCA
The DNA here is from genome assembly GCA_963277665.1 of Viscum album. Lineage (NCBI taxonomy): Eukaryota > Viridiplantae > Streptophyta > Magnoliopsida > Santalales > Viscaceae > Viscum > Viscum album. The sequence continues at coordinate 1,134,716,273 of OY728155.1, read as the reverse complement.
TTTAAACCCACCAATAATTACAACATCTATTAACCATTAATATCAAATACAACATCTATTCTCATTCTTTCACATATGGCATGGGTGTCCCAATCGATGAATATGAATTCACTAAAAAATGTTTTCATCATTTATTCATATATATATATATATACTTATATAAAAAATATAAAGGAATAAAATCCTAATAATCATCACTAATCTTGAAAATTTGAATGAAAAAATATTTACAATTGAAAAGGAGAGACTTTTAATTCTTACACTATATATTTGTTCCCAGATATCCTTTTATATATAATGACAAACACACACACACACACATAATAATATTAGTTAGGGACACATATCACTATAATAAACCAGAAAATTTATCACGGTCACCACAATAAACCCAATCTATCTTCCCTAAACCCCAAGAAGGCACTTGGTCGAGCATGTGACTATGACAAAGATGAAAATAGTTCTCCCCTACAGTTGTTTCTTCTGAATGGGGAGAAAATAAGGTATTTCATTAAGAATAACCATTTCGTATATCCACCAATGATAATTGATTACACATATGAGGTAATTTTGATCAATCATAGTGGAATTATAATTATTTGACCCAAAAACATTCAAATATAGAGTGAAAGACCCTTCAAATATGGGAATTTTAAAATTTCTAATATAATTACCTCATGATGAATCAACAAATCTAATGAGTCCATTCTAAAAAAAATTATTGACATAAAATATCTGGTAATGGATCATGGAATGTGTTATATAGTATGAGGATAAAGAGATAAGTTTTTTTATCTAAATGAACAAATATACAAAAGTCTATCTTACACTAGATAGGTAAAATGTCTACCCCTCATGAAAAGAATTTCTCAACTAATCAGCAATACAAGGTAGCTTTTCAACCAATTACTCTACCGATTATAACATCAGGCTCACCCTAAGAGACAAAAACCACTAAACTATGGTGAAATGATATAATTACTAGAAATATACATATCCAATAAAAATAAATAATCACATGAATTGATCAATATAAACATCCTTTGACCGACGTTCTTATTTTAATTTAATAAAAATTACTAAACCATGCTCAGAAGGATATTTAATATCTATATATAAAATATATACAATTCCTTTAACACCTAATCCCACATAACCACTAAATCACAAGACATATAGATATCTATCCATATTTACAAACCATTAGCTTTTATTAGTAACTCTAATGGTCAATGCAGCCTATATATGGAAATAGATAACATGAAAACTAGAGTTGGTGATTAAAGAGTATGATGTCCTTCTATCTACAAATATGGAAACTTGAGTAATGTAAATTCACAACATAAATATCACTACCTTAGGACCACCCACCATCAATAACCCTCTTTAATGAAGTTTCCCTCCAATAACATATCCTAATTTTTATCCCTAATACCTATCTAATCCTCAATGGTGATAATATCAGGTTATTGGTTGACATTCAAACTTCTTTTTTTCTATTGTAACTATTGAAACTACAACCACTATAGAGGAAATGACTATTTATAGAAGGTCTACCTCTACATAAACTATTCTAGTAGAGACATATGAATCTATTTAGAAGATTCATCCATCCTAACTCTATGATCATTGATTAGCTATTTCATAAAAAATGTAGGCCAATCCTTCCAATAATTTTTTTTACCTCAACATGGAAAAAAATAAATGCCAAATCCAATAACTAAAAAATATCAGACTAAAATATATCACACAATAGTTAGATTCCATGAATAACCACATATGATCTCCCCATTTCCTCTATTTCCCTATAGATTTAGAACCCCTCCCAAATCCACATTAAAAATTCTATTGTTATCTTATTCTCATTCCTGAGCTCATTTTGATCGTCATTTCTCAATCATTATATCCCACTCAATAATCTAAGAATAGCTACCTGGACCCAAAGTGTATAACCATATTTATTCATTAATATGAAATACCCCCTCCATGATTTTAAATATTCATTAACCATTAGTTTGAATATCTACGAAATATTTCAATATCCAGAGTGTTATATTCACCTCTGTTTTTATTTTGAATAACATGATCTTCAAAAAAACCACTTAAAAAATAGTATGCCAATGTGACTTCCAATTTCTTTACAGGAACATATCCTAGAGAATAGCTTGGTGAAATAAATATAGAATGAAATAAAATCAACATAATCCTAAGGATATAAATATAGATGAAAAAAATCTATAATTCTATGGTTCACCCTGGGTGAACAATCATTTCCAACAAAGAATTTTTAATCATCATAAACAAGTGAAACAATATGATGTATTCTCTTATAATATGTATAAAATATAATCATTTCCTAAGAATAATAAGCATATTAACAAGGTCCTTGAGTAGGAGTGTGTCGACTTCCCACATCTATATCTAGGTTCCAGGATATAATTATTATCCTACTCTCAGAGGTATTACTATCATTCAAACCCAACAGAAACCAAAATTTCTCTAAATTTAATCTCGAACCTAGACCTCAACTAAATGATATAATACCTATAAGACATAAAACATCCATATTCAGAAAAAAAATAAAATACTAAATTCTCAGAGGTATTACTATCATTCCAACCCAACAGAAACCAAAATTTCTCTAAATTTAATCTCGAACCTAGACCTCAACTAAATGATATAATACCTATAAGACATAAAACATCCATATTCAGAAAAAAAAATAAAATACTAAAAAAATAATGGAAAAGACACCAAACCATAAATTGAAAAAAAACTGAAAAAACAAATATACCTTTGGTGGTATATGGTTAGAGATTATATCTCTAAGACCCAATGAACACTAGTGAAACTAATATAATACAAATTAACTCCTCCACCAAATATACCATGAAAAACTGTATATAAAATTAGTTCTGATTAAATCAATTTACTTAGAAATTCATCCCTAAAAGGATTGACAAACTTCATCAAAATACTCTCTAGAATAAGTAATAAATGAAGTTATACTATAATGTTCACTTCTCAACACATACATCCACCTATTTCAAGAATAGTTTTAACTCTCAGCTTGGGAAAAACTATGTCCTCGAATTATTTTGAACGCTAACTAGTGTTTAGTTTTTCTTGGATATATATAATGAGGATCACCAGAAAACACAATCCACAACTATCATGTTATACATAATATAACACCCACTAATAAAATTTTGAAGGAACCTTATAAACTAGCTACCACCTATTGTTACCATGAATCTAGTTCGGATAATTTATGATCAAAAACATATTATCTTATAAATTCCATATAAGTGTGGTTAGGGGGGGATAATAAATTTTTCATCTAATTTTTCCCATAACATATAACATGTTAGGTTACACAAATAAATTGAATGTTTGTTGACGGTGTTATAGAAATGGTAATCCCAATAATAAAATAATGTCATAATATGATAAGTAATATATCAATTAATACTATACCAATAATCAAGTGACTTGTGACTCATCATCATACCAAATATAATATCATGGTCCACATACACCTCATATACATTAAGGTTAAGGAAACCATCTTAATATGGCCTTACGATAATATACTAAATCAACACGTCTATATGTATATAGGCATATTAGATTTGAATACTACGATCCTCTTAGAAAGACACTTCCAGAGAAAATTATATCACAACAATACACTCTCCATAGGTTGACACCTCCATAGATATAAATATACACATAATATAATAGTCATATAATCCATGGGATGAATATATTGATTTATAACTACTACTCATCAAGGAAAATGACCACTAAACAAATCAGAAGCCTCCTTACAGAATCACATTATAAAATCTTCTCTTTGTATTGTATTCTAGGTGTCATTATATGATCATAGTATTTTTAAATATTTATTAGGACCCATTAAATAACTCCTTGAGCATAATAATTACAATGAAATTCATTGAATTGACTATATGTAAACATATGCAGAAATCTTATTTTATGAATTTTTTCATCATATGTGATGAAAATATCTAAAGATAAGAAATAATTTCATTTAAATTGAGAAAAACACAAACTAATTCACTTGATAATTTCATCGATTGTGTCACCATCAATATTGGGGTCCAACAAATAAAATATAGAGACCCCCCATATGATCTTTGTAAACCTAAAAAATATCACCATTATGGCCATGGTTGAATAAATATTGGAATAAAATATTAATTTATCAAATTATGAAAGTGATTAGTACATATATAACTAAAAGTTAATGACATACCATATGGAATATGATATATGGTGTTGTGTTTCCCTTGTCAGGTTTCCCCAGATGACTTTTCTCCTTGAAAACCCGACATATCCCGATGCATTAGGCCTCCCTACAAATAAAAAAACATTCCAATGTTTGGTTGATCTATTTGAATCCAGGATATATATAAGTTTCATATGACCCAAATCAAACTATCACCCGATCATCAGGATTGGACAATAGTCAATCGTCATCTAAGAAATCACATATACCCCCCTTATAACCCTTCTGACTGCCCCATCCAAGACCACCACAATAGCGAACGTCACCACATGTTACCACCATTTTCTTATTTCCACATTCCCATATTTTCTCACTATCACCCTCTAACACCATCATCCATTCACCGCCCACTTCATAATCTACCCACATCATTTTGATTCACCACTATGTGATCCCAAAATATTTTTTCCACTAACCCACATACATCAACCCCACTACTATAAAACCATAATATCTCACTCAATATTTCATAAGAAATCTAGATCTGGACATACTTCATCACTATCCTCTTAATTTTAAAATTTATAGTCTAATAAATTCCCTTATTTAAATAACCTTTTTCTGTCAATATTTTTTATCTCAAAAGCCACTACTATAAATGGTGACAAAAAAATCAATTAATATTTTAATGTGATGACCATTAATTTAGAGGTTCTTGAAATTTATATCCATAAAATAATCCACAGTAGTGAAATAGAATTATTAGTTGAGACTATTTTTTAGAACAAATACGTGTTTGTAAAGTATTATTAGTTAAATTTAATGTCTTATAAATTTTTTCCAATAATTTTTCATTAAATTTTGATGAGATTAGTGGTGTAATTTCATAAAAATTTGATAATTAATGATCCCTCAATAAGGGAATACATTTTCTATAGTGGATTTGGAGAATTACATCCTCAATAGGATAAGGGAATAAGGTGTTTAGTGATTATTAAAAATATAAAATATTGTCCTAGGACAAGCCCATGTAGGGCATATAGCCCAACATCAAATTATAAAAATGTAAAACTAAACACTATACCCTGAAGAATATTATTCTTATGTAATTTAAATGTAAGGTTTCATTAATGGATTATCTTCATTTTCCTCCCAAATAAAATAATGGTGATCATTATTTAAATAAATTAAAAAATTATTTTAATTAATATAGTAAATATAAAAACCCTTATAATTTGCCCTAAACTTTTATTAATGGTTATAGACTCTACAAAACCTTATTTTTTTCATCCAAAGTCCATTTATTATGATAAAATATCTATTTATTTCATTATCTAAAATTTTCAAAAAATAACCTTTGCAAATTTATATCCACTATTTCAGTTCTATGAAAAAATGTATAGAAAAAACTGAGGGTGAATAGAGTGTGGAAACGTTTTTCCAAATTCAATGTCTTATTTGAATCATTTACCACTTTAGTATTTGAACCCCTATTTTAGGTTAATAAAAATATATATTTCTTCTGTTCATATAGTATATACATATTTAAAATACATTTTAATAATAAAATCATCACTTGTTTTTTACAAGGTTCAGGCCGATTTATGGGAAGGCTACACCTTGTCATGTTCAACTCCCATTGAGAGACATATTCAATAAGAGTAATATTATTATAAAAAAAAGTAGGTTGTAAAAGGATTACACTAAAACTAAATTCATCATATTACACAATTGTTTTAATCATATTACGTAGGTGATTTTACATAATATTAAAATATTAATCTAATATATATTCAGGAACTAATTTATTTTTCCATCAAACATTTTATATTAATCACTTACTCAAACAAGTATTCAGGTTTCATATAGTATAGAACTATTGTAACAAGGAACTCAGTAACTATAAACATTGAATCCCCATTATCTTCATAGAAACTATTCATTGGCATCGCTTAACTCATTCATCAAAAAACTCTATTGTATATACATGATTAGTTTAACAATATAAAATCATACCATCTAACTTATTCTTCAATAATAACATGATAGAAATTATTTACATAGATATATTTTTTTGAAATATGCAGCTTTATAGTCTATCTTGCAAATAACTACACTGACCATTTGGTTAGGTTCTTTCTCAATTTATGAAAATTCACATTAGTCTTCTTCTTCTTCTTTCCCTTATCCTATTTTCCCTTTTCCTCCAATCACCAGTTAGTTATCCACCAAATCACAAGTTCAGATATCCTTTTTATTCCATGGGAGAGATCTTCTATTCTCTCATCACACTCACATCTATCATTTAAATCTACCACTTTATGGGTGAGAAATTTTTTTTACATATTCATACTCAAATTTCCTCGAGAAACACACACGTATTAACTATATAGGTGTCCTAACATTTACTTATTGTGTTCAACTCACATTTCATTAAGTATAAATATACTACAAGTATCATGTAATAATTATATCTAAATACAATCTAATTTTTATCTTCCCTATAATCCCGTATATATATATTTTATAAAAAGTATTGAGGGAGTGCCCCCCACATTTTTTTCGGTTTCAAATAGTTTTAATCGGTAAATTAAATATTTTCACTTCACATCTTATTTATTATATTATCAATTGGAAGAACTTATAATCTATATTTTCTACATAGAAGCCTCAATATTTTCTTTTTGTCAAAATAATTTGATGACTCCAACATATTTACATTCTTAATTTTCTATATAAAATACGATAATAACAAAAAAACACTGGTCTTCTTATATTAATAATGAGAGTTTCTATAAAAACCATTATATATTCAAGGATTTTATTTTACTCCCTAGTTAACTACTCAAAACTCACTCTTTCTTCTCATTCTTGGAACATAATGATTTAAATTCTAAAGGAAAACATACACAAAAATTAACATTCATTTTTTATATCCTTGAAAATGTAATAAAATCAAATTAGCACTATTAATTTTGTTGAACATCTTCTATGATTTAATCTTCTTTACCCTCAACATGAATATTATAATCTAAGATATTAATCTCAATGGTTTTGTCATGTATTTATCTATATATAATAGTTTTCGTATTATCCCAATTAATTTCTTCACCCAATTAATAAAAAATGGAAACTTGTATTTTTTATTATATAGTGGATCATATATCTCCTAAGTGTTGAACCTTAAGAGGTGTTTAGATGAACATTTTTATGAAATATTACAACCTTTTGAATTTTTAGTCATAACCTTACAAGATGAAAAGAAAACCTTATTATTATATCTCCCAATCATACAAATAGATATATTAACCTTATCAATTGGTTATATCAACCTTATGGGTACATGAATTGATTTTCAAAAGATTATTTTGGATAGTCCCAATATTATGATGGATTTTCTAAAACATATGTCAATGGATTTACACAACTTATAATGGAGAATGTATGAACAATAAATATTTTTTTTAAACAGTATGAGAATATATCTAAACCTTATAGTCATGGACATCTTAACCTTATGAATGGTTCTCTCAACCATCTGAAATCTTATACCTATTGATATTCATGCCTTTGTAAAAAATTCCTTGAATAAAATTATAACATCATTAAACATCTTCATTCCATCTACAAACTTATCAAAATGGAATTCAAGAGCTGTTAGATATTGTTTCCTATAAATAACTCTATGTACTCTGTTGACGGGTTCTCTCGATCTCCTAAAAGATCACCAATAACTTATTCCAAGAATAATAAAATATTTCATATCCCCACAAGATGGCTTCTTCCAAGACACTTAAAAAATTTGGTAGACAATTTTTCAACCTTTGGACTTGTCCATAACATGTAGAACATATCTATGATCATTATATATAGTGGCTACCACATGAATCTTTATAGGGATTTTTTCAAGGTAAACAAATTTATCACCCATCAATGTGTGGGAATGTCCTTCACTATATGACACAATTATATTGAACATTACATGACAAAAAATCTGATTGACAACCAATATAACTTCAACCAAAAGCAAATTTCACATCAAAACATGAAATTTCAATTTCTTTATAGTAAAAATATATTATATAACTTTATTTATTGTAATAAAAAATGATATATAATATATGGATGGTCAACATGATGAAATATTTTACAATTATTTAAACTCTAAAGTTTATTTTAGCAGACAGAAATTGTGAATGATCAAGTAAACCAGATCAATTTGTATATATGATATTTTTATTTTGAAAATATCTCCTTAATTAAGATGGATCCAATGTTTTCTTAAATTGAAATCACTATCTCCAAATATATGAAAGATAAAATATTTTTTTGTTAAAAAATTACCTAATAAATGATAGTGCATCTAATTTATATTGATCCTATACAGAAAACTATAATTAAATTTGTCCTCATATAAAATTTGATAGTATATCATGTATGATATTTTTATTTGTTGTAAATGAGATTTAATGGTTACATTAATTTAATAGAATGATTTTTCAAAAATGGAATAAATTATTATGAATAACAATTTTAATGTTATATGAGATATTTAGATATCATCTAAGTAGTAATATAAGTTTGATGGATTCATACTTTTTTACACTCCCAATATGTGGTTTTTAGATGAAGATCCCCATAATGAGACATCTCTTAATGGAATGTAACATGATATCAATTTCATGGTAACTATCTCATAAATCCCACTTATATCTACTAGTTCATTGTTTAAAGATTATTATTTATTAATTTAAATGTTCTTGAGAAATAAATAAAATAGTATTTAATTGATAAAACTAAATATGGGGGATGTATTCAAATGAAATGAAATCAAAATGTATTCGAATATTACTATTCCATGGTATTTCACCAGTGGTAGATAATAACTTTTATATTTGGTTATGATTGTTCCCATTAGTTTCTCACAGTGAATGGTTCATCATCATTTACCACTAACCCATATTTTTATATATATAATAACCTTTCATCAAGATCACAAACAAACATGGAAACCAATTCAATGATATGTACTTATACTCATATCACCAAAATCATTAACTTAATAAAGATCCATTGATTGAAGGAATATGATGATAGAGTGATTAAAAATGTGTGAACAAGGAAAGAAACATTATAGTAGGTAGAGACAATGTGTTCATCACTTATAATAACAAGTTTAATAATAAACAAAACTCCCACAGAGAAAATAAGAAGAAGAAAAAAAATAATTACTCAATACTCAATGTACATTCAATGGGATTCTTAATCTGGGAAATGAATACAAGATTTTTACTTTAGCATGATGAAAAAAGGATATAATGGAAAAGAGGAATAATCAATTAACATTATTAAACACATGGAAAAATTCATAATAAAGAAAAAATATCATTATTTTCATGGAATAGTAGTCTCACCAATGTATACCCTATGTCATTTAAAAATTAAATAATATTTATACACAAAGAATGATGAACTCTAAATTTCAAGGCAGATAAGGTCCAAGAAAATGTTGTTTTTCATATGATTCTCCACATAATGGCTCTAGAATAACTCATTTAACTATTTTTGCTACCAATCCCATCCTAGATCGATATCCAAAAAGAATAAAATAGGTAACACTTACCCACCATTGATACTCAAATATAGTCAGTGATAAGGATGGTCCTTGGCTGAATCGACAATAAAAAAGGATCTTCATAAATTAGAGTTAAGTTATATCATTAGATCTGTACAATAATTAGATAATATTTTCTAAGTTCTGATGTGGTAAAAATGATTTTCTGTGATTGTGTTGGCCTCATTATCAGCTTCAAATAAACATCACCCATCCATAATTAAGTATAAAACAATGGAAAATCATATTAAACTTCCTTAGAAAAAACATAGCAATGAGTTTCTCCAAATCATGGATTAATTAGATATTTTAGCCACCCAACATGAAATAACATGATCCCTCCACTTTAGTCTAATATATTCCAAATCAAAGTGATTATATTAATGACTTGGATATATCTAGTTATAGTGGTGGTAGACTCCAGCAGTAATGGTCACTCTATCCGTTTTCTACATGACATCCAAGCATACCACAAAAATGATCTCTTTATTGAGAAAGCCTAGGGTATAAAGGAATATATCTCAATGATCATATGGAGTTATTTAAATGTAGTCAAAAACTCACACTAATCACATGTACTAGAAGTAGATGAAAAAAATTCTTCCTATGAATTATTAAATGGATTATGTAAAACATTCCACTCCATAGTCCTTAGAAAACAAATCCAATAATCCTTTGGAATGACTTGATTAAAATACATCCAATGACCTGTAATATCATGATCTAACTAAGAAACTATAATATGAATGTCCTAATACAACATTTTTTATCTTATAAAAAATGAAAAAACATTAGGTATAATTAACATCCAATGATTTAAAAAAAACAATAAAATTCCTAATTAATTAGGATTTAAAAATATTACTCAAAAATATCCATGAACATGAAAACGCATATATTTTCATGAATTAAAGAAATAAAAGGGGTTTTTTTAAAAATATTGATATATTGATATTTTTCAATTCACTTACAATAGATTTTTTTTATCCTGTGAAAAATTGCATATCAAGGTCAAAAGGATTTTCTTATACATGAAAGAATAACTTGAAATTAATTAATCTTATTCAGTCCTCATGAGTCATATATGGCCAATTTTTTTCTTTTATATCATTCTTTATAATCATTATACTATATATTATACTACCCCAATGAACACTTCCCACGTACCATATCGGAAAATATTTCACTCAGATTCTATTAAAATATTATACATAGTAGTTCCGATTCTTGAAAAACATGCGTACTTTTTGATGTTTTTGTTTTTGTTTTTGTCGATGTTCATATAAATATATGACATTGAGACATGGGTAATGTATTGGTGTAACCACCCAAAAAATAATAAATCGGATCTTCCCAAACATTTATAGAAATGGAAATGGGGTTTCTACTAACATTGAACACATGGATAGATAGGTTTCCCACCAGTATCTAATTAAATTAGAGGATTATATAATTTTTCGTCTATGAAACATGTGTCATGTGTTGATGGAAAATAAGATATTTCCACTACATTACATATGGAATAAGGATGAACCATTTTTTAGAATTGAAATAAATGAATTTTGAAGATTTATTTTTCTGATATTCTTGTATATTAAATAACAAGTCTTGATATAATGTATCAATATTACCCTATAATATATTAATGAAGTTGACAACCTATATGCTAAATATAACTAGAAAGGATATTATCATCTAGGATAATAGATATATTACTTGATATTGAAGACCCATTGAGTTGGGATAAGTCCATCTTAGTGTTTTGGTATTATATACCAATGGAATCAGTATTTTCAACACATAAATAATCATTTAAAGAAATTAGAAAAAGTTGGAATTGAGAAATTCGAGTAGTTCATAAAAATAGTATACATAGACAATTCTATAAAATAAAGTTTTTATTAATATAATTATTATAATTATTAATATAATTATTTCCATATGTTAAAAAGTTATTATAGTTAGTTGAGAAGTCCTATTGAAGATATGGAGAGGTTCCAAATTCATTAGATTAAATTTTGGAATTTTATTATAACTCAAAAGAGCTGAAAAATTGATGAGGAAATTCTCGTACCTATATTATTTAAAAATATTCTCACTCATTCCATTTCTACATGGGGTTGTCTCGTGGTTCTTGATCCATTTCATTTGTTATAATTTTTTTTAAATTGATATAAAATTTTATAAAGTAGTTTCAATAAAGGTTTTAAAATTTTAGAAGTAATTTCAATGTATTAAAAGTATATTTAATAAATTTATGTGAATTATTTATAGTGATTGAAATGATTTAGATGTATTTAGAGTTTTAAAAAAGGATTAATTAAATTTTCATGTGTTTTTGAATTTTTTGAAATAGTAATAGGACCTTCTCACAATTATTTATAAGTTTTTTTATTGAATAATTAATATTTTAAAAGAAATATTGTCCCTTACATGTGAAAATGGTGTTGCGTAATTGTAATGGTGGGTTTTGATGCCTTCAATAAGGTTAACCATCATTTATCATATATTATTAGAGGGTGATTGTATAATTGTGTAATGGTATTCTTTAATATCTATTATGCTTCTAATTGTATCCTATAAATATGATGAACTGTGTAACGGAACCCCTTATGGCATAAAGGTATCAGTAAAATCCTTAACGTTGTGTAAGGGAAATGTATGATTCACTTATGGGTACTCCCCTTTTATATAAGTGTATTATGATCCTCATAAAAGGGTAATTATAGGTTTTTTATGTCTATATAAGGGTAATAGTCTACATGTATATGCATAAAAGGCTATGCAATGGTGCTGTATAGTGATATTTTGCGCACTGTGTAAAGGTAACCAGCTCACATAAGGGTGTTGCGTAAGGGTACTTGTAATTACCCAACCCACTAAGAGACCACTTGGTTGGATGAAATCCAATCCATCACTACCCCCAAACCACCTCCAATAGTCTTGGGTATGGTGACCAGAACTGATTAGGTATATCAGAAATATGGGAGGCCTTAACCTATTGCACCTGTACACACTCACCCACACCCATATCCATGAAAAAACGTACTGATAATAATAAAACCCATATAAAATCATGCATACATCTACCCCACATCAGATTATGACATATGAATTGGAACTCATTAAAAGTTAAAAATACATGCCCACCAAAAACTATAAAAGAGAACATCCTTCTCAAGTGGCGGGGACTACTAGAAAATGAATGACCAGTACACTCCTCAGTTTTTCTAGACAGAACTATGATCCACCCACTCTTGGTCTCACAAGGATAGTTCTAGAATATCAGTATATTTCACAAGACACGATAAGTGTAGGCATAGCCTATGAAGGGATGAGTATAAAAATACCCACTGGACATGATAATAACCTAAAAGGGATTAATTAATAAGAATCAGTCAACTTAAACAAAAATCATGAGGTGAAAACCAAGAGATAGAGAGAGAACTCTATATCATTAAAAGAATGGAATTTTTTTATTTTTTATCATTTCTATTATAGAGGTGAGTAATTTTAAATTTAGCAAGGTTTTTCTATAAATCTCTCTTATTTAGTGAAATTTCATTAAAACATTGCTCATTTTGAGATGTTTCTTGAATGTTTCACTATGTTTTGTGACATTTCCTTAAAACTGTCACCCAATTAGTGAATTTTACTCACAAAACGCACTTAATTAGTGACTTTGTTAGGAAACATTGCTATATTAGGGATGTTTTTCAGGAAACATCACTATATATATATATATATATATATTTAAATATACTATATTCATGAATCGATGTAAATATATATATATATATATATTAACATATATATAAATATACACATTTATATAAACACACACATACACACACGTATATATATATATATAAACACGCACATACACACATATATAAATATATATAAAATATATACACCTATATTTCACATATATATTTTAAATATAGACACATTATTAAGAAAACATGGCTATTTTAGAGACATTTTTACCAAATTTTTGAGACATGGATAATTATATATATGTTTAATTACACCTATATATTTTCACACACTCACACACATATATGAACATATAAATATATTAATATTAACATATAATATATATTATATAGACATAAAATATAACCAGATATATATATAATATAAACATAAAATATATACACTTATATAAACATATATATATATATTTATATAATACAAACACACACACACACACATATAATACAAAATATAATCATATATGTAAAACATAAAGATATATATATATATAAACATAAAACATAAAATAAAAAATAAAAAAATAAAAAATAAAAAATATTAACATAAATATATACATATATACATATATATATACATATATACATATATATATACATATATACATATATATATACATATATATAATGTGCATATATATTAATATATGTATATTAATATATATAATATTATTTTCTAAATACTAAAATCTATTTATCTCAATATATAAGATAAAACAATTACATATTAAAAAATCGGATAGGTGAGTTGGGAATATGTTATTGTGTGAGGGTTAAGGAAGAGGGTTTGAGTTCTTTGAGGAGGGTGATTTTCTGCTTGATACATTTACTTGTGGTCGGTGTTTCCTGATTGTATGGGCAAGAACATAGTGGTTGTCGGATAGATGATTCGTAGAGCTTAGAGTATGGTAGGAGCATGCATGTGTGTAGTGGGGGAGATTGAGTGTTTATGGTTGGGATTTCTTATAGAAATATTTGTTATTGTAAAAAAACCCTAGGGTAAAAAAAAATTAGTTTTAAAAAATATTACCATTTTTTAGAAAAATCGGGAAATGAGGTGTGATCTTCTAATGTTATTTACAAACATAAGGAAATAAGTTGTCTCTAATTATTAACATTTATAGACACCTAAAAATCAACGAATATTATAAACACCTATATATTAGTGACACCTCATTTCACAATGATTTTGAGAAACATTTTTAAATGAATTTGAAATGTTTTGATACATCACTAATGAAAAAAACATCATTAGTTTATGTTCTCATTTGGTACTGTTTTGACCCCTCACAAGCTAAAAAAGGATAATTATCTCATCACCACCTCGTATGTCAAGAGATATGACACATACTAGTAGGTCTACTAGAATATAATATAAATAATCATAACAGACTCCAAGGCTCATTTTCCCAACCCTAAATCTAGTCATAAAAACTAACTCAAGTCTAAAAGGGAAACACTCATCTAGGAGTACGATCTCTAAAATTCCTAGCATATCAAATGCAACCCAACTGAGATATGTCAAACATTATTCATACCTAGGATGATGTCCCAAACATGCCATCCTAGATGGCATATTTCCAAGAGAACACGCTTATCGAGTCTCACTATGCAGAAAGTCAACATGTGATTCGGTAGATCACAAAACATTAGTGGGGGATAAATCCCAGGAAGACTGGGGGACACGGAAAAATCTATCTGAAACACCACACACATAAAATGGTATTTCACCATAACCCTATCCTAGATAAACTCACTAAGATAATGAGTGATTCCTATATATTGTTGGCCAAACCGATTCAACAAACCCTACTTAGAGAAAACAACACGATAGAACACCGAAGGAAATTGAGAGGATTCATCAGAGAAAAACTATCAATTAAACTACTACCACATTGGAAAGATCATATCTTGATATACAGATATTGGTTCAATGTATAGGGATCTTTGGGGGACACCTGACCCCATTGGAATAATCATCGTAGACATGGGATCTACTCCATTGTAAATATTGGTTATGCTGATACCAAAAACCCTACCCTGGGAAACAAGAAGGATGTAAGGACCACTCTAGTTACCATAGAGGAATACATTCTTGAAGGTATTGAGAGATATATCAAAGAGGAAAAATACAACTCACTCAAGAATATAGGTACTCACCCACGATTCACAAGCTTGAGGTAGCTATAGATGGGACATAATCCTCTGATGAGGAGTTGCTGCCACACTGAAATCTCATAATAATAGACCAATGGAACTCACTAAACTACCATTTTCTATACATTTCTAACTAATGTGACCCATAAATTCACCTCACATCACATATTTGATTCCAAATATAGGTCCACGATCACATCCCTTGTGGAAAACATGGAACGATAGGCTCATCACGAGTCTCAATTCGAGTCTAGGGGGTGGAGATGCCTGAGATGAATGTATCAAAGGTAATTAAAAACATGTATCCAAGTTACATGTCATGCATCTTGACACCAACCCCTATCCATTTCCCCATCGGTAATTTTTTGTTTAAAAAATAAAAAAGGGCACAGTGTGTACCGCATGTCACACGACGTGTGATCTCTTCTGCTCTCTCGGGAATATCTTTTCACATACACAATCAACTGGCCATGCAGCCACACATGTGGTATAACCCTATTACCCTACATGTTCTTCGTAGTCTTTCCTAATACCATTTCATTTGGTCATTATCATGAAATTCAACCTTTTCCTCTGTACTTTGGTCACATGTTGTCACCCAACCATGTTCTTTAACACAGAATGTACGACCATGTCCCTCGAAAAAACGACCAAATCTCACTACACACTATATACCCCTAGTACGAGGTTTATAGTCACCAAAAGTTTTTCTTCCTAAAATGGGATGAACACATAGTTATTTATCCTATATTACATGTTGTGTGATCAATAATTTCAAACAGGATTCTCCACCAAGACATCTGAAACCCCTGATTATCACCGAAAAACCATTAACCAACCCCTGAGGTCTCTTGCACCCATCTAAGTGCTATAAAAAATTAATCAAAAATGGACTTGAACATAATGATAAAAAATCCACCTACTACCTAGAGAAACTCATATGATTCTGGTCCAAAACAACACTAGAAACTTAATTTCCCTCAATCCGGTAATGATCGGTGCAAAAAATAGAGGTTCGACAGTTCCTCCTCTCCTTAGTTCAGCCTTCGGTCATATATTTCTACAAGGGGATCCTACCACCATATATGTTTCTTTGATAACCAGATGGATATGGATATATTCATTTATTTATTTTAATCAAATTGATATATCCTCAACACGGTTTCCAATGCTCACTGTCACATGGGAACCTGACACTGACAAACATTATGTCACTCTTTGGGTACAACCCATGTTTTGAAATCAACCATGGTATTAAATTTATTATCTGAGTCTCCTCTCAGGATTTATTCTACATTTATTGAATATACTAATTCATGTGATAAAATATATTTAATACATTTAATATACTTACTATGAGGATCTCTAGGTCCCATAATCCCAAGCTGATTCAATTCCTAGAATTGAGAACATTCCAAAAAACATTTCAAAGTCTTAAATGAAAAAAACTAGAGTCTCCACAATCTCCCAACCTTCATGAAATTTCATCCGAAATGGAAAAATATGTCACAAAATGGAGAAAACTGAGCTCTCAACATGATATCCCACACAACAAGATATATGGAAGGTTCCCATGCTGTAAAAAATACACACCTTGGGGAACCACAAACCTGAAATGTTTATTATCTTGATGGATCCAAAACTCCACCAAGATACTTGTAAAACAACCACACACTAAATGAAAAACACATCTAAGAATACATTGTCCATGCATTATGCAAATTATTACATTGCTAAAACCAAAGGAAAACATAAAACAAGTAGGAAAATGGTCAACAAACTACATAGATAACCTTCTACATCATAAAACTCTCCATATCTCTCAATGAGGTGAGATTAAACTAAACACATGACCCCATCATCAATCTCCAAGGTCTATATATTTTTGTCTAAATTGACCCCTGATGTGTTACAAAAAATATCCTCAGCACCCCATTTTTTCATGTGAATGGTGTCGTTATCAATCCTCATAATGGTGACATACTCCCCACCTTCAAGAATATACATCAAGAGCATATCCAATGAATTTACTATTATGTGAGACCTACCAAAAAAATATGACTTCACCTTCCCCTTATTATCCAAAAAAAGATAGTGAACTATGTTGCAAGAATATTCTACCACACCCACTCTCTTGATTGGATCTCAAGATAGCACTACCACAACCTTTCACATGGTCAAAAATCACTCATGTGTATATGAAGGCACAACTCTGTTAGTATAACTTATATGTCTAGAACTGATAATTTGAGTTATTCTTGCAAGTCTTGTACACTCGAATCATATCTAGAACCATCCTAAATATTCTCATGTTCATAAACCTTGATTCCAACCACAGTAGGATGTAAGCAAGGGATACTACATAAAATTGATCCAATAATGTATAAGGATATACTCAATCAGTCTCACAGTATTGATGAGGCACCCATCATTCCAAAGGGTATCAATGGGAACCTAATAAACAATAGTGTATTTAAGAATCTAGATTCAATAAAAACTCCACCCCAAACTATAGCGAGTGATCTCATAACATGAGGGAAAACTATGAGAACCATATTTTCTATAGCCTATGGGAAAATAATAAGTCAATTCTTGGGTGTGTGTAATCCACCCATACATTCACCTGGGCCAAGAAAATTAAACCACACCAAACCTCAAGTACTCCTATGCTTCCTAGGAGAATAACATAAGGTATCTTATGTGAACACACTTGGTATTACAAGACCCACCAAAACCTATGACTACACATCCACACATAAAGTCACATAAATTTCATCCAACACAAATGGTTTGAGATGAAAGGATTCAATGGTTCCACTATGTCTCAAAAAGGGAATAATTAGAAGGAAAATTGGCTCTTGACTACAAAAAATACAACTAATGTAATGATGTCCCATGACATATGTCAAAAAAACTCAAAGTATCCCAGTCACAAGGATATACTTGATAAGACTCAAAATTTCACATTTTCCACCATTCCACCACAAAAGCTCTCGCTCTGACACCATAACACACCCAAATACCCTAAACTCACAAGTCAAATGAACTCATCCTCCACACCATGACACTATCCTCTTTGGGAGGACCAGATTTTTTTCATATAGTTTTGTATCATTTTACAAGAACATGTCATAATAGGGGAAGAATACCTATTTATTATGAATTAAAATCCACATAAAACTGTTATCATAGCACTCCACCAATTCTCAACATCACCCTGGACAATCCTTGGGAAATTAGTGGAATAGAAAGGGGTATCTCACTCCTGTATTGAACATTACTACTATAGAAGTAAAATGGATATATGGAATACCTTCAAACTAACAAGGACACTCTTAGAAAAACTCTCCAATGCCTAAAACCACTCATGTCCCTATCCACTAGCTCTCTGATCTACCCATAGACCACCTAGTGCTGGTGGTGCTGGAAAACAAACTGGGCACCATCCACCTCCTAACACTCCTCCATATTTTTTGACTTTTCCTCCATCCTACATACCTTCAGGTTGAAACTTATACATCTTCATCGGTGGTCTAATGATTGTCACTCTGCATGCATCTCTATTGGTAGTGCACTCCTATGTGAGACTCACATATAAATCCGAAGTAAAATAATACCTTGGTACTAGGGATCTAAGATATATCTAAAGTCCCCATGAACAACAGTGCCTCCTCCATCACAAACCTACAATATTGAAGTCCTCATTGACCTCAACCATAGGTGTTACCTACCTCAAAATCTCATGATACATGATTGACTCTTGTGTTTCAATATCAAACACCAACCAAGCCATCCATGGCACTCTGAAAAGGTACATACACATAATCCGTCAAAAGTGGAACTATGTACTTCTTAATTGGTGGAAACTCTACCAATGACCCACTTGGATGAAAAACAACCTCATGAATATCCCCCTATAGAGACCTCATCACACATTAGGTCATACGCTCAACCCATATATAAAATCTCTGATAGATTTCAACTTGGAAACATCTTTAAGAAATAAAATATCCCTGAGGAGAAAGGATTATATTTGAGGAGATGAATCAAGAAGGACATGGAATCCAAAACCTAGTCATGTATGATGCATGTACAATATATTTTTGGAACATGTTACTCAATGTCCCAAGTCAATACTAAGGTTTCCAAATTCTTATATAATTGATACATTAGCTACCACACCAACAATTGAATCAATATTATGAAATACGAAATCAATTAACATTAAAACTATTACCCAAAAATTCCAAATCGAGTTCATATAATGACACCCCCTAACTCTTATGTCCTGAGGAAGGACCTACATTGATTACACTCTATGACAACCCATCCTAATAGGTATGTCATGGATGGTGGAGGTTCGAGCCACCAATACCCTAAGCCCACCTCCAATTGGATAGGGGATGATGACAATCGCCGAGTAAGAGTATCACACAATTGGAAGGCCTTATCCTTTTTGTACGTGTACACAAGAACCCACACCCATATCCATCATACAGTATAATGATGCAATAAAAATGATAAAAAAATTATTTACTATATATATCCCACATTAGATTAAAACATATGTAATGGAACATGTTAAAAGGAAAATTAAAATCCAACCCGAAACTATAAAAGAGTGCAACCTAATAAGGTATAGGGACTCGAATTAAATGAATTACGGGTACACTACATTGAATATTTATCCATACCAAGGATTAAACAACTCTTAGGCTCCAATGGAATGTTCTAGAATATTTGTAGTCTTTATAAGAAAATATATGTGCAAGGTTTTTTGAAGGTTAGAAAACTATGAAAGGTACATTCATCATGAAAGATTATTACTGTTATTTAATTAGGTCATATGGGGAAGTTAATGACTTTAATTAAGTAAATATGGAAATTTATTATGTATTTATTTTATTATTTTAATGCTATGGTTTTTAAAATAACTATTTTTATTTGTTGAATGTATATTATGTCCTAAAAATAAATGTGAGAAAATGTAACTAACTGGAATAAGTAGTTGTTTGGAATGTTATTGGGACTTGAATGTGTTGTTTCCTTTCCTGTTATAATATGATTAATTGTGAATTAAATTTTTTTCCACTGTAAAAATGCATTAAATGAAAAATAGTGTAATGTTCTGACCTGATAGACCGCTAAACAGATAGTTTTATTGGTCACCACAAGTCCCCAATAATGCCTCCCAATATGCCAAAGTCTCTCGACTGGTAGCGAGGGTCTAATGGTGGTATAGTGGGGAGATTATACCATCATGTTAAGAGTATCACAATGGTATATTAGGTGTAAATAAATGGACAATATTAGAGGAAATTATAACAAATAGAAAATCAACGAGAGATAAATATGATTATGGAATAAAAGTACGTGGCCAATGCTAGTATGCTTAAAAATTCATGCATGTGAAGACGATGCTAGTATATACAAGAATACGATACAATTTCTAGTACAACACAATAATTATATGAAGAGACTAAATTATAACTCCATGAGCATCCTGAGAGATAACTTAGTCTTCTGTACCCTAACTTCCATGTACACATCACAAAATAATAAATAAATCCATTGGCCTACAAACATGATGATCTACTAAGGTACCCCAATGAAATGGTGGATAATGCAGGGTGTGGGATATAATCCTAGCAAGACACATCCAATGGCTTCTAGATCAATCTAGTTCAAGGAAAATAAATTGAATAGTGTTCTAACATATGCAAAAACAAGGATATAAATAAATAAATAAACATATAAATAAATAACACATTGGTTGAGGTTCTTAAATTGATACCTGAACAATTCTAAAAACATCAGCCTAATTTGGATGTTTGAATGATGGAAACTAGTAATATTAATATGGAATATACATGGCGTCATATACGAAGAAATAGAAATTGGATAACCCCATGCTTGTTCTTGGACTTGGCGTTCACACATCTAGGAAATCATTAATTAATTCTCATACTTTAATCATTAGAAAAATAATAAGGCATCACATGTAATCCATAAAAATAGTCCATCAAATCCCATAATACTATCATGATCCTATCCTAGGTGATTCATAATGGATTCCCAAATTATGAAAATAAAGACCTCTATATAACCAATACCATTGTGTCCATCAATGATGACCCATAACAACACCCCTCATATCAGTAATGGCATGGTAATATTTTTGTTTGTTACAGGTTTCTGACAAAGAGGACCATGTATCTCTAAAGGAATTTTGTATCCATATTGCAAACGATCCCATCCATGGTTGATCCCATAGGGAAATAGTGTCACCCAAGAGTATGAATAATCCACCAAGAGAGATTTTACAAGGAATTACCTTTATCACTCTCATTGAATCAAGTAATAGTAAGCCAAGAATGATGAGTCCATCCACGATGACCTTATGTCAGGACCCATGTTGTCTCAAGACCCGCAAGTAGATGAAGCATATCATTTTAAAACACATCTCATAAATGAAGAAAATGTTAATACAAACTAAACAATCTAGTCCAAACATTTCATACAAGCCAAAATATTATTCCACATTAACTAAGAAAAAATACATAGAGTCTAAGCATAAGAACAAAGATATAATCTAATACACACATGAAAATAACCTTAAGAAAAAGGATTTAAACTTATGAACAATGAATTTAACATAATTAATTAGGCTCAATGTATGAAGAATAGGAAGTAATCATTGATATATGATCCATAAGCTCATGGAAAATGGAATAAGACATATGTTTAAAGAATAAGTCATTGCATTAGTGTTCTTCAAAAAATTTATCCAAATTCAATTCATTCAAGTTCTCAAAAATTGCATGAATCTTAGTAATTTATGCTTAATGGAATATCTGATGGAAGTAAATCCACCTTTATTCAATTATTAGATTTTAGGCCATTATTAAAGGTGAACCGTCACAAAAAAAGTGTGTTCAAACAAACAAAGATTAAGGGTATTTGGAGCAAAAATAGGTAGTACACCCATCAAACTGGGATAAGTCAAGGATCCGATCAATGGG
The DNA here is from genome assembly GCA_963277665.1 of Viscum album. Lineage (NCBI taxonomy): Eukaryota > Viridiplantae > Streptophyta > Magnoliopsida > Santalales > Viscaceae > Viscum > Viscum album. The sequence goes on along the minus strand of OY728155.1, from coordinate 1,134,693,452 downwards.
GTAATTCACCACTCTGAAGGGTCATACCGAATATAAAAATAGGTGAAATTTAATTTATTTGACAAAATAGATGCATCCCTGAAAGATTCCATAATGACAGAAAACAACACACCATATAAACTGCAAAAAAACATTGGTAAAGAATCTAGACCACCTACGATATACCATGAGTGACCCATACGTTCAAAATAAATGGTTGATTTAGTTCGGTTTGAGAGAAATTGTAGAAATGGATGAACTTACTGAAAATGGGATAAATTAGGTCACACTAAAATCGAGTATGTGGATAGGAGATTATGGAATAATGGAAAAAAATAAGATTCATAGATTTATCAAGAGAAATCCAACACACTTGAAAACTCTCAAATCAGAGGCTGGTCGAAGGATATCTATCCAAACCTAGAAGAGGATAAAAGAAATCCATAAAAAAGGATATTGCACATAGAGAAGGAAGAAGAAATAGGTGGAAAATATATTTGTGCCATTGATGGAAAAATTGTAATTTCCCCATAAAAATAGGGGTTTCACGGTTTGGATGTGTAGTATTGATAAACCGTGTGCCAACCATGTATTTCCCAAAACTTAGAACCACACCCCGCATGGTTTTCCTACATGGTAATCCCAACCACGTGCCAACCATGAATGAAATAGTGTACAAATAGTTACTAAATTGGACCAACCATGTCATATTTCACACACAGTTTTATAAACAAGGAGAATATCATATGGAACCTCTACTAAAAATGGTATCCACCCTATACAAACATACACATCTTTTCACTCAGTTAGATCATACCATATGGGGCCTCCTTCTCTTATGGACTCGGCCACACATTTTCTCACCAGGGCCGCATAGTTTCAAAAAAACTATGTTTTTATAAACACATTTTTGTTGAATATTTTATTGATAATAAATGATATACTTTTCTCACATTTTGTTAAATATGTTTATTTATAAAATATTGGGGATTAGATCCTTCACTTGAAAATTTGAAGGAAATTCCGATTTTTTCCTTTAGAGTGCACTGTAGTATTTCAAAGATAAATATTTTTATATTTGTTACATGAATATGTAATTTTTTTAACTGTGTTCCTGACATAAGTATCTACAACTTTTTTCAGGACATTGAAGCCAAATCGTGCATTATGTTAGACTAAATGGACCATGATGTCAAAGGTGGGCTGGACCCACTAGATTGGACGTCACTGTAGTGTTTGGGTCATATATTCTTCATAAGAGATTGGATTAGGTCCCAAATTTGAGAAAATATCTCCAACACAATTTCACACAAATCCTTATTATAGAAGTATTTCTAGGAATGGGTTTTGGTGGTCAAATTGGTGTTTCAATTTGGCTAATTTGTTTTTCTGAGATTCCAAATTCACAGTTGAACCCACTTTGAACCTAGCCTCACCACCACTACATAAATTGGTGTTTTCACTCTTTTGGATGGTTGGTGATATTTTTGGATGGTGAGTCTGAATGGTTGGATCATTGAATAATTTAAATTGTATAGGAATAAGTAAGGCTTTATGCATAGATCTCTTATAAGATGGATCTCTTCTCTGATCTCTTGTTTGTGTTTCATTGTTTTCATGATTGTAATTTGATGTTTTCTTTGATAAATCATCTGCATTTTTTTATATTCATATTTTACTAATTTGTTCTAGATTGAAGAGTAGACACAATATTGGTTTATACCATTTCTAAACCATTTCACTTGCATAACGTTTCTACGATGACTACACCACCCATGGAAGAGTAGTTTTTTAGTAATTGATCCACCTCTATCCTTATTCATTTATTTATTTTGAATAAATAATATATTGTAATTAAGATAATATTATCTTTTAATCTGGTTTTTTATTTAATTTAAACTGGGTAGAAATTGAATAATTACCAAAAATCACGTGAGGTCAGGAATTGTGTTAAATGTGAGAGTGCATCCTTAATCGGTAATAAAAACCTCAAGGGATAATTTTTAAGTGTTCAAATATAATACCTAAACTAAATTAATTCTAATTTCTAGATATTAAATGTTTCTTAATTTAACAATGACCATAATATAACCTTATAACATCAATAAATATAGGGTGTTGCGATGGCATGTTTGGAAGTTAGCCTAGTATAATATTCACTTCATCTTTGTAGTAAAGTTAATTCTCATAGGTTTTGGGATTTTAAAAATTAAGGGATCATAATTAAGTGGATTTTAATTTAAATGAAAATTATTAATAAATTATTGATGATTTATTGTTATATAGACTAATACTTCTAAATATAGTGTTCTAAAAAACATCTTCATGTCGTTCTTTGTTAATATACTTTAATTTCAAAAACAAAAACAAAGAAAATGAAATTTTCAAGTAGCATGCTTTTTCCCTATATTCTATAAATATAAAAAACCCATCCTATTTAAGTGGTGTGTTTTTGTTATTTAATTTTATTTTCAATGTACCTTCATTAAGTTTTTTTAATTACTGCCTCTTGAGAGAAGACCAAGGTCAACCACCCTGCTACACCTAAATAACCCCAAACTAAATATCATTTGATAGAGAACATGATATTGCCTTGAAAATTGTCATTTATTACAAGGAGTAATGTAATTTATTCAACCAATTAGAGGTATTTATTTTATTTTTCATTTAAATCATTTCTTCTCCTCTTTCATTCTTCTATCCCCTTTATCATGTTTTTTTCTCTTACTCTATTCTTTTATTTTTATCGGACCAACTCAAACATATTTTATATTTATTATGGTCCAATATTCTTCACTTCTTTTTTTATATATCATTGATTTATGAGACAAACTAATCTCGATGATCTCTTATATCTTAAACCTGGGATTGAATTCATCCTTAGAGCTTGAATTAGACATTCTCAGTTTATGGGATCTTTCAAAATTCAACAAGCAAGAGTATTACTCCACTCCAAGAACATTGAAATTGGAAACACATCTATATCCATCCTAAAAAACACCTAATGGATGAAAATAATGAAATGTAAACTAATAGAACCATTCTAGAATTGGATTCACCAAATATTAATTATCAACCAAATTTCATTGAAGACCCAAATCTTGAATCGGACGTTGAACTGAAATTTGGATTAATTCACCTTCTTCCAAAGATTCATGGATTATTTGGGGAGGACCCAAGCAAACACCCTAAAGAACATAATTCGGTTTTCTTAACCCTTAAACCCATAAATGCATATTAATATCAAATAAAACTATGATCATTCCCATTCTCACTTGATGGAGCTACAAAAGATTGGGTGTATTATTTAAAACATGAAGATGAATCTTGTTGGAATGATTTGAAACATCTTTTCTTGAAATGATTTTTCCCAGCATCAAGTACCACTTCCATTAGTAAGGAAATCTCAGGGGTCATGCTAGCCCAAGTGGAGTAAATTTATGAGTACTGTGAGTGATTCATGAAGTTGTAAGCAAGCTTGCCACATAACCAAATCAGTGAAGATCTCCTCATCCAATAATTCTCTGAAGGACTCACACCTATGTAGAGGAGCATGGTGGATTCCGTGACTAGAGGAGCATTGTTGGACAAGACACCAGTAGCTGCACATGCATTTATTGAAAAAATGGCCCAAAACACTGAACAATTTGGTGACTGAGGTACACCGCATGTCAGAGGAGTACCTCAGGTAAGCCCTTCTTTTCATGAGAGTCATTTAATTGATACCATGTTGGAAGAATTGACCAATATGGTGAACAAAATTTCTTTGGCTCAAAAGACATCTCATCCCACTCTTTAAATGCCTTATGGCATTTTCACTTAGACTAGCCACCCTACTGATTGTTTCCCCCAACTATAAGAAATTAAATATTGTGCAGAAGTGTTTTCTTGGTATACCATATCAGCAACAAAAACAACCATATCCTCAAAATAATTTTGATTCCTTTTCACCAGCATACAAAAAAGGGTGGAAGGATCAATCAAACATGATTTATACATATGGATAACAACAAAACCCCATTAAACAAAACAACCAACAACCTCCAACTTACCAATTGGGTTTCTATCAACCCCAAAGGTGTTTTGAAGCACAATAATCAACATGTAAATAAAAGACAAATTCTCAACAAAAGGTAGATTCTAATACTGATTACCTTTTGAAAAAAAAATTATTAATTAAAAGAATGAGAAGAAGAGTTGTGGTTCGGAGCTGAGGGAGTTGAAGACTCAAATGAGACAAATTACCACTACCCTCTATGAACTAGTAACTAAGAATTCTGGAAATACACCTTCCCAACCTACTCCAAAACCCATGGGGAATGTCAGGGCCATCACATTTAGAAGTGAGAAGAAAACAACTGATACATTTTTACCTCTTGTTCCACCATGATTCACCTCATCTCTGAAGATACCCCATTAAAAAACAGCTGATGAGAATCCCAAGGAGAAAGAGAAAGGTAAGAAAAATATTAATAATGTTCCTCCAAATCCCCTTCCCATTACATACAGGGTCATACAAACCAAGATCATGGATAAAGGGGTTATGAAGAATGAAGTATTGGACACATTCAAGAATGTGGAGATCAACAACCATCTACTTCAAGCCATCAAGAAAATACCAAGGTATGTGAAATTCATAAAAGAACATTGTTCCAATTGAAGAGGGGTCAAGGGAAATGAGAGGATCAATCAGGGAAGTAAATTTTCAGCACTCATTACACTGACTCAAGCAATTACAACAATGTGCATGGATCTGGGGACATTCATAATCTCATGAACTATAGTGGAGTTGTACTTCTTTGATTCACTTTGGGATTTAGAAGCTTCTATAAATGTGAGGCCTCACTCTGTATTATCTTCTATGCAGGTTGGTGAGTTTAAACTGATGATATTAGTGGTGTAGTTGGAGAATAGAGAAACAATATATCAAGTTGGATTCCTTGAGGATATACATGTCTAAATAAGAGACATGATCTTTCCAGCATATTTCATCATTCTTGAAATAGATTAAAATCAGGTAAGTTCAAGTGCTCCCATTATCATAGGTAGGACCGTCCTAAAAATGTCTAAAACAGTTATAAATTGTCATGAGGTTACACTTTCCATAGAGCTTGGAGATGATGTTGTTATATTAAATGTTATGGGATCCATGAAGTACCCCTCAGAGGACCATTCTGTATTTTTTGTCTCCCATTTTGACCATCCAAATAAAAAACACATGGAATTTGATTTTCCTATACTTAGGGAGATTATGAGTATTGGTTGTAGTTTGATGTCTAATAGTACGTCCACACTAATTTCAAATGCACAAGACTCTCATAGATTTGATTTTGAAATGGATTCATATTCTAATTTTGATCGTGTTCACTCTAATTTTGACATGGCTGTTTAGTATGCTGATGGGTTTGATGCTCTATTCTCTAGATTTGATGATATATATTGTGATACTGATATTAATTGTGCACATATTTCAGTTCCATCAAATTTTCCATCCATATATTACCCATACATTGGAACTCAAGCCATTTACACCTTATCTAAAATACTCGTACTTGTTAAGTCGTGTGAAATTACTTGTTATCATTGCTAACAATCTCCCTTTTGAAAATGAAGAAAAACTATCAAATCCTTTAAAGGATAACATTAAGGCAATCAGGTGGACCTTGGATGAAATATCTGGTATTAGACCCTCCAATTCCATTCATATGATTTTGTTGGAGGATGGGGATAAACTGATTAGGCATCCACAATGAGAATGAATCCAACTCTTCTAAAAGTTGTAAAAAAATAAGTTGAAAAATTGCTTGACGAAGGTTTAATCTATCCTAATTCAGATTCCAAGTGGATGTGTTATAGTTAGGTTGTTCCTTAGAAAAGTGGTGTTACAGTTGTTAAATCTGATATAGTGGAGTTAGTTCCGATTAGGGTGAAAAACAGTTGGTGTGTGTGTATTTATTATAGGAAACTAAATCATTTCACTTGCAAGGACCATTTCCCCTTCCCATTTATTGATCAAATACTTGAGAGATTAGCTGGGAAGACACATAATTGTTTTTTGGATGGAATTTATTGATATTTTCATGTAAATATAGCTTCAAAGGATCATGAGAAGACTACATTCACCAATCCCTTGGGCACATTTTTCTACCAGATGATGTCATTTTGACTTTGCAATGCCCTAGGTACTATATAGATATGCACGATGGGTATTTTTTGTGATTTTATTGAGATTTGCATGGAGGTATTTGTGGATGATTTTATAGAGTATGAGTCTTCATTTGATAATTTTATACCTAGTTTAGGAAAGGTATTGAATCATTGTATTGAGAATAATTTGGGATCGATCTTTAAAAAGTGTCATTTTATGGTAGATCATGGAATTGTCTTAGGGCATGTCATGTCAAAACATGGGATAGAAGTTGATATTTCCAAGATAGAAATTATTTCATCCTTAACCTATATTTCATGTGACTGTGATATTAGATCATTCATAGGGAATGTAGACTTTTATCAGCACTTCTTGAATGATTTTAGTAAGATTTATCTTTTTATGTCATGATTACTTAAAAAGGATTCAGATTTTGTGTTTGATGATTCTTTCATGACTTCCTTTAATGAGATAAATAAGTCTTTGACCACTCCATCGATCATACATCCCCCGTAGTGGGAGATTTATTTTTAGCTTATGTATGATGCCTCCAACTTTTCAGTTGGATCTGCCTTATCTCAAAGGTTGGATGGACATTAATATGTGATTTCATGTGCCTCGAGGACACTGGTTTTAGCCCAACCAGAATACACAAGCATGGAAAAGGATTTTATTGCTATAATATTCGCTTTAGATAAATTGGTTTCATATTTACTGTTCTCTAATGCAGTTGTTTTTTCTGACCATGGAGCATTGAGGTACCTCTTAAATAATCTAGATGTGAAGCCCATGCTAATCTGATGGATGATACTTGTCCAAGAATTTTATGCTGAGATAAAAGATAATAAGGGGTCAGAGAACTTGGTGGAAGAACACATGAGTAGGATTAATCATACACTAGAGGATGAAACCTTGGACCAAGTACCACTTCGGGACACTTTCCCTGATGATCATCTTTATTTAATCTTATGTACACATCCTTGGTATGTTGATTTAGTTAAGTACCTCATGGAATTGGAAAATCCAACAAATTTAAAGAAACATCATGTCCAAGTATTAAAGATTGATCATAGGTTTTCTATGTAGGTTGACCCCTACCTCTGGCGCATGTGTACTGATCCAGTTATTATGAGGTGTGTTCATGTGCATGAGATTGAGTCTGTTATACAATAATATCATACACTTTATTGTGGTGGATGCATTGAACCCCAACAGATAGCTTGGAATGTCTTAGACTCTCGATTATATTGGCCTATATTATTCCATTATGCCCATGTGATTTTTAAGTCATACTATCATTGCCATCACACTAGGAACATTTCTAAGAGACATGAGATTCCCAAACAAACCATACTATTATGTGATATATTTGATGTATATGGCATCAATTTTATGGGACCATTTCTTAGTTCATTTTGGTTTTTGTATATTTTGGTTTTTGTTGATTATGTGAGTAAATGGGTGGAGGCTAATCCCACCAGAACTGATTATTCTCTTTTTGTAGTGGAATTTTTCAAGACACATGTTTTTTTATGATTGGAGTACCAAAGGATACCATCAGTGACCAATGGACACACTTTTTCAATCAGAATTTTCCTTCCTTCATTCGATAGTATGGGGTGACACACCGAACATCAATAACATACCACCCCCAAACAAAGGGCCAGGCTGAGGTTTCGAATTGTGAGTTGAAATAAATTTTGGAGAAAAATGTGCTGCCGAATAGGAAGGATTAGATAAAGTTCTTGGATGATGCACTATGGGAATATATGAAATAAAAAAACTCTTATTAGTATGTACCCATTTCGGATTGTTTTTGGGAAAGCCTGTAATTTACCCATGGAGGTTGAGAATCAGTCTTATTAGGCTATAAATATATGCAACATGTATTTATCGCAATCTAGAATTTAACAGAAGCTACAAATTAAAAATCTTTAAGAGATTCAATTATATTTAAATGAGAACTCAAGGCTCTACACGGAATTTTCCGATGAAGCTCATATAAAATGATCCTGAAACGGGAGTTTCATGTTAGAGAGAATGTCCTTCTCTATAGTTCATGACTGAACCTTATTCCTGGTATGTTACATTCTTGATAGTTAGGTCTGTATATTTTATCAAATGTTTTTCCTGGTGGTGTAGTAGATATCTTACAAGATGACACTGGAAGGTGATTTACAATCATCATGCAGTGTTTGAAGAAATACATTGTGGGACTTCCGACTGATGCAGTGGATTTCATCACACTACATGACCCCATCATCACTTGACCATATGGGTATGTTCCTAAACGTTTCAATTTTATATTCTTTTTTCTATTTAAAATTATATATTTTATGTGCATATATTATCTCATAGGTTCATATTTAGGAAAATTCAATATATTAAGGGTAGGGGAGGGGACAAAATTTTGTGGTTGATATTTAGGATTTTAATTTGTCTATTTTGTGTGTATTTTCTATTAATTTTTTGGTTAAAAATAAAAAAACAAATCAATAACAAAGATACATCATGTAACATTCTCATGTGAAACATATTGAAAAATAATGTTTTCAAAATTCATTTGTAGAATTATAAGCAGGTGTAAGATCTCCTTATCAAGGGTTGATTTTTATAAAATTTGAAGTCACTGATGATATGAATGGTTTTGTCATTATCTAGCCTTTTAGTTTTCAACATCATTATTTGTCATATTTTCTCATGGTAAATTGTGTCATTGATTTCTTCGCACAAATTCTCACTCAACTATTACTTGTGAAAATTCTCCTACTCTATTGAAGGTATAGTCAAGTTTGGTAAAAACCATTGGATAATCAATACGTTCATTTTTCTTCCAATTAGTTTCATTACTGTGCTAAATTGACATATGCGTGTGTACATGTTATTCGACTATTGTACGCTAACAAAAAATGGATTTTGTCTTGGACAGGTCAAAAACCACTCTTTATCAACCTTTAATCTTGTTAGAACTATTACAATTAGTGTCGTTAAAAGATCACACATGGGTTGAGTGTTGAGTGTGATATGTTTTCTAAGTGCAACGTAAAAAAAATTAATAAATCAGGGGAGTGATGAAATATAAAACATATGAGGATATCATGGTTGAGAGTTTAAGGTTTGACTTTTGAGAATGCTTATGTGAGTGGGTCTTGAAATTTGATTACAAATAAATGTAGAATTGGTTTGTTGAATTAAACCAGGTAAGAAGAATTGTTTTACTTGACCTGAATATACTGATTAATGGGTGGATTTATGAGCTTGGAATGGTTGGCACACACAAAAATGAGCAGCATTATTGGCATGAATGACCCATGACATTTTTCCTATTCTTAGTGGTATGAATATCATTGGATTTTGTATTGACACAATATATGGGACAATGAATTTATAATTTTTTAATATTTACTATTGATGGGATTCTTATTTTGCATATATTTTTTATGTGGATTGAGAAATATGTATATGCATATCATTTCACAATTTTTTCGAATACATGATATGATTTTTTTCCTAGAAGTGCAAAAGGGTATGTGTTGGGGAGTTGATAAAACGCATTTTTATTGAATATTTTATTCATAAAAAATGATAAAATTTCCTCACGTTATTTTAAAATTGTTAATTTATATAATATTTGGGATAAGATCATTCATTTGAAAATTTGATGGAAATTCCCATTTTAGCCATTATAATAGACAATAGTGTTTCAGAGATAAATTTATTTATATTTATTATTTGTACACGAACTTTTGTAGATGTGTTCTTGAGATTTTTGGATATAACTTTGTTTCCAGAAAATAGAGATAAATCGTGAATTTGGTTATACTAAACGGACCATGAAGTCAAAGGTGGGAATGACCGACCAGATTGGACATCACTATAGTGTTTGGGACATATATAATTTATAAGATCTTGTATTGTTCCCAACTATTGAGAGGATCTTTCCAACCCATTTTTTCAAAAATAATTATTTTGGAAGAATTGGTGGTTCACGCGTTTGGGAGGTCAAATGGGCAATGAAATTTGGCTTAAATTGTTTGGCTAAGATTCCCCATTCACACTTGAAACCACTTTGAACGTATCCTCCCCAACACTCTATAAATTGGTGTTTTGATTATTTAGGATGTTTGGTTGAGTTTTTGAGAAACTATGGACGAATGTTTGGATCCGTGTAGAATCCATATCCTCTTGGAATGAGTAGTTATTTATGTGTATATATCATCTATGAGGGCTCTCCTCTCTGACCTCCACATTGTGTTTCATTAATTTCATTCTCATAATTTGAATTTTTCTTCAATAAATATTCTATATTTTCTATTTTTATCTTTATATTTTACTTATTTTGGTAGGAATCATGAGTAAAACAATATTTGGTTATAACCTCTCTAAACCTATGCACGTGCATACCGTTTCTACGATGACTAGACCGCCCATGGAAGAGTAGTTTTTTAGTAATCGATCAACCAATATACTTCTTCATTATTTCATTTTGAATCAATGATATACTATAATTCACATAATATGATCTATTAATTTAGTTTTTAATATAATTGAAACTAAGAATGAAATAGAACAATTAACAAAAATCACACGAGGTCAGGAATTGTGTGAGTTGTGAAAGTGAAACCTTAATCAGTAGTACAAAACTATACGGGATCAATTTTTAGTTTACAAATATAATCCTTAAACACAATAAATTATAATTTACAGAGAGGAAATGTGTCCTAATTTACCACTGACCATAAACTAACCTTATGAAATAAATCAAATAAGGATGTTGTGATTGCATGTTCTGAAGATAGTCTAGGGTTAAATTCACTTCATCATTGTGGTAAAGTTAAATCTTGTAGGGTTTGGGATTTAACAAATTAGGGGATCATGATTTATTAGATATTAATTTAAATGATAATGATTAATAAATTATTAATGAGGTATAGTTAGTTCAATTACACTTTCTAAAAATAGTTTTCTAAAAAAATATCTTTTTGTTGTGCTTTGTTAATCAACATTAATTTCAAAATAAAACTGAAAAAAATTCAATTTTATTCTAGAATTATTATTCTTATTATTTAATAAATATCAAACAACCCCCCATCCTTTTCTGTGTTTTTTTTATACTTTAATTTATATTCAATGAACCTTTATATGTTTTTTTAATTACTGCCTCTTGAGAGATGACCTAGGTCAGCCACCCTGCTGCACTTAAATAACCCCAAATTGAATATCATTTGAGAGTTCCCACAACAGAACCTTTCACGTGTCTTGCCTTCTTCTTCTCTAAAGTAGGATTTCAAATGATGATGCTCTTTGAACTTGAAGGAACACCCAATGCACACCTAAGGCCTTCAAACATGTTTAAATAAAATAATATTTAAGTATTACAACTCACACAATTCCATTCCAAAAAATCATTTTACAAAATAGACCATCTACCATCTGAAAATATTCAAATTATTATGAAATTTCATCTCGTCCAAAAACACAAGAGCCTACAGTCTACCTAACATGAAATTTCTCATCCTTGATAATCCTTGAGGAAATAAGGAGAACAACACTCAACCAACATGCTTTGTAAATTCTTGTTCAAATTGCCACATTTCATTTCAGAAATCCCAATGCACCTTTGAGAGTGACCCTAAATTATGTTACATAAACCATTGAAACTCAAGCCAATACTTTTTTCCCAACTGAAGTTGTGCGAAAGTGCATAGACAATCTTTTCTATCATGATATGATATGACATTATTGTCTCCATCAATAAATAGGTTGGGAATTTTTTATTTAAAATTTTAATATTTAGGAGAGAGAAAATTATTAATGGAGGATATTTCTACAACAGTAATGGAGGATGTTTTTCCCTATATTAATAGAGATTTATTATCAATATCAATATATTAAATAATGAATGTTTAACACATTAATAAATATAGGGACAATATGTATATATAAGAGTATGTGATAGCATGTTTTGGAATGTGGGATGAAAAAGATACTGCGGCAATAAAATAATTATGAAGTGGTTTCCATGTTTTAGGTAACCGGTGTGAAGAAAAGATGGTTATTAAATCAATGATGGTGAGTCAATGGTGATGATTGGAAGCATTGAGGATGGTTTATGATGAAGATGGTTCCACGTATCGAAATTCTTATCTATTGTGGAGATAAATCAATGCGTCCCAGTTGTGATGATCAGTAGTACATCAAAAATGGTATATTAATGGGTGTCGGTGGTTGGAGAGAGAAATCATTTGGGTGAATTGTAAAAGGCATTTATGTGATGTTAAAAATCCAGTGGGGGATGTGTGAAATTTTTTTAGGTGATAAAATTACATTGGGTGATGAAAGGACTTCAGGTGAATCTTCTCTTATGGTGTGTTTTTGTGTAACTGCTTCTACTAGAGTGTCGGGATTCGACCTAAGAGTTGTATCAGAGGGATTGGTTGAAGTAAATGGTTGAAAACACCCTGGAAAACATTTGTTGAAGTAGTTTTATTATGCACTCAAAAGATGTTACCAAATATAGCGGTGGTACCATGGGTGTTTTGGGGATATCGAATATCTGATTAACCAGCTGGAGTCATAAGAAATGTTCTGTTGTTGGTGACAGTCACAGTATGATGGAATACTACTAACTTTCCTCGGTTTAGGTGCTCTATCAAAAGTCTTGGAGAATGTGATAAAAAAATTACGGCAGTATTAATGGAGTTAATGAAATATCAAAAGTCATCTTGGTCGCAGGTGTCATGTAGCTTGTTTCATTCATTGGGTGACATTTGGATCTTGGTGGAGATGACGATCAAATTTACATATATGATTAATATAAATGTGGAGTATTTTAATTTTAAATAAAGGTGGATATTGTTGGCAATTTTTGATTTAAAAGTTAAATCACAGGGAGAGTGAAAATTATTAATGGAGGGATTTTCTCAACATTTATGAAGGTTTTTTCTCCAAACATTAATGGAGAGTTAATCCTAATTTTAATTGATGGAATAATGAATGTTGACAAAATTAATGAATATATGGACATGATGTCTATATAAATGTATGTGGTCGTATTTTTTGAAATGTCGGATTGCAAAGATGTAGACACCAAGAGAGAATGATGAAGGGGTTTCCGTGTTTTTGGTAACTAGTCTAAAGAGAAGATGGTGATTAAATGAAAAATGGTGTGTCGATGGTGATGATTGAAATCATTGAATATGGAATGCAATTATGGTGGTGTCACATAACGAAATTACTCTTGGTTGCTGAGCTTAAGCGACGTGTCCATGTTGTGAGGATGAGAGGTACATAAAAATGGGACATTCATGGTTGTCAGTGTGTTGAGAGAGAAATACTTCATGTGAATTTTAGAAGGCCTTCAGGTGATTCTAAAAATATTTTAGGTTATGTGTAAAATTCATTCAAATGATAAAAAGACTTCGGGTGATGAAAGGACTTCGGGTGAATCTTCTCTTCAGTGTTTCTATAATGACATCTAATACAGTATCAAGCTCCACCCGAAAAAAATAATCTATGAAAATTTCCACCATAATTTTTACCATTTAGGGTTCAATTCCAAGTCATGGTATCCCCACCATCAAAAATGTACAGTTGAAGAGTCCCTTAGCACTGTAATGATGCTCTTAGTAAGATTCAAATATTAACCAAACGATTGACTCCCAATCAACCCCAAAGGCCTGGTAGACCCGAATTTTCATGAATGGTCTTAACTGACACTCGTCACACTTTCCACACCTCAAAAACATACCATTAGTTAGTACCTCACTGACCACACATGAATAGTTAGAGGGATATCTAGTCAAACATCTTCGGTCAAATACTCTTAAAAAATCGACCTAGACCACTGATGTACTCTAAAACTATGTGTGGTTCCTTTTTCGTGGACGTACCTTGATATTTAACTGATCACACTCATCGAATATTGTAATAGGATTACAGAGACGTATCCTACAAAAACAACCATTTAAGTTGCCCTATCCCAGCACAAACTTGGGTGAATACTCGATCTATCCCCTTGAGACTGACACCCTTTATAAACAACCATTCTGAGTCAGATGGAGGTATGGGGTAGCCCCAAAATCAACCAGAAGTGTCCAATGATCTAATCCAAGGAAATCCTTAAACAAAATTTAAAAGGGATACATCTATACAAGGAGGAACAACCAGATACCATGAATGATAACTATGTCTGAAACGACATCCACCTAGAGATCAAGTCAAAGAGAAACAGTTGGTGTCTATGATTCTGACCATGGTGTCCCTACCTGGGATCCTATGTCTAACTCATGAAGAACCATACCTCAAAGGACAACCACAAATATAGATGACACTTTTATAGATACCAATCAATAATCCCGACAGGTTTTAAATTTTAGAATGAAATATAACCAATGATCTCTCAGTTTATCTAGATGATATCACAATATGAGTAATGATCATCAATTTCGTGAGAGTACAATAGGAATTTTTTGGATGGTAACCAAAAGGATCTGAGGCCCTCCAGCTACCAATCGGGATAAGTGATCAATATAGTTTCAAGAAAAACATTCCATATATATAGAGAATGGTTAGTCAGACCTCTTAGGCTGATCACTTTTTAAAATATTTGGGATCAACCACCTACACATCTCCCTTAACTGACCAGAACACCTTTACCTTCTAAGGTATCATATGACCTATGAAGGAAAACCACCTAGGCACATCCCTGACCAAGGATGTCTTTACAGGTTTCATATAAAACCAAGTACAACATCACAATTTTCACTTACAACAACCGACATAAAATAAATGATTACCATATATGGGGAACATTAAGAAGGTCTGACCATTACCTAATGTTCTTTTTACATTTTAACACCCTCTACATGGAGGACACTCTACGGTACATCCGACATGACACTCCCTATATTAGGATTGTTTTATTTAATGGATATTTTAAAGAATGGATCGCATCTTGTGGTGAACACTACATCGACCACTGACTAAGGTTCCTATTGGAGGTCATCATGTTTTAGAATGTGATAAATTTAAGTGATTAAAAACGATCCCATTAAGGGTGCCTGATTATATTCACATTTAGGTGAATGAATGAATCTACTCCTAAGTTATGTCAACATCCACTATAAAATTATGAATAAAATATAAATGATTGAGTAGTGTGTCATCCCATGATTCTCTTTAAAAATTATCCCAAACATTGGGGTGAGTTCAATTTCATCAGATGCTCAGGTCACTCTACTCCAAAGATGACCCCTGATCGTTATAGAACAACTCATGGCCTACACAGTTACCATCGAATACCAAAACTTTGTTGCCCCTATTTTGCAACTGGACACATACCACATGTACCGACACCAACTACCCTGATATTACATGATACAATGAAACATTCTTAATACTATACATTGGATTTTCAACCATTTTCTTTCAAGAATCTGATAATCTACCAATAAAACTGACTCAAAGTCGTAGTATCCCATATGAAGGAAAATAAACTAATGACATCCTAAGTCACCTGAGACTGAGATGAAAGGATATGTAGGGCCATGAGACCTATAATGCATATTACCATGTGTTTATCATGTTTACCATCCTAGAATCGATTATTTCATAATGCTCCAACTCAAAAAAATGTCAAAACAATACACAACCACCAATAAAAATAAGGACGTTGTTTTGGAAACTAAGAGTCTTACATGAAAAAAGGTACCGAAAAAACACCATATGTCAAAAAGGGGTCATATAAAGCTACAAAAGGATCTTAAGTACATGACAGCACTGCCAAGAATGGGATAGTCCCTCAAAAGAACTCAAAACATTGACACAAAAAAATTTCATGACAATGAGAGGTCAACTGGCTTAAAAGCATATCATTTAAGTTCAAGAGATATGGAACGCTTCCTATAGGGAAAACTCATGTTCTAGTATCAATGAAACTACTGAGGAAAAAATTCAAAATTAATTTAAATTACCCTTACATGAGGGTTTAATCTAAAAACACACTTTATGGTTTTCATTGATCTGGTTAATTTATTTATATTTAAACACAAACATTTTAAAGGCTCAGTTTTAGAAAATCATATATCGGTCATAAGTCCAGGTGAGTTAGTAATCTAATTAGTTAAGGCCACATAGAAAAATTGACAACCTATAATACCATACTTTTTAACACTATCATTTATAGACATCCCGTTATTATCAGGTTATTTCAACCCATAAAATCCATTTTAAATACTATTTATTTATTTATAAGGCTTCCCACGTGTCTTAGTTAATGAACATTTCATTTGTAATCTATAGAGGAAAATACCCTGTAGGATTTAATTAAAATTTTAATTAACTAATGCCTCATATTTAAATATAGTTCGAAATTAGATGATATGTTTTTAATTAATTACAAATTATTGGTAAAAAAGTATATTGCTTTATTTTTATAAGAAAATCCATAGAGGCTGTCGTGGGAACCCTAAATGACCATCATCAAACCACATAACCAAACCCCCATGGGTTTATGATCTATGGAATTTCAAAGAAAAGGTGACCTAATAGGGACCTATAGAACCATTTTAGGTTTCACTATAAGCATCCAGAACATTTTAAACATTTTTATTTTTAAAAACACTCATAGCATGTTCATTTCAAAAGAAACATGCACTAACTAACTATCCTATGTCTAGTTTTTTATTTAAGAATTTAGACATATGGGTCATTATGCCCAAGTAATAGGGGTAAATGATTTAATGAGGCAACCAATTCATTTAAATAGAAAAATATTTTATACTATTCATTTGTCTCTAAGTATATATGTCTCATAAAGGATGGTCTAGTCATATGGGTCACTACTTCTCAATTTTTAAATCATACATACACATTAAAAATTGTAGTTCAACTACCACCAAACTACAACCAATCTAGCTAAGATGAGAATAATTTTTTTACTTCTTTAACATTTATACAACAGTCCTTAAGTATATAAATTGTATCTACAATGTTTTGATTATACGGGTTAGACATTTCCAATTCATAAAGAACCCATACACATTAAAAAATTGAAATTATATCCCATTTCATAGTAAACAAAAACATTTCATCCCATACTAAACAAGAATCGAATCATAGAAATTGGAATCAAAATCCCATTAATTAGCCAACTAAACACGATATTTAATTATACATTCTAAATGAATCACAAGGTATTATAAATAAGAACAAGCATGTAAGGTATGCATAGAATGCTACTACAAAATTAAGAAAAACCCAAATGCTAATATAAACGAAGCATAATAATTTAAATTATAAAAAAAATGATAATAAAATACCTATGAAGGATAATACTATACTTGTTATTGAAAATTATGACGTGGCATATAAGAGGGTATGCTAACAACACAGAAGTCACGTCAAAGGTACCTCAATAGCATAATAATTCAATCTACATGCCATGAAATATGCATGGAATGTGAATTCCTAGGTACCAATCATGATGCATGTAATGATGCATACCTTCCATATTGGGATAAGGGATAATATTATATCTCTCATAAATTTGTAATCAGCTAATAGTACTCCAATCAAACAAGGTGAAATAAAAATTAATTGAAATAATATACAATATGAATGCAATTCATATCCCATGACAATTCAAATTTCCCCATAATGTGGTTGAACACTCCAAAGAATAAAAATATACCAATTTCCAACACATTTTTAGTCTCCTATATACCATCCCAAAATATTACGGAAAAGTAAAAAAGGATGCATTGAGACCACGTTGTAACATCCCAACCCTACTGACCACTATACTGGTAGTTTCACTAGTCACCACATAACATCATGTGCACCTCCACATATGCCAGAGGCTTTCGACTAGTAGCGAGGGTGTAACGGTGGTACAATTGGGAGATTATACCCTAATGGAAAGAGCCACATAGTAGTCTATTAGGTGTATATAAGTGTATAATAGTGGAAAATGATAATAATAAATGGAAAATTAGTGAATGATAAATACGATGATGTAATAAATCTAAGTGGCCAACACCAATCTATATAAAAATGCATGTATGTGATGATGATGATGCTATATACAAGAAGGAGATATAATAGGCATTGAAAAAAAACATGAAGATCCAAATGGAAATCTCTATGATCATCTTTTGTATAAGCATAGTTATGTGCTCTATATCTCCCATGTATACAGTACAACACAAGCAATAAATCCAAGGACCTACAAACCTGAAGATCTGCTTAGGTACCCCAGTGCAATGGTTTCCCGAGTCGGGTGTGAGATATATAACTAGTTAGAAAACACAAATGGTGTCTAAAATAATATTTCATTTCATTCCATATTAAATGAATAGTGTGCCAACATAAGAGAAAAAGGTAATAAATAATTAAATAAATAAATTACACTTCAGTCTGGGTTCCTAAATAAATACCCGACCGATTCTACATACATTGACCTAAGATAGATTTCTAAACTAAGGGAACTTGTAATAGTAATATAGAATACACATGGAATCATATATGATGAAATAGAAGTTGGACAAACCCAATATTGTGATCTGTATTTATGATCACACCCTTAAGACATCATTCCATCATTCTTATATTCTATTAATAACAAAAAAATAAGGCACACCAAGTCGTCCTTCCAATGAATCTATCAAATCCAATAATGTCATCTTGATCCTATATACAATGATCCTTAAGGGAATCCCAAGGGTCTCTTCAAGATCCATTTATATAACCAATATCATTGAGTCCATCCCCGGCGACCCTTAATGATGTGCTTTGTATCACTCATGACATGGTAAACTCTCAGTCAGTATCACGTATCTCATACATGGGACCACGTATCACTCGAGGCATAGTGTATATATTTTTTCAATGATCATATCCATGATTTCTCCCCTAAGGAACAAGTGTCACTGAATAGTATGAATAATTTACCTAGAGAGCACGTACAAGGAAATACGGGTATCTCTCCCCTCTAGCCAAGTAGTACTAAGCCAAACACATTGAGTCCATCCATGATGTCCTTATGTTGGGACCCCTATTCTTTCCTGGTTTGTAAATAGATGAGGCATATAATTCTCAAATACATATCATCAATGAGGAAAGTGTTAATATATTCAAAATAAGGAAGCCCAAACATTTATTACAAGCTAAAAACATTATGGCATATGGAAAAGACAAAATATATAGTCTAAGCAATAGAATAAGTCTATATAGAAATGAGAACATAGAAATAAAAATATTCATAGGGATTTAAACATAAGCACATGGAATGAAACATAGGGAATTAGGAACAAAGTGTATGGAATATTCAATAACCAATGAGACATGATGCATAAGTTCAAGGGAAATGGTATAATACAAATGCATAATGAATAAGGCATTTCATTTGTCTCGTTCAGCCAATTTATCTAAATTCATTTAATGCAAGGTATCAAAAATGGTATGAAGTATAGGAAATTATGATTAAGGGATGAAATCATGGAATACTATTCTCCTTGATTCAATTATTAGATTTTAGGCCTTCGTTAAAGGTGCAACACAACCAAAATAGTGTTCAAACAAACAAGGATTAATGGAATTTGGCACCAAAAGTGGGAATATGCTCATTGAAGTGGAAAGATTCAAGGATACCAACCAATGGGGTGATTCACCACTCATAAGGGTCATGATCGACATGAAAATGGGTTCAATTTAATTTATTTGTCCAAAGTGAGGCATCACTGGAAGAGTCCGGCACACATCAGAATGATGCACCATATAAAATGAAATGAAACATTGGTAATGAAGCTGTACCACCCAACATTTACCATGCATGACCCAAACATAAAATATCGAGGCTTGATTTGTTTTAGTTTAAGATAAATCAATGATACATACAAATTCTTCTAAAATAGAGAGAATTAGGTTGCCCCAAAATTGTGCAGAGGAAAGATAAGTGGAGAATGGAATAAAGAGGAGTTTTGTACATACTAAGATATATCCATCACACTTTACAACATTTATATTGAATTATATATGAGGGAGATCCTTTCAAAAACAGAATAGGAGAATATAAACCCACAGAGAATGTTTCTACACATATAGAAGCAAGAATAAAAAGGAAGAGAAGATATTTCTATCATTAAGGTAAAATATAATTTCTCCATCATAAGAGGGGTCACACAGTTTGGCCTCAATTCGATGCCAAACCATGCACCAATCATGTATCTACCACTACTTTGGACCACACCTTTCATGGTTGTCTCACACAGTTTTCCTAACTGTGCACCAAACCATCTCCCAAGCAGTGAACACATACTTCCTAAATGGCACTAAGCATGTGGGATTATCCACATGGTTTAAAAATTTGGGTTCATATCATTCACACCATCTTGAAACAAATTTCAACACCCTACAAGACCATATACCTCCTTCCACATGGCCAGATCAAACTATAAATAACATCCTACTCTTATGGACTAGGCCACACAGTTTCTCCTATGGGTCACATTGTTTTAGAAAAACCATGAACCCTTCCGGCTTCTTCCCTAATCAGTGATTTTAAGACCTAGTGCTCCTAGAACTTGAAGAAACACCTTAGAACCCCTTGGTCCTTAAATAATGTATAAAAACATCACATTTATTTTTTTAAATCCCAAAATTCCATTACTAATATCAATTTACAAAAATCAAATTTATAAATTGATAAAATTCAAATTCCATTGGAATTTATTTTTGTCTAAAAACATGGGATGCTACAACTAGTTTCCAAATGTTTAAAATTGTTAGAGAATAATTCAAAGTGTACATTGTTTAGAATATATTTTTATCTTTAAAACCCCTTATGAAACCTATTACTTTGATGAGTTTTAATATTTCTATGCTGAAATGATTTTATTTAAATATACTAGGGTGTATTCTAGCTTCCAATAAAGTTACCTTGCCATGCATTTATTTCCATTTGAAACAATTCATGGTAATGTGTTGGGAATTTTTTGAAAGGATGGAATTCTATTTGTAAGTAGAATTTCTTATAAAAATAAATTCATGATTTTTTTACTTTTTTAGACTAAAAAATATTTAAATGTTAGAACTATTTATTATAAAAATGTAATCCATGAGAAGTTTGTTTTGTGGAGCATTCATATTATTGAATTTTTTTTCTACTTTCTTAGAAAATTATAATATGTGAAACTTGATCTTGTTGGATGTTTAATATGTCAAATTTAGGATATGAAATAATATTATCTACCGATATTCTTGTATTTAAATATATACGGAAAATAGTGTTACCCATAGTGCAGAGTATAATCATCATTTTATGCACAATGAATAAGTTCAAACAATTCTTCATTCGAGCATGTTGAGCATGAAACATAGTACAACAACATTTGCAGTTTTAATATTGTGATCCCAAAGAAAATTTTATTATATATGTTTTGATGGCATGTTTTGTATGTTTTTGGGTGTTTTAATGAAGCACAATAATATATCATGTATAATTTTGAAGAAATGTAAAAAGTGTTCTTCCTCAATAACAAGATGAACCCAGAATTTTTTATTCAAGCATGTTGAGCATGATTTATGATGATGAATAATATTTAAAAAAATGGGTGCTCTAGTCTAATTTTACTTATTTAGTGATATTTTTTAAATTATTACCCATGATTTATGCCCTTACTAAAAATTATAGTTATTTGGAGCCATTATTTTGTTTTTATTCATAACATTTTGGAACAATTATTGAGTGATTATTTCATGTGACCCAGAATGAAATTGGATAATAATGTATATCTGGACTGTAACGCCCCGACCCCAGCTACCCAGAGTCGGTGCATTACTTCGTAACATTGGCATGATCATAAAAGATCAAGTCTCGAAAGACCGATTAGTTTAGTAGCCTTGGAAACACTAGATACATTCATAAGTCTTACATTACATCATAATGTGAAAAACTAATAACAAAGTCTTCATAGTCCACACTCATATCCTCTTCTGACAATCCCTGCAGGCCTTTCATAAAATACTTCTTCACATCCTGGAAAATATTAAAACATTGAAAGGGGTGAGCTCAGATGCTCAGTAAGGATAACAATATAGCATAAGCTTTCATCAATAAACATAAACATTTAAGGCAATGTAAAACTAAAACAAAAGCCTTTTAAACTTGAACTTCAACATAATATGGCAAAAGTAAAATGAGATAATGCCATTAACTTCTTCACATGGATATTCTAATGGCCGAATAATCACATGCAATATCAATAACCACTTTCATAATGAGGGAATGTATAATTCCAGACATTCTGAAACATTTTGTCAAGGCCTCAGCGAAGACGTCTAAAATGATTAAGGCCTCGGCCAAAACCATAAATCAAATTGGGAAAGGGCCTCGGCCAATTCCACGTCTTGTTGTCTCATGAGACCTACCGATGCAATTTATTTTAGAAGAAACATACGTTCAAAATTGCTCAAATATACTCTGGTGTTTTTCTGAAATCATTATGCAAGTTTCTGAAAACAAAATAACTAATTCTGAGACTGCTCGACTAATTACAGGCCATGATGGGTCCACTCCCAATCCCTTCCTGTCTACCACACTCGAGAGTCGGGTTTTCTAAAAACAATTTTAAGCTTGCGTTAAATACGTATAAATTTGCACTAGATTTTCATATATTTGAGAGAAATATATCTCTTTTTTTGAAATCATTTAAAAATCACATAATTATAAAATAAAACCTTTTGAATAAACGTAAAAGTCAAAGGGTTTTATACACCGTATAAAAGAAAGTTGTGTATAAAACCAAATATGCCTCAATGAAAGGGGATTGAGACGAAGTCCTTACAAAGATCATTTTTAAAATAAAATAGATCTATTATTTGTATTCACTATAGGTACACATAAAGAATACAAAATAAGACATAATAATATCATGAAATAATTTGAAAGTAGGAGATTAACCCAATGAATGGGAGTTGGGTTATGAAATTCCCTTACCTCGTGTCTAACTTGACTCAACCGTTCTTTAACCTCCTGAATAATAAACTAGAGTTAATATATACCTTATTAAGAACCATTTTAAATTTCATTATCCTTATTATATCACTTATTACAATGATATGAACATTATGTAATTATTTAAGTTAATAACGGTCATTTTGTCGATCTTTGGTACTTGAGTCAACAATAAACTTCTTATAATTACAAGTTGTTTATGTGGTAGAATATACATTGTCTCCAGAATTATATTCATGATTTAGATGTCATATATATCTTATATATCCAGTATATACATTCATTTATAATATTACGTAACATTTAGAGGTAAGAAATGAAATGCACCGTTCATGGAGACGGTAAGTCGTACGTACGCATGAACGCTACTTTCATTTCAATTTCATATTTAATGGAATGAAATCATAATGATATAAATGTATAATATAATTCCAGTATAATATAGTGTATAATACCATTTCCTCCATCCTTTATACATCCCACATATGGCATTAACGATTCAAATCACTTTGAGGGGGCGGTAGTCCGCACTTCCTAAAATGAAATTATCGCGTTTTACCCATAATGGAAATCATAAAGTATGCCATAAATGAGAAATACAGAAGCATAAGTAAAACATAAAAATATTATATATCATATATAAAAATAGTGACATCTTAATGGCCACCTTTGAAGGTGTTATATGAGTGTTGAACAATCATCGTTTCGTGAGGCAGAAATTCTCCATCCACAGAAACCGTATGTTCTTTAACCATTAGATGTAGGTGTCTGTAAGTGTAGCTCGAATACTTCTTATAACAACATCCTAGTATATTGAGGATACTGGTGTTGTTACAAATGAAAAGAATAAAAAGAGTTTAGGGGGTTGGCGAAGAAAAATAAAACAAAACAACATTAGAGAAGACATTACCTCAAAATCGGGTAAATCTTTTTGATTTGTGCCAAAGGCTTCCTTGGGAAGAGTTTTGCTCAAAGTGAGGCTTCTAGGAGTAAGAGGGTGAAGATGGGAGAGTATTTGGGCAGAGTTTGGCCGAGCCAAATGGCTTGAAGGTGTGAATATGGTGGGAGTGGTGGGGGCCTTTTATAAGAGGAGAGGAGGGGCTCTTTTGGAAAGATTGAAATGTTACATTATTATACAATTCTTTTCGGATTCTAAAGGTCCCGCACTTATATAATTCGTGGATAAGGTGATAAGGGTTCGAAATATCCTCATCCAATAGGCTTTGGACAAGTGTAAGCCTTGTATTTTTCATTATCTTCTCATTTTATTTAAATCGTTAAATAATGAGGTCATCGCTGCATCATAATGATGTCATAAATAATTTAATTTATATAATGTCTAAAAATTATACAAAAAATACTATGATGTAGGAAATATTTTTAGCTTTCTAATTAATATTTATAGTCAAAATTTGGACTTCTTTAACCCCACTTAAAAGTTTTTTTAGTAAAACAACTCATGTTTGTATCAATTTAATTTTAACATTAAATAAATATATATTAATGTCATTTTCCAACTAAAGTGGCTCCATGGGGTCTCCAAGTTGACCCATGGGTTGTCTTGGTCGGCCATGACTCATCCAATAGGAGTAGAACAAGTTTCAAGCTCATCTCATATTATTAAAACATTATTTTTACCTTAAACTATACTAATTACCTCTAATCGCGATTAAGAACTTAAACGTTACTATTCACCAAAAAATTATTTTGATCTCATTGAACCACATTTTACTTCGTAATGACAACCATGTATGTCGGATTTTTGAAAATCAAATCACAGAAGTTGTAATATTTCATTTAAACAAAAAATCTGTTATTTAACTACCACTTAGTGGTTTCACTATTCATCAAAAATTGAAGTTTTTCAGAACAATGCCAAAATTTCACCCTAAGCTATAATTGATATTCCGAATTCAAAAATGATGTCTATTTTAAAAAATTCCAAACATATAAGTTTCATTAATTAATTTTATAATTAATTCCTGCCGTTACAACAAATAGCGTGTTTTTAAGAAACAATTTATATCAAAAGATTGGCAATTGTTTATGTCCAATTTCAATGCTAAATTAATTCTAATGACCACCTTTGGATAAAATGGAAAAAATATATTCTAATTATACCATAAAAACAGTAAATAGTATAATTTATCACTATAAATTATTTTGATTAAAAAAGTTGTTTTTAAGTAATTTTCACTATTCATAAAAATTGGAAGTTCTCAGAAAATTACAAAAAATTCAACTTTGGATAATTTCGATATTACGAATACAAAAATGAAGTCCATTTTGAAATATAAAATTTCTATAATTTTAAAAAGTGGTTATTACTATTCATAACGGCTACTTTGATTAGTCGCGGTGTTTTAGAACTCGAAGTTGCATACAATGCAAGCTATTGCATTATTGAATGAGAAGCGTATCATGGAAGATCGGGGTGTTACATTCTCCCCTCCTTCAATAAATTGCATCCTCGCAATTTGAAATTTTTCTTTGAAAATAAAAGGTTGAAAAGAGAAAATACCTTTGTGGAAAACCCACATCGGAAATAAGATTAATAAAATTTAGCCTTAATAAGAGGGAAAGGGAAATGAAAAAGTCACCACCCAATTATGATCTCGATTAGGAGAACATTGGTGGAAATTAGAGACATATAATTGGAGGAAAAACGTAAATATTTGTAGGGAGTGATTGAGGTCATCAATCACAATCAACTGTCAAATTGAGGGCCTCAAAGCCTTCAATCTATGTTGATTTAAAGTATCATCAGTTCCACAAGACATAAGGTATTAAGATAACACGTTTTTTTGTTTTAATATCCCATTAATAAAGTTTAAGAATTAATTTATTCATTGAATAAGAGATAGGTATAAATATATTTATGGTTGACAATTAGAGTTTCAACCTTCAACTCATCTTTCACTCAAAAAGATAATAAAACTCAAAAATATTATACTTATCCTAATTGTATAAGGTTCCAAATGTTAACACATAACATTTAGATTAGTAAAATTATTTTTTAATAACCAGGGACTTCCTGTAGGCTAGTCGTAGGAAATAATGGCCTGTCGCACTATGATTGTGGGTTCGATTCCTGCAGCTTTGTCCGACGCGACGGGTTATGCCCCACCCTGCAGGTTGTCCTTTTCCTAAAACTATAGTATCATAATATTCCAAAAATAATCTTCATAAATTTTTTAACCTTAAACAATACTATCCAAATATTAACTTAATCCACTCCAACCTTTATAGTTATCCAAAATACCTCTGTACAGAATTTCTCTAAAAGGTCTCTTAATTCGAAAATCAATTTATCAGATTCCACAAACAAAGTAAAGTTTCTCTTATTGTCACATACTAAAAATATAATTACCTTCATCATATTAAAACCTTACTGAAATCAATAAGTACTTTAGTACAATCCTTATATATATATCACATTATTCTAATAACCAGAATATAATCCATGAGTCCAAAAGCACCAATACATTAGTTATTCTGCTTCAACTGTAGTAACAACATAAGATTGTCCTTGATCCCTTGGCCTTTTCTGAGGTAAGTTTCCCTGACGCTTAGGACATTCATTTGCATAATGACCCATTTATCTACAATTGTAGCATTCAACTATGATAGCCTCTTTCTTTCCCTTGCAATCACGAGCCTGGTGACCCTTTTCTCCACATTTATAACAAACTCCCATTCCTTTTAGGCAAGTACCAGGGTGATTCTTCCCACAATTATCACATAATGGAAAATCCTTCTTTACCTTTTTCCCTTTATCTGTCTCTTGTTCCACCGTTCTCTTCTTCTCTTGCTTTACTTTGTTGTCATAAGACATAGAGAATTCCTTTTCTGTCTTGATAGCACACGAGACAATATCTTCGTATGATGAGAAGGATTGTGATACCAAAGCTCGACGGAGAAATTGTTTTAACCCATCAAAGAAACGATCAATCTTACTCTTTGGGTTACGTATATAATCGGCAGCATGCCTCGCTAACCTTGTAAAGTTAGCCTCATACTTTGCGACATTCTCATCCTCCTTCTGCCTCAGACTCAGAAATTGCCTTTCCATATCTGCTCGATGGCTTCAAGGAAAGTATTTTTCTAAGAACATCTCTTTGAACACCTGCCATTCCATGTTTTTTAATTCATCATCTTCCTTTGTGTTTTGAATTAGTGACCACCATTGATCGGCATCTCCAGTGAGGAGGTAAACTACCATGAAAACATTCTCCCTTTCACTACTCCCCAAGGCATGGAATATTTTCTCTAAGGAATTTATCCATTGCTCAGCTACTATAGGATTTGTACTCCCATTGAAGGTTGGTGGTTGTTTCCTCATGAAACGGTCTAGCATTGATCCTCCACGTTGCGGATCAGGGTGCTCCATACGAGTAAGGTTGTTATTCATAACCTGCGTGAGTTGTCCATGTACGGTGAGAAGCTGATCAGCACCAGTTGTATCACTAGCTCCACCATAATTATCTTGAGCAGGAGGGCAATCCCTACACGAAGTGCGATCATTGATACGGTTTCCATTCCTTCCACTAGGCACCATTTCTAAATAATGGCATAAACTAGATTAGTTCATGAATCAAAATACATAATTACATACTTGTAAAACACTTAACATAAATTGAACTAATTATGGATATAATCCATAATTAGAAAAATGTTTTCTTTGAGGAAGTATATATTCGTAACCCTTCATATTGGTTTGTAAAGAAAATGGGAATTATCCAAAGCATATCCCCCGAGAGTGTCGTAACCAAGAGTGCAGTAAGGCCCGTTGTCGTGCACCAGTTCCCGTTCGAGTCTAGCTCAAAGCGGTGTTTTCGTGTTTTACCCCTAGGTACATCTGTGCCAGAGCCGCCTCTACCTGCTCGTATCCAGACAGGGATGTATAGCTCGGAAGACTCACAACATCTCTACAATACCAAAATTCTAGGAAGTTATTCTATACTAATCCTCAAAGTCTATCTTCAGGATATGTGCTCTAATCAGAGTTTATCTAAATCTAGCTTCCAAGGTTAGTACTAAACTGCCTCTGATACAAACCGTAACGCCCCGACCCCAGCTACCCAGAGTCGGTGCATTACTTCGTAACATTGGCATGATCATAAAAGATCAAGTCTCGAAAGACCGATTAGTTTAGTAGCCTTGGAAACACTAGATACATTCATAAGTCTTATATTACATCATAAAGTGAAAAACTAATAACAAAGTCTTCATAGTCCACACTAATATCCTCTTCTGACTATCCCTGCAGGTCATTCATAAAATACTTCTTCACATCCTGGAAAATATTAAAACATTGAAAGGGGTGAGCTCAGATGCTCAGTAAGGATAACAATATAGCAGAAGCTTTCATCAATAAACATAAACATTTAAGGCAATGTATAACTAAAACAAAAGCCTTTTAAACTTGAACTTCAACATAATATGGCAAAAGTAAAATGAGATAATGCCATTAACTTCTTCACATGGATATTCTACTGGTCGAATAATCACATGCAATATCAATAACCACTTTCATAATGAGGGAATGTATAATGCCAGACATTCTGAAACATTTTTTCAAGGCCTCGGCCAAGACGTCTAAAATGATTAAGGCCTCGGCCAAAACCATAAATAAAATTGGGAAAGGGCCTCGGCCAATTCCACGTCTAGTTGTCTCATGGGACCTACCGATGCAATTTTTTTTAGAAGATACTTACGTTCAAAATTGCTCAAATATACTCCAGTGTTTTTCTGAAATCATTATGCAAGCTTCTGAAAACAAAATAACTAATTCTGAGACTGCTCGACTAATTACAGGCCATGATGGGTCCACTCCCAATCCCTTCCTGTCTACCACACTCGAGAGTCGGGTTTTCTGAAAACATTTTTAAGCTTGCGTTAAATACGTATACATTTGCACTGGATTTTCATATATTTGAGAGAAATATCTCTCTCTTTTTGAAATCATTTAAAAATCACATAATTATAAAATAAAACCTAATGAATAAATGTAAAAGTCAAAGGGTTTTATACACTGTATAAAAGAAAGTTGTGTATAAAACCAAATATGCCTCAATGAAAGGGGATTGAGACGAAGTCCATACAAAGAACATTTATAAATAAAATAGATCTATTATGTGTATTCACTATAGGTACACATAAATAATACAAAATAAGAAATAATAATATCATGACATAATTTGAAAGTAAGAGATTAACCCAAAGAATGGAAGTTGGGTTATGAAATTCCCTTACCTCGTGTCTGACTTGACTCAACCATTCTTTAACCTCCTGAATAATAAACTAGAGTTAATATAAACCTTATTAAGAACCATTTTCAATATCATTATCATTATTATATCACTTATTACAATGATATGAACATTATGTAATTATTTAAGTTAATAACGGTCGTTTTGTCGATCTTTGGTACTTGAGTCAACAATAAACTTCTTATAATTACAAGTTGTTTATGTGGTAGAATATCCATTGTCTCCAGAATTATATTCATGATTTAGATGTCATATATATCTTATATATCCAGTATATACATTCATTTATAATATTACATAACATTTAGAGGTAAGAAATGAAATGCACCGTTCATGGAGACGGTAAGCCGTACGTACGCATGAACGCTACTTTCATTTCAATTTCATATTTAATGGAACGAAATAATAATGATATAAATGTATAATATAATTCCAGTATAATATAGTGTATAATACCATTTACTTCATCCTTTATACATCCCACATATGGCATTAACGATTCAAATCACTTTGAGGGGGCGGTAGTCTGCACATCCTAAAATGAAATTATCCTGTTTTCCCGTAATGGAAATCATAAAGTATGCCATAAATGAGAAATACAGAAGCATAAGTAAAAAATAAAAATATTATATATCATATATAAAAATAGTGCATCTTAATGTCCACCTTTGAAGGTGTTATATGAGTGTTGAACAATCATCGTTTCGTGAGGCAGAAATTCTCCATCCACAGAAACCGTATGTTCTTTAACCATTAGATGTAGGTGTGTGTAAGTGTAGCTCGAATCCTTCTTATAACAACATCCTAGTATATTGAGGATACTGGTTTTGTTACAAAAGAAATGAATAAAAAGATTTTAGGGGGTTGGAGAAGAAAAATAAAACAAAACAACATTAGAGAAGACATTACCTCAAAATCGGGTAACTCTTTTTGATTTGAGCCAAAGGCTTCCTTGGGAAGAGTTCTGCTCAAAGTGAGGCTTCTAGAAATAATAGGGAAAGGTTGGGAGAGTATTTTGGCAGAGTTTGGATGAGCCAAATGGCTTGAAGTTGTGAATAAGGTGGGAGTGGTGGGGGCCTTTTATAAGAGGAGAGGAGGGGCTCTTTTGGAAATATTGAAATGTTACATTATTATACAATTCTTTTCGGATTATAAAGGTCCCACACTTATATAATTAGTGGATAAGGTGATAGGGGTTCTAAATATCCTCATCCCATAGGCTTTGGACAAGTGTAAGCCTTGGATTTTGCATTATCTTCTCATTTTATTTAAATCATTAAATAATGAGGTCATCGCTGCATCATAATGATGTCATAAATAATTTAATTTATTTAATGTCTAAAAATCATAAAAAAAATACTATGATGTAGGAAATCGTTTTAGATTTCTAATGAATATTTATAGTCAAAATTTAGACTTCTGTAACCCCACTTAAGAATTGTTTTAGTAAAACAACTCATGTTTGTTTCAATTTAATTTTAACATTAAATAAATATATATTAATGTAATTTTCCAACTAAAGTGGATCCATGGGGACCCCAAGTTGACCCATGGGTTGTCTTGGTCGTCCATGACTCATCCAATAGGAGTAGGACAAGTTTCAATCTCATCTTATATTATTAAAACATTATTTTTACCTTAAACTACACTAATTACCTCTAATCGCGATTAAGAACATAAACGTTACTACTCACCAAAAAATTATTTTGATCTCATTGAACCACATTTTACTTCTTAATGACAACCATGTATGTAGGATTTTTGAAAATCAAATCACAGAAGTGGTAATATTTCATTTAAACAAAAAATCAGTTATTTAACTACCACTTAGTGGTTTCACTATTCATCAAAAATTGAAGTTTTTCAGAACAATGCCAAAATTTCACCCTAAGCTATAATTGATATTCCGAATTAAAAAATGATGTCTATTTTACAAAATTCCAAACATATAAGTTGCATTAATTAATTTTATAATTAATTCCCGATGTTACAACAAATAGCGTGTTTTTAAGAAACAATTTATATCAAAAGATTGGCAATTGTTTATGTCCAATTTCAATGTTAAATTAATTATAATGACCACCTTTGGATAAAATGGTAAAAATATATTCTAATTATACTTTAAAACCACTAAATAGTATAATTTATCACTATAAATTATTTTGATTAAAAAAGTCGTTTTTAAGTAATTTTCACTATTCATAAAAATTGGAAGTTCTCAGAAAATTACAAAAAATTCAACTTTGGATAATTTCGATATTACAAATACAAAAATGAAGTCCATTTTGAAATATAAAATTTCTATAATTTTAAAAAGTGGTTATTACTATTCATAACGGCTACTTTGATTAGTCGCGGTGTTTTAGAACTCGAAGTTTTGTACAATGAAAGCTATTGCATTATTGAATGAGAAGCGTATCGTGGAAGCTCGGGGTGTTACAATGAATGGGATTCCCATGGATAATATAAGGTTTTTTAGAATAAATTTTAATGTAATTAAGAAAATATGATGAAATCTCTTTTATAAAACTGAATTGAAGTATGTGAAAAGTAATAATGTTATATAGTTGTGATATGGCAGTTATGTTTAGGTGTGGTTAAGATGTGGTGGTTGTAATGAGTAGTGGATGTGATGTGGTAGTTGGATGATGCCAGGTTATGATGTGGTGGTAATGATGAGGTGTGGTTATGATGAGGTGCAGTTTTGATACAGTGGTTGTGAAAGGTTATTAATTATGATATGGTAGTTGTGCTGAGATTTTATTGTTATGATGGAGTGGATGTGATGTGAAATGGTAGTAATGTGGGGCTTATTGGAATGTGGATTGTGGTTTTTTTGTGTTTTGTTATGGTTTTTATGATGAAATCCCCAACGAACCATAAAAGGGTTAATCAATCAATTTCTATAATAAATGAAAATGTCTATTTTGAAAATATAGAAATTCATTAAAATAATATTTCACACCACATAAAAATTATAATAAAGCGATGAAAGTGTTTGACTAATATTATATTAGTTGGTCGTGTTTTTCTTGATGTTATTTCAGTGTAATCTGTTATTGATTTAAGAATATGAGGAATGAAAAACCATTTCATAATTATGATTTGTTATGTGACACATTTTAAAACCAGGTGGGAGAGTTAGTGCCACCCAATGCAGATAATATTTTGATATGGAATGTGGATTTCATTGATTTGTTCACATTTGAAAGATATATTTGTACCGATATATGATTGTATGTTATTTGAGACGTTTTATGTTAATATTTTAGAAGTACACTTATGCACATATGGAAATTGAAAATTTGAACATTGAACGCTTTTTTTAAACATTATTCTCCTTGTAAATAATTTTTTGATAACAAACTTGGAAAAATTTTAATTCCCCGAAGTGTGGCTAAATCAGTTATTCTCTAATTTGAATTTAATGGCCTTGAATAATTTAATTAATTAGTAATGGAAAATATTGAATTTGGATTAATTTTCTAAATATGTTTGGAATCATGATTGTGGATTTTTATTTTCATATATGGTATTGTGAACTTATATTTATCTGTGAAAGTTGTGAAGGCTAAGAGGCCTTTTTGGTCGTGTTGTGAGCGGGATGGAATTTTTGATGAAAACCCATAGGTTGGAACTATGTGGGGGCCTTTTATATATTGAATTTTCATTGATATTTATATATTCCCACCCCTTTTTTAACACCATATTCTAGCACCCAAATGTTTTGGGTGTTTTTTCCAACATCATGATGGTGAGGATGAATGAAACGCAACCCACTCTTCCCTAACCCCCCTTTTAGGTTAACATTTTATGTATGGGATGTGGTTCCTTCTAGATATAGTTAATCAATTATTATTATCCACAACATGTGATGGATTACATTTATAGTGCACCTGTGGTGATGTTTTATGATATTTTGAGGTGGTTCATGGTGTGGGTGGGGGCCATTCATGGAAGGAGGAGGCCACAAGGTTGATGTCCTTATTGCTAAAAAAATACCCTAATATCCCAGTTATAGAAACAATTGAGATGTGATGTGATGTACTTGGTGTCTTCAGGTGATATGTGATGTGATAGAATATGTGTCGTTAAGTGAGATGTGATGTAATAACCCAACTATATTTGGGTGATATGTGATGTTAGGAGCCATGTGTCTTATTTAGGGTTATTATACAAAAGAGATGGGAGAACTAGGACATATGACCTTGGGGTGTGAGTGGGGAACACCAATGGGAAAGTGTTTTGGGGGTAACATTTTATAAATATTCTTCTTAATATGTTACTATACATGGATGTGTTATTTTGTGAGCATTCCTTCATATGGATGGGATTAGTCAGTTGCCCTATATTGTTGTTGTTAGTTTTGTTGTTTTCTCAATGGTTCACTAATATGATCATTTCCCATGTTCATGATAGTGTTAGGGTATGATCCCACTCAATATACTTTTATGAATAATATACATATATATAAACTATTTTCAGGTTTCTTGGAGGACATTAGGGCCCGATTTGGATAATACTAGCTTGGGAATTGGAGTTATTGTATAGTTTCTACTATATGATTACCTTAATGACTTAATTGGGTACTATTTTAGTATTTGTTGACATTATTAATGCATTGTGGGATGATTATGGTTTATATTTATATTGTGTGTTTGGATTTCTTGTGTTTGATTTATCCAATCTATCGATTCAATATTATACAGAGGGTAATGCTTCCCAAATGTGATATTTTTATACCCTTGGTGCTAGATGCTAACTCACACCCTACTTGAGGTGGTACTCATGGGTTGTTTGTATCTCATACATCGTTGAAACCCCAAGAGGGGTACCTTTTAAAGGATTATTCCATAACAATATGGTGTTCCCCACTATGAATAATGAGGTTTATGAGTAACCTGTTTGAAATTTTAGTCATCATGATATGATAAAGTCATTTTTTTATGTTCAGGAGATTTGATCATTACATAGAAGAATTTTCGAAAAATATGTCAGTGTAGAAAAACTATAAATGGAAATTCATCCATGTGAGAAAAATGTGTAAGATAATCCATTTACCTAGAGATTATTTAGAATGGAAATTGGACATTTGTGCTGGTAAATTATACTATAGGTCGAGAACATAAGAGAATTTATCTACCCATTTGAAGCGTGAACAAATGGAAAAGGAAATTATCTTTTATGTGTAATATATTTTCATCATACACAAGTAAATTCATCTAAATGGATGATAATTGCATATCTTGTATGCTATTTTAGTTTACTATATTTTAGAAAACGACAGTTCTATAAAAGATTTCAGGTATCATATGATGTTTCCTTAAGTATGAAATTTTGAATTTTCATTATCTGAAAGTCAAGACTTCCATAATTTTCATATTTTTTAAAAAAGCCATAGCTGATGTCATGGGATCTAGTTTTTCTTGTCCAAAACAGATTGGGGATTTTGAAAGATATAATTTGAGCATGAGTTTGCTGATATTATAGGTTGAATTATAGGAGATAAAATTGTGGAAGAATATGTGAAAAGTAAAATGTGCTGAAATGAATTTCTTATATTTTCATGAATAATTAAGAAATATTCAAGTTCAAGAATGAAGCATCCACTAGTATTTATATTATGATGATACGAACCAGTATGTGTGAGAATAAAAAAGGGCATAGATTCTAGATGAAGTATATAGTTCCAAGATGAAATCTATACTTGTATTCATGGGAAAAATCCATCCAAAAGAGAATGAATCATGGTAAAATATGTGTTGAGCTATATAATAGTCATAAAATAAGGGATATTGAAGTGAATATTTTCATAGTTTTATTTTTAGAAGTTTAATTTAATACTACAATGTAATAACAAATAATTTTATTCAGGTGTGTTTCATGATTTATTGAAAAAAGGATATTTTATAAATTCCCATTTTAGTTGAGAAAGTGGAAATATTTTACAGAAATAAAAAATATATCATGGGAGACCAGTGGTTCATGTGACCATTTCATGAAAACATAATATATATTTATTTCAATTTATAGAAAATGAAATAGACTACCATGAAATGGGATGAGTGGATGTAACAAAATATTAGGTTCTAAAAAATAATAATTGTAAGTTGATACTATAGGATTCCGTAAAAAGATATGAGAAGTTGGGAGAACTGTGTGACTCTTGAGGATAAAACATGTGTTATCTGTCATTCTGAGATCAGTTTGAGTGTGTCAAGTCAGTAGGAACAAGAACAAGACCTTAGATTCATTGTGTCATATTGCAAGAAAATATATTGAGTAATTACGAACATTTTTGAATATTATCTTGGTTGGATCTTTTGGGGACATGATATTGATATGTGAGGAATTTAGCTGAGAAGAATATATTAAATTTTTTAAAATCTTATATTTAGTTGATAATAAAATAGAAGTAGGTAATCTTTAATTAAATAAGAAATTGAGGACTCATTTATTGTGTTTAAGGTCATTATTAAATTTAATACATAATAATATGATGAAGATCTGCGTATAAACATACATGGAGACTCAAAAATCAAGACATTGTTGTATATTTTTTTATAAAACATTACCTTTGTGACTTAGGGTATGCATGAATATCACATTTTGAATTTGGCACTATAGTATATTTTTTTATAAATTTTTTTAGTGAATATCTATCAATTGAAGACAAATGGGAATTTGGAATGTTTGAATGATTGGAATATGTGTAGGTGTAGAACATTACAACCAGTATAATTTATATTTCATTACAGTGAAAAACAAATGATTAGGGTGAAAAACCAATCAATGTAAATATTGGTTATTATTACCCAACCATATAAAAACATAATTTATCATTTTAATTTGAATGAATGTTGTTGATTGTTTCATGGAAAAACACTAAATAGATATATATTCACTAACATGAAATGAAGATTAAATTACACAGGGTTATAAATTTTCATAGAGTGGTTGGAATTTTTCTAAAAATAGGAGACATCTAACTCACCCACACCCCTGTTAGGTGTATACACTAATCCCATTTAAAATTTCATGATATATTAGAGTCAGGTTACCCTCTAAATGGATCAATTTTGAAGTCCCGCTAAATTTCATTTCATTTAATGAAGTAAATATTTGAAAAGATTTATATGGACTCATATGGACATATATGAATCTTTTCATTTTGTTAGAAATGTGGAATTGTTCTCCAAGACATTGTAAAATAGGAGAAAGAAATTGTTCAAGGAGTTGAGAAGAAACTCGTGAAAGTATAAACAAAGATGACTAGTTGAAGGTAGTCAATGTGATACGAGTAGTTCAGGATGTGGTGAGACATTGTGCATTAGAGATACTAATTATTTATACTATAATCTTGGGGAATACATGAATAATATTATTAAATTTTGTTAATCAATATTTTTTGTTTTTTTTTAATTTATAGATGATGAAAAATTATAGCTAATTAATGATGCTAATGAAAGGAAAAATTAATTTTCTAAAATGTTGTAGAAATAAAATAAATTAATTAATCAATTGATGGGAAAATATTAATAATTATATATTTATTGAGATAAATTCTAAATTGTTGAAGATAAAATTAAATGTTTTGTTGATTATAATTCATTGACAGATATTATCAATGAACAGAGGTTTTATGCTTTAGAATAATATTAAAATGTTGTACTTATTTTCATGGAATCTCAGTTGGAAGTGTAAGCCAAAATTATCAAATTCAAGTAAAATGACCTAAATGAAGTAGAATATTGTATAATGTTAAATTTTAAAGGGTGAAAATGAATGAGAGAACATGATAAAATTAGTTGAGGATTAAAAATACCCCCTCAACATGAAGTTCAAAGACCTTAGAGAAAAGTTGAGACATCTAGAAACTACTCAACTTGAATTCTCCCAAATTTTTGATAGAACAAATACTACCCCTTAGGGTACACATAAGTTTTATACCTCAAGGAATGATAAAACAGACGGATAAATGTGGTAAAAAATGTGGCGAAGAATCTAACTCATTCTCAAGGAAAAAGGTAATCCACTATTTATATTTATCAATGTGAAATGAATATATTTTTGGGAGAACTGTTAGAAAAAACATAAATTATATACAAATTTGGAGGTGTAAAAATATTGGATGTCCAACTGATACGTAGTGGTTATATGAGATCATGTTTATGGATCCATCCAAAAAACATAATGGAGTAATTTATATAAATTCTTAATAGATTACACATAAAATTAAACTAAATATTTTTATTTTAAGGTGATTTTTCTAAAAAAATAATCAAGAATAAGGATATTTCATCTTTCCATAACATGAAAATATGTTAAATTTTCATAATTCTTGAAGAACCAGGGAGAAATACGTAAATTTGAAACAAAATTGTTGGATAGAATTCATAGAAAAGGGAGAATATGTCTTACATGAAAAAATTTGAATCACATGGAAATTTATGTGATCTATGAATAATTGGTGGACACTTCTATGATAAATTTTATTATAACCCTTCTAGAAACATCTTACCATTGAAGATAAGAAAGGATCACTACATACCAATGGGTGGGTATAAGATTCTACATTGAGGAGTAACCAAGTGAAGAAAGATGATAAGAACAGTACTCCAAATAAATCAATGAAGTTTCATATAGTGTATATCTTTAAATAAGATAATATATTACATGAATGGTGCAAAAAGTTTGTTAAAATTATTAATAAATGGATGACTTGGATTCCAATTAAAAAGGAGAAGAAAAGTAACAAGGTAAAAGTACCAACATCCATAAAATTTGAAAGTGTTATTATGAATAGGGGACCATACCTAAGAATAAGGTTGATCATAAACCGAAATATATACTGATCATATGTCAATACTAGTTATAAGAGACTGTTATGTTAGATCAATCATTTAAAATTTATATTTTTGTTGTATTTTCCAGAAAATAAAGTAATTCTATCTAAAAAAAGCTATGAATGAAGATAGTCCCATGATTCCCAAAGGTGTAAAAATTTGGAAACCTAATGAATATGGGAGAAAAATGAACAATATAATAATTAAATATTCAAGGAAAAATTATATCTATTTGAGCAAGATTTCTCATCCAATGTTCCATAACTGAATATTAGTGCATTATTTGTTTGACACATATATAAAATTATAGAAATCCCACAAAAAATATGATGTTGAGGTATGATTTTCACTATCATATTTCGATCATGGTTTATAATTTTTCAAAATCATAATGTGGGGGCGAGTTTCAATAAAAATGGATTGTTATATTTATTTAACATGAAATATTTTTATGATATTATTTAGATGTGTAGGATGAAAATGTGTTTTGAAAATATTTTGAATAATCCCCATATTGATATATTATGGTCTGGAACAACATTGTGAAATGAAAGCAAATATTTGATGATTTATTAAATACACCCTTTTCTACATTGAGATATCCAACATATAAATTGAGCTGACTTACAAATTTCACATTTCCTTGAAATAAATGGCTTTATACTTCTCTCAACATAGTAAAAGATCAAGTGTAGAAGATGTTTCCTTGAGTAAGGTGTATAAAAAATCTCCTTTGGAAGCCCTCCATGTGAAACTATGGTTTTAATGGGTATATAAGTGAGTTAATTTTTTCCCTCCTATTCATTTATCATCATTAAAGGGGAGAGGAAAAGTAAACATATATTGATAATTGACACATTTATCATGTGTTTTTATTTTCAACGTATTGATAAAAAATAAAATAGGGGATTTTGAAGTTTTATTTGGATTGAATTTTTTGTTTTTTGTAAATGTGAATATCTATATATATCTTATAAAAATGGGTTATTTATTGGAGCATCCAACCTCAAACGGTTAAATAGTACCTTCCCGTAATTTTTTGTTAATGGAAACATAGTTTATTCCACCTTTGAATATCTAGATATATCTTTTGGAGACTAGAATCAAATTACACCAAATGATTGTTGAAATGATCATCACAGAAACAAGTGTTATGTGCTATTAGAAATGAATCACTTACCACTATATGACACATGAAATGTTCTACTACAATTACATAGATTAAAAAAATAAATAAATAATATGGTTTTTATACAAATATTTATAGACGTATAATGATATGTTTTGTTGAAAAGTTACTGGGTATTTCTAAAAACTTTTATTAAAGTGTAAATTATAGTTATTTATTACATCATGAGGAATCTATTATTTTCATAGATATAATCTATATTATTTGCGATTGAAGACTATAAGATTTGGTGTAATTACATACAAGTGGAATTATACTATTGATTGATGAAATCTGTATTTAACATAATTTGATAGAGGATAGAATAGTTTTCCATGAAGCTGGATTTGAGAAGGTAGAGGAGTTCGTATAAATTCTCGACCCCGATAATTTTCTATACTATAGAGATTTGAAATAGATAAATGATGCTTTTAATTATCCTAAAAAATTTTAGAATTATTTGGATCTATTCTAAAGTGAATTGAATTTGTTGAGATGGTAAAAATTATATTTAATGAGGTTTGTAAGCCATTTGAATACATTCTGGAATTTATATTCGAAATATATAGAGATAAAAAATGAATACATAAATTACACTATGAATCTATCTCGTAATAATATTTAGTAATTCATGATTCATGAATGGATTTTGATTTAACCAGATTCAAAAAAGTCATTTGTTCATTGAGTATATGATTTGTGTAATGGGTATATGTTTTCTGCTTCCTATACGTCATTTTAGGAAAATTGGCAAAGGGAAGTAATCGACTCAAGACGATACATAATAAAATTCATCCAAATAGAGAATATTTTTGTTGGATATTGAAAATTTGGGTATGTAAATTAAC
Source organism: Viscum album (assembly GCA_963277665.1). NCBI lineage: Eukaryota > Viridiplantae > Streptophyta > Magnoliopsida > Santalales > Viscaceae > Viscum > Viscum album. The sequence continues at coordinate 1,134,653,177 of OY728155.1, read as the reverse complement.
AAATGAGGCAAGCACCAAAGAAAATTCATCTACATAGTCACTGTTTGAAGAAATTGAAAATGAAATTATCATAAACGTATAAGATAATAGTGTCTCAAAAAAATAAATTCATCTATGTGGATAATAATTGAGAAGCATGTATGATATTTGAGTTTCCCACATTTTAATATATGTTGAGATAGTAGTTGATTTAGAGCCTCATATGTTGTTTTTCTAAAATATTTCTTCAATTTTTAACAATTTGAAAATCAAGATACACAAAATTTCAATATTATAATGAAATTCATATTCGATGATGTTGGAGTTGATTAATCTAGTTCAAAGAAACAACAAACTTTTTAAATTCATAACACAAGTATTATTTTCTTATCATAAACGGTGCAAGAAGAATGACCATTCTGTGGTAGAGCATATATAAAAAGAAATGGGATCAAATTAATTTAATATATTATTAAGAAAAATGATGATATAATCATTTTGATTCTCAAGTCATCCATCCTTATTTATATTATTAAGATTTGATCATTTTTGAATGATAATGAAAAAATATAAATATTCCAGATAAATTGTATTATTCTAAGATAGAATCTATACATTTTTTCATAGGTCCAGTCACCTCACAAGAGAAATAACCACCCTACAACATGTTTTGAGTTCTATGATATTTATATAGTTATGGAGATTGAAATATGAAAAACATCAAATGTATTTTGAGAAGATAAAGTTGAGCTTATTTTGGAATAAAATAAAATTATATTCAAATGAGTTTAAAAAATGAATGAAAAAAAGAAAAATAATACTTCTTAGTTTTGAAAATGTAACGTTAATTGAAAAAAGAAAAATATTATATGAGATCATGGGTAACTATTCATGCAAGTGACCATAGATTTCACACATAATCTAAAATATTTTATTTTATGGAAAATGATGGAGACTAATATGAAAACTAATGAGATTCTATTCCAAAAAATTATAAACACTTAAAAAGGGATATCAACAATAAATGGGTGTGATAAAATAATGTGATAATCTGAGTAAACTATGAAGTTCTCGAATAAAAAATGAGTAATCTAGTAAAATGTGTTGCGAAGAATAAGTAGGATATTAAAAAGATCTATAGAAGGTTATTGTTTAGGGTTTTGAAGAAAATCATTAATGCATTGAGGGTCGTGAGAATGTTTTCTCTTTATGAGAATAATAATAAGAATAATAATTTACTTCACAATATATTAAAGAATATATGATATATAGCGACCCATACTTTTCAGACATATATATCACATCTTATTACATGAATATTCCCTACATAACATAATGATCTATTCCAAAATCATATTAATATAGTACCTTTCGAAACATTCATATATATGAAACTTGTTCATAAGATATCTACACCATCTCCCACTTAGTTCTTATTATCATGAACCATTCATATGAATATCATACCTAAAACTAGTATTCATAAGCTATATAAATGAAACATAAGAAATATTGAGTATAGATTCTTAGTGTGGGTAATAATGGTATAGATAAATGTTCACATAAACATAATATGATCATAATGGTAGGAGATTTAGATAATAACATTTAAAACTACACCCTACATATCATAGATCATAATATTGAATCATGGAATATATATTGTTAGTTCACAAGGTATGAATCATAATGGAATGAATGAAGATGAGAAATGAGATCATAACATTATCATAAGTCGTAATTTCATCGGAAAAACATAATAATATAAAATCATTTTTATTTTATTCAAGTATTTCTTCCATGACTATCATAGTAGATTGGTTTCACCCCCCAAACTATTGTAGTAGTCAAGGTACACTACTAGGACTTTAATAGTGGAAAAAGTCCCTTACGGATCTCAGTTCATTCCCCATTATAGTAATTATTATCTCATGAGATGTACGGATTTACCCAATGTATTAGAGGGCTATATAAATTTTTCCCTGCTCATCACACAATCAAAATACATGACACAATATAAAAAAAATATTTATCATATCACTACCCTTGAAAAAGAATTGGTTTTCATGAATGTTTTATCGTGGTATAACTCAGGAAAAAGAAATGGGTGTCATAAACACTTCATAATGGAATATACCATGGAAAATATGGGTGTCATTATCATTTTATTAACTCATCATATCATAACCGACTAAAAATGAGTTTGTTTCATAAGAATCATGCCATCATAACCATCAATAATCCAAATAAACAATAAGGATAACACAAATGGATTAGGACCGTTTTAATGATTAGGAAACCAAAAAGTATTCTTTAACAGATGAAAAATTACATTAAAAGATCAATTGGATCATTTCATAATGAAAATCACCTTTTGACTTTGAAATCACTTATTTGAAATTTTAAAATTTCCCAAATATTATTAAATAATGTTTATTTTAAAATCAACTTATAATACTGTAAAGTAATCATCAAAGTATTGATCAGTCATTGGGTTGGGAAATTCCATTCATTTTGTATAATAAAAAAGAACATATTCTTTTCACATTTTTATAAGAATGTCAAAAATATCCTCATTTAGAAAATGACAAGAATATTCAGTTTAGACCATTCTTAAAAGAAAGCAAACCATTGGTCAAAATTTATTTAATCAATCACATAATAATATTAAAAAAATGAACAAAATTTAAGATAACATGTACATGGAAGAAAAATTATGTTTAACCATACTGAGAAATAATGTATTTTGTCTAAAAAACATTATTACAATCGCTTGAGTTTATAAATTTGGGGAAATTAAATGAAAACACATATTCAATAGAAATAAATAGAGGTTAAGAAAATTCATGATATTATTGAGAGTTATATCATGAAATCCATCATTGGAAACATAATCATAAACAATCCCCATGAACAAGGAAATTTCAACATAAAACCATAATCTAGACATCTATAAGATTTGGAAGTGATATATTCTCAGGTACGATAAATTTAAATATACTATAATTTAATATATAAATAATTTATATACTTATAATATCATATATTTACCTTTATAATATTTTAACAACCATTTATCAATAATTCCTAATTAAAATTATCGTTTTTGGGTGTTGATTGTTATTGTTTTTCATAATAATTTCGATTTATTAGTTCGGGTCAATGTATTTTGATCATCGTTCCATCAAATTTATAATTTTAATAGTTATAGAAATATCATATATATTAATTATAATTATATATTTAGTGTCATCCATAAAAAGTAGATATATAAATATGAATTACATCATTCATGGAGAATGTAGGTTATAAGGACACATGAACGTTGTTTTCACTTTTAAACAGATGAATCAAAAGGAATTTAAATAATAATTCACCATTATAGAATTAGTAAAATTTCACTAAAATCACATATTATCATAAAATTCATACCCACTACCATCAATATAAATATAAAATGAAAAACTAATTACATCACATCGTTGAGGTGGTAGTCCACATGTACACATGATCCACATTATCATTTTCCAATAGATTGGAAGGTAATGAGGTAGATATGTTATTATCAATAAAAAATAATTATGTAATAAATATAAAATAATAACAATAATCCATCAAAATTCACATCCATAAATGGTGGTGATGTAAAATAATTTTTATCATTACGTGAAGACGTTAATGGGCACATATGCACGAATGATACTTTCAAATCCATTTTTATGGGAAAGAGGATAAATAATGGTTATTTAAAAATAATAATAAATAATTTACAATATTTAGGATACCAAATATATTATTTTAAGATAACTTCCTTATATTTATAGGATGTAAAATTTGACTTGAAAAGACAGTGATCTATTAAGGTGATTACATCTTCTTTGAAGGAACTCCTTTATATCACATCTTAAGGATCATAGGGTAGGTATTTTGGTCATAAAATAACCTATCAAATGTTAATGTGGTTATTTAGAATATAATTTGGTAGTTTGGGTCTAGATATAAGGCTCAATTTTGTCTAAATAAGATAAAGGATGAGTTCTCTCATATGAGTGAGGGGGTGGGGGACTCTTGGAATTTCTTAAAAGATTAAAATAGAATATTCATTATATTGATAAATCCCTAAAAAAGATTATAGATTCACTGATAAGTTGAGATTTGGTTGAAATCCCATCATCCAATACAATTTTTATAGTTATAAGTGGATATTGAAATGATATCTTCTTTATTTATTCCCTTCATTAACATATTTTAACATCTATCATGGTAAATTATTATTCACTCTGAAAGGGTTAAAATATTAATTAAAAATCATTATAGATTAAATGAAAAGGAGTGATTTGGTTGAAATCCCCTCATATAATAAAATTTGTATAGTTTTAAGTGGATATTTAAATGTTGTCTTCTTTGTTTATTCCCATTGTTATCATATTTCAATATTTATCGTTGTAACTTATTATTCCCGCAGAAAGGGTTAACAATAATAATTAGAAAGTAAAAACTGGGTAATACAATGCATAGGGATGAGATTTTAAACAATATATTATCCATCATTTTATATTTTTTTATTATTATAATTTATAAATAATTTTATAAAATATCATTAATTTCATTTGTGAGAATATTAAATTATTATAACACTTTAATTTGATCTAAAAATGAGGATGGATTCGAGAGAGCTCTTGGTGGAACTCCCCTCGCAACGACTAGTGTTTACTTTCTCCGATCATGATACTTTCTTCAGATTGACTTAAATCTGGGATTTCATGGAAGCGTTTGATCCTGAATGGGAAATGGTGTTCCAAGGCTATGAATTCGAAGCTCAAAATGAAGATTCACATCCAGTTTAAAGACCTAGATGAATTTAATTTATTGAAGCGCTTAAAGGTATGGAATTTTCAAATCATCCACGATGAAAACATCACAATGTAAGACACTTGACGATGATAGATTTGTTGTTGAAGCGGACCCAATGGCACTCCAACAATGTACATAGATGTGTATGTTTTCAATAATGGGTCAATTTTCATACATAAAACGGGATAAATCTCACTCATCATAGGAATTAATGATTCAGATTTCCCATGTCTGGGGTTTCTCTAATTGGAAGCTTGTTCTAATAGGAAAAGGCTATTTTCATATACAGATGTGATGCCAAGAGGAACCAGAGAGTGTATAGAATTTAGGGAACTTACAGCTCAAACCTGGTGTGCTTAGGATTTCCAAACGGAATTATTCCTTTAATCTGCTCACCTATAAAAATAATACAGCCCAAATTTAGGTTAGAATCCATGGTCTTAGATTGTTTTTTTTGGCATCCCAAGATACTAAATGACTTGGTGTCTTGCATTTCCATTCCCCTCAAGATCAATCAATGAACGCTAAATGAAAGAATTTGGTTTATATGCCCGATTGATGGTTGAGGTTGACCTTGAATCTATGCTTAGAGAGGATATATTATTCAATACCAAGGACTATAATACAACGGTCAAGATCAAATTCTAATGTAAACCACCATTTTGTGACCTCTGAAAAATTGTGGGTCACTCCATGTTGAATTGTAGGGTAAGGAAAGTACATTTCTTTCTGGCAACGGATGATGGTTAGAATGAAGTGAGAAAGGGTAAGCAGGAAAAAATTTCTGCACTGGATAAACCTGAGCCACCCAAGAAAATCTCAGAGGTATGGTTAAAGAAAGTGACTCACTTGGGAGAGGATTCAGGTAAAAATTGGGTGAAACTTGTGGATGAGGAGGATGGGACCTCTTTGGATCAAATCATCCAGGAGGAACATGAAAAATTATTTATGTATTCTTGTCACCTATTTCTAGATAACACAGTTTTGGATGACCCTGTTAACCATATCCCCTCAGAACCTGTATTCGATAATAATGTTAAACACAACACCTCAAAGTCTAGAACATCTTCAACAGCACGGGTGGATCATTATAATGAGAGTTTCAGTGGAGTAATCAATTGCAACATTGTAGAATATAGTATCTCAGGTCTTGTGGTTCCACCCAGTGAAGGTGCTAGAGGTTATATTAACCCTTCTCTCATAAGGAAGCAACAATTTCCCCATGATGATTCCATGGGTACTTATCTGTCAATTGATTACATGTATTCTACACCTACAGACATTGGAATGATCTATGCAGACTCTATATCCACTCTAAATGCTTCGATACTTGTTATTAAATCCTCAAAAGATGCAGCACAATTTGCAAAATCTGTTATTCAGACCCCTCCGAATAAAAATTATGGCATCCAAAATTATTCTAAAATGGATTTTTCAGATGAAAAATCAGGGGCTTTTCATATGCTGACTCTGATCATGTGCACTGGCACTGTTCTAGCATCAATGGAGGGTAGTGAAGGTATATTTAATCATGGATATGGAGAGGTTTATAATGAGACCACTCGAATGCTAGTGGACATACTGTTTTCCCTTATACTTCCCACTACAACTCTTAATACTCAATCTTCAATGGGTTAAAGGGACAACCTCATGGCTACTCCCTTGAACTCAAAAAAATCTGAATCAGATCAGACCAATGTTAATGCAGGTACCCCTAACATCTCTTCTGTTTCCCCCATGAGTATGCAGGAAAAAAAGACACTACCTCTTCCCAAAACATTAGGAGATGTAAAAGGAAGAATGTCTCGGTAGCTCTAAGATAAAAAATGGAGGTTCTTCCTCCAATACCATATGCTAATGAATACATTATATTGGAATTGTCAAGGAATTGGAAATCCTGCCAATTTTAATGTCCTTAAACGATTTCTTCTGACTCATCATCCTAAAATGTTTGTTATTACTGTGGAAAAACCCAATTTTTCTTTCAATTTTATATACTGTATCACTTATGGATATAATAATTTAGGTTATTGAAAAGAGGATAATGATACAGAATCGCTTTAGATTTTTTATCACGCTTCTTTACAGAACATTAATGTTATCATAATTTCTGAACATATTTTTTACTTTTGATTTCTCCCTAGATGGAATTCATATCTTTTGTACCATGATATAAGCTAAGAATAGATATCAAGATAGAAGGTCTCTTGGGCATGATCTCACTAGGCTAGCTAGTAGCATTTTGGACCCTTGGTTTTTGATTGGTGACTTTAATGTTATCCTCTCTTCAAGTGAGAAACATAGACCATCCCAATCCCCCATATCCTCAAGAGAATCTAGATCCTCAATTGGGGATTGTGAAAACATAGGGATCAATCTCACTGGGTAAAATTTCACTTGGTATAGATGACACTATAATAGGATTTTGTCCTGTAAGTTGGATAGGGCCTTCACTATCATATATGCTCTGAATTTTTGGGACATAATCTCTAGCATCACATTACCCCAACATAATTTGGACCACCATCCCATTTTGGTTATCTTGCTCTCAAAAAAAAATTAACCATATTTCCCCTTTTTGATTTAATAATGCTTGGTCTGCAAACATAGAATGTGTGAATATCATTACCTAGTGTTGGGAGTCTATGAGTCAACACAATTAATCTTTTTCTTGCATATTTTAATTAAAACATCACAAAAAATGCCTCAAAGTTTGGTGTAATGATTATTATAAAAAAAATGAAAAATGACATCTCCACCCTTGACAATGATCTTATCCAAATTCAAACTGCCAACAGTACCTCATATTTCACTTTGGACCCCCAACTTGAAATCAATATTTCCATAAAACTTAACTCTCTTCTTGTCCTCAAAGACAACATATCTAAGCATACTTAAAAAAAGGCTATCTGATCGTGATAAAAACAATAATTTTTACAATTCTATTAAAATAATCACGAATGTTTGTAGGCCTCTTTCTCTACTTCTAGTTGATGATACCCTCATTGACTCAGAGGAGGGAATTTCTAGTTTTCTGGTCTCCTACATTGTGAATATCTTCAATGGCCGAAATGGCAATAAATATGTTCTTCCTGAGATCATTCTAGTTCTGGTAAATGAGGAAGATAATGTTTATCTTCTTAGTATTCCTCTCAATCATAAAATCAAAGAAATCCCCTTTAGCCTTAACCATGATAGTGCCTCAGGTCCTGATAGTTTTAATAATGGGTTTTTCAAACAATACTGGGAAACCATCCACTATAAAGCCTGAAAACATTTCAGATCCTTTTTTACTAATGGATTTCTTCCTCAGGGTCTTAATGCTCAATTTTTCACCCTAATCCCTAAAGTGGCCAACACCTTAGTAATCCATCTCCTTCATCCAATTTCTCTCATTAACACTATTTACAAAATCTTTACCAAACTTATTTCCAATAGACTTTCTACGTTGTGCAATAAAAATTTTTCTTGTAATCAATTTGGTTTTATCAAGGGAATGTCCATACAAGACTTCATTTTCTTGCCTCTGAATGTGCCAACACCCTCAATAAATTCGTCAGAGGATGAAATATGGACATCAAGATTAATATCACGAAATCCTTTGACACCATTGATTAGGGATTCATATTTAATGCTCTTTAGGCTTTGGGTTTTAATGGAAACATCATCAATATGATAAAATACTTATTCAAATCTACCACTATTTTATATCCTTGTAAATGGAGCCCTGAAAGGATACTTTAAGTGCCCTAATGGGGTAAAATAGGGTGACCCTATATCTGCCATTATTTTTTCTATTGCGGAGGATTAACTAAGAAGACTTCTCACTTGTCTTGTAGATCAAAATAATTTTTAAGCCTATCCAGGATGCCAGGAACTTACATGCTCCTACACACCTTCTTTATGTCGATGACATTATCTTATTCCTTCAAGGTGATGGAAAAATATTCAAAATATAAAAAAAACTATTGTCTCATTATGAAGAAGTTCTGGACACACTATAAGTTTGAATAAATCATATGTTGTTTTGGAAACAATTTCTCTTCTCCTACAAAGAATAGAATTATAAATAATTTAGGCATCAAAGAATGAACATTCCACTTCACCTATATTGGACTGCTTATCTTTTAGGGAAGGCCTAAATCTAATCACTTTTCCAACACTGTCGAGCAAGTTATAAAGAAACTGTCCTCTAGGAAAGGAAAATCTCTTTCTATGGATGGATTCATTTTTTGGGGAAATCTACCATTTTCTACAAATTGGTCTTCCATACGATGGTCTATAAATGGCCCGTTGGTTTTCTAAATAAAATTAATGTTTACATAATGAATTTTTTTGGACTGGAAGTAATCTTGAAAAGATTCTTGTAATAATACCATGGGTCACTTGTTGCAAACCTGTAGATAAAGGAGGTCTTGGCATAAAAAACCATAAATTTTTTAATAATTCCATTTAAACCAGACTCACATGGAGGTTGATTCATAGAAAATATAATTCCATTGATTTTATTTTAAAAAATATTCCATACAAAGATAAAGAAAATTAATTGAAATTACATTAATTCTTCAATATGTCCTTCCATGAGGAAATACTTTACAAATATTATGGATAACTCTAGATGGATGGTTAGTGTGAATTCTTCCTTGAATTTTTGGCTGGATAATTGGATCGGTTCCCCTCTTATTTCTATGGTGCATCCTAATTTTCCCCCGGATAATACCAACTGCTCTATAAATGAAGTTATTCAATCATGTACTTATAATGTGTCAGATAACATCATTCATGTTATTGATAATTCCCCATTTTATATCTCTGATGACTTCCTTATTTGGGAGCCTCCTCACAATGGTGTTTTTGATTCCAAAAATTTTTACAACCACAATATTTCAAACTCTAATTCAATTTCTTATTGGTTGAAATATTTTCATAAACACTGGATTAAAACCTCGAGATTTACTTTTATTTGGCACATTTTTCACAATAGTGTCCTCATAGAGGTGTGTCTTCATACTTTTGGAGTCCAACTTCCGTCCATGTGTCCTTTTTGTCACCAACACAGAGAAGATACTAATCATCTATTCTTGTCCCTTGATACAAATTCTTCCCTTTGGAATTACATTTATGACGTTTTCACTATAGATTGTTACTACATGTCACTATTAGCAATCAATTAAATCATTGTGTGGCTCCTGATACCTCTCCTCAGATATATGAACCTCTTCTTAAGTGTTGTTCCTGAACTCTTCTATGTGATCTGGTATGATAGGAATTCTATTATCCACAAAAATTGCACTTTTAATCTTAATGTAGGTTGGATGGGTATCCTCATTGTGATTCAGGATGCTAATATGATCCAAAAATCTCATTATGATAACTCTATTAGAGACTTTCATATTCTTCATCGACTCCAGATTGATGGGATCTATAAAAAACTGTGACCTACTCTTGAGGTCATATGGAAATATACGCTTCTAGGATGGATTAATTTGAATGTTAATGGTGATTTTGAAGTCAACCCTGGCCCCTATAGTTGTGGATCTATCTTTAGAGACCATCAAGTTATGTGTCATGGATGCTTCTTTGGCAGCTGTGGAACTGCCTCGTCTTTAGAGCCAGAAATAATGGGTGTGATTCATGCTGTTAATTTTTCCCTGCAAAACAGCAGGTGAAATATTTGGATTGAAAGTGAGTCCACCATGGTATTCCAAGCTAATTGGGTGGGGTTGATCATCTCGACTGGCCTTTGACTACCCATTGGATGACCCGGCTTGCTTTTCTTCTAGAGACCAACTACGTTGTCACTCATGCTTTTCATGAAGCGAACATGATTGATGACAGTCTTGCTAACAAGGGAATCAACCAAGCCTTGACTTGGATGGATAATATGGCTTCTAAACTTTTCCATTTTTATATTAAATATTGTAATAAGATTCCTTACATTAGACTCATGCAGTTTTCTAGTTCCTTTTTTTATAATAAAGTGTGTCTCATATTTTTTCTGAGGCACTACCTTCTAAAAAAACAATTATTATAACACTAGTGATATAAAGAAAAAGATGAAATTAAAAACCAATGCATTAACATGACACTAATTTGTTATATTAATCTATAAAATTAATATTAACTATAACTTAATAAACATCTATAAATTTTAATATTTTTAAAATTATTATAAATTTTTTATTAATTGAAGAAATATTGTGTCAGTGATGATAAAGAGTTTAATGTAGTAATATAATTACTACTAATTATAAAAAAATTATCATCATTAAAATAATTTCCATATTCTCAAAATAAATATTAAAATTCATTCAAAAATTAATTTTTCACCAAGAAAACATATAAGTGATATTTAAAAATAAGAGTGAAAATTTTATTTATTTTTCATTGAATTAAATATTTTATTGGTTACATTATTGGATTGTGTACCCTAAACAATTAAATATTAATCCTAAGGTAAAAAGGATTAAATTAACATCATTAACTAAGAATTATGATGAAAAATTATGACAATAACATTTAGTTTTAACCTAGTTTTCCCCGATTTACCCTTTATCAAGGAGACAAATCTTACGATGGTACTATTCATATTGTCTTCAAATAATAGGGTCCTATTAAAAAAGTTTAGACCTCATGATTCCAAATATGGAATTAATTGTTCATATTTAAATTTCAATAAGTGGTCAAAATTCATTGTAAAATATGATTTAAAAATTAATATCCATTTTTTAGAAAAATAGATTTTACGCATAAAATAGATTTTTTCCAATACAATTCATAGTAAAATAATTAAAAATAATGACAAAAATTTGATTGAATATATAATATATAAATTTCATTAAACTAATTCAAGGAAAGTGATTAACATAATTTATTATCATAACACACGATGAGTTCATAAATTGTTTTTGCTAAAAAAATATAGCCTTTATCTTCTGAAGATTTTCTATTTTTATTTATAACTAATTAATAACCAATGAATTCATTTCATACATATGTAAGTCATACATTTTTCATAACTTATTTATCCAAATCCATAACTTCCAATCCAATGGATATGAAATAATTATCACATTAAATAACAATATATTAATACTATATCATAGATTGTTTAAATTTAGAGTTGGGTGGAAAGAAAGCTACCATTGAAATCAATTTTTTAATAGGAAACTATATCATAAATATAACACCCCAATATTCTAAATAAATAAAATTTTATTTGACAATGTGTGTGATAAAAATCATGAAGCTTATATGTGAATATAATATCTAGAGATTTTAAACTATATTTTGTATTTTGACAAAAATAAATTTACGATAAAGCTTGGAATATATGCAATAGTGAGTTATCTTATGTTACACGCAACAATGTATTTCTTTAATAGCTTTGATTGTATGCATGATAGAGTTGTTTTGAATACTATTAATATTATAATTTAAAATTTCAATTATCTCCTAGCTATTAAAATTGATGGAATGAATAGTATATAATAACTTATAAAAATATATTGTTTAATTAATTGGTTACCAATTAATTAGAAATTAATATAAAAACAAATTGAATATAATGGAAATGATTTTATAAAAAAATATTTTTCTGTTAGAAAATGAATTTTATATTAAAAAATTATATTATATTATATTATGGGATGATAATTATTAAATTTAAATATTATATATTCAATCAAATGTATTTACATTGTTCTAATATAATTTTTGGGCATAATATAATAACAAATCATATTTTACACATAAAAGATGGATTTTTCTAAAAGGATATTTTGTTCCATTTTAATGGAACAATTTTTTTCCAATCTAAATTTTGACATATTTAAAAAAATTATTTGAAAAAACAAATTCCATTTTCTATATATATTTTTAAAATTATCCTTCGATGATTTTTTAGTATTTTTCTGAGAAGTTTCATTTAAGATGAATAATGAAAAATATTGAATTCAATTTAAAAATGATTATTCATATAAATAAATTTTATAGATAAATTATATTTTAAATTAGGTTTAAATACAAATTATATTTATTATACACATTCATAGAATTGTTTTCATTTTAATCAATTTCACAGTGAATATTGATATAAAAACATTTCAAACATCAAAACATTTTCTCTTGAAGAAACCACTTTATTGTCACGTGTGCGGAATAAATTTTAAATTAAATTCAGAAAATTTTGTGAGATTAATTTAGTAAAATGTGTTAAATAATTGTAATAATAATAATTTATATTGTCTAATAAAGTAAACATAAATTTTCAGAAATGTTATTAGTGAAAAAAGTTACTGTTAATAACAATGATTAAGGTAAAAATGAGATTACTTAGTTATTAATCTTAAATGATAATGTGTGTAAATGGATATAAACATATCAAAAACCCATTGTATGGATATATTTTGTAACACCCCAACCCCAGCTACCCAGAGTCGGTGCATTACTTCGTAACATTGGCATGATCACAAAAGATCAAGTCTCGAAAGACTGATTAGTTTAGTAGCCTTGGAAACACTAGATACATTCATAAGTCTTACATTACATCATAAAGTAAAACAAAACTACAACATCTTCTCTTCATATCCCCTTATATTATCCCTACAGGTCATTCATAATATACTTCTTCACATCCTGGAAAAATTAAAACATTGAAAGGGGTGAGCTCATATTCTCAGTAAGGATAACAATATAGAGGAAGCTTTCATAAATAAACATTAACATTTAAGGCAATTTATAACTAAAACAAAAGCCTTTTAAACTTGAACTTTAGCATAATATGGCAAAAGTAAACTGAAATAATGCCATTTACTTACTCACATGGATATTCTACTAGTCGAATAATCACATGAAATATCAATAACCACTTTCATAATGATGTAATGCATAATTCCAGACTATCATAACCACGTAGTCAAGGACTCGTGCTAAGAACACAAATAATATTTTGTCAAGGCCTCGTGCCGAGAAACTAGTTTGTCTCATGAGACCTGCCGATGCATCAAGGAGATATTGCGGGCTCCACCCATCACTTATTAAGTCCAATGCATTCCCCATATGAATAGTTTTAAACATATCATAAACCATAACATAATCGTATCACATAAAACATGCATAAAGGAAACATAACATTTCCACATTTCAATCACAAGATATCAATACAACACGTTGATATAATAAAAACTCTTTAAAAACCATTTTCAATACCAAAATAAAAGAAAGTTAAAACATTGTATTTATTTTTCATTAAAAAAAGATGGCTTGTAGAGGAAGCCGAAACTCAAATAACGGTCACGACAGTGGAGAAGTCGTTGTCGCCACATATGTACGGAAAGAAAAACATTCCCTTTTTTTTTGTTTAGTAAAACGCTTCGTATGAAAAGATTCCTTTTGAATAAACTTAAAAGTCAAAGGGGTTTATACACCGTATAATGATAGTTGTGTATAAAACCAAATGTGCGTCAATGAAAGGAGATTGAGACGAAGTCCATAAAAAGATCATTTTTAAAATAAAATAGATCTATTATTTTTATTCACTATAGGTACACATAAAGAAATTAAAAATACAAAATAGGACATAATAACATCATGAAATAATTTGAAAGTAGGAGATTAACCCAAAGAATGGAAGTTGGGTTAAGAAGTTCCCGTACCTTGCGTCTTGTCCTGACTCGACCATTCTTTAACCTCTTGAATAATAAACTAGAGTTAATTTATATTTACTTAAGAACCTTTTTCATGTTCATTATTCCTTTTATATCACTTATTACCATGTTATTAACATCATGTAATTATTTAAGTTAATAACGGTCATTTTGTCGATCTTAGGTACTTGAGTCAAAAATAAAATTCTTATAATTACAAGTTGTTCTTGTGGTGATATATCCATTATATCCAGATTTATGTTCATGATTTAGATATCATATATATCATATATATCCAGTATATACATGCATTTATAATATTACATAACATTTAGAGGTAAGAAATGAAATGCATCATTCATGGAGACGGTAAGCCGTACGTACGCATGAATGCTACTTTCATTTCTATTTCATATTTAATGGAATGAAATCATAATGATATAAATGTATAATATAATTCCAGTATAATATAGTTTATAATACCATTTACTCCATCCTTTATATATCCCACATATATCATTAATGATTCAAATCACTTTGAGGGGGCGGTAGTCCGCACTTCCTAAAATGAAATTATCACGTTTACCCATAATAGAAATCATAAAGTATTCCATAAATGAGAAATACAGAATCATTATTAAAACATAAACATATTATATATCATATATAAATATATTTAAATCTTAATGGCCACCTTTGAAGGTGTTATATGAGTGTTGAACAATCATCGTTTCGTGAGGCAGAAATTTGCCATCTACAGAAACAGTATGTCCTTTAACCATTAGATGTAGGTGTGTGTAAGTGTATCTAGAATCCTTCTTATAAAGACATCCTAGTATATTTAGGATACTGTTTTTGTTACAAAATAAATGAATAAAAAGAGTTTAAGGGGTTGGAGAAGCTAAATAAAACAAAACAACATTAGAGAAGAAATTACCTAAAAATCGGGTAACTCTTTTTGATTTGAGCCAAAGGCTTCCTTGGGAAGAGTTCTGCCCAAAGTGAGGCTTCTTGGAGTAAGAGGGGAAAGTTGTGAGAGTATTTGGGAAGAGGTTGGCCGAGCCAAATGGCTTGAATGTGTGAATGAGGTGGTAGAGGTGGGGGCCTTTTATAAGAGGAGAGGAGGGGCACTCTTGGAAAGTAATGAAATTTTACATTATTATACAATGATTTTCAGATTCTAAAGGTCCCACACTTATATAATTCATGGATAAGCTGATAAGGGTTAGAAATATAGCCATAGAATAGTCTTTGGACAAGTGTATGCCTTGGATTGTACATTATCTTTTCATTTTATTAAAATCGTTAAATAATGAGGTCATCACTGCATCATAATGATGTCATAAATAATTTAATTTATTAAATGTCTAAAAATTATAAAACAAATACTATGATGTAGGAAATATTTTTAGATTTCCAATGACCATTTATAGTCAAAAATATGACTTGTATAACCCCATGTAAAAATTGTTTTAGTAAAACATTTCATGTTTGTGTCATTTTTTTACTTTAACCTTAAATAAAAGTTATTTATGTCATTTTCCAACTAAAGTGGCTCCATGGGGTCTCCAAGTTGACCCATGGATTGTCTTGGTCATACATGGCACATCCAATGAGGGTAGGACATGTTTCAAGCTCATCTCATATTATTTAAACATTATTTTTACCTTAAACTACACTAATTACCTCTAATCGCGATTAAGAACTTAAAAGTTACTATTCACCAAAAATTATTTTAATCACATTGAACCACATTTTACTTCTTAATGACAACCATGTATGTCGGATTTTTGAAAATCAAATCACAGAAGTGGTAATATTTCATTTAAACGAAAAATCAGTTATTTAACTACCACTTAGTGGTTTCACTATTCATCAAAAATTGAAGTTTTTCAGAACAATGCCAAAATTTCACCCTAAGCTATAATTGATATTCCGAATTCAAAAATGATGTTTATTTTACAAAATTAAAAACATATAAGTTTCATTAATTAATTTTATAATTACTTCCCGTTGTCACAACAAATAGCGTGTTTTTAAGAAACAATTTATATCAAAAGATTGGCATTTTTTTATGTCCAATTTCAATGGTAAATTAATTCCAATGACCACCATTGGATAAAATGGTAAAAATATATTCTAATTACACTTTAAAACCACTAAATAGTATAATTTATCCCTATAAATTATTTTGATTAAAAAAGTTTTTTTTAAGTATTTTTCACTATTCATAAAAAATTAGAAGTTCTCAGAAAAATACCAAAAATTCAACATAGGCTAATTTCGATATTCTGAATCCAAAAATGAAGTCCATTTTGAAATATAAAATTTCTATAATTTTAAAAAGTGGTTATTACAATTCATAATGGCTACTTTGATTAGTCGCGGTGTTTTAGAACTCGAAGTTGTGTACAATGCAAGCTATTGCATTATTGAATGAGAAGCGTATCGTGGAAGCTCGGGGTGTTACATTTTTCCCTCCTTCAATAAATTGCATCCTCGCAATTTGAAATTTTTCTTGGAAAATAAAAGGTTGAAAATAGAAAATACCTTTGTAGAAAACCCACATCGGAAATAAGATTAATAAAATTTAGCCTTAATAAGAGGGAAAGGGAAATGAACAAGTCACCACCCAATTATGATATCGATTAGGAGAACATTGGTGGAAATTAGGGACATATAATTGGATGAAAAATGTAAATATTTGTAGGGAGTTATTGAGGTCATCAATCACAATCAACTTTCAAATTGAGGGCCTCAAAGCCTTCAATCTATGTTGATTTAAAATATTATCAGTTCAACAAGACATAAGGTATTAGGATACCACATTTTTTGTTTTAATATCCCTTTACTAATGTTTAATAATTAATTTATTCATTGAATAAGAGATAGGTATATATATATTTATGCTTGATAATTAGAGTTTCAACCTTTAACTCATCTTTCACTCAAAAAGACAATAGAACTCAAAAATATTATACTTATTCTAATTGTATAAGGTTCCAAATGTTAACACATACCATTTAGATTAGTAAAATTATTTTGTAATAACCAGGGACTTCCTTTAGGCTAGTGGTAGGAAATAAAGGCCTGTCGCACTATGGTTGTGGGTTCGATTCCTGCAGCTTTGTCCGATGCGATGGGTTGTGCCCCACCATGTAGGTTGTCCTTTTCCTAAAACTATAGTATCATAATATTCCAAAAATAATCTTCATAAATTTTTTAACCTTAAACAATAATATCCAAAGATCATCTTAATCCACTCCAACCTTTATAGTTTTCCAAAATACCTCTGTCCAGACTTTCTCGAAAAGGCCTCTTAATTCCAAAATCAATTTATCAGATTCCCCAAACAAATTAAAGTTTCTATTTTTGTCACATACTAAAAATATGATTACCTTCATCATATAAAAACCTTACTGAAATCAACAAGTACTGCAGTACAATCCTTATATATATATCACATTATTCTAATAACCATAATATAATCCATGAGTCCAAAAGCACCAATACATTAATTATTCCGCTTCAACTATAGTAACAGCATAAGATTGTCCTTGATCCCTTGTCCTTTTTTGAGGTAAGTTTCCCTGACGCTTAGGACATTCATTTGTATAATTCCCAATTTCCCTACAATTGTAGCATTTAACATTGATAGCCTCTTTCTTTCCCTTACAATCACACACCTGGTGACCTTTTTCTCCACATTTATAACAAACTCCCATTTCTTTTAGGCAAGTACCAGGGTGATTCTTCCCACAATTATCACATAATGGAAAATCCTTCTTTCCCTTTTTCCCTTTATCTATATCTTGTTCCACCGTTCTCTTATTCTCTTGCTTTACTTTGTTGTCATAAGACTTAGATAATTCCTTTTCTGTCTTGATAGCACATGAGACAATATCTTCGTATGTTGAGAAAGATTGTGATACTAAAGCTCTACGGAGAAATGGTTTTAACCCATAAAATAAACGATCAATATTACCTCTTGGGTTACGTATATAATCTGTAGCATACCTCGCAAACCTTGTAAAGTTGGCCTCATAATTTTCGACATTCTCATCCTCCTTTTGTCTCAGACTCAGAAATTGCCTTTCCATATCTGCTCGATGGTCATGAGGAAAGTATTTTTTTAAGAAAATCTCATTGAACTCCCTCCATTCCATATTCGATATGTCATCATCTTCCTTTGTATTTTGAATCAATGACCACCATTGATCGGAATCTCTAGTGAGGCGGTAGACTTCCATGATAACCTTCCCCCTTTCGCTACTCCCCAAGGCGTGGAATATTTTCTCTAAGGAGTTTATCCATTGCTCATATACTAATGGATTTGTACCCCCATTAAATGTTAGTGTTTTTTGCCTCATGAAGAGTTCTAACATTGATCCTCCACGTTGTGGATCAGGGTGATCCATACGAGTAAGGTTATTATTCATAACTTGAGTGAGTTGTCCCAGTATGGTAATAAGTTATCAATAACAGTTGTATCTCTAGATCCAAAATAATTATCTTGAGTAGGAGGGAAATCCCTACACAGAGTGCGTGCATTGATATGGTTTCCATTCCTTCCACTAGGCGCCATTTCTATACAATGGCATAAACAAGATTAGATTATGAATTAAAATACATAATTCCATATTTGTAAAACACTTTACATAAATTGAACTATTTATGGATATAATCCATAATCATAAAATGGAATGTTTTCTTTGAGGAAGTATATAATCATAACCCTTCATAGTGGTTTGTAAAGAAAATGAGAATTATCCTAAGCATATCCCCCGGGAGTGTCGTAACCAAGAGTACACCAAGGCCCGTTGTCGTGCACCAGTTCCCGTTCGAGTCTAGCTCAAAACGGTGTTTTCGGGTTTTACCCCTAGGTACATCTGTGCCAGAGCCGCCTCTACCTGCTCGTATCCAGACAGGGATGTATTTCTCGGAAAACTCACAAAATCTCTATAATACGAAAATTCTATGAAGTTTATCTATACTAATCCTTAATGTATATATTCGGGATATGTGATCTAATCAGAGTTTATCTAAATCTAGCTTCCAAGGTTAGTACTAACCTCCCTCTGATACCAACTATAACGCCCCGACCCCAGCTACCCAGAGTCGGTGCATTACTTCGTAACATTGGCATGATCACAAAAGATCATGTCTTGAAAGACCGATTAGTTTAGTAGCCTTGGAAACACTAGATTCATTCATAAGTCTTACATTACATCATAAAGTAAAAGAAAACTTCAACATCTTCTCTTCATATCCCCTTATATTATACTTGCAGGTCATTCATAATATACTTCTTCACATCCTGGAAAAATTAAAACATTGAAAGGGGTGAGCTCAGATGCTCAGTAAGGATAACAATATAGCGGAAGCTTTCATAAATAAACATTAAAATTTAAGGCAATGTATAACTAAAACAAAAGCCTTTTAAACTTGAAATTTAGCATAATATGGGAAAAGTAAACTGAAATAATGCCATTTACTTACTCACATGGATATTCTACTAGTCGAATAATCACATGAAATATCAACAACCACTTTCATAATGATAGAATGCATAATGCCAGAATATCATAACCACGTATTCAAGGCCTCGTGCCAAGACCACAAATAAGATTTTGTCAAGGCCTCGTGCCAAGACACTAGTTTGTCTCATGAGACCTACCGATGCATTGAGGAGCTATAGCGGGCTCCACCCGTCACTTATTAAGTCCAATGCATTCCTCATATGAATAGTTTTAAACATATCATAAACCATAACATTATCGTATCACATAAAACATGCATAAAAGAAACATAACATTTCCACATTTCAATCACAAGATATCAATACAACATGTTGATATAATAAAAACTCTTTAAAACCCATTTTCAATACCAAAATTAAAGAAAGTTAAAACTTTGTATTTATTTTTCATTAAAAAAAAGATTGCTTGTAGAGGAATCCGAAACTCAAATAATGGTCACGGCGGTGGAGAAGTCGTTGTCGCCGCATATGTACGGAAATAAAAACATTCCCTTTTTTTCGTTTAGTAAAACTCTTCGTATAAAAAGATTCCTTTTGAATAAACTTAAAAGTCAAAGGGGTTTATACACCGTATAAAAGATAGTTGTGTATAAAACCAAATATGCCTCAATGAAAGGAGATTGAGACGAATTCCTTAAAAAGATAATTTTTAAAATAAAATAGATCTATTGTGTGTATTCACTATAGGTACACAAAAAAAATTAAAAATACAAAATAGGACATAATAACATCATGACATAATTTGAAAGTAGGAGATTAACCCAAAAAATGGAAGTTGGGTTAAGAATTTCCCTTACCTTGCGTCTTGTCCTGACTCGACCATTATTTAACCTCCTGAATAATAAACTAGAGTTAATTTATATTTACATAAGAACATTTTTCATGTTCATTATTCCTTTTATATCACTTATTACCATGTTATGAACATTATGTAATTATTTAAGTTAATAACAGTCATTTTGTCGATCTTAGGTACTTGAGTCAAAAATAAAATTCTTATAATTACAAGTTGTTCATGTGGTGATATATCCATTATATCATGAATTATGTTCATGATGTAGATATAATATATATCATATATATCCAGTATATACATGCATTTATAATATTACATAACATTTAGAGGTAAAAAATGAAATGCACCGTTCATGGAGACGGTAAGCCGTACGTACGAATGAACGCTACTTTCAATTCTATTTCGTATTTAATATAATGAAATCATAATGATATAAATTTATAATATAATTCCAGTATAATATAGTGTATAATACCATTTAATCCATCCTTTATACATCCCACATATGGCATTAACGATTCAAATCACTTTGAGGGGGCGGTAGTCCGCACTTCCTAAAATGGAATTATCGTGTTTACCCATAAAGGAAATCATAAAGTATGCCATAAATGAGAAATACAGAAGGATAAGTAAAACATAAACATATCATATATCATATATAAATATAGTGACATCTTAATGGCCACCTTTGAAGGTGTTATATGAGTGTTGAACAATCATCGTTTCGTGAGGAAAAAATTCGCCATCCATAGAAACAGTATGTTCTTTAACAATTAGATGTAGGTGTGTGTAAGTGTAGCTCGAATACTTCTTATAAAAACATCATAGTATATTGAGGATACTGGTGTTGTTACAAAATAAATGAATAAAAAGAGTTTAAGGGGTTGGAGAAGCTAAATAAAACTAAACAACATCAGAGAAGACATTACCTCAAAATCGGGTAACTCTTTTTGATTTGAGCCAAAGGCTTCCTTGGGAAGCGTTCTGCCCAACGTGAGGCTTCTAGGTGTAAGAGGGGAAAGTTGGGAGAGTATTTGGGCAGTGTTTGGCCGAGCCAAATGTCTTGAAAGTGTGAATGTGGTGGTAGAGGTGGGGGCCTTTTATAATAGGAGAGGAGGGGCACTCTTGGAAAGTAAAAAACATTTACATTATTATACAATGATTTTCGGATTCTAAAGGTCCCACACTTATATAATTCGTGGATAAGGTGATAAGGGTTCTAGATATACCCATCCAATAGTCTTTGGACAAGTTTAAGCCTTGTATTGTACATTATCTTTTCATTTTATTAAAATCGTTAAATAATGAGGTCATCGCTGCATCATAATGATGTCATAAATAATTTAACTTATTTAATGTCTAAAAATTATAAAAAAAAATACTATGATGTAGGAAATTTTTTTAGCTTTACAATGACTATTTATAGTCAAAAATATGACTTTAATAACCACATATAAAAATTATTTTAGTAAAACATTTCATGTTTGTGTCATTTTTTTACTTTAACATTAAATAAAAGTTATTTATGTCATTTTACAACTAAAGTGGCTCCATAGGGTCCCCAAGTTGAACCATGGATTGCCTTGGTCAGCCATGGCACATCCAATGAGGTTAGGACATGTGTCAAGCTCATCTCATATTATTAAAACATTATTTTTACCTTAAACTACACTAATTAGCTCTAATAACGATTAAGAACTTAAAAGTTACTATTCACCAAAAATTATTTTAATCTCATTGAACCAAATTTTACTTCTTAATGACAACCATGTATGTCGGATTTTTGAAAATCAAATCACAGAATTGGTAATATTTCATTTAAACCAAAAATCAGTTATTTTACTACCACTTAGTGGTTTCACTATTTATCAAAAATTGAAGTTTTTCAGAACAATGCCAAAATTTCACCCTAAGCTATAATTGATATTACAAATTCAAAAATGATGTCTATTTTACAAAATTCCAAACATATAAGTTTCATTAATTAATTGTATAATTAATTCCTACTGTCACAACAAATAGCGTGTTTTTAAGAAACAATTTATATCAAAAGATTAGCAATTGTTTATGTCTAATTTCAATGTTAAATTAATTCTAATGACCACCATTCGATAAAATGGTAAAAATATATTCTAATTATACTTTAAAACCACTAAATAGTATAATTTATCACTATAAATTATTTTGATTTAAAAATTTGTTTTTAAGTATTTTTCACTATTCATAAAAAATTAGAAGTTCTCAGAAAAATACCAAAAATTCAACATAGGCTAATTTCGATATTCTGAATCCAAAAATGAAGTCCATTTTGAAATATAAAATTTCTGTAATTTTAAAAAGTTGTTATTACTATTCATAACGGCTACTTTGATTAGTCGCGGTGTTTTAGAACTCGAAGTTGTGTACAATGCAAGCTATTGCATTATTGAATGAGAAGCGTATCGTGGAAGCTAGGGGTGTTACATATTTAAACTATATTAACTATTTGATCAAGAAAATTTCATTATTTGAGGCACATGATGTATGGGATACTACACAATAGTGTTTACATTTTAGTATTTTAATAAATGTCACTCATCCTCTACAAAAGGGAACTCTATCATCACATTTACTTACACCTCCAAATACATTTAAATCATTGAAAAAAAAGTACAATTAACTTCCCAAATTCCTTACCTTCAACCTAGAGTCCTTATTTTGGGCATAAATCTAACATAAGAAAGTATTAGTGCAAACTTATGGAAGATACCTGAAGAAGATGGAATGTTTACAAAAAGAATTTTATTTTTTTTCCTTATCCTCCTTTTTTAATTATTAATATATCATAATTATATAATAACCTATATATCATAAATATTATTTTATTTTATTTTTGTTACATAAAACTGCACACAATTCATTAAATGGTTTAGAAAATCATCATTCGTGTGTACAATGACCTACCGCCGTGCGAATTGATGTCATTTTTTCCATTACCACATTTCAAGGATGGGAATAATGATATTAATACTATATATAAATATATATGATAATTTTTAAATTTATAATGACTTTATTGTTATGAAATTATTAAATAACACATACCTTTATACTTTCTATTTTGGGGGAACATGATAACATTATTCATGTGAACAACAGACTGTCGACTCTTGAAATGATGTGATTCAACCACAATTTATAAGGAATGTATGATTTTAGTGAAAATATGAGATATATATGACCTATAAATTATTATTAAATGATTATATATATATATAATTTATATATTTTTTTCAATATGACATGAAAATGGAAACGATGTTCATGAATATGTACGACCCACCGTCTCAATGAACACTATAATTCATTGCATATCACCAAATTATATGGATTACAATAAATACATATATAATTAATATATTAGATATTTACAGAATTTTTTACATTTTTATATTATCAAATCATGATTCTTATAAAAGGGAAGAACAAAATTCAAAACATACTAAAAAGCAAGAGAATTAGCACTTGAAATAATTAAAATAATGAAATAATATAAATAAAAATATGATAAGATGTTATATAAATATATTATCTGATATTATAAAAAATTATATGCTTCTTGTATAAGATAATAGTATTATTAAACAATTATACACGAGTTTATGGAGTGTTCAACCAAAAGGATGTTTGAGGTAACAGATTTCATCTCAATTTATATTCCATTGAGACTTATTTTATATCATGAACCAATTCATATTTATGTGGTGTATATACAATCAAAATTGACATTTAATATCAGGAATACTTAGTAATTCATGTTATTTTAAGTTTCAATATTAATTATTTCATTCATGGTTGTTTTATTTGAAAATTAGCATATGATATATGTTATTGCAAAATTTCACTATCTTTTTTTTGTTAACTTCATCTTAAAAAATACGCTTTATTATAATAAATTTTCATTGGAAATTAAATTTATAATAAATTTCCACATTATTAAGTTATGGAAATGATTATTTCCTACACTATATACCATACTACGTAAGTTGTTTACTTTGAATGTTATTTGATTAACTGGGGAAATATTTATAAATAGGTATTCTTTACTCAATATGGATATTTAATGATAATGAACATTTTTAAATAAATTATTTTGTGTATGGGAAACTACTTAGACCTAAAAAACGTGTGTGGACTAGTTATTGATATCCTATTGATGCACTACTAGTCTCATGAGATGAATTATTTGGCCAAATCAGATGGGTTTTTATGGGGTACTTATACACCGTATTGGGAAGAGTTCTTAATGGTAATGGTATCTTGTGTCTGGGAAATATGACATCAAATAATTACTAATTTCCTACATTTATGATTTATTTATTATTATGCAAGATATTTTCCTATGAAAAATAATATATGGATCCATTATCATTAACAACATATTGATTAAATGACATGTGTCTTCAATTATTTACGTTGCCATATTGATTTTTACTTATCCAGTTATATAAACTGAATGTGTGTTTATTTTTTGACCATTCATATTAATTATTAATTATTTAATCATGATTTAATCCATTATACCTAACCCTTACCTTGGATTTGATCCCACTAATATTTTTTTTCCTTTCCCTATGTTATAAAGAAGTGATATTTGAATGAGTTTCAAGGATGTAATTTATTGGACTTTGTTATGTATTAATTATTTTTATTTCACAACATAATATGTGTAACATGAACGTAATCTAGTTTTCCAAATATGATAAACTATTTCATCCTTTAGGATATAATCTATTATCTATGACAATGAAATAATGTATAAAACTGGATCAGTTCTACTAGGGCTGGGATTTTATAGTTTGTATCAGAGCATGTTTAGTAGAAACATTGGGAGAAATATTTAAGAAAACATATATTAGAGAATATAACCCTAAGATATACATTCAGGATAAGTATAAAAGGACATCCTAATGTTTTGGAATTATAGAGATTATCTGATTCATTTTAGTATTATGTGGATACTATAAATATATGTGATTCTAGAATAGATATTCCTACGGGTCTCTACTCTGAAAAGGGACCATCATGCTTGACTATAGCACAACCTGGTACTTAGAAATGGGCCTTACTACACACCTGGTATTCCACTCCTAGGTTATATGGTTGGGTTAATTAAAAATTTAATTATAAATATTTATGAATGTTTTTAAAGTAAATATTTCCCCAAAGAAACCATTTTTATGATTACGAGTATAGTTATGCATAAATATTTCCATTTATTTTGTATTCCACTAGTTTTGGGATTTTACATTGTGTTTCATAATGATATTATCAAATCAAGTGTATTACATCATTTATAAATGGCCATAAAATAAGTAATGGTAACCGCATCAATGCATATAATAAAAAGTGTAAGAATGATCATTTCATTTATTTTTTTAAGACAATATTTCAAAGGGAACTAGTATCCCAAACATTCTTATCATATGAGGACATAATATAACGAGCTAATGAGAAAAATAAATAATTATCAAATTATTCTAGTTTCATTTGGTGGCATGATAATTTGTGGTCAACTTGTAAAATTATGGATAAAGGAATGAAGTGAAAGAAATATTTTCCCACATGTGATAATTTTTGAATGAAACACCCTAGTACTTGTATAAAAGGAATGAGATTTTTCTACAAGGTTAGAGAGAAAGGCCATTGTGTTTGTGATTATAAGGGTATGAAAATGGTTTTCAATGTACAATTATTCAATTTCTAGTAGATGGCACACTATAAAAATCAATCTATCAAGTATTAAAGGAAAATACCTCAAAATAGGATATTTGATCATAGTAAATATTATGAAACTACCACATATGAAGTGTAATGACAAGTATTATTGTGTTGGATTCCATAATTATACAATTGGATTATTTTATATGTTTTTATTGGTTATAATAATTACAAAATTTATTAGGATTTTACTCCAGTACTATTTAATTATGGCTTTGAGAGTATACATTGAATGTTACAAAGAAAAGTTATTTAGTATCAAGTTTAACTTCTTTAAAAACAAATGTTTGAGGGAAATATAAACCGTAATATATTCCTAATTTTGAGAAAATGGTATTTTAATAAAGATATGATTGATATGGATAAATTAATTTGGTTAGTACTGACCACCATTCAACAGATTAATGATTCATTGAAAAAGTGGTTATACAATGATTGATGGAATTTACAACATTTTAAGATTTACGGAATATATCTAACAACCTATTCTTAACATAATGAATAAGAAAGGATTCATGTTTTCAATACGGGTTTATAGAAATTTAGGTTATTATCATGCTTCAATAGAATACAGAAATAATTTATAAACATATTGGTATGTGGTGATTAAGAACAACTTCATGTCATTTGGGTAGTTTATAATAAGCCCATTTTTGAAGTTGAGTGTCCTTCATTCAAAATTTTTGGATCATAATATTTAGTAAGGGTCACAAGATTAACCCTTTATAAAAGGGTTTATGTTGAAAATTAGAAGATCAGTTAGAGATTATTTTATTAATTCACTATATGAACAATTATGCATATTGGGTAACTTGTGCTAACCATTATGGTTTTGGAAAATAGAATGAGATTGAAGGGAATACTTGTCACAACATTATGTGTCTTATGATCCATTAAAAGTGGTCTTAATTCTTCATGAATATAAACATCATTTTTTAATATTAATTTCTTGGAGAAATGAAATAATTTTAAATTTTTCAAGGAAAAGGACTATTTTGTTTTTCATATGAAATGTACCAAAATCATGTAAATATAACTTCTCATGAAAGTTCATAATCTTTAGTAAAAGGATCATGCAAAAATATCTTATTCTAATAATACTCTTTTTTATGGTGTCAAGAAAATTTTTCACATGTCTAATTTATGGATTTTTTGTCATTAAACTTCTCATAAAAAATTTATCTATCACTATCCCTCAGTAATTGAGATTTTTTTCCCTTCTATGTCCATGTTTTAGTTTCCCTCCTATGTTCTCTTATTTGGAAGCCTAGTTATTAGATTATTGTAGATGAGTTTTTCTTTCATTTCTCTCTTATTAACAGGATATTTTATTAAAAATTTTATAATTTGTGTTTCTAAACAAAATAATTTGAAAATATCAAGCCCTATATTATTTAGATCAACTTTATAATTTTATGACACAGTTTATTTATAGTGGGGAGAATGTAACACCCAAGAATTCTAAATGAATAACATTTTATATAATATTATATATGACACATAACACCAACCATAATAGAAAATATAATATCCTAATTATTTAAAATAAATTTATTGTTTTAAATAAATTCAATATATGATATAAATTTCAATTCATGCAACACTTATTTAGCTTTCTTTTACATGCAAAAAGGTCTTTCTTAGATAGCTTGTATTACATGCACGAACGATTTTTAACGAATATTAATAATATTGCTCTATAAAATAAAAATTATCATATGAACAATACTTTGGAAGGTATAAATAGGATATAAAATGTTAGGAAAATATATGGTTGAATACATTGGATTATAATTAATTAGAAATTAATTAAAAACCCAACTGAATATAAAGGGAATGTTTTTTTGGAAAATATACTTTTATGTTCCAAAGGAATTTTATCTAAATAAATTAAATTATTTACCAATAGTGTGTGATTTTAATGCAATTTATATATTATATATTGAATAAAAAAATTTACATTCATTTTATGTATTTTATGGGCATATGATAAGAAAAAAATCCATTTTAGACATAAAGAGCAGTATTTTTAAAAAATAGAATTTTACCACCTTTTATTGGTACAATTGTTTTAAAACATTATCTTGAATATTTTAAAAAATTTATTATAAAATATAAAAATCATATTTGAATATGAATTTTCATTGTAAAATTGGGGTGAACTCTTTGGTATTTTTCTAAGATGTTTTATTTTTGATGAGTAGTGAAAAATACTGAATTTAATTGAAAAACGTCATTTAGTCTAAATAATTATAATGTTAAATTATATATTAAATTGTGTTTATTGTTAAATTACATAAATTATACATCTATAAATCCAATTTATGTCACTAGAATAAATTCTATTGTAATTTTCGATATAAAAATATTTCAAACTTTGAAAATTTTAAAATTAAAAAATATATTTATTATCCCATCTATAGAATGAATTTTAATTTAAATTTTAGAATTCAATATGTTGAATTTTAAAAAAAATTATTCCATATTTTTAATCAAATTAATTTTATATTTTTAATATTGTGAACTTAATTTTTTACCAATTTTTTTAGTGAAAATAGTAAATGTTAAACATTATGATTATGTTAAGAATTAGCTTCTATAGTGATTAATTATAAATGATATGGTGTGTAAATGAAACAACAGTTTTCAATGACCCATTGTTTGACCATATTACAACCATATACAATATTTCAACAAAAAGTATTCTTTAATGGAGTATCATGAGTTATGGGAGACCTCCCAACTGTAACGTCCCAGACCCGGGTGCCATGCAACGGGTGCCCCGAACCCAGTTCGCCACGTGACCTCAAGCACATTTCCCAAAATGCCAGAGGCTGCCGACTAGCAGCGAGGGCCCAAGTCTGATAGTGGGGAAACTATTCCCTCATTTTTAAAAGTGTAGCGCATCGGAATATAGAATAAACATAAAACTACAGCAGAAGCAGTAAACATACACAACATAAATAACCAACTACAGTGGATATAACCAACATTATATAAGTGATGATGCTACATGTTTCATGTTCTACGAAAACAGCCAGAACATGTTATACATCTATATAGTACAACAAAATACAGAGTACCACAAACAAGAAAAACAGCTCACAACGGCATCGTGAGCCTAGGCTCGGTCCCATGCCCTCCTACTCCTCAGCAACACTCAAGAACCTGTATAGGGACTTTTGCCCCTATCTACACCTGCAGAAACGTAATCTGTTTGCGCTGAAAAGTGTGACCCAAACAGGTTGTGAGAAATATATCTCAGTAGGCACCCACCAAAGGCCCGTGCCCAGCTGCCTGTAAGCATGCAACAACAGTGTGCAATAGTGAAATGAAATAAAGTAAGTAGTACTAAAAAGTAACTAACTTAACAATTCAATTTCCATTTTATTATTCATATAATTTATTTTATTTAGTAACATTCTTGTTCTCAACAGCACCAAGCCCTCAGGGAAACATGAATCGTGCCCTAAGGATAAAATAGTAAACCACACCCTTAGGCTTTACCTTAGGTCATACATAATCCAACCCGCAGGTATTTCCCTCAGGCGTAATAGAAACCATGACCTCAGGCTTAGGAAGTGTCGCCCTCAGGCACAAAAGTAAATCCCTCATGCCCGAAAGGTTGCCCTCAGTAGAAATAGAACATCACCCTTAGGCTAAAATAGTCACGCCCTTAGGCTAATCACAACAACACCCTTAGGCTAAACAGGTAACCAGGCCATGCCCAACATGAAAAAAGTAGTAAACAAGCAATTCAAATCAAGGAATTCTACGATTACTACTTTAAAGGCATACCCTCGGGTATCCTGGCCAAACAGCTAAATAGTGAAACCCACCCCTGGGGTGGTTCCAGATCCAAGAAATGATCCCAAACAGCATTTTATTATCACAATTTAATCACCTATGAAATTATAGACATTAAATATAGCAACGGCCTCAGCCAAACGACACCCCAACATGGGTTTGTGGCACAAAAACGGACACAAATTCACGACAGTTGAAAAATAAACACATAGCCACCTACCTCATGCTCCAACGAACGTTATACCCAAATGCTGACTCCAGAAAAACCCAAGAACGGCATATATCTGACAAAGAACAAAACCCATTCAAACATAAATAACTTTCCCTCAAGAAAGAATTGGTAAGAACGGTACCAGGAGAGGAGAGGGCTTACCCATGCGGTTCCTACGGGATCGTCTGAGGCGGAAACTGATTCGAGACGAACCCCCGGCGGATCATCAAAGGTCCGATCATCCTCCTTGGCTCCAAAATGGCTCAAACGCCTCCTCTGCCAAATAAGGAGGCTACTTCCTGTTTCAAGCCGAAAAAAAGTACACGGTGTGTACTTCTGAGTACCCGACATGTACTTCTCTCATTAAACTGATTATTTGGTGGCACCACCACACTGTTCAACAGTCGACATGAATACAAGGAATGTACTCTAATGTACACAACGTGTACTGTCACCCAGCTGTCGGCTGCCCCACCGCCTGACTGTTTAGGCCTGCCGACTGACTACACGGCGTGTGAGGTACCACTACACGACGTGTAGTCGGTTCCTACACCCTTCGTCACCGAGATGACTACACGCCCCGTGTACTCATCCCCACACGGTCAGAAGTACACGACGTGTGGAAAAAGTAGATGGTGTGTAGTTCCAAAATTTTGGATCTGTCCCCTTTTTCCATATTTTATCTAAAACACATAAGGAAGAGGAAAAAGAAGAAGCTCGTACCTCAAAAATAAGAACCGGGTTCTTAAAAACCTACCCCCTTATAGCAATTCGTCCCCGAATTTCCCTTCCATGCCTGGCGAAGAATAAGCTCAAAAAAGCTCTGGCCACTGAGCACGTACGTCGGCCTCCCGTTCCCAGGTCTCGTCTTGCACTCGTCCATGCTGTCATATCACCCGTATGAGAGGAACTGATCGGCCTTAGAGAACCTTCGTGCTCATGTCAATGATGCAGATCAGATGTTCCCCAAAGGACGCATCCTGCTGAAACTCAACCTCCTCTGGCTGAAAGGTGTGAGATGGTTCTGAATGGTAGCGACGCAACTGAGACATGTGGAAGACTTCATGCATGGTTCAGTACCACTGCGATATCTCCAACTGATAGGCAACCAGCCCGACTCTCTCCAGAATCTCAAATGGTCCCACATACCTCAGTGAAAGATTACCTTATCTCCTGATCTGTTTGTGTCCCAACATCGGAGAAACAGGAAAGAAAACCTGATCCCTGACCACGAACTCCAATGGTCGTCTACGGCGATCATCATACGACTTCTGATGAGACTGTGCGGTAGCCATCTGCTTCTGAATCAACTGGACCTGCTCACATGTCTCTTGCATGAGCTGTGGCCCCAGTAAAGCTGCCTCACCTGCCTCTAACCAGCACAAAGGTGATCGGCATGACCTACCATATAATGCCTCGTATGGTGCCATCTCAACAGTTTCCTGAAAGCTATTGTTATATGCAAACTCGACTAAGGGTATAGGCTTCTTCCAAGAGCCCCCAAAGTCTAGGACGCATGCGCGCAACATGTCCTCTAGCACCTGTTTCATCCGCTCTGACTGGCCATCTGTCTGAAGGTGGTATGCTGTGCTCAGAAGCAACTGTGTACCCAGTGACCTCTGAAAACACTACAGGAAACAAGACGTAAAGCGGGCATCCCAATCTGAAATGATAGAACGAGGGACCCCATGAAGACGTATGTTTCGCACGGAATTCGGGGATGACCTCCTGGATTGGAGATTCAAACGTTTCGATTGGTTTCAAACGGGTTTGTTCGTAGAACCAGAAACATCCAATGATTCCACATCCGTTTGGACCTACTTCCCAAAGGTAGGCGCTCATTAGCTTGTGGACTAATGAGGCTTAAGAATTTGCATTGGTCAAGAGGATGGGAGGTCGGACTCATCACACCTTTTTGAGGGGAATTATTTTCTACTCCGGGACTCTCTTTATAGATTTATGTTATGTTCATGAATCCTTATTACATTACCAAGTATAAAATGAGATTTCCTTTAGTTTTAACAATCAATGATTAAATATGTAAGAAATTTTGAGAATCTTTTATATGTATTCTAGGTTCTTCATCAATAGAGAATCATCTATATCTGTTTAAAGATTCTTGGTCAATGGTATCCTTCAAAACATTTATATAAAAGTCTCTTGGTCATTTATGATGACCATGCTGGTTTTAAAGCCACTCAGTGGGGTACTTGAAGTTTATCGTCATTCAGAAGGACATGAATTATTTCAGTGTTGGGATCGAACCCATAGATGGGCTACCTACGTATCCTTTGTTTTTGAAAAAGTAATCAGTACCCACGTAGTTCAAATAAGGGAGTATGACGTTTATGATTGATGGCTCAATGAAGGATGTCATAATTACTTTTACACTCTACGCTCACGTGAGTCATGCTCGGTGTGAGAAACAAGAGGTA
The DNA here is from genome assembly GCA_963277665.1 of Viscum album. Lineage (NCBI taxonomy): Eukaryota > Viridiplantae > Streptophyta > Magnoliopsida > Santalales > Viscaceae > Viscum > Viscum album. Next base: position 1,134,620,149 of record OY728155.1, on the reverse strand, counting down.
TTGGTAAAAATTAGACAATTATTCCATGAAAGATGCAATCATAAGAAATGGTTTGGGGCTTATGTATGTATGACTTCCCAGACAGATGAAGGTTTAGGATTAACTTTTAGGGAGAAAATCCAGGAACAGGGTCCATAAAGGTATATGTGCTACATGGAGATTTGAATACTCTAACTTGGGACTTATTCCTGAAAAGGAAACCCAAATTAGGAGAGGATTGATAACTGGGTTTTACTCCTGAGAAGGAATCCTAGATTAAACGAAAATTTAGGACTTGTTAAAGAGAAATTAAGGGACTTGGGGCTTACTCCTGAAAAGGAAGACCATGATTTATGACTGGGAATTATTCGTGAAAAGGAAGCCCAGTTTAAGGATTAAGGTTTGGGGCTTACTCCTGAGGAGGATTCCCATATTTTGAGATTGGGGATTACTCCTAAGAAGGATGCCCAAAATTAGAGGACTTGGGGCTTACTCCTAAGAAGGATGCCCATATTTATGACTGGGACTTATTCCTAAAAAGGAGAGCCAGGTTAAATATTTCTCTCATCTTAAAGGATGAGGTTTAATGAATGAACTCTCCATATTTAGTGAAAAAAAGATATTTAAATCACTAGGTTTTGAGAGATATTTCACTGAATTCCTTTCAGATAAGGAAGTCAAATCATGAAATCATGCCATAAATGGCTTTGAAGAGTGTCTTGAAGACTGAATCTTGAAAAGTAAAGGTGTAATGGCTTAAGAGGGGTGAAATGGGAAAGAAGGGCACCCAAAAAGGAAGGGGCGCGTAAGTCTTGGAAGGCATGCAAGTCTTACGTGGGCGCGTAAGTATTGGTCACTCATGTATACCTGCGCGACATGTGGGGTACTTGCGCGATTTTCAACCAGCATTAGAATACTTGAGCGACTCTTTATTAAACCCTTTAGAATCCTCTTGAGGTTCTTCCATAAAAGGGACGCGTATGTTCTATTGAAGGACTAAGGTGGCGCGCAAGTGTGGTCACTTCCCTTAAGGGCTGACCACTCAGGCGCGCAATTCTTGATGAGTTTCAACACTTAGGTCTTCCTCCTTCTATTTAGATCTTCCGTTCTAGGTAAGAAATTACCTTAGAAGTGTTCCAGAAGCTTTGAGAAGAGACTTGGGCATCAAGAGCTTCAATCCGAGTTTCTGGAAAAAGATCCTCTCAAATGGGGGGCCCACAGGGTCTATTTATAGGCAGGAGAAGACCCTGGGCGGTTACCGGGCGGTTATCACTTAGGGCGGGCAAGTCACATGCACGACCAGAAGGCGTCGCGCAAGTAGACTTTCACGACCACTAGGCGGCGCGCAAGTGTACTTGCACGACCATGAGGGAACTTGCGCGACCTATGGGCAATGTTCTCCTTGTTCATCCCTTTGTCTATTTTTGATGTTTCTTCAAAGGATGAATCACTTTGGACTAAGGTATTTCCCTTTTTCAGTTATCAGACTCTGTGACGGAAAGGAGTGTCAACAAAAGTCCCCCCTCAGAGTTGGATCCGGAGAGAAAAGAGTATTTGACTCTGAGGTGAAAAGAAAAACAAGAAATCTGGTAGTTTAAAGTCATGCATGTCCGACATACAAAGGCTAATGTTTAAGGTCGAAATAGCTTTGACCGAAATGGATTATAATTGACTCAATTCCTTGACAACTCATCTGAAAACATATTACCATACTCAAGTATGAGAGAAAAAATGTAAACTATGGCTTAAGAATATTTGAATCTGAGGAATGATATGAAAAAGAGCTAAAAGGCATTAGAAGAAGTAGTTTCCAAGAATGAAGTTACTATTATTTAACAAAACCCATTAGGTGTTTGAAATATGAAGGGCCACCTAAGGGCATTGGCTGCATGGTTAAATAAATAGCATCTTTCGGCTGACAAGTCTGTTATGTGGACTATTTATGCAAGGCCACCTATGGGCATGTGCTGTATAGTCAAGAAAAAGAACTCCCAGAAATTTACTTTCCTAGTGCTAAAAGCCAGTGAAAGTTTATGGAGATTCAAATTTTCTAAAGTATAGAGTTTGTTGTATGGAAAGAGGTACTTGATTATGGAGAAGATATTTCCAGACAAGATTATCGAAGAACTGGATGAATATCACTCCCACGAAGGTCTGAGCCAAACGTAGGGAGGATGAATAAACCATAGACTTGAATACTTTCAGATCATGAAAATGGATATGGGAAAAATATGTTAAGGATGGCTATTTTTGCAGATCCCTACGTACTGTCGTTTAAGACAAATAAAGACAAAAGAGTCATTCTTCCCAAGAATGAAGTTACTATTATTTAACAAAACCCGTTTGGGGGTTGAAATATGCAGGGCCACCTAAGGGCATTGGCTGCATGGTCAAATAAATAGCACCTTTTAGCTGACAAGTCTGTTATGTGGACTATTTATGCAAGGCCACCTATGGGAACGTGCTACATAGTCAGGAAAAAGAATTCTCAGAAGTTTGACATTTTTGTGACTAGAAGTCATGAAAAGGGTTATGAAGATCTGAAAATATTTAAGGTTAGGATTATAACACATAAAGTTGGGTATTGTCCAATGTATATAGAGATGAAAAGGTCAATGATAACCATAATCATGTTGTGGCTGGGTCCTAAATTGAAATTTTGTACTTCACTACGTATCTCATAAGAATGAGAATCAAGCCATACGTAGTTCTTGAAATGCAGTTTAGCGCCGTGCAGGACCAAAATATGAGAGATCTTAGTTTAGGGTCAAAGAGTTCGGACCATAATAATGAATACACAGTGTGTGTTTTCATGAGGAATTTTCATCCAAGGGACTGAAAGTGAAATTTGGGGTTAGACCCAAAAGACTTAGGGCTGGATTCGAGGGATACTCGAACATTCCTACGTATCCCATAAGGATGGGAATCAAGCCCACGTAGTTCTAGAACTACCCATTGTACAAATTTGGTTCGTACATGTGAAGGGTGAAAGGGGACTTTAGTACAATGATGGTTTAACCCAAGATAAAAAGTTTAGGCATTTCCAGGTATGCACGTAGTCTTTTGAAATGAAACATGATTGAAAAAATCAATGTCAATAATAGTTCTCTCTCAAATGAGAAAAAAAAGTATTGTAGTTTATTGTCGTACCGGACAAAAGTGTTGCATAGTTTAACGTCATATAACAAGGACGAAAGTGAATCAATGTAAAGATATTGATTCTAGGGGCGGTTTCATGAATCAAAATCATATGAGATGGTGGTGAACCGATGTGAAGAGATTGTTTTTGGGCTCGAACCCTGGGAGGTTTCCTACATACCCAGCCTGGAGGCCAAGTATCAAAGTCCGTGTAGTTCAATTAAAGAATGAATTAATGATCAAGTTGTTCTTGGGGACAACGATCTAAATAAAATAAAAAAGAGTTGTTGGGACTTATACATTGTAAGCGGCCCATAGAGAGTGTTACTGTTAAGGTTTTCTCTAAGCTCACGTGAGTCATACTCGGTGTGAGAATTAAGAGGTAACAACAACCTTAACGATGCATAGTTTAATGTCATGTAGGACATATAAAGGGACTATGCAGTTTAAAGTCTTGCAGTTAGGACTATTGGTGCTGCACAGTTTAGTGTCATGTAGCAGGTACAAAATACAGTTTAATTTCATGTAGGATGTATTATGAATTTTCTTGCACAGTTTAGCGTCATGTAGTTAGGACGATGGGAACAATAGAGTTTAACGTCATGTTGGACAAAAGGGGGGAACTGTGTAGTTTAATGTCATGCAGTGAGGACAAAAGAGTGCACCATTTTAACGTCATGTTGGACGCATTGGGGATTTTTTTCCACAATTTAATGTCATGTTGGACAAAAGTGAGAATAGTTTAAGGTCATATGCATGGATCGTGATGATTATATAGTTTAACGTCTTTCCGTATGTAAGGGACTTTTATACAGTTTAGCGTCATATAGTTAGGACGTCACAGTTTAACGTCTTGCTAGACATAAGGGACTTTCAAATAGTTTATGGTCATATGCATGGACTAGGGATGATTCAGTTTAAGGTCATGTTGGATGGTTTAGGGAACTTTTTCACATTTTAATGTAGTGTGGGACGAAGTTGCAGTTTAAGGTCATACTGGACCATTGCTGTATAGTTTAACATCATATAGCAAGGACGAAATGGTGTTGTACAGTTTAGTGTCATATTGCAGGGACATCTTCTTTTCTATAGTTTAACGTCATGTTCGACGAAAGTGAAAATAGTTTAAGGTCATATGCATAGACTGTGGATGATGCAGTTTAAAGTCATACTGGACTTTTAAGTGCTTATGTAGTTTAACGTCTTTCCGGACGTAAGGGACTTTCCTATAGTTTAACGTCATGTTGGACGAAAGTGAGAATCAATTGTAAGAATCTTGGTTCTGGGGACCATATTTTGTGTTTATACAAAATATTTCTTCATAAATCTGGCATTGGTTGGAGTCGTGATGAGTTCTCCATCCATTGAGATTAATGAATAAGCTCCATTAGAGTAGACCTTATGTATTGAATAAGGTCCTTCCCATTTTGGTTCAATCTTGGGAGGCTTCTTTCCTGGTATCATTGGTGTTCTGATAACCAATACCAATTTTACCTGAATGAATGAACGAAGACGAACTTTTTTGTTAAAAGCTCGTGCTATTCGATTCGGATAGATTTCCAAGTGGTGGAAAGTGCACAATCTTTTCTCATCTAACTGTTCCAATTCATTCAATCGCTTTTGGAATTGCTCATCTGTAGATAACTGATCACAAATGGCTACTCTGAGTGAGGGAAATTGAACTTCAATTGGCAAGACTGTTTCCGTTCCATATATCAACGAATATGGAGTTGACTGCATTGCATTGCGGGTGGTAGTCTGATAAGCCCATAAAGCATGAAAGAGTTTATCAGGCCATGACCTCTTATCTTTATCCACCTTCTTTTGCAGTATATTTGAAAGAGTCTTGTTAAAGGATTCTATTTGGAAATTGGCCACCACATGATACTGAGATGAATGGTTGGATTTAATGTTGTATTCTTGACATAATTTCTTCACCTCAGAAGAACAGAATTTGGTGCCATTATCCGTCAATATGGTATGAGGGACACCAAAATCTATTAATGATGTTAGATTTGATGAAGCTAAAAATTAATTTAGAACTGACTTCCTTGAGAGGTACTGCCTCTACCCATTTGGAAAAGAAATCAGTAGCAGTAAGAATGTACTTAAACTACTTGGCCGTAGCTGAAGGGTAAGGTCCCACCACATCAATTCCCCATGTGGTAAATGGCCACGAGTTTTTAGTTGTATGAAGAATCTCTGGAGGTTGATGAATGAAGTAGGTATATACTTGGCATGAATGACACTTCTTTGTGAAATTAACACAATCTTGTATCATTGAAGGCCAAAAGTATCCAAGCCTTCGAATTTGATCAGACAGTCTATGTCCAGACTGGTGGGCACCACAGACTCCTGCATGCACTTCTTTTATGACAGCCATTGTCTCTTCACCATAAATGCATCTGAAGAGAACTACATCAAAACCACGTTTGTAGAGAATTTTCTCTAAGTGGTTTGGGCCATCATAAAGAGTAAAATTGACCACACGTCGCCAGATTTTTTCTTTCTCGGCTCTATCAGGTTGAAGTGTTCCATTTTGAAGGTATTCCCTGATAGGTGACATCCATCCTGTAGTATGACCATATGGTTTAGGAATGGGACTAATTTCATTAATTTCCTATGTTCTGGCTTAAACATAAGGTGAAATTGCACGACGGTGGGCAATACTGATGGTTGTCTCATCCCGATTTGGATCTTCTAGAGCTGTGGCTATATTAGCCAGTGCATCAGCTTGAGCATTTTGTGATCTTGGGATATAAGAAAATTTTGGTTCTGAAGGGAATTCTTCCATTAACTCTCTGACGTAATCATACAAAGGGATTAACTCTTCTTTTCTGATGGAATAATCCCCATTGACTTGTTTGATTACCAGGTCTGAATCACCTTTCACCTTTAAGTGATTCACTTGTTCTTGAAGTGCTAACTCCAAGCCTGTGATAAGAGCTTGGTATTTGGCTTCATTATTGGTACCACCTTCCCACAATAAAAAGGAATAAGGTAACAATGCCTTATCTGGAGAAATGAGTACAATTCCTAAACCAATTTTGTTGAATTTAGGATTTTCCATTTTCTTCCTTGTTGGACTTTTGGAAGCACCATCAAAATACATTTCCCATGTTTGAGGACACTCTTGAATAGAAAAAACTTCCTCATCAGGGAGTTCAATATCTAAAGACGTGTCTTCTACTAAAGGATGTTCAGCCATGAAATCAGCCAGAGCTTGGCCCTTTATTGCCTTTTGAGATACATACTGAATGTCGAACTGTTGCAAAATAACTGCCCACCTTGCTAGACGTCCTGTAAGAATTGGACGACTAAGGATGAATTTTATCGGATTATTGCGAGATACCAATTGGACCTCGTGATGTTGCAAGTTGTGTCTCAGTTTCTGGACTGCAAATATTAATGCTAGGCAGCAATTCTCAATACTTGAATACCAGGTTTCTGCTTCAAGCATAGTTCTACTGAGATAGTAGAGGCTATTTTCATTCCCAGCATCATTCTTTTGAGCGATAAAGGCACCCAATGATCGCTCTAGAGCTGTCACAAAGAGGATAAGTGGTCTACCTTCAACAGGAGGCATGAGTACTGGTGGACTCAAGAGGTATTTCTTGAGAACATCAAATGCTTCTTGACATTCTTCAGTCCACTGGTAAGTGACTCCTTTCTTCCATAATTTGGTAAATGGTAAACTTTTTTCTGCCAAATTGGCGATGAAACGCCGAATATAGGCTAAGTATCCTTGAAGTCCTCTTAATTCTTTCAAATTCTGAGGAGGTGACATACCATGGATTTATTTGGTCTTCTCAGGATCGACATCAATACCACGATGGCATACAACAAAGCTGAGAAATTTTCCTGAGGTTACCCCAAAAGCACATTTTAAGGGGTTCATCTTCAAATTATGTTGTCGAAGCTTGTGGAATATGACTTCCAAATAAGCCAAGTGATTATAACGTTGTTTGGATTTAACCACCAAATCTTCTACATAGAATTCAACAAACATCCCTAAGAAAGGTTTGATGATACGATGCATGGCGCGTTAATATGTTTCACCTGCATTCTTTAAACCGAAGTGCATCACCCGGTAACAAAACACACCTTGAGGAGCTCTGAAGGCTGTAGATTCCTCATCTTCTGGGGCCATTTGGATCTGATTATATCCAGAATATCCATCCATGAAAGAAATTACTTCATAGCCAGTCGTTGCATCAATTAAGAGTTCTGTAATCGGAACTGGGAAATCATCTTTAGGACAATACCGATTAAGATCTCTGAAATCGATGCAAACCCTAATTTGTCCGTTCTTTTTCTTTACAGGGACAATATTGGCCAACCACTTGGGATATTGAACTTCTCTAACGAAGTTAGCATTGATCAGCTTATCCACTTCAGCTTCAATTTTGGAAGCATAAGTTGGGTGTGTTCTTCTCGCGGCTTTCTTAAATCCTCGATGTTCTTTTGGTGAACCCAAATGATGAGTAGCAACATCAGGATCAAGCCCAGGGTTTTCTGTATAGTTCCAAGAAAAAATATCTTTATTTTTCTTTAGAAAAGAAATATACATCTCTTGCTCTTCAAGGGTCATGGCCTCACTAATTAAAGTGGGGCGCGGATTTTCCTATGTACCCAGATTTACTTCTCTAAGTTCATCCACAGTGGTATAGATACCCTCTTCAAATGCTGGAGGAGCATCTCTAAGATCTTCCTCTTCATCACGTGCTTTCTTCCGTTTCTACTTGCATAGTAGATGACAAAACGAAATTATAATGATCATAAGAGATGTCAAAATTTTTACATTTTGAAGAAGAAGCTTCCATTTCTGACCCTATTGATAATAAAGGGTCTTCTTTGGGAAATAAAGAGGAGATGATGGATTGAGAATCGACATCATTATTCACCTCTAATGTTGCTATAACTTCTTCTGGCCAGATTGGAAAAGTATAGACCTGTTGGATTTCAACAGATGAAATGAAAACATCACCACTTATGCTTTCATCACTGTTTGGTAGGTTACCAATTTCTCCCATGTTGTCTGGCTCGATTGCTGTAATTGACATTATGGATCTTTCCATAAGAGCATTTTGATTTGGGCCTATTTTGTCAATTTGACTGATAGGTAACACATAATCTGTACTCACATGTGTAAATGGATTTATTGGATTTTTCTCCAAACGATATGGAGCATTAACATTGGTAATTTCCTTCATTGTAGATTTTTCTCTTCCCTTCGTGTGATAAAATTCTGCCCTAATGTATTGAGACCCACATGTCTTGAACAGGGTCTTATCACCATACAATGTTCCAACATGACCATTGAAACAATATTTGAGACATTGATGGTATGATAAAGGAATATCTGCATGCTGATGTAGCCAGGGTCTTCTAAGCAAGACGTTGAAAGATGAGTCTTGATCAAAAATCATGAAATCCGAATTGGATACAAGATCCCCAAACTGAGTTCTGAGTGTAACTTCACCCAGTGGTTCTTGTTCATTTTTATCATATCCTTGTAACATCATGGTAGAAAGAGATAAATCAGATTCTGTGAGGCCCAATCAACGAAGTTTACGAATGGGCATGAGGTTGACTCCTGAACCATTGTCAATGAAAGCTCTTCGAATATCTACACCATTGACTTTTCCAGATAAGTACATAGGTTTTATGTGCCCATGCACAACATCATCTTCATCTTTATCAGTAAAAGATATCATTGCATGGAATTCTGCAGGATTATTCTCTATGTGATAGACTTCAACTGCAACAATTTCAGCTTCAAACTCCTGAGGACTTGACAAAGCTTCGATGAGTGCATACCGAAGATCTTTTGACATATTCAAAGCATCCAAAATTGATAACTTGGCTGGTACTTGGGCCAAGTGTTTCAATATATCATACTTTTGATCTAGAGGTCTACGTTTCCCAACAGGAATATGCAGTTTAGCAGGTACCTTGGAAGCAAATGCTTTGGAAGCTGATGCATCTTGTATTGAAGTTGGAAACATCCTTGGTTTTGGAAGATTAGACCGATTAGATCCATTTACATGATGAGATAAATAAGATGGAATTTTCAATCGGTCTTCCAAAATAACTATGCCGAGACTGAGTTGACTATTAGTAGAAGAACATGCTTGTTCTTTTTGATCTCAATGAAGGCCTCTACCACGAGTTTCTGCTGCATACACAGTGCTAGTAGGGGTAGAAGTAGAGTAGTGTATTCGGAAAGATCTATGTCTTCCCCTGTATCTTGAACCTCTGGAACTTCCTCGGATTCCCTTATTTGATATAGGGAATTCAGGCTCATCAATACTGGGATATAGATCTGTTAATTGAATCATATTAACAGAACCGAATATTAACTCTTCGTCTGATAAAGACTCTGCCTGATTAGCCTGTTTAGGTTGTGTCGTTTGATGGGGTGGTGCCCGTGGTTTTGAAGTAGATGGCATAATGTCTATCAGAGTCAAAGACAATTTAGGCTTTGACACATACTCATCTTCTTCTGATTCTTTTTTCTTTTTTGAATCATGTTGTTTCTTTGAGGATTTTCCCTCTGATGAAGAGGGTTTTACCACAATATTCATGGTAGAAGACATAATTGGTTTCATTAATTGTGTTCGCAAAATGGCATGAGTCTGATTGATTGTCTTTCTGACCATCCAATCATCACACTTCTGTGAATTTCTGCTTTTGACTTCTTACCATTCACCTTCCTCATCTAGAACTGTAGCAATAACACATGCTACCTGAGTCGAAGAACCTTTCAACTTGAGTTGTCCCAAGTCGACCATATTTTTCAGGAGGTCTTTGAAGACAAAACACTCCTGGATGGGATGCCCTAACATTTGATTAAAGGGAAAATAATTGGGATGGTCTTCATCTCCTTCCTTTTTTGGCCTCTTGGGCACTGGTAATTGAACCAAATTATTTTCCAGAGCTGAAATGAAGTAACTAGGAACTTGATAATTTCATAAGGAGTATGTTTTACTCTTAAAATCATCAAATTGTTTTCGTCGTTGATCTTTTTGATCATTTGGACGAAACGGCCTTTTTTGTTGGCATTCAGGAGGTGGAGCCCTTCGAGAAGATGAAGGTTTTGAAGTAGAAATAGTTACAGGTGCTTGTTTAAGCATAACTGTAGCAGTTTCTGCTTTACCCATTCTTCTTCCTGGAGCTGATGGAATTACATGAGATTTAACCTTAGCCTGTATAAGGGAATCTTCAATCTACTGAGTGATTGAAGTAAGATCTCGAAACCCACCTGTTTATTTCACAGGGATCAATGGCGTGCGTAATTATTCATGAAAATTTGCCACACAGATTGGCAAAATCTCTTCCTGAGGGAGTGTTAAACTCAGGGAATATGTTAATCCCTTCCAGCGAGCAATGAAATCAGAGACTCTTTCATTTTCCCTTATCTTGCAGTTTGTAAGATCAAAAACTGTCGTTTTTGGAAAAGTTGAGCTGAACTGATGAAGGAATTTTTGGCGAAGATCCTCCCATCCGATGATTGACCAGGATTGCAAGCTTGTATACTAGACAAAAGCTGGTCTTTGCAAGGTTCGCACGAAGCATCTGAGTCTCACTGCTTCTTGCTACTCTGGAGTTCCCATCATATGATCACAACAAGACACGTAATGCGTCAAATGTTTTTTAGGGTCTCCTGATCCACTGAAAGTAGGGTAAACAGGGTTTCCAAAACTAGATGGAGGAGAAATTGAATCTACCCATTCAGGTTAAACTTTATTTTCTGGTTGAACTTGCGCCCGTTTCCCTTCTATAGTTTCTAACCAAGCTGTTAATGACTAAATAGTAGTTATTAACTTTTGAGAAACATCTGGTGAATCTGGTCTTGAGTAGGTGCAATGAATGGAGCTTGGACAGATGTGGTGATTGGTGCTACAACCGATGGTAGCACTGCCAACTGTTGTTGCGTTTGACCCGTAAGATTAGACCTCTGAGGGTGTACTGATAAAGGAGGATATTCCTGATCCATCTCCGTAACTACAACAAATTTCTTCGACTGTAGGACTTCAGCATTCTTAAAAAGAAGACTACTCTGATGTAGTTCTGCATTCAACCTTCTTAATTCTTTCATTTCTTCCTCCTGTTCTGCAAACCATTGCTCTAATGAGAGCGATTGACCTTATCCAGAGGAAGGATATGTAATCTGATTCTTTCCCCTCCTTTTGTTGGATACTTTTTGGAGAGAGGGAAGTGTATTACCTAGGTTCTGAGTAATCCTTTGACTTTGTGTACGCACACCTTCTTCAATTATATCGGTGCGTACATTTTCTTGAGCAGGACGCTCTTTATCTGAGTCCCCTGAGTGAGTCTCCTCTGGTGGATTAGCAACAACGGCATTGATGACATTGATTGATGCATAATTCATCGCATCCCTTCTATCATCATTTCTGTGATATTGTCTTCTTTCATATCTTTGATGAGACATTTCCTTTTGTTGATTCAATCCTTTAGGAACTTCTTGATGAGATATAATTTGGAGGGAATCTCCTGATAATTTGGATCTTCGTTCCTCTTGGGGATTCTTCCCTAATCGAGAAAAGATCGACATTCTCTGAGGAGGGGATTGATGATTTGAAAGAGTCCCCAGTCTTGTGAACTGGGGATGTTCCTGCTGTTTCCGCTCAACTCCTCGAATCCCATTTGTTGAATCCGAGGGTTGGGTTAAAGAAGTCCCCAGTCTGACAAGTTGGGGTGTCTCTTGACATGCTATGTCTGAGATCTTCTTTAAATCTCTCTTAATCTTGCGAATCTTAGTTCGGAAATTAGCTAGATGCATTAACCTGTATCCACTTTTATCACCTGGTTCAACAGACCGTTGGATGATTTCTGAGACTTCTGTCATTTGATGATTTTTTTTCTCCATACGAGAGGATTTTACAATATTCTCGCCTACTTTATGTAGGACCAATTCAACAACATGTTCTCTATATGCTTGATTTTGAGAGGAACTAGTTGAAGCCTGTTCTTGAGAAAGCATTTTATTATGAACAAATCCCATTGACTGTGGCCGGCCATGGGCAATAACATTGCATGAGACCATTTTCGGCGGGCTTTGCTGACTGGAAAGCACTGTGAAATGTAGTGCTCCGTGAACACCCCATCCTCTGATATGAACACCATATGGAGCATGGGAAATTAATTGACACAATTTTCTTAGTGCGCCAAGGCATGAACGTTGAAGGGTTATCTGTTGCTTTTCATCCTTCGGATACCGAGAGACTGATAGAGATGCCAAATCAATCTGACGTTGTAGCCCTTCTATTATCTTAAGATGATTTTCATATTCATCATATAATAATACCTTCTTCTTCAATTGAAAAAGATTTTTCCATATGTTGAGACTAATATCATGGATTCCATCATCCGTCAACATCTTTGGAATGTTGTACTGGGAGTCAGCCAAAGGCCAAAACATGACTGGTACCTCAGCTTTCGCCAATTTTTTTCTCATGTTCAGCATTTCCTCTTTATCATTAAATGATGATTCATCTACCTATTTTGACCAGAGTTGGTGTTTCCTTGTTGATTCATCGGATTCAACAATATTGGTAGAGAGATCATTGATCAAACTAGAAGATGCATGACTTAGGGGTGTTTCGGAGAATGACCTACACCCTGGGATATCTTCTGATTGAGAAAGTATTTCACTTGCTAGCGATAAATCTTCAGACATGACTGGTTTCTCATTTGCAAGTGCCTCATGATAAGAGGGCTTTCTTGGCACTACATTGTCCACTGGAGTAATTTCCAGGAAATGTGAATCACTACTGCGGAGAGGACTTTCGCAGTGAAATTCATCATCATGGGGAGGACCACCATAATGGGTTACAAAAAAAGATGAGATCTCTTGATCCTTGGTCTTCTGACCACACAGAGGGTTCTTGTGGCTCTCATCTGTAGAAGAAACTTCATGATTGACCGAATTTTAATGAAGCAAGCCTTCATGAGGAAGTGTCTATTGAAGACATTCAAAATTAATGTTCCCGTTATTGGGAACTGAGGGAGTAGAATCTTGAATTCCAATAGATAAATGTCTGAGGTCTTCAAGAACTCCAGCATCGAGCAAGGCCTGGTTGCAGATTGGCCTTTGATCTCCTGACCGTGCTGGGAGGATCTTTTTCTTAGATGCCTTCTTACTCACTTTGGAAACCACTTGTTGACGAAAGTGGTTACTCTGAGCAGGTGTATGTGCCTGATCAAGAAAGATGGTCAGGTTAGGCTGACGATCTCGACTTAAATCAGGTGTATGTGCCTGACTTGGTTGTCCGTATGATATGGGGGAGTATGCCCCATAACCCTCTTGGACTGGAACTGATGTGTGTGTTTGTTCCGGAGTGAATTGTTGATGTGTCACTCCACTGCTAGGGATAGATTTATGTGTCTTTCCCTGAGATGATGTTGAAGCTGTTATGGTATCCTAGCAAGCATCCAGAATATGAGCAGGAATTTGCCTCTATTCTTTCACCATTGAAAAAATATGCTTGGTGACTTCAGCCACCGGAATGGGGATATATGTCCATTCCGGGCTTGGAGTAGGTGTAGGTGCCTGCTCCTGTCCTCCTTTTCCTTCCAGTGAATCCTGACAGTACTCAAGTGTGGGGGAAGAGAGTTGAGTCTGCCTCCTTTTTGTCGTCGGGGCTTTCCGACTGACTTCTCCGTGCGCTACCAAGCGAGACTGTTGGTCGGCTTGATTAGTATTAGCAGGTTTATGTGCATGCTGATTACACTTCACCAAACGCGGTTGAAGAGATCCATCATATGTAGTCAGACGAGCCAGCTGACTAACTGGTGATGTATAAGCAGGTGTATGTTCCTGCCTATAGTACTCCGCCGGAATTGCCTGGCGGGATTGGCGTGATGCTGCCAGACGAGTCTGCTGGACAACGGAATTAAAACGGGCAGGTGTGTGTGCCTGCTCATTGTTCGCCACCAAGTTAGGTTGGTGGACTTCTCCGGATATGGCAGGGATGATAACATGCCAATTGTTAACCGGATTCCGCCTCTGGCGGTTCGTCTTGCCTGCTCGGGTTCGAAGAACCTGATCCGAACACCTGGAGTCGGTACCCTCATCATGTTGAGGGCGCACTACCGCACGAGTCTGGCGGCGATTGTTGATGGGAGCCCTCTGTAAGGACTCCTTTCTTTTTGGATTAAGTTACTGAGGGACCTGCTCATTCACTTCCTCAGAGTAAGGGAGTGAATGGAAATTGCGTTCTGGGGATAACAACTCGAAACGGTTGGAGACGGTAGTCAGCACCGCCTGCCTCTTAATCACTGGTCGTCGTTTTCCAGACGACCTGTGTGAGTTGTTTACTTGGAGGGCCTGTCGGGCAGCCTCTAGAGTTGGGATGGTACCATGTTGACGGTACTCCTTAACCAGCGCATTTGATACCCAGCGTTGAAGACGCTGAGTAGGTGATGTCATCCTCAGAGCAGATGACGATCCAGTAGGAATAGCAGCATTGGTATTTGCAGCAGCAGTATTCACAAGTGTGAATTTGAGAGCAGCCATTATGGAAATACAAAAGATCTTGGAAAAGAGTGCCTGTTTGATATAACAGACGTAATCAAGATAAATTCAGCCACTTCATCCATTGGATGAGCACATATATCAATGATTGTTTCTGTTAGCCCTCTTACTGACTTTTAAATAGGGGCTTTAACAAATAGGTAAAACACCACTTTAACTTGGTTAAGGATTCACGCCGGGTTCAACATTTTTGTTTCGCATGGAATTCGGGTATGACCTCCTGGATGGGAGATTCAAACGTTCTGATCGGTTTCTAATGGGTTTGTTCGTAGAACCGGAAACATCCAACGATTCCACATCGGTTTGGACCTACTTCCCAAAGGTAGGCGCTCATTAGCTTGTGGACTAATGAGGCTTAAGAATTTTCATTTGTCGAGAGGATGGGAGGTCGGACTCATCACACCTTTTTGAGGGGAATTATTTTCTACTCCGGGACTCTCTTTATAGATTTAAGTTATGTTCGTGAATCCTTATTACATTACCAAGTATAAAATGAGCTTTCCTTTAGTTTTAACAATCAATGATTAAATATGTAAGAAATTTAGAGAATCTTTTATATGTATTCGAGGTTCTTCATCAATAGAGAATCATCTATATCTATTTAGAGATTCTTGGTCAATGGTATCCTTCAAAACATTTATATAAAATTCTCTTGGTCATTTATGATGACCAGGATGGTTTTAAAGCCACTCAGTGGGGAACTTGAAGTTTATCATCATTCAGAAGGACATGAATTATTTCAGAGTTGGGATCGAACCCATAGATGGGCTACCTATGTATCCTATGTTTTGAAAAAGGAATCAGAACCCACGTATTTTGAATAAGGGAGTATGACGTTTATGATTGATGGCTCAAAGAAGGATGTCATAATTACTTTTACACTCTAAGCTCATGTGAGCCATGCTTGGTGTGAGAAACAAGAGGTATTGGTAAAAATTAGACAATTGTTCCATGAAAGATGCAATCATAAGAAATGGTTTGGGGATTATGTATGTATGACTGCCCAGACAGATTAAGGTTTAGGATTTACTTTTAGGAAGAAAATCCAGGAACATAGTCTATAAAGGTATATGTGCTTCATGGAGATTTGAATACTCTAACTTGGGACTTATTCTTGAAAAGGAAACCCAAATTAGGAGAGGATTGATAACTGGGTTTTACTCCTAAGAAGGAATCCCAGATTAAACGAAAATTTAGGACTGGTTAAAGATAAATTAAGGATCTTGGGGCTTACTCCTGAAAAGGAAGCCCAAGATTTATGACTGGGACTTATTCCTGAAAAGGAAGCCCAGTTTAAGGATTAAGGTTTGGGGCTTAATCTTGAGGAGGATGCCCATATTTTGAGATTGGGGCTTACTCCTAAGAAGGATTCCCAATATTAGAGGACTTGGGGCTTACTCTTAAGAAGGATGCCCATATTTATGACTGGGACTTATTCCTGAAAAGGAGACCCATGATAAAGATTTCTCTCATCTTAAAGGATGATGTTTAATGAATGAACTCTCCATATTTATTGACAAAAAGATATTTAAATCACTAGGTTTTGAGAGATATTTCACTGAATTCCTTTCAGATAAGGAATTCAAATCATGAAATCATGCCATAAATGGCTTTGAAGTGTGTCTTGAAGACTGAATCATGAAAAGGAAAGGTGTAATGGCTTAAGAGGGGTGAAATGGGAAAGAAAGGCACCCAAAAAGGAAGGGGCACGCAATTCTTGGAAGGCGCGGAAGTCTTAAGTGGGCGCGCAAGTATTGGTCGCGCAGGTATACCTGCGCGACATGTGGGGTACTTGCGCCATTTTCAACCAGCATTAGAATAATTGAGCGACTCTTTATTAAACCCTTTAGAATCCTCTTGAGGTTCTTCCAGAAAAAGGGACGCGCAAGTTCTATTGAAGGAATAAGGCGTCGCGCAAGTGTGGTCACTTCCCTTAAGGGCTGACCACTCAGGCGCTCAAGTGTTGATGACTTTCAATACTTAGGTATTCCTCCTTCTCTTTAGATCTTCTATTCTAGGTAAGAAATTACCTTAGAAGTGTTCTGGAAGCTTTGAGAAGAGACTTGGGCGTCGGGAGCTTCAATCCGAGTTTCTGGAAAAAAGAACCTCTCGAATGGGGGGCCCACATGGTCTATTTATAGGCAGGAGAAGACCCTGGGCGGTTACCGGGCTGTTATCACTTAGGGTGCACAAGTCACTTGCACGACTAGAAGGCGTCGCCCAAGTGGACTTGCACGACCACTAGGAAGTGCGCAAGTGTACTTGTGCGACCATGAGGGAACTTGCGCGACCTATGGGAAATGTTCTCCTTGTTCATCCCTTTGTCGATTTATGATGTTTCTTCAAAGGATAAATCAATTTGGACTAAGGTATTTCCCATTTTTAGTTATTAGACTCTGTGACTGAAAGGAGCGTCAACAGCATATGATCTCTCGTATATACAGCCTTCCGAGATCGTCCACACCGAAGGTCTCCTTGATTGGTAAGAAGTGAGATACCTTCGTGAGTCTATTCACAAAAACCCACACTGCGTCATTGCCTCGAGGTGACCTTGGTAACCCTTTCACGAAATCCATCGTGACATCATCCCATTTCCACTCTAGAATGGGAAACTACTATAACAGCTCTGCTGGCCTCTGGTGCTCTGCCTTCACCTGCTGATAGGTGGAACACCTCGTTACAAAACAAGCTATCTCTCTCTTCATACCCATCCACCAGTACTGACGTCTCAAGTGTCGGTACATCATGGTCACCCCGAGATGAACTGCCCATGATGAAGCATGAAACTCCCCCATCAGCTCCTCGCGTATATCCCCTGTAACCCATACATGTCCATGGAAACACAAAACCTCACCATCACCTATCGTCCATACGGGAGGAGGGTCCTCACCTGCCACCGACTCCCATAGAACTCGGCCTTCTGAAACCGATAGCTGTCTCATCCCCACTCTATCCAGGAGGGTAGATGTCATAGCTAATGTGGAAAGAAAAGTCTTCACCTGACTATCTTGCACCTCCAGATAAATCTTAGAGAAAAAATCCATGAGCTGCTACTCACCACTGGCCTCATGCACTTCCTGTATCTGAGTCTTCCTACTCAGTGCATCAACTACTGTATTACCTTTACCAGGTGTATATGAAAGCTCAAAATCGAAAGACTGTAGGTACTCGACCCACCTTCTTTACCTCAGATTCAAGTCATGCTGAGTAAAGATATAGTTGAGGCTTTTTTGGTCGGTGGAAACCACAAAATGCTCTCCCAATAGATAGTTTCTCCAACAGCGCAACACATGAACTACTGTATCCGACTCGAGATCATGTGTCGGGTAATTCTTATAATGTGGCCTCAACTGCCGAGACCTGTATGCAACGACTCAATTGCCTTGCATCAACACTGCTCCCAGCACAATCCCGGATGCATCACAGTAAACCGTATATCTCTTTCCCTGCTCTGGGAGTATCTGGATTGGTGCTGATGTCAACCTTCCCTTCAGGTCCTGAAAAGCTGTCTCACAGGCTTCTGACCAAACATACATCACACCCTTATTAGTCAGTCCCATCAACGGTGCTGCTAAGAGGGAGAAGTCCTGTATGAAGTGTCTATAGTAACCAGCCAGCCCTAAGAAACTCTGTATCTCAAACATGTTCTTAGGTTGCCTCTAGGAAACTACTGCTCTCACTTTCTCTGGGACTACTGCAACTCCTGCCTTTGAGATAATGTGACCTAGGAAGTGAATCTGGTCCATCCAAAAGTGGCACTTCGAGAGCTTAGCATATAGTCGATGCTCTCTCAGTGTACTCAATATGATCTCGAGATGGGTGGCATGGTCGTGTCAAGTGTTAGAGTACACCAAGATGTCGTCCACGAATACTACCTTAGAAGAATCAATATATGGATGGAACACACGATTCATCAGAGCCATGAAAACTGTTGGTGTGTTCGTTAGTCCGAACAGCATAACCGTATACTCATATAGACAATACCTACTCTTGAAAGTTGAGAGAGGTATTTCAGAAGGTCTAACGGGCATATGATGATATCTGGATCTCATGTCAATCTTCGAGAACCCTCGTGTTGCACGAAGCTGATCAAATAGATCATCTATCCTCGACAAGGGATATCAGTTCTTAACCATCAACTAATTCAGCTTCCGATAATCCACGCAAAGTATGAGGGTACCGTTCGCCTTTTTCGCAAAAGGACCGAAGAACCCCAAGGAGAAGTACTGGGTCGGATAAAGCCCTTTTCTTGTAACTCCTCTAACTGCCTCTTGAGCTCCTCCAACTCAGGAATGGACATACTATAACGAGGAATGGAGACTGGTTCTGCTCATGGCACAAGATAGATAGAGAAATCCACCTCACGCACCGGAGGTAGACCTGAAATGTTGTCCGGGAAGACATCCCTAAAACGATCGACAACTAGAGGGAAATCAGTCTAAAAAGTCCTCTGATCATCCAGATATACTTTCAATACCTAACTATGACTCCACCTCGCCCATGATGCTCTGGTTCATCTCGACTCGCCTGAACATCCCATTCGCCATTGTATAGAAACTCACCGCTCTCTGGTGACGTGAAACGCACCCTGCGACGATATCAGTCTACAAATGATATAAAGGGAACCAACCAGTCCATCCCAAGAAGGACATCATAGCTTGTCATCTCCAATTCATAGAGGTCCCGAAGGAAGTGACACCCTCCAACCACAATGGGGAACTCCTTGCACAGACGCACACCTATCATCCTAGTCCCAAACGGAGTGTCTAGCATCAAGATATCGGAAGAAGTAGAAAAACATAGCCCAAGGCCCTCCACAACAGGTATAGATATGAAACTATGTGTAGCACCCGCATCAAAAAGTACTGAAGACAAGACATAAGCTACTAGAATAATACCTCTGACTGTAGAAGGTCCGGGATCCTGCTCATGATGGGTATGTTGCACTACATATGCCTGCCCAGTGCTGCGGCCCTGCGACACAGCTTGGGTACCCTGAGCTGTCCCGCCCTATTTCCTCTGAGATCCTGGTGTCTGGCTACCACAAGCATGACCACCATCTCTGCCTACACGCCCTGACGTATTCTAGTTCCCTTACAGGTAAGAATCCACTGGTCCTACTCCCGCACGTGGAGTATGCATAGAACCCCTCTCACTAGCCACTGGTAGAAACGCCCTACAAAAGCGTTGAAGATAACCCATCTTGCCACAAGCTCGGCACTCCACTGGGTCTTGTGGACACTGCGGCCTCTTGTGCCCCTCTCTGACACACTGGTAGCACCTGATCAGGCCACCTAAAGAAGCTGCATGGCAGGTACTGCCACCCTGAGAGAATTCCATATGTCTCTTCCTCTTTCCATAGAAATATACCAGTAACTAGTGTTGAACCACCCTATCCCACACCACTAGATTCCTCTCAGAAATCAGCCCCTGTTTTAAAATAGCGTGTACTGAAGGTAACCTTAAAACATTCACCAGCACTCATATGTCACACGGAATTCCATCCTCAAAACGTCTGTCTCTCAACGTCTCATCACCCACCAGCGTGGGTGCAAAACGATGAAGCTCCAAAAAATGAGCAGAATCATTCATCACCGACATAGCACCTTGTTGTAGATTCATGAACTCTCAAGCTCTATATACCCTCAGTGTCTTGGGAAAGAAGAATTCATAGAAGAAGTCCTAAAAAACATCCCACGCCATGTCTCTGTGATGCTCTAACTGGGTGGTAACATACCACCACCTCTTGGATGAATCACGCAGCACGTAAGTCGCGAGCTGGACCCTCCTCCCTGGAGGCATCTCATGATGCTCAAAAATAGTCTACATCGATCCTAGCCAAGACTTCGCAGCCTATGGACCACCATCCCCTGAAAACGTAGGCGGATGCTGCTGCTGAAAGATACGTGTCAGCTCAGCCATTGATGTGGCAGACTACGGTGCTCCCTGAAAGGTCTCCATGAACCGCATAAAGCCTTCACAGAACTGTGCCTCCGCGCCTATGTCCGGTATAACAGCTGGTACCGCATCTGGCTCTACTGAGGGATCAACTTGTAGCCCATGGCCCACTATCTCCGGAGTATAATCGTCACTGCTCTCCAGGAGAACAACTCGCGGCCATCTCGGTGGCATGACACTACAAGGTCAAAAGCAAGCCTCAGATTCAAGATTTTTAAGACCGAAAGGAGAAGTAACTACAAAGGGAAAAAGAGGAAGAATGAATGCAAAAATAGAAAAACAAGACTACACGGTGTGTACAATGACAACATAGTGTGTACTTGACTTCCCTTCCTCTGATCGGGTCCTTCTACATGGCTAAGCCACACAGATTCCGTCAAACTAAACTAAACGGTGTATATAATATCTACACGGCATGTATGGTGTTATTTTCCAACTGTCAGTGACGTCTTTGACACAGCCGACTACTCGTCTTGACACTAAACGACATGTTACACCTGCACACGGCGTGTACACCACCCTGTTTCCTAGACACATGGCTAACTCCACCAGGTATGTCCTTGGACAATATTACACGGCGTGTCCTATAGGTACACGGTGTGTTCAGGGAGAGGTGACACTGGCCCATGTTGTTAGTTACACAATTGAGTCTCCAGGTCACACTACACGGCGTGGCTCTTATTGGAACGACATGTTCTATCAAGGAGTTCACCGACCCGTGTTGTTACCTACATGACCGGACACCGGGTCACACTACACGGCGTGTCCATTCGGCACACGGCGTGTTTTACCCAAGCCTTTCCCTACCCGGTGTCATCTCCCACACGATTTGTGACACGGGAAGAGACGATAGGGATGTACTAAAAAAGTTTATTTTTCTTCCCGAACAGAAGAACAAACACGGCGTGTATAAAAAGACTACACTACGTGTATATTGGGTTTCCAGATAGTATGCCTCAGAACATCCCCGGAACCCAGAAAATACTGAAACCAACACCTAAGTGTCAAATTCCAACCTGTGGGGTCCCATACTCACCACGAATCAATGTTTGACATCTTATATGTTTTATAACCAATAAACAGTCAATGATCCACCAAATTCCGGTAAATGGGGGACCATACTCCCCAAAAACCAAATTTTGGCATCCAATCAATAAACAAGCTCAAAAAAAATACCATATCACTGGGCAGGTATTTATCAAGTAGCTATCACAATAGCATGCTTTACTAGCACAAAAACTATCACAACAACATGCAAATTCTAATGCACCTACATGGAATGGAAAATATGCATGGCATGTGATTTCTAGCATGTGCCTATATGATGCATGAGACGACATACCCTCATCTCATCGGGTTGCAACTAAATAGAACCTATTGATAAAATATAAACTGCACAATCTCAAAGTGTGTCACCCAATGGTGAAAACATAAGAACTGTAAACTGAAAAATCAATAAAATTGCAATCACAAGGTAAATTGGCTTTTCCCTATACGCGGGTTAGCTCTGCCCGGGCACAGCTTATTACCAACTACCATTCATCCTATCCATGAATATGGCTCCAAATAGTAAGTCAAAGAAAAGAAATGCCTCTAATACCACTTTGTATCATCCCGGACCCGGGTGCCACGCAACGGCTGCCCTGAACCCGGTTCGCCATGTGACCTCAAGCACATTTCCCCAAAGGCCAGAGGATGCAGACTAGCAGCGAGGGCCCAGGTCTGATAGTGGGGACACTATGCCTTCATTTGTCAAATTGTATAACAGCAGAGTACAGAATAAACATACAACGATAGCAGAACCAGTAAACATACACAACGGAAATAACCAACTGCAGTGGATATAACCAACAATATTTAAGTGATGATGCTACATGTTTCAAGTTCTACGAAAACAACCAGAACATGTTATACATCAATACAGTACAAAAAATATAGAGTACATCAAACAAACAAAACAGCTGGCAGTGGCATCACGAGCCTAGGCTCGGTCACATGCCCTCCTACTCCTCAGCAACAGTCAAGTACCTATATAGGGACTCATTCCTCTATCTACACCTTCAAAAACGTAATCTATTTAGGCCAAAAAGCGTGACCCAAACAGGGTCTGAGAAATATATCTCAGTAGGCACCCACTAAAGGCTTGTGCCCAACTGCGTGTAAGCATGAAACAACAGTGTTCAATAGTAAAATATAATAAAGTAAGCAGTACTAAAAAGTAACTAACGTAACAATTCAATTTCAATTTTATTATTCATTTAATTTATTTATTTAGTAACAATCTTGTGGTCAACAGCACCAAACCCTCATGCCAACCAGAACCGTTCCCTCAGGCTAGAATAGTAAACTATGCCCTCAGGCTTGCCCTCAGGCCATACAGAATCCATCCCATAGGTATTTCCCTCAGGCGTAACAGAAACCACACCCTAAGGCTTAGGAAGTGTCACCCTCAGGCACAGAACTCAAGCCTTCTGGCACAAAAGGTTTCCCTCAGGCGAAATAGAACATCTCCTTCAGGCTAAAACAGTCATGCCCTCAGGCTAATCACAACAACGCCCTTAGGCAAAACAAGTAACCGGGCCATGAACAACATGTAAAAAGTAGTAAACAAGAACTTCCTCTTAAAAAAATTCTACGATTACTACATTAAATGCATACCCTCGGGTATCATGGCCAAACGACTAAATAGTGAAAAACACCCTTGGGGTGGTTCCGGATCCAAGAAACGATCCCAACCAGAATTTTATTATCTCAATTTAATCACCTATGCAATTCTATAAATTAAATATAGCAAAAGCCTCAGCCACACGACACCCCAACATAGGTTCGTTGCAAAAAAACACACAAAAACGCATGACAATTGGAAAATAAACACAAAGCCACCTACCTCATGCGCCAACAAACGTTAAACCCGAACGCCGACTCTAGAAATTCCCAAGAATGGCGTAGATCTGACGAAGAACAAAACCCATTCAAATGTAAATAACATTCCCTTGGGAAAGAATTGGTAAGAACGGTACCAGGAAAGGAGAGGGATTACCCGTGCAGTTCCAACGGGATCGTTCGAGGTGGAAACTCATTCCAGACAAACCCCCGACAGATCATCAACGGTTCGGCCATCCTCCTTGGATCCAAAATGGCTCAAATGCCTTCTCTGCCAAATGAGGAGGCTACTGCCTAGTTTAGGACGTAAAAAAAGTACACAGCGTGTACTTCTGAGTACACGAACTACACTTCTTTCATTTAACTGTTCATTTGGCGGCACCGCCACACTATTAAACCGTCGACATGGGTACACAGAATGTACTCTAAAGTACACGGCGTGTACTGTCACCCAGCTATCTGATGCCCCACCACCTTACTGTTTAGGCCTGCCGACTGAATACACAGTGTGTAAGGTACCACTACACGGCGTATATGCGGTTCATACACCCTTCATCGCCAACATGGCTACACGCCCCGTGTACTCATCCCCACACAGCCAGAAGTACACAGCGTGTGGAAAAAGTACACTGAGTGTAGTTCCAAAATTTAGGATTTTTCACCATTTTCCTTATTTTCTCTAAAATACATAAGGAAAAGGAATGAGAAGAAGCTCGTACCTCAAAAATAAGAACCGAGTTCTTACACCAACATAATTTACCTTTTCGTATTTACAATAATGCCGCTCCTCCTCCACTATAAAAGGTATTTCAAAAAAATTACATATAGCCACATACCAATATAAACATTTTAATTGGACCATGACTATTGGGCAAAATATATCCACAGTTAGTTGAAAATTGTGGCTTTATAATATATAAATTGACAGAGAAATTATATCATGTGGAAATAGCTCCTTACATAAATTTTATCCATTGCAAATCATCTCTCATCCACTTAATGACTCATCTCCTATCCATGAAACACATCTCCCTCTTCGCCGAATGATCAATTCTACCTCGACCGATATTCTTCAAATTCTTCACTCTGTTCATCCACCCCTCATACAATCCCCCCAATCCCCTTCATCACACTTTCCTCTCTTCCTCTGCCACCTTCATTGCACATTCCCCCTCTAATCAGTTCATTTTCATAACCGAGACATTCCTTGATTGGGATACATGTGATCCAACCCCAAAATGTTTTCTAAAGATTTCTATTTTTACTCCTTCATGAAAACTACTCTCGTTACAAATTCATACCTATATCCAGTAACCATTAAATGTTTTTCTATTTTCTACCATTTATTTTTTTCATTGAATATTTATTGCAGCATTCATTCTGTTTCGGGAGTTTGCAGTTTATAGGAGGAGTTCACAGGAGGAGATTTTTTTAAATTTTGAGATCTTATTTATTGACTAGTATTCTTTCAACTATTATTTATAGGTATTTCATGGTTTATAATTTTATTCCCATTTTGATTCTCATAATTAATCTGGTTTTATGGTATTCATGGATTAATATGTTTAATATTTTGTTATCTATTTACAATTCCATAATTATTATATTTATATTTACTATTCTGGAATTATTAATTTTTTTCTATGTGTTTTGGGTAATAGACTTTGTATTTCTGAAATTTACTGAATTTAGAAGTTGGTTATTTCAGTCAAAATTTACAAATGTTAGGATTTTTAATATGTAATGAACATTACATATCCAATTATTAAGATTTTATATAGACTATATTCATAAGAGACCCTTGTATATTATGTTATTAATTATATATATCAATTATTGAATTCTACACATTGATTTTTGTTGTTATGTATAATTTGATAAGAGAAGTTTAACTTTAAGTAATAAGAAATTACCTTTACATATTTAAGAAAATTACTTTTACATATTAAATTTTGTAATTTGATGTACTGTATGGATTTTGGATATTACTTTTATATATTGACTAGTTAAAAGGAAAATACTCTTATTTCATTATCAGAGGTTATCATTTGAGAATTATAGAAGATACGAAAAAATACATGTATTGGTATTCTAATAGATATGATTGAAGCTAGGTCCTAAAATTAATTTTCTAGCCTATTTGGAAACATAAATATGTTCATGTTCTTGATTATACACACCTTGAAGAGATATAGAAAAGAGTTACATCATGATAAGATCATCAATCCAAGAATAATTTTTTATTCGTGCAAGGTATATTATGTATCATTATTGAAGATCTATTATCTATCGTTTAAAATGACTGAAAACTATAATAAAATTTGAAAAAATAATATATTGAGTTGTTTTGAAGGATTTTTTTTCACATGATTACATATATTAGTTATATTTTTTAATTTATGATAATTATGGAAGACTTGAATGATGATATGGGTGATAATTATTATAGAGTTTATCTTTTGCGGCCAACTGATGATATTTTGGAAATCATTATGAGATCATTGCAAGATTTACAGAGAACAATATTGTAATATTAATTTATTATAATTATAAAACATTCATATAGAAATCGATATACATTCATTTCTTGAGACAAAATTATTGTTAAATCTTGAAATCATTTCATTACTCATTTCTATTACAAGAAATCCCATGATAAATTGTTGTATATATACTATGTGAATGTCCAAATCTACTTATAATACACTATTAATAATCTTCAACAACTTTAAATGGTTTACCTATTATATATTAATAATGTTGAATTTCCTTTGTTCTATAATGTTTTATCAAATCGTAGTCACTCAAGTCACACTTGGTTGTGCCTCCACTAAAAGTTAGTGTATTGATTATGATAACATATGAAAAATAATTCTTTGTAGGATATTCCTTATCCCTAAAAATGTAGGTGTTTGGGTTGTGAATTAATGTGTGAAAAAGGTAGATTGGTTTGTTTTGGTTGTTGGTTATGATAAAATAAGTTTATAAAGAGTTTTGAATATCTTTCACCATGATGCAATGTTATGCCCCACGATTAAAAATCAATAATGTAATGGCGTCCTTCAACACATTATGGTATATTGGATTCCTTAATCACACTATGGTATATGATATTCTTTATATTTTCAAAATGTTTCTAAATTTCAATAAATTACTGAAATTATAAAAAAACATCACAACTCATTGTGAATCTTTCCAATCACTTTTGGTAATTGTTTATTAACCTCTCTTAGATTTCATATAAATACTTTTTATAATAATAAATCCTCATTCTTGGAACTTATGTGTGACTATTCATGTTTTTTTATAATTTAAAACATTTATCAATTCCATAAACCCTAATTTTAATATTTTTTCTATGACTTTTTATAAACATGTTATTGATGATTACTTATTATATTACAAAACAATACATATCATGTTATTTCATCTTATAGATTATTTATTGAATGTATGTTTATATGCCTTAGAATGGATATATACTGGTTGTACAACATTAATCAGATCTATGATGAGTTTTATATGGTGTTAAAATATTTTTTAGACTTTGTATTGAAAAATAATTATGATAGTGGATTGATGCATGTATTTCATAAAATTATTACATGTCATGAATGATGGTTTATAAATTTGGATTTTCATATATTAATATTCATGCTTTCCCTAAATATTTTTCTCTGTTTTGGTGGGAAAATGTATAGTTGAGTTTGTGTAAATAGTGTAGCACATTAATGTGGAAGACTAATAAAGACAGAACTCAATATCACATACTAGAGAATGTGATGTGGCACATTCCTTTAATTCACTGGCTTCAAAAACTATTTTTTCTAGAACAAATGATTAGGCATATAAGATGACATGAAGAATATATAAATAAGGATAATGATGAAATAGTGCATCATGTACATGGGTTATATTAGAAGAAATTTTATAGGTTACATCTTGATTTTGAAGCTGACCCATGAACTGTTAGATTGGGATTATCATATGATGGTTTCAATCCATTTTTATAAATACATACTATACATAGTACTTGGCATGTTTTCATTTACTATCATAACTTTCCTTCGTGGATCCATATGAAAAAGATCTTTACTATCATGTGTATATGGATATCAAGAACCTTTTATCTAGGAAATTATATTGATATATACATAAATCCATAAATAGATGAGTTAAATTATCATTAGATTGTTGGGGGACTAGCATTTGATGCATTCATGAAGGGGTACTTTATGTTTTGTAAAGCGTTATTCTGGACGATAAATGATTTCTTGACTAATAGAATGATGTATAGTTGGAGTAATAAAGGTACATTACCTTGACCTCTTTTTATAAAAAATACACATTCATGAAAAATAATGTTTCAATGAACTTTTTTCTTTATATGGCATCAAAAAATTATACGATGGATCATCTATACAAAAAATATCAGAGATAGTTTGGTAATGCTATCGAGATTGAAGAGACACCTCAATTAATGTTAGGGAATGATATTGTTAATGAACATGATGATTTGAAATATTTTCTTCAGAAAAGTGAATAAAATATCAGAAAACAAAATCACAATAATTCGTAATCCAAAAACAATTGGAGAAAGAAAATCATATTCATTAAGCTATTGTATTGGTCTAAGAATTTATGCCATCATTTTTTAATGTATTTATTATCGAGAAAAATATTTGTGAGATGTTACATGATTCTACATTAAATGTTAAGAGAAAAAGAATAGATGATTTGTGGTCTTGTCATGATTTGATGGATTAGGGTATAAGAGAAAGACTTCATCATGAATTAATTGGTCAAAATAATTGGAAAGTCGCTTTTTCCTATTATTCAATGAAAAATGAAAAGAAGATAAAATTTATTCATCTCTTGGAAAGTTTTAATGTTCTAGATTGGTGTTCATATAATATTTAAAAAAGGTGAACAAAATTTTTTTGAAAATTAAATCACATAAAACCCATGATTACTAGGTCTTGTTTCATGAGTAGATTACCATTACCATTCCAAATTTACTTTCACATAATCTTAGAGTTTTTGTGACTAAGTTATGTCATTTCCATGGAGACCTTTTTTCCAAAATACTAAGTAAAATTATTGTTAAAAAATTGTATAGAGATGCATGAATTATTCATTACAGCATGGAGAAAAATTTCCCACCATCATTTTTAACATGTACTGTATATATGATTATATATCTTCCCACAGTTCTTTTTGGTGGTCTGGTTTCGAGTCGGAGGATGTATCTTATGGAAAGAATAATTTTTTACATTGAAATATTATGTGAGAAATAAATATCATCCCAAAGTCTCTATTTTGAAATGCTATTTATCACATAAATGTGTGGATTTCTATTCATCGTACTTGGATAACATCACTACGAGGTCTAATAGAATAATGAGAACTGAATTTGAGTAGTATGATTCCATTGATACTAAATTTCTTTTAATACCCAAACTGGGGGATATCTGGCACATACTCATTGTGTACATTAATTAGGGAAGTGTGGGAAATCGCTCATGATTTTGTACTATTCAATTGTGGTGTGCTTGATGATTATATCAAGTAAAATAATTATTATGAATAACTTTCAGTGTGTGATTTCTTCATATATTTTGACATTTTTAAAGATTCCATATCTGTACAGAACATTTATAAATTATAAAAAAGAGCCATCGCTCTCTAGCTATTAAGAGGAATGAACTGTTGCACAACCAATACTTTTATTATCGGTTAATATCAACGGTAATCAATTTAATTTTTTTTTCTCATAACATAATCACATGTATCTATTTAATTTTCAATGTTGGTAACTTTTAGGTTTTCACTCTACCAAAGAATAAATTATTATGAAAAATAAGAGAAATATCCTTAGGTACAAATGATGTGGTGCATGATTGTAAGGTAATGGTTTTAAATGGATTAAACTTATTTATAAATAGATTTTCAACACAAATGACAACACAACATGATGGTGTCACGATAAGTACAAAAACAATTCTTATGCAAGTGTATTAGACAGACAACTTTGATGAGAAAATATATCATATTATCATGTTGTTGAAGGAATAATTTTATTAGATTACTATGCACATGGTCATGTTGCAATGATGAAATATAACTGGTTTTATTCAATGACATGAAAAGGAATGCATGTTTATAACTATGGATTTAGTGTGATTAATATGAAGTGTCGCCTTCATACCAATGAACCTTATATTCTTGGATTACAAGATAGACATGTGTGTTATGTAAGAGACCTGTTATAATAATAATCTGTTGTTATTGTTTCTGTATTTCCTAGAAATTTTTTTACGAAGATGTTGTGGATGAACCAGCCAGTGTTTATTCGAAATTTTCATTTGATGACACAGATGATTCAATAGTTAGAACAGATTTTCATCCAGAAATTCCTATACTGCACACATAGTGTTGAAACATTTTCAAGTATTTTCCTAATATTATCACCATATTGAATGTGTTTTGTAACATTCACAAATGATTTCAAATTAATTAGTATATTTTATACCGTTTTTAAATAAAAAACTATTAATAGCATAAAAAATTTATGTTCAAGAACAAATCTTTTAATTCTTGAACATAGAAAAGTCTTGATATTTTATTAATATAAATATCACAAATGAAAATGTATCTCATTATTTTATGATGAAATTGTATTATTTTACATTTTTCATTATTTGTATTTATTTTAAAGTATTATTTTAAATTTCTTGGTAAATATTTTTGATTATGATGAAACTAGAAGAAGTAAAAGAATACATATAAATGAACATCTTATGTCTCATCTGGGATCTACTATAAGTACAATTTATGTTTGAATATTATGGTATTTCATTATACTTATCTTGTTATCATTCATTTTATTTTATCATATATGTTATATTATCATACATTTTTGAGGAGATGGAGATATTATGTCATTGAGACAAATAGTACGGGGGGGGGGGTACAACTATGATATATTCTATAGTTTAGAAAATAACTATGCCACATGAGTCAGTAGGTGGTCATCATCCCATTATGACACATTTATATTATCGATACCCACCGTTTATAGATCCCTTTCTTCATGAACCCATGTTGGAAGGTAATTCTCAAACTCCCACCCCTCCTTATTTTCCATTCCCACCATCCACTATATCGGGAACTGCACCCCAATATATCCCACTGCTATCTCCATATACATATCCACCCACATCTGTGCAGGGTTATCCATTTTGGTTTGTCCCTTCATCGGTACTCTAATAATCATATACTATATAGATTAATCATACTATAGATATCCCACCTACCATAGAGGCCACTCCCCCTCATCTAGATGCAGCACTTCAGGGCTTAGCAGACACCCATCCACTGGTATGTGTTTAAAAATTACTGTTAGGAATTAATGATAAATTCATATATATAGTTTTAATTTATTTTGTTATCATTATTAGCTCAAGCCTCTATCAGAATATGAGGCCTCACAAAAATGTGAGAAGTCTATAATCAATACACACCAATCATGGTTGAATACAATGAGTATAGTGATATAATTTTAAAAATGGTAAGGAATGTAAAAGATTTATATGAACACTTTATAAACACAACAATATCTTTCAAGTTAACCAATAAGATAGAGGGATTTTAGAGAAGAAATAAAGAACAATGTCTGGGTATATTTTTGTGTTAGTAAGGTTAATCACCATTTATACATATTAATTAATAATAAATTCATAAAAAAATATTTCATCCATTGAATATCTTATATAATTTTCCCAATGGAAAAAATGACAAGCATATATGGTTAATGGAGTTTGGTGAAATGTGGAGAGAGTACAATTTTGACATATATGTTAGTTTTAAAAAGTTATTTTGTATGGAGCTTGATGAAATAATGGTGATTCATAATTTCCCAATATCAAATTAAAAAGAGACGACCCACTATTAGAGGAGTCTAGTGTTTAAGGTATTTGTTAAATTTTTAAATATAATAATTTATTTATTTGAAAATGATTTTAAATGTATAAGTTAATTTTTTTATTTATGTTCATGAAATTATATACTTATTTTATATAGGTGAAATAATACATAAATAAAAGAAATAAGAGTGGAATGAAAAATGAATTTTTTCTTGGGCACACATCACTTTCAGATCACGAGAAAAAAAGGTAACTTATCATTTAAATTATTAATCTTGGTTTATTGTAATTTTTTAGACTTCAAATATTGATATTTTTATTTTTATCTTTATAAAAGGAATTGAATAGCAAGGTTCACATTCATTTCTCTACTTTGTTTTCTCCAAGAAGAAAAAAGAAATATGGTATTGTGACAAATACTGACTCGGAGAAGGTGATTGTATGTATATTTCAATTTATTTTATTTTGACGAAATGTAGTTCAATATATTAATTTTAAATTTTAATTTATAATATATATTAATAAATATAATTATTTGGAGTCATTTGCAGAAACAGAACCTGAAAATTTGGTCCTGAAAGATTTTCTACATCAGGTATTATTAGATGACCATCAGGGCACTATGCATTGTGTGTCCGGACTCAAACCATACCAGTGCTCGAGCGGAAACTACCCCATGCCTTACTCCATAGGCATATGGTTGGATACTAACTCCTAAGGCACAAGAAACTCAGGGAGGCCTTTGCCTAAGAAAATGTACACACACACATGCAGCCAACTCAATGCAAAAGTGTAGAGTAATAGAAAGAAAGGTATCACACTGCTATAAAAAGGGAGCCAACATAAATGCGTTGACATATAAATAGTAGAAGTACAAGAATAGTACAACTGAAAGGGAATGGTTCAAAGATACACACCCAACTAAAAAAGTGCCACAACCCAGCAACACGTGAAAATGTTAAGCAGCTATAAGTGTCCCACTCTTGAATCCCATGTTACAACCACCACACGTTGTCCAAGCACCCTGTATCCCTAGGCTACTATAATGTCACGATCAACCTGTCAGGTTTCTGAAAGCGCACACGAAATGTGGGAAAATACCAGGTAGGGGTGAGTATATGAATAATTAGTAGGATGCCCTGAGGGCTCGAGGGAGCATCAAGAGCAGTACCGAAGATTAGAGTAGTAAGAGATAAAAAGGTACAAGAAGAGTAATGGAAAAGAGTACAACTCCACCCAATAGTATATATGATCGCTCAAAGAAATCCAAATGAGAGTGTAACGGAATATCCATCTAATAGAAAACACTGGGTATATACCCATACATATACCCAAGGCATCCGGATGTACTCGTAACTCATACCCCTAGTCTAGAGACAAGTCACACAACCACATACCCATGCTATGGATCCATTTCTATGATTCCCTGAAGCACTCATCTAGGAGAACTCACTCCACATGTCTAATAGCTATGAAAATGCCCGACTGAGATGTATTGTTCACCGGGAAAGGTCACGAGAGATAGATACACTAATTCCATTAGAACACACTCTTGAGTTGGGGAAGATCATGATACATAGATGAGGATCACTGCCAGGGACTTGGTAGATATCACGACTCATCTAGATTCACCTTCTAGGTAGAGGATTGGCACCCATTGGGAATAGTCATGTCGATGCCTTAATCAACCTAGGGTCAAGAATGAATAGAGGATATCACTCTAGGCCTCTCAGAGAAATACATAACTCTATCTTAGAAATTCTTGCTCAAGGGATCATACTCCTGAAAAAGGAAATGATACCTAACCTCCAAGGGAACGAGAAAAACAATCACTAACCTAAACGAAACATTTCCATGATATGGTGGACACGATGATCAAGACATGTACAGAAAAGTACACGGTGTGTAGAGGTGTCACACATCGTGTCTTCTAACCCCAGGTACCACCCATGTACAGTGGCCCACGTTGTGGGGATTGTCATGTAAAACAAAATTACAAAGTGTGTAGAATGGATCACATTACATGACAAAGTATCTAGGGTATGCTCCATGAATGTTGGTCGTGTGCCCTTACATGGCCTCAACCCATGTATTCCAACCCATGAAATCGGAAAATGGGTGACTCACATTACTGGACTCGTCTGGCCGTGTGGTGGAGCACCGACTCCAAAGATAGGAAAACCATTTTAGGGGAAACGAACTCCCACTCATGAAGTGGGGAGACACACCTCCACCGGAGTAGAGGAGTGAGAAATACCTATGACCTAAGTCATCAAGGGAGTAGACATCCAAACACTCACTAAAAGAATACCCTAGTTCTGCTCCTCAGGATATCAACCATTACTCAACTGCTATGAAGTTTCTTTAAGGGAGTAACTCGAAGGACCTCTATGTCATAAGAGTTCCAACACGACAGATGGTGTGTAAATCGGATGCCCAGTCTGTAGGTTATAGGAATTTTAGTACTAAGGGATTGGTTGGATTCATGTTCAATCCAACCGGGTCGTGCTTCAAATGGAACCTGATAACCGAACAGGTTACACTGTTGTGATCCACAAGAAAAAAAACATGATTTGGCATACCCATTTATCCAAAACAAATAACTAGTGAAAAGTTTCATTTCAACATAACACGCGCGAACCGGGCCTTGTGGGGCCTGCACTTATACCTAGACTAAAAATATCCAAAATAGGTATCGAAACATCTTTCTTACATCCAGGGTCACAGCGTCATAGACGGTTCTCCATTCTCAGACTGTATGAGGGAAGTATGTTGGATACAAGAGCCGCGATAATAATAATATTATTATTATTGTGGGTTTTGTGGACCTGAGCCATGAACTAGAATATAATAGTCAACATTAGACTTAAATCGACCGTCTTAATGACAGGGTCATGTCGCTCTTGATGGAAAGTCAATCAATCGTCGTATGAAGGTGTTATAGTGTTTTGAAGATTTAATAATAATATTAAATCTGTTGACTCATGAGAAATTCAGGTAACCGATCTGAAAACTAGAAAAAAACATCAAATATAGGACTCGGAAGGGCTATCTCGTAGTCAGGGTTGCACTTTCACTGACAGTTCGTGAAACCGAAGTCACACAGATTAGTTTCGGACAAAACATGATTTTCCAAAAAATAATAATAATAAAATTATTATTTTATTATTATTTTTATTTAACATTAATATTTTTCTTTTACCCACAAGAAGAACCGACGCTCAACCTCCTATATGTGCAGCGCATTAGCCCCATGATTGACTCCTCTTTTAAATTATTTATTTTGTTTACATGATTTGAATTATTATCATAATGATGTTTTAAAAATTGAATAAATGATAAATCACTCACACACCTCTATTTCCATGCCTCCTCCTTCCCCCATGCTCAACTTGTGTGTGTCGTCCCCATATTGTGAGGCACCCCAACTCCATTCCCACTTCAATGTAATTATTAATAAAATTAATAATAATAACACACTTCATTAATGTTCTAAATTAAAACCACTAAATTAGTTTATCATGTATATTAGAATATTAAATTAAACTATTCCATTTAATTAATCAGACACTAAAATCCACCATTACCCTTATTATTTATTTGATATAATAATAATAAATCCTCAGTCCATTTTATCAAAGGGTCTCCATCATTATCATTAATAATAATTATTATTATTGACACTCTCCATGTTGACCTCGCTCCGCCGGACAACCCTACTAACATCGGCCAGGTCTTCCACACCACCCTGATATGTCAAGGCCACCTCACATGCCTCTAGAGCCGCATCGCCCATCATCCATGATCGCCTACTCACCCAACCAAACCACCACATTGAACCACCCAAACCCTCATCTGACCCATTCCATAAGATCCTTCCGTACGTGATTTCAGCTTTGATTTAATTACAAAAAAACATGAATGCATGTCTTTGATCCTCAGGTTGAGATATCCACATCCGTATGTCGTTCTCAACGAAGCATTGAGTTCTTGTCATGCTTAATTATTTTGCAATGAAGAACACATGAAAATACATAGAGAATGAATAAGGAAATATCATGGTATAAGTGAAGATTTATAGTTGCGTTTTTTTTTCCAATCATTTTTCAGAATCAAGAACATGGGGAATTAGAAATTAAATATTGATCATGAATCAATAATTTCAAATTCAAGATAAACAATATGAAAATTGATTCAATCAACTGTTTATCGATCCACAAATTAATTCATTTAATTCGCGTTCATCATGGAAATTCAATCAGGGTAAGAAATCCACAAAGTCAAATCCTACCTCAGGTTTGGATTGATCATTGGTGAAGTTCATGTTCAACAAGATCCATTCTATGTTGATGAGGATCAAACTTTCACAATGATGAGAAGATGATGTTGTGTTTTCCATGCTTTGATCCTCCTGGATCCAAGTCCTCATCGCCATTTGTAAATGGAGAGGATAGAAGAGGAGAGGTGGTGGAGTCGCTGGAAAAAGGGTTATCAGTCCAAGATCTCAAAACCATGAATTTATAAATTCCCATGAGGTTAAAAGAAAATTAATTAACTAATTAAATAAACAATTATTTAAATATTTAATTAATCTCCCACGATGGCGCATAAGGAAAACACCAAATGCCGACAAAGGTTATACCTTGTTTAGGGTAAAACCTTTGTTCTGAACTCATCGGTTGTATCAAAATTTTCATCTTATCCCCCATCCATTATTAATTCGGGTTTGTGATACTAAATGAATAACTTCATAATTTAATTTATACATTCAACACACCACCAATGAGAGAGGGGTCCGAACGTCCCGTGACGACTTATTTAATGTCCCACCTAGGGGAAAAAATATGTTACAGACCCAACCATGGTATCATATTTCTAATCTGATCAACCTTTTAAGAGTTATCACGTTTTCCATAGTTAATAATCTGTACGTAATATAAAAACACTTACTATTTTTATATAATTACTTCCGGGCACACCGAGCCTCATAATTTCATGTCGTCTCAGTTACGAACATTGGAAATATTCTTATAAATATTTCAAAGTTTTTTTAGTCCAAAATAGGGTTGCTACATTATTCCCTCCTTCATGAGTTTCATCCTCAAAAAGAAAATCCATTTAAACCACTCGGGATTCCAAGCGCACACTTATCTCTCCCGCTCTTAGGGAATCTTGTACGTTTCTTGTGCCGCCATTGAATGTCGACCAAAGGGTTGGTCCACCCGCATATATATTTATTGAGTTGACGACGTGTGTAGTAACACACATGTATCTCCACAGTTTCGACACGTATATGACGTTGTGTACCCACAACAACTATTTGGGGTGAGGCAAGACGGTATGAAACCTCGTCTTCTCCGTGCATAGAATCGAATGACCTGATAGAACATAAGATATAGTTTTCCTCCCTGAACAAACTTCTACATCCCAGTTCATAATTGGAATCACCTTTTATCACTGCAACAGGGTCTCGTGATTCCATCCTTTAGAATATCCAAATGGTGAAACACCTAAGGATATCTGGTCACCCTGGATTTCAAATTCAATGAATCACAACTAAGACACTCTTACACGATTGAGAAGCGATGGAGTCAACACCGTGTACTGATGAAAAGTTGTACCCTCTTGTTCCACCTGGGTTAGCTATAGGGAAGTTAAATATTCTAAATCCTCCAGCACTAGGAGAGCATGAGACTTCCTGCACTTCTCGTAAAGGGAATCTACTACACAACTTCACTTTGAGTGCACAAGTAAGGGGAAATATTCCAGTGCACTTCTATTGCACTGTATGGGCCACATATGACCAAATACCCATGTCTAATCATGATAGTATCTCGTACATTGAGATCTCGTCATCTGACGTACGCTAGCTCCAAAAGACATGTCAGCTCTTTTCTGATCACTACCACATTTAGTTGTATGGAATGACATGAAGATCTCTACTACTAGTCCCTACTCTAGTACCTAGTTATACGCGGGGATGCACAAGGAACTATGATAGCATAGATATCTCTATAGAGTCCCTGCTCATATGTCTGTTCTTGAAAACTACCATTATAGATCTTGTACAAAGTGTAGTGTGCAAGGTTTGTGATCCTAGTCACATACTCAGTCACTCTTAGCCCAGATGATCTCATGACGTCGAACATAGGACATGTAGAAGGGGTATAAATCCTCATGAAACTGCTGCTCCAAGGAAATGTTTGTCTGAAAAAACCACCATCTGATATACCAGTGTTCATAAAACCCTGAAGAGGCGGGCCACCGACTCTAGCCAAAGCTCTGCTGCCTGAGGTTATGGTTCACCATGGAACATCACTCATCTCTGATGCTGGAACTCATGAAATATGCCTGACCTGCGCACTTCCTCATCCTACTCTATTGGGGTTGTCTGTTTCCCAATAGGTTGGGATGCTCCCACCCGCCCACCTGGAGAATGGGGGCTCACAAGATGTCTATTGAACTGAAGTCTCGTTTCTCACTGAATCATCATTCCAAACTAGAGATAGTATCATGGCTGGCTATCATCAAATAGACATATTAAATGCTATCGAGGAGTACCGTAGTTGGATGAGCATATCTATATATAATCAATGATGGGGAGCTGACTCAAGGAGAATAGTTAAAAACTCTATCCTATATGATGCATGTAAGATTTTTCCCTACAACAGGTATGTCAGGTTTCCGAGTCGACAAGATGTTAATCAGGGTCCAAGTTAATAGATACATCGGCTGTCCATACCATCACAGGACTCCCTAGACCGAGTGACTCTCTTGAGACACTTCGAAAATGTTTCCCTAAACCCAACCAAGACTGTTTTAGGAAAATTCCAAACAAAGTCCCAAGGGTCGAACATCCTATTATACCACTGTTTCACTATCCGACCCATACCAGGACTCAAGCCGCAACTACCCCAAGCCCGCCTCCCTAGGCCAGGGGTTGGTGACTAGCACTGAAGGCATAAAAAAATCTGGGATACCCTGACCTTAGAAACTACACACACACACACACACATCCAACTCAATGAAAAAGTGCAGAGGAAAAGAAAGAAAGGTACAAAAATTCTATAAAAAGGAAACCAACATAAATGCATCGACATCTAATAAGTGCAAGTACAAGAAAAGTAAAACTGAAAGAGAAAGGGGAAAGGATACACACCCAACAAGAAAAGTCCCAAAACTGGGAAACATGTGAAAAGATAAAACATCTAGAAGAGTCCCTCTGTGAAATCCTAAGCTACAACCACTGCACGTGATCCAATCACCACGTTTTCCTAAGCTCTTATGACGTCACAATCAAACTATCTGTCATCTGCAAGGTCACACAAAATGCTGGAAAAGCCCAAGCAGGGGTGAGTATAAGAATAATCAGTAGGATTCCCCGATGGCTCAAGTCTTCATCAAGAGAGGTAATGAAGATGGGAGTAGTAAGAGAGAACAAGGTATAGTAAGAGTGAATGAAAAGAGTACAAATCCACACAATAGTAGATATGATCACTCAAAGAGACCCAAACGAGAGAGTAAGGGGATCTCCATCTCACAGCTTACACCAGGTATATGACCATATATATACCAAAGGCATCCATATATACTCATTACATAGACCTTTAGTCTAGATATAAGTCACACAACTACATACCCTTGCTATGGATCCATTTTGAAGATTCTATGAAGCAATTGTCAAGGAGAACTCACTCTATGTGTCTAATAGCTCTGAAAAGGTACATCCAATAATAATCGTTTTCATGGAAAGGTCACGATAGATAGATACACTCATTCTAATAGAACACATTCTTGAGTGGGGAAATATCACGATACACATATTAGGATCACTAACAGGTCCTTGGTAAATAACGCAACTCACCCGAATTCACCAGCTAGACATAAGATCGATGCCTTGTGGGAATAGTCCCGCCGATACCTATCTCTACCTAGGGTCAATAATGGATAGAGGATCTCGCTTTGGGCCTCTATAAGGGATACCTGACTCTATCTCAGAATTTCATGTTGAAGGGATCATAATCCTAAAAAATGAAATGATACCTGACCTCCAGGGGAACAAGAAAAAGGGGCACTAACCCAAATGAGACATGTCCAAGATATGATGGACAAGAAGATCAATCCATGTACAAAAAAGTACAATGAGTGTAGTGGTGTCGCATGCCATGTCTTTTGCACCCTGGTACATCCCATGTACAATGGCCTAGGTCATGAGGATTGTAATGTAAAATAAAACTACATGGTGTCTAGAAAAATCACACGCCGTGTTATTGTATCATGGGTGTAACACCCCAAGATTTTATAGTGTGTTATTTCTTCAAAATAATTCAATAACTTTCACTACACGCAACACCAAGTTCAATCGCACCATGACTTACCAAACAAGCCATTCAAAAGAGGTTATGAATAGTGTTAACTAAATTTTAATCTTTATATAATCCTTGTAATTTTAGAATCCATATTATGAGTTTCTTAGACATAATGTAAGAACAAATTCATTTTCAGTATTGCACTTTCAGCAACTTTTAACAGTGAAACCTTTTTAAATAAAATATTTTATACTTTTTGACTAAATGGGGACATCAAAAAATTTTAAAATGAAACATCCCAAGCTTCCACGGTACACTTTCCTTTGAATAATACAGTAGCGGGTGTTGTACGCAACTTCGAGTTCTAACACACACCACAACCAATCAAACTAGCCGTTATGAATAGTAATACATACCTTTTGAAATTATATATATTATATACTTCACAATGGACTTAATTTTTGGATTTGGAATATCGAATTTAGCCTAAGGTGAAATTTTGGTACTTTTCGGATAACTTTCATATTTTGATGAATAGTGAAAGTTACTAAATTTTAATTAAAAACAACTTTTTTAATCAAAATAATTAATAGTTATAAATTATGAATTTGAGTGGTTTTAAAGTATATTTATAATATATTTTTACCATTTAATATAATGTTGGTCATTGGACACAATTTTACAATTAAACCGAAAATAAACAAGTGTCAATCTTTTGATAGTTATTATTTCTGAAAAACACGCTTTTTGTTTTGACAATGGAAATTAATTTTAAATTAATTTCCGCCACTTCTGTGTTTTGAATTTAGAAAAATGGATTCCATATTTGTAATCAGGATTTACAAATTTTGTAAATAGGAAACTTTTATTTTTAGTCATTATGAATAATTACTATGGTAAATATTTTATTTACCATGGTTAAGGGTAAATCTGGTAAATAAGGGTTAAAAAATAATATTATAATAATACTAAATTACCCTAAAACGTGTCCTAGCCTTATTGGTTGATACAAGTTCGACCATAGGCATCTTTGGGTCGATTTTGAGACCCCATGGTGCCACTTGTAGGTGATAGGGACACTTTTTTTTAATTAAGTTAAAATGAATACAAAAATGACACAAGCATATATCTTTTAGCAAAACAATTTTTACATAGGGTTATATATGTTGGATTTTAGATTATAAATATTCATTAGAAATATAAAACGATTTACTACATAATTATATTTGATTTATAATTTTTAGACATTGAATAATTTAATTTATTTATGACACAATGATGATGTAGTGATTACTATAATAGTGAAAAATTAAAATAGTTGATATTATAAACACCCAAATAAATATAATATGAAACTTTTAATGAATTAAACTAATTTTCTAGGATAATATGATATATTAGGATTGATTTAATTGACTTTTTTCGAAGTAATCAATCTGTTATGAGTTTCACAAAAATCATCTATTGAATAGTGTCAAAATTGACATAAAAGAGTTCTTAAAACAAATATTATATTATTAATTGATATTAAATTCCTAAAAATCTACTGTTCGGCCAAGAGACTTATATCATGATATTTTCATCATTAATGGACCACTTGGGGGTCTCTTGGATGTATATAGTATGTTTATTAACCATATTATATAAAAATACAAAGAGACATTGTAAAAGTGAAACCAATTAACTTAGAGTTAATACTTAAAGATAAGGTTAATATAAGTACCCAAACCTGTCTAAATTCTATTGGTTGAGTTGTTTTACACCCATCCCCACCTTAACATTTAAATAATCAACTTTTGAGCCATTATAAACTGAATATGAATTTATTATAAATTAATATTTCTAGCTTTTCCAAAGGTTCCCCTCACCCCTCTTATAAAAGGGCACTCCTCATTCTCATTTCTACACACCTTCAAAGCCTTTTGGTTCAGATAAACACTACAAAAATACTCTCCCAACTTCCCTCACTACAACCTAGAGGCCTTAGTTTGATCCGAAAGCCAACCTAAGGAGCCCTTTTGATCAAATCAAAAGGAAGAACCCGAATAAGAGGTAACGCTTTCACCACCCTTTTCCAAGTTCATTTCTTCTTCCATTTCTTCTTCCTTTGTTGTTACCATTCTAAAATAATAACTCCAGTATCATATATATACTGTGATGTTATTATAAATATGGTACAACCATATTCAGTATTCTATCCACCCTTTGAATAACATGTCACCATGCGTGCGTACGTACGACTTACCGTCTCCACGTCGTGGTGTAATTGTTATTCAATATAATATTATTTTGATGGGTATAATAATGATATGCAACTCATGTAAATAATAAATATAACATGTTAATGATTCTGTATATATGATATACCATCCATTTATATATTATTTTAATATCAAAAGAATGATATTGTCGCTCGTGCGTACGTATGGACTACCGTCTCCACGAACGCGATGAGATTCATTCTCCATCATATCCATTCAAGTATAATTATCATTTGATGATTTAAAAAATGATGTTTAAGGTCTTGATATCATTCTGGATATGAATAATATACAACCTATCCTTTACATACATGTCTTACGTAACAAAACATACAAAATAAAACAAGTAAGTTAACACCCGAAACATCGATAATACTAAGATATTATTATCAAATCAATATTAAAAGATCATATATGATATCATATTAATGTATATGATTATTGTATAATTTAATAACAATTATTTCACCATTATACAGGAGGTTAACCTACCCCACCAAGGAAAAGTACAAGGTGAGGTATTTTCTTATCTCACTTTCAATTCCGTGAGATTTCCATTGTTCGCCACTAAATTATTGAAAGTGGTGTATTGTGTACTGCCATTTGATATGTATTATCATGATTCCCTTTATATTCATGTTATTCTGTAAATAATTTGGTGGTTATTAACTTTTGGCCATACGACTCAGTTGATTAACGTGGTAAGGGGTTTTCATCTCACTCCTTATTCACGTGAGATTCATGCCATATTGCCACCATTACCTTTTGTGTGGTGTATGTACTGCCCATAATTATATTCTTTGTGTAATAAACTTTAATTTATGTTTATTTACATATTCATTGTATGATACCTATTTCATGGGTTTTATGTTTCATAAGTTACCAAATTGGTAAGGGTTATTTCACAATCTCTTCATTATCCGAGGTTGTTTATATGTAATAATCTACTGGGATCTCTTTATCATCCACATACATGTTTTCATAAAACTGAATTTCAAAACATTTTTATTATTTAAAATAATATGGGTTAAAGACATTTATACCCTTGTTTGACTTTTTATAAGAGGTTTATAAAGGAATCTTTCTGTCGTTTTCCAAACAAGGTGCTTTTTAACCTTTTCGAC
Organism: Viscum album; assembly: GCA_963277665.1. Taxonomy (NCBI): domain Eukaryota; kingdom Viridiplantae; phylum Streptophyta; class Magnoliopsida; order Santalales; family Viscaceae; genus Viscum; species Viscum album. The sequence goes on along the minus strand of OY728155.1, from coordinate 1,134,577,012 downwards.
AAAATTAAGGTAAGAATGTTTTTTTTACTCATACGGCGGGTGCGGCTATTTTCCACCGTTATAAAACCATCGAAGCTTCCCTTACAAGATAATAAGAATATTTTCAAAAAAAATGTTTTATTTCATAAATATAATACTCTTAAATGATTTCAAAATAGAAAGAGATGTTTTTCTAAAATAGTCTTTATTTCATCTATGGCAACATCCTTTGATTGATTTTAAGCTTATTTGAAGTTGATTTATTATGATACAAAACATCCATATTTTATTGAAGGTTTTGTGATATTTTTGACTGTGGATGAGTTATTCTTATGTCACTCATGGTTTTTGTTTAGAGTATTGACATTTCATAAGTTATTTGTAATCTGAATGTTTATGTTATATTTTAACCTTTCATTCAGATGAATGTGTTAGGCAAGTATGTTCCGGGTTGGGGACCGGTAAAAGTAAGCCCTCCGGTTTGGTCTCCGGTTATTATAGGAACTCCGGTTTGGTCTCCGGTTATTAGAGGAACTCTGGGTTGGTGTCCGGTTATTAGAGGCACTCTGGGTTGGTGTCCGGTTATTAGAGGCACTCTGGGTTGGGTTCCGGTTACAGTTAGCCCCTAGGTCTTGGGACGAGGCCTTGAAAAAGAAATTAAAGTTCAGCATTATGCATTCCAACATTATGAAAGTGGTTAGTGATTTTGAATGTGATTATTCGATTAGTAGAATATCCATGTGAATGAGTAAATGGAATTATTTCATTTTATTTATGCCATACAGTGTTGAAAGTTAAAGTTTGAAATGCTTTTGTTTTAGTTATACATTGCCTTAAATGTTTATTCTTATTTATGAATGTTTCCGCTATATTGTTATCCTTACTGGGCATTTGAGATCACCCCTTTTCTATGTTTTATTTTTCCCAGGATGTGAAGAAGTAAGTTATGAATGACCTGCAGGGATATTATGAGGGGATAATAGTGTGGACTGTGGAGACATTATGTTGTTGTAGTAGTTTTTCATTTTATGATGTAATGTAAAACTTATGAATATATCTAGTGTTTCTAAGGCTACTAAACCAATCGGTCTTTCGATATTTTATCTTTCTTGTGATCATGCCAATGTTATGTAATAATGCACCGACTCTGGGTAACTAGGGTCGTGGCGTTACAGTTGGTATCAGAGGAATTTTAGTACAAACCTTGGAAGCTAGATTTAGATAAACTCTGATTAGAGCACGTAGACCTAAGATGAACTTTGAGGATTAATATAGAATAACTTCCTAGAATTTTGGTATTGTAGAGATTTTGTGAGTTTTCCGAGCAATAAATCCCTGTCTGGATACGAGCAGGTAGAGGCGGCTCTGGCACAGAGGTACCTAGGGGTAAAACCCGAAAACACCGCTTTGAGCTAGACTCGAACGGGAACTGGTGCACGACAACGGGCCTTACTGCACTCTTGGTTACGACACTCCCGAGGGATATGCTTAGGATAACTCTCATTTTCTTTACAAATCATTATGAAGGGTTTATGAGTATATACTTCCTCAAAGGAGACATTTTTATGATTATGGATTATATCCATAAACTATTTAATTTATGTTATGTGTTTGAGATTAGGTATTGTTATTCATAAACTAATCTAATGTATGCCATTGTTTAGAAACGGCTCCCAGTAGAAGGAATGAGAACTCTATCAATGCACATGATACAAAGAGAAAGAAGGATCATATATTTTATGGTCTTAAGCCAGAATTTACAAGTGAAATAGTCTCGCATGTATTATCATCATATGAAGAAATAATATCATGTGTTGATAAGATAAGTAAAGAGTTTACTGAGTCCTATGACTTTGAAGGGAAGCAAGATAAGAAAAGAATGGAAGAGAGAAAGATGGATAAAGGGAAGAGGGAAAAAAAGAACTTACCCATATGTGGTAACTGTGGAAAGAAACACCCTGGAACTTGCCTGAAAGGAATGGGAGTTTGTAATAAGTGTGGAGGAAAAGGGCACAAAGTACGTGACTACAAGGGTTAGAAAATGGTTTCAAATGTACAATGCTTCATTTGAAAGGAGTTTGGACACTACGCGAACCTATGTCCCAGTCATCAGACTATGCCGCAAATGATGCTATTGGATAATAATCAAGTTATGATACTACCACAGATGAAGAGGAATGATTAGAGTTCTTATGTTGATTATGTCAATTGAGTGTTGTATCAACAATGTACTTGTTATAATAATTATGGAGTATATAAGGATTGTACTACAATACTATTTCATTAAGGACTTGAGATTGTGTGAAACAAAGAAAAGTGACTCAATAGAAGGTTAAATTTTTGGAAAATATATGGTTGAGAGAAAGATAAACCATAATATGGTTCTGATACCGAGGTAGTGACTTTAGAATAATACATGATTGATTTGGATAAATTGTATTGGATATTCTTGACTACCTTGAAGCTGATTAATGATTTGTATATTCCATCATTGTTGGGGTTTAAAACATTTTTGGATTGATGAATTATATCTATCATTCTATATGGAATAAGGGGGAATGAATGTAATCAATAAGGATTATGGTAAATCAGGATGTTTCAGTGTTTTAAAAGAATACATGATGAAGGTATTAATATTCTATTGCAGGGTAAAAAGGATCTACATTATGTTTAACTTCCTTATAAATGTTGGACTATGAGTTTGGACAGAAGTATTTTGGATAAATTCTAAGTTTGAGATTAATTTTGGATTTCCATAAAAAGACAACCCGGAGGTCGGGCGGAAACCCGTCGTGACCGGAAAGGCCGCGAGACTTAAACCCGCAACTGAAGGGCGACAAGGGTGTATCACCTACCAATGGCCCACGAGATGTCCTGGATTAAATAATGTAGTTTTTATTAAAAGATCTTGTAGATGAATTATAAATTCTTTTATTTTGGAACCCTATACGAATAGTGTAAATAGAAATTTTTTTACGTTCTATTATCTTTTAGAGTGAAAGATGAGTTTGTGGTAGAAATTTAATAATGGATAAAACTCTAATTATAAAGTAATTATATCTCCTTATGATCTTATCCAATCTCATAAATAAATTACTCAACATTAATAAAAGGAACATAGAACAAAAATGTTGTCCTAGATGGTACCTTAAATCATCACTAATTCATGGATTTGGGATTGTTGTCCTTTTCATAGCCATGTTCTCTACCACTCTCCATCAGATAATTGATGGTTAGATTTCTCTTCCATATCCATATTTTTCCTACATGGAAGCCTAGTATGTGTTATTTTTGGTAATCTTCATACTTTCCACTCTTTATTTTAAATAGAGGCCTCGTTAATTCATTTTTCGATGTGGGATTTCAACTAAGATATTTTGAAACGTCAAAAATGTGTTATCCTAATACCCTATGTTTTGTTGAACCGATGGTATTTCAAATCATCATAGATTGATGAATTTAAGGACCTAAATTATACACTTGTTTGTGATTGATGATCTCAATCACTACCTATAAATATTTACATTTTTCCTCCAATTATATGTTTCTAATTGCCACCAATGTTCTCCTAATCGAGACCATAATTTGGTGGTGACCCTTTCATTTCTCTTTTCCTCATATTAATACTAAATTTTAGTAACCTAATTTCCAATGTGGGTTTTCCCACAAGGATATTTTCTATTTTCATCCTTTTATTTTCGAAGAACAATTTCAAATTAAGAGGACGCAATTTATTGAAGGAGGGGAGAATGTAACACCCCAAGATTTTATAGTGTGTTATTTCTTCAAAATAATTCAATAACTTTCACTACACGCAACACCAAGTTCAATCGCACCATGACTTACCAAACAAGCCATTCAAAAGATGTTATGAATAGTGTTAACTAAATTTTAAACTTTATATAATCCTTGTAATTTTAGAATCCATATTGTGAGTTTCTTAGACATAATGTAAGAACAAATTCATTTTCAGTATTGCACTTTCACCAACTTTTAATAGTGAAACCTTTTTAAATACAATATTTTAAACTTTTTGACTAAATGGGGACATCAAAAAAATTTAAAATGAAACATCCCAAGCTTCCACGGTACACTTTCCTTTGAATAATACAGTAGCGTGTGTTGTACGCAACTTCAAGTTCTAACACACACCACAACCAATCAAACTAGCCGTTATGAATAGTAATACCTACCTTTTGAAATTATATATATTTTATATTTCACAATTAACTTCATTTTTGGATTTGGAATATCGAATTTAACCTAAGGTGAAATTTTGGTACTTTTCGGATAACTTTCATATTTTGATGAATAGTGAAAGTTACTAAATTTTAATTAAAAACAACTTTTTTAATCAAAATAATTAATAGTGAAAAATTATGAATTTGAGTGGTTTTAAAGTATATTTAGAATATATTTTTACCATTTAATATAATGTTGTTCATTGGACACAATTTTACAATTAAACCGAACATAAACAAGTGTCAATCTTTTGATAGTTATTATCTTTTAAAAACACGCTTTTTGTTTTGACAACGGGAATTAATTTTAAATTAATTTCCGCCAATTCTGTGTTTTGAATTTAGAAAAATGGATTCCATATTTGGAATCAATATGTCCAAATTGTGTAAATAGGTAACTTTTATTTTTAGACATTTTGAATAATTACTGTGGTAAATATTTTATTTACCATGGTTAAGGGTAAATCTGGTAAATAAGGGTTACAAATAATATTATAATAATACTAAATTAAACTAAAACGTGTCCTAGCCTTATTGGTTGATACAATTTCGACCATAGGCATCTTTGGGTCGATTTTGGGACCCCATGGTGCCACTTGTAGGTGATAGGGACACTTTTTTTTAATTAAGTTAAAATGAATAAAAAAATGACACAAGAATATATCTTTTAGAAAAACAATTTTTACATAAGGGTATATATGTTGGATTTTAGATTATAAATATTCATTAGAAAGATAAAAATATTTCATACATAATGATATTTGATTTATAATTTTTAGACATTGAATAATTTAATTTATTTATGACACAATGATGATGTAGTGATTACTATAATAGTGAAAAATTAAAATAGTTGATATTATAAATACCCAAATAAATAAAATATGAAACTTTTAATGAATTAAACTAATTTTCTAGGATAATATGATATATTAGGATTGATTTAATTGACTTTTTTCTAAGTAATCAATCTGTTATGAGTTTCACAAAAATCAACTATTGAATAGTGTCAAAATTGACATAAAAGAGTTCTTAAAACAAATATTATATTATTAATTGATATTAAATTCCTAAAAATATAATGTTCGGCGAAGAGACTTATATCATGATATTTTCATCATTAATGTACCACTTGGGGGTCTCTTGGATGTATATAGTAATTTTATTAACCAGATTATATAAAAATACAAAGAGACATTGTAAAAGTGAAACTAATTAACTTAGAGTTAATACTTAAAGATAAGGTTAATATAAGTACCCAAACCTGTCTAAATTCTATTGTTTGAGTAGTTTTAGACCCATCCCTACCTTAACATTTAAATAATCAACTTTTGAGTCATTATAAACCGAATATGAATTTATTATAAATTAATATTTCTAGCTTTTACAAAGGAGCCCCTCACCCCTCTTATAAAAGGGAACTCCTCATTCTCATTTCTACTCACCTTAAAAGCCTTTTGGTTCGGCTAAACTCTGCCCAAATACTCTCCCAACTTCCCTCACTACAACCTAGAGTCCTTAGTTTTATCAGAAAGCCAACTTAAGGAGCCCTTTTGATCAAATCAAAAGGAAGAACCCGAAGAAGAGGCAATGATTTCACCACCCTTTTCCAAGTTCCTTTCTTCTTCCACTTCTTCTTCCTTTGTTGTTACCATTATAAAATAATAACTCCAGTGTCATATATATACTGTGATGTTATTATAAATATGGTACAACCATATTCAGTATTCTATCTACCCTTTGAATAACATGTCACCATACGTGCGTACGTACGGCTTACCGTCTCCACGTCGTGGTGTAATTGTTATTCAATATAATATTATTTGGATGGGTATAATAATGATGTGTAACTCATGTAAATAATAAATATAACATGTTAATGATTCTGTATATATGATATACCATCCATTTATATATTATTTTAATATCAAAAGAATGATATTGTCGCTCGTGCGTACGTACGGACTACCGTCTCCACGAACGTGATGAGATTCATTCTCCATTGTATCCATTCAAGTATAATTATCATTTGATGATTTAAAAAATGATGTTTAAGGACTTGATATCATTATGGATATGAATAATATACAACCTATCCTTTACATACATGTCTTACATAACAAAACATACAAAAGAAAACAAGTAAGTTAACACCCGAAACAACGATAATACTAAGATATTATTATCAAATCAATATTAAAAGATCATATATGATATCATATTAATGTATATGATTCTTATATAATTTAATAAAAATTATTTCACCATTATACAGGAGGATAACCTACCCCAACCAAGGAAATGTACAAGGTAAGGGATTTTCTTATCTCACTTTCAATTCCGTGAGATTTCCATTGTTCGCCACTAAATTATTGAAAGTGGTGTATTGTGTACTGCCATTTGATATATATTATCATGATTCTATTTATATTCATGTTATTCTGTAAATCATTTGGTGGTTATTAACTTTTTTCCATACGACTCAGTTGATTAACGTGGTAAGGGGTTTCATCTCACCCCTTATTCCGGTGAGATTCATGCCATATTGCCACCATTACCTTTTGTGTGGTGTATGTACTGCCCATAGTTATATTCTTTGTGTAATACACTTTATTTTATGTGTATTTACATATTCATTGTATGATACCTATTTCATGGGTTGTATGTTTCATAAGTTACCAAATTGGTAAGGGTTATTTCACAATCTCTTCATTATCCGAGGTTGTTTATATGTAATAATCTACTGGGATCTCTTTATCATCCACATACATGTTTTCTTAAAAATGTATTTCAAAACATTTTTATTATTTACAATAATATGTGTTAAAGACATTTATACCCTTGTTTGACTTTTTATAAGAGGTTTATAAATGAATCTTTCCGTCGTTTTCCAAACAAGGTGCTTTTTAACCTTTTCGACAAAATTAAGATAAGAATGTTTTTTTTACTTATACGGCGGGTGCGGCTATTTTCCGCCGTTATAAAATCATCGAAGCTTCCCTTACAAGATAATAAGAATATTTTAAATAAAATGTTTTATTTCATAAATATAAGACTCTTAAATGATTTCAAAATAGAAAGATATATTTTTCTAAAATAGTATTTATTTCATCTATGTGAACATCCTTTGATTGATTTTAAGATTATTTGAAGTTGATTTATTATGATACAAAACATCCATATTTTATTGAAGGTTTTGTGATATTTTTGACTGTGGATAAGTTATTCTTATGTCACTCATGGTTTTTGTTTAGAGTATTGACATTTCATAAGTTATTTTTAATCTGAATGTTTATGTTATATTTTAACCTTTCATTCAGATGAATGTTTTAGACAAGTATGTTCCGGGTTGGGGACCGGTAAAAGTAAGCCCTCCGGTTTGGTCTCCGGTTATTAGAGGAACTCCGGTTTGGTCTCCGGTTATTAGAGGAACTCTGGGTTGGTGTCCAGTTATTAGAGGCACTCCGGGTTGTTGTCCGGTTATTAGAGGTACTCTGGGTTGGGTTCCGGTTACAGTTATCCCCTAGGTCTTGGGACGAGGCCTTGAAAAAGAAATTAAAGTTCATCATTATGCATTCCAACATTATGAAAGTGGTTAGTGATTTTTCATGTGGTTATTCTATTATTAGAATATCCATGTGAATGATTAAATGGAATTATTTCATTTTATTTATGCCATACAATATTGAAAGTTAAAGTTTGAAAGGCTTTTGTTTTAGTTATACATTGCCTTAAATGTTTATTCTTATTTATGAAAGTTTCCACTATATTGTAATCCTTACTGGGCATTTGAGCCCACCCCTTTTCTATGTTTTATTTTTCCCAGGATGTGAAGAAGTACGTTATGAATGACCTGCTGGGATATTATGAGGGGATAATAGTGTGGACTGTGGAGACATTATGTTGTTGTAGTAGTTTTTCATTTTATGATGTAATGTAAAACTTATGAATATATATAGTGTTTCCAAGGCTACTAAACCAATCGGTCTTTCGATATTTGATCTTTCTTGTGATCATGCCAATGTTATGTAATAATGCACCGACTCTGGGTAACTAAGGTCGGGGCGTTACAATGGGTCCACTCCATGTATGCTGTCTATGTGCCCATATGTGGCCTCAAACAATTTTTCCAACCCGTGTTATCTGCACACGAGCGACTCCTGTTACTGGCCTCGTCTGGCCGTGTGGTGGAGCACCAAATCCAAAGATGGGAAAACCATTTTATGGGAAAACGAACCTGTACTCATAACGTGAGGAGTCCCATCTCCACTGGAGTAGAGGAGTGAGGAATACCGGTTCTTTTACTCATCGAGGGAGTAGACACACTAACTATCACTAAAATAGCACCCTAATTTTTCTCCTTAGGATATCACCCATACCTCAACCGCTATGAAGTTTCACAAGGGATTCACTCGAAGGACCGCTAAGTCATAAGGGTTCTAACATGATATACAATGTCCAAATCGGACGCACAGTCCGTAGGTTATAGAAATTTTAGTACCAAGGGCTCAGTTGGATTCTTGTTCAATCCAACCTGGTCATGCTTCAAATGGCACCGAATAACCTAATGGGTCATACCATTGGAATCCACATGAAAAAACACACGATATGGACATCCCATTTTTCTAAAATGGATACCCGGTGAAAAAGTTTCATTCCACCACAACAAGCGCGAACCAGGCCTCCTGGGGCCCACACTTTGACCTTGACTTAAAATATCCAAAATTTCTCTCAAGACAACCATTTTAATTCCATGGTCATAGTGTCACAGATGGTTTTTCATTCTGATACCATATATGAAAGGCATGTTAGATACACGATCCCGTATTATTATTATTATTATTATTATTACTATTATTATTATTATTATTATTATTATTATTATGTGTTTCATTGACCTGAGGCACGAACCAGTATTTAATATTGAACATTAGACTTAAATCGACTATCTTAAAGACAGGGTCTTGTCGCTGCTGATGGCAAGCCAATCAAATGTCGCACGCAGGAGTTAGGGTGGGTTGAATATTTAATAATAATATTAAATCTATTAATCCATGATCGTTTCAGCTACCCTATCAGAAAACCTGGAAAATACATCCAAAATTGGACTTGGAATGTCCTACTTGGAGTCAGGTCGCACTGCCACTGACAGTTGGTGAAACCGATGTCACACGAATATGTTACAGATGAAACACTGTTTTCCAAAAAATAATAATAATAACATTATTATATTATTATTTTTAATATTATTTAACATTTATTTTTTTTATTCCCCTCAAGAGGAACCCACCCACAACCTCGTATATGTACAGTGCATTAGCCCCATTATTGACTCATCTTTTAACTTATTTATTTTATTTTAACATGATTGGAATTATTATCATAATGATTATTAAAATTGAATAATTGATAAATCACTCACACACCCCTATTTCCATGCCTCCTCCTTCCCCCATACGCTGCTTGTGCATGTCATCTCCTTCTCATGAGGTACCCCAACTCCATTCTCAATTCAATGTTATTATTATTAATACTAATAATAATAACACTCATCATTAATGTTTTAAATTAATCCCATTAAATTAGTTATCATGGATATTCTCATATAAAAGTAAATCATTCCATTTAATTAATCACACACTAAAATCCACAATTACCCTTGTTATATTATATAATAATAATAAATCCTCCTTCAATTTTATCAATGGGTCCCCATCATTACTATTAATAATAATTATTATTATTGATGCTCAATGTGTTGACCTCGCTTCACCAGACCATCCTACTCATGCCAGCCCAGTCTTCCACACTGCCCGAACTGTCAGAGCCACCTCGCATGCCATCAGAGCCACCTCGCCCAGCCGCCACAGTCTCTTGCTCACACATCCAAACTGCCGTCTTGAACCGCTATAACCCTCGTCTGACCCATGCCACGAGATCCATCTGTGTGCCATTCTGTATTCGATTTAAATCGAAAAAAAGACAAATGTGGGTCTGTGATCCTCAGGTCGAGATTTTTGAATTAGTTTGTCGCTCTCAACGAAGCATTGATTTCTTAGTGCACTTAATAATTTTGTGATGTTGAACACGCGAAGAATGATATGTGAATGAATAAGGGAAGATTATGTTCTAAGTGTGGATCGATAGCTGGTTTTCTTGGGCAATCATTTTTGAGAATCAAGAACATGAGGAATTGGAAATTAAACATTTATCATCAATGGAGAATTTCAATTTCTAGATAAATAAGAAGAAAATTGATTCAATAAATTTTTTATCGATCCATGAATTAATTCATTTAATTCACGTTCATCATGGAAATTCAACTAGGGTAAGCAATCCACAAAGATAAATCCTACCTCAATTTTGGATTGATCGTTAGAGAACATCACGTTCATGAAGATCCATTCAGTGTTGAAGAGGATCAAACATTCAAAATGATGAGAATAATATGTTGTGTTTTTCATGCTTCAATCTTCCTAGATTGAAGGCTTCATCATCGTTCGTCAATGGAGAGGATATAAGAGGAGAGGTGGAGGAGTCATTGACAAAAGGGTTATGAGTACAATATCTCATAACCGTGAATTTATAACCTCCCATCAGGTTAAAATAAATTAATTAAATAATTAAATAAAAAATTATTTAATTATTTAATTTTTCTCCCATGATGGCGCATATGTCTAACACCCGACGCCAACAAATGTTATACCTTGAATAGGGTAAAACCTATGTTTTGAACTCATCGGTGGTCTTAGATTTTTCATATGATCCCTTATCCATTAGGTATTTGGGTTCGTGATACTAAATGAATAAATTAATAATTGAATATATACATTTGACACACCGCCAACAAGTGAGGGGTCCGAACATCCCTCGCCAACTTATTTTATATCATGCCTAGCAGAAACACTACATTCTAGACCCAATTGTGGTATTAGATTTTTGATATGATCAACTGGTTAATAAATTTACCATTTTATTTAGTTAACCATTTGTGTATAATATAAAAACACTAAATATTTTTATAAAATTAATTCCGAGAACACCGGGCCTCAGAATTGCACTTCGTCTCAGCACCCAGATTTGGAAATATTCTTATAAATATTTCAAAGTCTTATTAGGCCAATAACCATATATCTACATTATCAAACTAGGAAGAAGATTATACCATCTCGATACTGGTCTTATGAAAATGTTTCTCTGAGTACCAGTTCTGGTTTGGTCATAGTGGGATAATTGAATGTTGCAATCAACGAAGAAACTCAAAAGTCCGAAAAGGCGACAACTAAAAATATGATAAAGGTTACGCATTCACATTCTTATTCTCTTACACTAGATGTATCTCCTACAGTTGATTCCTATTTATGCCGATGCATTTTTCTTATGTAGATTCTTCTACTGGTTCTAGATCCAGAGCACGACCCAATGCCAGTGCTGGTACCGATGTCGATGCCGATGATAATGCTGGTGGTGTGATAGGTGGTGACGGTGCTTCTATAGGAGGCATGGATGGTGGTTATCATAATTATAATGATACTAATATTGAGAATCACTATTGATGTATGTTTTATTTTTTGGATGTCAGTAAATGGAATTTTATTATATAGTTATGTTTGATTATTGTAATGTTGAATTTAATGGTGGCGTTTCTGTCTATTTCAACATATATTGAATTATCGTATTATGATGTATATTTGTTTCTATCGAAGTTAACATTTATTATTATTATATTAAATTTTATCTTCCTCCAATGTGACCACCGTACCTCCTCATCAATGCTGCTTCAAGGTGGACCCTACCTCCTCTAGTGTACCTTTGACAGTATGATATCCATTTTTTCATTTTCTACCGATTCATTTCTCTTTTGACTGTTAGTTAATCCCCCTCATTGGATTATATTATTAATTTATTCATTATGTGAACCCATTATAGTGGATGATAGGGAACATGAAACTCAAGTTACTAATCCAGAACAACATCAAAATGTTTGATCCTGCATTTCATTCCATTTTATTTTCATTATACAATTTCAAGTGGTGTTTTTGGATTTGGGTATCTTTATTGTTTGAATCATATTAATCTATTATAAACAACATTCAGTGGAAAGGGGGTGCAATGCTGTGCAAAATATATAGCCTAAATAATTTTCATGAATGCATGTTAACACATGATTAATAAGTTTTCCTATTTGATTCAGTAATTGATCGTGACCATCTGATTACCTAATACAGAATTTTCCTTATGTACTCTTTTTAGGATTTCTTAAGAATTAATTTACATATAATAAACTGAATTGATTTGAATCTTTTAGAACTATGTTATATTTTCAATCTTGAGGCTTTTTGCCACAAGTTTTAAATATGGTTGTATTTTTATACCTCTATTTAATTGCGAAAATAGAGGTCCCAAAATAAATAATATATTTCCAATGAAAATATATTGACATATTATATTTCCCATTTACATTGTTCTAACCATTTTCAATTTCGAAGGTATCCTTTAATGATTTAGAATGATTCGTCCAAGAATTAGAATATCTTGAATGTGTTCGGAACACATGATTTATTATTTTTGAACCTAGATAGATATGAAAGGTATCCCTTAAAATTTTATCTTGTATTTATGTTCGGGTTTTCCATATTTCAAAGAAAAATATGGATTCTCTTTCTAATTAATGAATAACTCATGACCTAGGAAAGATGACATGTAATATTTAGGGACTGATCACTTGAATTGTTAAGCCGGGTGATGATATTCTATGTTTCATAGAACCTTATACAATTAAAATAATTTACATATGTTGTTTTGTTATGTTTTATTTTCTTATTGAGTTTTATCTTTATAGACTATCATCAATGTATGTCAGAAATTAAGGGTGCATGTATATAATAGTTGATACTTAGATCATTTTCTCTTATTAATTTATCAATATTTCATTTCAAAATTCTCTTTTGGGGAAATACGGGAGTGTTGTTTTCTTTTTATTTATATGAGGGTCTACTACTGGTATGAAAATATAGGCACATGGTAGGGGTAGCTGTAGGTAGGAGGGGAGGTGGGGGGTAGGCAGTGTAGGGGGTGCTACTGCAGGTAGGGGGCCGTGTAGGGGGACTACAGGTATGGGCTACATGCATGGGTTGGTGTGGGTGATGGAATGGGGTTTGGGAGGGTAGGTGATGAATTTAGGGGGGTTGAAATAATTGAATGGTGTTATACAGGGTGGGGGGATACAGGCAGGGGGAGCGGGGAAATAAGTAGGTGGAGGGGGTACGCAGTGCAGGGTCTGCTACTGCAGGAAGGGTGTAGACAAGGGGATGGGTTGCAAGAAGGGGACAAGGGGGAGGGGACGGGGGCCTACAGGTAGGGCGGTAGGTAGTGTAAGGTCTGCTTCTATAGGTTTGGGGCATGCAAGGGTAGGGGGATACCGGCATTGTGAAAGTGGGAGGGGAGGGGGCTACAGGTAGGGGGATGGAGAAGGTAGTGTAGGGGGGCTATTGTAGGTAAGGGGTAGGTAGAGAGAAGGGGGCTGTAGGTATCGGAATTAATTGGGAGGGAATGGGTTGATACAGGAAAGGGGTTGTGGTGAGGGTAGGGAGCTGTAGGAAGGGGAAGGGGAACACATGTAGGGTGGTGGGGTAGGTAAGGGTAGGGGAGGGGGAAGGCTGGTAGAGAGATTGGGGTAGGCAGGGGGCTTGGGGCATGGGGGAGGGGGGGTCAGCGGGCATGGGGAATGGTGTAGGGATGGGGGGTGATGTAGGTAGTGGAGGGGAGGGGCAGCTGCGAGTAGGGGGCATGCTATTGGGGGGACTGGGAGGTGGGCTGTTTGCGTACACATTTTTTTTTTGACAAATGACCATAATTTCTTATCTCCATTTTCTTTTCAATAATAACTATTGTCTTAATTGTCTTTATTATAATTTTCTCATGTTTAGGGGGTTCAAATGTTGATGGCCTTACATCAGATATAGAAGAAATACCTAATAAAGATTTATCTAAAATATCCACGTCAGTTCCCTTATGGCTATATTAAAATTGTGTTTTCAATTCCATGTTTTTTTATTTTTAGAATTGATACCATTTATTTCACATATCAAATACCTCTTGAAATAATGAAATTTTTTAATAGAGAATTCTAAGCTAGAAATTTCCATAGCTCTAGATTTATTGATTTTTTTCTCTAGAGATCACAATTCAATATAATCTTACAGTTGGCTATAGAGTCACATTCATCAGTCATCATGCCACCACTATGGACCCTCGAGTCACCTTTTGAAATCAATTTTAGAAGCCAGTAACATATCCTTACTTATCAGGATAACATAAAAAATTTATGTTATTATATAGTCCCAAGACATGTCTCAATACATTTAACCAATAAGATTATTTGTATTATCCAGATGTTAACATCACATTTCCCCACAACTTCCAGATCATCATCATTTTCCAAGAGAACATTTCCAAATCTTATAGATATATAGTTGGGTACACATCCCTTGAGCATATTTAAGTGAAATTATACTATAGATTCAATCACACAAGAATCCATTGGAATGTTAATACCGAGTAACAATTCAATACCTCAGTCAGCTACCTTAGTAGAGATTGAACATAAAAAATAATAATTTTTTGAATTTCTACATAAATCCCTACATCCTTGATTATCCCACATCTTGATATTTTCATTCATAATTATGTTAAAAACATCCTCAACCACCATGTTGGTTTTTCCATAGAAATATCTAATTTTTGTTACCTTAATTGAAAATAATTATTTAAATGATGATAGTTTTAGAAAATCCTAATCCTAATCTAGGAAATTTATGTAGAAATATTTGAGATGACATCAATTCACATTGAAATAATTTACATAATGTGCCACTAAAATACCTTCTGATAGTATCATATTGAAAAACCACCACACCATGAAATATTTATTTAGTATTTTCAACTTCATTTACATGTATTCTAGGGCCTTCATCAAATCCACCATTATTTTAGCATCACCATATGTTAAAGGATAAATTCTATGCCAATGACACCTAAACTAACATAAGAAATTTCCTGCTAAATGTTTATCACTTTGATTTATCTATTTTAACTAGATTAACCATAATAAATCAAACATCTCCATCATTTTGAATGAGATTGTCCTCCATCAGTATCCATTATAAGGGAAATTCCAATCTGTTGATGTTTTATATCTAACACTTACCATTATCTGACACCATCCCTATTGATAATGTTAAGAAGCCACTATATAATAATAAAATATATGAAAGGGTGGGAGAGTTACTTAAGCTATTTTTGATTGTGTTGTGAGTGAGGTGGGAACCAAAAGCTTTGATACCACTTTTTGGGAACAATGGACCACTTAAACCATTAAATATTGATCTTCTGTAAGCATTCAAATAAATATCCAATGAAGTTAAAAATTCATGAGACAGAACATCCAACACTGGAAAGGCTCCCATGAGCATGATGTACAATAACATTGGAATAAAAACCCTAAACATAAATCAACAATCCAATACAACCTTCCATGCTCTATAAACAAACTGATAACTCACACAAACATTTATCTTCAATCCCTATATAATTGGGACAACATTGGTACAATTTTCATCATAATCACAGGGTAAAATTATTATAATATCAATTGATAATTTATAAAATTATATCACTAATCACCAGTGATGAATCAATATATGAATAAGTAGTCTAAAACAACTATTATAGTTTTATCTAGCTGGTCATTTCATTTTTAGTTCTACAAAAGTTGCATTCCTCATGTTGTTGGAAAAAACAGGGTATTGTAAATTCATAAATTGATCCATGTGTACAATAGATTCCAACAATTGAATAGGATTGTCTCTCTCATAGATGGGATGGAGTGACAAAACAAAAATCCCAAGAGATATTTTATTAAGCTAATCCAAGGATAATGCAATAATTATTTGATGATTCTCCTGAAGGATTCCATTGATTAAATATATTAAAATATTTAGTAAACACAATAACCCTTCATGTTTACAACCTTCAGTGAAAATAGAAAGATTAATAATCTTAAAATCATATGAAAATTATTGCTCCAAAAAACTTTTTATAGTCTATATGTCCATTGAATAATATTAAACTTTTTAATTGATCCACTCCACCATATTATTCATGAAGAACCTCACAAAACGTTCATTTAATGTGATTCTTAGATATATTCTTCTTCCTCATTTTAATTTAGAGTACTGACCAAGAACTTCCCATTTTCTCTCTTTCCTCCCCTATTTTCCTTTTTTTCTGTCTTCCTTTTTATTGTACTATGATCATTTTTATATAGGACTATAGAAAAATTCGGGTCACAATGTGACACATATATTAACAATAAGACGTGTCACGAATTATATTCATTTATTATGAGACCTATTCCTTAACATTTAATCCCGAGTCAGCAACCGAATTCATGAAATTATGTTAATAACTTATATTTGTGTCCTTAAAAAACCTAGGAGGATCTCCTTATCATTAGTGACATAAATATATTTCTTTAGAATGATCTCTTCCTATTTGGTGTGACTTGTACATGGATATAAACACTATAATATATATTTATCCTACTTCAAAACATGTAATATAGATAACAGAATTAACTATACCCCTTCAATACACATCACAGTGCATCACTAACATCATAGTGAAGGTATCTGATAATTTATAGTACTACTAAATATTCCTCAACCTTGATTCATGGCATCACTTGTTTCTTCACTATTTGACTCCATGATCCCCCAAAATCCTCATTATGTATATTGATACTTCATGGTGTCATACAATTATATCAGGATAAACCTTTCAATAGAGATTTTCACTAAAATATAGCAACAATCCCTTCATAAATTGTCCATATCCTCACTTCTCTATTGAAATCCTTCAAAACATTCTGACTAGATCTAGACCTAGACCTCATACCTTTATAGAGTTTATCAATGATTCACTAATCACCAATAATTTCAACCATGGTTCATGAAAACATTATTTATACTGATTCTATTGTGTTCTAATATTCATCATCATCTTCTTTTAATTCTATTATAGCCCCCCTTGGCCACAGACACCATATTAACATTATTCATCAAAAAATAAACATTATTGTCATGAACATTTCTCATAAGTTTTTAAAATCATCTTGTATTCCACAAATATTTCATATTAACTTTCAAAAAATATTTCATTCCAATTATTGTTTAATTTATGTCTTGTTTTGGTGGTTTATTAATGATATTTTTATGTTAATACCAATCATTTAAATACTAAATGATTTTTATAGCAGTGATTTTGCTGCTTTATTTTTTGAATATTGAAAGCCTTCATGGATTGGATTTCCAACACCAGTTGATAACTTCTATATGAAACCAAACATAGAATGATGGTAATGCTATAGTGTTATTCTTCCATTCCCATTGTTTTTTGGATTATTTCTAACATCATGGATTCATGAGTTTTTAAGATGGTTTTTGTCCACTGTGGAGTAGTCATCAAAATGTTTAGGGTTGTTGCATGGAATTTAGTTTTCTATTGTCTATAATTATATTTTCCCTTTTTTACATGAATAGTTTGTTGTTCAATTATTAATTTCTTAACTATATTCTAATTTTTTATTTCTTGATCAAAATTACATTGGGTACTCTTCATTTTTTTGGGTATCTAGGTGTGCCTTTTTATGTTTTGTAAGACTATTTTTGGTTCACCTATTCATGAACTTACATATTGTTTTTGTAAATTAATGGGGAAAACATGAGGCTGCAACATGGTGTTTTTTGTATCAAAAAACTATAGACATGGTTCAAAACCATGGATATATGGCTATAACCATGGTTAGAACTAGAGAACTAGACCTACTACCATGGTTCCAAACTATGGCAATAGGTCTTGGGTGGAAGAAGTTAAAAACAATGTTTAAAACTGTGGATATAAACCTATTTCAACGGTTCTAATTATGGCTACAGTTTTTGGACTATTACTATGAAAATTGGTACAACAACATGTTAAACAATGGCTATAACATATAGCCACAATTTTTGGTCCTATAACTTTGGTTCAAAACCATGGTTGTAATATTATTTTCTAGTAGTGTGGGAACTAAATCCCCTCACATAGTAACACAACACAATCTATTTGTATCCTATAAAAACTACCCAATTCACTTAATACATTCCCTATACTCATTCTATAATCCTTATATTTTGAATAAATCCAACTTAGTATGGAATTATTGCAAACATAAAGAGGATACTTGACGAAGAGGTAATGTTTTTTATTTTATTTTTGTTTTATTTCCTTCTACACCTCTTCCAATTAATTTTATATCATGATTATATAATAAAACCTATATCATAAATTAAATTTGATGATGTTATGATATGGGAACTACATAAAATTCACACACATCCATAAAATTGTCACAAATTCATCGTTGATGTGTACATCACACTACCACATCATGAACTGATGTCATTCATTTTTTCCATTACCATATCTCAAGGTTGGGAATAATGATATGAATACTATTTATACAAGATATTTATAATATTTATGATGTATTTATTCTTTAGGAACTTTTATACAACACATACATTCATACATTATTTTTCTGGGAATACGATTACATTGTTCGTGTATTTCAGCTCACGAAGCAATGTGATTCATTCACACTTTATGTGGAATGTATTAAGGATTATTTTAATAAAAAAATGTGATATAAATGACATATAAATGATACTTAAATGATAATATGTATATATATATATATATTATATAAATTTTCATTATATCAATACAATAAGAAAGTGGAAACAATAATCAAGTGTACATATGACCTAATGTCTCAATGAATGGAGTATTTAATTTCCTATTAATAAATTTTATAGATTAATTTAAATACATACATAATGAGTACTTATGATATTTTAATATTTTTTAAATTCTATAGATGATGAAATCATGATCGGTATAAGGGGAACAATAAAATAAAAAGTCAATACATCCACAAAAAATATGGAAATTAACACATCAAACAATGAAAATATTAATATAGTAATAAAAAACTGATGATAATATGTTATAAAGAACCATATATGATATTATAAATATTAATACGGTTCTGTTATAATTTAATAATAGGAGTAAACCATTATACTGGATGTTAAATAGATTTCAATCAAAATTAATCATGATGTAAAATATTTCATCTCAATTTACATTTAGTTGATTATTATTTGGCATTATGCCCCGATTTAATTTTATGTGGTGTATATACCACCATTTTTAAATGTAATATCATGAACAATTAATTAGTCATGGTATTTCATGCTTCAATTTAAATTATTTGTTCCAAGGGTATTTTATTTCAAAATTACCAAGTGATATAAGTTATTGTGAAATCTCACTATCTTTTTTGATTGTTAATTATATCTTGAAACAATTAATTTATCATAATAATTTGTCATTGGAAATCTCATTTCAAATATATATCCATATTGTAGTGTTTTGGATATGTTTATTTACTAAACCATATACCATTTAACACATGTTTTTTACTTTTAATGTTATTTTATTTTCTATGGAAATATTTTAAAATCCATATTATTTACTCAATATGAATATATACTGATGAGGATAATTATTAAATTGATTATTAAATATATAAGTAATGATTTGGACTTAATGAAAATGGTGGTTGCTAGTTAATGATTTCCCCTTGATGCATAAGTATTCTTAAGAGATGTATCAGTTGGATAAATCATTTGGATTTTTAAATGATTTTTTTAAACTATGTTGAGAATAGTTCTTGATGATAAATATATCATGTTCCTAAGAAATGCGACATCCAATAATTAAGAATTCCCCAAATTTTGAATTTAGTTATTATTATCCATTATATTTTAACTATAACAAAATATAATGATCCATTTTATTTTTCATCATATTGATTAAATGTAATATGTGTTGAATTATTTACCTTTCCATATTGAATTTTCCATATCTAGTTATTAAAATGTCATGTGTCTTCAATTATTTACCGTGAAATATTTATGTTTCATTGTTGATTCATGTTATATTACACTATTATTAATCTTTACTAAGAATTTCATATCAACCTTATTTTTTCCGTTCCCTAGGTTAGAAGAAGAGATATTTGAATTAGTTTTAAGGGTGTAGTTTATTAGCTTTTATTTTGTGTTATAGTTTATAATTATTACAATTAAATATGGGTACTAAGTATGTAATTTGGTTTTACAAAACTACTAAACAAATGAGTCCTTTAGGATTTTAATTTTTTATCTATACATATGTAATAAATCAAGGCATTGACTGTGGGCTATTGGGGTCTGGTTCATTACAATAAATTTGAGGTCATTACATTATACCCCTGATAAAATTAATTTTACCCCAAAATTACATCACATTGATTCAAAAACGAGGATATATCTATTTCATTACTACCTATAGTTTCCAAGTAGATTCTCAAATCTTCTAATTCATATTGAGAACATTAACTATGAATGTAGTCTTATTATATGGTACATCATCTATATGATCCGCTATTTATGTTGGTTGTTATTCTTGGGAAAAATCATGTTCCCATGGTATGATCACTATGTTTAGCAGATATGATGGATCAACTGTGTACTTCCTTAGGGGAGATGAAAGAAACCCATAGTGAACTTGTGATAGGTTTGATGGAAGTGTTAAGTGTTAAACTACCATATCTACTCGATCAAGAATATAAAAGGGGATAATATAACAAGGTATCAAAATTAAATTATTTTTAAATATCATAATATTATTCCATAGAGAAATTTGTAGAAATAACATTACACCAACTTCAAATTCTAGATTTCATAATTGTATTTCACCGTAACCTTTCTATTAACTCTAAGATACCTTGATGTGATTTTGGATGTCCCTAAATTCCTATTCTATTTTCTCATTTAGCTCTGATCCCAATAGGTTTATTTCTCAAAATTCATCATATCACATTGGAGTTATACACTTTTTTACAAAGAGGGATTCATAAGAAGGTCTTTGAATGCTTCAGTGAAAGATACTATTTTATGAAAACTCTACTAATGGAAGGTGTTGATCCTGAACACCTTGTAAATTCATATATCAAGATATCAACATATTCACAATGTTTTGAATGGTTCTCTCAGAGATATATCTATCTTGAAGTGCCCAGATCAGTGTGAATCACTGAGAGGGGGAGGGGGTGAATCACTGATCCCTTAAAACTTTTTACTAATTGATTTCTTATCAATTAAACCTCTATGGCTGGTTAAAGCCTCGATCCACTCTTCTTGTATCTCTCAGCCTTTCCTCAAGTGATGCAGTAAATGTAAAGGCACAGGACACAAGGATTTACAAGGTTCGGCACCAAAGGCCTACGTCCTTGCCATGTTGGTTATACACCCCAACATGGTTTCTCCATTATAATCGGTTAGTATTACAATGGTCGATACAACATACCACTGTATCTCTCCTGAGTCCCACAGGAGGGTCTTTATACTGCGTCCCATAGTGTTACCAGAGTCCCACTGGCCTGCTCCAGAATCCCACTGAAGACTTCTTCCACCCTGAGTCTCATAGGGGGCTTCTCCTGGCTCCTCGAGTCACACGAGTAGCTCTTCTTCACTTTAATCTCTTCAAGTATCATCACCAGTCTGGGATAAAGACTGCTGGCCTTGCTCTGTACCTCTGATCACTTGAGTTGATCAGGTCTTCTCGTCTTGCTCAGGATTTATCTCCTTCTTCTCAGGATGACCTGGCTTCTCTCCAGCTATTGAATACTTAGACAACTGATATCTTTAACTTCAGTCTGGTCCAGTCTCATATCAGAACAACTTCATGCACCGAGTGCATGGCATCTCTGCTTCCTCATGCACTGATTGCATGGCTTCTCAATTTCTTCAAGAACTTTTGTTCCTGGACTTCTCAAATGCACACATCCTGATTTAGCTTTGTTCACGTGCGCACGTGCATGCATGTAAGCATGCACTCCCCTTCTTCTTCTCTTGGTGCAATAAACCCACAAAGGGTGTAATCACTTCAAGAACACACCTTCCTTGAACTTCACACACTTTGTACAATTTGTTTACACACATAAATGTGTGTTCTACTTTAGTGTGAGTATTCTCCTTCTTCTCCTTCTTAGTGTGTACACACCACTTAGCACACACTAAGGTTCGGCCTTCGCTTTTTTTTTTGCACACACAATTTGTTCCACGTTTTGCACACACATACGCTTGGCCTTTCACTTCTTCTTGCACACACACAAAGTGTTCTTTAATTTGTTCTTCAACATGTGCACCCTTATAAGGTCTACGGCCTTCTTCTTAAAATGCACACACAAAGTGTGTTCTTCAATTTGGCACACACAAGGGCGTGGTCTCTGCCTTCTTTTTCTCACTGTCCAAGTGAGTTCTCAACTTGCCCGAACCACAGTCTTCAAAGGAGGTGTGCAAGGTGTGCAGCCTAACTTCCTCAACACTGCCGCGCAAGGTACCAAGCCACAAGGGCCGCGCAAGCCTCAACCAACCTTGAGCGTGCAAAAAGATGTGGCTCGGGTTGTGCAAGCCTCAAGAGTGCAAGAGCACCTTGGGTGCGCAAGCTTCTCCTGCCACGCAAGTATGCGGGCAGGGAGAGCTCTTCCTGTCGCGCAAGTGATGCGCGCAGGGGACCTTCCCTTCTTCTTTTGCACAAGGGGTGAGCGAAAGGAACCTCACGGAGCCAAGGGGTGGCTCCGGGCTTCTCTGCTGCGCAGGGGGCGCGCAGGCTGTTCTTCGCTAAGCACCGAGGCTTCGCGGGACTCCCGTTTCTCAAAGGATCAGCAAGCAACTCTGAGTGCTCGGGCTGTCTTTTTATAGGCGAGGAGAGCCTCGGTTCATCCGCGTGTGATATCTTTAAATTCCCGAAGTTTTCGGTTATTTCAAGATTATGTGAAATCTTGTTTTTCTTTTTATTTCATGCGGGTTCCATTTTCTTCGGCCTTCTCCAAATGCATGTGTCGCCGAACGTGTGCATGGCCTATTCTCTTCCAATCCTTGCAAAGCATGAATACACCGAAGCCTCGGCAACTTCGTTTTGCCTCGGCCTTGTTCGAAATCTCATCACGTTGCATGCATGCTTATTTTTTTCCATGGATGTGTTCATTATATCCAGACGAACCCAATGGATACCTTAGCTCGATCTATGGTGGCCGGGAGCTCGACTTCAGTGCTCGGAGGGCCACTGGTTCAGGCGGCGTCGCGGGAGGTGCCTCGGCCGAGCTCGAGGAAGGATACGCCTCGGAGCCATCGGATGCGGCGTTGAAAAGATCATCAACGGCTGGATTAGAACGCGGCGCGCGGCGGATGAGATGAGCGGCTGCGATCCAGCGCGCGATCAATCGTGCGGCCAGGATGCGCTCCCGGTGAAATTTGCGCATCCCACATCGAATCGCTGAGTGGATTTTCCGCGGTTTATCAAACACCCGCTGCCATCCCTCGCTCAATTGAACTTCTCCCCTCCCGGTGCCGCCCCGCACCGGGTTCTCTCTGCGGGCGCGCTCTGCGCCCACCTCTGCTCCCTGCGGGTGCGCCACTGGCGCCTACTATGCATCTTCGGGCGCGCACTCTGGCGCCCATGCTGCGCAGGACCTGATCCCCTGCGTGGCCCCAGCTTACACATGGTCGTGGCCTCTCGGGCTGGCCCCATGGGATCTCCTTGGGCATGGTTACCTAGTCCCACATGTGCCTTGGGTTGAACCCTTAAGGCTGGCCCTTGGTGGCTTATTTTTTGCTTAAGTATAGAACAAGTCCTTTGTGTAAAAACAAAGTGACCAAGTTCAAATGCCAAATGCCACAACTCTTCTTCATTTCTTTCCTTCTCTTCTTCATTATAATTCCACAATTCCTCTTAAACATTTAGTCTTCAATTAGGAGTGAAATTCCCGAAGGTTCATCTTCAACCGAAGCTCCTGAATCAAATATAGTCTTCAATGTTCTTCATTTATCTAATCAGAGATCAAGTTGGATATTCTTCGGATTCACATGCACTAAGTGATAGTGCATGGACTTCTTCAGCTCACTTCATCCACTTAGGAGGTGTGGATGGATCATCTTCATCTCCTCATGCATTGTCTTAACAATGCAGGGTCTTCTATCATTGTTGTGGCTTTGTATCCAGTTGATACAAGTTCTTGGAACTTAAAGAGCAGCTCATCAATCGTCCGATGTAATGATGATGCTCCATCATCATCCATTCTTCAAGTGGTGTAACTTAGTATCATCTTGATACAAGTATTGAAACATTAATAACAGCTCTACAATCGTCTGATATTTATAGAGAATGTTTCAACCACAACATCCTATGTCACTTAGTGAATCTCCTAAGTGACATGAATCTTAGTACCATGGACATTCTCCTTTCCTTACCAACACCATCACATCCTTTGTCATTCACATCTTGACATTCCTTGACTTCCATCCATTCATTCCTTGACAACAACATACCTCATTGACAACAAATGCAACACAATGCACTTCAATCTCCCCCTTTGTATTTGTTGTCAATACACTTCTTCAGCACATATGAATGGGTCAATATGTGTGCCAATATTTTCTCCCCCTTATTGGAAATCAAATGCAAAGGTGTGGTGTGGTTCTCTTCAAAAATATCTCTTCCTCCCTTCGAATAGAATCTTCTTGATAAGCACTAAGAGAGGGATGATGTCACATGTTCTCTTTAGCAAAGAACCTTTAGTAAATCATCTCTAAGTCTACTTGGGATAACCCGGTGTAGAAAACAAGAGTGATGTAACCAAGGAACTCAATGCTATCCAACATTCAATGTACATGTGAGATCATGCTTCAGGGGTTTGAAAATTTTCAGATATATCAATGAATTGCTAAATCCTGCACATACTTCACCAAATACGTCAGAAAGTTCAGGTGCAAAGATAAAGCTCCCCCTTTCATTCATTTGTCTTCAATCAATACTCCCCCTTAATTTTCATGATGAATACAATTAAGAAACAAGGGATGAAAGTATGATTGGAATACCTTCAGCTTTTCTCAAGATGGTATTAAATCTTAGAATACCATCTTCTCCAGATTGGCTCCCCCTCAAGGGGTGCACTCCATTCTTTCCAAACCATCCTCCAGTTGAGAATGATCATCATCTTCAATTCCCTGCAATGTCAGCACATGTAAATACAAGTGATTAGGGAATAAGATGGAACCTCCTTGGTTCATCAATGTGAACAACAATGTTGAGAAGATTCTATCAACCGAGATGTCCCATTTTCACCATTCTTCACACATGCACATTTGATCTTCAATGATGTTGGTGCTGGTGTGGATCTCAATAAATATTCATGTGAAATATTCTTCTTCCCTTTTGCCTTAGCAATTGCCAGAACATCATCTTCTGCACTTTGCAGATCTTTGGCAAGTTGCAACTGATTTGGCCATTTGACTAGTAAGTCACTTGGAAGTGTGGCCTCAGTTTTGGATATTCCACATGGTTCTTTTGATGCTATTAATCTACCTTTCTTAGGCAACTTATTTTCAATAAATCCCTTCTGCTTCTTCTGGATTGATTTTCTTTTTGATTCCAGTCTGCTTCTATTTAATTCCATGGCTTGTTCACAAAGATCCATAGTGTGTCCTCTCTTTCCACAGTAGAAGCATGTTTTCTTGGTGGTCCTTCTGGATGCATCACCCTTCTTGGATTTAGACTCAAAGGACTTCTCTTCCTTTTTCAACATCTTCTTGGGAGAATTGTCACCATTCTTCTGTTTGCTTCCCAAGGATTCTTTCTGAGCCAGGTTCTGTGATCTTTTCTTATTTTGAGCTCTGGATACAGTTGGAGATTGACATGTATCTATTTGACCACTTTTTCAATCATCCCAGATGTTGTCAAGTAATCCAAATCTATTTGCAGTAAACAGATTTCTCTAGACCTGTGGATGCTGCTTCTTTTCCTCTGGCTTTCTCCCCCTTGGCATGGGCTTCCTTTGTGCTTTTACATTCAGTGGATTGTACCAACAATCCTTTGCACAGTGCCCATACTTATTACAACACCAACACTGACCCACAAATCTTGTCCTCTTCAGTCCTTCTGATTGTTGGGTACTTTTCTTGACTTGCTGTGTTGTTTCAGGAGAGCATTATTTCTTCACTGTCTTCATCCATACTTGTTTGGATTCATTCTTCCATCCTGCACTTTTAGTAGAAACACTTTTAGAAGAATGAGTACAAGATGGTATGGATGGTACCTTCTTTTTAGAAGATGTTTCCATTTCATTAGAGGATGTCCTCCTTTTGGAATCATCCTTCTCAATGCATACTTGTGTAGCAACATTTCTTCTATCAGCTGACTGGGAGGTTTTAGCTTTGGGTGATTGCAGATTTTTCAATATCACCTCTAGTTCTAAGCATTTCATGTTGAGGGAGTTATTCTCATCCACAACTGTTCTTAGCCTTCCTTCCCATTTTTCTTCCATCTGTTTCATCTGGTCTTCATGCACTTTATTCATTTCTTGCAATGAATTGTCTAACTCCTTCACCCTTTTGACTTTCTCTTCTAGTTGAGCATCTTTGACAACCATTGAAACTCTGTGCAATTTTTCCAGTGCATGGAAAACTTCTTTGACCATTTTCTTAAAGAATTCTTTCTCAGAAAGGCTTCTTTGAAATTCTTCAGCAGTGTCTTCATATCTTTCATTGCAAAGAGAAACAGTTTCATCTTTAGCCTTCACCAGCTTTCTGAGAGTGTTGGTTATGCCAACCCTTTTAGCCAACTGATCTTCCATTGCATTGGCTTCTTCTTCTAGCTGTAATTTTTCTTCTTGAAGATCATGGATTCATGTACCTATACACTTTTCCACTTCCATGGGGACTATCTTCTGAAGATATTTGAGTGCATTTTGAAGATCATTCATTATTCCAACTTCATCACAGCCAGGACAGGCTTTCTTAATCTTCTTAGCATGTTTCTTCTTTCTATTTTTCTGAGTCTTGGCAGATATCTCCATTTGAGGCTGGTTTCTCATTTCCTCAAATCTGCACTTCATAAAGACTCCCTTGGATCTTTTAGAGGGAACCTCCCTCTAATACCAATTGAAGTGCCCAGATCAGTGTGAATCACTGAGAGGGGGAGGGGGTGAATCAGTGATCCCTTAAAACTTTTTACTAATTGATTCCTTATCAATTAAAACTCTATGGCTGGTTAAAGCCTTGATCCACTCTTCTTGTATCTCTCAGCCTTTCCTCAAGTGATGCAGTAAATGTAAAGGCACAGGACACAAGGATTTACACGGTTCGGCACCAAAGGCCTACGTCCTTTCCATGTTTGTTATACACCCCAACATGGTTTCTCCATTATAATCGGTTAGTATTACAATGGTCGATACAGCATCCCATTGTATCTCTCCTGAGTCCCATAGGAGGGTCTTTATACTGCGTCCCACAGTGTTACCAGAGTCCCACTGGCCTGCTCCAGAATCCCACTGAAGACTTCTTCCACCCTGAGTCTCACAGGGGACTTCTCCTGGCTCCTCGAGTCACACGAGTAGCTCTTCTTCACTTTATGCTCTTCAAGTATCTTCAGAAGTCTGGGATAAAGACTGCTGGTGTTGCTTTGTACCTCTGATCACTTGAGTTGATCAGGTCTTCTCGTCTTGCTCAGGATTTATCTCTTTCTTCTCAGGATGACCTGGCTTCTCTCCAGCTACTGAATACTCAGACAACTGATATCTTTAACTTCAGTCTGGTCCAGTCTCATATCAGAACAACTTCATGCACTGAGTGCATGGCATCTCTGCTTCCTCATGCACTGATTGCATGGCTTCTCAATTTCTTCAAGAACTGTTGTTCCTGGACTTCTCAAATGCACACAGCCTAATTTAGCTTTGTTCACGTGCGCACGTGCATGCATGTATGCATGCACTCCCCTTCTTCTTCTCTTGGTGAAATAAACCCACAAAGGGTGTAATCACTTCAAGCACACACCTTCCATGAACTTCACACACTTTGTACAATTTGTTTACACACATAAATGTGTGTTCTACTTTAGTGTGAGTATTCTCCTTCTTCTCCTTCTTAGTGTGTACACACCACATAGCACACACTAAGGTTAGGCCTTCACTTTTTTTTGCACACACAATTGGTTCCACGTTTTGCACACACATACACTTGGCCTTTCACTTCTTCTTGCACACCCACAAAGTGTTCTTTAATTTGTTCTTCAACATGTGCACCCATATAAGGGCTACGGCCTTCTTCTTCAAATGCACACACAAAGTGTGTTCTTCAATTTGGCACACACAAGGGCGTGGTCTCGGCCTTCTTTTGCTCACTGTCCAAGTGAGTTCTCAACTTGCCCGAACCACTGCCTTCAAAGGAGGTGCGCAAGGTGTGCATCCTAACTTCCTCAACACTGCCACGCAAGGTACCAAGCCACAAGGGCCGCGCAAGCCTCAACCAACCTTGAGCGCGCAAAAAGATGCGGCTCGGGTTGTGCAAGCCTCAAGAGTGCAAGAGCACCTTGGGTGCGCAGCTTCTCCTGCCGCGCAAGTATGCGGGCAGGGAGAGCTCTTCCTGTCGCGCAAGTGATGCGCGCAGGGGACCTTCCCTTCTTCTTTCTCACAAGGGGTGCGCGAAAGGATCCTCACGGAGCCAAGGGGTGGCTCCGGGCTTCTCTACCGCGCAGGGGGAGCGCAGGTTGTTCTTCGCTAAGCACCGAGGCTTCGCGGGACTCCCGTTTCTCAAAGGATCATCAAGCAACTCTGAGTGCTCGGGCTGTCTTTTTATAGGCGAGGAGAGCCTCGGTTCATCCGCGTGTGATATCTTTAAATTCCCAAAGTTTTCGGTTATTTCAAGATTTTGTGAAATCTTGTTTTTCCTTTTATTTCACGCGGGTTCCATTTTCTTCGGCCTTCTTCAAATGCATGCGTCGCCGAACGTGTGCATGGCCTATTCTCTTCCAATCCATGCAAAGCATGAATACACCGAAGCCTCGGAAACTTCGTTTTGCCTCGGCCTTGTTCAAAATCTCATCACGTTGCATGCATGCTTATTTGTTTTGCATGGATGTGTTAATTACATCCAGACGAACCCAATGGATACCTTAGCTAGATCTATGGTGGTCGGGAGCTCGACTTCAGTGCTCGGAGGGCCACTGGTTCAGGCGGCGTCGCGGGAGGTGCCTCTGCCGAGCTCGAGGAAGGAGACGCCTCGGAGCCGTCGGATGCAGCGTTGAAAAGATCATCAACGGCTAGATTAGAACGCGGCGCGCGGCGGATGAGATGAGCAGCTGCGATCCAGCGCGCGATCAATCGTGCGGCCAGGATGCGCTCCCGGTGAAATTTGCGCGTCCCACATCAAATCGCCGAGCGGATTTTCCGTGGTTTATCAAACACCCGCTGCCATCCCTCGCTCAATTGAACTTCTCCCCTCCCGGTGCCGCCCCGCACCGGGTTCTCTCTGCGGGCGCGCTTTGCGCCCACCTCTGCTCCCTGCGGGCGCGCCATTGGCGCCTACTATTCATCTTCGGGCGCGCACTCTGGCGCCCATGCTGCGCAGGACCTGATCCCCTGCGTGGCCCCGCTTACACACGTCCGCGGCCTCTCGGGCTGGCCCCATGGGATCCCCTTGGGCATGGTGACCTAGTCCCACATGTGCCTTAGGTTGAACCCTTAAGGCTGGCCCTTGGTGGCTTATTTTTTGCATAAGTATAGAACAAGTCCTTTGTGTAAAAACAAAGTGACCAAGTTCAAATGCCAAATTCCACAACTCTTCGTCATTTCTTTCCTTCTCTTCTTCATTAGAATTCCACAATTCCTCTTAAACATTTAGTCTTCACTTAGGAGTGAAATTCCCGAAGGTTCATCTTCAACCGAATCTCCTAAATCAAATATAGTCTTCAATGTTCTTCATTGATCTAATCAGATATCAAGTTGGATCTTCTTCGGATTCACATGCACTAAGTGATAGTGCATGGACTTCTTCAGCTCACTTCATCCACTTAGGAGGTGTGGATGAATCATCTTCATCTCCTCATGCATTGTCTTAACAATGCATGGTCTTCTATCATTGTTGTGACTTTGTATCCAGTTGATACAAGTTCTTGGAACTTAAAGAGCATCTCATCAATCGTCTGATGTAATGATGATGCTCCATCATCATCCATTCTTCAAGTGGTGTAACTTAGTATCATCTTGATACAAGTATTGAAACATTAAGAACAGCTCTACAATCGTCTGATATTCATAGAGAATGTTTCAACCACAACATCCTATGTCACTTAGTGAATCTCCTAAGTGACATGCATCTTAGTACCATGGCCATTCTCCTTTCCTTACCAACACCATCACATCCTTTGTCATTCACATCTTGACATTCCTTGACATCCATCCATTCATTCCTTGACAACAACATACCTCATTGACAACAAATGCAACACAATGCACTTCATATCTAAGCATGATAATCTATAACAAAACTCAAATATGTATCTATATATTGTTTAAGATATCTCCCGAACATCAAAGTAAACATCATATTCTGATAAGATATAATAGATTATGGTACTCTATACAAAATTTCCACTTTTTTAATGTATATAATGGGAATATAATAAAGAGAGAAATATTCTCTAATGTAAATGATTTGTAATGAATTCATATAGTAATGGAATGTAAATAATAAAAAAAATTCTAGATATTTTTTTAGTATGAAGACAAAATCTATGGTAATGTTTTCCCATTTTCATTTTTGACATAGTAATGGTTGTAACATCCCCTTATCCTTATCTATCTCTTAAATTATAATATACTAACCACTGCTCCACAGACCCTAATATATCTCTCTTTATACTATCTCATCAAAAATACACTTTCATATATTTATACATCTTTATAGATCTAGGAAGAATAGATAATGATGAACTATGAGACTCATCCAATGGTTCCTTGTTCTAATATTATATTGATGCAACACATACATGGTTCCGGAACTATATCATTCCATCAAAATCAAGGTTCAATTAGAGAAAATTCATAACCATCCAATGTAGTTACAGATCATACTTTTTTCATATTTAATCATAACTTTTATTGATGGATGAGAACTCAATCTAGAAAGATTAAATTTCCCCCCTTTATTCAAGATTTCTAGATCCATAATTTTCTCATTCAAAAATATTCGATCATTTGTGATCCTCATCGTGGATAATCTGGAATAATATTTTGTCTCAATTAATCAACCAAATTGTTTTATATAAGAATGTGAAAATTTATTGGGAAATAATAATATTTAATCAAATCCTACCATATTCAAAATTGTATATTCAACCCATTCTATGTCAATATATACATTAATTTTTTTATCATTATATATATATCACACCTTTTTATGTAATGAAAATTCCACCATATATTTAATGAAAAAAGTATAATAGTTAACTCCAAATAATGAGTTGGGTCATTTTTCTCATTAACCAGGAATTTTCATGAAGTATAAACAACCACCATAAAATTCCATAGGGGAACTCATCCTATTCCCTTATTCAATGTGTCACTATAGATCACATATCCTTCTCCACTGTAGGGTAATGTATGAAAAAGTGTGAAAACTAGAATTCAATTTAGTTCAATGATATTTACCTTACATTTATCTATCCAAATTTACTTGGATCCCATTTGAGTTAACATGGTGAGTGGTTTATAAAATCCTGAGAAATTATCCACAATGAACCAATAATATCAAGCCAAACCAAGAATGATTTGGACCACAGTCACAAGGGTTAGTTTGGGCTAATGTTCTATAACATCAATCGTTAAAGGATCCACAAATATACCCTATATTGGGATTATACTACCCAAAAATTAATCTTTTCATAGCTAAAATTGAACCGTCATAAATTATTCATAAAAAATTTACTTATTTTGGGTATTTGGTAGAATCCTCAAGTGATCGTGATTGAATTCCTTTGTATTTGAATATATAAGAATATAGTTTACAAATACTACTGAGAAACAATTTATGTATTCTCAAAATAATCTATTCATTAAATATATAATGAAAATTGGAGCATTAGTAAGACCAAATAGAATCAATATAAATTCATAGTGTCCATTCCTTTTATAGAATATTGTCTTGTATATATCTTTCTCCTTAACCCTTAATTGATGATATATATAACAAAGTCCATTCATAGGAAATCATCAAGGTCCGTGAAGCTGATAAGAAATTCATCAATATGAGGAGATGAATCTTTTTCTTGTTAGTGATCTTGGTATGTTTTTTATAATCAATTATAGAGTTGTTTTGATCCATCATTCTTCTTAAGAAGAACTTTTTCATCCCATTTTGATACACATGGCCAAAATTATCCCTCATCAATATTCTCCCAGAGTTTCTTCCTCAATTCATCCAAATCAATGGGGGACATTATATAGGGGTGTTTAAAATAAGTGTATCACCAGGTATGAGTTTTATTGAAAATTGAACTTCACAATTTTGTGGAAGGTTAGGACTCTCTTCCATAAATACATTAATTAACTCCCACAAATTGGTAATATCATAAATATTTAGTTTATCTCCAACCATTTGTGATAAATAAACTTATTTAATTGTAATCAATAACCTTATAATCAACGTGATTTCCATCAGAATTTCAAATTTATTATCACAACGATAGAAGCTCCTAGGTCAGTTAGGAATATCAAATTTGAATTCCATTCCTTGATAGATAACATGGGATTTTTTGTAACAAAATCCAATCCATTCCTACGAATAAAAAAATTTACCTATAGGGAGAATAATGATATCTTCGATAATTACATCCCCACAAATTTTGATTATATAATAATAACATACTTGAGATGTGATAATCATACCATTAGGGGTATTTATTAAAAATTAAATATCTAATCATTGATATGGTAGAGTAATATCCTTTTAAAGTTATTCTAATATAAAATAATGGGTATATGAATAATCGAATAAGACCTTAGAAGTTCTACATTGGATGGTAAGGGTGCCTTTCACTACTTGGTTATCCAAATAAGAAATAGTGATCACATGAGATTTAAATTTATCTTCATGATTAATAGGTTTCTGATGTCGATCATTATCATTATCCTTCATATTTGAGCGACAGTTAGATAAAGTTCCTTCCTCCATTCCTCTAAAAAAAGTGGATTGTGTGTGGTTTATTCTGTTGAGAATTTACATTTTTCCTTTCATTGATTGGTCTATTCAAATCACATCAATATTCAATTTCCTAGTTACCTTTTATATACATTTATCATTTACAAGTCCCCTTAAGAAAATATTATATATGTTTCAATATATAAGTGAATCTTAATGGAAGGCTCAACTTATTATCTCTAGGGGTTTTAGATTTTACTTTGAATTCAATCTTTATTTTATTATCCAAACAATGATACTGATGGGTAACTCTAATGTACATTTCCACCTTGATAACACACAAAATGACATCTTCATTACTACAAATGTCTCATAGGGATAACTCACTTTGATGACACGGTTTTATGCCCATAAATCATCAATGGAACTTATATTTAGGGTGGATGACAATACCAAAAGTTCACATCAGAAGTATTATATATTTCCTCATAGATAGTAACAGATTAATCACAATTCTTCTCTAGATCAAGTATTCCTTATCTATTTTCACAAGAAGAATACGAGGAATGTACTTATAGAAAATCAATCTCTTAAACTCATCCCACTCTATATGGTCAACTTATTAACATTTCATTGTGTTCATGATAATATTACACCATTAATATATTATTTCTTTCAAATGATAAGAATAATAAAACTAAAATTTCATGTTACAAAAACTAGGTAATTGAATATATCATTTTTTGGACTGATCTATTTCTTAGAAACTAGTCTATTAGAAGACCCACTAAACGAATGAGTATGATTCCTCATAAAGGAATAAACATAATGATATTAATTAATTTAATAATTTGTAATATAGTTATGATTTGTATGTTGAGAAATTTTCATAAGCATAAAAAGGAGATATTCATTCCAACTCCAATACCATTTGGCTGCACAAAAGGAAAATTATTTCATTTTCCATAACATTTAGTATTAAAACAGTTCCTTCAGGTTCAATACACTAACTAAAACAAAAAATCATATTCTGTGAAAGAATACTCATAATGGGAATCCATATAAAAATGAAAAATCATTTAAAAGATGTCAAAATCAAGGCACCTTATTTTCATTATTTGAATCCTTATATTTAACCTAGATTATTCCCAATTATAAATTATTCAAATAATATATAAGAGTTCATAAATAAAATGTGATTGAACCTAAGAATATCGCTTGGGAGTTTCATACCAGGTGCGTAGTAATGGCACACTGACCATGCACAAGAGTGATGAATGATATATACTTAACCAACTATTTTAATGGTTATTAACCCTAAACAAAAATTTTCCAAATTCACATCCACTTGTAGTATCCAAATAGGGATGTCTTTCTGTGAATCAATACTCTATTATTTACCATAATATAGGATGTTATCCTATACGTAGGATATTCATAAAGGCTGTAAGAAATGTTTCCTCATATTGCTTTCCAAATGTTAGTAAAAGCTTTCTTGAATACAAACAATAGGGACCCATACCATTGAAACATAGATATATCATAGTATTAGAAGAATATCCATTACATAACATAATGATCTATTATAGAATCATATTGGTCTAGTGACATTAGAAACTGGGATACAAAGGAAACTTTTTCAAAAAATATATGTATCATATCCCACTTGGTTCTTTATAACTATCAACATTCTTAGACATATAATACCTCAAAATTTTCATTCTATATTTGTAATGGAAACATAAATTAGGGTCAGATAAGAATCACAGTAAGGGTAAACAAGGGAAATATCTATGTTCATATAAGATTTACAAGACTATAAGGGTATGTGAAAATGAACAGAACATTTGAAAACAATAAACAATATATCATAGATCATAATATTGAATCATGTAACAAATCATTGATGTTTATAAGACATGAATAACAAAGGAATCAAATATCATGATCTATAATAGCATAACATTGGAATAAGACTTGTGGTTTTGGAATAAAAATAACCACGTAAAACAATTTCCTTAGTTTTTAAGGCGTACATTCAATACTATCTTTGCGCATTGGGTTGAGTCCCTAAACTAACATACTGCTCATTTTTTACTCCTAGGACTATCATGGTGGATACAGTCTAATATTAAATTTGGATCACTCCCCATTCTAGTCTTATTTATCTCATGAGATACAAATATTTACAAAATGTATTGGAGGGATATATAATTACAAGCTCACCCATCATATAATTAAAATCATACATATATGTTATACACGAACATAAAACAATAATCATATCAAAACCAATGAAATGGGGATAATTTATATAACATGAAAAATCTACAAGTTTTAGAGCCATTATTTCTTATCATATTTTGAGGGAAGAAACTAACTTTCATAATTACTTAATTAATTCATTATTGTATAACCCATGGAAAATGAATGGGTTTGATAAAAATCATGTTATCATAATCACAATCAATCTAGATAATGAATATGGATGGTATCATTTCATACTATCCCTAGTAAATATTGGTTAACATCAAATTTTATTATCATTGATGAAAAATTGCTTTAAAAGATCACTTGGAACATTTCATGAGGAAAAAACGTTTTTCACATTGAAAAAAATTATTTAAAATAATAATATTTCACTAATATGAAGAATTTTTCTTATAAAATATACTTAGAAATATTTAATGGTATCTTTATGTCGTTGAGTGATCATATCGATATGAAATTAAATTAAATTTTTATAATTTAAAAGAAAACATTCCTTCCACACTTGTAAAAAATGTCAAAAAGTATCTAATTTAGAATATGTAAAGAACAATACTTTTAAAAAAATTGTAAAACGTAAATAATTGAAAAAAATTAATTTAAATAATCATACTATAATATAAAAAAATATTTTTTTATAGGAAACATAGACATGGACGAAAATTACTTTTCAATAGAAGTGTGACATAGAGTAAAATTTCATTAAAAATTTATTTTAGTCTCTTGATTTATTAATTAAAGTAATTGAAAGGAAGAAATATATTATATATAAATAAATATAGTAGAATAAAATTCATGAGATTATTTTTAGGTATATCTTGAAAATCATCATTAGAATCTT
Source organism: Viscum album (assembly GCA_963277665.1). Classification (NCBI taxonomy): domain Eukaryota; kingdom Viridiplantae; phylum Streptophyta; class Magnoliopsida; order Santalales; family Viscaceae; genus Viscum; species Viscum album. The sequence continues at coordinate 1,134,540,503 of OY728155.1, read as the reverse complement.
AATCATAAACTATCCTAAAAAATATTGATATTGTCAAATAAAACCCTTATATTGAGTTCTACGTGATCTAAATGTGATCTATCATCACATAAAATAAATTTCAATTTTTTATAATTTTATATAAATAAAAAATTAATACTTATAATATAATATTTTATCCCTTCACAACATTTTATAAACCATTTATCTATAATTCCTTATTAAAGTTTTTGTTTCTGGGTGACAACTATTTCATTTTTTCCAATGAATATCAGTTCAGTAGGTACAGTCCTTATTCATATATCATGGATCCATATTGTACAAAAGTTTAATCATGATATAAATATCATATATATTCATTATATATATATATATGTATATATTATTCCATAAAACTTATAAATCGAAAAACTAAATAAAAAGTTCTAGGAGATGGTTCGTCATACATACACATGAACGCTGTTTTTACATATAACAGATTAAAATAACTAAATGAAAATAATTAATCACAGTTATATAACAATTACAATATCATATAAATCATATTTAATTATAAAACCCATTCTTATTACCCTCCATGTAAAGAGGAAATGAAAAATGAATTACATCACTTCATGGAGATGGTAGTCCATAGGTGCGCATGAGCAATGTTATCGTTTAACAAAGGATTGGAATGTAAGAAGGTATATTTGATATTATCATTAAAAACGAATAAATATATCATTAATATCATATATAATCATTATTCCTATCATAAAACCCCGCCATAAAATTTTTCGATGGAAAAAATTTTTATCATAACGTGGATATGATATGTCATACATTTGTAGAAGTGTTACTTTCATATTACATTTAATGGGAAATGGGGTGGATAATTTTTGGTTTATAATCATAAAATTATTTTATTATTTTTTGGATATTAAATTTATAATTTTATTTTAAATACAGTAATTTAAGACATGGAAGAAGAAAAAGTAAAAAAAATGAAGTAATAGGTTATGGAAATTTCCTATTCCCTAAATCAAATCCCTTATATATCCTCGTAAGGATCATAGAATTTGTATTTTGGGACTAAAAGTATCTATAGAATGTGTCTAGGTTTCATTAGAAGATAATTTAATAGGGTTTTTTCAAACTATATTGCTTAATGTTGTGCAACAAAGATAAAGGTGGGGTTTCATCATATAAGTTGGGCGAGGGATGCTCATGGATTTTCATAAAAGAAAAAAGTATAAAAAAGTTACTCTCTAGAAAAATTCAAAACACACATATTTTTTAAGAGGAAAATTTTTTCTGTATCATGTACAATACAAAACACTAAGATTAAATGATACATAAAATATTATTATTAAAATATGACCTTTATAACCTAGACGATGAATTGGATGGAATGAATAAAATGAAAAAATTATAAAATACATAAAAATTTCATAATTAATAATATAATATTTATTTATTATTTTTAAATTAGAACTCAATTGTTATAAACATAAATTTTTTCTTTAAATAATCATTTTATTTAAAAATGGTATTTATATATTTTTATAAGATATATTATAATTCATTTCTAAATATTTAAAAAATTTATTTTCTAAAAAATATAGAATTATATAAATATGAATATAAAATTAGATTATGGTAAAACATAATTAAATTATATTATTTTTATGAAATTTGTACTTGAAATTAATATAAAAAACATTATTCAACATAAAATAGATTTTTTCTAGAAAAACATTTTTCATCATGTTTTTCATGTTTAATTTTATATTAATGTTTTCCACATATTTATTTTTAATATTATAAAATGATTTGAATTTATTGGAATCATGAGTTCCCAATTTGGAAAATAGGCCCCTTTTATTTTTTGGCCATTATGAATATGAAACTTAGTAAATTTATGCCACCTCAATAAAGGTAAATCTTGTAATTTAGGATAAAAATTATATTATAAGCACTCATAAATGACTCTAAAACTGGAGTTAATTTTATTGGATGATTATATATCCTCCGAAAACATCCAAATGTTGAATATATTACATTTTTATCCATTTTTTCATGATATTGATCTTTATATTATTTTATATTATGAAAAGGAAAAAATATCATTCTTTTTTGTTTTATTATCTCCAAATTTTTGATATATTGATAAAAAGTAGATATTTTTAGTTCATGTAATATATTTTATCCATGTAATGATTTAGAATATATCTATTAACATTTTTAGAGTTAGGTGGTGGAATAGTGTGAGATCATGCGGCCCAATGAGACCGATATTGATATTATAAAAATATTAAATATATTAACATCACACACACACAATTTTTAAAAAATGCTAAATTATATTCTGAATCCGGACACAGATGGGAATTGTAAAACTTTTATTGTCTTGGGAATGTTTATTTTTCCATAATCTAGACATAACCTATGTCAGTTTCAAGAAAGTGATAAATTAAATAAATAAATTTATATATTTTATTATGATTTGCCACATCAACCTAATTATATTCTATAAAATTGTTCATAGGACCAATTTAATGGGTTGTCTACACAACCTTAAGAAGTTAAAGAGTTCACTAGAGTAAGTCTTGGTGAATGATTTCTACGGATTAAAGATAGTTCTCACCAATAGAATTTAAGGATCTCACCCTTGAAACTGAAGAATATTCATTCTTAATCAAAAATTTTTCTAGAATTTTGTAGGGTGTTTTTGTGGCTTATTTATCTATTGTTTATAACAAGATTAATGCTAATAAATTATTCTAATAGTTTGCTTCGTTGGTCAAATGTGCTTTTGGGTTCGGTTAATTTCTTCCTCAGATTGTGGGGAATTGATTTTATGATTTATATTACACATCATTCACTATTTCAATAGAAATGAATGAAGGATAATAATAATAATACATAGATTCATTATTCATTTTGTGGTTTCTTCAACTCTCCCCAATATCGTTTCATGGTTCATACTCATAAATTTATTTGGATAGAAGATTAATTGATAACAAATATTATATCATTGCACAATAGTTATTTTGAACAAGATATTGATACCATTGTTTCAGTTCACAATCAAGGGTGTGATTGAGGGGAAATGATGACAAAGGATAATCAAAGACAAATCGTATCAGACCAGTGATTCTAGTACTTCTCATTTTGCTGAGAGATGGTGGTTTGATGTGGTTATGCTCAATTTCCATATGGATCAGAGGATGGATAATGGAGTGTAATGATAGAAAGACCAGTCAACCCTAGATCTTCAATACTCAAGAATGATTTTCAGTGGTATGGGAAAAATCAGAAAATACAAAGAATAATCACTAGATTCTAGAAAATATTTTATTATGAGGTGTGTACCCCAAATAGCAAACACCATGTGGGGACCAGTCTATAGAGATAATGATTCCATATGAAATAAATATCATACACTATGTGATATATGTCACACTCCATGTAAACAAATTTTTATGGCTCAACATGTGCTTTGGGAGTACATGGGAACTTACATAGCCAAAAAAACAGGCAGAAGAAGAGAACATGAGTATGACCCGATACTTAGAAATTGACCAGTACAAATTCATGGCCATTGTTTTATGGGGAAACAATTGTGTACATGGGAATGGATATGTGTATATAGAAACATGAAGTGGAATAAAGGAACAGACACATGTATGTACTGAGTTCGAGGTACACACAACATATCCACTATTCATGTCGTTTACTTCCCATGAGAGGGTATAGAGGTATTAATTTCTGTTTTATATACTAGGTTTAGTTGAATTTGATTACATGGTTGATCCATATGAGGGTACAATTCCTCATTGCATCCACATCATATGATTGTGATACCCTCTATGGGTTCTATTTTAGATAGAGTTTGTGGTATCCCTACATGAGGACTAGGACATTATCATCTATCATATCTTCATCCTAAGTTGTGTTTGTGGTATCAGTGTGAATAAAATGAATAGATTGTAGAACTTCTATCTGTATGATTGATCCATTAGGGTTTGCATTATCCCCTAGTGGTCCTGGGTATGACCCCCTACGTGGATGTTGAGAATTTATAATATCAATTGAGTAATTTATTAAATTTTTCTCATGAGTATTACCCGTATATTAGTTTCACCATTGATTAGGTGGATCATGTAGTGGATTTTACAGAATAATATTTTAAATAGATGTCTGAAGAAGAATCCTAAGGCTGATAGTATCAGTTGAGACTACATGAAACTGGTTTCTTATTAGGAATACATCTTGGTTTATTTAGAATTATTGATATGACTCTTTTCATGTAGACAGATATTGTATTGAGCTTAAAAGTCACGATTCATTATTATTAGTTATTTTGGGTTATCCTACTAGGTACTATTATAATCACCCCTACATGGGATCCTCCCTCAGATGTCATGTCTTATATGGATGACATAACTTTTGACGGAGTCTTCTGTGGTCCAGGTTGAGGAAGAATATAGTTCTCGGATATAAAGACTAATGTTCTTACATATGTATGATTTATTATCATTAACCTCCTTATTAGAATTTTGGGATCTCTAATTGTGTGGGGGGGGGGGGGGTTATATTTAGTACCTCCTTAATAATTTTAGTAATTTTTTCATACAATGGTTGTGGGATTATAGATGCATTCATGCATTGTTATTATCTATGGTTTACCTTTTTGTATTGTATGAGTATTTGGGTATGTGTGAGTCTCCACATGTATATTAGGATAATTCCACCTAGGAGTGTGATATGAATACTCGATATATGTTCGTCAATCCCTAACCTATTAATGGTAGGCTTCGGGTTGGTGCACTTAGCTTACCACCTGCCAGGCAGGCCCTAATTGGTTGGTTCATGAATAATTTGTATTAGAAGTGTCAATTTAACATGAGATAAAACTTTAGTGATTTACATGTTGTAAGAATTAGTTTTGGATCTATGGAAACATTGTTGAAGTGGTTCATGATTAGCTTTTATGATCATGGTGGATAGTGTTGGTGTGGCAGGAGACGTATCAATTCACCAGGACAATAAAAAACAGGTTGTTGAAAAAGTACATATGGGCACTGGTTACCGATAAAACATTAGTACATGCATCTAATAGGAATGAGTTTTGGTTTCATTATCCTTGTTTAGTCTAATATGTAGATATAATCATTAACCAGGGTGGGAATTTTCTATTTCATGATTCCTCTATGAAGATAAACATCCAGGATTCCACTACATGATCATGGGGGTTATCATCTGAGTAACGAGGCTTCAGTACATGGGCATGTATAGTAGGTGGTATCTTTGGGTGGTTTTCCAGCTCTACCACCACCCATTATGTCAATGATTGTGCTAGTTGTACCTATAAAGGATGTGTGTAGGCTGATCAGAATCCATGGGTTTTAGAAATTGTTACCTCACATATTTTGGTGTAAGATAGACCCCCATATATCTAAGGAATATATAGAGGTAGTCAATTCAGTTTTCTACCTCATGACGACACGTTAATACCTGATGGTGGTCCTAGAAGCATGTATTCATCAAGGATCTACTGGGAAATATTGGAGTCCGGTGACTTAGTCACATGTGGAGACTACTCTCTGCTAGTTATATTTTTATAATCTCTTTATCGATATGTTCTATCTAGCCATGGTTTTATTAGTGCACATCCATGAGCTTCATTATTTATAGCAGGGTAGTATGATAATGGAAGAGTATTTTGGTTAGGTTTACTGGCCTCTCATAATACTCTATGGATATTGTGAGATATTTTTTCTTTAGGAAATGGAACCTGGTGTAATTTCTATGCTTATATATTATGGATTCAGTGATATCTCCATTCATTTGCAATAATACAATAGTTATCATGATGGTTTTAGAAGTGGAGAGATTCCTGCAAGAGCATATGCAGATAGTAGGTCCTGCCAGTGGGCATGCAGTATCTGAGAACATAAAATTAAGAATATAATAGTTTCCACATGGATATGGTTTTTTGAGATATATTAAAAAACAATCCCATGATATATGTTCTGTTTTTCAGGGCTCTCGGGATGGCTCAAGTCAACCTAGGGAGGGGTGGTTCTTTTCCTTTGACGTTTGTGGACATATTGCTCCAGATTTTTTGACCCTTAGTAAAAAAAATAAGAATTAGGTTAATGGGACACCTATAATGTGATATATATAGGAGAAGATAGGTCCATAGGGAATCATATTTGAAATAAGATGGGGTAGATTCGTAGAAGGTGGAATGTGATTTTACCTATTTCCACATCCACCCCAAGTGGTCTACACCGTGTCAGAGGGTGGGTAGTTAAGGAAAATGGAAGTTGTAGACATTAGAGGCCTATGAATCCCATGATCCTGGAATGATTATAGACATGATCTTGGTATTTTATTCCTTAGATATAGTTAATATAGACACATGTGTGATCTTCTCTTTTCATTCTAATGCTATTGTTCAATACTTTGAGATTTTGGTTGACCCAATGGCATGAAACGAGATCTTGGAGACTCTAATTGGTGGTGTTAGTGTTCTACTGATAGTGTGACTAGAGTTTTGGAGGTGATATATTTTTATGGGATTTCTCAATATAAGTTATGGGGTCTTACAACATCACCATAAGTATGGACAATCTATCCATAGTTCAGGCCTATATATAAATTTTTAGGTAGAGTATACAGTGTGTTCACAAAGATAGAACTAGGAATTCTTTCATAGATGAGAAGGAAACCCAGTCACAGTATTATGGGATCATATGAAAGAGCATACATGTGATTTCACATTAGTATATTTTTATTTCCCTTGCATTAGTGAATGATATGGTCTTTCATCTTCATGTTGTGGGGGAGGAGTGCGAGGAAATATTCTCTAAGTACATTCAATAAATACCACCCCACTAAGAGGTAAAAATGTTCATTGAATAACACCTAATGATAACCCCAATATCTACATTGAAATAGTGTAAAGATCCCATAAATATCTGTGATATGAGGGTGTAGTTGGTGGAAATAAAGAGGAAGGGCTTTGTCAAAACTGGTGTTTCCCCCTGAGAAACCCTAGTGTTGTTCTCCAATAATAAAAAGGATATTTTCTGGTTTTGTGTGGATTATCGGCACCTAAACCATGTGAAAATGTATAATTAGTATCCTATACCAAGGATCGATGAATTTTTAAATCAATTAAGTGGGTTGAGATTGTACTTTAAGATAATCCTCATATCAGGCTATCAACAGCTTTGATTATGGGATGTGGATGAATCGAATATGGAATTATGTTGTTGCTATGGTAATTATGAGTACCTTATGGTGCCATTAGACCTAAATAAAACCCCATCTGTGTTCGTGGTACTCATGATCTGGATGTTTAATCCTTTTTTGGACCAGTTTGTGGTGGTATTCAACAATGATATTCTACTATATTTGGTGTCTAAGGATGGGAAAAAAAGACACTTGTGGGTGGTCCTGGTCATATACTGAGAGATCTATCATTATAGACATCACTTAAATGTAAATTCTGGATTTCAGAGTTCCAATTTTGAGGACATGGTATATCAATAGTGAATTTAGTAATGGACTAGTAAATGGTTGAGGTAGTGTTAGTTTGGGATCCATCCAATATTCTAATGGAGGTGAAAAGATTCCATAGGATGCCATAACATAATAAGAGATTCATGTCTAATTTATCTATGATATTGAAACATTTGATTGGTTTGAACCAAAATGGGAATCCTTTCATTAGAATAGAGATGTTCTAGTAGGATTTTCATGTGTTGTGGTTGAGATTCATGAGTTCCCCCATTTTAAATTTTTTAGATGAGGGTGTTGATTAAAAATGATATAAATTGCCTCTAGGACTAGAATTGGTTATGCTCTGATGTAAAGTCATGATTTGATTTCCTATCAGTCTCGGTAGTTTAGATCGCATCAGAAGAACTATGAGACCCATGATCTTGAGTTGGAAGTGCTACTTTCACCCTGAATATTTGGTGAAACAACATGATGGTTGAGAGATTTATTGTCAATTCTGACCGTAAGAATTTCATCTTTATCTTCTATATGAAGTATCATAACATAATACATATGTGGAAACTAGAGTTCCTCAAATATTAGTAATTCAATATAGTATATTCTTTTGGGAAGGGGAACGTAGTGACATACACTCTCAGGATGAGATTCCTCTCATGGTTGTTGACCAATTATTTCGAGATATGGGCCTAAATGATATGGTCCTTAGTGTACAAGGATGGTATAAAACATATACAATCTATTAATGTTACTGAACAACCATTATAGTGTGTTTGGGAGGCTCAACCTAGAGATACCGGCTATGAGACCTTACATGCTCAGATACCCACAGTACATTCTCCTGAGGGATTTTTTGAAGGTGGGGAACACATTATCCTTTTTAGAGGACAAAATATTGTAGATGTGATTTTTTCTGGGTAGGATATGTGAGATTATTATAAAAACCTCTTAGTGGTAAATCCAAATGTGGAAAATATATACTATGACCTTGATATCAATTATATTTTCTAGGTATGGAGAATTGTGAAAAAAAAATTCTCTCACGATGCCTCACTTGTATGTAGGTGAATCAAGTGCACTAGGTTATAGTGGGTTTAGATCTACCCCATAAGGTTCCAAAGTGGAAGTGGGATATTATATCTATAGACTTAGTTATGGGGTTTATATGTATGTATAGAGTACATGATTTAATATAGGTGATCATATAATGACACAATAAGATCGCCCATGTCCTAGCTATCTATGATCACAGTTCAATTGAGAGCTTGAAATGCCTTTATTTGTAGGATATAGTTCATCTCCATGGATTTAAATCTAATATTGTTTTATGCTGTGATGATCAATAAAAATAATGATTATGGAGAGGATAATAGAATAACTGTAGGACTCAGATTCATTTGAGAATGATGCTTCACCCCTAGACTGATGGCCAGCCTGAGTTGACCATTTGGGTTCCATAAAAAATGATGCAACCTTACATGTTGTAATTTACCATATTTGGGAGGATTTATTTCCCTTGGTGGAGTTTTTGTACCACAATAGTCACAATTCCACCATCGGTATGGAAATATTTGATTATTTTTATGGGAAGACCTAAAGGTAACCACTATATTGGACTAATCTAGGTGAGTCAACAATCATGGTCCTAGAGTTGGTGTGAGCTATCAATGGGAAAGTTCAGGTCATTCGAGGTAAGATTATGACTACGCATATATGTACAAATTCTTGTGAAGACTGATGGTTAAGCCATTTGGAGTCCAAATTGAGAGACCATGTGTTCCCAAGGGACTTATCCCAATGTGGGATTCATAGATCTGGTCGAGGAGTCAATTTCAATCCACGATTAATTGGACCTTTCATGAATCTATATATGGTCAATTGGGGGGAATAATTATTTTACCTACTACTATAGTTAGACTGATTAAACGACTACTTCCATGAATTATAGCTAAGTAGGTATCTACATGATCTATCAAATATTATCAACTCGGTAAAGACCGAAATCGAGGATAGGGATACCATTTAGAGTATGTCGTAAAGATGGAGGTTTAGTAGGAGAAGATCCTCGATGGATTAATGATTGTGTGTGTGTGTGTGTGTGTGTCTAGTTGTAGCATGGTAATCTTCAAGAGATCACTTGGGATCAAGACACCCTTATGTGATATCAGTACCCACATATTTTAGAGTAGTTTGTTTTATTTTTGATATGAAAATACGTAATGTGAGGAGAATGTTATATCTATTATTCTTCCATGTAATTCATTGTAATATATCTCATAATATTTGTGTTTCTAGAAACTATGATAGTTTGAGATTACAAGGCATGATGAGCAAAAAATTGATATTATAAAAATATTAAATATATTAATATAACATATATGTAGTTTTAGATGAATAGTGTAACGATTCATAAATGTGGTATTGGATGGGAAATGTAATACATTCATTGATTTTGGAACACGGGTTTTAACCTAGGTGTGACCTAAAATATTTTGGAATTGAGAATTTGGAAATGTGATATGAGGGGTGAAAATATTAAAATAAATAAATTTATTTAATTATTTTACTATGTTTTTACATAGTGAGATAATTATATAGTATAAATATGTAGGTATGACCAATTATAATGGATATCTACATAACTTTGAGAATTAAGAGAAAGAATTGGTGGATGGATTCCCAAGTGGAAATTACAAATCAAGGATCATTCTCACCAATGAAATTCATGGATCTCACCCATGAAGATGATGAATATTCCTTATTCATCAATGATAGATCAAACCCAAGGTAAGGAATCGTTATATATGGTTTATTTCCCTATTATAGATACCACGATGAATGTGAATGAATTCTTCTAATAGTTTGATTCATTGGTCGATTGTGCTCATGGGTTTATGTCTATTTACTCATGGGATTTATGGGAAATTATTTATTAATATATGTTACTTTTCATTCTCATTTCAAATGAAAATGTATTGATTATATCCAAAACATATAGGAGATTCATTATTATTTTCCAGGTTTGACATTTATGACCAATTTCAGAGCACCTTTTATTTCCATCAATTTCATTGGACAAAGGTGTGATGAATACCTAGTATTTTATTATTAGATGGAAAATAAATAGAAAAATAGATCTACACCTTAGGTGTGGTGTATGATCAATTTTTTGATCATGGTGAGATGATGATAGAGGATGATTGGTGGAAGACTAAATTCAGAAGGTTATTTATGCTCTTCATATTTTGATGCAAGGTGATAGTGATATGTTGTGATGGTTGATTTTCAAGATGATCAGAAGATGGATTCAGATGAGTAGTGATAGAAAGGTAGGTCAACCACATCTCTACAATACCTGAGGGTGATTTTTAGTAGTGGAAGTGAAATTAGAAGATGTAGAGAAGACTCTCAAGATTCTATAAAATCCCACATTACACAACATATCTCCCAAATAACAAACACCATTTGGGGTCTTAAATGCGATGCTAGGTTTTCCTTGTAAAATGAAATATCACATGTCTTGTGAAACATGTCACATGCCATGTGATATAATGTTGGTGGCATGACATTTTCTTTGATAGTAGGTGGGAATGGATACAAATAGGTACACGATCACATGTAGAATAGATGTGTATGAACTGGTACCCATAGACAACAATTAATAGGGAAAAAAATTAGTGATACATGGAATTGAAAATTTGTAAATAGTCATGACAAGGTTCTCATTATCATTGGATGAGGAACATGAGCACAATCATAAAAAGTCTTGGGTTATACATACGCACCATATACCATCTATACACATTACGTACATCCTCAAATATGGATTAGAGACCATCATTACTATAGTATAGACTAGTTTCAGTTGAGTAAGATTTCCTATTCCATCCATAAGAGGGTATAATATATAATTACATCATGAACACATGATTGTGATCACATTTACAGATTCTATTTCCGATAGAGTTCATGGTATACCTTTATGAGGCATGGGGCATGATCCTCTATCGTACCTTCATCCCATGTTGGGATATTATTATTAGAATGACAACCATTCATATGGAATCGATACCATATTAATAATATTGTTCCATTAGGGTTTTTTGGTGTGCCCCATCGGTCTGGGGTGTGATCCACTACATGGATGTTGTGAACTTTAGATATCTGGTGAGTACAGTCTTGTTGATGCCATATGGGAATGGACTCTCAAATGACTATTGTTAGTGAAATCATAGTATAAATATTGGTTTCTTCATGATTAATGTTTAACTTTATGTCTTGAGAAGAATCATGAGGCTTTCAGTATTAGTTGATACCACTTGCTAAATGTTCCCTATTTTGAGTACATCTGGGTTTATTCTCTATCTTTTCTACTAATCTTATCTTGTTGACATATCTTGTGTTTCACTAAGAGCTCATGATACTTTGTTCTTAGTCATATTCGAGGGTCATATGGGGTATTTTTATAATTATCCCACAATGGGATATGCTCGCACATGTCATGTCTTATGTAGATGACATAACATTTGATGGAGTCCTATTATGAGAGGTAGCATGCAGTGCATAGTTTTAGGCTATACATACCAAGGTTATAAAAAATATTGAATTATATTATATTATCCTTCTTCTAAAAAGCTTTTACTCTCTATAGTTTTTGATGGGATTGAATTTGTACCCTCTTTAATTTTATGGTATATTTATTGTACTATGGTTATGGGATTATAGATGTATTTATTCATTGGTATCAATTATGTTTTTACCTTTTCGCATGGTATGAGTATTTTGATTTGTGTTCGAGTTTATAGGAACACTATTTTAATGCCTCCTAATTCTGGGAAATTCCTACTTGGCACTTCTTACAAGCCCTTAGCCTGTTGCATGTAGCCCTGGGGTTGTCACATTCATCTTATCATCTGTCATGTGGACCCTGGTGGGTTGTTTCATTGAAATATAAAATCTTAATTTGAAATATAGATTATATATTTGGTTAGGGTAATTTATTTTAGAATTTTAGTGATGAAATAATTACATTAAATTCTTATGAAATACTGACATGGTGCTTGTGAATGTAGTAAAAATATGATTTTGGAAACTCTAAAAATAATATTATTTGAGTTATTTGTAGTGTCACAAAAAAAATTAGATATTTATAACAAATGTTAAGTGTTTTAAAAGTTTATTCATGAATTAAATCATTGAATTAATTATTTTAATGCAAAATTATATGAATACAGTATAAATGAAATTTTTGATATTTTATGTTAAATAATTGTTCATTAAATTATTTAAATTTATTAAAAAAATTATTTTCAGTAAAGTTCATGCGATATGTTTTATGAAATCAACAAAGGTCTACTTATAGACTCTTTTTCCTTTTATACATACTATATTGAATAATAAAGAGTAAAAAAATCTATTGTAGTGGTAATATTCAAGAGAATTAATGAGGGGTTAACACGAAAATAAATAGGTATAAAAATTAAATAAACTTGCAAAAAAAATTTTAGATGAGATCATTTCAAACTAAAATAAAGATAGGTTCTAAAAAATCGATTTGGAGACATTTAGAATTTAGAATTAATTTATATTAATTTAATACTTCAATTAATTCCATGTGTTCCCTTCCCTTACTTATAAAAGCACATATCCACTTTTCTTTTATTGAAACCAAAAATTCATTTTGGTTCTAAAAATGCCTACCCAAAACCGTTCCTTAAATTCCTTCCATGTCCTAGAATCCTAGTTTTCATTGTAAAAAAATACATGTAATATTTTAATGAAATTATTAAAAGGTTTCCATGAAGAAGAGGTTTAGTTCTTAACCAGTCATGTTTTGTTTTATTTCTGTTTCTACCTCTCCAAAATATTATTAATCATGTTAAAATAATAACACAAATATCATCCATTTAAGGGGATGTTATTCTGTTATTGTAATAACCTATATTCATCTCATCTTCTATCAATTGAAAAAAAAACCATCATTATTGTCTACGGAGGACTAGCGCCACACGAAATGATGGAATTTATTTTCTATAATCATATCATATCGATGGTTTTAATGAAGAATTTAATGTATAAATATGATATTAAAGATATATTTATCATTTTTAAAATATAATATATCATATAATTTCCATCCTTTCCATTCATTAGATAATGAAAACATTGTTTTTCTGTTTGTGTGGACTACAACCCTTGTAACACCCCATGCTTCCACAATACGCTTCTCTTTGAATAATATAGTAGCATGTGTTATACGCAACTTCAAGTTCTAACACACACCACAACCAATCAAACTAGCCATTATGAATAGTATTACCCAATTTTTTAAATTTTATAAATTTTATCGTTCAAAATGGACTTAATTTTTGGATTCGGAATATCGAAATTATCCTCCTGTAAATTTTTTGTATTTTCCTGAAAACATTCAATTTTTGGTCAATAGTGAAAAACACTGAGTTATTGGTTAAAACCGACTTTTTATATAAATAATTCATTACTTTATTTAAATTTATTTTAGGTCAAAATAGATATGTAATACCTATATAATTTCAATTTAATTCATTGGAGTCAGTTTATAATAATTTTAGACATATAAAAAGTTTATTGAGCTTTTCACCGTCTTTACCCACCTCCTAGGAGAATTTGGAAATTCACATAAAACATAATTTTACAAATTATGTGAGTGGAATTTGAAAATTCCTAGAGACACGGTTGATATCAAGGAGTAAAATTTGGTTTAATAATATAATAATATTTTTTTTAATAGTAACTTTTTACTTTTATTTGCCATGGTTAAAAGTAAATAGGGTAATTAAGGGTAAAAATAATATTAATATTACCTTAACACATGTCCTAATTCTATTGGACAAGTGGATCTTGATCAAAATCAACCTTAGGAATAAAATATTATCATTTAGGTCCAATTGGATTAGATTAGGACATTTATTATTATTTAATTCATAGAAGAGTTAAAAGAGCTAAAATCAAGTTTTAATTACTAAAATATTATTAATATAGTGTTTTATATAAGATAAATTCTATTTTAAATATTAATTAGATATATAGAAAGATATAATACATAATAATATTTTATTTATAATTTTTATACATTATATAATTTAATTTATTTATGACACACTGGTGATGTGGTAATTATCTAATTAATGAAATATTAAAATAATTGATATTATAAATATCCAAATAAATGCAATTTGAGACTTTTAATGAATTAAAATAATTTTATAGGTTAATAGGAAATGTTAGTATTTATTTAATTATGTTTTTATGAAGTAATAATGTTGTTATGTGTTTCGAAAAAATCAAATACCAAATAGTGTCAAAATTTACATAAAAGAGTTTTTAAAAAATATATTATATTATTAGTTGATATTAAATTCCTAAAATTCTAAGGATTAGCCAAGATACTTATATAATTATAGGTGTATCATAAATGGAAAAATGTGGGGTCTCTTGGATGTATATAGTAATTCTATTAACTATATAATATAAAAATACAAAGTGACATGGTAAGTGACAAACAAATTAACTAAGAGTTAAAACTAAAAGATATGGATAATATAATGACCCAAACCTGTCTAAAATATATTGGTTGAATTGTTTTCAACCTATAACCACTGTATCATTTAAATAATCCACTTTTGATCAATTATAAACCGAATATTAATTTAATATAAAATAATATTTTCAGCTCTTCCAAAGGTGCCCCTCACCCCCATTATAAAAGGGCACCCCCCCTTCTCTCTAATTTACACCTTCAAATCCTTTTGGCTCGGGAAAACTCTGCCCAAATACCCTCTCAAATATCATCCAATTATCCTAGTGGCCTTCCTTTAGTCCAAAATCCAACCTAAGGAGCCCTTTTGATCAAATCAAAAGGAAGAACCTGAAGAAGAGGTAACGTTTTAACCACCCTCTTTCAAGTTCCTTTTTTCTTCAACTTCTTCATTCTTTATTTTTTAAATTCTAAATTAATAACTTCAGTATCTACTATATAATGTGATTTTATTATAAATATGTAACAACCATATTCAGTATTCTATTTATCCTTTGAATGACATGTCACCATATGTGCGTACGTATGGCTTACCGTCTCCACGTCGTGGTGTAATTGTTATTCAAATCATTATTATTTGGATTGGTATAATAATGATTTTTAATTCATGTAAATAATAAATATAACATGATAATTATTCTGTATATATGATATAATATCCAATTATATATTATTTTATTATAAAAAGAGTGATATTGTCGCTCGTACGTACGTACGGACTACCGTCTCTATGAAGGTGATGAGATTTATTCCCCATCGTATTCATTCAAGTCTAGTTTTTTTTTGATGATTAAAATTAATGTTTAAGGACTTGATATCATTCTGGATATTAATAATATACAACCTATCCTTAACAAAAATGACTTATGTATCAAAACATATAATAGAAAATGAGTAAGTTAACACCCGAAACGACGATAATACCAAAATATTATTAAGAAATATTTATTAGAATATCATATATGATATTATAATTATGTAAATGGTTCTTTTATAATTTAATAACAATGTTTTAATAATTATACATGTGGTTAACATACCATCTACTAATTAAAAGTAATGGTAATATTTTATCTCACATTCTCTACATTATCTGAGGTTGTTTATACGTAATTATCTAATGAGACCTCTTTATCATCCACATCCATGTTTCATAAAAATGTTTTTCAAAACATTATTACTATTTTAAATAATATGGTTTAATGTAATTTATAACCTTTTTTGACTTCTTATAGGATGTTTATAACGTAATCTTTCCGTCGTTTTTCAAACAATGTCCTTTTTAACCTTTTCGAAAAAAAATTGGTAAGAATATCTTTTTTAACTTATACAGTGGGGGCAGCTATTTTCCTCCATTATAAAATATTTTAATCTTCCCTTAAAATCTAAAAATAATACTTTCAATGTATATATTTTATTTTATAATAATGTGACTTTTAAATGATTTCAAAAAAGATATATTTCTCTCAAATAGTTTTGTTTTCATCTATGTCAACATCCGTTGATGGATTTTAAGCTTATTTGAAGTTTATTTATTATGGTACAAAACTTCCTTACTGTATTGAAGTTTTTGTGATAGGTTTGAAAGTGTATGTGTTATTTTAATACCATTCATGGTTTATGGAGAAATTATTGACATTTCGAAAGCTAGTTTTAATAGGAATGTTTATGTTTTGTTTAAAGCTTTTCATATGAGGAATGCATTGGACATAATAAGTGATGGATGGAGCCCACTATAGCTCCTCGATGGATCAATAGGTCTCATGAGACAAACTAGTGTCTTGGCACAGGTCTTTGACAAAATATTATTGGTAGTATTGGCATGAGACCTTGGCTACGTGGTTATGATAGTCTCACATTATGCATTACATCATTATGAAAGTGGTTATTGATATTTCATGTGATTATTAGACTAGTATAATATCCATGTGAATAAGTAAATGGAATTATTTCATTTTATCTTTGACATATTATGATGATTTTCTAGTTTAAAAGGCTTTTGTTTTAGTTATATATTGCCTTAAATGTTTATGCTTATTTATGAATGTTTCCACTATATTGTTATCATTACTGAGCATCTGAGCTCACCCCTTTCAATGTTTTATTTTTCCCAGGATGTGAAGAAGTTATTTATGAATTACCTATAGGGATAGTACGAGGGGATATGAAGACAAGATGTTGTTGTAGTGGTTTTCACTTTATGATGTAATTTAAACTTTATCAATGTATCTAGTTATTCCAAGGTTACTAAACTAATCGGTCTTTTGTGACTTGATCTTTTGTGATCATTCGAATGTTACATAATAATGCACCGACTCTGGGTAACTAGGTTCGGGGTGTTACATTTGATATCATAGGATGTTTAGTACAAACCGTTGAAACTAGATTTAGATAAACTCTGATTAGGTCACATATCCCTAAAATAGTCTTGGAGGATTTGCATAGAAAAATTCCTAGAATATTGTTATTATAGAGATTTTGTGAGTTTTCCGATAAATACATCCCTTTATGGATATGAGTAGGTAGAGGCAGCTCTGGAACAGATGTACCTAGGGGTAAAACTTGAAAACACCGCTTTGATCTAGACTCAAACGAGAACTGGTGTACAACAACGGGTCTTGCTGTACTCTTGGTTACGAAACTCCTAGGGGATATGTTTTGGATAATTCTCAATTTATTTACAAACGCTTATGAAGGGTTTAGAGTATATATATCCTCAAAGAAATTTTTTTTGGTTATGGATTATATCAATAAATAGTTAAATTTATGTTAAGTGTTTTTCAAGTATGAAATTATGTATTTTGATTCATAAATTGATCTAGTTTATTCCATTGTTTAGAAATGGAGCCTAGTGGAAGGAATGTAAACTTTATCAATGCACGAACTCCATGAAGGGATTGCACTCTTTCTCAAGATAATTATAGTTGAGATAGTTATGCAACTCGTGCTGATCAGCTAATCACCATACTGGGACGACACACTCCGGTTATGAATAATAAACTTACCCATATGGAGCATCATGTTCCACAGCATGGAGGGTCAATGTTAGATCGTTTCATGGGTAAACAACCACCAATATTCAATGGGAGTAAAAATACATTGGTAGCTGAGAAATGGATATGTTCCCTAGAGAAAATAATTTCGGCTTTTGGGAGTAGTGAAAGGGAAAAATTTATCATGGCAGTTTACCACCTCACTGGAGATGCTGAACAATGGTGTTCATTAATTCAAAACATGAAGGAAGATGATGAAGTATCAAATATGGATTGGAGGGAGTTCAAAGATCTGTTTTTAGAAAAATTCATTCCTCATGACCATCAAGCAGATATGGAAATGCAATTTCTGAGTCTGAGACCAAAGGAGGATGAAAATGTCGCAAAGTATGAGGATGACTTTTCAAGGTTAGAAAGGTATGCTGGAGATTATATACGTAACCGATGAAGTAAGATTGATCATTTCTTTTATGGGTTAAAACCATTTCTCCATTGAGAATTAGTCTCACAATCCTTCTCGTCGTATGAAGACATTGTCTCATGTACTATCATGATAGAAAATAAATTCTCTAAGTCATATGACTTAAAAGAAAATCAAGAGAAGAAGAGATCTGTGGATCAATATGGGAATGGAAATATGGGTATGAAGTGAAAAGTTGAATATGCATCCTGTAGTAAATGTGGGATGAAACACCCCGGTACTTGGTTAAAAGGAATGGGAATATGTTACAAGTGTGTGAAAAAGGATACCAAGATCGTGATTTCAAGGGGAAGAAGGAATCTATCAATGTCTAATTCTACAACTGCAGGGTGATGGGATATTATGAAAATGAATTCCCTAATCGTCAGTGGAACTTACCTCTGAAAATTCCATGGGATCAAGGCCAATCTCATGCTATCACTACTGCTGAAGTAGAATCTTCTAAATACATGGTGGTAGGTAATTTAGTGGTTTCCTCAAGTTTAGAAAATGCATTATTTGATTCTGGATCATCAAATTGTTTCATATCTTCCCAGTTTTCAATGAAAATTAGATATTTTCAATTTTATTTTACAAAGGAGTTGTCGGTTAAAACTACTAAGGGAAGTATCATTGTAACAAAGTTTTGTGAATCAGTCCCCATTATAGCACATAAATGTTCTTTATCTGCGGATTTCATCATCATACCTTTGAATTAATTTGATATAATCCTCGGTATGGATTGGATTTTGGGCCACGATGTGAATATTTATTTTAAGAATAAGGTGGTTTCAATTTTTGATAATGATGATAAAGAACACCTTATCTTTAGAGGAAAATCATCACCACCTGATTCTTATCTAGATCCACCCCCAACAGCTCAACTAAATTCAACTATTGGGGTGGAAGAGAATGAAATGACTGTTGGTGAGGAAATGAATGTTCAAATAGAAGATTTACCTATTGTGATAGAATATGTTGATGTGTTTCCATATGATTTACCTAGACATCCTCTAGAATGAGGAATTGAGTTTTCCATTGTTTTAATTCCTGGATCATGGCCTATATCGATGACCCCATATAGAATGGGCACTGGGGAATTAGTTGAACTAAAGAAACAACTAGAGGAATTGAGTAGTAAGGGATTTATTCACCATAGTGTTTCTCCATGGAGAGCCCATGTCCATTTTTTTATGAAGAAAGATGGATCCATGAGGTTATGTATTGACTACAGGGAAATCGATGTTATAACAATAAAGAATAAGTATCCCCTACCCTGCATTGATGATTTATTTGACCAACTGCATGGAGCTCAGTACTTTCATGGATTGACCTTAGATATGGATACCATCAGTTGTCTGTGAAGAAGGATGACATTCCGAACACAGCTTTTCGAACAAGGTACGGGCATTACGAGTTTACAGTAATTATTTTTTGGCTGACTAATGCACCCTCTGTATTCATGGATCTAATGAATATAGTTTTCAAAGAATATCTCGATTATTTTTTGGTGGTATTTATTGATGATATCTTGGAATACTAAAAAATCTATGAAAATCATGAACATAACTTCTGCATTGTCCTAAAGACTCTGAGAAGACATGAATTATATGGGAAGTTTAGTAAGTGTGAATTCTGGCTTCCGGAGATTTCTTTTCATGGCCATATTGTCTCTAATGATGGAATCTCTGTTGATCCTTCTACAACCATAGAAATCTAAGAATGTCCTGCAACGACGAGTATAACTGGGGTACGTAGTTTTATTGGTTTAGCAGGTTATTATCGACGTTTCATCCAGAATTTTTCCTGGTAGGATTACCCATTAACAAAGCTCACACATAAAGGGGTTAAATTTTTTTTTGGACAAATGAGTGTGAATAATGTTTTGAAGAACTGAAGTAAAGATCAGTCAATTCTCCTATATTGACACTGCCATCGGGGAATGATGGGTTCATTATTTATAGTGATGCATCGAAGAAAAGCCTTGGTTGTTTCCTTGTGCAGAATGATAGGGTTATTGCCTATGCATCACGACAGTTGAAAATTAATGAGAAAAACTATCCTACTCATGATCTTGAGTTAGTTACTATGATCATTGCTTTGAATATATGGAGACACTACCACTTTGGTGAAAAATGTGAGATTTATACTGATCATAAGAGTTTGAAGTATATTTTCTCAGAAAATAACTCAACATGAGGAAAAGGAGATGGCTTGAATTACTCAAAAATTATGATTGTACGACACACTTTCACTCAGGGAAGGTAAATAAGGTGGAAGATTCTTTGAGCAGAAAAAAACATGGAGTTTTGAACATGATGAGATTTGAAAGGGATCTTATTTTCATGGATCTAGTAAAGCTGGATATGGGAATCACCATGGTAGGTGAAACATCAATGCATTTTGAAATGGTTTACATACCATCCATACTAGAAATGATTAAGAGTTCTCATAATAATGATGAAGAATTCCAAAAGAAGATGAAACTATTGAATGATGGGAGATTGAGTGACTTTGTGTATGTGGATGGAATTTTGAAATTCGGTAAGAGACTTTGTGTTCCCGATATACCTGATCTAAAAAGGGAATTGTTGGACGATGCTCAAAGTTCCAATTTCTCTATACACCTTGGGATCACCATAATGTATAGATATTTGAAGGAACATTTTTGTTGGGACAACATGAAGAGGGATATTTCTGATTTTGTGTCAAGATGTATGGTTTGTCACCAAGTGAAAGCTGGAAGGCAACAACCCGGAGGAGTCATGAAACCTCATCCCATACCTGAGTTAAAATGGGATAATATCACGATGGAATTTGTCATGGGACTACCAAAGATTCCTAGAAGGAATGATTCAATATGGGTTATTGTTGATCATATTACCAAGTCAGAACATTTTATTTCTATAAGAGAATATATACCACTAGAACGTCTAGTATGACTATATATTAATGAAGTTGTGAGACTTCATGGAGTACCCTTATCGATTGTTTCTGATCGTGATCCCCATTTTACTTCATGATTCTGGAAGAGTCTTCAGACTTACTTGGATTCTGAACTTCGTTTGAGCACTGCCTACAACCCTCAAATAGATGGACAATTAGAAGGGACTATTGAAACATTAGAATACATGTTGAGATCTTGCTCACTTGACTTTCAGGGTATGCGGGATCAATATATTCCTCTGGTAGAATTTTTCTATAACAATAGCTTCCATTCAAGTATTCGGATGACACCATATGAAGTGTTATAAAGAAAGAGATTTTGCACACCAACCTATTGTTATGTCGTTGGTGAACGAAAACTTGCAGGCCCAGATCTGGTGGAGGAAATGATGGAAAAGGTATAGGTAATCCAAAACCACATTAATGAAGATCAAAGTAGGAAGAAGAGCTACGCCGATAATCGAAGGAATGATTTGGAATTTCATGTATGAGATCATGTTTTCTTGAAGGTATTTCCATGGAAGGGAGTTATACATTTTGGTAAGAAAGGTAAATTGAGTCACAGGTACATCAGACCTTTCAAAATTCTAGAACGCATTGGGGTTGTACCATACCGTTTGGCAATGCCGCCAAATCGCTCCAAAGTTCACGATGTGTTACACATATCTCTATTGAAGAAATACATGCCTAACCTAACCCATGTACTCACCTATGGGGAATTAGAACTGGAACCCGATCTGTCTTATTGTGAAGAGCTTTTCAGGATTCCTGATACGAGAGAACAAGTGCTGAGAAACTGGACGACTCATCTGGTAAAAGTTCTATGGAGAAACCATAAGACGGAAGAGGCAATGTGGGAACCCAAGGAACTCATGATCAAGAACCACCCAAGTCTTTTCATGTAGTAGTAATCTAGAAATTTTGAGGAAGAAATTATTTGAAGGAGAATAGAATGTAACACCCCAAGCTTCCATGGTATACTTCTCTTTGAATAATACAGTTGCGTGTGTTGTACGCAACTTTGAGTTCTAACACACACCACACCAAATCAAACTAGCCGTTATGAATAGTATTACCCACCTTTTGAAATTTTAAAAATTTTATCGTTCAAAATGGACTTCATTTTTGGATTCGAAATATCAAAATTACTCTAGGGTGAATTTTTGGTATTTTTCTGAAAACATTCATTTTTAGATGAATAGTGAAAAACACTGAGTTATTGGTTAAAACCGACTTTTTATTAAAATAACTATTTACTTTATTTAAATTTATTTTTGGTCAAAATAGATATGTAATACCTATATAAGATCAATTTAATTCATTGGAGTCAGTTTATAATAATTCTAGACATATAAAAAATTTATTGAACTTTTCACCATCTTTTACCCACCCCCTAGGAGAATTTGGAAATTCATATAAAACATAAATTTACCACATTTGTGAGTGTAATTTCTAAAATAAGAGAGACACGGTAAATATCACAGAGTCAAATTTGGTTCAAAAAGATAATTTTTTTTGGGGAATAGTAACATTTTACTTTTATTTACCACGGTTAAAAGTAAATAGTGTAATTAAAGCTAAAAATGATATTAATTTTTTCATAACACATGTATTAATTCTATTGGAAAACTATATCTCGACCAAAAACAACCATAGAAATAAAATATTATCATTTAGGTCCACTTGAATTAGATTAGGACATTTATTATTATTTAATTCAAAGAAGAGTTAAAAGAGCTAAAATCAAGGTTTAATTACTAAAACATTTTTAATATAGGGATATACATAAGCTATATTCGATTCTAAATATTCATTAGAAACTAAAAATATTTCATACATAATGATAATTTATTTATAATTTTTATTAACTAAATAATGTAATTTTTTATGACACAATGGGGATGCTGTAATTAACTAATTAATGAAATATTAAAATAATTGATATTTTAAATATCCAAATAACTGTAATTTGAGAATTTTTATGAATTAAAATAATTTTAAATGTTAATATGACATATTATTATACATTTAATTATGTTTTTTCGAAGTAATCACGCCGTTATTATTTTCAAAAAAATAAAATAAAAAATAGTGTCAAAATTGACATAAAAAAGTTTTTAAAACCAATATTATATTATTACTTGATTTTAAATTCCTAAAAATATAAGGATTTCCCAAGAGACATATATAATTATAATTGTATAATTAATGGACCACTTGGGTGTCTCTTGGATGTATATAGTAATTTTATTAATTATATAATATAAAAATACATAGTGACATGGTAAGTGTCAAACTAATTAACTAAGAGTTAAAACTAAAGGATAAGGTTAATATAATGACCCAGACCTGTCTAAAATCTATTATTTGAATGGTTTTCAACCTATCCAAACCATAAAATTTAAATAATCTAGTTTTGAGCCATTAAAAACCGAATATGTATTTATTATAAAATAATATTTATAGCTCTTCCAAAGGTTCCCCTCACCCCCCTTATAAAAGGGAAATCCCCTTCTATCTAATTTACACCTTCAAAGCCTTTCTACTCAGCCAAACTCGGCCCAAATACCCTCTAAAATATCCTCACATCATCCTAGAGGCCTTAATTTATTCATAAAGCCAACCTATGTATCCATTTTTATCAAATCAACAGGAAGAACCTGAAGAAGAGGTAATGTTTTCACCACCCTCTTTCATGATTCTTTCTTCATCAGCTTATTCATTCTTTATTTTTTCAATTCTAAAATAATAACTATAGTATATCTTATATAATTTTATGTAATTATAAATATGTAACAACCTTATTCAGTATTCTATCCATCCTTTGAATGACATGTCACCATACGTGCAAACATACGGCTTACCGTCTCCACGTCGTGGTGTAATTGTTATTCAAAACATTATTATTTAGATGGGTATAATAATGATGTGTAATTAATTTAAATAATAAATTTAACATTATAATGATTATTTATTTATGATATAATATCCAATTATATACTATTTTAATATCAAAAGAGTGATATTGTCGCTCATGCATATGTATGGACTACCGTCTCCACAAACGCGATGAGATTCATTCCCCATCGTATCCATTCAAGTCTAATTCTAATTTGATGATTAAAAAAATGTTTAAGGACATGATATAATTCTGGATATGAATAATATAAAACCTATTCATAACAAAAAAGTCTTATGTAATAAAACATATAAAAGAAAACGAGTAAGTTAACACCCGAAATGAGGATAATACTGAAATATTACTGACAAATCGTTATTAGAAGATCATATATGATATCATAATTATGTATATAATTCTTGTATAATTTGATAAAAATGTTTTATCTATTATACAGGAGGTTAAAATACCGTTGACTCAGCAAAAGTACAAGGTAATGGTTTATTTCACAATCTCTTCATTATCCGAGGTTGTTTATACGTAATTATCTACTGGGACCTCTTTATCATCCACATCCATGTTTCATAAATATGTTTTTTCAAAGCATTCTTAAAATTTTATAGAATATGGGTTGAAGTCATTTATACCCTTGTATTAATTTTTATATGATGTTTATAAAGGAATATTTCTGTCATCTTCCAAACAAGGTCCTTTTTAACCTTTTCGACAAAACTTAGGTAAGAATCTCTTTTTTAACTAATACGGTGGGTACGACTATTTTCCGCCATTATAAAATCTCTAAAGATTCCCTTAAAAGATTATAAAGATATTTTCAATGTAAATGTTTTATTTTATAATTATGTGAGTTTTAAATGATTTCAAAAAAGAGATAATTCTCTCAAATAGTTTTGATTTCATCTATGTCAACATCCTTTGATGGATTTTAAGCTTATTTGAAGTTTTTTTATTATGGTAAAGAACTTCTATATTATATTTAAGGTTTTGTGATATGTTTAAATATGGACGTGTTATATTTATACAATTCACGGATTTTGGAGAAAGTGTTGACATTTTTATGCAAGTTTTAATACGAATGATTATGTTATGTTTAAACCTGTTCATATGAGGAATGCGTTGGACTTAATAAGTTATGGGTGGAGCCCACTATAGCTTCTCGATGCATCAGAAGGTCTCAAGAGACAAAATAGTGTCTTGGAACATGGCTTTGAAAAAATCTTATTAGTATTCATGGCATGAGACCTTGGCTACATGGTTATTATAGTATGGCATTATACATTCCATCATTATGAAAGTGGTTATTGATTTTTCATTTGATTATTCGACTCGTAGAATATCCATGTGAATAAGTAAATGGAGTTATTTCATTTTATCTTCTCCATATTATGCTGAAGTTCATGTTTATAAGGATTTTGTTATAGTTATACATCCCCTTAAATGTTTATGCTTATTTATGAAATTTTCCACTATATTTTAATACTTACTGAGCATCTGAGATCACCCCTTTCAATGTTTTATTTTTCCCAGGATGTGAAGAAGTAATTTATGAATGGCCTATAGGGAAAGTATGAGGGGATATAAAGACAAGATGTTTTTGTAGTGGTTTTCACTTTATTATGTAAGGTAAAATTTATGAATGTATCTATTTATTCAAAGGATACTAAACTAATCAATCTTTCGATACTTGATCTTTTGTGATAATGCCAATGTTATGTAATAATGCACTGACTCATGGTAACTGGGGTCGGGGCGTTACAACCTTCATGAAGGGAAGTGATTTGTTTCTATCACAACATTAGATGGATGAAATATATAAGTAAAAATGAAGTAATAATGACAAATTTATCATATAGTTATCATTAAGGAAAGATAAACCAATACTTACTATCTTTCCAAAATGATCCTTGAAAAATGGAAACGTTACACATTCATATGTATGGCCTACTGTCTCAATGATTGTAAAATAGATAATTTTTCAAAACCATATTTAATGGTTGGTATTTAAATTATAATTCATGTTTAAAAATTGTAATTTTCACAGGATTATTATTCTATATATTATAGTATAGTGACCTATTTAATAATTGTCAAACTACTAGACTCATTTTTGACATTTGAGATGAATAACATAAAAATGTTTGATGTGAACATAATTGATTAAGTAATTAAATATAACATGTTATTAATTAAAATGAAAGAATATTGAAAATGAAAATGGTTTTAATAAATCAAAGAATTAACATGATTTTTTAATTCATGAATATAAAAAACATATGTGATAAGTCAAACTAAAGGTGATGGAATTTCATTTAAAAATTATCTTTTCAAGTCTCATTACCTACTATGTTTCATTCATGTCCATATTTTTAAAATATATTATTGATTTATTTATATGGACATGAAATAATTATAAAGTAAATTTTAAGTCTATTTTTACTTTCTTTCAAACATTTTAAAAATTCGTCTTTTTTTGGAATGTTTTGACATTAATTATAAACAATAAAAAATTGTTATATTTTATTTTATACAATGACAATGAAATTTCCTGAATCCATATCAATATTTTGTATTTGGATTCATTTAAATTAATTCAATTTTATTAAAATAAAAATTCCATTTTTTATGTATAATATTTTCATAATAGTGTTTAAATGGAATGTATATTTAAATATTTTGAAATATTTTTCTTTCGGGAATAAAGAATATTTTATGAGAAAAATGATGAAAATGAATGCATTCATGAATTATTATTACATTATGGTTCTTCGGAATTGTTCATGATGATGGGTGTTTCTATTATAAATCATTGATAGATGGTTCGATTATGGACCTCCAATGAACTAGTCATAGAAGTCACCCATATTGGTTATTCCATTTGTAAGAGTGATATAGAAATGAAGCCTCAAGTTAACTACATTATATATCAATGATTGCTATGAGTTTTTTTTTTAAAAATAATGATTAGTAAAGTTATTTAAATGAGATTAAGTATAAATGAAATTATGTTTTACTTATTAATTGCGAAATTTAAAACTTCTTGAAAATTTTTATGAGTTTTCATGATTGAAACTAATATTTTATGTTATATTTTATTCTTTTTATATATCTCATGAAATGTTATGTGAAATAATTTAGGAAAAGAAGCATATTTATTGTGTAATAAAAATTTTATTTTTCCCCCAAGTATATTGTTCTAGGTATTCGTGCTCTTAAGGTTTATGACTCTTCTTTATTTGATCCTTACTAAGATTTTTGTACTTATCCCACATTTTAAAAAATCATTGAGTTTTATGGATGAGTAATGAAAATGATGGTATGAAGACAAAACATTTAATTATTTTTCATTAAATGAAACTTATTAAACCTTCAAAATTTGTTTTATGAGAAAAATAGACACTAAAGTTAAATTTTAACTTTTTTATATATGGATTTTTTATCTAAGGGTTATAAAATAACTTTGTAAAAGTCTAAACTGTAAATATATTATGGGAATTCAAGAAGGTAAATTCTAGTCCAAAGACACTACAAGATAAAATATCTAATGTTGGGTCATAATAATTGGATTCAAGGAAGGGTTTAGATAACATTTGAGATTATGATATCGTTATGTGTGATTTACTTAAGAGTTATGGATACCATATTTGGTTATTTATTATAAGGTTAATCATAAGTTAAAAAATAATAGATAAATTTTTGATGAATTATGTAAAGATATTTTTAAGTGATTAATGATATTTTTAATGATATTTTATTGGATTGAGTTTTATATAACCCAAAAGTTTAATATAGAGGATTATTTTATAATAATATTATTATATTCTTTTATATTTATGTAGAATGGTATGTGGTTTATTTTGAGGATAAAAAATTATTTAGTTATGATGTATTTAGGGTTATTTTTTAGGATTTGAAGGTTAATGTTTTCTATAATTAATTTTATTACTGTGTTTGTAGTGACCATTTTCACTTTTACATGAAATTAATCTTTAATGTTTTAATATATTTTTTTATAGGTGAAATATTTTTATCCAGATGAATGGAAAAGGACACCACAAAACATTTGTATCCATTACATATGATTTAGTTATCCCTATCATTTAAAAATATTCTTCAAATAATTTTAAATGATTTTTGAACATTCAAATCACCTGAATGAAACTATTTAATTTATCTAAGAACTTTTAATTTATCCAAATTTTCTTTGGATCATAGAATATTTTTACTTATTTTTAAAATCATATCTCATGCATATCAATCATAACGTTAAATTCCACTGGGGAATTTGATATTTATTTTTTTATATACAAAATTCATTTTATAATATAAATGGGAAATCAATAGTATAAGGAAATCAACTGATGTCTACATTTAATATATTATTTATTTATTTATGGTATAAGTATGAGTATTGGTTGAGATGATATTGATGAATCATAAGGAAATATTTCATATCATTGAATAAGATTAAAAAACATGGTTATGGTTTTAATAATGAATTTGAATGAAGGAAGTGTTTATTAATTATATTATGATATAGTCTAAATATTATGAAACATTCCATAGATAACGTTTTCTTCAAAATTATTGAACATATGTTAGATGAAATCAACACCTTTGAATTTTTTTATAGTTAATGGGATAATTTTCTTAGAGACACCCATTTAAGGATATACGATTCAAGGATAAATAAACCGAGGAGTTTATATCTTCTTGATGATTGTCAATTAAGATTATTTGATTTTTAAAAAATATTTGTTTTAAAGAAAACCACTAAGATAAATAAGTAAATCGATGATTGATGATATTTTTATATTAGTTTATTATATTTTTGGAATTTAATAAGAATTATAGTAATATAGTTCTTGGGAAATGGATAATTTGTCACATTCTGTTGGGTCGTAGGGCATAATCCCCCAGCTGAAGGGTGATAATAGTTAAAAACCTTCCAGTAGACTATGTGATTTCCATGTTAGATTGATATTATGTAAACAAATTGATAAATAATGTTTATATTGATATTGGGAACAAATAATATAACATATAGACAACCATGGTATTGAAAATTGATTTAATGATTAACCCATCTTAGTTATATCAGAATAGTTTCTCAATTTTGGGAACCATATTTGACTAAGGTAAATGGATTTTTTTGATAAAATGGGATTTTATTTTATGAATAACGATTAGGATACATTTTTGAATATGTATGATTTTAAAGTGGATTTATGGTAAATTATTATCATATATTAGAGATTATATGACATTGTAATATATATTTCGGGTATGAGTCACTAATAGCGATAGATGTTATTTAGAGATAACTGTTAAATTTTTCTTAGAAGAATATAAAATCACACAATCCTGATCAATGAGATACAATTTTAGTGAAGAAATTGTTTAGAAGAATATTTAAGGATTGTAATTTATGGAATGATTTCATTTAGGCTTTCTGTTTTACTATTGGCTTGAGTATATCAATGAATTATTTCTTTTAATCGGTGTTTATTCATTTTGGGATTTATCTTAACTTTTACTAAACTTATTTTTGGTTAGATAATGTCGAAAAACATGAGGAATATATTGTTATCCACTTGTGGATAATTCGATCTATTATAGTTTTGTTTTAGTTCTTTAGGAATAAATAAATTAAACGCGAATACTATTATTTTGGAAAGAAATATGATATAGTGGTGAAAATGGATAAATGGATGAAAATATAATTATCAATTAATAATATTTAATTTTGTTATTATTTAAGATGGTAATGGAATCCATCAAAACTAGGAAATGGATATTGAATTTTTTTTCATATTACCTTTATTAAATATTAATCGCTATAATTTTTTACTCACCATTGCTTTATATTTTTGGTGTTATTAAGTTTTTCACGATCATTCACTTTCATGTAATCAATGATCTCTATCACACTCCACTGTTATTTGAACATTATTCTTTTCTTCTTTAACCATATTCTCACATCCCACAAAATTTCTCCTATTTAGAAACCTATTCATCTGTTATTTTCGATGGAATTATAATTTTACTTTCCCTCTTTCCTATATGATGTTTTGGTAACCCTTTCTACGACGTGTTATTTCAATAAATGTATTTTTAGATGAAAACGCCTTGATTATTGTGCTCTTGATCAAATTGTGATGATATAATTATTTAATGGTGGTGAGAATGTAAGACCCCATGATTTTTTTAAAAAGGAATCTAGTTCAATAGCATGTATTACATGAAACATTGTGCATAAAAACCATAAAATATTATTTTCTTAAACATGATTGTTAAAACATAGTTATTGAATTTGTGGGTATTAATAGGATCAAAAACATAATTAAATATATATAATGTATATTTTCATTGAAAATCCATAGATTTATTATTTAGAAATAATTAATAAATTTTTAGAGAAGTAATTTTATTCTACAAGAATAAATTTTCTTCAAAATGGTATTTTTTTATTATTTGTGAGTGAATATTAAAATTAATTTGAAAAAAATTTAAATATATCATTTGATAAAAATGTTATAATTTTCCATATACGAATATAAAAATCATCTTATAGTGAAAAATAATCTACTTTTAGTCTTTGAAATGAATTTTATACATGAATGCAGCATAAAAATATTTTATAATTTAAAATAGATTTTTTTGAAAAATATGGTTTTATCACATTTTTTCAGCTTAATTTTAAATTCAATCCCATCACTTTTATGTTGTGAATATTGTGTTTTTTCCATATTTTAAATTTTTAGGTAAAATTTGGTAGAATTTGTCCTTTTATTTTTGGTATTTGTGAGTATTAATCTTAGCAAATTTATGTCACCTCGGTAATGATAAAAAAGTAATTTATGCTAAAAATAATATTATATGGAATAAAAAATGACCATAACATTTGAATTAATTTAATTTGATGATTATGTCTAATCCGTAAACATCAGAAGGTCAAATATATGAACTTTTTTCAATTTTTCCCGAATTGTGAACATTTTATTATATTATAAAAAAAATGGAATATAATATTTCTTTGTTTTAATATATATTTTTTCATTGAAATAGTCAATGGATATATTAAGTTATAAATATTTTTTTGAAATATTTGTTATTATTTTCCATAAGGATAATTTATTTATAATATTTTTTGATGACATAATTACCTTAAATTCATATACAACACTGGCACAGTGCTTCTGCATGGAGTAAAAAAATGAAATTATTTTGAAAAGTATATAAATAATAATATTTGAGTGATTAATAGGGACAATTATTTATTAGGTAATTATATCTTATATTAGCTGTGTAAAAATTTTATTATTGAATTACATATTTTTATTAATCTTTTTAAAATAATATTAAAATAATAGTTTCAAAAATAACATTAATGAATTTTACGTTAAATAATATCTTGATAAATTCATGAAATTCCTATGAATATTATATTCATAAAAGTGAAATATATAAGGCTGAATAAATAAAAATGGACCATTGATAGGATATATTCCTTTTAGAGTTACTATATTGACCTCTAAAGGGTAAAAATCATTGTTATAGTAGTAATCGTCAAAAGGGTTTACTCATGGTAAATATAATAAGAGAAGGGTATAAAAATAACCAAAAATGTAAAAAATTTATTTGATGAGATTATTTATAACAATATTCACCCTATCCTTGGAATAAATTATTTTGGATCCATTTTTATATAAAAATTAATTTATATTAATTTAATACATTATGTAATTCAAAGAGTTCTTGTCCTCTCACTTATAAAAATTCACCACATATCCTCTTTTATTCATACAAAAAAAACCCAATTGGATCATTCAAACACTAAAAAAATACATTCCTTAAATCCCAAACCACATCCTAGAATCCTTTTTTTGATATAAAACGATCATAGGGATGCTTTTGGTAAATCCCTTGTGAGGTTTTCAGATGAAGATGTATGGTTCTTAACCAAGAGTTTTGATTTTATTTCTTCTAATAACTACGTAAAATCATTTGAAAATATGATAAAATTCTAAAATATATTTATTCAAAACACACGTATGTTATTATGTTAATGGTATTACCTAAATCAATATCATCTTTTATTAAATGGGAAATGAAACCATCGTTCATGTGTACATTGGACTACCACCTTGCAAACCGATATATGACATTTTTCTTCACCTCCTCCTATGGATGGTTTTATTTGTGGATTTAATGTGTATATATTATATTAACAACAAATTTTCCATTGTGAAGATAGAATATTTTATATTCTTTGTTAACATTCTTTTCACTGTAAGGTGATAATGTTGTTCACGTGTAAGTGTGGACTACCACCTCCATGAATGATGATAAATATAATATATAATGGAAAATAATAATATCATATTTATTATATAATTCTTATTATATAAATATAATATAATACTTACCTTAATTCCATAATTATTGTTGAAAAATGAAAACATCACTCATGCATATGTACGAACTACCGTCTCCCTTTTAGTAACATTGATTTTTTTTCATAAAAATATCTCATGGTTTGTTTAAAAGTATAAATTATGTAATAAATGATAATTATATCATTATTATTATACTATAGATGATGTAATAATGACCACTTTGAACATAATCAACTTGTCGAAGTCATTTTTGATATATGAGTGAAATATTATCAAAACAACTGATTTGAACTGAATTGATTAAGTAATTATATATTATCTGAAATTAAATATATAAAATAATAATAAACATTAAAAATAATTTTTTTCATGAAAATAATTAATATGATTTTTTAAGAAGATAAATATCATTCATGATGATTCTGACTCAAGGTAAGGGACATTCTCTTAAAAATAATCTTTTAATGTCTCCCTTATAACTATTTCACTTCCATGTACATATATTAATAATATATTATTAATCCATATATATATACATAAAATAATTATAAAGTAAATTTTACATATATTGTTAATTTATTTCAATTTTTTAAAAAATTACATTTCATGGAATGTTTTGAATTTATTTAAAAAAGGAAAAAAGGGATGTTTTATTTTAGCATATATAGTGACAAAAATTTTCCCCACATCCATAAACATTATTTGATATTTAGATACCCTTCTAAGATTTCTTTTTTTCAAATAAAAAACCACTTTTCCTTTATTAAAGGTATTTTCAAAAAGGGTTTTAAATGAATTGCATATTTCAATATCAGGAAATGTTATCCTTATAGGTGAAAAACATATTTTATGAGTGTAATGATGAAAATGAAAGCATTATTGTTTTTCGATTATGTTATGTCTCATTGGTATTTTTTATGATTATGGTTGGTTTTGTTATAAACCAATTATGGATGTGTCTGTTATAACCCTCCAATGTATTGGGTATATAAATTGACAGTATTGGTTATTCTATTTGAAAGAGTGATTATAAGAGTGATATGAAAATAATGAATCATGTTATCTACATGATTTATCTATGGTTACAAAGGAGTTTTAAGGAAATATTATGGTTTAAAAAGTTAATATAATGAGATTATGTTCAAAATAAATTATGATCTAAAAATGTTTGGTGAAATATATTACTATTTTCAAATAACATTTAAAAAGATTTCATGATTTCAAAAGAAAAATCAACATGTTTTATATATTCCATTTTGATTTATAAAAACATGTTTCATGAAAATATTTATGCAGATATGTGATTTATTAACTATGAAATTGTTTATTTTTATCATCAAGATTATTTTTATAGGTATATGTGGACTAATGTTTGATTTAAATTTTTTCATATGTCCCTTACTATGTTTTTTTACATTCCTAATTTTTTTAACTTTTTTCACAGGTTTTATTGGATGAGTAATGACACAGATGATGTCAAGATTAAAATTATTAATATGTGTCATGAAAATAAGACTTTATATGTCATTAATCATTTATTTTTATGAAAATATGTATAATGAAAAAAGTATCCACTCTGAAATATATGGTTATGTTATTAATGGGTAATGTCAAAATACTATAAAACTCTAAACAGTTAGAGTCTTTATAAATTCAAGAATATGAATTATATTCTAAAATCAAACTAAATTGTATAGTTTAAGGATAATTAATTATAGTTAGTATCAGAGTAGGTTTTTTTATGACTTTTTAAATTTGGATGATTTTATATAAGATTAAATTAATAGTTATATATACCATATATTGTTCATAATTCTAAATTTAATCATAATTTCAATGGAATAAGCTCATTTTTATGTTTTTTGAACTTTAATTTCAATGTGAATAAAAATATATTGGGATAATTTTTATTTTAAAATGTTATATGTAACCCCTAGGATCAATGAAAATTATTTTTTAATTAAAATATTGTTACATTTATAGTGATATACATGGAAGGGTTTGAGATAACAATTAAGGTTGAAACATTCATTATCATTGATGTTTTTATGGTTTTTTCAGGATTTCAAGGTTAAAGTAGTATCTAATTTAAATGGGAATTTCCCTTATAAAGACTATTAAATTTTTAAAATGAAATAATTCATTTCAGGTTTTAATTATTATTTTTATATTGGTTAAACAATATTTATCGTGATGAATTGAAAAGTACCTGAAACAACATTATCATCTCGTATAAATGATTTAATTATCACTATCATGGTGAATGCCTATTCATATAATATTGAAATATTTTTAAACATTCAAATCACAAAAAATAATATTTAATATATCCAACACCTTTTTATTTCTCCAAAATTTATATGGATCATGGTATATTGTTTATTTGATTTAAAAATAAAAACTCATCATTCTCATTCATCGTGAAAAATATCACTGAGGACATGACTATTTATTTCTTGGGTATATGGACATCATGATAGAAGATAAATGGTATATGAGTATTATGAGGGATGTCCTTAATTTCTATATTTTAGGTATGAACTGTTTTCTTATGTTTTAATTCTGAGTCCTTGTTGAGATGTTATTGATGAATCATAAGGTTTTGTTTTATATCATTGAATATAATGAAAAGGAATAGTAAAGTAAATAAAAAATAAGTTGAATGTGGTATGTGTTTATCAATGAAATTATGATATATTCTAAATATTATGAATCATTATAGAGTATATTCTTTTCATAATTTGGAATCAAATGTTATATTAAATCTCTACCTTCGAGAAGTTGTGTAGTGAATGGTGGATAATTTTTGGAGATACTCATTTAATGATAAAAAATAAAGGATAAGTAATACTTTGAGTTAATATGTGGTTGCTGATAGTCCATTAGGATTATTTGATTTTGTGGAAAAATGAGTTTTATAGAATACCATTGAGGTTAAAAAGCTATATAAATATTGATGTAATTTTTAAGATGTTCATAATATTTAGGGGGACATTATAGGATATATATTTATATAGTTCTAAAAAAATTTACAAGATACTATATGCAACATGGTCATGAGTCTTGAACCCTAAACTGAAGTGAGATAAGGGTGAAACTCATACCAATAGATGATATGATATCCAAATTAGTGTGAAATTTTGTAAATGACTTGATAAATAATGATTCTGTTGACTTTGGGAAAATATATTTGATCATATATATAACCAATGGATTGAAAATTGATTTGTTGATGAAGTGATTAATGTTACTATGGAAGAAGATTTCTATTTTGGGAACTTTATATAATTGAGCGAAATTGAAATATATTTTCATAATATGGTATTTCATTTGAGGGATAAATTCTAAATTACCTTTTTAATGCATAATTATTTGAATGAATATTTATGTTTAATGATTATCCTATCATGGATATTATTTGTTTCTATTATATAAGTTTTTGGTTTGAGGAATTAATAGTGATTGATGTTATTTGGAGATAAATGTTAAATTTATATTTGAAGAATATGTAATCAAATCATTCTGATCATTGGGTTTCAATATTCATTGGATAATATTGTGATTAATTTTTAAGGATAATTTTTTATAAAATGATATAGTTTGAACTTTTGGTGTTACTATTAAATTTTTTAAATTAAAATATTATTACCTTTTATGAAGGACTATTTATTTTGGGAATTATCTTACAATATATTAACCATTTGTTTTTTGATAAAGCCATATGATTGGGGAATTTTTTATATCATTTTATTTATAATTTATTCCATTAAATTTTGATTTCAGTGCTTTTTGAATAAAAACTACATCATGAATACTCATAATTTAGAGTAAAAGATGATATTGTGGTGGAACATGATTAGAGGATTAAATTATACTTTTCAGGAAATAAAATTTCCTTATACTCTTAGACTAGTTGTTTTTGGAATTTAAAATATAGAAGAAAATAATACTGAAACAGAAATTTTATCATATTACGTTCATTTCTGATGAAACAACCCTCTTTTTCACACCTATATAGTTTTTGGTTTTGTGGAAATTAACTTTATCGGTATCATTCACTTTCTTTAGTTCACTGATCTTTTTCACTCTCCATTATTATTTAAACAATATTATTTTCCTACTTTTGGAAAATTTCACATACCACAGAAGTTGTCCTATTTGGAAACCTAATTATGTGTTATTCTATATGACCTATATATTTCCCTTTCTATTTTTAAGATGATTTCTATTAACCCTTTTTATGGTGTTGTATTTTTAAAAAGGTACTTTCAGATGGAAAAATTATTATTATCAAGATCCTAATCAAATTTTGAGGATGTAATTTTTTTAAGTGGTTGAATATATAACAACATGATATTTTTTGAAAATAAATTTATGTTTTATAGTGTGTATAAGATCCTACACCAAGCCTAAATGAACCATTTAATATTATATTTAAATACGTCTATTATAACTAAGATGTTGAATTTTTTGGTATGAATAAGATTAAACACATTAGGAAATATTTATATAAATATATAATGGTCCCAATCATTAAAAATATACTGAAGAATTGATAATGAAATTTGATCTCAATTTTTAATAAAGTTATTTTTTCTACAAAAAGAATCCTAAAAAATGTCATCTATTTATTTTAGTGAGGAAATATTGTAAATAATTTCTGAATCACTTATAAAATTATTTTGGTAAAAAAGATATAATTTTTCAAATAAGTATAAAAAAATTATCATATGTTGAATGATAATACAATTAAAGTCTTTGAAAATAATTTTATACTAAAATTCACTATAAAAAATATTCTGGTACTTAAAATGAATTTTTCTAAAAAATAATATTTTATCATGTTTTTCTAGATTAATATTAAATTAAATTATTCCACATATATATTTATAATTTTTATAATTAGATTCAATTTTTTGTAATGCAGTGGACTAAATTTGGTTAGTATGTCCTTTTTTCATCATGAATAGTTACATTAGTAAACATATTTCACCTTAGTATGGGTAAATTGGGAAATGTTGAATAAAAATAATCTGATAAGGACTCAAAAATGAACATAACACTTGTATTAATTTTATTTTATGAGTATATCCCATCCATAAACATCCATATATCTGATATATGACCTCTTATTTCAATTTTATGCTTTTGAGTATGATATTATTTTACAAAGAGAGTAGTAAAAAATGACATTTTCATTTTTTATTAGATCTGACTTTATAAATAGGGGTAAAATGAGGATAAGTTTGGTAATAAATATTCATGTGACATTGAAATGATTTTTTAATCATGGAAATTTATTTATAATTTTTATTGATGAAATTATTTTCTAAAATTCTTTTGAAACATTAACATAGTGATTTTTCAGAAAGTAAAAAAATAAATAAAATTATTTTAAAAATCTAAAAATAATATAATATTATTTATTTATATTTTACCAATAATTATTCTTATATTTATACAATATTTTATGTGTGATAAAATTTTAGACTCGAAATCTATCTTTGTCCATATTTTTTAAAATTGAAATAAAATTAATTGTGTCAAAAAAGAACTTAATGATATTTCGTTTTAAATAATGATTTATTAAATGATTTAAAATTATTAAAAAACATATCATCATAATGTTAAATGGTATATTTTTATTACATCAACAATAGTCTATTTTTTAGAAATTTATACTTTTACAATTACAATACTGACCCCTAAAGAGTAAAAACCATTTTTATGGTGGTAATCCTCAAAAAATTAATAGTGGTTGAAACAAAACGACAAGGTTAAAAATATAACATAAAAATTTCAAAATTTTATTAAATGATATTATTTATAAACATCATAATGATATATTTTAAATAAATAATTTTTGATCTATTTAGACATAAACTTTAGTGTAAATTAATTTAATAGTTTAAGTTATTTCAAAAGTGCCCCTACCACCACTTACAAAAGGGAACATACTATCATATCTCATTCACACTTAAAATTAATTTTGGATTTGAGAATAGAATAAAATGAATTCCTTAAATTCCTAAAAAATTCATTGAAGACTTTGTTTGATCAGAATACCATCCAAGTGAAGCTTTTCGTACACAACATAAAAGATTATCTGAGGAAGAGGTAATGTTTTTACCAATTTTTTTTGTTTAATTTAGTCTTATACCTCATTAAAATATTATTCAAAAATGAAAATAAAGTATCTTAATTATTCATATATTTTATTATGTAAATGCAATAACCAATATTCATAACCTCTTTCATCAAATGCGAAATGAAACCATCGTTCATGTGTATGGAAGACTACCTCCTCCCCTACCAATGCAATTCATTTTCTATCACCTCCTCTCATGGTCAGTTGTAAATTTTTATATTTGTTTATATACCATATTCATGAAATTTTTATCATTATTATAATATTATACATTATATACTTTCGTACCTTTCTATGACCTAAAAATGTATAACGTCGTATGTGCGTACATATGGTCTACTGACTCCACGAAGGGAAGCGATTCATTTTTCATCCCCAGATCACATAAATGATATATATAAGTAAATTTAATGAAATAATATGGTATTCGTGACATAAATATCATTTCTATTTGTGAAATAACACTTATCTTATTTCCATATTGATCATTGAAAATGGAAATGTCAATAATGCGTATATACGACCTACAGTCTCCAGGATTGTAAAGTAGTTCATTTTCCATACCCATATTCCATAGTCAGTTTTAAAAGTATAATTTATGTATATAAATTATATTTATGTCATTATTATTACAGTTTATATGGTAGAATAATAGAATCTTTGACCATAATTACCCTACTGAATTCATTTTTGACATATGAACTGAATATTTTCAAAATGCCCGATGTAAACTTAATTGATTCTCAAATTGTAAACAACATGGTATTATATAAAATAACAGAATAATTAAAATTAAAATATATTTAATATAGTGACAAATTTAAATGATTATTTTATTTAGGGAGGTATATAACATATGTGGCAAGTCGAACTCGATGTATGGGACTGTAATAAAAAATTTCTCTTTTAATGTTTCCCTTCCATATCTTTTTCATCCATTTCCATATTTTTTAAGTATCTTAAAATGTATTTATATGGAATTAAAACAATTATAAAGGTTATTTTATGACAATTTTTAATTTCATTCAAAGGGTTTCAAAATTAATTTTTTTGGAATGTTTTGATGTTATTTACAAAATAAAAATGGTCTGTTTTATTTTAATGTATACAGAGAAAAAATATTTTCTTATTTCCATAACAATTAGTTGATATTTTAATTTTTATACAATACATCACGTTTATTCAAGTAAATACCCATTTTCATTTATTTATAGTATTTTAAAAATGATTTTTTTGTGGAATTGATATTTCAATACCTAAAAATTATTTTATAAAGAATGAAAATAATATTTTATGATTGTAATGATTGAAAATGATATATTTTATTTTTTATGTTTATGTTATGGTTCTTGGGAATTGTTTATGACGATTGGTGGTTCCCCTATAAACCATGGATGGGTAGTTTTTTTATAAACCAAGGACGGGTGGGTCTGTCATATCCGTTTAATGCATTGTGTATGGAAGTTGACCATATTGGTTATTCTATTTGTACGAGTGATTATATGTGTGATATAGAAATGTTTTCCAATCATATATTCATGATTTTTTTATGCTTTCTATGTGTTTTTATAGAAATATTATGATTTCACCAGTTATGATAATGAGATTATGTATACAAGAAAATATGTTCTAATTACTATATGTGAGATGAAATTTTTTTTAAAAAAGTGTTATGAGATTTAATTATTACATAGAATCATTTATTAGTATTATTTTTTCTAGTAAGGTTTATTTTGTAAAGTGTTTTCAAAATCTATAGGTAGAGAAGCTTATTTCTTCGATAAATTTTTTTTTCAATCCAAAATTTTAGTTATGTTTATATTCATAGAATAATATTGTATTTATATTTTTTTATATACCCCTTACTAATATTCTAGTTCACATGCCACATTTTAAATTGTTTTTCATTGGGTTTCCAGAATGAGTAAGGTCATGGATTTGATGAAGATGAAAACTGAAAATATGTATCATGAAAAGAAAAATTATAATATCTTAGAAGATATATTATAATAAAAAAATCAATAAAAAATATATTTATCCACATAGAATTATATGGGATTGATATGTTAGGGTTTTTACTATAGCATCCCGTCTTTTTATAACATAACTTTCATTCCACTACACGGAACTGAGGATCTTTAAGGTTTAGTGTCTTGGAAACAAGGAACATAAAACATGAAACAAAAAAAACATTCTTCTTAAACACTTGAAAGGCTTCTCCTCATGTTCACCCTAGGCTCATTACTGCATCTCATAACCTGGGGACATACATCAAAAGAAAGGATGAGCAGAAGGCCTAGCAGGGGAAACAAGTGAAACATTTTACATATGAACTTGAGATACATCAATAAAGTCATGAAAAGAACTATAAGGCATGAAAATGAAATCATGAGGCATATCATAATAAAAATAAAACTTTTTCATAACATGAAGATGTGGCTGCAACATTTAATATTGACAATCGTTTCATTTCACCAAGGTCCATCCCCAAGGTGTCGTTGAAAATTACC
The DNA here is from genome assembly GCA_963277665.1 of Viscum album. Taxonomy (NCBI): domain Eukaryota; kingdom Viridiplantae; phylum Streptophyta; class Magnoliopsida; order Santalales; family Viscaceae; genus Viscum; species Viscum album. The sequence continues at coordinate 1,134,499,066 of OY728155.1, read as the reverse complement.
AAGGTTATTCACCAAGGCGTCGTTAAAATGGTCATCTCTAGAGATTAAGTCTTTACCCAATGCATTTGAGCGCTATTAGGGCGCACCCTTAATTTTGCCTTTATTATCATGTGATCCACATATATCATCATCAAAAATTTCATAAATAACCCATATAGCATAAAATAAATGGGGTTCATTTCATAATCACAACGTTTTAAAAACTGCTTTAAAGACATGATCTTTACGTCACTTTAAATCCCACAGAAAAAGGGAGGTGGGTCTCATGTATGTGAATCCCAAAATTTAAAATAGAACATTTTGGTATATATGTGAATACCCCTTTAGAAGAAATATCTTTGAGTATACACTTAATAATAAAAAAAACTTTAGAAAAAGAGAGAGACATTTTGAGACGGAAATTCTGCAGCATAACAGCTATGTTACGAGTTTTTAGAAGACATTAAAAAGAGAGGGAAAATGGGTCAAACATTCATAAATGACCCATAAAACAGTAGATAGATAGAATGAGAAGGAGACATTATCATGGTAATGAAATTTCACGGACATACCATTTGAAATGAAAAACATGGAAGGAAGTCAAAAATTAGATTTTTCTTATGAAAGTTCGGCAGCCTAACGGTGCCACTTAAAACTTCAAAATACTGAATGGAAGAGATCAAATGGGGTCTCTCGTCATATGAACATAAGACTCCAGTATTATATATATAGAGATCATACCCCAACATAAAAAAAAGTAACTTGAAAGAATTGACATGAAAGTAGAACTTCAAAACGAGAAGGTGAAGAACCACTTAAAAATTCGGCAGCCTAATGGCGCCACTTAAAACTTCAAAATACTGAATTGAAGAGATCAAATGGGGTATCTCATCATATGATCATAAAATATCAGTATGATAAATTTAGAGATCATACCCCAACATAATAAAATGGAACATGAAATACTTTACATGGAAATAGATCTTGAAAAATGAGAAGGGAGAAAGAATCCGTTACAAAAAAATTTGGCAGCCTAACGGCGCCATTTAAAACATCATTAAACGAAATAATGAGAGTAAGAGGGCATCTCTCATTATATGAACATAAAAAGGGCAGTAATAGGATTATAAAATAACATCCTCCAACATAAGAACATGGAGCATAAAAGAAATGACATAAAAGAGATCACTTGAAAAGAAAGAGAGGGGTCGGATCCCTTACCTTAAAATGTAACTCTTAAACCTCAAAGGATGGGACCTTGTGGGCTTGGGGCAGCTTGGGAGGAATCCATGGGAGGTAATGAGACCAGAACTTCGTTGGGGAAGATCGGGGAGTCGAATGGATGAGAGGAGTTCTTGGTATTTTATAGGGAAAGTGAGGGGACACGGCATTAATGGCCAAGGGACACCTCAAAAGTGGTTTTCTCAAAAGCATGGGCCCTCCCATGGTACTTCCCATAATGTTAGGCCACATGGGGACCCCCACACAATAATTCATCACCCTTGGCCGGCCAACCCTTTAAAAATCTCATGACATCATCATGACATAGTTATGATGTCATTAACATACCGAAACCCTAAAAATGTATTTTCACTATTCACTGAAAATTCAACTTTCTCAGAAAGATCCCAAAATTCCACCTTAATCAAATATCAATGCTCTGATTTCAAAAATGAACTCCATTTTATAAAATTAATTTTCTAAATATTTTTAATTTATTTTTTAAATAAATACACTATTCACCGAAAATTCATTTTTTCAGAAAAAACCACAAAAATTACCATAACATAATATCGGTGCTCTGAGTTTAAAAATGAAATCCATTTTATAAAAATAATTTTCTAAATATTTTTAATTTAATTTTTAATTAAAAAACACTATTCACCCCAAAAAAAACTAATACTCGAATAATAATTTATGAAACCGTTATTTAACCATTTTATTGAATCACATTACTTAATCAAGGTGCCTAGATTATTTTAAAACTTTCTTTAAGTGAGATTACTAATCCATTTGGTCATATTACTAATCCTAATCATAAAATCACTATTCATAGTTTACTATTCATCAAAAATCAAGTTGATCTTATTAGACTCCAAATTTTGTACTGAACATAATTATAGAAGACCATTTTTTGAAAATCATTACACATTTTTAATTATTTAAGGTTTACATAAACATTTTTAAAATAACCTTTTTCAAAAATTCATCAAAAATATGCATACTATATTTATCCGGTCATTTTAAAATTCATAACTTCATCATAATAAGAAATCCCAATTTTTATTTAAAACAAAGGATTACACAAGGTAGTTACGGTCTCCTTACATAGCCTCTTATCACACCAGCATAGGACCTAAGTGTAAGGTGTGCTAAGGTGAGAGAGTCCGAGGGAGGCTCGGCCAACATTTCCCGAGTAGTAATTTCAATCAGTTTGAACTTCTCACGAAGGCGATTCCGTTCTAGCTTCACAGGATGAAGTTCGGCTTGGGTTTGGTCCAGAGCAAAGCCCAATGGTGCTACCTCCTTCCCAAGTTCTGTTAGATGGGCTTCGATCTGTCCAAGACTACTAGGTGAGGCCATCGAATCTTCTTTCTATAATAATTACCCAAGATTACTTGTATTTAGAGACAATAATCAAAACATTTTGTTCACAACGGTCATATTGACTGATGGTCATATAACAGTCAGAAGCCAATGGTCTCATTTTAATTATAATCATGTTTATCAAATAAAACATTTTTGTTGAGTATAAAAATAAAATAAAATAACACATTAAATTAGGAAACAAGATTTATTAAAAATTTTGGGCCGTTACAATCTTCCCCCCTTAAGAAATTGCGTCCTCGCAATTTTAAAAAAATTGGGTTTTGAAATTTCATTGAAAGTCCCACATCGGAAAAAGAGTCTGTGACACCATTACTTTAAAAGAAAGAAAAGGAAGTACAATGGCCACCCGAGTTTACTCATACTAGGATTACATGTAGGAAACATGGACATGGAGGAGAAGATAAAGGGTCACGTCCTAAAGGAGAGTGATAGAAAACATGATTAGTATGAAGTTAACCACCGGAAAATCCCAAAATTATGATGTGTGCAAGCGGTCTTTGATTACCTAGTATGAAACGTAATCCAACAAAGTTTTTGTTTTATGTTCCTTTTCATATCTTTGAGGAATTCATTTACAACATAGAACAAAAACGTAAGGAAATATATCTACCTTCATGTAGAGTTTCATCCTTTAATAAGTTTCTACCCAAAACTAATCTTTTCTCTAAACTATGAGCATTCAAAACTACTTGGTCTCATCAAAACACAAGAATCATCTTCTAGAGAATCACATAATCCACAAAAGATTAACTATCTATTTCTTTTATCTTTAAACATTATCCCAAAAACCAAAAGGGTAAGGTAAAACAACTCTTCAAAAAGAAAGAATCCCATAGGAATGGAAACTACTTTTAAATCTTCGAAGTTCCATGGTACTACCCAAAGTTCATCATATTCCATTCCATAAATAACAGTCCTTAAAATTCCTCAAAATAAACCAAACTAAGATTGAAACCCAAATACCAGAAGGATTTGATAACATAGTCTTCCAAAATAAACTTCATTGTTCATCTCTAAACAACATCAACCACTCCTAACATCTTATAACAAAAGTATCTAATCTAAACATATTTAACCGAAGATAGGTTAATCATTCCCAAGAGTAACCTAAATTACTATAAATCCACCTTAAATTCATCGATTCTTCAAATATAAGTCAACCTTACTCCTCAATGAAAATACCGTTGTAATCTATTTACCTCGATCATATAGGGTCCCCAAAATAGTGAATGTCTTCCAAAATAAAAATCATATTTTAATCCCCTAATCATCTCTGTCATATTAATACGGCAATCGTAGCATTTCCTATCACATTGGTTGTTGAGACATGTTCTTCCATTTCCCGCCATTAACTAAGAAAAGAAATAATAATTAGGGGCTTAAATACTTAGCCAATAATCATGAAAAGAAACTTAAAGCATATAAGGATAACATGTAGTTGAAAAGTATACCCTAACCTGTTATCCCATAGGTACCCATCTAGGTTATCCATGATCATATATTCTTATGTGAATCTTCATTTTATTTTATCTTTGTTCCTTTAACAATGGTTCATACTAAGCTTATGAATTTACCAAAGCATGTCCCCTAGGAGTGTCGTAACCAAGAGTGCAGCAAGGCCCGTTGTCGTGTACCAGTTCCCGTTCGAGTCTAGCTCAAAGCGGTGTTTTCGGGTTTTACCCCTATGTACATCTGTGCCAGAGCCACCTCTACCTGCTCGTATCCATACATGGATGTATTTGCTTGGCAACCCCTTACTCAATACTCACCAAAATACCAGGAATATTTCCTATATTTTAACATTTCTATAGGATTCTTCCTAAAGTTTTCATATCCTAATTTCCACAAATAACTAAACCATCCTTTGATACCAACTATAGCATCTCGTCTTTTTATAACATAACTTTCATTCCACTACACAGAACTGAGGATCTTTAAGGTTTAATGTCTTGGAAACAAGGAACATAAAACATGAAACAAAAAAAACATTCTTCTTAAACATTTGAAAGGATTCTCCTCATGTTCATCCTAGGCTAATTACTGCATCTCATAACCTGGGGACATACATCAAAATAAAGGATGAGCAGAAGGCCCAGCAAGGGATACAAGTGAAACATTTTACATATGAACTTGAGATACATCAATAAAGTCATGAAAAGACCTTTAAGGAATGAAAATTAAATCATGAGGCATATCATAATAAAAATAAAACTTTTTCATAACTTGAAGATGTGGCTGCAACATTTAATATTGACAATCGTTTCGTTTCAACAAGGTCCATCCCTAAGGTGTCGTTGAAAATTACCAAGGTTATTCACCAAGGCGTCGTTAAAATGGTCATCTCTAGAGATTAAGTCTTTACCCAAGGCATTGGAGTGCTATCAGGGAGCACCCTTAATTTTGCCTTTATTATAATGTGAGCCAAATATATCATCATCAAACATTTCATAAATAACCCATATAGCATAAAATAAATGGGGTTCATTTCATAATCACAACGTTTTAAAAACTTCTTTAAAGACATGATCTTTACGTCACTTTAAATCCACAGAAAAGGGAGGTGGGTCTCATGTATGTGAATCCCAAAATTTAAAATAGAACATGTTGGTATATATGTGAATACCCCTTTAGAAGAAATAGCTTTGAGTATTCACTTAATAATAAAAAATCTTTAGAAAAAGAGAGACATTTTGAGACGGAAATTCTGCAGCATAACGGCTATGTTACGAGTTTTTAGAAGACATTAAAAAGAGAGGGAAAATGGGTCAAACATTCATAAATGACCCATAAAACAGTAGATGGACAGAATAAGAAGGATAAATGATCATGGTAATGAAATTTCAAGGATACCATTTGAAATGAAAAACATGGAAGGAAGACAAAAATTAGATTTCTCTTATGAAAGTTCGGCAGCCTAACGACGCCACTTAAAACATCAAAATACTGAATTGAAGAGATCAAATGGGGTCTCTCATCATATGAACATAAGACTCCAGTCTTATAGATATAGAGATAATACCCCAACATAACAAAAAGGAACTTGAAAGAATTGACATGAAAGTAGAACATCAAAACGAGAAGGTGAAGAACAACTTAAAAATTCGGCAGCCTAATGGAACCACTTAAAACTTCAAAATACTGAATTGAAGAGATAAAATGGGGTCTCTCATCATATGATCATAAAATATCAGTATGATAAATTTAGAGATCATACCCCAACATAATAAAAAGGAACATGAAATACTTTACATGGAAATAGATCTTGAAAAATGAGAAGGGAGAAAGAATCCATTACAAAAAATTTGGCAGCCTAACGGCGCCATTTAAAACTTCATAAAACGAAATAATGAGAGTAAGAGGGGATCTCTAATTATATGAACAAAAAAGGGCAGTAAGAGGAGTATAAAAGAACATCCTCCAACATAATAACATGGAGCATAAAAGAAATGACATAAAAGATATCACTTGAAAAGAAAGAGAGGGGTCGGATCCCTTACGTTAAAATGTAACTCTTAAACCTCAAAGGATGGGACCTTGAGGGATTGGGGGCACCTTGGGAGGACACCTTGGGAGGTAATGATACCAGAACTTCATTGGGGAAGAGTGGGGAGTCGAATGGATGAGAGGAGTGCTTGGTATTTATAGGGAAAGTGAGGGGACAAGGCATTAATGGCCAAGGGACACCTCAAAAGTGGTGTTCTCAAAAGCATGGGCCCTCCCATGGTACTTCCCATAACGTTAGGCCACATGGGGACCCCCACACAATAATTCATCACCCTTGGCCGGCCAACCCTTTAAAAATCTCATGACATCATCATGACATAGTTATGATGTCATTAACATACCGAAACCCTAAAAATGTATTTTCACTATTCACTGAAAATTCAACTTTATCAGAAACATCCCAAAATTTCACCTTAATCAAATATCAATGCTCTGATTTCAAAAATGAACTCCATTTTATAAAATTAATTTTCTAAATATTTTTAATTTATTTTTTAAATAAATACACTATTCCCCGAAAATTCATTTTTTCAGAAAAAACCACAAAAATTACCATAACATAATATCGGTGCTCTGAGTTCAAAAATGAAATCCATTTTATAAAAATAATTTTCTAAATATTTTTAATTTAATTTTTAATTAAAAAACACTATTCACCCAAAAAAACTAATACTTGAATACTAATTTATGAAACCGTTATTTAACCATTTTATTGAATCACATTACTTAATCAAGGTGCGTAGATTATTTTCAAACTTTCTTTAAGTGAGATTACTAATCCATTTGGTCATATTACTAATCCTAATCATAAAATCACTATTCATAATTTACTATTCATCAAAAATCAAGTTGGTCTTATTAGACTCCAAATTTTGTACTGAACATAATTGTAGAAGACCATTTTTTGAAAATCATTACACATTTTTAATTATTTAAGGATTACATAAACATTTTTAAAATAACCTTTTTCAAAAATTCATCAAAAATATGCATACTATATTTATCCGGTCATTTGAAAATTCATAACTTCATCCTAAGAAGAAATCCCAATTTTTATTTAAAACAAAGGATTACACAAGGTAGTTACGGTCTCCTTACATAGCCTCTTATCACACCTGCATAGGACCTAAGTGTAAGGTGTGCTAAGGTGAGAGAGTCCGAGGGAGGCTCGGCCAACATTGCCCGAGTAGTAATTTCAATCAGTTTGAACTTCTCGCGAAGGCGATTCCGTTCTAGCTTCACATGATGAAGTTCGGCTTGGGTTTGGTCCAGAGCAAAGCCCAATGGTGCTACCTCTTTCCCAAGTTCTGTTAGATGGGCTTCGATCGGTCCAATACTACTAGGTGAGGCCATCGAATCTTCTTTCTATAATAATTAACCAAGATTACTTGTATTTAGAGACAATAATCAAAACATTTTGTTCACAGCGGTCATATTGACCGATGGTCATATAACCGTCAGAAGCCAATGGTCTCATTTTAATTATAATCATGTTTATCAAATAAAACATTTTTGTTGAGTATAAAAATAAAATAAAATAACACATGAAATTAGGAAACAAGATTTATTAAAAATTTTGGGCCGTTACAATCTTCCCCCCTTAAGAAATTGCATCCTCGCAATTTTAAAAAAATTGGGTTTTGAAATTTCATTAAAAGTCCCACATCGGAAAAAGAGTTCGTGACACCATTACTTTAAAAGAAAGAATAGGAAGTACAAAGGCCACCCGAGTTTACTCATACTAGGATTCAATGTAGGAAACATGGACATAGAGGAGAAAACAAAGGGTCACGTCCTAAAGGAGAGTGATAGAAAACATGATTAGTAGGAAGTTAACCACCAGAAAATCCCAAAATTATGATGTGTGCAAGCTGTCTTTGATTACCTAGTAGGAAACTTAAACCAACAACGTTTTTGTTTTACGTTCCTTCTCATATCTTTGAGGAATTCATTTACAACATAGAACAAAAACATAAGGAAATATATCTACCTTCATGTATAGTTTCATCCTTTAATAAGTTTCTTCCCAAAACTAATCTTTTCTCTAAACTATGAGCATTCAAAACTACATGGTCTCATCAAAACACAAGAATCATCTTCTATAGAATCTCATAATCCACAAAATATTAACTACCTATTTCTTTTATCTTTAAACATTATCCCAAAAACCGAAAGGGTAAGGTAAAACAACTCTTCAAAAAGAAAGAATCCCATAGGAATGGAAACTACTTTTAAATCTTCAAAGTTCCATGGTACTACCCAAAGTTCATCATAGTCCATTCCATAAATAACGGTCCTTAAAATTACTCAAAATAAACCAAACTAAGATTGAAACCCAAATACAAGAAGGATTTGATAACATAGTCTTCCAAAATAAACTTCATTGTTCATCTCCAAACAACATCAACCACTCCTAACATATTATAACAAAAGTATCTAATCTAAACATATTTAACCGAAGATAGGATAATCATTCCCAATAGTAACCTAAATTACTATAAATCCACCTTAAATTCATCGATTCTTCAAATATAAGTCAACCTTACTCCTCAATGAAAATACCGTTGTAATCTATTTACCTCGATCATATAGGGTCCCCAAAATAGTGAATGTCTTCCAAAATAAAAATCATATTTTAATCCCCTAATCATCTCTGTCATATTAATACGGCAATGGTAGCATTTCCTATCACATTGGTTGTTGAGACATGTTCTTCCATTTCCCGCCATTAACTAAGAAAAGAAACTATAATTAGGGGCTTAAATACTTAGCCAATAATCATGAAAAGAAACGTAAAGCATATAAGGATAACATGTAGTTGAAAAGTATACCCTAACTTGTGATCCCCTAGGTTCCCATATAGGTTATCCATGATCATATATTCTTATGTGAATCTTCATTTTATTTTATCTTTGTTCCTTTAACAATGGTTCATACTAAGCTTATGAATTTACCAAAGCATATCCCCCGGGAGTGTCATAACCAAGAGTGCAGCAAGGCCCATTATCGTGTACCAGTTCCCGTTTGAGTCTAGCTCAAAGCGGTGTTTTCGGGTTTTACCCTTATGTACATCTATGCCAGAGCCACCTCTACCTGCTCGTATCCAGACAGGGATGTATTTGCTTGGCAACCCCTTACTCAATACTCACCAAAATACCAGGAATATTTCCTATATTTTAACATTTCTATAGGCTTCTTCCTAAAGTTTTCATATCCTAATTTCCACAAATGACTAAACCATCCTTTGATACCAACTATAGCATCCCGTCTTTTTATAACATAACATTCATTCCACTACACGGAACTGAGGATCTTTAAGGTTTAGTGTCTTGGAAACAAGGAACATAAAACATGAAACAAAAAAAACATTCTTCTTAAACACTTGAAAGGCTTCTCCTCATGTTCACCCTAGGCTCATTACTGCATCTCATAACATGGGGCCATACATCAAAAGAAAGGATGAGTAGAAGGCCCAACAAGGGAAACAAGTGAAACATTTTACATATGAACTTGAGATACATCAATAAAGTCATGAAAAGAACTTTAAGGCATGAAAATGAAATCATGAGGCATATCATAATAAAAATAAATCTTTTTCATAACTTGAAGATGTGACTGCAACATTTAATATTGACAATCATTTCGTTTCACCAAGGTCCATCCCCAAGGTGTCATTGAAAATTACTAAGGTTATTCACCAAGGCGTCGTTAAAATGGTCATCTCTAGAGATTAAGTTTTTACCCAATGCATGGAGCGCTATCAGGGCGCACCCTTAGTTTTGCCTTTATTATAATGTGACCCACATATATCATAATCAAACATTTCATAAATAACCCATATAGCATAAAATAAATGGGGTTCATTTCATAATCACAACGTTTTAAAAACTTCTTTAAAGACATGATCTTTATGTCACTTTAAATCCACAGAAAAGGGAGGTGGGTCTCATGTATGTGAATCCCAAAATTTAAAATAGAACATTTTGGTATATATGTGAATACCCCTTTAGAAGAAATAGCTTTGAGTATTCACTTAATAATAATAAAAACTTTAGAAAAAGAGAGAGACATTTTGAGACGGAAATTCTGCAGTATAACAGCTATGTTACGAGTTTTTAGAAGACATTAAAAAGAGAGGGAAAATGGGTCAAACATTCATAAATGACCCATAAAACAGTAGATGGACAGAATAAGAAGGATACATGATCATGGTAATGAAATTTCAAGGACATACCATTTGAAATGAAAAACATGGAAGGAAGACAAAAAATTAGATTTCTCTTACGAAAGTTCGGCAGCCTAACGGCGCCACTTAAAACATCAAAATACTGAATTGAAGAGATCAAATGGGGTCTCTCATCATATTAACATAAGACTCCAGTATGATAGATATACAGATCATACCCCAACATAACAAAAAGTAACTTGAAAGAATTGACATGAAAGTAGAACTTCAAAACGAGAAGGTGAAGAACCACTTAAAAATTCGGCACCCTAATGGCGCCACTTAAAACATCAAAATACTGAATTGAAGAGATAAAATGGGGTATCTCATCATATGATCATAAAATATCAGTATGATAAATTTAGAGATCATACCCCGACATAATAAAAAGGAACATGAAATACTTTACATGGAAATAGATCTTGAAAAATGAGAAGGGAGAAAGAATTTGTTACAAAAATTTTGGCAGCATAACGACGCCATTTAAAACTTCATAAAACGAAATAATGAGAGTAAGAGGGGATCTCTAATTATATGAACATAAAAAGTCCAGTAAGAGGATTATAAAAGAACATCCTCCAACATAAGAACCTGGAGCATAAAATAAATGACATAAAAGAGATCACTTGAAAAGAAAGAGAGGGGTCGGATCCCTTACCTTAAAATGTAACTCTTAAACCTCAAAGGATGGGACCTTGAGGGCTTGGGGGCACCTTGGGAGGACTCCTTGGGAGTTAATGAGACCAAAACTTCGTTGGGGAAGAGTGGGGAGTCGAATGGATGAGAGGAGTGCTTGGTATTTATAGGGAAAGTGAGGGGACAAGGCATTAATGGCCAAGGGACACCTCAAAAGTGGTTTTCTCAAAAGCATGGGCCCTCCCATGGTACTTCCCATATAGTTAGGCAACATGGGGACCCCCACACAATAATTCATCACCCTTGGCCGGCCAACCCTTTAAAAATCTCATGACATCATCATGACATAGTTATGATGTCATCATCATATCGAAACCCTAAAAATGTATTTTCATTATTCACTGAAAATTCAACTTTCTCAGAAAGATCCCAAAATTTCACCTTAATCAAATATCAATGCTCTGATTTCAAAAATGAACTCCATTTTATAAAATTAATTTTCTATATATTTTTAATTAATTTTTTAAATAAATACACTATTCACCGAAAATTCATTTTTTTAGAAAAAACCACAAAAATTACCATAACATAATATCGGTGCTCTGAGTTCAAAAATTAAATCCATTTTATAAAAATAATTTTCTAAATATTTTTAATTTAATTTTTAATTAAAAAACACTATTCACCCAAAAAAAACTAATACTCGAATAATAATTTATGAAATCGTTATTTAACTATTTTATTGAATCACATTACTTAATCAAGGTGCCTAAATTATTTTAAAACTTTCTTTAAGTGAGATTACTAATCCATTTGGTCATATTACTAATCCTAATCATAAAATCACTATTCATAATTTACTATTCATCAAAAATCAAGTTGATCTTATTAGACTCCAAATTTTGTACTGAACATAATTGTAGAAGACCATTTTTTGAAAATCATTACACATTTTTAATTATTTAATGTTTACATAAACATTTTTAAAATAACCTTTTTCAAAAATTCATCCAAAATATGCATACTATATTTATCCGGTCATTTGAAAATTCATAACATCATCATAATAAGAAATCCCAATTTTTATTTAAAACAATGGATTACACAAGGTAGTTACGGTCTCCTTACATAGCCTCTTATCACACCAGCATAGGACCTAAGTGTAAGGTGTGCTAAGGTGAGAGAGTCCGAGGGAGACTCGGCCAACATTGCCCGAGTAGTAATTTCAATCAGTTTGAACTTCTCGCGAAGGCGATTCCGTTCTAGCTTCACATGATGAAGTTCGGCTTGGGTTTGGTCCAGAGCAAAGCCCAATGGTGCTACATCCTTCCCAAGTTCTGTTAGATGGGCTTCGATCGGTCCAAGACTACTAGGTGAGGCCATCGAATCTTCTTTCTATAATAATTAACCAAGATTACTTGTATTTGGAGACAATAATCAAAACATTTTGTTCACAGCGGTCATATTGACCGATGGTCATATAACAGTCAGAAGCCAATGGTCTCATTTTAATTATAATCATGTTTATCAAATAAAACATTTTTTTGAGTATAAAAATAAAATAAAATAACACATGAAATTAGGAAACAAGATTTATTCAAAATTTTGGGCCGTTACATTTACCCTACTCTCTAAAACTCTAAACTATAAATATTATTAGGAATGAAATATGGTGATTTATAGACTAGAGTTACGAGAATATATAATAGTTTTGGTATGGATACTCCTATTAAATTTTAAAAAATTGATACAAATTGAAATATTAGTTAGGATGTGGTTTAAATCACATCAAATAATATAATTTTTATAGTTTTATGTGGTGTTGTAAACATTACCTTTTGGTTTAACACCATTTTTTAATCTGTAACCTTAGAATTATCTATTTCACACATAAAGGGTTATAATTTTACTTATAAAACTATGATAGGATTTTAAATGTAATTGGGGTAAAATTAATGTCAACATCTTATCCACATTGTCTTATTTTAATATTTTTGGAATTTTAAATAATTTAATGAAATAATGTTTTAATAAAAATCCATTAATATTAGTTTTTCAGACATTTCAATTTATTTTAAACAGGATACACCAAGTAAAATATGGAATTCAAATATAATTATTTCTCACTAAAATAATATATTATACACATCTATGAAATTCATGTATCACTATAAATCACTAAAATTATATTAATGTATTTTTTTATTTTTTCTTATTTTTTATCAATTGAAGAAATATTATGTCAGCATTGAATAAGAGTTTATAGCAATTATATATTTACTAAGAATCATAAATAATTTACCATCATGAAAATAATTTCATTATTCTCAAAATTTCTACTATGATTCTTCAAAAAAATCATTTGTCCTTATGTAATCACAGAAGAGATATTTAAAAGTAAAATAGTGATATTTTGTATTTTCATTTATTTTAAATATTATATATGTCATTTTGGTGGAAAAGAGTCCCTTAAACAATTAATTTTTAATCCTAAGGTGATAAGGGTTAATGTAACATATTGAAATTATAATTAATATAGAAAATTTTTGAACATATAATTTAGTTTTATCCTATGTTATCCTAATTTACCCATCACTGAGGTCGTAAATATTACCACAATAACTATTTTATATGACTAAAAATAAAAGGGACCAATTTATCAAATATTTACCTTTTGATTCCAAATATAGAATCCAAATATCATAATTTTTCCTATAATTTTAATAAATTAATTTTAAAATATGTTCACAAAATTTGATGAGACCCATTTTTTAGAAACATATATTTTCAATAATAAAATATGATTTATTCATGTCCCATTCCTAGAAGAATATATATTAATGTTAAAACATTTAATTGAATATATAATATTTAAATATAATGAAAATTATTCAGTAATAGTGATTAATTTTAATTATTATGATAAAACACATTGTGTGCATAAAAATGTTTTTGGAGAAATATCGCCTTTATATTCAAAAAATATAATATTTTCATTTCAAATTAATTTAATACCAAAGAATTTATCTTATACGTATATAAGAAATATTATATCATAGATTAGTTATTCCAATTCATAACCATTAATATAATAGCTAGGCAATATCTACCACATTAAAGAATAATATTTAATATTATATCATTGTTCGTTTAAAGTTAGTTTTTCATGTAAATAATGATATCCAAGATATTAATTTTTTCAATAGAGAACAATATAATAAAATCCCAGGGTGTTACATGATATGTTGATACTATACGATCTATTAATTATCATATGGGTATCAATTCTAAAGGATGAAAAAGTCACCCATAATTATGAGATTTGTTTGAGTGAGCCAAAGCATTGAGAATGAAAAAAATCCTAATATTTAGTCAATAATACTTCTATGAAAACTATTGAGTAGTTTTTTAAAAAAAATTTGTAATCTCTAGGAAATACTTTTTTAGATTAGATCTTCTGATGTGAAAAAGATAGGTGAACAACATATATTGAGGATATTTAACGTTCTCTTGTGGTGGATATGGAGTTGCAAAAGGTATTCCTAAAGACTATATGGTAGTAAAAGAAATTAATATATATTATATATTAAAATTAAGATAAATAAAATGATATCATAATAAAGAAAAATTCCAAACGATTTCATGCATTATAACTCATTATTGTTCCACAGTGTTATGACTATTCCCATTCTTTTCGTCCAGTCAATGATTTGGCATGCTTTACCACTAACCACAAATCTTTTAGATATGAAAATCAATCAATTAAATCATAGGTAATATTGGAAACATATTCTAGGATATAAATTTACAATATAATCACCATTCATCTTTTACAGAATCCAAGTCCCACATATGATGAACTAAGATGGTAAAAGAAAATAAATTGTAAGGACATATAAATGGAAATTATATTAAGTAGATACAAAGTGTCTATCACTCATCCTAATCAATTTAACAAGATAATAAACAATTAATGTGGAAACATTAAGATGAAATAATCATATCAAATTTTATACTAGTTCCACTACCTTTTTAGGGTAAGACTTATATGATAGTGATATAATATGATAAATACAATTCACTATCGAAACTGGGAAGAATAACTTCTTGTTCTTGAATATAATAAAAAATTAATTGTAATGGAAAAAATATAATTCATTAATGGGAAGAATGAATAAATCCCCACTAAAAGATCCCTATTTTATTAAAAAAATAAATACTATAAATAATGAATGATTAAATGATATTTTAGAGTCTCCACATTGAACAAGAATGTTCTTATTTATCTAAATATTTAAATCATAGCGACTCCAGAATAATTCAAAAATATGAATACACTCAACATATTGTTCGATATTACATCCATATTATAAATGATTGTAATTGGTGGTACCAATCCCCTTTTTAAACTCCTTTTAAGTCAAAAAAATAATACTAGAGAAAGACCTTGGTTAAACCAACACTAAAAATACCAATTTAAAGGATTCAATAAGAAATATATTGACATCGGTTTCTTAACTAGACAATATATACAGAGTGTTATAGTTGTACTACTAATATTGAGTAGTTGTATTGGCCTTGAGTAAGGATTTAGGAAAAAATCACACATATATAGAGTAATTGATGGTGAGGGAGTCCCGTCTCCGAAATCATAAAATATTAACACATTATTAATATCTTTATATCTCATATTGATAATATAATCCAATGCGAATATTTTCACCAACTATATTTCTCCACATTGATTCAGATATACTCTTGCATGAACATCATAGGTTAGTTATTTTGAAAAATTACTCATAGATATAAAACAATGAGTCTAGTAGGATGAAGCTGATAGTTATTTTACAATATTGACCCAAATACAAGTTATTGATTCCAAAAGGGTATAATAGTTTAATATTCCTGGGAGACTAGAATCATTCACGATTCTCACATTATATATGAAACAAAGAAAATAATATAATTATTATTAAGAAAACATTATTATTTATTATAGTAAACCTCTAATTTAATTCATATATCTCTTCATCATATCATGGTAAAAATGATAAAATAATAACTAGTGATCTCACTCACATAGTAAGGAAAAACATACAACATAAGATCTCATTATTTAAATAAAAGGTGAATAATATTGACTATAAAAATAATAATCAATTATTCCATATAACTAACACCATATAAAGGGGACTAAATCCAGGGATAACATAAAAACATAAACAACCACATGGATAATAATAAATAATTTCATAATGATGGAACTAATAATGCCATACCATATAATCTAATCATCAATGGATTATACCATTAAAAAATATGTTTATATTTAAGGAGTAAAGAAAATAGCTTTACTAGTTTGTCTCATGATACCTACAAATGAATTTAGGTGTTGTATTGGGCCTCTACTAACACTTATTATGTTTAATAATTTCATCCTAAAAATGATTGAAGAAAAAGAAACATAAACATTCAAAGATTAAAACTAGAATTAAAATTTTATTAATTTTAAAAAAACATTATCATAATACATCAATAGTAGTATGGTTAATGGAATCAAAAGAGTATATAAATTTTGAATCATAATATTAAACAAATTATATTGGCATATATTACTATACTTTCAAAATACCATTGGAATATAACTTAAGGTAATACCTTTTTCATTTTTAAATAAGTTATTAAAAATATAATAATTTCCAACATATTATGTGTAATATGTTCTATTAAATTAACTTTGTAATCTAATAAATTAATATTCAAATCATTGTGAGTTCAAGATTTTGGTATATTCCATTCATGCTGTATATGTTAAAAACTAATCCTTTCACCATTTTGTAAAAAAATTCAAAAAGTAACTCATATTAAAACATAAGAATATTAATTTTAAACAATTGTATAAAATTTAAACATAGGTAAAATTTTATTTAATAAAAAATTGGATTCATTAAAAAAATATTATTTGAATCATTTTAAGTAAAACATGGATATAGGAAAATAGATTCCAATCTATGTAGAAAAATATAGTCGGATTTCTTTAAAAGCATGACTACTATGTCTTGAGTGTATAAAGAGCCGTAAATGAAAATAAAACAAGTAGTCTCTAGAAAAAATAGAGAAGAATAAAATTTAATATTTTTAACATATATAGATAAAATAATTACCCTATTGGATACATAAAAATAAACAATACAGAATAATGATGAAATTATGAAATAAATTGTAACTTCATTTCTGAATTCCATTATATGTACTTTTATCCTCATTTATAATAAATTGAAATTAATTATAACTATATAATATTACCATATAAATACTTATAATATCATATATTATCCCCTTATAACATTTTAATTCCCATTTGTTAATAAATATTTATTAAATATGTTGTTTCTGAGTGTTAACTGTTTCATCATTCATGTATGTTGCAGATCGGTGGTTTAGATAGATGTATCTCACTCATATATATATATAATATCCATTTTTATAATCATGAAATAAATCTACTATATATTCCTCATATACATATTTCTAAATATCTTTGAAATTAGGATAATAAAAATGAATCACATCATCCCATGGAGGTGGTAGTCCACTTGTACGCATGCACGATATTATAATTTGATAAAAAGATGAAGGGTAGGAATGTAGATATTATATTATTATTCAATATGAATAATTATTTCATAAATAACAAATAAAATAATTAGTCTTATCTTTATAATAATCTATAAAATTTTACAACAAAAATGAATTACACCAATATGTGGAGACATTATTTTTTAAGTGCACATGAATGGTGGTTCAACTGTTCATATGATGGAAAAGTGATGAAAATAGTTTTTAAATAATAAAAATAAAATTTAAATATATTTTCTATACTAGATTAATTATTTTAGGATGTTTAAAATAAGGATATAGTATGTTCAAGATGAATGAAATTTTATGGATCTGGTAAAGATAATGGGATCTTTTCAAGAGATCCCCATTAGATCTTCAATTATGGGACCTAGGGGTTATCTTTTAGGAAGTCGATAAGCTCCATATGTGGGATATGGATTCGTTTAATAGAATTTGTAATTTTTGGCCTAGAAAATGGGATTTAGTTTGTTTTTATAATACATGATAAGTGATGTATTTTATATCAAATCAAAGGGCACACATGAAATAAATAAAAAATAAAAAATATAACAAAATCATTTTCATGTGAAAGTGGAACAATGTGGAAATAATTTTGAATGTATGAAATTATGATATTTAAATAACATCAAAATTAAAATTTAGTTGGTTTTAAGAGGTATTTTTATTCTAATCATTTGGTTTAACAGCTTAGTTAAACTATTTTAACCATTACTATGATAATGTTGGTTTCACTCTTAAAGGGTAATTATTTTACATATATGGAACAAATTTTCAAATAATGGGAAAATGGATGAAATATTGTACCATAGATTATAAAATTTTTATATTTAAATATATTTATGGCTTTTAAATAATTTAATAAAATATAATTTTCATGAAATATTATTATTTTTGTTTTGACGATATTTATTAAATTTGGCGTCAATGACATCAAAAGAAATGTGTAATTTGAATTCATAATTTTAAATCATTTTCTGTAAGTCATAAGTTTATATACTTGGGTTATAGTAACTCACTCAAAAATGTAACTTTTAGGTTTTTTAAATGAATTAATTGTACTGTTTCAATAATTAAATAAATACTATATCAACAAAAGAATTGAAGGTAATTATTTAATCAATAAAATTTGAAATAAAATAAAATGACAAAAAATTATTTTATCTTATAAATAGTTCTTTATTACTGACCTTTTTCTATTTGTATCCTTATAAAAAAAGTTTAGGGTTATTAATTTTAAAAGTGTGTCATTTTTTATTTTTTAAAAATCAAGATAATAGTAATAATCAAAGAAATATGGCACCAAGTGTCCATATAATTGATATTTTATGGTCATTTATGATTTAAACCAATCCAATATGGTAAATCGGAGTTTCAAGTTCATATTTTAGTTTATATAATATTATTTTTAGCATTAATTTCTTAATTTACCCTAATAATGGTGATAATTATTCACTATGTTCAATATTTATAACGGAAAAAAAAGAAAAGGGAAATAATTTCCAAATATGAACCTCATGATTAAAAATATGGAATCTATTTTTAAATATTTAATTTCTACAAGTGTTAGAAATTAATTTTATAATAGAACATAAAAAATATGGCATTTTTTTAGCAAAAATTACTATTTTAGTATAAAAAAATTTTATATTAAATTCAACCCTAAAAATGGTTCTGATTAAAATAATTAAATTAATAATAATATATTAGAAATAATTTTATTTTTTACCAATTTATAATAAAATAGGACACTGTAATCCATGAAATGAGAAATTCAATTTTCAACAAAAATCAGTATTTTTCACTAATCATTGGGTAATTATTTATTTCCAAAAAATCAAAAACATTATCCCTAAGTTAATTTAGATTTTATTAATTAAAAAATTTAAATTAATTTATGAAAATAAAATAGACAAAATTTAAGAAAATTTATACAATATTGAATAAAATTATTTGAATTTCTCAGTCACTTCTTTAAAGAAAAACGTAATGTAATTGATAATTGGGTGTTACATTCTTCCCTCCTTTAAAAAATTTCATCATTAAAATTTCCAAAATGTAAAATAATGAATATATTTGGATAACTATTCATCATAATTTTTTTAGTTTCCCATCTAACCTCTTTTATCATATGATTTCTCTAATGTACCTTTACTAGATATATCATTTGAATCCTCAACTGTTGTTCTTCGTGGTCCATAATATGGATAGGATCTTCATAGTAAGATAAATCATGTTACAGTTAAATTTATTTATGGATGATCACATGTGTTGGACCAATCATGCACTTATTTAATAAATAAATATAGAGCTCATTATTTTCTTTAGATGGGCTAGGTTGCATTTCCAAATAGTAACCAAGTGCTCTAATTATTTCCTGAATTTAAAATAGTCTAATATACTTAGGTATTATTTTTTCATTTCCACAAATCCTTATAAGACCATTACATGGATATAAATTCAATAAAACATTTTTTCTAACAACGAATCCAAAATATTTTCTTCAGTTATCAAGTTATCTGTTAATCATATATTAAGATTCTTTAATATGGGTTTTGAATTTTTTTTCCTTTTTTATTTCATCATTCACATGTTCTGGGCCCACAAGATTATTTTTAGTAATTTCATCACAACAAGTTGGAGTATATAATCTTTTTCAATATAATTATTCATAAGATTCTATTTGAATAATTTAATAAAATCTATTTTTATAGGAAAACTCTACAAATTGTGTATACTGATCCCATGTAACATAAAATTCACTTGAGTATTACCACAACATGTTTTTTAATGTTTATATTGTTTTTTTAGAATAGCTATTTGTTTTATGGATATGTTCTACGATAAAATAAATTTGAATATTTTGATCCTTTTGATGGATTTTCCTGAATTTCAATGTTAATCGTGGGTCATGATTAGATATTATTGAATTTGACGTAACATAATTATGTATAAATTCATTAATATAGATCAATATAAGTCACTCAAGAAGTAAATATTCTCTTATAATCGTGAAATTTTTTGATTTTTTATGGAGACCAATAATAACCCACATCATATCATTATTTCAATGATTATTTGGTAGTAAAGTGATATTTCCATAGTAATGTCATCTTATTTATATATAGGAATAGGTATAGGATGCATGAATCTTCTAGGATGATGTCTTTCAGTTTTAACTTATTGAAAAACCTAATGAATGTATGTTCAAATCTTTTTTTATCCTACTGCTACAAGAGAGTATCACGAAATTCAAGATATGTGCATCATAAAATAATTCCATTTTTAAATCTAGTATAGTTGAAACACACAGTCTCTTTTAAAATTTCAAAACACTATATTTTCATACAATGTTTCCAAATTTACCATCACTCGCATCTTAAATTTCCTTTTAAATATTCTCTTCAATTGGTTGAGAGATTTTTATCTTGTCTAATAAAGATATTTTGGAAATTATTTTAAAAAGGAGTGATGTTACCGTTACCTTAGAAATATCCATACCCATATTAACTAAATCCATTAACATGTGATCCATATCAATCCTAATTTTTGTTAGGACTCTATGATCCTTTAGTTTCATTGCATTTGGAGCCATATTTTTCTTCTCTGAGTGGTTGAGTGTTGATAAATCATAATCATTGAGTATCTTAATCCATTGTATATTCCTTATATTGATATATTTATGTGAAAATATATATTCCAAAATCATATGATCCATAAATACCTCACATTTTCCCTTTACCGATAATGCTTCCTTATCTTTAAAGAAAAGATTATCGATACCAACTCAATATCATGGGTTAGATTGTTTTATTCGTGATTCTTTAACTACCTCGATACATAATAAATACCATTTTCATTATATATATTGTAAAAACCATGCTCCCTCTTCAATTCATCATAATATTTTACAAATCTATTATTTCATGATAGTAATTTCAAAATAGTTTCATTTTCCTTTATCCTCTTCAATTATTCAAAACATTCTTCACAATCCTGTGACCATATGAACTTAACCCCTTTACATGTAAGATTTAGTAATAGGTTATTCAATTGGTTAAAGTTGTGATCTAATCATTGATGGAAACCTACCAATCCAATGGCAGTGCATACCTCAGTTATGTCCATTGGTGTATATCATTTTTTGAATGCCTTTGTCTTTGCACGATAAACTGAGAATCTATCCTTGGAGACAATATGGCCAAGAAAAGGAACTTTCTAATGCTAAAATTCACACATAATAAATTTACCATATATCCCCTTTTCTATATGTGTCTCAATAATTATCCTTATGTGATTATTAGGGTCCTCATATCTCTTAAGAGAAACCAAGATATCATTGATAAATATCAAAAATAATTCATGATATTCATTGATTATTATATTGATTAGATATATAAAAAAAGATGGTGAATTAGTGAATCTGAATGGCTTTACTATAAATTATTAATCTCTATAACTCATACGAAATGATATCTTTTGAATATCATCATTCTTTACTTATAATTGGTGACACCCACAATGAAGGATGATCTTTAAAAATAATTATGCACCTTGAAGTTGAATGAACAAATCAGTAAAGATAGGTTGAGTATCATTGTTCATTATATTAATAAAACCAATTTCCCTATAATAAATTAACAACCTCATAGATACATAATTATTATTAATAAAAATAATAGAATCTCACCAAGGTGTAACTCTTAGGTTCATAAATTCATTTTAACATAACTCCTAGAGTTTTTTCTTCAACTCCACTAATTCCAAAAATGGTCATAATATAGGGAGTCTTTGATGTAGGTCTTGCACAAGGGATTAAATAAATAAGAAAATCAACTTCATGTTCAGATAAATGTCTAGTGAATTAATCTGGAAATACAATAACATATTCCTTTACAATTATAATTTCCCCAATTCACGATTACCCTTTTCATCCACAGAATGTACCTCATATTATTAACCAAAAATCACATTTACATGAGCTACTACTATGGGTGGATCTGGATATGAATCAGATAATGCAGTCTCCCCTCTAAATATAAGGAATTCAATATCCTCATAATGAATAATAATTTCATTCTCTTGGAAATATATTTTTTCAATATATTTGGTAATCCAATCCTTACAAATAATTATATAAAAATCAACTATAATTATAATAATATAGTCATTAAATTGGGAATGTTTATGTGGCTATTGGGAACTGACAGTCACATCCTTATTTTGGTAGATATAAATATATTTTTCACAAAAAACACTAAAAATACACAAGACTGGGAAGATAATTAATCAAATAAAGAATTATCTAAATTTGAAGCTATAATTAATGTAACTTCCACTACATATTTAATAATTTCAACCTCATTTATGGTGCTTATATAAGATCAGACTTTCTTCATTGGCATTTTCTGAGGAAAATTCCATTAACACCTAGGATAATAATTTACATAGTTTCTTTTCTCCATACAATTGAAGCAATGAATATTGTTAGTTTATTATATTCTTTCTTTCCTTGGAAATCATGATTCTAATTTCCTTTCACTACATACTTAAAGAGGTTCCCATTTCAATCAAGCTTGTTATGTTCATTTTTTTTAACTTTTATTACTATTTTTAAATTCCAACCCTTATTTACTCCATTTTCCTAATTTCATTTTCTATAGTGCTCATCCAAACATTAATTATCTTTATTTCTATCAAAGTCAAAAGACATGGATATTTCTTTCCCTTCCTCAATTGCATATGAGACTGTGTCATATTATGATGAAAATGTTTGGGAGACTAGTTCCATCAAAAGTAATATATTTATCCTATAAAATAACACATCAATATTACACTTTGAATTATGTATATTATTCATATTACTCCAGGATAACACTGTAAATTTGCATCATACTTGGAAACATTAATATATTAATTTTGTCCTAGAGTTAAGAATTATCCATCTATATCTTCTCATTATTCATAAGGAATATATTTTCCATAGAAAAGTACTTCAAAATATATCAATTACATGTAATATATTTATTATGCATCCTTATTGTTTTGAATTAATGGCCACCATTTATCTAAATCTCTCATGTGATGATAAACTGTGATGAAAACATTTTCTCTTTAATTATTTAAAAAATAAATATTTATCTTCTCTAAATATTTTATCCATTACTCATCTATAAATGGATTTATACTTCCATTAAATGATGGATATTTTTGATGCATGATGTGGTCTAACATTTTTATACCAAATTGTAGATTAGTAGGGAACTCTATACTGGAATTGTTATTTTTCATAAATTGATTCAACTCCCAAAATATTGTTATAAATTGTTCAACTCCATTTGTAGCTCCAACTATAGATTCATTATATTTACCAATAAAAAAATCCTTATATGGATTATGTACATGGATACAGATTCAATTCCCTTTACTAGGTTTTATTTTCTAACAAATATCATACACTATATTAGATCCCAACATTATGAAACAAAATGTACAATTTTGAAACTGCTATAACACTTGACATAACATGAATATTCATTCATTAAAATTCATAGATTTATATGGTTATTATTATTTAGAACATTCTTAATATATTCACATATTTTATAATTGTTTGTAATAAAAATGTCAATTAATCCAGGAATATCCCCTATGAGTGTAAAACTAGGTTCATAGTAAGGAGACACTCACTATAAACTTGAATCATTATCATGATATACTCAACCAACTCTATTGAATGTTATTACCTATAGATGTAATTGTTAAAAAACTACATTCATTTATTATATCTAAATAAGTATTTATATATAAAAAACAACATAATATCTAATAAAACAAAAATATTATTATATTAGCCTACAATTATATACATATTGAGTTTTTTTATAAGGTTATGTTTCTTAATCTATGGTTTCAGTAATATAGTTTCAAATGATTCTACTAAACTTAATTTTATACCAACTATAACACCCCGAATCAAGTAGACTAGAGCTTGTGGTTTATTATTACACTGGAAAAAAAAATCCATGGATAACATCCCCAAAAACCAAATAGTTTAATAGTCTTGGGAGACATGTTGCACACGAGATTCTTGTGTAACATACAAAAATATAAAATATTATTTAATAATTCTTTTGAGAACATTGTTATTTGGTCTAGTAAATCATTGATTTAATTCATATATCCTTTCATTTTATCCTAAGGAAAGGGAGACATAATAAAGGATAAGTTATATGATCACTAATGGAAAAAAATACAATATAATATATAATAAAGAAAATTAAACATGAATAATATTGTCGATATAAACAATAATAAATTATTCCATATGGCAAAGACTATAAAAGGGCAGAAATCCATGGATAACATAACAACATAAATAACCACACGGATAATAGTAATAATTTTCATGATGATAAAATTTATAATGTTAAACATTATAATCTCGCTATCAAGGCCTTGTTCCAAGACAACATATGTATACAACTGAGGAATACAAAAAATTATCAAACAAGTTATTATAATGAGAGAAATAGATTCATAGAGGGGCTAGATCAATCCTCACCCATCACTTAGTAATCCAATGTATTTGTCATATGAAAGGTCTGAAACATAATCAACATAATTGCTTTTATTTAAAAAATTAATACATATTTTCATAATTTTGTCATTAAATAAACAGAAACATAATCCATAGAGAATCATAAGGAAAATGGAATCAAAATAGAATATCACCAGTAAATCATAATATTCCCCAAATAATGTTGAAATAGATGATTATACGTTTAAAATACTAGTAGAAAATTTCATGGGAAAAATAATATTTTTATTTTGAAATCACATATTAAAAATACAAAAATTTCAAAAATATTAAGGAAAAAAATTTTGTTTTAAATAACTTTTTATGATTTTATAAGATGATTCAAAAAATTGAGAAATCATGATGATATGAAATTCTATTAGTACCATACACATTTAAAAAAATATTTATTTCATGGTATTGTAATGATATTTAAAAAGTAATTCACTTAGAATAAATATGAATATTTCTTTTAAACCAACTTATAAAAGTAAAACATGGGTAAAAATTTCCTTACTAATTAATTGGAGAATAAATATTTTATTATTTAAAATATTTTATAGATGATATGTATATATAAGAATAATATTCCTGAACGTGTATAAAAACTAAGTTGAGTTTCCCAAAAAATGGATTTTTATATTGTTAGTACATAATGAGTTTAAAAGAATGAAAAATTTATTTTCTAGAAATAAATATGGTAAAATATAATATATATTTTTTGATATATAATGATCAAATAATTCCCGCAACAGTTACTTTAACAAAAAAAATCACGGATATTGATGATATTATGAAGTAAAATCTTACATTTGGTCTAAAATGATCAATATGTAAATTTAGCCTCTTGTATAATAAATTTGAATTTATTATTACACTATAAATGGACCAAAATATAACATAATATATAATATATGATCCATTTTAATCATTTTAATAAATATTTATTAATAATTATTTATTGAAACTACCATATCAATGTGTTATTTTTTTGTTATTTATTTAGGTTTCAATTCAATAGATTTTTTCGCTATATATCTCTGATTTATCAATAATAGCCAAAAAATTTATAATTATATTAATATAATATATATTTCTTATATTCATATTTTCAATCATCCTTGAAATAAGGTCTTGAAAAAATAATTACATAGCTTCGTGGAAGTGGTAGTCCAGATTCAGGCAAATGCGACATCATTATTTTCTAACATGCTTGACGAAAAAAGGTAGATATGATATTATTATCCATTAGGAATAATTATGTCATAAATATAATATAAAACCATTAGTTCCACGTTTATAACCATCCATGAAACGTGGTTATTTAAAAATAATTACACCTATACATGTAGACGGTAAGCCGTATGTATGCATGAGCGATGTTTTATATTTTCATAAGAAGAGGAAAAATGAAAATGGTTGTACCATAATCATAATAAAATTTCATAATATTATCTATACTTGATTTACTATTTTTTTATGGTTACAATATTGTTTGTTTAATATGAAGAGAAAATAAATTTGAATGAATTGGTAAAGATGATTACATATTCATTCAAACAGATACTTTAGATATTCTCTTAAGAGACTTTGTGATGGTCTTTTAGGAAGGGAAGGAACCCCAAAACATGTATAAGGATTTTTATAATATTTTCTTGAAGGGTGTTTTAATATTAGGCTCCAGGTGGTGTATAATTCCTAGGATATACAGTGCCATTTTTTTAGTAAACAAAAGAACACATAGGCAATTAATAAATAGAATTAAAATTAACAATAGTTTAAGAAAAAATAAAATCTAATTAGTATGAAAAATATTTAAAATGCATGGTTCATAATATACCAAAATTACATACAAATTTATTAGAGTATGTAAATACATATATTCTAGAATTAGTGAAATATAAAATGAAATTATTTCAATGAATAGGAAATGAAAATACAGATATATTAAGCTTAATAATTTCACTACCACAAATTGGGATATATATCTTATTCCCCCTTGAAATTAAAATTTTTTCCATATCTCACTAGAGTGTCCTTTATCTCTTTAAAAACTATTTTTTGTATAATGAAATCTAAGTGTATCTATTTGTTTATCAAAAAACTATTATAAGTTTTGATTCTAAATTTGAATGATACATTGACAAAAAATGATATAACACTCATTCATATTTTTTAGCAATAAGTTAATCAATAAAAAGAGTGAAATAATCTTTCACATCTAAGGGAATCCAAACTCTATTCCATCTAAATTGGTTAATTAGTTTTTCTTCACACTTTTTGATATGAAATAATGGTATTAATGGTATTCAACCTTCTCCATATAGGGAAATAATTCCATATTATCAATTAATGAACTATAATGTTTATAAATGTTCCATAATAATGGATAAATCTATATATTGAAATTGATACCCCTTAAAAATATAAATCATTGACCAAATATTATTTCTTAATCCGAAACACTTACTAATGATCATGAATCTTGGTCCTAAATCATAGATAAGTTGTAAGTGGGTACAAATACTTATAATTCTATAAAAACAACACATAACCTCTAAAAAGGTAAAATAAGTATTCATATTATATAATTTAGTATGCTTGAATTATTTCAAAAAAGAATAATTCATGTGGTATGATGTCAAATCAATTCATTAATGAATTCTATAGGAAAGGATTCTACGATATGGTTGAGTTTTATGTCATCATGTAATCACTAACATCTAGAATTCACCTTCCACAACATTAATATCCCTTGGAAAAGCAATTTCATAAAAAGAAAATTTTCTTACTAATGAATCCAAAAAAATGTAATGATATATTTTTTACATTAACAATAGGAATTTAATAGATATATAAATCGATATTGAAATGATAGATTTTCCTCAAACTATCTCAAACATTTCCTTTGAAAATTTATAGGTCGGATAGAAACAATACATTTATTATATATGATTTTGATGAAATAATAATAGTATATTATGGTTCCATTCAAGATTAAATATATTTATTTACACATAATGTAAAAATAAATAATAACTACAATCAATTAAATAACGAAATAATTTCATCATATGAAAACAAAAAGTCCTCTAAGAGAAACAACTAGAAAATGTATCTGATTTAAATTATTTAAAGATTTGGAACCTCTAACACCACATACGTAGTATATTGTTCTAACCAATAAATATTACATTAAATATTAAATGAATACAACTAGAGATTATGATGTTAAAAAAAATTAATTAGATCATCAATGATAAAGAAAAAAATATAAAGGATTTCAAAATAATTTAGATTTTGGATTATAAAAAAAATTAATTTTTTTCCGGACATAGGTTGACCTCCTTTTCAATCTACTGAACCATATAAAGTTTTTCCTACAAAAAATATTCACATATCTCAAGAACCTCACCTAAATACCTATACCCAACCATCTATTCAATAATATATAAAATCTTATATTTCTCAATAATCCAATATATTCTCCATTTACTTCATTATATAGAGAATAAAACCCTAAAAATAATGTTTATATTTTTTAAAAATGGATTAATCCGGAAGTCATTAATAAAAAAATTTATCCACCTCATTGAATAATTCATCCTCATCCTTCAAAGATTCTTATTCCTCTACTAGTAGAATTAACAACAATACTTATGTGGAAAAAACTAAATATTGCCCTTAACTAAAATCACTACAAGAAATTCCTTCAACATCATAGATGTTTTCTCTCCATCCACTAACCACTAACTATATTTTTATACCATTAACTATGAAATTTGGAGATAGTATAATTAGAAAAATACCCTTTTAAAGATGAGGGAATGTGTGGTGTTAATGATCTGAAATTAAAGCACTCAAATTATAGAGCTATTATGAATCAAAAAATTAGACAAGTTTAGAATTTTTGAAACTAATGAAAAAATATTAGTTAAATAATACATGATATTTTAGGGGGAATAATATCATCTCTCACTTTTGGATTAGAAAAATTCATTAATAGATGTGGTACATGAAATTTATAATTTAATTAATGAATTAATATGATCTTAATGGGTAGAATAATCCATGGAAAATATCTTCCAAATCATCATTAAACTTTCAATATAATTAAATAAAGAGTTAAAAATAATAAATTTTCAATGATATGTAGTCATCAAGAATTTTTTATCGAGGAATGAGATTGATTATCTATTTTTCAAATTTTTTTTTTAATGTTATTCTATATATTCTTCTTCTAACTCTATGTAATTATTTTTTTTTAAACTTATAATAATTGTATATATTTTTTCAGATTATAGGTATTTCTTATCCAATAAAAAGGGTCCTAATAAAAGTTTAATTAAAAAATGTTAATATTGTTTAAAAATATAAAAAGATTTTCTAAAAATTATAAATATTAATCTACCAAAACCTTTCTTATTTTTAATAATATTAAATGGGAGATGTATGGAGGAGTTTTAATTTTATATAGAAATATCTATAAGAGAAATTATATATGTATTTTATATTAGAAGTTAATAAATATACCTGGAAATTAATTAATTAAATGTGATAAAGTATATTATCAAATATTTATATAAAATCTAATTATATTATATTTTTACAAATCCAATATATATGATTATCTATAGTGTATAGTGATCACCAAAAGGTGAACAGTATCGAGTCATTAATTGAACAATAGATTTTAATTCCATTAATGTGAAAATTAAAATGCACGTAATAATAAAAATAATATTTTTTGAAATATGTTATTTAAATTAAAAATTATATCTTTTGGAAATATATAGTTTTAACTATTGGAAACATAATGTTAAATGTCCCCTTTTTATTGACATGAACAGTTGAAAAAATTCTACTAGAGTTTATAAATAACAGTGTTTCGGTATGCATAAATGACACACTGACACTATGAAAACATAATTTCTTATGAATGAATGTCCTACATCTAGAATTTCACATAACAATGTTTTCTATTGAATTAGAAATCATGTATTCCCAATGATAGTTTTTATGATTATTTGTTCCTTTAAGTGACTTTTTTACTAATGACTATAGTTAATATTCCCCACTAATTATGTTGGTCAAAATATAAAGACATTATTGAAGATGCTTGAATAATTACAAAATAGTGACATCATTTTATGATAAGATTAAAATTATTATAGAAGTATATAATTAGATATATAATATTTAAAACTCAATAACTTCTTTATGTAATTAATTTAGGGTGAAATAACCTTATAAATATTTTATGATTTTTATAATCATAAACCTATCCAAAATAAGAAGTTTCTTTTTTTACATAAAGTTTACTTATTTTGATCTGGTACATTACACATTACTATAATTTACCTTTATTTAAATATATATAAGAACCATCCATTTTAACCACATCTTAAAACTATAAATTATTATTAAATGTATAAGTTCTTCTATGATAATATTACAATATTTTTCTATAAAAAATATGGAATTTCATGTACTCAATGTTTTAACTAACAGATATGGGAATAAGATCCATCCATTATATTATAATATTATAAAATAATCTTATGGATTCAAAACTTTATAAAAGTTATATAATGTTATTATATTTTTTTTTCTAATTTTAAACTCCATTAATAACTTTTTTTCTCTTTAATTTATTAATTCTAATGTCACTAATATGCTTTCATACTCTATAAATATTTTCTTCCAAAAAAATATTATTTTACCTTATTTGAAATAATAAATAGTTCGGAATAAAAAAATTATTCTTTGTTACACAACAAATTTTAAGTGGATTTATCATTAAAATAATTAAAATTTCAACTCACCTCCCACATGAAACAGTAACTTGATCATGTAATCATTACATTGATGTATGATTTTTAAAACAACATATGATTCTTCCCATTTATATTACAATAATATTATTGTTTAAAACTAAATAAATATAATTTATATGGAGTATCTACATCAATTTTAGGTTTTATTATCACCAGTAGACTCAGGTGATGAATATCATTATCAAACTATGCATTCAATTCATACTCTTTCTACGTGATTAAGTATAAAATCAATTTTAATTAAAGGCTATAACTTAATTAACAATTAAAACTATTTAGATATGGTGTAAATGTATTATGGGTATCAAAATTATATCCCTAGGTAGTTGAGATAGATAAAAAAACTTTATAATTTACACCATACATAATATGGATTAACATATAATTCTTGAGAGTGATATTTTTGTGTACGATATGTGATAGTAGCCTTATCTTATTAAATATCATGAGTGAAATTTCCATTTTGTGCCTAATTTTGATTATAATATATGATATATGTCGGCAAACAAATATTTTATCATTCAACTTAGAGTTTTATACCATTCATTTATAACATTACCTAATTTCATTATTAGTTTTTCTATATTTTATTACATTGACAATTTTATTCTTTTATCGGGAAGTGAGATTGATGAATTGTGTGATAAAGTAATTTCCAAATTATGGGAGACATTCAAAATTGATGAATTATGATATTTATTTCATTGATGATTCGTGTTCTCCATGATTCTTGGTTCATCTCTCTTAGGTTCATTAATTACATCATCTAAAGAAATTAATTTCAAAAAAAATATTATAACCAGGTAATTTTTAATGATTATGATTATGTTAGTTTTGGATTATTAATAAATGAAATTTATTTAAATAATATATATATACAATAGTCATGTTCTATAAATTATAATCCTTACTCTATTTCATCAACAATAAATGGGAGTTTAAGAGTTTTTATTACAATTAGAACATATATTTTTCATGTTGTTCTTCACAATAATAATGATTCATTTTCACCTTTTAATAATAAATTTATTCATGGAATCTTTTATTTACTTATAATTAATAATTGTATCTTCATAATTATACATTATCATGAACCTTATTCATGAATATGGATTCTTGTTTAATCCTTATAGTTATTTTAGAGCTCCTAATGATATTCCCATGATCTTAAGTATGGTATTTGGGTCTTTAATGAATTTTTACACATTTCCTATATCACTTACTATAATACTCCATGCCATTTTATACCTTATTCTCATATATCATATTATAAAAAAATCATTCCTTGTACTAAGTTTAGGAACAATAAGTTATATCTTTATTTCCATGATTTGAACTATATCATGGGCTACAATAACTTTTTCTCACTATATATGATATATGGCATGATCATAGTGTGGACACTACATTATATCATCTAATTAAATATGATACCTTTTATTGTTCACTGAAAATAGATATTCATAAAACACCTTTTAATATACCCTAATCAATTTCTTTTATATGTAATATCAATACAATGATCCCTAGCCCTTCTATATCATGTATCGTGGTAATTCTATATTATTAACCATAACCCATGTCATGAATTTCGAAAGTGGTTATAATTATTATTGATTTAGTTAAGTATTGTGATTATCTATATACTACATGTGGTATTTGATTACTTACATATCATATACCTTAAGAATAATTATCACATGGTGTAAAACTAATATCTCTATATGTAAGAATCCTATTTTATATGAGTAATCATCAAATGCTCAAATCTATAAAATTAATCTTCATATTCTTTCCTTAAGTAATCATTCCAATATATCTGTAAAATCCAAGGTAAATGAATAAATATGAAATTTTCATATTTATTAATATTTGTGGATTAAATATTAATTTTACCTTAAACGGGACGCTATGTTCGATGGTGTACCCAATACGCAACAACGGGTTTCTTTGAAATCTTACGTTGCCCACTAATAATATAATATTATTATTTTAAATGGAATTTAACTCCAAGCCGTTGTATTAACGGGAATGAACAAAACAAACTAGAATATGATTATAAAGGTTTGTTAAATGTTTTTACATTTATTCAATAAATGTTAGAGGCTTAAAATAAGAATACAATTCTATTTTAAGCACAAATACTCAAATATTCACTAAATGATCAATTTATCATCTTTTGATGACAAACCCTCTTTAAATATAGTTTTTGTCACTTTTATATGTTCAATTTTACCAAAAAAAAATTATTTAAAGCGGGACATCAACATTTACTTTGGGTAAATTTTTGCTATTTTTCTGATAAAATTCATGTTTTAATGAATTGTGAAAAATACAGTATTTTAATTAAAAAGGGCCTCTTTATCAAATTTATTTATATGGTTATATTATCTTTTTAATTGGTTTTAAAGTGTAATTAGAATTTATTTTAACAATTTCATCCAATTGTGGTCATTGAAATTAATTTCACCTTGAAATTGGAAACAAACAAGTGTCAATCTTTTGATAGATATTAATTTTTAAAAACATGCGTTTTGTTTTGACAGTGCGAATTAATTTTTAATTAATTTCTGCCACTTATGTGTTTTTAATTTGTAATAATGGATTACATATTTGGAATCAGGAGGTCCAAATTTTGTAAATTGTTATCTTTTATTTTTATACATTTTAAATATTTACAATAGTAAATATTTTATTTACCGTGGATAAAGGGTAAATATTAATATTATAATAACATACAATTACCCAAACAGTTGTCCAAATCCAATTGGATGAGTCATGAACGACCATCGGAATCCTTAGATCAATATTGGGACACCATGGAGCTACATGGAAAAGGGATAATGACTCTTTAGAAAAATTAATTTAATGTAAAGGAAAAAATGACATAAACAAATATCATTTTGTAAATTAATTTTTACATGGTGTTATATAAGATATAATTTAGACTATAAATATTAATTGGAAATTTAAAAATATTTCCTACATCATGGTACTTTTTTTATAATTTTTAAACATCATATAAATTAAATTATTTATGACACATTAATGATGTAGTGTCTACCTCATTAATAAATGCTTTAAATAAAAAAGATATTAATTATTAAAATATTATACAAAACATATCCTATTATTATTGGCTGATTTTATTCCAAATATTAGTCATATTATATTCATCCTTAATGTGTTTTGGACCTTTTGAAACTGAAGATATGTTTATAATAAAATAATGTTTTCACACTTTCTGAAAGAGCCCATCCTCCCCCTTATAAAAATCCCTCACTTCTTACTCATTCCACACACCTATCAAGCATTTGGACTCATCCAAAATCAGAAAAATTAAGCTCCCTACATCCTAATCCTCCTCCTAGAAGCCTTACCTTAGGCCGAAGGAACTTTAAGATGTCCTTTTGGTTCAAACCAAAAGAAGTTACCCAAATTAAAGGTAATGGTTTTCTCTTCACTTCTTTTCTTTTATTTTACTTCTCCAACCCCAAAACTCTATTTATTATTTTATTATACAGGAAAACAAGTATCCTAAATATACTAGTATGTTTTTATGAGAAGGATTCTAACTACACTTACACACACCTCCATCTAATGGGTGAATAACATAATGTTTCTGTGGATGGCAAGCAAACGCCACACGAAACAATGATTGTTCATTTATCTTCTACCGCCTCTCATGGTGGACATTAAGATTACACTATTTTTATATTTGATATATATTACGTTTATTATTTATTTATTCTTCTATATTTTTATTTCATATAATACCTTTATAGTTTCCATAATGGATAAACACGATAATCTCATTAGAGGAAGTGCAGACTACTGCCCCCTCAAAGTGATATGATTTATTAATACCATATGTGGTACGTTTAAAGGATGGAGTTAATGATATTATATATGATAATATAATTTAATTATGATATAACTATGTATCACTATGTTTTTATTCCATTTAATACGAAATATAAATAAATGTACCATTCATGCGTACGTATGGCTTACCGTCTCCATGAACGGGGCATAAGATTTCTTACCTATAAATGTTATGTACTATAATAAATACATGTATATACTGGTTATATATGAAATATATGTTATCTAAATCAAAAATATATTTCTGATGATAATGTATATTTTACCTCATGAACAACTTGTAATTATAAGGTGTTCATTTTCAACTCCAGTACCAAATATCGACAAAACATTAGTTATTAACATATATGACTATGTAATGTTAACAACACTGTAATAAGTGATATAATAAGAATAATAAAATTGAAAAAGTTTATTAAGAAAGTATAAATTATCTTTTGTTTATTATTCAAGATGTTAAAGAACGAACGGGTCAAGTCGCGCATGAGGTAAGGTACTTCGTCTCAATCTCCTTTCATTGAGGCATATTTTGTTTTTATACAGTAATTTCTTTTATATGCTGTATAAATACCTTTGAATTTTCATTTAATTAGAAAAGGAATATTTTTGTATGAAGTGTTTTACTAAATGACAATAAGAGTGTTTTTTAACGTATGTGGTGGCAACGACCTTTCCACCGCCGCGAGTACTATTTGATTTTTGGCATCCTCAACAAGCCGTAATGTTTTAAAAAGAAAATAAATACCATATACACTTTTACATATTTTGGAATTGAAAATGGTTTTGATAAATTATTGTATTATTTCAATATATTTAAATAATATATTGTTATTGATTTGTAGAAATATTATCATTCCATTATATTGGTTTTATGTGTTATGATTTTGTAATGGTACTTGGGCATTTGACGGGTGGTTACATGATAAACAAAATGATGGGTGGTGCCATGATAAACCAGGATAGGTGGCTACATTATAACCCTCAATGCATTGGGTATGGAAGTCGGCCATTTGGCTATTCCATTTAGTGATATGTGTAGAAGTCGACCGTATGGTTATTCCATTTAAGTATGTTTATATCCCAAGTTACCTTTATATGTTATGTGTTCATTATATTGGATTTATGGTAATATTTTGGTTACAAAATGTTAAAGAAATATATTTTATTCAATGAAGAATTTTTACTACTTCATAATGGTGAAAATTATTTCTTATGATAAAGTATTCATGGTTTACTTGTTGTTTTGAAAAAATAATAGTTTTCCTTCAATCTGTATCACTTACTGATCTTTTTATGATCATCCCATGTTTTTGAAAAAATTTTCACATGATGTAAATGTAATATGGTCAAATATGGGATCAAGAAAATGTCATGTTGTCTAAAACATGGATATAGACATGACTCTTTTTTTTCAAAGAGTTTTTATTTTATTAAAAAAATGGAAACTGAGTAGAAGTGTCTACATTGTAATATTTTGAGATGTGATAGTAATTTCCTAATTTTCTAAAGCTCTAATCCTGAAATGATCCTCAATGTGAATTATTTATTTAATTCACTATTATGTAATGATTAAGTTTGGGTCCTTATTGTTGGTATCAGAGGTCAGTTTAGACAACTTTTGAAGTTTTACTATTGTTAAATTAATTAATTTATGTAAAGATAAAAATGATATAGCATTTATAGATTTCCATGTTGCTTCGCCTAAAATATTTCTGTGTTCAGAAAGGTTTTCCATAGGGTAACCATGGAAGCTATGTTGGGACTAAATCAAGAGGAAGACAACCTTCCAAATCAACAACCTGAGATGGTTGGAATTGGAACTTAACAGTTTGTTATAGTGATGGAAAAGTTGACTTAGGCTATAAATTGTGGTGGTATCCATGCATGAGATCATCTTGATCAACAACAAAGGAACGTGTTAGTAGTGGAGAATTTCATGAGGCAACATCCCCCATCATTATAAAGATCACCTCACCCTGTTCTAGCTGAAGATTGGATTAAAGAACTATAAAAGATTTTCGATGTTATGGGGTGTTCAAAACAAAAAAAGTTTAGTCTCATTGTTTACTGTTTTGAAGGTGAAGCTAATCAGTGGTGGTCGATGGTGAAAAATATCAAGGATAGTGAGAAGATTGATGCTCTTGTTTGGGATTATTTCAAAGGTATGTTTCTTGATAAATACTTTCCTAATGTAGTTTGACTTAGGATGGAGAAATAATTCTTGGAATTGAGGAAAGAGGATAACTTAGTGGATTCTTATGAATCAAAGTTCGCTCGACTTTCATGGTTTGCACCAAATTTCATCTGAAATCTTGACAGTAATATAAATCGATATTACTTAGGACTGAATCCATGATATCGAATAGTGTTAGCCTCTAGTGAGTTAAAAAATTATTAAAAACTCGTTCCATGTGTGGAAAAGGTGGAAATGGAGTTTACTGATGATCAAGGGTTCTTTGACAAATAATAGAATAAGAGGTCCAGTTGGTAGGCAAAGGGGAATAATTCATTAAAGAAACCTAGAGGTAAGAAAATTTAATATCCAACCTATGAGAAGTGTAGTAAAAAGAATCTTGGTGAATGTTTATCAAAGTCTGGAAAGTGCTTCTGGTGAGGTAAGTCTGGCCATATTGCTTCTAACTGTGAAGAAGATGATCAATAAGGCAATGAAAAGCCATTGGTAAGATGTTTTAAGTGTAATGAAAAGGGTAATTATGAAAATGTGTTTCAAGCGAAGAATTCAATTGAGGGAAATCAACCAGACTACAAACATAAAGGGGTGGTGAAATCCTTTGCAACTACTTCATCAGATGTTGGGCCGTCAAATGATGTAGTATCAGGTACACTGTTTGTTTGTTCAGATTATCCAAAGGTGTTGTTTTATTAGGTTCTACACACTCTTTCATTTCTGAGAAGTTTTCTAGTAAATTAGGAATTCCATCTCAAGATATGAATACAGGACTTATGGTAAAAACACATGGAGGAAATGTTTAGCCAAAAAGAAAACGTAAGAACATTAATGTCCTTGTGTGCAGAAAGAATCAACCTGTGAACCCTGTTTTTTTACATCTAGTAGTGTTTGATGTTATTTTGGGCATCGATTAGTTGTCTATTTATCATGATAATATTGACTGTAGAGCCAAAAAAGTGTTCCTTTTAGAATGATTTTCATTTTGTGTACAAGAATAAACCCTTTATTTTGATAAAATATTAGGAAGCTGAGTAACTAGTAAAAGACGGAAATGAATGTTACAGTGCAAAAATTGTCCAAAATAATGTATGTGTTCATATTAATTATGTGCCAGTGGTAAATGAGTTCCTTGATGTTTTTCCTTATGAGTTTCCTGGAATTATTCCTAATCGGTAAGTGGAATTTATTGTTGCCTTAGTTTCTGATGCTATGCCAATTTCAAAACCCCCTAATCGAATGGCTCAAATTGAACTTTTAGAGATAAAGAAGAAATTATAGGAGTTATTAGATAAAAGTTTCATTCAAACTAGCACATCACTATAGGGTGCTCTTTTCATGTTCAGTAAAAATAAAGATGGTTCATTGATACTTTGCATTGATTATAGAGAATTGAATAACATCACTATTAAGAATATGTATTCTTTGCCTCATATCGTTGATTTGTTTCATCAGCTCTAGGGAGCTCAATATTTTTCAAAGATTGACTTGAGTTCGGGGCACCATTAGTTGAAAGTACAGGATACATACATTCTGAGAACAACGTTTCGTATTAGATATGGCCATTATGAATTTTTAGTTATTCTTTTTGGGTTAACCAATGCACCTGTTGTATTCATGGATCATATGAATAGAATTTTCCATGAGTTCTTGGATAAGATTGTGGTTGTATTCATTGATGATATTTTAGTTTAATCTAAATTAATAAGGGATCATGAAAGTCATTTATGGGTTATCTTGAAAACCATAAAAGTAAATAAACTATATGGGAAATTCAGTAAGTGTGATTTTTGGTTACAAATATTTTTTTTCCATGGCCAAATTATTTCAAAAAAATGGCATAACTATTGATCCTGCTAAAATGAATGTTGTTTAATATTGGTCAAGACCCACAAATATAACTGAGATCTATATTTTTATTGGTTTGACAGGATATTACTGGAGGTTTGTTGAAACTTTTTCACAGTTATCCAGTCTAATAACACAGTTTACTTGAAAAGGTGTTATTTTTATTTGGACAAAATAATGTGATGATTGTTTTCAGGAATTGAAAAAAAGATAGGTGAATAATCCAGTTTTGGCATTGACTTCTAGAGATGGGGAACATGTCATATATAGTAATGCTTAATTGAAAGGTATTGGTTGTGTCCTTATGAAGAATGATTAGGTAATTTCTTATGCATCACATCTGTTGAAACCTCATGAGTTAAATTATCCTATACATGATTTGGAATTAGCTGTTTTTGTTTTCTCTATAAAAATTTGGAGGCAACATTTTTATGGAGTAAAGTGTTAAATATATACTTAACCCAAAAGTTTGAAGTATATATTCACTCAGACATAATTAAACATGAGACATAGGAAATGGCTAGAATTAATCAAGGATTATGATTACATGATCCATTACCATCTCGGAAAATCAAATAATGTGGATGATGCTTTGAGTTCAAAAAGTAATGCTTCATTACCCATGATACGTCTGGAAAGAGATACTTTGGTTTTTGATTTGATGAAGGTTATCATAGAAGTTTTTGGTGTAGGAATTTTTTCTATATTGTTTTAGGTTTCAGTGAAATCATCTCTATCAGATAGAATAAAGCATGAATAGAAGGAAGACAGTGAGTTACACAAAAAGTTTGAGTTGGTTTAGAATAATAAGTTGCCTTATTTTAATGTTTATAATGATTATATTTTGAGGTTTGGGAAATGATTATGTGTGCCTTGTGATTCACAGTTGAAGAATGAGTTATTATGTGAAGCTCATAGTTCCCAATTTTCAGTTCATCCTAGCAGTACTAAGATGTACAGAGATCTTCAGGAGTGTAATTGGTGGGATGGAATGAAAAGAGATATTTCTGATTTTACTATGAAGTGTTTGACTTGTCAGTAGGTTAATGAAGCGCGACAGTTACTGAAATGGATGTTCAGTCTTTATCGGTTCCATAGTGGAAATGGGAAAATATATCTATGGACATCATTATGTGATTATCAAAGACATCTCAAGGTAACAATGCAATTTGTGTTATTGTTGATCGGTTAACTAAATCTTCTCATTTCCTTCCTATTTGAGATACTTTTTATCTATATAAACTTTCTCGGTTGTATGTTAAATAGATAGACAGGTTGCATGGTGTTCCCCTCTCCATTGTATCTAATCGTTATCCCATGTTTACTTCTGACTTTTGTAAAGGTCTTCAGAAGTCGTTGGGTACTGAATTAAATTTTAGTACAACTTTTCATCCTCAATCAGATGGGTAGTCAGAGTGAATAGTTCATACATTTAAAGATATGTTACGTGATTGTTCGATGGGTTACCAAGGAAGTTGGGACCAACATCATTCTTTGGTTGAATTTTCTTATAATAATAGTTTTAATTCCATTATACTGATGGTTCCGTTTGAGGCATTATATGGAAAGTGTTGTCGAACTCTAGCTTTTTGGGATTATGTAGGTGAAAGGAAGCTAATGGGACCAGAATTGGTAGAAGAGATGGCATAGAATGTTTAGTTGATTCAGAAACACATGAGAACATCTTAGAGTAGTCAGAAAAGTTATGCCGAAAACTGGATGAAGGATCTATCTTTTGAGGTAGGTGATCATGTCTATCTCAAAGTTTATCCATGGAAAATCATGATGTGTTTTGGTAAGAATGGAAAGTTGAGTCTGAGTTTTATTTGACCTTATGAAATTTTGAAGAAGG
Source organism: Viscum album (assembly GCA_963277665.1). NCBI lineage: Eukaryota > Viridiplantae > Streptophyta > Magnoliopsida > Santalales > Viscaceae > Viscum > Viscum album. The sequence goes on along the minus strand of OY728155.1, from coordinate 1,134,458,284 downwards.
TTGGATCAGTTGCATACAGAGTGGATTTACCTCCATGTTTATCCCAGGTACACAATGCTTTTCATATTTTGATGTTGAGGAAATATATTCCAGATTCATCCCATGTTTTGAGCACAAAGATAGTTCAGTAAGAAGAAAATCTATTTTCTGAGGAACATCCAGTCCAGATTATTGATCGAAGAGAACAAGTGTTGCGAAATAAGGTAATTCACCAGGTAACGGTTTTGTGGAGAAACCATATGGTTGAAGAGGCAATGTGGGAATCTGAAAATTCTATGAGGTATAAATACCCCCACTTATATGATAAGTAATTAATAATTTCCTGGACACAATTTCCCAAAGGGGGGAAGGTTGAAACATCCCAGGTAAATGAAGAAATAAGAAATTTTCATATTTTTTAATATTTGTGAATTAAATATTAATATTAATTTAAAGGGGACTCTATGTTCGATGGCATATCTGATATGCAACAATAGGTTTCTTTGAAATCTTACGTTGTACACTAATAATAAAATAATTTTTTTAAATGGTAGATAACTCCTAGCCATTGAATTTGAGGGAATGAGAAAAACTAACTAAAATATGATTATACATGTTTATTAAATGTTTTTATATTTATCCAACAAAATTTAGAGTCTTAAAATAAGAAAACAATTCCATTTTAAGCATAACTACTCTAATATTCACTAAAAGACATATTTATCATCTTTTGATAGAGAACCCTATTTAAATCTAGTTTTGGTAACTTTTATATGTTCTATTTGAAAAAATAAAATATTTCTTTAGAATCAGGACATCAAAATTTAATTTGGGTAAATTATTTCTATTTTTCAGAAATAATTCATTTTTAATGAATAGTGAAAAATACTGTATTCTTATTCTAATGTTCCTTTTAATATAATTTATTTATATGGTTAGATTATCTTTTTCGTTGGTTTTAAATTTTAATTAGAATATATTTTTACCATTTAATCTAATTTTGGCCATTTTAATTAATTTAACCTTGAAATTGGACATAAACAAGTGTCAATCCTTTGATATATATTAATTCTTAAAAACACGCTTTTTTGTTTAGACGGTGGGAATTAATTTTAAATTAAGTTCTTACACTTATGTGTTTAGAATTTGTAAAAACAGATTCCTTATTTGGAATCAGGATCCCCAAATTGTGTAAATAGGTTAATTTTATTTTTATACATTTTAAATATTTACTTCAGTAAATATTTTATTTACAGTGGTTAAATGGTAAATAAGGTAAAAAAGGGTAAAAAATAATAGTATAATAACATAAAATTAACCATAAACGTATCCTAATATTATTGGATGAGTCATGGCCGACCATGGGTATCCTTGGATCGATTTTAGGACCCCATGGAGCAACTCAGAAGGGATAACGACACTTTAGATAAATTAATTTAAGGTAAAGACAAAAATGACATAAAAACATTCGTTTTGTAAATTAATTTTTCCATGGTGTTATATAAGTTATCATTCTGACTATAAATATTCAGTGGAATGATAATAAAATATCCTATATCATGGAATTTTTTTTATAATTTGTAGACATAAAATCAATTAAATTACTTATGACAAAATAATGATGTAGTGTTTAACTCATCAATAAATGACTTAAATAAATAAGGTTATAATGATTAAAATAATATCCAAAACATTTCCAATTCTTATTGGATAAATTTTTTTCGAATATGAGTCATCTTATCATCAATTTTAAGGTGTTTTTTACATTTTTAAACCAAATATAAGTTTATAATAAAATAATATTTTCACACATTCCAAAAGAGACCCTCCTCCCCGTTATACAAGCCCTCAATTATTACACATTACTCACACCTCTCAAGCCTTTTAGATCATCCAAACTCTACCCAATTAATCTCCCTACATCCCTCCCCTCCTCTGAGAAGCCTTACCTTAGGTAGAAGGAACTTCAAGAAGTCTTTTTGTTCAAATCAAATGAAGTTACCCAAATTAATGGTAATCGTTTCTCTTCAATTATTTTATTTTATTTTACATCTCCAACCCCAATATTTTTTTAATTTCATTATTCTATAACAACACCAGTATCCTCAATATACTCGGATACTGTTATGAGATGGATTCGAATGACAATTACACACACCTCCATCTAATGGGTGAAGAACGTAATGTTTCTGTGGACTGAAAACTAATGCCTCACGAAACGATGATTGTTCAATTATCTATTAACGCCTCTCAAGGTGGCCATTAAGATGACACTATTTTTTTATATGATATATATTATGTTTATGTTTTCTTTATTCTTCTGTATTTTTCTTTTATATAATACATTTATGGTTTCCATTAAGGGTAAACACAATAGTCTCATTAGAGGAAGTGCGAACTATCGGCCCCTCAAAGTTATATGACTCATTAAAACCATATATGGTCCGTATAAAGGATGGAGTTAATGATATTATATATGATACTATAATTGAATTATGATATAAATATGTATCATTATGTTTTAATTCCATTAAATACAAAATATAAATGAAAGTAGCGTTCATGCGTACGTACGGCTTACCATCACCATGAACGGTGCATTTCATTTCATACTTCTAAATGATATATACTATTATAAATTCATGTATATACTGGATATATATGAAATATATAATATCTAAATCATTAATATCTTTCTGATGAAAATGTAAATTTTACCACATGAACAACTTCTAATTATAATGTGTTCGTTTTCGACTCAAGTACCAAATATCAACAAAACGACCATTATTAACATAAATGACTATGTAATGTTTATAACATGGTAATAAGTGACATAAGAATAATAATAAACTTGAAAAAAGATCTTAATCAAGTATAAATTAACTATATTTTGTTATTCAGGATGTTAAAGAACGAATGGGTCAAGTCGGGCACGAGGTAAGGGACTTCGTCTCAATCTCCTTTCATTGAGGAATATTTTGTTTTAATACACGACTTTCTTTTATACGCTATATAAATACCATTTCCTTTTAATTTATTTAAAAAGTAATATTTTTTTATGAATCTTTTCTTTAAATGACAAAAAGAATGTTTTTTTAACATAAGCGGTGACAACGAACTTTCCGCCGCTGCAAGTTTTATTTCATCTTTATCTTCCTCAACAAGCTGTAATGTTTGTAAAAGAGAATAAATACCATATACTCTTTTACATATTTTGGTATTGAAAATCGTTTTGATAAAGGATTATTTTATGTCAATATATTTAAATGATATATTGTGATTGAACATTGGAAATGTTATCATTCCTTTATATTGGTTTTATGTGTTATGATTTTGAAATGGTACTTGGACATTTTATGGGTGGTAACATGATAAACCAAATGAAGGGTGGTGCCATGATAAACCAGGATGGGTGGTCATATTATAACCTCCAATGCATTGGGTATGAAATCCAGTCATTTGACAATTCCATTTTGTGATATGTGTGGAAGTCGACCATATGTTTATTTATCAAGTTACCTTTATATGTTTTGTGTTCCTTATATGGGTTTTATGGTAATATTTTGGTAAGAAAAGGGTAAGAAATTTTCTTTTATTCAGTGGAGAGTATTTACTAATCATAATGGTGAAAAGTATTACTTATGATAAAGTATTAATGGTTCAATTGTTGTTTTGAGAAACAAACAGTTTTCCTTCGATGTGTATCCCTTACTGAGCTTTTTATGCTCATCCCATGTTTTTGAAATGATTTTCACAGGACATAAATCGAATAGGGTCAAGGATGGGATCAAGTAAAAGTCAACCTATCTAAAACATTGATCTAGATATGACTCGTTTTTTCAAAAAGTTTTTATTTTATAAAAAAATGGAAAACTGAGTAGAAGTGTCTACATTGTAATATTTTGAGATGTGATAGTTATGTCTTAATTTTCTAAAGCTATAAACATGAAAACATCCTCAATTTTAATTATAAATTTAATTCAGTATTATGTAATGCTTAAGGTGGGGTCCTTATTTTTGGTATCATAGGTCAGTTTCGATAACTTTAAAAGTTAGACTATTGTTAAATTAATTATTTTATGTTATGATTGAAATGATATAGCATTTACAGATTTCCATGTTTCTTCACCTAAGATATTTCTATGTTAAGAATGGTTTTCTATAGAGGAAACATGGCAGCTATGTTGGGAATAAATCAAGAGGAAGACAACCTTCCAAATTAGCAACTTGAGATGGTCAGATTCGGTACTGAACAGTTTGTTGAAGTGATGGAAGATTTGACTTAGGCAATAAATGGTGGTGGTATCCATGCATGAGATCAACCAGATCAACCACAAAGGAGCATGTCAGTAGTGTAGCATTTCATGAGGTAACACCCCCATCATTAAAAGGATCATCTGACCCTATGGTATCTATCATGTGGATTTCAGCACTAGAGAAATTTTTGATGTCATGGGGTGTTCATAAAATCAAAAGATTTGTATCGCTATTTATCGTTTTGAAGGTGAAGCTGATCAGTGGTGGTCGATGGTGAAAAATATCAGGGATATTGAGGAGATTGATGCTATTTTTTGGGATGATTTCAAAGGTATGTTTCTTGAGAAATATTTTCCTAAGGTGGTTCATCATAGGATGGAAACATAATTCTTGGAATTGAGGCAAGAGGATGACTCAATGGATGCTTATGATGCAAAGTTCACTCGACTGGCAAGGTATGCACCAAATTTCATATGATATCTTGATTGTAAGATAAATCGATTTTACTCCGGACTGATGCCACGATATTGAAGATTGCTATCCTCTCGTGAGTTCAAAAGTTAGGTAAAACTTGTTCGATGTGTAGAGAAGGTGGAAATGGAGTTTTCCGATGGTCAAGTGTTCTTTGACAATCAATAGAATAAGAGGTCTAGTTGGCAGGAAAAGGGGATTAATTCATCAAAGAAGCCTGGAGGTAAGAAAATTAAATATCCAACTTGTCAGAAGTGTGGTAAAAAGAATCTTGGAAAATGTTTATCAAAGTCTTGAATGTTCTTTTGGTGTGGTAATCCTGGTCATATTTCTCCTAACAGTAAAGAAGATGATCAAGCAGGAAATGAAAATCCATTGGTACGATGTTTTAAGTGTGATGAAGTGGGTCATTATGAAAATGAGTTTCTAGCGAAGAACTCAACTGAGGGAAAGTATCTAGACTATAGGCTTAAAGGGGTGGTGAAATCCTTTGCAACTACTTCAGAATATGTTGGGCCGTCAAACGAAGTAGCATCAGGTACGCTGTCTTTTTTTCTTCATATTACGCAAATGTGTTGGTGGATTCAGGGTCTATGCACTCTTTAATTTCATAGAAGTTTTCTATTAAATTGGGAATTCCATCTCAAGATATGAATACAGAACTTATGGTAAAAACACCTGGAAGAAATTTTGAGAAAAAAAGAAAACATAAGAAAATTCATGTCCTTGTGTGTTGAAAGAATCTACATACGAACCATATTTGTTTTCTTCATGTAGTGTTTGATGTTATTTTGGGCATGGATTGGTTGTCTTTTTATCATGCTAAGATTGACTGCAAAGAAAAATTGGTTTCTATTTAGAATGATTTTTAGTTTTTGTACAAGAATGAACCATTACTTTTGATAAAATATAAGGAAGGTGAGAAACTAGTAAAAGATGGAAATGAATGTTACCTTGCACATATTTTCAAAAATAAAGGATGTGTTCAGATTAATGATGTACCAGTGGTAAATGAGTACCTTGATGTTTTTCCTAATGAGTTGCATGGTATTATTCCTAATCGAGAAGTGGAATTTACGGTTGCCTTAGTTCCTAATGCTATGCCAATTTCAAAACCCCCTTATTGAATGGCTCAAATTAAACGTTTAAAGTTAAAAAAGAAATTATAGGATTTATTATATAATGGTTTCATTCAACCTAGAACATCACCATGGGGTTCTCTTGTCTTTTTTTAAAAAAATAAAGATGGTTGAATGAGACTTTGCATTGATTATCGATAATTAAATAACATCACTATTAAAAACAACTATTCTTTGCCTCATATTGATAATTTGTTTCATCGGCTCCAGGGAGCTCAGTATTTTTCAATGACTGACTTGAGTTTGGGGTAACATCAGTTGAATGTAAAGGGTGCATACATTCCGAAAACTGTGTTTCATAATAGATATTTCAATTATGAATTTGTAGTTATTCCTTTTGGACTAACCAATGCACCAGCTATATTGATGGATCATATGAAGAGAATTTTCCAAGAGTTCTTGGATAAGTTTGTGGTTGTATTAATTGATGATATTTTGGTTTATTATAAATGAAAATATGATCATGAATGTCATTTAAGGGTTATCTTGCAATCCTTAAAAGAAAATAAATAGTATAGGAAATTCAGAAAGTGTAATTTTTGGTTACACAAATTTTCATTCCTTAGTCACATTGTTTCAATAAATTGCATAACTGTTGATCCTGCTAAAATGAAATTTGTTGAAGATTGGACAAGAACCACAAATATAATCGAGATCTGTATTTTTCTTGGTTTGGAAGGTTATTACCAGAGGTTTTTTGAAAATTTTTCATGGTTATCTATTATAATGACAAAGTTTACTTGAAAAGGTGTTATGTTTATTTGGACAAAAGAATGTGATGATTATTTTCTAGAATTGAAAAGAAGGTTGGTGAATGATCCAGTTTTGGCATTGCCTTCCAGAGATGGTGATCTTGACATATATAGTGATTCTTCATGGAAAGGGCTTGGTTGTGTCCTTATGCAGAATGATCAGGTAATTTCTCATGCTTCACGTCAGTTGAAACCTCATGAGTTAAAGTATCCTACACATGATTTGGAATTATCTGTTGTTTTTTTTTCATTAGAAAATTTGTAGGCAACATTTGTATGGATTAAAGTTTGAAGTATATACTGATCACAAATGTTTGAATTATTTATTCACTCAGAATGAATTGAACATGAGACGGAGGATATGGCTGTAATTAATCAAGGATTATGATTTCAATATTCCTTACCATCCGGGAAAATCAAACAAAGTGTCTTGTTATTTGAATTTAAAAACCAATGCTTCATTAATCATGCTACGTTCAAAATGAAGTCCTTTGGTTTTTGATTTGATGAATGTTGTCATAGAATTTGTTGGTGCATGTTAATCTTCTGTTTTGTTTAAGGATTCAATGAAATCATCTCTATCAGACAGAATAATGCATGTGCAAAAGGAAGATGGTGAGTTATAGAAAAGGGTATAGTTGGTTCAGAATGGTAAGTTGCCTGATTTTAATGTTGATAATGATTTTATAATGAGGATTGGGAAAAGATTATGTGTCCCTTCTGATTCACAGTTGAAGAATGAGTTATTATGTCAAACTCAAAGTTCCCCATTTTCAGTTCATCCTGGCAGTACTAAGATGTACAGAGATCATCAGGAGTATAACTGGCGGGATGGAATGTAAAGATATATTACTGATTTTACTATGAAGTGTTTGACTTATCAGTAGGTTAAAGAAGTGCAACAGTTACTGAAAGGGTTTCTTCAGTCTTTACTGGTTCCATAGTAGAAATGTGAAAATATATCTATGGAATTCAATGTGTGATTACCGAAGACATCTCGAGGTAACAATGAAATTTGGGTTATTTTTGATCGGTTAAATAAATCTTCTCATTTACTTCCTATTCGAGATACCTTGTCCCTAGATCAACATGATCAGTTGTATGTTAATGAGATAGTCAGGTTTCAAGGTGTTCCCATCTTCATTGTATCTGATCGTGATCTCTGGATTACTTCTGTCTTTTGGAATGGTCTTCAGAAGTCATTGGGTACTGAAATAAACTTTAGTACAGCTTTTCATCCTCAATCAGATGGGTGGTCAGAGTGAACAATTCTGACATTGGAAGATATGATATGTTCTTATTTGATGGATTACCTGGTATGTTCGGACCGACATCTTTCTTTGGTTTAATTTTCATATAATAACAGTTTTCATTCTATTATACAGATGGCTCCATTTGAGGCATTATATGGAAAGCATTTTTGAACTCCAGCTTTTTGGGATGATGTAGGTGAAAGGAAGCAGATGGGACCATAATTGGTAGAAGAGATGGCAGAGAAATTTCATTTGATTTAGAATCACATGAGAATAGCTCATAGAAGACATAAAAGTTATGCAGATAACTGGAAGAAGGATCGCTCTTTTGAGGTAGGTGATCATGTATTTCTCAATGTTTCTCTATGGAAAATCGTGATGTGTTTTGATATGAAGGGAAAGTTGAGTCTGAGGTTCATTAGACCTTATGAAATATTGAAGAAGGTTGGATCAGTTGCATACAGAGTGTCTTTACCTCCATGTTTATCCTAGGTACACAATGTTTTTCTTGTTTTGATGTTGAGGAAGTATATTCCTGATCCATCCCATGTTTTGAGCCCAGAGATAGTTCAGTTGGAAGAAAATCTCTCTTATGAGGAACATCTAGTCCAGATTCTTGACTGAAGAGAACAAGTGTTTCCAAATAAGGTAATTTACCAGGTAAAGGTTTTTCGGAGAAACCATATGTTTAAAGAGGCAACATGGGAATCAGAAAATGCTATGAAGGATAAATACCCCCACTTATTTGATAAGAAAATAAAAATTTCAAGGACAAAATTTCTAAATGGGGGGAAGGATGTTACATCCTAGGAAAATGAAGAAATATGACATTTTCATATTTATTAATATTTCTGAATTAAATATTAATATTACCTTAAAGGTGGCGCTATGTTCGATGGTGTATCTGATACGTGACAATAGGTTTTTTTGAAATATTACGTTGCACACTAATAATATAATAATTTTATTTTAAATGGTAGTTAACTCATATCCGTTGTATAGGTGGGAGTGAAAAAAATAACTACAATATGATTATACATGTTTTTTAAATGTTTTTACATTTATCCAATAAAAGTTAGAGTCTTAAAATAAGAAAACAATTCAATTTTAAGCACAATACTCTAATATTCACTAAAAGAATGATTTATCATATTTTGATGGAGAAGCCTCTTTAAATATAGTTTTGGTCACTTTTATATGTTCTATTTGAAAAAGTAAACTATTTATTTAGAATCGGGACATCAAAATTTACTTTTGGTAAATATTTTCTATTTTTCTGATATAACTCATTTTTTAATGAATAGTCAAAAATACTGTATTTTAATTCAAAAGTTCCTTTTAATATAATTAATTCGTATGGTTAGAATATCTTTTTAATTGTTTTAAAGTGTAATTAGAATATATTTTTACCATTCAATCTAATGGTGTTCATTTTAATTAATTTCACATTGAAATTGGAAATACAAAAAAGTCAATCTTTTGATAGATATTAAATCTTAAAAACACACTTTTTTGTTTAGACAGTGGGAATTGATTTTAAATTAATTTCTACCACTTATTAGTTTTGAATTTTTAAAAATAGATTCCATATTTGGAATCATGAGGTCCAAATTGTGTAAATAGGTAACTTTTATATTTAGAAATTTTAAATATTTACTTTTGTAAATGTTTTATTTACCGTGGTTAAAGGGTAAACAAGGTAAATAAGGGTAAAAAATATTATTATAATAACATACAATTGCACTTAAACGTGTCATAGTCTTATTGGATGAGTCATGGACGACAATGGGAATCCATGGGATGATTTTGGGACCCCATGAAGCCACTTGGAATGGATAATGACACTTTAGAAAAATTAATTTAATGTAAAGGAAAAAATGACATAAACAAAAATCCTTTAGTAAATTAATTTCTACATGGTGTTATACAAGTTTTCATTTTGACTATAAATATTCATTAGAAACATAAAAACATTTCCTACATCATTTTAATTTTATTTATAATTTTTAGACATCAAATAAATTAAATTATTTATTATACAATGATAATGTATTGTTTTCCTCATTAATAAATGACTTAAATAAATAAGATTATAATGATTAAAATATTATCCAAAAATGTAAAATTCTTATTGGATGATTCTATTTCAAATATTAGTTATCTATTCTTCGATATTAATGTTTTTCTACCTATTGAAACCGAAGATAAGTTTATAATAAAATAATATTTTCACACTTACCAACAGAGCCCCTCTTCCCCCTTATAAAAAGACCTCACTTCTTACTCATTTCACACACCTCTCAAGCATTTTGGATCATCCAACCTATACCCAATTAATATCCCTACACCCCTCTCCTACTCTTAGAATCCTTACCATAGGCAGAAGGAACTTCAAGATGTCTTTTTGGTTCAATCCAAAGGAAGTTACCCAAATTAATGGTAATCATTTCACTTCACTTAATTTATTTTATTTTATTTCTCCAACCCCAAAACTCTATTTATTTTTTTATTCTATAGAAAAACCAGTTTCATAAATATAATTGGATGTTTTTATGAGAAGGATTTGAACTACACTTACACACACCTCCATCTAATGGGTGAAGAACATAATGTTTCTGTAGATGGCAAACTAATGCCTCACGAAACGATGATTGTTCAATTATCTCCTACCGCCTCTCATGGTGGCCATTAATATGACACTATTTTTATATATGATATATATTATGTATATATTTTTTTATGCTAATGTATTTTTCTTATATATAATATAGTTAAAGTTTCCATTTTGGGTAAACACGATAATCTCATTAAAGGAAGTGTGGACTACCGCCCCCTCAGAGTGATATGACTCTTTAATACCATATATGTTAAGTATAAAGGATGGAGTTAATAAAATTATATATGATAATATAATTAAATTATGATACAAATATGTATAATTATTTTTTAAGTCCATTAAATAAGAAATATAAATGAAAGTAGCGTTCATGCGTACATACGGCTTACCGTCTCCATGAACGGTGCATTTAATTTCTTACCTCTAAATGTTATATACTATTATAAATACATGTATATACTGGATATATATAACATATATGATATCTATATCATTAATATATTTCGGATGATAATAGATATTTTACCACATGATCAACATGTAATTATATGGAGTTCGTTTTCGACTCGAGTACCAAATATCGATAAAACGACAATTATTAACATAAATGACTATGTATGGTTTATAAAATTGTAATAAGTGACAATAGAAGAGTAATAAACTCGAAAAATCTTCTGAAACAAGTAGAAATTAACAATAGTTTGTTATTCAGGATGTTAAATAACTAACGGGTCTAGTAGGGAATGAGGTAAGGGACATTGTCTCAAACTCCTTTCGTTGAGGCATATATTGTTTTAATACACGACATTATTTTATATGCTGTATAAATAACTTTACCATTTCATAACATTAAAAAAGGAATATTTTTGTACGAAGCGTTTTACTAAATGACAAAAAGAATTTTTTTAACGTATGTGGTGACAAAGGCCTTTTCACCAATGCGAGTATTATTTGATCTTTGGCTTCCTCAGCAAGCTATAATGTTTTTAAAAGAGAATAAATACCACATACTCTTTTAAGTATTTTGGTATTGAAAATGGATTTGATAAAGGATTCTTATATGTCAATATATTTAAAATATATGTTGTGATTGAACATTAGAAATTTTATTATTCATTTATATTGGTTTTATGTGTTATGATTTTATAATGGTACTTCGACATTTGATTGGTGGTTACGTGATAAACCAAATATCGGGTGGTGCCGTGATAAACCAAGATGGGTGGTTACATTATAACCTCCAATTCATTGGGTATGGAAGTCGTCTATTTGGCTATTCCATTTAGTGATATGTATGGAAGTCGACCGTATGGTTATTCCATATAATTATGTTTATGTCCCAAGTTACCTTTATATGATATGTGTTCTTTATATGGGATTTATGGAAATATTTTTGTTACAAAAGGGTAAGAAATTATCTTTTGTTCAGTGAAGTGTATTTACTACTTCATAATTGTGAAAAATATTTCTTATGATAAAGTATTCATGGTTTACTTGTTGTTTTGAAAAACTAACAGTTTTCCTTCTATGTGTATCCCTTATTGAGATTTTTATGCTCATCCCAAGTTTTTGAAATTTTTTTAACAAGACATAAATGGAATAGGTTCATGGATGGGATCAAGGAAATGTAATTCTCTCTAAAACATGGATCTATAAATGACACTTTTTTCAAAGAGATTTTATTTTATGAAAAAATTGAAACTGAGTAGACGTGTCTACTTTGTAATATTTTGAGATGTCATAGTTATGTCCGAATTTTCTAAATCTCTAAACCTGAAAAGATCCTCAATGTGAATTATTAATTTAATTCAATATTATGTAATTCTTAAGGCTGGGTCCTTATTATTGGTATCAGAGGTTGGTTTATACAAATTTAGGAGTAAGACTATTGTTAAATTAATTAATTTATGTTATGATTGAAATGATATAGCATTTAAAGATTTCCATTTTTCCTCACCTAAGATATTTCTTGTGTTCAGAATGGTTTTCCATAGAGGAAACATGGAAGTTATATTGGGACTAAATCAGGAGGAAGACAACCATCCAAATCACCAACCTGAGATGGTCGGAATCAGAAGTGAACAATTTTTTGCAGTGATGACATGGTTAACTTAGGCTATAAATGGTGGTGGTGTCCATGCATAAGATCATCCAGATCAACCACAAAGGAACATTTCAGTAGTGGATCATTTCATTAGGCAACATCCCCATAATTCAGAGGATCATTTGACCCTGTGCTAGCAGAAGTGTGGATTAAATCACTAGAGAAGATTTTCAATGTTATGGGGTGTTTAAAACATCAAAAGGTTAGTCTTGTTGTTTACCGTTTTGAAGGTGAAGCTGATCAGTGGTGGTCGATGGTGAAAAATATCAGGGATATTGAGGAGATTGATGCTCTTGTTTGGAATTATTTCAAAGGTATGTTTCTAGAGAAATATTTTCCTAAGGTGTTTCGACATAGGATGGAAAAATAATTCTTCGAATTGAGGCAAGAGGATGACTCAGTGGCTGCTTATAAAGAAAAGTTCACTCTATTGGAAAGGTATGCACCAAATTTCATCTGATATCTTGATAGTAAGATAAATCAATTTTACTCAAGTCTGATGCCACAATATCGAAGAGCGTTAGCCTCTCGTGAGTTCAAAAGTTATGAAAAACTTGTTCAATATGTGGAGAAGGTCGAAATGGATTTTTCTGATGATCAAGTGTTCTTTGAAAAACAACAGAATAAGTGGTCCAGTTGGCAGCAAATGGGGAATAATTCATCAAAGAAGCCTGGAGGTTAGAATATTAAATATATATCTTGTGAGAAGTGTTGTAAAAAGAATATTGTAGAATGTTTATCAAAGTCTGGAAAGTGCTTCTAGTCTGGTATGTCTGGTCATATTGCTCCTAACTGGAAAGAAGATGACCATGCAGGCAATGAAAATCCATTGGTAAGATGTTTTAAGTGTAATGAAATGTGTCATTATACAAATAATTTTCCAATGAAGAACTCAACTGTGGTAAATCAGCCAGACATGAAGCTTAAAGGACTGATGAAATCCTTTGCAACTACTTCATCAGATTTTGGGCCGTCACATGAAGTAGTATCAGGTACATTGTTTGTTTGTTCATATTATGAAAATGTGTTGTTTGATTCATGGTCTACACACTCGTTCATTTCTGAGTTGTTTTCTAGTAAATTTGGAATTGCATCTCAAGATATGAATACAGAACTTATGGTAAAACACGTGGAGGAAATTTTGAGACCAAAAGAAAATATAAGAACATTCATGTCCTCGTGTGCGGAAATAATCTACCTGCAAACTTTATTGTTTTTCCTCTAGTAGAGTTTGATGTTATTTTGGGCATGGATTGGTTGTATTTTTATCATGATAAGATTTACTGTAGAGATAAAGAGGGTTCTTTTCAGAATGATTTTCAGTTTGTGTACAAGAATGAACCCTTTCTTTGGATAACATATCAAGAAGCCGAGAAACTAGTAAAAGATATAATTGAATGTTACCTTGCATATATTGTCCAAAATATAGTATGTGCTCAAATTAATTATGTGACAGTGGTAAATGAGTACTTTGATGTTTTTCTTGATGATTTTCCTGGTATTATTCCTGATCGGGAAGTGGAATTTACTGTTTCCTTAGTTCCTGTCGCTAATCCAATTTCAAACCCCCCTTATCAAATGGCTCAAATTGAACTTATAGAGTTAAAGAAGAAATTATAGGAGTTATTAGATAATGGTTTAATTTGACTTAGCACATCACCATGGGGTTCTCCTGTCTTGATTATTAAAAATAAATATGGTTTAATGAGACTTTGCATTGATTATAGAGCATTGAATAACATCACTATTAAGAACAAGTATTCTTTGCCTCATATTGATGATTTGTTTCATCAGCTCTAGGGAGCTCAGTATTTTTCAAATATTCACATGAGGTCGGGGTTCCATCAGTTGAAAGTAAAGGATGCAGACATTACGAAGGCTGCATTTTGTACTAGATATGGCCATTATGAATTTGTAGTTATTCCTTTTGGGTTAACCAATACACCTCATGTATTCATGGATCTTATGAATATAATTTTCAATGAGATGATGGATAAGTTTTTGGTTGTATTCATTGATGATATTTTGGTTTATTCTAAATGAAAATAATATCAGAAAATTCATTTAAGGTTTATCTTGTAAACCTTAAAAGAAAATAAATTGTATGGGAAATTTTGCAAGTGTGATTTTTGGTTACAACAAATTCCATTCCTTCGTCACATTGTTTAAAAAAATGTCATAACTGTTGATCCTGCTAAAACGAAACTTGTTGAAGATTGTCCAAGACCCACAAATATAATCGAGATCTGTATTTTTCTTGGTTTGGAAGGATATTACTAGAGGTTTGTTGAAAGGTTTTCATGGTTATCTAGTATAATGAGAAAGTTTACTAGAAAAGGTGTTATGTTTATTTGAAAAAAATAATGTGATGATTGTTTTCAGGAATTGAAAAGATGATTAGTGAATGCTACATTTTTGGAATTTCCTTCCACAGATTGTGAGATTTTCATATAGTGATGCTTCGTTGAAAGGGCATGGTTGTGTCCGTTTGCAGAATGATCAGGTAATTTCTTATGCTTTACGTCAGTTGAAACCTCATGAGCTATATTATCCTACACATGATTTGGAATTAGTTGTTGTTGTTTTTTCAATAATAATTTGGAGGCATCATTTATATTGAGTAAATTGTGAAATATATACTGATCAAAGAAGTTTGAAGTATATATTCACTCAAAAAGTATTGAACATGCGACAAAGAAGATGGCTGGAATTTATCAAGGATTATGATTTCACGATCCATTACCATCCGGGAAAATCAAATAAAGTGGATGATGCTTTGAGTTTAAAAAGTAATGCTTCATTAACCATGCTACATTTGGAACAAGATCCTTTGGTTTTTTATTTGATGAATGTTGTCATAGAAGTTTTTGGTGCATGAAGTTCTTCTATTTTGTTTCATGTTTCACTGAAATCATCTCTATCAGGCAGAATAAAGCATGCACGGAGGGAAGACTGTGAGTTACAAAAAAAGGTAGAGTTGGTTCAAAATGGTGATTTTCATGATTTTAATGTTGATAATAATTTTATTTTGAGGTTTGGGAAAATATTATGTGTTCCTTGTGAATCACAGTTGAAGAATGAGTTATTATGTGAAGATCATAGTTCTGTATTTTCAGTTCATCCTGGCAGTACTAAGATGTACAGAGATCTTCGAGAGTATAACTGGTGAGATGGAATGAAACAAAATATTGATGATTTTACTCTGATGTGTTTGACTTCTCAGCAGGTTAAAGAAGCATGAAAGTTATGGAATGGGATGCTTCAATCTTTACCGGTGCCAGAGTGGAAATGGGAAAATATATCTATGGACTTCATTCTATGATTACCAAATACATCTCTAGGTAGAAATGCAATTTGGGTTATTATTAAGGGTTAACTAAATCTTCTCATTTCGATCCTATTTGAGATATTTTTTCTCTAGATCAACTTTGTCGGTTGTATGTTAAAGAGATAGTCAGGTTGTGTGGTGTTCCCCTCTCTACTATATTTGATCGTGATCCCAAGATTACTTCTAACTTTTGGAAAGGTCTTCATAATTCGTTGGGTACTGAATTAAATTTTAGTATAGCTTTTAATCCTCAATAAGATGGGTAGTCAGAGTAAACAATTAAGACATTGGAAGATATGTTACATGCTTATTCTATGGATTACAGGGAAGTTGGGACCGTCATATTTCTTTGGTTGAATTTTCTTACAATAACAGTTTTCATTCTAGTATACAGATGGCTCAGTTTGAGGCATTATATGTAAATCATTGTCGAACTCCAGCTTTTGGGATGATGTATGTGAAAGTAAGATGATGGAACCAGAATTGGTAGAGGAGATAGCAGAGAAAGTTCAATTGATTCAAAAACACATAAGAACAACTTAGAGCAGATAGAAATGTTATGCGGATAACTGGATGAAGGATCTCTCTTTTGAGGTTGGTTATCATGTCTTTCTCAAAGTTTCTCCATGGAAAAACATGATGTGTTTTGGTAAGAAGGGAATGTTGAGTCTGAGGTTCAGTGGACCTTATAAAATCTTGATGAAGGTTGGATCAGTTGTATACATAGTGGATTTACCTCCAAGTTTATCCCAGGTACAGAATGTTTTTCATGTTTCAATGTTGAGGATGTATATTCCAGATCAATTCCATGTTTTGAACTGAGAGATAGTTCAGTTGGAAGAAAATCTCTCTTATGAGAAACATCCAGTCCAGATTCTTGACCAAAGAGAACAAGTGTTGGGAAATAAGGTAATTCACCGGGTAATGTTTTTTGAACAAACCATATTGTTGAAGAGGCAACGTGGGAATCTGAAAATACTAGGAGGTTTTAATACTCCCACTTATTTGATAAGTAAATAAAAATTGTGAGGACACAATTTCTAAAAGGGGGAGAAGGATGTAACATCCCAGGTAAACGAAGAAATATGAAATTTTCATATTTATTAATATTTTTGAATTAAATATTATTATTACCTTAATGAGGATGCTATTTTCGATGGCATATCCGATATGCAACAACTAGTTTCTTTGAAATCTTACGTTGCACACTAATAATATAATAATATAATTTTAAATGGTAGTTAACTCATAGCCATTGTATTTGAGGAAATACAAAAAACTAATTACAATATGACTATACATGTTTTTTAAATGTTTTTAAATTTATACATTAATATTTTGAGTCTTAAAATAAGAAAAAAAATTGATTTTAAGCACAAATACTCTAATACTCACTAAAAGATCGATTTATTGTGTTTGATGGTGATCCCTCTTTAAATATATTTTGGTCAATTTTATATGTTCTATTTGACCAAATAAAATATATCTTTATAATCGGGACATCAAAATTTACTTTGCGTAGATTTTTGATATTTTGCTGATATAATTCATTTTTTAATGAATAGTGAAAGATACGGTATTTTAATTCAAAAGTTCCTTTTAATCTAATTTATTTAGATGGATATATTACCATTTTAGTTGTTTTTAAAGTTTAATTAGAATATAAATTTCCATTTAATCTAATGGTGGTCATTTTAATTAATTTCACCTTGAAATTGTACATAAACAAGTGTCAATCTTTTGATAAATATTAATTCATAAAAACACGCTTTTTTGTTTAGAGGGCAGGAAATAATTTTAAATTAATTTCTGCACTCATGTGTTTTTAATTTTTAAAGATTTATTCCATATTTGGAATAATGAGGTCCAAATTTTGTAAATATGTAACTTTTATTTTTATACACTTTAAATATTTACTGCAGCAAATATTTTATTTACCGTTGTTAAAGGGTAAGTAAGGTAAATAAGGGTAAACAATAATATTATAATAATATAAAATTAACCTAAAACGTGTCCTAATATTATTGGATGAGTCATGGCCGACCATGAAAATCTTTGGTTCGATTTTGGGACCCCATGGTGCCACATGGAAGTGATAATGACATTTTAGATAAATTATATTAATATAAAGGCAAAAATGACAAAAACAAAAATCATTTAGTAAATTAATTTTTAGATGGTGTCATATAAATTTAAATTGCAACTATAAATATTAAGTGGAAATATAAAAAAATTTCTTACATGATGGTAATTTTTTTATAACTTTTAGACATCAAATAAATAAAATTATTTATGACACAATAATGATGTGGTGTTTACCTCATTAATAAATGACTTAAATAAATAAGATTATAATGATTAAAATATTATCCAAAACATGTCCACTTTTTATTGAATTTTTTTATTTCTAATATTAGTCATCTTATCTTCGATCTTAATTTGTTTTGGACCTTTTGAATCCGATGATAATATTATAAAAAAATAATATTTTCACACTTTCCAAAAGAGCCCCTCCTCCTCCTTATAAAATGCACTCACATCTTACTGATTCCACACACCTCTCACGCCTTTTGGATAGTCCCAACTCAGCCCAATTAAGCCCCCTACATCCCTCTCCTACTCTTAGAATCCTTACCTTAGAAAGAAGGAACTTCATGAAGTCTTTTTGGTTCAAACCAAAGGAAGTTACCAAAATTAATGGTAACCGTTTCTCTTCACTTATTTTATTTTATTTTACTTCTCCAACCCCAAAACTATTTTTATTTATTTATTGTATAGCAACACCAGTATCCTCAATAAAATCGGTTGTTGTTATGAGAAGTATTCGAACTACACTTACACACACCTCCATCTAATGGGTGAAGAACATAATGTTTCTGTGGATGGCAGAGTAACGCCTCACGAAA
Source organism: Viscum album (assembly GCA_963277665.1). Taxonomy (NCBI): domain Eukaryota; kingdom Viridiplantae; phylum Streptophyta; class Magnoliopsida; order Santalales; family Viscaceae; genus Viscum; species Viscum album. The sequence continues at coordinate 1,134,439,475 of OY728155.1, read as the reverse complement.
TTATGATTATTCAATTATCACCTACCGCCTCTCATAGTGGCCATTAAGATGACACTATTTTTATATATGATATATATTATGTTTATGTTTTCTTTATTCTTCTTTAGTTTTCTATTATATAATTCATTTATGGTTTCCATTATGGGTAAACACGATAATCTCATGAGAGGTAGTGCGGACTACCACCCCCTCAAAGTGATATGACTCATTAATAACATATATGGTACGTATAAATGATATATTTAATGATATTACATATGATACTATAATGGAATTATGATATAAATATTTATAATTATGTTTTAATTCCATTAAATATGAAATATAAATGAAAGTAGCATTTATCTCTACGTACGACTTACCGTCTCCATGAACGGTGCATTTCATTTCTTACATTTAAATGTTATATAGTATTAAAAATAAATGTATATATTTGATATATATGACATATATGATATCTAATTCATTAATATATTTTTTATGATAATGTATAATTTACCACATCAACAACTTGTAATTATAAGGTGTTCGTTTTCGACTCAGGTACCAAATATTGACAAAACGACCATTGTTAACATAAAGGACTATGTAATGATTATAACATGGTAATAAGTGATATAAGAATAATAATAAACTTTAAAAAGGTTCTAAAGAAAGTGGAAATTTACTATTTTTTATTATTCAGGAAGTTGAAGAACGAACTGGTCAAGTCGGGCATGATGTAAGGGACTTCGTCTCAATCTCCTTTCATTGAGGCATAATTTGTTTTAATACATGACTTTCTTCTATACGCTGTATAAATACATTTTCATTTTTATATCATTCAAAAAGGAATATTTTTGTACGAAGTGTTTTACTAGATGAAAAAAAGAATGTTTTTATCGTATGTGGTGAGAACGACCTTTCTGCCGTTGCGAGTATTATTTGATCTTTTTCTTTCTCAGCAAGTTGAAATGTTATTAAAAGAAAATAAATACCATATACTCTTTTACATATTTTGGTATTGAAATTGGTTTTGATAAAGGATTATTTTATGTCAATATATTTAAATGATATATTGTGATTGAACATTGAAAATTTTATCATTCCTTTATATTGGTTTGATGTGTTAGGATTTTATAACGGTACTTGTACAATTGATGGGCGGTTAAGTGATAAATCAAATGATGGGTGGTTCTGTGATAAACCAAGATGTGAGTTTATGTTATAACCTCCTATGGATAGGATATGGAAGTCGGATGTATGGCTATTCCATTTAGTGATATGTGTGAAATTCGGTCGTATGGTTATTTCATTTAAGCATGTTTATGTCCCAAGTTGACTTTATATGTTATGTGTTCATTATATGGGTTTTACTGTAATATTTTGGTTACAAAAGGGTGAGTAATAATATTTTATTCAGTGAAGAGTATTTACTAATTCATAAATTTGAATAGTATTACTTATGAGAAAGTATTCATGGTATACTGGTTGTTTTGAAAAACTAACAGTTTTCCCTCATTGTGTATCCCTTACTGAGATTTTTATGCTCATCCCATGTATTTGAAATTTTTTTCAAGGACATAAATACAATAGGGTCAAGGATGGGATCAAGGAAATGTCAGGCTGTCTAAAACATGGAACTAGACATGAATCTTTTTTTCAAAGTGTTTTTATTTTATGAAAAAAATCAAAACTGAGTAGAAGTGTCAACTTTGTAATCTTTTGAGATGTAATAGTTATGTACTAATTCAATAATTCTCTAAACCTGAAAAGAACCTCAATGTGAATTATTAATTTAATTCTATATTATGTAATGCTTCTATCCATGTCCTTATAATATCTATGTCTTCCTCTATGAGATCTATAAAAATCCTACTACAAAAATCATGAACATTATAATGTTGATTCTCTTTATAACACAAGTCATACCGAAAGTTGTTATTTTATTTAATTAAGAAATATGTCATAATATCTATGTTCTATATTCCTTTCACATATAAAATCCCATATATTCACCCATATAACTAAATGTGATATAATGTAATTTTTTGAATGTAATAACTCTCTCATGTTTCATTATGCACTATCATTCCCATAGATAAATTATCTTTTCTTCATCATGTTATATCATGATTTTCCTTCCCCTTGTTGATCTATGTGATACCAATCCCAAGTTTTGAATGGTCCCTACAATTTATTTTGACACTCATATTTCTGTTGAAAAAATATAAACACATTTACAGACACTGATAATCTCTATATTTTGTAGGTCCTAACTTCTTGACTTCAACTTCATGAAACATTATCACCTTTTAGGATATATGCATGTATCCTTCTGTGATATACATGACTTATTTAGAATATCAACTGATTTTTTGAGTTCAGATGATATTTTCCCAATAAAATATATAAAATATTTAATTCATGGTGTTTTAGTAATAAAAATATATGAAAGAAAATGTAATTCAAGATAAAAAACATCATCAAATATTAAATCATATCTTAAGAGAAATAAAATTTCTTATGAAATGTAAATAAAAATGTAAATTTTAAAAAATATATCATCAAAAAATTCACTAATATTCATCAGAAAACTACCATGATTTTTACCATGTGTGCATCAAAGGTCCTCTATACTACTTATCTTACTCATTGTCTCAATATCACATATTCAAGAAATATTGAATTTCCAAAATGTGCCACTATCTTCTAGGTAGTTCTATAATCTTTTTGTCTTCTAAACTATCTTCTTATCCATTAGATGAAAATTTCCCTGTGTTGATTCATGTTTTTTAACCATTTCCTTTTTAATGATTACCCAGTTCTGTATAATAGTTGACAATATGTCAAACGATAACCAAATTTTTTGTTTCATAAAATCTCACATTTTTATCTCGTTGTTAACTAGTAATAATTATTTCTTACTAGTTGATGTATAAATTAAGTAAATTGTGATTTATCAAATATTATTCAAATAAGCACAAAATCAGTGAATTTTTAATTATCTATATATATAGATCGTGGATATCCATTGATCAATAAATCACTTATTCTGCTCTATAAGCATACTTCGGTTATTTCTTGATGTTTGAAACAAGATAACTAACCATAAATCCAATGTTTTTTATTTACAAGTCTCTAATATTTCTTTACCTCAAAGACATATTTATATTAATATCCATTTTTTAATAAAACTACCCAAGAATTATATTCATTCCTATGCATTTAATGAATATAATATAAATGAACAATAACCAATAAAAAATAAACACATTGAAAGAAATGGGAAAATAAATTATTCTGAAAACAACACAAAATCCTTCCTTTTTAATTTAACTATGTATATAGATATGTAGTAATATCTATGTTATTATTCCATTATACATTATTAAAGTTATTCTATTATTTCATAATTATAAAAATATATTAATATTCCCAAAAAATCAGATATATACATATATAATAATTGAATGGAGATAAATATTTGTGTTTTTTCTGTACTACTACCATAGTTATGCTTTCACTTTTTTGGATTGTTGCATGATTTCAATTTCAACCCACCACCTTTAAATATTCAAATTCATATATAATAACATGGGACAAAAATAGAGGAAATATCAACCAATCCTTCTTTGTGAGAATATACTTCTTGACACCCCTAACTCAATTATACTAATGTTATTCCATTTGATTATATTATCTCTTCTTAGTAGAATTTAGATAATTTATAATACCTAAATATTTTTTTTAAACTTGTATATATTGTTTAAAAATTTAATATTCATTATGCACATAATACACATTCATAATTTAAATCGTTCCCAAAATACCCCTCATACATATAACATTTCTATTGGTATTACGATATTCATGAAAAATTAAGCACAAATCAACTTTAACATATTTATATATATCTTTTAAAAACCTTCTTCCTCACTTATAATTTTTTTATCCATATGAGAATCCTTTATTTGTTATAACATGTTTATTTAACCTATAAATATTTTAGTTCAATGCTTCACTTTTCATATTTACTCATTAAGCCTAAATGGTTTGTAATTATAGCCACATATTTTTTAAAGAAAAAAATCTAATTTTTTTCTACAAATTTAATGAAATTTTCAAAATAATATAAGATGTAAAATTATTATTTATATTTTCTTTATCTATAAATTACTCTTCAATCAGTGCATGGAATCTATTTCTATGGAAAATATATCACCACTTAACTCAATATTGATAAACTATATGCAAGAATTATGTTCTTGTTTTAATATATCATCTCGATATATACACATTGTTATCATATATAAAACATCCTTAATATAATTCATTCCATTAATTAATATATTTTTATAAAATGGGTTGTTTATCTACACTTTTGATATTTATTGTTTTCCAATTATCAATATATATTACATAAAAATTTGTTCAATGATAATGTTTTCAAAAAAAATAATAATATTCATCCAAATTGTTCCCCTAATTCTCAATAAATATTATTGTAAAAATTTTCATTAATGGTAATATATATCATTTTGGAGTATCATTATAAATTTTTTTTTAAAAACACAGTTAACATAATTACATCTATTCAAATAACAATACTACTTCCAATGATATAATATTTAATATTTATTTAGTACATAATGTTTCTTATGTCACAAAATTAAGTTAAAATTCATAAACACATGATAATTTTCATTATAAGTCTATACATACCCTAATAATGAAGAATATATCCACAAAATGTGATTTTATTCCATTTTATAGATTCAATATGTAGTTTTTTCATAATAAATATTTGTTAATGATCAAAATTTATCTTTTCATGCTATTCTTTAATGAACGTATAATTATTCTTATAATGTATTATATTAGATCTAATCAATCCTTAATTTTTTAAGAAATAATTTCCTAAAAACTAATTCTATATTTACTCTTGAAATATAGTCTCTTACTTGGAATGAACTATAATGACCATTTTTATGATTCAATAATCTTGTTCAGTTTTGTGGCTTGTATTTTTTTGATTCATTAAATGATTTAAACATTATAATTAGATGAAGAATAATTATATTAAAAAATATTCTTATACTCATGGATAGATTATATTATGTCAAAATATTTTCATTCAATAAAAAAAATTGTGCATCAATATCATCATTTGATACTTTTATTTATTATAATTACCTATTTATTACATCATCCCCTTTATATATAACTTTTAGTTGAGAAAATATTACTATAATAGAAGCCATATTTTATTTTTTAAATAAATACACTTGGTAACATTATTCATATTATTTTCAATATTATCATGAAAATTTTCATATATATGGATATTTTTATCTTTGTATTATATATATCAATGTTTTTTCTATTACGGAATTCACTCACATTAAGCTTCCTCCTTTAAATATGTGTTTATCTATAAAAATGAATCATTATAATTTTAATTGGAATAAATTTTTGGATGCATGAAAACATATTTAATTAATCATTTTATTTAACTTTTATAATATATTCATCATAACTATTATATTCTCAATATTACTTTGCACAAGGTTTTGTTCCACTATAGTCACAGTGGTCGTCATATTTTCCCTCATGTTCATTCTATTATGTTTTCAATTAAGTCATGTTATGTATATCAATAATTTTTATTTTGAGTTTATTTTTTAGAAGACTCTTTTAACATATTGGAAATTCCAATTAATATTCCATAGTAGTTGTTATTATGGCATATCATGGATGAGATAGTAGTTCATAACAATACATTGTCTTTGAAATCTGATATAGGAACTCCAAAGTTGGATTAATTTTTCCAAAAAAAAATTAGTATTCCTTATAAAAACTTATTTTTCAATAGTCATATATTTAACATCATTTGTATATAAAAAAAATTTAAACACCTTTTTAATAAGAATAAAAATTCATTAAAAAAGATGTACATTCATTTGGTATAAAGAATGTTCAGTTTTTTTAGGAAATAAAATATTGAAGTTTTCTTAATAATAGTTTAAGAACCGTAGAAACCTTTAGCCTTGAATATATTATTTTATTCATTGTCATGTTCTTATTCACATTGAATCTAATGACACACACCAACCAATGTTTTTTGCAATTAATGGATATAGATAATAACCCCTAACTCTTGCCTCTTGTAGGCCCCGAGTTTCTGACTAGATCCAAGGTTATAAAAATCTCTCAAATGGGAGGTATTAAACATGATAATATAAAACAAGATTGGGAGACAGGATAAATACCACCAAGCAGGTCTAGTAGATAATATAAAGGTAAAACTATAACATCCCAAAATTCATAAATAAAATAAACTGATACATATAAATGCCTCCAAATATAACAAAAGAGAAGACTAAGGTAGCAGCTCAAAAGAATTTCATATCCATAGAAAGTAATATTGAAATCAATACCCAATACACTCCTAGAAACATTGAAAATAGATTTTATACATTAGTTTAGGATACATGTATACTAAATAGGGGAATAACAAAGGTATTAGGTGATCATGTGAAAAACAATTATTATAAGGCACCAGTGAACAAAAAAACCAATCGAAAAAGAATCTAAAAATGACAACTAACCATACCCAACCTAACTGTGGATCATTCACCAAATCAAGCATAGAATATTATAAAATAGAATCAAGATCCTAAGAAATAAAGGTTCCCTACTTTTTCATCCCAACTAATTCCCCACTCTAATTCCAAAACCTCAAACATCCTATGCTTCTATACCTTTCATAAAGATCACATCACATCTCATGTCACTCAAATACACATGGGCCATCACATCCGATATTACTTGAATAAACCTGGTCCATCACATCTAATATCACCCACAAACACATGTTCCATCACACCAAACATCCTTATATAACAAACATAATATGGTATCATGATTGTGATGAACATAAAAAACATTCCATCATCCTACCACTCATGACCCCCACTTCATATGACATCTCAACACAACATCATCACATCATATCTCACTATAAAACACCTAATTCACCACACCAAATATCACTAAGTCTATCACTACTAATGAAATAGTGGGTTTTCATCAATAAATGTCAACTCTATCCTAGATGTTGGAGAAAACACCCAGAACCCAGAACATATAAGAATTGGTATGCTTATTGTAACATCCAAGGTAAATTTAGAATATGACATTTTCATATTTAATAATATTTGTAAATTAATTATTAATTTTACTTTAAGGGGATTCTATGTTTGAAGGAGTACCCAATACACAACAATGGGTTTCCTTGAAATCTTACATTGCACACAACATTAGGTAATACTGAAAAATAATAATATAATATTATTTTAAATGGTATTTAACGTCTAGCCGTTGTAATGGCGAGAATGAATAGAACTAACTAAAATATGATTATAAATGTTTTTAAATTCTTTTACACATATCCAATAAAAGTTAGAGGCTTAAAATGTGAATGAATCTAATTTTAAGCATACATTACTTTAACATGATTATTTAACACCTTTTAATGGAGAATACTCTTTAAATATATATTTCGTATCTTTTAGAAGTTCCATTTGAGAAAATAAAATTCCTCTTCAGAATTTGGACATCAAATTTTTCTTTGGGTAAAATTTTGGCATTTTTCTCATGGTGGCCTTTATGATGGAACTGTATTTATATATGATACATATTATGTTTGTTTTTTCATTATACTTATTTATTTTTAATTTATAGCATACCTTTATGGTTTCCATAGTTGGTAAACAAGATAATTTCTTTTTAGGAAATGCGGATTACCACCACCTCAAAGTGATATGACTCATTAATGGATTATGTGGGACATATGATGGATGGAATTCATGATATTATATGTTTTATTATACTGTAATTATAATATATCTTTATATAATTATGTTTTCATTCAATTAAATATGAAATATAAATTAAAGTAGCGTTCATGTGTACATACGGCTTACCATCTCCATGAACGGTGCATTTAATTTCTTACCTCTAGATGTTATGTAATGTTATAAATAAATATATATATATATATATATATATATATATATTGGATATATATGATATATATGATACCAAAATCATGAATATACTTTTAGAGATAATGGAAATTTTACCACATGAACAACTTGTAATTATAAGAAGTTTATTTCTTACTCAAATACCAAATATCGACAGAATGACAGTTATTAACTTAAATGATTACATAATGATTAAAATATAATAATAAGTGATATAAAAGGAATAATAAAATTGAAAAATGTTCTTAAAGAATTATAAATTAACTTTAGTTTATTATTCCAGAATAATAAGGAAAAAACAAGTCAAGTCGGACTCGAGGTAAGGGATTTCTTTTCTCACCTTTAATTCCACCAGAATTCCATTATTCAGCACTTATTTCTTTCATGTTGTGTATTATGTAATGAAATGTGATATATATTATCATTTTTCTTTTTATATTTATGGTATTATGTGATTAATTTTGTGTTTATTAACTTTTGGTCATACGACTCAATTGATTACAACATGGTAAGGGGTTTTCATCTCACTTTTTATTTCAGTGAGATTCATGCTATGTTGCAACTACCATCCATTGTTTAGTGTATGTACTACCCATGAATGTACTATTTGTGTAATATAATTTTATTTATGTGTATTTACATCTCTATTTTATGATAATTCTTTCATATGGTGTATTTTTTGTAAGTTACCAAATCAGTAAGGGTATCTTTCACACTCCTCTTTTACTCAAAGACTTCTTCATTATTAAGTCTTTTAAATTTACATTATATTAGGTTGGGATATGTTCCTATTTATCCTAATTTATATAAATTTTATATCCAAGTTATGAGTTATAATTTAATCTCTCATTAACTAATTTTATTAATTTTAATGTGACGCGGTTAGGCTATCGAATTTCTGTAAGAGAACATCTTATCCAAATTTCAATTCTTTGCGTTAAACTTCTACTTCATGATTATGCCATGCTATGAATATGTGTGAATTACCAATTATTGATTTAAACAAAATGTAAACTTATATTGGGTGTATTTATATTTGTCACACATAAATATTTCATTTATTTATCCTTAATCTACAGATACTATCTTTATAAGGGATTTCGTCTCAATTTACATTCCATTGAAACATCATTGTTGTCATGAACCAATGAACTCTTATATGGTGAATATACTATCCTTTTGTATATTATATCATGAATCCCATTATTATAATAATAATATAATGTTATGATTAAAGGTTATTCCATAATTATTGGTATTCAATCATCTCTCATTTTATTAAAAACTCTTTAACTAAAATATCATTTTCAATGTTTTAAAGATTTATTATTTTAAATCTTTCTCATTAAATTCCAGGTTTTCAAAATGGATTTAAGGATTTATTTATATGGACATTAATGTTTTAAAATTTTATTTCTGTTAAAATATTCAAAGTGGAATGGGATACTTTGATTCAAAAATCATTTTATTAAATTGTTTTGAAAATGGTTTGATAAAGCATTGACTATGTCAGTATCTTGAAATGGTATATTGTGATATGAATGTTTAAGTTTTATATTTCCTTCATAATTATGTTATGTGTTATGATTATTTTATAGTTCTTGGTCATTTATTACGTATACAGGTTGTTCTGTGATTAACTTAGGTCGGGTGAGCCCGAGACAGCTTTCCAATGCATTAGGTAACGTGACGGAGGAAAACAATAATGTTTTTTAAAAGAGATTTAGGTAATATAATATGATGGGTATTCCAAATGTGTCTCCCTATGTAACTGTGATAGCAACAATGTATGTATGTTATCAATTCCATAAGTTACCTTTATGATTTATGATTTATATATGTTATTCATAAATCATAAGATTTCATGAGGTATGTTATGATTGAGAAGTATGGTTTCATTGATTTGTATTTATTGAGGGTATAATGTTTTCCTTTCTTATTTTATAACCTTTACTAAGATTTATATGCTAATCCCATGTTTTTGAAATCTTTTCCACTGGATTTAATGATGAATAAGGTCAAGGATGGGATCAAGGATAAGTCATGCTGTCTAAAACATGGAACTAGACATGTTTCTTTATATGAATTTTTATTTTATGAAAAACTAATACTGAGTACTAGTGTCTACATGTAATTTTCAAGTTGTAATGTAATAGTTATAGCCAAATACTCTAAAACACTAAACTAGAAAAGATCCTCAATGTGAATTATTCATTTCATTCAATATTGTGTAATCTTTTAAGGCCAGGTCCTTACAGTTTGTATCAGAGGTCGGTTTTGACAACATTAGGGATTAGGAGTTTCCGTTAGACACATAGTTGGTCCCTATATCTATTATTTCTATTTAATACTTGTTTTATAAATTTTTTAGATCAATGAAAGTCAGTTTCAAATGGAAGGAGGAGGATCTCAAATAACATTCCTATCTCTTCTATATTTCTTCCTTGCAATAATTATTATACAATCGTGCTCGGATGATTGTGAAACTTTTTATAGCATACAACTCACTTGCAAGCAGTTGTTTGAGATATCAAACACCTCCACTATACCTCGTTATCATCATGGATCATGGGTTGTATTTAAAAAAAATACTATTTTCAATATATTCTCATTTTTTCATGAAAGGTATATATTATCAAGGAATTTTCAAATATTTTACCTTATCACAATATTTTGAAGCATATTATGATTTTGGAAAACGTGCTAAAGAAGGAGACGCTTGCACAACCTATTTATATTTTCTTTTACAATATAGTCTCTAAGTACAAACCTATGGTATTTTAAAAGGACCATTAATTGAATGTATCAACTCAAATTCAGTCCTATTTTTTTTATAGAAATCATGTTTTATCAGCTGTTTTGAAATTATATGGCATACAAGATTATTTTCCAAAATTGTTTTTCTGTGAACACCAATATGACCCATGTTGTACAAGGTGTATTTGGATGAAGAAAGAAAATGATACTGAAGGTTCTCTAAAAAAATTGTAATGAATGGACCTTTTACATATGTTATCAAGATGATGATGAAACCAAGTGTACACCATGATCAAGGTGTGATGTTATTTTATAGTGATCGTTTTATTTTATCATATGATGGTAAAATAAAAAAATGACAATATATAAAAGGGTTCAAGAATTAAGATGTTTATATCATAATGAATTAGGACTAAAATGGGATGTATAAGGAAAAAATTAAAGTTAGAACATGTTATGGTTATTTTGAGTTTTTCAAAAAAAGACAACATGTGGACCATGTGACAACCCATCGTGTCGGACAAAGATGTGGGAATCGTACCCACAACCAAAGTACGATTGAGATTTATCGCCTACCACTAGACTATGCGAAGACCCTGTTTAGTATGACTTTTCTTTTTAGATAAATTATTTTATTGATCATGAATAAGTTGAGTTGGGATCTTCTTTTTTATCAAATGGATATCCTATGTATAAGAAATTGATTTGGTGATTATGTGACAAAAGTGATTTTGTAAGACGTTCTCTCTCTTGGGAACACTGTATGCTTAAGAAAAATGGAATATTATGGGATTACATTTTTTGAGTTATAGTTGATATTTTATTTTGGAAGAATCTATGTTTATATTTTGGATATAAGGTTATTTGGCATGTTTATGGAAAATTTTAACCTATCATAGAGAATATGTGATTTGGTTAATTACACTTCAGTATGAGACTTTCAGAGTAGTGTATTTTATTTTGCAGATAAATGTTATCTTGGAAGACCATGTGAATAAATCATTTTGAGATTTGGGATTCAATATTATTTTGGATTACATTGAATAATTTTATGGATAGTTGTTTATTGAATGTTCTCTGTTCAACTTTGGGTAATGTTTGAAATTTTTTTGGAGATTAAGAGCAGTTTTTCTTTATGAAAAAGATTTTCCATTTTTGGGATTACCTGATCTTATACCAACCATTTTTTGTTTTTAGTTAATGAATAAACACATGGGAAATATATATTTCATCTTTTTTGGATTATGTGATTCTCTAGATGTTGATTATAGTGCTTTCCATATAAACAAGTCATCTTGAGTACTCATCGTTTTGAGAAAATACGAGTTTGTGTTAGAAATCTAGTAAAGTATGAAAGTCTACATGAGAAGTAGGTGTGTTTCCTTATGTTTTTAGTTAAGATCATAAATAAATTCTTCAACGAAAAGTAACGTAATACAATAAATTTTTCTGTTAACTTTACCTATTGTGGAATCAAATTCTAGTTAACCCATCACAAGTTTGTGATTTTCTAGTGGTTATGTTTTTCCTAATTATATTTTATATCACTCTACATCAGAACATGATGGTCTGTTTTCACCTATATATCCATTTTTTTATAGAATCCTAGAATCTATTATATTGGGTAATTTTTGTACATATATTCCTTTATTTTAAATTGATTCTTTTGTTGAATCTTTTTCTGATGTAGGGCTTTCAATGAAGTTTCCGGGATAAATTTAAATATTGCGAGGATGCAATTCCCAAAATGGAGGAAGGATGTAACATCCCAAGTAAATAAAGAATATTATATTTTCATATTTACTAATATTTTCAAATTAATTATTAATTTTACTTTAAGGGTATTCTATTTTTGATGGAGTACCTGATACACAACAACTGGTTTCATTGAAATATTATATTGCACACAACGTTGGGTCATACTGAAAAATAATAATGTAATATTATTTAAAATGGTATTTAATGCCTAGACATTGTAATAGTGGGAGTGAAAATAACATTATAAAAAATGATTATACATGTTTGATAAAAAAAATTACATTTATCCAATAAAAGTTAGAGGAATAAAATGTGAATGAATCTAATTTTAAGCATAATTTTATTTAAAAGGTTGATTTAACACCATTTAATAGAGAACACTTATTAGATATATTTTTGGTCAATTTTATATGTTCCATTTGTCAAAATAAAATTCTTTTTTAGAATTGGGACATCAAAATTTACATTGGGTAAAATTTATGTATTTTTCTGATAAAATTCATTTTTTGGATGAATAATAAAAATACTGTATTTTAATTAAAAACTACCTTCTAATATAAATTTTTTATATGGATAGATTATATTTTTAAATGGTTTTAAATTGTAATTATATTATATCTTAAAATTTTAATATAATATTGTTCAGTGGACTCAATTTCACTTTGAAATTGGACAAAAACATCTGTCAATCTTTTGATAGTTTTAATTTGTTTTAAACACCTTTTTTTCTTTTGACAGCACGAATTAATTTTAAATTAATTTCTACCATTTCTATGTTTTTAAATAGAGAGAAATATTTCATATTTGGAATCAGTAGGTCAAAATGTTTTAAATATTTTACTTTTATTTTTAGACTTTATGAATATCTACTTCAGTAAATATTTTATTTACCATGGTAAAATGGTAAATCTGGTAAATAAGGGTAAAACATAATATTATAATACTATAAAATTACCCTAACATGTTTCCTAATCTTATTTTTTGATAGATATCCAACCATGAGAATATTTGGGTCGATTTTGGGATCCCATGTAGCCACTCAAGAGTGATAATGAAACTTTATATGAATTAATTTAATGTAAAGTCAAAATGACATAAACATATATCTTTTAGTAAATCAATTCTTATATGGGGTTATATAGGATATCATTTAGACTATAAATATTTATTGGAAACCTAATAATATTTCCTACATCATGGAAATTTTTCTGTAATTTTTATACATCAAATAAATAAAATTATTTATGACACAATAATGATGTAGTGTTTACCAGATTAATGAATTATTTAAATAAAAAAGATTATAAATTCTAAAAAAATATAAAAAACCTTTATAATTTTTCTGGATGATTTTATTTATAATATGAGTCATCTTATATTTGACTTTAATGTGTTTTGGACCTTTTTAAACTGAAAATACGTTTATAATAATATATTTGTTTCAAACCATCCTAAAGAGACCCTCACCCCCTCATAAAAAGCCCTCACTAATAACCAATTCCAGATACCTATCAAGACTTTTTTCTCCTCCAACCTCTGCTAATTTAATCTCCCTACATCTCTATCCTCCTCATAGAAGCATTACCTTAGGCAGAAGGCTCTTCAAGAAGTCATTTTCGTTCAAACCAAAGGGAGTTTCCCGAATTAAAGGTTGCAATTTCTCTTAAATTCTTTTCAATTATTTTACTTCTCCAACCCCTAAAATCATTTTATTACATTATTTTATAACAAAAAAAATTCTTAAATATACTATTATGTTGTTATGATAAGTATTAGAACTAAAATTACACACACCTCTATCTAATAGATAAATAACATACTGTTTCTGTGGATAATGAACTACTGCATCACGAAATGGTGATTGTTCAAATATCTCATACCGCCTATCATGGTTTCCATTGTGATGGAACTATATTTATATATGATATATATAATGTTTATGTTTTCTTTATTGTTCTGTATTTTACCTTTATAGCATAGCTTTATGGTTTCCATAGTGGGTAAATGCGATAATTTCATTTTAGGAAGTGCTGACTACCACCCCCTCAATGTGATATTAATCATTAATGCCTTATGTGGGACATAGAAATAATGGAGTTAATGATATTATATATTATATTATACTGGAAATATAATATACCTTTATATAATTATGTTTACGTTCCATTAAATACGAAAGAGAAATGAACGTAGTGTTCATGGGTATGTACGGCTTACCATCTCCATGAACGGTGCATTTCATTTATTACCTCTAAATGTTATGTAATATTATAAATACATATATGTACTAGATATATATGAGATATATGACATATAAATCAGGAATATAATTCTTTAGATAGTGGATATTTGACCACATGAACAACTTGTAATTATAAGAAGTATATTTTTGACTCAAATACCAAATATCGACCAAATGACTCTTATTAACTTAAATGATTACATAATGATAATAACATGGTAATAAGTGATATAAAAGGAATAATAAAATTAAAAAATGTTATTATGAAATTATAAATTACCTTTAGTTTATTACTCAGGAAAAACAATGAACAAACAAGTCAAGTGAGTCACGAGGTAAGGTATTTTTTATCTCACCCTTAATTCTGTGAGAATTCCATTTTTCGCCACTTATTTCCTTCATGTGGTGTATTGTGTATTTCCATTTGATATATATGGTCATTATTATCTTTATATTCATGGTATTGTGTTATTCATTTATTAGTTATTAACATTTGGTCATACAACTTGGTTGTATACAACGTGGAAAGGGGTTTTATATCACTTTTTATTTCAGTGAGATTGTGGTGTATGTACTACACATGATTTTACTCATTTTGTAATATAATTTCATTTATGTTTTTTTAAATCATCATTGTGTGATCCTTATTTCATGGTGTGTTTGTTTTTTATGTTACCAATTCAGTAAGGGAACCTTTCACCCTCTTCTTTTAGTGAAAGACTTCTTCATTGTTAACTCTTTTAAATTTACTTTATCTTATGTTTGGATATATTATTACTTATCCACATTACTGTAAATTTTATTTCCCAGTGACGAGATTTCATTTTCTATCTCATCAACTAATTTTCTAAATTTTAAAGTGACATCATTAGGATTTCGAATTTCTATAAGTGACCTTCTTAACCAAATATCAATTCGTTGGGTTAAACGTCTACTTATTGATTATATAATGCTATGAATATGTGTGAATAACCTATTATTGTTTTACAATTAATATTCACTTATATTGGGTGTATATATATATATATATCTATCATACATAATTAGCTCATTGATTTATCCATAATATAAGGATTCCATCTTTATAAGGGATTTCTTCGCAATTTACATTCCATTGAAACTTCATTGTTGTTTTGCACTAATTCAGTCTTATATGGTGTATATACTAACCTTTAGAATATTTTATCATTTATCATGTTATAATCATGATATTATAAATTTATGATTAAATTTTATTCCTTAATTATTTGTATTCAATCGTCTCTCTTTTTGATAAAAACTCTTTAACTAAAATATCACTTTTAATGTTTTAAAGATTTATTATTCTAAATATTTCTCATTAATGTCTATGTTTTCAAAATGTTTTTATGGATTTATGTATATGGAAATTAATGTTGTAAAATGTAATTTCCTTTAAAATATATAAATAGGTATGGGACATTTTGATTAAAAAATCTCATTATTAAATGGTTTTGAAAATGGTTTGATAAAGAATTGATTATGTCTGCATCTTGAAATGGTATATTTTGATAAGAATTTGGAAGTGTTATCATTATGTTATGCTTATGTTATGTGTTATGATTATGTTATGCTTCATGGGAATTGTTTATGTATACGGGTGGCTCCCTGATAAACCTTGGGAAGGTGAGCCTGAGATAACTATCCAATTCATTGGGTAACGTGATAGAGGTAAACAATAATATTTTTACTAAGATATTTAGGGAATATACTGTGATAGGTATTCCAAATGTGACTCCCTATGTAGTTGTGATAGCTATAATGTAAGTAAGTTATGAATACCATAATTTACCTTTATGATTTAGGATTCTTGTATGTTAATTATAAATCTTATGATTTCATGAGGTATGTCATGATTGAGAAGTATTGTTTCATTGATTTGTATTTATTTGAGGGGATAATGTTTTCCTTCTTTATTTTATAACACTTACTAATCTTTTTATGCTCATCCCAAGTTTTTGAAATCCTTTCCATAGGTCTTAAAGAAGAATAGGGTCAAGTAAGGAATCAAGGAATGTCATGTTATCTAAAACGTGGAACTAGACATGTTTCTTTAGAGGAGTTTTTATTTTTTGAAAAATTGATACCGTGTAGTAGTGTCTACATGTGATTTTAAAGATGTTATGTAATAGTTATGGCCTAATTCACTAAAACTCTAAACCTGAATAGATCCTCAATACGAGTTATTAATTTAATTCAAAATTATTTAATGTTTTAAGGCCGAGTCCTTAGAGTTATCCAACAGATATGGGGGAGCATACAGAAATAACATAAATTACATGATATATAGATAACACACATTATCTATCAAATTGGTTCAAATAAACTACACTAGTAAACACAAAATCACCACTTCCATTCCATCCATAAACTATCAAAACTGCTACAACCACTATATGAACCACCACACCACCAGTACACTAGCCACAAAATACCTTCCAATCTTAATTATAGTACACTTCATTTTCATTTACAATGCCTATTATTTTATTTATTCAACCACATCAATAATAAATTTACAACCCATCAATTTTCAACCCATTCATGTTTATTTTATCATTATATCTCATTCCATAGATACTTGAGAATCTACCATGACCACAACACACAAAAACTCACCTATATCACATCAAGAATTATCAATGCACCACACCAACTAAACCATCTCACCATATCAACAACACATCCACCACTATAGTTATTCCATAACTAATGTGAACCAAAACAAATGCAGTTCATAACCACTACACATCACAAACATTGCACACAAAATCTCATACCACCACCTCATCACACGATTCCACCAAAAAACAAAACACAACCACTTATCCTCATTATCACATAACGAACCACATAAAATTGATGATAACCAACCACTATATTACAGTTCCATGCTTCACACATCCTAGTCGATCACCTCTATTACCACACATCATCTAAAACCATATTGGGTAACAAAAAAAGAATAAACATACACAACATAAACACATCATGAATTCCACCATTATTTAGGGGATTTATCCCATTAATTCATTGTATAGTAAGGTTATTATCTCAAAAATTAGATTCCATGGGAAACTAATTAATTAACCAAATATATTTTCTATAACATTTTATTTAGGGTTTGATCATACAAAAACCTAAGAAGGGTCTCAATACATATAATATAAGTCATAAAGAAGGATCATAATAGCTATTATATTCTAAATCACAAACAAGAAAGTACAATATAATAAATAATATATATCAATGATGCAATGATTTTGATAACACCCCATACCAATAAATTTGACTTATTCAAATTCATTATATTTATTATACCAACCATTAATATCAACCCAAAGGGATGAAATATCATTTAATACATACAGATATAATAAAAATAAGAGGGAAACAAGATCACATACATCAAATAATGCTTTCCGTTCTCGTTTTTTACCGCAGCTTGAAGAAGAAACAACCAGAAAAACACATCCACACTAGAAATCCCAAGATCAACCAGAACCACACCAATTGTATTAAAAAAATCTTTCCCAAAATATTTCAAATAAAACCAAAAATTACATAGTGGATATCTTATAGAATAATATAGGGGAAAATAAGGGGATAAAAGAAAATAAATCACCACCGATAACTAAAATACCACCAACAGAACCTAAGGATTTTGGTAAGGGAAGAAGATATAGGAATTTTCCAAAAACCAACTAAGATTCACCAAAAATGATAGTATGATATGATGTTGAAATTAGATGAAGCAAATAAGGAGAAAAATTATATACAGGCTGTTGTTTTCCTCATTCACATTGTGAATTACATATTACCAACGTGAATTCCAAAGGCTCAGTTAATTACAAGGTATGAATCTAATTTAGGATACGAATTATATATATATATATAGTTTCCAATGTAAATTTTGTTACTTTGTATTGAATTAAATAAATATTGGGAATTATACTCTCATGTTGGGAATCCATTTCACACATCACAACTCACTTGAAAAAAAATCAGGAATCCTCCAATCACACATGCCATAAATCAACATTTCAAAATGTCAATCCATTTAATGTTTCAAGCCACCAATTTTAGTTCTCCTGCAACTCCAAACCATAAAATCATCCTCATTAAACATAAAACACCTCTAAGACCTAAAATATAAAATTATGTCCTATAAAGGCATAGATCATTGAATTGAAATGATATTGAATAAGGGTGAGTCCATCATACATAAATATAAAATTATTTTATGACTATGAAAACTCATTGTAGATACAAATATTGATGTATTGGTATTTCTATTCACTTTTATACTCATCATATAGGTTTGGTACTCATAGATATTCTCATACATCTAATCCTACTAACCCATTCTCATAAATATATAGTAAATATAGTTTAAGGGATATACATGGTTTATTTAATATGGGTTATATACAAGGTGTTAGAGGGTCTCTATTCCTCTTAGTAGTAAATACAACTATACTATTGTTTTCAGTGTGTTTAAGGATGCCTCCCCATTATTCACAACCAAATTAATTTTTTTAACACATAAACTATAGTAAAATTTAACATTCACCCAAATATCTCACTAACATTATTCATCATAAATAAATATGTGTAATTATGGTAAATAATTCACCCTTTGAATGGTGATACTTTATAGTTTTCATGTGTCCACCTTCACAAGATCAATATTATTTTGTTCTTTGACTTTTTGTGGGTACTATGAGATTATATTACAATATTAGATTTTTTATTATTCAATTTAATATAACCCTTATAATCTAACAATTCATATTTATCCTCTTTATAATGTATTCTAATATCTTGGATAACACCACTATCATTTTCTTAATATTGATATAAAATACTCTACAAAATCTCCACTTATACCTTTGTTATCAGCTAAAAATAAATATCTTGAGATCCTTGAAAAGTATCTATATGTTTACTTGAGGATTATTTACAACATTATCATCCCCAATTTATTTTTTCCATTAAAAATGAAGTCATGGGGATTCCTCGTGACCCATCCCTTCTTACCTATATAGTAACACAAATAACAAACACATCAATAAAAATGACCATAAACTACTCTCTTAGATAAAATTAACATTCATATTGATTAAATAACAAATTATTTCTATGATCTTAATATACTTCATCATTACCTCGAGATTTAAAACACCATTCCCCTATGTTCTCTATGACCATTTTTTTGAGTTAGTGTATAATTTTTTTTTCAATGGTATGTGGTACTAGGGGAAATAATAGTGAAAAATTAGAATCCACATTGTTCATGAGTGGGGGGGGGAGTTTGGTCAACCTTTCATGGGGATTATTTATTATTTTAAGACTCTATAATATATTTACTACATTTCGATAAAATCGTTCTTAGTCCATGTATCATGACTATTTACCTTTGTGAATGTTTTTGATCATAAAAAAATATCATATTAATGTATCAAAAATTAAACAACTATATTATACTACAATGGTTTAAACCCACAAAGTTGTCTAATCTATAAACTATCATCATCCAAAGATATTGTAGTAGTTCTAATGTTGGGATCTGACCTATGAGAGGGGATTCCAATGTATCCCTAAAAAGGGAATCATAACCAATGTAATTACATTACACCTAATATTAAGTGTTGTACATTTTAAGGTTACTTGAAAAAGACTATTGTGGTTTCTCTTAATGTTATAGGTTTAATACAAAGTAAACTATATTTTAATTTCACAAGACTAGGACTAGTGGTTCACTATTTGAGTTCATGAATCTAGGACTACTTCTTGATGTTTAACAATGTAAAGAATGTATTAGGGGGTATTGGAATTGAAAATAAAATTTAAATGATATGTATTCCAATTGAAAATAATCAAAAAACATATATTTTGATCTTTATCATTTACTATTTTTTGAATGGAAAAATCTATATATATTGACATTTTGTAGTGAGGGAATTATGATATGATGTTTAAATATTAAAGATAGACCTACTAGGTGAATGGTTACTAGAAATAGTTTTTGTGAGACTTATTCCAGAATGTCCCTTTCCAGTTTATCCTATCCATTAGTAACTATAGATTAAAGGGCATATTTGGGATTTACACCTTGTAGGAGTCTCTTATATAGATGTCCACATCTTGTTAGTCAGAAACTAGATGTGGATTTAATAATAGAATCATGGGGAATATAGAGTCATAAGGACGTGTTGGGGATTATATTAGATGGGTGGCCCTTATGGCTATATATGGATCAATTATTTGATCAAGGATTATATCATTAATTTTACTGTAGTTGGGTTTTACCCCTATTTGGAGGCACATGCATATATATGTCCCCAAATCACGAGGTAGTTGACATGATACTTTATATGGGGAAAGATTGGTTGATCATGTTGCTTTAGGGATGGTGTCATTAATTCCATAATGATATATATCACCATCATCAAGGTGACACATGATTGTTATCACTATAAGGGTTCTTTCAGTTAGGGATAAATATATAAAAAAAGGCCAAATGGGAAGATCGATCCCCCTTGTCCTTGGAATATATGATCTAAGGGCATAAGGTTTTCACGAAAAGTAGTATGTTCTTGTATGTCTCAATGATTTGAAGTAGGAATTGGTTAAATGATATTTTTAGTGATTTAACCTTGGTTAATTGAGGATAATTATGTGATTTGGATCAACACGATATAAGTTGATGACATTGGTGAGTATGAACACAATGGGAAGGCCAAAACACACCTCATAAGGGTTCTTCGTGAAGTGGTTAAAATAGGGTAACATGACCTATTAGTCCCTTAATTATGAGTTTAATACGATGGATTAAATTTTCATATATAATCATGGTTATTTTATTGTACAGTTAGAGAGATTGTTTAACAACGTTACATTATATAAGGAACACATACAAAAACTGAAATCATTTCAACAAAAATTTGGATTCTTAATTTCATATTTTTATTTTATTTGTGACTCTCTTGGTTAATTCAAGTCCAATTTCCTTTATTTTGAGGTAGAATTAATATTATTTTATACATATACAGAGGCTCTATGAAAAACATTTGAATATACAGGGTTGGAAAAAATATCTCATTATAGGATGTAAAAAAACAATATTAATGTTTCCCTTATATCGTTATATTATTTTATATGTTTTTAGAGATGTATATTATGGGTATGAAATTCCGTAATCCCACAATCTTTGATCAGTATCAATTATTTTAACCCTAAATTTTGAGGGAATAATTGATTAAATGTGGTTGAAATACCTTTTGGTTTTATGAAAAGAATGACACATTGGGTATTTGTGGGAGACATTAGTGTGGGGACACATGATGTTGGAAGGGGAACATGTCAAAATTATGAGGGTTTAATAGTGTGACAGTTCTATTAGATTATAGATAACCAATTATGTCTCACTTTATAGTGGCATCCTCCGCACATTGGGCATGATCGTGAACTATATCGATGGGTGAGGGAAAGGAGATATTTGTGAAAAGATCACACATCACAAGCAAGGAGGTCTGAGTCGTCGTATTATAGTAGTATGGGTACTTTCATGAAATGCAGTGATGGCGGGGGAACAAATAGGGTGGGGTGGTGGCCTCCAATGATGATGGTTTTTATGATGTTTATAAGGGATATGTCTATATATTTTGGGGAAGTCCATGGGAATTTTGGAATATTTATTTCCTTCTGGTTTTGGTCAAACAAAATCCATGCTTATACCAACGTTTTAGGGTCTTTAGGAAATGTTTTATTAAGATTTAATTTCGACTATTTCTATATACCATGTAATGGGTTCACCTAAACGCCATAAAAAGTGGTATTTATTTGGTTTAATGAAAAGGTTCTCACCCCAACCTATTTAAAAATTAATAGTAAAATTTGACCTCAAAATAATCACGTATACTATATAAAAACTTCATTAATTAAATCCTTAAATCAAATGTTTCATAAAAATAATAAAATTTATAGTCACAATTCATGAGGATTTAATCAAAAATCATGAACAAATTTCTTGAAAAACAACATTTCACCCTTAGGATATCATAAAATATATTCTATATCATAAACATAGTTACTTATTTTTTTATATCATACGATTTTGATAGAAACCCATAAATAAATTGAACATGAAATATATCCAAGGAAAATAATATAATTAATCACATGGATAAAAAATAATTTTATAACAATCTAATTCATTATTCTCAATACCATAATCTTACTATCATGTCTTCATTCCAAGACACTAGATATAAGTAGACATGTAATGCACTAAATATGCATGCTAGTTTGTCTCATTAGAACAACTGATTAATTGAATGACTGTAATAGGACCCACTAGCCTCTTATTAAGTATAATTAATTCATGATGTTATGTATATGAATAAAAATTCAATACATAATCAACATAATCATCTATATTCAAAACAAAAAAATAAAATATTAATAACTTTCCCTAGTTAAAAAATAGAACAAAATGATCATAAAGAATCTATAGAAATAAGGTTGATAACATAATTAGAGTATTCCTTCAATGAATCATAGAAATCCATAATGAATGTTGGGATGGATTAAAAATATATTTTATGAATACGTTAGGATGTCACATTAAAAACTAAATGAATTATCCTTTCGTACTGAAAACATTTTAAAATTAATATTCCCATAAATGTGGGAAGAGTATATTATTTAAAATACTATGGAAATATGTAGAATAATATCTATAATGATGATAAGAAATAATGATAATAAAATTAATTCTTTCAATTCATGATAAAATTATTTTTCAAATTGGTAAAAAGAGTTAAAAGTTACTCGTATAGAATTTTTTTAAAATAATCCATTTTAAAACATGGAAAAGAAAGAAAATAGTCATTAGAAATAACATTTAAAATATTTGAAGCATAAATGAGAACATTTCTTACGAATTTTAAGAACATTATTATGGATGAAAAATTGAATAAAAATATCAATCAATGTTTTAATGAAATATCCATTACCTTAAGTCATGTCTAGTTATGTACGTTCTCTAACTCATCTTCTTTGAAAAAAGTTATTTTGATTACACCATAATCATTCTATTATTGGTCATTTTGTAAGACCAGAACCTCTTGGACATGTGGTTGAAGAATGAGTATGGATTTGGGTTAATCTGGGTCAAGATAACTATCAAAATATGTACATGTAAGATAGGATATAATATTAACTTTTATAAGTAATGTGGTTGAAAACTTGTAAAACTTCAATTATTAATATATAATGTGTATCTAACTCAGGTAAAATGATTATTATCAGCCTTATATTCTACTATAAGTACGATAAGGTATAAATATAATCATTTAATAAATTTTAGATTGGTTTTTGTTTTATTTTAAACCTTAGGATTTGGATTAACCACCTAATTATCTCGGTTTAACGATAAGAGTTTTAATTTTTTTAACACATTATGGGCCATGAAGGTAATTTAAAAAATTTAATGTGGAACATATATTAAACATCAATTATATGATAAAAACTTTCCCATCCCCATGATTATATGTAAAATCTTTATAAACTTTTATATTTAAAAATAATTTTTAAACATTGAATACCATTTCTGGTCATTTATAAGACTATTCACATATCTCTACTTTAAAGTCATGAAGACAAAAATGAGTATCATTTATAGTTATTTTTAGGTCTATACTAATATTTTTCCTATAAATTAGTCAAGATAAAAAGGGAAATATAATATATTTAACCATATATTATAAATTAAAATTATCTGAAAATTTATTAATACACAATAGTTCGTCTAAAATATTTAACATTCAATGATTTTTTTTAATATTATATGATTTATATACTCCATTAACATGATTTTCATTGAAGTTACATAATAATTCAAGGAAACTATAAAATCTAGAAGAAAATTACTAAAATAAATAAAATATTCATAATAAAAACAATAATTTAGAATCATCCATATATTAATTTTATAACAATGAAGACATGTTATATATATTAAAATAGAGACAAGATAGTGACATTTATATATTGGTCCTAATCAATGTTAGGTGACATAAAAATTACATATTATGATCAAATAAGTGTGGCTCAACTCTCATCTTTTCAGAGGAGATTCCCTAGCAGAGCCTAAATCAACTCCCAACTTCCCTATTCACACTGTTGGAAGGGCAGAGGACCTTAAATCACCTCCCCTAGCTTCATTACTCCATCCTCTATCTGCTTTCTCAAATCATGTAGCTTTTCCTCAGTTCATGGTTATTTTGCTATGTATGAAGGTTTCATGCCTCTTTGATGGATTTCCTCAACTTCTGGTTTAAGTTTTAGAGTTCACAGAAGTTTTAGGTCTCTTATATATGACCCTGATGGTTTGATTAATGAAATGAATACCCTCAATGAATGATTTTGACTCGTTTATCTCTGAATCCTAGGGTCTTCATGACAATTTGATTTTCATCCTTCTCAAGAATTGACATCTAATTATTCAATTTGGCTCAGAGAGTGATTTGATTCATGCATGGTCAAATACACCATGAAAGTGTCATAGTTTCTAGTTTTCCTTTTACACACGACTTATGGTTTTCATATGAAAAGTTATCCATCTTCAAAAATTATTTAGTCTAGTTTTCCCAAGCACCCCTTACTATTCCAAACCCATCAATACATCAAATAATAGGGAATAATGGTGGAAGGTTTTTATATTTTTATGGTTGAACAATCTCTATCATGTATCTAGTTAAACCCGTCATAACTGTTGAGGCGATGTTTCTAAGACACCAATGGTGTGTGTTTGAATTACAGTTGGGGAAGAATTTTTGTGTAAACCACTAGTGCTATATGAATCATGGGTTGATCACTGAAAGGAATTTAGGTGATTAGGGCACATGAAGTACATTTTCTAGTGAAAAAAACCTCAACGGAGTTTCTATGAGGGGTAATTATCTTGCAGGGTCTCAGGTATGATGTGATTCAACAATTCCTTACTCCATTTTGTAAAAATTGAAATGACCTTCATCTGATCTAAATGTTCCAGACATATTTTCTCACCTGAAGTGATATTTGGTTGATCACAAGAAGATAGATAAAGATATAATGGATATAGGGAAGGTTGAGTTGACTTGTGTTGATGAATCCTTGACTAAAAGAGTGGTTTTACCTCATTCGGAGGTTGTAAAAAAACAAGAGGGGTTTCCTTTGGAGAAAGTGGAGGAAATTAATTGTGACAAGGTTCTTAACTCCTCAAAATAAGGCACTCTAATTGGATGTGCATTAACATAGAGTGAATAAAATTAGGGTAATCCAACCAAGATGGTGGATATATGCATGGTAGAAAATGGAAGACTCAAGAGGCCATACAAACTTGTAATGATTTGAAGGTCTGGTCATTGAATGGTTGGCTTAAGGCCAGGAGAATGGTGTGAAAGAATAGGAAATATTTGGGTCAAATTCTGATGAGTAATACCATTGATATTTTATATAGGTAAATGTTTGAGGGAAGCATTTTAAAGGCTTCTAAAATGCATGGAATGATAAGGCACAAAAAAATAATTGGGACTCATGAAGTTGCATCATATCTAAATGGATGAAAAGAAAAGGGCACACAGATTTTTCATTCCTTACAAATACAATAGAGAAAATATGAGTTAAAAAATTAAATCTAAATTATTGAGTGAATTCTTGATTATATTTTTAATATCCATGGAAACCTCATAGCAGTGAAGCCCAAATTTGGTGAGAATAGTGCACGAAAAACTGGAGTGGAGGAGGTGATTAATGAGAAATCCCTGGGAATGCTTATGAACTCAGATGAATAAATCATGGAGTAGTTTCTCACATTAAATTATACACAAGAAGAGTCTATAAATATGGTGGGAAAATATTATCGTGTACTTATGAATGGTGAGCAGGCTACCTGTATCAACAATCTTGACCTTATACTAATATGGGGTTTCAATTAATGGAAGATAAGTATAGAGGAGTACATTCAATCTTATGAGAATATGGTCAATTGCTTTGAGTTAATCATTAACAATAAAAACGATATATAGGTGCATCATATATATTGTAAATTATTTGAGAAGTAAATCTCTAATTAGATTATGTTCTATTTCAATTATTTTTTTTATTACTTATGTGGTTTGTCCTCCTAGTTGAACATATGGGATTTCTCACTTTCCCTTAATCGTGTTTTTAAATAAAAATTTAATTTTTAGTCTCATATTTTAAAATTTATGATGGATATGGAAATATTAAATTATTATAATGAAATAAATTTGTGTTATGAGTTGATTTTAGGGCCTCGTACCATTGTATTGACATTAATTAAACACTTTTACCCATTATAGTGGTGATAAAATTTTACAATGGAAACTATTAATTATGAGAAAATTGGGAAATAAATTTTTACCAAATTGGATCCAATTAATTTCATTTGAAATCCATTTTTCATGATTCAATTTTTAAATTTGGTAGAAATCGATTTTAATAAATGCATGGAAAATGTAATGAAAAACATTTTTTTTGAAAAATTCAAATTCAAGCATACTTTTCTATATTCAAAATCATGTATAATCACAATTCCTATAGAATTAATTATATTAATATTGTTGAAAAAAAATATTTTCTTGTATAAAATAAAATCTAAAATTGAATCGGACTTTTAAATAAATTAATTTAATGCAAATAAATGATTTGTTTGTAAAAATTAGTAATTTTAACTATTTACTAAAAAATAAATATTTTTTGAAAAATACAAACAATTTATCCTAATAATATTATGAAATAATTATTTAAAAATTTATAATAATATTTAAATATATAGTTTATAAAATTGATCGAAATTATATATAAAATACGCATAAAAAATACAATAAACCCCAATTTTGATGAATAATATGAATCTATACGCATAAATTGTCTAATCATCATAATTAAATGAATTTTAATTCATTAAATTATATATATAGTCTAATTAGTTAATAATATTCATTTATAATCAGTTATTAATTTAATATATTGACATCAAAATACATTACACACATAAAAATAAGTTTTATTGAAAATATTTGTTTTTCCATTAAAATTTATTATCTTTATTTTAAACTAATTTATAATCAATATATGATTTATTATTTATTTTATTATGGAAAACATTTAGCTATATAATATATAGTATGTTTATTCATGAAACCAATATAAATTTCTAGGTCATTATAGTCATATTAAAGGAATACTATATCACGATTCAGTTAAGCTTAGTGTTGTATATACCACACACTATCCAATATATTACATAAAGAAAACAAATTCTAATTTTCGTTGTTGTTACACTATACTCCCTTAATGAAATTCCATCCTTGAAATCTTATCTCATGTTTGATAATGTTTTTAAAACATTTCTTTAATATCAATTATAAGTATTGGAGGTAAAACAGATTATATAAAATGGAAATCTTATTTAATATTTAAAGATACCTTTGATGAAATCCCAAATCATGGAAATTGAAATTAAAATATACATGGAAAATAGGAAAAGGGAAACATAAAAGTTTCATGAACCAACCTTCCTCGGATAATGAAAATGGTCTACTGACCCCAGTGGTCTCTTATAATACCGTCGTTACCTTCCAAGTACACCGTAGGATATTACCAACCATGGTCAATTATCTGACAAATGACTTTCCCCACAGGCCTACATATGTTCTTTTGGTATGTTTTTCCTCACTCAAAAACACCCTAAGAAACATTCTAGGAGGTTACCCATCCTTATAACTACTCCAATCTAATCACGATTAATTATGGAGTTCTTACTATGTGGGCTCTAAAAAATAATGGTTCACCTTATTGGCATGAGTTTTAACATATAGTCCTTTAAGTATCACATTTCCATGGGTGTCATAATCTATCCATATTTGGGTAATAACAACATCATTATGGATGCAAAACATCAATTCTAGATAGTGTATAGACACATCAGGGTGGGTATTAGATCTGATAGCATTTTTGATGACCCGACCTACATTGGGCCTTTAAACTGGTCAAATGACCCCATGGGTCACCTGTAATACTATATTTTCCTTACAATGACACAACATTCTATTACCCAATGACTTAAATTAGGATACTAATTAATTTCCCCATAGTCCAACACATGTTATTTAAATATGTTTTTTCATCAATCACACACACCTTATAAAGCATCCTAGGAGGTGACCCATCTTAACCCCTGCTCCAATAAAAGCAAGTATAACTATGATGTTAATGTATGGAAGTCTCCCAAAAAGAAATGGTAACATTGTTGACATGGTTAGTTTCGTTTAGTCTTTTAATGTAATGTAACACCCATGGAAATGAAATGCATAAAATTCCAATTGTTACTACCCATGTCATCAATGTTCATAATTATTTTTTAGAGACTACATAATTGTAACTCCACATTTAAGCATTATTATCCTCTAGTAGTGATCATAATGGATGCCTTACTAGGATATTTCCTAGGGTTTGTGATTATGTGAGAAGAAATAATAGTATATGAACATGATTTGGACTATGGGGACAACAATTAGTCTAATAGGTTACCCTAGTGGGTAATATCTTATGGTGTGATGGTAAAAAATGTAGGTATTATGGGAGACCCATGGGGATTTGTTAATTAGGTTCATGGGCCATGAAATGGTTGGTTGTGAAAAATTGTATAATGGATAATAACCATCCATATGTAGAGT
Source organism: Viscum album (assembly GCA_963277665.1). Lineage (NCBI taxonomy): Eukaryota > Viridiplantae > Streptophyta > Magnoliopsida > Santalales > Viscaceae > Viscum > Viscum album. The sequence goes on along the minus strand of OY728155.1, from coordinate 1,134,409,920 downwards.
GTCACTTCTTAGGTTTCAGGTTTGGGGAGCATAATGAGGGTGTTGGACTTTAAGGGGAGGGGGAATGTAACACACGAAGAGAAGTAAGCATTATAAGGATAAATTTAACTATCCTTGTCAACAAGGTGAAACTTTCTTTCCAAGATCATACTGGATTATAACTCTATAGTTAAGAATTATTTGCGTAAAGTAGTTATCACTATTGTTAATTATATGGGAAGACTCCTAGGGTGTGTGTGAGCAAGTATAGAGAATACTGTAAGATATTGTGTGTGGCATGTGGGGATAGTCATTAGTTTGATTACCAACACTTGTGGGTATGAGCCGATGTAGTTCTAGAATTAAATATAGTTATTAAAGGAGACCCATGGGGTTAGCTGCCTAGTTTCATAGCCCGAGGTAGGTTAGGTAATGAGAAAAGTTGACAAGGAATAACACATAATCATGTTCACAAATAAAAAAGTACAATGATGAGAAGTGAAAATATGTACATGAAGGAGAAAAAAATAACATCTATTGAATTATATAGAGTGATAAATAACATGATCATGATAATGATATAGACCATGTAACCATAAATAAGAAACAGATAAATAATACCATCAATTCATCATAAATGAATGTAAATGCATATAATTTTAATTTCAATATCATTATCTTAGTTTTTACTGATTATTTTACTATCCAAATAAAGAACATGAGAATATATACTTACATGATTTCATTCCATTTCATAAGAACAATTTAATTCATTAATTATACTTGAATCAATATCAAATTCTATCTCATCTCTTACCACATGAAATTAATATTCAAGATTAATTTTTCATTCATGATGCACTACAATTATCTTTTAGTTAATTATAATATCCATTAATGGATAACCATTTTATTATTTCCTCTTTATAAATTAAAAAAACTGAAATAGTTAATAAAAGGTATGATAATATCAGATATAAATAAACCTTCATACATCAATCCACAAAACATAAACAATAATATAAAAATATGAAATTAAATCATTCAATAAATAGATAACATTAAAAATCATTAAAAATTTTGGTAAAATGTTCAAAAAAATCATAAATATTAGATCACATATTCCTCATATAACAAATATTTATCCCAAAATAACAGTAATCACTCATAGAGTCATATAAAAGAAATTTATATTCCTTAATATTAAAAATTATAAAATATGGTAATCATATCTGTAAATATCCAATGTAATCATAAATCCAAAATAAATCATAAATTCTTCCAAATTAAAATTCAAAATGTTTTCCTCAAATAAATTCACATCTTAGCTAAAAATATTTCAACTCAACTTCATCATAAATTGTTCTTATTATAGATAAATTGTTAACAAATAAATTCAATCACATATTCAACCAAATAACGTTCCAATCCCATAGTTATATATATGATAAAACATATTTTCCTCAAATTCAATAACACTTTTAACCCAATTAGTCATTTTTTCCTAAAATCAAAGATCATATTAACCATATGCTTATAAATACCTTTAAACATAAGTCCATAATCTAAAAAATTATTCCTAAAATTAAATTTTCATATGTTAATTTTAATGGTTACATATACTTCATATGTCTGTTAAAAGTCAAGAAACATTACAAATGTATGCACCTCACATATAACCTCAAAATGGTTATATATTCCATTAAACAAATAATTAATGGTATACTCATTAATCCAATGATGATATTTTGGAATATTAAATTATCCTTACCTAAATCATCATAACCTCCATCTCTATCTAAACCTATTCCCTAATACTACTTATATCTACTTATAACTTATTCACCACATAATTATTGTTTTAATATAAAATATTGAATTTTCATACATTATCATGATCTTTTAGGCTTGTATATCTATATAATTTCGGAAAACATTACATTGGATAGGAAAATTTGACATAATGATTCCATTTGTTCCACAAAAATTGGATTCCTATTTTCATAGTCAAATATCATTCATGACCCACCTAATTTATAAAGGAAAATTTCTTTTATTCTGGTCTTGACATCACAAAAGTTACAACACATCTATAGGCCCTATAAAACATTTAAAACATAGTGTGACTCCAATAATCTTCAATAATGAATTCCAAAGGAATGTGAAACCATTATTCCATTGAAAAAATAAAAAACATTATTAATGATTCCCTTTTATCATATTAAAATTTTACATTAAAATAACACAATAATACTTTTCAAATCAGCTTCATTTCCCAATGTTTTTTATAAAACATTTCAAAAAAATCATAATGGAAAAAATAGAAATTATTGATGTTTTTTTAAAAAAATGAAATATATTCATTAAAACAATCATTTCGCACATAGCATATCATAAATTTTATTTTAAATCTTAAACTCATCTACATATCATAAGAAATGAAAATGTTTTGGCAAAACCCAACAATAAATTTAATGTGACATACATTCAAATATAATCATATAAATAATCACATGGATGATAATAAATAATTTCATAATGGTAGAATTTATAATTTTGGATATCATAATCTTACATTCATGGATTTATGCAAAGAAATCGTACATAAATAGGTAGGGAGTACACCTGATACCTTAAGAATTTTGTCTCATGACATGTATCAATGAATCACAGGGATATAACAGGACCCTCCTCTAACTTAAACTATCCAATTCATTAATGTTATTAAAGAAATGAATATCAATTCAATCATTAAACTACATAAACATCCTTATTGAAAACTATAATATGAAATGTTATTAATTTTCACTTAATCAATAAATAGAACTGTATAAAGATTAACCATATAGAGAAACATGTCGTAAAATATTATTATATTATATGCATATTAAATTTTAAATATTATTAATGTATGATAGACTACATATAAAATATAATTTTATAAATAAATTATATTTTCACAATAAAAACAAGAATAAATATCCTTTTGTTTTGAAAATATTTTAATGTTAAAAATTACCTGAAAAATGAGAAAAGTATATTCTTTTAAAAATAATGGAAAATTGTAATGTAATATTGATAATTAAGAAAGCTAATGATGTAGGGAAAATATATTCATGATTTATATGTTAAATATTGAATCGTCTTTCTTAATTCCCTTTGTAAAAGGTGAAATGTTTTGATATCATGTTTTCCTTAAAAATTTCCAATTTTTTACAATTTTGATATTTATAATTTAATTAATTTATAAAAAAATATAATTAATTATAAAAGCCTAAAATAAATATATTCAAATAATATATATCATAAATAATATATTTTAATAACTCATATGGTTGGTGACACAAAAAGAATTGGTAACATCTTAGTTGGTGGTTAACCAACAATAAATGGGACATTACTCGAATAGGATGAGTGAGATGTATAATATATGAGTATATATATATATTAGGTTATAATTATCATTTTCATGTTAAAATAGTGTATAAAATTTTTCCAAAAGTTTTAAAATTAATAAGTGAATGAGAATCCAGAATCAGAAAAGGAAAAAAAATAAAAGGACACAAGGACATTACAACATTCTTGAAGTGGTTCTTTTTCTTTGGCCCTCAACTTCTTGAATATTAGAGATTTATTACTCAATAATATACCAATGGTTAATAAATGTATTAATAAATTTTATTAGGAAATATTTTTGTCTTTTTTTATGTGGAAGTAGTGGTTTTCCAAGGAGAAGGAGAGGGGTAATTTATACTTGAAGAGAGGTGAATTTATAGTACAAAAAATTGAATAAAACACTATATAAAATATAAACATTATAGTAATAAATTTGTAACATTATAAATAATATATTAATAAAAAAAATTAATTAGGACATTAAACCTATTTATAAAAAAATTTGCTAATTTATTATAAAATAAAGTGGAATTAGTGAGAAAATTATAATTTAAAGGAAAAGTATTTTCTTTATAAATCGGATTTTATAGTCTGGGAATTTTTTTTTAAAATTTTTAAATGACCCTTTAATATTTTTAAATTTATTTTGGGATGATATAACTAATTTAGTTTTTTTTATTTCATCATTATTAGTCCATAAAACATCCAATATATTTAAGATAGTATTTTTACAATTCACATAAAAATAGAAGTATTTCAAAAAATTACAAAAAATTCCCTAATAGAAATTTATGATTTGATAATTTAAAAAATGAATTTAATTTTATTACAATAATATTCTAAAATAATTTAAAATAATTTTTTTTATTTTTAAGAAGTACCTTAAAATGTAGATTATTATTAACATGGTTATATTTTCATTGTGGTTTTAATAACGATATTTTTTATGGAATTATAATTACAATATTTTATTAATTTAATCCTGAAAATAATAATATTATTACATTCTATTATTTTGAGGTCATATTACTATTTCAACATTTTGGTTAATATTCTCAATAGTCAGGTTGTTATTCTCAATGGTCAATTTGATATTACAATGGCCACATTACTATTCAAAATTTCATATTACATCATACAAATAATTCTTAATTCCTTCATTAATGATTTATTAAAATTCACCCAAATTAATATTTCAATTTTCAATGATGTCAATTGCTTTACAAATATTTTGTTTCATTTCAATAGTGTTGATCATGGGGGTGATAATTATAGTAGATTAGAAATATTCAAAATTTCCTATTGTATTTTTATGAAATCATTATTTTTTCCATTTTAATGTTTTCCATTTTCATGGGTTTAGTTTATGATTAATTGAAAACCTCTTTGTATGAAAATATTATTTTTGGATTCCTTATGTAATGTATGTGTATAATTCATTATAATATAATATAACACTAATTATTTTCAAGAAAAATGTTATTTAAAAACACTAGGACCTTTTATTCTTCCACTATTTAGAATTTCTTATTTTGAAATTTCAACTCATATGCTAAATTGAGAGTATGTGAGGCTACTTCAGTTCTTTTCCTCTAGTTCCCATGGAACCTCTTCAAACATAAGGTTTCACCACAACTCTTTATCAATGTAAGTTGTCTTGTTGACCAAAACCTTTTATCTATGGTAAAATAGCTTCACCGACTACTTGATATATGAGAGTTTATTCTCTAGTTATACATCCTCCAGACTCATTACATATGGGAGATTATGTATGTACTTCCTTAATCGAATTCATTGGAATTGTAATGTGACCATTAGAATTGTAATATGACCAATTTACATTATGAATAATGATATTAAGAATGATATCAATATATTCACCCACATGTAATGATCCTAGAGGTGGTATAACTGGAGAATAAACTCTCATATTTTAGGTAGTCAGTGAATATATTTTACCATAGATATAAGGTTCTATTCAATAGGACAACTCACCTAGTCAAAGAGTTGTGGAATTTGAAGTATGAATAGGTGACATAAAAACTAGAGTAAAAGAACTGAAGTATCATTACTTAATCACAATTGAGAATATGAGTTGAAATTTTTGGGAATAATTTTCTAAATAGTGGATGAATATAAGGTCATAGTGTTTATATGTAACATTGTTTTCTTGAAAAGAATTGTTTTTATGATATATAATATTGTATTATACACATACATCAGATAAAATAACCAATAAAAAGTTATTTCACTAATATAGGTAGTATATTATTCATAAGTTAAACCCATGATAATTCCAAACATTAAAATAGAGTCAATATAGATTTAAGAAAATGTGAATGGGAAATTTATATCTTTCCAATCTGTTAGAATCATCTCCCCCATGATCAACACTACTGAAATGAAACAAAATTTGTGTAAACCAATCGACATTTCATAAAATGAAAATATAATCTTGGGGGAATTGTAATGAATATTGAATGAAGGATTTTAAAATTTTTTATATGATGTAATTTGACCTTTGTAATAGTATTGTGACCATTAGAATTGTAATATGACCATTGGGAATAGTAACCTTACTATTGGGAATAATAACCTATCAATTGGGAATATTTATGTGAACATTGAAATAGATATTTTCCATCACAATAATAGAATTTAATAGTATTATTATTTATCATGAGTAAATTCCTTAAATATAATTATTACAATTCCATAAAAATTTTCATTATTAAAACCACAACGAAAATATAATCACATTTTTTATAATCATTATTTTATGGTACATAGAAAATACCATAATTTTATTTAAAAAAATATCTTATATTAGAAACATATTTTTTTAAAATGAATTTAATTTTTTAAATTATGACATCAAAAATGTCCAAGGGTGAATTTTTGGTAATTTTCAGAAATACTTCAATTTTTATATGAATAGTGAAATACTATTTTAAAAAATGTGGAAGTTTTATGAAATAATAAAGGTGAAATGATAAATAAAAATACTAAATTTTTTATTTCATCCAAAAATAAATTTAATAATATTAATATGCCATTTAAAAATAATAAACATAATTTCAAAACCTAAAAAATCTTAAGTATAAAAAAATAGGTTTGCTTTAATTAACAATTTTCTCACTTATTTGACTTTATTTATTAATAAATTAGTGAATTCGTTTTATAAAGGGTTTTAACATACTAATTACCTTTTTTATTAATATATGATTTATACTATAAAAAATTTATTATTACTAGGTTTATATTTGATATAATATTTCATGCAATATTTTGTCCCTAAAACCCCCTCTCCTCACGTATAAATAACCACTCTACATCCCATTGGAAAACCACTCCAACCTCACATAATAAAGATGTAAATATTCCCAAATATTATTTCTTAATACTTTTATTAACCATAGGCAAGTTATGGTGTAATAAATCTATAATAGTACATGAATTTCATGGCCAAAGAAAAGGAACCACTTTAAGAATGTGGTAATGTCCTTTTTTCTGTTTATTTCATTTCCCTTTTCGAATTTCATATCCTCCTTCACTTATCTAATTTAAAACATATTGAAAAAATTATATGGTATTTAAACATTATATTGATAATTTTAACAAAATATATATATATATAATCATATATTATGTATCTCGCTCATCCTATTCAAACAATGTCCCATTTATGGTTGGTTAACCGCCAATGAGGACGCTGCCAATTATTTCCTTATCAACAACCATATGGATCATTATAATTGATTATTTATGATATATATTGTATTAATATATTTATTTTAGTCTTCTATAAATAATTCTACTAATGTATAAATGACATTAAATTGAAATAGATAAATCGTAAAAAAGGGGGAATTTTTAAGGAGAACATGATATATAAAAATTCCCCATTAACAAATGTAATTAAGAAAGATAACCCAATAAAAACATGATAGCATGATCACTACGTCAATATTTACTATATGGATGACTATATTCCATTTCATTTTCATTCATTATACCATCACCCTCTGCAATTTACATTAGAGTATCTGAATTTTCATATTTCAAATTATTTTACAAAGAATGATTTGAAAGAGATTTATCAATATGTTTAATATTATATTCCTCAATAGGATTTTCCATCATCTCATGATCCATATTCTTATTTTTCTTCATCCTATTTATTTTTTTTATAAATCCCCACTCACTAGATTTTTAAACTGATTCCTCAAACTCTTTTTCACTCACATACTTTCTATAAATGTACTGAGTGTCTCCCACATCTCTAAATTAGTAGAGTAACTTGTGGATTTCATGTAAAATTTATTATATAATTAAATTTATTCCATCATAAATAACCTTGCATCACCCTTTATTTTATTGAACTTTGATAAATTAGTGTCTTGAAGAATAACTTCTAGAACCTCATTTCTACATTCCTATAGGAACATAAGCATTTCATTTTTCAACCAATATATTTAGATAATTTAAGAAACTTTAGTCTAACCATATATTCCATTTACACAAAAAAATAAATTACTTAACTAAATTGAATTGTAATTCAGAGCCGATGAGCATTGATACAACTTTTTTGGAATAGTTTGGAAAGAAAACTCTGAGAGTGGGACAAATCATAGTGTTCCCTGAACAAATATTTTACTTTTTTTTATTATTTTCTCTATATATATTATATTCATATGTTAACAATCATTCATTCAATATCTCATTATTAATATCATTTTACCCAAATGAAAAAACAAATGTAGAAATTATATCATGCACCTACATAGTATTTTACATGGTTACAAAAAGGGATAATAAACGATGAGTACACATGATGTTCTGTTGGTGTACTATAATATTAATATAATCACTGTATGTGTTAACAAATAGATTAAAAAATGAATACTATTGATCCTGAGGCACACACACTTCCTTTCTACTTGAATAATACTTTATGAAATGGATATGACAGTTTATAATCACTGTTGGTATTCTTAAATATTTTAGTGACGTGTGGGTATATCACCATTTTACATGAGACTATACTTAAATAATTTGTATTAATTTTATTCTCTGGTGATATTAAAATAAACAATGATCTTATTATTTAATTTTAGATATGTTCAACGCCTCCTTGTGAGGGTTGAATCAATTCCTTCCCAAATATAATAGTAGCAACACCTTCTTCTACAAATGAGGATAATTCAAGTCTAGATTTGTCCTATTTATTTTTTAACCAGAAATATTGGTATTATCTCATCCTCCTTATTGAACCATTAATAATATTAGAAATTCAAATTGAATTCATAGACTCTCATTTCTACCTTCTTTAAATTTTAGATATTCAATATAATATCCCTCATTTAAAATTTATCTGAAACTACTATAATATGTTTTAAAGGAATTTTAACCACAAAGACATTTGATTCAAGGGAAAACGATCATGTATCCTTCCTTTAATGTTATATGATTATTTGACTAGTCTCATCAATTTTTATGTCATGAATTAGTGATATTTAAATATTTCAATCATGAGTAAATTATTCTATTTAGATTTTAGATTGAATTTTCCTTGTTTCCTAGAAACTGACTCTTGAAGGTGAAATCCTCCATCTTACGATGTGGTATTGTTTATTTCACCAAATAAGGTGGAATGGTACCTTTTTGGTGGAGAGGTATTCAATATTTTAACCGATATAGTGTTCATGATCAAAATTCATCTTATTAAAACTCCCCAAATTCCCGACATAGTACTTCACATATTCTCATTCTTCAATGTTTACAGGGAATTGTATATTTGAAATAACATGACTCTAGTAAGATAGATCTAATGTATACATTATTATATTGGAAAAAGATACAAGGAATCTCACCAATTAATATTGATTACTATAGTTGTTATGGAACAATAATTATGTCCATAATTCTCAAATTACATTATAAATATAAAGACAAACTATAAGAAACATTCTTGAATCCATGATATCATTCTTAATATACTTATTAATATCCTTGTGAAATGAAAACAAATAAAGGGTGAGAACATATACTAAGAAATGTTTTTGTAGAAAAAAATATATAATTAGTAAATTATGCTTAATCAATATGGAACTGTGTAAAATAAATACATATACCATAGAATAAAAAATGATTTCAATGAGAATCCATGTCAAATATCAATTTACAAAACACATAGATAATGTAACCAGAATTATTAATAAATGAAATTAATAATTATTTAGATTCATTATAATGGACACTCATCTAAGATGTCATTAATTTTACTGTTATGGACTCTCAACCATGATTTCATATTTAAAAACTGGGTAGGTGAAATCCAAATACTTATATAATATGAAATTATTTTTATTTTCTCTCATGAGACCTATTTAAGAATTAATGGTCAATCTAAATCTATCCCAACAAATAAATTTTTCATCTTATATATTCTTCATTTTTTTTAATGATCAATAACATTCATTCTAAAAATACCTTATAATTCAAGAATCATCCATATTGAACCAGGAATACAAAACATAAATATTTAATCATCATTAACCATAATTAGAAATAATAAAGAAGGTATCATTGTATAATATCCTTATTAACATCAATGGGTGTTTCATCAATGAAAATGCCTATAAAGGATCACTAGGGAATTTCTCTAGGAAAATACCCTTTACATTCTGAAATCAATGATCTAAAATATAAAAATTTGAAAAATATTGATAATTTTTTTTTAAAAAATAAACCTATAAAATCATAACATTATATTAAAATAAGAGATTATTTATGTGGTCATGAAAAGTCATTTGGTTATTACTTGTTAAAAATATATTCCATTCACACTTTCTATAAAATGTAACTCATTCAAAAAAAGTGAAGAATATTGCTTTTAATCTTTTTTATAGAATGTAAGACATGTGTATAATTTTATTTAATAATCCATTGAGTAATAGTAAAATCATTATTGAAATCTTTTTGTATAAAATATAAAAATAGAATAAGAATACTTTGAATGAAATCTACAATAGAAGGTTTTTGAAAGAATGTCCCATAGATGTAAATTACTTATTTAATCCTAATACAAAAAGATAGGAAATGTAAAATATACCATAAAATGTCAAACATAACTGGAGGGTATGAAAATATAATTAGATAGAGTTATTTTTATTATATTTTTTTCCAAAGGAATCATGAAAATAAATAATCTTGAAATAATATTAAACTCTAAAATAAATCCCTTACCTCAGGTTTTACAATCTTTGTAAATGAGTGTAACCTCCTATATAAATTTTTTTTATTTATTATAATTATATACTATTACAATATAAATACTTATAATATAGTATTTTATCCACTTATAACATTCCAATAAATTCTTATTAATAATTATTTATTAAATTTACTTTTTTGAGTGTTAACCGTTTCATTTTTAATATAATTTTTGGTTTGGTGGTCTCAATCCATGATTTTTTAACATCATTACATCATATAAAAAATTATAATGATTATTTAAATATCATATATATTCATTATTAATATATTTAGAATCATACTTGAAATTCATTCATTAAAAATAAATCATATCTCTTTGTGGTGGTGGTGGTCCACCTATACGCACGAGTGACGTTGTCATTTTTTTATTTAGTTGAAGGGTAAGGAGGTAAATGATAAATTATTTTTCTTGAACCCTAATAATATAAAAAATATAATATAAATATAATAGCTTCATCTTTATAACTGTTCATGTGAAATGGTGATGAAAGCCATAACACGAGTGCAATGAGACGGTAAGCCATATGTACCCACGAGTGATATTTTCTCTTTATTTATGATGTAAAAGAGATAAAAAATAGTTTTCGAATAATAATAATAATAACATATACATTTAATTATGATACTTTATTCATTATTATAGTATTATTAAATTGTTTTTTAATAATTATAAGATGAAATAAACTTCAAAGATTCGGTAAATATGATTACCTCTTCTTTGAGACACCTCCTTTGGGTTACCCCATAATACATGAAATATTGGTCTTAGGATATGTTAAGTGGATATAGGACAATGTGAAATAATCTGATAACATATTTGGTTAGGGATTTTATGATATTTAATGATCAAAAAAATTGAATAATGGAGGAGAGTATGTACCCATTTGTAAGTAATAGAAAGGGGAGAACTTCGAATTACAAAAAATGTTAAATAATATATATAACATAATAAAGAAATGTAGAAAAAAGGAACACTATATTGTTATATAATGTGTTAAATGATTGTAATAAACCCAACCAATCATGTTTGGACTTATTTTGTATACAATTTAAGCCATATCGCAATGTTAAACAACATTAAACCCATTTTAACCTTAACTGTGATAACTTATGTTTTTACCATGATAACATAATTATGTGGCCAAAATAAAATGTGGAATTCTATAAATTTTTTAAAAGTTTACAAAAAATTTGGAATCCATTTTATCAGACTCAATTTTTATTGTTTGTTGAAATTAATTTTAATATAATAGAAAGATATGTATAAGAAACATTATTTAGGAAAACATTTGACTTAAGAGAAAAATCATTTCACCTTGAAATCAAGTAATATGTTTCTTTTCAAAATTTTGATTCATTAATTTATAAATAGGTATGTTTATTATAATTTTTTATATATCCAAAATTGAATGCTATCTTCAAAACAGTCAATTACACAAAAGTGAAAAAATTGTTTTGATTTGAATAAAATATAACTTATATTCACAATAGTCAAACTTCGGTTACCAATTTCAATATAATTTTTAAAAATACATTATTTCTATCCATTAACATATATTTTTATGAAATTCAACCATATAATTGGTTTAATGAATTTTTATAGATATTTTAATGTTTTATCTCATAGTTTTAACCCAGTTCTACCTCTTTTTCCAATGTGACAAATCATTAACATGGTTACTATTCAAAATGACCAAAAAATAAGGTCAAAATATTAATTTATTCACATTATTTTCAAAAAATATATATAATTCATTTTACATGATTCAATTTATATATGTTATGGACATTCATTTTAAAATATACAATAAAATAAGGGGAAAATGGATATCTAAATAATACATTTGAAAGACTAAAAGTATATTTATACAAAATGTAGTATAATTTTGAGAAAAAGGTATAAGTCACATTAACTCTTAACAATAAACTTGTTTAATTTGAAAATAGTTCTAATTCAAAATATGGATTTGAATGCACTAGATATTTTAATTTTTTTTATAAAACATTAGAATTTACAAAATTTAACTAAAAATAAAAGGAATTTAAAATAATTATAAAAAGTCACCCTAAGATAATTTTAAAATGAAAATTTCAGAAATGATATAATTTATAGGAAAATAAATTTTGAATTGAGGTGGATATTAATTATAATATTCATTCATCAAATGAAATTAAAACCATTTTTGATGAAAGAATATTTTTGAAGAAATAAATTACTTTAGTAAAAATGGATAATTATTTCCAAAGACTTTGTCATTAAATTTGAATTAAAAAATATTTATACATATTTTTCCTAATGTGGTTAATATTTTTCCTCCCCTCTAGTGAATTTTTTATGATATTCATCAGATTAAAAAAATAATATGTCAATATTATATCACAATGCATTTAAACTCAATGTTTCATATAAAACAATAAACCAAAAAAATTAGTTAAATTAAAATATATCAATAAATATCCTCATTTTACATTCTAACCCCTCAAATTTATTTCTCACTCAAAATTACATCACTCTAATATAATCAAATAACGACACATTAGCCTCATCCCAACATTAGGTTCCTATGTAGCTTTCTCACATTTATGAATGGGAAATAAAACATTGACCTGGTTAGTGGGTTTTTTCTTATAAAAATATCTTTATATTCAAGATTATCCCCTAGCTATTCCTTATAAGATATATCTTCCTCTAATAGTAAGACCCTTGAGTTATGTACATATGAAGGATCATGTATCTACTTTCTTTGGAGAGTTGCATGGAATAGATCGTCGTCTTGATAGTGATTTATTGGATGTGACAAGTCTAATGCCTTTTTATCCCTAGGAAGTGTCTCCCTCGGTTAGTACCGATATATTAAGGAATGAAAATTATATAAAAACCACAATTATTCCCAAATGGCACAATGTTCAAAAGATCCATCAATGATCCAATCATTTATAAGAAAGGTATATAACTAAAAATGATTTAAACCATGGGAAAGTACTCAATAATAACCATGGATTTCAAAATAGAGACAGACCCCTTAATGAGATCATTGAATAATCAACCATCACATTTTTTTCCTAGTATTTTCGAAATCCATATCTTCTTATATACCAATGTACATTCCGATATATTTTATATGTCCAACTAGAAAGATATCGAAACAACAAGGTCCTTGAAAAATTAGGGAACCAAATTCTCTTGAGTAAGATCATCAATGACATTGATGTTTAGATCAATCCAATAAGGTAAAAACATGAGGATAATAATGAATATCAACAAAAATTAATGTTATCCAACGCCAACAATGAGTAGACACCCATGGAATAAAGAAATATGAGTTATTTTGAACTAAAATAACCCCTAATTCATATAGTTTCTTAGTATATGATTTCATTCATACCGAAGTGAACAATAAACCTCAGGGATTTCAAAAACATTTGTAATGAAGTCCAACACCATTTAATAGAACATATCCACAATGAGTAACAAGTACATATCAGGTGGAGGAAACTATCATCATGATCACAACTGAGATCCACAATTGTATATCCATAAATGAACAAAATAAATACAACAAGAGATCCCTAGAACCAGAAGGTCTAAACCAACATCATAGGAGTTTTCCCCTCTTGGTTCATCAAGTACTTCAATCAGCCCCAAGGCTCTCAACTGTGCACCAACCCACTAAAAATATGAATATATCTTATATCACAACGATCTCTTTCCATGTATGAATCCCACCTATATAATTCATTAATTGCTACATCTGAATCAGATATCAGACACTTGATGTGGAAAAATACACTCTTAGGTAAACTGTATAAAGGTCTATAGAGACAATGAAATAATCCAATTCTTAGTATTACTCAACCCCCAAGCCTCCCATAGGAGAGGTCATTTCATTTGTTACCAATTTAATAATCTCCACAATAAAATTATCTTTATTATCCTCATAAAATAATTACTATAGTACAAAAATACCCCATTTAGTACATTATTGATTATAATGTCTAAACATGACCTTGTATTCAATCAATTACCATTTAAAAAACAACTCATCATGTCTACTAGGATTTACGAAAACACAATCCACTATTTTCAACATTCCACTATTGATGTTTATAAAATTAACCTATATCATAGGTGCATGTTACAACTCTGGACCCAAATGGGTCTCATCCCCTTATGAAATCCACCATCCAAAACCAAAATTTCTCTATTATTGATAACATAGGATGACCATGAAATGTTACCCAGGTTCATTATTGATGTTATCATCCACCAAAGAGACAACTCCATCAGCATTAACCATGAAAATTATTTTACAATGAACATTATCACTTAGGTTACTTCCATGAATTATGAGGAACTATTCTCCTTATAACTAGATCTACTTAACTAAGGCATCAAGCTCTTCTACAATGCCTATGAAATGTTTAATAAGGGGGATACAACACAAATAATTTCATCAAAGATCCTCTCCAAAGATACCCCGTGATAGTTTCTCTCTTAGATAGTCCAAATAAAGAGATATAGATTTTGAGTTTTGATAAACAAAATCTCACAATGTATTATATGGATAATTTTATATAGAATACAGTTTGAAAATTAATTAACCAAAAATTTCCATCAACTACTCAAATAAGGTTTTTACTATGTAATTAATACCTGACAATAACATAACAAGGAACAATACTCTACCAATACATATATGGACTATATCATCATCACCATAATCTCTGTTATCATTATAAATATAATTTCCTTATTTTTGGAGATCCATACCATAATGGTCTCACATGAACTTCAGTCAAAGGTAGAGAAACATAGAGGTCAATATAATCACATACTAGATGTATTTATGTCATGAGAAACATACATACCAAATATGATGTATGGCATGACTCTTTTTTATATTTCCATGTTTTAAATCTAGATGAAATAATAAAACTATAATCTATATGCATTACACAAGCTGAAAACATATGATAATATTGCAAACCAATAATCTTTGTCTTGTTCCCTAGTAAGTTGTACATCCCTTGGAAATGGTGTTCATGTTACACTAGTCCGGGTTTTATAAAAAGTACCAACACTATAGGGACCTAGCCTTAAAACTATAGTTGATCATGAATTTTAGTCAAGAACATACATTATTACACATTGAGTATATTTTCGGGTTTAGATTTCTATAGAATTATTCTAGCTTACATTTATAACATTTCACTTTCTTACAAAGAGGATACTGCTAAAATAGTGTATATTTTTTCAAAATATAAAATATTTGAACTTAAAACATGATTTTGTTGAAAAAAATCTATATAATTCATCCAGACTCACTTATTCCTATTAAACATCCTTATATCTTATGAAAAAACATTTTGAAATCTTGGGATGCTTGTAGAACCTTTTATTGGATATAAAGAAAGAAAATGGTTAGTCAAGTGATAAACTAAAAACCAATAAAACCCATAATCATAAAGACACATATGCATAGAAACTTAATGTATTTTCATTGGGACATTTTTACAATATCACTCTTACATTCACCCATACATATGGAATACCCTTTCGGTTAACTTCCATCTCTAGAGTACCAAATACATTGGAGAGCAATAATGGGCCTCACCTGTAATATATTGAGTTATAAGGGGTTCAACCCAACATATCAAGAACTATAATGGGAATCACCCATGATATCATGATATATAGTGGGATCACACATATTATATTGATCTATAATGGGATCAACCCAAAATAAAAAATTTCCAAGGAATATATCATGGATAAAACACTTCATAACTCATTCACGCCCTTGGGTAAAACACAATCACAATTTCAAATATCTTTTTTTCATATAAAAGAAATTTTATAATATAAAAACCACACACCCAATAATGAAATTGTATTATTCAAAAATTACTATGATAAAATCAAATTGAGATATTATAAAAATAAAGAATCATAAAATCAGAAGATAATACTCATGATATTAAGAAAAATAACAATCTATTTGTATTTCAAAAAAGAGACATTTAAAAGGATCGAAGAGGAATGTTCAGTGCAAATATCTTCACATAGAAGATATAATTGATTAAATGAAGGGATTATGTATGTATACTGTAATCACAAATTATAAAACATAATATAATAAAAATAAATTTCTCAAGTTGTTGTAAAATGATACAAACCATTGAATTTGAAGGTTAACCCAAAGAATGTAAATTGGGTTGAGAATCCACAAACAAAATTTCTGCATGGTAATGGATTTACATTATTGGGAATAATGAGATATAAAAGGGTTTCACATCTTTAATATATTATTAAGAACGTATGGGGGAGGTGAGAAAACCTGCCACACCATTACGAAATAAAAATTAAAGAGGAGAACATAGGGGTGATTCATGAATAAAAGTGACAAAAGGAGGATCCCTTACCGCCAGTACGACTACACTAAAATGTGTTCACACCACCTTTATGAAGGTTAAAATAGTGATATTAATATTATAAATAAACATATTCATTTTTTTAACACATTTCATAATCATTTTATAACAACATTCCACATGGTTTCCATGAATGGTTCATAGTGCATATTCTTGTCGATTGGAAGTGAAAATCCATTATTGGAATGGAATGGTATTTTAATATTTCCAAAACCATAAATGATACAATTTATCAGTTTGAATTCTAACATGAGGATGATTCATAAGTTAAAACATTATTGGTATTTGTTTAGGTTATTTTGGTGATTCTTCGATCATAATGAACTCAGTTTGTTTTATAAATTAATAACATGTGTAAAAAATGATTCCAGAATGTTATATAAGTTATAATAAAAAAATTATAATCTATTTCAACCATAAAAATGGTATTATGACCAGTATTGAAGGATGTTAAAGTAATTTAAATCACGACGCCCATAATGTAGGAAAATCGACACATCACAGACGATGTTTTAATATATTGAATAAGTGAGAGAGGAGAAGAATTATAATTGTAAATATTCTATAAACATGATGAAATGCAGAAAATGTAAGTTACTCGATCATTCATGCCTCTGGAATAAGGGGATTTGAGGAAACATAAACAATAGAAAAGAAAATTAAATGAAAAGAATGAAAACAAAAGAGGATGTTTACCTCTTGATCTCTTCTCAGTATGATCCATCTTAAGGCACTCAGTTTTGGCATCATGGTGAGACCAGAAGGTCCTGGACGTTGGGAAGGGGTTTGGGAATATTATTCGTTAGATAATAGGCAATGATTAAGGCTTGATAGATGTGGAAGTAAGAGGGTGTAGTGGGTGTTATTTATAGTGGAGGAGAGGAGGAGTTTTACATTATTTTATTATGTTTTCCAAAATACAAGAAATAGTTATGATTACAAGATGGAAAATTGTAATATGTTCATGTGATTTTGAACTAGTGGTTGCATAAATTATCCATGATGTAGGTAATATTTTATTTATCTCATAATATATTGATACTATAATTACTGTATTTTATTATCAACCAAAAAATCAAGTATATCAGACAAATATGAAAAAATAACCCTAACAAATTTTAAATGTGTAGAATAAAAAAATAACTCTTTTTTTTGAAAATTATTTTCTAAACATGATTAATTTAGTTTTTAAATAAAATAATATTTTATTCCAAAAATAATAATTTTAAAACATATATTTACTTATTATAAGATATGTGCCTATCATAACATCAATTAAATATTATATATATACATTCATTGGAGAGGTTAATATTCTTAAGTACATGTAACTATTCATAAGAGTAAAATAACTATTCATAGGGGTTCATTACTATTGTCCAAAAATTAATTTGGTCTTATCAGACTCTAAATAACTAACTGATTACAACCGGGTATGTTTGTTTTTCGACATTTAAAACATAGAAGTTGGATAATTAAGGTTAGTGGTAATTATAACTATCTAATTAAAGAAACATTTCATTCATTTTAATTTACTTTTAAAGTGATAGGGTGTTACATTATCCCCACCTTCTAAAAATTGCGTCCTTGAAATTTTATTCACTTATTAAACAAGTGAAGGTACCTCTGCCTAATAGCATTTTTAGATTCCCATGTTTCTTCTTCAAGCATGAGGTTTTTCCATAAAACCATTACCTGATAGATTACATTATTCCGCAATATTTTCTCTCTCTTATAAATAATCCAAATAGTTTTATCTTCATAATAATTGTTCTCTTCCAGCTGAACTGTCTCCTAGCTCATAACAAGATATGAATATGGAACATACATTCTCAACATAAAAACATGAAAAACTTTTTGTATGTGAGACAGAATTAGAGGAAAATCTATTTGGTAGGTGACTGGTCTAACATTCCCCAGAATTCCATAAGGATCAATAAACCGTGGACATAACTTTTCATTCTTACTAAAATTTAACACAGTTTTCCAAGGAGGTATTTTAAGGAAAACATGATCATTTACCTCCAAAGTAATTTCTTTCCTTCTGTTATCTGTGTAAATTTTCTTCCTTCTATGAGTTGTCCTCATGTGATGCTATATCATATTAACTTTCACGACCACAACCAATACGAATTATGGTCCCAAAAACATATTTTCCAGGAATTTATCCCAAAAACATGGAGTTCTACAACGCTTCTCATACAATTCCTCGAAAGGATCCATCTGTATACTCGAATGAAAACTATTATTATAAGAAAAATAAAATAAAGAATGATTTTGTTCCCAACATACCTATTAGACCATTGATCATTTTCAAATCATATCCTCTATGTTCTGAGTAGTTCATTCCAATTGTCCTTATGATTGAGGATTAAAAGATATGCAAGAAATTTAAATCTTTACCCAACAGGTTCTAAAGGACCCTCCAAAAGTTACATGTGAACCTGAGATCCTAGTCAGATTCAATGGAAAGAGGCACTCCATGTTACCTGATAATTTCATTGAGGTACAATTGAGAAATATGATCCAAATACATTGTATCTCAAAGATAAATACAATGAGTATATTTAGTCAGTCAGTCCTTAATATCCCATATAGCATCGTTACCTCGAGATGCCTTTGGTAATCCCACAATGAAGTCTATGGATATATTTTCCCATTTCCACAATGGAAATAGAAAAGGCTAAAGTATCCACTTTTGTAACTTCCTCTCTACATTAACCTATTTAAAATTCAAACATTTCATAGTAAAATTAGGAATATCTCTTTTTATTAATTCCCTATAGTAATACCCCCAATGGTATCTGTACATCATAGTACTACCAAGATGAATTGAAAATGGAGAACTATGAGCTTCACAAAATAATTATTTCCTCAAAAGGGAATCACAAAGAACATAGAAAGTTTTAAAAATATCATAAAACACAAACTTTATAAAGGTTATATTTGAGAAACATACCTATTTTAACCAATTTTACCTTCCTTTATAGCTCAATGTCTTCCCTCTACAATTGCATAATATTTTTGAAAAATATGACTACACTGAAACCTGAAAGAAAATAGAGAAACTTCCTACACCAAAAAAATCTATTCCAAATTTATTCAATTCATTTACCAAAGGATCATGTTCCAAATGTATCATTATTAATATGGTATTATTTTTCTCACTCAAAGAATCTACCACTGTATTTTCTTCCCTGGGATGGTAATGAATAGTGAAATCATAATTCATAATTACTTCTAGCTATATCCTCTATCTCATGTTTCATTACTTCTGAGTAAATATATACTTTAAGATTTTATGGTCGTTATATATTTCACATTTTACTCCATACAGGTGATGCCTCTAAATTTTCAAAACATAAACCACAACTTCTAATTTCAAATCATCTGTTGGATAATTTACCACATGTGTTTTTAGTTATATTAAATAATATTAAATTAGTTGAAAATTTTCATCAAAACACTACCAAGTCTCTTTAATAAAGCATCATTTTAGATGACAAACTCACCATTTTAGGAAGGCAAGGTCAAAACTAGAGCATTCACCAATCTCTTCTTCAGTTATTAAAAACAATAATCACATTATTCCGTCTAAATAAATATAATCCATTTTCATTTTAAATTCGTTACCAGGATAGATAACTGTGAATGGTTTTTAACAGACCATCGGTAATAACATGATAATCTAAGAAATCTATGAATCTCTGTAACATTTTTATATATTATACATTAATCATCCACGTTTTTTTCAAGATCAACTATTATTCCATCCTTATTTTCAATGTTCCCAATAAATTAAATCTATTACAACAATTAATCTCACTTTCTAAATTTTCTATATAGTTCTTTTTCTTTTATTTTTTTGAAAAATAACCATTATATTCTTTTCATGCACCTTTTCACATATAGAATATACCAAAATTTCATCAATAAATTAAATCAAAAACATATCCAATAACTCATGAAATATTATATTCCTAAGATCCATGAATATAATAGGTGGATTAGCTAACCCAAAAGTCATAACTAAAAATTCATAATGACCATGTCTAGAATGAAACAAAGTATTCAAGATGTCTTTATCATTTATTTCAACTGACGGTACCCCATCCGCTGGTCAAATTTTAAAAACATAATTCCCACCCTAGAGTTGATCAAAAAAGTTATTTATATGTTGAAAATGATACTACTTTTTAATAGTAATTCTATTCATGGCACTATAATCAATGAAAAGTCTCGTTGAACCATATTTCTTTTTAACAATCAAGACAAGAGAACTCTATGGTGAAGTTCTAGGTCAGATGAATGCTTTATTTAATAATTCATCCAACTTATTTTTTAATTCCACAAGTTCCATTTGAGCCATTCGATATGGGGGTTTAGAAATTAAATTATCATCATGAACTATGTCAATAGAAAACTCAACCTCTCGATTAGGAACAACACCAGGAAAATCATCAGGAAAAAAATCCAGGTATTCGTTTAACATGGGTACATCTTTAATCTGTGTAGTTCTCTTATCATAAAAAATATGAGTAAGATAACATTCATTTTTATCTTTTATCGGTTTCTTAGCTTTCTGATACATTATCAATGTTGTGGGTTTGTTCTTGTACACAATCAGAAACTCTTTCGGAAAAAAAATTATTTTTCTCTTCAATATAACATAGCATGATAAAAAGAAAGCCCGTCTAAATGCATAATAATATCAAACTCTACTATAGGATAAACAACATGGTTTATATCATAAATAATTCCATTAAAAAAGATAGGTATATTATTATAATTTATTTTTCACAACATTATCTTCTATGTTTTTATCATGAGTTCTAGTTCTATTTCATTGGGTGGAATTCCCATTTTTTCTAATAATTTCTGAAAAATAAAGGAATGTGTAGACCCCGAATCAAAAAACACATGTTTGAAATATTTAAAAAAAAGAAATTTACCTAATACAACCTCATTTCATGGATCAACATATGATAATGTGGTTGAAAATAATTTTTCTACATCCTTCTTCATCCAATCATGATGATTGTCTACCTGAGTGGCCAGCTTTTGATAAAAATTAGAAAAATGACCCAATTCTATACACTTAAATCAACTCACCATAAGTTTTTCATTAATTTTCAGATCATTTTCCTTGCACACACGAGACATGTGTCCAAAACTTCCACCTTGGTAGCATTTCCCATAACTTACAATATATTCACCAGGATGCCATTTACCAAACTTTTCATAAGAAGTGATATTTATTATCTTACCTCCATACTTCTTTGAGGAGTTCTTCCCCATTTCCTTTCAACCTGAACGTTTCTTATTTTTGTCAACAAGAGGAACATACATCTTAGTAAACTACATATCAACTATTTCATCACACTAAACAAGCTTCTCATAGCTTTAAAACTCTTATGAATCCATATGGCTTTTCAAAAATGTTTTCATACCCGTGTAAAATATATTAATTTTACAATAAAAATCCTGAGTAAAAATAGTTATGTACCTAGATAGTCTTGTTAAATTGGATTCATATGTTTCCATTGAATAATCATATTTCTTCATTAGTTTTAACAATTATTTCTTCATTTAGAGTTGAACAGTTTTAGGAAAATATTTTCCCTAAGAGAGACCCTAAAAATCATCCCATTCAAGACTATTAAGATCATATATTTATCTTGTATTCTTAACCAGAGACCACAATTGATCTTTTTTACCTTCCAGATAATAAATTTATAGTATTACCTTATGAAGTTACGAACATTCCATGACATCAGATATGATTTCTATAGTTTGGATCCATCCTTTGGATATCACTGGATCTATGATTCCACTAAAAGCTGGAGGATTCTTACTCATAAAATGATCCAAAAAATACGTGTTTCATTATGGTAGATCATGTTCATCTCTAGAATTGATACAAAGACAATTTATTAATTTATTCAACTGATCCATTGTTGTCACAAACAGCTCGGTTTAGATTCCCAGCATTCCAGGTTGCAAACTCGGTCAAACATTCACCTCATGGTGCCTTCCTACTTCATCATACCTATTTCTTCTATGGAAAACACTGTGAATAGAAATATATAAGATGAAGGAACATATAAATATTTAAATTCTATAACATTTTTAACCATATATTAAAAATAATTTATGGTATTTTCATAACATCACCCTAACCCCTAACGTTATCTAAACCTCCCTTTGATAAACACTATAAGGACCCAAAATTAAATCATTACATAATCACAATCTTTGATCAAGAACATACATTATTACACATTGAGGATCTTTTAGGTTTAGAGTTTTAGAGAAGTAAGATATCATACATAAATAGCATACCACAATCATACAAAAAGGATACTACTAAATTGTAACCATTTTTTCAAAATAGAAAACAATAAAAATTAACGCATCTTTTCATTGAAAACACTATATATCATTCATCACGACTCCCTTATTTCTCATACCTATCCATATATATTGTGAAAAAACATTTTGAAATCATGGGATGAGTATAAAACTTAGTAAGGTATATAAATAAAGAAATTATTATTCATGTGATAACATAATAACAAATAAACCCCATAATCATAAAAACTCATATGCATAGAAACATCATCTAATTTCCTTGGGAAATATTTACCATATCACTCTTAAATTCACCCTTAAACATGGAATAATAATTGGGTCAACTTCCATCTCTAGAGTACCCAATGCATTTTATGGTGATAATGAGGCTCACCGATTATATCATGAGCTTTAATGGGCCCAACCCAACATATCTTCAGCTATAATGGTGCTCACCCATCATACCATGATCTATAATGGGATTAACCAAACATATCTGGATCTATAATGGGATCAACCCAAACTAAATAATATCCATGGAACATAACATGTATAAATCACTTCATAACTCATTTACAACCTTGATCAAAACACCATCACATTTTCAAATACCCTTTTTTCTCATAAAAAGACTTTTAGAATATAAACATTGCACACATGTTAATGAAAAAATATTATTAAAAAATAACTACGAAAACAAATAATGGAAAAATTATGACAATAAAATGTCATAAAATCAGATGATAACTCTCATGATATTAAGAAAAACAATAATCACTTTGTATTTCATAAAGTAGATATTTAAAAGGATTTAAGAGGAATGTTCTCTTCAAATACGGTAACAAGGAATATTGAATTTATTAGACAAAGATAGTAGATATATATTTTATCTACACATAATAAGACATAATATAATCAAATTTATTTTCTCAAGTCATTTTACCATGATAATGACCATTAATGTTAAAGGATAACCTAAAGAATGGAAATTAGGTTCAGAATCCACTTATGAACATTCGGTATGGTAATGGATGTACATGAGAGGGTATAATTAGATAGAAATGTGTTGTCTCGTCATTAATATATCAGAAGAGAATTATGGGGGCAGTGTGAATTCCTAATCAACCATTAGGAAATAAAAAATAAAGATCATAACATAGGGGTGATTCTGGAATAAAATTGAGAAAGAGATGATCCCTTACCTCAGGCTTCACTTTATTCAAATGTGTTTAAAACTGCTATATAAAGGTTAAAATAGTGTAAATAATATTTAACAAAAACATATTCATGTTTATGACACCTTTTATGATTATTTTATTATATCATCCCACCCATTCATTAATAATATTTTGTTAATTACATTGTTTCATGTGTGTGCATTACATGGTTTCCTAGAACGGTTCGTAAAGATATTCTTGTTGATTAGAAGTAAAACTCCAGAATTGGAATAGAATGATATTTAAATATTTCGAAAACCATATATTATACCATTTATCATTTTGAATTATGACTTGATGATGATTCAAAAGTTAAAATATTATTGTTATTTGTTTTGGTCATTTTGGCGATTCTTCGATCATATTGAACTAATTTTATTTTATAAATTAATAACATTTGTAATAAATAATTACATAATATTATATAATATATAATAAATAAATTATAATCTAGTTCAACCATAAAAATGGTTTCATTACTAGTCTTGAAGAAAGAAATATAAATTGAAATAACAATGTCCACAATGTCAGTAAATCAACGTATCACTTATTGTGTTTTAATTATTTGAATAAGTAGGAGAAGAGAAGAAGTATAATGGAGAATCTTCCATTAACATATTTAAATCTATAATATATGTGCTTATGGATCAATCATTACTCTTGGATAGGGGGAGGTGAGGAATTAAGAAGAATAGGAAGGAAAATGAATAGAAAATAAAGAAATCAAAAGAGGATGTTTATCTCTTGATCTCTTCTCATTGAGATCCTTCTTAAGGACCTTGGTTTTTCCCTCTTGGTAAAAACAAAAGGTCATGGACGTGGGGAAGGGTATTGGTAGGAATATTGGGTATAACATAGGTATGGAAGAAAGCTTTAGAGGTGTTTTAGGAAGAGGGGGAGTGGGTGGTATTTATAGTGGTGGAGAGGTGGAGTTTTATATTATTTTAATCATTATATTATTATTTTTCCACAAGACACGTAATATTTATGATTACAAGATCAAAAATAGTAATAAGTTCATGTTAGTTAAATATAATGGCTTCTTACCTCATCCAAAAAGTAGGGAATAGTGTATTTATCTCACAATTTATTTGTAATGTAATTACCACATTTTACTATTCATCAAAATTTCAAGTATTTCCACAAATTAACCATAACCATTTTTCAATGATTATAATTTAAAAAATTTCTCCATTTATTGACAATATTTTCTTAATATTATTAATTAATTTTTAAATAAAATAAAATTTGATTGCAAAAATAATAATTTTGAAAGATTTATTTACTTATTCCATGGTATGGGTAAATCAAAGCTTCAATTAATTATTATATGTATACTATAATAGGTGAGGTTACTATTCATAAGGGTATGTTATTATTCAAAAGGGTTACATTTCAATTAATAAGGCTATGTTACTATTCACCAAAAATTAAGTTGGCCTTATAAGACTTTAAACAACTTACTGATTGAAACCGTGTATGTTCATTTTTCGAAATTCAAAACACAGATGTGGAAAAATAATGTTTAGTGATAATAATAACTATATATATAAAACAATGTTTCATGCATTTTAATTTAATATTAATACCTTGGGGTGTTACATACACATTCAAATGTCTTCTTTTGTTTGGACTACCTATTATAGAAAAAAGACAACAACATGTTCTCTGATACAAATGTATAACATCCCAACATGAATCATCAGGTTTGAGATAGAATGACACATGACCTTAGGAAATTCTCCTCATTTTCCTAAGGCCACCAACTAGTAGTGAGGGTCTCAAGTGGAACCATGGGGAGACTATACCCTCAATAATAGTTTGCAAATAATAAAGATAGGCTACATTTATATTAATATACAATCAGAGTACACATATAAAAAACATACTAATAATATAAATGATTATGGAAAAAATATACTCAAAGTTAAATAAGGATACAACAGGTGATCTCCCACTGGGATGATCATGTATATAATTTATGATAGCTACAAAACTATAAACAGGATATAAAACTCCAAAAATCACCTCATCCGAGTCACCACTTCATGGAAATATATCTTGATAATCAAATAAAACCGACTATATGAAATAACATGTCTCTGCAATAAGTGAGGGATCCTTGGGTACCAATGTTCCTTAGCATCTTGAGCAAGGTGTGAGCACAACTCAGTAGGTCACCACAAACATGGTCTAGTACCCAACCTATAAAATAATGTATACGTTCATGTGATAATTTCTAATACTGTATATTGTAAATACATATCCTTAAAATATTTAATATAATCAGCAAGGAAACATAATAAATAAAAACCTTGAATCGAACATTCTTGTACTTACCAAGACTCCATGAGTCATGTGCATGCCTACATCAACTCTATGGTGGAAGGATAATGAGAATATATCAGAAGTAACCAGATAGCCACCAGATAGTGAATCTATCACTCTACAACCTTGTCAGATCATACGTACGTGAAACACCATTTTTTAGGCCTAAGATTTGGAATCATTCTTTTAAATGAGGTAGTCATTTATTGAATCCTCAATATGGAATGATACTTGAAAATAAACATAGAATCAAGAGTCACTATAAATAGGTATTTAGGGAATCCCCAACATAATGTTCATTAGTATCATTATAAAACTACCCTATTATAAGGTTCATCATCTCAATCAATTATATTCGAGATTAATCCCCCTCCAAGGGGTAATCATAAAACCGTGGTCCACCTATTCAGATCACTAAGAATGGTACCACCAAGAAAGGTAAAATGAATACAAGGTAGAGTATTAATGGAAACCATGTCAACATGATAATAAAAAACTGTATATATACAAGTGATTAAAACAAATCAGGATAAACATGCTACAAGAAAAACTCATGGAACTAGGCATCATAATAGTTCTCTCATGATACATGTACGCTCAAATAGAAATAATATCAAGAATGATCAAAAAGTTATTCCCATACATGTAAACATTCATTGTGTGAACATATAACAGAGCATGAAACATCATCATGAGTTATATGAACTAAACAATTGATAAAAATAAAACATGGTCTATTAGGATATCAAATAAAACTCATGGAAATGTCAATATACAAAGTCTCACATGGATTACACATGACAAACATGTGTTCATGGAATCAAACATGGTCCCATTTGATATAGGTCACATTTAGCACATTAATGCACCTCGTATTCTCTATATATTATAAGGCACTAATATGGTATCATACCTCGACCGTTATATACCTATATCAAGCTAGTGTAGAAGGTTCAACTATAGACCATAACACATTATCAAATCACATTAGGTATGGTTCCATTAATTAATTAATATTGAGGTATAATTTAGTAGTTATGTATTGTTATTATTATTCATAAGTCATTAAAAAAAATAATGTTTGTTTACCCAAGGTGGTGAACCACATACCACATGATAATAAATGTGAATAAATACTAAATGGAATACTACATAGAACCACCTACCCCATGGATTTTGACATCAATTTCTTAGTTCATCATAGAACCACAACTCGAACAATGATCACATGTTCTTTTGAATCACACCTCTTTTAAATGATTTTATTATCTGATTCCAAATATTTCATTTCCAAATATAATAAATACCACATGCGATAATAACATTCTTTCTCCATAAAAATTCTAAAATTATTCATTTATATCATACCATGTGATTATAAAACATTAGTTAATGAATAATTAAAAACCAGTAAGTAATAATAGAACCATTCCCAAGAATAATATGAGATAAATAATATTTATTAAAATTATTCATTTTGATAAATCTGAATAATTATCATTTCAGTGATTTTCAACCATTATTCACTATAAGGATTTTAATGGATTAAAAAATGTGAAAATATTTAATGATATTTTACTCAAATCTTTTCCCTGGAAAACAAAACACCAAAAATAGAGGTGGAAGGTACACCTAAAACAGAAAACTAGATGATTAATATGGTTTAATAAATAAATCTTAATAACTCATTGAATAAGGGAAATAAATACTATAGGTAGTTAATAACATCTCCTAAACTAAATTTATAATTGTGCAGGTAACTTTATAAGGGGTAAACATGTATTGGTTCAATGTAATGACCATCATAATCTAAATATGCCATTTATTTTTTCATTTACATGAATATTTAATATATAGCATTTGAAACTCAAATACCATTCATTTTTAAAGAAAAAGTGTCAAATGTATTTATTTCCCATGATTTGAGGAATTTCAAATCATATAAGTTTCTTATTGGTGTGAACCAGGGAAAAATTTTTGAACAAACATGGTAAAAAAACTACCCCTTCGTGACTACATAACATTGGACAAGGGTAAGATTTTTAGCCGTATGTAGTGGTTGAAATCCATTACCCAAACACAATGTGTGACATCTACGTAAGGGAAAATGAATTTTTTTTTCTGAAGCCATTAAAAATTTGATCTTACCTATATCTAGTGATATAACTAATTTTATGACACTAATGATCACCCTTACTTGATTCATTAAGACCTTTCTATAGTATATGGGGGACTTTTAATACACATACCTAATAGATGAAATTCCCTCGTACCCTTACACAACTATGGAGGTAACCTTATATAGGTCTGAACATACCCTTATATAAGTAACCTTACCCTTACATGAGAAAAGGGATTATATTTGTTACCCTTATTCAAGCCAATCCTACCCTTACACAACCAAATCCTTACACAATGCATAAGGTACCATTATACAAGCAATATTTACCCATACACATTACTTATCATATTCATTATACCCTTGTTCTTCAAAATTTAACTCTAAAGTAACTCTTATATTTAAGGAGATTCCATTACATAAGGTTCTAAAAACAACTATACAATTATAAAACTATCAAAAACATGAGTAATTGTATCACTTATTAGAGGAAAAATATAAAAAAACTGGTAAATGATGAAAAAATGGTTTTAAAAAATGACGATTGTATAACAAGTGTTAAACTAAGATACCAATATGATTCAAATTTTCAATGGTAATGCTATATTAAGGGATCAACTTCTCCTTGTATCCAAATTTTATAAAACTCCTCCAAGGTGATATTAATATGAATACCTTGTCATTGTGTTTGAAATCTAGATCACAATGATAATTTTATTCCTAATTTTTTTGTCATTATTGACCTACCCTAATGTTATATTAAATGGATCTAACCCTATATAAAATTTACTTAGGTGGATTATTTCCCAGTGTATTTATTTCTCTAAATTTTATCCTATCATGTTGGAGTTCTAAACATCCTAAAACATAGGGTTTGTTTGTAATTAATAATTTGAATGCTCGAGTGAAAGCTGTTGTTTTATGAAAATTCAACTAAATAAAGGTGTTTATCCCATCCACCATTAAAATACATTATAAAATTTCTCAATACGTCTTTTAGAGTTTGTATGGTCCTCTTAGAATGACCTTATATAAGAGTATGATATGATTATTATAAATAAAATCTATATCTAGTGATTATTGAAGATGACTCTTGAACTTTGATGTAAACCTCATATATCGATCATGTAGAGACCCAATCATGATGTACATGGACATTACATTAATTTTTCGGAATACATAATAAATAACCGAAAACCAACACTCAAGGACCGTAATAGTTTAGTGTCTTTGGAAACTCGAAAAAAAATCCTCTAATCATTATGAAAGATCTTCCACATCTCCCATAATGATCTTCCCCTTTGGTTTTCTTACCTAAAACATTAATTTATATCATAGAGAAAATAAAACATATAAATGGTGATCCATGATGCTTAGTAAGGGTAAGCATGGAGAAAATAAAACCAACCATATACATTTGAACTTATAAACATGAACATAATGTTTAAACATCCAAGATCTTGAGCAATAACATAAAACATAGAAGTAAATAAGGCATAGATACATCAATAATGATAAAATACCATGGGAATAAAACATGTAATTGTGGAAAACCATTAATAACATGATATTATTTCCATAGTAGACAAGGCATTGCTGCCAAGACCATCTTAGCGGACAAAGTCCCTTTCTGAATCGAGTTCACTCCTCGATCTAGTCCTGTATTACTGAACCAGAATAACTTACCATTCCAGCCATGTCTATCTCATGAGATATAAATCTTTACCCAATGAATTTGATGGAGATATAGGTCACACCCATCTCATAATAAAATCATTTCTTACTGGTTCCACAACATGAACATAAATCATTCATGATTACCGAAAGTATAAAATGTGATTCATAAACATCATGCCATCATAAAATAATCCATACAAAAAAATGGATTTCATTTAATCAGAAGAAAAGTGAAACCATGTAAATCATAGATATATTATACTTGAAACAAAATCATATGAAATAATTCCATCTTATATGGAAAATGGTATTGATAAAACACTTGAGATAAATTCTTGAGGAAAATATCATTTCTTATTCAAAATCAGTTTCTTTTCACAAAATGCCATGCAATTTTATAAGAAAAGAATTCTGTTAAAAATATTCATGAAATATTTTAGAGTAACCTTCATGAAAATATGGTGTTATGAAACCATAAAAATTCTTTCATTTCATATATGTTAAAAAAACATTCTTCTCGTACTTTTGTCGAGAAAGACAAAAAGTTCCTCGTATGTTAAACAAAAGAAATATTCCTTCCATAACACAATGTAAAAGTCAAAGAGAGGTAAACATGACTTTAAAAATACATGGAAAAACATTAAAAACATTATGAAAACATTTTTATGGACATGGATGAAAAATATAACCCTAGTAAATACTTACGAGTAAACAATCTCGGATAAGAATGAGATTGGAATAATTATCCCTTACCATAGGTCTGATATGCTTCGTACGTATCCGAACCTCTTGTATAATGATTTAAATAATTTCATTGACTTATTACAGAATCATATTAATTTTTATGATATCATATATGGTTCACTTATGACTTTATATTACCCGTTCTTTTGTAAATTCCATGTTAAAGCAGCGTTTTGGGTAAAATAGTTTTATATATCGTACATGTTTGGACCTATTGTTCATGATATTATTATTACTTATATCAAGATTTACTTATTTCCAGAATATAAATAATAATTTTTATATCATATATATTCAGTATATATATATATAATAGATAGATAAATGAAATGAAATACACCGTTCAGGGAGACGGTAGGTCGTACGTACGCATGAATGCTATTTTTCATTTCCTTATTGAATTGAATGGAATTAACTAGATGACATACATATATATATACATAAATCCAGTAGCATTATTATGTCATATATTTCATGATTACTTATTATATATATTTTATAATCATTCTTGAATTGTTATCATGGAAAATGAATCGCATAGCGTCGTCTAGACGGTAATCCGTACGTACGAACAAGCGATGATATAATTCCCATATTTATTGAATGGAATTGGATTGGATGATATAATATCTTATAATCAGTATTATTTTATAATAATCATACATATATATATTCTTTAGACCATTATACCCATCAAAGTAAGGTGGTGGTGGAAAAACTGATTAGACCACGGCGTGGAGACAGTATTCCGTATGTACGCACTCGCGGTGATTTAGTTTTCCATAGGATGGATAGAAGGTGAAATAGGGTTGTTTAATATTTATAATAACAAATCATATTATATGTAATACTTATTTCATTACTTTATAATTAAAAAACTAAATAATAGGAAGTAGAAGAAGAAAGAAACTTAAAAGAGTCGGTAGAAGAGATTACCTCTTCCTCGATGCACCTCCATTAAACTTCTTCTTAGGGCACTAGAGTTGGTCTTTTGAGAAGACCTGAACCTCTATGATATAACTAGAGAGGTTGAGAAGAGTAATTGGCAGGGGTTGGACGAGATTAAAGGCTCAAAAGGGTTTTAAGAGAAGTGGGAATGGGTGCCCTTTTTATAAGGGAGGAGAGGGGCACCTTAGGAAAACTTAATATATTATTTTATAATAAAGTCATATTCGGTTATTAATAGCTATAAATTGATTTATTTCGAATATAATGTGTGGATGGGTCGAAATAATCTCATAAAATAGGTTTTAGACAAGTTTAGGTTACTATATTAACCTTATCATTTAGATTTAACTCTAAGTTTAATAATTTAATTTTTACTCTGTCTTCTTGTTTTCTTACACTATAAGGTTAATAATCTTACTATAACATACCAAAATAACCCTTAGTGGTTCATTAATAATATTAATAACCTTATCTAAGTCATTTGGATGAAACCATTTATTTTTAGGAATGTAATAACAATTAATAATATAATATTTGTTTTAAAAACTATTTTATGTCAATTTTGACACTATTTGGTACTTGATTTTTTTGAAAATCATAACAGCATGATTAGTTCTAAAAAAGTTAATTAAATCAATACTAACATATCATATTAACCTAAAAAATTATTTTAATTAATAAAAAGTCTCAAATTACATTTATTTGGGTATTTATAATATCTATTATTTTAATATTTCATTATTTAGGTAATTACTGCATCTCCATTGAGACATAAATAAATTAACTTATTTAATGTCTATAAATTATAAATAAAATAATTTTAGGTAGGAAATCTTTTTATATTTCTAATTAATATTTATAGAATAATTTTTCTTATTTATAACACTATATTAAAAATGTTTTAGTTATTAAACATTGATTTTAACTATTTTAACTCTTTTTAAAATAAAATAATAATAAATGTCCTAATCTAATCCAAGTGGACCTAAATGATAATATTATATTATTAAGGTTGTTTTTGGTCGAATTATACTAATCCAAAAGAATTAGGACATGTTTTAGGGTAATAATAATATCATTTTACCCTCAATTACCCTGTTTACTTTTAACAGTGGTAAATAAAAGTAAAAAATTTACTATTAAAAAAAATGTTTTTATCTAATTGAATCACATTTTACTCCTTGATATTAACCATGTCTCTAGGATTTTTTAAATTCAATTCACAGAAGCGGAAAAATTATATTTTATGTAAATTTTCAAATTCTCCTAGCAGGTGGGTAAAAGACGTTGAAAAGTTCAATAAAATTTTTATATGTCTAAAATTATTATAAAATGACTAAAATGAATTACATTGAACATATATAAGTATTATGTATCAATATTGACCTAAAATAAATTTAAATAAAATAAATAATAATTTAAATAAAAAGGCGGTTTTTAAATAGTAACCCAGTGTTTTCACTATTCATCAAAACATTAATGTTTTCAGAAAAATACCAAAAATTCACCCTAGGATAATTTCGATATTCTGAATCCAAAAATGAAGTCCATTTTGAAAGATAAAATTTATATAATTTCAAAAAGTGGGTATTACTATTCCTAATGGCTAGTTCATAATAATATTATAATAATATCTCATTTATTGAAACTCGGTATTGCATACAACACACGCTATCGTGGAAGGTCGCGATTGCTTATAATGCAAGACACACCGGGGTTGCGTGTAGTGAATTATTTCTTTGTTTTTTCATGTAATATAATCCAAACATATTTCATTTATACATTGAATATATATATACACACACACTCACTCATTGTAGCATAGAATAACTTCTATCAAACGAAATTGAAATTTTGTGTAACATGAGCCAAGAATAGTGTTGCTTATACTGCAAGCTAATACTGTGTTGCCTACAGCACAAGCTAATTTTGGTGTACCATACAACACAAGACATCAATGAAATTAAAACGAATAATTCTCAAAAAATCATGGGTTGTTACATTCTACCCCCTTAAAATGAATTTCGCCCTCGAAATTCATCGGGGTTATAAATGGTTTACTATTTGAAAGTTTATTTCATAGAAACCCACATCGTAAAAAGGAATACTAAAACTTCATTTTAAAATGGGGTGTTAGAATCATAATGGTCACCCAAAGTAACTCAGCACTGGGTTTCCACATAGGAAAACATCATTGAAAATATGGATATGGAAGAGAAATATTACCATCAAGTTCTGATGGAGAGTGGTAGATGACATGGGTATAAAAAAGGCAACAGTCACAATGCCATAAATTTATGATGATATAATGTACCATCTGATTCATCGGATATAAGGGCACTAGGAAAACATTTTTTTTCAAGATTATTTCCCTAAAGTTGTAGAATTTGAATTAGAAGAAATAATTTCTTTATTTCGGTATAATCTCACCGTTGTTCGTGCCTTGAACAGTTTCCGCTCCATCGCTTAAAGAAATGAAGGTGAATTTTTCATTTGTGAAGTGTTAGCAAATCATGTGATAGAATGATGGGTCATTCAATATGTTTCAAACAAAAGGTTAGAAAAAATTATCAAATATACATAAGTCCATCTATGGTGAGGTTAATCGTATATGATTCCAAAAATGGACTTATACTTCATCTATCATACTGCTTAATAAAACTAGTTTCTTCTAACCAGGTACTTCATGTAGGCCAGTGGTAGAAAATAAAGGTATATCGCACGTCGGTTGTGGGTTCGATTCCTACAGCCTTTTCCGACGTGACAGGTTATCGCCCATCCTGCATGTTTTCCTTTGTTCAAAAACTACATTATAATAACATCCCTGCAATAAAATATAAAAAAGTTCTAGCCTTAAAAAATAATATCTTATGTCTATCTTAATTCCTTCCAATCCTTAGGATTATCCAAAATACTTCTGTCCATGCTCAGAGTATAATGAAAATAATTACTAGAAATGTCATCTACCGAGCATGTCAATAGCATCATTTATCCCCCATATATCATACGATATATCTTTTTGGTCACATTCAAAACATGTGAATTCCTTAATCATGTACTATCTTGAACCATAGTGAAAACATGAATGTTGTCACAAGGTAACTCTTTCCATATACCAAAATCCCAAAAATTCTATATACTCAAACCATGATATCACTTTTTCCTTATATCAATCATGAGCTCATAAATACTAACAGAAATATTTTTTTTCTACTTATCCCTTCATTATTCGCATATCATCTTCTTTCCAAAAATATTTCAATCATTTTTCATGGTTACCGGTACCATATAATTATTGAAAACCAATGCATAGATATTTAAAATTCCATGATGCCATAAATGAGATTCCGTGACACTATTTTAAAATCCCATTACATAAACACTTAATCATTACACAACATTATTGTCATACTCAACATCAAAAATAGTGATCTCATGTGACTTCCATTTATCCTTTGCCTTAAAAGGTTGCTCATGTTGATCATCATTAACCCATGGATTAGGGAATTGATTAGCATAATGCCCCATTTCATTGCAATTGAAGCAATGAAGTGTTGGTGGAGCGTTCTCTGTAGTCTTTTCTCTATTCACGTCATTAGAAACCTTTTTCCCATTACTTCGTTACTCAGTTGCTCGATGATCTTCTTTTCCTCACTTGAAACATTTTATAGTACCTCTTAGACAATATCCACCATGCTTCTTTCCACACTTTAAGCATAAAGAAACATTAATCTTATTTTCACCATTGTTCTGATATTTCTACTTGAACTCCATATTTCATTTCTTGTCAAAACACTGAGATGGATATGTAACACCAACTTCCATTTCTACATTGATAGCACAACACATAATTTCTTCATAGCTACTGAAGTCTCTTATAGATAATTCCCTTTGTAGACTTGGTTTTAAGCCACTGAAGAATCGATCAACATTACCTTCAGGTTGGATGATAAAGGAAGATTCATACCTTGCAAGCCTTGTAGAATTCCATTCGTATATACCAACATATTCATCATCCCTTTTCTTAAGATCAAGGTAATCATTTTTCCATCTTGGTCGAAGAATACGAGGGAATTACTTATTGAAAAAAAATGTTCTTGAACTCATGCCATTCCATGGATTCAATTTCATCTCGGGTCCTTGTATTCTTAATTAGAGTCCACCATTGATCTGCTTCACCTTCTAAACGGTAAATAGCCAGAATGACTTTTTCATGTTCCGAACAGCGAAGTATGGAAAATATCTTTTTCATGGTACTGATCTATTGTTCAGCAATAGGTGGATCAGAATACCAACTGAAAGAAGGTGGACATTGCCTCATAAAGGACTCAATCGATTATTGTCTCCTTCTATGCTAATTTGGAAGTCCAGAATGATTCATAGCTTGTGTAAGTATAGAAATAATATTTTTCACTCCATCTCCCATAACGCTGGTTTATTCCGGAGGACAATCTTTGCATCGTTCATTACATTGACAAACACGGTTCCTTTGGGTTCCAACCATCATCTAAAACCCAAAAAGAATAGTGTGAGAGGAAAAAATCATTCTTGGGAAAACAACATAATAAAGGGGGAGTACCTTCAGTATATAAAATCTTAGAATTATTTATAATATTGTTACCGTAATTCTAGGACTATAACCTATACATATACTTAACCTTAGGGATATCTCTATACATACCTTAGAAATATTTCTAGGGATCTCACTAAAGTTATCGCATCCTAGATTCCAAAGGTTGAATAAACCTTTCCTCTGATACTAACTGTAGAAACCCAATCTTGACATATATGGAAATTACATTACTTTTTCATAATACTTAATACATAACCAAAAACCAACACTCAAGGACCGTTATAGTTTAATGTCTTGGTAAACTCAGAACAAAATCTTCTTAATCATTGTGAAAGATCTTCAACATCTCCCATAAAGATCTTCCCCCTTGGTTTTCTTACCTCAAACTTTTCTTTTTATCTAGGGTAAAAAACATATAATGGGTGAGCTCTAATGCTAATTAAGGGAATTCATGGAGAGAATAAAACAAACCACATACATTTGAACTTTTAACATGAACATAATGTTTAAACATCCAAAATCTTGAGCAATTCCATAAAACATAGCAGTACATAAGGCATAGATACATCAATCATGATAAAATAGCATGGGAATAAAACATGTAATTGTGTCAAACCATTAATAACATGATATGATTTACATAGTAGCCAAGGAATTTTTACCAAGACCATCTTAGTGGAAAAAGGCTCTTTCTAAATCGAGTTCACTCCTCGTTCCAGTCCTGTATTACTGAACCAGATGAACTTACCATTCAATCCATGTCTATCTCATTAGATATAAATCTTTACCCGAGGAATTATAGTGAGATATAGGTCCCACCCATCTCATAGTGAAATCATTCTTACTTCTGCCACAACATGAACATAAATCATTCATCCTTACCCAAAGTATAAAATGGGTTTCATAAACATCATCCCATCATAACATAATCCATACAAAAAAAATGGATATCATTTCAACATAAGAAAAGTGAAACCATGTAAATCATAGAGAAATTATACTTGAAACATACACATCTGAAAAAATTCCATCTTATATGGAAAATGGTTTTGATAAAACAATTGAGATAAATTCTTGAGGAATATATCCTTTTTTATTCAAAATCATTTTATTTTCACAAAATGCCATGCAATTTTAAAAGTAAAGGATTTTGTTGAAAATAGTCCTGTAATCTTTTAGATTAAACTTCATGAAAATAAGGTGTTATGAAAATGTAAAAATCCTTTTATACCATATAAATTAAAAAAACATTATTCTCTTACTTTTGCTGGAAAAGTCAAAAAAATTCTCGAATGGTAAACAAAAGAAAGATTCCTTCCATAACACAATGTAAAAGTCAAAGAGGGGTAAACATGACATTGAACATACATTTAAAAATATTAATCACTTTATGAAAACATTTTTATGGACATTGATGAAAAATATAACCCAAGTAAATACATACGAATAAACAATCTCGGATAATAATGGGAATGGAATAATTATCCCTTACCATAGGTCTGATATGCTTCGTACGTATCTGAAACTCCTGTATAATGATTTAAATAATATCATTGACTTATTACAGAATCCTATGCATTATTATGATATCTTATATGGTTCAATTATGACTTTATATTACCCGTTCTTTTGTAAATTCTATGTTAAAGCAGCGTTTTGGGTAAAATTGTTTTATTTATCATCTGTGTTTGGACTTGTTGTTCATCATATTATTATTACTCATATCATTATTTAATTATTTCCAGAATGTAAATAATAATTTATATATCATATATATTCAATATATATATATAATCGATAGATAAATGGAATGAAATACACCGTTCATGGAGACGGTAGGCCGTACGTACACATGAACGCTGTTTTTCGTTTTTTATTGAATTGAATGGAATTAAGTAGATGACATAAATATATATATACATACATCTAGTAGAATTATTATGTCATATATTTCATGATTACTTATTATATATATTTTATAATCATTCTTGAATTGTTATCATGTAAAATGAATCTCATCGCGTCGTGGAGACGGTAATCCGTACGTACGCACGAGCGATGATATCATTCCCATATTTATTGAATGCAATTGGAGTGGATGATTTAATATCTTAGATTTCGTATGATGTTATAATAATAATATATATTAATTCTTTACACCATTATACCCATCCATGTAATTCGGTGGTGGAAAAACTGATTAGACCACGACGTGGAGATGGTATTCTGTACGTACCCACGCGCGGTGATTTCTTTTTCCGTTGGATGGATAGAAGGTGAAATAGGTTGGTTACAAATTTATAATAAAATATCAGAATATAATTAATACTGATGTTATTACTTTATAAAGATACAACTAAACAAGAGGAAGTAGAAGAAGAAAGAAACTTGAAAGAGTCGGTAGAAGAGATTACCTCTTCCTCGACGCACCTCCTTTAAACTTCTTATTAGGGCACTAGAGTTGGTCTTTTGAGAAGAACGGAACCTCTATGATATATGTAGAGAGGTTTAGAAGACGATTTGGCAGTTGTTTCCCGATCTTCAAGGCTCAAAAGGGTGTGAAGTGATGAGTGAAGGGGTTCCCTTTTTATAAGGAAGGAGAGGGGCACTTTAGGAAAACTTAAAATATTATTTTATAATAATGTCATATTTGATTTTTAATAGCTCCAAGTTGATTTATTGAAAATATAATGTGGATATGGGTATAAATACTCTCAAAAAATATGTTTTAGACAAGTTTAGGTTACTATTTTAACCTTTTCATTTTGATTTAACTCTATGTTAAATAATTTAACTTTTACCATGTCTTCTTGTTTTCTTACACTTTATGGTAAATAAACATACTATAACAAGCCAAAAGATCCCCAAGGGGTTAATTATTAATATATATAACATTATCTATGTCATTTTTCCGAACATTATATTTTTAGGAATATAATAATAATTAATAATATAATATTTGATTTAAAAACTATTTTATGTCAATTTTGACACAATTTGGTACTTGATAATTTTGAGAATCATAACAGTATGATTAGTTCGAAAAAAGTTAATTAAGTCAATACTAACATGTCATATTAACCTATTAAAATAGTGTAATTCATAAAAAGTCTAAAATTACATTTATTTGGGTTTTTATAATATGAATTAGTTTAATATTTCATTATTTAGGTAATTACTGCATCACCATTGTGTCATAAATAAATTAAATTATTTAATGTCTGAAAATTTTAAATAAAATACCATTAGGTAGGAAATGTTTTTATATTTCTAATGAATATTTATTGAAGAATTTATCTAATGTATAACCCTATATTAAAATTTTATTAGTTATTAAACTTGGATTTTAACTATTTTAACTCTTTTTTAAATAAAATAATAATAAATGTCCTAATCTAATCCAGGTGGACCTAAATGATAATATTATATTCCTAAGGTTGTTTTTGGTCTAATTATACTTATCCAATATAATTAGTACACGTTTTAGGGTAATAATAATATCATTTTTATCCTTAATTCCCCTATTTACTTTAACCATGGTAAATAAAAGTAAAAAGTTACTATTCAAAAAAAATTATTTTTATTTCTTTTAACCACATTTTACAACTTGATATTAATCGTGTCTCTTAAAATTTTGAAATTCCATTCACAGAAGTGGTAAAATTATTTTTTATGTAAATTTTCAAATTCTCATAGGAGGCGGGTAAAAGACGGTGAGATGTTCAATAAAATTTTATATGACTAAAATTATTATAAAATGACTCAATTGAATTACATTGAACTTATATAGATATTATGTATCAATTTAGACCTAAAATAAATTTAAATAAAATAAATAATTATTTAAATAAAAAGTCGGTTTTTAAATAGTAACTCAGTGTTTTCACTATTCATCAAAAATTGAAAGATTTTAGAAAAATACCAAAAATTCACCCAAGGATAATTTTGATATTCTGAATCCAAAAATGACGACCATTTTGAATGTTAAAATTTATAAAATTTCAAAAAGAGGGTATTACTATTCATAACAGCTTGTTCATAATAATATTATAATAATATCTCATTTAGTGAAACTCGGTACTGCATGCAACACATGCTATCGTGGAAGGTTGTGATTGCATGTAATGCAAGCCAAGTCAGGGTTCTTTGTAGTGGAAGATTGTTATGTTGTTTTGTGTAATAGTATCCAACCATATTTCATTTATACACTGAATATATATATATATACACTCAATGTTGCGTAGAATAACTTCTATAAAACGAACTTGATATTTTGTGTAACACGAGCCAAGAATAGTGTTTCTTTTACTGCACGCTAATACGGTGTGGCGTATAGAACAAGATAATTTTGGTGTAGTGTAAAACAAAATACATCAATGAAATTAAAAATAATAATTCTCATAAAATCTCGGGTTGTTACAGATCATATATGATTAAGAGTGGAACAATAGAAAAAATAAAAACATCCTTAATGTTCAATTTAGTATGCTGATCAACAAAAAAATATACTCCCATAGAAATACAATTTCTTGATTTTATAAGGTAATCAACTACAACCTAATAACATTTTTCCTTTATATTTTTTTGGAGATTTGATGATTAAATCCATCGTAATGTTTTTAAATTTATATAGTAGAAGGGGTAATGGTTGTAACATTATATTATACTTATTCCTCTCAGTGTTATCTTTCAAACACACCACGTATTGGGATACAAACTCTACAATATCCATTTTCATGTTTTCCCACTATAAATACTCTTTTAGAGCCCTATAAATCAACATTCTTCTTTGATAAATAGAGAATGTAAAATTGTGAGATTTTTCCAATAGATCATTCTTCTTGTCCGATATTGACCAAAGAAATACTCAGTTCATGAACATTATCATTCATGTATTACCATAGTTGATCTCAAGAACATTCCTCACTTTAATATATAATTTCACATATTACTTATGTGCCTTCTTAATCCTCCCATGGATGGATAATTGATTCTTCATTTGGAAAAGAAAAGATTTATCCCCTTTCTTTAATATTTCAAGATCTATATTTTTCAAAAATTGAAATATTAGATCCATTTGGATCATAATCAAGGAGAAAATTGCATGGTATCTTATATGAAGTTCATAATAAATATAGTCTTCCTTACATAGTGGTAATATATTGAGTATTCGTAATATTTGATCAACTCCAACCATGTTCTTTGGAACATATTCATTAATTTTTCCATAAATAAATAATTCAAGGTTTTATGATATATATATATATATCACCTTTCACCATATAAATACTACCTCTATATATTTAAAGAAATAATACCACTTCCAATTCCCAATAACAATTCATGTAATTGTAATCATGAATTATCAATTGTTTAGTGGAATAATACATCACCAAATCATTCTATATGAGGAATCCTCTTATTCCGTTATTTTATGAAATTATATATATCACATACCCTTGTAAAAATTAGTTTTGTGTATGAAAACAAATACTTTGTAACCATATCATTAGTTTTCTTTAAATTATCCTCACATTCATCTATCAATATAATTTTGGGTTCCTTTTGGCCAAACATGGTTATTGGAATTGATAACCGTGAAAACTTTCGCACAAAACAACAATTCTATCCTTCAAAGCCACAAAAATTCTAGATATCCATTACCATGGATAGTCTAGGTTGTTGTTCAATAACTTATATATTTGAAGGATCCACTCATATACCCTGACTATAAATTATATGACCCACGGATGAGATAAATTTTACCAAATTTCACACTTGGTATGTTAGGCATTTGGATTCTCCATCCTCGGGGCCTACAACACAATCCTTAAATGTTAATTATTCTCTTTTTTCTCTTCAAATATATAATAATATCTTAAATAAAT
Source organism: Viscum album (assembly GCA_963277665.1). Lineage (NCBI taxonomy): Eukaryota > Viridiplantae > Streptophyta > Magnoliopsida > Santalales > Viscaceae > Viscum > Viscum album. Next base: position 1,134,366,990 of record OY728155.1, on the reverse strand, counting down.
TGTACAAAAACACAACCAACGTATTATCTAAAGACTATATTCCTTAAATCCATGACGATAATAGGAGAATTAGTAAATCAAAATGGAGTTACTATAAAATTATAATGACTACACCTTGTCTATAATGTTGTACTAGGTATATAGTCATTTTTAACAATACTGTGAGGATATGAATATCAAGGATCTGTCTAAGAAAAATTTTGAGATCCTCATTGATGGTCAAATAAGTCATCAATATGGGATAGAGGTTACTTTTTATTTATATTGATCTTGTTATGTTACTGATAATATATAAAATGATATATTGACCCATTTTTTTATTTAAAAAAATAATTGCTTCAACCCATGGTTTAACAGTAGGACTAATGAATCCTCAAGGAATATTCTATTAGGGCATATTATTTAGTTCTTGCAACCAAATTAGGGGAATTTTATATGAAGTACTTAAAATATTGGGTTTTTTAGGTATGATCTCTTTTGAAAATTCAATATCATGATACACGGGAAGACTAGTAAATTCCATTGGAAATACATCACCATATTCTATAATAATAGGAAAAAATTCAATTATGAGTAGTAATCACAACATGTAAACCATTAATGACAATTTCCCATTGTCTTCTGTCCATCGTATGTTGGAAAGGAATGTTTTACAGTGAATATTTTCCTTTTTAGATGGTAATTTAGGATACAACAAAGTAATAATTAATCCAACTAATAAGGAGAAAACTAACTTCACATGTACTTATAGAACATTTCCTATGGAAATATACCATTTTTTTTGTGGGTCACCATTAACATTTTATATATGTGTAATTTTAATAGTATCATAGATAGTGGATAAAATTAGTGAGGAATTCGTGGTTGACTTCTCAGTCATATGATTGATATTTATGAAATTTGAAAAATAATTTTTCCAAAGAGTTAGATCTCAAGAGACCAAATTATTTCTTAATTAGGTAAACATCATGTTTATCGTTATGTGAGTTATTTTTCTAGGTCATAAAGTGTCAAATCCAATGATATTTGTTTGATAGTATAAAATAGAAGTCATTTCTATACTACCATTGCCAAATTATTTCAAGGAAGTGGGAATCTACCTTGAACATATTGGGTTTTAATAGAGATTTATCAAGGGATTCCCCAATATTTCAAAGGTACCATGTTCATTACATGTAAATTTAGTTAAATTCATGTAATTAAAGAAATAATTTGATGATTTAAATGAATTTATGAAAGTATTTATACCATTACAAATCATTAATAATGTAGATTGAAACATACTACTTGAAATCTGGCAAGATAACAATGATTTTTATATGTGATGTATTATTGGGAATAAAGTAAATAAAACGAAAAATATGATTTACTATATAAGAAAAATACTAAATTGATAATAAATAAATATTAAGCAAATGAGAAATAAATGAAAGTAATTGTGTATTCCTTGGAAAAAATAAGACAATGTCTCATTTTTAGTAATGTAAATTTATTTACTAAACATTTAGTGTAATAGCCTAGACATCTATGTTCCATTCCATTGCATCAATCTTGTGTCTGTGGTTTTTCAGGAGGTTGTGGTGACTTATCCCAAAAAACATTGCCAATTTTCCAATTAAGTGAATAGTGTCACTGGTAACCGTATGTGAACAGTGAAATGGTAACCTTAGGTGAACAGTTTCATCAGTAACCTTATGTGAATAGTACAATGATGAGGTTCCAACTATAGACTTTTTTCTTTTTCCAAATTTTGAGTTCATGAACAACATTTCTAGAATGGTGAGGCTCCAACAGTATCCTCTTTCCTTTGCCAGATTTTGGGTTCATGAACAGTGTTTCCAGAACGGTGAGGTTTTGATGGTGACCTCATTCCTTTCAAAAATTTTGAGTTTATGAACAGTGTTTCTAGAATGGTGAGCATCCAACAATGACCTCTTTCCTTTTCCAAATTTTGAGTTGATGAACAGTGATTCCAGAATGGTGAGCTTCCAATGGTGACCTCTTTGCTTTGAAAATTTTGATTTCATGAATAATGTTTCCATATGGTGAGGTTACAATGGTGAACTCATTCCTTTTCCAAAATTTGAGTTCATTAAAAGTGTTTCTATAATGTTGATGTTCTAATTGTGACCTCGTTTTTTTTCCAAATTTTGTGTTCATGAACAGTGTTTCCAGAACGGTGAGGTTCCAACGGTGACCTCATTACTTTTCCAAATTTTGAGTTCGTGAATAGTGTTTCTAGAACAGTGAGGTTCCAATGGTGAGGATTCAATGGTGAGGTTAAAAAGGTGAGTTTTCAATGGTGATGTTCCAATGGTGAGGATTCAGTGGGGATGTTCATGAACAATTTTTTTCCTTTACCAAATTTTAAGATCATGAACAGTGCTTCCAGATTCCTACATTTTCTACCCATTAATGTTTCCTTTGACATAAAATTAATTTGATTCCATTTTTAAGGACTCTAAGGTTGATTCAAAGGCCATAACTTCTACATTAATTTCCCAAAGGCTCAGGATGATTTTTCATGGTCAAACCGTGTGGTTTATTTCAATCCTCTTTTAAAGGAAATCCAGTGTATCTTAAACCAGTGATCCATTAAATATTCTAAAGGGGCATGATATCTTTCTCCCTAGTTTTTTATACTTGTTCTCGGGTGTGATACTCTTAAACAATCCATTCCTTCCCGTATGAGTTTATTGATCAAACTTTCCTACATGGATTGGTTCCCTCTATTTTGATGCAACCAAGTTATATCCATCAATATTCGATATAAGGTATGATCTATCATCAATCATTTGGGTCCATCTCCTTCTGTTTCTCCTCACCCTTTTATGTAATTTTACCCCCATGTTTTTAATGGGCTCTTCTTGGCTATTGACCGGTGTGGGGGAGTCTCTGCATCCTCAGGTGGATACAATTGTCCCAGGGGGAAGAGATCATAACATGTTGTGTGGATCGTTCTCATATAAAGAATGTCAAAAACTGTTTGAGGTATGGGATTTGTTGATAGTATTTTCATTTATGTGCAACTATATACATATCATGTTTTATCCCACTAGATCACAATAAAATTAACAAAATAAAAATTTGAACTGCATAAATTAATTAATAAAAATCGTATGTTATTGCCTCTAGTATTTCTAGATAGTGTAATATATATTCTTTCTTTGTATAGATCTTCGTTCTTGATGGAAATTTCTAAAGAACATAAAGCTGTAATTAATTGATAATAGTTTGGATAAAGATAAAGTAGAATGTAAATGAATCTGGTTATTCTTGTTGAAATTTTATGATAATCAAATTGGTGCAGTAAGAATGTTTATTTATTTGTGATTTCTTAGTGTTTGGGTTTCCTGAAGTTGTAACCTATAAATAAAAAATCATAAAATCCAATATGGATTAAATAACTGGTTGTCCTATAAAAGATAATTCCTTGTAGGGTTCTATGTTACCCTATTCCTTGTTTAACATTCAATAGCCCAACTGATATGATGTTGGTTTCCTGCTAGTTGTGTTGTAATGTGAGCCTATATGGGTATTGTGATATGTGGGGGAAAGGGAGACCTACTATTTTGGGATGCATTTTATTCCTAGAGTGGCGAGAGGCATTAGTTTATTCATGTGGGTGTTGGGGAGGACACTAGGGATGTTGAAATGGGATGGATGTGAATTTTTTATGCTTGTTGATTATTATTGGTTGTTTATCTACTTTACATTCCCCACTGCTGAAGTAATCTAGTCTTGCTTACTCTTCTTCAAGAAGGGGTGAACACATACGAGGTATTCCGTGCGCTTTCCGCGTTTAGCATCTCAAGGAAGGATGGGTCTATGATCTTACGTTAGGCGGCAACGAATTGATGGGTAGTTCATCTACTCACTGTGTTGAGAACCCTTATGTTTAATAGCTTAGAATATTTTTATTGAGTTCCTTGGAATATGGTAAAGTAATGATGTAAATAAATAATTGAATAAATGACGTTATCCTTAGGTGTTGAAGCTTTATGGGATGTATGGCTGAGGTTACTGTTTAAAGGTAATGTGAACTTTGGGTGTGATGCTAATGAAATCTAATGTGGAAATTGTAAATGGTTAATTAATTTTTAATGATTTAATTAAAGTAAAGTTCAACTAATAAAAAGGTAATGAAGTAATGTAATAAATCACTTTAAATGGTTGTGTGATTATAGGATACATAGTCTTAGATGTGTGAGATAAGATTCCAAGATGTTAAATGCTATTGAGTCTAAGACTAGGTTATGCCCATAGTGTGGTTGTAATCTATAGTATATTCTGTAATTTTTGTGTTTCTATATGCTACTCCACCCATTTAGTAAGGTAAACTAACACCACGGGGATTCTGAGCCCTAGGGGTGTTTTTCCCAAACATCCAATGGGGGAATGGATGGCTGAATACCCATTTTGGCCCCACTCTCTTCTCTTGGTAGTTACATGTGCTGGTAGGCACAACAGTTAGTTTTCCCCATATTTGTGTTTAGAGGGATGTAATGGCTTTTGGATATTCACACAGATATATTCTAGATATAGTTTCATATGTATTACTATAGGTATAATGTGTATAGGATGTGATGTCTTGACGAACCTTACTCGGTTTATGGGCTGTAATGGCTTGAAGTATAATACCCGATGTAATATACATGTTATGAAAGTAGTGGTGGGTCCAAGAAACTACATAGTTACTTTTATAATGTTGATATGGTGGGTTTTTTGCACAAGGTTCATGTTGTGATGCTTCTCCCAGGTGTCTACGGTCATTCCTTTTTGGAGAGAGATTCTTAGGACGAGCGACGTTGGGGAAAAGCGGCAAACCCGTAGGGAAGTAGTAGAGGGGTACCCTTGATATTATTTATAATATTATATACTATTGAAAGAGTTACTTGGATAGAGTATCCATGGTGAGTCTAAGAATATAGTGTACCAATTTAGGTGATGAGTTATATTCACTCGTTTTTCAGTGTGCTTTATCAATCATTCATTAATTATTTACATGAGGATTTGGAGAGGATTCTACTGTGTATACTATTATACTCACCCTATGTATAAATAAACTATTTTTCATGTCACTTGGATAAAGTTTGAGATCAAGTTGGTTTCTGCTAGCTTGTGGTTGCAGGAGATGTTTGGACTTGTGGTTGTTGTTTTCCATACATTCATTTAGTAATTTTAGTTTTAACCTTTCTGTTGTAGTAGTTTGCATGAAATTTCATTTCTCTTCTTGTGCTTTCTTTGATTTTTTCTATCTGAGTTGGAGTTGGTTCGTGTTTGTCTTATCTCTCTCTTTCGCATGTGTTCCCTTTATATGGTAATGCCTCCCATCTGTGTGTTTACAATACCCTAGCTGCTAGTCGCCAAACCAGGGACCTACTAGTGGTGGGACTCAGGGGTCATTACCTCTCTTCTCACATTTCCAGTCCAGCAGGGGTACACCTTGTGGGAAGGGGGCATGACATAGTGGTATCAGAGCTCTGGTTGATTGATAGGATGGAGTTTAGTGTTAGGCATAAGTGATTTTTTATGGGTTCATAGGGAAACAGTTTCAGTCAAGTTTATAAAGTGCTGTAAACACTGGAGACTGGCAGAGAAATAAGAATTAAGTCCGCCCTATGATCTGATGTATGGAAATTAATGTTTACAATGGCTACGAAATGATGTGATACTAGTTTTAGGGTAGATACCTAGGAAATATCATGCATCATTCTTCTTTTTTCATGTGTTTGAATGGGTAGACGTTGGTATATGTTAAACTATAATGAGTAAAAGATAATAATTAATTAATTAATGTTGAGTCTTCCATATTCGAGGTTTAGGAGCAATAAATGTTTATTGTTTTACTCTATGTCTTCCGGTTGATGTCCTCATCAGGATCGTATAGAAGATGTCCAATAGGCTATTCCAACAGATCATCACCAAATAGAGGTTGATAACTGCGACACATAGAGGAGGACACTCTGAGAGTTTTAGCACTAGAGTCTACAGAAGTAAAAGGGATCCATTTCAGATGCAGTCATAGAAGACATGTTGGAGGGGGTCGAGATATGCTTCAGTTTGTTCTGTTCTTGGAAGGTGCAATGGTTGTCCTTGGTTGTGACCACACTGTAAGGATTAGTGAGTCTGTGGTGGTTTTTGTTCCTTGGGGATCACGAGGTGTCACCGATCTCATTGGAGGAGTTATGAGGGAAGATTAGATTCGAGTTTCATTCTTCGACTACGAAGGCATCCAGTCGCCAAGAGTTTCTTACCCTTCAAAAACAGAGCTCTAGTTTGTGAGAGTTTGGAATCAATTTCATGAACCATTAATGATATGCTTCGGACCTGTTTCTTGATGAGGAGGTTAGGGAGAGGGATTTCGAGGAGGATTTGCATCCTAATATCCAGCACCAACTCATCCCGTTTATACTAAAGACATATTTTGAGGTGCTTTCAAGAGAAGAGGTCGTTGAGAGGACACTGGCTAGAACTATATCATCACGAGAGGGGAGTCATCATGATTCCTCACGAAGATGAGATGTGGTGTAGGGTTCCCGGTTTTTAGGGAATAAGCATTTTAGTTCTGTCGGGGGTAGGTCCCCGCCCTCTGCATCTCATTTCTCTAGGGGTGGCGGCCCTCACGCCAATACCAAGGGATCAAGCCCGTTTTTTTCTTGTGGTGGTTGAGGTCATCAGTAGCGAGAATGTCTGACCTTTCAAAGTAGCCATCTTGCACAAGGTGATTCACTCCAGGTTCCTCGGTTGAGGTAGTTCTTGTCGAGGCAGCAGCAGCAGGTTACACCAGCATTAGATTAGTAGAGGGTAGATGCGGTAGGTAGAGGACAACCCCGTGACACTCCCCATCCATAGATAATAGAGCGTGGCCATGGTGGTGGTCATCATCAGGGTCATAGAGGCCATAGAGGAGGTCGTGGTCATCTTAATGCATTAGCATTGCTAGTTCTAGGTGACCCAGATGTCCTTCGAGGTACCCTTTTCTTGTTTTATACCTTTGTGTATGCCTTTTTTGATCCCAGAGCAACAAAATCCTTCATATAACCTTCCATTTTCCATGTTTTGGGACTTGAGGTAGATAGTCTTCTTGTTCCCTTGGCATTGACTATGCTAGTTGGAGGTCGAGCTGACTTGATTGATGTATGTATAGAATGTGAGCTAGTGCTTGGGAAACACCGCTCATGGGGCGATTTACTATTTTTACAAATACAACCATATGTTTTCATCCTCATCTTGGATTGGTTGTATTTTATGCAGGCTATCATGGAGTGCTTTAGCAGTTAGGTTGTGTTCTTCATAGAAGATGGATAGTCAGCAGTGTTCATTAGAGAGCGAGACCCTCAGATGGGTCAGAGGCGTGTTCTATCCTTATCAACCATGGTGGCTAAGCTAATTCTGAGTTCTTCATAGGTTCAACAATTTTAATTTCCTAGGGTCATAGAATAGTACAATGATGTCTTTATTATATAAGTTGTAACATTACCCCCTCGATGAGAGATCGAGTTTGTTGTTGAGCAACAACTAGGAGTATATACTATCTCTATGTCTCCATATAGGATGGCCCTTTTCGAGTTACGAGAGCTATGTATACAGCTTGATGTCTATTATAGTGCGGTATTGTTTTCCCATGTCTGTCACCATGGGGGGCGCACAAGTTTTTTTTGTAAAGGTTGATGGAAGTTTGCAGTTGTTTATCGATTATCGTCGCCTAAACAAAGTAATGGTTAATAATAACTATCCTCTTCCACAGATTGATGATTTATTCGATCAACTAAAGGGTGAGAGTTGGTTCTAAAGGATCAACTTGCGGTAAAGATATCATCATATTCCTATGAAAGATGAGGATATCCTGAAGAATACTTTTTTTGTCATCATGGTCATTATGAGTTCTTTGTAATGTCGTTCGGAATGACGAATTCTCCAGCAGTATTCATCAGATTGATGAACGCTGTTTTATGTGAGTAACTATACATGTTCATGGTGGTTTTCATTGACAAAATCATTGTGTGCTCCACATCATTGGATGAGAATTCAGATCATCTACACGCCGTTTTGGAAGTTCTTCATCAACATCAACTATTTGGGAAGTTGTCTAAGTGTCAGTTTTGGGTTCGAGAAGTCCGTTTCATGGAGCATGTTGAGCCCCAGCTGGGAGTAGCTATGGATCCATCGATGATAGAATCAGTTGTGTCTTGGGAATCCCCAAAGATAGTGTCAGTGGTGCGAAGTTTCCTTGGACTTGCAGGATACTACAAAAGTTTCACAGTCGATTTCTCTCGAATTGCGACTCATCTAACAGCTTTGACCAGGAAGGATCAGGCACTCATATGGACATTGTTACTAGTTTACCTCGATGTCATGGAGGAAATGATGTTATTTGGGTGGTGTTGGATCGTTTAACAGTATCATACCACTTTATAGAAATCAAGGAGTCATGATTAGTGGATGTTTTTTCAAGGCAGTATCTAGAGGAGGTGGTGAGACTTCATGGAGTACCAAGGACGATCATTTCCAATCGAGATCGCCATTTTAATCTATGGTACGAAGAGGTATCCGATATGATTTTTGTTCTAATCTATGCCTTATCAATGCTTTTCATCCTCTGACTAGAAATCAAACAGATCGAACCATCCAGACTCTTGAAGACATGTTATGATCTTTCGTCCTGGATTTTGGAGGTTCATGGATGAGGCGCTTACCCTATTTTCAGTTCGGTCATAACAACAGTTTTCACTCCACCATCAGTATGGCGCCATTTGAAGACTTGTATGACCGGCCTTTCCAATCGTCATTATTCTAGACTAGGGTCATAGAGTTACTAATTCTCGAACCATAACTAGTATACAATACAATAGAGATGGTTCAAGTGATTCATGAGAGGATGAAGACAGTGTTGGATCATACGAAATCATCTATCGATCAAAGTAATAGACCCTTAGAGTTTGATTTTGGGGATACCATGTTTCTAAAGGTGACTCCCCATCGTGGGAAGCAAAGGTTTGGATGTGGGAGTAAGATTTCATCCCAGTTTGTTGGGCCATTCGATGTGTTAGCTTGTGTTGGAGCTGTGGCGTATCGAGTAGCACTTCCCTCGCAGATGATCCAGATACACAATCTTTTTCATGTATCAAATATTCATCACTATCTTCATGATGACTCTCACATCATAGATTAGGGAGAGATTTATATTGATGATGATGCGACCTTTGAGGAGTGACCTGTGGAGATCCAAGACTGCAAGGAGAAGTTGTTGTGTTGTCATTCTATCCCCTTGGTTCATGTCTTGTGGCGAAAGAGTGGTATGGAGGAGAGTACATGGGAATGTGAGTCACAGATACATGATCAGTACCCAATGTTGTTTGATGTTTAACTATTTTCATGTTAGAATATCCCCTTTTTTATTATAGACCATTCATGTTTAAGAGATGGCTTTCTTTGGTTTCTTCTTATGGCATGCTCACTTTTGAGAGGTATCTCGATGGGTGGTTGATCAGACCTCTTCTATGTTTCCTTTTTGGTTGGTTTTGAATTCTCATGGATGAGAATGATTTGAGGGGTATCTGATGTAATGGTCTGGACCTCTCTGGTCTATTCCTTCGCAAATATCTGGTGTCTGAGTTGTTCTGGAAGGGTCATGGTGACTTATCCCCAACACTTTTCCAATTTTCCAGTTATGTGAATAATGTCATCTGTAACCATAGGTGAACAGTGAAATGGTAACCTTATGTGCATAGTGTCATCAGTAAACTTATGTGAACAGTGCAATAGTGAGGTTCCAACAATAGCATTTTTCCTTTGCCAAATTTTGAGTTCATGAATACTATTACTAGAACGGTGAGGTTCCAATAGTAGCATCTTTCCATTGCTAAATTTTGGGTTCATAAATAGTGTTTCTAGAATGGTGAGGTTCCAACAGTGTCCTTTTTCCATTTCCAAATTTTGAGTTGATGAACAGTGTTTCCAGAACTGTGAGGTTCCAAAAGTTACCTCTTTCCTTTGCCAAATTTTTAGTTCATGAAGAGTGTTTCCAGAATAGTGAGGTTCCAATGGTGACCTATTTCCTTTGCCAAATTTTGAGTTCATGAACAGTGTTTCCAAAACTGTGAGGTTCCAATGGTGACCTCTTTACATTTCCAAATTTTGAGTTCATGAAATTTTATTTCATAATGGTGAGGTTCCAATGGTGACCTCTTTCCTTTTCCAAATTTTGGGTTCATGAACAATGTTTCCATAACTGTGACGTTCCAATGGTGACCTCTTCCATTTCCCAAATTTTGAGTTCATGAACAGAGTTTCTAGAATGGAGACATTCCAAATGGTGAAGTTTCAACTGTTAGGTTCCAAAAGTGAGGCTCATGAAAAGTGTTTTGCCTTCTCATAATTTTGAGTTCATGAAAAATGTTTCCATCTTCCTACAGTTTCGCTCATTTAATGTTTCCTTTGACTTAAAATTAATTTAATCCCTCATTTTAAGAAATTTAAGGATGATTCAAATTCCGTAATTCCTATATTAATTTCCCTAAGGCTTGAGATGCTTTTACATGTTCAATACTCCCGGTTTAATGTGATCCACGTTTAATTAAAAATTTAATGTATCTTAAACTGGTGTTCCATTAAATCTTCTAAAGGGATGAGATGTATTCCTCCCTAGTTCTTCCTCCTTGTTCTCATGTGTGAGATGCTCGGACATTCCATCCCTTCCCATAGGATTTGTGTGATCAAACATTCCTCCATGGATTGGTTCCCCTCTATTTACATGAAACCAAGCAGTATCCATATATCGTCGATATAAGGTATGATCTATCATCATTCTTTTTGGTTATTCTCCTTATGTTTCTTATCACAATTTTATGGAATTTTACCCCCTTGTTCCTAATGGGGTTTTCATGGGTGTTGGCTGGTGTGGTGGTGTCTCCGCATCCTTGGGTCGATAATGTTGTCATGGGGGGAGGAGATTATAACATGTTGTGTGGCTCGTTCACGTATAATGAATGTCATGAATTGTTTGAGGTAGGGGATTAATTACTTCTTTTTTCTTTTATGTGAAGGTGTATAGTAACCATGTTTTATCCCACTAGATCACATTGAAATTGACATAATAAATTTTTGAACCGGTTAAATAAATTGATATCGATCATATGATATTACCTCTTGTTTTTCTAGACAGTGTGATAACAATGGTTTCTATGTTTAGATCTTCGTTCCTGATGGAAATTGGTAAATAACGTGAAGCCAAAATTAATTGATAATTCTTTTGTTAATGATAAAGAGGCATGTAAATGAATCTAGTTCTTCTTGTTAAATTTTTATGTTAATATAATTTGTGCAGTAATAATGTTTAATTATTTGTGATAGCCTACAATTTTGGTTTCCCAAAGTTGGAACCTACGAATAATAAATCGGTAAATCCAATATTGATTAATGAACTTGTTTATTGATAAAAGATAAATCCTTGTAGGGTTCTGAGTAACCCTCTTTCTTTTTAGGGGCGAAGAGCCCAATCAATATGATGTTTTTCCCTACTGATTATGTTGGGATGTGAGCCTGGATGGATGTTGTGATATGTGGGGGCAAGGGAGGCCTACTAATTGTGGCATTAGTTAATGACTAGAGTGGATAGAGGCATTAGTATATGCATGTGGGTTTCGGGGAGGTTACTTGGGATGATGAAATTAGTTGAATGAGAATTTTTGGATTCTTGCTCATTCTTATTGGTTGTTTATCTTCATTACATTCCCCACGTCTCAAGGTAGCTGGTCGTGCTTAACCTTCTTCTGAAAGGAGTGAAGACATTTGGGGTTTTCCACATTCATTCGATGTTTAGAATCTCAAGGATGGATGGGTCTATGTTCTTATATTAGGCAGAAACGACTCGATGGGTAGTTCATCCACTCACCATGTTGACCCCCCCCCCCCTTGTATTTAGTAGCGTAAAATGTTTTTCTAGAATGCCTAGGAATATGGGAAAGTAATGTTGTAACTAAATAATTGAATAAATACTGTTAACCCATGGGGTTGGAGCATGCTGGGATGCAATACTGAGGATAAAATTTAAAGGGACGGTGAACTTTGTGTGTGTTTCTAATGAAATATAATGTGGAAATTTTTAATAGTTATTTAATGTGTAATGAATTAATTAACAAAAAGTGAAACACATAAAAGGGAATTTACATAATGTAATAATTCTCTTTAAATTGTTGTGTTCTTATAGGATATCTAGTCTTAGAAGTGGAAGTCGGTACTCTGAGATGTTATCTACAGTTGAGTTTAAGACTAGGTTATTCCCATAGTGTGGTTGTGAGCTATAGTATATTTTTCACTTTTTGTGTTTCTATAAACTAATCCACCCCATCAGTAAGGGAAACTGACACCATGGGGATTCTAAGACCTGGGAGTGTTTTCCCTAACATTCTAATGGGAGGATGGATGGATGAATACCCCTTTGTCCCCACTATCTTCTCTTGGTAGTTACTTTTGCAGTTAGTGAAAACAGTTTGTTTTCGCCATATATGTGTGTAGAGGGATGTAATGGATTGTGGTTATTTACACACGTATATTCTAGAAATAGTTTCCTATAGAAAACTCTAGGTATAACTTTTATAGGTTGTGATAAATTGAGGAACTTTACTCAGTGTATTGGATGTAATGGATTGAGGTATAATACCCAACATAAGATACACGTTATGTGAGTTCTGGTGGATCCTGGAAACTACCTGATTACTTTTCTTATATGGACGTGGTGGTTTTGTTGCACGAGGTGCATGTTATGTTGCTTTACCCAGGTGTCTACGTGAAATCCTTTATTGAGAGCGATTCTTATGATGTGGGACGTTGGGGAAAAGTGGAAAACCAGAGGGGATGTAGTAATAGGGTACCCTTGATATTCATTATTATATTATATACTCTTTCATGCATTACATGGTGAGAGTATCCTTGGTGAGGTTGGGATCTTAGTGTAATTTTTTATGTGATGAGTTATTTTCACTTGTTGTTCACTGTACTTTAGCATGATTTCTTTACTTTTTTACTAGTGGATTTGGGGAGGATCCTACAAATAATACTGTTATACTCACCACATTTATATATGAACAGTTTTTCAGGTCCCTTAGACCAGGTTGGAGATCATGTTGTTTTCTACTAGCTTGGGGTTTGAGGAGATGTTCAGGCTTGTGGTTTCTATTGTCCTTACTTTCCTTTGGTACTTGTAGTTTTCTGCTTTTAGTTGTAGTGGTTTTCATGATAGTACATCTGTGTACTTGGGGTTTCATTAATTATTCATTCTGAGTTGGAGTTGGTTGTTTTCTGTCTTATCTCTCTCTTTCACATGTGTTCTCGTAAAGGGTAATACCTCCCATCTATGAGTTTACTATACACTCAGTGCTAGTCACCAACCCGAGGCCTACTAGAGGTGGGACTTGGGGGGTCATTATCTCCATTCTCACATTGCCAACCCAGGAGTGGTACACCTTGTGGGGAGGGGGTCATGAAATTTAGTTTTAAATCACCAATTGTCTAAGAATGAAGTAAATTCAAGGATTATAATATTTTCATATCAATAATAAGAGTTTAATTTAGAAATAACATATAATAAGGGTGTACAGTATTACATTATTGACCAACATTCTAGATTTAATTATTTATAGTAATATCAATCAAATAATATCAAAGGAGAGTTTCTTCCAGACCAACTGTTTGATGTTATCACTGAAATATAATCATGGTACTCTAAAATATCTATTGAAGTTTTTACTATAAATATTACATCAGTGATGAATTGAAATAAAAAGGTGATATGTTGAGAAAAAGGTGACATTTTACTTGTGTGTTGAAACATTTTTGTGTATTATACTGGTTAATTGCATAATAATAAGATGAGTTCCATAATATGAGGTATTATATATATATAAAAATTCAAACATTTTATTATGGGTGAAAATATTGAAATTTATGACAATAATAAAAAAGGAATTCAGAGGGTTTTTTACAAGCTATTTTTATTAAGAATACTATATAATTTGTCCCAAATTATGATAAATAGTAGATAGTAGGAATTTTTAGAATAAAATAACAAACCCATAGTCATGGATTCTAGAATAAATTTTTTTCTGACTATACATCATGCCGTCCATTCTAAAATCACATGGCAATGAATAAATGATATTAGATGTTGACAATGTAACAATATTTTCAGAAGACATTACATTTTAATAAAAAAATTAATCTTTTTTTTATAGTTTATAAGAAAATTTCTATTCTACAGGTATTAAATTCCATGGGAAATAATTAGTGATAATGGTGTACAACATAACAATCATCAATTTAGAACACTGATGTGCATGCATGGTCATAATAACATGATTGGTATAATCAACAATTCAAATATAATTAGATATGTAAAACTATAAATCATGTATCTAGATTGGATTATAAAGAAAAAATGGTAATCCCATAAAATACTAGATCTAAACATTTGTTGAATAACTTTGTGAATATATAAATATATCTCAAAAACCCATTAGTTTGTCAATTTATAAACTAGAATATGAAAGATAATTTCATATGTTTATTGAAAATGAGAATAAAGCCTTTTTAGTTACAAAGGTGGTAAATTTGGATTACACGAGTATTGTTAAGAAGATATGGATTGATTTGAATGAAGTATGGTAAATCAGAAGGGATCATAAGAAATGTTTTGGAATTTAAAATATATATATAATCCATTTTAGTATAATTTTTTTCAATAGAAGGAACTCAAAAAAGGAAAAATAGTCCTTTAATTCAATTAAAGGAAATTGTTTTTTATAAGGTATATGGATTCTATCTGTAAAAGACAATTTAATATTATTTTAGAGAAACAGAATGGCGTATTAAAGTTATCTTGAGAAGGAAGAGTTACATTCACTATAAATGGATAGAGATTTATGTTAACATTTAAGGGGACAAGATAATAAAATACAATACCATATGAATTTCATTTGGAAAATATGAATAGTTTAGGCTATTTAATAAAAAACAATCATTCTTTTGGAGGTATCCTAAGAAAAAGAATTTTATTTTTAGTTACATTAATTTTTTTAATCATCAATTCACCCCAATAATTGTGTTTTTGTAATTTTAAATATAGAACATTAGAAGAATAATTGTTAATGATAATGAAATGAATGAAACACACACATACAGAAAAAATTAAATAAGAAACGAAGTATTACAATTCTCTTCCTTTTGATTGAAGATTATTGCTATATCATTTTGTTAAATACTTGTATCTATTAAAATTAATTAGAATGAAAAAAACCATGTCTGTGGGAGAGATTGAATTTTGTTGGTCTATAAAAATTGAGTAAACAGATGGGAATTATATCTAGTAACTCCAAAAGATAGATAAACTTTTTAATATTGATCATGTAGATTAAGAAAATAGTTCATAAAGTCTAATTGGAAGGGATTATTGAGGAACATATGATGATATAAATATATTTCCATTATGAGTGTGGATTTTACTAAATTAAAATCTGTAATGAAGTAACAACTCATGGAGGATACTAAAATAATGATCTAATCAGTACATTAAACTGAATTAAAATGAGTTTTTGGGAACTATATTTATTTTTATATGATTACTAGGAACTATGTTAATGTGTTTTTGTGTGTGAAAAAGAACGTCCATAAATAAAATTAATAATTCAATATGAAATCTAGCTACCCAAACATATTTATATGCACTAACTATTTCAATTAGTCCCATGGGATTCCTAATATTATATTTTTAGTTATATATATTCCAATATCACTAAAAAAGATTACTGAAAAATAAATTTCTGAAAAATAATAAAAACTATGTGTGTTCCAATTTTTCATGGTATATATAAAATGTTGGAAACACTGAACAAAAATTTAGAAGAAAATATTCACTTATGTGTTTATTATAGAAGTTGGATCAAGGAGGATTGATTACAAAAAATAAATGAGGAATTTTATATACAATGTCATAGAAGGGTATTCAATTTATAATCATGATCTATCTAATTCTAATTTCCTAAAACATTAATGAATCATGGATCAATATTTAATGGTGTTTTTATCATTTGGAAATTTTTTGAGATTAATTACATAAGTAAAAATAATCCCTTAAATATAGTGGAATGGGAATTGAAAAAAACAAAAAATTATTATTATTATTTATCATTATTTTTTATTTTTCTATACTTTTTTGTTGTTTTAATACTTTTAGATTACTATTAGTTGAATTTGGAATGAGAATGTAATATGAAGTATTCAGGAATTTTTTTGATTAATTAGAGCAATAATTTGAAATTGGAATTAATTCACTGATGATATATTATGGTTTAAAACAAGGAAGAGGTGTTGTAGAATATTTAATTGAATCCATAGTAGAATTATAAGAAAACTCAATATGATGTATAATTATTTTTTTGGGTAACATAATATAATTAAACCTCAATTATCTATCCATTGAAAATCTAGAGGCATATTTGGAAATTGACATTTCTTTGAATCAAATAATGAGGAAATTTCCCAAGCCAATCATAACATGTATTATCCCAAGAAAATACTATAAATCCAATATAGTCACACATTCGGTCTGGAGAGTAAAATTTCACTAAAATCGAGTCTCACATTACTTACCATAGGATAACGTTAGTTCATAAAAGGAGAACGTGTCAACTTTTTGGTAAATCATCATCCTCAATTATGTTTGGTCGAAACACTTGTTCATATAATGGAATCAATGCAATATTCACTATAACCTATGATAATAATTTTATCTCAATTATGTCCTCATATGAAATTTGTGATAGCAATCTCATATAATCATAGCAGAAAATAAGACAATTTATGTTTTATAATTTTATGATTCCAGAACATAAGGTTAAATTACCCATACAAGTACTTTTGAGTTGAATCAAAAAGATATTATAACAGTATCATGTTTTACATTAGTCCATGAGACAATATTTGTATTACAATATATTATAATCCACCAAGTAAAAATACCCACCATCAAAATTGTAACATGAGTATACAAAACAAGAGATAGTGTCCCTGAACTAAAGAAATCTATTTTCCAACACGATATATGGGATCACCAATTGATGCTTAGGTATTAAATTTATAAAAATAAGGTATTATAACTAATTCCCTACAAAATATTTCAAGAAATGTTCATATTTTTTATGAACACATGAGAATGTTTTTGAATGATTAATATAATATGAATTAAAATATATCATGTAATAAGATATACTAACCAATCAGGGAGCTATGGGGATTACATGCATGGTTGTTTTAGAATAAATAAATCCTCATACATTCAATTTTTTCTAAATCAATTATTTCAATAAAATTCACTATTAATTAATATATATATTATAGAGAGAGAATGCAGTCCTTTTAGTAAAGGGAAATATAACCTAGTTTATTAAACAAGAAATTATTATCTATGTAACAACATAAAAAACATAACTTCTTATGTGGATCAACCACATAAATGAATAAGTTCAAAAAAAGATATAATTAAAATAGGAAGATGATAGAAATTTTCAGTTCTATAGTTTGGAAACCCACCTTTGGGATTGGTGCTACATCCAAGGATCATCATAAATAATAATTTTCTATCTCTTTTTAGTTTTTTTTATAATGGGAAAGTGTAGATAAAATAATAGAAGGGTTTTGGTCATAGGTAATATCCAAAAATCATTTTAATGGATTGCATTTGTGTAGACATGTCTTTACCCTCTATAATATTCTAATTGGTTATAGCGACCATCTGGGCCCCTCAACCATTTATGGGGGGAGGATTCCGCAAATTTTTTCTCTTTAATCCCTAGTCATATGATTCGATTGTAGATATCCATATATAATGACTTCCCCATAAGAGTATGAAAGGGTGTATTCCCTTATTGACTTCTCCTTTCAGGCTTATTTGGGATGGTAACACCCCCTTTGTTGGAGCGACATATAGGTTCATTAATGAAACACAGGATTTGAAAATCCTAGTAGTAATGGGACTACTTGATCAATGACACATCCTAATATATTTTGGAGGATAGGATGACCTGGGATGTACCTTTTCAAGTATCATTGCTCCTTTTATTCTTACTAATTATACATTCTATGGGTTTCATTCAATTTCCATGTGGACCATGAATACTCTTCCCCGTATATTTGGGAATGGATCTCTAGATTACCCCACCCACTTAAAAATCCATCCATTCTGATGATGATTGGTCATTTTATAGGTGTTTCTTTTATACAGACAAAAGGAAAAATAATTAATCCCACTTTAGATCCCCTAATATTTTTGTCAAGGTATATGTTTTGAAGACCTCTATAATTTAATTTTAGATTTAAATAAAATATTGGAAACATTTTAGGAAACCTGTTTTATATAATTCATTGATGGATTAATATCTATATTTAATTTTTTTTGGTAATCTCGTGTAGAAATTTCATTGCGGTAAGACTAAGGATATGGCTAGAGGTAGAAAAAAACATTCATTTATGGTCAATGGAAATGAATTCCATTTTATATTTTGAGATTCTTACATAGTTTAGGAATGATATTTGATTAAATAGATCCCTTGTATGGATGGTGATGTTGATAAATATATAGTATCTAGTATTTTATTTGACTCTAAACTGGTGGTGAAGAATGACTTTCAATATGGAGACTCAATGAAAGAGCCTAGAAATTTTCTAGATAATATTGAATATGCATGTTTTGTGAAAGTTATTATTAGTATCCCAACCCTACAGTCACTTATATTTTAGTTTCCTTATTTTCCTCTAGTGAATGGATTGGTGATACAGGTTAAGTAGTGTGGTGTCATATTGTATTCCTTGTAGTCTGAATAACTAAATTTATCATATTCATTGAAAGGAAGGTTGTTGATTAAATTTTATCTAAGAAGGATCCTTCCATGATTGAAACTCCTAAAAAAATTCTACTATTGTTGGGATCCAATCTCATAATTGATGATAAAGAGTGGAAATTGTGTGATCGAGGACAAATGAATCATTTGAGGATGAAAAGTCAATAAAAACTATGAATCTAAATATATGTGGGGAGATTTCACTAAAAAAATACATTGATGACTTCATAAACATATATTTAGGCTCACCTGCTTCATTAGTTAATATGGAAGAACACCATGTATTATATTTTTTTCAAGATGGAAGGATAAAAGGGAAGAAATTTATGATAGAAATAGAAGGTTATACAATGATTCAGGGAATTAAGACCAAACAAAATAAAGGCTAATCCAATATTTCTAAACCAATGGAGACTATTTCGACATGAAAAACAATGGGCTTCATGGAACTTTGACATAAAAATAAAAATCCTCAATGTAAGGATAATCAGTGACTAAATAATTAGAATCAGGTACTGATGGATGTTTTTTTATAATAAAGGAGAGTAATTACAACTTTAAAATGGAATCCAAGATCCTTTATAACCTAGAGTGACAGAGAAGACGGAGAAAGATTCAGAACCCCCTTACATCAATGATGAATATCTCGCCTAATTTCACTAAGATGTGAGGCCAAAAATTAAATTGATTGAGTCTATGGTCTCATTATATGTGAATAACCATTATTTTTAGGATAAACATGAAGGTAAAATGATAGTGTGGATCCTCAATTAGTTTAAGTTCAATGGGAAAAAGGTGACCCCTAAAACATCCCAAAACAATGGATATAAACTATAATTGTATTAGAAAATATTCATAAGGAATGTTCTTAAAATTGTACATTGGGAAGGTATTTGAGGATCATTCTAAATTTAACACGTAGATATTTTCATGGGGGAAAATGAAAATCTACTTAACTAGTTTGAGTTATAACATTTTTGAATTTAAAGGAACTATAATATGTCTCACATTCCCATGATTTTTTTTGAATGTGCTGGAATTCATATAATCCAATATATAATACTCACTAAAGTTCAATCTAAACAATTATATTAGGGAATAATCTTGGAATTAGATTGTGGGTTCAATTTTATTCAACTAACATGTGTCTTATAATATTATTTTTATCTCATAGATGTTCTGGTTTTATTAGGGTTGTTTTTTCAGTGTTACCATTTAACACTCAAATGTAACTTATAAAAAATTAAATGAAAATTATAATTTCATGGATGGATTGGATTCGGTGATATGTAATTGTATTTTACTGTTAATTATTTATGTATGTATCCTCTTATTATATTTGTATTATTAAATCAAGGAAACTTAAATTTTATCACCCTATGATTGACTTTATATTTTTAGATGATGGATCAATAGTGGAATCCCAACATGTTCAATTAAAAAAGTTGTAATATCTCTAAAGACCAAAGACATCCAAAGTCATTATGGAACATTTGAGTCAAAATATATTCATTAAATACTCTTAGTTAAAGGAAAAAAGGAAACCCTTCCGGGAAAATTAGTATCTCTGTAGATCTAAAGATTTCATCGAGATATTACATGGAAGACTGTGTTATTTTTATACTTCAGCATAGAAGAGTTTAATCCAAAACTATATGAAATATAGAAACTAATCCCAATAAACCCACTATTTATAAATAAATATAATAAATTTAATTCTATTAATCTTATTCTATACTACTTTAACTCTGAGGAATAGCAATGTAGTTATTGAGAATGCTATAAAACTCTAAAATGTATTCTTCATACCACTTGTACCACCAATACAATTCTAACAACACACACTAACC
Organism: Viscum album; assembly: GCA_963277665.1. Classification (NCBI taxonomy): domain Eukaryota; kingdom Viridiplantae; phylum Streptophyta; class Magnoliopsida; order Santalales; family Viscaceae; genus Viscum; species Viscum album. The sequence continues at coordinate 1,134,346,247 of OY728155.1, read as the reverse complement.
TTACATATCTTCTTTTCTCATTATTGAATAATGTAAAATAAAATTTTAAAATTACTAAGTCTTCACCAGTGTAAAAAATATAGGAAATTATTATTTAACCAAGATGATCTATGAGCCAGGAAAATACAATCTCAAAATTTATTAATAAAAAAGAACAAGAAAAGTCAGGTGTTACATGAGATTTTACCAAGTCTGAAGTAAACCACTCCATCCAAGTCATTGATAATAACTGATGCAAAGTAGATATGAGATCAGAATAAACATTTTGTGCCTGGTTCCATAATTTCACTCTTGGAAAGGGCGTCTGCCACCTGATTTTCCTCTCTATAGACATATAAAATACACAGATTGAGTTGAGTGGAATTATTGTGACAATCAATCCAGTGAGGAATAATTTCTCATGGAATATTCTATGTACATGTCTTTAGATTCGCAACCATATATTTAGAGTTCAATTAAACCAATAGGTTTTACCATTGATAGTGGATCACATGCTTGAAGGTAATCATCATCTCCGGCAATTCAGAATTACAAAAATAATTGACCCCAAGGTAATGGTAGAAGGAGCCTTTCATAAATAACCAGTTGGTTCTGAAGATACCTCCACCACCCAAGGGTTCTGAAATTCCGGAAGTCGCGCTATCTACATGGAATTTAACCCAAGAGACAATTGGTGGGTTCCAACTCAAAGGTTTTAGCACCATGGGATGCTTGGATAGACATGTAACTCCTAACAACCAAATTATATTCAGATCACATACAATTTTATTCATGGCCCCCATTTTCACCTTAGCAGCATCATCCACCTCTCTGTTTTGTTCAATAATTCCATCATGAGTTTTTGGTGTGTTACCCAGGAATGTGCATTAATTTCTAGACTTATAGATTGAGGTGATCAATGATTCCATCAATATAAGCAGGAGCTGGTACACATGCACACTCTGTTCAGTTTGAGAAAAAAAATCTAGATGGTTTGTGAGATATATGTTACGTCTAAGATTCATTCTGATAATCCAAGCATCATAGTACCAAAACATATGTTCATATTCATAGACAATGAATAGGTGCTGCATATGCTCTTCTCCTTTGAGGAAAATAATCCAGGATGAGAATATGTGTTATTTGGGTTTTTCAATTTATAATGTATTGGAAATCTATTTTTCTAGATTTATTATAATAGAATGTACCTTGAGGGATGAATAAAATCTACCATAAATATGGAAAACCATGTAGGTTCCATGTTGTTTATTTCACTCTATATTTGATATTAATCCTTAACATTAAATCATCCAATGGTACTTGCTGTCCAAACAAGCGTGTCAACATCAATCAAGTTATAATGATGAATTTCACATTTCACCGGTACATGGATAAAATCATGAACACTATGTGTTAACATGACCTCACTGATAGTCATCTATAATCATTTAGTAGGAATAATCAAATGATACCTTATCATACTATCCATCCAGAGGGTGTTCCAGCAATTCATATCTGATTACATGGAGTCTATCCATGTTATATTTTTCATAATCTCATTAAAAGAGTTTATAGTTGAGGGGGACACTAAATACCCAGGAAATTAGTTATAATCATCAAGAAGCCTCCTCTTGAACCTGCTATCTAAGAAGCTACAGGAGGGTTCATTTGTGAAAAACATATTCCATGTGTATTTGTTGTCAAGATAATCATTGAAAATTATCAAATCATTAATGCTAAGGCTTCCCATTATGCTTGGTTTAATACGTTCCTTCAATGATACCATAACCATCTTCCATTCCAGAGCTGAACATGTCCAAATAATGTTTTGGATCCTACCTTACAACTCCTTGAGGAGTCCTCTTGTCCATTTTTATAATGAGAATGAGTAGGATAATTTTGAGGTAATGATTGTGTTCACAATTTACACCCTCCCATCATGAGAAATTTATTTCCTTTTCAATATTTCAAGCTAGTTTACAATTAAAGAGATTATTCCTCTATGAAATTGGATTTTGAATCTTCCCCAAAAAACATGGACATTAAGTTAGCTAAAGGGTGGAGACCCTTTCCCCACTCCAATCCTACATGAATTTTTTTTATTTCTTCCCATAATGATCCCATCACATAAAAATATACAGGTTTTTTTCCATGAAATTTATTTCCCTGCCACTTCTTCATTATGATAGAGAATAGAATGAATGGAAGAAATGGTCCTCTTAGAGGCCTGAACATAGTGGACAATGTAATTTGTGTAAAGGAGACATGATATAGGTAGTTCAACTAAAATATCACTAACATTCTTATCTATGTAAACCTGGGTATGATCCTTAATTCATTTACACAGATAATATTCTGCAATAGAATATAGGAGGACCGAGAGTGGATCGCCATGATGAACTCCCCTTTTTCACTAAATAAATCTATTGGGAGACCAATTGATAAGAATGGATAGCCTTGATGATGAAAGGATGGATTTTATAATTCATATAATGGCATATGAGAATAAATATTTCTTATTTACATTATGTAGAAAGTTACATTTACAAGTATTAGTGGACATTGAAATATCATTCTTCATAGAGAAGATCCCCTCATCCGCTTTCCTCCTCATTATGTTCACACAATTTGAAGATGTAAATAAAAAATTATGTATGCATCGACTAGGAAAAAATCTATATTGATATGAGTTGATGTTTACTGAGATGATTATTCCAATCATAATCATGATGATTTAATTGATAAAATTGGGGACAATGTTCCTAAGGGAAACTAGGAAAAAATATTTGATATCCAATGTGGTCCTTTTCTTATGGATTAATGAAATGACATTTGAATTCATTCCATGTGGAATGTTTTAATGGGTGAATAATTCCCTCAATGAATTAACCATGTCATATTTTAGGATGTCACAATAAAAAATAAAGAATTTATTTGAGAAACCATTATGCTCAAAATCACCTTAAATGTTGAGGGAATATAAAGCCTTCCTAATAACTTCTTTGTATTGTGGTAAGACAGGGATGCTATTATATTTCTGAATATTGCATGTTATAGTATTACCAACCATAATCAAAGTTCAATTATCCCTATCATATATTTTTTTCACACAAAATAAATCATTGATGGCTTTTCAGCTGTCATTCTACGAGGTATAGAGATCCCCATTAATGCTGATGCCATTGTTCCCCAATTTTGATCTACTCTATCTGTGAAATCTATGAAATGAGCTTGAGTATATATTCCCTTCCTTCAATGGTTCCACATTTATTTTATTCCATTCAATTCTATCCTTAATTGTAAGAACCCAATCCACCTTTTTCTGATCATGAAGCTTCACCCTATATAGAGTGTCTTGTCTCTGATTTTCTGATTGGACCCCAACAAGATGTTGTAAAAAATCATAAATATCAGCATATAGATTTTAGAAGTAGCTTTTCCTCTATTCCCATATCATATTATTAGTATACTTGAGCTTTTCCACAAGACTCTGGAGTGGACATCCCACTTGTAAAATATTCCAATTTTATAATATGGTTTCCCTGCATCCAAGAGTTTCAACCCATCCATTTTTAAAGTGAAAATGTGGGGGCAAAATTCACTTTATTTAGAATACGTCTGCAATGATAGGGTTAGGGTCATAATGGTATCTGAGAATCATGTAATCCAAAAAACCATCAAGAGCACTTCTATCATCCAAATTAACAAAGTACCTATCAATTTTGCCTGCTTTCCTTCCATTGGAGATTAATCGACTCTAAGTAAAATCAACCCCTGCAATTGGGGCGTCAACAATATTATATTGATCAAATCAAGAAGAAAAATCAAGCGCAACCGCATTGTTAATGTTGTATCCATGTATTTCATTACGTTTCAAAAAAGTATTAAAGTCACCCATAATAATCCATTTTGAGCTTCATTTATCGAAATTTCCTTCGTATCATTCCACAGATATCTTCTACCAATATACAGTGTCAAGTCATAAACATATGAAACCTGGACATCGTTTCCCAAGCTACTGATGGAGACTACTACAAATTACACTATCCTATCACATGTGATCACTTTGACACTTTCATGGATTGAATCCAAAGGTGGTTAACAATGTAGTTGTGAAGATACTGTGAGACAAAAATGTATCCCATATATTTCTATTTAATGTTCTACCAATTCTCGATTAACACGTTAGGTTCAACAATTCAATTGTGATTTGGTTCTATTTCCATTGTAAATTGCCTAAGTATTTCATCTATATGGGTATTCTCTAACCCTTGGTAATTATAATTAGATATCTTCCACATTTGAGGGCTATTCCCCTTGTCTGAGGTCGTTCATCATGGTTTGTCTTAGAAGGGAATATCCCATTTATCATTCCTCATTTATTCCTCCCCTTGTGGTAATTCCCATCCTTGGGCCCTCATTTCCCCCTAAAAGATTATAATCATCATTATTTTTTTCATTTCCATTAGGTTTCATAGGGTAATTGTCTTCATCCAAATCATCACTCAGAAAGCTTCCACTAAGTAGAGTGAATGTGTTGTCGGATAACATGGGTTTTGGTGACCTACCTTCTATAGAGGCTCTTCTGGTAGTTTTGGAGGGGGAACCTCCCGAAAAGATTCCATTATTTTGGAAGTTTCATCGCAATAAGATGAATTCATGTTGATATTTACTAGTTTCCCTTCTAATGAGGGGAATCCATCACTTCCTGGAAAATCTATTCTAGCATGTTGTGTCACCTTATGTGACACATGATCATCCAGGGATTTGAGAACGCCATTCTAGAAACCCACTGTATGGACAAGGGTATAGTTCCTATTAGAACCATCCATGGTTATTCTTATATATCATGGGTGAACCTCCTTCCCAATTCTAGATGATTCTTATTTATGTGCGAGATTTCCAGGGGCTTATGTATGTGAAACTTTCACATTCTTGTCTACAGATCCCTACTCAAGAACCTCCCCACGACGCACATGTACGGTATCCATCTCAAACCCTTATTGTGTCTTAACTGGCCTAACATGTAGGGTCCCTATGTTACCATTAGCAACAATATTATGCCACTTCGGAGAGTTATGTGTCCCTATGTCATGATGAGTTCCATCATTAACCATTATACCTTCATTCATTCCATTGGGTTGTCCATCTATATGAGTAAAACTTGTTGGACCATTTTCACAGTCAAGTGAAGTGATCCTAGCCATGACCTTAGGATATATCTATACCTTGACTATATCATTTGTGTTCCGACAAGTGGTCACATATGTATGAGGGTCCTCACAAACACCATCCATAAAATTCTCCACATTCACTTTTTCCCCTTTCGCCACAATAGTGGAGAAATAGGTGTGTAATGTTATAAAGTAAGGGGTATGACATCCTATTTCACTTTCTTCCTTCTACATCAAGCATCATAATTCCCCTTTATGTGGTAGATTTTACAATCCCTATGTCCCAAACATTCGGATAGAGTGTGCACAAAAAAACGTTAACTTTGCACAAAATTTGGGTTTCCTTTCATACGGAATTAATAAGTTGAGTCTATCATCCTTTCTAGTCAATACTAATTACTCCACAAGAGTGTTTTACATATATAATTCTATATATATCCTTGAAAAATTCCCATATTTGGGGTTTTCGGTCTGTCGATTGATCCGAATTAGGTTCCCCACAGCATAGGCTATATCCCATAGAATCCAAAGATGTTAATAGATCCATCTCAATTTAAAATTAGTATTCTGACTTGATTGTTGGTGTTCCTTACCATGATTGGGTCTATGTTCCTATCCAATTCATGAATGCTAAGTAATATAGGTATCAAGGAGATCAAGACAAAGCTCCAGGATCTTTTCTTTAACTCATCTGAATGAAACACCATATGATAGTACCTGCAACACATTTCTATTATCTTACCATCACTGAATCCCCATATCCCAGTAATCATTCATTTGATTTTAATGAATTTACAAATCCTTTCACCCATTTTAAACTAAGACCCATGTAATGTTGGAGTATCGAATGATATGTGCATGCTTCTCCATGAATTCTTGAATTTTTTTACATGTAGAATTATCCATTATTTAAAATACTTGCTAGAGAAGGTAGAAAAAAGTCTAAAAAAGAGGAATTTATAGAAGATTTGACCACATTCACAAAAAATTTTCCCATACCAGCTACCTTTTTAATAGCCATGTTTTCTATAGTAATATTATTTGAAGCAAGGTAGAATGGATCTTTCTGAAAAACATGACCGATGGTGATGAAATCTCTTGTTCCTTGATATGATTCGACATTTTGCGGACATATTAGGTATAGGTGTTCAAAATCTCCCTAGTCTTCCTATCATCCTCCATTTCTAAAGAAGTTTTTATCTAGGAAATTATTATTTGAGGTGTTGCAAAATCATTTTCACTTTCCAGGGGGTTTTTTAGTTTTATTATATTGTATGAACTCATGTGGATACCTATACCATCCAAAATACTACTATGCCTCACCAAGGATCCCCCAAAAAAACATATATAATATATTTATAAATTTTTTTTATTTTTCTATCAATAAATATCTTATTTTATATATTCCATTTCTATAATATTAATAAATATTTTTTATCAGGATGATTATTATTGTATTTAATATTAATTCCATAATTTCCTTAGAGTATATGTCACATATAAAGGTTATATTTGTTCACCATTATAATGAGAAATAATAATTTATTTAAAAATATCTTAATAATATGTCATATATTCTAGATAACATCTACCTCATGGGATAAAATAAATTATTATCAGATTCTAGAGTATCATTAGACATAGGGAATTATTCTCCCAATGTTCTCCCATGTTAATATTCTATAAAGAAGTGTACAAGAACATACCAGCTAATTAAAAGTCCAAATTTAATATGTTTCATTGAATACACCAATTTTTAAACATTTTTATCAGTATTTGGGGTTGATATTATTATTAACATCTATCATGGATTGTATACTTTGATATAGGGATTAAAATTGAAAAAGAATATTCTCAACTTGAGGTAGCATATATTTAGTTCATCATAAGTGATATGAAATTATTTTAATTCATCAATAAATGATTTTTCCTTTTAATAGTTAATGGAATAAGGTATCTCTGTCCCATTTATTGAAATGGAAGTGTTTTATTAGATCCACCTTCATCGTAGTTGATCATCGAGTTCATTTCCTAATGTTAATGAAAGATAAATCCAGCATATGGATGATAGAGCATGTATGAAACTTTTTTATGAGATATTGAGACAAGGAGATTATAATAAATTTTATCATTCATACGAATTTTATGGTTGTTCAGATAATAAATTTTTTATGGGTTCTTTAATGTGTTTCTAGATTCTAATCTTAAACATTAGGTATGTTCACCAAATAACACTATGAATGTAGTCTAGAGGTTCATGCCATATGTTTATATGTAACCTCATTCAATTCTATTGAATTTAGTATTTTGAATAATTATTATTCTTGTTTAGTTATTCACATGAATTTAATATATATATATATAATTTCAGAATATCTATGTTTTAATTTGTCTATTTTTTATGAATATTAGATCTTTCTCAAAAGTGAAAGACCCTTTATTTGAAAAAAAAGAGTCTTTATTACATCATTCTAAAGACATGAAATTTAGACTTATCCATATGAATACTAGAAAAAATATCATTACAAATATTATTAGACCATCCCAACTCATTTCCATCAGCACCCTTATTTGAAATACCATACACAAGTGAGATGGTCTCTATAAACATTAGTAATGATATAATAAATGGATGAAACATATTCGAAGATAAAAATCCATTGACAAGTTAACTTCCAAAAAAGATGCACAGATTCTACTAAATTGGCTCGAACAATGATTTAAGATTCGATTTAATGATAAATATTGTTCCAACCAAGGCCTCTAGAGTGCTTAGTTGCAAAGATAACACCCAACATTTCATCTGCAAGAGAACAATGAATCAAAAGCCATAATGACAACCTAAAGCATCACCATGTTGATCTCAAAAGGTAGAACCAAATCCATAGGACCAATATTACCCCCTAAAGAGCCTATAGTGTTGATTTTAATCCATCCATAAAAATGTGATTTCCAAATAACATCCAAAGTACCACAACGATGATGGAAGTTACTATAAATTCCAAGTTGTCGAAAGACCAAAAGGCCATGAACTAAATTATGAAAAAACCCCTTTAAGGGAATTCACTTCTCCAATAACAACTAAAATTTAGTTCAAAGCATCATTGTTCCCATACATAGCTTGATAAATAATCTATTTATTGATATCATGCCAAATAATTAAAATCAGATCTTCTACAGCTAATTGGATGAGATTTAGATGCTCAAGGGAAATGGAAAAACTTGACCAACCATTGATAAATTTTTGTATAGAATAAATCTATGGAATTTGAATCTTAATGAAATAAAATAGTACACACCATATTTATAAAGACATATAAAATATCATAGATGGGCAATGTCTCCCATATGGTGGTGACATATGGTGCATGATGAACAAAGAGAAATTCCACAACCTAAAAAATTGGCATTTACAATTTCACATGGGACTGACACCAAATTAGGATAGAACATGAAGGTCGAATGAAATTCCTATTCAATTTTATAGGACACTGCATATCTGAGATATATTGAGAAATATAAGAGTAAAATTGCTTGGATTTAATAACACTGCACGTTTTGAGTTCCCTTTCCCAAAAAACCGTTCCTGTGAGAATTATTAGATGTCCTAAAAAGATCATATATTCATAGGAATGGTATCCATGTTGTTAAGATTATCAGAAATCATGATAGAAAAATATTTATTAAGATCATCAACAAAGAGGGAGTTCATAAATGGGGTTCTAGTCCAATTCTCAGTCCAAATGTTTTGTGATGAGTCTTTAGATACAAACCATCTTAGTAAAAATCAATAAAAGAAAAGATAGGCATAAATGTTGGTGATACTGAATATTTCATATAAAGAATTTTCCCATTTTTTGAGTTTGATCAGAAATATTTCATGAATAAAATCAAGGGACTCTGACTCACCATTAATAATTATCCACAGAAAATGACTTTTCAATGACTGATTAAAAATTGTCGATTTTTAATACACAAACCTCTAGAATCATATGGAATCCAACAAAGAGTCCAAGCAATAGAAGATAACTTCCTTTCCAAAATACTACCACTATAAATAAAATTATTGATGGAGATGCTAAAATTATTGATAATTTTAATTTGATTGTTATAAACATAAAAGAGTACACAAACTTGGATGTAATTAAATATTTTACCAAACAAATATCACCAACCATGGAGAGAGATTTAACCATTAATGAAGCAAGATTCCTTTTAATGTTATTGAAAATTACAACAAAATAACATGCTTTTGGTATTCCCCACAAAATAGGGATTTCAAGGTGGATTAAATGATAACCCCTTCCTCATTCCAATATATCAAACAATTTCAATTATACTGACATCAAAAACCCCATGCCAATGTAAATATTGTATTTTATACAACTAATAACTTGTCTAGATACCACTTTATAATGGAAATTGTCTTTCTTAACCTTTATGATAGTTTCCTTATCCCCTTGTGTAAAAAAGATAATATCATATGAATAACAGATATGAGAAGAAGCAGAAAGACCCATAATAGCAATGATGGATTTAAATTTCCCATTCCCAGCCATAATGGAATGTAGCCAGCAAATATAGTCCTCAATAATGGAAAAAATGATAGAAGATATAGGATCACCTTGTCTGAAACCTATGGGGAAAACAAAATTAACTTCATAGGAACCATTAAAAATAATAGAAATACTAGTAGGGCGCGAAATGGGTTTATCCCAATTGATTAAAACACAATCAAATCCAAAATAAAAAAGGATCTTGCAGATGAAACACAAATCCATGGTATCAAAATATTTCTTAATATCATGTTTGAGAGTAATTTATCCCCCTTTTAGGGGCTTCATAAGAATATTAAGACATCCATAGAAATTAATAATGAAATCATAAGTGGTCCCACCCTAGATGAAACTAAACTGATTTGAAGAAACCATTTTATTTGAGACTAATGCCAACATGTTTCCAATAATACGTCTAATAATTATATAAATTTTTTTGACCATATAAACAATCCTAAAGATATGAATTTCGTTGGAATTTTTCACATTAGGAATATGGTTGAGAAATTGAGAATTCAAACCACAATAAAGGGATCCATCTTTAAAGAAATGAAGAAAACCCTTCTAATATCCCCCCTGAATAATATCCTAAAAATATGGAAAGAAAATGTTACCGAAGCCATCTAGAGTGGGGAATATTTTTGAATTATAACCAAAACCACATTTTTATTATCTGATTCCAAGGGTAAATATGTGAGCCCCAAATTATCCTCTAGATTAATAATATTTTTGATGATACCATCCATAAGCTCCGAGATGTTAGAGGATCCATTAAAGAGACCCCTACAGTACGAAACCTCATGGTTAGAAAGACATTTCATATTTTCCAAAATCTAATCAACGTGTTTAAGACAAGTTAAATTTCAGGATATCCTTTTATATCATTAGAATGAATTAATGAACATGGGATTTCTGTCACCATCTTTGAGATATTTGGATTTCAAATCTTCCCTCTGTATATCATCTTTGAAATTAAGAATTTTTTTAGCTCACATGAAACATCACCTTCCTTTCTAACATCATCAGATAATTCATTTCATGTGATTTGTTCTTGAATAAGATGGGGGGATGATTCAAGAGAGGTAATTTAAACATCAAGAGAGCTAAATCAGTACTTTCACCATGATTTAATCTTTCTATTAACCAATTTAAATTTATGAATACAATAATACAATCATTGACAACATTAATATATGTCCATGCATTGAGAATTTTTTTCCACAATCCGGATGAGTCACCCAAGCATTGTTGAACCTAAATGGAATGAATGGATTGAATTATTTCACTAAAAAATCAACAAAAATTGGATGGTGATCAAGTTGAACCTTGACGGGGTACTGTAATAGATGGAATCCTAGACATCCAGATACACCTTATTAAAAAAAATTATGATCAAGCATACTAGAGACCATGAAATTATGATTTTGTCTATACTAGGTGTACATGGATCAAACCTTGCTAATCATATTCCCGCCTTTCAAGTCGACAAAATCTCTAAAATCCATAGAGACGGTGCGATTAGTCACAATACCCAATTTCTCATCAGGATTCAAAATTGAATTAAAGTCAGAAGTAATAAACCAAGGACCATAAATAAGGATTTTAATAGATTAAATTCCATACAAAGCCTCATTTTATCTTGATACCTATTATTATCATAAATAAAGCCAAAATAATGTTGAATTCCATTAAAAGTGAAAGATGACTAACATGATGATCACTTGAAGAAACAATAGAGGGTTGACCAAATAGGCATATGGCAAGACACGAAAGTTATTCACATTAGACAAACAACTATTACTATCCAATAAATAAAATCCCACATTCTCAATATTTAAAACACCAGAGGAAAAAAGTATTTTAGGTTCATCCAAATGAATAAGGATGTTTTTATGATTTTTAATATGAATCCCAAGGGATATGAAAATTTCATTATTGGAAAACACTTGGAAATTAAAAAAAATCATAATTTGGATTTCTATTCGGGGTTAATCCCAATTTCTTTTCCTCAACACCCTTAACATTAATTAAATAGGCTGGGTCTTCCAACCTTCATTTTAGGAATGAGAGGAGTTTGAATTAAATAGTTTATGATGAAACACATTACCAAAATAATATATATTACCTTTTCATTTGGATATTTAAAAGTTTCATTATTAAGGACAGAAATAGGTTTATCCAAAGACGAAGTTGTAGTCAATGATTACTTATCATGATGGGAGGAATCAAAATTCATAGGAACTACATCATTAATTTCATGTTCATCAGAAACTCCTATGAGAGGTTTCTGTATGGATGAAGTCCTAGTGTTTCATTTCCTCTTAGATTCCAGGTAATAATCCTTCTGAGAATCTAGAGAATCCAATTCCCTATGTGACAGCATGACCACATCATTAAAAAGCTATAAAATTTCATCATCTAAAGCATGTTCATCGAGGTCAAGTTGCAAATTATAATCAATTTCCAAAATATCGTGATATATATAAAAGGATGTATTTTCCGAACATGTATCTTTACCAGAAGGTAGTCCAGTTTTTTTCGAAATGGGTGAACACATGACAATAGTGTGTGAGTCCTCCTCCATTGCAATATCATCACCAGATTTGTTCTATTGGAAATATGGAAGGGAAGATCAATCTAGGTTATTATCCATCAGAGGGTTAGAAGCACCCCCTTTCACAATAAAAACTCATTTATACATGTGGTTTTTTTGGGTTCCTTCAATACTTTATTCTTACGATACACTTTTATTTTCCTTTGAAAAACACTTCAAATTTCAATCGAGTTCTCTACCATCTTATTGTACTGATAAATTGGATTAACGTGTTCATATTCAATCACAACCACACTTTTTCTGATATTAGAATGAAAGGGGATAAAATCAAGAAGCTCATATTCTAAATTCATATCCATTAGAATCAGATAAATGAAATCAAGTTCACTATCAATCAAGCATTGATCCATCTATATATTGAAACCAATGCATGAAAAAACATTTTTGAAAAATTTTGCATTCCATTTGACATGGTTTAGACCCAAGAATATAACCCAAATCTGAGCATTGGAATTATTTTGAGAGTAGAGAATAGAATTTTAATCCAATTCGGTGATTCTATAAATTCTAGTATTGAATTGTATGTTTCCAAGAATCTAACCAGAATTAAAATCTTCATGATTTTGAAAGATCAAATGGAAAAAGGTTATTCCAATGGGAATCAGTTTCCAATCATGATTAGACTAGTAGTGAGAGATTTTGTTCTTCAAATCATAGTATAACCAAGGCTAATAACCCTTTGAATAAATGACATGACCAAGAAGAAAAAACTTAAAGAGATTAAATCATTGCTGGAGAGCCTCAAGATCTTCTAGAACAGAGAAACCATAGTCATCGAGTCGACTGTCAGTAAGGGAACTAGAAACATCATCGCTTTCAGATTAGTAAATCCAGACAAATCTTCTAAAAATATATTAATATAAATTATTATTTATCTAGAGGAATAATTAAATAAATATTTATTCACATGATTAATAAATATATTATTTAATGATTTATTGAAGAAATAATATTTATTTATTTAAATAAAAATTTTATTATTCATGCATTATTAAACACAGAGGAGGAGTTGAAGAACATGTTACGGCCCTCGCATAAATGATATATTTTATTTAATATCATTTAACAAAAAAATAATTCATTTATTTAACAAATGATATATAGATATGATCATTTCATGTTATTTAAAAATAATAATATTATTACTATTAGTTATTGGAAATAATATAGATTTAACACTCTATGGAGGATATTTTTAATTATAAAATATTTTCACTATGTATATAATATAATGTATATCATTTTAGATAATAATAGTTTATTTCAGAAAAAAACCTATCAAAGACAATATCATGTTCAAGGTCAATATTATTTTACATTAATTATAAATAAAATGAGAAATATCCACTCAAGGTGAGGTATCCTTAAGTGCATCCATGAGACCCATGTTAAAAAACCAGGTAGAGGAATATTTATGGGGGGTACTGTAGTAGTACTATAGTAGTACTGTAGCAGTATTGTAGCAGAATTGTACACTGTGCAGGTACTATAGCAGAACTGTACACTGTGCAGGTACTATAGCAGTACTGTATAAGGTACTGTTTGGTACTATAGAAGTGGGAACTATTCACCTTTGGCCACCTGTTTGGGATTGGAGTCCTTAATGCCTTCGGGCCACCCAGGCCTTCGGATCACTAGGGATTTCGGGCCACCTTTACAGCCATCAGGCCACCTCATGGCCTTCAGGACACATGTAGTATCCCCAGAAAGAATACAAAAAAGATGAATCCCTATAGGAGGATTTAGAGAAGGTGCACTCTCCAGAGTATAGCCAATAGATTATGATGAATGAGAGTGTATGTCCATGCCACTGGGAGCAGACCGTGCTTGCACCGGAAGCTTACCCAGATAACCATGAAAAAGGTGGAGAGCTACTATCATGATACAGATGCTTTAGAGGGGAAGTTACTTGTAGTTACCATTTAGTTTAATTCCCTAAGTCCTTCGAGTCCTATAATGTATCTTAATATTATGGGCCATGTAATCTAGGAGCCTACGGGCCTTGTAAGATTTCCCCCCCATCCCTTGAAAGGAGGGTTATCAAAAATCAATAAAAATAAATGGATTCGGGCCATTCAGGCATGAAAACATTATTTTGATATTTTCTAATGAAAATGATGATAAACCAATGTTGGGAACTACTTTTTTTGTATCCTAGAACCATCAAGCTATATTATATCCATCACACATTAATTTATAATTATTTATTAGGTGTTTGTCCAATTTTTTATGCTTATTTTCTATCATTATATACCATTTTTTAATCCAACGTGCATGATAAAATGTTTATATGAATTTATTAGACCAAAAAATAGGCCAAAATCACATGAAGAACACTCAAAGATACCATCTATAGGTTCTAAAGATCTTGGATTCCTGACATGGATACATTGTGTGTAATGGAAAAGTACATGTCATGTAACCCATCAAAAAATACAAGTTTAATAATTTATAACTTTATTAATTTGATTAAAATTATATTATGATTAATTAATTTAAATGACTATTATAAAGTCTGAATATATAGTTATTAGATGATGTGACTGTTCATGAGGTTCACCAACTTGTGACTGTCTGGTGTTTACATATTTTAATTAGTTACAAAAAAAATTTATGTAATAAATTAACTTTTATGTTGTTTGTGTTATACCTTATTATTTTATTTTAGATGAACATATGTGTCAAAGGTTTATTTCATGGAACCATGGACCGTTGGTACCCCCTCACCTATAAGTGAGTAAGAATTTGTATAGGATGGATATCCTAGTGGGGGAGACAGTTGAGGATAGAAGATGGAGCGAAAGAAACCAAGGTGATATAGAGGTTAATAGAAGAAGGTAGTGGATCAAGAAAGACATTGGATCAGGGAGTTATTTCCCCTAGTATCTAATATGGTTTCTCTCTTCTTGATAAATAAAAAATTAGATAAATTCACATGATCAAATCCGATAAAAATATTATTTTTTAGTACACTGTTATTTATTTATTTATTTATATGGTATATTGTTTTTTGGATAATATAACATTGTCACATAAAGAAAATAAATTAATAAGAATGTTAAGTTGAAATAAATTATATTTTCTATGTATAAATTATATTATCAAACATTGTTAATTTATTATGTTAAATCAAATAATAAAAAATAGCATGTGAAGAATAAAATAACAAATATTTATGCCTATGATAAACAGAATCCATCAAAGTATATATTAATTTTTTAAATATATTACATTTCTTATATAGAGTACAACTATCGCTATTACAAATTAGGGCTTTAAAAATTCTACTAAATGGTTTTATCAGTGATTAAAAAGTACTAATATTGCATGTGATGTCAAATAGTGGTCTTTAAAGGTGCTAAAAAGTGATCTCAAATGCACCCTTTATCATTGATTTTTTAGTGTTGTTAAAGGTTGACATTAAATGATATTTTGTAGTGTTGTTAGACTGTTCCTTCAACAGTAGATTTTTTGGTACTGATAAAGGTTCTCTTTTAACAATACTAATAATGATCTATTGAAAACAATGAAATAATAATAAGTTTTCATGAAACCCCATTTCCCATTTCTCAGATATTTCCACTACTCATACACCATCACACACCCCACCCCCTTTCATAGTGATATAAGGATACACCGAATAATTTCACATGCCTACATTTGATCCTAGGACCTCCCTTATGTGAATGAATTCTCTTTTCCACTATGCTATTAGTATTTTGTTGTATATTTAAGGACTTGTCTATTTATTTGTATATATTTTGAATTGTGTGATATATATAAAAATATATAATAATATTTAATTAGATATATAATATACTAATATTCATTAAAATATATCAGAATATATATATATATATATTTTAGTTTATGTTTATTAATATACCCAAATATATTTATAAGTTATATATACATATATATGCATTTTAATAAGGAAAATAAAATATATAATTCATAAATTTAAATAAAATTAATAATAAATAATTATTTTATATATTTAAAAATTAATTTCTAGATAAATATATTCATATTTGAATTTATAGAAGTGATTTATTATCATTAAATATAATAAAAAGAGATATATTTAATTATAAACAAAATTGCATTATGAAAAATGCCAAAATATCAAAACCATAATATCTACAGGAAATTAATATCAAGAAATAAATTCAATCCATAAAAAAAATAAAAAAAATGACGTCCTTAAATATGGCTTAAATTCAATCGAATGTTAAAAAATTTGGGTTCCCTGACTAAAAACGTAGTTTTAGAGGACTTCTAGGCCTTTTGGGCTTCAAGAAACCTGAATGAGGTTTACCTAGGTCACTAAATATGTAGAGATCATCACATGGTTGTATTGTTTGTGTAATAGTGACCAAATGTACACCCAAATTTAAAATTATGTTATTTTGCAGTTCAAGTAATGTTTTCCACTTATTTTTGATCATTTACTTATTTGTTTTATTTTTATCTTCCAATTGATATTAAATTATTATTACTCAATCATAAATAAATAATTATTGATTAAAAAATTATTTATTTTATAATAAATTCTCATTAAATACAACTTATATTAAGTGTAAATTCCTATTTACCTTATCAAAAAAATATTTTAAAAATATATATTATATTATTATGAATAAAAATATATTAATATATTAATATTTTATTCTTAATGAAATTTAATTTTGTCTTAAATACACCCTATACTAGTGTTAGTCAAATATCAATGTTAAAGGGGGCCCTTTATTAGATATTTTTCTACCATCGACAATGGGGGTCTTTAAGAGTGCTTTTATTTAGTACGGGTAATGCCCTAGCACTGGATAAACCCAGTTTGTAGTATTGTATATATCAATGTATTCTTTCATCCCGCATCAAGTATATTCATTATTGACAAGTTCTAATGATATTTTTGGTTTGGATTAACAAAGTAAGAATAAAAACTAGTATTCCATGCAAAACATGGTGTTATACATATTTAGGAATTGATTAAGTCCATTTTTTGGATTTCTTGATTAGGATCCCCCTCATGTAACAATTATGATTAATTTATAATATATAATCTTTTCTTTGTAAGGATACTAAAACATTATTCTCATTGATTTTACAAGAATATGATTAATAAAATATTAAAAAAAACTTATAGATGTAATTTGGTGAAAATAATTTCATTTCAGAATTTATATTCCAAAAAATATATTAGGATTATGGTTTACATTTTTAGAAAAAATCATTTTTTAGATTAATAGTGAAAAATACAGATTTTACAAAACAATCACTGCTGTCAAATTATACTGATATAAGAATATATTGATTTTTTATGAAACATTTTTTTACAATATATATATATATATATATATATATGAAAAATTTAGTATAATCCATAGAGAAATATAATGGTGAAATTAGAAATTTATGCTTAGAATTTTGGAAATATATGTAATGTTTTGGTTAAAATAAGGAAATTTTTTGTTCTTTACAATTAATCATGTATTCACAAGGTCAAATTCTACTTTTGGGTTTTTCTAAATTTAAATAATTATCCTCTTATATAGTATAATACAATAAATAACATTCTAATCAACAGTATACATTATTTTTATGTAAAATGATTTATATTCATAAAGGTATTCCTTTGGAAAGCTGTTTTCATCATTTTTTGTTGGTTTGATTAAAAATTAATTACCACCACTTATATATGAAAATTTTTATTAGATGAAATAAATAAATAAAATAATAATTTGAAGATTTTTTAATGGGTTGAACTGAAATTTTTCCAATTTGAATAGTAACTTTGGTAAAAAAAATATATTACCACAATAGGAGCTAAAACTTGTTAAAAGGGTCAAAACTAAAATGATAAGGGATACAATGACATGAAGACTCATCAAAGACATATTTTATAGTCATATATTGACCCTGTATTATATTATATTTTATTGTTATTCATTTTGGATCTATTTTTCTTGAGTCTGACATTAATATATTATTATATTTCAAAAAAATCCATGTGAGTCATCCCCCTAACTTTTAAAATGAAACCACATCTACTTTTTTATACACACATAATGAGTATCTAAAATAAATAAATACCAACCCAAATCCTTTCATTATGTTCATACCCTTGTAATAGATACATTGGTGTAATTAGAATACAGTCCTATAAAGGCCACATGTATAAACCTATGAAGCATTTTAGTAGAAGTGGTATAGTTCATAACAATGTTTTTTTCATATTTATTTATGACCCCCATGAAAACTCCACTAAAAATTATTATCTAATAATATAAATATATAACATATAATTTTATTTTATTTTTTCAATTTTATAACCATTATAAATATTCTTATCCTTCAAAAGGAAAAATAGAAGCTTCGCTTGTGAGTACGTAGGGCCTACCGTATCCACCTAGCAATGAAATTGTTTTTTCATCCCTACATCAAGTGGATAGTTATAAAGATGAAAATAAATAAAATACATGATTCTTGTGAAATAATTATGATTCATTTCATTTATGTAAGGTTTTGATAAGTTATAATACATTATAATCATGGAGACGGTATGTCATACGTTCGTATATATATTATTTCCATTTTTCAATGATTATTACGGATTGAAGGTTTGTATTATTTTCTATTTATAGAGTGATAAAAATATACATAATATTATATTAATAATTTAATAATTATTATTTTTATTATTCATGAGATGTGGTTCTTAAAAATTAATCACATCACTTTATGGAGATTATAGTTCACACATACGCACGAACGATGTTATCATTTTATTTATTGGAAGGTAAAATCATAATTTATAGATTATTATTTTATAATGATATATATGAAATTAATTTCATATATAAATATTAATTACATATTTATAATCAGTCATGAGAGACGGTAATGGAAAACAAAATATATGGGTTCGTTTATGTGACTGTTCACACGTATGCACAAACCATTAATATTTTCATATTTGATGAAAATGGAAATGGATTTAGGGGATTGTATTTTCATAATAACAAATATATATTTTTAGGATATTGGAGTTATTCTTTCATCTTGGTTGACAAATATTTATGTTAGAGTCAAAAGAATTAAAATAGGAACACTTAAATAAATATAATACCTCTTCTTCAGGTGATTTCCATTGATTATCAATTTAACACATCTAATGATGTTTTTTAGACTAATATAAGGCCTTTATAATGTTTTTTAGGATTATATTAAGGTATTTATGTAGATATTTTCTAAATAAAATATTTTTTTATGTGTGGGGATATGATAATAAGTAGTTACCTTTAATAAGAGTAGGGAGGGGTACTCTTGGAATTCATTAAATTATTAAAATAATATAAATACCTTTTTTATTCCCAATTTCTGAAAATCCAGTTACATAGAATCTTGGAAGAGTATGGGTCTAAATACATCATTCCAATGAAAATTATATAGTTTTTTATTATTTTTTAATCCTTTTCATCCTTGGTTTTAACCCTTGTTTAACCATTTTGGCTCTAACCATGTTATCATTTAACTTACACTTTGATTGTCAATACAATTACCATAACATTTCATAAGTCCAATAAATGTACAATATATAAAATTTTATTAATTACCCCAATAATTTGTCTTATGGTTATGTTTTTATATAAGTTAATAAAATATATTTTTAAATATCATTACTATTAATTTTGATAATATTTATTATTTGACTTTTAAAAAAAGGCATAATTGAATAAAACTATATATAATCATCAGTAACAAGTAAATTTAATCCATAGACTTCATCTATAATATTAATTATATAAACTAATAATTATTTTAATATTTTTAATATCCAGTATTTGATTCTTCAATTAATAAAACAATTACTCGATCATCATTGTGTCTCCATTTATGGTAACTATTGTTTCAATAAAAAATATAAAAAAATTTCCACAATTTAAATAACCATTTTACCTTTATAAAAAGTATTTATATTTTAATATATACCATGTATGATAGGATATTAAAAAAATTTCTCTTATTAAAAACAAAATTGTGAAAAGATTGACTCATATTTTCAATGTAATATTATAAATGATTTATTATCCTGCAGGTGTCTTCAAAATGTCATGATTTTTTTCCAAGGATGACAACGGTTGAAATAAAATAATCCAACTAAATTTTGACGAGTTTTAGGGAAATTTATTAATATTTATAATTTTATTTTTACCCTAAATAACATGGCTTACCTTTAACCTTATTTTTAAAAAAATTACTAATGTTACTATTCATGTTATCCAAAAAAAAGGAACCTATTTACATAATTTTGACCCTATGATTCCAATTATAGAATAAATTTTTCAAATCCAAAAAACATAATTGGTTTAAGGAAATTAAAAATTAACTCATTTACAGAATAAGAAAACGAGTTTTAAAAGTAAAACGTTCAAAAGTTCACAATGTTTTTTATTTAATTTGAATGTGAAAATGCATCCAATGATATATAGGGTTTGAAAAAATTCCCTACCCACTAAGGGAACAATGAATTATAAGGTAATCCTTATGGTATCATAATGCTTATTATGTACCAAACCTAAAGAGGAAATAATAATCCACCTATTTTTCACATATGATATGGAAAGAAACATTTGAAGATCAGTTGGAGTTTTTTGTGATAATTACAATGAAATCCTCCACTGGTAAATATTTCATTCAATAATGTATCCAAGGTACGAATAATAAATTACTGGAAATGATGGAATGGTCCTTCATTATCGCTTCTAGGTGATGGTGTTTATGGAATTCCCATAAAAAATCCTGCATTAACAAACACATGATCTAAAATTTGGTCTTGGTTGAAAGGGTAATGTTTGTAGTAGTGGATCTTGAAATTATTATCAAGAAGAGGGATCAAGATCCTTCTCTCAGACACCTGATTACTAACCATATCTTAGATTATATCATTACCAAACTCTCAAAGGTATGATGGGTGTGATGGAGGCATCCTACATGTGGGTTCAAGCTCAATGTTGGTGTTTCCTATAGTACAGGATACTTGAGTTGTAGAGGCATTGTTTGGAATAAACATAGTTTTTTTTGGTTTTTTCTCACTGATATTCTATTTTCTTAGGTTACTCACTTAGGTTGTAGGATAATTCCATTCAATAAGGATTAGATTTGTGCATATATAAAAAAAAATGCTAAAAAAATTGAGACTGATTCCTAGGTT
Organism: Viscum album; assembly: GCA_963277665.1. Lineage (NCBI taxonomy): Eukaryota > Viridiplantae > Streptophyta > Magnoliopsida > Santalales > Viscaceae > Viscum > Viscum album. The sequence continues at coordinate 1,134,324,707 of OY728155.1, read as the reverse complement.
CTATATGAATCTATCTTGTGGAAGATATGTTGTACCTCATCTATCATATACCACATTATGTAAGGCAAATGAATCATCAATGATCAGGTAGAAATCCTTAACAGTAGATTCGAAGAGAACCCAGAAGAACACTATCTCACCTCCAGGAGTCCTCATAGACACTCATTAAAATCCTTTCATAGTATGGTTTTGCTACCCAATGAGTGTGTGGACATATTGATAAATGATTCCCTATGCCTTCATTTTTATAGACCCACATGATATAATTAACATTCACGTTTCCTTATTTGTAGATGTATTTTTATCTATCCTTTATTATTAATAGTTGTAGTTATGGTGGAATACTCTACTTTCAAATATTAAGATTATTTTTGTCAAATAGATCTTATAAAAGTTTCAAAACTAAATTTAAAACAAATACTTTGTCAAAAGGATGAAAAACTACCTTTTATGAAAAATACATCTTTTATGTGTAAAATTGTATTTTTTTTATTATATAATTCCATGAAAATAAATTAGATGAATGAATAATATAAAATTCAAAATATTTTATTTATATAAATCATTAATATATTACAATAAGTTAGATTTATTAACTTATTGGTAAAAAACACACTTATGCAAATTTAAACAGTTTTCTAGAAAAATAATCCCTTTTGACTTAAAAAGGGGTTTACATTCATTTATAAATTTTTTTTACCAAATAATTAATTAGATATACAAGTGTAATCCAAATTTTCAGAGTACGTTTAATCCTGTTAAATATCTCTATTCTAGAGAATATGAGATAACTATCATATTAAATTATATTATCTAGTTATTCATTTAAGATCGATGTGATGTGTCATGTATGTTATCTGATATATTTTTTATTTTAAAAAACACATGATATTACATTCTCCCCCATTATAATTTTCTTCCTCATAATTTTAACTCAAAATTAAAATATAGGGGTTTAACTTTTCAAAATACATTTTTTGAAATCTCACATTGGAAGAAGATTAATAAAATGTCCGCCTTAAAATAATCAAATAAAATAATGAAGGTTAGCTAAGATAAAAAATTATAGGGTTCTACATAGGAAAAACTAGACATATAATAGAAGAAAAATTATCATGTTCTTATGGATAGTGATTAAAAACATGGTCATGAGAAACTTAACAATCACAAAACCATAAATACGTGACAGGTTGAAGGGCTTTGATTTTTTAGCGTGAAAAGTAAACATATAATGTTTTCTTTACCAAATCCTTTTCATATATTTGAGGAATTATTTAACTAATATGACTAATAACATAAGTAACTATAATTAAATTACATGTAGAGTTTCATTAATTAATAAAATTACTCCACAGAGATATATTTTTGTCTAAACAATGTGCATCAAGTTCAATATTTTATTCCTAAAGCACTATTATCAACATCCAAAGGATCACATAATCTAGAAATAATTTTTTAACTATTTTTATTTTCATGAAAAATTAACCAATACCAAAATGGTTATGATAATATAAGATAATTACCCAAAAATAATTAACCTTTATATGATGAAAAAGTTCATTAATCTCCAAAACTCAATAGTAATACCAAAAGCTCATCATAGTCAACTCAACAAATAAAAATCCTCAAAATTAATCAAAAATATTATAACTAAGATTAAAATCCAAAAAATCAAAAGGATTTGATCACATAATTTTTGAAGATAAATTTTAAGAATTATCTCCAAATAACATCAATTACCCTTAATGTCTCATACAAAAAAAGTAATTGTAGTAGTAATATTCAAGATATTTTATCCATTTACACAAATATCCTAAATCAACATAAGTACATAATTAAATTATAGATTATCCCAAAATATAATTCAACCTTTAATCCACAAACAAATACCATTTTATTCTATTTACTTTGATCATATAACAATTGCCTTGTGAAATCCAAATAATATCGTAATCAGAAAATCATTTTCCAATACTAGGGAAATATATTCGATAAAAACTATTTTACCACAGTCTCCTAATTAATCGTAAATAATTTCTTTTAACTAAAAATAAAAAATGATATTAATATGGACATCAAATAGGCTAGTGGTAGGCAACACACCCATGTTTCCCTTCGGATGTGGGTTTGATTCCCATGGCCTTTTCGGATGTAATGAGTTTTCAAGAATCCTACCTGTTATCATTTTTCTAGGATTATATTATTATTATGACATTCCAGAAATACGATAAAATATTAAAAAAACAACATGTTTTAACCTCAAATATTATCTCATACCTGTCATTTTTAATCCGAAAATGTAATAACACATAGTTACATAAAAAATAAATGTCTCCAAAAATAACATTAGTCACCATAAAATTTCATAAATTAAAGTCTATAAAGTCTTTCTATGAAATTCATATTATGATAAACCTTAAAAGTATAAACTTATGATGATATCCCTAACTCTAAATAGAATATCATAATCTCCAATTTGTTTAAACTGTCCTCTGATACCAATATTAGGGACCTGACACTAAAACATAATATAATCTTGAGTTATGTTAATAATTTTATATTCAATCAAAATGAGGGTCTTTTTAGGTTTATAGATTTTGAGAAATAGTCCATAAAGAAAACACAACAAAACCATAAAAATTCAAACTGGACACTTTATAATGGTATCCATTTTTTCATAAAATAAAACATTAAAAATAAATCATGATCACTTTTAGTAAAACTCTTCATGACATTAAAAATGAAATATCCAAATCATTACTCATCCTTAAGTCTAGTAAAAATATTTAAAAAAATGTGAGGAGAGTAAAAATCATATTAAGTGATATAAAAAAACTATTAGTCCATTAATAAACATTAAAACCCATTAAAACCTTGTCAAAATGTTACACTTTTCACCCTTATGGTTAACCCCGTGGTGTTTCTCCTTTGCCTTGGCTATCAGGGGGTTGGACCATAATTAATTTAAAGGAACCATATAATATAAATCTATCTTTTTTTTAAATCCAATGAGTATAATCCCAAAGTTATCCCATTTTCCATAGGGTTCCCCTCGGTGGTGAACTGGAGGGGGGAGGTTTTCGGTGGTTCCTTCCCCTCCATCATTGTATCTACCTCCTCCTATCATGTCCCTCTTCATTCTTATATGTCTTCCTTCATGTGGAAACATTCTTATTGGTCAAAGATACAATGGGATGTTTGGATGGTTCTGATGATGGGTTTTGAAACATTTCCAATGGCCACTACATCCCTGCATTTGACATCAGGTTCTTCCATGCCTCTCCAAGTCAGATCTGGAGTGGGTGTATTAAATGTTTTTTGGGTAGGTTGTTCAGTGGTCCATGGTTCGGAAACCTTGACCGTTAAAATTTACTCTAACCCTAAGTTCAACAGCTCTTCTCTGACACAGATAAGGAGATATTTAACTAATAGGTTTTGGGTTGTGGGATTTGTGGTCTGAAGGTTTTCCTTACAAGACGTGAGTTCTTTTTTATTATAAGTTGATGATCTAGATATATTACACTTCAATGACCCATGAAATGATCCAAGCTGTTGTGTTCCGCATTTTATGGAGCAATTTTATTTATATAGCTCTAGTTTAGAGGATAAGGTTTTTCTCCTTGTGTTTCTGGAAATGAATTAGTTTTGGATTTGGTTTTTCATATCTCTTTATTCTGTGAAGTTTAGTTTTCTTCTCTGTGATCGATCATATCAATTCTTGTGTTCTATTTGTGCTTTTGGGTTGGTTCTATTCATGTTTGGTGATGGTTAGAGATATGTTTCTGGTTTGATTGGGTTGATTATTATGTTCAAATTTTCCCTTATGGTTTGGTTCTCTTCGTGTTTATTAGTGGTTGGTGATGTGTTTGTGGTTTGATTTGCATCTAGTTTTTTGTGATGTGCCTTGATTATATTAATTCTTATTTATCATCACAATTTTTACGGTATGGATTTTATAATTTGTTGGGGTATGACAATAAATCAGTGTTTTGAGATTTTTTATAGTGGGTTTGAGGATTTTCGACAATCTCAGGTGGCTGATGGTGGTTGGATGGCGATATTGATGCAGTGATGGATGACGATGGTGAATAATAATGGTTGGTTACTGGGTGATGTGAGATATCATCAATCATGATTCTGGTATGTGGGATTATTTTGGAATTTTGAACTTGGTTGTAGTTTTTGGGTTCCCTCTTGGTATTTAGTTTACCGCTAATCCAGAAAAGAGGCTTTTGCAAAAGAAAAAAAACTAATTTTCAGTCATGCAGTAAATAATTTCCTTTTAAATTAAGCTCATTTCAAACCCTTTTTGTAATCAGAAGACTACCATAAAACCAATTGTATTCATTTAAAATACATAAAGGAACCTTGGGGCTTAGTGGTACTATTTTACTCTTATAAATGACATAATCATGTGGTTGACTTCCATACATCTCACCCTTACAAATGGAATATCCATACAATAGACATCCATACCTAATGCATTAGATGTTATTCAATAACCACCATCCTTGGATTATCATAAAACCACCCATCCTTTTTTGGTCATAGAATCTCCCATCCATAAAATTTCCACATACCATTATATAATAACAGCACAAAAAATATTTCCATTTTCTGCATTTTACTCATAAAATTTTATTTTTATTCACTAGAAATCATTTCATGATGTTGAAATATTGAATCCCTTTTCAAAACAATATTCAATTCCAAAATACCCAGAAAATGAAATAAGGGATTTCATTTTATTTTAAAAAAAACAATGCATATAGAGGTAGCCAAATATCAAATAATGGTCAATGTGGAAGAAAATTCATCATCACTGTGAGCCTTAAGTATATAACATTACTTTTTTGTCTTTAATCATACCATTTCATACAAAAACACATAGAAAGACTATTTTTTCAAAACCTCATAATGATATTAAAAATATATATAACATTTCTTTTTATAATCTATTTATATCCATATAAATAACTATGAAAAATAATATCATGAATATTGACATGAAGAAAGAGATTTGATAATTAAATATTTAAACATTCATCGTGTCCCATGCCAATTTGAACATTTAAATCATAATTAACATGAAATAATATACTTAAAAAGCTTTAACTAACATGAAAATAAATAAATTAATGACATTATAAGTAAAAGGGGTTTTATATGCACCAAATAAAATAAAGAGTGTTCATAAAATCAAACTATACCTCAATGAATGGATATTGAGATGAAGACCCTTACCTTGAGTCTGATTAATAAAATATATTCATTATATTCATGAATAATAAAGTATTATTAGCTATTTACTCACATAATAAATTTTTTCCATTTTTATTATTCATTTTTTATAAATTATTATCATTATATAAATATTACTTAATTATTTTAGGTCATGTCGGACATCTTCTCAATATTCTATAAATCAGTGAAGAATGAATTTGGTATGATATCAATTGTAAAAGTGTTCATTATTAAGTCATATCCATAATAATATTCATGACATACTAATCACTATTATACATAAAATATAACATTAAATCAAACTATTTGTTTATGGTTATGAAAAATGAACAACATTATCACCCTTGAGCCCATAAGCTATATATATATGCTTGAGTAACGTATCCATTTTTAAATGATAATTAAGAAAAGAAGGTATGAATTATTTTAAATTTATTTAATTTTATAATTATAATTAATATCATATTAATAATTTTAATATAATTTAATATATTATTCATGTGATGTGGTTATCAATAATGAATTTCATCACTTCATGGATGTGATAGTTCACTCATATGCGTGAACAACATTATCATTTTTATTTTCCTAGAAGGTAAGAAAATAATTGATATATTATCATCCTATAATTATAAATTTTTCATGAATATCATATAAAAATATAAATTTTATCATTATAACCAATCATTTGAGGTGGTAATGGAAAATGAATTGTATCTGTTTATGGAGAATATAGTTCACAGACAGACAATAGGGATTGATTCATTCCCCATTTGATTGAAGTGTATATTATTTTTTGGGATTATGTTAATATAATATATTCACAGTATATTTATGATACTTTAGTTATTATTTCATCCCAGTTGAAGAAGATTTCAAGTTATTAGATGAAGAAAACATAATAGAATCATTTAAATAAAAACACGACCACTTCTTTTTGTGATATCCTTTGATTATCATATTAACACCACTAAAAAAGATTTAAGACTAAAATAAGTCATCTATAATGGGGTTGAGTATTCTAAGAAGGGGTTTAGGTAGATATTTTCTATACCAATTAGTGTTTTAAGTGTGATGAAATGATAATAAGTAGTGCCCTTTAATAAGAGAGGGGAGGGGTACTCTTGGAATTTTCAAATTATAAAATTAATATAAATTATTTTTCTATATAAAATGGATCCAAATTGAATTATGTCGAATATGGGGTGATTATGAGTTTAAATACACTCATCCAATGAAAATTTTATAGGTTTTTGTTATTTTTTGAACCATTATCTTTTTGTTTTAAGACTTATTTTACCATTCTAACCCTTACCATGTTATCATTTAGTTTTCAATTTCAAGGGTTATATAATTACTATAACATAAAAATGACCAATAATGTAGTGATTTATGAAATTTATAAAATTATCCAAATAATTTTTCTGATGGTTATATATTTTCAATATTATATCATTAAATAAAATATTATTTATTTTAAAATATCATGAATAAAAATTATGACCATATTCATTTTTTTACTTTTTACAAATATCCTAAAATAGATATATTAAAAAATATTAACTAATCCATAGCATACCATAATTAAACCATAAAATTTGTGTATGATATTAATTGTTTCAAATTATTTTAATTTTAATAATTTTAATATCTATTATATTATTATTCAATTAATGAAATAGTTATTGCACCATCATTGTGCCACAATTTAATACTATTATTTATCACTAAGAATAATAAATAAATTAAAATGAAGTACATAATCATTTTTCCTTTGTAAATAATATTTATAGTTGAATAGATCCCATGTATGACCCTATATTAAAAATATTTCACTTGTTAAAAAAAGTGTGACAAAATTGAATATTCATTTTAATGTAATATTATATATGTATTACTCAGATCCTTGTGTCTTACAAAGGTCTTACATTTTGAAAAAGTATTATTTTGGTAGAAAGACAATCATACAATGAAATTAGAACATGTTTATGGAAATTTTATAATATTTATAATATTAGTTTCACCATAAATGTCCAGATTTACAGTTAACCATGTTAATAAGACACATCTAATTATTAGAGCGCTAATAGAAGCACATCAACTGGTATTAGCTATTAAATCGGTTACTTGTCATAGATTTTAATTTTTTTAACTAAAATGTGTCAAAATTTATTTTTTAAGAGGGTTAATGGATTTACGTCAACTCCTATGTGTTTAATATTTCAAATAAACTGGCATTATAAAAATAAGTGTCCATTGATATTTACATAATCTATATGACATAAAAAGGATTTCATTTATAATTATTTAAATTATAGAATATAGTGATGCTAACCTATTACAAATAACATTAAATGATTTTAGGCATACATATAAATTAGATTACAATCAAACTATTGTAAATCTAGGGTCTTGGAAGACTAGGTACATAAAACTATAAACATAGAACTAAATAAAACATTTCATTATTTAATCCTAAAATTGAGCTCCTAACTTCAATTTCACCCAAAAATATTCATAGGGTACCCTAGAAAACACAGGACCACATTGATAATCCAAATAGCCCAGTAAAGGAATAACCATAAAAACAAATCATTATCACATGAGATAGAAGTCATGACATGATGATATAAAAAGGCATGTACATATAGAATCGTAACATATAATCATGGAATCATATAAACATGAAATCATAATAATGTGTTAGAGATATAAAACATGGATTTTGTATGAGTCAATTCTAACCGCCAAGACTATTGCACATGGTACCATAAGCCAGGGCTAACTTCCAAGACAGTTTCACATGGTAGAACAAGCCAAGGCTAACTGCCAAGATCGTCGCTCATAATGATTAATGACACTCAACATTACCCAATAAATTGGAGTGATATCTAGGAACACCCATATTATCTTTTCATTAATATGTTTTACAAATCAATAATCATATATAATCAATCATATATACTCATAACGGTTGTGCGTGGAAAAAATTGGGTTCCATAATTATGTCATAAATCATAAAAAATGGGTGTATCATAAAAGGATCCATAAAATAAAGGAAAAAAATATAAATGAACATTAATGATGTAAAATATGAATGTATCATAAAAATTTATTTCAAGTATAAGTCACAACAAGTCTGAAAAGTATTTTAGAAATTTTAGCATTTAAACATTTTTGTGCGATTTTAAAGAAAATTATTATATAGCCTTTCAAATAGAAAAGGTAAAAATAATTTATATAAAACCATATGCTAACCAGGATGGTTTTAATAATAAAAAATAATGATTTTATTAAGATAGTGGTGGCCTAAAATAGAAGATATATTTTACTTGAAATCAGGTAAGAAATCGGGAATATCCCTCAAAACAGGTCTTCTTATTAGGATGTATTGAGGAGGGAATCACTAAAAAAAATATATATCAAAGAAATATTATGATGTAAGAGTATTGATAAATGTTTTTTACATGTATATAACATTGATAAGATTCAAATATAATGATAAGATATCTTAATTTTGGTGGAAGGAAGATAAGGCCGCCCAAAAGAACAAAAGAGGTTTGGGCGGAATCCCTTACGGAATATCGACATGGTATCAGGTATACATAAGAGGGGTTAATGAGAGATAAATGGGTTTATAATAACTTATATATAATTACATAAGTATTGGGATCTGTTAAATCACACGCCATTATTAGGAAATATGAATAAAAGGGCATAACATAGAGGACATTATTAAATAAAAGTGAAAACGTGTGGGTACCCTACATTAATTCTGATTGTGTTCTCCACTTTATATTGATGAACTGAATAATAAAATTAGGGTAATTAATTAATAATTAAAAAACCTATTATATTTTATAAAATATTTATTATATCCTTTTATGCTAGTTTATGACCTTTTGATGGGTTAAGTTGATAAATTTCGTTGTTCGGGTTTGTTTGTTTTCATGGTTCTTACAATCAGTTTACATATTTTCATGAATCGAGAATCATGTAAAATGGGGTTGGTTTTCTAGAATTGTAGTTATATTATATTATTGAACATTATGATGGATACATAGTTGTAAATATTATTGTTTACTTGTATCGATGTTGAATCATTATATAAAACATTAGTGACAACCTTTTGGGTTTATTGGCGGTTTTTGATCACTATGAACTAATTTTTGCATTATAATTCAATATTATGTGTAAAAAATATTATTGAACCTTATATAAGATATATTACATAATAATCTTGTTCATAAATAACAAAAACTGTTTCGATACCAGAATTGAAGATGGTAAATGACATTGAAATCCCATCATCTGTGAATGTGGTAAATTAACACATCTCAGATGGTTCCTTTACTACTAGAATAAATGATGATTAAAGGATGGATTATGATAAATTATTCCATTATCATAACAAAATTATAGTACATTTATGTTAAATTATCCTTCATAGTATTTGTATGAGAATAGGTAAGGATAGAAAATAAAACAAAAGAACATGAAAAGAAAGTAAAAGAATTGAAAAGAGGAATTTACCTCTTGAATCAATTTTCCATGACTACAACTTAAGGTGAGAGGATTTCGTGTTTTTAATAGACTATTTTCTTTGGATGTTTGAGAGGATCATTTGGAGAGATTTGGGTAGAATTTATGCATAGGACAAGGCTTGAGAGGACTGGTGAGAAGAGGTAATGAGGGGTGGTATTTACTGTGGAGGAGATGAGGGTTTTCATAATTTTTAATTCCTAACATTATTAATTTCTCTCATGACCAGAAATAGGGATGATTACTTGACAAAAAATAGTAATAAGTACATATGAATTCAAAATAAGGTTTCTTACATCATCCATGATGCTTGGAATTTTCCATCTAGCTTATAATATGCACACACACACACACACATATATATATATATACGGTACATTACCATATTTCACTATTCGTAAAAAAAATCATGCAGTTTAGAAAATTTTCAAAAATTTAACCTTAACATTTATCAAGGTATTGAATTCCAAAATGAAATCCATTTTTGAAAAATAACTTTATAAGTATAATTAATTTAAATTTTAATTAAAATCATAATTTACTTGAAAAATTTCAGATTTTAATACTACAAATAATTTTATAATGTTTTTAAAAAGTACATAAGGTCTTATAAAATTATATTACATCAAGAAGATAATTTATGAAGACCTTTTATGAAAATTAATTTTCTTTTAAATTATTTAAATAATTTTAATTAATTATTTATGACATTCAAAAATAAAAATATTTTTATTATGGTTACACTATCACTTATAACATTTTTAAATTTTATTTATATATACATGGGTGAGGTTACTATTCTTTTGGACGATTTACTATTCATATGCTCATATTACTATTCATAAGGGTAACATTAAAATTCATAAGTGTCTGTTACTATTAACCAAAAATTATATCTATCATACCAGTCTCTGTACATCTTAATGATCACAACTGTGATTTTCATATTTTCAAAATTCAAATCATAGAAGTAACAATATTATGTTTAAGGGTCACATGGTAATAAGTCATTCATTGTGTTGTTATTTCATGTGATTATATAACAAAATCATAAGAAGGTAATTTCCATTGATATAACATTGGGTTGTTACATTATTCCTCCCTTATAAAATTTCTCCCTCAAAATTTCATTTCATATACTTACCCATAAACAGGTGTGAGTAATTTTCCTTCATCACCTCATCCAGTTCCCTTGTTTCTTCTTCGTACTTTTTGTTCTACCACAGTACTTGGACTAGGTGATTAGTTTTGTTATGTATAACATTATCTATATGATCCAATATCTTCACTGGATGCTCCTTGTAAGAAATATTATTTTCCAACTGTACCACCTCTAAAGAGAGTACATGTGAAGGGTCTGGTATGTACATCATTAATAGGGATACATGAATGACATCATGTACTTTGGCCATGGTAGGTGGATGTGTGAGTCGATAGGAAACAACCCCGACATGATCTATACTCTCCTAGGGGCTAATATACTAGGGAAATATCTTTCCTTTAATCTTAATCCTCATGTCCTTCTTCCACTGAGATATGCATAGAAATACAATGTCTCCAACTTTGATCTAAAGATCTCATCAACAGTTTTCTAAATAACTCTATTGCCAACCATGGGCTACAATGATGTGTAGCTGAATGGTTTCCACCTTCTCCACTATTTCTTCTACCATTTCAGGTCCTAGAATCTTACACACACCAACTTATCCCAACACGCCAGTGTTCTGTAGCCTTTCCCATAAAGGGCTTCGAATGGATCAATTAAGATTCCCATATTTAAACCATTGTAGTAAGAGAATTTAACTAGTTGAAGATATTGGTCACATCCTCCTTTGAAGTCGATAAAACATTATCTAAAAATATCTTCTAGTGTTTTAATTCATCACTCATATTGACCATTAGTTTGAGGATGATAGGCCATACTGAGGTAGAGTTTGGCTCTTAATGCTTGTTGACGACTTTTCCAGAAGGTTGAGGTGAATCTCATATCTCGATTGAATACAATAGATAGTGGTACTAAATGTAGCCCTATTTCCTCTATTATATATATATCTGTGAATGTTAATCCAATGATAAGTCCGCTCATATTGTGATAAAGTGATTTGTCTTTGTAAGACAATCCAAAATTACCAATGTAGCATTGCTTCCTCTGGATGACCTTCCAATTCCAGTGACAAATTCCATAGTGATGTTATACCACGTCCATGTTGGTATGGGTAGTGGTTTCATCATCCTCTTACACTTTTGTCATTCAGCCTTCATTTTTTGACATACCATGAAATTTGTTGTATACTCATCAATATTCTTTTTCATATTTTCCAACAAAACATTCGTCCAGATATCTCAATACTTCTTTCTAATCCATGGGTGGATAAATAAGGTTGAGCTATGTGAGTCATTTAAAAGCACCTTTATATTTGTATTTGATGGTACACATAATCATGACTGAAATCATACATCCTCTTTCTCATCAATGATGAAGTCTGAGGATTCCCAATTTTAAATGGATTCCACCTTTTTCTGAATTTTCACATTTTCTCTTTGAGCATCACTTATTTTCCCCATGAGGGATGGTTGAGAAAAAATTTGAGAATGGATTGATGATTTTCCACCATGAATGATTCCCATTTCCATCCTCATCAAATCTAATAAGATTGGATCCTTTTAAACTCTCATCATTTTTAAAGATGTAGGATCTTTTCTACTCTTAGAATCTGTCATCTTATTTTCCTTATCAGGGTAGTAGTGGATTAAGTAGTCATAATCATTGATGATCTCTATCCATCTTCAATGGTGCATATTAAGCTCTTTTGTGTTTTAATATATGTTTGATACTCTTGTGATAAGTATATATCTCATGATTCTCCCCATATATATAATTAAATCAAACTTTTAATGAAAATATCAGAACCGCCAACTCCAAGTCAGGCGTAGGATTGTTTTACTCAGGGATTTTTAGCTTCCTTGTGACATAGTTTATAACTTTATCATTTTTAATCATCGTATAGCCTAATCCATTCATTGATGGATCACTCTACACCACATAGAGTTGACCACATGTTGGGAGTTTGAGTATTGGTGTAGTGATTAACCTCTTTTTCAACTCCTTTAAACCGTTTTCACCTTCCTGAGTCTAAAAAAACATTAATCCCTTCCATTTTACCATAGTCAATGGGTTTGAAAATCATGAAATGTTCTTCAAAAATCATCAGTAATACCCATATAGAATGAGAAATCTACGGATCTCCTTTACATATATTGTCATAATCCACTCTTCAATCACATTTGTCTTGGAAGGGTCTACAGATATCCCTCTGATAGGGAAAACATGCCCCCAGAATGACAGTTCCTCATTATAGAACTCAAATTTACTGTACATTATATACATCTTCTCTGTGTACAATGTCTTTAGCTTAGTGTTCAAATGATCCTCATGTTCCAGCTTGCTCTTGGAGTATATCAGAATATCATCGATAAAGATTACAAATTTTTTATAGGTAATCTATAAAGACTCTATTCATTAAATCCATAAAAATTAATGGAGTATTAGTGAGTTAGAAGGGAATCACTATTAACTCATAGTTTTCATACCTCATTGGAAAGGCAGTCTAGGGAATACGATCCTTCCTCACCTTTAATTTTTCATATCCTTGCCGAAGGTCCACCTTAGAGAAATAAATGGCATCATGATGCTGATTGAACAAGTCATCTATCATAGGTAGGGATAAATGTTCTTTATAATTATTTTATTGATCTCATTATAATAATTTCATAGGCGCATTGATCTATCCTTATTGATGATGTGTATTAGCTCACACTATAGTGAAGCACTAATGTGTATAAAACCCTTATCCAGATTCTCCTGTAACTGCTTCTTCAACACTTACACCACTACAGGGTCCATTCCATAAAGAGTCTTTGATTTAGGCAGAGATATTGGAATAATTTTAATTGAGAACACAACCTCTCAATTAGGAGGATGACCAGACAACTCTTCAGGGATTCCATCAGTATTATCCCTCATGATGGGAATGTCTTCAATAATGATTCTATCCATTGTGTTAATAATTTGAGCTAGAAATTCTTGCTCATAAAGAATTAATATCCACACATGAGACAATGATTCTAAATGAGATACATATTCCTCCTTGAACTTTTAATGAATTGGAGGATTCTTGGGTATGTGAAGAGTGATATCCCTTTCCTGATAGTTGATGTTTTCTTTGTATAAAGATAGCCAATCCATTCCCAAGATAGTGTTGGATTCCACTAAAGGATGTATGAATAGATTTTATGGGAGGTTCGGTCCAGAAACGTTAAATGGGGAGGAGTTATAAACCAAAAATGCAATAATTTCCCCTTTCTTTTTTTCACAGATAACATATCCTCCAAATTTTGAGGTGGTGTTTAAATAGTTCTACTAAACATACAAGGTATGAAATAATGGGTAGAATGAGAATCAAATAGTACTGTCACTATTCTTGAATGAATAACTGTCATACCATCCACCACATCATTGTCTGACTCCACCTTAGAAGTAGTGATAGAATAAGACATCCTTGTTTCCTTGGAGGTTGTAGTTGATTTCCTATCACAACCCTAATCTTGGGGAAATTGTTCGTATATTGCCCATGATCCTTACATTTGTAACACTACACTACAAGATTAGTATTGATTGGAAACTTCCTTTATTCTTCCGCATTAGTGGGATTATTAATACCCCAATAGAAATTTTAATCCAAATGTCTGGGATTTCCACATTTGAAGAAATTCTTGGTTCCGTTAGACAGTTCCCAGGATGATTATTCCCAAAAAATTTACATATGGGATGATCAGGATTCTTTCCATCATGGAAATTATTTATGGGATTTACCACAGTAGATTCCACATTCCACTTCTTATCACCACTACCACAATACCAATGGGTGTCTCCGATCTCCATTCCACCCCTAAGGGAACAACATACAATATCATCATAGTTGTCAAAGTCTCAAATCACCAACACTTTTTCGAGACTCCGATTTTGTCTGCTAAAGAAGAGATACACATTGCTTTCAGTGTTCATGATAAATATAGAGGCGTACCATGAGAGACTTTTAATTTTTGCTTCATACACCCTGATTTAATCATCTTACTTCTTCTTGAGTCTAAAAACCCCATTTACATATTGAGACAGAGGGTTTGGGGAAATTTTTTATTGAAAAAAATTCTCTTCAATTCATCCTAATCCATGGAATCAATTTCCTCTTAGGGATTCTTATTCATGATCAGTGTCCAACAATAATCAACTTACCCCTCAAAATGATCAACTGCTAGTACGACTTTGTGTTCTTCTGATCACTAGAAGACATAACATATCTTTTCAATGGAGATAATCGACTACTCCATAAGGAGGGGATCAGAAAATGCACTAAACATGGGAGGTCTTTGCCACATTAATGATTCAATGAAAAAAATAATCTTTCCATGGAGGAGGAGGCTGCTCCACTTGATTCAAGTTATTATTCATAACTTTATCCCTCTGATCAAGTACTATCATGATGTTTTGAGCATCCATTCCCATCATATCAGGAATATCATTATGGAAATATTCACATTCCCTGACACATTGATTGTTGTCATGTGATCTTCTATTTCTCTCCACTAACAATGAAAAAGTGCATACAATTATATGGGATTAATATCTAGAAATTGATAAAAATAATTAATCATTGAACATTAGATGATAATCATTTAAAGGATAAGTATATCCTAACTTGTGATTACCTAGGATTAAATCTAGGATATTCTTTATCTATTTATTTACTTATATTCTTATGGGATTTTTTCCCTTAATAATGTTTTGTACTTTGAACATGAATTTACCAAGGCATATCCCTTGGGAGTATAAAACAAATATTCTAGGAATGCCTGTTATCATGCACAAGTTCTCATTCGATTTTAGCACAAAGAAGTGTTTTGGGGTTTACACCAAGATACATATGTGTCATAGCCACCTCTACCTATTTTTATATATATAGGGATGTATTTTCATGATAAAATACTTACTCTATACTTACCAGTATTTAGGGTTTTTCTCTTATACATAGTCTCAACAAAAAGGTTTATGCTACTGTTCTATATTCATAATCACCAAAATAGGTAGACCAACATCTAATACCAACTATAGTGACCCTAAACATTTACATAAAGCATAAATTTCTTTTAATCATAATTATACATCAGAGTAAAAGACAAGGATTTTAATGTCTAGTGTTTTGGAAGAATAGGTGCCTGAAACTGAAAACATGGAGAAAAATAAAACATTTATTTATTTAATGTTAAAATTGATAACCTAACTTTCATTGTGCTCAAACATATGCATTGGGTACCCTAGGGAACACATGAACAATTGGATGAGCTAACTAGAAAAATAAGGGAATAACCATAAGAAGAAAGCATTAGCACATGTGGTAAAAGGAATGACATGATGATATAAAAAAGCATGTATATATAGAATCATGACGTATAAAAATGGAATAATATAAATATGGAGTCATAATAATGTGGTGGAAACATAAAACATGAATTTATCATGAGTCAAGAATAAACTCTAGGACCATTTAACATGGTATCATAATCCAAGGCTAACCTCCATGACCGGCTCACATGGTAGAACAATCTACAGCTAACCGGCAAAACCATCACACATAATGTCTCACGAGACTCAACATTACCAAATTCATTGGATCTCTACCATGGAGAACCAATCATTACTATTCATAAAAAAATTTCTAAATAAGTAATCATACATAAATAATCATACATAAACATAAGGGTTACCAATGGAATGAATTGGGTACTACAATCATGTCATAAAACATAACAAATGGTTGTATCATAAACGTGTTCATGAAAAAAAGGAACTAAAATATAAATGGACATTAATAATGTAAAATAGTAATGTATCGTGGTATATGATGTCATGTACAAGTTACGACATTTATGAAAATTATTTCTGAAATTTTAGCACTCAATCTTTTTTTTTGCGGTTTTAAGGAAAATACTATAGAGCCTTTCAAACATAAAGCGGAAAATTATATTATATAAAATGATAAGTGAACCATGAAATCTTTCAAAATAAAAAATAATGATTTAATAAATATATTTTTGTCTTAAAACCTAATATAGATTTTACTTGAAATTAGGTAAGAAATCGGGGAATTCCCACAAAATAGGGTTGCTTATAGGGAAGTATTGAGAAGGAAGTCACATAAAATATGTATATCCCTAAAAGAGAATGATGAAAGGATATTTATAAATTAATTTTTATCATTTAAACAGAATTTATATGGTGAAAATAACAATATATGATTAAATTATTTTGGTGGAAGGAAGATAAGTCCACCTGAATGAACAAAAGAGTTTCAAGTAGAATCCCTTACAGAATATCAGCATGACATCAAGTGTACTTAAGAGGGATTAATGAGAGATAAAAGGGTTTCTCATCACTTATAAATCATTATTTATGTAATGGGGGTGTGATAAATCATACTCCATCATTCAGGATTACACATAAAAAGGCATAACATAGAGGACATTCTTAAATAGAAGTGAAACAACGTGGATCCCTTACCTTAAGTGTGATGGTGTTCTCCACTTCATATTAATGACCTGAATAATTAAATTAGGTTCATTAATTATTAATTATAGAACCTATAATGTATGAAATAGATTTATTATGACCTTTTTATGTTCATTTATGACTTTTTTTAATGGGTTAAATTGTCCAATTTCATTGTTCGGGTCTATTTGTTTTCTTGGTTTTTACGATCGGTTTACTTATTTTCGTGAATGCAGAATCATGTTAAATGGGGATGGTTGTCCAGAAGTGGAGTTATATTTTATTATTGGATATCAAAAAGGTTATATGCTTGTAAATTTAAATTTTTTACTTGGGGGGATGACGAATCATTACAAAAAACATTAGTGGTTACCTTTTGAGTTTATTAGCTGTTTTTTATCACTATGAATTAATTTTTCATTATAATTTAATATAATATGTACAAAATTATTATAGATATTTACATATAATATGTTACATAATAATATGGTTCAACCATAAAAAATGGTTTCATGACCAAAATTGTTGATGGTAAAAGAAATTGAAACCCCATCACCCGTGAATGTCGTAAATTAACACATCTTGGATGGTGTCTTTATTACTAGTATAAAAGAAGAGTAAAGGATAGATGATAATAAATTATTACATTATCATAAAAACATTCTAGTACATTTAAGGTACTAGAGTTCTAATAAAATATTGATGTAGACAGGTAATGATAGAATATAAAACCAATGAACCTGGAAAAAAAATGTAATACAATTGAAAAGAAGAATTTACCTCTTGAATAAATCTTCCATGAGAGCCTCACAAGGGTAGGGGATTCGTTATTTGGAAGTTTATAAGAGAATTTGGGCATGGGGGAGGATATTGGGAAGAGATTTGGAAAGAATTTAGGAATGGAACAAGGCTAGAGAGGAGTGAAGAAAATAGGTATGGAGGGGTTGTATTTATAGTGGAGGAGAGAAGGGTTTTAATAATATTTAATTCCATAGTTTATTAATTTCTCTCAATACCATAAATAGTGATGATTCCATGATGAAAAATAGTTATAAGTAAATTTAAATTCTAAAAAAGGTTTCCTACATCAGTCATGATGCTACAAATAGTCCATTTATCATAAAATTTATATATACGGAAAATTTCCGTATTTTACTCTTCATAAAAAAATTCAAGTATTTTAAGAAAATACCCAAAATTCACCCTAACCATTTATTGACGTGTATAATTAAAAAATGAACCCCTTTTTTTCAAAATATTATATTTGTAATTAATTTAATTTTTTAATTTTAATCATAATTTACTTGAAAAAAATATGATTTTAAAAGTATAACTATTTTTATAATGTTTACAAAAATTACATAAGTTCATATAAAATTATGTTAAAACCTAAAGAATATTTATGAACACCTTTTATGAAAATAAATTTCCTTTGAAATTAATTAATTAATTTTAATTAATTATTTATGACTTCGTAAAATAACAATACATTTACTATGGTCACATTATCACTTATAAGAAGCCTAAATTATATTTATACATTCATTGGTGAGGTTACTATACTTTTGCATGATTTAATATTCATAAGGGTAATACTATATTTATATGGGTAAAATTACTTTTCATAAGGGTTATAGACTATTCCCTGAAAATTATGTTCAACTTATCGGACTCTAAACATCTTACTCATCACAACAATGTATGTCATAATTTTGAAATTCATATCAGAGAAGGGACAATATTATTTTTAATGGTCGCATAGTTCTTAGTAGTTCATTGTGTTGTGATTTCATGTGACTGTATGACATAATTATAAGAAGGTAATTTCCATTTATAAAATATTGGGTTGTGACACAGATTACCTATAAACAAATATTTGGAATCAGTCTGTTGTTTTAAATATTCATATGCTAATCCTATAACACAAAAAAATTCATGGGTACTAAAAACATCATAAATATATTATTATAGGATGTTTTCCTTAGAAGCGTCAAAAATGATTTTCGGTACATGGATAGTACATTCTCATGATATTTGATAGGTGATATAAAAAATTTCTCATGATTAAATAAATGATATTGACATAATATTATACTTCTTAATAACTCAAAAGGAATCATTATTGGTTTTAGTAAAGATGGAATTTTTCAAAAAAAAAATTAAAATTCTTATCTGTAAAAGGATTGAATCATATTTTAAAATCAAGTTACAATAATTTTATGTTGGTATGTTTTTTAAATTCCAAAATGAGATGTTCATTGCATTTAATAATAAATTTGTATTATTATATTCTAGTTGAAAATACAAAATTTATAACTATAAATGTACATAATTAAATAATTAAAAAGTCAAATGATTAAATGTTATTAAATATAATAATTTTTTATGCTATAGAATATTGGGAAATGTTAATTTTATGTTAATTTGTTAGTTGTCGAAAATTCAAAAAAATTCGAAGATACTCATGTTTAAGAGGACATCACCCATGTTTGTGACTTATGTACGAAAGGTTAATAATATAAAATTATTTTCAAGTCTATTGCAGAGATAATCATTTTAAATCTTCTTGGAAATATTCATTTATACTTATTTATAATAATTACACCTAATAGTTTGGGTGGTAAGCAATTTTATTTTCTCATTATTAATTATTTTAGTAGGTACAAATGGGTTTATTTTCATAAATTTAAAAATAACATTTTTTCTATGATTAATTTTTTTTATTTGGTTACAATTTATATTTATACATAAATAATGTAATCAAAATTATTCATGTTGGTGAATTCTAGAATCTTGAATTTTTCTACTTTTGTTCCAAAAAGGGTATTTTAACAACATTTTTTGTCCGATAACACCCTAAAAATGGTGTTCTGGAATGAAAAAATAAAAAACTTCAATAAATGGATAAAAAAATTATAAATGAGATTAATAAAACTAAATTTTTTTGGAAATAAGTTGTCAATATAGCTTGTTTTTTTACTAATAAAATTATATAACGTAATTTTTTTAAAAAACACTAATGATGTTTATTTGATGAGAATATATCTTCTTATCAAATTCATGATATATCATGGAAAAATTATATAAGTTTTCCTATATATATTTTTATTTGATGAATTGACGAAATTTTAAAATGAAAAAATATGATATGAATATTTGTTCTTATCATGCATTCATTTATAACATTGAATTTATTGTTATTTAAGAATCTTTAAATGATTCCAAATGGATATTCAGTATGAAAAATATGTTAAGTCTATTTAGTTTAATTAATTTGTGGAATTTAGTTGTTCCACAAAATTATGTTCATGTTATTGGAGAAAAATTGACCATTAGAAACAAAACATGAGAAATATAGAAACATATCTAAAAAAATCCAAGGTTAGATAATCAAGGGTATTACTATTAGTAATGTATTGATATTAAATAATATTTTTTCACCCACTTATATATGGGAATAATTTATAATACTATTAGATCATGCTACTTCTAATGGATTTAAATTATTTCAAAGGGATGTCAAAAGTGGTTTTCTAAATTTTTATATTTTGGAATAAGTTCATTCTAGATACACCCTAGTACTGAATATTTAAAGTATCCTGGTTATGATTTGACACTATTTCAATCATTTTATGGTTTTAATCCTGCTCTATGATCTTTATATGAAATGTTAATTTTTCTCTATTGAAAAAAAAATTAATAAATTAAATTTTGATCCAAATTTATTCATCAGGGAAATTTTTAATCATATTTTTGTTTTTAATATTTATATTGTTGACAGTTTTTGGGATCTTCATCTAAAAATCATGTTCCACATAGGAGAAACCATATTCCCTGTAGAATAGGCACACATTTATGGCAAACAAACAAGAAAATAATTTTCCCCTTCCAAGAAAACCATGCATGAAGGTTTTTCTACTAAAAAATTAGTTAAATTTATTTTCCCATTGATTTTAACCCCTAATCACCCCTACATGACCCTAAAACTATTCCTATAATTTTTTAAGATCATGGGAGGATTACAAAGATCCTAGAATTCCATTCATGATGAATTTATAGTCCAATCGATGGATCGTCTCCTCTTTAGTATGTGATTTACTCCTTGTTTTATATTTTTCTCTCTCTCTCCCATATCTCATTTCAGATGAAATGGAATTATTTATCTACATTAAGAATTTGATATTGATCTTGGTTTTTATCATTGTGTACAATTTGATATTGATCATTGGTTTTGGTTATAGAACAGTCACAAAGTTGTGAACATGAATGTTTTGCTTCAATTTGGGAGTTTTTGGTTTGGTGAACCTATATCAACAACCATTAGGAAGGTGGTCAATTTTTCTATTACCCTAGACTTGATATCAATATTAATGTATTTAAATTTTGACTTTCAATTTCCACATTTGAAAATTGAATCTTTAATTTAATTAATTAATTGTTTAATCTATCAATTGATTTTTGGAATTAGGGGAATATTATTATAATGAAATGGGTTTGTTAATGGGATTATGGAATTTGGTGATAATTAAAATATACAATTATTTTGGCCTATCATTGGAGGGTCAATGTATTATATGATAAAACTTGATAAATGTTTTAATGGTGAATTTCTCATATTATTAATGTGATTAAATTGATGAACTATGAATGAATTTATAATGATAATGGAAAATGAGGTGTGAATGTTTGACAATGAGGTCAATGATATTTAACTTTGTTATATATATAATGTGATATTTTTTATAACGAGTTTGGGATAGGGACTGAATCCCAAAATAAAAATATGTGATAATGAGTTTGGGACATGGACAGATGATCCCAATAACCATATGAACCATGAGGTTTCAAATAGAGGTTGAAGCTCCATATACCCATGGGGTTCCATAAAAAACGTTCTTGGACCCATGAAAATATCATTGGGTTTCGTTTCCAAGTAAGTGTGATAGGAAAGTGAAATTATATTTTTAATGAAACCTTATAGATAATGGTTTCTGATTTCCCTATGATATGGTTCAGACTCTAACATGGGACGAAGCATGTATTGATGATTTGGGAGCCAACATTAACAAAAAGAATTATGTGCTTAATTAAAAAATAATGAAATGTGAAAAGTATTTATGTTATCTATTGTACATTATTCTTTATACAAAAATATAAATCATTATAGAATGTGTATTTTTCTTATGTCATAGGTAATGGACTACTAAGTTGTACTGACAAGCCACTCAGGGTACTTAATTGGTATGCGAACATAATTGAAGTTTTGGGGAGAAGATAATGGTATAATACCTATGTTAGATGGTTGAGTTGGGATGGAGCATGGATAAGGGATTCCAGCATGATTTCGAGACCCCCTTGGACGTTTTCAGTATATTTATTGTGTTTTTTAATTAGTCACTTGACACATATATGGAATGAAAACACCTACTACTTTTTTTGGATATTTTTTATTTTCTATTTTGGTTTATCATGTCATACTGGATTGAATTATTTATATATTTATTCTATTTATTGATTCTTTTCATTTGTAGGTTGGTTATTTATTTCCACTTTTGAGATTATTTGATAAATAGGGTATAGTCTTTTCACAAAATAACAATATTATACCCTAACTGCAAGTCAAGAATATTTTTGCGTATAGGCAGGCACACCTGAGGTTATCTAGCGAACCAGATCGAGGCACCAGCATGTGGTACTTGGGTTCAGATGTTACATATTGGGTGTTATAGATGCTCAATATCAACTACTAGACATTTATACTCTAACGATTATCTGATGAATGATACATAATATTAATATATCACAAGTTATCTTATATGGTCTTTCAAACTCTTTCATGGGTAAATGATTTAGGTTATGATAATAAATTTGTTTTTAGATTTCAAGTTTCATTTCCAATTTGTTTTCTCGGGTTATACATGTCAAAACTGAGACAATGGGAAGTCATTACATCCAACTAGGATTATCTTACTGATTTAATACATCATAAAAAATCATTATTAGTTATAATATTGGTTAATTTTATATCTCTTATTTCCATAAAAGTGAGGTAAATAATTAATTTGGGAACAATTGACTATTTGTTTAAATATAAAATGTATCAAAGAAAATCATTATGTTCTCTTTGTGTGGAAAATACCATTCTATTCACATAAGGTTATTTTTATGTGTGATTATTCTATATTTTTACAATTTACAGGACATCATGGAATTTAATTCTACAATAGATGTGGTAAATATGTTGTATGTGTACAAACATAATAGATATGATTTTTTTATTGGTCCATCATCCATGGTTATGTTCATTAGTGTGTAATAATCAAATTCATAGTTTTATTATCTCATAACCAAAGATTATATCATCTAATTGATCATAACTAGATATATAATTATAGTATATTTAATAGTGTGATCGTTGTTTAATTTCTTCATCACCTTTAGTTATGTCAATCCATCATCAATCAGATGAAATATATTTTAGGATTTTCATTCCTTCTTGTGTATGTTATGAATATATTAACATTTAACAAATCCTATATAGTATTAAATGGATGGTTTTTTGTTTCAACATATCTACTAATACTTTAAGTTATGTTCATATTTAATATCTCTTAAACAGGTATTAATATTTCCCTAACATGTTTTAAGTAAATATGATTTGATCTCGAATATTCATATAAGAATTTTTTCAAAAAATGTGTGTTATTACCCAATTGTATTATCTTAATACATTTTAATTTTCATTATTGATGTATTTCTTCATAACATAATCTCATAATATATTGATATAAAATAATATTTATCCTTCTTATGTATATCTTATATTTACCAAATTTCAGATCTATAACTATAAATGTATGTAAAAACATAAATATTTATAATTCTAGTATGAGTATGTTTGACAATACTTTTAAGGATAACATTCCCAACAGATTGGGAGGATTTATCATTGAATTTCATAGTTTTTAAAAAAATTGAATGATTATTTTAACCAAATTTTCATTTCCATGCCACATTTTTTATGTATTACATAACTCATCTTCCATTATAGAATGTTTTTCATAATGAACTTTCCGTACATATTATTTTCCATATATTTCATTTAATTATATATTTATTGCACATATAATTTATTGGTTATAATGACTTAGTTTTATTATAAAATATAGAATTATTGAATAATGGTTTTCTACATTCATTTTCACTTCATGGGGTGGTATAGAAAAATGATAATAGTGAAGAAGAAGTTGATGCTGTTAGTGGGGATAATGGTGGGGATGATAGAGCAGATGGTGTTGGTGGTGTTGGTAGTGATGATGATGGTGATGAATGCTGTTTTGAAGAGAATGTGATTGAAATTTTTTACTATTATTTATGAAACATGTTTTTTTATTATTGGCTATGAAATCAATATATGTGAGTTTTTAAATTACTATTTTCACTAGTTGAATGCATTATTTACATTCCCGGATTATGTATACTATCTAGTAATGTTAATTCTTGTGAATGTGTTTTGGGAAAGGTGAATGTGTGTTGTTATGTAGTATTTATTTATGTGTAGGTTTTTTTGTGAAAGGTGTGGGTTCTTTTGGCTGAGATGGTTAAGAAACTCTATACCAATGGTTTTCAAACCATTGGTATATCTTGATGCTACTTGAATTGTACCAACAGTTCTTAACCATTTGTATAAGATTGTACTAATAATTTATATGAACTGTTGTTATAGTGTACATCCTTGGGGACTATGCCTAAATTTTATAGAAGACTTTTGGTGTGGATATATATCGACGGCCACACACCCAATGGTTGGGAGAACTGTTGGTATATGCTATACAAATAGTTATCCAGCCTATACGAATGATTCAATACGAATTTTATAGCCTTAGTTTCCAGTTGTGTAAATATCTATGAAATATTAAATCTATTATACACTATCTATTAATAACTTCTTCGCCCATATGTATTAATAATAATAAAAAATATGCTTGAAAATTTTTACAAGTTCGTCCTTGATGTTAGAGCATATCCCTTGTCTGTCTCGACTTCACCCAACGTGGCCTGGGAAACAACTCAGCTAGCCAAGGTTTAATAAGCTGGAAGATAGAGACTACTGTTGAGTATGCATATCACATTTGTTGGAGGAATTTTCCTAAATTACCTTTATTCATGCACCCAAAAACTCCTCCATGAAATAGTTAGTGATATAAAAAAGATGAAAACTAAAATTCATGCATACATCTATTCTAAATCAAAGAACAAAATACGTACTTAAATTATAAAGGTGAAAAACACAGACCAACATAAAACCATAAAAGCTTCCAACCTATTCAGAATGAGGTGATTTCTATAAATGATACTTTTCGAAATCTTCTCATTCTATCTCTAGAAAATTCCCCTATTAGTCACCATCCCTCGGTTCCACTAGCCTCAGGTCCTATGGAGACTCCATTAAAAGTCTTGTGGTCTACACAAGACACAACACGTGTGGGAAATTCTCGTGTAGAGGTGAGTATAATAATACTTAGTAGGACCCCCTAAACAAATATAAAAGGTTCAAACTGAAAGGAAACTGTCTGCTCTACCTAGCAAGAGGGAACCCAATCGAGAGAAAAACTCCATGTTGAACCATCCTTGGATATACATATATAGTCATCTTATTGGAAAAGGGATTATAACCAAGACATGTGACAAAACCACCAGGACTACTAGATGTACCCAAATATACACCTCTAAAACTCCAAAATGCATGAGGTTTTAACCTCAAAACTAGCTATAGGATTCTACTCATTGCTCTAATCGTAACAATTAACTAGGAGAAGACAAACCCTGAGATAGCCCATCCTAGATGGATCATGTCTGAGAGATACACTCCACCAAGAAAAAATATACCATTTTTATTGTATGTTCAAGAGAATACGGCCCTTCATGAACATATCACAAGGTCACTACTTCCAAACACCAGATGTACTTCTAATGCTTACATGTGGCATGCACACAGTTGTAATAACCCATGTAGATAGGCCCTCCCTTCACCACATCACATTATTGAGGGATAAATACTCAAAATATGCATCATGTATATCCTCTCTAATGTGGGAGAATGGAGGATCTTGAACCTTACCACTACTCTATGTTCAATGAAGTACTACCTCTAATGGATCCCATGAAAACATTGTTTCTCTTATAGGGAGTGACCCACACCTCAATTCAATGATGGAGCACTAACTTATTCCCAAGTATGATGCCTAACAAATTGAGGGACTCGATCCCCATAATAGTTCTTCCATTATGAGTGATCTCCGACTCTAGTGGAGGACCCACTCCCCATAGCTACTTGACGATCGGGTAGTCCTAATCCATAAATTAGGACCCACACCTTGACATGGTTGGGAAGTATCACTCAATAAAAGGAGACACATACCCTGATACAAAATTTTATTATAACTTCATGGATAGAGGAATGAATCCCTGGTAAGGCATGGGAGTACAACTCTATAGATAGAGGACTCACTCCCTTGAACGAGAGGGGAGTACCACTATTTGGCTAGAGAACCCAAACCATTGTACGATAGGGGAGTACCACTATACTAATATTATCATTATGGGGGACCTGTACCCTAGAACTAAAGGGGAGTACCAAACCCATGCTATAGGACCCACTCCTAATTACTGTAGGGGAGTACCAACTGTAATAAAATGTATATAGAAGACATACACCCTAGAACAAGAGTGGTGTCTTATCTACAAGGAACCACACTATAACATAATAGGAATGTGAGTATCCACTCTATATATATGTTACATATGGAGAACATGTTCCCTGCTACGCCAGGGTAGTACCAAATCCATGAATAGAGGACCTAAACCCTTTTCCAATAAGGGATTACCAACTCTATCATGATTACAATTTTGGAGGGATCACACCCTAGAACGGTAGGGGAGCATTATATCCAACTAAATGAATGATATGGAGAACCCATGGCCTATTCCGATATGAGAGTACCATCCATGAGAGAACTACCACATGGGTAGATAACCCACACTCATGTTGTGGGGATTATTGTCTCTACCAAAGTAGACAAGTAAGGGAAACTAGTTTATCGATGCCGGAGGATAGAACTCGTCAAAGCATTTCTCTTCAAGAACCTCAATGGTCTTCATTATCAATCAAGCACCACTAAAATAATCCTCACACTTACCATACCTCCCACTGTAACAGTGCCAAGGAATGGGGATCAATTCCCTGGCAATATAGGGACCACCGCTCTACCACCCAAATGACACTAGGGGACCCACATCCTAAGGTGATAGGGAGGGGTACAAACACTGATGTTAACCTAGTGACCCACCCTTATAACATTCCATGGTTAAGGACTAAAACATATATATTGTGCTTGAATTACACCACATATTATCTTGTAGGCTGATTCGATGTCATCCACTAGGTTCTATGTGGAAAACTACTCAGGATCGGCTACTCACATGCCTAAATATGAATCCCAGAGAAGAAGACATGTAGGGTGGAAGATCCCAATATGATCTCACAAAGTAAAAGGAATGCACTACGGTCTACATGGCTAGTGAACCTTCCTATTCACCTATTTGTGTCCAATTTTTATATGTATTGGCTATCCATGTAGTCAATCATGGTTTTTACAAGCCGTACATGGCCTGCCCAACCTCACTTGACCCCAGACAATGTTCCTCTATACGGATCAACTATTCATCCTTCACAAACGGCATATATCACTAGGTATATTGCATATACAGGATAAAAAACCTATTAGACATGTCTTTTTTCTTTTTCCCATGTATAGTACCCCATGCCCATGAAAATTTCCCTTGTAGTTCATCACAATCATGTAATATCACACAACTACCCTAGATATGTCCTCTATCCAAATGAAATGCGGTCACTACATGGCATGTAACCACAGTATAGGGTGTGTAGTCTCCAGAAGTCCCATTACACCAATTTTAGGCACACATGTCTTGTCTTATAGGTTTTCAACCCATGTAAATTGGAATTTCAATTGCAATATCACTATGAGTCGACCGATTCACCCTTGTTTCCCTTTAAACCCACTGATTGACATAAAAGGGATCTATAGCAATAGTAATTGGGTTATACAGCCCAAAAAATCCATATAAAAGTGATATGGGACAAAAAAAATAAAACACACCTACCTCAAGAGAGAAATACCAAATATTCAGTCATAAAGTGATGCTCACATCATAATACAGCTCAATTTGATGAAAATGATGGAGAAGAACATTGATCGACAACATATCATCACTTCAATATATCCTTGGTTCATCCATCAGACAAAGGGGGAGATGTGTGGTTGTTTCAAATCCCATTTCATGTACAAAAAAGGTGGAAGGGGGAGATTAATGTCAAATAATTAATTAAATTCAATTTAAATAATTTTCTCACCACTTGATTCCCCACCAAATCGCCTCAATCTGAGCTCCCATCACAAACAAATTTGTTATCGTGCCTAGGGAAAACATGATGTTCATAACTCAAATGTGTTCCCATAATTAATATGTGATAATATATTCAAGATTTATTCTAAAATTTTGAGATAAATTTCATGTGACTGATAAGATATATTTAATATTTTTAATACCACCACACCGAGGCTCCTCGGTCCCCAAAATCCTGTGAAGCCTCAGCTCTTTTCTTTTGAAATATCCATAAAAATAATCCAAATTATTATTGGTAAAAAATTCAATAAAATCTCCCCAAATTATGGCTTTTCATCCTTAAAAAGAAACTTCCTAGGAATAAGGTAAATAAATGATCTCCCTTACCAAAACCCCACACCAGGGAGCACTGGTGAATTGATGCGTCGTCCGGAAAAACAACACTAGAACCTCTAACTTGAGAGATGAACTTGAAACACCCAAACACTATTTCTATGAAACCCAAACCAAGATAAAAATACTACAATCCCAAAGTGAAAACTACCATTGATACCACTCTATCACTACCCATCCCAATGGGGCCCAAGCCACTAATCCCCAATCCCATATCAAATATTCGATCAGCATGAGACTAACGATGAAGAGATATATCAAACTAATGGGAGGACATTACCTAAAGTACCTATATGAATGCACCCACATAAACCTCCATGTAACAGGGTAGAGATATGAAATACTGGAAACTAAAATTCATGATTTGATATATTCTGAAATAGTGTACAAAAAAATTACTAAAAGTGTTAAAGGGAAATACCCACTCCAACCAAAAACAGTAAAATAATCCATCTTGGTCTGAACAAGGGGGTCACTATGAAATGAAAATTCTCAAAATGATCCTCATCCAATCCCCGGTAAACACCTTAGTCATTCTAACTCACTATTCTATACCTACCTTGGGGACTCCAGGAACACCGCTGAAAGGCCTAATGTATTAATAAGACAAAACATGTGTGGTAAAATCTCGTGAATGTTTGAGAATAACAATACCCCATAGGCACCCACAAAACACCATGAAAAGGGAAAAATAGAAATAAAACACTCATCTCTCACTATCCATAGGGAACCCAACTGATAGATAAATCTATCTTGAACTATCCATGACTATACATGACTAGTCAAGTAATCCCACAATGGGTGTTATCCCAGAAACATGACAACACTACAAGGACTCCTAGAAATAACCAGATATACTCAACCTAGAATCCATGTCTCGTGAGGTTAGAACCTAACATCCACCTACTGGATTATAATTGAGGATCTAAAGGTAACCAAAAACATGGAGAACAAACACCATGAGCTCAACCATCCTAGATAGAACATTTACAATAGATACACTACATCTCAATTAACTATTCCATTATAGATGGTAGGTCTGAGAAAACATGATCCTTTTGTAAAATCTCACTAGGTAAAACTCTAGATTTAAACACCAACGGTCCTACTAATGATAACATATTCCATGCATGAGGCCATAATAATCCTAGTAGAGAAGCATACCCCTCAACGCTTCACTTAGTTGAGGGATCCCTGATCTAGACTATACACCATGTGCATCCAACATAATGAAAGTTAATGGAGGGACCCACACCCAACCAAACCCTTGTAGTCAAGGGTCTATGATCTCCAAACCATCTCATGAAACATATTTATTTCTTGTATGGAGTAGTACACACCTTAATCCATTGAGGTAGAACTCACTCTTAACTAGGTATCACATGTAACTAGGGTAAGGCCCATTCTTCGTAAATGTGCTCCACTGCCAAGGGAGATCCGACTCCAATGGAGGACCTGCACACCAATTATATTGGATGAAGGGGGAGTATTACTCTATAATTGGGGAGTCAAGCCCTAGAATGAAGTGGGATTACCACTTAATAGATTTAGGACCCTCACCTAGGTACGTTAGGCGAGTATGACTCTACGGACATAGGTCCCACATCTTGATATGATTGGGGAGTACTATTATGTGAATAGAGTACCTATACCATGGGAAAACATGGGTATACCACTATGTTCCTAGAGTACCCACACCCTAGTATGATAGGGGACTACCAATATACTAATACGATCACTATGGGGGACCTAGACCCTGCCATGATAGAGGAGTACCAAACATAGGATAGAGGACTCGCTCCGTGGTATGATAGTGGAGTGAAAACTCTATCGGGATAATATGTATGGAGAACCAACACTATGAAATGACAGAGGTGCTCTGTTTCCAAAGATAGATGACCCACACCCTAACAAAATAGGGGAGTAACCACTCTATCTATAAGTCTCATATGGAGTACCCTCACCCCAACACAACATGGGAGTACCAAATCCATGGATAGAGGACTCGTAACACAGTCCAATTGGGTAGTACCATATCTATCTAGATAATGAGTATAGAGGGACCTCACCCTAGCACAAAAGGTGATTGATGTCTCTAAATACACAAATGATATGAGGATCCTACACATTAATCAAATAGGGTAGTACCATCTCTATAAAAATACAACATGGGTAGAGAACCCACACCCATGATGTGGGGAGTCTCATCTCTACCAATTCAATGAGGTAAGGGAAACTCACACCAGGATCCCAAAGGGTAGTAAAAGTCTCAGAATCTCTCTCTAATAACCACACCAAAATACATAATCATTCATGTACTGCCAAATGAAACATCATGTTTATCATACCTCATACCAAAACACATTGATGGGTTCTAGACCCATTCCCTAGTACAATTGGGGATCACTTCTATTCTAGCATAAATATTCAATTGGAACCACATCCTAAGAGAATAGGGAAGGGTACAGACCCAAACATCAACCAAGTGATCTACCATCATCACTTATAATGGATAAGTACAACTACTATTGCATGAGGATCAAATCAATCCACATCATATATCATAGGCCACTACGGATGCCACCATCATGTTCTACATGGAAAACTGCTCATTTAGGCCACCTAGAAGCCTGAGTACGAGGCTCATAGAAAGAGATACATAAGGCAGAATAACCAATGAAGATCTAAAGAATGTACACAACATGTATTGGAGTCCACACAATATGTGAACCTTCAAGTGCACCTAGTCATGTTCCATGTTTACATGGATTGGCAATCCATGTAGTCATACATGGATTGGCAATCCATGTAGTCATACATGGATTGTACAAGCAGTAAATAGAGCTTATTACCTTACCCTACCCTTGTTCGTGTTCTTCCTCCACATGTATCAGCTAATCATTCCATAAACAAGGCATGTTCCACCAAGTACATGGCATGTCTAGGAAAAACAACCACTTGGATGCATCGTTTTCCAATTCCCACATCCATCATCCCTTTCTCATGTACTTTGGATGTGTAGTTCTACATGACTGTGTACTATTACAAGGCTAACCTAGTAATGTCCTCTAGATACATCAAATGGGGTCACTACATGATGGCGTACCTATGTACACTGCATGTAGTCCCTAAAATTCATCCTCCCCAAAAGGGAAAACACCTAGCATGCCTCACTGGTTTATGCATTATTTAAATGGAAATACAGATGGAATATCACTGTGAATATCCCGATTCAATTGGGTTTCCTAAAAAACTAGTTGATCGACCAAGATCAGATCTTTAGAAATCGTAATATTTCATTAAAACCTTATTATAATTTATAAAAATGAGATTGGGATTAGAACTCAAATACTTCTACCTCAAGGGTGAAACATCAGTGCTTGAAGTGTCGAATGATGCCTGAATCACCTTTCACCTTGATCTAATGATGATTGACCCCAATAATGGAGATCAAAAGAACCTTGTCACTTTGATATAATTGAGGTTCATCTGTTATCTAAATTGGTAATAGAGAGTGTATTTCCTCTCCAATGTTACACACATAGAATGTGGGAGGTGTGGATTATGTTATTTTATTAATTAAATTTAATTTAATTAATAGTATCACCACTCGATACCCAACTAAGTCACATCCAACCGAACTCCCAATGAAAATAAGTTTTATATCATTCCTAAAGTAAGCATGATGTTATAAAATCAAATGCAGTCTTCGAATTTTGATATGAGACTCTTCGTAGGAGTTATTACATGTCTCAACAGAAACCAATCATACATGAAAAAACATATATCATATTTTTAATATCCTTGTATTGAGGCTCCCTATGACCCGGAAAACTCATTCCAACTCAGTGCATAACATCAGGAGTATTATTATAAGTATTGAGAAGTCTTATACTTTAAAAAATGAGTCATTATATTATCATTTTTAAATCTATTTATGATATATATTTTATTATCATTTTTCAATTTCAGTGATTAAAAACTCCATTATAGAAAAATACAATGGTTCAAGTTACTATCATCTCATTCTTCCTGGAATGTATCATCCACTTCCCACATATGATAAAAAAAAATTATTTAGATATGAAATAATAGTTATTTAAGATCCTCATGAATCTAGATTGTGAAAATTAACTATCTAATTCTATCAAATAATTCAGTATCAAATATAAGATATTCATCTCAAAGATCCTCAACTTCTAGGCAGATATCAAAGTAACAACATTCTTTTCAACCTCCATTATAGAATCCTGTCTTTTTATCACATAAACATTCATTGCATTTTACATAACTGGGGATCTTTAAGGTTTAGTGTATTGGAAATCGGGATCATAAAAACATGAAAACATAAAACATTCTTCTTAAACACTTGAATGCATTCTCCTCATGTTCATCCTAGGTTCATTACTGCATCTCATAAACTGGGGACATACATCAAAAGAAAGGGTGAGTAGAAGGCCCAGTAATGGAAACAAGAGAAACATTTTACATGTGAACTTGAGATACTTCAATAAGGTCATGAAATGAACTTTAAGTCGTGAGAAAGAAATCATGAGATATATCATAATAAAAATAACATTTTTCATAACTTGAAGACGTGGCTACATCATTTAACATAGACAATCATGAACATATCACCTAGGTCCATCCACAAGGTGTCATTTGAAAATTACCAAGGTCATTCACCAAGATGTCGTGAAAATTGTAATCTCTAGTGGTTACATAATTACCCAATGCATTGGAGCGCTATTCGGGCGCACCCTTAAATTTGACTTTATTATCATGTAAGACACATATATCATAATCAAAAATTTCATAAATAACCCATATAGAATAAAATAAATGGGTTTCATTTCATAATCATAACGTTTTAAAAACTGCTTTAAAGACATGATCTTTACGACACTTTAAACCCACTGAAGGGGAGAGTGGGTCTCATGTATGTAAATCCAAGAATTTAAAATAGAACAGTTTGATATATATTTGAATAACCCTGTAGAAATAAGAGCTTTGAGTATTCACTTTACAAAATAAAATAATTTTTAGAAAAGAGAGAGGCATTTTGAGACGAAAATTCTGTAGCATAACGGTTATGTTTCAGGGTTTTAGAAAACATTGAAAAGAGAGGGGAAATGGGTAAAACATTCATAAATAACCCATAAAAAAGTATAGGGACAGAATAAAAAGGATATATGAACATGGTAATGAAATTTGAACGACATACCATTTGAAATGAAAAACATTGAAGGAAGAAAAAAATTATATTTCTCTTATGAAAATTCAGTAGCCTAACGAAATCACTTAAACTTCAAAAAATGAATTGACGAGATAAAATAGGGTCTCTCATCATAAGAACATAAAATTTCATTATGATAGATATAGAGATCATACCCCAACATAATAAAAAGGAACTCGAAATACTTGACATGAAAGTAGAACTTTGAAAAATGAGAAGGGTGAAAGAATCCCTTAAAAATTCGGCAGCCTAACGGCATCACATAAACATCAATAAAAATTAATTGACGAGATCAAATAGGGTATCTCATCATATGAACATAAAATAGCAGTATGAATTATATAGAGATAATACCCCAACATAATAAAAAAAACATTCAAGACTTGACATGGAATTAGAACGTTGAAAAAGGAGAAAGTTGAAAGAACCACTTAAAAATTCGGCAGCCTAACTGCGCCACTTAAAACTTAAAAATAATGAATTGATTAGATCAAATGGGGTCTCTTATCATATGATCATGAAAGATGAGTTTGATAGATATAGAGATCATACCCAAACATAATTCAAAGGAACTTGAAAGACTTTACATGAAAATAGATCTTGAAAAAATGAGAAGAGAGAAAGAATCTGTTACAAAAATTTTGACAGCCTAACGACGCCACTAAAAACTTCATAAAATGAAATAATGAGAGTAATAGGGGATCTCTCATTATATGAACATTAAAAGGGAAGTAAGAGGAATATAAAATAAACTACTCCAACATAATAACATGGAGCATAAAAGAAATGACATAAAAGAGACCACTTGAAAAGAAAGAGAGGGGCCAGATCCCTTACCTTAAACATAACTCTTAAAACTCAAAGGTTGGGACCTTGATAGGCTTGAGGGCACCTTGTAAGAACTCCTTTAGAGGTAAAGAGACCATAAATTCGTTGGGGGAGAGTGGGGAGTATAAATGGATGAGAGGATGGCTTGGTATTTATAGGGAAAGTGAGGGGACAAGGCATTAATGGCCAAGGGACACCTCACATGTGGGTTTCTCAAAAGCATGTGCTCTCCCATGATATTTTCCATGAAGTTAGTCCACAAAGGCCCCCAATACAATAATTCATCACCTTTGGTCGGCCAACCATTAAAATATCTCATGAAATCATCATGACATAGTTATGATGTCATTAAACATATCGAAACCCTAAAACTGCTTTTTTTTACTATTCACTGAAAATTCATCTTTCTCAGAAAAATCCCAAAATTTCACTTTAACCAAATATCGACCCTCTGATTAAAAATATGAACATCATTTTATAAAAATAATTTTCTAAATATTTTTAATTTAATTTTTAATTAAAAACACTATTCACTGAAAATTCATTTTTTCAGAAAAAAAACCCAAAAATTACCATAACATAATATCGGTGCTCTAAGTTCAAAAATGAAATCCATTTTATAAAAATAATTTTCCAAATAATTTTTAATTTAATTTTTAATTAAAAAACACTATTCAATCGAAAAAACTAATACTCAAATAATAATTTATGAAACCGTTATTTAACCATTTTATTGAATCCCATTACTTAATCAAGGTGCCTAGATTATATTAATACTTTATTTAAATGAGAAGGGTGAAAGTAGAACTTTGAAAAATGAGAAGGGTGAAAGAATCCCTTAAAAATTTGGCAGCCTAATGGCGTCACTTAAACTTCAACAAAAATGAATTGACGAGATCAAATAGGGTCTCTAATCATATGAACATAAAATATCAGTATGATAGATATAGAGATCATACCCCAACATAATTAAAAGTAACTTTCAAGACTTGACATGGAATTAGAACTTTGAAAAAGGATAAAGGTGAAAGAACCACTTAAAAATTCGGCAGCCTAACGACGCCACTTAAAACTTCAAAATAATGAATTGAATAGATAAAATGGGGTATCTCATAATATGATAATAAAAGATCAGTATGATGTATATAGAGATCATTCCCCAACATAATAAAAAGAAACTTGAACGACTTTACATGAAAATATATCTTGAAAAAATGAGAAGGGAGAAAGAATCTGTTACAAAATATTTAGCAGCCTAACAGCGCCACTTAAAACTTCATAAAACGAAATTATGAGAGTAAGAGGGGATCTCTCATTATATGAACATGAATAGGGAAGTAAGAGGAATATAAAAGAACCTCCTCCAACATAATAACATGGAGCATAAAAGAAATGACATAAAAGAGATCACTTGAAAAGAAAGAGAGGGGTCAGATCCCTTACCTTAAACATAACTCTTAAAACTCAAAGGTTGGGACCTTGAGAGGCTTGAGGGAACCATGGAAAGACTCCATGAAAGGTAAGGAGACCAGAACTTTGTTGGGGGAGAGTGGGTAGTCGAAATGGATGAGAGGATGGTTTGGTATTTATAGGGAAAGTGAGGGGACAAGGCATTAATGGCCAAGGGACACCTCACAAGTGGGTTTCCCAAAAGCATGTGCTCTCCCATGATATTTCCCATGAAGATAGGCCACATGGGGCCCCCAATACAATAATTAATCACCTTTGGCCGGCCAACCCTTAAAATATCTGATGACATCACCATGACACAGTTATGATGTCATTAAACATACTAAAACCCTAAAACTGCTTTTTTTACTATTCACTGTAAATTCATCTCTCAGAAAAATCCAAAAATTTCACCTTAACCAAGTATCTACACTTTGATTACAAATATGAACTTCATTTTATAAAAGTGATTTTCTATATATTTTTAATTTAATTTTTAAATAAAAACACTATTCACTGAAAATTCATTTTTTCAGAAAAAAAACCCAAAAATTACCATAAAATAATATCGGTGCTCTGAGTTCAAAAATGAAATCCATTTTATAAAAATATTTTTCTATATATTTTTTAATTTAATTTTTTATTACAAAACACTATTGACTCGAAAAAACTAATACTTGAATAATAATTTATGAAACTATTATTTAACCGTTTTGTTGAATCACATTACTTAATCAAGGTGACTAGATTATATTAATACCTTCTTTAAGTGAGATTACTAATCCATCTGGTCACATTACTAATCCTAAGCATAAAATCACTATTCATAATTTATTATTCATCAAAAATCATTTTGGTCTTATTAGACTCTAAATTTCATACTAAACATAATTATAGAAGACCATTTTTTGAAAATCATTACACATTTTTAATTATTTAAGGTTTACATAAACATTTCTAAAATATCTTTTTTCTAAAATTCATCAAAAATATGCATACTATATTTATCCGGTCATTTGAAAATTCATAAACTTCATCATTAGAAGTAATCCCATTTTTTATTTAAAACAAAGGATTACACAAGGTAGTTATGGTCTCCTTACATTTCCCCTTATCACAACAGCATAGGACCTAAGTGTAAGGTGTGCTAAGCTGAGAGAATCCTAGGGAGGCTCGGCCAACATCGCTTGAGTAGTAATTTCTATCAGTTTGAACTTCTCGTAAAGGTGATTCTATTCTAGCT
The DNA here is from genome assembly GCA_963277665.1 of Viscum album. Lineage (NCBI taxonomy): Eukaryota > Viridiplantae > Streptophyta > Magnoliopsida > Santalales > Viscaceae > Viscum > Viscum album. The sequence goes on along the minus strand of OY728155.1, from coordinate 1,134,286,739 downwards.
TCACATGATGATGTTCGGCTTGGGTTTGGTCCATAGAAAAGCCTAGTGGTGCTACCTCCTTCCCAAGTTCTGTTAGATGGGCTTTGATCGGTCCAAGACTACTGGGTGAGGCCATCAAATCTTCTTTCTATAATAATTAACCATGATTACTTGTATTTAGAGACAATAATTGAAACGTTTAGTTTACAGAGGTCATTATGACCAATGGTCATATAACAGTCAAAACCCAATAGTCTCATTGAAATTATACTCATGTTATCAAATGAAATAGTTTTGTTGAGTATAAAAAATAACACACAGAATTAAGAAACAAGATTTTTTCAAAATTTTGGGTCGTTACATCCATACTATATTCTTAATAATAATATTATCATTCTTGATAGAATACATGCATGATCTGATAAAATTACTCCACACAAGAACGTTTATGAATGATCAACATAAATATCTAGTTTCCTTGACCACATTAGAAATTATAGATGTAGTGTAAGTTGATGTTCATCTATTTATCTCACTTTAATATACACCATCATTAATAGAGGATAATATTAACTTATCCAATTTTCAATTCATAATTCCATTTTCATTATTCATTTATCTATTTTATATTCATTGAAATTGTGAATATCAATTTCATATTGAATAATGAAAATTCATATTATACATTTCTATAAAATTTATCTCTAAATAGTAGAAGAAAAAACCCATGGAGAAAAATTTCATATATTTCAATTAAAAATTCCAATGAATATCAGAGGCTATTATAAATTTAGTTCTCATTCAATATCCATTGAAATTCCCATGAATCTCATATTGAATCGCAACATTGACCAAAATCATATGATATACAAAGATCTAAAGATCAGAAAAGCATCATTATATTTAATACATGGTTCATTTATCATCATGGTATAATATAATTTTATAGATTTTATCCTTATGATGGATGATCATTATATTACTTACCTTAAATTATTTTATACTTAAAATGATTCATCCTTATGAATTTTTTCAATTTTAGGATGATCATTATGAATATCCTTTATTATATGATGATTCTTAATGAGACAATATTCTATAAGAAATAGTATACTGATAGTTACAATGATTAAATATCATACCTAAAAAATACAAATGACACTTATGGAGTCATAAATTATCCTTATGATGTTTTCATTACATTTACAATTATTAATTAAAGATTCAAGAGTGTAGTACACTCAAAAGGATAGCTTCATTCCCTTACTGATATTGTACTCTGATGTTTCAAATCTAATATTATGGACACTACATTGGATAACTCTTATATTTTGAGAAATCATCATTACAATGTATTTTAGGTTTACGAACTTTTGTTAATATCATCAATACCATGAATTCTAGGATAGATCTATCTCACTGAAATCTTTCACATAACATTACTAAAAACTTCATGATCATCTCAAACTTATCTAAAATCATCTTCAAACTCCTATTCCATATTTTTTACAATAAATTAAACATCACTTTCAAATTATAAGGGGTACCTAAATTTAACGATGTTATAATATATGGATCAGTTTGAGAATTTTAGTTTTTATATGGATAACAATTTATTTATTAATATCATATTATCATGTTCATCACCTACATTATATGTTAAATATGAATTATAAAATTAATAGTATAGAGAAGTTTAATTGAAATATATTGATAATTATTCACGTAGATAATAGGGATTGGTGGGAATAATGTTCCTCATAATGTAATAACCGAACATAGTTACCCATAGTCGGTGAATTATTACATAACATTAGAATAATCAAAAGAGATCAAGTCCTAAATGACCGATGAGTTTACTAGTCTTGAAAGTAGTTGATACATACATAAGTTTTAAATGTAATTATGAAATGAAAAAAACAACATTTTGTATCCTTTGAACACACTCATATACCTTATCATATCCCTGTAGGTCAATCACAATATACTCCTTCGCATCCTGGGAAAAATAAATCATAATAATGTGGTTAGCTCAGATGCTCAGTAAGGATAAAAATATTGTGGAAACTATCATAAAAATGCTTAATAATTTTAGGAAATATATAAGACTAGACCAAAATGCTTTTAAACATAAACATGAACATAATATGACAAAGAGAAATCAAATAATTCCCTTTACTTATTCACATGGATATTCTACTTGTCGAATAATCACATGTAATATCAATAGCTAATTTCATAATGATGGAATGCAAAATGCCGAACATCATAACCACATAGTAAAGGACTCATTCCAAGACTATATATAAAAATATTTTCAAGGCCTTGTTTCAAGAAATTATTTTGTCTCATGGGACCTACGGACGCATTTAGGGGCTATAGTGGGCCCCAACCATCATTTACTATGTCCAATGCATTCCTCATATGAAAATTTTGAAACATAACATAAACATTTGTACTAAAGATAGCATATGAAATCCCAATACTTTAACCATAAACCACCAATGGTATAAAAATAGCACAACGATAGTCAAACATATCACAAAAACTTCAATAAAATTTGGAATATTGTATCTTAATAAATCAACTTCGAACAAGCTTAAAATCCAACAAAGGATGTTGACATAGATGAAATCAATCCAAAAACTATTTGATTAAAATATATCATTCTAAATTGAAATAATTTAAAAGTGAAGAATGAATTTATTATGAAAATATTATTATAAGCTTCTAATGGAAGATTATAAGGTGTTATAATGGAAGAAAATATCCACAACTGCCGTATAAGTTACAAAACATTATTTCTTTAATTTGTTGAAAATGTCATAAAGTACCTTTTTTGGAAGATGAAGAAAACATTCCTTTCAAAAAAGTATATAAAAAGTCAATGAATGGTATAAATGACTTTAACCTATATTATTGGAAATAGTACATTTTTTTGGGAAATACATTTTTAAGAAACACAGATGTGGATGATAAAGTTGTCCTAGTAGATACACTCATATAAACAACCTCAGATAATAAAGATATTGTAAAATTAACCCTTACCTTGTAATGTTCTTTAGTCGATGGTATGTTAACATCATATATAATGGTTAAATAATTTTTATTAAATTATAAAATAATTACATACACAAATATGATATCATATATGATCTTCTAATATTTCTTTGTAAATAATATTTCTGTAGTGTCATTGTTTCGGGTGTTAACTGATTAGTTTTCCTTAATATGTTTTGTTATTTAAGTCATGTTTGTTATGGATAGGATGTATTTTATTCATATCAAGAATGAAATTATTTTCTTCTAAAATATTTTTTAATCATGAAATGAAAATGTTTCTTGATTTGTTATCATGTGGAATGAAATCTCATCGCATCGTGGAGAAGGTAAACTGTACATGCGCACGAGCGACGATATCATTATATATATGGTGAAATAATATGTAATTAGATATTATATTAAATATATAGAATCATTAACATGTTATATTTTTTATTTATATCAATAATACTCATTATTATACCCATCTAAATAATGAAGTGTTGAATAACAAACTACACCACAACGTGGAGACGGTAAGTCACACGTACGCATATATGGTGACTTTGTCATTAATATGATGAATAGAATAAGGAATATGGTTTTACCATATTTATAACAACAAATAAGTATTTATAATATACTAGAGTTATTATTTTAGTATGAAAACAACAAATAAATAGGAATTAGAAGAAGCAAATAACATTGAACAAAGTGATAAAATAATTACCTCTTCTTCGGGTGCTTCTTTTTTATTTGAAAAAAAAGGGATCCATATAATGGATTTATAATAAATTTATGGCATATATGATTATTTTAGGGTAGTAGGTAGTATATATGATCAGGATTCTATCCGATCCAACTGTATTTGGAGGTGTGAATTTAAGAGAAGGGGAAGTACCATTTTATAAGAGAGGTGATGTACACTTTTGGAAAATCTTGTAATATTAATTTATTATAAAATTTATTTTTAGTTTATAATATATAAAAATGGATTTATTTCAAGGATATGGAAATAATTGATTGTAATAATCTCAACCAATAGGTTTTATATTTATAATTTACATAAATTATACTCATTATTATACCCATCCAAATATTTAAGTGTTGAATAAAAAACTACACCATGACATGGAGATGTTAAGCCATACATACACATGTATGGTGACTTTTCCATTCACAGGTTGGATAAAATAATTAATATGGTTCTACCATATTTATAATAACTTCTCAGTATGTATAATGTAATGGAGTTATTATTTTATTATGGAAACAACAAAGAAAGTGGAAGTAGAGGAAGAAACGAACTTTGAATAATGTTTTAAAATATTTACCACTTCTTCAGTTGATTCCTTTTGATTTGAACAAAATGGCTCCATAGATTGTGTTTATGATCAATGTAAGGCCTCTTAGTTTACGTTAGGGAATTTAGGGGGATATTATAGTAGGATTTGACCGAGCCAAATGGCTTTGGAGGGGTGAATTTAATAGAAGGGGATGTACCCTTTTATAAGAGAGGTGACGAGAAAATTAGTAAAAGATTTAAATATTTATTTATTATAAAATTAATGTTATGTTTATAATAGCTCAAAATAAATTTATTTAAAAGATAAAGTGGGGATCGGTCGAAATCCTCTCAACCAAATGGTTTTTGACAAATTTAGGTCACCATATTAACCTTATCATTTATATTTAACCCTTACTTGAATATTTTAACTCTTACCATGTCATCTTGTATTATTACACTACATGGTAAATAAACATACGATAAATTTCCAAGAGAATCTAAATTGGTTCATTAAAAAAATTTATAACATTATCTAAGTCATTTGGATGAATATTAGATTTTTAGGAACATAATATTATTTAATGAAATAATATTTGTTTTGGAAAGTCATTTATGTCTATTTTGATATTATTTAGTATTTGGATTTTTTTAAAGTCATAAAAAATAGATTAAATAGAATAAAATACATTTAATCAACCATAAAATGTCAAATTCACCTATAAAAATCTTGAATTGAAATAAAATATTCAATTTATATTTATTTTAATATTTAAAATATCATTTATTTTAATATTTTTTTAATAAGGTAATTACTGCATTGATAATGTTAAAATGATAAATTTAATTATTTAATGTCTAAATATTATAAATAATCTACTATTATTTAAGAAATATTTTTGTCTTTCTAATGAATATTTATATTTTAATTTATCTTATATATAACCCTATATTAAAAATGGTTTAGTTATTAAAATTTGAATTTAACACTTTTAACTATTCTTTAAATAATATATAATAAATGTCCTAATATAACCAAATTGGATAAATGATGATCTTATTTTTTGTCCTATGGTTTATTTTCGTCAGGAAACACATATCCAATAGAATTTGGATAGGTGTTTGGGTAATTAAAATATTATTTTTACCTTTAATTACCCTATTTTCTTTTAACTATGCTTAATAAAATTCAAAAGATAATATTCACCAAAAATTAATTGCATCCTATTAAACCACATTTTACTTAGTGATGAGAATAATTTCTATCATATTTTTCAATTTCAATTCACAGATGCGGTAAAAGTATGTTTTATATAGATTTGCAAATGTGCCTAGAAGGTGGGTAAAAGACGTCAAAAAGTTCAATAAAATTATATATATATAATCTTATTATAACATGACTCCAATGAATTAAAGTGGAATAATATAGGTCTTATATATATATTTTTACATTAAAATAAATTTAAATAAAAAAATAATTATTAAAATAAAAACTCCTCTTAAAACAATAATGCAGTTTTTTTCACTTTTCATCAAACATTGACTGTCTTTCGAAAAATACCAAAAATTCACTCTAAGATAATTTTGATATTAGAAATCCAAAATTTAGGTCCATTTTTAAAAATAAAATTTATTGAATTTAAAAATCTTGGTATTACTATTTATAACTACTTCTTAAATGGATAGTTTGATTAGTCATGGTGTGCTAGAACTCTGACATGCATACAATGAAAGCTATTGTATTGAAAAAAGAGATGTGTATTGTGGAAGCATGGGGTGTAACACTTAAATTAAAAAAAAATTGGGTCCTGGATAGAAATCCTATGAAAGGTTTTATTTCAATATTGATTTTAGAGAATATTTTGATGAGGAATGTTATTCAAAGAGGATATAAAGACCATGAATATCTCTACACCACATTTGGAAATATACTTCATTGGAAAAGGAACTGAAATAAATTGAAAAGGAAGTAAGAATAATATACTACATTAGGTATATTCATCATTACAGATTATATTCAAATTTTACTATTTTGGTACACAATATAATATTCAACTCAAATATCTGTTTCCAAATACTGGATCCAATGATGTTCAGAAATATTATAAGAGGTAAGGTAAACTACATAAGTAGATGATGGAGGGTGATTACAATAAAAACTAAGAGAATTATATGAAATTATATTTCCTAGTGGATTTATTCTTATAGAACTATTATTTTTTTATCATGTCTATCAAAAACATTTATCTTATTTTCCATTTATAAGAAAAATGATATATGTTTTCATGTTTGAAATAAATTTTGTTATTGTGTATAATATATGATAGTTTAGTGATAATAAAATCAAAAATGTATATTTTTAGAAATTACTCAAAAGCTTTAGGATCCATGAATGACCGTTATATTTTTTTAAACAACAAAAAATAATTTAATGAATTATAATGGTTATTAAAAATTTAGAAATGATTTACACCCCGTATATCCATGTTAACCAACAATGAGAAATATTTTGGAATCCCAAATGACCAGATCAATGTCAAATATATAAATCCATTCTTTGATATTAAATTTCTAACATGATTGGTTTCTCTATAGGAATGTAAATGATTAGTTTTATGTGATTAGTTTCTAGAATACTTTTACACGGGTGTGGGAGGACCCTCTACTAAAAATCCATTATTCATGTCCTCAAGATTCAACAAATTGTGTTCAGTTTGACTCAATCCAGATTTGATCACATCCATGGTGAAAAAATGTTATATGACATGTATCATGGCCCATAGATTAGAATCAAATGAGTTATCATTTATGATATAAAGGCAGAAGTAGTCTTTGAAAGGGCCATAATATTTATTAAAAACACCTACACACCCCAAGGGACCCGGCACACCCTAAGTTGCACCATTATTCGTGGCATTGCTATATGGGTGGATAGGTGGAATCCATTGGATGTAATTCAAAATTAGAATTCATCTTTCCCTACCATGAACACCTAGAAACCTAAGTGTCTTATGATTATAGATATAATTATCCATAGAACCTATTTCAATTCTAGACACATTGATCACATCTCAATGCAGAGAAATGATGCATGCATAAGTGGAGGGTTGATGATTGTTGAATACCAGATCATTAAACTCATACCACGTGTATGCAATTATAGTAGATGATAAAATGGTCAATATGTTGAAAATATGATCGCTGTGAGAATTTTAATTAATGTATATTTATAGGTCCCCATTTTGGATATTCCAACAAAGTTTTATGCAAAAATAATTCGTCATGTAGTCCTAGAATTTTGAAATGAACATACATCTGATAAAAAGGGGTTGAATTCATTATTCCTTCTCAATATAGTGAAGAAAAAATTATAAAGTTGAACAAAATCATGATGCATTTGATCCTAGATGGGCAGCTGGCATTTCCATATTTTCCACAGTATCAATGTCCTTAATGGTTGGATGAATGAAAATATATGTTTAGATATCCAAAAAGGAGCACTGGAATTACTTTCATAGTTGATTCCATAGAAATAGTTGGTATAGAAATGACCATTCCAATTTGGGGTTCAAATAATTGTGTCCCTATCCATGAAGTTATATCTCTGCATTTTAATATATATATATATATATAAGTGGAGATATGATCAAGTGACATCTAGGATTAATATAAAAGAACTCGATAATTGGAATATGTTTTCTATTGATATGAACATCCATAATTAGTTCAAGAGGATTATTAATATATGGATTACCCCAAAGGATTAGATTTGACTGTAGGTTAATCATCCATTTAGAGCATCCCATCAGATCAATATAAGTGTGTCTTATGGAAGGCTAGGTAAAAGAGGCAAGATAATATGGATAATTACTCAGAAACTATAAATTTAATCTTTTGGATAATAATTAAATATAATAATCATTATAGGTCACATGGTTCTATGTAAATTTTTTGTGACATGTATTAGTAAATAGTTTGAGATCATTAATGACAAGTCCCCGCATATCAATATTCTTTATATAGTCATTCCAAGGAAAAATAATTAAATTTCTTTCATGAAAAGTGGTATTCTAAATAACATTACTCATAATATTCTAGCTCTCCTTGATAATGATTCTTATCAATCATTAATGAGATAAATCATGCATATTTTTTAGGTGATGATCAAATTGACCACACACACACTTTTGGCTAGTGACAAAGAATTCCATTTTGAAAATTGATTGATAATTATTAATAAAATTCAGATGTAATAATTTAATATCACCCAAAAAGAGTGGGAAAACATGGTATATGAGAGGAATAATAACAATTTATACTCCCAATATTATAGAAACCAGGTTTTTTCTTGTTAAAAGGACCCCTTTTCCAAAGTCAATGAAATATGTTTTCTAGCTAATAGCATCCCATACAGTTCTTCATAATGTCTAATAGTTGATATCTTGAAATATAATTTTTGGGAGGATTTACCAAATATAATGATATCATCATAATAATGGTGATGTGAGGGAAACAATAGACCTCCAACCACCTTGATTCAATTAAAATAACTAATGTAAATTGGTTAATTAAGACATTTACTCAATTAGTCATCCAAAAGATCAAATAGAAGGCATGAGAGAGGCTATCCTTACCAAAAAAACTATAGAACATTGAATGAATCCTATGGGATATCCATTAATAAGAATGGGAAACCTTTTTTTTTTACCAAAAATGGTGTTGATGACTCTGATAATATCATAAGAGAAGCCATATCGTTTGAGAAAAGAAAAAAAATTAAGATTTACTTTTCCATATCAAAATATTTTGAGATGTAAATTTTAAGGGAAAAGTTTCTAGGATTTTATTTCTTCTTTATTAAGTTGATACATTATGAAGAAATAATGATTTACTTTTGAGTACACCTTCTAGGAAAAAATCCAAAATAATTTGTGGTAATGAAGGCTCTAACCAAACTTCCCATCACATTCACTATAACCTTATTTAATTCTCATCAAAGTAGTGTTTTCAATTTCAACTAGCATAAAACCTCTAATGTTAATGCAATTATCCCTCTTAGATATCGAAGAAATAAAACTGAAGTTGATACCATAATTCCTACATTCATGACTGAATAAATACCTCATAGTATTCATCACTTAATCAAGAAATATTTCATTTTATAACATAATAAACTATTTGGTAAACCCATCAGGTATAGGTGCACTATAAATATTAAGATAAAAGGTTACCATCCATATTTTCTCCATAGATGGAGGAAAAATGAGTCTGTAGTTCAATTGATTGTCAAGGTAAACTTTAATACTATCAAACATTTAATTAGTTTTGTCATTTATATCAATAGATTAGAGCTCCTTAATTAAATGAATATCAACCTTAGAGAAATAATTTTTAGAATTTACGAGACCCCCATTAATTATTAGATCATTCATTACTCCATTCATTTTTTCCTCCTTTTGTATGCAATAAAAATTCCTAGTCTTCCTATCACCCTCTCTCAATCGTATTAAATTATGTTGATTTTTGATCAACCTCTCATGGATGGCTAATATCTTATCTAATTTAAAAATTGATTGAAATTATTTTATAAAGAGATTACATTTATTCTAATTTGTGAGTTTGAAGTAAGGATGAAGCTCTTTAGTATCTTTAACATCAATTTCAAGATTGTAAAAATATATATTTCTCCATTACATTAAGATATTTTTTAGTATTTCAAACATACCATCCAATATTTGAGTATGCATACCTTGTGAGGATATATTCCAATCCCCAATGATAATCTTCATGCATCCTGGTGACAGAAACCTTGTGTTATTGAAGTTCTAGAGAAGAGGGTCTAACCTAGAGAGATGCATGTGAATTTCTACGATGACAGTGTTATGATCAGATTAATATTTTGGAAGATTAAATACATGGAAATAATTTGAAGAAATTATACCATAAAATTGAACAAAATCTATCATTTTTACATTCCTTCCTTCCATTTTTGGTATATCTACTACCTATTAACTCAACTCTAGAGATCTGGACCTCCACAAGATCTCATTGATCAATAAATTTTAATAACTAATATGATTAAATCATGCAGCAATAAGATTTATTTTTCTCATCTAGTTTCATCATAGTAATAAAGCCACCATCAATAATCCATTTTTTTCAAATGTTATTATATATTTCTCCAAACTACCTCCAAAGATCCCATATCATGATGTATGAATTGGGGACACAAATAAATGATATAGTGAGATTGAATCCATGTATGTAGTGGAAAAATGAGAAATTCTGGGAACCTTGGATACATGAACAGATATGAACTCTATCTTATTTAAACACCCACATATAATTTGTATCACTATTATATAAATTCTAAGAAACTTAACTGTAGTCAATAGAGGGCCAAATAATTTCCCCCCACTCATAAAAAATCATATTTGGTTTAGATATCCCTAATAGTGGTGTTTTTAGTCACAATAAAGTGTTTAAGGTATATGACCTTAGGGGAGTTCCCAAGCACTTGAGAATTCATAAATATGAGTCTCATTGTCTGAAATATTTTCTTCAAGTTTGAATCCCTAAGGGCTGGGGAATCTCCAAATTGCATTTGTTCTATTATTATTTTTTATGTTTTTCTATTGTGGGTTGTGATCCACACTATTTCATCATTATTGAAATGGGACATGTCCCTATCCTAGTTTCATTTAGAAGGTTTCACATTCTCATTATCATTGGACCAAAAAAGGCCATTGGGAGGAGTAAAATTGTTGATGGGTTACACTATTTCAGTTAGATAATCATCAAAATTCCTCCTTCTAGAAACCTTATAGGAGGAAACCACTATGAACAAGGTATTGAAATCAGGTTGTTCACTTGGTTTTTAAGAGAGATGGTATACAACATAGCTATTTTCTAGTTTTTTTGTTAGAGTTCATTTCCATATTTTTGTGGGACATGATCCCTAACACAAAAAATTGAATCATCTCAAAGGATGTTGTCCATTTTAGGTTTTCATGACTCATTCTCTATATAGAGGGGGTTAGTAGTGTAGAATTATAGATCAAAATTAATATAACTCTTCATGCAAGTGGAATAAATGGTACTTCTATCATTAAAAGGAACCCGCTCTAACATAGCCGGAATATCATCTAGGCCATTGTTATGAGGATTAAAACATACCATTATGGGATCCAACTCAAGCTTCATGTGTTGGAACCCTTATGTTTTATTCTCTTTTAAAAATTCATCATCACAAGTTGTATGACCATCATTATGAGAATATAGGTCTTTTAAAGCTCCTCTAATTGAATAATCCCAATGAGGGTAATAGTTTCACTATCCAGTTCCTTCACATCCCCTTTATAAAGGAGACCATGTTTGTTGTAGGAATAAATAGGTGGGGGAATCCTCTTACCAGAAGTCATATTCTCATGTATCCCATTAATGTATCCATAATAGGGTGGATTAGGGGTAAAACTGAGTTGAAATTAGATGCCATGACCTTCCCTCTCCTCTTTCTAAAAGTGGCCTCTTCATGTCCCTTCACTTTATTGAAGTTGCATTTATTTTCTCAATTACATTTAGATGATAGGTGTCCAAAGTATCTATAGTTCATATAGTGTTTTTTCTTACTCTCATAATTAATTTCATGATTGATTCCATCATCCCATGTTGTTAGCACAACCTCCTCAATAAGGGTGTAATACACATCCACTTCCTCTAGAAATTTTCCAAAGTGTTCAAATATCAAGTTATCCATTTTTCTATCCATACAAAACTGATTACTAACTAAAGATTCTATGTCGCATATAATTCACTGAATCCAATAGAGCTCATTTAGGTTAAAAATACAAATACATAGTTTTTTATTAGTGTTATTCACATTATCAGGATCAAAATTGCGATATGACTCCAAAATTAATGGGAAACTAGGATTCAATGGGAAAGGTCCAAAACTCCATACTCTCCACTTGAGTTATTTATTGGGGATTTCTTTTGTAATAGTATAGATATCATCTCACTTAACACATCAAAATTATATAACATTTTTTGATACGTAAAACATTATACTAATAGATTCCAAAAGACTGTATTAGTTTATTTCCTTTTCAAACTTAAAAAAAATATTATGAATTAGTGAAATATCATCAACATTTCCCACAATGATATTCCATAATAGTATTTTTAAAAAAATATTCATAATATAGGGAAGGGAAACAAAAAAAAGGGTTATATTAAATGCTCAATAAGGGTAAATATTGGAAATTCATAATCATATCATGATCATAATTTTATAAAATCATGTTCATGATCATTGAACATAATACCACATATATCAAAGATCATAAACTTGAATCATGGAATAAATATTTGTAGTTCATAGTACATGAATCATAAGGAAATGAAGAACATGATCCATGAAATCATATTATTATAATTATACATGGAATTGTGGAATATATATATGGATATAAAAAACCTATCCCAATTCAAGCTACAAAGACCATTGTAACATGTTTGGATTGGGATAATCACCCATGTACCTGCTTTGGGCTTGGGAATCCCTCTAGTGTACCCTCTGGTTTCGGGATTTGGATGTACTCCCATGTAACCTCTTGTTTTATTCGTGGGAATTCCTCTCATGTACCCTTTTATTTCATGTTTGAGATGTCCTCCCATATACCGTCTTGTTTCGGGCTTAGGATTCCCTCCTTCATACCCATTGATCCCATAAAACATTTATCATTACCCAATTCACTGGAGGGAGATATAGGACCCACCCATATCATAATAATGTCATTTATACATAATCCTTAATATAATAAAACATTCATCTTATCATGAACCATAAAATGAGAAGTGTTTTATAAACATCATTCATAACCCATGAAATAAAATGGGAATAATTAACATTTAATCTCATCATAACTTATGGAAAAGATATAGGTTCTATAATTATTCCATCAAATCAAGACCCATGAAAAGAATAGGGTTTTGAAAGCTCATAACTCGTGCATGAAAAATGGGTGTCATAAGCATCATTCCATCAAAACATATACCATTCAAGAACTAATATGAATGAAACAATTTAATAATTAATTGTATGAGTATGAGGGAAATCGGTGAATGTTATCTTATATGAAATACGACATGTAAATATATTTTGAAAATATCTCTTGAGGTAAATTTCCTTTCTTATTTGAAAAATTACCTTTAGGAAAAAAATATGTTAACAAAAATTCTATAAAATAAACATTAAAATTTATAAATAATGATTTGAAAAAAAATTTGGAAAACTTTTTCTATTAAATCATATATTGATATCTTAAAAACATTTTGAAAATTATTTTCCATTAAAAATTATATGTGAATTTTGAAAACTTTTTAAAAAACATTATCCTTTCAAACATATAAAATAATATTTAAAATGTTTTGAAAATTGTTTTCCATGAAAATATATAAAAAACATATAAAAAGCATTCTGATAATTTAAACCCATTTCTTTGAGTTAACCCTTTTGAAAATATATAAAAATTGTTTTTGAAAGTCATTTAAAAAAAATTAAATAGAAAACCTTTTTGAAGACCTTTTTATAAAAAAACACTTTAAAACATTAAATTTTCATAATTTTAATACAACAATTTATTTGAAATTAAAATAACATTGAATTATGGAAAATGAATTTTCATATGAATGGTACTCATGACATTGGGTAAATCCATACGTTCCGAACAATCCATTTGTACCTTAAAAAGATTAGAAAAGATCCTCAAATAGAAAATTAAAATAATATTTTATCATTAGAAACACTTTTTTAAAAGGTAAAAGATCATAAAAAATTTCATTTGATGATCATATGATAACAATATAATACCTTTTTGTAAACATTATATAAAACATGGTTTTGAAGGAACATAGATTCCCAATCGATGTGAGGGGTAATGTAAGACTTTTCAAAAAGCACATTCTAAATTTTATTATGACCCAAAGATTAAAATAATGTTACAAATAAATGAATATATCATTAATATATAGAATATAAGAAAGTACATGAGTTCTCTTGAGATATGGATAATAATAATTTGACAATGGAAGCATATTTATACATAATCTCAATAAATGATGAGATTGTTTAAATAAAATATCACCACTTGGTATCTTGAACCATACTTCTCAAGTAAAAAATGAAATTACTTGAAGATTAATATATCATGAAAATAATTATATTATTTATATAACATTTCAAAGGAATTATATACAAATAATGGAGAAATATAGGTGCATAACATTGTATGTGTCTCAAAGATGGAAAATTGAGACAAATTCATTTTACCAATTTGGTATCTTTTGAAACATTTTCCCATGAATGAAATATAATTGAATGGATATGTAAAATTCCATAAATATAATTTTAGGAATAATTGAACACATCCATGGGCAGTATACACACCCCACAAATGAAATAAGGTGGTAAATAAAACATGTATCTCACTGAAATAAAATGTTATATGAAATTACCTTATTATGGGTATTGACTATCATGACACTCATACAAATATCAGGTATAATAAATATAATTTTATGATAAATATATCTCAAAAAAAAATTATTATATCTAATACCTTATATGGTTTTTTTATCAATTTATATTACCCATATGTTGACAATTCTATGTTTGGGTTTCTCATTGGGTAATGTCCTCTTTGTTCCTTTCAAGTCTTAATTTGTAAAATCATTAGTCCTTATACTTATATAATGATTTCCTGAATTTAAAACAGGATATAAATAACATTTACACTTAGTTTATGGGTAATATAATAGTCTATATAATATATAATTATGAAATGGAATTCTCCATTCATGGATACATAGTTTGTATGTACGCATCAATGTTGTTTCTGTTTAATAGCTGTATTGAATGAAACTAAGAAAATGTTATATATATATATGTATAAATATCATTATTATAGTAGAATGATTATATCATATATATCATATAATTCATATAAACAAATCCTTAATACATTCCTTGTAGTGTGTGATCAAATAATATCACTTTGAGGGGGCACTAGTCTATACTTCCTCAAATGAAATTATCGTATTAACACAAAATGGTAAGTATTAAAATATGTATTTTAAAAGAATTATATAAGAATAAAGACATAATAAATAAAATTTATATCACATTTTAAGTTATTTTCCATCATAATTTCCACCATGAGTGGATGTAAAGGAAAAATAAGCATCCATCATTTAGTGAGGTGGTAGTTCGTCATTCACATAAATAAAATGTTTGCTACCCATTAGATGGAGGTTTGTTTTATATGTAGATAGAAATATGAAAATAAAATAATCTAGTATATTGGAGGTACTATTGTTTTTATACAATCATTGAATAAATAAATTTGGGGGGGAGTCATGAAATAAAATAAAGGATCTTGATTGAAGATGTTACCTCTTAATTAGGCAACTCATTTGGGTTTGTGCCGAAAGGCTTTCATGGATTGATTTCTACCGAAGGGGATTATTTTGGGAGGAATGTAGGTATATTGTTAAGAGTATTGGGTAGATATTTTCTAAACATAAGTGTTTTTAGAGGTGTCAAGAAGATGGATAGGTGGTGTCCTTTTATAGGGAAATGAAAGGACAAATCTGTCATTTTTTATAACAAGTAAGGTGCAGCCATGATTTTTTCCTAAAAAAGTAATACAAAACTAACAAAAATATATTATAGATGGTTTATGGCCGAATAATGACTATAAAATGGGGTTTTAAAAGATTATTGTTCTTTTTGGATCTTAAATTTAATGTTTAGTACTTTATTAAGCTACTTTCACTAATATTTTCAGTCAAAACTAAGTTTAACGTAACAAAAAATACAAATTATTATGAATAAAAATGTTTAATCCATTTATAGAAATTCTAATAATAGTGGTGGTAGAAATTAATTTAAAAATAATCCCACTGACAGGATGGAAATGTGTATTTTTAAAGTAAAAACATACAAAAGTATTCTATGTTTTTATAACCAATTTCAAAGTGTAATTGATTACAACCACATAAAATTGATAAATTGATAAGTATATGATCTAATTAAACATTTTAAAAAATTAAAATATAATATAAACATATAAATAATTATGATGAAAATGTTGTTTTGAATTAAAAAAAGGTATTTTTCAATATTGATCAAAAAATAAATTTTAACAAACAAATCCCAAAAAATCACACTAATATATTTCTAGAAGTATAAATTCCAAAAAATGAATTTTATTGTATCAAATTAAATTTCTAAATGTTTCTAGAATAAATTTTTATTTTTTTTCATATCAGGACATTAGAAGCAGTTCATTTGATAAAATATTATATATAAACATATGAGGACTATAACAAAAATTATATCTCTCATTATCAATATATTTTTTTATAAAAAATCAGTAATGAATATTTTAAATGTGTTATTACTATTCACATATCCTTTTTAATGACTTTTTTATTATTATCCCATTTAATAAATTATAAAAATAAAATGATGTTTCGTTAAAACATCGGTGTTTCCTGTAACATATGTTGAGTCACTATTGTGTGCAACATACGCCCAGTTGAAGTTCCATATAACTTACTCCATGTATATTTTCCATGTAACCTATTCCAATTATAATTCATATCTAATGTAATTTTATTTGATGACGTGTGAAAGAAATTTTTAACTTGGGGCATTATAAGACAAAAATGAAAATTAATTCATTCCAAAAAAAAATATTTCCCAAAATTTGAGGTCGTTACATTCTACCCAATGAAAATCAATTTCTCCCTTGATATTCTTCTTGGATATCAAAGGATTATTACTTGATAATTTCATTCATAGAAACCCACATCAAGAAAATGAATACTAAAACTTCCCTTAAAATAGAATGTTAGAACCATAACGTTTACCCAAAGTAACTCATAACGAGTTTTTTTGAAAGGATAATATATGTGGGAAGTGAAAACATAGACATTAACGATAAATCTCATCATCATGTTCTAATAGAGATTGACAGTGAACAAGGTTAAGAGGAAGTTAATAATCACAAATCCATAAATATGTAATGAACTAAGAGACCTTATAATTCATCAGAAATGAAGGTACTAGTAAAACATTTTTTGTTTTAATATCTTTCATCATAAAATTGAATTATTTTGCTAAAATGATATAGTGGCATGATTTTAGGAAAATGTCACCCTTTTTGTTCATTTATCCAATTAACATCTTTCTCTAAAATGGAAAGAAAATTTTTCATTCTTGAAGTGATAACAGGTCATGAAATCCATGATATGCCATCACATTTTCAATTAGTTATTACCAACACAAAGAAGTTTGAACATGCCATGCAATATGCATAAATCCTCATATGGAGAGATACAAATTTAATCCTACTAACATAATATAATGTTTTACATAATATTTTCATGAAAGGGTAACCTTATAACCCTTACAAATGATAAAAATACAATTATTTATAAATAATAACACAAAATCATGTTAACATTTTCCGACATATATCCCAAAGTATTAGTTGGTTTCCACATTCCAAACATGTGAATAACCTCATCTTAAATCCTCTTTAAAGATTAAAATAACCTAAATTACCAAAAATCATTTTCTATATCATGAATAAGTCCTTTTTATAATTTTTAATAGACACATTATTTAAATCCAAGAAGTTATAGACTTCATTCGTGAAGACATAGAACACATTGTCAATAATATGTTCTTCAGTAATACGAATCATCCAATTTACTTATCCATATACAAAATTATATTTATCCGAATATCATTATATCAACATTAGTAATTAACTAAGGGTTACCTTAGCTTAATAAAAATATCACTTATCCATGAAACAACAATCCAATATATACTTTTAATAACTTAATGAGAATTTATGCTGAAAATACTTTTATCTGTCATGATTCATATAACATAATCCTTGAATTTCAATACATAAATAATTTATTAATCCATATATTTTCTTAAACTGTTACTCTAGCTTCATCAATATATAACTTAATACATATTTCATGGAATATAAAATAGTAATCATGTCTTAATATTCCACAAATTCAATCTAATGATGCTTCTTATGTTTATTTCAAACAATATTGTAAGTCCATCACATACCTTTCACTTGTTGTTTGCAGTCTCTTTATCTTCTAAAGAATAACCAATACTCACACCACCTTCATAATTATATTTATGATATTTAAAATTGGGAAATTTATTTTACAAAATTACCATATATTCCACATCTGTAATATTCAATGATATCCATATTTTTTTATAGTTCTGACTATTGACTAAAACTAGAAAGAATATGGTCATAAACACATATCACAGATGAAAACCACATAATCAGGAAGAATTAATCATATTATGTATACATATTGAAACCATACATAGTTTATTTCACCCTAGTTTTATCGTAGTTTATTTATATGAAACATCTATTTAATTCATTTATGATGGTTTCTGAAGAGTTTGTGAATATTCAAAGTGTATCCCTCGAGGGTGTCAAACTAGGTGTGCAGAAAGGACCCTTTTCATATACCATATTACCCTGAGTCAAGGTCAGAACATCTTGTCATAGTTTTTATCATAAGGTAAAGCTATTCTAAATACACATATACTTATATAATCCAGACATGTATTTATTTCTAGGAAACTACTAACCCCATCCTTTACCAAAATTCCAGTGAATTATCCTATAATTTTATTTATCCTTAGATTTATTCCTAGACATGCCCTTAGGTTTATCACTACGGTTTTCTTATACTATCTTCCAAATGAAAACAAAACCCTTTCATTGATAAAAACTATAGTGAGCCTCAATTTTCATACATTAACATTAAATATCATTTTTGGAATACGTAAAACATTATATAAATATAAACCAAATGATAGTATTAGTTAAGTGTCTTTGGAATCCTGAATAAGAACCATATAACTCTGTGAAATATGTTTAAACTTTCCCCAAAAGATCTTCCCCCTTATTATTTATACTATACAACCTTTCTTCATAACCTAGGGTTGGAAAACATAAGAAATGGGTGAGCTCAAATGCTGAGTAAGGGTAAATAAAGGATGTGCATAAGCATATCATGCACATAACTGTATGAGAATGTTATCATGATCATTACAATATCATAACCTTCATATAAAAAATCATAAAAATGAATCATGGAATAAATATTAGAAGTTCATAATACATGAATCATATTGAAGTAAAGAACATGATCCATGGAAGAATAATATAATAATAAGACATGGAGTTTTGGTAGACGCGTGAGGATATAATAACCCTATGTCCAGAATTCCTACCAAGAACTTTGTGACATGTTAGGATTGGGATATTCACCCATAATCCTGCTTTAATCTTGTAATTCCCTCAGGTTTACCCCCTTGTTCGGGATTTGGATTTCCTCCAATGTACCCTCTTGTTTTAGTCTTGGGATGTCGACCCGTGTACCCACTTGTTTTGTAAAGACCTGGAAAATTCAAGGAAATTGTTTTTCTTAATTTCTTTGAAATTTTATGAGTCTGCAGTTGCTGACGGCACCTGATTCCGAGGCCCTGTGTGCACGGAATCAATTTACGAAGTTTAGCTCAGGTATGTTCAGTGAACAAATGAGTGGGTTTTTCTATCTTTTGAACCGGTGCTCAGAATTGAAATCTGAGGGAACCGATGGAACTGTAGAGCCGGTATTTTCTTAAGAGGACCTTTACATGAGGTGTGTTTTCTTGTGAGGAGTTGTAAAAAAATTGTGGATTAAATGAAAAGTAAAACAATATTGTGTTAAAATTTTATACTTTTTCTAAGTGGTTATATCCTATGTGTGGATGTTGGGATGGGAACCAATAGTTACTAACTACCCTTGAGAGGATAAAGGTGAGGTGGGGCCCAATTGATCCCCAACTCTTCACATTCCCTAACTCCTCTAAACCCCCTCTTATGTTGTGTAACTCATCTTATATTGGTAAAACTTCCCCATAAATTGCGTGACTTATCCTCTCCTCACATTAATTTAATGCCAACACACATTAATTCAATTAATTAAATAGGTTCAATTAATTGAATTAAAGTGTGTTGGCATTAAATTAATTTGAGGATAGGAGAAGTAACCCAATTTATGGGGAAGTTTATCCAAGATAAGATGAGTTAAACAATATAAGAGGGGGTGTACAGGAGTTAGGGAATGTAAAGAGTTGTGGATCGTGTGGGCCCCACCTCACCATTATCCTCTCAAGGGTAGTTAGTAACTAGTGGGTCCCACCCCAACATCCACACATAGGATATAACCACTTAGAAAAGGAATAAAATTGTAACACAATTTTATTTTACTTTTAATTTAATCCAAAAAAATTTTACAACTCCTCCTAAGAAAAATCACCTCCAATAAAGGTGCTCTTAAGAAAATACCAGCTCTGCGGTTCCATCACTGCCTTAGGATTTCAATTCCGAGTACCATTTCAAAAGATAGAAAAACTCGCACGATCGTTCACTGAATGTACCCGATCCAAACATCATAAATTGATTCCGGGCACACTGGGCCATGGAATCAGGTGCCTTTAGAAACTGCTGACTCATAAAATTCTAAAGAAATTATGAAAAAAAATTCCTTGAAATGTCAAGGTCTTTACATTACTCCCACATCAGGGATTTATGTCCCCGTAAAGCTTCAACACACACTATAGAAATCAATGTGGTTCTGAGCATGCATCTGAGCCTTTTGCTCCCATGTGCTCTCCTGGAGGTTCTTGTGCTACCAGTGAAAGCACACCTGAGAAATCGACCGTCCTTGTAGGACCCACTCCAGTCAATCCTAGATCTCCACTGTAACCTTCGTGCATGTCGCCCTATAATCGACATCCAAATCCCTGTGGTAACTGATGTGTGAAGGATCATGAACATATCTCCTCAGCTGAGATACGTTGATGACATCATGTACCCAGTTCAACTGAGGTGGAAAGGTCAAGAGATAAACCACCTCAGCTACCCTGTTTAGGACCTAGAAAGTTCCGTTGAACCTCGGAGAAAACTTACCGCCTCGGCCACATCTCTGTAAACCTCGTTGAGGTGAGAACCATATAAGGACATGGTCTCCATCCTAGAACTCTAGAGGCCTCCATTTCCTGATTAGAACTGAAACTCAAATCTCTTGCTGCCATGAGGGTAAGGTTGACCGACTCAAGGGTGATCGACCGCACCCACCTGTGCATGAGTTTATCCTGTGCTGCCTAGGGTTTCCTCTCCATCGAACTAGGAAAACCCATCCCAAAGTTGAAGATAAACCCCAAATTTTTTTCCAATACAGTCAATCTGGGTATGAACTATGAATCCAATGCATACCCAGACCAACATCATAAGGCCTAGAAGCTGCCCCCAAGAGATTCCAACCGAAACTCTAACCTCAACGGTCAGATCACATTGTCAGCGTAAGTGTGATTATCGAGTCTCCTCTCAAAGGTATCTCCAGACGTGAGGGTCAAGTCAAAGGCTTACCGAAAACTCTAGGTCTAGGACAAGATTCATGGAATAACGGAATGATTTGTATCAACCTCTGTTGCAACGACAGCTAGAGGTGGACACTGACTGTCCCTCGATTCATTCTTAGAGCCATTGGTTTACACTCTTTGACCGCATGTAGATACTCTTTTTCCTTTCCATCCATCTCCCTGAACATGGAAGGGATAACAAAGGCGGGTGGTTGTATCATGTTCAAATGTACACCACCTCATGCTACTCTCCTAGCTCTACCTCCATGTCTGTTGCTCCGCAGACTCATCAATCCTTAACACTTATTCTTCTTGAAACATTTTGCACGCCCGAGTCTCTGAGATTGGAACTAGTTTCCTGTTTCTTACTGCACTTTTCAGTCTTTATCTGCTCCTAGATGATCTACACCTTCTCCATCATAGCTCGTACCATCTCTGGTCAGTAGGATGTTTGCCGAAGTTGTATGTCAGTCAATGACCTCCGTTATTTTCCTACGATATGTAAGATCTGCTAAGTTTTTTCCATTTCCGAAATGATAAACTTGGTCTCATCCCCTAGATGAACCATTCTCATTACCTAATACATTCAATCCTGACATGAATGATGCATTTATTCCATTGACGACATCGTAAGGACTCGACGTTACAACCAAGAGATCCAACCGTTACTCTCGCCTCCAAGGTTCGAGTCACACTGTCGGCATCAGTGTGAGTTCATTGGGTCTCCTCCAGTATAAATCTAAAAAGTGAGGGTCATGTCAACAGTTTTAACCAGGACCTCTTAGTATCAACCAAAAAAAAGTACATGAATCTAAACATCACATAGATAAGTGTCTTTTAATACTACAGCTCGAAGTACAAAGACACAAATGCTACAACAACATGGAACTTGATGCACTAAGAACAAAAAGGTATCCACTAGTTCTTCTCCTGACCACCTGCTTCTGGAACACCACTGCCATGTCCACTACTTAGCTGTTGCTCAAGAACTCATCGACACTTCTGTCTCGGTGCCTCCTCCAATGCTTTTAGATCAACTGTGCGGGGAGTCGAACAGTCACATGCCATTCGACCCTTCCTGCCGCATGCATAACACTTCCTGCTCCTCGTATGGATGGCTCGGTTTCATGTTTATCGCACAACCAAACCAATATCCCGAGGTCTCCCACCTATTGATCTTGTCCTCTTGGAACCCTGCATCATCTGTCTACTACCTACAGATGATTCAGCTGTTGATGGAAAATCCATTAGCAAAGGCAGCAGCTCCTGAGCACGGTCAGAGTGTAATGTCACTAGTATAAAATCCACCCTGAAGAAGGTCTCTGAGTCTCCCTATGTGAACATCATCTCATCGCAAAACTGGAGCATCCGAATCCACCATCTGCCTACTACTGCCTGAAAGAGGCTGGAAGTAAGGATCACCGTGAAGTTCGCTGGTGTACCTACTATCCTAAAGACTCTCACCATAGCCTCCAGCCAATCCTCAGCCGCATGTGGGTCCATCTCTCCCCAGAACCTGGGTTTTCTATGGCACTAGAACTCGTGCAGTGTGCTCTAGCGGTGTGCACCGCCTACTACTGGGGCCGGTGGAATCGGTGGCCCATCGTATAGTAGTACCGCTGGTGCCACCGCTAGTGCCTCAACTGAAAGAGGGCCATGTACTGAGGCCTGATTGCTCGAAGCTCTGTCAGTACATACATCTCTCGCGGCTCTAGTTGGTTGTCTGCATAAATGCATCCGGAATGAAACAGATGTGTCACAGTCAAACGATTATTCCTAGTGAGCTGACCTAGTTTGAGCAGTTTTAAGGGAAAACCTTTCAAAACACAGAAGCAATTAGTGTTTTCGTGCACTGAGTTGGAAATCATGAGTCAAGGTCCTGGTGTATGAATACATCGGCCACTCGTACGAACACTGGACTCCCTGAACTAAAAACCACACTCAGTACCCTTAACACTATTGCATCACAGAAATGAAATCTCAGAGTTATAAGTTCTGTGGTAGAACCGACTCTTTTGATACCAATTTGTCACGACCTGTCCTCGGGGCCCATGTCGTGACTACCCCAAGCCCACATTCCATAGGCCAGGGGCTGGTAACTAGCACCAAAGGTGAAAATCCCAATAAAAAGGGAAGGCATTGCCTTTATAAAAGTAAACAGCACAATAGAGTACAAGAGGAGGCAAACAATAAGTAAAAAAGAAAGTCATGAAAAGTAAATGGTCCAGAATACAAACCCAACTGAAAAGTATAGCTACAAATGAAAGAAAGTACAACCGAAAAGATAAGCAGCTAGAAGAATAGAAGTATCTCCTCGGTCGTCCACCTCAAATCATACCTGTAGGGTATGTATAGATGGCACAACTCCTAGATCGTCCACCGTGGATCCTACATGAAGGGTAGGTACAAATAGCCTCATCAAGGATCTCGCCCATCAACCTCCTCTGAGTACCATCTCGTCGTGAATTCCACCTCTAGATACTAACTATTCGTGAGGTCCACCTCCGGATACTGACTCGTCATGAGGTCCACCTCCAGGTACCGTCTAGTCCTCGAACACTCAGCCTCCGTCTGCGATGTCTGTCATCTGCATCCAACACAACGAGGTGTGGGCATAGCCCATGCAGGGGTGAGTATAAGATACTCTGTAGGGACCCCAAGACACTCAAGGTATCACTAAATCCAACAAGAATAGCCACAAAACAAGATCTAAACAGATAACCCTTACTTTGGTATAAGCCCATACTTATACCTAAGTTATCAAATAACCCATCTCAATCAAGAGGTATCACATAGATATGAAATCAATGGATAACTACTACTTAGGAATATGCCCATACATATACCTAATTTATCATGTAACCAATCTCAATCATGAGGAAATCACAATGGTCAATGACTCAACTCAAACCAGGATTTTCATTACCGAAACTGCAACTGCTGAAGATCTCTTCCTCTGTCGATTACAATGATCTTGTCATGACTCTGAGGCGCTACTCACTAACCTAAGAAATATTAGGTACTCATCATGTCAAGTACCATAGGTTATCCACCCAAACATAGTAGTGCTCCCCGCCGAGGTCTGCCACCCAAACACAGTAGTGCCCCCCCCCCTAATATCTTGCAAAGTTACTACTTCTGTTGTTAATTGAATTACGTGTTTTCAATTTTGTAATTTTGAAAAGCATGGCATGAATTAATAAAATGAGGGAAAGAATTATTTTATTTTGGTTGGCCTGTTGTGTGAGGATATTTTGGAGAGAACTCTAAGTCTCTTGAAGAATATCATCACCTTCGTTGAAGAACGCCAAGACTCCGACGAAGAACATCAACTTAGAGGTAACAGAATTCTCCATTCTCTTCCTTCTCTTTAACATGGAAGGAGACAACGACAACGACACGACCGATTCCATTATCTGTGGTGCTTGACAACCACTATCTTTCTTCATGGTAGGGGTTTGTTTTTATAATATTAATATTCTCGTTATTATTCCATTCTAAACAATGAACGTGGATCAACTCACTATCAAGTTGATCCACGAATGTTATTATTTGCGGGATGGGAATATTTTATTACAGGTGTATTGTTGGGAACTAGGTTCAATTTTAATTGATTAAAATTGTGCCTTATTAAGTTTTTGAAATCAGGTGTTGATTATTTCCCAATGATAACACCTATCGCGGAGGGTGAAGACCGAAAAAAACACGGCTCGAAAACCATCCGCAGATTTTTTGTTGATGTGCGGATTGATGGGTGATGACGAAACGGGCCACAATGGCAATTTCAAGTCTCTGCAGCAATGTTCGAGTCCCATAGTGACCTTAGGCGCAGGAAGAGGGCGAAACGGACCACCGGTGCGCGTTCGGTGGTCTGCGAAAAGCGGAGGCGGCATGCCACACTGGCGTGACGGCGTTGGCGACCGGCGGCGGCGGCACACCCCCGGAGAAGACTGTCGCGGCTGAGCCGCGGCGGACCAGAACGACAAAGCCATTCTGGATTGGGGGGCCTTACAGTTACTCCGGTTCACTGTCAACTGGGGAGAACAACGCCCCCCCCCCCCCCCCCCCCCCCGCTCCGCGTCCACTCGGCCATGCTGGCCAAGCCTTAATCGGCCGGGCCGGGCCACCAGCGTCGGGCCAGGCTGCGCCCAACCGGGCCAGACAGTGACCCGAGTCGGGTCAACCTGGTCAGGGCCCACCCAGGGGGTATTGTGTCAGGTCGGACCGGGCCCAAACCCCTTATTTTCAGACCTCCTTCAGTTAAACGCCCATATCATGAACTACGGACCTCTGATCGGCGTACCATCAGTTGTGTTGGGATCCTTGGATCAAGATGGCCGTTCCAGTATATTACACTCAATGTTTCGGCGATGTATGGGTATGGCCGGGTTGGTTCGAATCTGAAACCAATCGGGCCCTAGGAATGGAAACAATTATAACTTGAGTTTCGGACGCCTGATTGACGTGCCGTCAACTATGTTGGATTCCTATTGATGATACTGCTCTTTTGGTATAATTCACCTGAGGTTTGGACGTACTTGGAATATGGCCGGGTTAGATTGTACTCGAAATCCAACTGGGCCCCTAGAACGGAAAAGCCTATAACATTCAGACTGAATGTCCGTTTGACGAACCGTTAGTAGAATTGGTGATCATGTTGAGAAACGATCCCCTTGATTTTACCCTATTAGATTTCGGGGTACAGCTGAGATATGGTCAGCTTTGTTCGTACACGAAACCAACCGGGCCCTTAGGACAAAAAGACTAATAACTCACAGACCGGGCATCCGATTGATGCGACGTCTGTTGCGTTGAGACCCATATGACGAGGCGGTCCTTTGAGATACTTCTTCATGTCACTTTGTGATAATTGGAGTATTGACCAGTAGATAATGGAGCAGAACCTCCCGGAGAGGAGTGTACGGAGTACAGAGACCGTGTAGCTGGTTGAGGCCTGATGACTGCTTATCCGATTCGAGTCAGAGTGACTTGTATAACCCTATGGGGGGCACTACTAAGTTTGGGGGGCAGACCCACGGCAGGGATCACTACTGTGTTTGGGTGGTAGACCCGCGGTACTCAACAGAAGGAGTACCTCTGTAGGCTATTAGGGGGGTGCACTACTGTGTTTGTGTGGCAGACCTCGGTGGGGAGCACTACCATGTTTGGGTGGCTGACCTATAACAACCCACACTTTACATACATTGTTAATACTTCAAAATTGAAGCACACTTATTACAACATATGACAAAACCACAAAGGACCGTATAGGTATAGTGTCTTTAGAAACTGGGAAACATAAACAACTGGTTCATAAATCTTCTACAGTGTCTCCCATTTATTACATCATATCTAGGGTCCCTTTTAGAATATTCTACTTAATATCCATCTTCCTGACCTGGGGAAAAGAAAACATAAAAGGGTGAGCTCAAATGCTCAGCAAGGGCAAATAAAGGAAATAAAAATCATATCATATCTTTATCAAAACCTGCAAAAGAGATCATAATATCTTAACATGGAATAAATCATAGAAGTGAAAATGAGATCCCCATATTCATAACATAAAACTTGAAACTTTGTGGCATGCACACATAATCATGGAAATCATTTCTTGTTAGTCATGACTCATTTCCAAGACTATCTTAGTGGACAAAGTCCCTTTCTGAACCGAGTTCACTCCTCATTTCAGTCCTGTATCACTGAACCGAAATAACCTTCCGTTCCAGCCATGTCTATCTCATGAGATATAAAATCATTACCCAATGCATTGGAGGGAGATATAGGTCCCACCCATCTTATAATGAATCCTTTCTTATGTGTGCCACATAATCATAAAACATACATCATCGCATAACACATATAACAAAAATGGGATTCTTGAAACATCATGACATCATAAATCAATTCATATAAGATAAAGGAATTCATAAACATAATTCCATCACAACATAGTCAAACCAATGTAAAAATATGGATAGAAACAGAACCCTTTATTATCTTAGATGGAAAATAATT
This sequence comes from Viscum album, assembly GCA_963277665.1. Lineage (NCBI taxonomy): Eukaryota > Viridiplantae > Streptophyta > Magnoliopsida > Santalales > Viscaceae > Viscum > Viscum album. The sequence goes on along the minus strand of OY728155.1, from coordinate 1,134,258,885 downwards.
TTGATAAAACACTTGAATTGAATTCTTGAGGAAAATATCCTTTCTTCTTCAAAAACATTTTTCCTTTCATAACATGTCATACAACATTAAAATAAAAGAAGTTGATTAAAAATAAACTTGAAAACTTGTAAAGGAAGCTTCTTTGAAGTAATGTTTTAAAAATCCATTCATGCCGTATAAGTTAAAAAAAACATTCTTCGTACTTTTGTCGGAAAAGTCAAAAAGTACCTCGTACGGAAAAACGACAAAAGATTCCTTTCATATTCTTTACTAAAAACTCACCTAAGGGTAAAATTGGATTTAAACTATTTCAAGTGGATGGAAACAATATTACATATTGAGGGAACATGGATGTGTATGATAAAATACACCCCAGTAAATACTTACGAATAAACAATCTCGGATAAAAATGAGATTGTGATATTTCCCTTACCTTAGGTCCAATTTGCTTTGTTCGTGTCCGAAGCTCCTGTATAATGGTTTAAATAATGTTATTGACTTATTCCAGAATCATACATATTGATATGAGATCATATATGGTCATATTATTAACTTCTTGTTAGTAATATTTCATTGTTACTTGTTACTCGGGTCTTTATAACTTTTTGTTCTTATGCGTGTTTTGTTGAATAAATTCTTATTATTATCTTTAGGTTATAGATAATTCATTTCCAGAATGGTATTAGTGTAGTATATACCATATTCATTCATTCAATTCATTTATATAATCATTATGAAATGAAGATCATGTAGAACGAATCGCATCACATCGTGGAGACGGTATTCCGTACGTACGCACGAGTGATGATATCGTTCCTATGATCGTGGAATTGTATTGGAGTATATATATATATTATTTCAGTATCAATATTAATTAATAATAATCATATATATTTACTCATTACAGCATTATACCCATCCTTGTAAGGTGATGGTGGAAAATAGATTACACCACGGCGTGGAGACGGTATTCCATTCGTACGCACGCGCGGTGATTTCATTTTTCCGTAGGATGGATAGAAGGTGAATTAGGGTTGTTTCATATTTATAATAACATATCAGTATGTAAGTAATACTGATGTTATTACTTTATCATGAAACAACTAAAGAAGAAGAAGTTGAAGAAGAAAGAAATTGAAAAGATCGGTAATGGATATTACCTCTTCTTTGGAACGCCTCTTTGAATCCACCACTTAAGGAACTAAGATTGGTATTTGGAGAAGACCAGGACCTCTAGGATTATTCTAGGGAAGTGGAGAGGAGAAAATGGCAGGGTTTTGCCGAGCTTGAGTGCTCAAATTGGTGTGAGGAGGAGGGGGAGGAGGTTCCCTTTTATAAGGGAGGAGAGGGGCACCTTAGGAATATCTCAAAATATTATTTTATATTAAAGTCAAAATCGGTTTATAATGGTTCCAAAGGGTCTTATTTCGAATCTAAAGTGGGGATGGGTCGAAATCCTATCAACCAATAGGATTTAGACAATTTTATGGTATTATTTTAACCTTATCAATTAGATTTAACTCTAAGTTAATTAATTTAACTTTTACCGTGTCTTTTTGTTTTCTTTCACTATATGGTTAATACACTTACTATAACATGCCAAACGAACCCCAAATTGTTTATTATTAATATATATATCCTTATCTAAGTCATTTGGCCGAACCTTAGATTTTTAGGAATAAAATAACAATTAATAATATAATATTTTATTTAAAAACTATTTTGTGTCAATTTTGACACTATTTGATATATGATTTTTGTGAAAGTCATAACAGAATTATATGTTCGAACCAAGTTGATTAAATCAACAATAATATATCATAGTAACCTAGAAAATTAGTGTAATTCATAAAAAGTCTCAAATTACATTTATTTTGGTATTTATATTATCAATTTTGTCAATATTTCATTAATAAGATAATTACTGCATCATCATTGTGTCATAAATAAATTAAATTATTTGATGTCTAAAAATTACAAATAAAATACCATCATGTAGGAAATCTTTTTATCTTTCTAATGAATATTTACAATCGAATTTATCTTATGTATAACCACATATTAAAAATGATTTACTTATTAAACTTTGATTTTAACTATTTTAACCCTTCTTTAAATAAATTAATAATAAATGTCCTATTCTAATCCAAGTGGCCCTAAATGGTCATATTTTATTCCTAAGTTTGTTTTTGGTCTAATTACACTTGTCCAATAGAATTAGTACATGTGTTAGGGTAATATTGATATCATATTTACCCTTAGTTACCCTATTTACTATTAACCGCGGTAAAAAGGTAAAAAGTTACTATTCACCAAAAAATTATTTTCATCTCATTGAACCACATTTTAGTCCTTGATATTAACCGTGTCTCTCGGATTTTCGAAATTCCATTCACAGAAGCGGTAAAATTAAGTTTTATGCAAAATTCAGTTTTTAACCTACCACTTAGTGGTTTCACTATTCATCAAAAATTGAAAGTTTTCAGAAAAATACCAAAATTTCACCCTAGGCTAATTTCGATATTCTGAGTCCAAAAATGAAGTCCATTTTGAAAAATAAAATTTATAAAATTTCAAAAAGTGGTTATTACTATTCATAACGGCTAGTTTTAATAGCATATTGTTGTATTGTGAAACTCGGTATTGCGTACGACGCAAGCTATCGAGGAAGGTCGCGATTGCGTGTAAAGCAAGTCAAGCAAGTGTTGCGTAGAAAAAGATTCCTTTGATAATTTATATAACATAAAAGTCTCTGGTGTTACATTCTACCCCCCTTAAAAAGAATTTCGCCCTCGAAATTCGTCACTTTGTAACAAACAGATGAGGATACTTCTCCCTCATCATATCCCCAAGCTCCCATGTAGCTTCTTCAAGTTGGTGGTTCCACCATAAAACTTTCACCAAGCGAGTGGTCTTGTTTCGTAGGACTTTTTCGCTACGATCCAGAATCTCTATCGGCTGTTCTTCATAAGAAAGATCTTGCTCCAGTGGTACAACTTCTGAGCTGAGTACATGTGAAGGATCTGGTATGTACTTTCTCAGGAGAGATACGTGGAACACATCGTGAACTTGAGAGAGATTCGGTGGAAGCGCCAATCGGTAAGCTACCTTCCCAACACGATCCAGTATTTCAAAAGGACCGATATATCTAGGGCTCAACTTCCCCTTCTTTCCAAATCTCATAACCCTCTTCCAGGGAGATATTCGTAAGAACACTTTATCGCCTACTTCAAACTCTAGGTCTTTTCTTCGGTTGTCGGCATAACTTTTCTGTCGACTCTGAGCTGCTCTTATGTGTTGTTGAATAGATCTAACCTTTTCTGCCATTTCATCAACGAGGTCAGGTCCTAATAGCTTTCTTTCCCCAACTTCATCCCAGCAAGTTGGAGTCCTGCATTTCTTTCCATAGAGAGCTTCATAAGGAGCCATCTGAATACTGGAGTGAAAGCTATTATTATAAGAAAATTCCACCAAAGGTAGGTGTTGATCCCAACCTCCTTTGAAATCCATAGAGAAAGCTCTCAACATATCTTCTAGGGTTTGAATTGTTCTCTCAGACTGACCGTCTGTCTGGGGATGATAAGCAGTGCTGAAACTCAACTCTGTATCCAGAGTATGCTGAAGACTTCGCCAGAACTTCGAGGTAAATCTCGGATCTCGATCAGATATAATAGAAAGTGGTACTCCATGCAATCTTACCACTTCCTTTACATATATCCTGGCAAGCTGATCTAGAGAGAAATCCTCTCTAATAGGAATGAAGTGTGCAGACTTTGTAAGACGATCAACTATGACCCAGATAGCATTATTGCCTTTGGATGTTTTAGGAAGTCCTGTGACAAAGTCCATAGTGATGTTTTCCCATTTCCATTCGGGTATGGGTAATGGTTGTAACATCCCCTTAGACTTCTGTCTCTCAGCTTTAACTTGTTGACAAACCAAGCATCGAGAGACATATTCAGCAACATCACTTTTCATGCCATCCCACCAGAAGTACTCTTTCAGGTCCCTATACATCTTCGTGCTTCCAGGATGAATAGAGAATGAAGAACTATGTGCCTCATCCAGCAGCTCTTTCTTTAATTCGGGGATGGGAGGAATGCAAACCCGATTCCTGAACTTTATTATCCCATCACAATCAAGGTTGAATTCAGGAACATTTTTCACCTTCTTTTGTAACTCGACATCTTCTTTCTGTGCCTCTTTAATCTTCACATGTATAGATGGTTGAACATTCATTTGAGAAAGATAAGATTTTTCCCCTTCCATTATAATTCCAAGATCCATCCTTTGTAAATCCATAAATATTGGATCTTTTGTGATCCTCATCATGGATAAACTAGCATGGTCTTGTCGACTTAATGCATCTGCCACCTTGTTTGCTTTCCCAGGGTGGTAATGGATTGAGCAGTCATAATCCTTAATCAGCTCCAACCATCTTCTTTGACGCATATTCAACTCCTTTTGTGTGAAAATATACTTTAAACTTTTATGATCAGTATAAATATCACACCTTTCACCATAAAGGTAATGCCTCCAAATCTTTAATGCAAAGATTACCACAGCCAACTCCAAATCATGTGTTGGGTAATTTTGCTCATGGATTTTCAACTGTCGTGAGGCATAAGCTATCACCATATCATTTTGCATAAGAACACACCCCAATCCCTTCTTGGATGCATCACTGTAGATCACAAACCTTTCTCCACTACAAGGCAGTGTGAGCACAGGTGCACTGGATAACCTTCTTTTCAACTCCTTGAAATTCTCTTCACATTCCTCTGTCCAGACAAACTTAACTCCTTTCCGAGTCAACTTGGTGAGTGGATTAGATAATCGTGAAAAATCTTTTACAAATCATCGATAATAACCAGCCAAACCAAGAAAACTTCGGATCTCAGTTACTGTTGTAGGTCTTGACCATCTTTCGATAACCTCTGTTTTTGCTGGATCCACAGATATCCCCTCTTTTGAGATTATATGACCCAAAAATGCAACTTTTTGAAGCCAAAATTCACACTTGGTAAATTTGGCATAAAGCTTCTCCTTTCTCAGGGTCTTCAATATAATTCTCAAGTGATCTTCATGCTCTTCCTTGCTCTTTGAATAGACAAGAATATCGTCTATAAAGACTACCACAAATTGATCAAGATAGTCTCTAAAGACTCTATTCATTAGATCCATGAAGATAGCAGGGGCATTAGTAAGACCAAATGGCATCACTATAAATTCATAGTGTCCATACCTTGTACGGAAAGCCGTCTTTGGTATATCCTCCCTTTTGACCCTTAATTGATGATACCCTGAACGAAGATCAATCTTGGAAAAGTATTGAGCTCCGCGTAGTTGGTCAAATAAGTCATCAATGCGTGGGAGAGGATATTTGTTCTTGATAGTGATCTTGTTAAGTTCTCGATAATCAATGCAGAGTCTCATTGATCCATCTTTCTTCTTAACAAATAGAACAGGTGCTCCCCAAGGTGACGCACTAGGGCGTATGAATCCCTTATCAAGATTCACTTGGAGTTGCTTCTTCAATTCCTGCAACTCAATTGGGTCCATTCTATAAGGTGTCTTTGAAATAGGCAAAGCACCCGGTACGAGTTCTATTGAAAACTCAACTTCACGATTTGGTGGAAGACCCGGCAATTCCTCCGGAAAGACATCATCAAACTCCCGTACAGTGGGCATATTCTTAATCGTGAGTTTCTCACCAACCATTTGAGATAAATAACCTTCATTTAGTGGAATCAATACCCATAAGATGGAAGAAATTTCCACTGGAAGGTTATGTTCATCCTTGCATTGGTATACAATCGTAGATTGATCTGGAATATGAAATGTGACTTCCCTTCTTTGGAAATTGATATGAGCTCCATGTAGAGAAAGCCAATCCATGCCAAGAATCACATCAAATTCCACTAAAGGAAGGATCACAAGATTTGCAGGAAGCACTTTCCCACAAACTTCAATCAGAGAAGAATTATAAACTTCTGATGCGATTGATGTGCCATTAGGTGTTGTCACAGCTAACTCAACATCTAATTGTTGAGGTAATACGGTGATACCCTTAGAAAATTTTTCAGAAATAAAAGAGTGGGTGGATCCAGAATCAAATAAAACATTTTCTACTTTAGAGTGGATGGTAAGTGTACCTTTCACCACATCGTTATCGTACTCCACCTCGCTGATAGAAATTGCATGTGACTTTCCTTTGTCTTTAGCCTTAAGAGTTTGTTGACGTCGACCATCATCATCAACCCTTGGATTTGGGAATTGATTGGCATAATGCCCCATCTCCTTGCACTTGAAACATTGAAGTGTAGCAGGTTCATTCTGTGTATCCCTTCCTTTGTTTGCATCATTAGACATCTTCTTCCCATTATCACGGCATTCAAATGCCCGATGACCTTCCTTTCCACATTTAAAACATTTACTTGTCCCTTTAAGACAACTCCCTCCATGTTTCTTTCCACACTTTGAGCATAAGGGAAAGTTCATCTTCTTTTCCGTGTGCTCTTTAGATTTTTCTTTGAATTCCATCTTCCTCTTCTTATCAAACCCATGTGACTGATGGGTTACTCCAATCTCCATCTCGACTTTGAGAGCACATCGAACGATTTCTTCGTAGCTATTGAAGTCCCTTATGGATAACGCCCTTCGAAGACTTGGTTTTAAGCCACTAAAGAATCGATCGATCTTACTCTCAGGTTGGATAATAATACCAGAAGCGTACCTTGCAAGTCTTGTAAAATTTGCTTCATAGGTACTAACAGATTCATCATCCCTTTGCTTCAGTTCAAGGAACTCTTTCTCCATCTTTGTTCGGAGAATACGAGGGACGTACTTATTGAAAAATAAGTTCTTGAACTCGTCCCATTCCATAGACTCAATTTCATCCCTTTGCCTCGTATTCTTAACAAGATTCCACCATTGATCCGCATCTCCTTCCAAACGATACACTGCTAGGATGACATTATCATGCTCAGAACATTGAAGAACTGAAAATATCTTTTCAGTAGTACTAATCCATTGTTCAGCAACTAATGGATCAGTAGACCCGCTGAAAGATGGTGGACGCTGCCTCATGAAGGATTCAACAGAATTTTGCTCCCTCCTTTGTTCGTTTGGAAATCCTGCATGATTCATAGCTTGAGAAAGTTGTGTGAGCATGGCTACAAGATTTTGCATTCCAGCTCCCATATCGTTTGGTTGCTCAGGGGGACAATCATTGCATTGCCCATCGCATTCCGCATTAACACGGTTCCTTCGGGTTCCAGCCATTGACTAAAACCAAGAAGAATAGTGTGAGCAACACTAATTATAATAGGAAACCACATAATTCAGGAATAAAATTTTCATGCTTAAGGTATTATCCTAGGTTATTCAAGGCCATTTCTAAAACACTAAGATTGTGTTATATGCTTAGACTTATCCTTAGGGTTCTTACTAAGGCTTTCACATCCTAGTTTCCAAAGGTTGACTATACCTTTCCTCTGATACCAACTATAACAACCCACACTTTACATACATTGTTAATACTTCAAAATTGAAGCACACTTATTACAACATATGACAAAACCACAAAGGACCGTATAGGTATAGTGTCTTTAGAAACTGGGAAACATAAACAACTGGTTCATAAATCTTATACAGTGTCTCCCATTTATTACATCATATCTAGGGTCCCTTTTAGCATATTCTACTTAATATCCATCTTCCTGACCTGGGGAAAAGAAAACATAAAAGGGTGATCTCAAATGCTCAGCAAGGGCAAATAAAGGAAATAAAAATCATATCATATCTTTATCAAAACCTGCAAAAGAGATCATAATATCTTAACATGGAATAAATCATAGAAGTGAAAATGAGATCCCAATATTCATAACATAAAACTTGAAACTTTGTGGCATGCACACATAATCATGGAAATCATTTCTTGTTAGTCATGACTCATTGCCAAGACTATCTTAGTGGACAAAGTCCCTTTCTGAACCGAGTTCACTCCTCGTTTCAGTCCTGTATCACTGAACCGAAATAACCTTCCGTTCCAGCCATGTCTATCTCATGAGATATAAAATCATTACCCAATGCATTGGAGGGAGATATAGGTCCCACCCATCTTATAATGAATCCTTTCTTATGTGTGCCACATAATCATAAAACATACATCATCGCATAACACATATAACAAAAATGGGATTCTTGAAACATCATGACATCATAAATCAATTCATATAAGATAAAGGAATTCATAAACATAATTCCATCACAACATAGTCAAACCAATGTAAAAATATGGATAGAAACAGAACCCTTTATTATCTTAGATGGAAAATAATTTTGATAAAACACTTGAATTGAATTCTTGAGGAAAATATCCTTTCTTCTTCAAAAACATTTTTCCTTTCATAACATGTCATACAACGTTAAAATAAAAGAAGTTGATTAAAAATAAACTTGAAAACTTGTAAAGGAAGCTTCTTTGAAGTAATGTTTTAAAAATCCATTCATGCCGTATAAGTTAAAAAAAACATTCTTCGTACTTTTGTCGGAAAAGTCAAAAAGTACCTCGTACGGAAAAAAGACAAAAGATTCCTTTCATATTCTTTACTAAAAACTCACCTAAGGGTAAAATTGGATTTAAACTATTTCAAGTGGATGGAAACAATATTACATATTGAGGGAACATGGATGTGGATGATAAAATACACCCCAGTAAATACTTACGAATAAACAATCTCGGATAAAAATGAGATTGTGATATTTCCCTTACCTTAGGTCCAATTTGCTTTGTTCGTGTCCGAAGCTCCTGTATAATGGTTTAAATAATGTTATTGACTTATTCCAGAATCATACATATTGATATGAGATCATATATGGTCATATTATTAACTTCTTGTTAGTAATATTTCATTGTTACTTGTTACTCGGGTCTTTATAACTTTTTGTTCTTATGCGTGTTTTGTTGAATAAATTCTTATTATTATCTTTAGGTTATAGATAATTCATTTCCAGAATGGTATTATTGTAGTATATACCATATTCATTCATTCAATTCATTTATATAATCATTATGAAATGAAGATCATGTAGAACGAATCGCATCACATCGTGGAGACGGTATTCCGTACGTACGCACGAGTGATGATATCGTTCCTATGATCGTGGAATTGTATTGGAGTATATATATATATATTATTTCAGTATCAATATTACTTAATAATAATCATATATATTTACTCATTACACCATTATACCCATCCTTGTAAGGTTATGGTGGAAAATAGATTACACCACGGCGTGGAGACGGTATTCCGTTCGTACGCACGCGCGGTGATTTCATTTTTCCGTAGGATGGATAGAAGGTGAATTAGGGTTGTTTCATATTTATAATAACATATCAGTATGTAAGTAATACTGATGTTATTACTTTATCATGAAACAACTAAAGAAGAAGAAGTTGAAGAAGAAAGAAATTGAAAAGATCGGTAATGGATATTACCTCTTCTTTGGAACGCCTCTTTGAATCCACCACTTAAGGAACTAAGATTGGTATTTGGAGAAGACCAGGACCTCTAGGATTATTCTAGGGAAGTGGAGAGGAGAAAATGGCAGGGGTTGGCCGAGTTTGAGTGCTCAAATTGGTGTGAGGAGGAGGGGGAGGAGGTGCCCTTTTATAAGGGAGGAGAGGGGCACCTTAGGGATATCTCAAAATATTATTTTATATTAAAGTCAAAATCGGTTTATAATGGTTCCAAAGGGTCTTATTTCGAAGCTAAAGTGGGGATGGGTCGAAATCCTATCAACCAATAGGATTTAGACAAGTTTAGGGTATTATTTTAACCTTATAAATTAGATTTAACTCTAAGTTAATTAATTTAACTTTTACCGTGTCTTTTTGTTTTCTTTCACTATATGGTTAATACACTTACAATAACATGCCAAACGAACCCCAAATTGTTTATTATTAATATATATATCCTTATCTAAGTCATTTGGCCGAACCTTAGATTTTTAGGAATAAAATAACAATTAATAATATAATATTTGATTTAAAAACTATTTTGTGTCAATTTTGACACTATTTGATATATGATTTTTGTGAAAGTCATAACAGAATTATATGTTCGAACCAAGTTGATTAAATCAACAATAATATATCATAGTAACCTAGAAAATTAGTGTAATTCATAAAAAGTCTCAAATTACATTTATTTTGGTATTTATATTATCAATTTTGTCAATATTTCATTAATAAGATAATTACTGCATCATCTTTGTGTCATAAATAAATTAAATTATTTGATGTCTAAAAATTACAAATAAAATACCATCATGTAGGAAATATTTTTAGCTTTCTAATGAATATTTACAATCGAATTTATCTTATGTATAACCCCATATTAAAAATGATTTACTTATTAAACTTTGATTTTAACTATTTTAACCCTTCTTTAAATAAATTAATAATAAATGTCCTATTCTAATCCAAGTGGCCCTAAATGGTCATATTTTATTCCTAAGTTTGTTTTTGGTCGAATTACACTTGTCCAATAGAATTAGTACATGTGTTTGGGTAATATTGATATCATATTTACCCTTAGTTACCCTATTTACTATTAACCGCGGTAAAAAGGTAAAAAGTTACTATTCACCAAAAAATTATTTTCATCTCATTGAACCACATTTTAGTCCTTGATATTAACCATGTCTCTCGGATTTTCGAAATTCCATTCACAGAAGTGGTAAAATTAAGTTTTATGCAAAATTCAGTTTTTAACCTACCACTTAGTGGTTTCACTATTCATCAAAAATTGAAAGTTTTCAGAAAAATACCAAAATTTCACCCTAGGCTAATTTCGATATTCTGAGTCCAAAAATGAAGTCCATTTTGAAAAATAAAATTTATAAAATTTTAAAAAGTGGTTATTACTATTCATAACGGCTAGTTTTAATAGCATATTGTTGTTTTGTGAAACTCGGTATTGCGTACGACGCAAGCTATCGAGGAAGGTCGCGATTGCGTGTAAAGAAAGTCAAGCAAGTGTTGCGTAGAAAAAGATTCCTTTGATAATTTATATAACATAAAAGTCTCGGGTGTTACATGACCCGCGGTACTCGACAGGAGGAGTACCTCAGAAATCTAAGGTTAGTGAGAAGTGCCTCAGAGTCGTGACATGATCAGTGTACTCAATAGAGGAGGAGCTCTTTAGCAGTTTCAGTTTTAATAATTAAAATCCTGGTTTGAGCTAAGTCGTTGACCTTTGTGATTTCCTACTGATTGAGATGGGTTAATTGATAACTTGGGTATATGTATTGGAATATACCTATGTAGTGTTTATCTGTTGATTTCATATCTGTGTGATACCGCTTGATTGAGATGGGTTACTTGATAACATAGGTATAAGTATTGGATTATACCTAACTAAGGGTTATCTGTTTAGATCCTGCTTTGTGGCTATCCGTGTTGGATTTAGTGAGACCTTGAGAGTCTCGGGGTCCCTACTGAGTATCGTATACTCACCCCTGCACGGGCTATGCCCGCACCTCATTGTGTTGGATTCATACGACGGACAGCGCAGACGGAGGCCGAGTGTTCGAGGACTAGATGTTACCCGGAGGTGGACCTCAAGACGAGTCAGTATTTGGAGTTGGACCTCACGACGAGTCAGTATCCGGAGCTGGACATCATGATTAGATGGTACTCAGAGGAGGTTGATAGGTGAGAGCGTTGAGGAGTTTATCTGTAACCACCCTTCAGGTAGGATCTGTGGTGGAAGATCCAGGAGTTGCGCTATCTTTACCTACCCTTCAAGTAGGATTTGAGGTGGACAACCTAGGAGATACTTTGATTCTTCCAGCTGTTTGTCTTTTCTGTTGTACTTTCATTCTGTTGTAGATGTAATTTTCTGTTGGGTTTGTATTCTGGCCCATTTTCTTTTCAGCACTTTCTTTTGTACATAGTGTTTGCTTCCGCTTGTACTCTATTGTGCTGTTTACTTTTATAAAGGCAATGACATCCCTTTTATTGGGATTTACGCATTTGGTGCTAGCCGCCAGGCCCTGGCCTATGGAAGGCATGCTTAGGGTAGTCACGACACGGGCCCCGAGGACAGGTCGTGACATGTTTCGAGCTTGTGATGTCTTTCTGTGCGCCCTCTTGTTTCAGGCTCGAGATATCCTCCCATGTTCCCTATTGTTTTACTTTTGGGATTCTCTCGAGTGAAATCTTGGAGTTCATAAAACATTTATCATTACCCAATGAATTGGAGGGAGATATAGGTCCCACATATATCATAATAAAATCATTCACACATGTTCCACAAGATAATAAAACATCCATCATATCATGAACCAAAAAAGTAGATGGATTTTGAAAGCATCCTATCAAAACCCATGAAATGAAAAAAGTATCATTAACATTTAATCTCATTATAATATATAGAAAATAGATAAGTTTCATAATAATTTTATGAAATCATAACCTATGAAAATGAGTAGGTTTCAAAATCATATTACTTATGGAATAGAAACAGATGTCAGAATAATCATTCCATAAAAACATAAACCATTTGAGAAATAATATGAATGGAACCATTTAATCATTTCCTAGAAGGTAATGATTGAAACTAATAGATATTATCATATATGAAATATAACTTGTAAGGATATTTGGAAAACATTTATTGAGGTAAGTTTTCTATCTTCGTTGAAGAAGGATATTTATAACATGAAACATTTTGAAAAATATTTTATAGAAGATAAAAATGAAAAATTATAAATAAATATTTGAAATCATTTTGGAATAATATTTGTTCAAAAATATATAACAAGATTTTGAAATAATTTTTAAAATCATTTTCCATTAAAACTTATAAAATAAGCGTGAAAACATTTTAAAAACAATCATCCATGAAAACTTATAAAATAAGAATGAAAAATATTTGATTGTTTTTTTCCATTAAAATACACATAAAAAATTTAAATATGATTTTATATCATTGGAAACATTTTCTTGGAAGATAACCCATTTGAAAATATAAAAAAACAATTTTCAAATCATTTAAATCTATTTTTTAAACATATAACAATTTTTAAAATAATTTTTATTATAAAATACATTAAGACATGAAATATAATGAATATTTAGGAAAAAATTTCTTTCAAATAAAATAACTTCGTAATATTTAAAATGAAAAATTAAGGGAATTTCGGTCATGAAGACAACTAAATCTACACTTGTCGAACATTCATTTTATATCCTAAAAATATTTAAAAAGTTCCTTGAAAAGAAAATGATAAAAAGATTCATTTTTTGGAACCTTTTTGTTAAATGTAAAATATGGATAAAAATTTCTTTTTAAGATCATAAGATAATATTAGACTATATTTTTTGAAACCATTTAGAAAACAAGGTTTGTAATGAATATAAATTCCATGCTAAATAGAGAGGTAAAGTCATATTTTCCTAAAAACACGGTCTCTATCATCATATGTACCAAAGTGTATAAAAATAGAAACAATACATGATTATATAATTAATATATATATAAGATAATAAATTCCATAAGATCTCTTTAGATATTTATGATAATATTTTTTTCAATTAAAGCAACAATATTAAACAATATTAATAAATGTTGAGATTGTTTCAACAAACTATTACGACATAGTAACATTGTACCAAACTCCAATTGTAAGAAATTTATGTTACATAATGCATACTATATCTTGAAAAAAATATATTCATGGTATAACATGTCAAATAAATTATATACACATCATAAAAAATATTGGTGAATAACATGGTATGTGTCTTAAAGAATGAAAATTGAGACAAAAATTCATTTTACCAATTTGGTATCTTTTGAAACATAGTCCCAATGAATGAAATATAGTCTAATGGATATATATATACCCATAAATTTAATTATATTAATCCTACAATACATCTCTGGGTTGTATAAACACCACAAAAAATTAATGGTTGGTGAATAAATCATGTATCTCATAGAAATAAAACGTGGAATGAAATTCCCTTACATTGTTTCTAGACTCTCATCGTACTCATGCAAACCTGATATATAATAAATATAATTTTATCATAAATATATCACAGAAAACGATTCTTATATCCAATAACATATATTTTTTCAATATGATTTTATAGTACCCACCTGTTAATAATTCAATATTAATGTTTCACTTTAGGAAATATCCACTTTGTTCTTTTCATGTGTTTAAATTTGTGATGTATTTTTACCTTAAAAATATATAATGACTTATAGAATATAAAAATTGATATAAATATAATTTATATTAACTATATTTTTATTTTAATAATCTATAGATTATATACGTATTAATTGGAATACAACATTCATTGAGGTGGTAGACTGTATGTACGCATTAATGTTGTTTCCATTTAATAGTAGTGTTGACAGAATGTAAGTAAATAAAATATATATATATATATATATCAATATTAATGTAGTATTATTATATAATAAATATCCTATAAATTCACAAAACCCATCCTTAATGCATTCCATGCAGTGTGTGAATGAATCATATTGCTTTGAGTTGGTGGTGGTCCACACTTCCTCAATACAAATTATCGAATTTACAAAAAATGGAAACTATAAATATTGGTGATGGAAATGAATTAAATAAGTCTAAATACATAATAAATATAATATGTTATATATAAAAATAGTGTTTCTATAATAATTTTAACCAATATAGGTGTTAAATAAAAATGAACAAGCATTTTTTGGGAGGCGGTAGTTCACCGTACACGTAAACAATTTATTCATTACCCATTAGATGGAGGTGTGTGTAAGTGTAGGTCAAAACCATAAGAAACAAATCCTAGTTTGTTTATGATACCGGTGTTAATATACAGGAATATAATAAAGATAGTGTAGGGGTGGAGAAAGAAAATAAAATAAAGGATCTTGGGCAAAGGGTTACCTCTTAATTGGGTAACTCCTTTAGGTTTGTGACAAAAGGCTTTGTTAGATTTCTCTATACCCAAGGGGATACATCTGGGAGTAAGGTATGGATGTTGGAAAGTGGAATATGAATATATTTTCCAGTCCTACATTGTTAGAGAGGAGTAAAAAATAGAGATAGGTGGGGGCCTTTTATAAGGATGGAAAATGACACACTTTGAATTTTTGATAATATGTTAGGTGTACCCATGATTTACCTAACAAAATTCTTTCAAAACAAACCAAAATAAAATATTTTTTGTTTATTGATGAATAATTTCAATACAAATGGTGTTTTAATTATTTCTATCTCGTTTTGGGTCTTAAATTTAAGGTTTTGTACTTTTTTCCATAATTTTTCTCTCAATCATTATAATAATTTTTAATCAACTTCACTAATATTTTGGGTCAAAAAATAATTTTATATTATTAAAAATAATAAATTACTATGATTCGAAATATGGAATCAATTTTTCTAAATTCCAATCATAGAAGTGGTAGAAATTGAATTAAAAATAATCTCACTCATGAGAAAAAACTGTGTGTTTTTAAAGTAAAAGTTTCTAAAGGTTTGATATGTTTTTATACCAAATTTCATAGTGAAATGATTCCAATGAATTATATTTTACTAATTGATAAAAACCTGATCTAAATAATGTTTTTAAAAAATTAAAATATATTATATTATTATAAATAAATTAGATGAAAATGTAGTCGTGAATTATAATCTGGTATTTTTCACTATTCAATCAAAAAAGATGTTTCTTGGAAAAATACCCAAAAATAACCCTATGATAATATCAACATTCAAAATTTTAAACAATTATTTTTATTTTATCAAAATAAACTTTAAAATGCGTCTAAAGTTAATTTTATTATTTTCTATAAAAGTACATTAAAAGTAGTTAATTTGAGAAAATAGTATTTTTAAACATATAATGACTTTACCAAAAAAATTATATCTTTCATTATCAATTATTTTTGTTTAAATAAAAAAAATTACGAACACCAAATTGGTGTTTCATGTATTATACGCTAAGTCAGTGTTCCATGTACTATACACCAAGTATATATTCTATGTAACAAAGTAAAAGTTTATTCTCAATGGAACTTACATTGATTTGGTGTTGCGTGAAGTAAATTTATGGCTTAGTGCATTGAAAAACAAAAATGATAATTAATTTATTAGAAAAAAATCAAAAAATCTTGCAGTGTTTCAAATAGCCTCTTCCCAAAGTGGATATCCTCTATTCAACGAAACCCCATATTTCTGAAATCCTACAACTAAGATCATTTAACATTCAAAGACACTACCATTTCAGAGTTTAGACCCTAGAAATAATTGAGTTCATATGTTCCTTAACCCATTCCCCAATGGATTTCTGATTAGCTACAACATCCAAAATACGCCCCTTGTTGATGACCCTCACAAATGACAGAATATCGAATTCAAAGAATGATGGGATGGTTGTTGATTTAAAAAAATCAATGAAATTATTCTTTCACTCATATGCAATAGAATGATCTTGGATACACATAGATGGAATAACTCATGGTGACAAAAAGTCTTTAACTACTCGAGATTCAACTTCTTTCCAAATTGATCTGTAGAATTTGTTTTCTAGAGAGAAAGAACCATATTTTCTATTATTCTCCAATTTCATAACCATCATCAATTATCATCAATTATTGACTAACATATAATATAATACTAATGAAATACCCTTTTATTGAATGATAAATCGTGTTCATTCAGAACTAAACAGACATTTTAAATATAAACAAGGAGGGGATTAGTGTCTATGGATATAAAGTTATATGGTATTTTAAGATAATCAATGATTATGTTTTAATAGAAAAAAAAATTATTGATTAAAGGAAAGGATGTTACAAAGCCTATAGATTTATTTTGGTAATACATGTGTGAACTATTTTATGGAAAATATGGAGGTAAAATTCTTATACACTTGGAAAAAACTTAAAGGGATTACATGAATGTAAAGTCAATGTAATGAAGATATTTGGTAATAGATATAAGTTCTTCTCGTTGGTTCAGTAATAGAATATCATAAACAATATTTCATCGATTAAAATATAGAGTGGGGCTATTCCTTGAGTGATATTTGTGTAATCACATCAGAGTGACAATGAATGTAAAGGAATGATCATTATTAAATCCTACATATATTGAAATAAATCTATAATAATTTTCAAAATAATATTGATAAATAGAGATGTTAACACATAACCTTAAGCTACTTATATTGAAAAATGGATATCATATATGTTATAATATATTATAAATTAATTATTTCATCATTTTTATGTTTTCTGGAGAGAATTTTTTTATTTCAAACAATAATAAATCAAGAAATATATAGTAAATATATGATAATTATTTGAAAATAAACATAAGATATGATCCTATATATAATAAAAGGCTATTAATTGTCATAGAAGCACGTTACTATACTGATTCAATATGAGAAGTTTTTAGAGGCATATAGTATGTACTAATTTTAAAACCAAGTAGATGGTATTATATTCATAGATTTAGATGATATATTATGAAATAAAATAACAAATCTTGTAAGTAATTTCTCAATAGAAAAATTCTATGAATAAAAATATTTATTAATTCAGAAATGGTTTCCTTGTCCAAAAATTCATTTATAAATCTTGTAAGATTCTCTAGTTGATCTAAATCCATTAATGGGTTTCCAAGAAGAAATTATAAAATGATAAATGATTTTATACATATAAGGTATGATTATTTAGTGAATATTTTTAGTAGTGTCTAGATATAGTTAATGATGAAATCATTTCACTAGCCATCATAATAAAAATAAATTAGAATTAATCTTGAAAAAAACCTTTTATAATCATGCATTTATAAAATTTTGTTTTTTGTCCATATTCATAAATGGGTATCTTTGGAAATATTCTTGTTTGAAACATCTCTAATGGTCTATCACACAAAATAATTCCAATAATTTGTGGAAGTTGTAGATGTCCATTTATAGATTAACGAAAGTACCATGTTCTTAGAATAATTATTTCAATAAATCCATATAAAATATAAGTTTCGATAATAATAAAATTGATCAATGTTTCTATAATACACTAATGGGAGAACCATTTTTTTCTATGTCAAAAAAAAATCATAACATATGGAAAAATATATTGAGTCTTACATGTTGTTAAGACTATGACAAATGATATTTCCCCAATAATGACTTCATATTGTAACCATGTTCTGGGGAACCACATCTAATGAAATGGATATATGGTTTCTATTATATAAATACATTATATATAAATTTACAAGTTAATGAAAAATACAAGATAAAATAAATTAATATTCAACAATTAACTATTTCACATTATATTAAATCCCTCTAGTTTTGTATGGTTAAAACAAAAGCGGGGGTTATTTTGATTAATAAAATTCAATATAATTAAGTACATTTAATCAATCACTTCTTCCATGATATTTCAATAAATTTTATATTACTTAAGAATAAATAATATTTAGAAAATGTCATATATAAAAAGGATAAAAACAAAGGGTAGTATTCAAAAACATTAAATAGTACATGAAAAATTGAAAAAGATAAGATCCCAGTAATTGGAGAAGTAGAAATACAATTGTTTAAGGGGATACATAACTAGTTTTCCTTCAAATCATATTGATATCATATATCATATTAATGATAAAAAATAAGAAATGTAATCTTATTAAAGATAGTGGTATCCATATATGCATAAAAATATTATGTTTCCAATTTTAATGTATCATAAAAAGAAATTTAATTAATGATTTGTTCTATATTTTTGAATTTTTCAAAGATGGTATTGTATTTTTATAATATATATTTTAATAATATAATTTTTATTTAATTATCCTTAATATCAAGTATATGTCAAATGAAATAATGGTAAACACTTGATGAAGACAACTCTTTATAATGGTTTTAGGTAAAGGTACTAAAGCTGGTGATCATTGTGGGATACAATGAAGATCTTGCACGAGACTAGAATTTATGTTCCATGTTTCTAAAGGAATAAACTAATATGGTTTTTGGTCCTCTATTTATATATCATGAAAAAATGATGTAATTACTAAGTATTTTAATGTTGGTTATTATAAGGATGATATTTAAATACAAAGAAAGATCCATCTATAATCTAGAATTAATAATGATGTAATCTATAAAAACAAGAATAAAATAATAAAAAAATTGATGCGATATTAGATTCAATGAGGACATAGATACCTAAGCATATTTATAAATGATAAAAATCTTGGGAATATACTCATAATGACCATAAATTCTCAAAACTTCATTCATAAAAATATTTTCCTCTTTAGCCCTCAAAAGATGGTAATATGATATCAAATAAATTTTTTAAAACAACCAAACTCCATTGTGTTTATAGAATATGTTATAAATACTATTAAAGTGATATCTGTTCTAGATATTAATCTGGTTTTGTTTTCTATCAAAAACATAATGATGGAAATTCATATATTACTTCTTTGCAAAAATTACTAGCATTAGCCATGGTAAAACTCAAAATTTGTCATTTAATTCTTGAACTTCAGTGGAATCCATATGGTATAGGGGTAAGAAATTTGGTCCCATATTTAGAAGAATCCTATATCAAACATGGATTCCTGTTGAGGAGATACCAAGAGAAATAATCTAGAATGATATTGTCATACCCACTCCCTACCAGAAGAGGAGGGATATTAATACATGAATCAATGATGTCTAGAAACATCTCAGGAAAATATAATGAGATTATCTCATCAAATAGGATAATGAGGAATTATATCCATGATCTATGATACAAATAACCTTGAAAGAAATGAGTGACTCTATTGTAAAAAAATTGGACCTGATGATGATAGAAATCAATCGAGGGTTTACATATTATCATCCAATCCATGTCAACAATGAGATCCAAGTTTAAATGATTATGAAGAATGAAAAAAATATGGTTTCATGGATAGGGATCATAACATGAAATGTGGGACAACTAAAACCTTACAACAAATTATTTCTCAAAGGAATGGAAGAAATCTTTATGTAAGGAATATTCTCCAATGTGTCTAATCTTTCATGATATGTTCATATCAGCCAGAACATCCTCATTTACAACCTCCACAATGGTTCATAGGAAGAGGATAATCTACATGAATTAATTATACTGCCTAAAAACCATTTCATACCTCTATTATATGATGTAATCAAGAGAAATAAGCTCTAGAGATAGATGCACTAACTCATTAAACTGAGAAACAAACTCCATGACATAAAAATTTCCCAAATATATAGTAATAATTTCTTATACCTTCTCCACTCTCAGTGTGTAATGATAGAAATTTTGATTAAATATGTATTAAAATGTAGTATAGGTGATATAATTTTAAAAATTTTCTTACAAAATATATTCCCCCAACTTCTTTCATACCCCCAAAGAATAAATATGGTGAAACCAACCATGGATTCATAAAAAGGTTTCATGAAATGGAAAATCATTCAAATAATCTCATTCTATTCAGCTTATTCTTAGTGAATGTTTTCAACATGAATGTCCAGTGGATGTATGTTATATAATTTTAATGCTTGTCTCAACATATATTCTGGCTCATCCTATGTTACTTGGACCAAATATTGTATCATTTGGATTATAGTTTCAATAAAAACCAAGTCAAATATTATATTTTTTGTATGGATTATTTTATAGATATCTTCATAGAATTTGGAGTTTCTATTCTTGGATAAGCCATATTCTTAAACCAAAGAGAGAGAAAAATAGGGAGAAAATTTATTCTTTTATCATAAGTCAAATTTAGGGAACTGAACCGAAAAGGATAAAATAATAATAAGGGACTACACATAACCCTTGACTACTAATGGTAGCTCGAGGTTATTCCTGAAAGTGAAAACCTAGGCACAATTTAGCACTACCTCTAATGTTCAAATGGTGTAATATTCAGTCTATCATCATTACCCATTCACAAGATATAGATAAACAAGTATTAGTATAGGCTTTTAATTCCAAACTCCTCTGAAACCAATTTATAATAGACCAGACAAGGTGAACCAATTTTTTTCCCTAACTTGGAATTCTATAAGGATAAAAGATTTTTCATAATCACAAAAAGTAGGAGATTAGAACTTGGGTATCATACAAGAATGGTGAGAATAATTTCACCACCCAATATACATATGATTAGATAGAGGCAATCAAAGTATCACACTAGATATCCAAAATGCATTATATGTCAAAAAAACAAACCATAAAGGAAATATCAAACAACTAGATAAAAAGGTCAATATGATAAAACAAAAAGACTATCAATATATAACTCAAATCATGCCACGGTTCCATCTCTATGTGATAGTATGTCACCTCCATCCCAACCCACCAGATGACAATATAGTTGTGGGGGTTTTCTTCTACATAAACATCTTTCCTTTACTTGTATCATGAAAAACTAAGTCTATATATTCCCAGAGGCATATGCAGATTGTGAGGTAAAACTATGTCACCATTATACTTTACTATAAATTTCTTTTATAATAAATTCAATCTCTTCGATATCTTGTGATACTTTCAATAATAGGTTGAAATGAAAATAATGTATTACAATATTATTTAATCATTACCATTATAGCATTTCCATAAAGTGGGATGGTATGAATATGACAAAATAGATTGTGAAAAATATATATATCACACAAATATATTTGTTAAATATTAAATTAAAATAAAAATAAGAATCATTTGAACGAAAAGGAAATGTTTTCTAAGAACTATATTTTTTTCTAAAATATGATATAGTCATGCTTCATGCAGATAATTTAAAATTATTTTTTACCAATTTTATAATATTATTTCATAAAATCAACTTAAATTCATAAAAATTCCTATAAAAATTATCATATGGTTACATTTTTTTATTTTTAGAAAATTTTAAATTTTTGATGAATTGTTAAAAAACAAATTTTTAATTAAAAACTGCCTTTTGTTTAAATTATTTATAATGTTTAATTATATTTTAAATTAGATAAAAATTAATTAAAAAAATTATAAATCTATTAACCTAATTTATTTCATTATAATCATTAAAAAAATGAAATATTATATAAAAACGTTGTAATCTTTTGAACATTTCTTATTTAAATACCTTCTTTCCCATCCTGTCTGTGTGATTAATGATAAATTATTTTTTTACTACCATGATTAAATTTTAATGAAAAATTCATTCCATATACTGAGTCAGAATAATTTAAATTATCTAATATTTTCATATTAATATTTTACCAGAATTTATAGTAAAAACTAAATATTTATTTTTTACTGAAGGTAAAAATTGGTTTTCTAGAGGTTAAGCTAAAATGATAACGGTTATAACGACCTAAAAAATTATATAATATCTATTTTATGGAAGTATTTAAACATATTAAGGATTATTTATTTATATTACTCTATTTTAGAAAATTTTTGGATGTGAAAACTACGGTTACATATTTTTCATTTCATAAATTACCATTATTCCACTCACCTCTCATATAAAAGGACACCCACTCTTCTCACCTCTTCATACAGTAAAACATTTTTTTAGAAAATAACTTCCCAAATAAAATATCAAATTAATTCCCATCATCCTAGAATCCTTTTTTGTCTCCAATATATTATAGGAATACATATGGATTATCCAAAAGAGGTGGTCCAAGAAGAGGTAAAATACATATTTTTTGTTTTATTTCTTCCTCTACCTCTGTAAATTATAATTAAAACATAATTAAAAATTATCCAGATTATATAAAATATAATGGTATATTTTTAGTTTAATATTATGACATAAAACCATCCCCTTTTCCAACAAATCTGTTACTAAATTGTTATTCATATTTACAGAGGACTACCACCATGTGAACCGTTGCCATTCGTATTTCCACAACCACCTATCACGGTTGGGAATGATGATTGATATAATGTATATATATATGGTATTAAAAATATATTTATACCACTGGAGACATTATATAAAATAAAACTATTTTAGTTTCTATTCTTTATGGGTTATGATAATATCGTTCATCTGTTTGGCAGACTACATCTCATGAATCGATGTGATCCATATTTCACTAGCTATTTACATAGAAGATGATAAGGGTAAATTAAGTGATTATAAGTTATATACATGACATAATTGTGATATTAATTAAATATTTATAATTATTTTAATATAAAAAATCATTTTCCTTTTTACCTGTTCACTCAATAAAGGATGATAACATCGTTCGCGTAAGTGTGGACTACATCCTTTATGAACCGACATGATTTTATATTCATCACCAAATAACATAGATGATATATATAATTATATTAAATGAATTAATAAGTTATTTATTATAATATGATTACTTTTTAAGTATTTAATATTTTACACCTTCTTTCCATATTGATCGATGAAATTTGGAAACATTACTCGTGCATGCGTATGACTTACAATCCCTATGATCCTAAAATACTAAATATCTATAATAAAATTATTGGTATTAAAAGTAGAATTTTTTTATAAATATGATAATTATTTCATAAAAATTATTCTTATGATTATTAATTAATTACCTATTTTACCATAATTAACCAACCAAATTTATTTTAGAAACATAAACAAAATATCATCGAAAAAGCTGATGTAAGCATATTAGATTAGGTAATAATATATAACACAGTAATAGGTGAAATAAAATAAATATAAACATGATAAATATAATAAGGAATATAAATAATTATTCAGGAAGATAAATAATGTATGTGACGAATCAGACTCATGTAATGAGACTTCATCTCAATTTCTCTTCTTTAAGGCATATTGTAATGTTATGATCCAAATTTCTTTCTCATGGTGAATATACATCAAATTGAGATGTAATATCATGATTATTTAATAATTTATGGAATTATAATTTCCAATTTTAATTATTTCATAAAATGGTATTTGGGATGAAAATTATTAAGTGTTAAATGTTTTACAATATAATTTTCTTTTGGTCTTGTTAACTTTCTCTTAAAACTATCACTTTATTATGATAAATTTATATTATACATTAAATTTTTCATAAATATAAATATTATTGTCTGATAAATATTTTAATTACATAAATTCTATATTATTTTATCATACGGTGTTTATTTTCACAATTATTTTATTAACCGGTTAAATATTGATTAATTTATATCATTACTCAATATGGATATTTGATAATAATGTATATTATTTTATAAATAAAATTGATTAGTAGATATGTTTTGAATTATTTGGAAATTTATATACTGGTGGGGATTGACTATAGATATCCCCTAGATGCAGTGACAGTTCTCATGAGACAAACTAGTTGGCCAAATATGACAGGTTATTACAGAGTTGTTTTAAATTGTCTCAGTGAAAGATCTTAACAGTAGAGGCATAATTATTCATGAGATCATTAATTATAATAATTAAGTATTTACATTGTTTATTTTAAATTTATTATAATTATCTATGTGATTTTCACTATGATATTATATATGGATTCATTTCATTCTCATATTATTGATTAAATGGCATGTTAGTTCAGTTATTTACCCTTCCATATTTAATTAGATTAATCTTATAATGATATTAAAGTTATTTAAATTGAATGTGTGTTTATTTACATACAATTCGTTGTTGATTATTCTAATTTATTCAGGATTCTTGCCTATTTACATAACCCTTATGGATAATTTAAGATCAACCTTATTTTTTTTATTTTCAGTAGGATATGAAAAAGAATTCGTGGAATGTGTTTTCAATGATGCAATGGATTTTATTTTTTTATTTATTATGTTTTATGTTATATTACAATTGTAAATTGGGTATCATGTTTCTATATTGTTCTCTAAAACTTCTATATTGATACTTCCTTTGAATATTGACCCTTTTTATTTATGTCGATTAAATAAATAAGGAACCAACTCTTGGTTACTAAAGTTAGGTTCATTGAAAAATGTTCCCAATAATATAACTCTATGAATCTATAAAAAATTTTTCTAAATGAATCCATTATTTCTTGTCTGAATTGGATTTCAAAAAAAAATCATGGGAAATAATTATGTATATTTATAATATTCCTTTGGATTTATTTTGAAAAAACATGTCATATTATAATAAGAAAAGAAATAGGATAGAACATATATCCATGAGACATATACAGACATGTAATCCAATTTTTTATGTATAAATATCCATATCAAGTAGTAAAATAATAACAATAAGTAAACATTCTCAAAATCTATTCAAAAAGTACCAAAGGTAAATCCATAAATGTATTGTTTACAAAACTAAGACACACAATGGAAATCAAACTGAGATAAGAAAATTATAAACAATAATAAACTTGGTCTCCTGGAAAGGATACCCATTACCGACCATTGTATCATCATAACCTACACCAATGAGGACTTACCCCACTAATATTCACATATTTTTAGTTTTAACATGTACCTAAAGGTCTCGCAATGTGTTGTATACTATCATGATGTTTCATAAAAACCAATCAAAAAATTTAAAAAACATTTTATGTTGTGATTAAATGTAAATTTCTGGAATAAAAAACATATCCTATACAAAACCATCATAGAGGAATTTTCTCAAACACATAATGTGAATAAAATCTATATTTCAAAAAAAATTGAATAAAATTTAAATTGAAAAAAAAATCAACTACATAACTAATGAATATCAAAAATAAAATTTCATATATCAAAACAAATGGATAGAAAAAGAATAATACAAGCATGTCAAGCGATAGACTGTAAGATAAATACACTTGCTTTGTCAATGGAGAGAAAATATCCACCTTCGATACATGTGTTGGGAAAAAAATATTAGGTCATTTCTAGCCTAAATCAGAGATAAATCTCATAAATTATCCAAATAAATCCAGAAATATGGAGAAAAAATTCCCTTTAGGGTTCTCATCATATAGGGGGAAGTGAGACAGAGAGAAGACCTTGAGAAATGAAGAGAAACTGATTGGAAATCCGAAAATACCAAATTAAGATCCACACAAATCTATATAGACCAAGCAAAAAATAATGTTGATATTTCTATATAGAATCATGGAGGTGATGGATCATGATAATAGGAAATTAGGTGGATGTTAGAGTTAAAATAAACCAAGGGAATCATTGTAATTTTCTATTTCATGAAGTTTATATCTAGTCACATAGATAGGCCACACAATTAGGTCAACTATATAATTACTATGTAGTATTTATTGTGCCAATAAATCTAAGTTTCACGATCTTATAAGAATGGACTCATGTTTTAAAAATTGCATACAAGCGGTGTGACAATATCTAGACCACAAACAAGACATTTGCGTGGTTTTATCTCCAACTAACATAGTTATAAAAACTATTCTCACCATATACAATTAACTATCAAAACCAACAGATCCATATCAAATTGTTACCTCATAGATTCTAATAACTATTCAACTAGGATGTATGCCTAGTTTGTTTCCTCCAGAAGTCAAAATTTTCAATTATAACACTTGAAAGCCTCCAGAACCTGAAATGAGATGAACCAAGCTCAATATTAAACAAACATGTGACCCATAGTGTGTCACATTTAAAAATTTATATACCTAATTTATTATTTCTATCTATATATGTGTATATGAAAAATTATATTTAAATGATAATGACACATGTATGAATCATGCATGATGAGATACTAACACAAATGGATTATATTATATAGTATAGTTTGTGAGATGTTTTTTGTAATTGTGATTTTAATTTTTTTATCGATGGGTTATGAGATGTGTTGTTAGATGCTAATATTGAACTTTAATTTATTTCACATGATTACACTGAGAATAAGGCTAAGAGGATCATATTTGAAGTGTCTTCGGGATCTTGTTAAATTCAATTGAATTTAATATTATGAGTATAAATTATTCCAAAATTTAGAATCACAATTATACATGTTAAGTCGAATTTATTAATTCAATCACTAGATATTCTAGTTTAGAATATGTGATTTGAATTTTATCTCTTTATTTATTCAATATTAAATAAATATTTTATTATTCACCAGTTCAGTGAATAGATTAATATCAATTATTATTTTTCCACATGAATGTTAATATAAATTTGTATTCCAAAAATTATAGAATATAATATTTATTTATTTATTTATTTAAAAATAATTATTTGTTTAGATATATTTTTATTACTCAAGATTTGATAAACATTGAGGAGGATTGATGGGACAAATTAAGCCCTCAAAAAATAAAAAATTATTATTTAATATAATTTAAATAAATATTGCTTCTATAATTTTCAAAAATATTTTTAAATATGTTTTTTTCAAGTTATATAATTATAATTGTAAAATTATATTAATCATTATTTTTTCGAGAATTATATATATTCAATACTAAAAAATTGTTCATTGTGTAATTATCAATTATTAACCATAAGTATATATTTTTTTATACAAAACTTTATTGAATAATAATGTCATATAAAAAATAGAACCTATTAGGATATTCTCTCAAGCCCTATAGGGAAAATCTCCCTCCATCTGAAGAATAATAGAATTATCTAATTTATATGGGTAGTAAAATTTGTGAATCCCTAGGTTTCTCTATGCACAAACCCTAGATACAAAGAGAATTATTCATGGAATCACAGATTAAATGTGGACACATCTTGAGGAATTCATGTTTGGATTCTCCAGTGAAATGATGATATGAAAAAAGCAGCACCAGAATTGATTATAAAGATTTATCATGTTTAAAGTAGTTATTATTATAGGTTAATTATAAATTATTTTTCCACGGTACTCTCTATGATACAATATGATCTCCCATGTCATGCAATTCATATATTATCCATCAAAATAGATGAAAACTCCCTACTAGTCATCAGCCCATAGTTTTTTCTCCACACCAATGTATTCAATAATATCAATGAAAATATACTACTTATATCCAAATAAATAATACAACATCATTTACCATACTAAAAAATCATAAGAACTACTATATGTCTATTTCCTCATACAATATAACAACATACATAGACCACTCTAGGTCTAATATGAATAATTATATATATAAATTCCATTCCCACTTCCCCCAAATTTCTCAACCACATATATATGTCACTTCGTCTTTAACACATAGCATAAGTAATATAAAATATAGTTTATACTATGGAAAGAAGTGATAACTTAGAAGGGGGAGTAGTAAATAATCTATAGCACCCACATTTTAGATGTTGGATGTTACACCAAGAACCCAAAACCTTTTATGATCATCAGTCATGTTACTTTATCCAAGTACTGTTGTGTAAGAAAAAAAATGAATATGTTATACTCACATTTAAATCATAGGGATCCAATACCTAGTACCACATTATTATTACCATTATCATTAACACATCATCAACACCACATGAACAAAAAAATATAATACCAAATCTATGCACAATACATTCCATGTAAACTATCCCCAAAAAATTACCTCATTTTTACTACGTGTGTCCCCATTTCATATTTATTTAACAATTAAATATAATTTAATTTCCTACCATGAAATATTTATTAACCAATAAAATTTAAATCCACTTATTACATACACATGAATCACTTTCAAATTCATAAATTATGTTTAAACTAC
Organism: Viscum album; assembly: GCA_963277665.1. Classification (NCBI taxonomy): domain Eukaryota; kingdom Viridiplantae; phylum Streptophyta; class Magnoliopsida; order Santalales; family Viscaceae; genus Viscum; species Viscum album. The sequence continues at coordinate 1,134,230,147 of OY728155.1, read as the reverse complement.
TTCATTACACATTCAATATTATGATCAAAATTATCATATTTAATTCACAAAATTGTCTTACTATATTCCATTAATTAATTTCATCACCAATCTTTACACAATAACCAATTACAATTTCATATTTTTTTAAATAATTTCAATAATTCCATTGTTATCCATATTATAGGGAAAATATTTCGGGTTATGAATGAGATATTTTGAAGCAGCCCTCTTAGATATCACCCATTTAAAATAAAAACATCTATAAATAAAAAACATATAAACTCAATGTAAAATAAATGATAACAAAAACCATACCCTATCTACCACACCAAATCAAAACACTCACACACTCATTTTAAAAAAATTCTTATCAAAAAACCCAAGAATAGATACACACACCTTAGAATCAATAATAACATATAATACCCTTAATATTTTAGTCTTACTTCATGGAATATAACTATTTATTTATCTATATTAATGTAATAAAAAATTGAGACTAAATGTCTCTATAAAAAGTGACCACAACCAACAAATTTTCATTGTGGTCTAATTTATGATACTCATTCCACCACCTTATGATGTTTGAGGGGATACCACCACTAATCTTGGAAACCTATTATTTCTTATTTAATACACTACCTCAACTACTTTCCCTAAGTGAATATTACAATCTATCCTTATACAAAAATTCTAAAAAACTTTTTTGAACACCATGTGTGAATTATACTTCCACCCTCCATTTATCTAAAATATTTTACTTCACACTACCCCAAAATAACTTTATATTAAATTTTTAATGTATAGTAATTCTAGCATGCCAATCAGGTCATTATTTTCTTGGTCTATCATTTATCACACCTTGTTCTGTTCTAAACATCCTAAATTCTTCAAACTATACCTCCATAAGCCTCGTCAATGATATGGAACACATGATTAATATTTACTTCGTTAAAACTCAAGGAACATAATTGAGGAACTGAGAAACTTGTCATTAACATTCCATTTGACGAAATATTATGATACTCCATTTCCCATTATCAACACAGAATTCCCTTAAAGGAACAATATTTCCTTAATATTTATCATACTGTTAACTTGGTTAGAATGTTATCTATATTTTAACTTCAATTAATCTTGAATAGTTCCATCATGTCGTCCTCGAAAATCATTTTAATAGAATGCTACTTCAGCTCGATAGACTTTATCCATGATTATATCAAGGAATTCTTATCTAAGTGGATTACACATTAATTATCATTGAATAACAGCCGATTTCTTACCACCATTAAATTTTCTCTAATAATCACATTAACCAAATCATTTCCTTTTTCTACTTCCATAAAAAGAATGCGTTTCATTTTTCGTATGGGTAGTGAAACTATAAACTATAATATTGAGATCCATATTATATTCATCCATCAAAAGATAAACTCAAATCATTCGGTACTCTTCCATGAATCGATATCTATATTAACGACTAAATCTATATACCTCTGTAATGGATCATCCATTTTGAAACATTGGAATATATCATCCAAGCCTTTGAGATATCTATAAATCCACATCAATACTTATTCATGATCCTTTATCATATTTTCAATAAATATACCTAAAAATGTCACAAAATGAGTAATTTCTGGCCTTATACAATCCATGACATATATTATAATTCCAAATATTTATGTAAATATAAAATTTTGAGTGTATTAAACCTTATATTTTATTTCTCGTGATTTCTTATTAGATAACATGACATATCTGACAAACTCTGTAGAAAATATATTATATCCACTCATCTTAACCTCTCAACAATCTTCTAGATGTGATCACTCTATGAGAAAACCAATGTACTAAACTTCCATTCAATTATGATCAGAATCTCCAAAAACAACTTGGCTTCCCCAAGAACATTCATATTGAACCGTTTGATTATATGATATTTTACATCCTGAATTTAGTTCGTATATTAACCCTATAAGATCATATCATCCAAATGTATGAGAAGGATGACATAACCCCCGAACGAGGAAAATATTATAATTGAAACACTTCTCCTGGTGGCTCTAAATATACCCCTTATCATCTATAAAGGCATCCAACATCAATTTCCACTTCTTTAAAACTTAATTCCTACCATTGAGTGTCTACTCTAACTTCAACACTAGACCCTCAATCTATTATTCAACCAAACCCTATAATTTATCTCTATATATTTATTCATTCAAATCACGCTAAAATATTAACATCTTTACATCCATATTTTCTAAAAGTATACTCTACAAATAATCTTAAAATGACACTTCCGAGTTAGTTACATGTCTAAAAAATAGAAAATATTTCATTTTAATTTATACCTTCCCTTAAGTGAAATATGTTCATATGTAACTTGGAATTATATGTTTTTCTATAATATTATTCCTCCATAAACTATAAACCCCATTTCCTTTTATCACATTCTTACATAATTATAGTTTTGTTATCTCCTAAATTCTATTTTCCTAATAAAAATATTTTTATCTTTAAAAGTAACACCCATATAACAAATAACTTAAATCTACCACTTTTTATAGGCACATGGAATATTCTCAATCCAAAAAATTTAGTATTGGAGATGAGTTTCAAACCATTGAACTAGTAATCTAATCAAGGTGGGCCCCTATATCTTAACTTGGAACTCTACTCTCCCGAGTACAAATATATTATAAATTTAATATTTCAAAGCTCTATCATGAGGTTCTTTAGATCTAAAAGTTTCCAGTGCATATTTTTTACTTTTATAATCCTTTATACTTTTTATACTACATGAACCTTCTAAAATTTACAAACATTTAAATAATTCATTCAAGTAAACTAATATATGTTTATTTCAATTTCCACTCAAATTCATCTTCTACAAAGTTAACATCATGCCTCAAGACTCTCTCATTCAAGAGAAAATTATTTATTTTATTGGCATTTATATTATTATTTTCCCAAAGCTGGAAAAAATAGTTTTCACTTCAATACCCAATAAAAAACATTCTTGGGACTTTTCATTAATCATTTCCTATCATTGTAATAAAATTGGATATTGGTGTGACTTAAATAATCCTTAATGTGGAAAATTATCATTGTTTTTCAGTTAATAGTTATTGAAGAATCTCATACTCTAATAGTAGAAGGGCTTAATTACATGAGACAAGTGATATAGTTGGTAGCTTCCACCAAAAACATCTTTGGGAAAACAATGAGTATCCTCATTATATGTGCCTTCCTATTGAGCATTTTATATATCCACTCTACTACACCATTTTGTTATATTATATTGGAAAAAATCTCCTCATACATAATTAATTTTCTCTAGTAAAAATATTGGAATTCATTTCCATTATATTTTCTAACATCAATGGACCAAAATCACATAAGATTATTTTTATACTCTGTGTCCAGTATGGGTTTTAATTAAAAACACTATAAAGACCTCAATAATGTGATTAAGGAAGTAAACCATTCCTTTCCTCATTGAATCATTGATGAGTTTAATAAATAAAAAAACTTATTTTGAGAACATAAGGGATAAATACATAATATCCCATATGCATGAGAAATAAATTCTAATATTATTTGTCCTTTAATCTATTATGATTGAAATTTTTGTCTTATTTATATTGATAAAATTATCATAAGATCAGAAATCAATGTCAATGAGAACTATTATCACCTTATATTTTAAGATTTGAATTTTCATCTTACTCATGTTTCCAAGATTACAATATTAAAGCTCTATTATATTATATATTATCTATTCAGAAAAAGTTGATCCATAAAATCTCCCCATTAGACGTAATTTACCATCATTAACATGTCTGGTCACTATAAGGGATCTTTATGTGATATTCCACATTACATCAACATATAATTTTTTAAAAACACAATTTACCTAAATGTATCATGGAAATATGATTCATCGACCACCCATATATGTATTAAATTCCCTATAACTCTAGAATGATTTTACTAACATTGATATCTTAACATTATCAATCATAGTGATGTTCAGTGCTTCATCATCAACTATAAAAGAAATGAAAATTATGGAAAAATAATTCACCACGAATCCCCTCTCATCCATAGAGTGAAATGAATCCCTATAATCAAGGATCCATGATTCCAAATAATATTTAAGTGAAGAAAAAAACTACATATATCCTCAAATTTTGTGTTTTTGGATCTTTATTATGTCCCCTTATAAAATCAAATCCATGATACCTAAAATACTTCTTTATATTCCCTTTCTCCCCACAATGAAAAAATATGTTCTCAAACTGATCCAACTTACATCAACTTATTTCCCTCTTATATACATACTTCTTTTGACTTATATCTTAAAAGGTATATCCTCTTCCTTACAAATTTGGAATAGTTATGAAAGGTTGATATACATCCCTCCACTAGATCACTTGATTCATAGTATGATCAAAGGTGTATTTTAAAAAAACATCATTCTTTCTGTATTAATTTATTATGGAATTCAGTATAACATCACATAAAGTTTTATGTGATGAGAGTTGTAAACAATTCTATAATGAATACATTAAAATCATTCATACTAATTAAAAATAGCTCTATATCATTTTTGGGTCACTTACATTATCATTAGTTGGTCTCAAATCCAACATTCTCACTTAAATAACATGCGCATAAAGAAATTTTTTATAGTTATTGGATTATAATATATATTACTAATCGATTTAATTAAATCCATAGTGGGTTTCATCTCATAGATGTTATGTTCAGTAGTACATTCCAATGAAACATGTGTGACACCATGTGTATTATAATAAATTTTTTCCAATTATTCTTTATACATTTCTTCTAGTTTAACTCCTTTCAATCAAATCTTGAGGTCCTTCTACAATAGACAATCCTCTCTATCATTCTTATAGAATCTGATGAATATCATGTCAACATTTTCATTAATTAACGTGCCTTATTTCTTGGGAATAAATTCTAAAATGTTTAAATCCCACAAATATGGAATTTACTAAAGGAAGGAACATTATATGAAGGGTTCTCCAATTAATTTTCAATGACATACTAAACCAAATTCTATAATAAAACTTCTTTTGTCTAGAATGGTTGATGTGGAAGCAGCCCATAGATGAATAAACTATGGAAATTGTATAGAGCTTCTGTAAATGGATAAACATGTAAACTTTTTGTTTCATAACTGAGAAAAAAACTTCACCCTATCTACTACACCAAATTACCACCCCATAACAGTTAAGTATAAAAATATTTCATTAATAAATACCCTAGAAAACACTCACACACAAACACATTTTCATAGTGATTAAAACATATAAAAAAGATTGGATATTCATTTCCCTCAATTAGGAAATAACAAAACTATATTTGTATTAATAGAATAATAATGATAGAAAATAATTATTTTCCACAAGTTAAACACCCCAACAATTTATAGATAGGAATACATAGTGAAACTAGTTCCACTATCTTCTAAAGGTTACGAGGAGCCAACCATTTTACTTGGTAACGTATGGATTCCTTTAAAATATATCATCTCAACCATTTTAGTCAAGTGAATAGTGAAATCTCTAATTAGATGGACTTTTTTAAAAGAAAAGTGTATGATATACTCATAAATTGTCTTCTTCAACACATCCATCATATAGATTTTTTCACTGGGAGTGTCTCTCAATGATTCCAATATAACCTATTTCAATGACATGGTATTCTGATATACCATCTAAATTATATTTTTTCAAGTCCATCATTCATTACCAGAATATCTTGGTCCTAGATATCCCACCTTCATCGGTCATCATTATTAAAAACATCGCGCCAGATACAAAACACAAGTTCCAGAGTCACTCTTTATAGACAAAAGGAACTATTTTTATGATCGGAGGCATTACATTATGAAAAACTATCAGACATATATACATGAACCGATATTTGGAACCATATTAATAACAACTACACAACTGTACCCTCAAACTAAACCACATTATTCCATCAATAGAAAGGTTACCATTGCTAAAATAATAAGAATTATATATATATTTTTTTTAATCCAATAATTTAATTTATAAAATATCATATTTAAACATTATTAAAATACTAGGGTTAACAACACCTACAAAAAAAGAAAAAAAACTTTATATTCATTTCTCCATTAATTTCCATAATTTAGTTCTATATCTAATTTCAACATGGTTTAAGAAATCAAGTGGAGAATAAATTATATCAACATGTTATTCATTGAATTTACCAATAATATAAAAAATATAATGGAAAATAATTAATACATTTTCATTATAACTTCCTTAATAATATATTCATATTTTGTATAAATATATTAATTTTGTTAACTCTAAATCTCCAGTAAAGAAAAAATTTCATGATAAATCCACATCAATAAAAAAAAAGAAGAAATTCCAAATCACCATCCTCAAAACAATGATTCAATGACACAAAACCACAGACAATTTTACCCAATTATATATTTCTAATAAATTCATTAGAATCTTCCAACAAACCTAAACACTTTGATTCTAATAAAACCTTCACTTTAAATTATTCTACCACAATATCACTTTTGTTATTTATTTTCTATTATTTTATGGAAACGTAAAATTTTGGATGTTTTTGGTTTGAAATTTTGAATTTTCTCTATTTTCCTCTGTTACATGGTTGTATCTTGATTAAGAGGGGGTATGTTGGTTTTCTGTGTACTGTTTTATCATTTTTCAATAATGTATATGTAGTTTTCGTACTCATTTTAAAACCATGTGGCTATATAGTGAGGGTTTTTAGTGCATTTTTAGTGGAAACCACACAACTACTATAATGTTTTTCTAATAATATTGCCTAAAAATTCAATTTTCATTCATCTCCTTTAAAAGTCTAATTGAGGATCCCCTATAATTTAATGGTTTTAATTCCCTCCAATCATCTATTACATTTTTCTAATCAATTTTTCACAAGAAGGATTTATTTTAACTGGCTTCTCATTGGGTTTCTTGATTTTACGCCATGATTTCAAGTGGGATGTTTTTATAATATCCCTTACTCCCATGTAAATCCCCTAGTTTATTCCCATGCCCAAATTTAATTGATAACGGTATTCTACCACAAACCCTAAAAATTTTTTGGGTTGTGATAACTATTTTAGGTGATTTTTGGTGGGGTTTGGAATGTTAGGGATCATAGAGGTTCCCTCATTCATTGTTTGTGTGTTCTCTATTATTATAGACAACTTTTGGATTTTGTTAGTCTTGATTAATGGTTTTTTTGTACATAAATTTTAATGAAATGTAACTAAATTATTTATGATTTCCAATTCCATATTTGGTTTAATTAAGTCTACATGTGGTAGTAATTATGGGTTTCAAATATGATCGAAAGGTTTCCTCACCTGTAATAATGGATTTTATGGTTTCATATTTCAAAATAGTGTGGTTTAAAAATAAATATTTTTTAAAAGATGTTAAATTGGAATGTCTAAATTGAATTTTATCATTATAGTATTTTTACACCATTTGGGTCATGTAAAAAATAAATTAATATGTTTTTGTGAATGAAATTTATATATTTCCTATATGTTTTTGAATCTTAAGTTTCATATACTGAAAAATATTTAAATTTTGTGAGGTTTTGATTTTAAATGATTTGATATATGATTATATATCAATTAGGTCCATGGGATGTTTTTTAAATGAGATTTAAAATATTGAATAAGGAATTGGAATATTAAACCGGTTTTTGAGGTAAGATACATTTGTGACCATCAATGATTTTTTTAAAACATGTTAGGTACTTGATTGAGCACATTCTTCTTATTGATGGATATAAATTGGGGGAAATAAGGGGTATATTGTTCCAAGTCATGTTAGTGGATTCATATTAATGTAAAAAATTGTTTTTTTTGTGTGGTGATGTTGAAGGTGAGATTTGGAAATTATTTTTAATATTTTTTATGGATCATGTGCTGACTATGCCTTTAAAATCCTCTTATCTTACCCAAAAAATATCATAAGAGTCCTAGAAGTATTGTAGATGGCCTAAAAGAGTTAAATCTATAAAATAATATTCTCAGAGACTGGGGACTGTTTACTTGTTAGGAAGAAACAGTTTTAATAGGATAAATTATATGAATCATGGTATATTGGTAACTTTTATAATGAATTTTAAATTATTAATAGCTCTGTTGGGGTAAATATTTCATTGTGGACACTATAGTTCCTTAATAGGGTTCTAGTCACTATTTTTTGTTCTTATTACATTTTTATTTTGATGTTTCCCATGAAACCTATATCGTCTTGAGATTTATTTAGGAAATTGTATTCTATAATAATGTTATATACCATATATTTTGTGTTTATTACAAGTAAACATTCATTTGGTTGTTTATTTTGTTATGATCTATATATATTTTGGTTCCCATTCTTTTTTTAGTTATTTATAGGGATTAATAATAATAAAAATTATAAAAGTGTTTGGATATTGTTTCATAAAATTAATATGGAATATAATTTAAATTTTTTTAATGTTTTGGAATGGGGAAGGTAATTTTTTAGAAGATCCTCTTTCTTTGTTATAAAATATTTTTCAAAAAAAAATTCATGATTACTTAAATTCATTGTCTTTAATAGGGAGTTTTTTATAATGTATATTATAAGATTTTATTTATAATCATTTCACTTTTATGAGAAAAAACTATTTTCCAATTTATGATTTAAACTAGAATTTATAAAATGTCCTTTGAAATGTATTGGAATAATATCTTTGGTGAAATCCTAAATGGAATGTTTCTCTAATTTCCTACATATGAAAATATGTGTATATATATTTAATTATTTTATCGACGTAAGCAATATTAGGTCACTTTTAGTCTATCTCAAGATATATTTTATGGATTTTGATACTGATCATAGGACACAAAGAGACGGTTAATGGTGATTTTGGGATTGGTTCTATTTCTATGATGGTTAGTTATCGACCAATTCAGTTGTATGTTTTCCTTTATTTCTACAACCACAATTTATAAATTTATTGATGTTACATTATTTTATTTTGTGATGCATAGTTATACTTTTTATTAATGATTTGTTGTACTTAATTTCATTGTTTCTATTATTTTTAAACAGTCTCTTTCATACATGGTAATTTAAAACAATTATATATCATTTTAGATTCTTGAGTGGGATTCATTATGTATCTATAAAAAATTAGAGGCATAAATAATTGCTATATTGTATGTTCTTAATAGCCATGAAATATTTTCCAATCTTTGGGGATCAGGAATTACCTTCGAGCCCAATTATAGATCAGTTCAGGTGAAGTGTTGAGAAATATCAAGCTAGTGCATTACAATGAGTATTGTAGGATGTTTTTTTAAATACATAGGTTATTGTGGATCACACCTGATATTTTAGGTGCATATTAGTAAAATGGCTATTAGGATCATCTTTAGAAAATAACCAATAGATCATCAGTAGGTTATTGATCACTACTATGTATCATGAAACTTGAGTTACAATGTATATTCAAGGTTTGATTATCAATTATTGAGTTTTGTTTTGTTTTTTTCATGAGGGTTTATTTATACTATATTATGTTATTTTAGCCCACAATAAGTATACCATTGATTTTTGGGCTTTCCTTAATATTTTTGTGTGAAAATGGAAGACAACCCATAGTTTCAGGGTTAACTTTCATGGACTACAAAATTAGGTAAATCCATATCATACGTCCATATAAGATAATATTGAGGTAATTTCATAGTTGGTGCATATTTTTCCAATATACAATTCCAAATCGTGTAGATTACTTCACTCATGGATTTTATATTTTGACTATATTGGTTTCATAATAGATTCTAATGGAATTAACCATTTCGATGAGGATAATTTGGTGTATTTCTTAAGGTGGATAAAATTTATTGCCTAATGATTTCATTGGGGTTTTATTCCATTTTCTATGCAATCATGTGTTGAAGGGTAAATTTTTTAATTTCTAAAATTGTTTTATTGATGTAAAAAGTGATTGAATAGTTTTATTTTTTAGGAAAGTAAATTTTATTGAATAAAATAATCTTTTGGAACTCATAAAATCTTTTTAAAGTGATTAATATTCACTTATAATTTTGAAATGATAAAATTGTTTTGAATTAAATATGGTATTTTGTGATATTTTAGGGAATTTTAAACATGAATTAATATTTTACTTGTTAGTGTTTAATTTCATTTTGAAATTTAGGAATTGTTTTTTCAAATTAACCAGGATAGATTAATGTTTTTGGATATAAAATTAGGTTATCTTAAAAATATTATGAAATGGATGTAAGACACATGAATGATTTTGGTATGATAATGAATCTCATGAATTATCTTTTAAATAAAATGGGATGTTAATAAATTTATGTCAGTTTTTTTAAGATGTTGAATGTTTCAAATCATGACTGTACTTTTTTGGAATATGTTATTAGACCCTTCTCAAAATAGTATATTTTAATGAAAGAAAATATATTGGTTTTCTAATCAATTTGAATTTTTTTTAAAGAAGATTGTGTTATTTTTAAATCTTATATTCAGTTAAGAAGTGAATTTTTAATCCTTATAAAAAGGATAAGGTTTTAACAAAATTGGGTTGAAAAAAAATATTTTTCTATATGTTTTTATTAGGTATAAATTTTTGTATGTGTTGTTTCCTTGGTTTATTAGGACTATATAATTTGGTTTCTCAAATTTTGATGATTAGGAAACATGGTTTGTGATATTGGTTATTCCTTCTTGAAATATCTCTAGGTAAATATTTCGATTATATTCTTATGGAAGATCCTTAGGGAGAATACTATTAAATTTTAGGTGTATCTCATATAATTAATGACCATAATATAAATATGATAGAGTGATGAAGATGAAATATTTCTTTTTATTTGAATATATTGGGCCACTATCTTCAATTCAATGGTGATAATGGATATATTATGTAATAATGTATTTTAATTTTCATGAAATCTCATGAGGTGAATAAAATATAGTGGTTTGTTATTATTGTCTATTCTAGGACTTATAATCATTTAGTTTAGGGAGGTTTTAGTGTTCAAAGTCAATTTTAAATAAATGTATTCCCTGATTATTATTTGGGTCCTATTTTTGAGTTATTGTTTAAAATGATTGATCTTATGACTTTATGTTTGTTCTCGATACATGTGGACTACAGGTAATAATTTCAATGGTTTATATTTTTTGTTTTAAAAATGGTAAGTCCTAGGGTATGTGGTTTTTTTGTAAATATGAATGATGGGGAATCATTGGAGATTATAAAGTAACTAGTGATGTTTTTTTTTTCTTGATAGATTCCTCTTGGGATGGTGATCTGGGTGTGATGTTCTAGATATACCCTTCCACTAAATTTTATGACCCATGGTTGGTACCCCTTTCATTTCTTATTTAGGCTTGTATTTGATTTAGGAAACTTTTCTCCTTGTGGTGATATGGGATTTAGTGTATTTTGTTGAATTTCCTTCTATTAATTGTATATTCCTTGGGTTATGCCTAATTTGTTACTGTGATGTCAAATCATCGACGATTATTTTGGTTTTAGGGGGTGCTTTTATCGAATGGGTGATTGGTCGTAGTATTTTTTCTTGATGGTGTTGGTAATATTTGATTAGTTCCATGTGGAAGGTCATATTTCATTGGTGTAATTTAGTAGTTCCCTTTGTTAATTTATGGAATTAGGGTTGGTTCAATAGTTCTGTCATTGTATTATGGGTTTCTTATTACTCCCAAAACTTCAGTAGAACTCTAATTGGTGGAATTTATGGGAAAAATTTTATATCATCTTTGAGAACCATTTATAATGGTCGTAATCTGGTATATTCTTCAAGAATTTTGATGATGGATGGGGATTTAAAGTCCAATTTTTTTTATTAGTAGTGTATTTAATACGGGATATGTTTTTATAGACGGTAATTGAGCTTCCCCAACCTTACCACTTCTTATGATCATATAATGTTTTTGGTTTTCTTTGATTCTAATTTTATTAATGAATTTATAGGGAAAAAGTGGAATAGTCGGGAGAATTTTGACACCTTTGTGTCAACATTGTTACTTATTTTTTTTTTAATTTTGGAGAAATTTATATTTTAGGATTTTTAGGTTGGAAATAATTAATTTGTTTATTTTATAATTTGGAAAAACTTTTTCAATCATTTGGGATGCATGGACTCCCCATGCACAGTTCTATATTTTTTTAGTAATCTGTTAATTATTGGCACAAGGTATGGAAAACTTTATAGTAAAACCATGCTAGTTTTTGGTGTATTTACATTAGAAACTCTATATCTGTCACATAGTTTGTCTAACTGTGTACCTTAACCTTGCACATTTAGCAAGTTACATTTAAAAGTGAATTTTAACTTCTTGTTACCACTTCAATTTAAGTTTTTCCCCCTTACCCTCATATATTCAATTAGGATAAGCCTTGGTGTTTATGATGGATATTTCCTACCCCCTTGTTCTTTGGTTTCATTCTTCTTCACTTTGGGATTATAGTAGATTGATCTTGTAGAGGTTCCCTAATAACTTACTAGTCTATTTGTGATTGAAGTCAACAACATTCATGTTGATTGCCTCTTTTTTGAAGTAGTTATTTGTTATTTCCTTTAAATAAAATATAATTAATTATTTATTATATCTAATTACTTGTTTTAAAAAATAAATTATTTATGTTTTTCTGCTTTTAGGATTTATAGATGATCCAATGGTAACCACACATAACATAAAGATGTTTTATGGTTTCTTAGAAATCTGATATGTGGTTAAAAATACAATAATTATTAATGATGCCTAATAGGGTAATTTAAATCAAATTTGATCATCAAATGGGTTTCATCCAATTTAAATAAAGTAAAAAAGGAATGTCATGATTTTTATGGAGTTTTTTTTTAAACAGAAAAATATTAGCTTTCATAAAGTATTTTGAATGAAATAATCTATTATTCATAAATGGATTTATGTTGTAATATTTTAATTATAAATTTTTTGATATTTTTTTTTAAATAATTGGTTTCATGGGTTTTTCTAAAAATATATTTTAAATTGTAAAAATGGGTTTTATCCCAAGATGGTTTGAATGAAAAGGACATTTTTCACCTATAAAGAAGTTAATTTTCCAAACATCTGCGACCCTCAATTGGTCCCATTAATTTTTTATTGGAAAATATTATCAACTATATTGGGTACTCTGTTTTTTTTACATTTTTAATGCGGATTCAGGTAAAAATAGGTTGTTTCATTAAAGGGTGTCAGATGATATATGTGGGATTTATTTATTGTGTTTCTTATTAATCACATTATAACTTGGTCTTACTTATCTATTCAAATTCACTCAAGTCCTAAGAAGTTATTAAAATATATGGAGGATTGAAAATCCTAGATTAAAATTTTTTTGACTGTGGTATGTTTTCTTATCAAACATGATGTGTTATGATAGGATTGATTACATATCACATGGAATCTTCAACACTCACATGGGAGACTTTATGTTCTAACAATATCTGTAGGAAAAAAATTATATTAATGGATAAAATAACACTATCCTAGGGTTCATATATCCATCTCATGTCAATACTACTTGCATCCAAGACATTTTATCAAAATACATGCATTCTCTTGTGGTTTATATAGAGGATTCCATTATATACCTTGTTTTATCCCTTATAAATTGTTTTGATTCCAAAACATTGTACCATTGTTTATTTATTCTATTATTTTACATTGATATATTGGTTATTATTGTGTTTTGTTTTGTTTTAGTTATCATCTTGGTTTACTTTAATAATTATTTATAAATTGGTTTAATGTTATTTTTTAATAAATATTACTTATATTCATTTTATAAAATGAATATTTGAAAATTATTTGGAAGGAAGTAATTTTATAAAATACTAAATTTTCATTGCTTAAAGATGTTTTAAATAAAAAGGATTTTTATTAAATAATATCTTTATTTAGTAATGGGGATGATTTGTAATGTTTATTATTACAATTTATTGGGTTTGATTTTACTTTCTTGAGGAAAACATTTTTTTATACTTATGATTTGAACTACTTTATGAAAAATGTTTCCTAATGAAATGGACTAATATCTTTAGTGAAATTCCACAGGGAAAGTTTAGGTTTCATCGTACATACACAACTTTGTGCATGCAACTCCCATATTATCATTCAAGTTTCTAGCCTCGGGTCCTTTTTTTAGTTTGGGTTATCTGATTATGGATGTTATGGATGTTGAGAGTGATTGTATTTCACTTGGAGATGGTTAGTGGTGATATTTGGTTTGGATTTATTTTTTAATAGATCATATATTAGCCTTTTTGGTAATAGAAATTCATATTTCTTACATCCTATGTTTCGATACTTATTGTGCATACAACTAGTTATTATTGTGATGCTTAGTTTTTTATTTTATTATTTTAATACTGTTATCTATTTTTTTATTTCTTTTATTTTGAGTAAATTTCTTTTATGAATAGGTGTATAATAATAGATGATTCATGCTAGATTGATGGGTGTGATCTGTGGTGTGGTCATGTGGAATTAGAGGGTGAAATAATTCACATAGTGTATACTCGTGATATATAATAACAACTATCCATCCTATAGGGATCCGTAAAAACCCTTTGAGCCTAGTAACAGGTCGAGTTCGGTCACGTGTTGAGTAATCCGAGGCCAGTTTGTTACATATATAGTTTTATGAAATCAATCTTCATGAAAATTAAAAAATTAAAAACTATAGGAGTGTATATTCTATGGAACCTAATAAATATATATGGTCATCAATGGTTGATGTATAATGATAAAAAATGGGTGAAAAAAGAGGAAATGATGAAATTTTTAATAAAAACATGAATGTAACATATCACCATGTGACACATAATGTCAATACACAATGTTATTAGGTTAATTGAACCAAAAAATATATTTGTGTGATCTCCCCAAAAAACATAGTCAAGTATTGTAACACTGTCATATTCTGTTATTTATTTATTTTTTATTTCTTTTATTCTTTTGGATATTTTTCATTTCATGCAACACTGAAAGTAGTTTATTTTAGATTTTTGGAATACTTTAGACTCAACACCAAGTTAATAGTGAACTCAAAGTAAAATATATTTTACAATTGTCTTCAAGAAACACCATGTTTATCTTATATTATATGTGAAAATGACTTTCCTTTATTGCATGTGTAACACGCAAGACTGAGTTTTACCAAACAATAATATACCCTGAAAATGGTAATTTTATATATAGTGAGATATAAATTAGAGGTTAAATAATATATTATGAATACTATTAAATAACTTATGAAAATAAAAAATTATAACAAATATATGGTGAATTCTTATGTTACCAATTTATTGGAAATGAATATGAAAATAAATTGAATGTAATGAGAAATATTATTATTTTTATGGTCACTAAACAATTTTAACATAATAAATCAAGTAAATTAAAATCATGAGTGATATAAATGTAATTTAAATTTTATAAATTCAATAAAATATTTTTTATATTAATCCAATATATGTTATAAACATAAGATAATAACAACCCTAATTTTAGGCTTAAAACCAATATTCTTTATAAGGGTATTTTTAATGGCTGTTAAGGAAGAATCCATTCTAAATAAAAATTTTTGACATATATAGATTTAATATATCAAATAAACTTTATATTTGTAGTAGAAACATAAAAATTATGTTAGGATAAATTTTTGGTATTTTTCTATAAGGTTTCAATTTTAATGAATAGTTGAAAATACAAGATTTTAATTCAAAACACCTTTTTTATATGAAATATTTACTAGGAAATAATTTATTATAAATTGGATTAATTTTATTATCAGATAATATTCTTATTATTTAGTACAATTTATGTTATTTATAATAACTTCATATTGGAATTATATATAAAAACATTTAAAACTTTTGAATGTATTTACTTTAAAAATCAAAATGTCAACCTGACTATGAGATTAATTTTAAATTTTTAATGAAAATAATGTGATTATAATTTGGAAAATTGGATTACATATTTGTAATAATAACAATTTCTAATTTATAATAATTTCATCTTAGTTTTTGAAGAAATTTTTTGGTGAAAGTAATTAAAATTAATTACATCGATTAAGGGAAATTTAGATTATCTAAGCACTAAACATTAAATTTATGACCCAAAACGGCTTATAAACTTGTAAAAACCTCTTTTATGGCCATTATTTTTCCATGAACCAGAATTTTTTTTGTTTTTTTATAAGATTCTTGTTGGGTAAAAACATGGGTATACCTAACTTGTTTTAAAAAAAATAAAGTGAATCCTTTACCTTCCCTATAAATGGCCACCACAACTCCCTCTTCAGAAAATGTCTCTACTCACTTAGGATAGGAAAATATCTACCAAATACACTCCTAAAAATCCTAAACTTTCTCATGTAAGCTTCCTCTTGGGAAAAAATCAATTTAATGAAGCCTTTTGGCACAAAAAAGAGTTACCTGATTAAAAGGAAACATCTTCTCTCAAGGTCCTCTATTTTATTTTCAATGTCCACACCCTCCACTCTCATTATTACATACATTAATAAGAACTGAAGTATATTAAATACACTAGTATTTTTTTTATGCTAAGGGGTTTATCTACACATACACACACCTCCATCTAACGCGTAACAAACATAATGTTTACGTGTACGACGAACTACCCCCTCACAAAACGACGATTCTTCATTTGTTCCTTTACTGTCTCTCATGGTGGAAATTATGGTCGAAATGTATTTATATATATTATATATTATATTTATTATGTATTTAGGATTCTGTGATTATTTTACTATTCATATATTTATTCCTTCCATTTTCTATAAATACGCTAATTTTGTTTCAGGAAATGTGGACTACCGCCAACTCAAGTGATGTGATTCATTGACAAACTACATGGAATGAATTAAGGATGGTTTTAAAGAAATTATAAGATATATATGATATTATGATGCTAAATTAATTACATTATACACATATATTCAGATATTTTAGTTTCATTATTTCATTCAATACAGAAAAAATGGAAATATCATTCATGCGTACATACGACATACTGTCACCACGAATGGTATATTCCATTTAATAATTATATATTATATATATTATTATAATAATAATATAAATAGTCTAAATGATATTTATATAATGTTTTAAATTCTGTAATCATGATATAAGTATACAGACTGATGATATAACATATTAAGACGCATGCAAAGAACAAAGTGGATATTACCCGAAGTGGAACCTTAACACAGGATTGGTAAAAAGAGTGTAGTATAATGTTATAATAAAACATATATTGTATTATATATAATAATATTGTTCTTTAAAATAATTATAATAAATTTATATTTATTATATATGTGATCTAAATGGGTATAATGAGATTTAAGACATGATGTATGTGAATTTCATATCACATTTTTATTTCTATGAGATACATGCTTTATTCAACACCCATTCTTTTTGTGTGTTCTGTATACATCCCAATGGATGTATTATATGATTATAATACTTATATTTATGGGTATTTACGTATCTATTTTATGATTTTTCTCCCATAGGGTTTATTTTTCAAAAGTTACCAAATTGGTATAGTAATTTTTTTTCAGAATTTTCCGTCCTTGAGACATATGCCATTTTATACAAATATATTTTTCCATGAGATGTATATAATGATGTTGAAATGTTATATCATAAGTATATTTCTTTTCATTATTTTTTAGGCTTAATTTAATTTAATTTTCATAGTTTGGGAGTATGGTCCAATGTTACTAATTAGTAAGAGCTAATTTAGACATTCTCATCACTTTTCGTGATACTTTATGCTTATTATTACTTTGATGAAATCATCTAATCAATCTCTCAATAACACTCATCAATTTTATTCTCTTATAGTAAATCATGATATATTCATGTATTGGTACATTTTTTTCAATCTTAGGTACATAATATTGTAAATAAAATGTTTTTAATAAATCCGAACTTTACCATCTCATCGATCAGAAATCATTAATCCTTAAAAAAATGTTTCCTATAAAAGGTTTCCTAGAATATTATACTATTATAATAAAATTTTTAAAAGAAATTTTTACTCGTTTATGTATTTTACCAATTTTTTCAACTGAATCATCTTTTATCTTTCTGAATGATGCATTGTTTTAACATTATTACCATGTAAAATGAATGTTTTTTTAACTTTAATGACATGTACGAATTTACCATCGGTCAATTATTTAATGATTTATTTTCATGTTTAAGATAATTTTTATGAATATTTTTAAAAGATAATTTCATGAAACTAATTTTCAAATTATTCCAACCTTCTTTTAAAAGTTTTTAAGGAAAATGGTTTTCAAAATGATTTCTGTTTTAAAGAGTCTATTTTTAAGAAGAAATGATATTTACCTCAGGAAATGATTTGAAAATATCCTTCATGTTATTTTAAATATATGATAAAATAAATTGATGTTACTCATGCACTTATAAGAAATGATCCAAACGATTCATTAATATTATTTCTTGAATGGTTTATGTTTGGATGGAATGCTTCTTAGGACACCCGTTTCACTTCCACCTGATTTATGCTTTTGAAACCTGCTTCATTTCATGGGTTGTGTAGTCAGGAATAGATTATAAAACCTATATATTTTCATAGGATACTATGTGATGAAATTTTAATAATGCCCATTTAATTTCATGGATTTTTATTTGATGTTTATAAGACCAGTAACTTTTTATGGGTCATGATATGAGGAATGCTTTACTATCTTGTAGAACATGTATGAATGAATTTATTAGAATATGGGTTGAAATTATATCTCCATCCAATGAATTTGGTAATGATAAGTTGTATATGAGCACCTCATGTACATGGATTGTAGCCTAATCTCAAAAAAATAAGGTACATGGGTTGTATCCCATGGCTAAAAACCAAAAGTGTCATCAGTTATAGCCAAGGTTTAAAAGTAAGATGGTACCCAGGTTGTATCCCAATCCTAAAATCAAGAAGGTATATGGGTTGTAGCCCAATCCTAAAAAGTATATGGTGCATGAGTTGTATCCCAATACTAAAAGTAAGATGGTGAACAGGTTGTAGCCCAAGACAAGAAATCAATTCTGTACATGGGCAGTAGTCCAATCCTAATAGCAAGAGGCTACAAGGGTTGTTAGCCCAAGCCTAAAGTAGGTAAATAGGTCATATCCCAAGCATAAGATGTTATAAAAGTCTTACTATGTATCCTTGACATAATATTTTATATTCTTATGTGCATTCCACAAATTCCTTGTCTTATTCCTATGTTGTACATTTATGACTTATGCTCTTAATTCTCTTATGATATGTGTCTTATGAACTGCTAATCATTATTATGATATAAAATAATTTGGGTATGATCTTTAAATGTAATACTCAGGTTTTATAAATTTTTTTCGTGTTATTCTTATAAATTTTATTTATTCATACATACTGAGCATCTGATCTCACCCATTTATTATGTTTCCTTTTCATAGGTTATAAATAATGGATTTAGATAGAAGTACTAAATGTGGATATACTTATAAGATATGTTGAAGATATTTCATGATGATATAGTATTTTGTTTCAATGTTTCAATGGAAACTAATTTATTATGATCCTCATGCATGTATTTTTTCAATGTACCATATATTCAACTAAAATGATGTTATATCCATATTTGATAATCATGGGTCTCTATAGTTGGTAACAAATGAATGTTTTAGTCAGAATTTAGAAACTAGGATGGGAAAAATTTAGTGATATCCTAGTTATATTTTTATGTGTATACCTAGTGATTTCTCTAAGTATTAGTATAAGGATGGGTTAATGTTTTGGAAAATGTTTGGGAATTTCTGTAATGGATAGAGTTAGTGGTTTTCTATAAATGTATCCTTGTCTGGATACTATAAGTGGACGTTGTTCTTGAAAAAGGTGTACCTAGGGGTAACAACTTTGAAAATATGTCTTGAGAAGAACTCAGTTTAATATGGTACATGATAATGGGTCCTGTTTCACACATTGTTTGACACTCCCAGGGGATATAGTTTCAAAACTCACAAACTCTTCATAAACCACCATGAAGGATTTAAATAGATTATGACTATGAATAAACATGGATAATCCTAAGGTTTAATAATAATAAATAATTAGGATCCATGACTTAGGGACCATATAAGTAATTTTCCATGATTATATGGTATCCCAATATGATAAATTTTTCTCCCATTTTGCCTCTTGGTTTTAATCAATGTAGAAAAATTGAAGGAACATTGTTCACATATAATTTTTCGGATATGTAATATCTTGGATTTACGATATTCAATTTCCAATTATTGAATTTCATAAATAGAATCATGAAGGTTGTATGAGTATTAGATATTCTTCTGAAAATAAAGAGACCTCAAACGACATATGGGAGGTATGTGATGTGATTCTTGTATTGTTTAAAATTAACATAAAAATCATGATTTTATTGAGGTTGAGGAACCTTAATTGATGATTCATAAATCATATTCTTTTAAATATGTATTAAAGAATTTGTTGATGAAGTCTGAGTAATGTTTTAAGAATAATGGTGGATGAATGAAGTATTTATGTTTTTTAATTCAAAGATTATGTTATATGAATCATGAAATATATAATTATTTTCAATATAAGTTTTCCTTATTGATTGAAATGGAAATGTTTAATAGAGATTATGATATAAAAAAGGGATTTCATAGAAAGGTGTTATTTTGATTATTCGGAGGTAAACCTTAATTAATGTCTTACATTGTGATAATGTTGTTTGGATAAATATATGATTGGAATTAACAAGAAAATTAGATAATATAGATTACCCTGGAATTAATTATTTACAAAGGGTTCTATGTTTTCAAGGATGATGTTTACAACCTCTTGGGTTTAAAGATATATCCAATAATCATTGAAATAAAAAAGTATGTATGTTTTCTCATATAATTTCTGGTAATTAAGGGAATATATGATGAGGGTATTCATATGTTTGGAATGTGGCAAACAACTTGTACTTATTGATATATGGGGATTAATTATAAGCTGATTTCAGGACATTCATTCTAAATAATTAGATTTTAATCTTTTGAAATATTTATAATGTTATTCATTTGTTGAATGTTTATGTTAAACTTCAGATGAAGAAAATAATATTAATGTGTTATCTAAATATATGAGTATTTAGGCATATTGTATATCATGTTCAAACTAATTTGTGTTGATGATAATTGATGTGATGGAATATCATGGGTATCATGATCTGTTAGTAATTGAGGAATGAAAATACCATATTCCTTTTTAGATAAAGAGTAGAAGTAGATCAAAAACAAAAGGGCAACGTTTTTCGAAAATCTTGATTGTGTATATTTTTTTAAATTTTATCTACTTTAGGAAAAAGGATCTTCAAGCTAAGAATTTTTTCCTAGTACCATCATTTTTTATGAGTCGGATGATCCCTTAGGTCATTGCAGTTTCATGGAATTTCTAAATATTAAATTTTTTTAACCTTGTTCATTACCACTCTCCATCTAAACTTGATGGTTATATTTCTCTTCCATGCCCATGTTTTCAATTCAACCTATGTTCTACTACATGGAAACCCAGCTATGTGCTACTCTCGGTAACAATTATAGTTCTCGATTTCCTTTTTAAGGGACGTTTTAGTATTCATCTTTATGTTGTGGTGTTCTATGAATGAAACTTTCTTGTTTTAACCATTTCATAAACCATATTAATTTTATGGAAAAATTTATTTTAAGGGGGGGTAGAATATATCACCACTATATTTTGTGTCTTATTTTTTTCGAATTAATTTCATATTTTTTATATTTTTAATTTCATGAAATACTGAAAATAGTTTATTTTATATGTTCGGCATGCATTATCTGAAACACCCTTTTAATAGTGCACTACATGAAACATATTATTTTTATTTATCTACATGAAACACTGAGGTTATCTTGGTTTACAGACAATAATGACTTTCCTCAATGGATTTCATAACATTAAAGACAATGTTTTAAAAAACAATAATATATCATTAAATTGTTATTATTTAATATAATAAAATATATAATATCCATTAAATTAGTGGTTATTAATATTATTAACAAATTTATGTAAATATATGGTTTAATCAAATATAATATGAATTCATAGGTTACCAATTAATTAGAAATAAATATGAAAACTTCTTAAATGTAATGGGAAATATTATTATTTTTATTGTCATAATGACATTTTACCCTAATAAATATAATTAATTATAACTAGTTATTGATATTACTGTAATATATATGTTATATATTTAATAGAATACTTTTAATATTCACCCAATATATTTGATAGACATAATATTGAAATAAACATAATTTTATGCTTAAAACCCAATATTTTTATAACTGTATTTATGTAATCCTTCAATAGAGAACCAATTTTAAATAAATTTATTGTCACTTTTATAGATTTAACATTTATAAAAACATAATATTTTCATTCAAAACATAAAAATTTGGTTAGGATATATTTTTCTATAACTCATTTTTAATGAATTGTTAAAAATACCGGATATTAATTCAAAATTAATTTTGGATAAAATTTATTTATTAGGAAAAATAATATTTTAACTTAGATAAAATGGTTTATTAAATAATATTTTTATTAATTAATACAATTTAGGTTATTTAAATTAGTTTCCCTCTAAAATTGGATATAAAAACAAAGAAATGTGTTGGATGTTTTTACATTAAAACCCAAAAATTCAACCCGAATGCAGGATTAATTTTAAATTAATTTATTCCATTTATGTAATTGGAATATGGAAAAATGGATTATATTCTTTGAATTAGAATAATTTAAAATTTTTTATAATTTAAACATATTTTTGGACAAAATAAATTATTCAAATTAATTAAAATTAATTATATCTATTGAGGTAAAATTAATCCTAACTAAGAGATAAACCTTAAATTTAAGACCCACAAATAACAAATAAAAATGTCTATAACCCCTTTTACATAAATTATTATTAAATTAATCTTACATTATTGACTTTTATTTGGGTTTTTATGACTTTTTTTAGAGTAAAACATGGGTACACCTAACTTGTTTTCAAATTTACCAAGTGAGACATTTCCCCTACTATAAGATGACACCATCTATCCATATTTTTAAAACCTATAAATCCAATTAGGTTTGGTCAATATATTTCCATTACAATTCCCAACATCCAACCCTTCCTCCTAGAAGCCTCCCCTTTGGAATAAGTCAATTTACAGAAGCCTTTAGGCACAAAGCAAAAAGAGTTACCTAGTTAAAAGGTAATATCTCCTCTCTAGCTCATTTTATTTATTTACTTTATCCACCCCATAAAATATCATTGTGACATGATTTTATTAATATGGTATCCTAAATATACTATCATTTTTTATCCTATGGGTTTGACCGACATATATAGACACATCCATCTAATGGGTAGCGAACATACTGTTTATGTGTACGATGAACTAACGCCTCATGAAAGGATGATTGTTAATTTTTTCCTTTACTGCCTCTCATGATGGAAATTATGATTGAAACATTGTTTATATATGATTTATATTAAATTTTTTATTCAATTAATATTCATTAATTCATTTATAATTCATGTCACGAACCAGCCCAGGTACCCTGGTAACCAGATAACCGAGCGAACCCTGACATAGCCCGAAGGGCGTTCCCGATCTCCACGGGTCAGGGAATAGCACCTGGCATCATAAAAAATACAAGTGGGAACGAGTTTTCAACAAGAATGCGGAAGAAAGGGTAAAAAACATTATACATATCAAAATAAACTCCACTGGGAGTGATGTACCAGAAATCATCAACCAGATCCACCTCCAAGAGGTCCCTTCCCTTTTCTCAATCTTGGAAGAAGGGAATCTACAAACACATGAAGGAAAAAGTAGGGTGTGAGCCTATTCTTAGTAAGATACCACCAAAGATTCTATAACAGACGCCAAATATATATTATCCAGATAAAGGTTTTCCCATTTCAAATAAACAAGTTTGGTATTTCAAAAGCATATTTTAACAATACATGCTATACATTTTCAAATGATGGAAAAACAATTTAAACAAAGGTTTTACAAATGATGTAATATTTCTAAAACAAGTTCTTAAGTAAAAAATTTATATAAAATAGTTTATATAAATTTAGTAGGCTTGTAAGGCAGTTCAAAATCATTGGCATACTGTTATATCTCAAATATAAATAAACAAGCGAGCAACATGGTCATCTGACAAAAGGTACGATAGTATTAACCAGTTAGAGGATTCCACACTCTCTATGTGAACTCATCAAAATGTGTATACACACATCCCTATGGAACTAGTCAAAGGAGACTTGTCACCAACCCATAGGGGATGTGACCCACCGCAAGTATGTTTTAGAACATTCTCGTAGTGTAGAGTGTATCCAAATAACACACTAACTACCTAAGGCATGCATGCACTCTTACATGATGGGCGGACTATTTTAAGAATACATAACATATGGTCATTCCCATTCTTCCATTTCAAATTTTCAAATTTCATTCCATTTAAAACAAAAACATGTTTTATTCAAAACATTACTTTTTCACAAGATAAAACCACTAGGTTGCTATCAAATTATTTTAATCCATTTTCATAAGTTTTAAATCAATTAAAAACCAGTTCCATCATTACACATATCAATTCCAAAATTAAATTCAACAATTTACTTGAAATAATTTCCATTAAATCCATAATTTAAATTAACCAATTTTTCATAAACACACCCAATTCATTGGAAATGGGGTTTTCCCAAATATCTATGCCAAAACCATTTCAAATATCTCAAATCAATGGAATTTATTATTTATCAATTAAATTGAAATCAACTTGAGCAATTGAATTTAAATCAATAATTGAAATAAATCAAGAA
Organism: Viscum album; assembly: GCA_963277665.1. Taxonomy (NCBI): domain Eukaryota; kingdom Viridiplantae; phylum Streptophyta; class Magnoliopsida; order Santalales; family Viscaceae; genus Viscum; species Viscum album. The sequence continues at coordinate 1,134,205,073 of OY728155.1, read as the reverse complement.
AATACAATTATAATTTATTTTGAAAGATGGGAAGAAACCACCTACCTCGATTTATTGACGGGAGTTACCCCAACGAGAAACCCCAAAAACTGAGTGGCACAACGACGACGATCTAAATTTGGATCTAAATCCTTAAAACCAAAGTTAAGATCAATGGAATGAAGATCTTGAAAAACTAGATCTAGATTCACAATTCTAGATCTATACCTCAAATAATAAGTATAGATCCATTGAAATAAATGAAATATTAAATTAAAAGATCAAGGAAAGATAAAGAAAAAAAAGAGATACGCAATGGGATGAAATCCACTTACTGGGGGGGAGAGCGAATCTTCAATCCAAGCCTTCAATCTCAAATAAAGATGTTCGGATCGCCTTGTAATCTCTCTAGGAGGCTTTCGAAATACCTAAAAAGAGTTAAGCCCAAACCAAGGTTAATATTATGGAAGTCCTATGGTTTTTGGTGGTTTTAATAGAAATTTTTGGAATTAAAAACTGTGGGCATGGTTTACCTAGGAAGAGGCGCAGGGTTTGTCAAACCGTGCACACACCGTGTGTGCCTCACTGTCCAGTGATACACGGTCCTCACGGTTTGGTCGTAAGGTTTGTCAATCCATGCACACACCATGAGTACCTCTCTTTCTAGTGCTTCTTGGTTGGCACGGTTTGGTCTCATGGTTTGTCAAACCGTGCGCAAATCGTTCACAAGCCATTGCCCTTTGTTTTCTTAATAATTCTCCCAAACAGCCCCCAAGTCACTAATCCAAAACAGTGGTGATAAGAAACATAAATAGTACCTGGAAATGTAAGGTGATGTTACAACCTCCCCACCATAAAATCATTATGTCCCTAGAAAGCCTATGAAGAAACCTCCCCGTTAAAAAGATGAGGCCACTTCTCTCTCATTAGTGCCACCATTTCCCACGTCTCATGAGAATCAGAACCATGCTGCCAGAGTACATGTAACAGCGGTATTATTCTCCCATGAAGTACCTTGGCCTCAGAATCAACAACCCTAACTGGTCATTCAGAAACATATAAATCTGGTTCAATCTCAAGATCACTCCATCTCACAACGTGAGATAGATTAGAGAGATACATTCACAACTGTGATACATGGAACAAGTTATGTATCGATGTTAGTTGTGGTGGTAGATCTTGATGGTAAGAAACTTTCCCCACAAGAGAAATATCCTCAAAAGGTCCCACAAAACGAGGAGTAACCTTCCCTTGCCTCCCTAGCCATCGATGACCCAATCAGGTGAAACTTTTATGAACACCTGGTCACTAACTGAGAACTCTAAAGGTTTACAGTGACGTTTAGCATAAGACTTGTACAGACTCTGTGCACTCAACATTCTCTGACCAATCAACTGGATCTTAGATGTCTTTTCTTGGACTAAACTCGGTCCTAAAAAAGATCTTTAACCAATCTATGACCAAAATAAAGGATATTTACAAGGACGACCATACAAAGCCTCAAAAGGAACCATTTTGATCGTAGATGGGTAACTTTTGTTATAAGAAAACTCAACTAGCCCCATGTGATCATCCCAACTACCACCAAAGTCAAGAACACATACACGGAGCATATCATCAAGGATCTGAATAGCTCTTTATATTTGGACATCTGACTGTGGATGGTATTATGTGCTCAAATGGACATGAGATCCCCGTGCCTCTTGAAGGCCTCTCCAAAAGTGAGAAGTAAAAAGAGGATCCCTATCAGAGACTATATCAGGCGGTACTCCGTGCAAACGAACAACCTCTTTCACAGAGATATTTCCCAACTCCTAAACATTGGTTGTATCTCGAATAGGTATAAAATGATCCGAAATGGTTAGTCTGTCAATCACAACCCATATCGAATTCTGTTTCCTATGGGTTTGAGGTTACCCAACCACAAATTCTATAGAGATTTCATCCCACTTCCATGTAGGGACTGGAAGTGGTTGAAACAAACCCGAAGTTTTCTGGTTCTCGTCTTTCACCTGCTGGCATGTATTGCAACAAGATACAAACTCAGCAATGTCTTGTCTCATACCTTCACCCCAGAACTATCTCTGCATATCATAGAACATCTTCGTGGTTCCTGGGTGTACAACCCACTAAGAGTTATGGAAAACCCCATCACATTCTTCCTTGCTACTAACGGCACAATGTAACAGTTTCAATAACACATAACACCCTCTTTGGAGAACGACCACATATTTTCGGTCTCCACACTATAAAGAGAGTCCCTAGTGCTATGGAATTCATAATCCTATTGATGTACCTAAAATAATAACTCGAGGAGAGCAGAAGTCAACGGAACACTGGATAAAGAAACTTCATTCTCCTTCCACTGAACTCCAATATGCAACTGAGCAAAATGAGCCATCAGACTCCACTCTTCTGAAGATTCATTCACAGACTATGATGGAAGTATCCTGATTAATACATCTGTATCTACATTCCTTTTCCTCGGGGTATAGGCAATGTCAATGTAGAAAGATTGAAGATACTCCACCCAACGCCTTTGGGGAAGATTCAAATATTTTTTAGAGAAGATACAACTCAAGCTCGTGTGGTCTGAATACAAAATAAAACTTTCTCCATAAAGTTAATTCCTCCAACACTTAAGTACGTGCATTACAACTGCAAGTTTGAGGTCATGGGTATGATAGTTCTTCACATGAGGCTTAAGGTGATGAGACCCATAGGCAACAAAATGATCACCCTACATGAGTACACATCCCAAACTTGAACCTGATGCATCACAGAAGTCCAATTAACCTATCCCACCCTTAGGAAGAGTTAACACTGGTGTAGTAGTTAAAAGACTCTTTAGCTCAACAAAGGATCTCTGACATTTATCATTCCAAGAAAACTTCACTCCCGTTCGAGTCAGAGCCGTCATTGGAGAAGCTAACTTTGAGAACAGACCGACGATAATATCCTGCTAATCCCAAGAAGCATAGAATCTTGAAAACATTTCGTGGTTGTTCCCAAGTCATAACAGCCTTATTCTTTACAGTATCAACTAATATTCCTTGTTCTGACACAACATTTCACAAGAATTTTTTTTCCCGAATCCAGAAATCGCACATTGAAATCTTGTCATAATGTCAATGATTCCTTAGAAGATTCAAAACTATTCTAAGATGATGCACATGATCCTCCTCAGACTTGGAGTAGACAAGAATGTCATCCACAAATACCACCACAAAAAAATCTAGATAATCACGGAAAACTGTGTTCATTGAATCCATGAAAACTGCATGAGCATTTGTTAGGCCGAAGGGCATAACAAGGTACTCAAAATAGCCATACCTACTCCGAAAAGAGGACTTATGAATGTCGGATTCCTTTATCCTAAACTGATGCTAAACAAATCAAAGATCAATTTTTAAAAACCAATTTTCACCATTCAGTTGATCAAAAAAATCAGCAATTCATGGTAACATATATTTTTTCTTTATCATAATTTGATTGTGCTTTCGACAATCAACACATATGCGAAGGGAACCATCAGCATTCTTGGTGAAGAGAACAGGTTCTACCCAAGGTGACAAACTCGGGCGTATAAAACCATTATCAAGAATATCGTATAACTGAGAATTCAGTTATTTTAGTTCAGCTAGATCCATTCGATAAGAGGGAATAGAAACCGGTTGAGTACCATGCATTAAGTCAATAGAGAAATCAACCTCTATTACTGGTGGCACACCATAGAATTCATAAGGATACTCGTCGGGAAACTCAGTGACGAATGGAGGAAGATCATTGCACATTGAATCTCTCTCCAGATCAAAATAAAACACTGATATAACTTTCCCCAACTCTGGATAAGAGGGTCCAACTCTACTTGACCCTAGGTCCCATTCTCCTTAAAATAGAAGAGGCACACCACTGGGTGTAGTATGGTAGACCCGTGGAAGATAAAAATCTATCTGGGATTTATTGGCAATGATCCAATCCATACCAAAAAGGACATCAAAATATTTCATGTCAATAACAAAGAAACTCCAACAATGATCAACATCTAATATATAGAAGACACAAGTAGGACTACGGAGACCCTTCTCTCTCATTATACCAAGGGGTGTAGTAATATCCATCGCACAAGATAAAATTTCCATAGGTAGATTAAGCAAATTAATAAGATGGGATGAAATAAAAGAGTGAGATTCCCCAGTATCAAAAATAGTTGTCACAAAAGAAAAATCTATAGTAATGTTACCTCTCATAGTTGCAAGACCGGTATCAGCCACCTCTGGCGACTCTTCCACTACGTGAAGAAGCTTTTTTCAAGATTCTTGTGGCTAAAACCCTTTTGTTCATGAAGCATTTGATTACCCCATAGTTTCTAGAGGAGTTGATGATCCTGTTCCACTACGTGGAGTAGGGAAGTGATGGCAGAATCTCTGTAGGAGCCCTAAACATCTGCATGAGCTATAGTTCTTGGGTGGCTCAGTGCAAACCCTTTTAAAATTTCCCAGCATCCCACACTAATAGCAAGTCAATGTATCCCCTCCTAGTGCTACCGGAGGTCTAGAATGACTCTTTTGTCGAGAACCACCATGAGAATCATCACGCTTCCATTTTCCTCAAAAGGAACCAACCCTATCATTAGAAAGAAAAGGAACTTCCTGCAACCCTGACTTTCCTGCCAAATCCATCTCAATCATCATTTCCCTATCTATCACATCAGATTAAGTGGGTAGCTTCAGTAAGAAAACCAGATAATGGATATCTGATAGAAGTCCCAACTCAAATCTCTGAGCCTTCATCCTCTCATTAGATACAATCTCAGGAGAAAACTTTACCCACTCAGGAAAGAGATTTGAGCTCTCAATCATGGTTTTTCTGGCATGCTCAAGTTTGAAAAACTCCACAGCCTTGGATAACACCCAAACCAAGTAAAAATGAAAAATATTCTTAATAGAAAGTATTAACAAGATTTTGATTCCACTCTATCCAAATCAAAACAGGGAAAATTCTAGAACTAATCCTCAAGCCGTATTTCCCTAACCAACCCCGGTGACCTATGGTTCATTGTGGTGAGAGCTGGCCAGGCACTCAATCACATCTACCTCCTAAGTCCCGACAAGAATACTCAAATTCATACTGTCATCAAGGAATGATGTTTAACCTCCCTCTGATACCACTTTGTCACGAACCAGCCCGGGTACCCTGGTAACCCGTTAACCGAGCTGGCCCTGACATAGCCCGAAGGGAATTCCCAATCCCCACAGGTCGGCGACTAGCACCTGGCACCATACAATATACAAGTGGGAATAATTTTTCCACAATAATGTAGAAGTAAGAGTAAAAAAAATAGTATTCTTATCAAAATAAACTCTACTAGGAGTGGTGTACAAGAAATCAACAACTGGATCCACCTCCAAGAGGTCCCTTCCCTTGGCTCGATCATAGAAGAAGGAAATCTCAAAAACACCCAAAGGAAAAAGTAGGGTGTGAGCCTAAGCCTAGTAGGATACCACCAAAGAATCCATAAAACACACCATATATAGATTATCCAGATAAAATATTTCCATTTTCAAATAAATAGGTTTGGCATTTTAGAATCAAATTTTGTCAAAACAAGCTATACATTTTCAAATGATGGAAAAACCAATTTAAAAAAAGGTTTTACAAATGATGAATATTTCTAAAACAATGGCTTATGTAAAAAATTTATATAAAATAGTTTATATAAAATCAACACACATGTAAGGAAGTTCATAAGCATTGCCATACATTTATATCTCAAATATAAATAAACAAGAGAGCAACATGTTCATCTGCCAAATGGTATGATAGTATTAACCAGTTGTACTCTCTATGTGAACTCAGAAAAATGTGTATATAGAAATACCTATAACCCTGGCCAAAGGGGACTCATCAGCAACCTGTCGGGGATGTGACCCACCGCAAGTATGTTTCAGAACATTGTCATAGTGTAGATTGTATCCAAATAACTCAATAACTACCTAAGGCTTGCATGCGCTCTAACATGATGGGTGGACTATTTTAAGAATACTTAAAATATGATCAATCCCATTCATCTATTTAAAAAGTGCCAATTTCATTCCATTTAAAACGAAAACTTGTTTCATTCCAAACATGCCTTTTTAACAAGATATACCCACTGGGTTACTATCAAATCATTTTATGCCATTTTCATAAGTTTGAAAACCATTCAAAACCAATTCCATCATTACACATTTCATTTCCACAATTAAATTAAAAAATTTAATTGAAAACATTTCCATTAAATCCATAATTTAAAATAAACAATTTAAATCGACCAATTTTCCATAAACACACCCAATTCAATGGACTTGGGGTTTTCCCAAATTTCTATTCCAAAACTATTTCAAATATCTCAATTCGATGGAATCAATTTTTTTATCAATTTAATTGAACGAAACATGAGAAATTGAATTTAAATCAATAATTGAAATAAATAAAACAAATACAATGATAATTATGTTGGAAAGACGGGATCTAACCACCTAACGTGATTTATTGATGGGAGTTAGCCCAACGAGAAACCCTAAAAACCAAGTGGCACAATGATGATGATCAAAATCTGGATCTAAAACCTTAAAAACAAAATTAGGATCAAAGGAATCAAGATCTTGAAAAAATATATCTAGAATCACAATCCTAGATCTACACCTAAAATCATAGGTATTTATCCTTGGAAACAAAGGAAATCATCCTTGAAATGATCAAGGAAAGATAGTAGAAAAAAACGAGATACGCAACAGGATGAAATCCACTTACCGGGAGGAGAGCAGATCTTCAATCCATGCCTTCAATCTCGATGAAAGATGTCAGATCACCTTGGAATCTTTCTAAGAGGCATTGGAAGACCTAAAAAGAGTTAATCTTGGGCCAAGGTCGAAATTATGGAAGTCTCGGGGTTTCGGGTGGTTTTAAAATAAATTTTCGGAATTAAAAACCACGCGCACAGTTTTTCAAACTGTGCGCCCAACGTGCATGCCTCAATATCTAGAGATACACAGTCCACAGAGTTTGTTCGCAATGTTTGTCAACCAGTGCCCACACCGTGTGTACATCTATGTCCAGTGCTGCTTGGTTGGCATGGTTTGGTGGCACGGTTTGTCGAACTGTGCGCAAACCATGCACAAGCCATTGCCCTTTTGCTTTACTTAAAAGAACACCTAAATGCACCACCCAAGCCACTACTCCAAAACAGAGGTGCTTAGAAACATAAAAAGTACCTCTAAATGTAACGTGATGTTATAATTCATCAATTTATGGTTTCCATTTTATGCAATTACTATTATTTCATTTAAGGAAATGCGGACTACCGCCCCCTCAAAGCGATGTGATTCGTCCACACACTACATGTAATCTATTAAGTATATGTTTAGTTAAATTATATGATATATATATTATTATTATTCAAATTTAATGATATTATATACATATATAACTATATATCATTTTCTTTCTTTCATTCAATACGATAATATAAACGGAAATAATGTTCATGCATGTGTATGACTTACTGTCCCCATGAACAGTGAATTCAACTTCAAACTTCTATAACAAATATATTATTATAATACAAATAGAATTAATATTCATGATTTATATATCATGTTTTTCATTATTTAATCATGTTATAACTATAATGATCAATGATATAACAAATTAAGACACTTGCGAAGAATAAGGCGAATATTACCCGAAGTGAAACCTTAACATATGATTGTTAACAAGAGGGTAATATAGCGTTATAAGAAACCCATATATGTTATTGGATATAATAATATGGTTCATTAAAATAATCATAATATTTTTATATTTGTTATACTGGATTTTTGAAAGAGTACAACTAGAGTCCAGACACAAAGAATGAGAATTTCATATGACTTTTCATTTTCATAAGATACATACTTTATACCACACTCATTCCTTTTTTGTGGTGCATAGACATCAGAATTTATGTATTATATGTTTATTATAATTAAATTTATTTTTATTTACATATTTATTTTACAATATTTCTCTAATGGGGTTTATGTTTCTAATGTTACAAAATTGGTAAAGTATTTTTGTCACAATTTTATTTTCCTTTGAGAAATTACATGTTATGCAGCTATATTTTTTCATGAGGTGCATATACTACCTTTCAAATTATAAATCATGAATATTATTCTTTTTATAAAATTTTAATATTAATTCAATTTCCTTTTCCTAAAAGTGGATTATGGTTCAAATTTACCTAGTGGTATGATTTTATTGAAACAACCAAATCACATTTCAAGATTGTTTATGTTTATACTAACTGTGATGAAATCATATGATACATATCTCAAGAAAACTCATGACATTTCGACCATTCAGTTATTCATGATATATTCATGTATTTGTTCAATTTTTCCCCTCTTTGGTTGATAATATAGTTATGATATAGTTTTTAAGAAATCTCGACTTTACCAACTATTTAGCCAGAAATTTGTACTCCTTAAAAAAATGTTTTTTTAAAAGGGTTTCTAAGAATAGACTAATACTATCAAAATAATTTGTTACCCTTTTTTTAAATTTAATTTTTTAAATGTAATATTGGTTTCTCTTTCTGAATGAGGCACTTTTCTGACATTTTTACTGTGCAGAAAAAATGTCAATTTTACCAAGTACGACATGAATGAATTTACCCCTGTCGATTCATTAAGGATTTATTTTCATATTTATATGGTTAATTTTTAATAAAATTTCTTTTATATTTATTTTTGAGGAAATTTTTTTCCAATGTTTTTCAATCTTATTTTATATATTTTAAAGAAAACTGTTTTTAATAGGTTTTATGTTTTAAAAAGCATTTTTCAAAGAAGAAAGGATATTTATCTCATGAAATGTTTTCAAAATATTATTCCAATTTATTTTACATGTATGATTACATCTATTTATGTTATAAATTCCATTATAGGAAATGTTCCAAAGGTTATATTTGTATTATTGATTGAATGGTTTATATTTTGATGGAATGAAACTTAAGACACTCATTTCACTACCACGAGTTTTTTGCTTTTGAAAACTTCTTATCTTCATGGGTTATACTTTATTAATAGATTATATAACCTATATCTATTAATAGGTTATGATCTGATGAAATATTAATTATAAACTTTTCATTTCATGGGTTATTATTTGATTATTATAAAACTAATCTCCTTTTACAGGTCATGATATGATTAGTGTTTTATTATATTTGGCACATGTATTAATGATTTTATTATGGGATGGGTGGGACCCATATATCACTCCAATTAATTTGGTAATAATATATTGTATATGATATCAAAGGGATAAAATGTTGTATCCCAAGACCAGAAAAATAAATTACATGGGTTGTAGCCCAATCCTAAAAACCAGAAGGTAAATTTGTTGTTGCCCAATCTTAAAAGTAATTGTGTACATGGGTTGTATCCCAATCCTGAAAACATGAATGTATATTTGTTTTACAACAATCCTAAAAACAATAAGGTATATGGTTTGTATCTTATGATTAAAAGTAAGAAGGTATATGGGTTGTATCCCATGCTCAAAAACAAGAAGGTACACGAGTTATTGTCCACGCCTAAAAGTAAGAGGGTACATGGGTTTTTATCCCAAGGCTGAAGTGGGACATGGGTTGTAGCCCAAGAATAACATGTTATTAAGGTCTTTTTAGGTATCCTTGGTATAATATTTTATATTCTCATGTGCATTCCAAAAAATCCATTTAATTTTCCAATGTTATTCTTTCATGACTTTTGATTTTAGTTGTCTTATAATCTATGTCCTATAAACTAATGAAATTTATTATGTTCTCTAATATGCATGGTGTGATCTTCTAATGTTATATTCAATTAACATACCCTTTTGTTCATGGTATAGTTATGAATTCCCTTTAATTACCCTTAATGAGCATTCAACATCTCCCCTTTATTATATTTTTGTTCCTAATGTTATGAAGAATGGTTTAGGTATATATACTAAAGTCGGGGATCTTTATGGGATATATTGAATAACATTGACCAGGATAAAAAATTTTGTTTCCATGTTTTCAAAGACACTGAACTATTAAGGTCCTCACGCATGTATTTCTGTAATGTACTGAATATTCTTTTAAAATTATGTAATATCCATGTATGTTAGTCCTGGGTTTCTATATGGATTATTCATGATTAATTATACTAAATAGAATTATGGTTCAACACTGCTCATAATTCAATATTTCTTGAAATACCAAAATTCAAAGTGCTACACTAAACCCCAAAAAAATCCAATATTAATTCCCTTATTCAATATAAAATACAACTAGACAACATTATGGTGCAACAAAAAACTACTACAAAATTACCTCTATAAAGAGACCAACATAAAAAAATCTTGTACATATATTCATGAATCAAGGTAACACATCAAACCATAACTTTACTAATCATGGTGCAATAAATAGTCATTAGAGAATATCCCCCACTATTTCCATCAACTAACAACTCATGCTACAATGTAGGAAAATGTTGATATTTTTTTCAGGTAGGAAATATTTCAGCTAAAACTCAACTCCTCGTCCACCATTCATCTTTAAAAATGTTCTCAATACTTCTGTAACCTATAAAACATAATATAGTGGGTTAGGATAAATCTTGTCCTCTATATATTTTTTATACCTGGATATTTAAGGGATATCTTTTTCTTATAAATCACTAAAACCTAATATTCATGAGAATATGAGTGTTTTAACATTGATAAAAAAATATACAATCATGGGATTATTATGATCAGGTTATCATATTTAGTATCAAATCAGGGTTTAGATAATATTAAAAGTTAGGTTATAGGTTAATGAAAACAAGGTAAATGGGTTTAGATTACTCTAGAGGTTATGATATAGGAAAAAAATATATTATTGTTTATATAAGAATTGGGGTTAATATATTTAATGGTTGTAATGATAGGATGGTTTAATTTAATTTATGGGTAATGAAATATGATGGAATACATAATTGTAAATAATAATTTTTTTGAAAAAAAATTATAATAAAGAAAAATTTATTTTTATATCTTAAATAATTTACCTTTCATTATATTATATGATAAAATTTCAATAGTTGAATATTTTTTTCAAATTATATTAATAATTTTTTTAGATTGATTAAGAGAAAATATTACACTACTTTAATAAAATTTATGGGAGATTTAACTGTAATAATAACAATGAAATCTTGTTCATGTGATTTCAATACATTTTCAAATACTAATGTCACTAGAAAAAATTGTATAATATGTCCAAATATACTTCTTTGGCTTACAATTTCTAGGGATCATGGAAATTATCTTCTAGAAATTTGTGAATTATCCACAATTTAAAAGTATTTATCATGAAATTAATAATTTTGATGATATTTATAGATATTTATATTTATAAAAAACATATATTTACATAGTTTTAAAATTTCATACTTTTGAAAATATTGCACATGTATTGAATGGAACAAGTTTTTTAATATTCTAATATGATTATATCTGATCATCTTTTTAAAAATGATCATTTTGAGGTTCTTAAACATTATATTCAAAGTAATAATTTTTCAAAAAAATATATTTATTTGCATCTACTTTGATCTAATTTTACCAATTGTATTTGGAAAAAAAGTTAATAATTTTTAAATTCTTTTAAGTATTTTGCACTTCATGGACCCTCATTGGTAATTGAATAAAAATCTATAAAAAATAAAATTAATAATTTTTTGATATTATATATTTACTTTAATTATATCTTGAAATATATTTTTAATATTAAAACTATTTGTTTATATTATGAATCAAAATATTAATATTTTAATTTAAATATTATAATATGTGAAAATAAAATCTTACAGAATATGAAAATAACATCATTATGATTTCAAAATAAGTTGTTTGATTGAAAATTTTCCCAAAAGGATATAAGGATAAATGATATATGAATATATAAATTCTTTTATCAATATAATAAATGTTTAGATATACTATTCATTTAAGGTGTAAAATGCAACACTTATATTTTTTATTTAGATTCTTTTCCTAAATTACATGTTCTATATCATTAATAGTGAAATGAATTTTTATAATTTAACGTAGAACCAAAATATAAAATAATTGAAATTTTAATTTTTCTAGTTATTCAATATTATAAATATAGGATGAATATATCCCTTAAAATTAATACAAGTAGAGTTGTATAATAAAAACTAGTTTAAAAAAATGTCAGCTCAATATTTTCCTTATCAGGGTCTCTCGTGAACATCATACCCCAAAGTATAGTAGTACAATGGATAATGAACATTATAAATATGAAGAAATTTTTAAAAAATATGTGTGAACATAATGACTCATTTATATAGATGTTTATAATGTTGTATATAAATATAAAAAGCATATAACGACTATTTGGAGTAGTATTTATATGGTCATTAGTGATAGTAATTATACAACCATGGAGGATTCCTATTATATATAAAGGTTATAGAATTTGTTATACGATCAAGGAAATAAGAGGTATCATATCCCGTATATGGTAAATTAGTTTAATGTTTATGGTATATTAGAAAGTCAATTTACTTAAATTTAACATATATTTATTTCATGTCATAAAATATGATTCATTTAATGGTTAAATATATTTATTTAACCTGATTTATTGTTTTTATCTCATTATATAATTATTATTTTTATTATAGGTATATATTTATTATTATCAAATCGAAAAAAATAATTATTCCATGGTATGAGACTCGAATTTGATTTTTCATTTGAATAAATATATTTAAGCTATATTCACATTTATATAAATAAATACCCAATATTTTTCTATACATAATAATTATAAATTTATATTTTTATATATTTTTTATATTTTGAGTCAACATTTCAAAATTATATGGAAAGTATTTTTAAAAAAAATTAAATAACACGGTACGATAGTGAACATTAAAATTAATGTAAAATCATAGTTATCGTAATAAATATACAAAATGTTATAAATAAACCATTATGTTTAATTTTTTTAATTAATTAATTTTTATATTTTTAAATTTATTTAGTTATTTTTTTATTTATAAGTTGGGTGACAAATTTTAATTTTAATCCTCTTAAAAATATAATAAAAGCATAGGATCTGGTTCAATTTCACTGCACACTATTTCACAACCCTCTAGAATTATTGAAAAAAATTTATAAATTAATTAAAAAAAATTATATAATACCTTAGTTTTTTAAAAATTAATTTCCAAATTCCATTATAACTATAGGTGGAGTATTATAGTTTAATTACTTTACAAATGTTCAATTTCAAATATTACATTATAACCCATTATTAGATGTACTTTTTGAAAGGAATAGAGCTTATTAAAATGTTGTAAATTTTTTAATATTATGTAAAATACATAAATTATTGATTTTTGAAATTAAATATGTTAATTAAAATTTGTTATAGGTTGTACAAGTTATTAGAACTTCTTTTTAAAATAAGAGTTTTAGTCTAAAATAAATTAAACTACCTAAATTTATATTTTGATCTAGAATGGTATGTAAAACTATTTAAACATGTGTAACACATTTTATATGATATGATAATAAAAATATCAACTAAAAATTCTTCAATTAATAAGAAATAATTTATACTTCAGGATAATTTTCCAAATAATTTTTCAATGTTGATAGAGTTCCTACACGACATAAGAAAAATAAAAATTTATTTCTTATGTCATAATAATGGGATTTTATAAGGGAAAAATGGTTTTAAAGGATTAATATTATTAATAAAAAAAATATATTTATAGTCTTGAATTTAAAAAGCATGTTATGCGAAAATTAATCATAGTATTGTTCAACCCTTGTGATGTACAAAATGTTGGTTATTGGATGATTTCATGATAATAATGAAATCAAGAAAATTATTGAATTTTTTAAGAGGATAAAAAACGACTAATAATATATTATTTTTATATTAAAACCTGAATTCTAAAATTATATAATAGTATAATCTTCTAATATTATTACACATTGTCGATGATTGATAGTGATGTTTGATAAAGGTCAAAAATATAGAATCTAAAAAATATTAATTTATAATATTTAGAGGGACTAGATATTTAAATGATTATTAAGGATAAGTATCATAGGTAGGAAATTATATAAATCTAAATACATGAATACCAATTTTTTCGATATTTTTAAACTCAGATTTAATGATTAACTCTGAAAACTGTATAAATATTGGTTTTAATCTCTCTTATAAAGACATTCCTATGTTACCTGAATTTATATTATCTACTATCAAAATGAAATCCCTAAATTTAAATCTTTCTATTCAATAAACACTATAATATTCATTTCACAAACAAATGACCCAATAAAATTAGTCATTTTTATGTTTCGATGACTCTATAATATACCACTATATTTCTATTATATCCTATTTTTTATTCAACAATTTATGTAGAGATAACATATCTTTAAATTTTATGTATTTTCAAAAATAAGTGTTAATAATTATTTTTTATTACTAAAATGATGAAAAATAAATTAAAACTATTTTATACACGGCTTTTATTTTTTTATCACTTTTCCTACTATTTTACATTATTTTGTCAATTCTCTTATTTTACCTTTCATAAGGTACATTTGGTAGATTATCCCATATATGGATGGGGTATTAAAATCCAATTGCCATTATTTTAAATCCACATTGTATCAATATTCTTCCACATAATAGATATATTCATATATAACCATATATAATTGTGTGTCAATTAAGCCTCCATATAGTAATTTAAATAATGTATTTTGTTATCTTAACTTTTATTTTAAATTAACTAAATTCCCATGAATATAAACCAAGTACCTATTGATTATTATAAATTTTATATTAAAATACGTTCATCTCATCTTGTTATCATCCCTAGAAATAAGACACTATTTTTAATACATGTTTAATCATGTAAACATTCTATATTATTTATTTTATTATTAGATAATATACTAATAATGTAGTTTTAACAATTACAAAATTATTTAATTAATATTGTTATTATAAATACTTAAAATCACATTAAAATAGAATTTTGAACACTTCAAACTTTGATGATTTCGTATTTTATATTAAAGAAATATTATACTAACATTATAATAAATATAATTATAGTGAATATTATAGACACAAATCAACAAAAATAGATTCATGTGTTATATTAAGTGAATTAAAATAATTATACTTAATAGCATAGTATTTTTTATGTTTTATAATTATTTATGACAAGTTATAATTTTTTATATTGGATAATTCACACAAAAGTATCATGGAAATAGGTAAAGGGGTATCTAAATCAAATACATTACTATTCTACATTACACAAATATCTGGTTCTCTTAACTCTCTGTATATTTTTATTTATGTATATTTTTTCCTATTATTTTATTGAGTCATAAATTTTATTCATCTTTATGATTTGGTTATGCTTCATTTTCATTTCAATATGGTGTTGGGTAATACATTATATTTCAATAATGTTTAGGTTAACTTCAATTCTTATAAAAATGGATTTAAATGAAATAATTGATGTTCTTTTATCATGATATAATTCACGAAAATTATAAATGATGATATGTGGACCTGGGGAATATTCCAATAATTAATTGGGTAATGAATTATTCATTGAATATGTTATGTTGGAATTAACATGATACATCAATTCATTACAAGTGATTACATATGATTAGAGTGATTATGAGTGATTATATGTGATATGAATATGATGTTGCAAAAACTATTTCAAGACTATTATCTTCTCCTACTTTTTTTATGATTTTTCAATATTATAATATTTGATTTCCAAATATTTTAGTAAAATTTATCATTATGTTCACTTTATGTTTGAATATAAGTTGTGGATCTTATTCTTGGTGAGTGAATTTTTATATAGATGGTACTAAAATTTTTGGGTTTTCATATATTTAATATACTAATGATTATTTTGAATTTTTTGGTCTATTTCATGTATTTACAATGTTTATGGATGAGTAAGAGTCATAATAATTTCAATGTTTTTATGTTCATTAGGCTTGATAGAAGTAAATGTATCATTTATGAAGAATGTTTTTTATAAAAAATGTACACATTTAAAGTGGAATTTTATTTTTTTTATATGGATTTATATAGTGGATTTACAAATCTTATAGAACAATAAATCTAAAAAGGATTTAGAAATGTGTGTCTCAGAATTGTTATAAAAAATTATTTAAATATCATAAGGTTATGTTCTGGTCATTATACTAAATAGCATATACACCACAGCGGTATAGTAAATACTACCCAAATTGATGGTCATTTAATAACCCTTATTCACTAAGTAAATTTTTTTAAAAACAAACTTCTTGGATATAATTATAACCTATAAGTAAAATTAGAGGTGAATATATCCACATAATCTGTATGCCATCATCTAAGGACAAAGAAACCATGTCAAAAACTGATAGGAATAATAATAAAGGAATGAAATCGAAATTCATTGTCAAGACATCATAGTGTAAAACCACCCTATGTAATCATAGACACACATTAGTTAGTTAAGTATCTTATCCTTAATCACTATAAAGTTATCTCACATAAGTATATTCAATTAGTATAATCAACACATCATATTTTATAACTATAACTAACTAAATAATTATTTTCTCATCCTATAAATTTACATCATTCATTGAATATCAAAGTTTGTATAATAATATAACTTATTCCATAAAAATATTAACATTTCTTAGCAAATATATTCCCTTATGTACTTTCATTTTCACTAATAAAAATTTCCATGACAAAAGACCAATCCTATATATATTTACAATATGGGGGTGAAGTATGGAAAACTATTAAACATGATTCCATGGAGTTATAAAGAGAAGACTCCCTAGTCAATACTCATCAATTATTATTATGAACCTTAAAAAATATTTCTCTAAGACTAGACTAAAATTATATATATATATATATATATATATATATGTAAGTAGTGGGGTTGAGGGAAGGATAACAAATAAATTGTTCATTAGGTTCCACTTTAGTAAATCAACTGAGGAGTTTGTCTAAAAGAAAATGATACTCTAATCACTTAAGTACCATTAAATACAAGAAACAATATCTAAATAAATCTCAAACAAATAATCATTCTACTATAGAATTTTATTATTAATCTATATATATGATCATCTTCTACTAACACATTACAATACCAAGGTAATGTTACTCATACTAGTAACCACTAAACCACCCTCAACCATAGAAAACTCCTCAAGGGAGAACCATACACAAGTCATTAAAAGAAGTATCCAAAATCATCTTTAAAATGTGTCTATTATAAAATGGAATATTGTTGCAAAAATCCATCAAGTAAATCACATTGATCAGTTACAGATTAAGATATGTTTATCTACATGTCTAAATTTAAAAACTATTATCTAGCATATGATTAAAATATATTCCACCAACCTAAAACCAATAGTCCATATACACTACCATCCTATAATATATAGGGATTGAAAACTAATATCATAACATTAGCCATCATATTATTCTAAAATTACTAAAATATTTTCTAGCATCTGTCTTCATCATATATTAATTATAGATTTATATAGTGATAAAGTCAAACTCATCGAACATCATAAACACTATAATTCACAATTAGCATCATGTTTATGATAATAATATTACACCACAATTTTCATGTCAAATCACACAATCATCTAATTTTTTAAAAAATTATAGCTCAACCCATAATATTTATCAAAGTTACATCATTGCTTGATAACCCAAAACTTGAAATGAATTTTACCATAATTTTCATAATTAATTGATAAAAAATATCATAATTCAAGGTTTCTTTGATGAATTTTGGTACGATGAACCTTGAGGTACAATTTGTAACTTGTTGGGTGATTTTAAATATAAATAACAAAAAACATGATTTAACTATTAATATCATGATGTGAGTGGATTTTAGAAAATTTTTATGTGGTGACCAAGAATAAAGCATAGTTAAAATGATCCCCTCATGATTCCATGTAGTTCATCATGATATATTTTTCATCAACCATAAAATGATCACACCATATCCCAAATGTTAGGTTATAATATATTTCGGAGAAAAATTAAAAACATATATTTCATTCACTAACTACTCCAAGAAATCACTGAATCCGTCCATATTCACATATATTTAGTTAATCTCAATAGCATGGATATATATGATAATCAGGCCACAATATTAATGAAATGAATGTTTAGTGAATTATGGCACTAGGTGGAACCATATTCATGAACAATAGTATAAAAATTAAAACTTATCAATAGAGCGATATTTGATTTGGGGATTTTTATGGGGTAATTGAGTTGTAAAATATAGGAATAATGATACATTTTTCATTGATAATACGAACCATATTATAGAATCCATGTGTATGAATAAATTTTGAATGCTAATGAATTTTTTATCATTTTCTCTCTATTTATTCATCAATCTGGAGAAAACTAATGTAATTAGTAGATCACCAAAATCACACACTATATACTAGACCTATAAATCAATGACATATCACTATGAAGTTATTGAAAATATCAAACACAAGACAGAACATCAAGATATTAAACCATAATATCTATGATATTAATTTATTTTGAGTGGTGATATATTCAATCACATCATATCCATTTTTTGTTCAGGCTGTGATGGAATCAAATTAAAAATGGAAAATATATGTTTCAAACAATCATCTAAAATTAAACAATGTACACCATTGAAAATATAGTTCTTCAATACATTAGGCCACTATGTTTTTTATAGGTATTGGATAATTTTAATAATCTATACTATAACATTTTTTTATTTTATAAAAAAAGATCATTGTAAGGATAAAATAGGACCATCCTGCAAATATCTATATGTAGATCGTCCAAGGAAACCAATCAAGGACTAGACCCACCCAAAAACCAAAACACAACACCAAAATGAATAAACCATAAACGGGCCAGTTGGGGATCCCTAACCAGGACCAACCCGCCCAAAAACACACAGATAAACCCATGGCAGTCACCAATGTCACTATAACCTAACTCGACTGAATATCTCATCACATATCCCACAGATCACACCAATCTACCACGGACCACACACATCATTGTAACCCTCCCCTTTTCCAACCCACCTTTGTCAAAACCTAAAAAATCCCCACAAACCATCGCCCTGGCTAACACCATCACACCAAAGAAGATTTCATGAACCGCCACAGTCACCACTAGTGCATGTAGAGGATGCGAGTGTGGAAGCCCCTAGCCATCACCATGGATTTCATCATTTGCATTTCTGAATCCACCAAAACCGTCCCAGTTCTCCTGAGTGTCCATTGAACCTGACCATCATGGGGTCATTCCCAAATAGTCATGTAAAAATTGTAGAGGAGAATCGATTGATGGAATTACCACACATTAGGATGAAATAAAAACACCACCAAACCAGACTGATAGACCACCCTATTCCCTTATCTGATCTAGAAAAAAGACACCATCAAAACAAAACATATCAATCTGCAGCCGGAAAGGGGAAATAGAAGAGGGACCACCTCATGCACTGATTGATCCTGAGATAGCCCATTATGACCTCATAGTGAATTTGGAGGGTGATGGTGAACATATGGTAAAAATTAGAAAAATGGTCAACAACTATGATTGGTTGAGGCCATCACTGAAGTGTGATTGGAGACTTGGAAACCAGATTCATTGGAGGAGGATGAAAATAATGAACATCGATAGACCTATAGCTCTATGAATCCCTAGGGTGGTTGATACCATCACTCCCTCACCACATAGTCCATCCCTCATCCGTATAATGGATAGTAGAGGAATAGAATGGAGGGAGAAGGACGAAGATTGTAGGGAAACCCGAATCCACCAAGGAATATTTCGAGCAGCATCACCCCTTACAAGCCTACCCTCTAATTTCATAAATTTAGTGATTTTAGTTCGTTTAAGGAGAAAATTGAAAAGTATATTCTTATTGTAAATCATCAAATTAATGTTCTAAATAATTTTTGTGTTCTATTACATCTCTTGTTTCATTTATTTGATTCTATATTCTAGTTTAATGTCTTTGGAATATCATTAGAAAACATCATCATTCACAATGGATTCCCACTACATTATGATTGAGTTGTTTTTTATGGGATGGTTAGTTATCAATAGATGGATAGTTATTTAAATATATTAATTGATTTTTCATGGAATTGTTTTTTTGTTTCTCAATCAGTTAAATTCATATTTCACTCCTCAATTGTTCTAATAGAGAATAAATAGTTAAGTGAGGATCGCTACTATTATAAAGAAGGATTGGAATGTGAGAGTAACCATTATTTTATGTTTTTATTGAGATATTTTTATTATACATTTTATTTCAAATAGGATCCTTTGACTATAAGGTGATAAATGAAAAATGGTAATAGTATTCTATGTTCAATAATTATGTATTAGTTACACATTGTGAATTTCATAAATAAATAATTACAATCATTCCACATGTTAATAAAATCAAAATATTTTAAGAAAATATATCTTCAAAAATTGATTCACTATCTACGATTTCCATATAATGTTTTAGTTATCAATGTGTATTTTTTTTGTATTATAAAATTTTTAATTTTCGTTTATTCTAAATTATAAATTTTTTTCGGAATAATAGTGAAGATAGGTTTTGAAAACAATTCTATGTGGATAAACCTTAGACTCCCTATTATTATGAAACCATGTTAGTATTTTTAGTTATAATGGTATATTAATATCAAATATAATCATATTCCCACTTCCATATAGAGGTTAATGTTCTTTGGGATACAATGGTTTTTTAAGATGTTTTTTGGGATAGTTTCTAATGAAATAAAATAAATTTATAGAATTCATTACATGTTTCACATTTTGTTTTGTTTCCTACTTCATGAATTAGTATTTAAAATATTTCCTTTATAGTTTCTAACTTTATGAAAAAAACATTTGATTAAGAATTTTTATACTACCAAACTATTAGACTTTTATCCCAAGATTAACAACTACCTCTTTATCATAGAAAACTGGCACTGTCATATTGAGTACACTATATAATAAATGAAGAGAAGAATATTCCCATAAATAGAGCCATATAAAAATCACATGGGATGGATTTTATTAAATTTATACATCCATATATAAATAATGTATCTCTGATAATATTGATTCCAACAATTAGGGAAAATCAATTTGAGCATATGTTGAGTGTTTTACTAATGATATATAATGTAGGATAACATTGAGGACTATAAAGTGAAGTCCTACATATAAACCCCTCCAATTTTAAGATTTTTTTATACATTAAAAAGGTGATTGATGATGAAATTGGATTAAAAAATTTTCATTTTTCATTGAAGAATCATGATAACGAGTTATTGATGTCCATTCCACCAGGATCCATCATAAATAATGATGATCTAGCTAGGATATATCTATAGATGTACTTTCTATGAATAAAAAAGATATATCTAAAGAATAGTTTTTTTAAAAAAAAATTAACTTGATAAAAAATCCACTTTGAGGCTTTGAATTTTTTTAATGTGATATAATATAGATTCTTACATCATGGAGGGAGGTTGTGGATTATATTACAAACGTTCTAATTTGGTTTTCAATCAAATTATTGAGTGGTGGTTGACTCAGTAATTAGAGGGGGACTCATGATGAATAAAATATTTCAAGAGAAAGAAATCGTGGATGATTTCTTCGAGAAATATATATCAATGGTAAAGTTAAATATTCCCACCTTATATAGAAATACATCAAGAGTAAGAAAACTCTAGGATTAGAGACAAAATGAAAAACATTTCTAATAAAGTAACATCATTGAACGAAATTAAAAACTATAGCGTAAAACCCAGTCCAAAATGAAATCATTCATTTGAGATGTTTAGAGATCCGAACGTGTTTCGAAAATTACAAACTGGGATAGATTATAATGTGATTGCAGAAGTAATTATTTTTGGGAAAAACTAGAGACAAACGTATTTTAATGAACTATCTAGTTTAAAGATGAATTTTTCTTCCAAACACCTAAAATGAGGTAAATTTTGTATGAAAAAATATAAATCATTCTAAATGTCATCTAAGTATTGGACAAGGATAAAGATCATTGATTACCACTTGGAAATAATTCCAATCACATATGAGGTATTTTTTTTTGAAGAAAATGTAAAATATTTAGATGTATTTTTAGGAAATTAAATGAATTTTGGATAAATAATTGAAAACTTATATCAATAAAAACTATTAGTATCTCACTCTAGTAGGGAACAACCGTATAAGTCAAGAAAAATTATTTGAACACAACCAAACCAACATTGGGAAATTGAATATCAATTTAGATAGATTTCCCAAACAAAATTGAGAGACCACTCACAAATGTAAAAATATTTAATGTTCTCTAAGAGTTTCCTTAAAAATATAACGAAATTGATGTAACTAGGTGTGATTAATAAAAGTAATGATTACATGGTAGTTATTTAAAGGGAACTCCAACAAAAACATAATTATTATGTTGTTTTTCAAATCAATGCTCAATTAGTTCATATAGTTTTGAAAAATCCATTTATTATTTTGGGGTAAGGGTCAACTTGATGTGGATAAATATTTTAAAGAAACATGGTCTTGGTAATCAAAATTCCACATGAGTTTCCCTTAAACTAGTGGACAAATCATTATATTACTCAATAAAAAAATTGGGATATCATGGTGAAATCATGAAAATTCATGTTTTACATGGCTACATTACATCTTGGAATATAAATGGAGTGGGATAGGTAATGATCATTCTTGGTTGAAAATTCCTACCCATGTGGAAGAAATATATTAGTAATTATCAATGGTTTTTAATATTCCATGATGAATATGAAAATGTTCAGTTTGATCATATGAAAGTGATGATGAAATTAGATAAACCTATAGATTTTTTTTTAAATTATCATAGGTTAATAGCGTTATGGAATATCATTGATGAAAGATATAGAATATAAATATATGATAAAGATAATTTTGTTTGAAATAGAATAATATGAAGAATACATTGGTGTATGGATACATTATGAATAATGATATATATATATATATATATTTTAGGGATTATTATTTATATTTGGTTCCATTGATCTTAAAATCATTTCAAATTGAGCTAAAATGAATCCATATGAATCTATAGTGTTTATTAATTTGAGAGGAAGAATATATATTATTGATAATTATTTTCATGAATTCATATAAGCTAAATAATCAATTGATTAACGTGTTGAAACAAAGGAATAATGACTTCATAAGCAATATTATTGATTTTTAATATATAACAATTTTACTTTGTATACATAAAGTTATATTAAAAGATTATAAGATAATAACATAGAAACCTAAAAGGTATTTAAACCTTAAATTAAATATGATATGAATAAAGAGGTTTTGAATCACTTTGATGTTGGAATAATTTACATAATATTTAAAATAAAATGGGTTACCCACTCAATGTGATAGCCATGAAAATAGTAATGATCGTATTTATGAATGATAAATAGAAGATATCTACCTGAATGAGTACATGGTGAATATTTTCCTTAAATTATTAAAAAATAGTGAAATAATGAAGGATAACTTTACAATTTAATTCATCATACAAATGTTATAAATTTTAGGTGTGCATAAGAAATAATTCTTTCAGATGCTTATTCTTGTTTTAATGAAAAACTGGTTGCAGTAGTGGATAAAAAAATATGAAACTAACATGATTATATGGAAACATAGCCATCAAATATATATTTCTGAGTATTTATATTTCATCGTCTAACTTTTAGAGATGAATGAAATAGATTTTCTGTAGCATAGATAAGTTTTTTCTCACTGTTTTTAGGGATTTGTTTAGTTTATGGTTAATAATTTGAGGTAGGTATTAAAAAACATGAATTGGTATTATTAAGGCATGAAGAGAAATGATCATGGATTAATTGGGAGAATTTCCATTTTATAGTTAAGTATGGAATTGTTCTTAGATATAATTTTTCTATCTATACAGTATACGTTGAACTTATTATGCTTAATACTGTAAAATAATTTCCAAAAAAATAAGGGTGAAGTAAATTCAGTGATTCTTGTGAAAATATTATTTATTTTTGGGTTCTATAAAATATTTCTCTAAATTTTGAGAACCCTAACCCCACCATTGTAAAAATATGTGGATTTCATCTTTTATGGGATTTTTAAGTAATATTATATAGAGATTAAATCCAGATTAGTCACTTTATAATTATGATACACCAAATTAAGAGGGTTCATTTTAGTCGATGTGTTAACAGAATGTTTATGTGGTGTTATTGGTTTCTGGGGAATGAGTAGATTGAATCATCCATCATATATATGATTCCTATAGAACCTTGAAATATGAAAAATTTAAATACACCACAATACAGAACAATTTATGTTTATATGCATTTAATTTAGAAAATTTTATGCCTTAACATTTACTATAAAAATATAAATTCAATACTGATCATTTGGTATTGAAATATTTTATGAAAATGAATGAGGCCAATCCCAACATGACTAGGTGGATACAATATCTATATGATTTTAACATCAAAATAAAATATAATAAAATGTTATAGAATATTATTATTGAATTTATTTCATGTAATGATTTTCCACACCTCTATAGAAATAAAGATGTTTATCTTAATGATTAATTTCTTAATAACACCACTCTATAGTTGAGCTCTGAATAGGACCAGGTTTTTATAACATAGAAATTTTGTTGGAAACAAGACGGATCTAGTAATAGTTTACTTATCCTTAAAGTAAAATGATCATATATTAATTATATCATTTGTTTTTGGATGATCCACTACATTTAAATTATTACATAGATTGAATCATTTGATTATCTATTCTCGAAAATTAATTAGAATGATTTTAGATGTTTTTAACCACTAACAAATAGGAGAACATAATATTTGGGAGAGGAAAATGTAAAATATTCTTAAACAAGGATTTTCTTGGAAAACACATTGTTATCATGCATTGATCTACATAGTATAATGTGATCGCTTCTAATGCACTTGAAATATTGGGATGGATGAGATGTTGTAGAAACCCATCATAGGAGTTCACGTTTTCTACATATAGAGTATTGAATTCAATGTTCCCTAATAAAATTGATTCTACCATACATAATTCATTATATGTGTTGATTTTTTTCAAATTCAAATAATGAAGAAGACCCATTAGCTAACACATTGAAGTATGTCACCAAATGTTTTTGAGAAGAATATTTTTTCTCGGTTTGGAGTTCATTATATTATTATTGACGATAATATAAATCATTTTAATAGTTAAATTATAATGAAATTATTGGTAAAATATAGAGATTTCAAAAAAAACAAGAACTCAATATCGTCTTAAAACTAGTGGGCATGTAGAGATATCAAAATGGGAGATAAAGACAATTCTCTAAAAAACACAGTAATGAAAGAAAGGTTGATTCATCAATGAATCTCAATGATGA
Organism: Viscum album; assembly: GCA_963277665.1. NCBI lineage: Eukaryota > Viridiplantae > Streptophyta > Magnoliopsida > Santalales > Viscaceae > Viscum > Viscum album. Next base: position 1,134,179,421 of record OY728155.1, on the reverse strand, counting down.
ATAGAAATATTATTGAATATACTAAAAGGAATTTATATTTTTTTCAATATTCTTGTTGTTGTATAAGAAACCATGCCACCTTCTAGTATTTTTGCATAACATGATTTATTGGGTGGTCAAAATGATTTGATGGAAGAATGATGATCTGTGATAGAGATATTTTTTAACTTTCATGGTCATGACATGATCAAGAGTTATTCTCATGGTAATGAAACCATTTACAAGAAGAATAATATTAACTGAAATGTGAAATACATTAGATAAAAAATATATACGACTAGGAGACAAATCACTGATTGAGTGGAAATAAAGATGTATTTTTTAGATATTTGTTTTTCATTCACATTTAGTTTTTTCGTAGTTGTTAGGTGTTAGTTTCCTTTTATATTAATTTATGATATTAACAATAATATACTATGTGATCCACTTAATCTATCCATTCTAATATAAGAGTGCATTGGAATTTAATTAAAAAGGATAGAATTCAAAGGATGAATGAATAATGAAAATCATTCAATGGAGAATTACAGGGCAACACAATATAAAATGAAAATCTATAATTGAATTTTCCCAAAACATTTTACATCATGTTCAATGGTTTCAAAACCAAAATTACACTGTAAAAAAATGGGAGAGATATCTATAGTCTGTAAAAATTCATGAGGTCATATCCATGCCACAAAAGAACCCTGTTGAATTATCCATGATAGTTAATATAACATGTTATGACCTAGAGTGCAATACCATTCCACAAACTCCTAAATGATCGAAGACATGAGACCCCTAAATTTTCAAGGGTATAATTTCACACTATATATTGACCCCATAATGACCACATTATCATATTAGAGATAGATCATGGTGTAATGATCTATGATTGTCTTGTAACCCCAAATGATTAAAATGTTAGAATGGAACAAAAAAATCATATCGTAGAGGCACACCACAATTCTAAGAAAAATGCCTATATAATCCAAAATTTTGACAACATAGTTATTCAATAATTGAATAGTTTATTATGAAACATTTTAGGCAAGATGATGTCCAAAAATTCATATGTCTAAAAATTAGTGTATATCCCTCCGCAGGTAAGGGTGTCACATTTTGAGTTTTAAAACTTGAATAAATATTTTGTGAAACCCTATCCTTTACAATGGGCCTTTATATCCTTCTCCCTCATATCTCTTTTGAACCCCTAGCTTCTGAAAATCCATTAAAATTTTATCATTCTAAGATCGACAAGGTAATCTCCTTCCACCTTTCTTATGTCAATTCCAAACCATTTCTACACTAATTCATACATGTTTGTCACATCATTTTACAACTTCTAGAATACAAAAAAATACTCATCTAAAATACCACAAAACCACCCAATATATATATAATCCAATTCATAGACCTTTTATAATTCCCTCCATCAATAACATTCCACCCAACCATGGTGTATAATTTAAATTCCAAACATGCTTCTAAAGAGTGGTAAGCACCAAACTTTTCTATGAACCCTCCCATAAAATAAATATAAACATGATAATATAAAACACTAAACATTATATATAAACTTAATCCTTTCACTTAAATAATATATTCCTCTAAATGATTTAAATTACCATACCATACCCACATATATACCAAACATTCAACCTCTTTCTCACCTTCATGTGAGGACTCGTTCCAGAAACACCACCAATAATGCATCTGGTTCACCAAACCAATCCACCGAGAGATATTTATGAGACTATATATGAAGGGATAAAAAATACCATAAATATGGGTATGATATGGTATATTAGCATGGAGGAAAATATTAATAAGGCTTTTCCAGAAATGCACTTAGAGCCCACTATTCCTGTAAAAAAGGAGTCATATGGGGTGTATCCCATTGAGGTTTTGAAAAATTTAGATATTAAATTGGATGATATTAACTTTAGACCAGGTATTTGGAATTAATTTAGTTAAATTCCTGATTTGGGGGTTTTATGTTACATTTATATCAATGATTTAGTGTGTACTCATGCATATACAGATAATTAACAAGACCTACATAAGAAATGGACAATCAGCTAGTGAGAGTTGTAGGCACTGACCCAATGGAAAATCATGAACATTAAAATAAAAAAAATCCACCAATTAAATAGTGATATCCTATGGTTTATCTATCATACAATTGCCTACAATTTTCCTTGAAAGGGGGGTTCTAAATGATCTGTTATTCGACTATGTGTCTTCCGACTACATAGAAATTTTCAGGGACGAACATTAATGTGACCATGTTTTATGCACTATACAATATGGGGAATCAGAAAATTTAAAAAGTGTTTATTATGGGACATCACTTTATCCACCACATATTAAAATATTTATATTTATTTGAGACAACACATCCATTCACCTCCTTATAAAAAATTCAACATACCAATCAACACCTATTGGCCAAGATGTGCCTACTATGAAATTATGTTAATATGTATGAATGGTTTGATGAGTAATTATTCACTAAGTGTAAAGAAAACGTCGGTGAGTTAAATTCCTAGTAAATCCCACATTCTGGAATGAAATATAAATCTTGAACTACTTGCACTATATAGAATCTACAACCTTCCATAGCATAAACAATGATGAGTCCCAAGTTTAGGGATTCCCCATGTATATCATTGACTTACAACATAGAATATAAGAAGAGTTGAAAATATCATTATGGGACTCATACATTCCACCAAGGATGTATACAACAATGCTACTCTCTTCTTCACCATAATATTCAAACCATCAGCACACACACCTATCCTCAAGTCCACCCCACATTTTAAAAAAACATATCCATCTACTTATACTACCAATATAATTCCTCCACCCACAAAATGTTTTCAATTTATTAATGACCATCACTATCTCAAACCATACCTCATTAGAATCCAAAACATCTATTGGATGACTCTACTAATTTTAAGTCAGAAATGGATTCCGATAGGAAGAGAAAGGATAAGATGAAATATCCATTCAAAGAGATTGTATTTGTTGATGAAAATTATATCTATAAGGCTTACCTATCAATCTAGGAGATACTAATTGTACACGATATTTAATATAAACCAAAATACACTACAACTGAAAATTCATAATCCCATATGGTATCGCCTAATATTAAAACACAAAAAAATAAATTCTAATATTGAGTAAACCATGGGTACCAACAATGAGAAGACACTAGTAGTTGTTTTGAAGGATTCCACTATTAGTACCCCAATATCGATATTTATCATTTAGGAGTCCCAAATCTAGGAGAATTCATTACCTAGTTATTATATCAAACTAAAGACGACCATCGATATTCCCCTACCTTAATGAGTATGAACGTAGCCATTGCTAAACCTATTACAAAGTATTATTCATAGCATACCATTTGGATATAATAAAAAGGGATTGAGGATCCTACTAAAATAACTCATCTTCACCCTAATATAGCTATTGACCCAAATATTTCATTTGTAGATTTTAGAATTTAGGATTATTCAATCGAGATTAACCAATTGTAGGAATCACCTCTTGGGAGTTCCTGCTACACACAACTATATATTAGGAGGAGGAGGGAACTACCGCTTACCATTATGATGGTAGTAAGGCATATACTGAGGAGGATGAAGATCACACTAATGATTAAAAATATTTCCCCTTTTCTATTTTTGTATTTCTAGTCACTTTTTATGCTTTTTAGTTCATTGTTTTTTCTAATCCATGAATTTATTTTCCTTTAACATATTTATTATATCAGATATATAGTTCTTTTATGGAATACATGGATCCTCATCGTTTGAGTATATATTTATTATTTATATTAACTGATTTATCACATTGGGGTAACAATTTTTAATAAAAACATATTTTGTTATTTGAAATATATTAAAAAATTCCAACAAGGAATGAATATAAATGTTATAAACCTATAATAAAGATAATAAAATTGAAACTACATGAACCACAGAATATTTTAGTATCATTAATTTATTTTTAATGAAATATTTTTTTAAAACGTACTTGCATTCATCGCTCTCACATTTATTAGATGGTAATGAAAATGTTCAATTCTATTGAGGGGGAGGGGTCCAGAAATCAGATTTCTAGTTTCACCACCTTTTAATATGAGAGTAATTGTCAATATAAAGAAATAAAAGCACATATGGAATATTTTAATTCATTATATTCATAAATAGAAAATTTATAGGTTAATTTTTTTAAATTTGTACACATATTTTAACATTGATTTATCATTAGAATAGTTATGAATTTTCTTCTGGTTCATGATATTAATATTTATAAATTTTCATTTTCATGAAAAAACATTTACTTTTCATCCCGTTACTTAATTTAAAATTATTTTTTATTCTCATTCTTAAGATGTATTCTCTATCATTTTTTCATTTTTTTCATAATGCCTATTTCTTGGGATATTCGCTAAACATATAAAACATCTAGAACATATATGGTCATATCATATAATTTGTGATGATATTAATAAAAAATAAAATGATTACCACTATTTAATGATTATTTGTATCCCAATTGAACTTAAGACCTACAAAACATTTGATCCTTTTTAAAGACTATATATACCATGTAATACCACATAATATTGAACATTTAAAGACAATTGTTCATTCCTATCAATTTGTTTTGGTGTTATTACATAATTTTAGTTAATCTTAAACAGGGTATTTGGTTTATTACAACGTTTTTATGGGGTTTGATATCAATATTGTATGGTTAAATCTCATTATTACTTCTAATATAGTTTATATGATGCTTTGTGACAATGATTTCATTAAACCAATATTTTCTAAAAAATGAATGAAAATTTGAATAATATTTCACTATTTTTATGCTATATTTTTGATCCTATGAGGAGAGGAGAAAATGAAATGATTATTGATGAACATAGAGAAGAAAAAATAGATACTAGTTTACATTAATATTTATTGAATATCTAACATTTTACATTAAGAGTTAATCCACTTTTTTAAGCTCAATGTAAACTAGCATATCCTTATTCTCCCTTGAATTAAAAATTGACATCAACACCTACAATTTATTACCCTCAAAGACATTAGATAATTTATGGAGGTCCTCTTGAATACTATATTTTGACATTTAAGTGGATATATAGATAACATACTAGATTATGGATATAGTGTATATCATTTAAATTATCCATAATTTTAATCAAATGACCACAAGTACTGATTGGAATTAGTTTAGGGTAAGGTAAATCATAGTTGTTGTTGGTAATGATGAAATGTTGAATAATTTTGGTCAAATATAAAAGGAGTACTTAATTATAATTATAAATAATTCATGATTAAAGCCCCATGAATTATATGAATTAATGTTTTTTAGAATTATAAGTATTAAATATATGTTAATGAATGTGATGGATTAGATGATTTAATTAATAATATTTTGGATTATTTTTTCTTACATGTGGAGTTTTTTAGGGACAAAAATATTTTCATATGTGGGGAATTTATTTCCCAAAAAAATGAATATCACTCTGATTTTGATATTGAATTATTTTAATACTTATGATGTTGATTTTTGTTATTATTTAAGGTGTTATAGAATTTTATAATGAATTTATATATTTTTAGATGATTATAATCACAAATAAAAGAAATCATAACATAATGGACACCATTATAGAGTTATTGGATTTGAACAAAGATGTCTGTGGGCACCAAGAAATAACTATGACATAATTGATACACTAACACTATCATGGAATTCAATGAGATCTATATATGAATAAGAGTTATTTTATCTTACTAAAACATATAATTCATTACATTATGCGTTTTAGAGAATAAAAATAAAGAAGAAAAACTAAGCACCATTTGGCCATCTCAATCACTAAACATTTCCAACTACATTGAGGTGTAGAAAAACTCAATGGGGAGACTGACAAATTTTTTTTGATAGTATAGGGATGAATTTTCATTAAATTTTATCTCAAAGATAAATTATATGCACATAAAATGTGACAAGCTCCTAGGTTGATGATGAAAATTGGGAATTTTTTAGAAGTATGATTTGTGTCATGCTAGATATGGGATATAGAAAGATTGATCATGTGTACCATGAAAATGATCATCATAATACAACATTATAATAAAATAATAACTTTGTAAAATCAAAAGCCCTTTACATCATGGTCTCTACATTCAAACCAAAATCTATGTAATTTTTTAGTTACTAGTTGAGCAGAAAAATATAACATTGTATCCAATAAACTATTTTGTTATTATATCTCTAAGTAAATATAATAGAAAATTGAAAACCTTATTTTAAAATATAAGGCTTCAACCTGATGGTTTTTATCATAAATGATTTTGAAAGGTGATATTTGATATCATTCTATAGAAATCGTAATTCAATCCTGACTATGTGAAATTGAAGTGGAGAATGATGATTTTTTAACCATAATGGTACAATGAAACCAATTTCATATTGATGAATCCTATGTATTTAAATACAACATGCCTCCAAATATTATAGAGATCTTATCCACTTTTGATGATTTGAATTATTTTTCAGAGAACCTTTACATGTACATTCTTTTTATGATGCATATAATTGATGCCTCAAATGTATTTGAGTTCTCTTTCTTCTAATTATTTATCTTTCCATTATCCATTATATGTTAATGTATAATAAATCTCTTAATATAGATTCTACATTAATTATGGATGTCTATTGTTTCATGGGTGAGTAGTCTTCTATAGAATTTTGAATCTACATAATGAGGACAGTGATATAATATTATTGATTAATTTTTAATAGAACTAATATTTTAATTTAATATCTCATTGATATAAATTTATATTTCATTACATAGATATTCTACTATCAGATTACAGATTTACAAAGGATCCCCAATGTTATTAGGATGTACAAGACTGTAAGAGTAGTATTTTGTTTTCTTATGAAATTGAGATTAATTTGAAATGAGTATGTCACAACCACATATAGATTTTAGGTATGAAATGATTTATTAAATTTATATATATATATATATATATTATTGATATTATAAATAATTTTGGATTTTTATCTCATGAATGGATCTAAAAAACTACTCCTACATTGATTGATGATGTTAATACATCGCTCGCATCATGAAGGAATCGAGGTGTAGATCCACTTTTCTATAATTGATGTTTGATGGAATGAACTACTATTTCATTCCCTAAACCAATCAATTTGAATATATTTAGGGTGTGAGTCTCTGTTTCTCTTCAAAATATCTTCATCACATCTTTTAAAATTTTAGTTTTCCCCAATTTTCATTGGTTTGATTAAACACTATTTTTATCTCATTTTTTCTAGTCTCAAACCTAGGTATATATTTATCATCCAAACCACATATCTTATTTATTATTTGTGATATTTGATTTCTAATTCAGCCTGGATATAATTGGATCATGAGGATATGTGGGTTTCATCATTTGTCTTTTATCTTTACCCATTTTTTCTTGGGATTTCACTCCTCCTGAGGCTATAACATCCTAGGATTTCTCATATTCAAATTATCTAATTTTAGTTTCATGACTTACTATCCTTTCATAACTTTTATGAGTCACTTTTCATTTATACTTGTGTTTCCCGTTAGTTTGTTGGAAATTCTATGTGTTTTAGGTTGGTGTATTCTTAAGATAGATTTTCCCTTTGAACATTGGTTTATTTTGCATGTTTAAATTTCTTTTTGATATTTTTGAAGGCAAAGTTTTGATTAATTACATAATAATTAGAAGGATATATTTGATTTGATATTAAAATTGAATTATAGGGATGGTATGGGAATGTTTTTGGTGATGTTTATATTATAATTGATAAATATGAATTTTGATTTATGTCATTCCCCTTAAAATGTTTTTTAATTGTCAAAATGGTTCATCCTTGGAAGGGGGATAGTATATGGGAACCTAAATATTAGGTACGGTTAGCCTCCCTAGCTTTGGGTGTACACTAAAACACTAAATAAAACATTGGTTAGGAAATGAAATTCTTGTTTGTGACCACTAATACTTATACTCAAGATCTGTGGATGTTCACGCACTTGATAGTTTCTTATGGTCATTTTTGTTTGACGAAAATTTTTATCTCTAACTTCACGTACTATCTTACTCCTTATAGTAGTGCCAGAATGTTTTATTTCTAAATTTTTTCTTTATTACTTCCTTTATTTTAAACTATTATAATGTGATTATTCCACCATGTATCCTAGATAACTATATTAAGATTATATCCTTTTATTTTTTACTTATATAATGATTAACAATGGATTGTTTTAAAAATTATATTTGTGAAAGACATTGTGGGACCCAACTAGGCTTTCTGCTCACACCCTTCATGCACCCAATTGGTTTTTATAGACTTTTTTATGTTGAAAGTTAGTCAAAAATTGATCTACTGAGTGATAGTGGTTCACCAAACAAAACATGTATGATTTATGTTGGTGGAATGGTTGGATTTATAGATACAGGTCACAGGGAGATGTGACGTAGTATTTTGGTTATTTCTATTAAATCATTTGGGATATTATCTGTATTACCTATGTGGAACTCCTTATATATATTGTTTGTAGTTATATCTTCCTTGTCATATTATGCAGATGTTTTTAGTTTTATCTTATTAATGATATATCTTGATATGTAGTTCTGTTCCATTTTTTGGAAGGGGGAGATGCATGATTCCTACTAACTGAACACAAAAAAATTCTTTATTGAAAAGGAACTCTGAGATAATCATGGTTTTATATTTTTTTTATGGGTGAAATCATTACCAAAGGTAGTTATTGGATCTTTAGAAACTTGTGTCTATATTTGGGGATTACTAATATTATTTTTCCTTATTAAGGTCCAACTTAAGTTTTTGGTTTTGGAAAAAAGAAGGTTTTTAGGAAAAAATGATTTCAATAGAGTTTTTTTCTGTGATTTTGGATTTTTTCAATGTATAAGTTAGGATATTGGGATATAATGGGTATCTTGTGAGATATTTCTTCGATATATCCCCTCACGAAGAGACTAACGTTACCATGGAATTCTTGGAAATGTGTTTTAAGTTGTTGTTTTTTTTAAATTATTTGAGATTTTATTGAGTTTTTTTATCGTTTTATAATTTTTTATTTAAGATCAATGTAGGTTTGAGAAAATCCCACTATCTCAAATGTTGTGTAGTATCATTCACCCTAGAATAATTCTAGTGACTATCTAAGAGGGTTATAAATGAAATAATTCATAGGTAAATTCACATGTTGAAAAATCTTTTTTGGATGATATAATGAGTTTGGAATGTGTTGTCTTCCATGTTTTAACACTATTTACCTCTCAATATAGATAATTGTATCTAATAATGGGTGTAGATATATATCAAGTCAATGAGTTTCTCCACAATGAATAATTATACTTCTATGTGATGAAATTTCCCCATGACATGGTTGGCTGTTTAGGGGAAATTATATGGATCTTTGAGTTATGGTGTCCCATGATTTCCTTAAGGTGCAATGAGTTGTATTTAATGTTTAATCCTCTATTCAATTGTTTTGGTATTTAGTGGTTATGAAAGAGTAGACTAAGGTTTGGGAGTAGGAAATATACAAAGCAGTCTTTATTCACGGATTTTACTATAAATGATTGTTATGTCTATGTTTATTGAATTACTTTCCTTTTAAGTACTTGATCATACATTCATAAAATATATCAACCATTTTTCTGAATTTTTAGTTTTTCCCTCTAGTTCAATCAAATTAAAATTTAAATGATCAATGGTTTTAGAAGGGTTTATTTTCTGATATCCATTCTCAAAAAGTTTTCCTAAAATATTACATATTTTATAAGGTTTTAAATAGGTATATTATTGTATAAATTGATCAAGGAAGAAATTTTGTATTGGTTCTAATTCCCTCCATGAACGGTTGTAGTTATAGAAGCCCTAACAAAAGGAATGTGAGGTGGAATGTGGTTTGAAAAGTAGTAGTATATCCCAACAGTAGACATATTATGGTCCCTTCACAGTGGGATGTGATTTCTATATATGATGATATCGGTATGGAATGATGGGTCACACAGAACAGTTTTACTCGATACCTCTAAATTTTTTCTTCACATGACGATATTTGGGTAAATTTCAATTAATATATTAGGAATTATATTCCCTATGAAGTGGATGATTCTCTTTAGTACTATTAGTTTCAGTAGTGTAGTGACATGCTTCCAAGGTAGCAGTCTTACAATAAAAAGTTTATAGAGGCATGTCTAACACATCTCATGGAAATAGTCATATAAGGGAATTACCTTAGGCTGCTGGTAAGTTGAATTCAACATCTTGAATGATGTAGATATATGAAATGGTAGATTCACCAGTGTAAATTATGTCATGGACTATGACTATGAGAGGTATTTTTTTCATTGGTTAATCTATAGTGACTTATCTATTTAATAATTTTCTCTCTCACACTTTCTTATTAACAATTATTTTAACCTATTAAATTTTCCTATGGAACCCATTCAAAATGTTATGAATGTTGAAACACCAATCGAAAAGAAAATTATGCAGGGGTTTCAATCCCCCTAATAAACCTTTTTTAAATACTTAATTTAATTCTATTTTTATTTCTTATGCCTTAAAATAGATATCTATGATATTTTTATCATGATATGCTAGATGGTTACCCATAAATATTTTATTGATTATTATCATCTATGTGTGTCATTTAATACCCCCGATTGAATCACTAGAATTTTTCAAGATGATTAAGATTAGAGTTCTAGTTTATAAGGACCTATTCTTTTATAGATTTATAAACTTATGTGCTCATTTATTGTTTATCTTGAGGAGAATGCCAAATATTGTGATTTCCTCCTGTTGTCAAAGAAATTTCTGATGTATTTTCAACAAATTTATAATTTCTATATCTGTAAAGGGATGTTGAGATATTTATTTAATTGGGGTTGAGTCCATTACTGACAACTATAAATTCATACCAAATGAAACCATCCTAGTTGAAGGAGATAAAAATATATTTGGTTGATTTTGAATCAATGGGATTTATCTATCTATGTGTGACATAATTGGTAGCTTCAGTGCCATTTTATAGGATGGTCATTAGTACTTTCCATTTTTTTCATTAATTATCTACATCTCAACATAGTGATGATTAAAAAAGGTCTTGTTTCACCAAATATATGATCTATTTGATAAGTTAATGAGATAGAAATGGTGGTCAAAATGAATCATTTGTCTAGATACCACTAACTCGGAATGTAGGAGACAAATATTCTAAATACTACATTTATTTTCAAGTATGGTCTGTTTGAGTATCATGTGATGCAATTTAGAATAACTAATTATCCTACAGTTCTTATAGAGCTAATGATAGGAATAATCTCATTGTTCATAGATTCATCCATCTTGGAATTCATGGATTATAAATTAGTTTATTTGAGAATGAAATAAGAGCAAGGACACCATCTAATAATTGATTTTTGGAACCTTGTGGGATCACTGCATTTATTCAATGCTATTAAAATTTCACTTATAGAGCTAACATGTGATGTTATTTATAATTTGATCTTCAAACATGGAATCTTTATTGATCATGAAAAGATCAATGGTCTCATTTCAAGGTAGTATCCATGGAATGATTTTGGGATTCATAGTTTCTTGGGTCTTTTAGAGTACTATCTGTGTTTTGAAAGGTATTTCTTGAAATGTGAATATTCATTTCCTACACTCACTAGGAATGGAGTGATGTTCTACCTGAATTAAAAAAATCAATGTTTTTTTGATGGATCTTAATTTAGTTTTAATACAACTCATAACCTTATCATTCTATAATCTATATAGGTACATGTGGATTATTGTAATGCTTTAGATGAATGATTGGATTGTGTTATTAGGAATGGGGATCATGGAATGGAGTATGGTTCTGATTTTAATTGTTAAAACGATAACAACTACACCAACCATTGCATATAGGATACAAATATCATTCATATGATTAAGAGCTAATGATTTTTCTTTTTTGGGGAAAGGTACACTATAAATTTGAACATAAATGTTTTAGCTATATTTTTTATTATAATGATATGAATCGTAGAAAGAGGCAGTGGGTGGAATTTTATGAGGCATTTGAATTTGACATCACCTATAACCCAGGAATGGGGATTTTTTAATTGATTATTTTATTATAAATTCAAACACTCTTGATAATATAGAATTAATGCATGAATGGAACCTAAAAGGACTCTTCTGTAACATGAAAATAGATGCAAAAGGGGGAGGGACTCATTTTTATCTAGAGGGAAATTAGTTAACACAATGTCATCCTAAGTTATTTCTTAGTATAAATAGTAGGATGATGACTTTTGGAATATCAAGGATTCCTTATATGGTGAGGAGACCATTGTAGAGTGGTATCTATCCATAAATGGTTTCCATAACATTATTTACTAGAATTTATTAATTCTTCAATGAGAAATGTTGTTAGGTAGTATTATCATTCAACTAAGTGGGGTTCTAATCTAGGAAGTGCAATGATGTTTTAAGACTTCAAACATTAGTTAGGGTGGACCATTTTAATGTTGGATATAGCCAAATTTATATCTCATTGTTATATGTTCTGTAGGATTATGGTTGTTCACCAAAACTCATATAGTTTTATTCATTCCCTCCATATGACAAAATAGTAATGGGATGAGGGGTGCGTGGAAGTCGTCATCGTACTATCATAGAATCCTTGAGGAATGAATTCTGTTTGAGTGGTGATTGAATGATTAACCAATTCAACCCACATTTTTCTAATTTTGGATAACAATAAGGATAAAGAGTTGGTAATGTTGTATATTTATGATATTTTTATGTTTCATGGGGAACCATTAGCTATCATTTTGGATAGGGATCCTAGGTTTACCTCATTGTTTTGGAATGGCGTCCATGAGGTGACTGGAACTCAAGTAAAATTGAATATATATTATAATTCTTAGAAGAAGAAAAAATAAAATTAGTAAATTATATTCTTTATGATATTCTCCATGCATACATCATTGACATTGGATGAGTATAGGATTTTCATTTGGTATAAATAGATGAAAAAAATGATGCATATTATTCATCAATGGTTAATAGAAACTTAGGGTTAGTGATTTTTTTTTAAAATTTTCATTTTCATTTATTGGGGTTTTGATTGTTGAACTAGTGTTACTAAATGTTTAACCTCATTCGGACACTAATGACATAGAATGCATGGGAAGTAGGATATATGATATGCGGGTCCTTTTGAGATCATTCTGTTTATAAGAAAGGTGGCATGTCAATTTTAATTACCACCTATAATGACTAATATTTATAATGATGTTTATGTATCCCAACTCAAGTGGTATCATTATTACCCTAATCAAATTATAAATATTAATGGAAAAATATTTAGATTATAATACATATATAGTTGAGTAACCAGTTCATATAGTTTATTCCTAAGAAATGATACTATATAGTAAATCAATTTTATTTGTCTATTTGTTTGTGAATATGGAACTTATTCTTTAGAGGATTGGGAGAAAGCATCGATCACGATGGAGTTCTGGCCTCACCTCTTCTTGAATCAACATTCTTAAATTTTATTTTTAAGGGGAGAATAAAGGAATATAGTGAAGGATTATTACAACTCGGTATTTATTTTAGGTGGACGATATTTTTCTCTATATTTTTCTATTTGTTTCTAGCCTTATCCATCCATTGGGTGTTTTAGCTTGTCAAAGGAACAACTTCATTATTTCTACTATGATTTTTTTCCGAAATACATCATTCACATCATGAATGTATTAAAGAGGACATGCCATTTTCCTTATAAAATGGTTCATGGAATGAAAAACCAATTCATTTAATGAACTAATTTATTTGAAGATATTAGTAGTGTGAATATCAATTTAACACTCCAAACCATTTAACCAATATTTTTTAAAAAAAATTCCTTGTTTCCTTCATTTTATGTTAACCCTGTTCTCCCCAAACTTTTTCGAATCCTGAACCCAAAAATATCTTTGTCATGCATACCACTTCACTTATTAACTATTTCTAAAATTTCAACAAGGCTTCAACCTAGATTTTCAAGGATCACTTTGGTAAGTGGTATTCTTCATCTTACATTTATCTTTCAACATTGTACATAGGTTTCCACTACACTCTATGGATATAATAGAATTGTATTTACTAGATCCAAATTTAATGTTTGGGATATCATGATTCTGGTTCTCCTATTAACTTCTAGGTGTCTGATCTCCAATATCATTTTCATCCCATTAAATTGTTGGAAATTACATGTTTTTGGGGTGGTTTGTTTCCTATGTTTGATTTGTCATTTTAACAAGCTAACTAACGCATGATCATGTTTGATCAAAAAAATTTAATGAATGGTTTTTGATTAATTTTATTTTTTTTAAATGATAAAAATGATTTTATGCTGAAATTGATTTACAATGTAAGGTTTGGTCCATGTTTTGGTGTTTCTTATATATTATTTCATAAATTTGTGTTTTTATTGACAAAACACAATGTGAAATGGTTTTTAATTGTGAAAATATTTCCACCTCAAGAGGGGGACATCCCATAGGATATGGGTATTATATGAATAATTCAAGAACATAATAACTATGTTTGGTTAGACTCCCTAACATTAGATATATGATTTAAAATAAAATAATTAATTGGTAATCCAAGAAGACACATTTTGGTAATCTTTAATCTTTGGGCCTCAGTTATAGGGATGCATGTGAAACTAGTTTTTCCCTTATCCATTTAGGTGTGACAATCCTAGTTATCCTTGAATTTCTATACCATATGACTCCTTACCCTGGTGATGTAATATATTATTCCCAAATTGATTATATATTGATGCCTTTATTTCTAACTATTTCAAATATATTATTCTCTATATTTTAGGGAAAATTATGAAAAGATTTTATACTTATATTTTTACTTTATTAAATAGAATAATTGGTTTATTTAATAATTTATTCTTGTTGTACGCTTTGTGGGACACCAATGGGCTTTATGCGCAAATAATGAAAACACACTATGGGTTCATGTGAACATTTTTATATTTGATGTTGGTAGTAGAAATTAAATGTTATGAGTGGTGGGTTCTCATATTAGATTAATATAGGTTATAGTTGTTGGATGGTTGGATGGTGACTTAATTTTATAAGTAGGGTATTTTAGTCCATTTATTTATTCTATTTTATTTATTGGACCATTATTTGAATTAGTTCTATAGAACTACTATTATCACTTAAATTTATTTTGATATATATTGTCTTTTTGCGCACAAGTTCAAATTTTTTTCTTATTTATGTTATGAGTTAGAATGTTTTTGTATTCCCTGATTCTTTATAGATCCTAGTTTTTAATGTTTTTATGGTAAAAATGATTCTCAAAAAGGAGTTCTCTATTTACCTAGTGTTTGTCACCATCCCATGGGGAATAGGAATTACCTTTAGGCCTTGTCAGAGGCCAGCTCCGGTACTCAGTTCATAGATGATCTAGGTTGGATAATTACATATTCATAGATTAATTAGGTTTCTTACCCATAAAATATTTAATTAATTAAGGTTTTATTTGTTCACATTGATTAAGTGAATATTATTTAATATCAAGGAGTCTCATAACTAAGATATTCACACACCTCACTTATAAAAGGACACATTATTCCTCTATTCATAAAACACTCCAATACCCTATTTTTGGCCATTCACCACCAATATATATTCCAATATTCCCTCCTCTCATCCGAGAAGTCTTATTTTGGGATGAAATCAAACCTACGAAGGTTTTTTTTGAAAATATATAGAGGATACCTAATTAAGAGGTAACATTATTCAATGAGCAATTTCATTTTATTTCTTCCTCTAACTTCATCAATTATTTTTAAAATATTATAATATTATAACCTAATTATATTCCATATAATGATATTTTTTTAGGTTATTTCCAATTACCATTTCCAATTCCATCATAAATGTTATGAAATCAGCATTTATTTTTATGAAAAACTACTACCTCAAGAATCGATGTCATTCATTGTACCATTACCACCTCTCAGGGTTCCAAATGATAATAAATATGACGTATATATATGATAAATAGAGAATAATTATACCACTAGATTCATTATATATTATATATCATTTTTTATTTCCATTACATTGGGCATGTTAGGATGTCGATTCTGTGTATGGTAGACTACCGCCTCATGAAGCGATGCAATTCTATTTCATGAATTCTTAATATTTAAAGACAATAAGGATAATGTTAATAAATATACATGATATACATGAATTAATTATGATATTAATAATAAAATTAATGATTGAAAAATAAAATATCATTTTTTTTCTTACATTTTCACTCACTGATATATGATAAATTCATTCATGTAAGTGCGAACTACTTCCTTCGCAAAGCAATGTGGATCTCTTTTTATCACCACACCACATGGATGACATGTATAAGTATATTTAAAGAATTACCATGTTATTTAGGATATTTTTATAATTCTATAATGGTAATATATTATATACCTTATTTGGATAATGATCTTTGAAAAATTGAAACATTACTCATGTGTACGATTAACCCACTGTCTTCATGATCATCACATACATCATTTCAGAAAACCATATTTAATTATCTGTATTAATAGTATAATTGATGTATAAATATTATAATAATTTCATGAATATAATTCTAGTTACTATAGTTCAATTATTAAAGTAATAATAATGAAAAAAAATCAAAAAATATGAAAAATGAAGTGGTTATTACATAAAATGTTACTTTAACACGCAATTGTTAATAAAAATGTAATAAAAATATGTAAATAAATCATATATGGTATGATATATTTATGTGTGGTTCCATAATAGGTGTATAATAACATTAGATTTATTATTCATGTGGTTCAAATGAGTATGACAGATGTTGTGACTTATGGTAAGGGATTTCCATCTCACTTTTTTACTTTTGTGAGACGCATGCCACATTCACCACGTATCACTATTTTGTGGGGTATATACTTCCAATGAATATATTTTTTTTATTATAATTATTAAAATAATTAGAATTTTATATCCATTTTATGATCCATCTTTCATGGGTTTTTTGGATCAAATGTTGCCAATGTGGTAAGGGATTATTGTCTCAATTTACCTTCATTAAGAAATATAGTTTTGTTATGAACCTATATTATTTTATGGGGTGTATAAACAGACCAATTAAAATTTAATATCAAGAATTTATTTATCCACATGATATTTTACGATTATTTTATTGATAATACTATATAGGGATTAAATTTCTATACTATAAAATATGTAATGATTTTATGTTATAATCACATTGTTTATTGGGATTGGTTATTACTATGTTTTTGTTGATCAAATTTTATGACCCATATCTAAATAAAATCACTAATTTTTTCACATATATTTATTTGATTAGAATAAAAATTCCTTATACTTTACTAACTATACATTCCCAAGAGTTAAAAAATAACTTTTTTGAGAAAATCATCTTTACTCTAGAAAACCCTTTATCGTTCAGAACCTTATTTTCAAAAGTTATTTTCAAAAATGTTTTTAACTTTTTCAAATGATTTATTAAAAAAATACCCATGTACAAATTTTCAAAAAAAATTGTTTTGAATGGAATATTCAGGTCATTTTTCAAACAATTCCCGTTTAGAATTTACTAAAAATCTGAATACTGTCGTTACTCTTAACACACACAACACGAACGGTATTTCTTAATGACATGACCAATAAATGATTTCTTGTTTAACATACAAGTTTTCAACATTACTTTGAATGAAAATATTTTCATTATTAGTTTATAAATTTTTAGATTTAAAATAAATTATTTCAAATTAGAATTGTATTTTGAGAATCATTGAAGATGTGTTTTAAATGTAGAAAGTATATTTTCTCAAGGAATGTTTTAAATGATTTGTAAATATTCTTTTAAAATTTTCAAGGATCTTGTCAAAGAAAAAAACATTCTAAATTTTTATTATTTTTATTTAAAATGTAAATTTCAGATAAAACTTATATTCCTAATGAGATGTTTCATGTTATATTTTAAAACCATAAATATATATAATGAAATCCTTTGATATTACTTATGATTTAATAGGGATATGATCTTAGGGTACAATTTTTATTCTTTCTCAGAATGGGTTTTTATGATGAAATTATATTGATGATAACTGTTTCAATTCGATGGGTTATACCAGGATAAAATTCTTTTGAAACCCACTTTTTATTTCATGGGTCATGATATGATTAAATGAAGAAATGATTATGAAACATTACCATTTTCCATAGGTTATGATATCATGAAATTTTTATGGAACTCATTTTGTTTAATGGGTTATGATATAATGTGTTTTTTTTTATTGTGTATAATATATATGTATGATTCAAATTATTTGATGGGTGTAACCTATATCTCTTACAATGCATTGGGTAAAGATTTAAATCAAATGATATAGACAAGAAGGGAATATGGAGTTAACCCGGTTCAGTAAGGGAATTTTTATACTATGATGGTCTTGGATGTGAACTTGTACTACTATAATAGTATGGGGAGTGAAAACATTCCACTCTGATAGCCTTGGAAATGATCCTCTACTACAATGGAAATGATTTAACAAGCTTATGTGTATGCCACAATACAAATTATTTTTCCAAAATTATGCTCTAATGGACTATGTTCATTGATTCCCTTATTATTCATGTATTATAAACTACCATATTTTTTCCATGACTTAATATTATGATATTTTCTACGAAGGGGATGGTTTCCAAAATGCGTGATCATGTTCTCACGCCCTTATTCACATGTTATTCATACATATCTCCATTGTTTAACCTTACTTATCATTCTAGATCACCCTTTATTATTTTTTATTTCCATAGGTTATGAAGATAGGTTTTTATATTGGTTACTTATAGTGGAATATCATTATAATATACATTGAATATATTTCATTAATTCAGAATATCGTATTTCATGTTTCTAAAGTAACTAAATTAGTATATCCCTCAGGTATGTTTTTGTGTAATGTAATGAATATTCATCTAAAAAGTTGTTATATCCATTTATGATAAACATTTATCACTGTAGTTGGATTAGAAGGAATGTATTATATAAAACTTATAAAATATGATGAAAAATCATTAGTGGGATCCCTTAGAATATTTCTATTGATATAACTTGGGAGTTATCTAAGGATATGGCTAAATATGACTCAAAGGAAAGGAAAATATCCATAAAGTTTGTTCAAGTATAGAAAAATATGTTTCCTCACATCCATATATTGATACTACAAGTTAATGTTTCTTTGGAACAGAGGTTCCTATGTGTAATAACTTCGAAAAGGGTACATTTAGATAGACTATATTATCACCCGATGCATGAAAATCATTCATGATGTAGAAATTATTTTAACCTCTAAGAATATGCTTTAGAAATTCCTAAACTCTTTATGAACCATAATTATTGATTCAAATTGATGATGAATATGAATTAATTAGTATAGAACAAATTTTTCATAAATGAAAAAGAAGGTGAAACGATTTAGACATCCTATAAGTAATTTTTTCATGATTATGTTGATTTCCACTATGAATATTATTGCTCAAACTATGTTTTTTTGTTTTAGCCACTGGTGGGGACAAGGATTAATAGGTTTAACATTAAAGGTGATAGAAAGTTCAATTTTGAAAATCTTAATGGGATGATGATATAAGTGATGTATATTTTTATTATTTGTAATAAGTTGTTATTTAACATGATTAACAACATAATCCTTAACCAACTACTGGACTCTAAAAATTAGATGATGATATAATTTTCTATTAGTTAAGTTAGTGGAAACCATGGTGCAATGAAGTTTCATTTTCATATATGAAAAAAATTTGTAAAAAAGGGAGAATAGGTATCATATTAGAGGGTTGATGAGATGCTTATTTGTGTGGAAAATAAGGAAAAAAAGTATATAATTATGACGGATTGATCAAAATTTTGATGTTCTCAATGGATTGGAATAATATCTCTCTAAGGTATCATAGATAGTTTAATGTTATAAATATGGAATGTTTAGGAATTTCCTATATATATGTTCTAAGGAGAAATATAATAATGAGAGTAGAAAGTTAGTATGAATAATGGTTATATTTACAGTGATAAATAGACTACAAATGATATATGAAAGGAAAGAATTGTTAAGGGAGAAGGAAATGGTGCCTAATAATTGGTTTGAAAATGTAAGTGGGATGATTGAAGTTATTATGTATTGGAATTCAAGAATAATTTTATATGAATCATTAAATATATAAGCATTATTCAGTTTATGTTTTTCATTAATGATATGTAATAATATTTTGAATAAACTAATTACCTAGAAAAGTTGGTTAATTTAATGGTAATTTTTCATATAAAACTGATGATTGAGGTAAGATTACCCATTTTATGTTATTGAGGTTTAGAAATTGGTGATTAGTTTGGATAAAGATATTATTGATCTGGATAAATTAAAATGGATTGTGTTGATGACTTCAAAATTGATAAATGTTTTTTACATAGTAGTTTCTGTTATCATTGATAGTTTTTAAATAATTATTGAATCTATGGAATATGTTAGATGAAAAATGTTTTTATTTAACAAATGCTGAATAATTCATGTTTTCGTTGAGGTATTACTATAATTTTAGTAAATACCAAGATTTAGGATAATATATGACAAAATTATTTACATATTTATCTTGTGACCATTAAGAGTAACTTAATGATATATTGAGTATTAATATAATGTTTATGAAATTTTGTGACCTTATTTGTAACTTTTGAATTTGAGAAGGGAAATATGGTTAGCCATTTTTGTAATGAATTATGCATATCACTGGATTAGGTTTTATATATTAATGTACTACTTATCTATATGGATATTTTTATATATTGGATAATATGTGTTAGCAGTTTTTTAACTAGAGATAGTAATAATTACCTATAATTATTGTTTCGAATTTTATTTAGTGATTCATATATGTATAAATTCATCTTCTAGAGTAATAGATGACATCAAAACCGATCAAGACACAAATAAAATATGTAATTATGCCTATGAAATAATAATATATCTAGTAAGTATATTTCCCTATGTTTTTAGTCTCAATAGAAAATTAATTTCCAACTATTAGAAAAATAATATTAAAAAAAAATTCATTCTATAAATATTTTTTATTATATCAATAACTATTTGACGCTTATTTTAAGGGGATTTAGGCATAAACCATCTTTAGATCACCCACTCTCTTGTGATCAATTATTTTTATCACTCTCAAAACTTATTTATGCTTTTCTTCCATGACCCTATCCTCCCCTCCAACCTATGTTCTCTTATTTTTAAACCTAGTATGTGTTATTCCATATGATGTTTCCAGATCACATTATCTTTTTCAATAAGAATTATCATTAACCCTTTTTTTAATGTGTTTTTATGAATAAATTTAATAATGTTTAACCATTAATGAAAAATATAAATTTTGAGGGTGAAATTCATTTTAAGGGGGTGGAATATAACAACATGATATCTTGGTAAATATTTTTTCAAATAAATTTAATGTTTTTAATATTTTGTGTTACATGAATCATGGTGTTTTACTTGTGTTATACAAAACACCGACTTTAGGATGCCTTACAAGGTACTCTACGTTTAAATGTAACATGACTTAATTTTAATATATCATAATGGTAGTTATCATATAGTTTTTGGAAGGGTGGGTATAAATAGGATTAACTAAATTATTAAAATATATTCTTTAAACATTTATATAAATAATAATTCTCTAATAATCAACTAATTATAGAGTAAAATAAAAACATTTTCAAAATAAAGGTTATTTTTTATGCGCATAAACCTGTCTTACCACAAATATTTTAATGAAATCACATTTGGTTAAAGAAAATTATTTTAATGTTAAAATAATATGTCCAAATAAATTGATTATCATTATTATTATCTATTTTCTAGACTATAGATAACATTAAAATCAATTTTATTCTCAAAAAATGCACTATTTTTAAAACTGTTCTGTTGTCTTTTTTCACACTTATTTTTAAAATAAAAATTAAACATTTTGTAAAATTTATTTTAAAATTTAAATTTTATTTTCTAAATAATCACGTAAAAATTGTCATTTTTTTGAAATTTTTATATTTAGCTGAAAAGAGTGTTTTTTATGAATAGTGAATAATACTGAATTTTAAATGAAAAGTGCCTTTTCATTTAAATTATTTATAATGTTAAGTTATATAAAAAATATGTTTTAAATAAAAATTAGTACAATTATATATTTATTAATAAAACATATGTCATTGAAATCTTTTTCATATTAAATTTTGGTATAAAATCTTTTTAATCTTTTGAATATTTTTTCTTTGACAATTCAGTTTTCTCACCAGGTCTACAAGGATAATTCTAATTTAAAAAATGTAACATATTTAAATGGAATTTGAAAAACATTATCAATTATATGGAATTATAATTATTTATATCATCTAATAATTTGAACTTATGTTTTGGCTAAAATTAATAGTGAAAATAATAAATATTCACTCTCATGGTTAATGTAAAAATTGGTTTATTATGGGATTTAACTAAACATATAGGTGTTAAATGACCTAAAAAATTTTCTACAAAAATTATATCCATATTTTTCATTATAATGTATAATTCTCTATAATAATCCATTTTGGATCATTTTTTCATTAGAAAAATGTGGCATCACCTTTTAAAATAAAAAAATAGAACTGTACAACTCACCTCACATATGAAATGTCACCCCTCTCAAATATTATTCAAACATTAAATACCTTTGATATCTTCATTGAATACCCATATATATTCCAAAATTCCCTCATATAATACTACAAAAATATTTTTTTATTAAATCCAACCTAGGATGTTTTTTGTTGCAAACATGATGATGATTACTGAAGAAGAGGAGTGGTTCTTCAATAAGAATTTTTATGTTATATCATTATCAAACTCCTCAAAATATTATTAAAACATTATGATATAATACCATATGTATTGTAAATGTAATAATATTTTTATATTTAATATTATTACCTACAATAATCTATAATTCCATCAAATGAGTTACAAAATCCTCATTCATGTGTACAACGAACTACCACCTTAGGAATCGATGTAATTATTTTTTCCATTTCAACCACTCACGGTTTTTATGATTATGGATATAACATACATATATGATATTTATAAAATAATTATATATTTGGAGTCGTTATATCATATAACGTTTTACATTCTATTTTATAGGGTATTTGATAACATCGCTCATGTGTATGGTGGACTTCTACCGGACAAAGCGATGTGATTTTTCTTTTCACTAACACTTCACATTGAAGATAATAAGGATAAATATAATTAATATATATGTTATAAATGACATAATTGTTATATTCATAAAATATTTATCATTATTAAAAGATAAAATACCATTTTATTTCTTACCTTTTCACATTCTAAGATGTTATAATGTAGTTTGTGTATGTGTTGAATACAACCTTCATGAAGTTATACGACTATATATTCATCACCACAACACATTAATGATATGTATAATTATATTTAAAAAATTAATATGGTATTTATTATTTTATTATAATTAGGTAAATATTATTTATTTCTTTCCCTATTTCCATAATCGTCGTAGAAAAATTAAATGTTACTCATGCGTATATATCGTCTACCGTCTCCATGTTCATAACATACATATTTTCTCAAAACTGTATTTCAAAATTAGTATTAAATGTATAATAGATGCATAAATAATATTACTATTTCTTTATTATTATTTTGGAAAATATGGAACCATGATCAGAGTTAGAGGACCAAAAATAAAAAATCATTACATATATGAAAAAGAAATTGATAACTACCTGAAAAGTTGTTTTAATATAGAATTGTTAATAAAAAGGGAAAAATTGAATAATTAAATCATATATGGTATGATTTATATTATTATGGTTCTGTTATATATTTTTAATAAACTTATATTTTTAATAAAATAGGTTCAAATGAGTATAATGTAATTTAGAAGATATGGTAATGGATTTTCATGTCACTTTTTACCTATATGAGACACAATCCATATTCACCACATATTTATTTATATGATTTATATAACAACCATGAATCTATTTTAAAATTATTATCCTTTTAATCATGGTTATTTAAATATCCATTTTGTGATCTATCCTTCATAAGTTTTATGTATCAAATTTTAAGCGGTAAGGCATTTTTGTATCAGTTTTCCTTCTCCAAGATATGTGGATTTTTTATGGACCAATATTCTTGGGGGGGGTATATATAACCCATTTTACATGTAATATTAGGAATTTATTTATCCCCATTATATTGTATTTTTATTTTAATTATATTAATTCATGGGGCATACATTTAAAAGTTACCCAACTGGTAAATAGTTTATGTTATAATCTAATCATTTATCGGTATTGTTTATAAATATATTTACATTATTAAAATATTATGATCCACATATCAGGAAAATAATGAACTTACTTCACTTCTGGTTATTTTGTGATAATAATTGTTTCCCAGAATATTCCTCTATTTATATCCTACAAAATTTCAAAAGAATGTAATTACTAAAAATTATTTTTTCTGTCAAAAAACCTATATATTACAAAAATGTGTTATTGAAAAATGTTTTCAAAAATGTTTTCATTTTTTGTAAAATTATTCATCAATTAATTGTTTACCCAATTTTTTATTTATATAAAATAATTATATTAATATTATTTTCTTTTCCCAAAAAATCAATTTTTTTATAGAAAATGTGAAAAGAATATTTATTTATAACATGGACATCATGAAAGGTATTTCTCACTATAATTAACACGAAAATATTTAAAGACTCCCATAATTTTTAAATAAAAATTCAAAAGAAAATTTTTCCCTTAATATTTGGGATTTTTTTTTATTTAAAATAAATAATTTATAGAAAAAATGGGTTTTGAAAATGATTTAAAATGGGTTTCTCCACATGGAACGAGTATTTTCCTCAATAAATGTTTTAAATGACTTTTAAAACTTCTTTATAATATTTCATGGTTATTTGAAATGAATCATATTTCTTAAAATGTTTTATGAATTTTTTTCCTGAAAATTTTATTTTAATATAGAAGTTATCTTCCACAAGAAATGTTCCTTGTAATAGTTGAAAATAATTATCCATTTATGATTACATCCTTTGATGTTAATTATGATTTACTAGTTATATGATTTAAGTGTCAAATTATTATTCATTCTCTGAATGTTTTATTTTTATGATAAAAATATTATTATGAAACCTTTTTCTCATTCCCTAGTTACACAAAAATAAAATTATTCTGAAAATCGCTTCTTTTCCAAGATATAATTTTATGATGAAATGATGAAATAGTTATAAATCATATCCATATTCTAAAGGTTATGATATAATGAAATGTTTAGGAAACCTATTTCATTTCATGGTTATTATATGACGAATATTTTATGATCTTATAGCACAGATAAATATGATTCTCATTATTTTATTAGTGGGACCTATATAATTCTCTAATTCATTTAGTAAATATTTATACCTCATGGGATATACAATACTGGATTGCGGAGTGTACCTGATTTGGTAAGGGACATTGTCAGCTATGACGTTCTTATGAGGGAACATTGACAACTATGACGGTTATGAGAGTGAACGTATTCCACTATAATAGCCTTATAAATAATCCTTAACTATATGTAGATGATTTCCTGGTTCATATAAATATTCCAAAATATATAGTCTTATAAAAATTTTAAGCTCTCGTGGAACTTGTTCATTGATTCCTTTATAATTCATGTCTTATGATTTATTAATATTTTTTCCATGACTAAAGATTATGATCTCTGATATGTAGGGTGTGTTTTTCAAATTTCATCCTCATAATATCATACCATTATTAGCATTTTATGCTTACGTATCTCCCTTTTTTACAGATACTGAGAATTTGAGCCAACCCCTCATTATGTTTCCTTTAATTGGATTATGAAGAAACGTTTTTATGTAGCATTAATATAGGGGAATATATTTTAGGGAGACAAAAAAATATATTTATGGAATTAAGATGATTGTGTTTTATAATCTAGAGGCACTAAACTATTGTGACCCTTAGGTATATTTTTTAGTAATGCGAAGAATTTTAATCTAAAAATTATAATATAAATGTATAAGAAGCTTATATTTATATATATTCACCATCTCTATTTTTAGTAAAATTATTTGGTTGTGAAATTGATTTATTCTATTTTCCAATTAATCATTTTTTTGATTATTTTTCAAGAGGAATTCTCAACTCAACAACTACGAAATACTAATTAAGCTTGTATTTGTGATATCTTCTCAGTTTTTTAACATCAAACACTTCTTTTCAATATTATTAAATTATTATTTCTAGTAGTTTGTTGTCAAATATAAAAATTATGAACTCTTACCCACCTCCTTCAATATGTGATTATGTTTGGGGATGTTCCATTGCTCACTGTAATGACAAACAATAAATCTACATTCTACCATACCAAATAACTACCATGTATGAGTTTTAATAATTATACATAGGGTAATAAGACTTATGATAATTTCCCTTAGAAATGAAATAAACTTATAATTCATTGAGTCACCCTCATAAACACTCATGTATATAATTTTCTAATATTTATACGGACCTTAAAATCTACCAAAACATGGCATCATATTTATTTACAAAACCAAACGATTATAATAATTATCATTAAAATCATCGCAAGTCACGTCGTTATTGATATTCGATCCTAATATTTTAAAATATAAAAATTAACCATAAAAAACTTTATTTGGTATGTAAAATATTTTCATTATGATGTAAAAGTAAAAAATTAAAATTGACTCTTTTGTTATAAAATTAAGCTATCAGTTTAGAAAAGAAAATAGCACACACACAAAAATATTCCAATATTGGTTTGGTCACTCCCTATGGTTAAATATTTCACTATATGAATATAAAAACATTATGGTATGAAATACCTCTTTGAAAAAAATCATTGAAATTTAGGATCATTTTATTAGAAAACCAATTAATTCATGATTTGTTTTCATGGTGCTCTTTTTTCTTGTAGAAACTTGTCATCGTTGGTTCTGCCAAGTCAGTTGACCTCATCATATCAATAAGAAAACATACTTTATATTCAATCCATAAATTGTTTCACTTTATATGACCCAATATGTGTAAGATCTATATTGTGTTTCATAACAAAAATGGTATCCCCCATTTCTGATTGGTGAAAATTGTATATTAGTCGGTTGTACTATCTTTAGACTAATGTAAAAACTGGGACACACGCATATTCTCTCATATACATGTCTTCCAACATCATTAGTCATCATTGTAACATCATATCCAATTTCTATCTAGTACCTACCTTCCACCACATAGACCTAGTACCACTCAAACAATGAATGTCAAACTGTCCAATTTAAATTGTTGAAAAAAATTAATGCGGACTAATATTTCAACACAATTCCTTTAATTTTATAAACCCTAGTATATCCACATGGATGGGGGTTCATTATATATCTTATAATAATATAGTATTTTATATTGATTTTGATGTTGATGTGGATATTTCTTTTTTTATTTCATTGATGTTAATATTATTAAAAAAAATTAATAAAAGTATGTTACTATGTTTATCCACTCAATTCACATTACTTCCTTTCTATTAAATCAACAAATGAATATAATTTTTTATTATGTATATTTTATAATAAATAAAAAATCAAAACATAGTGAGAGACACCACTCTATGGTTTATATGGTGTCATCATTATTCATACCACATCATAGAGTTCATGTTTGAATGACATATGATATCATTTGATCAAATATTATATATTTATTATTGTATTGTTTTAAATCGAGATAAATGATATGATGATATATGGAAGGATTATTGAATATAAAAGGTATTTTATATATAAATAATTTAATAAGGGATTGTTTTATTGATTTATAATAGTGATTCATAAAGTTGGATATTTATTAATGTATAAAATAAAATGACTCAAAGAGGATATAAATTCAATGAATGTGTTCTATAAATAGAGTTAATGTATATCATTAGAGAAATTTTCTGTTATTTCTCCGTTAGCTAAATCTAAATCTAATTTTATTCTATTAATTTTTCTATTATTGAACAGATCTATTACATTTTTAAGGAAAAAGGGGTCATAATAGAGTCTTTGATAATTATAAAGGTTTACAAAAACCCTGTGGGTCAAGAACCCATTGATTCCTACTAATATATGTTAATTGAAATCAATGTTATGTAATATTTGGCATGCCTAGGGAGGTATAGTTTTGTTATTATTTTTCATTTCATATTACAATTTCTCTCATATTAGATCTTTTTTATGGGTTTTTTAATTTTATCAAATACTTATGGGCATAGAGATGTCCCAATATCCCCTTTAGTTTAATCTAAGACTATACATGTAATTAATTGATAAGTTGAAAACTCATAAAAATTAAATATATTTGGAATTTTATGACAACTAAAATAACAGATATAATCTCACATCATGGTTTTCAAGAATTTTCAACAAATTTAATTGGTTTAGAAACAAAATCTCACTATTCAAAGAAACATACTGGAAAAATCAATAATATTATTACCAATATGTATTTATTTTATTATTATAATATATAGCTCATTTTTTCTTTTTTATAAATAATTATTTTCTAAAACACTAACTTGGTTTATGAAAATAATATTTCAATAAGTAAAACCCCCAATGTGAAAAATGTTACCTAGGCATGGGTTATGGTATGTTTATAAAAGTGAAAAATTGGTTGTGCTTGTAAGTTACATCATGGATCGTAGTGGTACCTATGATTATTAATATGTATATAATGGTTTTGATATTAAAACCACATCTCTTTTTTTATTATAGTTTAAAAAGATATAAAATACAATCTTTTCTCAAAAGCCTACACTTGGTTTGGTTTGAATGGCCCATGTAGAGTAATCATTAACTTAGACTATATCAAATTTGTTTTTATAGAATTTTTAATTGTTTAATGTTCGTATATCTCATAGTAATTTTTTAAATCTTTCTTTTAAATGTATAATCACAATTCATGTACATAAAATATTTATATTATGAATGTTTTAGGAGAGAGTAATTTTTTTAAAATATTATTAATTATGTTCATTCCCTGAATATAAGAGTCAAATTTTATATATAATATGAATGATTTAGTTTTATTTTAACCAAGAAAATGATTGATTATTTTAGTTTTTAATTTATTAATAAGGGATTGTTTTTATTTATTCTTGTTAGGTTTCTAAAATATATTACAATTTGGGTCTCCCATATGTTTCGGTCTATGGATAGTGAGACTTTATGTCGGTTTTATTAGAAACATATGGTATTAGTCACTCTCTATGAAAAATATTCATTAACTACCTATATCTCATAGTTTTCTCCTATAGGGGTTGTTTTTCTATTATTTAAATAATTTAGGGTTTCATATAGATTATTCATGTTCTTTATTAACACGTTTTTAAATATAATAAAATTTTACTGTTGGGTAAGTAATAGAAATCATGAGTCTTATAAGTTGTTATACATATTTATGTTTGGAACATATTACATTTATTTATGAAATATGATTCAAAAATGAAATTACTAGAAAAATGAATACATATAGGGATTTAATGAGATGTAATGATTTGATGATGTGGAATATATTTGTATGATATGTATAATATTTATATTAACATGATGAAACAACTAAAATACATTAAATAAAAATCATGACATTCGTTCTGAAGTGAACACTTGTTAAAACCTCAATCTTCAAAATGGGAAAGTTGTTCTAGATCTAGGTGTCCATTTATTTTCCTATATATGGAATTCTTATTATTTTTTCCTCTAAAATTATTAGTTTCAAAAAATATAATATAATATTTCGTTTGGACATTATTGGGTGTCCCAAAAAGTTTTAGGTGCCTAAAAAATATTGTTTATATAATTTCTATAATGAATTGGGATAAGTGTTTTCCACAAAAATATCCAATAGTATTATATTATATTGTTAGTATATTGATCTAACTAAATAGATAAATACTGGGATAAATTATAAATAGGTTAATCATTTTTTTCAATATGGTTATTAGCCCTCTAATGGGATATGATGTATTAGACCATCATTTTTAGTTGGAGCATATTCAACAAATTCCAATAATGAATTGACAAAAAACATGATACTTAACCAAATATATGCCTCATTGTAAATAATTAAATGCATCATGAATATCATTTGGATATAAATATAGTTTTTTCATAGTAGTTTAATAAAATTGTATCTATAGTTGAGATGGATTCTTAAGGATAGGAATAATGGGTATATATATTAGATTGTAATAGAACTCAATTTATCAAATTCTGACTAAAAGTTATTGGATATTGGATGTGGTTAAGAAAATTATGATAATAAAAAACATATAAATTTGTTTGTATCATTTAAATGATAAATAAATACATATATAATGGGAATAAGAAAAACTTTTATACCGAAATCTAGAACATATTATCACAGTCTACCAAGTTAATTAGTTCTGAAATAAGAAAACTGTTTTTATGTTCTATCCATAAAAAAATTAATTTTTCAATATTATGTATATTATAGTACTTCTATATATTATTATTATTAATATTTTTAATATGTATTTGAAAGAGTTGTTTTTTATAATTAGGAATAATGTGAAGGGTTTATTGATTATAAATATAGAAAATCTAGTTTATAATATTTAATATTATAATGAAAATGTTGTTTCAAAAATCTCTTATCTTTTTCATTATCTCTTTTAGAATATACATGAGAAATATAAATAAAGACACTATAAAAGAAAATATTCCATTTCATAGCATGAAAAATCAATAATCGGCATGGTAGTAGTCTAGACAAGATTCCATATTAAAACTTTTCTCTAATATATATATTAAAAGTAAGGTCAATACACCATTCGGTATATTAATGTGTTATTCATTAAAATACTATTTGTGGATGGTAACATTATCTAGTATATCTTTCACAATCTATGGGTAGAAAATATTTTGATTGGAATTTCGTCTAATAAACTATTTTATCATTGAGGGTATGATTTCATAGGTTCCCCAACACCAATCAATGTAGACAAGGTTGAGTGTTATGGTTTCATGGTGATTATTCCATAATATGACATGATTTATTCTATTTTATGTGTTACATCTTGATTTATATTTCTCAAGAATATACTAATATATTGTTGAATATCTGAGTTTCCTTGTTGCTGGTTTCTAGATGAGATTTATTGTCATGCCATTACATTCAAATTAATGGCTGTGAAATTTTTTTTCTGATATAAATTTTATATCGTAGGATTTAGAGAAGGTCATTCAGGATTGGCTTGATGATGATTAAATTGCCGACTTAGGATGGAATTTTAATTATGTAGCTAGGTCTCCTAGATAATTTTTTATTCATTAAATTTTATTTTACATATGATTGTCTCAATGTGTGATACCAATGAATGTATATGATGTATGACGTATATTGTTCATATTTTATATCATGGTTGTATGTTTATCATGTCTATGGTTATCCCATACTTGTAATTCCATTTGCGTACTCTTATTTAATATTTTAGTATATTTTTTATTATTTATTATCTATGATTTCTTTAATATTAATTGTATAGTATCTCTAATATTGATCTAAATATTTCTCCTCTAGTTGATCCCATCTGGATTATGTAGATGCATTCATTAGATTAGATAATGTCAAATTACCCAATCACTATTTTGGTGTTCTAGGTCACAATGTTATAAGATGTACTAGAGAACACACTATTTTTTCTTATGATTTTCTGAAATAGTAGATGAAGATAGAATTGGGTGAAACATAGGCTGTAAACTAAATTAGTTTTATATAAATAGTTTTCCAATTATAGGTCAAAATTACCAATTTTGTCAGAATTTAGTTTTCTTTTTTACTATTATAGGTTGGTTATTATTAATTTTTTTGGTTATGATTATTTATTTATTATCTTACTTATTTTCCAATATAGAAATAAGTGATCATAAATGCACCATACTCAACATTTGGAATTAATAGAAATGATCATGGAAACATATGAGTATGAATTTTTATTATAAACAAAACTTATAATGTAAAAAATTGAAAATAATTCTTTTAAATGGTTTTGAAAAATTAAATTATCAATAATAAGTTAGTCAGTTTTTTCTTGAATTACCAATTGTGGTTCGTTGATTAACTAGAAATAGTTGTGGAATTTTTTTACTTTTTCTTATATTTTATATTGTAATATTGTATTATATTTTTAGATTATATATGATATCACATATTGGGTTTTTATGAGAATTATATTCCAATTTATAGATTTGTACCGGTGATATAGACTTGAGATATGGTTATTATAGTCTCAGTGTCAAGGGTACATTTTATTTTTGAAATTTTATACATGATATGTTGGTAATAAAAATCATGGGATACCTTTATATATTAAAATCTCTTTAGAGGGTTGTGTGAAAATTCCATATTTCTATATAGTGGTGATGTGTGACTACCGATGGTGTGGGTCTCTATATTAGCTGGTTGATAATAGTTGATATATCATTGATCTGATTTTTTGAGTGTTTGGAAAATGAATTGGTTTTTTCCCACATTCAAAAAGGTAATTTAGTTAGTATTGTATAGTGTGAAATATTCATATGATGTTATGTTATAGGATTAATAGAGGTTTTGGTATATTCTACATAGTTTATAATTACACATGGGCAAGTTTTTTTCATGGGATCAGATTCCATGTGGGTTTTCTATGTAAAGTGGGAGTGAAATGATATTTAGTTATTACTAGGGGATTTTTTTTACAATTTCTAGTAATTTAATACTTTTATTGATATAATATGACTCATTATTAATTTAGTATAGATTTATGGGTTGCACATAAGAGTATACCTATAATTGGTTAGATATTAATCAAGATCAATGATGATCCCTAACCATTAGTATGGCTCATTAATTTGACCCTAAACATAGGAGAGGAAGAGTGGTTATTATATTACCTTTAAGGTGAACACAGAGAGAATAGTGATAGATTATTATCACTTAATTCAAGACCTCAATGATATGACTGTTGTGTTGGTTGTTATAGATTGAATGGTTGATTCATTTATAATTGAATGGGTTATTGGCACCCAAAAAAACATAATTGAATTAGAGTGAGACTTTAACATTTTAGTTTCCTCAAATACATGGTGTAATGTCATGGGAGTCCAAAGGGATTTTTTATTTATCATATTTCTGATTGTGAATAAGATTGATAAATATGAAGTTATAAATATTGCAAAATTCTCCCAGATTTTGAGAAATGGGACATCAAGGAAATTAATGGACATAACAAATGTATTTGTGGATACCATAGCTATAAAGATCATGTATATCATGATATAGTGATTAGACTCACTAATTATGAGATAAGATCATTAAGAAACATGGTTTGGGATAGTTATTTGTTGATGATTTCAAACAATGGTAGTCAGGTTACCACACAATGTAACTAACATTGTGACGTCATGAATATGAGGTGGAATCTAGAACCCTTGGGAATATGTTAAGGTGAATTTAAATGATTTTAGTAAGAGGGCTTGTTTAATAGTTCTTTTCACATGTAATTAATATTCAAAGAAGTGAAAAAATGCTTCTCAAGGATGAAAATTGGTATAGTGGGGAGTTTTAAGGTCTCACAAAGTTATGGGTTAGTGGATCCTAAGGATTTTGAGATTTAGTGAATGAGGTTAATTTTAATATTTTGGATTTATATTGGATTTTCAATACATTCTATATATGTAGTGGTAAATGTAATAGATTATAGAGGTTTTATAGAAATTTTAAATCCTAGGAATATAAATAAACCTTTTGTATCTTGAATATATATTAAAAAAATATTATATTGTAGTTGGTCGAATGACACTAAGTACTCGGTGTTTGAATGTGAAATAACCCAAAAGAGTACATTTGGTAGATAGTGGACTCCCAGCATGTGGACGATGTCTAACCAAAAATAGTATTGTAACCATTGGGTTCCTGATGTGGTCTAGACTCCACATTAAAAGGGATGGGCCAACCATATTTTCATATCCTCCCACTTTAATTTTATATTGGGATCGTTTATTGGGAAAAATATTTTTTCGGTTCCTCCCCCTTTCCTCTCCATTAAATTCCCCTTTAATGGGGAGGGAACTCATAGTGTTTTTGTAGGGATTATAGGTACATTGTTAGTATTTCACCATAGTACGGTGGAATAATATTGTAATAAAAGGAATTTTGTTGATGGGGATATGAGGATTTATAAGCCTAAGAAACTCATATCATTCATTCATGTTTATGGAATGTTGTTTTGAGAATTTTGAACGGAGGGAATTATATATACCATTTTCATGCCATTGGTTATAGTTTTTTATTTATCACACTAAATGGAGTGTATAGAATGGATGTGTATTGTAATGGTCTTGGATGAGATTGGATGATGAAGGGAAGTGTGTTAACTTCATATTTAGTTAGGTGGTCCTTTGACATTCATATATCATGTGTTGTGTGTGGTGGTATATTCATACATGGGGGGTTTAGGGTAGCAAACATGAATTGTGACTAAGAGGTTATCATTGAGTGAGAGAGATTATATATAAATTCATATACATAGAATATAATTTTTATAAGGAGTTGGAACCATCATGATCACTTTGTGACTATTATTCCAAGAGGAATGAGATTTAGTTACATGTGACAAACCATAAGGGTATTTCTGGATTAGAAAAATCTATGAGTACCCTTTTATAGATTCTTTTGAAATAGTGCCAGCCAATTTAGTTTCATATTATAATTTAAAGGATTAATGATGTTATTAATCAGTTTGAATGTTATTAAGAATCATCCTTTTGTGAGTATCGGGTGTTTTTTCATTATATCATGGGAGATATAGCCTACATGTTTGGTGTTTCTTTGGAGAAAGTCCTATAGCGTTGGGTAATGAGGTGATAGTTTATTATGGCCAAATATTATTGGAATTAATTTTAGAGACTTTGTGAATACACTACATCAAATAAGTTTGATAGGTTATCTTCCGGATGAGTTCATCAGCCATCCTTATGGATGGTTTTATTTTGAAACTGTCAATTTGACATTTTCACAATTATTTAAGTGTTGGATATCAAAAGTGAAAAATATGCATGTCACTTCAAACCAAGTCGGTTGAATCATATGGGTTTTTAATCCTCAAATAGGTGATGAATGTGTGTTAACAAAGATAAACAAAGATTTAGTGTAGGTAATATTAGAAATATAAACTATACCATAAACCATTATCTTCTTAGGGATACATCAAGTATTACAATATTGATTTATCATTCTGATTTGTCGTATTAAAACATAAGGATGTGATGTGTATATAGATTATTTTTATTATGGAATTTAGAAAAAATATTACATAAATAAGGACTGGTTATAGGATTTCAACCAGTGGAGTCCAAAGGATGGTCTCTTTATTATGTATAACATACTAAAATTTAATGGGACTCTTTATTTATTCATTGTGGCTTGTAAATTTCAGTAAATGGGCCTCATTTTTTGTAGTATAGATTTCATAATTAATGATAAAAATATCATAGGTATCTTAAATTAATTTAACCTTTTGGAGGAGGTTCTACCACACATTTTTTGAAGAATCTATACAATTGAATCATCTAAATATTAAAATGTATTGTGCAAACCTTTTATGTTATGAATCCATTGGTTCCTAAAAAAGGATCTCAATCAATATCCTTATTGTAGAAAAATCATCATGGAATATAAGGATCACTCATTTTATATTATTCACTCTATATTTTTTATTCATATTTTTTTCTTATTTATAGATTTTATATTTTCCTCATATGACTTATTCACATAGTGATGACCTGAAAATCCCTTTAGTGGTATTAGAACAACTACATGTGAAGAATATTTGAGAAGAAGTTTGGGGAAAGTAAAAATAAATCAGAGTTTTCTTTAAAACAAAATTAAGATTATAAATCCACATTATTTTTTAAAAAACATCTATAAAATAGTTTTTAACAAACAATTTCATTTTTTAATGAATCTTTTAGAAATAAATGAACTTTCATTAAAAAATGTTTCATTTTACATATCATAAAATACATCATCATTATTTTTCATTACTATTCATCCCACATTATGTGTGTTTTATTTTTTGTAAATATATTTAAATTATCATGTAGAATAAATAATGATT
This sequence comes from Viscum album, assembly GCA_963277665.1. Taxonomy (NCBI): domain Eukaryota; kingdom Viridiplantae; phylum Streptophyta; class Magnoliopsida; order Santalales; family Viscaceae; genus Viscum; species Viscum album. Next base: position 1,134,142,856 of record OY728155.1, on the reverse strand, counting down.
ATTGTTAATATTGAAATGGAATGTGAGTGATGTAGAATTTGTTATTATGAGTTATATAATGATTTTGAATAGCTTGAATATTTTAACCAAAAAATAAAATGTAAATTTTAATAACAATATGAATATTTTTTTGAATATAATCCATCCTTGTTTATTAAAAAATTAAAATTACATATGTTAAGTTAAAAGAGGATATTAAAACCGGTTATAGAGTTAGAAGGATGGATGTTGGTTATTGTGTTTTGAATAGCTATTTTTTATTAAAAGAAAATATATGAGAGTTAAAAAATGTGACTTACTCAAGGATATCTAAATAATTTTGATTCTAGGATATCCCATAGAATCAACCTAGAAGATATTAAAGGTGACCTAACCTAAAAGGAGTGGAAAGATAATGGGATACCCCCAATGTGGATGGATAAAGAAGTTCTAGGAAGACACATGTGAGGTATGTCCTAGTGACCCACCTGCCGAAGGAGGACTGATGGATTTGTTTAAGTAATATGGGGAGAATTTTAGATAATTAATAAGTGAAATTTACCATTGATATTTCAATTTAATACATGTAAAATAAGTTCATTTTTCATCAAAAACAATCCACATGATATCATGGTAAATTTTATTTCTTATACATTATCCTCCATGAGAATTCATTTCGATCTAATAAATCTCCACACTATGTTACTCCATTGGAGAAGGTAAAACATGAGTGGTGATACCATGATGCAAGTGAAATTCAGTTAAAATATTATAATGTTCATGTATAAAAACAAAAATTATTAATTGAAGGTTGAGGTATGTGGAAGCCTAATGGTTGAAGTATTATGGATGTGGAATTCTAGTACAGATATGAAGGAATTGAGAACATTATAATCTTGAATTCCCGTTTTTAATTGGTAAATTCACTTCTATTTAATGATCAATTTTAAACCCCATAAGTTTGAGATGGTTTTTAATTAGTAAGGATAAATATCTAGATTATATTTTCAGCACACTAAAATGAAAATTTATATATTGAAGTTAAGATCATCAGATGTTCATATAAATTTTTCTCACTATAAATATACTTGATCTTCAGGAAAATACCAAAGGAAAAATATCATGGATGGTATGGATATGATTAAAATGATAATATGGAAACAATGAAATAGTATTTGAGTGTCTTAAATATTAAAAAAAATTAATTATTGGTTTTATAATTCTAGATGGGTAACCTGTAATTTATAAATATAAACAATTACTAAGGATGTGTAGTTGTTATCAATAAATGAGTAAATATGGAGTTTGGATGAGTGTTTGTAATGTTTTTATGAGTGAGTACGGAGTTCATATGAGTTACTTGATACTTCAGATAAGAAATGTTTTTTAAGGAACCTGGAAAATCTAAATTATGTTTATTTGGATAGATTGTATAATTCATTCAATTACATATATATAAGTGTTTTGGTTTGAATATATGAATCATTCAAGACTAATATGTTGATTTTGATAAACCAGTTTATGCCATGTAATATCATGGTCTATATTTCAACATCACTATCTATTAACTCATGATTCTATAGTTTTATGGAAGGATGACTCATGGGAAGTATTATTACACAAATTATGTAGCATGTTCGACACTTTTTATTATTTTTCATCTATATTTGAAGATAGTTTAAATATTTACAGTTTTTGTGAATATATTTATGTAATGATACCATATGAGTCTTTGAGGGTTCCAAATTCAAAAAAAATTATAATTAATATAAGATAATATAAATAGAATAATGAAAGGAATTGATACTCTTATTGTTGTTGTATATGTATATATATTTCTATAAGTTGACAAAATATGAGAATAGGGAAAAATTATTTCAAATTAAAAATAATGAAAAATATTTCAATGATAATAGGATATATAGATCTATTATTATTATGAGATGTATCACATATGTAAGAATCATCTCATTAAATTTTCACTGAGTAATGAAAAAGAAAAATAATAGAGAGAATGTTTGGTAGTATTATTTTCATGGAATGAAGAAATTGGCATGATGTGGTGAATGAAAATAAGGAGGAGGAAGAGTATTTATAGATACCTACCTAGTTGCAGCTATAAAGAAGAAGAAGAAGAAGTTCTAGCACTTAGTTTACTACCATAGTGAATTAGATTGTTTGTATACTCTATTGTACATAAAAAACAAATATATTTTCTTATATGATAGTATACATGTAAAATAATAAGTTGAAATCTCAATTATCATATAGCTGGAAGTGAAATATATATTTGTGAAAGTAATTCTTTTTCAAACAATATTTATTTGAACTTGTTAGTTGGAAGAGAAAATACTCAATATGATGTTGATTAACTATGTAAATACTGATGTTCATCACAAGTTCATGATATACCCTTATTACTGTAGTTGACATGTTAATTACTATTAAGTTATGTGAATGTGGATTTTTTTCCATCCTTATATGGAATAGATACTCTCATCGAGTAATTATCCATGTAAATATTTTTTTTAACTTTGTTTGTATGTTTTTATGTCTTGTATATAAATACAGATATTATAAGAGATTATAATATATCCATTCACCTTAACAAAATAATAGGTAAAAGGAATGGGCTAGAATTATTTAAATAGGATAATAACTCACTAACACTGATTCCACCCCTCTTAGAATTCAATATATCCCAAATTCTTCATAACAATAAGTATTAGATCCAATACCACCTTTTATTAAATTATATGTTTTACAGTTTTCTCGATTAAAATAAATGAGTCTTTTCTAAATTTGATAATGAGGTTTAGTTTCGAAGGAGATGCATCTCTTTCTATTCATGATTCTATCTCTAAGACTTTGATGAATATGAATAATAAGGATAAGAATATTTTGATGAAGATTTCCCTCTAATTTCATGAATAATTAGTTTTAGTTTCTATATTCCATAAAAAGGAAGATATGGATGATAAGGGGATGATTCAACTGTTTAGTGTACCACCACAGAGATAGAATTATTTATACATCTAAGGATTATAGAAATTTAGTTCATGATTAATTAATGTGATAATTATTATCATTAATATTCACAATAAGGTCCAAGTATCATTGGTTGTGATCATATATTGATAAACCTATCTTAATATCTATTAGTAGATTACAAGATTGTATACATCATATATCCCAAAGAAATTATCTCTTTTATCTGTTGGATATTTGAAATAAATCAATAAGATATCACTTATATTTAATTATAGGATGAAAACATAGAGGATGCTTTAGGATAAAAGGTTCTAAAATTTATAAAGATCTCCAAATATGTTGGAGACAAGTAAAAATAGTATAACGATCATGAGATAATATTCTCAAAATCTCAAAACTAGTGGTTCAATTAAATTAAATAGATATACAATATAAATAAATCATGTTGATATGTTTGATGAATCTTATGAATCTAAGAAAAAAAGTAATTGATGTAAAAATCTCCAATTACAGCATAAATCCAAGAGGATCAAGGTTCTTGACACATTTGTATAAGTGAAAACCAAAATTAATGAGCAAGAAGTTGAGACAATCATGATGTAATGTTACAAAAAAATAGATATAGGGGAGATTTAGAATTTTATTTTCGACATAAAGTGACATGAAATTAAAATATAAATAAAAAGTAAGAAAACCAAACAAGTTATGTATTGACAATAGAATAAGTGAATACATAATGTTTCAAAAAAAATTTAAAGGAGTGAAAATTTTATAAAAAACCTATATTTTGTGATAGAAATATAATTACATCATTTGATTATCAATCCCCAGTAGCAACAACTAATTTATAACCATTCAAATAAAAAAATTTATGAAAAATATGTTTATATAAGAAGAGAATATTTAAAGTAATTTTTTTAAAAAACTAATGAATAAAAATAAAGATAAGTATCCCAACATATCAACAATGGGATGAAGATGGTGTATGAGTTCAGTGTCCCAAAAGGATGACCATACAGTGTAAATGATTTCTCAATAAACAACCAATTGATAATTATGAAATATTTAGACAACAATAAATTTTCAGTATAAGAACAAGATTTGTGTTATGATTTTGGAGTATTAACAAATTATGGAATTTGAAATTTCATTTTTGGAATAATACATCAATTTTAATAGAATAATGGAAGATGATTTTATGTTGGATAAATCCTGAGAATAAGAGACATCTATATCTTAATATGAATATATTACATTAAATATATTTATCAAACTTTTGGATATATATGTTTCATGTAATGGTTGTGTTCGTAGGGTTGGTTTTTTCTTATGTCATCATTTTATAACTTCAAATGGGATGATGAGAACATAAAAGTTGAGGTAGATAATTCAAATGATATTGGGAGAGAATTAGAAAAATGTTGCAAATCATAATAACTCCAAGAGGTTACAAAAAAATGATGTGTCACCCTTGAAAAAAATTAAAGGATGGTGAGGATCAAATAATGACTGAGAAGAACAAGAAGGGTGATATATCCAAATGTAAATTATTATTTTATTTTGGTAAAATAGTAAACCCCATGAAAAAATTAAAACAAACCACAAGTATTGGTTTTAATATAGGAAAGAAATCATATAACAGAAAATATATATAAGAAATTCACAAAAGTGATGGATCATTAAAATAACTCTAAAGAATACATGTGAGGACTCCAAGAAGGCTATCAGTATACTAAATAATTATTTAATTATTTTTCTAAGAGATTTGTAGAAGTAGAGGATGATAGAGGAAGAATAAGAAAAATATTTTTCTTATGAAAAATAAAATATTCTACCTGAATAGCAGAAGATATAATATAGGTTGTAAAAAATGATAAAAAAGTGAAAGAAAAAAACTATAGGAGAAATAAAACAATTCTAGAAACACTACAATTGGTTTTACAACAATACTAATATTATTAGATGAATCCATGAACATAGTTAATACAAGATTGGAAATAAAGGCTACTGAAAATTAAAATACTCGATATAGAGTGATATATTTGGGAAGAGTTTCATAGATATAAGGAAAAATATATATCTAAATAATCATACATTCAAACCTGAGGAATGTAAAAAATGGTTTTTAAAATCCTCTCAACCATGTTGTTCACATTAAGAAATAAGTAGTTTTACCATATTCCCTATACTATCTGTTGTATTTATGTGCATTCAGTGTTGGGAATTAATGATGATGGGAGAAATAGTGAAGGGATGAATGTTTTCCAAACTGTATTTCTAATAAAATATTAAACCATCAAATATAGATATCTCAAGATGTATTATAAAGACAATTAAATAAATGATCATCTTTATTAAAGTTGATATAAATTTTATCATCTATTATTTATTGTGAAATTATCTCTTTTCGTACCTTTTTGACTTGTTAGATATTACAATCTATCCATATAAGAGAAATACCTTTACAAAGGATTTGAGAAGTGTTTCCATAGGAGTATACAAGTGGATTATATTTGAAGAAGATTCCAAAATTATCCATATCATACTAATCCTTATTTTCTTGATTGTTCTTATAAAGTATTTCATTGAAATGTTATGTTTTATAATCATCAAATCATGGGAAACAAAAGATGATCCTATTTTTAATGGGGGAATTAATATTAACTAATTAAAGGGAATAAAAATTTAAAAACGATCTACAGATGATTTCTAAAATTTAAACATATCTATTAAACATGAATATTTATTTAATTTGGTATTGAAGTGAGTAGAGGATATTAAGGTTGAAATATTTCTATAGATGATTTATCTAAATTTGTATAAATTGATTTCCCCATCCAGAAATTATTATATATAATTCAAAAATGTTATGAGTGTTTCCATTAAATCAGTATCATATTCTTTTCAGAAATGGGATTCTTTGATGTATAAATCCAAAAATATTTTTTTCTACACTGATAAATGATAATGTGGAAATGTAATGGAATTAATGATAAAACATTTCTTAAAAATTGAAAACATAAAATCCTTTAAAGAACATTCAATTTCATGTTGATGATTATGAGAAATTAATATAAATTTAATCACTGATGAGAAAGGGAGATATATGTAATGGATATATATAAAACATATCTTGATAGATTATTTGATTGTATTTCCACAAAAATGGGGGGATTGTTCATCCTACTATGTCTGTGTTTTATTTTTATTAATGAATGACATTGATCATGGAGAATCAATTAAGATTCATTTCAATATGGATTAAAAATTGCATTGAACTAAAATAATAAATTTTAATATATTTGATGATTTTGAATATATTTTAGATTTTTTTATATTATTTTTAATCGTAAATGTCACATATTGATGAATAAAATTTTAAATATGATCCATCCATGTTTATTTGAAGAATATAATTAATATAGTAATTTAAAAAGGGACAAAGATAAATTCTTAGATAGTTAGATGTCTGGAATTTGGTTCTTGTGTTAATAAGTAATTTTATTTGGGAAATTATTCTCTAGGAGAATGAAAAATAATATGACCATATCAAGGATATCCAAACACCTGTACTGCAATGGTCTTCCAAAAACATTTCCTAGAAAATATAAAAGGATATCCCACTATCCATATGTTGTAGTGTATGTAGATCCTCAACACGGGACTGTGTAGGAGTAAGAGGAATAGAAATGTGTGGTGCTACACATTGACCTGCCTGGCCCGATGGATCCCTAAAGTATTTTTTTAGAATTTAAAGAGAATTATGGATTATTAATATGTTTCATTTTCCAACTAATATATTGACGTTGGATTCAGAATATGTGTTTATTTTTCATTATTAAAAATTAACATTATATTGGGGTAAAATTGATGTTATGATCTTTTTCTTACACATGAATACATTACGAGATTATAAATAATCATGTTCTATTCCACCATTATATGTATGAAAAAAATTAATATAATTTTACATGTGGAATTAAGTGATGTGAATTCAATGTTATTTTATATAAATCAGAGTTATAAAGATAAGGTTAATGTGTTTGGAAGAATGAATGTATGAGGATATCGATGGAATAATTAATGTACATGTTTGTGGGAATATATAAATACATAAGGAGGAATTGACATATGTTTATAGGTGAATTATAATTTCATTAAAGATTAAATAGAAAAAATAATATATTAATGATATGGTTAGATGTTCATAAGGATAATCGTGGAAATAATCCATAGTATTAAAAAAGTTTCATCATTGTAAAATTAAAATGAAGATAGTGGAGTTATGTTCATTGGATATTCATGTATTGAGTTAAAATTTTATGTACACTAGAATTTAAGAAATCCACAAAGTAGACATACATGGGTGGTATAGATAATATCATAGGGAAAAAAATACACTAAAGGATAAAATGAAAATATAAGATGAGTGGTTGTGACTACAGAAGCATACAAATAAAATATAAATTGATGGCTTTAGAACATTGGAAGGTTAAATAATTGTAGAGAAAGGAAAAAATATGATGTTGATGGGTAACTGACTTAATTAGATGATTATTTTTTCACTTACAAAGAGTAAATGTTGAGTTCAGATATGTTTTTTAGAATATTGTATTAGTGAGATAATGATTGGATGAGTGAGTGATTATATTAGACGAGAAGACGCTTTATGAAATTCAAAATAAAGGATAAGTTTTTTATGAGTGATATATATGGATCATATGAATAATTTGAATCCATGTATACATGTTTTTAATCTATAATGTTTGAAACATCCAACACTGACGAAATGATTTTAATGTGTTACACAATTCCATATAAGCTATGAGTTCAAATTTAAATATCATGATTCATTTAATCATGATTATAGTTGAAGATAAAGGATTATTTTAGCGAATTATTTTACTAATAAGGAATAATTACTGATGAATTTTTAATTAATTTTCATACTTATATAGATTAAATAAAAGTGGATTTTATTGAAGTATAAGAAATAAAGTAAAACTATAGATATATTTCTATTTTTAATTGAAATGATAATTTTAGGAATATAAACAATAAAAGCGGAAGAAGGATCAAAATTGATTTTTCTTATATTATTTTTAAATATATATTTTTCTTGGTTGAAAAAATGAGAACATGGGGAACTAATACTCTATCTAAATTAATCAATGTTTTCTTAAAATTTATTTGGAGATTCATATCAATTGTAATAGTTGAAAAATTTTAGTTAATGAATAACTAGTTAAGTCCTATTATAGTAATGATTTAATAAGAAATGTTTGTTTGTGTTTTGAAATATGATTTAAAAAATGTAAATCACATAGTTTGTTGTTTTGAGGAAGAGGAAGCTGTTTGTGAACTATTTTGTAAATAAAAGAAGGATAATATCATGAATAATGTTGGTAATTATGATAAGTGGAAGAATAAATCCCAATTACCACAATGATGGTAAGGAACAATATGTGTTGGGAAATACAATTCTTTTTGTCACCGTACAGTTATTTCATGTATATAAATATTGGCATATTATTAATATTTTATTCATTATTAAAGAAAATATACTACTTATAGTTTTAATTCAATGTATGTTAGAGATGCATGATTAAAATAATAGAAAATATTTATTTTTCATTTACCTAAGTCCTTTATTTATTATTTTAGTTATGAATTTATTAAAAAGGGTTAATTATGATTTTTTTATGTCAGTTGTTAATGTTGTAATGGAATTAGGGTCACTCTTAACTATTGATCCACAGATAGTGGGACTCTATGCTACAATTCTCACTAGCCCAGAGACATGATCCTTTTTTACAAAAAGTGTGTGTCGGTCATCTAAGTCACCATATATTCTCTAAGTAATATATAATTTTTATATAATTATAAGAAATTTTAAAAAAGGATATGATATTCTATATGCATGGTATGCATTTAGATATGTATACATTTAATTATTTAATGGAGTAAGTAACACAAATCATGAGTTTCAGATAGTGTTATACATGAATGTACATGTAATATATAAGACTTATTGAATTAAGATTATGTTAAAACTAAATCTCACAATCCATCCATATATATTGTTATTAAATGATATATAAAAATTAAATTGAATAAAATAATTCTGAAGGTAAATTATCTATATAGAATGTTGAGACTACAAAACCCAATTTAATTTTATTTTCATTATATTTTCGAAAGAAAAACATTTAATAACCTCAAAAAATCTAAACATGTTGGTTTATTATAAATTAGGGTTCCCTTGGATTAACATACACACGGTATAGAGAATGCATTGAACTCTATGTTTTCAGTGACTATGCACCATTGTATGATTTTGATGACACACAGATGATAATTCATATGGGTTAGTATATCCTATTTTTTTAATCATCCATATGATAAAATTATGATAAAGGATTTATTCTCAAATATCAAAGAAACTAATGTCATATTATTAAAATGATTCCCAATATATGTAGACTTTTAATGAGAGTAATTACAAAGAGAACACATAATCGAGTGATATAATGATATTGGATCTCTAGATGGATATGATGTTTGGGATCAACATTTTTATTGTGAGTATATTCCTAATAATTTTTTATTGAAATGATATAAAATATGATAACCCACACAATATATGTCTTGTTACTGATGATGTATTCCATTATGTATATCATCATGATATATCTTATAGGTTGGATAAATAGTATATTATTTTGGTATACATATTTGGTATGTTTTATCAAGGATAATAATTTTTAGTATATAGATGTGAAAGTTATAAAAATAAATTTCATTATTTCTAACTGAGGATTATTGGATATTAGGTGTGCATCACACATTTTTTATTATAAATATAAACTCATTAATATAATATAATTTATTAAAATAAAGGTATATATACTTATTTTAAATTGGAAATTTTTATTACATTATATGTCAAAACTAATGATATATATATATACCAATTTTGCTAGTTAATGAAATAGAAAATTATTACAATGTTTCATCCAAAAATAGAAACATGATTTCTATATCTCAATTTGACAAAAAGTGATTTCAATTTAATATTTAGATCAATAGTTTTTCATTGTATGTTAAGAATGTTTATTTCAAATTGGGTTTATAAATAAGTGTTTCTATATTCTAGACACAAACAATCAATTATATAAAATTTTAGTTAAGAGGATCATGGTTAATTATAAATCCAATTGTCTTTTACATTAATACGTTGGTCATATTAATGAAACATTCAGTCAATGATTCATATATATGGGATAATGAACTCATTTTTTTTTTGATTAATTATATAAATTCAAATATTTTTTGTCATAAAAAAGTATATAAAGTACCTTTTAATGGAAATTTTGAAAATTATACTAGATTATTGGCTCTAATACATAGTGATATTTTTTGGCCACGATCACTAAATAAAGTGGATGGAATGGGTAATTTGTAACCATTACATATGAATTTAGTCAGTATGCTTGTGTTCATTTCATTATAATAAATTTAAAACCCATTAAAAATATCAAAAAGTTTTGAAAGAAAGTACAGAATCAGTTTGAAAAATGTATTCATATTCTTTAATTAGATTAGGCTGGTGGTTACATAAGATAATAGTTTACTAATAATCAAAGTGATTATAAAATTGAATAAAAAATTAATCCTCCTAGAACATGATGGAGGAATGGTGTGTCTATGAATAGGAATAATACCTTGTTATAAATGGCTTGATAAATAATGAATCTTTTCTAATCCTATATATTTTCAAGATTTTTCTCCTTAAACCAATGAATTTTTAATTAACTACAATACCTCTAAGTAGTCATAAATTAACCATATGATATATGGATTTGGTAGTATAACAAATTTTATTTTAAAATGTTTAGGGTATATAATTTATAATAAAACAGGTTATAGGGTTTGGACCCTCTTTAAATCATTAATAATTTCATTGAAGTTTTTTATGCTGATGACATAATTATTGGTAGCTGTTTGAGCCTTGGTGTAGAGTATATTAATTTTATTTCAAAAATTATCAAACCCATTTTTTAGTCATTTCATATATTCTTTTCATTAATTTTTAAGGAGTAATTTATGATATAATTCATTAAAAAATGTGGGATTAACCTTTGATGTGACATAAGATTCATTTGAATCGGGATCCAAGTTGGTATGCAATTTCAGACTGATTATATATGAAATAAAATGAGTAATTTATTAAAAATAATCATTTATTTAAATTAAATTCCTTAAAAATAATTATATATTTATAATATATCATTAAGAAATCGTCTAGGGTTAGCTTCATGACCTCTATGGATCCTTGAGAGGGAGATATTATGTGGTCTTGACATTGACAAACCACTTGGGAATGAGGAATGATCAGAGAATAAAATGTGTTTCTCCTCATCATCAATCGATCATGGGTATTTATAGGGAGAATAAATAATGTAAAATATTTTTAGATGAAATTAGTAATGAATTTTTTCTTCTTCAAAAATCTATCCCCTTCAAGGTTGGGTAGTATTTTTATGATTTTATCATCATTCCTAAAAATGTTGCAATTAGAGATTCATCCTGAAAAAACTAATCTTGAGTTGACATTCGTCATACGGATTGGTTATTGATTTTATTTTTAATTTTCAATTTGATTTTTATCATTCATCCTACATCAATGAATGGTTTACAAACAAAGAATAGTAAATAATCCTATCCCACTTTTATGTTTTTTGGTTTTCTGACTTAGTTCTATGAATGATCATCATCGATATTTGATTGCCTGATAATTCAAATATTTTTTTGAACACCATGCCATTACATGATTGAACAGAGGTTACATTGATTAACATTAAATGATTTTTATTATGTATTTTTGAGTTAAGCAGATGTGATTATGAAACTGAAAATCCATGTGTAAAATCCCAATATTTTTTGATATATTTTTTAAATTTAATTTCATTGATAGCTTGAAATACAGAATAAACCGAGTCTAAATGAACTATAATATAGTATACCAATACAACCTACTTGTTAAATTGGAATAAAGAGTAAGAAAATAAAAAATAAAAAAATAAAAAATTACTGTGTTAGATAAAGTAAATATATTTATAAATAAGTATCCAATTTTTTTAAGACTTTAAATTCTTCAAAGGTTCATTTTTTTGAAAAATACTTTTTATTACTCTCTTTGAACAAATAATAAAATTAATTTATTCTTATTTTATAATTTTTTTTGAAATCAAAAATTTCATTATAAAACTAATTATTTCAAAATTATCTTAGCTGTACTTTATTGAAAATTATTTTAAAAAGATCATGTTTTCGAAGTATTGTGAAAATACAAATTCATCATAAAAAAGTGTATTTTTATTAAGAGAATATTAAAATTTTACTTAAGATTTTAAATGGTTTAAAAATTGTTATTATTAACATTATAATATTACTAAAAAAATTTAACTCATTATAATCATTTTTATATTGAGTTTTCATATAAAAACATTTTGTATGTAAGACAATGTTTTTTTTCAAAAACCATATTCATTTCATTTGTGAGTTTAATTATAAATTAAATTCTAAAAATTATATGAATTTAATTTTTATAAAATTTACTCCATATTTTTAATAGGAATAATTAATATCATTTAGTAATTTCATTATAATTTTTCCACAGAGTGAATATTAAAATCATTAAAATTTTGTTACCATGTACAATCTTAAAAGAAGTTTACCAACTCATCAAAAAAGAGATAAGTGTATGTTTACAAATTAATATTTTATAAATCCAATTTTTTCATATTTATAACCTATCTTATACGTCCATTATATAACTATAAATTTGGATTAATATTAATTTAGTATGACTTTATTATTGTTTTTTCCTTTAATAAACTCCATGTGCGTAATCTCCCCCGCTTATAAAAGGGAATTCGTACTTTCTCATTATCAGGAAAAACCATCTATCATGAACAAACCCAACAAAATTATTTTCTAAAAATCTGTAGAAACAAATTTTACGTGATTATATTCTAAAAATCTCATTTCAAGAGTCCTTAAGAAATGATCTATATGATTCTTTCTAAAGAATAGGGAGTTATCTTTTCCATCCTATTTTAATTTATTTCTCTTTCTACCACCTATAAATAAATGATATTTATCCGAAAATAATATATTTAGTATTATAAATATACCTAAATATTATAATGATTATGTAAACACCATTATTCACACTATATTCCATAAAATGGGATGTGAATGTGTTGCTCGTGTTTACATGTGTACTACCACCTCCTCATATCGTTACACTTCATTTTGCATCACCGAATTTCATGGATTTTTATTATGATAGGTTTTGTGTTTATATATATGATGTATATTATTTAATTATACTTATTTAATCAAAATTTTATATCTGGATTCTTACATTTGAAACCATTATAATAAGATAATATCTCTTATGCGTACGTGTGGACGGTTCACTCCACAAAGCAATGTGAATCATTTTTTATTTGATATTTATATCGATGGTAATAAGGATAGAAAAAATTAATATTTATTATATATATAATATAATAATAATTATATAATAGGTAATTATTAATTACCTTTAATTCATTCAATCCATCAAACAGGGAAAATAATGTTCATGTGTACATACAACCTACCCTATCCATGAATGGTGTAATTAAATTTTATACCAATACCTTTTTAGATGACTCTAAATATAAATATATTTAATATATATGATATTTTAATCATGATAATAATGATATGATTTAAAAATGATTAATACACATGAATTATATCTACTGTGCCAAAATTCCCATGAAAAGTGAAATAGTTAACTCTCTAAAACATTGATGTTAATGAGGAATTAATAATAAATGGGTGTAGGGAAAAAATAATTGGGTATTATAGGATATTATATATTTGTAAGTGATTTCATTACAGATTTATAATAATTTTTTATTATTAATATAGTATTTTATAGTGATTTAGAACCAATTCCAACTTCGGATAATGGAATAATATTACAATATTCATATTTATTAGGATTGTTTACGACCATGTTTCCGATGATGGAATTTTAAAAATTATATGTCAAGAATAACATGAAATTTATTATCCATTAGTTATCTCTATAGATCACAGTGTTTCATTTATTTTCATATATTTAGATTCTTAAGAGACAAAAATAATTCTTTTAAGAAAGACTGACTTTATTTCTCTCTTTAGTTGAAAATTTTTTTTCATCCATAAACATGGTTTATAAAAATGTTTTCAATAATGTTTTTATTTTTCTAATATTATTTTTCAAATTAATATTTATAAACCATTGACTATAAAAAATGTTTTAAAATTAATCTTCAATACATTTTCATAACGATATATATTTGACCTTTTATTGAAAATGTTAATGTTGTATTTCTTCGAACCTCCACAGCATGAACAGAAATTCTAAACCCTAATCTGATTAATGCTTTGAAGGTTCCTTTACATCTTTCCCTGGTTAATTTTAAAGAAAATATTTTCCAATATATAATTAAACATTTTAAATTTTAATGATGTTATATTTAGTGAAAAGGAAATTCTCCACAAGAAGTATTCCAAGTAATCTTTTAAAGGAATTTTCATTTTTACTAATATTCTTCAATGTTACTTAAGATACACATAGGAAATAAACCAATGAATCCATATTTATTCTTTCTATGGATGATTTAGGATTATGATGATAATATTTTTATTATGATGAGTTTATTAACCTCATAATATTGTTCCATAGGGTTGAAACCCAGCTTCGATCTCATGGAGGTCATTGACATGCACTATATATCAATTTTTTCCATTATAAGTTAAGTAATATATAAAAATTAACTAATAAAAATTTGCAGTTTTGAATGATGAATGAAATTTAATATATGTATATATATAAGAAATAAAAGAAAACAATGTTATAAGAAATAATGATGGAAAATTTTCAAGGGAGGTCTTGGTAATTGAAATCATCATTCACAAAGGCTTCACAATATTAAACTCACTGAGGTGATCAATACCTATCACACATCACCGTCATGTTTGAATTATTATTATCTCGTGATGAGGTCTCTTCATATGGGGAAACCCACTTTTGGATGTCATATGGTGACTTCAGCACCAATCATCACTATTTATGGCACGACCTACCATATTAATGGAACAAATATTAAATTGAAGTATAAATGATATATAGGAAGTAGAATTTAAATGATAGAGAAAAAGGGCATCCACTCATCGAAATCTATTTAACAACTAGAAAAACTCACAGATTTGAATGAATATATTAAAAGTTTACCACAATAAGACTCAATCATTCTCTAGTTACCCCTATAAGATGTATTATATTAGTTCTCTATTTTTAGTGTAGTTCAGAAAGGAATATAGTGGTTGAAACACAAAAAATATATAAATGGATGAATAAGGGAATACATAAGAAGAATAATATAATATATATTAAAATTATGGGGAGATTTTATATCAACAAACTCCCCCTAAACTCCCAAAAGAAATGTATCCTTTAGAATATGATACAAGGTACTTATTTATAAGGAAATAAGAGAAATTTTATTGCTCCAATTTTTGCAACCAGAAGATTGAATGTGGATTCCCCAAAAATTCCTATATTTGGAAAATTAGAATCCATTAAACGTAGTCCCATATTTTTTTCATGTTCACACAGAAAAATTCACCTCATTTTTCAATGTATTTAATGTATTATAATAGATATACTACAAAATTAATCAAGGAATGTTTGACTATTTGTATTCTAATCCACCGAGTTCCCATGAAATTTAGGACTTGATGAAAGGAAAATCATTCATGGACATATTTCAATAAATAATTAAATATAATCATATCTATATCTATATCTAATTTTATTTTGAATTGGGTCTACCATTTTTTAGGTATGTGTTCATCTTAAAATGTTTCTAGATCTATTCCAATATTTCGATGCCCATATTGGGAATTATTTTTAGACCTCAAAATGATCCATTGATCATTGCCTGTGTAATAATTAAATAAAAAAATATTTAAGGAAGAAAAAAATTAGTAATATTACCATTCCAATTTATATTTAAATTGTTATGTATAATGAATCTATGAAAATAAAAATTGATAAAAATCAAAAATTTGGCCACCTTAAAAATTATTCTCAAAAATACAACTAAACCTAAAAATGTGAAAATTTCTAAAAAAATATCTCTATGGTGGGGTTAATTAAATTTGATTATAATATTAAATGTTATAAAAAATTATCTTCATTACTCCCAGACACAAAACAATTTCATGTCTAGAAATTTATCGAATCTCCTAATCAAAATACACATAAAAATGGGAATGTATCGACGTACATCTCCAAAAAAATATTTCATGTCTCCTATAAGAAAAATAAATACCTTTCATTTCCAAACTGTGATTTTAAATTTTTCAACCTCAAAAATCCATCTATGGACCAATCAAAACCTTCCTCACATTGAATTTTATGTCACTCTTCACAAAAGAGAAATAAAAATATGGATTCATTCTCACTAAGAGAAAATTAATGTATCATGATAAGTTTTTGGAAATTTTCATTTCACTATAGTGTGAGTCATGATATTAATTTTGATCATGAGAACATTTTTCAATTGATTTCTATGGGATAGTATATATGGGTAAAATCATTTCAAATTTTAAGGCTAAAAAAGAGGAGGTTGAACTCTTAAGTATATTGCATTAATATTATGTAAAAACCTAGGAAATTTGTCACTAAATTCATATTTAAAATGTGTAACACAACACTATACACTATTTTTACAGGGTAAAGGAGTCATCACATTGTAATAGTAAATGATTTAAAAAAAATTATCCCCCGTTCCAATTTTTTCCATTTTTCATTTTTTCATTTTTTTCCGGGGTGAGATGAAAATTGAATATAATGAATGAATAAAAATATATACCATTGATTTTCCAGAGGTAAATGAATTAAAAATGTAATAACAACTTGTAAATCAATCTCATATCCATATTTTTATTTCTAATTATTTCCCTTCTATCATTTTTTGAATCATAACAAGATGATAAAATAAAACACATTGAATTGATGACTCATGCCCAATCCTCTCTCTCCCTCTCTACACTACCCGAAATGATGAGATACACCAAAAACCTTCCAAAAACTAAAAAAATCCCGAAAAATACTAATTAAAAACTTTTTACCATACCCAACTATTAAATATCCATGAAAAAATATTATGGATGTGACGGTAAGGGGAAATAAGCTTGAACTGTGCTTTAAACCTTTAAATAAATTCATGGATTTTAAATGCTAAAAATGATAAATGTAAAAGTATTTCTCAATTTAAATTATATCTCTCCAAATAAATTCCACATTCATGTTAAAAACATTCCATGTGGTCTAATGATTTAAAGGATAAACATCAAAAGTTATGGTTCTCATAAATAAATCCATGTTTCCATCATTAAAATTTTGGTATTGGGAGGAATATATAAATGAGGATAAGAATAACTCATAGGACTACAAATATATTTTCATTGAGTGTTTCACGGTAATGGTTATCAATAATTAGTCAGACTCATATAAATGTTTGAAAATAAAATTCAAGGAATATGTTTTCACATCAACTATCATTTCAAATATATTCTTTCAAAAAACATATCAACTCTCTAAAAATCAATGAATGTCTGAAAAATGATAATAAAACTCATTTAAATTAAATTTTACAAAAAATATGAAAAAATTGAAAAAAACATATGAAAACAACTAATAATCTCGACTCTCCTTACAAAAATAAATTTATCTACCAATAATTTCAACTCAAAAAATGAAAATAATGCAATGAAACCAAAAGAAATTGAAAGATAAAAAATAACTTCTTTTTCTAGTGGAAGCCTTTAGTTAAGCTCTTTAATAATTCCAATTTAAATGTATAAATAAATAATTATACATAACATATTAAAACCAAACTATATGTGAATAGGATATTGAATATTATTTAAACCACTATGTGGGTGTTGGGTTTTTAGTTCCCATATTTAGATTGTTAGAGTGGGGTATCACAAATATAAAGGTGGTGGTGGTTTCTTTATCTTGAACCAACCCCTATTATTCTTTTTATTTCTCTTCATCCAATACTGGTAATATTTAAAACCTTGACTGGAATACAACATCTCCTCCCCCATTATAATGTCAAACAAATTGGATTTCAAGGTAACGATGAAAAATGTGTCCTCCCCTTATTTATAATTGACGTATTTTCCCTCATAATTAACATCATCCCAGTATTAAGTGTCTAAATATTCTATATAAATAATTTTTGTATGGGGAATATATGATAGAATTTACTTTTTACGAGAATTAAATAGAGAATAATGAAAATTTTAATCTCCCCATTAAAGTAAAATTCAAGGAATGTTTATGGCTTCAAGTTCGACCAATGGAAAATAATACTCAATAAGGGAATCGTCTTTATCATGATCCAATGAAAGCGAGAGTTTTAGATGTCAAAATAATTATTTTTTAAATATGGGAGGATAACGTACCTTTTGGGGTTTAAAAAATTCCAACCAACATTCTTCTAAATCATTATGTGCTTCTACTATCGTATCAGCATACATGCCAACTTTAAGAACCGCTTTAACTAATGGCCATAGAGTGATAATTAGATCATAAGGATGTATCTTTAAGTATTCATTGGGTTATTAAGGTTTATATATAAGAGGAATGTGATTTACCACTTCTTCATATTTTTTTTGGTGTTGTCACTCCCTCTATAAAACATTAAATTTTCTACTACAGTGGTAAGTGATGCTACTTGCTTGCCTACGTCATCAAAAATCAGGAAATAATCTTGAACATGATACATTATAGTTTCAACTCTTCAAGACATAACATTATCAAAAACAAATGAAACATTATCATAATAAGTAATATGACCTATGAAATTAAATATATGTAATTAATTTCTTTTTTTACTTTTAGAAGTTTATTTTTAAGGAAAAAAATTGTGTAAAATATATTCACCTCACAGGTAATAGTTCCAAATTGATGGAAAATTTTTTTCATGATCCACTATATACATAATTTTTTATTCCCTTAAAATGTACTATAGTTTCACAACCTAGGCTTGATCTCAAAGAGGCCACTCACAACTCATTTTCATCATATTGTCAATATTTTAAACAAACTAATAAAAAAATAAAAATATATAGATTGGTAGTTTTTAAATGAATGCAATATAATAAATATATATTATATAGATTAAAAAAATATGATTAAAAAAATATTAAAATAATTTAGTTGAAGAAACATTATTCACTCATTGGTACATATTGATGTTATAATTGTTATTCAAGAAATGAATTTTGTTTTACATAATGTTGATATAAATACAAATCAGTATAAACCTAGTATTTTTAATGGTAATACCCTAACCATAGACTTATACATATTTGAGTAATCATTTACAAATAAATAATTAATAAAAAATTTACCATTTTAATGACTAATATATGAATGAGAATGAAAATTAGTGAATGAGGAGAAATAAGGCTGCAGTAGAGAATGTGGGGAGACCGAACACCATAATAATTTGAACCAGTACTTAAATATTTTAATAAAACATGTGAAAAAATTAAATCATAATTAACTCAAACTCTTCCACTTTCCCTTTCATATAACAGTGAGGGTCAATTCTCTAAAAACATGGAGATAAAAGAAATAAAGTTGGGGAAACAAAAAAAATATGAAAACAAATAAAAGAAAATAGAAAGTATTAGTCATAAAATAATAAAAATTTAGAATATATTAAACTGTTATATAAACAAAACTCCATGTTACCCACTTGAAAAATGATATCCTATAGAAGGGTATAGGATGTAATCATATATAATGAAAGGGGTGAAATATTTTGTCTTCAATTTTATCTTCAAAAATATTGGAATTAGTAGACCCATTATGTGGAATAATATGAAAATTTATTCTTCATGAAATGTTTCTTCAATGTCCTGTAAACTCACCCTGAACATTTCATCTTGATTGGAATCTTTATTAGTGAGTAATTTTTTTACTTTGGAAAATTATTATTTCCTGGTAGCTACTAAAATTCGAAAAATATAACATCGCATTAATTTATGAAATTGAATTAGGTAGAATAATTGATAGAAATAACTCATGATATTTTTCCTAAGACTATTATTTATCTCCTTTTATAATTTCCTCACTTTTTGGTTGGCCATCTTTGGAGATATAGTCCTATTATAAAAACATTCCATATCTATTTACATATTTTGATGCCCATTTTTTCAGATATTTTTGGGCCTCCAAATGATCGATTGAAATTTGGATCTAGAAAAATGCAATAAATCCCAACATATATAAAATACAAATAAATCTCAATATATTATTAATTATATAAAAATTTATGATATAAATATAAAATAAATTAAAATGATTTATAACATAAAATTATTATCTTTTTCTAATTGAGATGAAAATATTACTAAAACCTATGGATGTGATAATTTCCACTAAATTAACACTTTGGTGGTATTAAAACCCATAGATTATATCATAAAAGTTTTAAAAATTTCAGCCTCATAAAACCACCACAGTTAACCATTTCACACAGAATCAGTTATCAAATATACAAATAAGAATCCAAAAAAAAATTACAAATTTGAAATCATCGATGATCTCTTCGAAAATAGAATTCCATCAGGTCTCCTATATGAAAAAATTACATATCATTTTAATCCCACATATGGCATTTTTTCAACGTAAAAAATACATCCATGGACCAATCACACATACCTCTAAATGAATTTAATGTCTCACATCCCTTAAGATAAATTAAATATAAATTTATAATCATAATTTTAAAATGAGTGTATCAACATGAACTGGTGTAAATTCTCTTTTCTCTACACCATGATAAATAAGAACATTTAAAATCAGGATATATTTTATTCAAGTGGTTTCTATGGATTTTTTTTTTGGGTAAAAACATTAAATTATATAAGGATGAAAATAGAAGGTTGGAACCTTAAGTAAAATGAATTTATATTAATGTTAAAACCTAGTATTAATATTATTTACCATTCTAAATTTTTTCAATTTTTTTCGTTTACATTTTCAATTTTTTTGAATGATAACCAGATTCAAAAATATAAATAATAATTAATTAATGAATTATACCTAATTTACACCATATATAAACTACAAAAAATTATGACACACACATCACACCACCCACAAATGAATCAATCCCAAATAATATTCATGATATTCCATTCCCCCATACTCAAAATTGAAATATACATGAAAAAATATTAGTACTATCAGTAGGTAAGGAGAAATAGGCTTGTAAAGTTCCTTAAACCTATAAGTTGGATCATTGATTCTAGGGTATATACTTTGAAAAATTTAAAATTAGGTATCCTGTAGAATTTTTTCTACCTTAATATGTTCTTTATTCATGAAAAAATAATTCCATGATGTCTAAAGGTTTGGAAGAAAAAAATTATATTGTATGGTTCTCAAATAAAATCCAGAATTCTATGAAGATAGTGATGTTATTTTGTTGAATATGTCAAAGTGGTTTATAATACATCATAATATAGGAAAAATATTTTCAATTATTTTTTCATGGTAATGGATTTTAAAAATTAGTCAAACCCATAAGAATTATTGAAAATAAATTTCAAGAAAAAAATTCAAAATCAACGATCATTTAAAATCCATTATTTCAAAAATCTTATCAACTCCCTCAAAATAAATTGAAATGTAAAAAAATATATGTATATTAATTTCATATCAAAAATTAAAAAAAAATTAAATAAACTAAAACAAAACTATAAAACTAAGATGAATGAATCTCCCTCAACACCTAAATTTAATTACACCTTATTAAATCTCAATAAAATAAAAATACAGGGAAAAAAGAAAATAAAAGATACAACCTGAATTTAATTTCTCGTTGTAGACTTGAGTTAAACTCTTTGTTACTTCTACTTGTTACCTATAAATAATGAACAAAACATTACATAATTTAAATAATGAAAAGTTAATAGAAACTGAAAATATGATAGAACATGGTTTAGACCCCTATGGGGGTGCTAGGTTTTTAATTCCCCAAGATATGTAGTTGTAATGGGATATCCTCAATATGAAGGTGGGTGTGGTTTATTTAAAATAAACCACCAAATAATCTTCATTAAAGTTCTCTTTATCCTACAATAGTTTTAAATAATCCCATCAATAGAGTATAACAACTCATCCCCCTATTCAATGTGATAAAAATTGGATGGTGGGGGAGGAGGAAGAATGGGCCATCGTATTCTTTGTCTATGACATATTTAGACTTTTTGTTGAAATTATATATGTTTTGTGAAGGTGAATAATTTTTATCTAAAATTTTGGGAATATTAGTGTAAGTGATAATTTCTATTTATGATAATTCAATAGATATTAATCAATAAATAAATCCTCTCTTTCCTATAAATATCAATGATTGTTGTTCACTTTAGGAAATACTAGTGAAAACTCAGAATCAGTAAGAAATTATATTTAATATCTTCCATGTAAATAGATATTTAAATATATTCTAATTATAATTGTAAAATATGGGAGGATCAATTAACTTCACACCTTCAAAAATATAAAACCAATATTCTTATGAATCGTGTTTTTCTCCCACAATTATATCAGATAGAATGAAAACATCAGTATCCAATGAAATTAGTGGACATTGAGTGATGATTACTAGTTAATATTGTATCTTCATGATTTCATTTAGTTCTTAAACATATAATCTATGTTTTAAAATATTAACCTCTTCTATAGCTTGTTGTTTTTGTTGTCATTCCCACCATAAAACATTGAATTCCATAACTATAGTGGTTAGGGATGCTACTATCTTTCTGGATTCTTCCAACATCAGGAAATTTTTTAAAATTTAAAAAATTAAACATTCTTCCCTTCTAAGAACCACATATATCCAAAAATATGAAACATCATCTTAAAAATATATCTTGGCCTATAAAATTAAAAATATTTAATAAATTTATTTTTTTCTTTTTAAAATTTTATTTTGTTTGCTTTTTGATGACCAAAACAGTGTGAATGATTTTAGCCTCCAAAAAAATAGAACCAAATTAATGAATTTTCTTTTTCATGAGCCAAAATTTAATTAAATTCTTATTATCCAAATAATTAACTATAGTAGAACAACCTAGGTCAATTTTAAGGAGGCTATTAATAACAAACAATCTACCTATTATCACTATATTAATCTAACTAATATCAAACTATTAACCTCATATAGATTTTGGGTTATGAAATAAATTTATTATAATATATATATATATATATATATATATTAATGAAGTTACAGAAATGGAATAAAAATAGAACACACAAAGAATTTAGGAAAAGAAAACTATTATTCTTAGGTGTTCATAGTGATGATACCACTCTTATTCAAGAAATTTCTTGTTATTTTAGTAATTATAGATATTATGACCTATCACTATACACACTCTCATTAAAATTATACTATAATATACCAAGATATATGTATGAATTATAAATATCTTCCACATCAACACCTATTCCCAACTCCACTATTTTAAGGAAATGGAATCCAATGAAAAGAAAAATGAGAAAACCAGGAGGAAGAATAATATAGTAGAGAAAATGGAGTGAATAAACAATATTGAAATTTTAAACAATAGTAAAATATTATAATAAAGCATGAGAAATCAATAAATCATGACAAATACATACACCTCCATTCCC
The DNA here is from genome assembly GCA_963277665.1 of Viscum album. Taxonomy (NCBI): domain Eukaryota; kingdom Viridiplantae; phylum Streptophyta; class Magnoliopsida; order Santalales; family Viscaceae; genus Viscum; species Viscum album. The sequence continues at coordinate 1,134,119,044 of OY728155.1, read as the reverse complement.
CCTCTCCAACAATAATGAGGGATAGTTCTCTATAAACTTAGAGATAATTAAGTATTGTGGGAAAAAATAGAATATAGAATAATTTGATATAATAAAAATAGAGATATCTAATATAGATTGAAAATATAAAAAACTATTATAGAAACTAAAATCCACATTAACCCACTAAAAATGGCTATACATTGGAATGTGAGAAGAGGTAAAAATTGATAGGGAAATGGGTGAACAATTTCGGCTCTGATTATGTATGATAGATGTTTTCAAATGGATTAAAATTAATTAGATATTTTTTAAAATGCATTATTAATGAATGTTTTTATTGGATTTCTTTAACCTACATCAACAATATGAAATGTTTTTGATAAACTATTTGAATGATTTTTTACTATTTCACTCTAGAATATTAGTCTTTCCTAGTGACTATTTGAATTATAATACTCTAAATTACCATGCGATTTTTAAATTAAATGAGGAAGTATAATTCATCTAAAATGGAAATGAAATTTTTCACTGGACTCTTATCAATCTCCTTTACTAATTTTAGATCATTTTGGGGTATCTATTTTTAGATATATCCCATTTTAAAAACAATCTAGATCTATGCACCGATTTTGAAGCCTGTATTTTGAGCAGGTTTTCATCCTCTAAATGATGGATTATGATTTGTCTCTAAAAAAATTAAATAAATAAAAATATATAAAGAATAAATAAATAATAAATTTCTCAAATTAAATACATATAGAAAATTATATTGACAAACTAATAAAATTAATTAAGACATTCTAAAATCCAAACCTAGGCTATTTTTTCAATTGAGCTAAAAATATTATTAAAACCTAAAAATGTGATGCTTTCCCACAAAATTACAGTATTCTATCTTTAGAAAATATTAATTATTGAATAATATGTGTGTAATTTTCATCTTAATCCCACACATATGATCTGATTATGATTTTTCGAATGGTTTTTCTATAATTATATAGGCCTCCAATAAATTGGGTAAAGATAAATAAATAATAAGATAATAAGGACTGGAATGGAGATTGAACCCAGTTCAATAAGGGACTTTATGAACTATTATATTATTTTGAGTGATCCCTGACTGTAGATAGGATGGAATGAAGAGTAAATACAATCTAATTTGATAGACTTGTTGGTGATCCTTATCTAAGGAAATTATTTTATATACTTTTGTATATGTCATTAAATTATGTTTTATCGCAATATGATACTCCCATTGCTCATTCTCTTTGATTCCATTACAATTCCTGTCATATAAATTACCTGGATTTTTTACACGACTTAATATTATGATTTTTAAATGCATGGTATAGTTTTTAAATGTTGATCTCTTATTCACAAACACTTCTTCTCATGTTAGGTTAATGTGATCATTGATTTATCCCTTTATTACACTTACTGAGCTTTAGAGACCAACCTTTAATGTTTTTCCTTCTCCCATTTTATTAATAAGGTTTTACGAATGATATGTTTAAGAAGTGTTATAATTATGATGAACATAGTGGGATTTTATGGTCTTCCTTCATGGACATGTTTTTTATGTACCGATGTTTCCAAATACACTATACATATAAAATTATGGCATGTATATTACTAGTATATATTTAATATTAATCTACTAAGAAGTCATATTTTTGTTTGAAAATTATGGGACTCTATCGTAGGCATCAAATTAAGGATTATATTCCTTTCAAACTGGGATGATAAAACATTAGTGAAAACACTTTGTATAATCCAATGTATAAAAGAACATCCCATGTTTTGGTATTGAGAGTAGTGTGGTTTTCCTTTAAAAACATCACTATCTGGATAATACAAGTGGATGTGGTTTATTATATATTCCTCTAGGGTATAATAACCATGAAAAGAGTTAGTTGAAAATATCATTGACATCATTTTGGTGCATGGTGATTATACCCTTACTTTGCAGCTAGCTTAACACTCTCATTGGATATTCTTAGGATAATTTAAATTTACATTATAAAAAAAATTTGATGGATTTGAATATATGATGATCATGGATGGACTTTTATTAAACTATGATGTCATATATTGAAAAGGAGGTATCATTATTTTGAAAACCTATAACATATTTTTCATTATTATGTGGTTTCCCCTATAAATATGGTTACTTACAATATAATTTTTGGTTTTTGTCAATGGTGACAACCCAAATAAATCATGTTAATGATAAATACTATGAATAATGTAATTATTTTAATCATGAGAAACAATGTTCTACTAGGGATTTAATTACAAATATTTCTTTTATGCATACAAAAAATTATCATACAATGAATCATGCTGATTTTAAAAATGAGAATAGGAGTGTGTAAACTATTTTTGAGACCATCACGAAGCAAAATCCAACGTCCTCTTTCTGTTCCAAAAATCCAGTAGTTGTTGATCAATAAATCATTAACACTAATATGATATTTTTCATTCTCTACTGTTCATAACATGAAATTTTTATTTTATTAGTTTATTGATTTGAATGAAAACCATAAAAATAGTGGACTATTATCAAGACATGTGGAACTAGGATAAAATTGACTTCGTATAGTGGGAAGACTTTAGGATCTTGTTTTTTAATAATAGATTCCCTCAAATTTGCTTAAAAATTGGATAAGGAATTCCTTGAGATTAAGTATAAGGATGATAAATCTGTTTGTGCTATGAGGAACGTTTTACAAGACTTTTGAGGTACACTTATTGTATTATCATCCAACATGAATGTAAGGATTATTGATTATTCAGTGCCTTAAAAACAAGTATCTTAGGGGATTTAATCATAAGTAACTTCAATAGATATTAATAAATCGTTTTTTGTTCATCAATGGTGGGTATGGGTATTGGATTTACCTATCAATATAATTTATTTGATTAAAAAATAAATATGTAATTCATTGGTAATTTTAAACACCATTTAGATTGGAAGATGAAATTTCCTTCATGCAAAATGTTTGGAATAAAACATAGAGGAAATTATCATAATATAAATAGATAAATTTTATGTGGGGAAAGGCTGTTAATTGGGGAAATTATTGTCGATGCATTGGGATAAATAAGTAAGCTAATATTGGAGAGAACCCAACCCATGATTCACCACTAATTAATAGTGTTTCAAATATATTTTTTATGTGTATAGCTCTAACAAGTGATCAAATGTGAAGGTTATCAAAGTTGAGTATGGTTAACAATCACATAATCAAAAATAAAAATGGAAATCTCATGAGATCACTATTACTATATAGTTGTATGATAACATTGTGATGAAATATACACATCTCATCCAATACAAAACTAATAATATCTTTCTTGATTCAGGATCTACCAAATTTTTTATATTCAATGAATTTTATAAGGGTATGAAAATAACACCTCAATGGTTATTTGTTGAATTAGTAGTCAAACCCATAAATTGTGTGATGATAAAATTTGAAACATAATATTCTTCTACAATTTATATTTTAGGTAATTTTCATCGAATAAATCTTCTTATTCTCCCTCTAGTTGAATTTTATGCTATCATTGGCATAAATTAGATTTCCTTATATAAATCCCATATCATTTTTCATGTAATGGAATTCGTTTATGATATTCAAACCCAACATGTGATCACTTATTAGTGTGATTATAAAATTTACTTTCTAATAAAAATTACATCCATTATATTGGTCATTATTTTTATGCAAAAGGGATATTTATCTATGATTTTTTATGAGAAACTCAAATTGAAGGTATGATGATTGTGTGGGAGTTTATTAATATATTTTAGAAAGAGTTATCTATTCTTCCTCCTAATTAGGTTATTAAATTTTTAATTTAATACATACCTATTGTTAAAACTATTTATACGACTATTTATATAATGGTTCAGATTGTGTTACAGGGATGGAATAAGAAATAATAGGATAATCATGATAATGGATTCATTCATCCATGTGTGACACCTTGTGGTGAACATGTTCAATTTGTTAATAGTAAATATGAATCCCTTAGACATTGTAAGGATTATCGAGAATAAAAAAAAGATAACTATCTTGAACATATATCCAATATCCTCTATTGATGACATGTTTGATCCATTATGTTAGGATCAATGCTCTTCCCTGATTGACCTTAATTATAGATGTCATGGATAGAGGTCCTTGAAGGATGAATACCCAACATAACATTTTATACAAGGTATGGACAATATAAAATAATAGTGATAATATTTTCTCTTATTTAGGGACATACTATTGTCACATATTTAATTAATATAGTATTTATAGATTAGCTTGATCATTTTTTGGTAGTACAAATAGTTCTTATTTATATACATTTAAAGAGAAAAAAAGAGTGTTATGATCACTTCAATATTATGTTGATGAATATAAAAAGGACAATTTATAAGGAAATTTTACCAATTGTGAATTTTGGTCACAAAAATTTTCATTTTTTTGTTATATAATCTAGAAAAATGGAATATTTGTAGATATGTTAGAGATAAAAGTAATTGAATATTAGGGAAGAACAACCATAGTGGTATATATATATATTTTTCTTTATTAATCTAAATACAATAAATAAATTGTGTATAATTTCTAATGTATGTCTAACACACAAGCCATGTTAACTCAGAATCGAGCCAATTTCCTTTGGAAATATAAATCTGAGGAAATTTTCAAGGAACTAAAGAAAAGGTTAGTCAGTTCACCTTTGCTTACACAACCCTTCAATGTATAAGTGTTTGTGATATATAGTGATGAATATAAGAAGTGATTTGGTTGCATCATTTGAAAAAATTATATGGTGATATCCTATGCCACATGGAAGTCAAACGTTCATGATTAAAATTACCCAACTCATTATTTTGAGTTAAATGTGGAAAATTTTGCAATAAAGATAAGGATTAATTATCTTGAACATGAAAGTTGTGAAATATATAATAATAATAAAATAATAAATTATATATTCACTAAAAAATTTATAAATATGTTCCATAGAATATAGTTGAATTTGATTAAATATGAAGACCCTTAAAATAGTATCCTTGAGTCGGTGCCTTACTTAATTTCATTGTAAAAAAATATAAGATTAAAATCTCAAATGACTAAATAGTTTATTAGTCTTGAAGAAATAGAAAAATATATTTTACCATTATTACATTGGTAAAAAACAATGCAAATATGTTTTGATAATTGAATTCATTCAAACATTTCAACTTCATATCGTGGAGAAAAGTGATCAAATTAAAGGGTGATCTCAAATGGTCAGTAAGGGTTAAATATAATGAAATCATTCATGAATAAATAATAAATGAATCATAAGAAATATGGAATGATATATATAAATAAAATAAATTCCATTTAATAAAAAAATCAATCATGATGGGACAAGGTATTATCATTATGGAAATGTATGTGAATGGAAACAGATGTCATTTAACCAATAAATTCAACACAATCTATATATGTCAATAAAATAAAATGGAAATCTCATGGATAAAAATAAATTAATTATTATTGATGGATTTTATTATCTATTAGAAACCATGATCTATGGAATCATGATAACATTTCCCTCAATACTTTTCATAAGATAGTTTAATCTTTTGGGTTAATCCTCATTTAATTTGGTCAACTTTTCATCTCATTAGATTACTGATGCATCTAAGGACTATCTCTAACTAGGAAACACCCATGTATTCATGTAAAAATAGTTACTCATATATCTAAATGATCAATTTAATTCATGAATAAAAATTCCTTATAAAAAAATATCCACATTCAGTAAAAGATACGTATTTAATATTATATCCCATGTTAATAAAATATCATTCAAAGTAAAATCCATATATAGGAATGGTAGATGGATTTGGTGATAATCATATGAAAGATAAATGAAATAGGAATATTTAATTTAATATTATAATAAATATGATTATAAATAAGTCAGTGGTCACTTTATACAAAACCAAAAAGTGAATTGGTTTATAATAACAAATATGTATCAATGGAATATAAATTGAGATGAAATCCTTAAGAATTTGTAATAATTAGGATCTTATGATATATATTTTCAATAATAATCTAATGAAACATTTATTACCATGATTATAATTAGATTAATGATATGATATATCAAATTCATAGTAAACCGCACAAAAGAAATAATTTTTGAGTAAGGCATATATCTCACTGAATTAAATGTGAGATGAGAAATCTTTTCATCACACTCCCTTTTGGTTGTAAGTGATTTATTATACTATTTAGTGGTTTTAAAGATGTTATTAAATTATAATATAATCTTATTATTTTTTATGATATCATATATGATCCTATTAGATTATTTTATTATCTGTTTTATAATAATATGTCCTTATTATCCTTGTTTTGGGTGTTAATTACTTCATTTTTCTTTTCATGTCTTTTCATGTAGGTCCTGGTTCTTGTTTATAGAATATTTTTACATCCTCTCTAGAATGAAATTATGTTTATATATATAATATTTGTTCATTTTATTCATTCTCTTTAATTATTATTGAATGATGAAGATGGAAAATGAATCACATCGCGTTGTGGAGATGGTTGGTCGTACGTACGCACGGGGGGTGGTACAATTACCTTAATGGTAAAAGGGTATGGGTGGGGTGGTATATTAATTTTTTACAGAATAAATATCATTTCATAATAATTATATAAATCTATTATATTCACCATTATATCTATCCACGTAAAGTGGCTATGAAAACTAATTATACCATGTCGTGGATACGTTATGTCATACGTACGCACAGGCAGTGATTTAATTTTCCATATGATAGAAAATGGTGTAATATTGTTGTACCATAAACATAATAATATCTCAATTTATAGATTATATTGGATTTATTAATTAATCTCAGAAAGAAGATATGGATAGTAAGTATAAAAGGAAGGAAATTTGATGGAGTTAATAAAAATAGTAAACCATTCTTCGGTGAACTTCCAATGATATTATCTTAAAGGATATATGGTTGGTATTGTTTATATAATAAAAAACATGGAAAGACTAAGGTTCTTGAGAATATAAATTTATAGTGGTTGGTCGAGCTATAATGATAAAGATGGAGAACTCAAAATGAAGGAAGGAATTCCCTTTTATAATTGGTGTGAGGGGCACCCTTAGAAATCCTCAAAATATTAAATTATAATAAATTAAATTTCTATAAAAATAACAAAAAAATTACATGTATTAAAATATAAGATAATATAATGTAATAATTCTTTCATCCAATAATTTTTTTACATGTTTTTGTTTTATTTTAAACCCTAATTTTTGGATTGTCTATTGTTTACCTACAATAATTTTAATTATGGTACCAATTGATTTAATATTAAAAGGTGGTAAATATTACATATTAAATGTAAATATGAAAATAAAGGAAAAATTTATGATATGTTTGACTAATGAAATATCAATTTTTATTTTTATATATTTTTTCATGATTTTAAATAATATCATATAATAGTTTTTTGATAAAATAGCGTTTGAGTAAATTTTGAAACAATTCATTACATTAACATAAATAAAAACATGAAAGAAAGATAAATGTGATCCAAAAAATTTAATGAACCCATAATATGTATCAAATATACCTAAAATTATTTTATAAACATAATAAATTAAAATTATATTTATTTATATATTTTTAGTATCATTTATTTGATTTTTTCATTAATAAAAAAGTATTGCATTATAGTTTTCAAATTATTGATTGTAGTTATTTCATTACTAAAAAAATTACCATGATGTAGATAAGTATTTAGGATTTAAAAATATTATATATCTTAATATATCTTCTAAAACCCACCATATTAAAAATAATATAGTCATTAAAAATATCAATGTTACATTTTTGACTTTTTTTAAATAAAATATTATAAATATCATAACCTCATTCAAATGGACCTTAAGTGTCATAAATAAATTTATATCATGAAAATAATTTTATTAATTTTAAAATGGACACATAGATTCATTTATAACGTTCATTTTTCTCATTTGGACACATAAAAAATAGTTAGGACCAAGAAAGTGACAATTTATGACTTTTTTTATTTTAATAAAATCAAAGTCATTTTCATGGAAACCTATCAATTAAATATTTAACATTTGATTAATAGGTGTTAATATTCATATATATATCATCCAATAAAATTTGGTATTATTTTATTGTAATTTTCTAAACCTTATCATATTATTTTTAGCCTAAATTACATTATTTATGCTTAACTGTTGCAATAAAAAAATTACCAATGTTACTATTAATATTTATAAAAAATAAAAGGTACCTATTTACATAATATAGAACCTCAAATTATGAATATGGAATCAATTTTTAGAAATTCAAAACACATAAGTGGAACCATTTAAATTAAATGTAAACTGATAAAATGCAACAAAAATTATTTTTTTGAAAATTCATTTTATGCCCCCAAAATGTACTTATACTAAAATAAGTTATAATTACGATTGAAATAAATTTTATTATTTACAATGAAATAATTTTTATGTTACACTGAGATCATATTAAAATATTAAATATTAATAAATTCATGGTTTTACAAAAAATAGTATATTTCAACATTAATGGGAAAATAATTTTTTTATAAAAAATAACAAAGATTCAGCCTACGCTATTTTTAAAATTTTTATTTTAACAGTGATTTTTAATTTCATAAATAAAATTTATAAATGTTTTAAGAAATATTTTTAAAAATTGTTCCATTAATAGGTAGAAAAATGCCTTTTAAAAAATATAGTTTTTTGCGTAAAATTTGATTAATTATAATCTTATGCCTATAAAATCATTTGGATAAATGTAAAAAAATATGATTGAATATATATATATATATATATATATATATATATCACAATGTGGTTAATTCTGTCCATTTTAACCAGTTTAACATATAAGATATAGCAATAATAATATTTCATTGTTTTTTTAATCTGGGTGCAACGTAAGCCATTGAAGCTATTAGATTTTTTAAGGAGAGGTACTGTGAAATATTGTGGTGTTATATTATGCCCTATAAGAAGTTTCATCACTTAAATTTTCATGGGTATTACCAATTAAACAGATGATGGTGTTTCTTCTCCATAACATTCTCATGTTCCCACATTGCATCTCACATTTTATGGGTTCTATAAGGAACCTTTACCAACTGAATCATCTGATTTCTCAATAATTTCTATCTAGATTGTAGAATATCAATCGGATCTTTATAGAAAGACATATTAGGTTCTTGTTATATTTCTCCATAGGTGATTATAAGTATTGGGAATAACGTGTACTTCCATAACATAGAAAATTAGAACACATTAGGAACTTTGGAGAGACTTCATAGAATTTTGAATCGATAAGATACATATCCAATTATTTTGATATTTTAAAATGTCCTACTATACCTAGGGATTCTTTTTCCTTTTTTACCAAACATTATGACACCTTTCCATGAAGATATTTTAAGAATGACTAGGTCTCCCACTAGTTTTTAGGATAACTCTTTTTTATAAAATGAGATGCTTTAATATGGGCCTAGATAGTGATTACCTTTGTCCTTGTCTATTTAATAAGTTATAGACCTATAAGATTTATCTCGCCAACTTTATCCCAAAATGTTGGAGTAGGATATCTCTTTGCATATAATTCTTCATATGGTTCCATTTGAATACATCAATGGAAACTATTATTATAAGAAAATACTAACAAAGTTAGATAAGGATATAATATAACATGATAGTCAATTGAGGATGATATCAACATGTATTCAAATTTATGATGATTTATTTTAGACTCTCCTTTGGTTTTAGGATGGTAGATTTTTCTCAAATGAATCACGGTATCTATAGAATTTTGAGAACCCTTCCTTAATTTTGTTGTAAAATGGGGATATTAATCAGATACAATCGATTGATGTGCACCATGATGTCTTATAAATTCTTTAATATGGACTCCTATTAGGTGATTAAGAGTACAATCTTATCTTATATAAAGAAAATGGTATTATATTATAAGGAAATCAATAATAACCCATATCACATCATGCCTTCAAGGGGTCCTTGGCAGACATGTGAAAAAGTCACTACAAATTTCATCCCACATCTTTATATGAATTCTTTTAGGTTTCATAACTCCTCTAGGATACCACCTCATGGACATAACTTGTTGATAGACTAATAATCTTGACACATAATCATCAATTTCTCATTTCATATTATACAACAAAAAATGTTCTTTCATATTCCTATACATATTGGTACTACTATGTCCTATTGAGATGTTTATGCTATGAGAAATATCAAATATTTGAGTTTTTATCTCATCTATTGACGTGACACATAATATCATTATAAATTTAATAACGTCATCTTTACCAAAGAAACCTTAAAATTTTCCTTTATTCATATATTTAGTTTTATTAAGAATATTCTCATCATCATATTGAGATCTTTTTATCTTTTCTAATAGAGATGGTTCTGCAATAATATAAAAAGGTGTGGTGCCTCCCCTTCCTTAATTATTTTTAAATCCATATTTACTAAATCAGTGAACATAGGATCTCTCTAAATACTCATTTAGTAAATAAGTCCTCGATCATCCCTACATAATGAATCTTTTACATCGTTTTCTTTTCCTGGGTTATATTATACTAAGAAATAAAAATCATTTAGTAACTAGAACTGACGTATTTGCCCCATGTTGACTTCTTTCTATGTAAAGATGTATTTAAAACTCTTGTAATATTTATATATCATAAATATTTCACCATATAAATAGTGTCTGTATATATTCATGGAAAATACTACAGGTACTAACTCAGGATCATGAGTTGGATAAATTACATAATGATTCTCCAACTGAATTGATTCATATTCAATAACATTGCCAATTATCATAAGGGAATGGCCCATTACTTTCATTAATGCATCACTGTAGAACATAAATCCATCATTTTCATATAGTAAAATAAAAATTAGATCATTTATAAATCTTACATTCTATTATAATAAACACTAAGCACATAGTTTTTTCCATAAAAACCAAACCCCTTTACATGTGAGCTTGGTTAATAGGTTAGTCATTTGGGCTATATTCTGAACAAACCACCGATAGTGACATGAAATACCAATTAAATTATGAACCGAAATTATGTTAATTTGTGTTTACCATTATTGGAATACATTTATCTTCAAATGATCAATCGATATTCCATCCTTAGACATAATATGTCCATGAAAAGAAATTTCCTAAATCCAGAATTCAAACTTGATAAATATATCATATAAATTATTCTTTATAAGTGTCTCAAGAATTATTTTTATGTGATTCTCATGGTATTAATATGTATGATAATATATCAAAATATCATCAATTATTACTGCAAAAAATCAACATGATATTCTATTAATACTCTCTTTATTATAACTACAAAAACCATAGGTGAATTAGTCAGCCCAAAGGGCGTTACTGTAAACTCGTAATGTCTATACCTTATCCAAAAATATATCTTTGGAGTATAATCTTTATTTACACTCAATTGATGATATCCATAATTATGGTAAATGTTTAAAAAATGTCGAGATCCATAATGTTAATCATATAAATCATCAATGTGAGGAAGATGATACTTGTTCTTTATTATAATATAATTTTTATCTATAATCAATGCAAAGCCCCATAAATTCATATTTCTTCTTACAAAATTGATTAGGAGCACCCCAAGGAGAAACACCAGGGTGAATAAACCCTTTATTACTCAAATCCTAAAGATATTTATTCACATGCACTAATTCTACAGTGGCCATTATATATGGAGCCTCTCATATTGGTCTTATATTAAGTATTAAATCAATGGAAAACTCATATTCATGCTATGGGGGGTCAAAGAAAATTCCTCAGGAAAGACATTAATGTATTCATGTACAATATGTACAACCATAATTTTTACATCCCTGATTTTAATCTTACCTTCTTCATCCCTATATATTTTTTCTCTTCCTCTGCAAGAATTTCATTCACTAAATCTACTTGAGGTAGATCTTGAAAAAAATTGGACGATGGTGTTTCTTCTCTAAAGATAATGAATTATACATATTCCTCACAAATAATAAATTAATTATTCTTAAAATAAATTTTCAGATCATATTTTTAAATCCACTATATAAAAATAATTTTATAAAAATAAATCATTGGTACAAAGATAAGGTCATCCAATAAATCTTGTTAATGTGTCATAATGGGGAGAGCTCAACACATCATTATTGCAATGAAACTACCCTTAAGATTCTTACATGAAAACTCCCTTATTAAATAAAAAGTAAAATATAGAATTTCCTTGAAAATGGATATATATAAAAGAGTGTTATGATCTAGAATCAAATAAATAATTTTATAAATATTAATGTTGAATTAGTATACCAACCACCAAATCATTGGGTACTTCTACCTCAGTTGTAGTGATTATATAAGCTTGGTCATCTCTCGTTGGAATATTATATTGTAGATTCCCTTAAATATTGGGAAATTAGTTTTAATAATGCCAATTATATTTGAATATTAATCAATTTATATCATTAGTTTGTTTCCCCTTACAGTCATGAGACAGATGACCCTTTCTTTTATACTTGTTACACATTTTTGTTCCCTTCATACATTTCACCAAATGTTTCTTCCTATAATTTTCAAAACATTGAAAACACATAATTCCCATATTCTTTATTAGTGGTTTACCTTTATCATGGTTCTGAATAAACCACTTCTTCTCTTTATATCCTTTTAATATATATGATCTTGAAAATTCCTTCCCTATTTTGATGTAACATAGTACTATGTTGGGGAAACTAGTTCCTTTTGGGGATTGGATTAAGACCTTAAAATAAATTATCGTTATTTATCACTAATTTATGTTTGTAATCCATTTAATGTGTTGCATTTTATCTTATATTCTAGTATTTTGGGTAAATGTACACCATTAATCATCATCTACCTCGAGATAATATTCTAAAATTACTACCTCTTAATTTTCATTGCATTCCAATTTTAGAAATATCTTTTCAAGGGACATGATCCATTTCTCAGCTTCCACCAGATTAGTACTTCCACTAACGTATGGAGTCTTCTACCACATAAAACGATCCAAAATAGGTGTATCATGTTATGAAACATTATGTTTCTCTATTTGATAAATGTAATTCATCCGAACCTGAGTATATTGTCTTAATATGGTTATGATCTTCCCAACTCTAACTCCAACTATGTTGAATTTCGCAATGGGGAAATCTTTGAATCACCTCATTCTAGTATATTTAATCACATAATAGTGTAATACATTGATTTATCCCGTAATCATCGGGATTATTAATCCAAAAAATAAATATTCCTCTAAAATTAATTTTTTTATAATTGTATGAAGAATTATCATAGTTCTCAAATTGTTTATATTTAGTTTAAAATCCAGTTGAAAAGGATTATACTAAATATCCCTCTAATTCCAACTATGAAGACCCCAACCCTAGTATCGTAGATCTAGTTCAATAAATTATTACACAAGATAAAGATGAATGATTAAAATACCAAAGGAGTCAATAGTTTAGTAGTATCTAAGAACTAGATATATACATGGGGCTCTTATTACATTGGTAAAAAACAAAAAAAAAGTGAAAATCAGTTTTCCTCCTTGAAATCATTCAATCATTTCATCTTAATATCCACGGGAAAAGATAACGAATAAAAGGGTTATCTGAAATGAATAGTAAGGGTTAAATAAAATGGAAGGTTTTATGAATCAATAATAAATATATCATAAATGAATGGAAAGATATTTATAACTGAAATACATTTCATGTAATCAACAAAATTTCAATCATTATAGGATAAGTCATAAGCATTATGGAAATGTATATAATTGGAAATAAATTCCATTTAAAAAATAACTTGAGCATAATATGAATCCCTTAATAATATCATAGAGAAAATATAATGGATTATAATGAATGAAATATTATTGAAGGAAATTTATAATCATTGGATTCTATGATCTTAGGAATCGTGGTACCTTTACCACTGAGACCATTCAAAACATAGATTAATCATTATGGGTAAAAGCCCGTTTAATTTGGAAAAAACAGTCATCAAATGATACTACCGATTCATCGAGGGGATATGTACAATTGGGATCCACTTTTTTCATCATGTCAAAATCATCCCTCGGATATTAAAATTATAAATTTAATTCACGAATAAATATTCATTGTTAACATATATCTGTATTGAGTAAAAGATAAGGCTTAATTATTATTTCCCTTATTAATCAAATAACTATCAAAGTAAATGTCGTAGGTAGAAATAGTACATGGATTAGGCAATAATCATAACCAAGGTATAATAAATATGGATATTTAATGTAATACTCAATGAATTATTGTCATAAATAAATCATTGTGAAATGTATACACAAAATAAAAGTGAATTGGTGTATAAAAATAAATATGATTCAATGGAATATAAATTACAACACAATCCTTATTAAATTATAATAAATCGAATTGTATGACCATTAAAATTAATAATCATAAAATTAAAAATTTATAACCAGGATGTTAAATATAATCATTATATGATATATCAAAGGGAAGTAAACCATAAAAAAGAAATCATTTATGTATAAGGAATATATTTCACATAAGTAAAGGTGAGATGAGAAATCATTACCTCACGCTCCCTTTTGGTTGTAGATTTTTTAATATCCTCTATATTGGTTTAAATCATGTTATTAAATCATACCACTATAATAATAATATTTATGATATCATATACAAAGTTATTATTACATTTTTTTCACCCATTTGTTGATACTATTTCATTATTACCCATCTTTTGGGTGTTAAATGCTTCATTTTTCTATTATTTATTTGTATTGTAGGTTCAGGTTATTATGTATATGAAATATTTAATTCTTATATTTAGTGATATAAAGGTCATAGATATTATATTTATTCATTATGTACACTTTTAAATTATTCATGAATGGTGAACGTTGAAAATGAATTGCATCGCATCATGGTGATCGTAGGACATACGTATACACGAATGAAAGTATCATTCACTTAATGATGAAATTGTTAGGGAGAAGACAGTATATTATGTTTTTTTTTAAATGTAATTTAATTATTATCATATGTATCTAATCTATCTATCATTATATTTATCCATGTAATATTGTGATGAAAATGAATTACACCAAGGCATGGATACATAAGTCGTACATATGCACATCTTTTGCTATAATTTTTCATAGGATTTGTTAATGGTGGAATATGGATGCCACATAATAATAATAAAATATTATTATTTATATGATACTCGGGTAATTAGATTAGGATAGAAACAAAAAATGATGAGATTATTTAATAAGAGTCAAACATAAAAGAGTCGATAATGATGATTACCTCTTCTTCGTTGAACTTTTTATAATCTCTTCATAAGGGATCTAGGGATGGACTTTTGGAAGGAATTGAACCTATAATACTTAAAAAGGATGTTCATAAGAGATATTGATAGAGGATAGTAGAGTTATAAATCTCAATGTGGTTATATGAAATGAAGTTAAGTATTCCCATTTATAATTGAGGTGAGGGGCACCCTTGGAAATCAAATGAAATATTAAAGTATAATAAATTCATTTTTTATAAAAATAAAAAATGTCACTTGATTCCATTATAATTTGATATTATTTTTTCACATCATCATCCAATAATATTATAAAATGTTTTTTATTTTAAATCATATTTTTTTGATTGACCATAATTACCCTATTTTAATTTTTATTATGGTAACAATTTATTTAATATTTAAAGGTTGTAATTTTTACATATACAATTTAAATTGTACCATAATTGAATAATTTATGAAATTTTTTACAAAATTAACATCAAAATTTCGTTTTAATTATTTTTTTATATTTAGAAATAATTTAAAAATATTTCATTTTGATAAAATATCATTAGTGTTAATTTTGAAACTATTCAGTTCATTGTCCTTATGAAAAATATTATAATAATATAACATCCAATAAATATTTAATAAACCCCTAATATGTCATAATAATCCTCAAATTTCCTTGATAACCGTATTTAATTCAAATTATATTTATATTAATATTTCAAATATCATTTATAATATTGGATCATTAAAAAATAATTACTACATAATTATCATATAATTATTTATGTTAAATATTTATTTTCAAAAAATTACAATTAAAATAAAATGATTTATATAAATACTTTATATTTAATTATAATATATACAGTTGAAGATATATTTGAAAAAATTCCATATTTAAAATAAATAGTAATTTAAAATACGAATATGAAAATTTTGACTTTTCTATAAATAGAATATTATAAATATAATAACATCATCAAAATTGATCCTAAAAGACAAAAATAAATTTATTTCATCAAACTAAGTTAAATAATTTTAAATTGGATACTTATATTAATCTATAACATACCTTTGTTCTCATGTGGACACATTAGAGATATTTAAGACCAGGAAAGTGTCATTTTTATACATTCTTTGATTTTCAAAATATCAAAGTGATTTTCCTGGAAAAGTGTCCATTAAATATCCAAAACTCTAATAGTTTATGTTATTTGTTGAATATTAATCATACAATTAAAATTTTGAAGGCTTCATGATATGTTTCTAATCCTTATCACATTATTTTTACCCAAAATAATCTATCTTACCCTTAACCAAGGTAATAATAAGAATTACCAAATTTACTCATCATATTGATCAAGAATAGAAGGAAATCATTAGTAAATTTGGAAATTATGAATAAATATATTGAATCCATATTTCAAATTTCAAAACATATAAGCTGCCAAATGTAATTTAAAATTAACCAATAAAACCCAAATAAAAAACTTTTTCTTCAAAATTCGTTTTTGAGTCAAAAAATGTACTTATATCAAAATAAGGAATAATGATGATTGAAATAATTTATATTATTTAAAATTACATATTTTAAATGTTATACTGATATCAAATTTAAATCATAATTATAAATAACAGACTGTTTTATAAAAATTTTATTTTTAACTATTTACTAGAAAATATTTATGTATAGAAAAAATACATAAAAATCACCCTAAGATAATTTTGAAAACCCACTTTTAAAAATAAAGCTCATTTTTCTAAATATTATAGTTAAATGCATAAAAAAGGTAATTATAAAACAATTGTACCTTTAAAATGTGGTAAAACAGCCTTTAGGAAAATATATCAATTTTATGTGATGAATTAGATTCATTCTTATCTTATGAATATAAAATATTTTAGATGAATGTAAAAAATTTTGATTTAATATAAATATATATATATATATATATTAAAATGTGGTTAATACTATTTATTAAAACAAATTGAATGGCTCGGTTATATTAATAATAATATTTCATTGTTTATTTAAGCAGGTTATAACATAAGCCCTAATATATATTGGATTTATATAAGGAGTGAAATACCATAAAATCGAGCAGTGTTATATTAAATATTATGACTACTTAAAACATTACCACCCAAGAAAAGTTAAATAGGTGGCTGATACATTAAGTCGAAAGAACCATGAGAGCCTATTAATGATGATGATCACAACATATCCAATATTTTTCTTAATTAAAAATGATTGAACAAGAAATATTCAAGGGAGGGGAAAATATTATCTTTATTCCTGCTAAATCATTTTTTTATTTTATCAAAGTCGGTTTAAGGAAAACCAGTATAAATATAGAACCTCAAAATCCAAGATTTAAACATTCAAATTCAAATTCAAATTTCAAATTGCCGCTCCTCCATCATCACATTGAGCCACAAGCCCCGACACGCGGCATATCACGCACCGACCTCGAAAACTGAAGTCACTCGATTGTTGCGTCACCGATCAGATGCGTCACGTTCCTATCCTCATCGAACTCGATATGCGAGCCTCCGCGAATCCCAAGTTCACCTATGGCCAGGTCACCGATGAGACACACCGGACCTACCACTGAACAAAAAACCATCCATAGTAACGCCGGTGAGAACCTGTCTTCTCTTTCACAGAATCAAGGGACCACAATCATCACACGCTCCACAGATCATCACAAATCCAGACATAAAAGGGAAACCCCACAGCATCCACCCTAACCACTGAAGAAAACCCTCAGAAAACCTCAATTTCACTCCACCACCATAGCTCAGATAACGACCTCCACCAGTTGATAAACTACCACAACACAACAACTCATCACCAAGGGAAAACCCTTGGACGCTCCGTAGAGTGTGCTTGTGAATTCGGTCTTATGCCCTTAGATCAGACCTTCGGAGATGACGATGTACATGTGCAACGCAACAAGAAGAAGTGAACGCCATAAGACCATCGCAGCGAGCACATGAGACCTCCGAAGAATGTCCCCCAGAGGGAAGAGGCAGCAGCGAGAACCCAAGCGCAACCAGCTTCAAGCGTGAACCGCTAAGAGAAAACATTCAAAACTGAAAAATCACACAAAGAAAATAAGAAACAAATCCCCCCTACCTAGGCCACTCTAGATCTGTCGTCAACCACAATGAAAAAAAAGTCACCTCCAAAAAAACCATGCCCTGCCGATCAAGTCTCACAAACAGCGACATCGACAAGCCGAGCCAGCCAAGCCGGAAGGACGATTCAAAGTGAGGAGAAACATGACAAGAAATCTAGGGAGGGAAGAAATGGAAGAACAATGGAGAAACCCTAGGAGCCGCGGGAGAGAAAGGAGAGGCCGCTCCGAGGCCTCCAAGGGAGATCTCTTATCTTTATTAATTGAGTCTTAAACCATCAATCTAGGTAGATATCAAAGAGTCCCAAAATCAATATGTAGAACTGAAAATGTATCTGAGGAATGTTCCTAAGTTCAACTTTGACTTTGATATAATGATAAGAATCATGAACCATGTATGTTTCACCTTTATACCAGACGTGAATAATGATTAAATGGATGAATCTCATAGTTCTTCACTCTCTATTCATCATAGATGTATGAAGATTTATACAAATATGATAGAGTGTTTCTCATGGGACATCATAGAGATAGGTATATAAGATTATGTATCAATGTTTCAGGTATGTTAAGATGTTATGTATGAGATATAGAAGTCTAAGGTGACGTTATAACCATTATCCCTACTAGTTGTGAAATGGGAAAGAATTTCCACAGATTTTTTCCTCAGATTATGCAAAACATATAAGGTCTATAATGTTATATGAATTATAGTCTATGACCATATGATGTCATTAAACTTTATCTCCATCAAATTATTTTCATCTATTTTCAGGTTTTCATATATACATTAAGTAATTGGTAAGGATTCATGGATTACTACATTCTATTATATCTGATTTTGATCGTAGGTTATCATTGAAATTCTGGTGAAGTCTTGAAAAACCTATTGATTCAGAGTTTGGTATCATTAAACTTCATCATCATTAGATAGACAATTTGTCTGAGAGAATTGTTAAAATCTTAGAGGATGTGTTGAGTTTCTGTTTTATGTATTTTAAAGGTGTTTTTCGGTGATGAACCATCGCTGATCGAGGTGTTACCCCAGGGGACGTAATGTGATCTCGGCTGACAATGGCTCCTCCCCGGCTGGGGCATCCCCGGATGACCCCTTCGTGGGGAGGGGGGTTCTTGATTGTGGAGGGTTCGAAAAGGCCACTCTCAGGAATTCCCTTCCTGCAAAATAAATAATATTTTAATGGTTTTTTTATCATCACCTTTCTCAAATGAATTTTTCATAGAATAACAGCTTTCACTTAGGCACTCAGATGGCTCCGTATAAAGCCCTCTATGGAAATAGGTGTAGAATTATAATTTTTTGGGATGAAGTAATATAATTAACTTTTGAGACCTATTCAAGATCTGTAAATAATGGATGAAATTAGTGTTATTATGCAGCATATTAATGTATCTTAAATCCAACAAAAAATATATAGTGATAATTGTTGGTGAAATCATGAATTCAAAGATGGAGAGAAGGTATTACTGTGATATTCCCCAATTAATAAAGTTATGTGAGTGAGAATGATGGGAAGGATGATCCTTAACGATATTTCTCCCTTCTAAATTCTAGATCATGTAAGGACTATAGCATATTGTTTGACTCTTCCACCAAATATCTATCATTTTCATATGTGTTCTACATATCTCTCATAGGGAAGTTCATACCTAGTTTTTCAAATATACAAAACATGGTGGTCATACCCCTAAATAATGATATTTCCTTGGATTAATTACTCATACGAATCTTAGATAATAGAGATAATGTTGTATGAATAAAGACTACTCACTTAGTTAATGTTCTATAGTGGAATAAAAAAATAACGAAGCGACATGGGAACCCATGAATTAGATGGAATAGATATATCCTTGATTTTTCTTTCATATTGTTTTAATTTTGAGTAAAAATAATATTTTATGTCTACTAGAATATAACGCCCATATATTTTATTATAATTTATATCTAAAATTAATTACATTAATGGTTTATGATACATGAAAACTTGAGTTTAAATGAACCATATTATCATACATTGTTGTAACCTAGTCGTTAAACATTAAAAATTAAAATATATAATCAGATTTTATAAATTATATATAATAGTTGTAGATAAATAATATATATTGATAATGTGGTACTCAATTTTATTTAAAGCCTATATATTCATTAAATATACACATTTCTTGAAAAAATGATTTTTTATTAACTTTATGAAAAAATTAAAAAAGTAATCTCTTCCAATTTTAGAATTTTTTTTTGAAAAATTTATATTTATTTTATAAATAATCATTTAAAAAATATCTATGTATGGGTATTTTATAATTTTCTGATAATATTTATTTTTTGATGAATATTGAAAAATACCGTTTTTTAATTAAATAAATCCTCTTCTTTTAAAGTGTATAAAAGGATCTGTTTTTTTAGAATTATTTTATATTCATAATTAGATAAATTATTTTATTAATAATCCAATTTAGTTCATTCAAATAAATTTTATGTTTTATTTGGATATAAGTAATTTGTATACTTAAGAATCGGTTTTTGGAGAACAACTTTTTATATCGTTTTCATGTTTAATTTTATATTAAACTAGTACTCGCATGTGTATTCATGCAGTGACATAACACAATAATTAGATTATACATTCACATGGTTATACGATTCAATTATTTTTTAAGAAGACAATATTGTATTTCAATGTTGATAATGAACATGAATATTCAATAACAAAATAATGATAATTATTTTTAGAATACAATGGGACAAAATATAGAGACATAATTATGATAGTAGATTACATTTTAGATAAATACATTTGAAAATATGAAGAGGAATCTATAAGGAATAAAAAATATTTTCATCAAGGATATATAAAATAAATGGATAAAAAGAACATTGAAATTGATAATTTAAATTCTGATAATTATGATAAATAATGTTGTAATTGAGGCCATAATAATGTAAACAAAAAACATGGAATAAATGAATAGATTGAAAAACATATTAACTTATTGTAATAACATAATACATATAAGTGGAAAAAAATATTGATAATAGTAATCAAAATTATGACCAAATAATATTTATTACAAGCCAAGTTACCTTAAATCGAATTAAAGGTGAGAATATAGATCAACATTACTTTATATAAATTATCATCAGAGAAAATTGTGCATAATGAGTTCCTTAAGGAGAAAATGTATCTTTAAGAAATGACTGGAATGTGATCTCTCTGTCCAATTACATGAGAGAGTACACCCTAACTGTGAAATATTCATTGGATTCAACACTCCGACGGCCATTGTATCCTACTGGAGGGTACCCTATAAAGAACAATACCTTAACAACTGCAGAAATGAATGAATACCATCTTTTGACCTAAAATTGCATAGAGGTGCTCTCGAGCATGTTAAAAAATGGACCAGATCTGAATAGCATCAACGATGAACCGGTGGAATGGTTCACTGATTTCCTGTTTATGAGTTCACATACAATATAACCATGTGTGAAATATGGATGTAAAATGCTTGAAGACCAAACTAAAATTAGTTCAAGAAAATACATCTATTGATTAACATGGAATTGTATATGTGATCAGTTTTTTTGGATAAAGAGTCAATAATCCAAGAGCTCACGGCCTAAAAAAATCAGCTAACATGTTTATATGCAGATACCAAAAGTACTTAAAATTAACAATAAAGACTACTAAATAATGAAATATCTGAATAGAACATTCAAATGATATATGAAAATATAGAGAGAAACGGATGGTTTACGTCAACATGATACCATGAATGGATCCAACCGTGAACATGGAATACACCACCACATCCAGATTTGCTGGTGTGATATCCCCTTTATGAATAGACGATCTAGCTGGATTTTTTATGAGGCCGAAGGTCATCACAACCCTCAAAATTACATTTATTAACCTACACTAGCACAATGGTGTAGGGTCGATCCATACATAAGGTAGGTTACTGCTCTAAGGTTTTTTACAACCCTCACTATTTTCAGTAGTGGGGAAACATTTACTAACTTTTCAACTTTTATTTTTTTATATTGAAATGGAAACAGATATCTTTAATTTCGTAAATTTTCTATTTACTTAATTGTAAAATGAATAGCTAAAGTAACAATATAGACTAAAGGTAATAGAATATATAAACACGAGTGGTGAGAATTGATCAAATAATGATCTCAGAAAGATTGAAATCAATAGGTTATAAATATGATTCTTCATCAGAATGAATTCACACCTTGAAAATTAGTTATTAATTATTCCTCTCCAGAAGAAATAAAACGTTGTGTTATAGTTCCCGATGCTCGCCACATCAAAAACCACATACATAAAATTGCATTAATGATGTCAATAGAAATCTATCTAGCCAAATGTTTCTATAGTTTTGAATTTCTAGTTTTAAAGAAATACATCAATGATTGATCTCACCAAAAAAACATGGATGTTGAAATAAGATGCATTCAGGTGAAAATACAATTTTAGTTGAGAACCAGAGTCAATATCACCGAAGGAATCCAATTCTCATGGGAAGAAATTAAATAAAGAGAAAAAGAAAATACGTACGAATAGATTTTCCTATTTTCTGAACAAGAAATTAAGAAAAGTCCATTTTAAATTCAAAAGATGCAAATACATTGAAAATAAAATAGATTAGAGGAAGAAGAATCCCCCCTCTATGAGTGATGTTCATTATTTGCTGCACTGCTCCGGCATCTCCAGTCTCTAGTACTTCTCTTGGTGTCTCCCAAGAGTTTCTCTCTCAAAGATGGTGTTGTGGAATATAATGAGCCTCCTAAAAATTGCTACTTTCTCTGCTTTAAGTAGTCACTATCTTATACTTCTTGTCATCGAACATCTTCCACCGATATTGAAAACCCTTCATAAATGCACTGCTTGGCGTGTGTTTTTTCACGACTAACATGTCGTGCTAGTTTTTCGCATGTAACAAACTCTGGATGAGTTAGTTGGAAGCACTTGGACATGCTTTTGCCTCTTGAATGAACCTGCACATGTTAAATACAAAATTAAATAATTAAAAATCAACAAAAGTAAATTAATTTTTTACATTTATGATTTTATGTCTACTGTTATAATACTTATTAAAAAGTAATTAAAATAATTTATTTAATTGATAATTATTAGTTACCTATTGTGATTATTTATTTTTTATTAAATATTTAATTAAATAAAAATAAAATGTTTTCTTTAAATTTTAAATTATTTAATTAGTGGAATATTTATTTAAAATTAGTTAGAATAACATAATTAAACTGTTAAAATAGAGTATTATCAATTACATAATTTTATTAATTCAATTATTTTATTTAATCTATTAGAGAAGTCATAATATAATTCAAGTATTGATTTATTAAAATTAATTGGCAATTTTATTTATAGATTATTATTAATTTGTTATAATAAATCTTATTATTAATTCTTATATATTATTTTAAAAATTATTTGTTCAATAAAATTCTAATAGCTAAATATTCTAATTATAATAAATTATATCTATTAAATTGATTAAGTTATTATTATTTTTCATTGTTTTCACTTTCATATTATTATATATATTTTTCTTGCTCTTCCCCTCCCCCAAAATCGGCGCACTGCAAAGGGGAGGGATTCAGAGTTCTTCTTCGGCACTGGAAGCTGGCCCAGTAACGGTCAGCGGCTCCGTTCCTCCTTCTTCCAGCAACGGCGGTGGTGCAGTCTTCAGTAGGTGGGGTGGCATCCTCGCTCTTCCTCTTGGCATCGTCTTCACCAGCGAACACCCATGGCAGTCCGACTTCCCTCGGTTTTGGTGCGACCCTCGGCAATAGCCCAGCTCCTCTAAAAATCATCGGCGGAAACCCCTACTCTTCATCCCATCAGCGCAACTCCTTCGCCCTGTTGCATAGCTAGTCTCCAGGCGGTGGCTTCCATCATCTACAGCGGAGGCGTGGTCTTCCTCAGGTGGAACAGAACCCCGGATTCTCATCCATTTCGATTTGTATAAAGCAGCAGTATCAGCTCCAACTCATGACGCAATAAATTCCTCCTAGCATAGCAGAAAATCCTCCCACAGCATTGGCAGTGCGGCTTCCTCTTTGAGGTGTAACAGTCTTTCAGCAGCGATGTGGCTCAGTGTCGATTCATCTGATCTGGGTGGAGACGAATTCGACACTACATCAATAAAAGGATTCAAATTTACATATTATTTGATTTTATTCATATCGGATTCTGGTCTGGGGCTGTATTCTGGGTTGCTTTGTATCTATGGTATTGTGTCATTGAGGATCCATTCGGTGGGGATGGTGAAAACGGTGTGAAGAGTGGTGGGTATTGCAGGGAAATGGTGAGATTCAGTGACAGGGTAGTGAAAAGTAGGGTAAAACAGTGAGGTTGAAGGAATGGTGTGTGACAGTGAGAGAGGAAGGGATTTGGTATCAATGAGGGTGAAGCAAGAGTAGCGTGGTATTGGGGAGCACAATGAAGAGATGCGGAAACACAACGGTGAGTTGCAGGGGATGAGTGATGTGAAGGGGAACGGTGAGGAATAGCTCACTATTAGAAGAATAGAAATAGAGAATCTCAACATAGGGTATACCGATAGACTAAAAAAACCTCACCGATAGTTTTAAACGGGAAAGGTCAATGTTAGAAAGAAAATTAAAAGGTACCCGTAGTATTAAATTAAAAGGTCACTGTTAGCTTTCTATTGATGGGAAGCAGTGGCGTGGGGGTTACCGGTAGACAAAAAAAAGGCTCACCATCAAAATTAAAAAAAAATATTAGGGGTCACTGTTACAATTAAGAGAAGAGGTAACCTGTACATCGAAAGTAAAAAGCTATTACAGATAGCTTAATTAAAATAAACAGGTCACCGCTAGTATAAAATTACGAAAGGAAAAGACCGGCACGAGGGACACCGGTACACAGAAGTAACCGTGAGGTGCATGGTTAAAAATTAGAATTACCGGTATGAAAGGGTAACATTGACAAAGGTCACCGGGAAAATGAAGGTCATAGTTACATCTCAAAACTAGTTACTGCTAGAGAAAAAAGAATGTAGGTCATCGTTTGTCAGTAACGACAACCTGGTTACCGCTAGTCCGAGGAAAAGTAACCTTGCTATAGATAGCTTAGCTAGTAGTAACTAAGTTACGAGATGTGTAAAAATTTAAAATTATAAGTAAATTAATTAGAAAACTCAATAATTAATAATAATGAAATTTTTAAATAGAATAAACAGATAATGATTAATTAAAAAATTTAAAAATTAGTTTTATGAAAAAAAAAGAATAAATCAATTATTTTAAGGTCCAAAATCACATAAATTGTTATACAAAATTAATATTTGAAAATTTTAATTATAAAAATAAAAATGTCATTAATTTAATATAGTGTAAAAATAATTAATTAAATCATTAAAAATTAACAAAAAGGACGTGTCAATCTGTGTAAAAATAAGGCCACATAAAATTCCCCCACACTTAAAATTTTTTTCCCTCAAACAATCCCATATTTTATTTTCTTTGAAATGCATTGATGTTTTTATGATTAAGATCACACTGTAACATGTCCATCACTCAAAAATAGAGGACATAACATGACATCTTGCTTTGGGAAATGAATTACTCATATGAATCTTTCTTATAAAAAATACTCATGGGTAATTATGAAAGCTATAAATCATCAAAAAATGAAGATATCATGCCTCATAAGTGATAAAACATAGTGAGTAACTTCAATCTAGGATTATTTTCTAAGTCCACAAATAACAATAGGTAAAATATCAATGGAATTAAGATCTTAACCAAGGAACATTGTACATTGAATTTTTCACATAGGTTCTAAAAATAATTATTATTTTTTTGAATCACCTCAATGATACCACCTAAATGACTCCCATATGAACCAATTGATCCCTTCTTCATCTGGCGTTCACCATTCCCATCACCGTAATGAGCTCATTTATGACCCTAGACACCTTATTTATTTTTCCCAAGCCATGTATCATTGTAAAAAGCACTGTGCAATGCACTTAATCAGGTTGAACAGAGGGCGTATAGTAAACAGAAACGCACCTAGCATCTAGGGTCTCAGAGACTCACCCTGGGATCCCAGATGGCCAAATTACTCCAGTTTCAAAATATTTATATCAAAAATCATTTACATTGGCTCATTAAAGCAATTACTTTTTATAATTACAAGATTAATGAGGCCCCTAGATTCAGAATCAAACTTCCAGTTCCAAGGGTTATTATCATAGGTCCAAAAACATGTAACCCATATCACTTTCAGAAAAAGTTCTTAAACCGAATTTCCATTCAAAATACTAAGTGTGATCACTTAGAAATCATCCATTATTAGTAATTACATACTTTAATCAATTCTTAACTACCATCAAGTAACTTTCCTTAAGGAAAATCCCAATTGAGTAGATTGTAAAGCCTAAAATTATGAAAGAATTTTGAAAAGTTTTAACCATTTTTTTAAAAATATTGAAGTTGCTTTGGGAATTGATGGGCTTCCATTAAAGCACAGTTTAGCACAGTGAATAATTGACCCCATCCCCCCACACATAAAACCCAACTTGTTCCCCAAAGTTGACTTCTAAATATGGAGAATAAAAAATAATCATTAAAGGTTCAAAACAAATTTTTAATTAAGTAGATATATAGATGTATAAAGGGTCTCAATGAAGTTCAAAAATATTATTTTCCACAATGAATAAATAAATAGCAGGTTCATATCCAAGTACATGTATCAACACTAAATCCAAAGAAAATGATCTTCCAGTACATAAAAAACATGGCATGTAACTTGGAAGTTCACAGTGATTTGGCTGTAAGTGTAACACCCCAGGTAAATAAAGAATATGACATTTCATATTTATCCATATTTGTGAATAAAGTATTAATATGACTTTAAAGGGGTCGCTATGCTCGATGGCGTACCCAATACGCAACAACGAGTTTCTTGGGAATCTTACGTTGCACTCTAATAATAAAATAATATTTTAAATGGTAGATAACATGTAGCCGTTGTATTGGCGGGAATGGATAGAAATAACGAAAATATGATTATATATGTTTTTAAATGTTTTTACTTTTATACAATAAAAGATAAAGGCTTAAAATACGGAAAGAATTCAATTTTAGGCGTATATGCCCTAGTTTTCACTAAATGTTCACTTATCGCCTTTTAATGGAGAAATGTCATTAAATATAGTTTTGATCACTCTTATACATTCTTTTGGACCAAATAAAACTCTTATTAAGAATCGGGACATCAAATTTTACTTTGTGTAATTTTTTGGTATTTTTCCGACAAAGTTCATTTTTTTAATGAATAGTGTAGAATGTTGTATTTTAATTCAAAACCTCTTTTTAATATAATTTATTTATATGATTAGATTATATTTTGAATTGGTTTTAAAGTGAAATTAGAATATATTTTTACCATTAAATCCAATAGTGTTCGTTGGAATTAATTTCACTTTGAAATCAGACTTAAACTAGTGTCAATCTTTTGATACTTATTGTTTTATAAAAACACGCTATTTGCTCTGACAGCGGGAATTAATTAATAAATTAATTAATGTGACTAATATGTTTTGAATTTTGTAAAAAGTACTTCATTTTTGAATTCGGAATATCAAATATAGCTTAGGGTGAATTTTTGGGATTTTTCTGAAAAACTTTAATTTTTGATGAATAGTGAAACCACTAAGTGGTAATCAAGCAAACTGATTTTTCAGTTAAATGAAAGTTTACCACTAATGTGTATTGAATTTTGAAAATCCGACATACATGGTTGTCATTAATAAGTAAAATGTGGTTCAATGGGATAAAAATAATTTTTTGGTGAATAGTAACTTATTAAGTTTTTAATCGCGATTAGTGGTAATTAGTGTAGTTTAAGGTAAAAATAATGCTTTAATGGAATAAGATGAGCTTGACATATGTCCTACCCTAATTGGTTGTGTCATGGCCGACCAAGACAAGCCATGAGTCAACTTGGGGACCCCATGGATCCACTTTGGTTGGGAAATGACATAAATAACATTTTATTTAATGTAAAAGTAAAATTGACACAAACATGATATGTTTTACTAAAAAAAAATTTAAGAGGGGTTATACAAGTCATCTTTTTGATTATAAATATTCATTGGAAAGTTAAAAAGATTTCCTACATCATAGTATTTTGTTTTATAATTTTTAGACATTAAATAAATTAAATTATTTATGACATAATAATGATGCAGCGATGACATCATTATTTGACGATTTAAATAAAATGGAAAGATAATGTAAAATCTATGAACTACACATGTCCAAAACTTATGGGATGAGTGTATTTCGAACCCTTATCACCTTATCCACGAATTCTATCAATGTGGGACCTTGTAAAACCGAAACACATTTTCAAATAAAGTAATATTTCATTACTTTCCAAAAGTGCCCCTCCTCTCCTCTTATAAAAGGCCCCCACCTCTACCTCATTTCACACACTCCTAAAGCCTTTGTCTCGGCCAAACCCTACCCATTTACTCTATCCACATCCCTCTCCTCATCCTAGAGGATTCCCTTTGGGAAGAATCCTTTCAAAGGAAGCCTTTAGGCTCAAATCAAAAGGAGTTACACTTTTAAAGGTAATTCATTCTCTCTTGTTCATTTGTTTTATTTTGCTTCTCCAACCCTCTAAACTCTTTTTATTCACTTCTTTTGTAACAAAACCAGTATCTTCAATATACTAGGATGTTGTTATAAGATTTATTCAAGCTACACTCTCACAAAACTACATCAAATGGTTAAAGAACATACGGTTTCCGTGGATGGTGAAATTCTGCCTCCCGAAACGATGATTGTTCAATACTCATTTAACACCTTCAAAGGAGGCCATTATGATGTCACTATTTTTATATATGATATATAATATGTTTATGTTTTATTTATGCTTCTGTATTTTTCATTTTTGTCTTACCTTTATGGCTTCCATTATGGGTATACACGATATCTTCATTTAAGGAAGTGCGGACTACCGCCCCCTCAAAGTGATTTGATTCGTTAAATACCATATGTGGGACGTATAAAGGATGGAACTATGATATTATATAAGATATTATACTGGAATTATAATAT
Source organism: Viscum album (assembly GCA_963277665.1). Lineage (NCBI taxonomy): Eukaryota > Viridiplantae > Streptophyta > Magnoliopsida > Santalales > Viscaceae > Viscum > Viscum album. Next base: position 1,134,089,253 of record OY728155.1, on the reverse strand, counting down.
ACCCTTATATCATTATTATTCCATTCTATAAAATACGAAATAGAAATGAAAGTAGCGTTCATGCGTACGTACGGCTTACCGTCTCCATGAACGGTGCATTTCATTTCTTACCTCTAAATAATTATGTAATGTTATAAATGCATGCATGTACTGGATATATATGAAATATATGATATCTAAATAATGAATACAATTCTGGATATAATAAACATTTGGCAACACGAACAACATGTAATTGTAAGAAGTCCACTTTCGACTTAAGAACCAAATATCGACAAAACAATCATTATTAACTTAATGATTACATATTGTTTATAACATGGTAATAAGTGATATAAAACGGATAATTAACTTGAAAAAGGTTCTTAAGGAAGTAGAAATTAACTCAAGTTTATTATTCAGGAGATTAAAGAACGATCGAGTCAAGTCGGACCCGAGGTAAGGGATCCTACAACTCCCTTTCTTTTTAAGTACACTCTTTTATGTCATTTATTTTAAGCTCATATTTCTTATGATTGGGATGTTATTTTATGTTAAATTTACTGTAATTTTTATTTTCATGTGATGAGAGACTCTATTCTCTCTCATCAATCCATTTTGGAAGTTTTGAGTGGCGCCGTTAGGCTGCCGAACTTTCGTAAGAGATCTAACCTCTCTCTTTCTTTTTAAGTACTCTCCTTTATGTCACTTCCTTTAAACTCCTCCTTGCAATGTTGGGGGATTTTCTTTTATATTCCACTTGCTGTAAATTCTATTGTAATATGATGGGATACTCTATTTGATCTCATCAATCCATATTTGGAAGTTTTATGTGGCGCCGTTAGGCTGCCGAGTTTTCGTAAGGGATTTTTCATCTCACTTTTATTCTCATGAGATTTATGCTACATTTGCCGCAAATTCCATTGAGTGGTGTATTTAATGCCCATTATTCTACTCTTTGTTTAATATACTTTCGTTTATGAGTATTTACATCAATGACCTATTGTCTTTCTTTCATGGGGTGTATGTTTTGAAAGATACCCAAGTCGGTAAGGGAACCTTTCACCCTCCTCTTTTTTAAAAGACTTCTTTTGTTGGGTCTTTTAATTTACATATTGTTATGTTGGGATATGTTCTCATATATCCTTATTGATGTAAATTTTATGTCCAAGTGATGAGATACACTTTTTATCTCTCAACAACTCATTTTGATGTGATGCTGTTAGGCTGTCAAGGGAACTTTTTAACCCAATTTCGATTTCTTTGGGTTCAACTTGTAGTCATTGAATATGTCATCCATTGAATATGTGTGAATTACCTTTTATTGTTTTACACTTAATATCCACTTATATTGGGTGTATATATATTTTTCACACATATTTTTGAGATTTATTTGTCCTTAATTTAAGGATACCTTCTTTATAAGGGATTTCATCACATTTGACATTTTTATTGAGGGTTCATTGTTGTTATGCACCAATCCACTATTATATGGTGTATATACTGTCCTTTGGAGTATTATATCATGAATCCTTTTATTCTCATGATATTATAATGTTCTTACTAAATGTTATTCCTCGATTATAGTATTCAAGTGTCTCTAATTTTGGTAAAAACCCCTTTAACCAAAATATCGTTTTAAATGTTTTAATTATTTGTTCTTATTAATATCCATGTTTTCAAATGGTTTTAAGGATTTATTTATATGGATATTAATGGTTTAAAATGTTAAAAGCTTCAAGGTGGTATGGGACACTTTGATTCAAAAATCTGTTTATTAAATGTTTTAAATGGTTTTGGAAATGGTTTCTTTTTGAATGGATTCATTATTTCAATATCCTAAAATGTTATATTGTGATTGAAATGTGGAAATGTTATGTTTCCTTTATTCATGTTTATGTGATACAATTATGTTATGGTTCTTGGGCATTGTTATGAAGAACGGGTGGTTCCGTGATAAACTAAGGGCGGGTGAGCCCGATATAGCTCTCCAAAGCATTGGGTAACGCGAAGGAGTGAAACGTTAAGGTTTCTACGAAGAGATTTAGAGAATATACTGTGATGGGTATTCCAAACGTAACCAAGAGGGTTACTCCCTACGTAAGAATGTTATGAATGCATCAATTTACCATTATGTCTTATGTTTTCTATGATTTATTCATGGTTTGATGAGGTATGTTAAAGTGCCTATGTTTTATGGGTAAAGTATGATTTCATTCTTATGTATATATGAACTCATGTTTCCTTTCCATATTTTTTTTAACCCTTACTGAGCTTTTTATGCTCATCCCAAGTTTTTGAAATGTTTTTCACAGGTCAAGGGAAAGGTACATGATGTGATGATAGTGTCAAGGATGTGTCAAGAAAGAATACGTGTTATATTTTAAATATGTTTCCATTGATGGGAAGAATGAATACTATCTTTTATGTAACCACTTTGCTTAAATGTGGAATGTAATGCAAGTTTCATGATCTAATTCTCTAAAACTCTAAACCTGAAAAGATCCTCAATGTGTAATCTTGTAATAACTCAACATTAAGTAAGGTTTAAGGCCGGGGCCTTATAGTTGGTATCAAAGGTCGGTTTAGATAACTTTAGAGGTTAGGGTATTCTTTAAGCATAAGTGACATTACCATAATGGTTAGGATTTCAGAAAGAGTCCTAGTTTTAGATAAAGTGAATGAGTAAGTGTATCTTAGTGTTTACCTTCCTCATTAGTACATGATGGTTTTGTTGATATAATCACACTGACATTTCTATTTTTAGTGAATGGATGGATCTAGCAGGCACCAAAGAGACAACAGGTTTGAAGGAAACTGTGGTGGTTCTCTGATTAAGATACTAGATAAAATAGAGGATTCAATGAGGAAACTCGTGGTTGTTCTAAACCAAATATCAAGGAGTCATGATCAACCACTTAAACCTTGGTGAGTTCTCTAATGCATCATGTATGAGATGGCCAACCCGATGTGGAAATTCAGGTAATAATTATTAAGGTAACCATTAGGGTTTATATGATACTTAATTTTTTAGGTAATTATGGGTTACTCTATGATATGATGGAAAATGAAAGGAATGAGATAAACTTGAGGTTAAAATATGTTATGATTATTCTTGAAGATTTTATCTCATTTTGGGGAATGTTTTACGAATTGTATAGTTTTGGAAAAGGATAACACGCAGACCGTGTGACAACCCATCGTGTCGGACAATGCTGCGGGAATCGAACCCACAACCAAAGTGCGACTGGTATTTATCGCCTACCACTGGACTACGTGAAGTCCCTGGTTAGTTTGACTGATTCTTTTTAGTTATATGATTTTATGAATTAAGAGTAAGTTGATTTTGGAGGATATGTGATTAGGATAATTACTTTTCAATGCGAGACTTTAGGAGCGACTAATGTTGTTTGGAGATAAATGTTATGATTTAACTTGGAAGACTATGTGACTAAATCCTTCAAATATTTGGGTTTCAATCTTATATTGGTTTACTTTGAAGAATTTTATGGACAAATTGTTTATCGGATGGTCCTCATTGAACTTTGGGTTTTGTTGGAAAAATTTTGGAGATTAAGAATAGATTTTCTTTTTATAAGGGGTTATCTTTTTCTGGATTATCTCATCTTGTACTAGCCTTTTTGGTTTTGGTTTTGGTTAAAGTCTAAAGACATGGGATGTATATAGTTCTGTTTTGGGGATTAGGTGATTCTCTAGAAGTTGATTATAGTACTCTTAATGCGAACAAGTCTCCCTAAATACTCGTCTTTTGGAAAAAAATATGAGTTTGACTAAGGAATCTAGTAAAAGTTGAAAGTCAACATGATAAGTGATTATGCTTCCTTATGAATAAATTCCTCAATAAAAAGTATCTTAAAACAAAAATGTTGTCTATTAACTTTTCCTACTGGGGAATCGAATACCGTTTAACCCATCACAAGTTTGTGATTTTCTCATGGTTAACTTTCTCCTAAACATGTTTTCTATCACTCTCCATCAGAACATGACCCTTTGTTTTTTCCTCCATGTCCATATTTTCATACTTGGAATCCTAGTATGGGTTAACTCGGGTGACCTTTGTACTTATCTCTCTTTATTTTAAAGTGTTTGTTTTACCGACTTTTGTTCCGATGTGGGACTTTCAAGGATGTTTCCAACCGCAATTTGAAAATTGCGAGGACGCAATTCCCAAAAGGGGGGAAGGATGTAACACCACAGGTAAATAAAGAATATGACATTTCATATTTATCCATATTTGTGAATAAAGTATTAATATGACTTTAAAGGGGACGCTATGCTCGATGGTGTACCCAATACGCAACAACGAGTTTCTTGGGAATCTTACGTTGCACTCTAATAATAAAATAATATTTTAAATGGTAGATAACATGTAGCCGTTGTATTGGCGGGAATGGATATAAATAACGAAAATATGATTATATATGTTTTTAAATGTTTTTACTTTTATACAATAAAAGATAAAGGCTTAAAATACGGAAAGAATTCAATTTTAGGCGTATATGCCCTAGTTTTCACTAAAGGTTCACTTATCGCCTTTTAATGGAGAAATGTCATTAAATATAGTTTTGATCACTCTTATACATTCTTTTGGACCAAATAAAACTCTTATTAAGAATCGGGACATCAAATTTTACTTTGTGTAATTTTTTGGTATTTTTCCGATAAAGTTAATTTTTTTAATGAATAGTGTAGAATGTTGTATTTTAATTCAAAACCACTTTTTAATATAATTTATTTATATGATTAGATTATATTTTGAATTGGTTTTAAAGTGAAATTAGAATATATTTTTACCATTAAATCCAATAGTGGTCGTTGGAATTAATTTCACTTTGAAATCAGACTTAAACTAGTGTCAATCTTTTGATACTTATTGTTTTATAAAAACACGCTATTTGCTCTGACAGCGGGAATTAATTAATAAATTAATTAATGTGACTAATATGTTTTGAATTTTGTAAAAAGGACTTCATTTTTGAATTCGGAATATCAAATATAGCTTAGGGTGAATTTTTGGGATTTTTCTGAAAAACTTTAATTTTTGATGAATAGTGAAACCACTAAGTGGTAATCAAGCAAACTGATTTTTCAGTTAAATAAAAGTTTACCACTAATGTGTATTGAATTTTGAAAATCCTACATACATGGTTGTCATTAATAAGTAAAATGTGGTTCAATGGGATAAAAATAATTTTTTGGTGAATAGTAACTTATTAAGTTTTTAATCGCGATTAGTGGTAATTAGTGTAGTTTAAGGTAAAAATAATGCTTTAATGGAATAAGATGAGCTTGACATATGTCCTACCCTAATTGGTTGTGTCATGGCCGACCAAGACAAGCCATGAGTCAACTTGGGGACCCCATGGATCCACTTTGGTTGGGAAATGACATAAATAACATTTTATTTAATGTAAAAGTAAAATTGACACAAACATGATATGTTTTACTAAAACAATTTTTAAGAGGGGTTATACAAGTCATATTTTTGATTATAAATATTCATTGGAAAGTTAAAAAGATTTCCTACATCATAGTATTTTTTTTATAATTTTTAGACATTAAATAAATTAAATTATTTATGACATAATAATGATGCAGCGATGACATCATTATTTGACGATTTAAATAAAATGGAAAGATAATGTAAAATCTATGAACTACACATGTCAAAAACTTATGGGATGAGTTTATTTCGAACCCTTATCACCTTATCCACGAATTATATCAATGTGGGACCTTGTAAAACCGAAACACATTTTCAAATAAAGTAATATTTCATTACTTTCCAAAAGTGCCCCTCCTCTCCTCTTATAAAAGGCCCCCACCTCTACCTCATTTCACACACACCTAAAGCCTTTGTCTCGGCCAAACCCTACCCATTTACTCTATCCACATCCCTCTCCTCATCCTAGAGGATTCCCTTTGGGCAGAATCCTTTCAAAGGAAGCCTTTAGGCTCAAATCAAAAGGAGTTACACTTTTAAAGGTAATTCATTCTCTCTTGTTCATTTGTTTTATTTTGCTTCTCCAACCCTCTAAACTCTTTTTATTCACTTCTTTTGTAACAAAACCAGTATCTTAAATATACTAGGATGTTGTTATAAGATTTATTCAAGCTACACTCACAAAACTACATCAAATGGTTAAAGAACATACGATTTCCGTGGATGGTGAAATTCTGCCTCCCGAAACGATGATTGTTCAATACTCATTTAACACCTTCAAAGGTGGCCATTATGATGTCACTATTTTTATATATGATATATAATATGTTTATGTTTTATTTATGCTTCTGTATTTTTCATTTTTGTCTTACCTTTATGGCTTCCATTATGGGTATACGCGATATCTTCATTTAAGGAAGTGCGGACTACCGCCCCCTCAAAGTGATTTGATTCGTTAAATACCATATGTGGGACGTATAAAGGATGGAACTATGATATTATATAAGATATTATACTGGAATTATAATATACCCTTATATCATTATTATTCCATTCTATAAAATACGAAATAGAAATGAAAGTAGCGTTCATGCGTACGTACGGCTTACCGTCTCCATGAACGGTGCATTTCATTTCTTACCTCTAAATAATTATGTAATGTTATAAATGCATGAATGTACTGGATATATATGAAATATATGATATCTAAATAATGAATACAATTCTGGATATAATAAACATTTGGCCACACGAACAACATGTAATTGTAAGAAGTCCACTTTCGACTTAAGAACCAAATATCGACAAAACAATCATTATTAACTTAATGATTACATATTGTTTATAACATGGTAATAAGTGATATAAAAGGGATAATGAACTTGAAAAAGGTTCTTAAGGAAGTAGAAATTAACTCAATTTTATTATTCAGGAGATTAAAGAACGATCGAGTCAAGTCAGACCCGAGGTAAGGGATCCTACAACTCCCTTTCTTTTTAAGTACACTCTTTTAGGTCATTTATTTTAAGCTCATCTTTCTTATGATTGGGATGTTCTTTTATGTTAAATTTACTGTAATTTTTATGTTCATGTGATGAGAGACCCTATTCTCTCTCATCAATCCTTTTTGGAAGTTTTGAGTGGCGCCGTTAGGCTGCCGAACTTTCGTAAGAGATCTAACCTCTCTCTTTCTTTTTAAGTACTCTCCTTTATGTCACTTCCTTTAAACTCCTCCTTGCAATGTTGGGGGATTTTATTTTATATTCCACTTGCTGTAAATTCTATTGTAATATGATGGGATACTCTATTTGATCTCATCAATCCATATTCGGAAGTTTTATGTGGCGCCGTTAGGCTGCCGAGTTTTCGTAAGGGATTTTTCATCTCACTTTTATTCCCGTGAGATTTATGCTACATTTGCCGAAAATTCCATTGAGTGGTGTATTTAATTCCCATTATTCTACTCTTTGTGTAATATACTTTCGTTTATGAGTATTTACATCAATGACCTATTGTCTTTCTTTCATGGGGTGTATGTTTTGAAAGATACCCAAGTCGGTAAGGGAACCTTTCACCCTCCTCTTTTTTAAAAGACTTCTTTTGTTGGGTATTTTAATTTACATATTTTTATGTTGGGATATGTTCTCATATATCCTTATTGATGTAAATATTATGTCCAAGTGATGAGATACACTTTTTATCTCTCAACAACTCATTTTGATGTGATGCTGTTAGGCTGTCAAGGGAACTTTTTAACCCAATTTCGATTTCTTTGGGTTCAACTTGTAGTCATTGAATATGTCATCCATTGAATATGTGTGAATTACCTTTTATTGTTTTACACTTAAAATCCACTTATATTGGGTGTATATATATTTTTCACACATATTTTTGAGATTTATTTGTCCTTAATTTAAGGATACCTTCTTTATAAGGGATTTCATCACATTTGACATTTCTATTGAGGGTTCATTGTTGTTGTGCACCAATCCACTATTATATGGTGTATATACTGTCCTTTGGAGTATTATATCATGAATCCTTTTATTCTCATGATATTATAAAGTTCTGACTAAATGTTATTCCTCGATTATTGTATTCAAGTGTCTCTAATTTTGGTAAAACCCCTTTAACCAAAATATCGTTTTAAATGTTTTAATTATTTGTTCTTATTAATATCCATGTTTTCAAAATGGTTTTAAGGATTTATTTATATGGATATTAATGGTTTAAAATGTTAAAAGCTTCAAGGTGGTATGGGACACTTTGATTCAAAAATCTCTTTATTAAATGTTTTAAATGGTTTTGGAAATGGTTTCTTTTTGAATGGATTCATTATTTCAATATCCTAAAATGTTATATTGTGATTGAAATGTGGAAATGTTATGTTTCCTTTATTCATGTTTATGTGATACGATTATGTTATGGTTCTTGGGCATTGTTATGAAGAACGGGTGGTTCCGTGATAAACTAAGGGCGGGTGAGCCCGATATAGCTCTCCAATGCATTGGGTAACGCGAAGGAGTGAAACGTTAAGGTTTCTCCGAAGAGATTTAGGGAATATACTGTGATGGGTATTCCAAACGTAACCAAGAGGGTTACTCCCTACGTAAGAATGTTATGAATGCCTCAATTTACCTTTATGTATTATGTTTTCTATGATTTATTCATGGTTTGATGAGGTATGTTAAAGTGCCTATGTTTTATGGGTAAAGTATGATTTCATTCTTATGTATATATGAACTCATGTTTCCTTTCCATATTTTTTTTAACCCTTACTGAGCTTTTTATGCTCATCCCAAGTTTTTGAAATGTTTTTCACAGGTCAAGGGAAAGGTACATGATGTGATGATAGTGTCAAGGATGTGTCAAGAAAGAATACGTGTTATATTTTAAATATGTTTCCGTTGATGGGAAGAATGAATACTATCTTTTATGTAACCACTTTGCTTAAATGTGGAATGTAATGCAAGTTTCATGATCTAATTCTCTAAAACTCTAAACCTGAAAAGATCCTCAATGTGTAATCTTGTAATAACTCAACATTAAGTAAGGTTTAAGGCTGGGGCCTTATAGTAAGCATTTAAAAGTTTGAGTTCAATATTATATTCCATAGAGTATATAAATTAGTGCTAAAAACACCTCATCCTTAAGAAGATTAAACATACTAGTAGCATATACCCCCCACACTTAATTTCATACAGTGAATGATTTTAATACCAATGAAATTCAGTTTTATCCAGTGAAGTACATACAGAATATTTTATTCACATAGTGACATGGAGCAAAATATTGTTTAGAATATGAAAGATATGCAGCAGAATTTCCACAAATATGTAGCAGAATTTATTCTAGAAAAAACAGGATCAGAAATAAATGTATAAAGTTGAATCACTTCCCTGACTAAGTTCTTGTCCAAAAATTATCATGGGAATTCCACTCCATTATTACAAGGCAGCAGCATCCAAAAAAATACAAAACATGAAAACCTGGAACAAAAAATCCTGCAGAGACATAGCAAGCAGTTGGCACCAAAGATTCACATTGTTCAGCACAAATCAGTACAAAAATGTAAACAATGGAGCATGGGTTGACCCCCATGAAACACTAATTTTAAAGTCTTTATTTATAGTTTATTTAATTACAAGTTTTTTTATTGAAAACAAAATAAAAACCATGTATTTCCTCTCATGCGATGCTAGGTTTAAAGTCCCTACCCAGACTCAACTTGAAACTAACCGTAATCACTAGGTGGATGTGGTTTCCTTAATAGGAACCAGCACATGTTATTGGCCCAATTATTTTTGACAGAATGATGAGATTTTCTGGCAACAAGACAAAAGTAGACTAAAACCAAACTCTCATAACCTGAAATAACCCCTATGTAGCACCCTTTAACAGTAGTGGGTATAGTGCTATCCATTTCCAGAATAAGTTCATCCATTTCATGATTTGAATACACATTAAGGGAAAACATAGATCTAGTTGCTTCCAAGGGTGTGGAATTATTCTCATGGTCATCTCTCTCAACCTCAACACTAACAGGTTCAAATTCCAGGGTGCAATGGGTGAATACTGAATTGTAGGTTCAGGAATTGATTCAATAGTGTGCTGAACAGAATCAAAAACAATGGATCTCAAGTCTAATTCTTCCTCTAGACTACTATCATTATCATGAGAAGTCTCAAAACCCTTCACAGGAGAGGTTGGAAGTAATAGAAAGGGAAGTGAATTAATTTTACCACAAGCAGATTTAGGTCTAAGAATGTTATAAATGTCTTCCAAATGATCTGCATATTTTAACTCACACTGAACATCTACTACTTCTAACAAATCAATTATTCCTAATACAAGTGTGTGTTCAACCTCTCTTTCATATTAAAATTCAAAAGGATCACTTTCTAAAACCTAGTTATATGAGTGTTGCAAAAATTTTAAATCAATAGAAGTAATGTCGAAATCAGCATCAACTAATTCAGTTTCCATAATTTTCTAATTAATACAATTCTCCTCATGTTGGCCAACACTGATTTCAATTTCATTGTACATTGATTCAGAAAAGTGATTACTATGAGAATATGGAAATCAAAACTCATCAGTTAGTTTTTCTTCAAATATCATTCCCTCATCCTCATCATCCAACAACAATTCAGAATTTATTGGGTTTACAGGTTCAAAATATGAAAGATAAGTGTTCAGTACAAGTTCAAATATTTTAGATTCTATGTTTTCTAGCTTAAGGTTCTCATCCAGATTATACCCAATGTCATGTTCAGGCTCAATGATCAGAATTTCAGAAATTTTGGGTGAAGAGTTTTTAACATTAAAATTTTCAATTTGAAGAATATCTTCTACTTGAATGACTTCATTCTCAAAGATTCTAAGATAGTGATTTTTCTCAAATGTCGGAATTATGACGAGAACTGAACATTCATTTTCAATATGTTTCACTTCTTCTTCAAAATTGACCAACTCAACTGCATTAAAGATCATTCTAGGGTCTTCATAAATGATTTCTTTATTTAATGAGTTGGTTATTTATAGATTTGGTTCAATATATTTAGATTCTTCAAAGTAAATGGTTTTTTTCCTAGTGTCAGTTTCAATTTCCTCTTCCACTTGACATTCAAATAATTTAAACACATTTTCTTTTTCCTTTTCTTCAAATTCTTCTTGTTCTTTATCATTTTTGTTATAAATACAAGAGCTTGATTTGTAATTTTTTCATTCATTGATATCGCTCTTGAGAATATATAAGTTAAATTTCACGGGTTTTAGTTAACCATTTATTAATTAGTTCCACCCTAGCATGCAGTTTAGAATCAATTAGGTCAATTTTAGCTAGCATGTCAGGACTAGACTCATATTGTTCATTTTGATCAATGTAAAAACCCAGTTGTGGCTGATTAAAGACACACTGCCCAGTAGTATGTCCATAATCACCACTAAAAACATAGTAAGGTCCAGTGTAGCAGTTTGAGCCTTCAAAATGTTACATTTTTTTAAATGTTTTAGATCAAACACACACAACAAATTCAAACAGAACATGAACATACTACACAAGCAGCAAATGTTCACAATTTTTGATTTTTTTAGCAATTTTTTTGTTTTTTATTTTTATTTTTTTTATTTATTGTTTTTTTTATATTTTCTAAAAAACTAGGCCACTCAAGGTGTGCATTCCCCGGAAATGGTGCCAAATTTTTATTAGGTTGGAGGTCATCACGACCCTCAAAGTTACATTTATTACTCCTACACTAGTATTGTAGTGCAGGGTCAATCAATATAGAAGAATGATGATAATTCTAGGTTTTAATAAAAAGTAACTTCAATATTGTCAGCAATGGAGATAGTGAACATTGATTGTATTTTTAATTATTAATTTTATTATATTTAGTTTAAAGAAACAATAAAGTAAACTATGTTTAAAAAATGGACTAAATCATTTACTAGTTTACTAATGAACCAAGAACTACAGTAAAACGAAAATAAGAGAACAAGATACTAAAATAAAATAGTAGGTTCGAATTAGAAGATCAAAAGTAATACTCGAGAACCCCAAGCTATTGGTTTAAAGGATATCTTCTCCACCACACTCTATTGAATCGCACCTCAAGAAATAAAGGTGAAAAATCTCTTTCACCGGGAAACTCAACAGACAGAAGACTGATTTTAGGAGTTCACCACTCCAAAATCAGTGTAACTGCTTTACAGTTAGAAAAGGATAACAGTGGAAATTAAACTCTCCATAAATTTCCAAAGTTGAAGACATTAAATCTTAGATAAATGTTTTCACGAACTACCTCGTCAGGTTAATCTTGAATGCATTTTTCAAATCTCGAACAAATTAAACTTTGTAAATTTATGGCGAGTACTTTTCCAAATGTTATATTGGAACATCTTGCAGTTCAATTAGGTTTTGGTGGGGCTAACTTCAAGACTTAATCATCTGCCTATTGAGTTTCCTGCCGAGGGAAATTCTTTAGTCTTTCCTGAGGTGTCATTTGATTGTAAGCTGTGGAGAGAACATTCATTCATAAAAGTAATTAAAGATAATTAATTAATCGATAATTATTATTTACCTATCATTAATATTAATTTATTATCAAATCTTTAATTAAATAAAATTATGATGTTTTTTTATAATATTAAATTATTTAATTAGTGTAAGATTTATTTAAAATTAGTTAGAATAACTTAATTTAACTCTTAAATTAGAGTATTATCTATTACATTATTTTATTAATTTAATTATTTTATTTTATCTATTAGAGAAGTCATAATATAATTCAAGTGTTGATTTATTAAAATTAATAAGCAATTTTATTTATAGATTATTTTAATTTTTTATAATAAATATTATTATTAATTATTATATATTATTTTATAACTTATTTGTTCATTAAAATTCTAATAGCTAAATATTATAATTATTATAAATTATATCTATTAATTTGTTTAAGTTATTATTTTTTTCTTTTCCATTTCTTTCATATTATATATATATATATATATATAAATATTCTTTCTTCTCCCCTCCCCCCAAAATTGGCGCATTGCAAAGGGGAGGGTTTCAGAGTTCTTCTTCGGCACTAGAGGATTTTTTTTTTAAAATACGTTTTTAAAAAAAAATATTTTTTAAAAAACGCCCAGGTTAAAAATATTTTTAAAATTACCCCTCAAAGGCGGCAGGCGCGATGCCGCCTTTGCGTTTCGGGGCAAAGGCGGCATCGCGCCTGCCGCCTTTGGCCTTTACCCGAAAGGCGGCATCCGCGATGCCGCCTTCCCCCTAAAAAAATTTTAATTTTATTTTTATTTTGTTTTGTTTTGTTTATATATATATATATATATATATATATATATATATATATATATATAACAAAAAATTTCAGCAGAATTTCTCTGCTACTAAATATCCAGCGGTACTGCCATTACAGCAGTTTGGATTCTGACAGAAACCCTCACCCAGACCTCCCTTTTATAAGATGCATTGCCCTGGAAATCATTCTGCATTTTCGATGTGGGATTCAGGTTCTCCCTTTCCTGCGCAGTACATTCTGCATTTCCGATGTGGGATTCTGTTTCAAGTGCGTGACTTTGAAAGACAATAAAATATAAACTATAAGACCAATATAAATGAAATTTTAAATATTGATTAAACATATAATTAATAGTTGAAATCAAAAAGAATTTCCTTAAAAATGATGATGCAAAATAATTTATAAGGTTTCAAAACCGCTTACTTGAAATTTAAAAAAGTTTCAAGTACGTGAATTTGAAAGACTATAAAATATAAAATATAAAACGAATATAATTTAAACTTTAAAGATTGATTAAAGATATAAGAAATAGTTGAAAACAAAAGGATTTTCATAAAAAAGATTGATAGAAAATAATTTATAACCTCTCAAAACCGCTTACTTGAAATTTAAAAATGTTTCAAGCACGTGAAACTGAGGGGCAGTTTTAAAAATATTTTTAACCTGGGCGTTTTTTAAAAAATATTTTTTTTGAAAAACGTATTTAAAAAAAAAACCCGGCACTAGAAGCTGGTCCAGCGACGACCTGCGGCTCGGCTTCTCCTTCTTCCAGGAATGGCGGTGGTGCAGTCTTCAGCAGCTAGGGTGGAAACTCGACTCTTCCTTTTGGCATCGGCTTCACCAGCGAACACCCACGGCGGTCCGGCTTCCCTCGATTCTGGCGCGACCCTCGGCTAGAGCTCTGCTCCTCTGAAAATCATCTACTGAAACCCCTACTCCTCATCCTAGCGGCGCAACTCCATCTTCGGCCTAGTGCATGGCTAGACTCCAGGCGGTGGCTTCCTTAATCTGCAGCGGAGGCGCGATATTCATCAGGTGGCACAGAACCCCGGATTCTCCTCTATTTCGACCTGTATACAGCAGTAGTGACCTGCAATGTTGCGGCGGATCAGCTCCAACTCATGAGGCAATAAATTCCTCCTAGAACAGCAGAGACTCCTCGCACAATGCTGTAATTGCGACTTCCTCTTTGCGGTGTAACAGTTCTTCAAAAGCGGTGCGGCTTAGTGCCGATTCTTCAGATATGGGTGGAGACGAAATCGACACAGCATCAACAATAGGATTTAAATTTCCTTATTATTTGATTTTATTCGAGTCTAATTCTGGTCCAGGTCTATATTCTGGGTTTCTTTGATTCTATGGTATGGATTCATTGTGGATCCATTCGGAGGAGATGATGAAAACGGTGTGAAGAGTGGTGGGTATTGTAGGGAAACAGTGAGATGCAGTGACATGGCAGTGCAAAGGAGGGGAAAACATAGAGGTTGAAGGAATGGGGAGTAACGGTGAGGAGGAATGGATTGGGTATCAGTGAGGGTGAATAAAGAGTTGCGTGGTATTGGGGAGCGCATAGAAGAGATGCGGAAACACAACAATGAGGTGCATGGGATGAGTGAGGTAAAGGGGAACGGTGAGGAATAGCTCACTATTAGAAGGATAGAAATAGGGAAGCTCAATGCTGGTTTTAAGGATAGAGTAGAAAACCTCACTAATGGTTTTAAATGGGATAAGTCACTGTTAGAAATAAAATAAAAAGGTACCAGTAGTATTAAATTAAAAGTTCACTGTTAGCTTATAATTAAAAGGAAGCAGCAGCGTGGGGGTTATCGGTAGACAAAACAAAGGCTCACCGTTAAAAATAAAAAAAGGTCAGGGGTCACCCTTAAAATTAAGAGAAGAGGTTACCGGTACATCGAAAGTAAAAAGGGGTCACTAATAGCTTAATTAAAATAAACAGGTCACCGCTAGTATAAAATAAAGAAAGGAACAGAACCGTGTGAGGGTCACATGTACACAAAAGTAACAGTGAGGTACATGGTTAAAAATTAGAGTTATCGGTAGGAAAGGATAACAGTGACATAGGTCACCTGTAAAACTAAGGTCACCGTTACATCTCAAAAGTGGTTACCGTGGGAGAAAAAAGAATGCAGGTCACCGTTAGTCAGTAACAGTAACCTGGTTACCAATAGTCTGAGGAAAAGTAACCTTGCTATCGGTAGCTTGGCTAGCAGTAACTATGTTACTGGATGTGAAAACTTTTAAAATTATATGTACATTAATTAGAAAAGTCAATAATTATTAATAATGATAAATTTATATAGAATAAACAGATAAAGATTAAGTAAAAAAATTGAAAATTAGTTATATTCAAAACAAAGAAAGAATAAATCAATTATTTTAGGGTCCATAATCACATAAATTGTTATAAAGAATTAATATTTGACAAATTTAATTATAAAAATACAAAAGGGTATTAATTTAATAAAAAGTGTAAAAATAATTAAATAAATCATAATAAATTAACAAAAAGGATGTGGAAATCTGTGTAAAAGTAAGGCCACATCACTTTTGGCGTGAGATGAAATTTTTGTAGACATTAATTTCAACATAAAAATACACTGCAATGTAAACACCCCATTAAGTAACACAATAAAACAACATGTATTGCAATGAGAAATAATCAAAATTGGAAGACCAAAACAATATATATATTGATAAACATATGATATTGTTTTTTCATGAAGAATGATAGTCCACCAAAGACAGTAAACATCAAACAACATGAAAAAATGATTCCATGAAAATAAACCAACTAAAAATAAATAAACCAATTAAAGACTATAAACTATAGTAAACAACACACTTTTTCTCCTAAGAAAAGTAAATCAACAAAGTAAGGTCTGTAATTCACATAAGGTTCACAAAGACAACCTTAATTCAATGAAGAGACATAATATCCAAATATGTTCAGATATTTTTTTTAAAAAACAGTTGGGTCGATGCCCTTTTATTGATTCAGAAAAACAAGAGAAATAACATATAGTTTATAAAGTTGATCAAATAATTCATCTCAAGGTCCCCAATTTTTCGTAATCATATTGGTCTTCCTTCATTCTATATCTTGCAAAGATTTCTAATCCATTACTTAGCTGCACCCTCATCCATGGCCCCTGGAGTACATAGCTTCCAATTTCTATGCTTCCTGCATAAGAGTTTCAATTTCTGTGTCATCGGAGTCTAAGCCCTCAGATGGAGACTCATCTTTTCTTGGTGTCAAGTCATCCTTTCCGCATCCCCTCCTGAAATTTCTAGCATGTATTCCACGCTTCCATGATTTAGTCAGCTGCGGAGTCATCAATATCATCCTTGTGAATTGCAGGATGATGCATTTTTTCCATTGGAGCCACTTCTTCAGACTTTTTCTTGGGGGAATTCTGCATCATTGGTGAAGAGGCCAAGGTGGTATTCATCCCCCTTGGATGCCCCCAGATCTTCATCAGGTTTCCCTGCATGGCTAATAAGGGATTCACAGTTAACAGGAGCAACATAAACTTTAGTAGAATGTTAATCCCTGTCATGTGTAGATAATGGACATCTCATTGATGTAATGGAAGCCAAACGGTCTCCGGGAATTGACTTATTGATATCTTTAAGAGGGTTTTGAGGTTTTCATTTCTACTTGTACAACCTTTTTTATCTTACCAGGATGACTTTCATAGTATTTTTTGGTATTAGTGGAGGAGGATTTACCAGCCAACTAGACATCCAAATGCATATTAGAATCAATATAAGAGGGGCCAACTAATTTCACCTCAGTCGAGATGCCTTCAGCTCCCCCTCATAAGGATATGCATCTAGTTATGGATGGAATATTGTTTTCTAAAAACCTATCCCAATGTAAAAAAAGTATAAGGTATGGACTATTTAAACATAGTACATCATCCAGTTTTCATGAAAATGTATCACAAATAATATAATGTAACAACCATTCAAGCATATTGTTTGTTGTTAAAACTGATCTGTTTTTAATGTAAACTCTACTGATAGGTTAATAATATATGAATATGAACATCAAAAATAAATAAATAATAATAATTATGTAATCATCCCAGAACAATAATAGCACAGAGGTCAGGATGTGAAAATAATCCACGGTTTTAAAACTGTAGTAGACCAATACAGGGGAAATATATCCAAGGATTAGAAAGCATAGGTGATTATAGACAGAAAATCACTAAATGTCACAAAATGCATATAGTGGGTAAGATATAATTTCAAAACATGGAATAAAAAATCAAAATTTATCCCCTAGTATGATTAAAAGTCATTACAGTTATCAATAAAAGTGAAATTTTATAGTACATAATGTAATGAGATTCTTCTTTAAATGTCTTACTTTTGTTTGAGGGAATATGTATGTACCTTATTGTCACTAGGTACTCGCTGTTCTGTCCAAGTGGTGGATATTGAGAATTTGAGACATAATGATGGATAACATAACTATTTGTTGGGCATAAGTAATAGCATGTACCACTACTCAAAGCTAGTTGTGAATTGGAATCCATATTAACTTGGGAGAGTCCACAGTTGAATAGTACACCTTAGGATACAGATTCCCGGAAGCCAATACATGCATCCCATCTAGGTATGAGTGTTGAACCTTTATATAATATATTTATTACCTTGAAAAAACCACAAAACTCATATGAAAATTTGATGTGTAGGGATGAAAAGAAACATGAATTAGAAAAAACATCATTACCAAGTGTAATTAGTATAGAGGAACTAAAACCATCGAAAAAAACCGATACATTTCATTGGAGGAAAAAATAAATCAATACCGAAGGACAACAATATTAGAAATGTGTAAAATTACCAATAGAATTTTTTTAAGAGGAACATTTATCAGTTATCATAAAAATAATCAGAAGACACAAATCATCCTGTTAAATTCAAGTGATCTGATTTAGTCATGGATTAATGTGTGTTTAGATTTTGAATTAGATAGTATAAAATCTATTTTGCGCTTTTATGTGCCTCCAATAAGGATTCAATAGAGGGATTCCAATAAATAGTTATGGATATCTTTTTTATATATGAGGACATCATAATTTCCAGCTTATGTTATAATAAAATCAAAGACTATTATATTGAAATATGTAAACACTAAAATCATTGGACATAAATATGAGAAGGAAACCTTAGGAGAAACAAAATAAGTTCTATAAGACATTAATTCAAGAAGAATAATTAATCTTCAAGTATGTAAGTTTTATTGAATCAGTAATCATATGTTTATGTGTGGGTACATTGAGTAAAATAAAACATGGAAATAATAAAATAGAAAGCTATGTATTCATGAAATGAAATTAATTTTACCAGTAGTTTACCATATGATGTGGTGCAATAAGAATATACCAATGCAGATAGATATATAGTCTAAATGATCAATAGTGGTCTAGATTTCTCTGTTGAATCAGGATAGGGAAAATATTGTATAAATTTTTGGATAGTTTTCGGTAAGTTCATAAAACTAAAATAAAAAGTATCTTTAGAAGAAAGAGTAACTGCATGTTGATTTACATTTTCACTTATCTTCAATGTATAGCTAGATGAAGAAAACTGAATCTGTCGTAGGTATAAAAGATGCGGAAGAATATTATATCATGATTAGCTACATGTTGATTTACATGTTCACTTATCTTAAATGAATAGCCATATGTAATGGTGTAGAAAAATGAAATTTTCATTGGTGTAGAAATAGATAAGAATAGTATATCAAAAAAAGATATTAAGTTGAATTGGCTAATAAATATATTTTAAAGAGTGCACTAATTCACATTTTGTCTAACTGTGACTTGCATCTGGCATCCCTTTCGACCATTCTCCACAGCAACAATAACAAATGTAAGGGAATTGAATTTATGTAATGGATTTAATTTGTTTGAAAGTATGGAAAATTTCAATTAAAGTGTTTAAGGGAGTCTTGTTGTTCATATATGTAACAAATTTAAGTTGATTCACATTTTTAGATCACATAACAAAAAATATCGTTATCCTTCTCTTAGATGCCTGGAATTGAATGAAAATATTGATAAATGAATGAGAAATCATATTAATGTGAGATAAAATTATTACAAATAACAGTAATGATAACGGTAAATATTTGAAACAAATGTACATAATAAAAAATATATCAAACAATGATTTCATAGATGATGCAAAAGAATAATATGTCAAAAAATATTGATGAAGTGCAACAAAACAATAAATTAAAAAAATATGTAAATGGAAATATAAATAATATTTAGAATCAATTACCTTGAGTCTTTGATACCATTACATTAAAAAAATAGAGAAGGTGATAAAGAACCTTGATTCATAGAAGGAATGTAAGTTCATTCTGCATTGTTTTAATAATCATGCAATATAGATTCAAAGTAGAGGTCGGGGTAACATTGAAATTGGTATAAAAAGAATCCAATAATGAAATGGTGAGAAAATACTAGATAACAGATTGAAATATTTTCCCTAATTTTTGAATTGTAAAACAAAAGTACTGTAATAACATATATGAAAAAAGTTTTCAGTGGAGGTAAATACTAATAATTAAAGAGATTATTTCTATGATATTATAAGAAAATACGTATTTCATTAATCTAAATCTGTAGAATGATAGGTGAATAAATATTGTTTGAAATATTGAAATAGATGATGTAATTTGTAAATGGGAAAAACATATGTATTCTAATGAAATATGAAAATTTTTTAATCAATGAGAAATACTATGAATAGTAAAGAGAAACAAAATATAGATGTTTTTTAGTAGATCACATCGAATTCTGTGAAATTAATGGGTTACCAGAGGGAAAATCACGGATCGCGATTATATAATGAATCTGAAAACTAAGCTATATCAGTGATGAAGTTGTCACACACGATCTGGGAATGAAATGAAATCAATAAGAACACTGCGTATGAACAATTGTGAAACAATTCAATAAACAATCCAAAAATATCTATGTATGATAAATATAAAGTTACTTATATCATAATAATCTGGAAATAGTTATGTTTGAACATCTAATAATCATGTATGATTTATGGAATCTATAAGAATATGTATTATGGAATAAAATAGTACATAAACTCGTTATACCTGAATTCATACAAATTCTTGAAGAGGGGGTAGAATCAACCAAGAAAAGTAGTTTTTCTAGATATAAAAAACTTCCTATTATTGAATCAAACTCTTCATATCACTAACAATATTCTTGAGACTAATAGCACAAAATGTTTAAACATGACACACATTTTATATGAACATGAATTTTCCGTAATGATCCCCAATAATATGCTTCACAAACAGCGGCTACAATGAACAAAATTGATCATAAAAAATGAAAATTAACATAATTTAATCATAATAAATCCTTTGCAGTGAAAAAAAAGCATGAAAAATACCTGGTTAAAATCCTAAAAATTCTAAAAAAAAAATGAAATGCAAGTATGGGATTAGAACAACTGAATAAAAGTTAATAAAGAAGATGTTTTAGATAGGACATTGGGTCACTTCAGAGGATATGGGGGCAGGTAGGGAGGGAGTTAGAACTCAGGTCATTTGATATAACCTTGGTGTTGAAAAGAACACTCTATTATGATATAGTTAAATAGATAAAAGATGAATATTTTTTTATAGAATAGTCCATACTAGGAGTTTTTTCAAAAGCACAGAGGAGGAAAAGGTAGAGAAAGTGGAAGCGGAGATAGTGGATGTGCTGCTGTCGGAGTCGGTGAAGGCCAAGTAGGCAGATGCAGAGTAGTTCGAGTTGGAGTCGTGGTAGACAGATACGTAGGAGCCAGAGTTTTCAGAGCTGAGCGTGTAGGATCTAGAGGCATAGGATCTAGAGCTATAGGAAGCAGAGTGGTCACTAGTAGAGAATCCATAGGTAGGATGAGTTAGGGAGCAGATGTGGGGGGCGAAGAGCAAATATACAAGAACCATAGGTCGTAGAGGAAGCATGATTAAATTCCAAGAGTGGAGCGAATGTATGGTGTGTGTGGGGACGAAGGTGGAAGTGGATTTAGATATGAGAGTTTGGGGGAGCTGGATACCTGTTGAAACCATAGGATCCGTGTAATTATTTTGTGAGGGAGGTAGGAAATCTAGATGGAGAACAAATTCATGGAGATGTCTATTTTGGAGACATGGAATCATGTGGAAGTTACACATCAGCAGGAGGAAAGCCAACTTTAGTATATATAATAGATTAAACCACTTATATGAATTGATTTTATAAAATATATTCTATATTTATAATAAGTATAATTAATATTATTTAATAAGAAAAACATAATTTTTTTCATAATTAATAGTAAAAAATGTAAAAACAATTACTATGATTAAGGATAAAACAAGTTTTCTATGGGTCTTAAACCATTATATACGGGAACATTTTCCAATTAAACATGTATAAATCCTATTTTATGTCCATAGTATCACCTTATCCTATACCAAATTTTATCATCTATCCATTTAGAATAATTTTAATTGAATATGACTATTATATTTTATTCCTTTAAAAAATTGCATGTGTGTCCCCCCCAAATAGAAATATACACCCATAATTTCTCTTATTCACACCATTTTAATCCACAATTCTTAACGATCCACATAAATATCTCTTATAAACATCCATATCCATGAATTTTTTGTTTTGGTTTTCTTAAAATACCATTCTAGGGGTCCTTAAGAAGGGATATAAAGGAGGCCCACCCAAAAAGTGGTAGTCATATTTCATGACATCTTTCAATTTGTTTCATCTTCTAAATCCTATGAATATAAATAGTTCCACATCAAATATTAAATTCGGTATCATAAATATACATAAATTTTATTATTCTTAGGGATCCAATAATATCGACACTCTATTCAATCAAATGGGAAGTGAATGTATCGCTCATGCGTACATGTGGACCACCACCTCCACATAATGATACAATTTATTCTCCATCACCATATTTAATTCATGTTTATAATGATGTTTCTAAATATAATATAATTATTCATATGAAATTATATTATCATAATGATTCTTTTATCTTCCATTCCTTTGGAATATGGTTACATCATCCAGTGTACGTTTGGACTACCATCTTCCCCATGTGATGACATTAGTTTCACATTTACACATTTCATTGATGGTGACAAGGATAGATTCAATCAATATATATTATATATATCATATAATAATGATTCTTAAAATATGAATTATTATTTAATAATTTTTATTTTTATCCATTGGAAATTGAATACACCATTCATGCATACATACAGACTACTGTCTCTATGAATGGTGTAATTCATTTTTATCTCTCTACCGATTATTGATAACACTAAATACAGATATAATGAATATTTATATTACCTATATAATTATCAAGATTCTAATTTTTTACTTAACCATGATAAAAGTACAATGAAGAAAAATAATAAACTAAATTTATCATGAAAAACCAAACAACTTTCACATGGAAATAATTATTTTAATATAGAATATTTAATAAATTGATGTCAAAATATTTTAAGTGGATCATATATGATAATATCAGTATTTAAAATATTTTGGTATAGAATTATAATGAAATTAAATTTATTATACATGTGGTTATAGGGATTTTTAACAAAGATTAACATTTGAAATAGACTTATATTAGAATATCATTGTTTATCAGGATTGTTTTTTATCATGTTTTCAATGATTAACTTTTATCACATATCTATCAAGAATAAAATTATTTTTCTTATCACATAGATATTTATTGAGATTATATTTTTTTAATTTCATTTTCTTCTCTATAATTAGTGAAGATAGATAATGAATCGTTTCAAAGAAAACTGGATATATTTTTCTCTTTGGTTAAAAATATTTTTTCATTCCATACTAATGTTTTATAAAAATGTTTTCTATAATGATTATAATTCTATACTATAATTGATTAATGTCATTTTTACACATGATATAATATTTATTAAATTGTTTACATGAATATTATTTTCATTTTCTAAAAGAGATATTTTTAATTTTTTACTAAAAATGTGAAATGAATATTTTTTCTCATTTACATGAAATGAATAGAATTTACTAAAATAATGGCCACTAAATGATTTGAATCCTCATTTATATGTTTCCTGGTTTATTTTTAAAGAAAATTATTTTTATAAAATTTTGGAAATTTATATATTTTAAATAAGTTATTTCAATGTAAAACTGATATTTTAGTCAAGAAATATTCCAATTAACCATTTAAAGGAATATTAATTTATGATAACATCCATTGATGTTACTTATTATATACTATGGATACAATATAAGGATAAAAACCATATTTTTCTTTTTATTATTTATGATGATTATTATTATATTTTTAGGAAACCTATTTCTTTTCCTTGATCTATGCTATGATTAAAATCCTGATTTTTTTATAAAACATTCTTCCTTTCCATGACTTATGATACATAGTGGACGATTTATGATCTTATGGAACACATATGAATGGATTATAATTATTTGAAGGGTGTTACTAGAATTATATATCTCTCCAATTTATTGGGTAATGATAGATATCTGATAAGATAATAATGACTAAAATGGGGAGTGAATAAAGTTTAGTAAGAGAATTTTTCCTCTATAATAGCTCTGGGAGTGAACGTTCACAATAGATATGTTGGAATGGAGAGTGAACCTGACCCACTAATACAATGTTTTTTGTGTCCATAACTAAGGAAATTATTTTTCATGCTTAAGTGTATTCAAAAAACATATGTTTTTTGCCAATTTTATTCTCTAATGTATTATTTTCTTTTGTTAATTTTTGATTCATGTCTTACAAACATTCAATCATTAGACAATTACTGAATATTATGATATTTGAAAGTTATTTTATGGTTTTCAAATGTTAATCTCATGTTTTATACCTTTATGTTAATGTTATGTTTATATAATCATTGATATCATCCACATTTACATTTACTTGGAATATGAGATATCCAATTATTACATTTCCATTTCCCATGAAATGAAGATATGTTATAAGTTTGGTTTGTCTAATAATGGTTCTAGTAATAATATATGAAAGTCTCTAATGACACTAGAAGTATATGATTATGGTATGGATTCTAATGTTATGCATTGTGAATTCATATAATACTATGTTATATATATATATGAAATGTATGGGACACAATTTACAAGGAGACTTGACCAAGTACATTATTGAATCATGGTAAATAGTCAACTCAGGAGGCGATGATGATATTTTTATCCTGTGTAAAATAATATAAATCTATCATCCATCTAAAAAATGATGAAAATAAATTTGGTTTCATGGATTCACATATTAGAATCAAAGTGGATATGGTGGATGAGGTGATAGGTTTGGAAAACATATCACTAATTTACATTTCCTGAATTTTCCCATCTACCCAACATGTAGTTCAGAAAGACAGGTGTCGTTTTTCCCATTTAGATAATGATGAAAATATCAAATAACTATGTGGTGATCCAAAACACATTGTTATCTGAGACAAATCATCTGGGATGGAATATATTGATGCGCATACACTCAGGGACTTGTACGGTCCCACTCTCTATGTGTGTTGGTTCACAACCAATATACCATGTGTGGGAAAATTCTTGAGAATATGGGGTATTCTATGAGTGCTACCATGGAGGTGAAATGATATGAAACACTACTAAAAACTATACACTCCCTTTATAATAAGAAACTATGATCAGACATGGATATTCCCCTCTTAATTTATTTTCAAATTTGGTATCTCATCCATTAGGATATGAATCCTTTAAGGGATTTGATATTTCACCCATTTGAACATCAGGATGGGATACTCTACCTTTGTAATGATATAGAGGTGGTATTTCACCAATATAAATGGGGAAGGGATCCTCTATCTATATAGTATTATTTCAGTCATATATATTGCCTAATAGAATAAGGATCCTCCAATGGAGTTTATATTTCATAAATATTGATGTGGAAAAGATCCTATAGAATAATCTAAGGGAATGAACATGTATTTAATTCAGTCTTCTGGATCAGAAGTTGTGGAGTATGAGTTTTTTGTATTACCATTAATTTTATCCTATACTCTGGGACATGTATAATTTAATTTCTACATTTGGGTGTTTCATCTTCCATTACCATCTTGGTTATGGTTTTGAGTTGAATATATCATTAATCTTAAATATATTGGTGATTTAAGGACATCCTACTTGGTATATATATAAACTCTCACATTCATTAGATCTTCCTAATGATGTAGTTTTATATGAATAAAATGGGTTATATGATTCAGATCTATGAGGAACATGGGTGGATAGTGATTTGTTGTTCTTGGAGGCAGTGGTAGCGGGACTTGTTGTCAGACTGGTGTGGTTTTTTGTGACATCATTCCACCTCTCCTTTTAAGGTAGGAGTTATTGTTATATTTAGGGATGTATCCTCCTTCATTAATTTGATTATGTGCTTCCTCAAAAATTATGGAATCCTATAGGTTGGATATTCATTTATCTTTCTAGTTGTTTAACTTCCACAAAGATCTGGTATATATAGAAATGTTTTTTTTATGTTCATGTGTATAAGTGAATTAGGTTATGGCCTCTCATATTTTTTTATGCCTCTTTAGTGTTACTTTCTACCCCTTGGCCTATAAGTGGTATGAATGAGGTGTCACTTTTGTAAATATTTCAGCCTGAGTGGGGCCTCTGTATTTATGGACACAAAATAATAATTTGTATGATATTAATATGAAAATAAATTTGGTATAAAATTAGAAAAACGTTTATTTATTAGTTATACCATGGAAATTAAGTGATATTTATTATATAATCCTACTAATTTTATTTTGTTTATGTATCAGGTAGTATTTCCCATGATATTGAGGAAATTTTTCAAAGATTTTGGGGGAGTAAAATTAAACTTCAAGATGTTTGATCCTAATAAAAAGATATTTATTCCAAACATAAAAAAGTGGTTGGTTCATAAATTGTTGTAGATGCATGACTAACTCAATGGTTAACAAATTTATATGGACTCTATTTACACTGTCTATGATTGTAACATAGTGGATACACCAAATTTGGAGAGACCAAGAGGAGTTAATAAGTTTTTTCATAAGAAAATTAACATTGATGGTAAGGTATCTACCAATAAAATTCATTTAGTGGAAAATGAGTTATAATCAAATTCATGGTCCAATATATTGAGATTTTTTTAATTTTGGAGAATATAAATCCCCTTCAAATATTTTGCACTATAATATCTCAATATCATTATGAGATATGTCAAATTTATATTATAACTTCCTTCCTTGATATGAATTTCATTAAAGATCTACATATAATGCATCCAGATCGTATTGATGTTCTAAACGTGTTTTCTAATGTATTCATATTACAATGTTCCATTTATATACTTAATAAAACATCTAAGAGTTAAAACATTTGGTCTTATTATTTAATCAAATTGTTTTGTTTCATAATGAATCAATATAATTCTTTTCTATATAAGTATATTAGTGTGTGTGATGTCTTTTTAATGGTGTTATATGTTGATTTTATACTACACATCAAACATGATGTCCCAACATTATATACTATAGTGGTATAGTTTGGATAATTCTTCTCAATTAATGAAATTAGTGTTTTAGATTAAATTCTTATAGAAGGATTAAAGAGGATTTTTGGACTAAGTCAAAAAACATATATTAGTAACGTTATAAATAATATTATTGTGGAGAACTCTAAAAAGGGGAATTTACTAGTGTCACATATAATGAGACATAGAAAAACTCAGTGTCCTTTTATAGGTTTAGAAAGAAAAATAGTGAAACAATTGCTTATTTATCATACATTTTATCTACCATGTATACCGTGTAGTATACTCAACCTAATGTTTCAAAATATAT
Source organism: Viscum album (assembly GCA_963277665.1). NCBI lineage: Eukaryota > Viridiplantae > Streptophyta > Magnoliopsida > Santalales > Viscaceae > Viscum > Viscum album. Next base: position 1,134,062,003 of record OY728155.1, on the reverse strand, counting down.
GATCTTGATAGGAAGATAATAATCTACTCTTTATTATATTAACAATATTTTTATGAATAAAATATTTATATACATGATAATAAGTATGAATACAATATTCATCTTTAGAGTTGAATATAAACTCATTTTATAGGGGATCAATAATGATTATTATGACCCAAAAAGGATTAAAATACATATCTAAATAGTTTTTCTTGTTTTTCCTCAATACTTGAGGTATGATTTAGAAGAATTTGAAATGATATTATTTGAAATAATCAACAATAGAGGAAAATTACATCACTTCATTATAAATTATGAATGAATAAATTTGGATTAATAAGTTCATTATTGATTATTGAATGGTTAATATAATTGGTGGAGTGATTGAGATTTATTGTGATAGTAATAGTGTAATTTTGTAGGCATAGGAACCCCAGTCTCACCTAATGACAAAAGTAATCATTTTAAAGTAAAATATCAATTGAGAAATCATTCATAAAAAATATGGAATAATTTATTGGTTTCCTATAAATGAGATTATAAATGATCCATTAAAAATCCACTTACATAATAGAATCTTGAGTACCATGTATGTTCTTTGAGTATTAGACACATGAGAGATTGGATGTCATATATGTTTTACATATATATATATATCATCATTTTATAATAAAGGAAATTTCCATTTATAATTCATTTATAAGTGATTCATATATTATGTGAATAGTGTAATGATAATATAAATTCAATATATTCATTTTTGAGTCATCCTTAATTGACGATCATCATAGGGAACTAAATATTTTGATGATATGTTAAAATTTATATTAGTAGAACCTTATACATGATATAGAATAGACACATGAGATAATAGTAGTGACTTATTATCTAGACTGACCAATAAATGTATATCACTTTGTTTATTAAACAACCATTGATATATTTAGGGGTGTATGATTTTTATTAATCCTCACTACCAAAGGTTGAAATGAAATTTAGAATGTGAAAAATTGTAATATGATACATTTCTTGTGATGGCCTTTAGGAATGGAAAATTATGTGGTGGTTATGTACAATATTTATCATGTTAAAATTTGAGTTTAATCAAGATACTATTTACTATATTATTTGGAACGAATTAAATTTGTTCCCATTATTTAATTAGACTATGTAAATTAATTTCCAGGATTAGTTAAATCACTTGTGATGTGAACAATTATTTCTATGAATGACATGTTATTTTTTCATTTAAACTGGTCTGTCTATTTTGATGAATTTGGAATATATGAGGTTGGAAATACTAGATTGAAAGGATGTATATGTAGTGGTCACTTTTTGTCTTACATAATGATATTATAAAAGCATGTATAATATATATGCAGATAAATCATATATAGTGCATGTGGATATATTGATATGATTGTGTTTGATTGGGATAATAGCGGACACCTTTATTGCATGAGTAGAAATAATTTTTTGTTATATGATATTCTGTACGTTATATTATAGATTAGGGAATAAATATTTTTTAAAAATGTAACAAAGTAATATAGGGTCACTATTGGATCTCCCATTATAGAAAAAGGAAAAGGGAGAGGAGACCAAGAATCCCTAGGGAGAAGCCCTATTTCCTTGCACTGGGAACCCACTGGTTTTAAGGCCTACCTCTCTTGGGATACCTCAAGATACTCAGCCTATATAGCTCAAGTCTCTTCCAGCTGCCCAACATGTTCCTCAAAGCTCACCTATGCACATTACCTTACCCACATGACCAACTCCATCCAAATCCTATTTTTTCATATAAATAGCCCCCCTTATCCATTATATTGTGCACAAGTTTCCCACTTTTGAAGGGAATAAATGATTCTTAGAGATACATCACTCATGTATTTAAGACATTCTACAGGTAGACTAGAAGATTCTATTACATATGAAAATTAACATTTGTATGACATAGGAATTTTTTTAGAGTAGGGTCTCTCTCTTGGGTGAATAACCACTTGCGGTATTCATCCAAGTGACTAATCTCATAGGGCTACCCACATAATAGAACTGTCACCCAGGGATGGCTAACTAAGTTAACCATCACCTAAGACTGACCACCTAAGTGAATATATTCCCAAGACTACCATTTCCTTAAAATATTATCCTTATTTGTATAAATTTCTAATTTCATAATTCTACCATCAAGGTCTTTACCATGGCCACCATATGTACATAGTGTGGATATAATGCACAGCAGAGTTCCCCCGGACATTATCATTAATTACCTTGTTAAGGGAAACACCAACATATATTCCTAATTTAATGGGGTTTTCGTGATTTATGAAACCATTCATCCCCTTGATAAACAGGAACCTAATCCTAGATTCAATTTCTAGAATCATTCAGGTTTGGGAAGTAGCAATTACCTTCCTTGTTATTCTTAAAAGTAGAATGTAATCAGGAAACATCCACACCTATTGTTTTCTAATTATTGTACATTTAATCCCTAAAATGGGGTTTAGAAATAGGAAAGAAGAAAAATTATAGCATCCTCTTGGAGTAAGATCCTATTATTCCCTTCTAGATACCACATTGTAATACCTCCCTCATCCATATATGGGCGGAGAGTATGTTAATCAGGGAATCCGTTCTGAATTTAACACATATTCATTCATTATTTCATGATGTCATATCACTCATTCGTTCAATAACCATATCCCCCTCTCATCTATAGAGGAGAAAGTAAATTCAAATATGAGCTTCCCCTTCAGGTATAAGTCCCATCCAATTATACAATCATGAAATGTTTGTGATCCTATACTATGGATTAATTTTCTTACTTAGAATGAATCAGATAATTTTAGGGATCTTCCGTTGTTATTCCATTATCATGATAAAAATTCACTTCATAATAATTATTCAAATATGTGGGCCATTATGTAACACCTCGACCCCAGTTACCCAGAGTCAGTGCATTATTACCTAACATTGTCCTGATACAAGGAATGCTGTCCTGAAAGACTGAGCAGTTTAGTAGCCTTGGAAATACTAGATACATTCATAAGTTTTACATTACATCATCAAATAAGAAAACAACAACTTCTTGTCCCCTTTGAACACACTTATCTCTTAGACTATCCCTGCAGGTCAGTCATAATATACTTCTTCACATCCTGTAAAAAGTAAAACATAGAAAGGGGTGAGCTCAGATGCTTAGTAAGGATAACAATATAGCAGAATCTTTCATAAATAAGCATAATCATTTTAAGGAAATGTATAAGACTAAAAAAAGACTTTTAAACTTGAACTTCATCATAATAAGGAAAAGTTAAAATCAAATAATTCTATTTGCTTATTCAATGGATATTCTACTAGTCGAATAATCACATGCAATATCAATAACCACTTTCATAATGATGGAATGCATAAATCCAAACTTTTATAACCACATATTCAAGGCCTTGTGCCGAGACTACAAATAAGATTTTGTAAAGGCCTTGTGCCAAGACACTAGTTTGTCTCGTGTGACCTACCAATGCATCGAGGAGCTATTGCGGGCTCCACCCATCACTTACTACATCTGATTCATTCCACATATGAAAAGGTTTAAACAGAACATAAACATTCATATTAAAACTAGCATATGAAATGTTAATACTTTATCCATAAACCATAAATGGTATAAAAATAACACATCCACAATCAAACATATCACAAAACCTTAAATAAAATACAGATGTTTTGTATTATAATAAATCAACTTTAAATAAGCTTAAAATCCATTAAAGGATGTTGACATATATGAAATCAAAACTATTTGTGAGAAATATCCCTTTTTTGAAATCATTTAAAAATCATATAATTATAAATGAAAACCTTTATTTTGAAAATTTTCTTATTATATTGTAAGGGATTATTCGACAATTTTATAATGGCGGAAAATAGACACACCCTCAATATAAGTTAAAAAAAGACATTCTTACCAAAATTTTGTCGAAAAGGTTAAAAAGGACCTTTTTTGGAAAATGATGGAAAGATTCCTTTATAAACATATTATAAAAAGTCAAACAGGGGTATAAATGACTTTATACCATTGTCAATTAAATAGTATTTTTTTTGAAATACATTTTTAAGAAACATGGATGTGGATGATAAAGGGGTCCCAGTAGATAATTACATATAAACAACCTTGGATAATAAAGAGATAGTGAAATTAACACTTACCTTGTACGTTTCCTTGGTCGATGGTAGGTTAACCTTTGGTATAATGGTGAAATAATTGTTATTAAATTATACATAAATCATATACATTAATATGATATCATATATGATCTTTTAATATTTCTTTGTTAATAATATCATAGTATTATCGTCGTTTCGGGTGTTAAATTATTCGTTTTCCTTTATATTATTTGTTATGTAAGTAATGTTTTTTATAGATAGGATGTATCTTATTTATATCCAGAATTATATTATGTCATTAAACATAATTTTTAATCATCTAATGAAAATATTTCTTCAATGGATACGATGGGGAATGAATCTCATCACGTTCATGTAGACGGTAATCCGTACGTACGCACGAGCGACAATATCATTATTTTGATTTTAAAATTATATATAATTGGATGTTATATAATATTTACAGAATAATTATCATGTTATATTTATTATTTACTTCAATCATATATCATTATTATACCCATCCAAATAATAATGTATTGAATAACAATTACACCACGACGTAGAGACGGTAAGCCGTACATACGCACGTATAGTGACATGTCATTCAAAGGATAGATAGAATAATTAATACGGTTGTACCATATTTATAATAAAATCACATTATATAGAAGATACTTGAGTTATTATTTTATAATGGAAACAACAAAGAATGAGGAAGTGGAAGAAAAAAGGAACTTGAAAGAGATGATGAAATATTTACCTGTTCTTCGAGTTCTTACTTTTGATTTGATCCAAAGGGATTTGTAGGATGGATTTCTGACTAAAGGAAGGCCTCTAGGATGATTCGAGGACAGTTGAGAGGGTATTTTCTCAGGGTTTGGCCAAGAAAAATTTCTTTGAAGGTGTTAATTAGAGAGAAGGGGGATTCCTCTTTTATAAGAGGGGTGAGGGTCACCTAAGGAATAACTTAAAATATTATTTTATAATTAATATATATTCAGTTTATAATGGCTCTAAATTTATTAATTTCTAGGATAAGGTCGGTATGGGTCTAAATCCCCTCGAACAATAGGTTTTAGATAGTTTTGGGTTACAATATTAACCTTATCTTTTAGATTTAACTCTTAGATAATTAGTTTGACATTTACCATGACTCTTTCTATTTTTATATTATATGGTTACTAAACTTATAATTAACTTCCAAGAGAACACCAAGTGGTTAATTAATGATACAACTATAATTAAATAAGTATTTTGGCTTAACCATAGATTTTTAGGAATATAATATCAATTAATAATATAATATTTGTTTTAAAAACTATTTCATGTGAATTTTGACACTATTTGGTATTTTGTTTTTTCTAAATTTATAAAAGCATTATCACATTGAAAAAAATTTATCAAACCAACCATAATATGTTATATTAACCTATAAAATTTGTGTAATTCATAAAAAGTCTGAAATTACATTTATTTGGATATTTATAATATCAATTATTTTAATATTTCATTAATTAGGTAATTACTGCATTATCGTTGTTTCATAAGTAAATTAAAATATTTAATGTCTAAAAAATATAAATAAAATACCATTATGTACGAAATATTTTTATATTTCTAATTAATATTTATAGTAAAATTTATCTTATGTGTAACCCTATATTCAAAATGGTTTAGTTATCAAACATTGATTTTAACACTTTTAACTCTTCTTTGAATTAAATAAAAATAAATGTCCTAATCTAATCCATGTGGACCTAAAGGATAATATTTTATTACTAAGGTTGTTTTTTCTAGAATTAAACTTATCCAATATAATTAAGTCATGTGTTAGGGTAATAATAATATCATTTTTACCCTTAATTACCCTATTTACTATTAATCGTGGTAAGTAAAAGTAAAAAGTTACTATTCACAAAAAAATTATTTTCATCTAATTAAACCACATTTTACTTACTTATGTTAATCAGGTCTCTTGGATTTTTGAAATTCTACCCACATAAGCGGTAAAATTTTGTTTTGTGCAAATTTTCAAATTCTCTTAGGAGGTTGGTAAAATACGGTAAAAAGTTCAATAAAATTTTTATATTTCGAAACTAATTGTAAAATGAATCCAATGAATTACATTGAACATATATAGGTATTATGTATCTATTTTGACCTAAAATAAATATAAAAATAATGAATAATTTTTTAAATAAAAAGTCTATTTTAACCAATAACTAATTATTTTTAACTATTCATCAAAAATTGAATGTTTCCAGAAAAATACCAACAATTCACCCTAAGATAATTTTGATATTCGGAATCAAAAAATGATGTCCATTTTGAAAGATAAAGTTTATAAAATTAAAAAAAGTGGGTTTTTCTATTCATAGCGGCTAGTTTGATTGGTTGTGGTGTGTTTGGACTCGAAGTTGCATACAACACAAGCTATTGTATTATTCAAAGGAAAACGTTCCATAGAAAGTTGGGGTGTTACATTCTCCCCTCCTAAAATAAATTGAATCCTTACAAATTGAAATTTTTCTTCCAAAATAAAAGTTTGAAAATAAGAAATACCTTTGCTGAAAACCCACATCGGAAATAGGGTTAATAAAATTTAGTTTTAATAAGAGGAAAAGGGAAATGATAAAGTCACCACCAAATAATGATCTAGATTAGGAGAACATTGGTTGAAATTAGAGACACATAATTGGAGGAAAAACTTAAATATTTATTAGGAAGAGATTGATTTAATCAATCAAAAATAAGTATAAAATTGAGGGCCTCAATGCCATCAATCTAAGATGATGTAAAATATCATCAGTTCAACAAAACATAAGGTGTTCAGATAACACATTTTTTGTTTTAAGATCAATTCACTAATGTTTAATAATTAATTTATTCATAGAATAAATGGATATATATATATATATATGTGTGTGTGTGTGTGTGTACTTAACAAGTAGAGTTCCATCCATTAACTAATTTCTTCCTTAAACTCATCTTTCACTATAAAACATAGTAGAACATAAAAATACACTATTTAACCTAATCGTATATGGATCCAAAAAAATGAATGTACAATTAAACTATAAGACCTTTTAAAAAAACTATATTATACAATCCAAGACATCATGTAGGCTAGTGGTATGTGATGCACCCTTGTCGCCCTTCGGTTGTGGTTCATGTCTCGCGACCTTGCCACACACGACTGGTTGTCGCTCGACATCCGGGTTGTCCTTTTATAAAAAATCCAAAAATTAATCTTAAGAAATGATTTTACCATAAAAATAGAATCCAATGTCAAACAAAATCCATTCCAACCATTAGAATTATCCAAAATACTTATTTCCAAACTCACAGTCCAAAATTTATAATGATGTAAAACACAATGAAGATCCCTTTTTCCACGTAATAGAAAGTGAACACCTTCATAATGTATTCTTTTAAAACATGGTAACACACTAAATTACCATAAAACCTTATTTATTACATTCATGCTCCCTTATTCTTTATAGAATATTGGATATATTCCTTATATCTTTTTTTTTGAATATTCCAACAATGATGGAATAAAAAAACCATTAACCATTTATAAGGATGTCAATAACATCCAATATAATTTATCCAAATCAATCATCTCTTATTAAAAAAATCAATACCTCTGTATCAGAACCATATTAAAATTTTTTCTTTCCTTCAACCATGTATTTTCCAAGAAGGTTAACTTTCTATTGAGCCACTTTTCATGGTTCCACTAATCTCATGTCTTTAATAAAACAGTACTACCGTACAATCCTTATATACTCTATAATTCTTATAACATGTACATCATTAATACAATACTCAAATGAAACAATAATTTAATAACAACATAATAACTCTTAATCATTCCTCTCCATCTTTGGTTGTATCATAACATGATTATTATCCAATAGCAGCATTTGGGGTATACTCTGATGATTGGAACATTGATTCGCGTAGTGTCCCAACTCATTGAAGATGAAGCATTTTACATTGGAAACCTTTTTCTTACTGTGGAAATCACAAACTTGGTGTCCTTGTTCTCCACACATATAACATACTCCCATTCCCTTTAAGCATTTATCAATGTGATTCTTTGCATAGTTACAACATATGGGAAAATCCTTCTTTCCCTTATTCCCTTTATCCATATTTAATTCTACCATCCTTTTCTTCTCTAGCTTCCCTTCAAATCCATATAACTCATATAATTTTTTACTTATCTTATTAACACATGATATTATTTTTTCATATGAAGATAATACATGGGACACTATTTCCTTTCTAAATGTTGGCTTAATACAATGAAATATATGATCCTTCTTACTAATTGGATCATGCGTATTGTTCTAAGTCTCATTCCTTCTACTAGGAGCCATTTCTAAACAATGTCATACACTAGATTAGTTTATGAATCGTAGTACATAATTCTAGACTTGTAAAAATGTTTACATAAATTGAATAGTTTATGGATATAACCCATAATTATAAAAAACTTTTCCTTGAGGAAATATATATTCATAAACCCTTCATAATGGTATGTATAGAAAATGAGAATTATCCTAAGTATATCCACTGGGAGGGTCGTAACCATGAGTGCAGCAAGGCCCATTTTCGTGCCCTAGTTCCTGTTCGAGTCTAGCTCAAAGCGGTGTTTTCGGGTTTTACACCTAGGTACATCTGTGCCAGAGCCGCCTCTACCTGCTCGTATCCAGACATGGATGTATTTTCATGGAAACCTCACAAAATCTACACATTACCAAAATTTTAGTAATTTCTTATATAATAATCCTCAAAGTCTATCATAGGGTAATGTGCTCTAATCATAGTTTATCTAAATATAGATTCCAAGGTTATTTCTAAACTTCCTCTGATACAAATTGTAATGCCTCGACCCCAGTTTCCCAGATTCGGTGCATTATTACCTAACATTGGCATGATACAAGTAATCATGTCGCGAAAGACCGATCAGTTTAGTAGCCTTGTAAATACAAGATACATTCATAAGTTTTACATTACATCATGAAATGAAAACAACAACAACATATTATCTCCTTTGAACACACTTATTCCTTAGACTATCCTTGCTAGTCAGTAATAATATACTTCTTCATATCTTGGGAAAAATAAAACATAGAAAGGGGTGAGCTCAGATGCTCAGTAAGGATAACAATGTAGTAGAAACTTTCGTAAGTAAGAATAAACAGTTTAAGGTAACGTATAAGACTAAAAAAATCCTTTTAAACTTGAACTTAATCATAATATTGAAAAGATAAAATCAAATAATTCCATTTACTTGTTCACATAGATATTCTACTAGTCGAATAATCACATGTAATATCAATAGCCACTTTCATAATGATGGAATGCATAATTCTAAACTTTTATAACCACATAGTCAATGACTTATGCCAAGACTACAAATAAGATTTTGTTAAGGCCTTGTGCCAAGACACTAGTTTGTCTCATGAGACCAACTGATGCATTGAATAGCTATAGCGGGCTTCACCTGTCACTTACTAAGTCTAATGTATTCCTCATATGAAAAGGTTTTAACATAAAAAAAACATTCATATTAAAACTACCATATGAAATGTCAATACATTCTTCATAAACCATGAATGGTATAAAAATAACACATCTATAGTCAATCATATCACAAAACCTTAAATACAATATGGATGTTATGTATCCTAATAAATCAACTTTAAATAATCTTATAATCCATTATAGGATGTTGACATAGCTGAAAACAAAACTGTTTGAGAGAAATATCACTTTTTCGAAATCATATAAAAGTCACATTTTTATAAAAGAAAACCTTTATTTTGAAAATATTCTGATAATCTTGTAAGGGAAGATTCGAAGATTTTATAACGGTTTAAAATAGCTGCACCTGCTGTATAAGTTAAAAAAAGTCATTCATACCTTAATTTTGTCGAAAACGTTAAAATGGACCTTGTTTGGAAAACAACGGAAAGATTCCTTCATTAAAATCATATAAATAGTCAAACAAGGGTATAAATTACTTTAAACCATTTTCTATTAAATTTTAAAAATGTTTTCAAATACATTCATAAGAAACACAGATGTGGAAGATAAAGAGGTCCTAGTAGATAATTATGTATAAACAACCTCAGATAATAAAGAGATTGTTAAATTAACCCTTACCTTGTACATTTCCTTGGTCGAGTGTAGTTTAACCTCCTTTATAATGGTGAAATAATTTTTATTAAATTATAAAATAATAATATAAATTAATATCAAATCATATATTATATTTTAACATTTATTTGTAAATAATATCTTAGTATTATCGTCATTTCAGGTGTTAACTGATTCATTTTCCTGTATATGATTTGTTACGTAAGTAATGTTTATTATGGACAGGATGTATCTTATTCAAATAAATAATGATATTAAGTCATTAAACATTATTTTTAATCAACTAATGAAAATTATTCTTCAAGGGATACGTTGGGGAATGAATCTCATCGTGTTCATGGAGATGGTAATCCGTACGAACGCACGAGCGACAATATCATTCTTTTGATATTAAAATAATATATAACAGGATGGTATATCATATTTATAGAATCATTATCATGTTATATTTTTATTGACATCAATTACATATCATTATTATACCCATCCAAATATTAATGTATTGAATAACAATTACACCACGACGTGGATACAGAAAGTCGTACGTACATACATATGGTGACATGTCATTCAATGGTTGGATAGAATAATGAATACAGTTGTAAAATATTTATAATAATATATAATTATATAGAATATACTTGAGTTATTATTTTAAAATGGAAACAATAAAGAAATTGGAAGTGGAAGAATAAAGGAACTTGGAAGAGGTGATGAAATATTTACCTCTTTTTCGGGTTCTTCCTTTTGATTTCATCAAAATGGATCATTAGGTTGGCTTTCTGACTAAAGGATGGCCTCTAGAATGAGGAGATGACATTTGAGAGGGTATTGTTTCAGGTTTTGGCCGAACCAAATGGATTTGAAGATGTGAATTAGAGAGAATGGGGAGTGCCCTTTTATAAGAGGGTTGAGGGAACCTTAGAAAAAACATAAATTATTATTTTATAATAAATTAATATTCGGTTTATAATGGCTATAAATTGATTTATTTCATGGATAAGGTTGGGATGGTTAGAAATACTCTCAACCAATAGGATTTAGAAAGTTTTGGGTAACTATATTAACCCTAGCTATTAGATATATCTCTTAGTTAATTAGTTTGACATTTACCATGTGTCTTTGTATTTTTATATTATATAGTTACTAAACATACTATAAACTTCCATGAGAACCCCAAGTGGTCCATTAATGATAAACCTAACATTAAATAACACTTTTGTCCGATCCTTATATTTTTTAGGAAATGAATATCTATTAATAATATAATATTTGTTTAAAAAACTATTTTATCTCAATTTTGAGACTATTTGGTATTTTGTTTTTCTAGATTCATAACATCATTATTACTAAGAAAAAAAGTAATAAAACCATCCCAAATATTTCATATTAACCTATAAAATTAGTGTAATTCATAAAAAGTCTCAAATTACATTTATTTGGATATTTATAACACCATTTATTTTTATATTTCAATAATTTGGTAATTACTACATCGTTATTATGTCAAAAATAAATTAACTTTTTTAATGTCTAAAAAATAGAAATAAAATACCATTATGTAGGAAATCTTTTTATATTTTTAATTATTATTTCTATTAGAATTTATCTTATGTGTAACACTATGTTAAAAATAGTTTATTTATTAACCTCTAATTTTAACACATTTAACTCTTATTTGAATTAAATAATATTAAATGTCCTAATCTAATCCATGTGGACCTAAAGGATCATATTTTATTCCTAAGTTTGTTTTTGGTAGAATTAAACTTATCCAATATAATTAGGACATGTTTTAGGGTAATAATAATATCATATTTACCCTTAATTACCCTATTTACTATTAACCGTGGAAAATAAAAGTAAAAAGTTACTATTCACCAAAAATTATTTTCATCTTATTAAACCACATTTTACCTACGGTTATTAATAATGTATTTCAAATTTTTTAAATTCTACCCATATAAGCGGTAAAATTATGTTTTATGCAAATTTTCAAATTTTCCTAAGAGGTGGTTAAAAGACGGTAAAAAGTTCAATAAAATTTTTATATTTATAAACCATTATAAAATGACTCCAATGAATTAAATTGGACTTATATAGGTATTATGTATCTTTTTTGACTGAAAATGAATTGAAATAAAATAAATAATTATTGAAATAAAAAGTTGATTTTAAACAATTACTCAGTGTTTTTCAATATTCATGAAAAATTGAAAGTTTTCATAAAATTATCAAAAATCATGCTAAGATAATTTTGATATTATTAATCTAAAAATTAAGTCCATTTTGAAATATAAAATATATAAATTTTCAAAAAAGTGGGTATTTCTATTCATAATGGCTAGTTTGATTGGTTGTGGTGTGTTTGACGGGAAGTTGCGTACAACACAAGCTATTGTATTATACAAAGGGAAATATACCATGGAAGCTGGGAGTGTTACACATTACATCAACTAATCTACAGGGTCTTTGATTCACATATTGACAGGATATATAGGGTTCCTCCTTGAGGTTCAAACCTAACATCATTAACCAATCCTCATCGAGCCATATTTTGGTTGCTAGTCATGTTAATATGACCATATTCTTTGTTGGATCATCCCAATATGCTATGTAAATATTCTCTTGAAGATCAATAAAAAAATTGTTGGTCATATTTAAGTCCCACATCAACCATTTCTATGAATCTTTCACCTAATCATCCTTATTGTTCGATGTTAAAAAACAAGAACTAATACATATCATGTGACCATAATATGTATGATCTGTCCTGCAAAGTTGCACAAAAATATGCATGTTTTTATTCCATTAATGATGATATGTTGGAATTGTAATCATGTGCTCAATCCCCACACCCTAATCATAACACCAAACAAATCATCGCCTCCCAAAATGGTCGTAAACTCCAAAGTGCATGATTGTGTGTCTGTAAACAATAGTTCTCTGAAACAAGGAAACATCATGTAATAGTAAATTATATAGAGAAACTTATATTAATATGTATGGTATTGTGGATGGAGATACTCTGATACATATAGATGATCATGTTATTTAGGAGTCTTCAGAACCTACAATTCTTTAGGTCAACACGTGCTAGTAACTGATTACAAACACAAGGTGGGTATCCAGTCCCTTATTGGTATTTGAGAAGGATTTATGAGCACAAACTCAATCTATAATACTGTCTCAGAGTAGAAAATAAATTCCCCTTAAATAATAAAATGTACGTGACCCCCATACTCTTGACCAATGTGAGTTACTAAGAATCATTGGAATAATACCCGAGTTACTTATTTCCATTGAAAATTATGTTTGTAGCCTATCATTGATGTGAGAACCATTGTTTATTTACAATTCCATGAGTAAGCCTAAATGGATTCTATCAAAAGATTTTGTGTGATTCCCAATCCAAAAATAATGACATCCACCATTTGTTTTGAAATGAAAAATGGTGAACCAATCATGAATCATTCATTAACTAAAATATATTGGTTGACCACATGTTAAGCCATTTTTTCATGCATATTATATAAAAAATGAGACCAATGTGGATCCCATAATGCAATAAACAATTCATGCAACTGTTAAAATGTGAGGATAATTATATGGGTATTATTATTATTTTTATTCTTTCTCAACCATGACATATTTCAAATATCTCTCCAATCCAAATGGAATACCACTAATTTTGATAGAATTATACAGTAATAATTGTACAAGTTGGTTCCTCATTAAAAAAAAGAACAACATATCCTACCTAAAACCTTCCATTCTAGGTTGAAAATATGCTATTTTTTGTACCACAAAATAATAATATAACAATATTGGATGTTTCCCATTAATCCTTATGAGATATGAATCCCCCCCAAATATCTACTCAGCAGAGAGTGGTATACATAAAAAAGGTGACACATATTACCATTTTTAATCATTTAGGGAGCCTCTCCCCAATAAGTAACAACAAGTACTTCCATTAACATAGGGAGGTGGTACAAGAGTTTAATAGTGGCCTCACTAAAATATATGGGTAACCATGACAGGATCATACATACAATCATTACTACCAATATCAGGAAGCACCAATCCCTTAGTTTCCTGCTGATGATACCACCCTACATATCATGACTCATCTTGCTCAGACTCCACCATCTAATAAATATTCTGAAGGGTGTAAATCCATCGTAACATGGATTGGGTCCTTGTACCCTCTTCCATTGAATAATGCTAGTAATATAATGCTATGGAAATTGGTGATAATACCCACATTCATTCCCACACTAAAAAATCCTACCAGTATTCTTAGAAGCACCCATAAATTGTTTTCATCATATCCTAATAATAAATTGTTGATAGAAAAAAGTTATCACCCCCAAACATGAATTTCATTATTATATTCCATTACAAACTTGGGGTTAGGTGTATGAGCATATTTATAATTCAACCAATGAATTGGAATGAATTCCCATTCCATATGTGTAAACTCATCAGAACATTCTAGTATCAATTCAGGAATGGAATACATCCCCTCAATTATCCTACAATTGTGTCAACATATATTGGTAGCATCAGTAGTCAGGGGTTGGCACACATACCTTCATCCACCACTAGAGTAACACATTAGCACAATTTGAAAGATACTTTGGAGTAAAAATGAATTCCTTCTCTTTTATGACGTTTAACAATACACCTCCATAATTAAAGGACAATAGTATTTGTCAGACATTACCATTCCAACTATAATATATTGGTCTATTGTAAAAATCACTTCAGAGTTGGAAGTCATATCATCCAAAAAAATAATGAACTTTTTCACCATTTTCAATAAATAAAAATGGATTCTCCAAAGAAGAATCTTATACATAAAATTCATTATTCACAATATGAGATTTTAATATTCCAATGTGAAAATATTAGAATTCTGACAACGTTATATCTAATGTTCCAAAGTAGAACCACATTAACTTTCCTCTTAATGTTGGCATTATTAAGGCCTTGAAACACGTATCAATGGAATCCTAAGATCCAGTTGGCTCACTTTAAAATCATGGAATAAATTGTTGTACTTTTCATGTCCCTACCTAAATTTTTTCTAACCATAGGTCTAGAAGTCCTCCATAATGAATTAACAATTAAATTAATCTTCATGAATATAATAAGATCGATCCTAAAAACTTTTCTCATAATCAGTATTGTGAAATAAAACCTCATGATTATAAGATCAAATGATAATGAGAGAATCCACTTATAATTTTCTACCCTGAAGGTCCTCTACAGGGAATATGTTGCAGGATTCCTCCATGAAAAATAATATTGAACCATGATTATAGTCCTCTTCATGATGGAATTAAATATGAAGGTCCTCCCTATAATGGTGTTTCATGTATACATGAGGGTCCTATCTTTTACAAATAAATAACAAGAAGGACCTCATATCCTTAGCCACTATAAAGGATATGTCTAATTAAAATTGATTTATTTTCTTTGAGAAGTGGCATTATTTCTCCTTTAATATATATCTAGTGGAAACAGTCATTCTCTAAATAACCCTTGGACCTCTTAGATTCCAAAACAAAAGAGAGGATTTTGTACAACCCTGGGTTCAATAAAAAATAAGCTGGTAAGTGACCACTTTGGTTAGAATAAGTGAAATAATATCTTATATAAAATTAAGATAATACACTAATTATGAGGAAACAACCAGTCACGGATAAAATACTAGTCATGTTTGGTCCCATAGACTCCCCTTGGTATAGAATTTTTAAAACCAATGTTTATAGGGGTGTCAATAAATCGTATTTATATAACTCAATGGATGAATCCAAATTCATTAATATAGAAGTTTTTTCCTTTTAAAGGATATAAAAATCATATCAAGGAAATAAAGGAACTTCATAAAAGGAATTATTTGACTACCATTTCAGTCAAAAGATTTCTAGAATTGGGAGAGGACCATAAAAATCTATTATAACAATTTGATGCTGAATTAATAAATTTATATTTGAGTATCATTGCTTCCCCATCTGATGTACATATCAGAGGTTTTCATGAGCATGGATCATTACATTTTCCTCAGTACCTATCCGGAAATGTCTTAAAATACTAAAATTGTGTAATATAATTATTTTTGGATGACTCTTAGGATCAGTATTTTCACAAAATAGCTATTATGCTCAGTAGAAATTGGCCTTGATTGAATATCAGATGCATCAGAACTGATAAGAGAAAACCCATCAAATACTATTACATCAATCATTTGAAAATATTGAGAAATATTCTTATTTGAAGAAATCAAAATTCATATGGTGGAATTTTATCCAATATAAAGAATCTCACATTTAGAACATTTATGGTACACATCTCATGCCCAAAAGAAAATTCACAAGATCAAGATATATGTAGTTATAGTCGTAGCAATGAAAATTTGGGAGTTGGACCATACCACATGTCATGGGGAATTTTTACCATATCCATCTCATTAATGTTCTTCTATATCCAATATTTCTTAAATTCTATAGTATTGTATTATGAAAATCCCAAGAGCATAGGTTTTGTGGAATTTTATGTCATCCTCTTCTTTTTTTCACAAAAAATTGTCTTCTCCCAGTTGGGAGATACATAATGCCATTATACTCTAAATATTTTCTAATCTAGTTATTCATTTTTATCCTTGGTAACATTCAAAATAATTATTTCTAGAGACCCTCTCTAGGTTACCCTTAGAAATAAATTCTAGTAATATCCTAAAAGAAAAAAATAATTCCCCATAGAGGACTATTACAAAAGAGAACCATAAAGAGAGAAGAAACTTTGAAAGTTAAAGATTCACCACTAAATAGACACTCTAATATTTTTCATTCCTCTTATCCTTCAACAAATGATGTAATATAACACCAAAATATGAAAAATTGAAATGGATCGGTACTAGTTTTATAGATGATTCAAAATATGTTGCTGGTGATGGTGAATTAGGAGGGGGTGTTTCTATTTGAAATATAATTCGTACTAAAATAACTAAATAATGTTTACATTCCCTGAACCAAAAGAAACCAATGAATTTAGGTTCTCCCACAAATTCTCAACTACCACCTATATAGAAAACATTAATCCAATAAAAAGGAAAAGGTGTCACCACATCCAAACCATTAATAGTAGAAGTTTTACCCCTATAATTGAGTAAATACCCTCTCAGATTAAGGTATATTTGATTGATTATATGATACTGAACTCATATTTTCTCAAGGTAAATATATGTACTAGTAATTTATGCTAAGTATATCCTCACATTTCTCATCTATGAAATATCATTCAACAATAAGATCATGTTATACCAACAAAAGAGTTAGATCATCCACTGAATATGGGATATATGAAATAAATTTACATAGATACAATATTATAAGGATTTGAATAATTATATCCACTACGAAAACATCTTAAACCATATCAATTGAAGTACCCCATTCCCACCCATACAAGATATTTGCTGCAAATCAAGAATTCCCACTATGTTATGATCTACTCATCGATGACCCAACTTGAGTGTTTATGCATCCAACTATCTCGTTATAAGTCATTCAAATTATTAAATAATTTAAAGGATAAATAAGGTATATGGATAGGTGGTGTGAGCATATGAATTTAGAGAGAATTCCTTTACCTGAAAGGGTAAAACCAACACTTCACCATACTAATCATGAGGCTCTTACCTTCCCAATATTAAATGGAATGAGGGACCAATAGCATCACCTAAAAAGTTTTTTGTATTGGTGTGGTAAAATTATTTTAACCATCATGTAGTACGAAGTATCCATGATCTTCATATTCATAATGACACTATAGGTCATAGGTTTTTTTGGTACACTAGCTTACCATCCAGATAAATCACGTGATGGGATTACCTTCATTGGAAAAATCTTTAACAATTTAGATCTATGATGTGAAAAAAATAATCGAAGACCATGTAAATTTACAAAAAAAAGTTAAAATGAAATAGTATTGAACTTGATTTCTATATATAATATATTAACCTAATCCATAAACCTACATCTTCATTTAGATGACTTTTCAGGATCCTGTATAGGGAACCTCTAGGATGATTTGTAAACAATGCTTATTTGGGTGAAGTGTCGAGGTGGAGTCCATGAGATTTACATTGTTAGGAAAAGATTGGAAGACTCTATTCAAAAATACAAATCCAATTCCTGACTAACACCTTTAACCCATGGGGAAAAACTAAGAAAGTGAAAACATCAATTTATATACTAAAGGAAACTCTAAGGACAACTCTAGGGTTAAAGATCACATAGTATCACACAGAACCCATTAATAAGTGGTAAAAATAAAAAAACAAATTCATATATATGGGATCAAATAGAAGAAACATATTCAATATCAGGAAGAATAGAATAAATTTTATTCCTTCCCAAATGAACAGCTTCCTAGATAATTCATGGATGTTATGGAGAATACTTTTCTATGGTTTTCAGGCCATAGAAGGTCTAATCTGGTAGTTATTAGTGATAACCTATACTATCTAACCATTCAATTCATATTAGTACACACTATCCATGAGTGTTTTTCTTTTAAATATTTCCTCTATAAAATGTTTTATTCCATGAAAGTGAAGTTGTACAAGATACAAGCACAAGTGGCATGTGTCTCTTCCACTACAAATGATTATAGAAAATTGAACTAATTTACATGTAGGGGTTAAATTTAGTTTAATGAGTACATAAATTGAAATATGGTCAATCAAGAACATACCATCTTTATGGAAGAATAAAATAAACTATTAATATCTCTAGTCCCTTCTGTTATAGTTTAATTAACTTCTTCGACATTATAATATTCCAAGATCCAGTTTTCTAAAAGTATGAATAAGTATCATTTTAAAATGATGGAATAGAATGATGAACCCATATCAATGCACATTAAATTCAATACCCTCTTATATTTCATGCCTTCACTATAGAGAGTATTGGTGTTATCCCACCAAATAGTATAATTGGCATTATCCAAAAAAATGGTACAATGGGCACCATCCCACAAAATGGTACAAAGGGTGCCATCCCACCAAATAGTAAAACTAGAACTATACCACCAAAAATATTAACCAGAATTTCTTCATTTAAGAAACCCTTATATAATTAATAAATAATCTTAAATTCTGTTAACTTGATTCACTAAATGGTATCTTCTCTGATGATGAGTATGAACCAGATTTCCTTACATAGGATCGAGGATCCAAATTTAGAGGTCATAGAAGTCGAGGAAATAAGGGAAGATATAGTCATGTATAAATCTAATATCATAGAAAATATTATTAATGAAGCCTTATATTTTGAATAAACCTATGTTCAGGAACTTCAGTGACCACATTGGAACATGGTGGAACCACTACTTCTATCAAGAGTCGGTTGTAATGTACCAGTTATGGGTTCCACCAAAAGGTTCCCCATACCGGTTGGTCACATGACCCATGTGAATTTAACCAATAGCTGGAAGATGTAAAATAATAGTGAGGGCCTTGTATTTGATAGTGGGGAAACTATTCTCTCATTGGAAGACTAACATAGTGGGCAGAAATAGTAAACAATAGCTGAAGTTGCAATACCATACAACAGATGTAAACTGTAGAAGACTGATAGTATAAAAAACTACAGCATATATTAAAATAAATGGTGCATGTCAGATGTATCTAGGAAAGAATACAAACAATTCAACATGATGGAAATACAATAATAAAACCAATGTACTGAAAACAGTATACTCCAAAACTATTGCAAGCCTCAACTTGGTCACATGCTCTCCAGATCCAACAAAAATCAAGTACCTTATGTAAAATGGTGCTTTCCCTTATCTATACCAGCAACTATATAATACATTTGGGTCCAAGAAACATGACACAAATAGTGTGTGAGACGAATCCCAGTACGAATCCACCAAAAAATCATCACCTAACTATTAGTGAATATACATAGCAGGAAATCTGCAAAATAAAGCAATATAATAGGAAGTACTCAAACGTAAATAATACTAAAATTTACAATTACATTAAATTACATCTATTAATTATTCAACACATTGAATAATATGACCCCGAGATCAATCCTAATCTCTATATCCCCTTCTATAATAGAAACAAAAAATGTCTCAGAAGTCCATCTAAACAAACAAGTAAGACTGGGTCCAAGCATGTGCTTTGACGTGGAAGACATGTCACAGTCATTCAATAATTAAAATCAATCCTATGGGAACTCTCTCACTGTCTAACCCCTTTTTTTATCATAACACTAATCAAAATAAAATGACCACCTAAGCAGCTCTCATGGTCAATACCCCTATCTCATCATGGCATCAACAACTTATATACATGACCTCTGAGTAGCTCTCATAATCAATTCTCCGTAGCTTAACGTAGTATAAATTATCATAAATGGACTCTTTGGTAGATCTCACAGTCAATACCCCTGGGTAAATTTATACACTAAGGATCTCATAGTCCCACGTAAATAAACATGGAAACCCCCACAATTTTCCTAGTCCAAGGATCTCATGGTCCAAGGAAGATCAACACACATATAAATGCTCTACATGCAATGCAAACTATTATATGAATCAACATTAATCATAGAATAAAATGAATCATATATAACCAAACAACTCCATCCTAAACAACTCAAATAAGGGAAATACGGTATGCCTCATAGGAAACCTAGTCCAAACAGCTAAAAATAGTCACTAAGAGAACACACCCATGGGGTTTTCCATAATTAGGGTATAAAATATTATGCATATGAAACAACTTGAATCAATCAACCAACCCATAGCAGGTATTAAATAGGGTCAAAACCCAAAGCACACAATACCCTAAACAACGATATTTGTAACTTTAAGAATATATGATTGAAATACAATAAAAGAAAGGCACAAACCACTTACCTCGATGTCGTACGATGACCACTATTGAACATAAGCCCTCGAATTATACTAGAACGTCGTATATCTACCAAAAGGTCAAAATAATTCAACCTTTAATAACTCAAGAGGGAGGGGAAATTAGGAAGAGAGGCTCTTGGGGAATAGAGAACTCACCAGTGGGAATCTAACGCACCCGACAATGTCTCAATCAGAGCTCCAATGGAGGAATAGTATGGGTTCAATGATTTTTATCCACATGTTTCTATCCAGTATGATACATGAGATACAGAAGACACTTCTAGAGATTAGACGTGACATCAGTAGGATTAATCAAATAAAAATAAAAGTACATGGTGTATTCATTTAATATACACATCATGTACATGCCTCAACATGTCCCTACTTTAGGCGGTCCACATGGCCATTTACACAACAGTTACACAACCAGTACATAGCTACACGCGAAAACTGAGGACACGTCATGTACTCAAGAGTACACAACATGTACATAAAAAATTTCCAAAAACATCCTTTTTCCTCAAAAACAACTGAAATCAAGATCTATACTTGAAATGAAGATCTAGATTCATACATCAAAAAACCCCAATTTGTTTTGAATAAAAAATAATAGGTGTGAAACTATCTGATCTTCCCAAATTATTGGTTACACTAGTTCAACGCATTCTAATAGTAAAATAAATGATTTAAACTTCTAGTCAAGCACTTGGCCCATCTTCTTCAAACACATCATCCCCAATGCCAGATGAAAATGACCAACCTGACACTAGGAAACAAAGGCCTATATCCTAAAAATAAAATATCTTAAAAAAATTGGTTGTGATTACGTTCATGCAATAAACCTTGAATGGTCTTTATTTTTTCAAAAGAGATCTAGGAAGATCTTCTGTAGTCTATGTAAAGGTCTCATGATTTCATTGATAATGTTACAGTTACTAACATAAGACATATAGAGACATGTCTTGTAGAGTTTCATGAAGTCATTTGTTTTTTAGAGTGGAAAAGGTAGACTATTAATTAGGGACATATAGGACCACTTTAAATATAATTAAAATATGATGACATTGAAATAAAACTATCTGTAATTGATAATATCTGAAGAATCAATATAATTATAGATCTAGTTCTCCATCTGTTGAGTTACAGTGAAACTAATTTATCCATTTATATATTAGAAAATTAGGGTTATGAAAAGAGTGACCAGAAATCTCTCAGATCAATCATATTGAGAGATTATCTCATAGATATTATATCTTATTATGAGTTCTGAGTAGTATGCTGGGATAAAAATTCAATTTTTTAAGGGGGTCCTTGGTTCCATCATACATTGTTATTTCACTCATCATGTCATCAACATCTAAAAAACTGTATTAAAAGGAAAACTAGGACCCTATATGGTGACAAGGCTCCACCTTAATCATTTGAAAATCAGTATATCATCCTAGGATTATAAAAAAGAGTTTTAAAACAACACATTATTGATCATATTTCTCAGGTTACCACCCCTAATGGTCTATATATTTCCTCAATGAACCCCTTTAAATAGTTTTTCTAAAATATATATATTTACAATCAATCAAATCAAGGTGACATGTTCATATTCAGAAATGTTGTTATTATTATTCTTCATATTTTTTGATATTATATTAAATCAATAATATATATAAATTGGATGATCCTCATGGTGGGAGAAATGCCTTAGATGAAAATTCCCTCACTTTGTGCTCAAAGTCTTAGAAGAGCCCAACACCATCGATTAAATTACAGGAGGATCTCAAAAAACCCAATAGATAGTAATAATGAACATAATTCATTTTAGAGGGTTTGGATGTTTAT
Source organism: Viscum album (assembly GCA_963277665.1). Classification (NCBI taxonomy): domain Eukaryota; kingdom Viridiplantae; phylum Streptophyta; class Magnoliopsida; order Santalales; family Viscaceae; genus Viscum; species Viscum album. Next base: position 1,134,038,900 of record OY728155.1, on the reverse strand, counting down.
GCCACTTCTTTCCATAGTGACACTAAGGGATTGGGAGAATATGATTCCACTTAGGATCTTTATAATGATGTCAATTGTATAAAGAAACCTTTAGAATTCCATGAATATACATCTGCAAAGAGAAATAATGTCCTCAACATATATTCCATCCCCAAGGATTCCCCATTGATACTAATATCTCTTCATGTTGAGGTAGAGGAAGAAAAATATGTGTATTTTAGAGACACATGATTAAAATTTTCGGAGGGACCCTCAACTACTACTAATGTGCTTGGATAAATAAATAATGGAAAAGTGGAATATATATTTCCCACATTGATCGGTGTAGTCAAGTATTCTAAGGAACAAGACGTATATGATTCCTTTCTGAAGAAACATCGAGATCTGTTCACATGAAATTTTAATGAAATACCATGCCTCAATACCAATGTTTTTACCCATAACAAGTGATTTCAAGAGGATAATCATGGTTACAAATATAAATCTAAATGGATGTATCTAACTCGTGATATTAAGACTGAAGTCAAAGTTGATAATATTATTAAAAACAACATCATTCAGATTGTTCATTATCTAAAGTTTCTAACAATTATTTTCCTAGTAAAAAAAGAATAGAAATATCAGATTTGTCATCATATTTAGGGATCTCAATAAGAATTCTCTTATGTATGATTTATTATTCTTGATTATAGAACCTATGATTGATTAGATAACTAGATATCAAGACCCTTACATTATGGATGGGTATTTAAGAAAGAACTAAATCGAAATGTCTCATGAAGATAAGGAATCTAAAAATTAAAGATCACTACAATGAATATACTACTATCATGTGATGCCTTTCAGTTTTAAGAACACTTAAACAACATATCAATGTTCCATGAATCGTATTTTAAATCCATTCTTAGGGGAAATTCATTGAATTTTATATCAACAATATAGCAGTAAAATCCCAACATTGTATTGATCATATCGTTATTCTTTTGAATATTTTCAATGATATTTAACTTTATATCTTGATGATGAACACATTGATATGTTTTTTTGTGGGTACATAAGAAGTTTTTCTGAGCTTCATAGTAGGCCACCATGGAATTTAATTCAATCCTAAGAAAAACAAGGTTATACATGACATGTCACCTCATCAAAACCTAAAAGAGTATATGGGACTTTAGGGATTCCTCAACTACATCTATCTATATATATAAAATATTACATTAAATTGATTACCCTTTACCAAACTAATGAAAAATGGAGTCACCTTTCAGTGGATTGATGACATTTTGAGGGATTTTATAGTATCAAGAAATATGTTTGAGACTATCGATAGTAATACCCCCATTAAATGATATCCACACATTATATATAAAATAACTTGGAATGATCACTGAGTTTTTTAATTTCACATGAGAAAAGAATAAGAAAATAAAATAATCATTATTATCTTATTAAACCCATTTTTAATATTGATACATGATATTTATACATCATGAAAAATTTTCATGTGCTAATATTTCCATTCCGAAAATTATGGAACTTCATGAAGCACAATGATATCCACTTAGACTCTCATAATTCCCATCTTAGATATATCATTATTCATACCATGTTAACTAAAATAATTCCATGTTGGGAAGTAATTTTTTAGCAATTTTGAATATAGTTTATTCTAAAAAACTAAATAAAAGGATAAAAATAATCTTATTTTCTTATAAAGAATCCTTTTACAAAATTAATGTGCAATTGGAAACTAATTTTCCCAATGAAGAAGTATTATTATTCAATATTTCACCCTTTCATGGGACATTTGCTTTATAGTTGATTCAAGAAGCCCAATAGGGAAGAGAATTTAAATCCTCAATATCAACAGAGTAGGTTTGGGAGTTACACTTTTCTCTCTTGTCACATGACATTATCCTTATTCCTTGTTATTTTAAAAAACACAAATAATGAGGTAGAATACCAAGACATCATTGTAGGTTTTGAATTATCACTCTAGATACTAATAGAACCCAAAAAAATCAATTTTTATTCAATGTTTGTGGTCAAGAATGTTAATGGATATTATTCTATTAAAAATGGGGAACTCATTTATATTCTCGATTATGGATATGTGTTGATGGTGGAATTCCCCTCAGAACTAAAAATGACCCAGATCCTATTTTATTAAATGGTAGAGTACACGTGTTATCTAATATTGTTACAAACATGGCCGATATAGACTGGGATGAAGCAATCATTAATATTTCAAAAATAAGGGTGGTGTAACAATTCATTGGTAATAACATTGAAGAAATCAATGATGTCAATTCCACCCCTAAAAATGATAGTTTTCAAAATATATTAATGTCACCCATATTTCTCTATCTATAAAATGAAATTATTTCATTAGATAGAGAATACAAATTGATAATATAGTGATTTGTAGTAGACTCTACCCGTTATAATTGTCCAAACAATTAGAATTTCCTCTATAAATAAGGATTTATTAGAGCTATCCTAAACTACATTGAAGGTGGAGAAACTATTGATTTTATACGAGAAGTACTTAAAGATGCCTATGGGGATCCTCAGTCAAGTGCCAATATTTACCATTAGATCATTTGGAATGGGTATTTATGGAATTTAATGAGACAATATTTTATGGATTTCACCAAGAGAAAATATTAATTTTAGATATATTCCATATTAATTCATAGATCCCTTAAATAGTTTCATAGATCCAAATATTCATGGTCATATTTTATTTAGGAAATAAATTTCATGGGGCCATATCCTCCAATAATATTCAAGAAGTTCATGATAATAATTACTTCCACTAACTAATTCTATTAGTGGTAAGTGTATATAACTCTAAAAGAGGGTGGGAAAAATTCTATAATAAGTTTTTTGAAGATAATAATTTTTACCAGATTTGGTGTCTCATATACAATACCCATTGATAATGGAACCAACTTATACTCTTCTAAACTGAATGGGTTATATCAATAATATGTCTTCATTATAACAACTCATACCTATACCATGTAGTGGAAAATGGATAGATATTGGATTTCAACAAAAACCTATGAAATATTTTTCAATATATTGTACATAAATGTAAAAAATCATATCTTCAAGAACTCCTACATGTTTTGTTGTATTATCATATCACAACTCATACAGGTACATAATAAACCCCATAATCACTTGTATATGGAATAGAATTGATTCTACCCATTTATGTATAATTACCATTTTCATCATTTCCAATTGCGGACAACTATCCATATATGATAAGTCTCAAAAGATATTGGATTAGTAAGTATTACTTGATGAGAAAATATTATGTACAATACAGAACTTAAAATCCATCAAAATATAGTACTGTAATCCTTTAAGAATAATTCATAACTCTTTTCATTCCTCCAAGTGTAATTGGTATTGGTTCTCAAGATCCCAATGATACCTTGGAATAAACTACTAATACATAAACTGAAGTGGGAGGGTCGTTATGTCATACAAATGTTCCACTCTGATAGATCTCATTCCATAGTAATAATGGATGGATGGAATATTACACTGATCCCAAATGAAATGTTTCTCAATAAATACATTCTATGAATTCCACATCATTCATAGAATAAGGGCTTTAAACTATTTAACATAGTAGTCCTAGTAAAAAGACAATAAAAATTATAACATAGTAGTCATGGACGAAAAACATTAAACTACATATCACATTAGTCCTATTAGAAGGAATTTAAACAAAATTTTGTGCATCATAGTTTCACTACAACATCATTACCATTTTATGTTAAATTACATTGTTACGGTGCCCACCACATGACATTAAACTGGGTGGTGAAATCTCATATTCCACGATTCTAAACTATGTTGGGTATCCATTTCTCTTGGGAATCTATCTCCCCTACTTGAGAGATTGATCCTTGTGGGATTATTTTCCACATTACCCATTTGTTCCATAGAGCCCTAATATCCTCCACCTCCTATGTATGATCCATATTCTCATAAGTGTTTCAGAAACATATAACATCATTGATAAATGTGTGCTCAAAAAAAATATCCTTACCCATTTATAAGAGTTGGATCATTAAAATGAACCTATTATTCCCAAGAAAAATTTGAGGATTGACTTTTTTCAATATGGGATATGTAGTGATTCCTAGATATCCTATACTAATCCCATCCAAAAAATTTAAAAATCCCTCTCCCCTCCCTACAGATGAGAACGATCTATGAGTGTAGGTACATACAGAGAACTATTTGAGTCATGAGTATCATACTAAAAAGATACATATTTGAAATGGGATCCTTTATCCTATGCCTAGACACAATTAAAAAAATTCCCTATATATTAGATATATTTATACAATGTAATCCTTACGTGATCTGCATCGAGTTTAGTCTCTGCCTCTTGATATTATCAAAAACACTTAGTCATTGAAATATCAAGGATAAATGCCTCCATCATACTTTCTGGACATCCTATTTTCAAAAATTGAACTTCAAATCATGAGAAACATGATTCACCAAAAATATTACTTGGATATCAGTGAAAAGAGCTTATAACTCCAATGGAAACCTCTATTTTCAGTATTCAAACTATTCCTCCAACATGGTTTCTTATATGTTAACATGACATGGAATTTCAGTTAGAGGAATCTATATCAAAAGGAGAAAATCATATTATTTTCATATATTTCAACAGTATCACAACATAATTCCCCTTTTAAATATAGTATTTCATTATTCTTTACCTATTAGTATCATTTTACTATTCTATATATGAGATCCTTAATCCATGATTTATAATGTTTCTATTCATGTTTAAGAATGCGGTAAATAATTCATGGTATGTAAACCTTCATATAGGTAATTATTCCCATCCTAGTGGTCCAATAAATATGATACAAAATTATGGGAACAATTTTGTTGGAATAGTTCCATATAACATCCTCCCAAAATGAATATATACTTCATACATAGTGATACCATTTCTAAGGGGCATGAATTATTCTTGAATATTTTAGCCCTCGGTGAATCATCTTCAAATATCTAATTTCTCGAAACCAACCAATTATATTAGTCAATATACCTCTTTTGGAATCCCTTAACATTGATTCAATCAGTCACCTTGGATTTCTCCTTCCTAGAAAAATTGCTAATAGTTGTTGATTGATTTGAAGGGATTCAATAAGATTTGATGATGAAATATATAATTCATTCCTAAGCCTCTAAAGTAACCCCTAGTTGATGTTTTATTCTTAGAGGAAAGATATTCCTAATCCCCATATTCTATCTCCACAATATATGTGTTAATATATAGCCTACTACCATAAATATCCATTGATTGAGTACGTTATTAGTTTTATTATATTACAAATGGTTATTCTACCCCAACAAATTTTCATTTCCAGTTGAATCATACATTCATGGGTTATGATTTACACATTCTACAATCCAACTGTTCAAGTGTATTAAAAATTCTCAACATTACACACTTGTGTATCATACCCATTTATAAGAGAAAAACTACTATTAAAAACTATGAGGCCTCATATTTAATCAATTATTGGTAAATTTTATGCGACCTTAAACTTTACTATCTATAGGAAAAAAGCTATGTGACCTAAATAATATAAACCATTGGTCGTAATTGAATATACTTAAACCACATAAGAAAACAGATAAAGTACAAGTTTTAATGATAACATGCAATGGCTGTTCTGGAATGAATTTTAGTATCCATTTTCTAGACACATGCCTCATGTCATCTAGGAACAATTGATAAATTTAAATTATAACGAAAAAAAATTATCTTGAAACCTAAAAATGGGTTTCCTATGAAAAAAAATTATTTCCCACGATGTATTATCGGAATTAGACTTAGGAAAAAGATAGAGAAATATAAAGATAAATAATTCAATGATTTTAGGGTCCACCATAAGACCCCATAAATAGTCAATATGTTTCACTAGGCCTCTAACCAAGGAAAAAGGTAGAACATCCTTATTTTACTAACATATTTTGTTATAAACTTCCATAAAAGCCTATAAATGTTTGATAGGAGATCATAAATATAAATGGTAAAACTTTAGTGTTACGTTGATGTAATATTATTTTTATAGCAATTAATGAGCCACATCTAAGGTATGATATTTCTGACATAAGTATTCAAGAATTATTACCGATATTATGAATCATAGTTTAGTGGTTGAAGGATTCTAGATGTCTTTATATTAATTTTCTAACATCATGGGGTTTTGTGAATGATAAATCAATGAAAGAAAAGTTTATTTATAACTCAGAATAAACCAAATTTTTTAATTTTTTTCATCTGAAGATTAATGATATGGGTATCCAAAGGTTAGATTCTATATTTTCAATAGAATTTTATCATGATAATGAAAATATCTAGATCAATAATTGATCATATGATAGTTACAGGTCATATAATTCTTTTTGGTAAGTGTTACATTAATATTCAAGAAGTTTTCATTGTGTAGCTTCATCCTGATCCAAATAATTTTTTTCTCCCACTCGATCAGAGAGCTCATGTCTCATTTCCCTAGGAACCTCAAAGTTATGCATTTATTTTGATAGTTTGGACCTTTAATTTAAAAAATGTCCTTATATTTCTTTAATTCCACCCTCAATAATGATACCTTCTTCTAGAGTTATAACCCATCAATGTTTTATTGAGTAAAATCCTAGGTAATTATCTCTATGAGTTCATCTTAGTATCTTACGCTTTCAAATTTTTAATGATCTTTCAATTGAGTTACAAGTAGCATAAGTGAAATTAATATCTAATGGGTGATAGATTAAAAACCATGCTAGTCAAATCCACATGTGCCAATACTGATGGATAATTAATGGATATGACTAAACTTGTTCTTTACTTTAGCAATGTGGGTTTAGGGGATTAAGGAATGCAAGTTTCTCTATTCATTTTACTGAAATAATTGGCTGAAAGAAGAATCTTGGGCATTGGGAATGGATTAACTAAACCATTTTTAATATAGATTTACGCATAAGATAAGTTTATCTATAAATATTCATTATAAATCTAAAAATATTTCCTAAATAATGGTATTTTATTTATAATTTTTAGACATTAAATAATTAAATTTATTAATGACACAATGATGTTGTAGTAATTATCTAATTAATGAAATATTAAAATAATTGATATTATAAATATCCAAAAAAATGTAATTTGAGACTTTTTACGAATTCCAATAATTTTATAGGTTAATATGACACGTTAGGGTTTGTTAGATGAATTTTTTTTCAAAGTAATAATTCTTTTATAAATTTAGAAAAAAATGGGAAATAGTGTCAAAATTGACATAAAAGAGTTTTTAAAACCATTATTATATTATTAGTTGATATTCTATTCCTAAAAATTTAATTTTCGGCCAAGAGTCTATTATAATGATATTTATATCATTAATGAACCACTGGGGGTTCGCTTAGAAATTTATAGTAAGTTTATGAACCATATAATTTAAAAATAAAAAGAGACATGGTAAATGTCAAACAATTTAACCAAGAGTTAAATCTAAAAGATAATGTTAATATAGTGACCCAAACATATATAAAACCTATTGGTTGAGTGTTTTGCGACCCATACCCATATTATCATTTAAATAATTAATTTTGGTGCCATTAGAAACCGAAAATTATTTTATTATAAAAAATATTTCTAACATTTCCTATGGTGCCCCTCACCCCTCTTATAAAAGGGCACTCCCCCTTCTCACTAATTATCACCTTCAAAGCCATTTGGCTCAGCCAAGCCCTACCCATATACCCTATCAACTGTCCTCCCTTCATCCTAGAGTCCTTCCTTTAGTCAGAAATCCATCCTATGGATCCCTTTTGATCAAATAAAAAGGAAGAACCCGAAGAATAGGTAAATATTTCATAACCTCTTTCAAGTTCCTTTCTTTTTCCACTTCCCTTTATTTGTTGTTTCCATTATAAAATAATTACTCCAGTATCTTCTATATAATATGATGTTATTATAAATAGGGTACAACTATATTCATTATTTTATCCATCCTTTGAATGGCATGTCACCATACGTGCGTGCGTACGACTTACCGTCTCCACGTCGTGGTGTAATTGTTATTCAATACATTATTATTTGGATGGATATAATAATGATGTGTAGTTGTTGTAAATAATAAATATAAAATGATAATTATTATATATTTATGATATACCATCCAATTATATATTATTTTAATATCAAAATAATGATATTGTCGCTTGTGCGTACGTACGAATTACCGTCTCCACAAACGGGGTGAGATTCATTATCCATCGTATCCATTCAAGAATAATTTTCATTAGATGATTAAAAATAATTTTTAAAGACATAATATCATTATGAATATTAATAATATACATCCTATCCATAAGAAAAATTACTTACGTATCAAATCATATAAAATAAAATGAATCAGTTAACACCTGAAACAACGATAATATTAAGATATTGTTAACAAAGAAATGTTAAAAGATCATATATGATATCATATTAATATATATGATTCTTTTATAATTTAATAACAATTATCTCACTATTATAGAGGAGTCTAACCTACCCTCGACCAAGGAAAATTACAAGGTAAGGGTTACTTTTACAATCTCTTCATTATCTGAGGTTGTTTATATGTAATTATCTCATAGGACATCTTTATCATCCACATACATGATTCGTAAAAATATATATCAAATCATTCATACTATTTTATAGACAATGGGTTAAATTCATTTACACCCTTTTTTTACTTTTATAAGATGTTTATAAAGGAATATTTCCATCGTTTTCCAAAGAAGGTACATTATGACATTTTCAAAAAAATTAAAGTAAGAATGTTTTTAACTTATACGGCAAGTGCAGCTATTTTCCTCCATTATAACATCATCGAAGCATCCCGTACAAGTTTATAAAAATATTTTAGAATATAAATGTTTCTTTTATAATTACGTGAGTTTTAAATGATTTCAAAATTAAAAGAGATATTTATCTAAAAAGGTTTGGATTTCATCTATGTCAACATCCTATGATAAAATTTACACTTGTTTGAAGTTGATTTTTTATGATACAAATCTTCCATATTTTATTGATGTTTTTGTGATATGTTTGACTGTCCATGTGATATTTTTATACCAATAATGGTTTATGGATAATGTATTGACTTTTTGTATGCTATTTTTAATACGAATGTTTATGTTATGTTTAAACCTATTAATGCGAGGAATGAATTGGGTTTAGTAAGTGACAAGTGGAGACTACTTTAGCTCCACGATGCATCAGTAGGTCTCATGAGACAAAATAGTTTCATGGAACAAGGCCTTTACAAAATCTTATTTGTAGTCTTGGCACAAGGCCTTGACTATGTGGTTATAAAAGTATGGAATTATGCATTCCATCATTATGAAAGTGGCTATTATTATTTCATGTGATTATTAGACTAGTAGAATATCAATGTGAGTAAGTAAATAAAATTATTTTGATTTCTATCTACCATATTATGATGAAGTTTATGTTGAAAAAGAGTTTTTTTAGTTCTATACATTGACTAAAATGTTTATTTATATTTATGAATGATTCCTCTATATTGTTATCCTTACTGAGCATCTATGTTCACAACTTTCTATGTTTTATTTTTCCTAGGATTTGAAGAAGTATTTTATGACTGACCTATAGGGATAGTCTTAGGGGATATGAGTGTGGTATATGGAGACAATGTTGATTTAGATTTATATTTTATGATGTAATGTAAACCTTATGATTGTATCTAGAACTTCCCAGGCTACTAAACTAATCTGTCTTTTGAGACTTGATCTTTTTTGATCATGCCAGTGTTATGTATAAATGCACAGACTCTGGGCTTCTGGGATCAGGGCGTTACACATTTCTTGTTAGGATTGTTTTAACCACCCATTTACCTAATTTAGTTTTGGACAACCTCCCATGTAAGCATTTTGGGATTGGTTTATACGCCCTTGTACCCTCTTTTAGGCTTGATATATCTAATGATGTAATATTTTTCAGCTTGGGATTACCACCTTTGTACCCTATTTTGGGATTGGGATAATCTCTCTTGTACCCTTTTAGATTTTAAAACTATTATAACTAATTAGTATGTTATAGTTCTATAACAAACCAACCCATCAGATAATCATTATCCATTTATATGTATTCCATAATAAAATAAATACATTAATGATATCAATATAACCAAACATGGTGAATAGAAAATGGGTTTCATTAATATTTCATCATCATAATCATAAAATTTAAGGAGAAAAAATAAACATGGAATCATTGCATGATATACCTAGTGAAGAATAAGTAAAATAAATAGATTTTTTCATTTACAAAAATACCTTCATAAGATCAGTGGAACATTTCATTAGGAAAATACCCTTTTCATTTTGAAATTTATTTATTAAAAATTTAAAAAAAATTAGAATATTAGGAAAAACATTTCAATGAAAATAAAAATGGGAACATGTAAAGTAATATTTAATGAAAATATAATTTATGATTGTATGAAAATTCTTTTGTGTGGTAAATATTAAAACAATGATTTCATTTACACATTTTGTAGAAAGTGCCTCCTTCAGAGAAAGACATAAAGATTCCATGTGAACCTTTTCATGGAAGTGAAAACATCTATAAAAATTACATTAGTCAAGAATTGTAGACTTTTAGAAAAATTTTCAAATTAATTTATAGAAAACGTGGACATGGAATAAAAATATTCCCAACCAAAAAGGGAAGAAAAGTCTTTTTTCTATAAAACCAAATTCTTTCAAACTTTTGAGTACATAAAGAGAAGAAAATTAATAGAAAAATTATAATATATAAAAATAATTAGAGGTTAAAAAATTATTTGGTATTTCTGAGAGTTATATCATATAATTAATTTATTGGAAAATTAATTATAAAAAATCATGTTAAATAGTGATATTGTAATATTAAACCATTACTTCTTTGGTAAATTTTGAATCATAATCCCTATGAAGGAAATAAAATTGAATAAATAATTACATATCATTAATATAAATATAGTCATTATATAATATAGAATAAGGGTAGTATATAAACCATATGAAATAAATTAGGGGTGAATATATCATATTTCTCACATAAAGATGTTTGATGAGAAACCCTTAAATAAAGTTTGAATTTATTCATAAGTTATTTCAACCTACTATGAAATAAATTTAAATTTACTAAAATTATGTATCAAGGGCCTATTAATACGTACAATACCATAAATTTTTAGTTATGAAGATTTATCACCCTTACATTAATGTTCTTTTATTACTATCATCATTTCATGTTTTAACTACTTTGTATTTCACTATGTTTTGATCCGACAGTTATGGTCCAACCATTATGATCATGGTTTCATCATTTAAAGAATGTTAATAATTATATAAATATCATATCTATTTTCTGTATAAAAATTTATAACCATCTAAAAATGTTATCGATATAATATCAAATGACACCATTCATGGAGACAATTGTTTATACGTACACATGAACAATGTTTTCATTTTCTTTTAAAAATAATGAAAGAATTATAAATAGATTTTTACCATTATAGAATAAAAATTCTAAGATAAATATTATATATAATAATTAAATCAATCTTCATATCCATCGTTACTAGGTAGTGATGAAAAATAATTCATATTTTCATCTGGTGGTGGTAGTATTCACATAGACACGACTGGTACTTTTATTTACCATTTTACAGGAAAGAGGTGGAAAATATTTGTACCATAATGATAATAAAAACTTAGTATACCAATGATAATGTAGTAATTACGGTATTATGGTGATGAATATAATATTTTCACACAATTGGTTTAATAAATAAATGTTATTTATCGCACCATAGTGTTATTTTAAGGGTAATTGTCACATTTTTTTAGTTTAATTGATAAAATGTACTAAATTTTTATCATTAACTATTTCAAATTATTTCAGTAATTTGTTAAAAAAATTTCATATATTAATAGAAATTTGAAATGTTCTTTTTATAAAATTATATTTTTTTGGGCTATATTTTATTTAACTAGAATAAGAGTTGAATATCACATTTTAAGACCCAATAGAAAATCACAATTCAAACACCAAAATATTTTTCTAGAAGGGATCACTTTTTAATACAATACTATACCACACAAATGGTTTCCATAAATGAGTTAAAATTAAACAATGATATAGAGAATAATCTAGGAGACAAATTCATTAATTCTATCCAAACATGATTATACAAACTTCAAGGACATAAATTCATTGGAATTTGTTGCATTGTAATTTGAATATTCACATTGTCATAATAAGTTTCCATATTTATTCTTTTATAACCCCATAATTACTTGTCTAATAAAAATAAAAAAAATTGGTACATGAAAAAGACAACTTTGAGAAAAATTTAATAAGGGTCCATTTCCAAAAACGATTCTCCCTTATCCCTAAAAAATACTCCACCTACTTTTAAAATTGTTTTCAAATTTAGTTAGTATTTTCTGGTATCTATGTTTGTGATTTTGTGTTGTAGTATATTTATATATTTCTAATAAATTTTATCTATTTTTTCTCTCTTCTTTCTCATATTCTATTTTTTTGGTGTTTCCACCCTATTCTACTTCACTATGAAATAAAATTCTCATGACCATCAGTGGAAAACTCAAGGAATCATTAAAGGGAGTAATCTAGTGGTTGAACTCAATTTTTTTATTTCTGTGATTATATTTCATAATTAAATATAATTAACCTGAGGTTGATCTTAGTGTGTATGTATCCTTTGTGTCTACACTTTTCATCTGATGCATAAATTTTTCTTCTATAATTTTCTCCATCGATCGTGGATGTGAATGTGTGGTTCACAATGTGATTGTAATGCGCACCACGTATTCACAACCTGGGTAGGGGAGGAGGTATAATGATATGATATGGTGTATTTGTTATGAATTTATAGAACAAAATAATAATAATAAATTTCACTTTGAATGATTTCCCAGGATGATCTCCACTTATGTAACATGCATTCATTCTATTTGCTTATGAATTTCATATTTAGTTTTATGTTATATTCATTATTAATGAATAAAAACTTCATAAATTTATAAACGAATATAAAAACACAAAAATTCAAAAATGTGAATTATAATTAGCGAATTATTGACTATGATATATCCTTACCAGAATGAACATAGTTATCCCCCATGTTGAATGCAGTTAAAATCATCAATATTTTGATATCATGCATGATAATGATCATAAAATTTGAACATCACTGCGTTTCGATAATTTTATTCTTGGACTTAGGTGGTGGTTAAACTAATTTGGGTGTGAAATAATCCAATATTCCAGGACACTGACTACCTCTTCCTATTTATTTATATTCCTATCCGTCATAATAAAAATATTTTATATTATGGTGTAGAATTTTGATGATAATGTGTGGAAGAGATATCCCTTATCTATAGTTTGAGATAATATTACCCTAAATGAAGAGATATCTGTGTAGGGTAGTGTTATTTTGAATGGGTGGCTGTTGGGTGATAGGTCTTTATTACTACATTATATATGATGATAGGATAATTCTCTAAATAAAATTTCTATTTCATCATAAACCCCTATGATCAATAGTATTTCTACTAAATTATTTATGTCTTGTGTTCATATTTACATATTTTTCATTATATATATATATATCAATAACATATGAATTCTAAACCACCAACATCATTAATATTATTACAAATAGTAGTATATTTTAGTTTTAAATAGTGATAATAGAAAACTTGGTTTTGTAACTGCCTCCTTGAGATTAACCCTAGGTTGTTTCATTATTTTCATTCTTAGGAAAATAAGAATTAAAATATTGACTGTGGATTATGATAAATCATGGCATATCAATTTGTAAAAAAATTCCGGGTTCCAAGCAGACTTGTACTTTTTATTTATATTGATTTTTTGAATAATTTTCATTTATATAATAAAATTCAAAAAATAATTAATTTCAAATACTCAATTTTATTCCATGATGTATAAAAACTGAAATTATTCTTCATGGGTTGATTATTCACATGTTCGACACCAAGGTAAAATGTTTTATAATTATGCTGAATCATGATTATAAAGGATTATAACTATAATGAAAAGACCTGAGATAAAAATAGAGTGGATAGTTTAATATTTTTATGCATCTCATGAACAACAACTCGGGAAAGAACTAGAACCAATGGTTGAAGATGTTCCTACCTTATTTTTCTTGTTAAAGGAAACAATGATGCCATGAATTAATTCAATGAAGATCCATTTAGACTTTCTTTACCATTGATCATAGTGATTTTTGATCAAAACAATCCTACTAATTTACATTTATAAGATCAAAATTATTTTTATGAGTATTTTTAAAATTATTTTGAATATAAAAATGTAAATGATTCACCCATATAAGATAATGAAAAATTAACACCTCCATAATTCTATCTTTTTTGGAATATGATGATGATGATACACTGATTGAGATAAATTTTCTAATGCCCCTACAATAAGAGATCAAATTCTATAATGAATTATTTGAAATGGAATATTTCTCTATTGATTCATCATGTTTTAATCTTATTAAAGATGAATTGTTTTCAAATTTATCTTTTATTTAAATTTCTAACAGAGAATAAATATATGAGGCCATTTATAATATGAAATAATAAAAACAAGTAGTGGTAGAGGAAGAAGATGTAGAAATTTTTGTGGTGATCTTGGTAAATCCTCAATAACAACATACATTCTATATAGAGGAGGATAACATGAAAGTGAACTAGGAGAAACCGTATTGCCTTTTCCCTCCCTCATTTCACCTAAATTTATCTCTTTCATCATTATTTGGGGCTGGTATTTCTTATCCACTCTTTTCCGATCTCATTTATTGGTGTCTACTCATTAAAACTCAGAGAAAGTAATATTTGGTGTTTTATAAGTTAGAAAAATCATCCACCTTTGGTTGGTGATAAATCACAACAACATCCTTTATTGGGGCAGTAAAAACCAAGCACCCACATGGGGTTACAAACCATGGACTGTTTTATTTTCCCTTTCTTTTACTTTTTATTTATTTTCCACGCGTTATATTTTTTTATCTTTTTCAAGTTATAATGTGGCAGTAGATGGGAAGTTAACTAAATGATGTTAGTAGAAAATAAATTCTGTTTGTATATTTCCTTTTCATTATATTATTCATTATCTTTTAATTTTGTTTATATGGAATTATAGGTAGTTTAATATATGTATGTGAATATTTTATACCTTCTTAGTCAATTTTGGTTATTTTCTATTTTTTAATATTTCTAGGAAGATTGAACTTAATATAATATTCCTATAATTTCTATTACATAAATTAATTTTGATAGAGTTTTAAAAATTATTAGAAGTATTTATTTTAAATAAATATTGATATAATATATTGTTTTAATAAAATTATATAATAAATAATATTTATAAAATTTTATTATTTATAAAATAAATTTCCATTAAAAAAAATACTTCACATTTTTTTCCCGAACTATGATTTATTCAAAACCATTTTGAAATATTATTCTAAAAGCCCATACATTCTAGAAAGAAAATTTGATTTTGTGCGTGAACCAAAACATGTAATTTTTATATTTCAAATATTTGGACCACATGAATTTTTTTATATGATATAGGTATTTTATTGGATAACAATATTTAAATTGAGACTAGACATTATATTTACCCTTGTTTGTCCCCTACAATAAATGAATTTCCTTATAGGATTAATACATGTTACAAGCTAATTTTTTCATACTTATCCACAAAATTAATATTTTTTCATGAATGATTCATGTTTGAGTGTGGGGGAGTGACCTATCATATGTGTTATTTGGAATTGTTTCATTTGTGGGTGGTGTGAGGTGTGTTTTACAATTTTGGTAAATAGAGAGAGAGTAAATTGGGCCGGAGTCCTAATTTCACTATACTTAATTTGTACAATTAGATTCTCCTTAAAAAATAAAAACAGAAAAAAATACAAAAAATAGAAAAAAATATAGGTGATCTTGAATAATAAATTATGCTTATTATTTTAAATTATGCCCCTCTAAAAAATCAATGACATGAATTTTTATCCATTAATTGTAATTAAATGTTAGGTAATCCTCCTTGAAAAAAATATAAAAAAATTGGGATAATTTGGATGAGATCATTCATTTTAATAAATGAATGACTACTTTCATATTTAATAAAAAAGGTTTTGGTGTTGTGTGACACATTAATAAGGGGAATTGACAGAGATATTTCATGGGTTTTCAACTGAATATGCATGAATTGTACATAATAGTTCAACCTCCACTTATTGGATTATATTTTATAATGATTTGACCCATCATCCATAAGTAATAAAAATCCCAGGGAAAATACATCATGATTGAAATTTTTTTCATAACTTACATTGTGGAGATAATTGAATTGTCATAAGACTATGGTGATCCATTATTTTTCTACATATGTGAATTACTCCATATTTATTTTCTTTTAATTGAAGAGATACTTAAAATTCAATGTGAGATAGGTTGTGATAGGGCCATGTGTGGATTATTTGGTTCAGGAAAATAAAATGTGTGGGATAAAAATTAAAGGTAATTGTTTTTTATAGAGGATACATGATGTAATTATATTTTGGAAAAGACAATGAATTTTTCTCATTTTTTGATTCTTGTGTGTATTTTGGTAGGAAAATGTTATAATTTCCCAATAGTGAAATAGTGAGGTATGGGGGAGTGATTAAGCTAAAAAATTTCAAATTTTACTCTATAATTAGATTTTTTTTAATCCCTCATGGGGTTATTTTATTTGTAATTTTAACATTTCTCATTTTTTGTAGTATTTGGAGCTTAATTTCTAAATGGCATAATTATGGATTTTTACCTGGTTTATTTTATTTACACTATTTGTAGAGTAATATCATATGAATTTATCCAAATTATAATTTTTTTTTGAATTTTAGTTTCTTTGGTATGATTTCATTCACCTTGACAAAGATTTGTATTCAAAATATTATCTACTAAAAGAAGATTATAAACATGATATTAATTTGTTTGCATAGAATGGATAACTTTAAAATATTGGCCAATATTTCACAATTGGAAGACAAAATTAAGAATGAATTAGATTAGGATATATAAAATATTCCATAGAAAACATTCATTAACTATGGATTGACCTAATTCTACCTCCATTAATGTCATAAATTGATGTGAATTTTGATAATTGGAATTAGAAACGTCATGCGGCTAGAATAAAATCCTAGGGTAAATCAATAATAAATACATAAATTATTTTCCAAAAAATATGTTATGGTTCTGGTACATGAGGAAGAAAATTTTAAACAAATTTAATGAAGTAACAATTTAAAAATTCAGTCATTTAAGAGGCCTACCAATTGAGAACCATTAAAAGATATTATTAGAGACAAAATATTCACCAATCTCTATATAAAATAATATTCCACCTCATTTTCATAGGGTTTTAAACTTTATAAATAATGTATTAGTATATCTATTTTTTCTATAGTGTTTTTATAAATTTCGAATAAATTTTATCTTTTTTCACTCTTTTTTATCATATTCACTTTTATTTCACTTTTATGTTTCCACCATGTTCTTGTACAATATGAACTTATATGATCATGATTATGAGTATCTAACCAAAGTAATATTTTATTTGGGTAATAAAGTGGTAAAATAAAATTCATGTTGATTTAATTTTTAATATTTCAAAATTACAGAGTTAGGGAAGGGATATCGTAGTGGGACATTTTGGTCTCCACCTATCACCTAAGGCTTAGTTTTTTCATATTCAATTTTCTCCCTTATTTGAGGTGGTGGATGTGTTGTGTAATAGGTGTTTGTTAAGTGCACCACAAATTCACAACTTGGGTATAAAATGATGTCTACATATATGATGGAATGTGTTCATTAAGTATTTATGGAAGTAAAAAAAGACAATGATTGTTTTCTCTAATGATTTCCCAGCACAATCTTCATTATCTCTAACATGTATTAATTATATTTTTATATTCAATTCATTTTTTTAATTCATAATAAAAAACACCAAAATTTTATTACATTCAAAAATATTAAAAAATATATAATAAAGTGAATTAAAATTAGCGAGTGCTTGACCATAATAGTTCCTCAAGAGAATGTCCTATGTCAGCCCCTATACTTCACTTAATTAAAATAATAAATATTTTGTGATATTTTGAAACAATTATTATGATACATGTATAAAAAATTTAGGTTAAATAGAATAATAATTAAAAATTGAAATATCTGGGTAATACAATTACCAATTCTTTGAGTGACTTCCTTTAGTTTCAAAGTTAATAATTATTAAGAAGGTATTACGAGAAGACTATAAGCTCAAAAATGATGGCATGAAATATAGAAATGTTTTTATGTCGGTATTTTATAATCAATAGGGCTCAACAATTTTTAATAAGGCAGGATAATAGGTTCCCTTTTATAAGTGTGGGGAGACATAGAGATGGAATACGTAAAAGATTTAAATAATATTAAGTCATTTTCTTGAGAAATATTCATAAAATATCCAATAAATTGATGGTTAGATAAGTTAAGAGTCTTATACCTTTATAAAATAATATTTAGACAAGTTTATGGGTATCTTTTACACTTATCCTTTAGTTATCCCTCTTTATTACCTTGTTTTAACCCTAAATATGGTAACCATTTTTTATTGTTTTTCTATTCATTGTGAAAAAAAATTAAGGTGGTTTCATTAGAAATGTTTCACATTATGATTTAAAATGTGGAATATATTCTATAAAGATCAATTTATTTTAGTAAAATAAATTAATTTAGAAATAAATTTTCAGAATTCATTAAAAAATATTTTATAAAATATACATTTTAAGAATAAAACTGAATTTTCATTCATTGGTTTCCCTATAAAAAATATTAGATTAATGTTAAAATATTTGCTTAAATATAGAATCTAAATATTTTAATACCATAATTAACCAATATTTATTTATTTAGTTTATTATTGTAAAAACCCATTTCCCATATAAAAGTAGTTTTCTGAAAATTAACTATTAAAACCTTCAAATGATTTTATCTTTATACCTAAATATTATATATATAATTTATGAATTATTTTTCATTAATTATTAATAAATTTCATTAAAGTGTCCATTTAGTTGTGATAATTCTAATTTTTATATGAAAATAAATAACCCCTAAAAAATGCATTTCTTTATAAAAATAAATCTTGTAATCCTGGACTGGTTATATTATAATTTAATGATTATTTATTATTAATTAATCAATAAATTTCAAATAGAAAAAACATTAATATATAAATATATATTACATAATGTGTTCAATAATATATATACCCATCAATCGTATAACTTCGTTATGAAGGTTATAATATATCACATTTAATTTAGACTCGAGGTTTAATGTAATGAAAGCTATCAATTACTTCATATTTTTAATCCTCTATAAAACAAAAACCATTTCTGTTGGAAATTATCTCTATGAAGATTTATAATGGTTGTTATTCGAAATAAGTACCATGGTATTCTGGTACAATTACTATGTTCAATACATGTGAAGGATCTGGAATAAATTTTTAAAAGATGTAAATGGAACACATAATAAACTTGAAGGAATTTCGTTAGAGTGCTAATGGATAATCTATTGTCCCTACTTGATCAATAATATAAAAGTGACCAATATAATAATGGAATATCATTCCCTTATTTCTAAATCACCCAACCTGCTGACATGGATAAATTCAAACATGCACTTTCTCACAAAATTTCAATTCCAAGTCACATGGATAATTTTTAACATAATTCTTCTGTCGAATCTGGGTTAACTTGATGTGATGCAGAACATATATAACATTATATTTCATTTACTTAGCTATCTATGAACCCAATAGATTTTGTTTTCTAAATTTTTCCTGGCATTTCATAGTACTACACTTTTTTCTATATAGGTATTCGTATTTATCAATCTATGTGATCAATAAAAAGCTCTTTTTGTAAGAGAATTAAACTAGAGTGAGGTGTTTATCCCAACCAACTTTGGAATATAGAGAATAAGACATTATAATATCTTTTAGGGTTTTAATGTTTCACTATTATTGACCAATGTTATAAGGATTATATATAGTATATATTCAAAAATCTATATCCAAAGATTTCATAAGGCTTCTCCATGTTTTTGAGATAAATCATCGCTCTTGATCAGATAAAATATAATGTGGTACTCCATGAAACATTACCACATCACTAATATATATTTGGTAATGTTGATCGAGAAATAAATATCCTATGAATGTAGTGAAATGTTTGTAACTCATAAGATGATCAACTACAACCCAAATAAAATATTACCTTTTGATTTCTTCAGTGGTCGTATCAGAAAATCCATGGTGATGTTTTCCCATTTCAATTCCAATATGGGTAATTTTTATAACAAATACTTATACTTCTTTAATTCAACCATAACATGTTAGAATACTAAGAACCTAGAGACATACTCAATAATAACTCTCTTCATTTTATACCACAATAAATGCTTTTTAATGTCCTTATACATCTTCCCAGCTCTAGGATGAGAATAAAATGATGATATAAGAGCTTCACCAAATATCACCTTCTTCAATTCTGGTACAGTAGGGGCATATAATATGTTCCTGAACCACACCATTCTTTCTTAATCTATATTGAACTCAATAACATTTCTCAAATTATTTTTTAATATATAACTTCCTTCCACAACTCTTTAATGTTCTCATGGATAAATGGTTGAACACTAATTTGAACAACATAATATCTCTCCCATTCCTTCAGGATTTCATGGTCCATACTTTGAAAATTCAAAAATATTATATACTTTTTATCCTCCTTATAGGGAAGATATCATGATCCAATCAGCTCAAAGAATAGACCACCATATCCCCATTCCTAGGGTGGTATTATATAAAAAAAATTAATCATTAAGTAACATAAAATGTATTATCTAGTTCATATTCTACTCATTCTATGTGAATATATACATTAAACTTTTATGATTAGTATATATGTAACAACATTCTCGATAAAGATAATTCCTCTATATCTTCAATAAAAATATTACTATTTCTATCTCCAAGTCATGTCTCTGGTAATTTTTCTCCTAAGACATTAATTGAAGAGAGGAATAATCTACAACAATTTCATTCATTGTAATAACATATCTAATCTCTTTATTAGATGAAATACTACATATTAAAACCCATTTTCAACTCTTGTGTTGGGTGGGTAAATGTGCACAGACCAAACTTCTCTTAAATTCCTTGAAATTTTTGGCACAATCATCATTACTAATAAAATTGACTCTATTATATATAAACTTGATGAGTGGATAAAACATCCATCAGAAATTATTTTCAATTCATTAATAATATCTAGGAAATCCATGAAAACTATGGATCTGAGTCATAGTGGTAGGCCTAGGACAATATCCAATGACTTCCAACTAAAATAGATCAATTAATATACCCTTGATAATTATCACTTTTCCTATGAATGATACTTGATGTATAGATAATTCAAACTTTATAACTTTTTCATATTTTTTCTTCTTCCTCAAGGTATTTAGAACAATTATCAAGTAATATTTATGCTCAAACATTATCTTATAGTATATAAGAATATCATATTCAAAGACTACCAAAAAATGATCTATGTAATCAATAAAGACTCTATTTATTATATCCATTAATATAGATAGAGAAATGGTAAGTTTTAAAGGAATAATTATAAATTTAAATTGGCCATAACTCATATAGAAGGTTTTCATGCATACATCCTCATTCTTGACCATCAATTGATGATATCTATAATGAACACCAGTCTTTGAAAAGTATTGATCTCTAAAAATCTTATCATACAAGAAATATATACGTGTAAAAAGATTCTTGAAGATAATAATGATATTGTTTTGTCCTTGATAATAAATGAAAAGATGAATTCTCTAATCATTCTTTTTAAAAAACTAGTGCACCCCACAGTGAAAGAATATGATAGTTTAATCTCTAATTCAAATTATTGTCAAGCTTCTTATTTAATTCCTACCACTAAATCAAGGTCATTCTATATAATTTCATTGAAATAAGTATATCCCCATGTATGATTTATATTGAAAAATCAACATCATGAATACATGGAGGACTAGAATATTCATGGTAAATGCATTATTATATTTCGGAATAATAGACATATTTTCAATGTTATGTATTATTGAACCATTAAAGATAAATATCTATCATTAATAAGTATTAATACTCATACAATGGATTTAATTTTCATTCACAATTTATATTCATCCTCACACCAAATGATAATCATCAGTTGATTTAGAATATAAAAAATGAATTCCCTCCCAAATAAATTGATATGTGATCTATATAAAAAATTCCAATCAATGATTAATATCACATTAGATCCTAATAAAATAAGAATAAAAATATTTTCTAAGGAAATTTTATTTAAAACATTAACATGAAATTACCACATCTAGATTAGAGTATCGGAGTTCCATAACCATCATGATCCACTTCAATAATTGACATAACATAGGACCTTCCCTGGACTAGGAGTTAGGCCTTGGTTTAGGGAATAGACTTGGATAGTTCCCAAGTTCCCCAAACATGGTACATTAAAATATAAGTAGAACCTTAGGATTGAAATCATTTATATCTATCTATATAATCATTTTCAATTAGAAATTTGTTATGTTATATGGTTATTTTATACACATAAAATATCTCCTTATTAGTTTTTGACATTTACTAGGATGCTTCATCCCACATTCTTAGAATATTTGTAATTGAATCATAATTTCTTTATGATCTCCATCAACAATAATTACATGATACATCATTTTTATATTATTATATGGGTTATGAATTTCACTCAAGTTGAGTTTGGTAATCATAAATTTAGATAGTGGGTTAGGTATAAACAAAAAAAATTAACATTTAAACTCCCATTTCATTTAGTTATGTGTGAGGATAGACATTGTTTTAGTTATGAAATTAATTTTTCACATCATTACACCTAGTTATAAGAATTTACTAAAACCCAAAATAGTGTTAGATTATCCAAAATCAATAATTAGAGTAAGTAATTATATGATTATGAAAACACTCATATAATATACAAAATTATGTCCCTTTATTTAAAAATATTACAATTTATATTTATATCATATCACAATGGATTATGATATGTTATAATAGATTATATCCTCTCTTTCTTAATAATGGATCATAAAGGGAACCCAAATTAAATAATACATACCTCTAGAGAGTGACTAGATAAGGGTGCAGTCATATCCCCACTCATTGTGCACAAATTCTTAACGAGTTAATGAATAATCCTCCACATTTAAAGTTCTTACCCCAAGTTAAATTTATTCAATGACCATATTCTCTTTCCCATATCCATATAGGAATTTTTATTTCAAGAAAAACATACTCTTCTATTTACCATAACATAATATGTTATTTTATATTTAGTCTTATCCTAAGGGATCTCAATAATGTTTCCTCATCCAAGTTTCCCAAAATAACATAACCCTTTCTTAATAAAGAATGATGAAACCCAAGCATTACATATATAAATATTTTATCATTTTATAGGAATATTCAATCAGCATAAAAACATTACATTTCAAAAAAATGTAAAGGTTTAATGCATTTAATGAATATATACAATATTATATTACTTCATAGAATATCTAAAACATATCCCACAACATTATTATCACATAATACACATATTAGACATTACCTAATTAAAACCATTCATCAGAACATTTTGAAAGGAAACTTGGAAATGGGAGAGATCATATGATCAATGAGGGTAAACATTGGAGATATTAGTCAATGATCATATGTAATAATAACATGAGTATAAGATTATGAGAATATAAAAAACATTTAAAATCATAGCATGAAATTTCTATATCATAATATTGGAATAATTATTTGGATGTTCATAAGACGTGAATCATAAAAGAATAAAATATCTTGATCCATGAGATCATATCATAAGAAAAATATCATTTCATAGATAGTGGAATAAAAATTATCAAATAATCATAATTAAAGAAATTTTATTTCAACGATACCCACTAAGAAATTCATCATATATTAGGCTTGGGATAAACACCCAATGACCTTCTTTGGTCTTGGGACAATATTTCATATACCCTAGTTGGACATGGGATAAAAACTCATATACCATCTTTTGGGCATGGGATAAATTCACATGTACCATTTTTGGTCTTGTGCAAACTACCAGTTTACCATCATTTTGGATTGGGATAACCAATTTGAAACCTTTGAGATAATAAGACATTAATTGTTACCCAATGAATTTTAAGCCAATAAAAACCCAACTGTCACATAATCATAATCCATTTATATATAAACAATAAGAATATAATGAAACTTTATAAAAAATGGGATATAATAGCTATGAAAACCCAGTACTTCCAAATTTCATAAAATAAAATAACATTCATGATGTCACAAGGTTAATTAATAGAGTATAATATAAATATCACCACATATATCTACCCAATCCTTATGTTAGAAGAAATCAAGGGACACAAAGACAAACTTGAGAATGCCTATGAAATTGATCTCATTGACAAAGAATCAATAAACTCATTTTCATCCATGTAAGAATAAAGGATCTATAGGGTGATACTATTATAAAGTTTAATACATTCAATCCAAGGTGGTACCATTCTCTATGGAAAATTCTTATACTTATACTTCAAGATACACACTACCCTGGTTGAATTATAATCCATCCATTATAATTTCTCTCCATGGTGAGTTCAAAATATAATTTCCTTGATCATTTACAATATTTCATCTCCATGAGCATGCCCATTTTCAATGAATTTATAAAGGAATCGATTAACATATCCTCGATTGGTATTGAACATAGTACCACACATGAATGGTCCAAGTGCACATGAATCCATTCCATATATAATAAACATTATCCTGGAGGGGATCATAGGGATCAACCTATTTGATTTCACCCCATAGGTTTTTTGGGCCTTCCTAGAACACTAAAAGCCTCAGGATAATCATATCATCTATATCATTTAATATAATACCATTTTGAATCGTATTAGTAATTTTGATATCCATATGGATGGCCATAACACCTTCATGAAAATATGGTTCAATGATATGAAAGTATAATCCATTTGATTCCTTCAATTTGTAGTTAATGACGGCTGAAACCGCAACAAGAAACTTCACTTACACCTGCTCACTTTTTCTAGCATCAATAATAGATTACATAATTCGGTCAAAAAAATCAAGTAGTAGCCTATATCTGAAAGTGTTTTGAATATATTACCATATAAAATAATTAAATATATAAGAGACAATTATATTTTCTATACATTTTTTATTTTTTAAATATAAATATTATGGTGAGGTGATCTGTATCCTAGATATTTTTAGAATGTTTCGAGTAGTCATATTACCTTTCCATATTCCCAAATTTAACATCATTGTATATAGAATGTTTTGTTATTTAATGTAATTTGGGATCCTATATGTAAAAATAACATTTCCATCATATCTGAGCCTATAACACTACCTGGTGCTAAGGTGGTTACAAAAATTTAAATTCTAGAAGAGTGTATCACTAACAACGTATCCATACCATTGACTTTTAATCCAAATGTGAGATCGAATAAGCCCATAAGAGTTAGCAAAAATATATCGATGTTCTATTATATAAATACACTTCAAGGGTTGAGGGATGTTCACATCCTCATGTACTGGACTTGTAGTCCAAGGTGTGTACAAACAGTTCAGGTTGGATATCCTACAAACCAACTATTTAGAGATTTTCATGTGATGAGTGTAAGAGTTCCTAATGGTTTCCTAAATAATATACTATAAGTACCAGGAGTACCCAAATTTCATTATTGGGATTAAACTAGAAGATATAAAGACCAAAGAAATGCCATCAGATGTAACAAGGTTCCAAATAAATTTTATGAGAAAATCATCATTGAAAAGTTTGAACTCTTTTATGCCTAATCCAACCATATATATGTATCCATATGAGGAATACAAACAGAGTGATTATATTAAACCTTTAACATTTAAATGTTACCATAAAAAGGGTAACAGTAAGATAAATAAATGGAATTGATCATCTCTTCACCCTGACAGATTTTGAAACCTTTTTTTTCTTATTGATAGGCACTGCATCCCCAATGATCCAAAAAACAATTTATTGAAACAGATAACATAACCAAAAACATACTAATAATTCCTTAAAATATAATTGACAGAAAATATGGTTTCCTTATTATCTTTCCCAAAAATAAGGATATCATATGTACAAAGTGCCAACGAGCCTGTACCCTAGTGGTTCAGGCTTCTGCTTTGCATCCAAAAGACCCATGATCAAATCTGGGTAGGGGAGAATTCCCGAGTACTGTAGCAGGGCACTCTAGTAGCACAATATCAGGTCACTGTAGTAGACTGTAGTAGCAGTGGACTATAGCAGCAGCAGCACCGTAGTGGCAGATGGACTGTTTCAGGTACTGTAGCGGTGGCAGTACTGTAGCAGGTACTGGAGCAGCACAGGTACTATAGCAGTACTGATCACCGAGGGCTCCTTTGGGCCAAAAAATGGGATTTCAAGCCTTGTATGCATGCCACTTGGACTTGGGCCTCCGGGATATGTAATGGGTCACCCAATACCCAATATAAAGAGGTCTTTTCTTTAATAATAAATTTAGGATTCGACCACAACCTAAAAAAATATGTACAAAGAACGTGTGAAGGGGTGTAAACCCCTCTCCTATTCTTTATCTTTCTATACAATCCATCACGGATAAGATATTTGATGCATAAGATCATATAATCCTTCGATAGAGCAAAGAGAATGCAAGATATGTGATTTCATTACCTGAATCCCCTAGAACAACGAATAAATACTCATAGAGAGACATTAACAAGGACATATAGACTTGAACTCTAAATAATTGTGTGAATCAGATTGACAAAAGTGATGGAAAAACAACTATTTATTAGAATTGTGATAATGAGGCTCCATTTGATTAGGTTAATAGTCTTAAAAATGTAAATTTTGATGGAAATATTTCTATCATTAATATTTTTTCCCAGGATATTTTTGTATTCAAAGGTAGTGAAATGTCAATTTTGAATATTCTATCTAGGGAAAAATCCAAAATAATTCAAAGTGATGATGTCCCCTGAAATCATTCCTACCCTAGTGGATATTATTTTACTAACAAATTTCTGAATACAATATCCAATTTTAATATGCCTACATTCTATAATATTGATATAATTGTCCTTTTTTGGGATCATATAAATTAAGTTCGAATTTATTTCATTGGTAATAGATGAATGAACAAATAATTCCCTACAGGCATTGATGAAAACAGAATGCCCAATATCAGAATAAAACATGAATAATTTATTAGTGAATCCATATGGTCTTACAACATTATGAATGTTCAATGATAATATGACTACTGTGATTTCCTTTCCCCAAGGGACTTCAATATGCTTCATATTTTTCTTATCATCAATGTTGTGGATAAGGTTATCAATGATCACATCAGTGTTTTCATCTCCATTTTTAGTATATTTCATCGAAGTAACTAAAAACAACATTATAGATCTCATTTAATAATGTTAGAAATCATCCATTAATATTAAGTTAAATGACCCCCTCTTGGCCAACTTTTCCCTGTAGAGGAAGTGGAAGATGTTATAGTTTTTGTATCTTTAATTAATCCATTTCACATTATATTGTGTTCTAAGAAAATTCACCATGATATTGAGTAAATAAACCATCCTAGATTGGGATTTTATGTCATCCTATGAGGGAACATCATGAATCTAATTCATGTTTGGGAAGTGTATAAATATATTTTTACATCCTTGGCGTCATCATCAATCTTATAGATAGAGGAATTACTCTATTCTTTTATCTTATTTTTTGAGTTATTTATCTTTGTATAAAAAACATGTAGGGTCCTTATACGACACTCAATTTTCCATACATCTAATATAAACACAGTGAGAGGGTAAAAATTTGAACATAAAAAATAATAGAAACAATTTGATACACTTTATTGTAGGAGAAAATATGAACACTATCATTCTTAAACACAAAGATATTATCAAAATCATTCTCATATATATTTTTTAAGATAATAGAGTAACTAAGAGAATCCCACTTAAAATATTTCTAATTGGAAAATATTACATTTGGTTCAAAAAGACAAATAATCATGGGTTTATTGGTTACTATGATATTTCTAAGTGCTGTGATCATGAGAGAATTCAAAATCCCTTCACAATCCTGGTAATGAATATTCATCTAAATAGGAAAAAAATTATTTGGGTTTGAGTCCCCCATCCTATCTTATTCTCAATCTAACCTTATTCCCCTTAACCGTACCTATTTTCTTCTAATTTTACCATGTGCTTTTGTAGTATCGGGAGATTTTTCATAATCATCACTGTGTTGAAAGTCAGAATCATCAGTCCAAATTCTTCCCCTAAGGATAGTAAACTTATTAGGATACTGTTAAAAATATTTTTCATTGACTTCTTCCAACCTTCTATTATTAGTCTTCTTTTGCTGTATATAATTTAAAGGAGCACCCACCTCATGGTGAGATGATAAATCAATAACCTAGGAATTTATTGGAGGGGTAATAATCCCTTGAATATTCTATTACTTGAACTCCTTTTACTCCTACACCACATTCTGAGCAATAGATGGGTGATTAATATCATGATCACCAAGTGGATGAGAATCTTATTTAGGAATTTTGTAACACCATTTTTGGAGTATTGTGAGCCCGAATCAAACCCAATGTTTCAGAATTTTCCTAAGAAGAAGAATATGAAATCTCTTGATGGTCAAGATAAAGCACAAGATTGTGCTCTAATAAATTGAGACCATTATCAAACTAAAGAAGAGGTTAAACAATAGCTAGATGCCCTTTATAGAGAGTTTCGTGTCCATCATAGTTCTGTTGTGACCCATCCAGTGAATATTGAACCTCAGATAGGCCCAGATTGAAAATAGCCTCCTCATAAGATGTTTCTTTATTTCATAGATTATGAACATCAGGGATAAGTGGGATATCTAGATCACTTGTCTCACAAATACTATAAATAATAAAGGTCCTAACACATCCATATACACCTTTTAGGTATTTCCTTTCATAACATGTATGAATGGGCTTTCCAAAAGTAGTATAGTCATTTCATTAGCCACCCCTTCCACCTCCATAATTCAAACAATATCAAGAAAATAATTTTCCATGGAAACATTACACTATTTGATGGGTATATCATAATGAAAAATTGATCTAGCTCCAAATGGGTGCATATTAGATCCCTCAAGTGACCTGAATGACTCAGTCACCCCATCCACAGCTGGGAAAGAGGGATAATTTTAACTGTAAGGAGCATGGGTTTTCTCTTTCCCGTTTTCAATGAAACTTATTAATATTGATTCCTTATCCCCTTTATATTTCATACTTTGTAGAATTTTTATTTGTTTCACTCAACCTAAAAGTGGCAAAAAAATCTGCAATCCTTGAAAAATTTAGGTTTTCTCTCAAAGAAGATCTCCAATGAGATAATTGCATCCCCGATCATGAGAACCTTTTCCACAACCAAATTGGAATCCATGTCAAACTCAACCAAACCTGTATAAATGTTCCCAAATATTAGACTTTTAGTTCCACTATACATTATGATTTGGTTTTCAATAGAATATAAAATATCATAAAGGATCTAGGGGTTAATGTAAAAAAAATTTAGTATATATATGTGAATACACACATATGCTGTGATATTTCTCACATTATTGGGGTAAAAATTATAATCCCAATCCTAGATCCTGAGAATTCCAGGATTCATAGGGACATGATTCAAATATCTTGGCCTTCCTAATACACTCATCATTAGGGAAGATAATATGAAAGTACCCTATTACCATGATAGACATTCTCTAATATTCAAAGCCCTAATCCAATGTAATCCTTCTATTAAGATCCTAAAACATCCACATCCCCACCCAATGGGATTAGAATGTGTTTAACAATAGAGAAAATTCCCAGGATGACCTTTTCATTAACTAAAACCTGATTAATATAGATATGATCAATTCTCCCCTTCATGATGACCCTAATCAGAGAGGGTGATTGATTTTATGTTTTCATAGATGAAAACTCCATTAAAAGATCACTAGATTATTTCATGTGGAAAATAACCATTTCATTTTAAAATCACTACTCTAAAATCTAAAAAATTTCTAGAATTTTATAAATATTATTTTCTTTGAAAGGAATAATTTAAATTTTTAAAAAATATTCATTGAAAAGATAATTCAGGTTAGTGGTAATATTTTTTCGAGTAGTAAATGTTAAAACCATGATTTTGTTTACACCATTGGTAAAATGTAATTCATTTATAAAATGACATGATTATTCTATTTAATGATTTTTTTAAATTATGACATGGGTAAAAATTAATTTTATAAATCATTAGAGACTATTAAAACGTTATTAATTTTTTTATCATTAAATATGTAATATAAGAAAAATATACACTATAGAATATAGAAACAATATTATTTTTCCGTAAAAACATTCTTTCAAACTTTTCAGTACAAAGAGATAGGAAAATAAAGGAAAATATTATAGTCTAAAAATCCAGTGTATAAGATTATATATGATATTTATGAGAGATATATCATATTATTTCATTAGTATAAATTTACTCATAAGGAATCTCGACAAAAAAGTGAGATTGTAACATAAAACCCTTACAACTTTGGTAACTTTTAAATCATAACCCATTTGAATGAAATAACAAAAAATGAACCCTGAAATACATTTATTATAAATATATTCATGAAATAACATGTAAATATGGTTTAATATACACCACATGAATGAGAAAAAGGAGAATATGGCATATGTCTTGTAGAAATAAAAGTAAGATGATAAACTTTTACCTTATGACTAACTTGATTAATAATTAAATTTATCCAAATGTATAATAATTTTATATTTATTATACTTATATATTAGATATATATTCATACTTATAATACAATACATGGATTACTTAGTACACATTATAATTCATTAATTAAGAATCATTCATTATCATCATCATTATGGGTGTTAACATATTTATTTTTCATGTATGTTTCAATTCAAATGCATTTTTAATTTCATAATTATCAGGGTCACATAATAAAAATCATGATCATAATTATATAAATATCATATATATTAATTTTATACATATATATAATAATCCATACAATTTATAGATAGAAAAATAAATTCAAATGTTCATGGAACTAGTTGTTTCTACGTATGCAAGAACACAATTTTCATTTTCAAAAAATGGATGGAAAGAAATATAAATAATATTTTATCATTAAAATTTATTAATTAAATCATACAAAACATATTTTTTTACTAAATACATAATTAGTTCCATAAATGTAAGGTAGTGATGGAAAATTAATCAAATTAATTTGCGGAGGCGCTAATCCTCATGTACGCACAACTGATACTTCGATTTCACATTTGATGGGAAAGAAGTAAAAAATGGTTGTTTCATATTCATAATAAGATATAAATATATTTTCTATAACATATTCATTTTTTTTTGATGGATAAAAATTTTTATATTATGTATACTAAAAAATAGACTTTGAAAAATTGGGTCAGATGATTACCTCTTCCTTGAGAGACATCATTTGGATTACATCTTTAGCCTTTCAAATATAGTCATAAGAGAATAATATAAGAAAAATAACAATTTTAAGGAACATAGGAAGGTACTTTAGATAGTATTTTATGATATATAGGGATTAGTTTTAATGAATAATTTAGGAGATGATATTCCTTTTTATAAGTGAGGGGAGGGGTACATATGGAATTACATAAAATATTTAAGTGAAATAAATCCATATTCTAATGAATGTGGAAGAAAATATCCATTTTTTTAATTTAAGTTATGATTATATGAAAATATATTCATCCAATGTGGTTTATTCATTTTTAGGTGGTGTTTTTTCACTTACCTTTTAGTTTAACCCCCTTAGTTAACACATTTTAACCTTAACATTGGTAACAAATTTTTATTATTTTTACAATTCATTATGAAAAAAAATTTACATATTTAAAAATAAAATAATTATGATTATATATTTTGAATCCATTTTATAAAATTCAATTTTTATAAGTGTAAAAAATTATGTTTAAAATAAGAAAGAAAAATTGAGTGAAAATAGTTTATAGAAAAATATATTTAAAACCTAGAATTGAAATTACTTTCACTAATTTACTACTATAAAATATTATATGAATGTTAACACATTTTATAAATTATATAATATATATTTTTGATATGAATAATTAATAAATATATAATTATTTAATTTATTAACATAAAAATACATTGTGTATATGGAAAACATTTTCGAAAAAAATATTTTTAACATTAAATGATTTTATATTCATTACTAAATACTATATAACAAATGTATCCATGGTTATTAAATAAATAATAATAAATTTTATTAGAATAACATTTTTTTAAATATGCCTAATTTTTTTAAAAAATAAAGACCACAAAAATACAATTCTACATAAAGATAGGTCCCTAATTCATGATATTATTTTATTAAAATTTAATGATTATTTATTAATAATTAATCAATATATTTAAATTATTAAAATAATTTATATACAAATACATATTTTATAATTTCTAATCCTATTTATACCCATAAATATAATGGGTATGTAATAAAGTTTATAATATAACATTTTTCATTTAGAACCAAGGTTACATTTAAAGAAAGCAATCAAATAATTCAACATTTCTCCAATAGAACACATATAAAATATCAGGGTGCTATAAACATGATAGTGGAATTGTCTATTTGAGAAGAGGAATCAACCCTTTTTATACACGATTTGATCAATAATGCATCAATGTATCAATCGTATAACTTTTTTAGGATATTCTCTGGAATCCAATAAATTGCTAATTAATTTTATTCCATATTAATAATTCACAAAGAAACCATACGAGATATATATTGGGAGGTATAAAAATTTTTCTTTTAAATGTATTTCTAGTTTTGAATCATATGTATGATACTAATCTTCAAAAAAACATGGTGTTATATTATAAATGTTTTTATATATTAGATATTCTATGGAGATTAAGTGATATTATTTCTATAATCCTATTGAACATGAATAATGTAAGTATTGAGATAGTGGTTTCCATGAGAAGTATCACATGTGTAAATGATTCATTGGGAGAAAGTTTTAACATCAAGAAGTTTGAAACTAATAAATAACATTTCTTTCCTTATATTGAAATTGTGGTTCTTGAATAAAGGGTTGTGAAAGAATAACTAATTAAGGTAATAAATTAATCATTATGGTCTGTTAAGAATGATCATGAGCTTGAGATATATGAAATTCTTATGTAAAATAATGATTATGAATGTTTTCTAAAATATGGACTTATTATCTCTATAGAAGATAATGAGAGTTATGATTATAATAAATAATTATATTTTATGAAATCTATGATGGAATCAATATATAATAGAAATATTTAAAAATATATGGATACATATAATTTAATGAGATCTATAAGAGTCAATTAGGATTTCAAGTGGAAACTAACATGGTTTGTAGAGTGTCTACCTATAAGATTTTCATAGTGAAAATAGATTATAAAAAATTCATGATATTTACTATGAAGAGCATTTTTTAATCATTGTGATAACAAATTCCATTTGAATATTTCTTACTATAGTATGAGATATATCAAATAGAAATTGAAATATAATTCCATTTTTTTAAATTCATTTAGGATTTTTGAATGATTCTACTTAAAGGTTTTGATGTTCAAAATGAATTTTTAGTTTTATTAGAATTTCAATGGTACATTTAAAGAATGAATAAACCCTCACATTTTTAGAACTTATTGTTTTATGAGGTAATCAAAGGGTTTTGATTGTTCCAGAATCCATATGATTCTTGTTAATATAAGTTTATTATAGATGTTATAATATTCATCACAAATGATAACCCAATTTTATATATTATAAATATATATTTTGGAAATTTGTTCATAATTAATGACATTGGTGAGGGATATTATAACTTCTATATGAAAATATATAAAGATAGATTAAATAGGTTGTGGGGACTAATTTAAAACACACTTATTAGTAATGATTTAAAAAAGATTATTATGGAGTACACCAAGAAGTAAAATTTAGTACTGTCACATTTAATGAGTCAAAAAAACTCAATTTCCTTATATTGGCATAGAAATATAAAATATTAATATAATTACTTAAACATATTACATTAGATCTACAATGTATACCATGTTGTATACTTAGCCCGATGTCTCTTATATTTGATCTTGATAGGTTGATACTGATATAATCATGGGGGGATTCATTGGAATTATTTAAATAATTTTCTTATGTAATTAAAAATAAGTGAGGATGAATTATTAGTCAATAGAGGTGATGATAAAATCATTGTATAGGGTTTCACCGACGATAGTTCCAAAATAAATAGGATGATATGGCCTCTTAATCTTATTTTTTTGTTCCTCCTCACTAGGGGAGTTACTAGTTGGAAGAGTTATAAATAATCAATTGTGGTAAACTTAATAATAATGGAGAAGTTCATCAAAACATAATATTTCTTAGAGATAGTTGTTTGGAAGGACAACGTCATTAATGAAAATAGCATAGTTCCTTGATTTTAAAGAGTGATTGATATTTACTATGGAAATAATGGAGTTTCATAGTCAATGGAACCCCAATCTCACAATAGGAATGTTGTAAATCAATTAACAAGTCCATTAATATAATAGAAACATGTGCTCCATTTAAATTATATAGGTATTAGATTCATTTGTGAAGTGATGTTCTTGATTTTGTAAATATAGATGTATCATTATTTTATTATAGGTAAAATAATTATTTATCATTCATTTATATGTGTTTGATATACTACATAAATGGTGGAATGATAATATCCCCTTATTGTATAAATTTTTGACTCATCCCTAATCGATGATCTTAAAATAAAATTATAAATTTTGATGATAAGTCGATATTTTTGTGATTAATGTATTATATGTTATATATAGTTGAATCGGGAGATAATAATAGGAGACTTATTATCTGTACTAGACTATCAAAATTATATCACATGGAATGTTAAATAAATATTGGTATACTTTGTGTGGTATAGTTTATATGAATCCTCATTACCTATTGTTGAAAAGATACTAAGAATGTGGACCATTATATTTTGATATCATTCTTATATTATCCGTGAGGATGAGATTATTACGTGGATGTTGAGTACAATGTTGATCATGTCATTATTTGAGTCTAATCTTGATAATATTTTCCATATTTTTTTTAAAATCATGGCCTTTCGTCGATACATTAAATTAGACTAAGGAAATGCACATATGAGATTATTTATGGACATGTGATGTGATCGAAAATTTATAAAGTGAAATGTGATGTATTTATTCAAAACGGTGAATTTATATCGAAGAATAATGAACATATGAGGAATCCTATACTTGATTACCATGTTATATTCCTAGTGGTAAATTTTTTTATTACATAATGAGATTATATTAGTATGTATATGATATATGGAGATAAATACAGAAGGGAAAAATTTCGTATAGAGATATAAGTATGTTTGATTGGGATAATAATAGAACCATTTATAGCTTGAGTATGAATTATTTTTTTATCGAGTCTATTAATTAATTTATATTATATAATGGGGAATACATAATTCTTTTTAATGTAACAATGTCCTATAGGGTGACAAATAGGGTACCGTTATGAGGATGTTAATATTGGGAAAAAAATAATATTTAGATATGTTTTTATTTTACATTCAACTATGTTTACAATTAAACCATATTAATTTTTAAATGTTTCATAAAAACATTGGTAAAACAGATTCCACTAAATTTGTTGTGTTTATAAACACTATTGAATTATTCATGTTTCTAAATTTCACTAATTTAGCCATGATTTTCAATGTCTCTAAATATTATGTGTTTATCAATGTCTCTAAATTACCCACATTTATAAACTTCAAATTAATAACCATTTTTATCCAACTTGTGGTTTTATTTTTAGATGTGTTTAAAAACATGGATAATTTATTATGCTGCATTTCAAAAAAACATTGAGAAAATGTGTTATACTAAATTAGTTATGTTTACAAACAAAGATAAATTTTTCCTGTTTCTAAACATATATAATTTATCCTTATCATTAAATGTCTATAAATTTTCCATGTTTTTAAATTTATTTAAATTACTCACATTTATAAACATCACTATCTTACTAATATACTATTTAACATTTTTTATATACATGTGTAAATGATTCAATTATTATAATTACATGTTGTTTTAGATCCTTTAAAACACATAATATCTACTATAACTTGTGTCACACACTACAACCCACATAAAAAACCACAATATATTAATAATAAATTATTAATAAAGCTAAAATAAACAATAATGTGGGAAATTATTAATAGTTATTACCTTGATAAGGTAAATAACTTATATGAGTAAATATTGAAAATGTTAGTTCTAATAAAACATATTTTCGTTATATTATACATTTTATTTTAAATAGATGAATTTTTAAATTTACTATTATAAATTTTATATTGTAATTTTTTTTAAATTCCTCATATTTAAATTATCTAAAGATGTATTTTTTTCTAAAATAAATGGTTATTAGTGAAAAATACTTATTACTCTAATACAATATAATTTATAATACATATAATTTTTGATAACTTTTTGAATAAAATTATATATATATATATATTCATGTATAAGAAATCATTTAAAAATATTACGTTAAATTTATACATCCATGCTCAATATTATGAAATTTTACATAGTCGTTTAATGAAAATTAGTTTTCAATGTTTTAATTAATTAATTATTACATGATTCAATGTTGATTTTTTATTTCAATTATATTCAAATAATTACAATTTGAATTATAATAATTATCATAAAGTCATTCAAATCATTTCAATTGATTATTCAATCATAATTATAAATCTTTTATCATAAAAATAAATGTTATAAAAAAAATGGGTCTATACGAGATACATGCACTAATGTTAATTTTAATTCCCTTATACATAGAAATTTAATTTTATTAAATTATTATCATATTTTATAGAGTAATTTTCTTAATTTTTAATATGTCTAATTAAATTTTTTGGTATAGACTTTGGAATTTTAAGATTAACAATAATTACCAATAACTGTTAATTTTGTTTTTTTAAAATTATTTCTTTTCTATAAAATCAATCTAATTTTAATCCTTTAAATTATTAATCTAATATGATGTATAAAAACAAGAATAAATTTATTAGTAATCATTTTCTTTTTAATAAATTTTAAATAATATTATAAATGAATAATGTTCAAAATGTATTTTTCCCTATTAAATATTATTTCTAAACATTATCTGTTTTATTTTAAAAGATAATATTTTAATATATTAATTTTTAATAGGATTATTTATATGTATACTTATGTTCTATTAGTATAAAATTTGGTTATATGGGGTTTTTATAGGTTATTAATATATAAAATAACATATTTAAAAAATCGGTTACCTAGTTTAAAAGTAAGAGTCATATATAATAACATAATGGTAAAAGCCTTATAATATTTTTAAAACATATTTCAAAAGAATGTTTTAAGTGTATCATGAACCAGAGACACCCAAAACTAAGAAATTGATAAACTTTTGAGCCATTGACAATAGAATAGTTTCATTGAATTTTTAACAAAACGTGTATTTCCAAAATAGAATTTTTACTATCTTATACAAGGGGATTAATTACACCCATTAAAAACCTATCTATATTTTGAATTTACTCTTAAAACTCCTAAATTTTACTATAACTAGAACCTTATACCCCAAAAAACCCCCGCCACTCATAGTAAAACAAATATATTTAATTTCAATGGAACAACCAAGGGGAAATTCATGTCTCCAACGTCATATTTATCTCTAATTAATCATCTCTTATTGATCATTGTCTTCTAAATATTTTTAAACAATATAATATGATGAATTATGTATCATTATTATATTGTGATTATATTATATTAAGGGTAAAACCCTAATTTATTCACAAATATTGATTAATAATACAAAAGAACATTGTTAGTGTCATGTGTTGACTACCACCTCCACAGAAGGAAGTTGTTTGTTTTTTATTAGTGACTTTCATTACGAGAATTAATATTGGTAATTCTGAAATTATATGATATATCTCATATAATTAAGTTTCTGAAATCTAAATTTAATGTCCATATTCACCAACTCTCATGTATTAAGAAACAAGATTGTTAATCGTGCGTAAGTGCTGATTACAACTTCATAGATGAAACATTTTTTATGTTTTTCTCAGTTTTCATAAATTATATATAAATATTAAAATATGGTTCACCATTATTAAAATTTCAACTTTTAATAACTCATGATATGTTATATATCTTCACATTTTGTATCATTTCACATTATGAAGCCTTTTATGACATCCATCCATCAACTCTTACACATCATGTTACCCTATTACATGGTGTGAAATCCTCCTACATCCTTTAAAAAACCGGTTAAGGATGAGAGTCCAAAAAATATATTAATTAACCATTATATGATCCTCCCAATTTCTTCTTGTCCACATAAAGATAGTGAGGAAAAGAATACTATGAAGTGGTTAAAGAAGTACGTAACATATCGGTAACTATATTTTACAAACTTCCCACCATAATGACTTTATATCTCCATGAAGTCATGTGGATGGTTTAATCCATGGAAAAAGATGGGGACACTACTCCCTCATCTACTAATCACATTCCAAAGTATCATGATAATTTTATCCATCTTTTAATATAACTCTGACAAATGGAATTGACTTCCCTTGTAAAACATTCACTAGAGTGTCAAATATCTCAACTGGTTTATCCAAAACAGAAACATCTAACTCTAACTCAATTTCTTCCCAACTAGGAATGTGATCACGATTTAGATGACAATTCCTCAGATGATATATTTGAAAAAAATCAAGAATACCTATCAACTGAACCAAAAATACAAACTGATAAGCAACATATCCAAGCCGCTCAGTGACCTCAAATGGTACAACATATCTTAGAGCCTAATTTCCCTTTTTTCTAAGCCAACAGTGACCAAACTGAGGATAAACATTCATGAAAACCCAGTCCCCAATGAAAAAAAACAGAGGATGATTTCATCGATATTCATATGATTTTTATTAGATCTTGGTTATAACCAGGCATAGATGTACATATTCAATATTCATAGACATATCCTGAACCAAACATGGTCCAACCAAAGATACATCACCTACCTCATCCCAAAAAATATGTGGTCTATAGGGGAAGCTAGTCAAAACCTCAAAGGGAGAAATTCTGATCGAGAACTGATAAATGTTGTTATAAATAGACTCAACAAGTCCTAGATAGCTATCCCATGATCCATTAAAATCCAAGACACATGCACGAAGAATATCTTCCAGGATCTGAATTACTCACTCCATCTGACAATATTTCGGTGGAAGGTATGATATTATTAACATGACCATAGTTTACCATTTATTTCTGGAGACTCCTCTAGAACCCTAAGGTAAACCTATTATCCTTATCTGAAACAATATAAAAAGGACATCTAGGTAACCACACATTATCCTATACATACAGCTTACCCAGACCTTCAACATTAGTGGTATCCTTGATCAAAATGAAGTGAGAATACTTCATCAACCAATAAACAACCAACCATATAGAATTAATCCCTCAGGGAGTACATTTTAATCGAACAAAAATATCCATGGATACCTCATCCCATTTCTAGACTAGCATTGGATGAAGTTGTTGAAAACTAGAGTGTTTCTGGTGCCCTATTTTTATATGTTGGCATGTGTAAGAGTGGGACACATTATTTTTAATTCCATGATTCATAACCAGCCACCATAACTTTATCTCATTTCATAATACATATTTTTATTATCTGGGTGATCATTCTTTGAAGAGTTGTGATAATTAAAAATGACTAATCCCCTAGTAGATACTGGGATGATAATCTGCTTCCCGAAGTGGACAATTCCATATGAATAAAGTGACCAACCAGAAACGGTATCCCCACAAAAAAAATCATTCTCAAGCATTACTAAAATAATAATCCTACTTCTAAATATTCAAAATAGACTCCAGTATAGAGTATGATAACCAAAAACTAGTCAGAACCATTACTGAAAAATACTCATGAGTATCCAAGTGGAATTGATCAAGATTATCTATAAGGTTCCACTCATCCCTGGATTCCAGAACAATCTATCATAGTAATTTCCAAATAAAAAGGTCTGTAATTATCATTCCCTATCACGAGGTGTAGGAGTTATTACAGTAGCATATCTAACGGTATTCTACCCATCATCTCAATCTGGGATTCAAGTCTTTTGAGAAACGATATTACTCATACTCTTATGATCAGAGAAGAATGTGATCCTCTCCCCAAAAATATTGTTCCACCCACATTTAAGCACATGCATAACTACAACAATCACTAAATCATGAGTGGGGTAATTCTAATCATGTTTTTAAAGCTTATGGGTGTCCTAAGAAGCCACACATTCATCGCGTATAAGCACACATCCGAAACTAGTTCCATAATAATCACAAAACAACATGCACCCCTTGTCAGGCTCAGGTAAGATCAGAATATGAGATGATGTTATAAGTAGTTTCACTTCATAAAATGAAGACTCTAACCTCACATCCCATGTTAATTTCAAAAACTTCTTGGCAAGAGTAGTCAAATGTGATTCCAATTTAGATAAATCCTTAAAAAACTATCAATAGTATCCAACAAGAAAAGGGAAACATTATATCTTAAAGAAATTTTGTGGTTCCTTCCCTAACTATACAGCCATCACCCTCTCAGGATCAGTTGATACAAATGCTCAAAAATATTTTTCACTAAGAATATAACGTTTTGAATCCATAAATTACATTCTGAATGATTTCTATACAAATGGTGAGTTACGAGAATTTCCAGAACTAACATCAGATGGACATTGATATCATCACCGATTTTTTTTTAAAAAAAGAATATAAATCATGAACACTATCACAAAACTGTCGAGATATTAATGGAATATCTGAGTCATCAATTAAAAACAAACTAAAGCACCATTCGTCATACAAAAAGCATCACAAGATATTTGGAATGGCCATACCTTCTCATGAAATTAGTTTTTTGATATATCAGAATCCCAAACTCTGAGCTAATGATATCCTGACCGAATATCAATCATTGAAAACCACCTTCCCCCCTATAGTTGAACAAAGAAATCATCCACCTAAGTAAAAGGATATTTTTTGTTTACTGTTAATATTTTCAACTTCTGATAGTACTCACACAATCAAAGTTAACCATCCATCTTCTTGGAAAAGAGAACAAGGGATTCCAAAGGTACAACACTAGGACAGACAAAACCTCTTTCCAATAGTTCATCCAACTAAATCTTGTACAATTTTATCTCAACAAGTTCCATATGAAAAGAAGGTGTAGATATATGATACATATCTAGAACCCAGTTTATCATAAACTCTACCTATCCCATTAGAGGAGGACTAGAGAATTCATTTGGAAACCAGTCAAAAAAGTCTAGAACAACAACAGGAATATCAAAAATATAATTGATTTCATTTTTCTCACTCAAAAAATGGATAGAAACTTCCTCCTCACTAGGTGGGTAGGTCCTGCATGACCAGACCTTGGGTCCCACTCCCCCTGAAACATGTGACATCTCCCATCAGCAACAAGAAACCAAACCCACTGATGTTTACAATCAACCTCAACTCGATGAGAGACAATTAAATCCATACTGATGATGATGTAAAATATATCTAGATCACGAATAATAAAATCCTAGGCCAACTCTATAATGGTTACTATTAACGAACTAGATGGAAACTAAAACCCCTGCTCATTCCTCTTACCGAATTGTGTATCTAACTCCATTAAAAATGAAATAAGCTCCATAAGAAGTTTAATAATATCAACAAGATGTACAGATATAATAAAGTTAGAGGAATCAGTTCCAAATAAATAAATTGTTATGGAATATAAAATAAGGATAATACCACTCACTATTTCAATACCTACATAAAAATTATTTGGAAACTTTTCTACTAAGTGAAAGTGCTTCAATCTTGAGTCCTATGGATAGATCCCTAATAACATTGACGCCTCTAACATCACCACATTAGCCTTTGGAGTCGGAGAACCCTAACCATAACAAGGCATAATCATAGCCTGACAGAAGCGTTGTTAATGACCAAGATTTCTACATTTGTTTCATGTATTAGAAAAAAGAGAAAAAATGTTTCTTTCTTCCAACCTAGCCACACTAATATCAAGTTAGTGGAATACTACTAGATGTTGAATATGGTGCATAGTAATATTGCTACTAAGACCCACCACCACCACTTTTGAAACGATCCTACCACTTCCTCTTCCTTCCATACACACCATTCAAACTACCATTAGATAGAAGATAAGGGTTGGGGAAATCATACTTGCCCACCATATTCATCACTTCCATAATATCTTGGTCTATCATCTCTACATAGGTAAAATTTTTTAACATAAATATATGTGATACGATATCTGGTTGAAAACCCTATAGGTACTTCTAAGACTTCATATGGTCATTCTTTACCACA
This sequence comes from Viscum album, assembly GCA_963277665.1. NCBI lineage: Eukaryota > Viridiplantae > Streptophyta > Magnoliopsida > Santalales > Viscaceae > Viscum > Viscum album. The sequence continues at coordinate 1,133,995,789 of OY728155.1, read as the reverse complement.
TCCAGAGAAAAATGCACAATCTCAATAAACTGGTTGGTGTACGCCAAAATTGAATGCTCTATCTATTACAATGATAGGAACTATACAGAATTTTCCAGCATCAGCAACACTGTACAAAACTGATAGAAGAATTTTTTTAAAACCCTTCCAATAAAATTCTAGGTCTCTATCTTCCTGGACTATAGTATCCCACCATTGCTTCCCAGAACCCTCAATCCTAAACACTGCACATTTCACCTTGACATTTATAGGTGTCTCAAGGAAGTCAAAGATTTGGTCAATCCTATCCAACCAATCCTCCACCTCTTTAGGTTCATTAATTACCTTAAAGGTTGGTGAAATCTCATGTAAGAAGTTATTTGATAAATCTCTCTCTCCTCCAACTCTTGTATGTACCTCAACTAATACATTATGAATTAAACCCAAAACTGGTGGAAGATGTCTTGAAGGCATAATGATGCACTCCAAAATAAAAGAAAATTTATATATAATAAAAACACTAAATTTAAACTTTAAAAATCATAATCAGAAACTCAAATTTTAAACTAAACCCAAAACTGGAATCATTTATCCCAACTTCCCACTAAAAATGGAGTCACTTTATAACATTATTTGGCCATAAACGTATCACAACATACCTCTCAAGTCCTGAAAATCCTATTTCTGGTCTATTAGATGACCAAAGACAAGGATTCTTGGGGATATACCTCCTCTAATACAAAATTTTAATGAACCTACCCGAGTTTCCCTCCATCTAGGAACCTGACCTGATCCTTCACATACCCGAAGGGAATTCTTGATCCCCACAGGCTAGTGACAAGAACCTAGTAATCGAACAACAAACCGGTGGGAGTGATTTATCCCAACCTAAATAAACAAATGTCATATATATATATACACGAGTAATATGGTACAATGGAAAACCAATAAATATATGGCATAAGTATATAATATACCGAGAAAAAAAAACTATAAAATTACCCTAAAACTTTTATACAATTCTTACTGAAATGGGACAAATACAAATAGCTACTCAATGTGATGTCATGGCATAACTCCCACCATATCACTACCTTCTACCCAACCTATCTGACATGAAATCTCACCACCTTATAGTGGAACCATTCCTTTCCATTCATTGGAATACATACAAATGTTTACACACCATCAAATAGGTCTTCAGTGTGTGTGATAAAAGTCTCAATATTATACCACCTATGTGTTTCTTAGGAATTCTATGTATAACAATTCCTATATACTCAATTTAAATAAAACATGGAATGATAATAAGTAGAGCAGTTTGACAGAAAACATGGAAAACATTTCCTCTTTATCACAGTTGAAAAATAAACAAGTATAATAATTTCAAGAAATATTTTTCCATATCATCTTTATCAATAATAAACTTGAATATCAAAGCTACAATTGTAAAAGTTGAATAAATAAAAACCAACAATAGAAATACAGGAGTCACAACAATAAGGAAGAGAATATGTTATGTAGCATACTACTTGTGCCCAAAAACCTATTAACGGTTCATTGCAGAACCAAAAGATAATTATATACACTCCATGACCATGGGGAAACCCTAAAAATTTAAAACCCTCCATCATATACATACCTAGATCGAATAATTCATCCTCTAGGATAAGAGGATCAGTTAGAAATATAACCCCCACAAAGGATGATGACCTTAAGTTATACCTTTTACCCTTTACCCAAGGTAACCCATGTGCTCATTTTTCACAATCATCTTAAGGTGTTAAAAATCATTTCAAAAAAACATCACATTATACATTTTAGTGCTTTGAAAATAATCATTTTCATTATATTTATCAGAATCCATGGAAAGCCCAATATTTTCACAATCTTATTCCAACACACACAAACAATTATTCTAATTTCATAATAATTTATATGTGAATTGATTTATAAAAATGGAACTATATGTTTTATCAAACATAGGCTATATTTGTAACCACCTACCTCAAAACATGGTTTTTTCATGCCCGCAATGGGAACCCCCAACATTTTCAACGAAGGCCCTAGAATCCAATTCACATCTCAACATTGATCCAACTTAAAAAAAGGGGTTGGAGAAGAAGAGGAAACACTACATACCTTAACAAGGAACACCGATCACACTAAAACCAAAAAGGGAATGGCTTCCAGAATGTGATCGTGCAATGGATAATAGAAGAAGACAAGAAGAAGAAAAAATTTATATCGATGGATCAAATAATGCAACCCAAGATAGCTACTATGATCAAAGGTAATGAAAAAGCGGAAAGGTTGTGTACCTAGAGAGATGCACCACAACTTCAATAGAGATAGAACATCAAATGGATCAATTTAGAAGGGTAAGAGTCTCCCAAAATCACTTGGAAATTGTATTGGGTAGAGATAAATGATGTTTATAGAATTGAACTGAATTAAAAATAGTCCACATCTCTTTTAAAAATGGTATGCTGGGTGTTACAAAACGTCTAGATGTTTAGATGACGTATAACTACCAAAGCCTCAAATGAAGTGAACAACCCATAAACTAGGATTAATATAAGACCATATATTGACTCATGATTTTTAAGATATATTCTTCTAGTGTAACCTTTCACATCTTAAATACTCTCATGACATTCATCTAATAACTCTCACACAGCGTGTAACCTAGTTACACGGTTTGAAATCTCCCTGCAGCCTACATGAAAAGTCTATTAATGTCGATATTCCAACGAATATGTGACTTCACAATTATAGGTATTCTATCGATTCCTTTTTGGTCCTATAAAGACACTTATAAAATGAAAACAGTGATGATGTTAATGATGTAATTAACAGATAGGTAATGAGATGTTACAAGATAGATTAAATATCTTACATCCAAGAGTGATATATTTCATACTTGAGGGGTTGATGAAGAATGTAAATACCTTAAATAATTAAATATTAATTAAAATTTTATTAATCCCAAAGGGATATGAATGAACATATATATATGTACCTTTCACGTGACAAGATATATTATTAAAATGCATGTTAATATTCTTCCTTATTCATTTAAATATAATGGATATAAATTATTTCAAAAATAAAAACTAAATTATTTATAAATTGATAACTTTCACCATAGAAATTATATAATGTAATGATTTTAATGATGTAGTGATGACCATTATGAGAGGGAGATGCAACCTTGTTCACTTCTTCCTGTAATCATGTTTTTCCATTGGGTTTTCATGATAAGGTTTTTAATGTTGAAACACAATGGGGCTCGATGTTGATTCAAAATTTTCCATATTCAAGAGTTTTCCCCAAAATGTTTTTCTCATGATGGTGTTTTTAATGAGGTAACCATACCCCATAGCTGATATCCAAGGGAGATATAAGCTATCATGGATTTCGGTAATTTATGGAAATTGTTGGCCTCCACCATTAGTTATAATTTTCAATGAGACCACTCTTTATTATTTATGTTCATCCTCCCATGTATCAAATACATAATTAAGTAATATAATTAATTAATGGCCTAAGGACACCCTTAATGGTTATATATAGGATGAGTTAGGATTGACACACTCTTTTTCCAACCTTTAATTTTTTCCCACTGGGTTTCCATTGTATGTTTTTTAATGAGGAAACATTGAATGAATTTCCATATTTTTGAATATCTTATTTTCCCCATGAGGTTTTTTATGTGATGATTATATAATATTCCATGAGATTATGACATCCATTGGGTATTATGAAATATTAATTGGTGGGTGTTATAATAACGATAGTGATAATGACTCCTCAATTCCCAATATAACCCTTCACATATCCCAACCTTTAATATTATCAAACCTTTGGAATTCAAACCACTAGATTAGATATAGAAGGGATTAATCAAAACTATTTGATGTCATCACTCGTACTCTCTATATATGTCTATGTTTAAACAAAATGGGAAAACTTTTGGTATTTATATCATGTTCCCATTGCTTCTTCTTTTTATCTTATATTTTTATTTCCATTTCTCATCATCATAATCATCAAAATATACCACATACATTTCATCAATAATAAACATTGCCTTCGATGGATCATTTATTCCAGGTTCAAAAATTCCTCATGGTTATAATTAGTGTTCGATCAATTTCAGAACATATATATATATATATTATTTTATGATACAGTTTCCCATTCCTTTATAGCCATAGTTAATGTGTATATTTAATTTTTTTTAAATTTTATATATAGTTTTATTTTTTTTAATATTATTTATATCATTTTTTATTTTACGATATAGATTATGAAGATTCAGGGCCTCCCACTCCCTATCACCTCAACATTACCCATCACTTTCCCACCTCACATGCACCAAAGAAATTACCTCCTCCCATTGTGTATTTAATCTACTCATGAGAGTTAAACAACAACCATACAAACCAAGAAAAATAACCAACCTTACCAGCCAAACTAATCAAATTATGTGTTTAATTAATATATTATACTATATATATATATCTTAATATATTTTTATTGTAAATAAATAAATATATATATATATATTATAATTATATATAGAAATATATTAACACATATATTGTAAACATATGTACTAACCCACAAATATAATGACACATATAATATACATATATATTATTATATTTATATATTATAAATATATGTGTTTGCATGTGTTAATATATTTGTGTGTGTAATTATAAATTTATATATTTATTTATATATATAGGTGTATATGTTATATATATTATTGTATTTTATATACTTAAATATACAATAATATATATTTTATATATTAATAAATAAATTAATATATTTATTATCATATATAAACACATATGTTATTATATATATAACATATATATTTGATAATATATGTCATTAAATGTTAAATATATATATTTTTCATCTTGAGTAATTTTATTTTAATATTTATTTAATATGTTAATATATAAATGAATATATTTGTTAATATATAAATTAGCATACATACATATAACTTTTTATAAATATATGTATACATATTAATGACCATTTATTAAATTATTATTAATTTATTACAATTATTTTCTATCATTTGTATTTGAATGTTTGTATGTATGTATGTATGTCTATATCAATTTTATATAAATTAAATCTTTTTCAATTATTACATAATACAATTATATGTGAAATATATTTAAAATTTTTCTATATATTTATATATTTATTCACCCCACATGCAAATGGGTTGAAAGTGTGTATGGGGGTGGGTGATTTTGTGGATATATTCCCCAATCGAGTGTGTCTGTTGTAATAAACCAATATATATACATATATATATTCTTATAAATTTATATATTCATATATAGATTAATAAATAAATTTATACATATATATCTATCTTTGTGTGTGTTATAATTTACATCATTTATAGAGTTATATTTTAATTATTTATATGTCTATTTATTTATTTAATTATTAAAATATTAATTTAAATATATATATATAACTTATAAATAATTATTCACAAACACACACCTATATAATATTATATTTATATATGTGTGTGTATATATATGTCTAGATTATTATAATGATATTTATAAATTTATATATTTGTAATTTTTAATTTATAATATTATTACTTATATATATTCACATCGTTAATCAATTATTTTCAATGATCGTTTATTTAGATATTACTAATTAATTTTAATATTCTTTTGAACAACGCATGTGTGTAAGTGTTTATATTTATGCATCTATGTATATATATATATGTATGTAAGCATGTGTGTATATAAATTAGTTTTATATAAATAAATGTTTTTCAATGTTATGCAACACTATTACAAATATATAAACATATAATGACATTAAAATTATTAATTAATCTGATCTAATTTAAAAAACAGTTAAAATAAACATTTTTCATGATATTAAAAAATATATCTAATTAAATGTTACCTACATTTTAAAACATGACATTGTTTAAAACTAGTGTTGATTTCAAAGTTGTCTAAATTAGTGGAATTAAAATTTAGCCTATTTTTCAGAAAACATGGCAACAAAAGCTTGGATTAATCAAAATTGTTTCATATTTTTAGAAACACACAGCTACAAAATGCAGATAATAACTAGTTTTTTATAGGGCAGTTTATGATGCATAGTGATCGTAAAGATTTTGCGACAGTCTCTATGATAATCTTGTATAATTTATTTTTAATCAATCCAAAATGAATTTTAATTTTATTTATAATGTTTTTGAGTCATTACGATAAGTATGAGATTTTTTGGAAATATAAACTGAATCATAAACCATGACATGGTGAGAATCACTATGTATTGGTTTGTATTTTATTTTAGATTAGGAAACAACATCGTGGTGTACATTGGAAATGATATTAGATGTCATTTTTAAAATATTACCCCAACGATTATCAATCTTATTTGACTTATTGTAACATTATTTGATGATGTGAAAATAAATTATTGATTATTATATATTTTAACAATTCGATTTTTTAAATTTGGAGTTGTTACAAGATTTATAATGGTGGAATCTAAATGTATGTGCTTTAATAAAGTTTGAAAAATTTGAATCAAATTTAAAAAATCAATAAAATAAGGATGTCTCAAAATTGGATTTTTCGGGCATCATAAGATGATACTGGTGATCATGTTTAAATAAAAAAGATTTTATAATCTCTTATTAGCAATCATACTTGAGGAGGAGGTTCTTCAAAACTTTTGATGAAAAAATGTCCTACCGAAGCATTCAATGATTACATAGTCCATTGAATTACTATTGAGGGAAGAAACCCATTGTTTCTACTACGTAAACATGATCAAAATCATTTTTTGTTCATATTTGTTTGGAGAAAATTTGGTACACTTATTTTATTTTTTTAATTTTGTATTATTAATACCTGTCTTGATCAATACCAACTATGGGTTTTATATTTTTATTAATTTTCTAACATGTGTGGAGATATCCTATAAAACCCATTATATCCAATGGAACCAAGTCGTATAGATTTTAGTAATAGATATTAGATAGTTGATTGGTTTAGGTTTGATGATGAAGGAGTCAATGGTTCTTATGATACAGATGAATACGCAACATGATGGATTATGAGATCACATTATTAGTGAATATGGAGATGTTATTCAGTACTGAATCCAGTAAGTTAGGGAAGTATATGTGATATATGAGAGGTGTGAGATACTACTAGAGATATTGGTCTTGGGATATGTGTGTTGTTTATGAATTTAATGTTAATCCTAACAATTATGTGATATATAATTCATGTGAGCTCGCACTTTTTATTAACTATAAATTATAGTAACATATGTAAATGTTTTATTACTACGAGACTATTTTATATAAAGCAAAGTGCCAAACCTTCTTAGACTACGATAGACCAAATTGAATATAGATAAATATGAATAATTTGAGTGAAATTTAATTTAATTTTATCTATAATTAAAATGTAAATATATTGATATAAAAATTATGTGTAGATCCCTTCAGTAAATGATTGTGTTTTTATCAATGTTTCATGTTTTCATCGTCAATTTCATTATGGAAAGTTCATGATATGGTTGATTTTTAACAACCCATTATATAGAGCATGAAGGTGATACACATAGAAATTGGGAAACATAGATTTAAGGTGATTCTAATGGAACTGCAAAGGGATCCTCATATGTTGGTAGTGGAATAAAGACAGTCATGTAACTACCTAAAGATCTGGTTGGACTACATTGAGTAGTGGAATAGAACATGTAAAGATATTAGAGTTGGTTTGTATGGATAAGACAACTGAATTAGAAGTTGAAAGCACACTCAGCATCATGTTCATGTAAGGAAGAAGATTCCTCTTGTTTTGTTATGGTTTACCAACATATAAAGATGTTGTTTAAAAATGATAATGGGTTCAAAGAGTTAGAAGGATAGATGAATCTAAAGGATTCATCCATGAGTTACTGAGAATGAATAATGTGTATTATCATGTTTTATATCTCTTGGGTAATGATTCGGTGTGGATGAAAATGGACTAAAGGAACCTTGGTTTTTCATTGAAGCAAATTTTTAAATTTTTTAAATATCCAGAATCAATGTAGATAAATTCACCATGTTAGGTAATTCAATATGTAAATAACTATCGAACCATGTAAGAAAATATTCCTACATGAAAATATATATAAGGGGATTTAGGCCATGTATGAGAATAAAAAATAAGAAAATTTATCCCACATATGAAAATTCAGTAACATACATGTCAAACATAATTTCCAGTGTCAATGTAAGGATATTTGGTCACATATTAAATTTTGATTATCCGCATACCTTAAGTTACTACATATCCAAAAAATTTCACCACATATGCAATTAAATATTCATATATCTAAATCTAGATAATGTATCTAAAATCTACGTAGTCAATCCATGTATGGAAATCTAGGCTACATGAGAGAATTCTATCGCATGCATATAAATTCATAATATATTTAATCCATTATATGAAAAACTAGAGCTCATGTAACCAAATTTCATATATGTTCAATATGAAAAATAAAAAATTAAAAAAACTATTGATTTGATAATGAAACTAAAATATGATGATTCTTATGTTGGGATATCAAGATCAAAAATACGTAATGCTTATTTAGATAAGATCGAAGATAGAATTTTGAAATTTTAGAGGAAGAGAACCAATGAATATATTATTTACTTCTAAAAAAAATTTATCATATTTTCAAGAATAATTCATAAGAATAAACATTCAATATTGAACTGATGTTTATTTTTTCTTATATGATCTTGATATGAGGCAATTAGAGTGTTTGAGTAGAAAAGAGAAGGATGGTTGGGAATCTACCCATTCTTGAAATGAGTTTCAATCCACAGATATATTTTCAATTCTACATTTATTATATGGTTGTGGTGATTATTTAATGAGTGGAATTTGTGTTGAGATATGATAAGAAAATGAGTGATCCAAGGATAATATAGAAGTATCATAATATCTTTTCCATTGTTGAGTTATTTTTATGGGTTTTTGTGTCATGTGATCTAGATAAATTTAATAGAGATTTATGATTGTTTAGTGATAAGAATATGATGAGGTATCAAGGATATTAGAAGGATCTATAATCGTTGAAAAAACCAAGATAAATGTGATAAAACTAGATAAATTAAATAAGGGTTCCTATGTAAATCAATGTGGAAACACTTACCATGATGGATATTTTTTTTCGATAAAGGTATTGAAAACTTTTGATTCCCAATTTTGTAATTTCATGCTAAAACCAAAGTTTTCAAAAAGAAAATTAATCTTCATTATCCAAATAATTAAACTGATTACAACAGAATTAGTTTAGTATTATTCTATGAATACAAAATTCCACCTAATAAAATTAATAAGTCGAGAAAGAATAAGAAAATGAAGAGGATGAAATACTATGATAGTGGGTACTGTGAATTTAGAATGCAAGAGATATAATAAAAACATTGTATTTAGTATCTATCTTAAATAAGATGTATTGTACACTACAAGTTTCCATGAAGAATTAGTGGAAGCTAATAATATTTTAGTGTTTCAAATCTTCTGTTTGTCGAAGCTAGAAGAGAAGAAGACTATTTGAAACTATTTAGTTATTAGTGATCCAAAGTTTAAGAATGGAGTTATATTAACTAAATACATATTTATCTAAATACCAGATCATTGTCAATTCTATTGTGCTATGTTTGAGTAAAAAAGTGATAAATCAGTGCGATAAAATTCAATTTTAATTGTTGAAGCTAAAATGAGTAGTGACAGAGGTGTAAGTGCTTCCCTTGAATATCTAATGACATTTGAAAACAAATGAGTGGTAGAGAATCTAATTTAATGGTCATAGGATTATATTAGACCAACCAATTTATTTTCTTAACATCAGTTTCTTAGATGAAAAAATTTTCATATAGAAGATGGGATTTTATGTATCCTATGTCACTTAGATCATTCTTGGACTATACTGTGTTAGAGATTTAATTCAGTGTGAATGGTTATGTAAATCCTATGTGAAGATAAAATTTATTTTTCTGGTGATACAGTAAAAATATTTGTGAGGGATGAACCAAACCCATTTCAATGAAAATATTATTATATTATATTATTCTTGATTGGGAAAAATAACCAATAACAATAACGAGTGGTCCTTTGTAACAATACTTCAAAAAATATTATGTGTCATCTCTATGTTTTATCATCATTTCAAGTGGTTGTTTCATGTTTTTAAAAAGTTAAATACATTCATTCATATCCTAATAGGTAACATATGTTCTTTACCAAATTAGTTCAATTATTTAAACAATATTTAATATTTGGTAAATATTCCACACCCGATTCACCCACCTGTGTCTACAAAGGATCTCTAAGTGTATCAAAACAAGTATCAGAGTCAGTTACCTCTTCCTAAATGTGAATTCTAATTACAATGGTTTTTTAGAACATATTATGTTTTTTTACAAGATTGATATTAAATATACTTATATAGATATATCAGTGTCTAATATTATTTATAAAAAATTGGAAGTATCTCCCAAAGCTATAAAAAAAGAGAAATAAATTGTTCATTATGCTAAAAATAACCTTAATAAGAAAATTTGAGTGAACAAATATTTCATATAGTTTAAGTGGTGTTATTTATTCTATATGTAATGAGACTGATGAGATGACAGCTGATGATTACATCTATAATGTTTTGGGAAGTTATTCGAAGAAAGTTCATTGTGATTTTTTTTAAAATGTGTTGGGATTTATTCATGAGATTTATGATAAAAAATTAGAGTCTAAATATTATGTGAAAAAAATGAAAAATGTATTCATATGATAGTTATCAAAGCACAAATCTCTTACCAAGGTTCAAATAACAATGGATTATCCCCTACTGATCAATAAAGGTAAATTTTAACTAACTAAAGTCTACTTTAAATTTTTCATAAATGATAATGTTTTGGTTAGTAAATGTATTAGATTTAAAATTAATCCTTTAAAAGAAGAAAATATAGATACACATTGTGTTAATGGATCTCAATTGGAAAAGAAATATAAAATAATCAATGAAGTATAAAATACCCTAAATGAATGTTGCAAGTATCATGAGGAAGAAACTTTGAAGCTAAATTTTTAATAGGAATATAAGATAAACATGGTTATGATAGAGAAACAAATATTCATTAAAAAGTGATTGTAAATGGAAATAAAAATGAAAAATCTAGAAATAATGAAAATCAAACTTTACCAAACTTATACGAAGTTAAGCTCTACCACTCAGATTTCATAAGTGTATCTTCCCTCATAATTTTATCAAATCAGAGGTGAAGAGACTATGAGTTTATGTGATGAGTATTCCATCTCATACATATAGAAAATAAACCCAATGTTTATTTATATCTTCATAAAAAAATTATAAATCATTTGAATTTTCAATATAAAATCTGTTTTTCTATAAATAATGATGTCATAAAATATTGGTACATGAACCAATGTGTCAAGGATAAATGTGTGAATATAAAGGAGAAATGGTTCCCCAAAATTAAATCAAAAGTATAATTTTCCATTCTAATACATTGTACACAATAAATTCTTCAAAGATAACACCTACAAGAAAAAAAACAAGATTAATCAGAAGATATTTGTGCTACTAGAAATTTCAGAATAGGTCCATCAATTACTTAGATAATATAATATAATGTGAAAATAAAATAGGTCCTAAATCAAGGGGGTCAATGTCGAGGAAATAATATACCTACTTTAAATATACATACATCATATATGAATAACAAAATATCCATAATGAATAGATTTAAAGGTCCTGATAATTTTTATGAAATGTAAAACAAATTTGGTTATCGTTATGATAAATTATAGTACAATTCTTAAAGGTAAAATTTAATTAGTAAGGATAACAAAGAACCACCCCATATTGAGAAAAAAGTAAGGTAAGAAAGTGTATTTGTATTGGGTTATAAATCAGGAGAGAATAGTTGGTTTCAGAAGATTGTAAAGTAAGAGCATGAGCCTAAAAATATATTTATTATAACTCCAGAGATTCAATTATAGTAAGAATTTGTTTTTAAATAAATAATATCATAATACACATTGGTTTATTCAAGATTTTAATTTAAAACAAAATTCCAAAATTTTATAAATTGTATTTTATAATAATAATTTAATTTTTGAATTCATCATTTTAAAATTAGCAGTGTAAATTTTTAAATTTTTTTTAAATAGATTATTTTTGTATGAGTAGTGGAAAATTACAATTTTACAAAACAATCACTTTCTTTATAGTTATAATATATATGAATAACATAAAACATTATGAATAATTTTTCTAGAATAAATATATATTTAATAATTAATAACACTTATTTAAAAATATATAGTTGAACTTGGAAATATAAATCTAAGTAATTTTTTTATTCAAATAAAAAAATAAGTTATTCTCTCTTAATCAAGTATTTATAAGGTTACTTTTACTTTTTATTCGAATATTAAAAAACTAAATCTCCATAAATTTAACATAATACAATAAATTCCATTTTGATCATAATTATTCTTTATATCTCTATAAAATCATTTTTGATGTTTAAAAGTAGTATATTTCTAAATACTAATTTCTTTGCATCTTTTAAACTAATATCTAAATTAATTTCTTATAATTCTATAAATTGAACCCTATAAAATAGATTAAATTTTTTTAATCAATGTAATTAATATTAGGAAATATTTTCCACATACATTTAGTTCATATATAATAGAAAAAATGGTAAAAGTTTATCATTTTGGTAAATGTTGAAACTGGTTTTCCTGGAGGATAAACTAAGAGATAAGGGTAAAAATCTTAATCAAACATGTATAAATACCATTGTATAAAGTAATTTTGATTTAATTTTCTTAGATTTTATGTATTTTCTATTTTTTCCCACATTCTCAAAAAAAGTATTTTATATTATTAAAATATTTCATGAAATGCAATGTGTTCCACTCCTTTCATTTATAATAGGAATCCTCTTTTCCAACCTTATTCAAAAAAATTGAAAAGAATATCACAGAAAATACATTCACAATAGTATTTTGTATCTTAATTACCTTAATTATTTATCTCTTATTTTTACCTTATTACCATTCCATAAATGTTTAATGTATATGTAAAAGGTGGTCTCTCAAAGAAGCGGTTATCATATTACCCAACACTAAAAAAGTTTAATTATTATATTTTGTCATATAATATGTTTTTTCGCCCTAAAATAATTGATATATTATCATAAATATACAATTATGATATTATTATTTTGAGATAACCTTTCTAAATCTACCTTCCATCAAATGGGAAATGACAGTATTGCTCATGCAGAAGTGTGGACTACTGCCTGCATGTAGTGATATGATTGATTTTACATATCCAAATCCCATTGATGAATATAATGATATATATTATAAATAAATATAACATTAATGATATAAATATGATTATTTAATGATACAATATTATTTATTATTCTTCCCTTATTTTTGTTAGAAATTTGAAACAATATTCAAGCATATGTAGGGACTATTATCTTCTTGGATAGTTTAATTAACTTTTCCATATCTTCCATTTATGAATAGATCTAAATATGTATATAATGAGTATATATGATTTTTATTTCATGATTATAATTCGGGATTTTATGTAACAATGATCAATATTCATGGATCATAACTACTGAATCACAACATACTTGAAAAATGAAGCGCCTAAAATTATGATGATTAAGAAAGATTATTATTTAACAAGTTATATGATATTCTATCTAAAACATGTTTTATATTATAATTATGAATATTATTATTCTATATAATTATAATAAATATAAATAGATTAAAAATTAGGTTAAAATCACCATAGAATAAATTCATACCTGAGGTATGAGTATATATCACAATATTATCCTTAATCGATATTGTTTATGTTTAAGTTTCCATTAGTTGAAATATATGATATTTTTCTCAAAAAATATATCTATTTTCTTAAACTATTTCTATTTATTGAAATTACATGTCTTACTTTCATTTTCATCTATTTATGTACACAAAATTCTGAACTAATGTTTTTAAGGAAAATGGAATTTTTTTCTATTAGGTCAGGATTGTTTTTCTTCCATATTCATATTTTCATTTTAATGTATTAAAAAATTTATTCAATATCATATAATGGTTTATTGAATCAATTTTAACTATTTTTTACTTTATATAATAATGTAAAAAATCATATTCATTTTATTTTCGAGAGTAGGTAATTTTTAACAATGTTGTGAATCAAATCGTTATTTTATAATTTACCACACGAAATAATTTTACCACCATCATGAATATTATTTGAAATTGAGATTTAATTAAATGTTTACATTATCAGTTTAATTGAAATTTTTTTCTTAATACTATTGATATTTTTAGTTTTTAAATAACTGAATTCAATATGAAAATTATATTTTCTTTAAGAAGTTTTCCAATAACCATTTAAAATTATTTTCATCTATGTCAATATAATTTGATGAACTTTATGATTTGTTAGTTATATAATCTAATGATAATATTAATCATATTACTATGTATGTCATATGATCATTTTATAATGATTTATTAGGGAAAATAGTGATGTTTTGTATGGTGGTTTTTCAATAAAAATGTTTGTGTTGATTATGTGTTGAATTATTCTTCATTTCATTCATATGATGAACACATCAGATTTCTCAAGTGATTAGTGGGTGCAATTATAGCCCCACAATTCATTGGTATGTCTCATGGGATATTATTGTTTGGGTATTTTTATATTCCTTACCTATTTATGTAAGTTTTCTTGGAAGAAGTCCTTAATGGTTAGATTATGATGTATGGTATTATCCATTCTATAATTATAAAACTAGTTATTATTATCCATATTATTATATATATTCTTATTTTATTCATGTATATATTCCACTCTTATGATATTTTTTATATATTTTCTTTTTTATTTATTTATCTTTATCAAATTAATCAATATTTATTTATTCTATGATAGATTTTGATAAATTATTTCCATTACTAACTTCTAATCTATCCCTTTATTATACATTCCTTTCCCCATGATACTAAGAATGGATCTGTGTATTATTTGAAGGTTATACTATGAGAAATATTAATTTTACCACAATAGTTTTATATTTAATTTCATATATTCATGTGTAATTTTAAAATAAAATGTATATCTCATCTTTTAAGACATCAAGAAAATTCAATCTGTCACAATGATATCCCTTGTATCATATATCAATGTATTAATATAACCAACATTTTAGAGTTACTAGATTTATGGTGTTATAGTGTGAATAAGAGGATTTGTTAGCTAAAACATGGGAACCAGATTTAGAAAAACATATATTAGGGAACATAACCCTATGACAGACTACAAAAAATAAGTCTATGTTCAAGATACATTCATGATGTTTTTGTAGAATTTATATTTATTTGGTTTTCCTATAAAATAAATACTTATATGAATATTTACAAGTGGATATGGTCATGAAATAGGAACTCATAGGGGTAATAAGTATGATATATCTAGATTAAGTATTAAGATTATTGTCATCGGTGCACTATGAGTGGTCTTAATACTACACACATGTTTGTACACTATTTTGGGATATGATGGGGTTGATTCATGTACACATTACAATCCTTTATGAAAATTTTATTAAAATTTTTATAATCAAAAGATATTCCATAAGACACTAATATTATGATTCTGGGATTATATATGCAAAATTTTTCAAATAATGTGATGTGCTTAGTTAAATTTAGAATTTTATACAATGATTTCAAATTCATATTTTTATAAGATAATTCAATATATTCAAAAAAAATTAATAAGTTCTTAGTATAATGAATGGGAAGTATATTAATTCATGTAATATATATAGAAATTTCCCTCCTAGGGAAGAAAATGATGGTGGGTATGGAGCTAAAAAAATCATATCTATATTGGGAATGTTGACTCAGGTTATGACCAATATCCTAGACTGCATGGATAAACCTACTAATCCCCAATATGGTATGAAAATATTGGAAGACCTGATACAATATAAAACTCCATAATTTAATGGGACTACTAATCATTTAGTAGTTGTGCAAAGGATTAAGTCGATGGGGAATACATTTCCTGAATTGGGAAATATTAAAGGTGATAATGTTATCATGTAATTTTAACATATTTTGAGATATGATGATCATTAGTGGTCATTGATCTAGAACATAATGGATTAAAAGGAAATAAATAGTATATAGTTGAAATAATGCACAGATACTCTATAAAATCAATTTTCATCGTGATGAATGAGAAAATAAGACGTAATATTATCAATTTTTTGTTATTCTTAAAGTCACATTTGGATATATATTTTATAATAAATATGAGTTGAAATTATTTTTTTAAATAAAAGTAATCCAAAATATGGATTTATGCAGTTTTATAGAGGTAACACTAGATTTACAAGGGTTGTATAAGGGTTATAAGAGTTTTAAATTAATTTCTTAATGTAAACTCCCTTTTCATAGGTTACAAGAGGGTAAACTATTTTTTCAAAGATTATTTAATGGTAACCGTATATATCAACCACTACATAAAGGTAGATGGAATTACCTTTATACAAATAGCAGTCACCGCATGAAGGTATCATGGACTCTTGATGTATAAGGTTATTCCTTACATCACATAAGGGTAATAATAAGAATTAAATACCTCCAAAAGTGTCAACAAATGATTTCCCTTTTTTGTAACAGTAAAATAATTATTAGTTAAGGGTTTCCTAGTTTTTAAACAAACTATATAAGTGTAGCTTGAACTTGTTTAGGGGTATTTGTGTGATGTAGGAGTGATGTAATATTCATCTTAGTTTCACGTATAGGTACTATAGATTTTGTAATCAGTGTGTAAGTGTTACTAGTTTTATAAGTGTAAAACCATGTTACCCTTTCACAATCCATACTACATTGGTAAGGGTAATGATTTTACCTTTTTTTAGAATATCCTCTTCTTCGGGATATTAGTTCAACTTTTTTATAATTTTAAATTCATTAAATCATGGTAATTAGTTCTTTTGAATCATTTAAAGGTTTTAATACCTTTGTAAATTATTTTATAAAACATCACATTCAATAATTATTAAATTATAAAATTAAATTATGAATTTAATTTGGTAAAATTAATATTTTGATTCACCCTTATTATTTTTATTAAAAATTATCAAAGCCTTACCTTATCTTTATTTTTGACATTCCTTTAGGTTTGGTTAGCCTCAAATTCTATTACATGATATTTAAGAATTATTCTTTAACCTAAACATGTTCTCTTCTAGTTTCCATCCATGACCAAGCCTACAATTTTTCATCTTCTTTTGAGTGTGGAATTTTAAGGATGTAGGAATATCCTAGAATCCATAGTGAGTGGTTTTATCGGATGAACATGACAATGTACGAGTGATATGTCATGATGAAAATTATAAATAAAATTGATAATCTCATGTAATGAAGTTACTGACCTGTTTTGGATCTCATTTACATATGTTTCATTGATGTGATCCATATATTAGTACATAGTGTTTATTGTGCTTGATTGAAATTGCATGTGGGTGTGTGTGTAGAATTTGATACATGTTATTTAATTTTATTCCTTTAGTATTTCTATATTATATTGTTCCAATGATTGTTTATGATCATATTATTTTATGAATTTCTACTAAATTCTCATGATGATATTTTTATGTCTTCCGTGCATCCTCTAATATATGATTTCTATAACCATTTCCTTGGAAGTTGGTATTGGTTCCTGAGATAGGTGGACAATCGTGTGATGTTTTTCACTTAGATGGGAATTGAACATGGTGTGTAACATGTATGATAGTGGACCGAGTCATTAGGTAATAGAATGATGACCTGGAGACCTAGTCAAAAGTTGTGCAGTAGGGCCATGCCATCTTGGGGGTTTGACCTAAGGAATATATGGGTACGACAATCATTAGGCTTGAACCATGATGGATATGGGATACTAATGCACACATGTCATTGGGTGTGGAAAAATAAAATATCTATGTTTTCCTAGTGCAGTAGAGTAGTCGACCAGGGTCGTCTCACTTGAAGAGATTTATCATTCGTTCTCGTAATTATTTTATCTCACCTAAAAAAATTCTTTTTTTATAGTATTTATAAAATTTCCAAAGGTGATTAGATTTAAATGAATGAAAATATTCAACTATCAAGAAATGAAAAATAATGTGATTAATGGAGAAAAACATGGCCTTTATGGGTTTGTTTGTGGGTTCTATCATTCTCCTTTTTGGTGTTTAAATCATGTTTTGATGATTCAATTTTGAGATCTCATTCATTAATTACTATTTTTTTAATTGTGTGAAATCATGAATGCATTTAGCAATATTAACATCCCATTCTCTTATAATCAATGTTTATGGACCACCTCGATCAAGACTGTGACATCTTCCAAGACATGGCTCCATTGTAAGCCATTACAACCACTGAATGGCTAAACTCCATTATATGAAGAGTTTGTATCTAGTATAAGGAATAGAAATATTTAATAAAATAATAGAAATGATTTTGAGATCAGTGTTGTGGTGGACGTTTTCTACACCTGTGAACATCACTCTTTCTCATCAAAAACTTAATAAAACCTAGGAATCTAGGCACATCCCAAATGAAATTTCCACATACCTCCCTAGGCCATGTCTCGGGTAAGACCCTCATTTTTATGGGTAAGAAGTCATGGTGTAAATATGATAAGAATAATAGAAAATAAGAAGAATAATGGATGAATAATAATGGTGAATAATATGGACACCAAAATAAAAACAATGCATGAATTTATTATAAATATAAATTAAAATAAAAAACTAAAATAGAAACAAAGAAAACAAATAAATTTATTAGAAAAGGGGAAGATTTTTGGCCAGACTCCCTTGGTGGAAATATCTTCCTCGGTTCCTTGATTGTATTGGATGGAAAATGGGATGATTTTGGAAGGAGGATCTTTCCTCCTTTTATAGGTAGAATTTTTCCTCTAAAAGTTGATGTGTTTTGTCCCAAATAAATTAAATATTAAGGCGTTCTGTCATTATTAAACATTATTTATAAGTGTCTTCTACATTCACCTTCCAAATTTCAGATCATATTTCCTTAGGATGTTGGAGTTATGGATTATTCATTGATCATAACTTTTTTGGGCCAAAATTTCAAGGAAGCTTCCTTCAATGTATATCATTACATTTCCACCTTAATGGCTTCCAACCCCCATGTAATTTATTGGGGGAATTTGGTTTTGAGTCTTTATTCTTATCTATATAGAATCACCTAAATTAGAAGTGTTTATCTCAACTTATTCATATATTATAGAGGTGGGGTCCACATTATCTGCCTTGAAAATTTCCAAATTTCAATGAAATATTCAGGCCTCTAGTTTCTCGAATCAACCCCTAGTCAAGAATAAATATTTGTGGGAAATAAGTCAAGGATTTCAAAAAAGTCACCAAATTTGGAAATTTATTTTTATGTAAATGACCAAAATACTGTTTTGGTAAAAATATGTCAATATTCATAATTTCTCACTTTTCACAACGTCACTCAAAACACATCATAAATCCAAAATTCATTTATATATACACAAATTTATAAATTGGGACAGTTAAAACAATTTAAATTCATATAAAAAAGGTGAAAATATTATCTCTATCAACTCACCTATATTTAAACCATGCTTCTCCTCAAGCATAAAATCTCAACATGGAAATCAAAGGACACTAATGTTACCAATATTCAAATTCAAAAGTAATAAAATCAAAAAAAATTAAAGATCAAATAAAATTTTCAAAAATCCACAAGAAGTTTCAATTTAACTTCTCATTTTTCAATTTAATAATAAATTAATTTATTTTACTTTTCTCCATTGAAAAATGACGGAACTTCTCCTCTAATTCATTCAAGATTCTAAATTCATTATTATTAAGCATGTTACATCATTATGTACCACACCTTTAAAAATTACCTCTCCTATATCATGATAAAAATATTGTAGAGTTCTGCACGTATCATGAAAACCTATTCCTCATTCATAGTCTTGTAAATGAACTACTTTATACACTTTCTAAAGATAAAAAGAAAATAAAATCCTGAGGAAATTACAATAAAGGTTCAAATGACTCTGGGGATTAAGGTTGGTATGATTTTATGATTTAAAAATTAAGGCTCAAGGAAGAGTTTTATCTCTTAAGTACAATGCATGATATTAAATAGTGTAATTGAATTATCCTCTTTAATGTAGAAACTCTTATTTCCCCTAAACTCAATGTAAGGTCATTATCAAATTAAGCATAATTAATGATTTGGTCACCAACTTAAACTTTTTGATTTTATAAATTTTTTACAATTTTTAAAGTTATGCTTAGATCAAACATCACATTCATGAACTAACAAAAAACTATTAGAAGATCATCGGTTTAGAAAACGGTGGTTTTTTGTTTTCCCAAATCAAAACCCATTTTCCCATTTTTTGGTTTCTTTTTGTTAGTTATTCATTATTTTAATTCAATAGGGGAAAATAATGAAGTAAAATGAATGATTCCATAACCATTTACAATTCTCATAATAGAACCCCCAAACTTTTTCCTTACACTGTAATTCATCCCTTCCACCATGAATCCCTTCACCCCCAAACATCAACTTTAAAATATCATTCAAATGCCAAGAGTAGAGATGGAATTTATAAAAATGTCTTGAGAAATGGATCATCTCTATAAAGACCATTCATGGTCTCTATGGGATAAAAGAATTATTGAGTAAATGTGGTATTTAAGGATAAGGGGTTTTCAAAATATGTCTCAATCATTTTAAATGTTTTTTTGTACAATCATATATTTGAAAAGTTCAATGCATGTTTTGGTAGGTGAATTGTCCCATGATCACTCAGGAAATATGCTAAAGATATAATAGAAAGTATATGGCCTAGAAATCCTCTTAGGAATTGGAATATAATATTGTACAGTCACTCAAGGAATGATATATAATAATAATTAATTTACATGAATCTTAAAAATTCAAAGCATGAAAAATGGCTGGGAAATTTTATTTACATAAATCAATAAATTACATCAAATCATGAGTCATCATTTCAATATCCATGCTACATTTTAAACATTTAATTTTCAATTTTACTCATTCAATTTCATTAACATTGAATTCTAAAACATCACATCACTGGATTCATAAGAATCTCACGTCTCCAAGATAAGTTAATTAAAGCATAATTTCTAGTGTGAGCATGAAATTCATATAATTAAAGATCAAAACATGTTTTTGTAAAAAATGTATGGATCATAAAAGATAATTATAAAAAGTGAACTCCCATTTTAAATAAATTTTCAGTCCTCCACCTCCAATGATTGGGGATTCCATCTGCCAGCTTGATCCTAGAAAAGAAAATTACTCAATTAATCAAAAGAATAATTTCATTTATGCTAAAAATGAAAAGAGGTACTGGGATGCGTGCTGGACAATTTCCTCATTCTGAATTTGAAATATTAATTACAAATATTGAAAATAAAAACACTAAAAATAATGTAATGGATAAATCTTGGTATAATCCCCAAGTGTGCCTTGAATTTTTGCTGCATCTAGAAGGAAAATACCATATGTTTTCCAAAACCTGATGGTGGGTTGATCTTCTTGGACATAACCCACAACATGGGTATTTTCCTAGCTTCTATTTCTCCTTTATTGTTTTTGAGTAAAATTCCATATATAGAGTATACTAGATCCACACACTTTTCAATGTTGTATATTTTGTTTGGAGAGGGTAGGATAAAGTATGGAATCTCCTCCACGTTCGTTTCTACTCCTAAAGAGTTTTGTTTCTCTTCCAATGTTGGCTCAACTGAGGCTGTATGAATTTTAATTTCAAAATTTCAGTTAGAAAATATTTTTAATTTGATAAAATTTGAAAATAAAGATTTTAAATCAAAATTCCCCCATTTATTATGATCATAATCTATCTCAGTTTCCTCAAGCTCAACAAATTTGAATTATTTATTGGATTATAGAAATATACACTCATTAAAATCAAGGAGGTTCATGTGTTCCTCAATAGGTGCGGGTGTTGTAACTTCATCTTCCTCTAAGGTGAAGCAAGGACTGAAGAAACCTAAAAACTCAAAAACATAAGTAGTGATACTCAAATCAGAATGAATGAATTCAAAAATTATTGTTTTCAATAATGGATCAACTCCCTGATTTTGATTTGGTTCAACCACTACTACATTGATAAGTACACCATGAATGACAGTATTTGTGGATGGAAATAGATAGTTAGGTTTTACCAAAATTTCTTCAAATTGCATCACTATTGTGGCTTCCTCCTCTTCCATGGTTATAGTTACATTCAAGGATAATAGCTCTTCTAATTTATATGTATCAGGGAGATCATGTTTTACCTTTTACTCATTCCATAATTCATCCAGATCTTATTGGTATCCTATAAATAACTCAATAGGTAAGTATTCCTCATCATTAATCCACTCTCACTCATCATGGTCAGCTTGAATCTAGTACTTAAAATTGTTGGGATATTGATATTCTCTAAGCTTGGAATAAAATTCATCGATGTATTCAGTGAAATTAAGGAAAACTAGTGGCACTTCCTTCTTGGCCTTTAATCATTATATATCAATTCGAATATCATCATTCAGGGCTATCAAATATTCAGTTGAGTTCCATGTTGTTATTCCTCTTTTTGTTTGACTATCATCCCAAAAATGGTGCCAGTTTTGACACATCCCTGTCTTGGGGTGTGGAATAATTAATTTTTTATGTTTTACTAGTGTAGCATAGTGGCTGATTAGGGTCGTCAAACATGAGGATCTTTCTCAATAATTCACCAACTTATTCTATCTTTCCTAATTTTTTTATTATTTATTTTATTTTTAACGTTCATGAAATTTAAATGAATAAAATTATTAAAAAATATTTCAATGAAAAAATGTAATTAATGAAGAAATAATTTTGCCTTTATGGGTTGGTTTGGGGGTTCAATGATTCACTTTTTTTTTGTTTAAATATAGTTTGATAATTTAATTATTAGATCTAATGCATGAGTTACTATTAATTTATTTATGGTGTGAATTTTTGAATGCATTTAGCAATATTAACTTCACCTCCTCTTATAATAAAGGTTGATGGCACACCTCGCTCAAGAGTGTGACATCTCCCATGACCTAGCTCCATCATATGCCATTTCTACTACTGAAAGTCTTAACTCCATCATCCTAATATCTTGTATCCAATAGAATGGAGGGAAAATATTTAATAAAATAATAAAAATGAATTTGAAATTAGGGTCGTGGTGGATGATCTCCAAACCAATGCATGTCATTCTTTCTCATCACAAGATTAATAAAACATAGGAATTTAAGAATGGAATAAATAAAATTTCCACATACCTCCCTTGGGAAAATTATTCGGTTATCCCCATATTTTTTAAGGTAAGAGGTCACAGTGGATTGATGATAAGAAGAACAGAAAAAAAAGAAGTGTGGAAGATGAACAATGTTGAAGAAAATGGACACAAAAATAAAAACAATTCATGAATTTATATGAAATCTGAATTGAAATTGAAAACAAAAAAAAATAATGAAAAAAAATAGTAATAAAAGGAGAATAGTTTTAGATGGCCTCACTCTATGGATATCTCCTCTTTGGTTCCTTGAAGTAATAGGATGGAAAATGGGATGAATTGGGAAGTAAGAGCACTCCTCCATTAATAGGAATGATTTTTCCTCCGATAGTTGACATGTTTTAGCACCAATAAATGTCATCCCAAGGCATTCTATCCATCAATTTTTTTTTCATAAATGTACTTTTCATTTAACCTCCAAATTTATTCTCATTTGGACACCATATGTAGGTGTTATGGAATTTTCATTAAATATATTTTTTTCTGGCCAAAAGTTATAGAAAGATTTCTTAAATGTATATCATTACATTTCTATCGTAATGGCCTACAACCTTCATGTAAATTTTTGTGGAATTGAGGATCTGATTCAACTTTCATATCTTGGTATAATTGCCTAAATTGGAGGTGTGTAGCTTGACTTGTGCATTCGTTACAGAGGTAGGGTCTAATCTGTCCACAGAGAAAATTTCATAACATCAATGAATTTTTTGGGCATCTGGATGCTCAAATAGGCCCCTAGTACAGAAGATAATGTTATAGGAAATCTCTTACATATTTCAAAAAAATACACTTAATTTGGATTTACACTTTTAATTAAATGGATAAAATACACTTTTGGTAAAAATATGTCAAAAATACATATTTAAGAACTTTTCACAATTTTACTCAAAACCCATCATGAATCCAAAATTAATCCAAATAAGCTCAAATTTATAAATTGGAAGGGTTAAAACAATTGAAATTTGTATAAAAATGTGGACAAATATCAGCTCTATCAGATACAATGGATTGGGGGATTGATTGAACTTGATGAATTGAGACCAATGAGAGAAATGTTATAAGACTGGTGTATTTTTTATGCTCCCTTTTGACATGCTAAGATTATCCCACTAGAATACAACTGAAGTAGGTATGGTAGGGGGTCTATAGTGGCTTGATTATCAAACAACCTCTTGGTATGTTTGTTATGATTGTTGTGATTGTTATTCATTTATTATTGACATGGAATACACTAGTTATAGTTGAGAAAACTTATTATGGTCACGTTGGTGGTATCCTACTAGGTTTATTACTCACAACATATACATAGATTTTTAGCATGTGAGGACATCATGCATATGGATATGAGCAAGGGTATGAGGCCTGTGTATGATTATTGGGAACAAAAGAGTGGATCTAGTGGTGAACTGATATAGACATCAGAGGACTTCATAATGTATTTATTTATTTTATCTTCCACCCTTATACTATGTTTTGTCATTACACCTTCAGATCCCTTGTATATTTATTATATGATATGTATGTCATCATTCATTTTCCACATGTCACTATGATTATTATTTATTTTTATTAATTTTTAATTTGGGTTGTGACATGAAACTAATGGTATCGTCTCCCCACTGAGGGTATCATACCCTCGATGCCAGTAGATAGTTGGTTGCATATAAAAAGGGGCATGTGAGGTCAAGTGGAATTCTAGTTCCGAACCAATGGTTCGGGTTGGGTGTCGTAAAATTGTATCATAGGGCAGTTAATTATTTTCTTTGTTGGACTAACCTGGTACATTGTATAATAGAGATTGTTCTATGGGACTCAAGATTGAGAGTTTCCCTATGCCTGGACAACACATGTGTAAAGAACCTCCAAGTTACTATGGTATGGATTCTTATTGCTGTTTTTATAATATTTAGGGTGTGATAAACCATCATTATTAGGAATATAGGATCACATTCCATATATATAAATTTTGTTTTCATCATATTTGTTCATTAATATTATACAAAAATTTACGCTATCTATTCAAGATAGATTATCAATTCTGAAATATCTCATTTGAAATTAATAATTTTAATTGAGAATATTGTTATGTTTTATTATATATATGATTATTATGAAAAATGAGTAGGGTTGAGACTTTGGTTGGTGATAATACTTTTATACCATAGGTTATGGGTAGACACATAATGGAACCTTTTTGTGATCCCTTAAACTAGTTATGGTGTAATGACTTATATTCTAAGTCTTAACTTCGTGTTACAGAAGATTTTACCTCATAGAAGAATGATGATGATACCATATGATGCGGGTGTGTGTAGTTCCAAAACTCATATTACACTACCTGCTATGCAGGAGCGAACCGCATAGAATCTTCTTAAACCTACTCTAATGGTGCAGGCAATAGGCCAACTTCAGTTAAGATTCCCTCCTTCGAGGTCCATGGTCTACTACACCATATACTTCTAGCTTCAACGACCTCTAGACTTTCAAGATATGGGTGGAACATAGGATATAGAATAATTGGAAGATATCATCGAGGGTATATTCAACCTCATTAAGACACCGATGGATGTAAAGGTCAAACTGCTACTGTTCATGCTAAAGGGGACCACCAGGTAATGGTAGGGACTCATCGGATATGATGGATGACATGAGGAATCAAGTAAGAGTCCCCCAAGGACCTATTATTTAGATATTTATTTCTTAATACATTAAATCATGGTCGACATAGGATTTTATAGATCTATAGTAGAGTTCCTAGAATTGTTTCACTTACTCCCCTCATTTAACTAATATTCCTTGATTTGTACCTATTGTCACAATGAATGAGTCATAGAAGTCAATTATTATTATTTCCGAAATTATACAAATATTAAACAACATGTGTGGAAATTCAAATTTGTATTACACCCAGAGGATATATAGAAGTTTTTGACCACTCAGTGAATCTTTGAGGAGGGTTGAGTAGTTTATTTCCTTCTACCCTTAAATGATCAGGCGTGTGGACCTCCTACTACTACATTGAGTACATTATTTAGTAGTAGGAAGAGGAATATCAGTAACATTCATAAGGGTAGTGGTATCTTGGTGGATCAGAGTTAAAATTCATTAGTTCCTTCAAGAAGTGACCTTAAGTGCTTCCACTGAGGTAATGTGACTCATTACTGTAAGTCCTGGTGAACAACTCATATTAGGTGTTAAAAAATTAAAAATATGGGTTATCTGAAAAAAAAATATATTTTTTGTGGTATTTCATAATGGGATGTAAGATACAATCAGGTAACTGGGGTTCTATACAGGGTCCTCAGTAGCAAACTCAGATGGCAGCTCAAATAGTTCATGTATCTAAGGGATAAGGTCATGAATTTGAGGTAGGCCATGTGTATACAGTGGATCAGACTCCAACAGATGGTGTTGATAGACCATCTAATGTTCAGTGTCTGTTTTTGATCA
Organism: Viscum album; assembly: GCA_963277665.1. Classification (NCBI taxonomy): domain Eukaryota; kingdom Viridiplantae; phylum Streptophyta; class Magnoliopsida; order Santalales; family Viscaceae; genus Viscum; species Viscum album. The sequence goes on along the minus strand of OY728155.1, from coordinate 1,133,968,765 downwards.
CCACTAATTTATCTAATAACTTATTTTTTAATAATTCATCACATTCTTTCATATTTTCATCTGTAGTTACCAAACAATACAAACCTTTAAAGTTATCCTCTAAGTTATTTTCTCTTGAAACACATTTGGGATTGAAAATTGACCATATACAACTATGTATTATGTTCCCTATGGCCTTTTCTAGTTATCAACATCTATGGGAATTCATGATTCGGTAGATGAAGAACATTGATTTAAAATAATTCTAGAATTAAAAAAATAAAATGTATAAAACATGGGAAATAATGGGTGATGGATGATTAATGTTTTTAACTAGGTGATGGGTGATGTTAGGGTTACAATGAGTGAGGCAGGGTAGTGTGAGTCTTGGGAATCTATATCATAAAATAAAAATTATAAATACCAATAATTTAATAAAACATAAAACAATATCAAAAATAAAAAATTATAAAATATCATCATTTCTAATAAATGAATCATTTATTCATTTATATAAAAAACTAGGTTATAAGATATGTCAGTAAATTTTAAATATTTAAAAATTTAACCTATTAAAAAATAATAAATAGAAACTAGACAAATAAATCTGTCATTTACCCACATATATAAAAACACATGTAAATGGTATATCAGTAAATTATCAACTTTTATAAATATTCATTGTTATAAAACATAAATCTATATCATAAAAAAAAACTATATATATCAAAAAATAAAAAGAAACCATATCAAAAAATTAAAAAAATAGCCAGTTTAAATGTGCCTAAAAATGACTCATATACCAACGTATATAAAAATATGGTTAAATGATAAGTCGATATATATATATATATTTCTCTATTTTAACAATATTAAAAAATGTAAATCTATATCAAAATTAAAAAAAAAATGATAAATAGGCACAACAAATGTGGCTATTAAATGTCTCATTTACCAACATATATAAAAATAGAGGTAAAAGATATGTTTTTAAATGATCCAAATTTATAAATGTACCATGTTAAAAAATATATCAAAAATTTAAAATAAATTTAATACTATATAAAAAATTTAAAAATATAATAAATAGATAACTTGGATAATAATGGGGGTGGAAGGATGATGTGTTGGTCGAGTTATGGGTGAAATCAGGGTGATAAGGAATAGGGGGTTTACGTTTTGGGAATCCATATCATATAATAATATTTATATATATATACATCAATAATTTAAAAAAATGTAAATCTATATTAAAATTTTAATAAATAAATACCCACATGGCTAATAAATGTCACATATATCTGTGTATATAAAAACACCTGAATTTAATATGTTAGTAAATAGAAAAATTTATAAATGTATCCTATTAAAAAATGTAAAAACTATTGGGTGAAAACCCAATTCCAAAATTGGATTCCACAATGGATTGTTGATAACATATAGGATTGGATGGGTTACTCCTCCTATCACCAATGGGTTTTATGACAGAATGCTATAAAGGATTTTTTGTTGGGACTGGAAGACCTAGTGCTCGAGGAAAACGATCCTAATAAGTGGTATCAAAGTCAAGGTTCACGACTAAGGACATTATATAATGATGAAGTATCCAAATGGTGATGAAGTTGAAGATATAAAAATTTAATGGAAATAATTTTAAATTTTTTAATGTAATGATTTAAGAAATGGTTAAGAAATATCATTTCCTACAGGTGACTAGACAAAACTATCGAGTGTGATGTTAGTGAAATAAAAAAAATTAAGGGAATTTTATTTACAGTATCAAATTAGATTTGGAAGATGAGGTCCTACCTAACATTATATAAAAATATTGGTGAATGAAATTTTGGATAATCTGAAAAATATATACTAGGATAAGTCACTCCATAAAAAAATTCATAAAGATAAAATTAGGCACATTTTGAATGGTGGAGTCATATTCAGTGACTGGCCACATCAACACCCTCTATAACCTATTTTCTTAACTTATAATATTTTGATGAAAAATTGTGAATCCTGAACATGTGGATATTCTGCTCAAGAGTTTTCCAGATTCATATGATCAAATTATCATCAACCTCACCAAAAATATCAGAATATATATGTTCCTATTTTATGAAATTATAAATATAGTTCTTGAACATGAAATTCATTTCTACAAAAAAGTTAATACAGAAAGAAAACATCATACTATGTGGAAGTTCTGTCATTGTGAAGAGGAAGAATGGTGGAGCATGGTTCCAGTGGGAGAAAAAATCCCAGTAGATCTCAATCATGGAGTAATGAAAAACCCTTAGATGTTGTAATATTAGTAATAGGTAACATGATAGAAATGAAAATTAGAATAATAAAGGTGGTGAAAATTACTCTAAAGGAAATGTATTCAGTAATTATAGAAATAGAGAAGTACTACTTAGTGAAGAAACAACAACAGGTGAAGTTAGATAAAATCACGATGATATATTGATTATTGACACAGAAGAATAATAGAACATGAAATCATAGTGGTAATGATTTTATAAGTATTAAATTATCCCTTAATGACTTCTATACACGAGGAATGATCATTCCATAAATATCATTGGAGTTTAAACCATCAAACTAAATATTCATGGTAGAATAGGTCAACCTATTCAGGGAGTACCCCAAGTAAAGGGCCTAAAAAGAACTTATTTCTTTTAGGATGATTTTATGATATTGGATTCATGAATTTCATTGAGAAGGGGATGATGAGGATTTTGAAAGAAAACACTTGTGGGGATGAAGGTGGATAAGATATCAAAGAATCTTTATGTGCTTATGGGTAAAACATACAAAGATGTGGAGATAATTTCTGCATCCACTACCTCAATGAATTGATTGATGATATTACAGAATCAAATTCTTGGAAATATGTTTGAAATAAGCTTCAATATCATTTTTGATCGGAATTTTTATTCTGGGATTACGAAGGTATCCATACCATTTTTAGCATTTTTTTGAGTAAGAAACATAGGTTGATGTTTGGAAAATCAATGGTTACGAGAAAGGAGATATAGGATTTAATCCAGTATGACATTTGGAATGAACTGTTTATATCTATGGGGGGAGAAAGGTAATCTATATCATTCATTGATTTCAATTACAGTAGATTTTGGGTGTTTCTAGTCAAGTGGAATGTATATTTATTTTAAATATTAAATACATTCAATGTGTGAAAGGAGAATGAATTTTAAAATAAGATCATGTTTTGTTGAATAAAAACTTTAGAGAATATACAAGAGTGGAATTTAATTTTTTTCAACATTGATAGCAATTTCAAGGAAGAATACACTCCTTAGTATAATGGAGTTGTAGAGTGGAAGAATATAAACTTTCTAGAAATAATAAGGGTGATGCTAATGACTGTAGGAGTTTCCAATTTTTTTTGGAAAAAAATTGAGAATAATATCTACTATGATATCAATCAAAATGGGTTGGAGAAATTCATCTAAATATTTTAGTTGCTATGTGGAATAGTAAACACACTAACTATTTTATGTTTTATACTTTTGGAAGTCCAATATATGAAATGTTTAATGACTAGGAATTATTGAACATGATATCCATGGAATGTCACATCTAATCAGGTGTTAATGGTTTGAAGTGGTATCATTTTTGGGATCCCACTTCCCAAAAACTTATTATCAGTAGGGAGGTCGTTTTTTTAGTATAAAAGGTGAAAATAAAAATTTATAGATACATTCAAAAGGAGTGTCTAGAAACTAAAATATTTGATGTTGATGTTAAAAAAAGGAAGAACTAGTTTCCTCTGAGACTTTTCTAGAACATGAGGAGAAATTATCAGATAGTCCCATACCGTAATAACCATTTCAAGAGAAAATAAAACCAATGTGGAACTTAGAATAAATTATTGAGAGAAATATTTGGTATTGGTTACTAATATAGGATGGATAGCCATAATCTTTTGTAGAGGCTATCTAGTGTCTTAATGTATCATCATGGATTGTGGAAATTAATTAGTAACTTGATGCCCCACAAAAGAAAAAGTCCTCAGTATTTTTTAATTACCTTGTTTACTGAAATACCTTGGGATAAAATGGGTATACAAGATAAATTTTACTGAAAAGAAAAATGATGAAGGATATCAGATGAGACTAGTGGTTGAGGGATATTCTAAAAAATATGGTATTTATATCAATGATATATTTCATCCTACTATTAGACTGATGATTTTTCATTATGTTTTGGGGATGGGTCCTATATAAAATCAACATCTATAGATTTTATATGTAAGAAATATATTTTCTCTAAGGTTATATTTATGAGTAAATCTATCTGCTCTAACCAGACAGTTTTCCCAAATAAATTAAATAGAACATGTTTTTTACTTTCAAAAAAACCAACTTTTGGTCGCAAATAGGTGTTGATGTGTTGGTATAAGAGATTTTATTCCGATATTAATATTATTTGATATGATATAATGAATAAAGATCTTTTTTCAAATTTTAAGGTTTTATATTGAAATGATTTTATTATTTTACTACTTTAGGATGATGACATGTTAGTTTCATTTCCCAACAATGATCAAGCCTAAGAAACATAGGCATGGTTGGAACAGATGTTTGATATAAAGGAATTGGTTCTAGAAGAAAATATTCTTAGAATGTAGATATGCTAAGATAGAAATAATTCTACAATTTGGATATCACAAAAAAAATACACGAGGAATGACTTGAAATGATTCAAAATCAATTTTTACCCCTCTCCCCATTAATTTCATGTTATACTCAATGATGAGTTCTTGCAATGAACCATAGAGGATATAAATGTCTCTATTTTTCATATGAATCATTAGTGGGGATTTTTATATTCACTATTGTTTGTACTAAAACCTACATAACACATTTAGTGGGAGAAGTTAGTCAAGACATTGAAAATCCAGGATGAGATAATTGGATCATATTAAAGAGGATTTTGAGATACATCAATTATACCATGGATGCTATATTATATAATGGAGGATAATATTATTCCATTATACATTATATTGATTCATATTTGATATGTGATTTTGACTCATGGAAATCCGTTACTGGTTATGTGCTTACTCGTACAGGAGGAACTGTTAGATAGATTTAAAAATTATAGTCTTCTTCGTCTTATCTATAACCAAGTTAAAGTACATAGTTTCTACATAGCCATTCAAATAGAACATTTGGATGAGAAGGATGTTAGAAGATATCAGGCACAAAAAGAGATAATTTTGTTGTTTTATTATAATCGGGGTGCCTTATACAATGTAATGAATCTATATATTCATTACATGATGAATCACATTTTCATACAATATTAGTATCTTCATGGTGTGGTGGAGGAAGGAAGTGTGGATACAGATAAAATTAACACTAAATAAAATCTGGTAATTTCCTGATGAAGGAAGCCATCTCATATACCTTTATATGGTGTTGATCCTGAGGAGACCTTATAGATACCTTACCAGTATGTTTTTTAGATAGGAATCATCTGTTATGATGTGATTATTTCTTAATCGAATATCTAATGAGGGGATATGTCAGAAGACTTTTGGGGAGAATAAATAAATAATGGAAATCTCGTTTAATTCATTTGATGTTTATGACACGCTACATATATTTCACCAATCTAATATGGTAAAATGAATTTATTTTAAAGGATGAAAAAGGATTTTAATGGGATCCTATAAAAGGGGATCTCCTGAAATAGTTTTGATCGTCATCTTATCAAGAAATATATCATATCCTGGTTTCAACATTGAGTGTTTTATTTTGAGAGGTGTTTCAAAATTTATTCATGAGAGAATATTTTTATTTTCCTCTTCTTATAATTAAGAGAGAGTATGAACCCACTTTTTTACTTTACTGAGTTCCTTCAATTTTACTATAGTTTTTTAAACTGTTCATTTGGGGGGTTTTCCATGTAACATCCAATGTTCGTTTTTAGTTTTCCCAATTCATTAAATTTTTTATCTCATAATTATCATCGTACCGAAGTCTCAATTATGTTAGATCATAAAAATATATAATATAATATAAAAAATATATTTATCCATAATATTACAATATTTAAAACCATTTGAAAATGATAAAAATAATAAATATAGATGTTAAACATGGCTATAAAATTGCCCATTTACCAATGTATATAAAAAACAAATGTAAATTTTATATCGGTATTTCATTATCGAAAAATAATATATATATATATATAATTAAAAAATCATTAAACTAGACCAAAAATTAAAAAATATTAAATAGCCACATTGAGTGTGGCTAATAAATGTCTCATTAATCCATGTATGTAAAAAAGACAAGTAAACCTTATGTCAGTAAATTAGACATGTCTATAAATGTCACTAAATTACCTACATTTGATGACATATATTATTTATTGACATATTATTTATCCATTTTTTATATTCATTGTGAAATAAGATTTTTATTTTCCATGTTACTATTTATTATCTTTAAATTTTTGATATAGATTAATGTTTTTAAAAATTATTGACACACACACACACAGATATATATATATATATATATATATATATTATTTTCTAATATAGATTTTCAACACTCAAACCCAAAATTCCTTGTTACCTTGATTTCACCCACCAATTAGCCCTCTAAATTTATTAGCCATTTTTTTTATTTTTGAACTATATCAAAAATATGAAAAATAATAAATAGTGTTAACTATGGCTATTAATGACATGGAAATCGATACCATACAATTAAAAAAATATATGAATAATTTTTAGAAACTAAAAACTATATCCAAAATTAAAAAATAATAAATTTCCATGTTAAACATAGAAAAGATTCCTAATTCAACCTTGTATATAACAAATACAGGTAAATTGTTTTTTGGTAAATTAGTCATGTTTATAAATTTCACTAATGTAACCACATTTATTGATGTTGATAACTTACCAACTTACCATTTAACAATGTTTTTATATATGTCGGTAAAAGATACATTTAATTTCAACATCACTATTTATTGTTTTTTTATTTTTATTATAATTTTATATATTTTGATTATTAATATATTTATGTTTTATTTTATGATATATATTATCAAGAATCACACCCCCCACTCCCAGTTTCCCCAAAAATGACCATCAATCATCCTCCCCCCCAATGTTTTTCTATGTAATCCATTTTTTTAAATGATCTAGTTTTATAGTTTTTTTAATCATTGATATTTTTATGAAAAATTAATTGGTGGATTTTATAATGGTTATAATTATTATTACTCCACAATTCCCAATACTACCTTTCACTGGGACTAAATTTTTATATTCTCCATCCTTTAGAATTTCAACCAATGGATTAGTTGTGATAAGGATTAATCTTAAATGTTGGATCATATCACATGTACTATGTATATATATATATGTCTATGTGTTAATTAAATGTGTAAACTTTTAGGCCCTACACCATGTTCTCTATTCTTCTTTTTTAAAATATACATTTATTGACATTTTTTGTCATCATCTTTATATCAGTATTTGACACATGTTTCATCAATGATAAACATCTCCATTGATCAAACATTTATCCCCACATCTAAAATTTCTCTAGGTTCCAATAATAATTCAATAAATTTCACATCATGTTATCAACATGAGCGTCTTCTACACAATTCTTGTCATGAAGTTTTTATCATGATCAAAAAATAATCATGACCTGAAAAAGGTATGTCACATCTTTATCCAAATATCTTTCTTTTTACATACTCTTTCATGTGTGCATCGACTCCAATAATTTGAATTCCAACATCAATTTTTTTAACATTTTAAAATATTTTTTAAATTTATTTTTTTCCTCGCGGTAAATTTGGAATAATATATGAATTATTTTTATAATATTTTGTTGTGAGAAAATTTTTTTCTCCAAAATAGATATAATTTCTCATGAATGCTATAATTATAGTTCATTCCATAAATTGAATGTCATTAGTTAATAACTAAGGTATATTATGTTAAAATAAACATCATTCATCAAATAATTGAAAAAATTAATTCCACCCAATGTGGTTGAATGATGAATATTTTATACTTTTCATAAGTCAAACTATTAAAATTATTTTTACAAATCATTTCATGAAAATAACTTTGATATAATTAAATTTGACTTGTCCTATCTCTTTATACACACTAAATGTTTTAAACATGAATATGAATTTTAAATAATAATTATGGAGATGATATTTATTTTATTAGTACATATCATTCTATATAGGATGAAAATGATTAATTGAATATTCATGTGATTCTATTCAAGTCACTATAAAACTAAAAAAAATATTTACATTTTGATTCATGAAATGAATGAAAATATTTATGAAAAAAGTATTTTTTTCATTCCCTTAAGTGAAAACAAATATATATAATTTTATTTTTAAATCAAGTTTGAGGTGAATATTATGTTTTACATATGATCATTGTGATATATATTTTTAAACCTAATAATAATAATATAACCTCCATAAGTGGATTTATGATATTAAATATTTGAAGATAATAATGAATTTTAATAATGAATATAAAATAATAAATCCATTGGATTATTTGAAAATAGATTCCTTTAATATTATATTAAAATATATCTTCATTTATCCTTCATTATTATTGTACCAACAATATCAAATAATGTTATTATCATTAATCTTGTGATTTTGGATCATTAATATCCTCTTAATTAATTAATTTGATATAATCCCTCAAATATTGTATTATTCCTCTTATAGTTCATATATGATATAACATAATTACATAACCATTATAATCTAATACATTTTATGACAATGAATTTACCACCAAAAGTAGTTAAATAGTGATCATGCTGATAAATAAAAATAGTAATTAATTCATTCAATGTGTTGAATATAGTTTTACTCTTTCAATTTCATTCATTTAAGAGAATGAAATTATTCATGAAAATAATGATATGATTTGTGATACTCATTCTTAGGATTTTATCATGAATATTTGATAGTTGATGAATTTTAATCAAATTATTTTTCCTTATTTTTTAAAGTAATTGTTATTATAAATATTATTATATGAATTAAAATTTTTGAAATTGATGAGGTGTGTGTTGTGAATCTATAAGATTCATCAAAACATTGGTTCTCAGTACCATATTAAGCAGTATCATAATACACAGGGTCTCTGCTCCACAGTTGATGTATTGTAAAATAATATTTTGTCATGAAGTTCCAAAATAATATAATAATATATTTGTTGATGGGCCTAACCCATTATGATTATATTATGGATTCATAACAATCTAAATGTGGAAATTATAACGAAAAATATCGGTATTTATTATGGAATATCTTAAAAATATTACATATATATCATGAAGAAAAATCTTTACAAGTATTATTATTATTAAATGCTTCAAATGTGCTCATATTTGAGGTAGTATATTCTCATGTAAGTATATTTACAGAAGATAAAATTAATTAATGACTTCATAGAAGAAATTATTTTCTTATCTAGTGGTAAAATTTAAAAATGGTTTGTTAAATCTAAAGTCTAGATGATATATATCAAAAGTATTCTTAAGAAAAATAAACACATTGAATAAAAGAGGTACCTCTATATGTAAAAAACATTCAAAAAAATGATTGTAATTTTTTTATATACAATCTAATAAATAACGGTAAATGAGAAGTTTCTTTATCATAACACTTTAAATAAATTACACGATAGTTTAGTCCATCTATTATTAATTATAATGAATGATATTGATTCAGGTATACAAGATCATCAATTAGTTGATAACATAGACTACATCCATCTATGGGATAATGTTGAATTTTTTAATGGGTATATGTCACAAAAATTATCAAAGAATAAATTATCATTAGGTTTTTATAAATACCACCTATATAAAAATTTACAATGATATATTTAATATTAAGGTACCTTTTACATTAGAAACTATTTTTGGAAATGAATTACCCCTATATTTTTAAGAACAAATTATAATGTATATAAATTCCCTCCCAAAAACTGTGTGGAACAATTAATTACTATATGAAATAATTATATACTCAGTGGTGATGTGTGTTATTAGATGCTGGTAAGTACACATTTCATTCTATGCATGTTGAATAAAATAAATACTTAGTATCTGATACTATATAAAAAATGGTCTTGTATAACCATATGCAAGATTCTAACAAAACATAAATGAATGTAAAATTTAAAAAATAAATAGTGACATTATACACACTAGACGTGCGCTTAAACCGATTATAAAAAATCATTGTTCATCACGAGAAGAAAATAATGAATTTATTTTCCTGTGAAGAGGAAAATGAATATATCAACAACATTATATCTATTTTTAAATTATCTCTGAAGTGGAAATGGTATCAAAAAATTTATAAGATCTAATTCAATACCATTAAGAAAATTCTTTAATTTTCAAATTCTTTAAAAAGGCAATGATTAAAATATAATTTTATATATGTGGAGTTCATATTATTTTCAAAAATTATTAAAGGATCATATAATCATATAGAATGATTAGCCAAGCTACTAAAACTATTGAATGAAGCTAATCTTGTTGTAAAATATATTCTTCCATATAAATTTAGATATTTAGTTTATGTATAGTTGAGGTTTCCATTGTTTATCTATATGATAACTATGAACCCCCAAAGGGTTAAAAATTCCTAAAGACTATTTCATGTATCAATAATAAGATATATCTATATAAAGAAAAATGTAAAATTAATCATATCATCACATGGTTACTATAAATTGGTATTTTTCATTAATATATATTTGTTTGATTAAAAAAACTCTTGAAGTGTTTACTAAACCAGCGTAATGTTTGAAGATAAAATTATAATGAAAATACATGAATGTTGAATAAATATTCATAAGGATAAAAAATTAAATTTTGGAATTATTTTACCCTTAATGAATAATTAAATCTATTATTTCCAAGAGTAATATATTATATACATGAGGGGTTGGTAATGAACTTACATATACTAAAAGGATTAAATATTAATGCACATTTTCCCCCTATATATATATACATATATATATATGTACATTTAAAATAATAAATAATTCATATTATGTTGCATGGTAATTATTTTCCTATTCATTGATATCCAATGGGTATAAATTATTCAAAAATTCAAAACCGAATGCTTTATGAATTGATAAATCCCATCATGGAAATTCAATAATGCAATGAGTTAAGTGATATAGTGATGTCTACTATGAGATGAATTTGTAACTGTTGTACACTTTTTCCACTAAATGAGTTTCTTATATTTTGATTTTGTGATAAGTTTTTTATGTATAAACACTTTGAATAATCAATGTTGTTTCACTCTTTTTACCAAATCAATGGATTTTCCCTAATAGATTTTCCTTGATGAAGTAGTTAATGATGAAATCATGAATCATAACCAATATCTAAGGGAATAAAATGTAGTTATAGATATTTGTAATTAATGGAAATATTGTCCTTCCTCATTTGTAAAAAGTTAAATTGAGACCATTTATATTTACCTATGATATACTTATTGTTTAGTTAATTATTAATATTGATAAGATTATTTAATTATTTCGTTAGTTAATAATATCAAGAAGATTAATTATTTGTTGAGTTAAATAATGAGACTAATAAGATTAATTAATTTCTGAGTTAATTAATTAGATTGATAAGACTAGATAATTTTTTATTTAATTACTGAGTATGATAAGATTATTTAATTCTTTAGTTAATTAATGCGATTTAGATGATTAATTAGTTTTTGATTTAATTAATGAAATGGCGAATTTTAATAATGGAATTTAGGTTGAAATTGATATATATAACCGTATCAATGGAATTATGATATTGATATGAGATATAGAATGGTAAAATTTGAATTCTAGAACATTATATCCCTTGGGGATAGCGTAGACTGTGGTGTGAGATGAAGAAGGTTTTGAGGTTGGAGTTCCTCAGAAACCCTAGGAATTTGAGTGCATAAATAATGAATAGATTTATAATGTGATAACTATTTATTTATGAATTGTAATTATTTCATTATACAACTAAATACACATGTTAATTACTGGATATTGTTTTAGAAATTGTTGGTGGTGTCCTATTATGTTGAACTCACAACCTACTGGGGTTACCTGATCGGTACCCGAATAGATTTCATCTTTTTATGATAGGATAAGGGAAAGGGACCTATGTTAGGTGACTGAGTCGAAATGGAGCATGGATGATGGAACCTGACGTGGTTCAGTACCCATTTGGGAGTTTTTGGTGTCTTTATTTGAGATTCATTTTTGACACTTATATGTATTCTTGCATGGAATATCTTATATTTAGTTTTTGTATTAAATTTCATGTTTGGTTATATTTTTATACAAGTATTTTTTTGGTTTTGAAAACAATTTGTTATTTTTTATTTATTTTTATCTAGTGTTTTACTCTAAAAATGAGGGTATAATATCCCACATTCTGATAAAAAACCCTCAACACTGGTTAGTAGCCTCTAGCATATGGGGATGCACACTTGAGGTCATGTAGTGGATTGGAATGGGAAACAATGTGTGGTACCTAGTCCAGGACATTATAATCGGGCATGCGATGGGTGATTTCAGGCTGACATAGAGAGGGGGTGAGATTTTCCAATCAATATTAGAAAATAAAAATATATATATCAATAAATTTATAAAAACATAAATCTATAACAAAAATTAAAATATAATAGATAGCTAACTTGGCTAATAATTGGGGAATAATGATAGATGCGTTGGGCGGGAAATGGGTTATGTTAAGGTGATTGGATTAGGTGTCCCTAATCTATGGAAATATGTATTAGAAAATAAAAATAAAAATAATAAATATCCATATTAATGGTGGTTATAAAATCATGAAAATCTATATCCAATAGTAATATTTATATGTACACAACATAAAACTATATAAAAAATTTCAAAAATTATAAATTTCCTTGTTAATCATGGATTTAAGAGCTTGTGAATATATATTAGAAAATAATATATACATATATGTTGTGAAATTGGTCAAACACCAATTAAAAGCATGAGGAATTTTAAAATCAGGAACAAATGATCAATTAAAGGTAATGTGTATTATTTATTATTTGTGCATTGAAAATTTGTACAATTATGATAAAAATTAATGGAAATAAACGTATAAGTGGAAAAAAGAAGAAAATGTAACGTAATTTAGAGCAAAAAAAATCACATATTTCATTAACACATATCCATATATAGAGTACCTGTGATATGGTTCAAAAATATAATATTAATCCCTACCATATTAAATTCAATTGCTGGAATTCAAATGATTGGAGAATATAGAATGTTGGGCCATGTGAAGGGTTGTATTGGGATCTCCGGAGTAATAATCATTATCATCATTATGACTTCCACACATTAAACTAAATTGGATTTTATAATTTCATTTATTCTTATATAATATTCACTTAAAAAAACATTGGAAAAAATAAGAAAAGTCAATGTAACTGAATGCCATGCTATAAAATATCATGAAAAAACTTACATGGAAAACCCCACAGAAAAAACACAATGAAGGGAAAACGTGTTCCAACTTCCAAACTCATCCTATTTATATCATTTATTTTTTAATCATGAAATCAATTAATATTATTATTTAATTATATATTTCAGACATTAGAGGAAGACCATATAATTCAGAAATTAGTTCATCGCATCAAATCCCATAATTTATTTTTCTAATTAATTAATCAAGAAATACCATCAAAATAATCCCATAATTAACTCATTAATTGATCATATAATTCCTCAGTCTCATTATCCTATCATTAATTCATAAATTAATTATTTATGTTCAAAATATTAATATACTATAATTATTTCTTTAATTAATTATTCAAATTCACAATCTCAATATCCTACAATTAATTCTTCAATTAATTAATCAAATTCACAGTCTCAATATCCTATAATTAATTATAAAATTAATTATTCAAATTCAAAATCTCAATAACACAATAGTAAATTTAACAATAAAATATCCCTATTCCAAAATAACATTTTCAATCAAATCCCCAACCCATTAATTAATTAATTAGCCATGTCAATTAATTAAACTTATGAGTTTATTATACCTAAATGAATGCTATACATTCTACATTACATACAAATAATTGAAATAATGACAATGAGATTTGAATAATATACCACCTACCTCAGTTCCATGATGAACGATCACCCAAATGAAATCCCCAAAATTTGATCAGCACAACGACGTAGGATGAGATCTAGATCTAAATCACTAAATCAATATTGAAAAAATCAAGATCCTTCAATAATATATATAGATCTAAAAACCAAGATCATAATCTAATCAAAATATTAATAACAACCAATTCTAGGATGGCATAATAAAGAAAGAGGACTGTGAAACCAAGTGGGATAGGAATCTCTTACCAGTAGGGGTGAAAGTCTTCAATCAGGTATTTTAATTACGAATAAAGAATGTCATGAAGGATTGGAATCTATCTGATAGACATTGAAATTTTGAAATAATGTCTAGAGTAAACTAAGGGTCAAATTGGGTGAGTTTCGGGGGTTTAGATGATTTAAAATCTAATTTTTGGGTGAACTAAATTTCCGCACACATTTTTCTGGGAAGGGGCACATAGTATTCCCTAATGGTTCCCCTGAACCATGTGACTCTTCGATAGGGGTTTGTGGTTACTCCTAAAAGGGAAAACACTTTTACAAACCATGTACTGACCATGCAAATCTCGTCTATAAATATTTGAATCATTTTCTATGATGATTTTTATGGTTGTCCCTAAAAATTTGCTAACTATAAACTACCCCCTTTTACCATTTTTAAAAATTTTAACCCAAACACGCCCAAATTTAAACCCAAACAAATATTTCTAAAGAAAAATTAATATAGTACCTGAAATAAAGCATGTGACATCTCTAGGAAAGGTTGGGATATTACAATCTTCCCACCTTATAATAGCTCATCCTAGACTTGTACTCCCAAGCATCTCTAAGATTCCAGGATAAAAGGATTGGTCCACTATGCCCTCATATATACTTCTATATCCAATGTACCGACTTAAATACGGCCATGATTCCACAACATATGAACTATTGGCACTATATATCCCCTCAATAATTTCTCACCATGATCCAACACACGTATCAGATGCTCCTCAATGGATGCATCTATCCCATGCTCCAAATCATTCACATCAATCACATGAGAAGGGTCAGGGTGATACCATCATAGTTCTGGAAAATGAAAAATTTCATTCATATGTTATTATGGAAGATCCAAATGGTACACTACTGACCCAATTCTCCCCACAACCTCAAATAGTCCAAATAACCAAGGCACCATCATTCTATGTCTCCATACATGCAGTGACCTTACTTTGGTTATAACCAAAGAAATACAAGATCACCCTCTATAGACTCTAGGGGCTATCTAAGGCTGTCATCATATGATATATATCCTGTCTTATCCATAGTGATATGTTCCTAAATAAGCTATATCTACTGCAAAATCTCTTACATGAGACTCAGTCCCAACAACTATGTCTCACCTACCTCCAACCAGTATAGAGGTGGTCTTCATGGACAACCATAAAGAACCTGGTATGGTTCCATATATATAGTATCCTAATTACTATTATTATAGGATAATTCCACCAAATATTTGAACTTTTACCAAGACCCACCAATGTCTACGACACACACCCGCATCATAACCTAAAGCACTGCTATATTACCATCAGACTGCCCATATTTCTGTGGGGGGATTCTATACTCAGTAAAACCTGTGTACCTAGTGCCTATTGTAAACCATTGTAGAATCATGGTGTAAAAGATGATTCAAAATATGAAACTATAGTCTGTGGCACCCCATGAAGATGAATTATCTCCCAAACATACAAGTCTCTAAACTGTTCCATTGAGATGGTCTCTCTTATAGGATAAAAATTTCTTACATTCATCAAACTATCCATAATAAACCAAATAGATTCATTCTTGTTCGGATTCACTATGAGACCCACAAAAAAGTCCATGGTGACATCATCCCACTTCCACTCTAGAATTGGAAAAGACTACAACAAACCTCCAAGACATTGATGCTCAACCGTCAACTGCTGATAGGTGACAAAACATGTCACAAACCCTGCTATATCCTATTTCATACCTACACCCAAAAACTATCATCATAGGTTGTGGTACATTTTGATCACACTTGGATGCACCTCCCACTTAGAGGAATGAAATTCCAGCAGCAACTCCTCCCACATGCTCGAAGGCACGAAAACATTATTTTTGACATTGATGATCTCATCCTCATCTATCAAACAGTCTAATGGTGTTTCCCCTCCTTCATGGATTTCCTTCAATGATAGTCATTGCATGTCCTCATACTACATATTCCAAATCTGACTTAAACTTGTATACTCTAGTAAAACTGGTCACATATTCATCTATTCTTGATTCTCCTTAACCACTACATATATATCTTATAGTAGAGTAGTTATCATCCACTCATCACTAGACTCTTTAACAGGCTGAGTCTGAGTTTTTTAGCTAAAAGATTCATAACTCTATTCCATTTTTTGGGGGCATATGCTAGTTCATAATCAAATGACTACATATACTCAACCCTTCTCTTTTACCGAAGATTTAAAATTCACTATAAGAAGACGTACATTAATCTCTTTTGATGACTAAACACCAAAACCATCTCACCAAAAAAATAATTTCTCCAACAATTAAATGCATAATCCATCCCAACAAACATAAGGTCGTGCATAGGGTAATTCCACTCATGTTCCCTCAACTTTAAAGACCCATAAAACCCAACTTGATCTCCCTAAATCGACACTACTCCAAAACCTATCCAAGAAGCATAAAAAAACACCATGTACTAATCACCTAGATCGAGTAGGATCAAGATTGATGATGATGTCAAGTGCTTCTTAACCTCCTAAATGTAATTTTCACATGCTTATGACCATTCTAATTGTATCACTTTATTATTCATGCCCGAAATAGGTGATTACAAATGGGAAAAATCCTAGATAAATCACTGATAATGTAACACCTGATATTTTTATGATAAATATTTTCTTTTTAAGTTATATACATCATTAAAGGAATCTTTCACTACACACAACACTATCTTGGCTTGCTTTAAACGCAATCATGACCTTCCTTGATAGCTAGCGTTGTACGCAATACTGAGATTCACTAAACAACGATATGCTATTAAAATATTTTTAAAACAAGCAGTTATGAATAGTAATACACACTTTTTGAAATTTAATAAATTATATCATTCAAAATGGACTTCATTTCTGGAATCGGAATATTTAAATTATCCTAGGGTGAATTTTGGGTATTTTTCTAAAAACTTTCAATTTTTGATGAATAGTAAAAACACAAGGTTACTATTTAAAAACCGACTTTCTATTTAAATAATTATTTATTTTATTTAAATTTAAATTAGGTCAAAATTGATATATAATACCTATATATGTTCAAAGTAATTCATTGGAGTCATTTTATAAATATTTTAGATATATAAAAATTGTATTGAACTTTTCACTGTCTTTTACCCACCTCCTAAGAGAGTTTGAAAATTTAGATAAAACTTAATTTTACCGCTTATGTGAATGGAATTTCAAAAATCCGAGAGACAAAGTTAACATCAATGAGTAAAATGTGGTTCAATAAGATAAAAATAATTTCTGGTGAATAGTAACTTTTTTACTTTTATTTACCGCGGTTAAAAGTAAATAGGGTAATTAACGGTACAAATGGTATTATTAATACCCTAACACATGTCTTATTTCTATTGGATAAGTTTTATTTGACCAAAAACAATATTAGGAATAAAATATGACCATTTAGGTCCACTTGGATTAGGTTGGGACATTTAATATTAATTTATTTAAAGAAGAGTTAAAATGGTTAAAATCAATGATTAATAACTAAAACACTTTTAATACAGGGTTATAAATAAGATAAATTCAACTATAAATAATCATTAAAAATATAAAAATATTTCATACATAATGGAATTTTATTTAAAATTTTTATACCTTAAATAATTTAATTTATTTATGACACAATGATGATACAGTAATTACCTTATTAATGAAATATTAACATAATTTATATTATAAATACCCAAATAAATGCAATATGAGACTTTTCATTAATTACACTAATTATATAGGTTAATATGAGATATTATTATTTATTTATTTAACATTGTTCGAACTAATCATGCTGTTATGATTTTCACAAAAATCAATTACCAAATAGTGTCAAAATTTACATAAAATAGTTTTTAAAACAAATATTATATTATTAATTGTTATTTTATTCATACAAATCTAAGGTTCGGCCAAATGACTTGGATATGGTTATATATATTAATAACGAACCACTTGGGGTTCGTTTGTCTTGTTATAGTAAGTTTATTAGCCATATAGTGTAAGAAAACAAGAAGACACAGAAAAAGTTAAATTATTTAACTTAGAGTTAAATATAAATGATAAGATTAAAATAGTAACCTAAACTTGTCCAAAATATATTGGTTAAAAATATTTCGACCCATACCCACCTTATCTTTGAAATAAATCAATTTGGAGCTATTAAAAACTGAATATGACTTTATTATAAAATAATATTTTATGTTTTCCTAAGGTGCCCCTCTTCTCCCTTATAAAAGGGAACCTCCCCCCTCTCATCCTCACACCACTTTGAGCCTACAATCTCGGCAAACCCCTCACAATTTCACTTTTAAACTTTCCTAGAAACATCCTAGAGTTCCTGGTCTTATTCAAAGACCATCTTTAGGGCCCTAAGAGAAGGTTAAGAGGAGGCGCTTCTAAGAAGAGGTAATGTCCGTTACCGATTCTTTCTACTTTATTTATTCTTCTACATCTTCTTATTTAGTTGTTTCGTTATGAAGTAATAACATAATTGTCACTCATATAATTATATGTTATTATAAATATGAAACAACCCTATTTCACCTTCTATCCATCCTATGGAAAATTAAATCACCGCGCGTGCGTACGTACGGAATATCGTCTCCATGCCGTGGTGTAATCTGTTTTCCACCACCAGCTTACATGGTTGGGTATAATGGTGTAAATAATAACTATATATGATTATTTTAAATTGATATCGATTCTGAAATAGTATACATACACTTCAATAAAATTCCATGATCATTGGAATGATATCATCGCTCGTGCGTACGTACGACCTACCGTCTCCAAGATGTGATGTGACTCGTTCTATATGATATTCATTTCATAATGATTATATAAATGAATTTAATGAATAAATATGATATATATTACACTAATACCATTCTGTAAATGAGGTATCTATAACCTATAAATAAGAATAAGAAATTATTCGACAAAACACACATAAGAACAAAAGGCAGATGAACACCCGAATCACAAGTAGCAATGAAATATTACTAATACGATGCTAAGAATATGAACATATATGATATCATAACAATGAGTACGATTCTAGAATAAGTCAATAACATTATTTAAATCATTATACTAGAGGTTCGGAAACATACTAAGAAAATCGGACCTATGGTAAGGGAAAATCTCGCAATCTCAATTTTTATCGGAGATTTTTTATACTTCGGTAATTACTGGGGCATATTTATCATCCACATCCAAGTTTCGTCAATTTTTAATATTATTTCTATCCTCTTACAATTGTTTAAATCTAATTTTACCCATTGGTGAGTTCTTAGTAAATGATATGAAAGTAATCTTTTGTCGTTTTTAGAATGTGGTACTTTTTTTACTTTTCCGGCCAAAGTATGGGAAGAATGTTTTTTATAACTTATATGGAATGAATGGATTTATAGAAAATTATTTCCATAAAGCTTACTTTACAAGTTTTCAAGTTTATTTTTAATCAACTTCTTTTAGTCTAAAATTGTATGACATGTTTATAAAGGAAAAATGAATTTGAAGTATAAAGGATATTTTCCTCAAAAATGAAGTTCAAGTGTTTTATCAAAATTATTTTCCATCTAATATAATATAGGGTTATGTTTCTATACCTATTTTTACATTGATTTGATTATGTTATGATGGAATTATTTTTATAATGTCCTTTTATCTTATATGGATTATGTTATGATGGCATGATGTTTAAGAATCCCATTTTTATAACATGGGTTATGCAATGATGTATGATTTATGATATTATGGAACACATAAGAATGGTATCATTATGAGATGGGTGGTGCCTATATCACCCTCCAATGCACTGGGTAAAGATTTATATCTCAAGAGATAGACATGGTTGGAATGGAAGGTTAATCTAGTTCAGTGATACAGGACTGAAACGAGGAGTGAACTCGGTTCGGAAATAGACTTTGTCCGCTAGGATAGTCTTGGAAATGAGTCTTGACTAATAAGAAATGATTATCTATGATTATGTGTTTATGCCACAATGTTTCTTGTTATTATTATTGATATTATATTTCACTACTATGATTTATCCCATGTTATGAAATTTTGATCTCTTTTGCAGGTTACGATTTGAAAAATGTTATGTTCTTATGAATATGATGTGATTGATGTTTCTTTTGTTTACCCTTACTGAGAATTTGAGCTCACCCTTTTTTATGTTTTATTTTCCCCCGGTCAGGAAGAAGGTTATTAAGTAAGATATGCCAAAAGGGACTCTAGATATGATAAAATAAAAGGGAGATAGTGTAGATGATTTATGAACCAGTTGTTTATGTTTCCCAGTTTCTAAAGACACTATACATATACGGTCCATTCTTGGTTTTGTTATATGTTGTAATAAGAGTGCCTCAAATTTTAAGTAATAACAATGTATGTAAAGTATGGGTTGCTATAGTTTGTATCAGAGGAATGGTATAGTCATCCTTCGGAAACTAGGATGTGAAAGCCTTAGTAAGAACCCTAAGGATAAGTCTAAAAATAGGACACAATCTTAGTGTTTTAGAAATGGCCATGAACAACCTATGATAATACCTTAAGTGTGAAATTTGATTCTTGATTATGTGGTTTTCCTATTATAATTAGTGTTGCTCACACTATTATTCTTGGTTTTAGTCAATGGCTGGAACCTAAAGGAACCGTGTTAATGCTTAATGTGACGGGGAATGCCATGATTGTCCCCCAGAGCAACCAAAGGTTATGTGAGCTGGAATGAAAAATCTTTTAGAAATTATCACACAACTTTCTCAAGCTATGAATAATGCAGGACTTCCAAACTAGCAATGTAAGGAGTAAAATTCTTTTGAATTCTTCCTAAGGCAGCGTCCACCCTCATTCAATGGGTCTACTGATCCATTAGTGGCTGAACAGTGGATTAGTACCACTAAAAAGATATTTTCAGTTCTTTAATGTTTTGAACATGATAAAGTCATCTTAGTAGTATATCGTTTGGAAGGTGAAGCTGGTCAATGGTGGAATCTTATTAAGAATATGAGGAAAAGGTATTAAATTGAGACCATGGAATGGGAAGAGTTCAAGAACTTATTTTTCAATAAGTACGTCCCTCATATTCTTTTAAAAAAGATGGAGAATGAGTTTCTTGAACTAAATAAAAAGGATGATGATACTGTTGGTACCTATGAATAATATTTTACAAGAAATGCATGGTATTCTTCAGGGATTATTATCCAACCTGAGAGTATGATCGATCAATTATTTAGTGGCTTAAAACCAAATCTTTAAAGGGCGTTAGCCATAAGGGACTTCAATAGCTATGAGGAAATCGTTCGATGTGCTCTCAAGGTTGAGATGGAGATTGGAGTAACCCATCAGTCATATGGGTTTGAAAAGAAGATGAAAATGGAATTCAAAGGTAAATCTAAAGAGCACATTGAAAAGAAGATGAGTTTTCCCTTATGCTCAAAGTGTGGAAAGAAACATGGAGGGAGTTGTCTTGAAGGGACAAGTAAATGTTTCAAATGTGGAAAGGAAGGTCATCAGGCATTTGAATGCCGTAATGATGGGAAGAAGATGTCAAGTGATGTGAACAAAGAAAAGGCTACACAGAGTGCACCACCTACACTTCAATGTTACAATTTCAAGGAAATGGGGAATTATGCCAATCAATGACCTAATCCAAGGGTTGTTGATGATGATCGATGTCAAAAAACTCTTAAGTCCAAAGACAAAGGATAGTCGCATGAAATTACTATCGGTGATGTATAGTACGATAATGAAGTGGTGAAGGGTACACTTACCATCCAATCTAAAGTAGAAAATGTTTTATTTGATTATGGATCCAACTACTCTTTTATTTATAAATAATTTTCTATGTGTATCTCCATACTACCTCAACAATTAGATGTTGTGTTAGCTGTGACAACCCCTAATGGAACAATAGTCGCATCAAAAGATTACAATTCTTCTCCGATTGAAGTTTGTGGGAAAGAGATTCCTGAAAATCTTGTGATCCTTCCTATAGTGTAATTTGATGTGATTCTTGGCATGGATTGGATTTCTTTACATCGATCTCATATCAATTGTCCAAGAAGGGAAGTCACATTTCATATTCCAGATCAATATATGATCGTCTATCGATGCAAGGATGAACATAACCTTCCACTGGAAATTTCATCTATACTATGGGTCTTGATTCCACTAAATGAAGGTTATTTATCTCAAATGGTTGGAGAGAAACTCACGATTAAGAATATTACCATTGTACGGGAGTCTGATGATGTCTTTCCGTAGGAATTTCCAGGTCTTCCACCAAATAGTGAAGTTGAGTTTTCAATAGAACTCATACCGGGTGCTATGCCTATTTCAAAGACACCTTACAGAATGGCCCCAATTGAGTTACATGAATTAAAGTAGCAACACCAAGAGAATATTGATAAGGGATTCATACGCCCTAGTGCATCACCTTGGGGAGCACATGTTCTATTTGTTAAGAAGAAAGATGGTTCAATGAGACTCTGCATTAATTATCTATAACTTAACAAGATCACTATCAAGAATAAATATCCTCTCCCATGCATTGATGACTTATTTGACCAACTACATGGAGGTCAATACTTTTACATGATTGATCTTCGTTCAGGGTATCATAAATTAAGGGTCAAAAGAGAGGATATACCAAATATGACATTCTGTACAAGGTATGGACACTATGAATTTATAGTGATGTCATTTGGTCTTACTAATGCCCCTGCAATATTCATGGATCTAATGAATAGAGTCTTTATAGACTATCTTGATCAGTTTTTGGAAGCCATTATAGACGATATTCTTGTCTATTAAAAGAGGAGTAAAGAACATGAAGATCACTTGAGAATTGTATTAGAGACCCTGAGAAAGGAGAAGATTTATGCCAAATTTACCAAGTGTGAATTTTGGCTTCAAAAAGTTTCATTTTTGGGTCACATAATCTCAAAAGAGAGGATATCTATGGATCCAGCAAAAACATAGGTTATTGAAAGATGGTCGAGACCAACAACAGTAACTGAGATCAAAAGTTTTCTTGGTTTGGCTGGATATTATCGGCGTTTTGTGGAATATTTTTCACGATTATCTAATCCACTCACCAGGTTGACTTGAAAATGAGTTATGCTTGCTTGGACAGAGGAGTGTGAAGAGAATTTCATGGAGTTAAAAAGATGGTTATCCACTACACTTGTGCTCGCACTGCCTTGTAGTGGAAAAAGGTTTGTGATCTATAATGATGCACCCAAGAAAGGATTGGGGTGTATTCTCATGTAAAATGATATGTTGATAGCTTATGCCTCACGACATTTGAACATCCATGAGAAGAATTACCCAACTCATGATTTGGAGTTAGCTGCGGTAATCATTGAATTAAAAATTTGGAAGCATTATCTTTATGGTGAATGGTATGATATTTATACTGATCATAAAATTTTAAAGTATATTTTCAGACAAAAGGAGATGAATATTCGCCAAAGAAGATTGTTGGAGTTGATTAAGGACTATGACTGCTCAATTCATTATCACCCTGGGGAAGCAAACAAGGTGGAAGATGCATTAAGTCGACAAGACCATGCTGGATTATCCATGATGAGGATAATAAATGATCCAATATTTATGTAATTACAAAGGACAGATCTTGGAATTATAATGGAAGTGGAAAATATTATCTTTATCAAATTAATGTTCATCCTTATATACATGTGCTGATTAAAGGGGCACAAAAAGAAGATGTAGATTTACAAAAGAAGGTGAGAAATGTTCCTGAATTCAACCTTGATTGTGATGGAATAATAAGGTTCAATAATCGGGTTTGTGTTCCTCCAATCACATAATTAAAGAAGGAGCTACTGGATGAGGCTCATAGTTCATCATTCACTATTCATCCTGGAAGCACGAAGATGTATAAGGACCTGAAAGAGTACTTCTGGTTGGATGGTATAAAAAGAGATGTTGCTGAATATGTATCTCGATGCTTGGTTTCTCAGCAAGTTAATGCTGAGAGATAGATGTCTAAGGGGATGTTACAACCATTACCCATACCCAAATGGAAATGGGAAAACATCACTATGGACTTTTTCATCGGACTTCCGAAAAAATCCAAAGGCAATAATGTTATCTGGGTCATAGTTGATCATCTTATGAAGTCGGCACACTTCAATGCTATTAGAGAAGATTTCACTCTAGATCAGCTTGCAAGGATATAGGTAAAGGAAGCGGTAAGATTGAATGGAGTACCACTTTTAATTATATCTGATCGGGATCTGAGATTTACCTCGACGTTTTGGCGAAGTCTTCAGCATAATTTAGATACAGAGTTGAGTTTCAACACTGATTATCATCCTCACACAGACAGTTAGTCCGAGAGAACAATTCAAACTTTAGAAGATATGTTAAGAGCTTTATCTATGGATTTCAAAGGTGGTTGGGATCAACACCAAAATTTGGTGGAATTTTCTTATAATAATTGCTTTCACTCCAGTATTCGGATGGCTCTTTATGAAGCTCTCTATGGAATGAAATGCCGAATTCCAACTTTTTGGGATGATGTTGGGGAAAGAAAGCTATTAGGACCTGATCTTCATGATGAGATGGTAGAAAAGGCCCGATCTATTCAACAACACAAAAGAGAATCTCAGAGTCGACAAAACATTTATGCTAATAACCGAAGAAAATACCTAGAGTTTGAAGTGGGTGATAATGTGTTCTTAATAATATCTCCTTGGAAGAGAGTAATGAGATTTGGAAAGAAGGGAAAGCTGAGCCCTAGGTATATCGGTCCTTTCAAAATACTGGATCATGTTGGGAAGGTAGCTTACCGATTGGAGATTCCAATGAATCTCTCTCTCAAGTTCACGATGTGTTCCATGTATCTCTCCTGAGAAAGTACATTCTAGATCCTTCACATGTACTCAGCTCAGAAGTTTTACCGCTGGAGCAAGATCATTCTTATGAAGAACAGCTGATAGAGATTCTGGATAGTAGCGAAAAAGTCCTACGGAACAAGACCACCCGCTTGGTGAACGTTTTATGTAGGAACCACCAATTAGAAGAAGCTACATGGGAGATTGAGGGTATGATGAGGGAGAATTATCCTCATCTGTTTGTTACAAAGTGACGAATTTCGAGGGCGAAATTCATTTTAAGGGGGGTAGAATGTGACAGTAGAGATTTTAATGAGAAATATTTTGTTTTTATGGTATATGCATCATCAAAGTAATCTTTCACTACACACAATAATAGAATGTCTGGCTTTAAATGCTATTGCGACCTTCCTTGATAGCTTGCATTGTACACAATACCGAGTTTCACTAAACAACTATATGCTATTAAATTTTTATTAAAACTAGCCGTTATGAATAGTAATACACACTTTTTTAAATTTTTTAAATTTTATCATTCAAAATGGACTTCATTTTTGGATTCGGAATATCTAAATTATCCTAGGGTGAATTTTTGGTATTTTTCTGAAAACTTTCAATTTTTGATGAATAGTGAAAATACTGGGTTACTATTTAAAAACCGACATTTAATTTAAACAATTATTTATTTTATATAAAATAATTTTAGGTCAAAATTGATACATAATATCTATATAAGTTCAAATTAATTCATTGGAGTCATTTTATAGTAATTTTAAATATATAAAAATTTTATTGAACTTTTCACCATCTTTTACCCACCTCCTAGGAGTGTTCGAAAATTTAGATAAAACATAATTTTACCGCTTCTGTAAGTGGAATTTCAAAAATCCGAGAGACACAGTTAATATCAATGACTAAAATGTGGTTCAATAATATAGAAATATTTTTGGCTGAATAGTAACTTTTTACTTTTATTTACAATGGTTAAAAGTAAATAGAGTAATTAAGGATAAAAATGGTATTATTATTAACCTAAAAACTGTCCTAATTCTATTGGATAAGTTTAATTCAACCAAAAACAAACTTTGGAATAAAATATGACCATTTAGGTCCACTTGGATTAGATTAGGACATTTAATATTATTTTATTTAAAGAAGAGTTAAAATAGATAAAATCAACGTTTAATAACTAAAACATTTTTAATACAGGGTTATAAATAATTAAAATTAGACTATAAATATTAATTAGAATGATAATAAGATTTTCTACATAATGGTATTTTATTTATAATTTTTAGACTTTAAATAATTTAATTTATTTATGATAAAATGATGACACTGTAATTACCTTATTAAGGAAATATTAACAAAATTGATATTATAAATACCCAAATAAATAAAATTTTAGACTTTTCATGAATTAAACTAATTTTATAGGTTAATATGACATATTATTATTGATTTAATTAACTTTTTTTGAACTAATACTTTAGTTATAATTTTCAAAACAATCAATTACCAAATTGTGTCAAAATTGACATAAAATAGTTTTTAAAACAAATATTATATTATTAATTGTTATTTTATTCTAAAAAATATATGGTTCATCCAAATGATGTAGATAAGGTTATATATATTAATAATGAACCACTTTGGGTTCGTTTGGTTTGTTATCGTATGTTTATTAACCATATAGTGTAAGAAAAAATGAAGACATGGAAAAAGTTAAATTATTAAACTTTGAGTTAAATCTAAATGATAAGGTTAAAATAGTAACCTAAACTTGTCTAAAATCTATTGGTTGAGAGTATTGAAACCCATCCCAACCTTATCTTCGAAATAAATTAATTTAGAGCTATTAAAAACTGAATATGACTTTATTATAAAAAATATTTTATGTTTTCCTAAGGTGCCCCTCTCCTCCCTTATAAAAGGGCACCTCCCCCCTCTCCTCCTCACACCACGTTGAGCCTTCATGCTCGGCCAAAACCTGCCAATTTATCTTCTACACTTCCCTAAAAACATCCTAAAGGTCCTTGTATTCTTTAAATACCGTATTTAGTGCCCTTAGAGAAGGTTAAGAAGAGGCGCTTCGAAGAAGATGTAATGTCCATTACCGATTCTTTCAACTTTATTTCTTCTTCTACTTCTTCTTCTTTAGTTGTTTCATTATGAAGTAATATCATCAGTATCACTCATATACTGATATGTTATTATAAATATGAAAAAACCATATTTCACCTTCTATCCATCCTACGAAAAATGAAATCACCGCGCGTGCGTACGTACGGAATACCGTCTCCACGACGTGGTGTAATCTGTTTTCCACCACCACCTTACTTGGAGTGGTATAATGGTGTAATCAATAACTATATATGATTATTGTAAAGTTATATTGATTATGAAATAGTATACATACACTTCAATACAGTTCTACGATCATGGGAATGATATCAACGCTCGTGCGTACGTACGACCTACCGTCTCCACGATGTGATGCGCCTCGTTCTACATGATCTTCATTGCATAATGATTATATAAATGAATTGAATGAAACAATATGATATATATTACACTAATACTATTCAGGAAATGAGGTATCTATAACCTAAAAATAATAATAATAATTTATTCAACAAAACATGCATAAGAACAAAAAGCAATAAACACCCGAATAACAAGTAGAAATGAAATATTACTAATACGAAGCTAAGAATATGACCATATATGATATAATAACACTTAGTATGACTCAGGAATAAGTAAATAACATTATTTAAATCATTACACAGGAGTTTCTGTCACTTACGAAGCAAATCAAACCTAAGGTAAGGGAAAATCTCGCAATCCCAATTTTTATCTGAGATTGTTTATACTTCGGTAATTACTGGGGCATATTTATCATCCACATCCATGCTTCTTAAATATGTAATATTATTTCTATCCTCCTAAAATTGTTTAAATCCAATTTTAACCATTTGTGAGTTTTTAGTAAAAGATATTAAAGGAATCTTTTGTCGTTTTTAGAACGAGGTACTTTTTGACTTTTCCGGCCAAAGTATGAGAAGAATGTTTTTTCTAACTTATACGGCATGAATGGATTAATAGAAAATTATTTCCATAAAGCTTAAATAATAAGTTTTCAAGTTTATTTTTAATCATATTTTTTTAAAAAAAAATTTATGACATGTTAAGAAATGAAAAATGCTTTTTAAGTAGAAAGGATATTTTCCTCAAGAATGAAGATCAAGTGTTTTATCAAAATTATTTTCCATCTAAGATAATATAGGGTTATGTTTCTATCCATATTTTTACATTGATTTTATTATGTTATGATGGAATTATTTTTATGATGTCATTTTATCTTATATGGATTATGTTATGATGGCATGATGTTTAAGAATCACATTTTTATTACATGGGTTATGCTATGATGTCTGATTTATGATCTTGTAGAACACATAAGAATGGTATCATTATGAGATGGGTGGGACCTATATCTCCATACAATTCATTGGGTAAAAATTTATATATCATGAGATAGACATGGATGGAACGTCAGGTTAATCTAGTTCTGTGATACAGGATGGAAATGAGGAGTGAACTCGGTTCAGAATTGAACTTTGTCCGCTATGATAGTCTTGGCAATGAGTCTTGACTACTAAGAAATGATTCTCTAGGATTATGTGTGTATGAAACAAAGTTTCATGTTATGATTATTGGGATTAAATTACACTACTATGAGTTATCCAATGTTAAGAAATTATGATCTCTTTTGCATGTTACAATTTCCAAAATGTTATGTTCTTATGAATATGTTGTGATTGAAATTTCTTTTGTTTACCCTTACTGAGCATTTGAGCTCACCCTTGGGTATGTTTTCTTTTCCCCAGGTCAGGAAGAAGGTTATTAAGTAAGATATTCCAAAAGGGAATCTATATATGATAAAATAAAAGGGTGACAGTGTAGATGATTTATGAACCAGTTGATTATGTTTCCCAGTTTCTACAGACACTATACCTATACGACCCTTTCTTAGTTTTGTTATATGTTGTAATAAGTGTGCTTCAATTTTAAAGTAATAACAATTTATGTAAAGTATGCGTCATTATAGATAATATCTACCAAATCCAATAAAGCTATAGATATCAATAACATTCTTGGGATGCTCCTAAGAAACCCATTCCTGCACTTTCTATTGATCCATATACACACCTTCCTCTAAGATGATGTCTCCTAGGAAGTGTGAATACTCAATACAAAAAAGACACATTGATAGCCTTCCGTATAGTTATTTATCTTTCAATGTACTAAGGGGATGTTAAGATTATGGGAATTATTTTTATGAGTCTTAGAGTACACCAAGATTTCATTCACAAACACTGCCATAAATAGATCCATGAAGGGATAGATGATTCTGTTTTTCAATTCCATAGAAATTATTGGTGATTCTGTCAAATGAAATGGCATTACCTTTCTATCATGGTTTACTATAGAACATCTACAGATGTCCCATCTTCACTTATGATCAAAAATCTACTCCTAGTCAGGGATAGTATCCACGATAGTGGTCTCATCTACCGCACTGGTTAAAAATCAATAGATAAAGGTCATGTGTATTATATTTTTAGCCCATTTACACCCAAATTTATACTTCTCTTGATAAATTAATCATAATGACACTTCCTTCTCTCAGAATATGTACATCTTGGTCATCTAATAGAAATCATCCATCTTACTCCAGAAGCATCCTTCAGGTTCCCCTATACCATGAGAGCTTGATTCAGCACTTATGAAATAATATTAATTCCGAAGAAGTCCACTAGGTACTTAATTTCACACATAATTTCTTTTATAATTAATTTTTCTAATGAAACATCGTCTTCTTCCAATAACAGAAAAAAAATTTCTAATCTATTAATCATCTAGCATAGTCTGTAACGAAATTCCTCCTCTAAGTCAACCTCAAAAAATGAGGTACACTCTCAGGTCTATGTTTATATGGATAACATTGATCCATGAACTGATACAGGAATTAATTCCACAACAAACCATCATCATTTCTAGTTATATCCCGAATATCCCACTAGTTCTTCACTAATCCTTATAGCAGATAAGATTCCAGGTCGAACCTCTTCTCAGTAGGAGTCTCCATGTGATCAGTTATAGTCTGGATAGACTCAATCCATAAATCCACTCTCTTTGGCCCACACTATCCATTAAAATTCATAGGGTGATGAAACTAAAACTCCCTTTTCAAGTCATACATGCTCTTATCAACTCACCCTGAGCCCCTTTACATAAATTGAACGAATCGAGAAATAATCTCTCAAAACTATTATCCAACTTACTCACCTGGTCCACCTATCATCCTCTCAAAAAGCATTATCGTG
The DNA here is from genome assembly GCA_963277665.1 of Viscum album. Lineage (NCBI taxonomy): Eukaryota > Viridiplantae > Streptophyta > Magnoliopsida > Santalales > Viscaceae > Viscum > Viscum album. The sequence continues at coordinate 1,133,937,969 of OY728155.1, read as the reverse complement.
GCGTCATAACTCTACTATCCCAAAACACACCTTATGATACTTTTCTCAACATTAAAACATTAATTGGAAAACACAATAAAGAAAAAAAAGTCTTTTTCCCAAAACCCCACCACATAGTCAAAAATGATGTGCTAAACTACCCTTAACCATCATATATCTATTTAATTCTTATAAAGGGTACACATTTTTATTATTCAATTTTATCATTTATAACCCCATTTATTCTCATCTTACATCATTTTAGCACTTTCAATATCATATTACGAACCATTTTCAATTAAATTTCACATGAATGTAAAAAAAATCATTCTCAAAATCATACCAAAACAACTGATTTCTATGCATTCCTAAATTGATGCATGTCACAAATTAATCAAGAGTAACTATTATGATGCATGAAAACTCATATCTCATGACATGCTGGGACCTGGGTCAATTCTCATGAAATCATTGAAATAAAAATCACATCATACCACAAGTGCATCCCAAATGGTCAAATAATATACAACTATAATAGAAAACACCAATAAAAATAATCCCACTAAGAGCACTTAGGTTCTCCCCTAAACATAGTTTACCTACTCCCTTGAAAGAGATCATAACCAAGGCCTAACTCTTCCTAGTACCCTTCCCACCATTCGTAAAAAGTAAGATAAAAGAAAAAGAAAAGAAAACTACCTAGATTCCACTTTTTAATGTCCCGTCCAAGGTTCGACACACTAGTTCTCCAAGCCGGCCCACTAAGTGACCACAAGAATGTGTCCATTTACACCATAGGCTACCGACTCGCAATGAGGTCCTATTATCAATCACGAAGAGACTATTCCCACTATGTCAGAGTTAACCACTAGTGAAAATTAAATTATATATACCCAAATATTATCATAACCAAAATAGTAACAATATAACAAGATAACCAATACATGAAAAAAATATCAAAATTATTTAGTTTATATTCCATGACAAAATAATTATAAGTGTAAAAATGAAACTCAAAGTAAACACAATAATGACTTTCAAATGGGTCCTGAAACTCATCTGGTTCCCTTACCCATGATCTATCCTGACTCATCCACTTAATACAAGGACCTTTCCCTTATCCTATTCGGAAAACATGAAATCTATTCTGGTGCCGATTAGGCAGCCTGTGTAGGGTGTGAGTATTACTCTATAGGCTGAAACAAATGGTGTATAAAACAATATCCAGTCAATAAATATTTTTTGCAGTAGTATAAATAAATATTATAGTGCGTAAATAAATAGTTATCACACTATCAATTTATTATTTATTTAACCTCTTAAAGATACCCAAAACCTCAAAATCTATTTCATCCTATATCAGAGCCTACATTATCCTAGGGGATATCATGTTCTAGAATTCCACTATTACCATTATATATCTCATCTCAATCTCAAAATTGCATTATTACCATTCAAGATCTCATTTTTTAAATGAATGACTCTATTACCATTCATCATTTAATTAATTAATTCCACAATTAATTAATAATCACAATCTCATTAAATAACTCAACAACTAATTAATATTTTATGTCCTATTAATTAATTCCTCAATTAATTAAAATTCTTAACCTCATTGATAAACATAGTAATTAATTAATCTGCACAATCTCATTAATTATCTCACGAATTAAATAATCTTCCCAAAATTATTAATTAACTCAAAAATTTAAAAATATTCTTGATATTATTAATTAACTCAATAATTAATAAGTATTCTGCACTTAATTAATAATTCAACAAGTAGCTCTTTACATAAAATTTATTAATTAATTTTTCTAATAAATTATTCAAAATCTATTATCCCAATAATCCCATAATTAATTTATCAATTAATCATACATTTTCTAAAACTCATTATCCAATAATTAATTTATCAATTAACTATTCAAATTCTAAATCTCAATATATTATAATTAATTCCTCAATTATTTATTCCAATTCACTATCACAATTTCCTGTAATTAATTGCCTAATTAATTTTTCAAATTAAAAATATCAATATCTTTTAATTAATTCTACAATTAATTATTCAAAGTCAAAATATAAATAAATCAATTATCAATTAAATAATTAATTATCCATATTCCAAAATCATGTTATTCAATAAAATCCCCAATCCCTTACTTAATTAATTGACCACATTAATTATTTCAATTTAAGAGTTTCAAGTTATTAAAAAAACCATTATAAATTCTACAATAACATCCACATAATTGAAATCTTGATAATGGGATTTGAATAATATACCACCTACTTTAATTCGTTGATGAACGATCGCCAAATATAAATCACAAAAATTTGAGTAGCATAATGATGTAGGACGAGATCTAGATTTAAAACCCTAAATTAAGATTGAAAAAATCACGATCCTTCAATTATAGATAATGATATAATAAGAACTATAAGAAGATCCCATTCTAGGATTAGAGAAAAATGAAAGGGGAACATGACACCAAGAGGGGTTGGATTCATTTACTGAGAGAGATGATGATATTTGATTTGAGATTTTAATCATGACGATCGTAGGTTGGGAAGTCCTAGAATATGTACGGGAGGCTTCAAATTCGCGAATGAACATCTGGAGTTGAATGGGGGTCGAATGGGGTGATTTTCAGTGGTTCAGGTGATTCAAAATTTCATTTTCAGATGAATTAAATTCGCAGACACTGTTTTCTGTATAGGGGTGCATGGTTTCCCCTAACCATGAAGCTAAAACTTGTGCCTCTTTATAGGGGTACCAGGTTACTCTAAAAAGGGTGAATGGTTTGAAAAACCTAGTGTTAATTGTGAAAATCCACACTGTCTAGGGATTCATGGTTTTTCGGGAAGGGGCACACAATTGTCCCTAACCATGCACTAACCGTGCACTTCACGTTTTCTTCTATTTTTCTAAAATTTTCACCCAAACACATCCAAATATAAAGCCCAAACAAATAGTACTCTACAAAAAATAGTACCTGAAATAAAGCATATGACGTCCCTAGAAAAGGTCAGGATCTTACACCAGTAGCACATCGATCAACTGTCCCCACCTCCGACCCTCGGTCAGGGTGACCTCAATGTCATGCCTCACACACATCCAATGAATTCTCACCCCCACATTGTATTTCATCATCTCACAAGAATCAAAAAATTTCCTAACTATCCATGGTAAATAAGAAACTTATCCTGCCACGACAAACAAATTAACTATTTAATTAATATATTATACTACATTTATATTTATGTTAATATATTTTATCATATATATATATATATTATAAATATAAATATATAATCACCTATATTATATGAATATATATTAAAAAAAATTAAAAAATATATTATTATATTTACATATTATATATAAGTGTTTTTTTCCTATCTACAAGTGTTAATATATTTTTCTATGCACTTATAAACTTATATATTTACTTACATATATATTAGCATATATAATTTATAAATTTACCTATATGTTATATATTAATATATAAATTAATATTTTTATTATTATATATTATCTTATATTTTCTTATATGTTACATATACATGTGACAATATATTTTGTTAAATGTTTCATATATATATATATATATCTGTGTGTGTTTGTGTTTGTGTTACCATTTTTCACAATATATTAATTTTTATGTCATATGATAATATATAGATTAATATATTTATTATTATATATATTAATATATATATGAACATAATTATACATAAATGTGTATAAATATAATTATATATATTAATGATCATTTTATTAATTATTATTTATTAATTTAATATTTTTTTATTTAATTTAATTAATGTTTAACATATTTTTCTATATGTGTATAAGTATGTATTTATACCTATATCAATTTTATATAAATGAAATTTATTTTTATTGATATATAATACATTAATATGTAAAATATTATTAATATATATATATATATATATATATATATTAATGTCTCCCACATATGGATTGGGTTGAAAGGGTGTGGTGGGGATTTGGGCGAGGCAACAGGATCTACTCCCATACAAAGTGTCTGCATCGTAAAAAACCAATATTTATATATATGCTTATAAATTTATATATTAAAATATAGATTAATATGTAAATTAATATCTCTATGTGAGTGTGATTTATTTGTGAGTTTGTTATAATAACTATCTTTTATATAGTTATTATTAAATTTATATATTTAATTATATATTAAAATATTTATTTACACATTTATAAATATATCATCAATTAAGAAGCACCGACACACATATATAGAAATTATTATATTTATATATGTGTATATATATTAGGATTATTATAAAGATATTTATAAATTAATATTTATATATATAATTTCTAATTTATAATATTATTACTTATATATAAACATCTTAATGAGTTTTTATCTATTATCATTAATTTTTTTACGAATAATTAATTGTAATTATATTTTCATATGTTCATGTGTGTATGTGTTTATTTGTATGCATTTATGTGTGTTTGTATCAATATATGCATGTGTATATATAAATTAATTTATTTGAATAAAGTTTTTTTAATTTTATGCAATACTATTATAAATATATACACATATTATGGCTTTTAAATTATTATTTAATCTATGTCAATTTAAAACATAGCTAAAATAAAAGATAGTTGTATTTTAATAATATGTGGCTAATTAAAATTTATCCAAATTTTAAAATGCAACTAAATTAAAAATTATCTTCACTTTAAAATGTAGCTAAATTAGCTAAATTAAAATTTATCCATGTTTTCTGAAAACATTTCTAGAAAAACATGCTTAAATAAAAATTTATCCATATTTCATAAAACATGGATAACAAATGTGGCTAATATCCAGTTTTTGTATAGTTTTTAGTAAAGAAAATTATATAAAATTTGAGGGAGTTTGTATGGTAATCATGTTTAGAATATTTTGGATCAATTCATAATGATTATTATTATTATAGACAATGTTTTTTAGGATTTAATGTAAGTGAGAGATTCATTCAAATATAAACAAAATATGTAACCATGATATGTTGAGAGTCACCATATCATGGATTGTGTTTGGTTGTTGTTCATGAAATTACAGCATAGTGTATGATAGAAATGATATCTGATATCATTTAGAAAACATTATTACAATGATTACCAAGAATATCTGTATTATTGTAACATTATGTGATTATGTGTAAATAAACTATTGATTATTAATAGAGTTTTAAAATCAGATTAGTTAAACATGGAGTAGTTAATAAGTTTGTAATTGTGGAATCCAAAAAAAGGTTGTTTAATAAGGTTTGAAAAATTAGACTCTGATATGACTCATTATTTAATTAAGGAGGGATCAAAATTATATATGTTGAATATCATTTGATTATACTGGAAATCATTCTTAAATTCAAAACACGCAACAATCTCATAGTTTCATTTAACGTTGGGGATGAGGTTTTAAAAAAAATTTAAAGAAAAGGATATACTTATGAATTACTCTATGAATCAAAGGGAAATAGATCACTCTGGAGTAAGTAAGCCATTCATTAATATGAAGGAATCATGATCAAACACTTTCATAGTAAATATTTGTTATTGCCTCTAAGGAATACTCAGTTTGTAGTTTTAGTTTTTTATGATTGATACCTCTCTTAATTAATCACATCAATAGGTTTTATTTTTTTCTCCCATTGCTAATGGGTATAGAGATATCCAAAAAATCAATTTATATCCAAAGGATCCAAGTGGTATGGATTTTCTTAAAGGATATGAGATAGTTGATTGCGTAGGTTTGATGAAAATTGAGTCAATGATTATTATGATACAATTTTCTATTAAGAATGATGAGTGATGGGGTTATGTTATTAGTAAATTGGGTTCTGTCAAGGGGTAATATAGAAACTGAGATTTGTTGGGATATAGGATACAGAGCATGTGTGATAGAATTGATGGGATGTTGGTCTTGTCTATGTGTTTTATTTATGAGTTTAATGTTTATACAAACATTTATATGATTTAATGTTCATGTGAATTGAAAATTTTTAATACGTAAAAAAAATTAGTAACAGATGTAAATGTTTTATTGTAACACCCCAAGCTTCTATGGTACACTTCTCTTTGAATAATGCAATAGCATTTGTTGTACGCAACATCGAGTTCTAACACACACCACAACTGATCAAACTACCCGTTATGAATAGTAATACCTACTTTTTGAAAATTTATCTCTCAAAATAGGCTTCATTTTTGGATTCAGATTATCGAATTTAGCCTATGGTGAAATTTTGTTACTTTTCAGATAACATTAATATTTTGATGAATAGTGAAAATTACTAAATTTTAATTAAAAACAACTTTTTTAATAATAATAATTAATAGTGATAAATTATGAATTTGAGTGGTTTTAAAGTATATTTAGAATATATTTTTACCATTTAATACAATTTTGGTCATTGGAAATAATTTCACAATTAAACCGAACATAAACAAGTATCAATATTTTGATAGTTATTATACCTTAAAAACACGCTTTTTGTTTTGAAAGCGGGAATTAATTTTAAATTAATTTTTGCCACTTCTGTATTTTGAATTTGGAAAAATGGATTCTATATTTGGAATCAAGATGTTCAAATTGTGTAAATAGGTAACTTTTATTTTTAGACATTTTGAATAATTACTTCTGTAAATATTTTATTTACCATGGTTAAAGGGTAAAACTGGTAAATGAGGGTTAAAAAAATAATATTATAATAAAAAAAATTTACCTTAAAACGTGTCATAACATTATTTGTTGATAAATTTCCAACCACGGGCATCTTAGGGTCTATATTGGGACCCCATGGTTCCACTTGTAAGTTATAGGGATACTTTATTTTAATTAAGATAAAATGAATACAAAAATGGCAGAAGCATATATCTTTTAGAAATTTTTTTTACATAGGGTTATATATGTTTCATTTTCGACTATAAATACTAATTAGAAATCTAACAAGATTTCCTACATAATGGTATTTTATTTATTATTTTTAGACATTAAATAAGTTAATTTATTTATGACACAATGGTGATGCAGTAATTACCATAATAGTGAAAAATTAAAATGATTGATATTGTAGATACCCAAATAAATATAATTTGAGTATTTTTATGAATTAAACTAATTTTCAAGGTTAATATGAAATATTATTAATGCTTTAATTAACTTTTTTCGAAGTAATCATTCTGTTATGATTTTTAGAAAATTCAATTATTGAATAGTGTCAAAATTGACATAAAAGCGTTTTTAAAACTAATATTATATTATTAATTGATAGTAAATTCATAAAATTCTACAGTTAGGCAAAGATACTTATATCATGATATTTGTATCATTAATGGACCACTTGGGGGTCTCTTGGATGTATATAGTAAGATTATTAATCATATAATATAAAAATACAAAGAGACATTGTAAAAGTGAAACTAATTAACTAAGAGTTAATACTTAATGATAAGGTTAATATAGTAACCCAAACCTTTCTAAATTCCATTGGTTGAGTGGTTGTAGACCTATCACCACCTTAAACTTTAAATAATCTACTTTGGATCCATTATAAACCTAATATGAATTTATTATAAAATAATATTTCTAGCTTTTCCAAAGGTTCCCCTCACCCCTCTTATAAAAGGGCACTCCCCCTTCTCATTAACTCACACATTAAAAGCCTTTTGGTTCGGCCAAACTCTGCCCAAATAATATCTTAACTTACCTCAATTTATCCTAGAGGCCTTACTTTAGTCAGAAAGCCAACCTAAGAGCCCTTTTGATCAATTCAAAAGGAAGAACCCGAAGAAGAGGTAATGATTTCACCACCCTTTTCCAAGTTCCTTTCTTATTCCACTTCTTCCTTCTTTGTTATTACCATTATAAAATAATAAATCCAGTATCTTATATATAATGTGATGTTATTATAAATATTGTACAACCTTATTCAGTATTCTATCCATAGTTTTAATAACATGTCACCATACGTGCGTACGTACGACTTACCGTCTCCACGTCGTGGTATAATTGTTATTCAACAAATTATTATTTGGATGGGTATAATAATGATGTGTAACTCATGTAAATAATACATATAACATGATAATTATTCTGTATATATAATATACCATCCAATTATATATTATTTTAATATCAAAAGAATGATATTTTCGCTCGTACGTACGTACAGACTACCGTCTCCACGAACGCGATGAGATTCATTCTCCATCGTATCCATTCAAGTATAATTCTCATTTGATGATTAATAATAGTATCTAAGGACATGATATAATTCTGTATTTGATTAAGATACAACCTATCCATTACAAATATAGCTTACGTAACAAAACATATAAAATAAAATGAGTAAGTTAACACCTGAAACAACGATAATACTGAGATATTATTAACAAATAAATGTTAAAAGATCATATATGATATCATATTAATGTATATGATTCTTTTATAATTTAATAACAATTATTTCACCATTATACAGGAGGTTAACCTACCCCAACCGAGGAAAAGTACAAGGTAAGGGTTATTTCACAATCTGTTCATTATCCGAGGTTGTTTATACGTAATAATCTACTGGGATCTATTTATCATCCACATCCATGTTTCTTAAAAATGTATTTCAAAAAAAAAATACAATTTAAATGAATATGGGTTAAAGTCATTTATACCCTTGTTTGACTTTTTATAATAGTTTTATAAATGAATCTTTCCGTCATTTTCCGAACAAGGTGCTTTTTAACCATTTCGACAGAATTATGGTAAGAATGTTTTTTTAACTTATACGGCGGGTGCAACTATTTTCCGCCGTTATAAAATCGTCGAAGCTTCCCTTACAAGATTATAAGAATATTTTCAAAGAAAATGTATTATTTTATTAATATATGACTCTCAAATGATTTCAAAATAGAAAGAGATATTTCTCTAAAAAGAGTTTTGATTTCATCTATGTCAACATACTTTGATGGATTTTACGTTTATTTGAAGTTGATTTATTACGATACAAAACATCCATATTGTATTTAAGGTTTTGTGGTATGTTTGAATATGGATGTGTTATTTTTATACCATTCATGGTTTATGGAGAAAGTATTTACATTTCATATGATAGTTTGAATACGAATGTTTATGTTATGTTTAAACCTGTTCATATGAGGAATGCATTGAACATAATAAGTGATGGGTGGAGCCCTCTATAGATCCTCAATGCATTGATAGGTCTCATGAGACAAACTAGTGTCTTGGCGCAAGGCCTTGGAAAAATCATATTTTTAGTCTTGGCATGAGGCCTTGGCTATGTGGTTATGATAGTCTGGCATTATGCATTCCATCATTATGAAAGTGGTTATTGATATTGCATGTGATTATTCGATTAGTATAATATCCATGTGAATAAGTAAATGGAATTATTTAATTTTATTTTTGCCTTACAATGTTGATGTTCAAGTTTAAAAGGCTTTTGTTTTAGTTATACACTACCTTAAATGTTTATTCTCATTTATGGACGTTTATGCTATATTGTTATCCTTACTGGGCATTTGAGCTCACCCCTTATCTATGTTTTATTTTTCACAAGATGTGAAGAAGTAAATTATGAATGACCTATAGGGATATTATGAGGGGATAATAGTGTGGACTATGGAGACAATATGTTATTGTAGTAGTTTTTCACTTTATGGTGTAATGTAAAACTTTATGAATATATTTAGTGTTTCCAAGGCTACTAAACCAATTGGTCTTTCGAGATTTGATGTTTCTTGTGATCATGCCAATGTTATGTAATAATTCACCGACTCTAGGTAACTGGGGTCGGGGTGTTACAGTTGGTATCAGAGGAAGTTTAGTACAAACATTGGAAGCTATATTTAGATAAACTCTGATTAGTGCACATAAACCGAAGATGGAATTTGAGGATTATTATAGAAGAACTTCATAGAATTTTGGTATTGTAGAGATTTTGTGATTTCTCCGAGCAATACATCCCTGTCTGGATACGAGCGGGTAGAGGTGGCTCTGGCATAGATGTACATAGGGGTAAAACCTAGAAACACCGCTTTGAGATAGACTCGAACGGGAACTGGTGCATGACAACGGGCCTTGCTGCACTCTTGGTTACGACACTCCCAGGGGATATGCTTAGGATAACTCTCATTTTATTTATAAATCATTATGAAGGGTTTATAAGTATATACTTCCTCAAAGAAAACATTTTTTTATGATTATGGATTATATCCATAAATAGTTCAATTTATGTTAAGTGTTTTATAAGAATGGGATTATTTATTTTGATTCATAAACTGATCTAGTTTATGCCATTGTTTAGAAATGGTGCCTAGTGGAAGAAATGGAAACCGTATCAATGCACGCACTCCATGTAGGTATTTCCCTCCTTCTCAAGATAATTATAGTGGAGCTGGTGAAGCAACTGGTGCCGATCAACTAATCACCATACTCGGACAACTCACTCTAGTTATGAATAATAACCTTACCCATATGGAGAACCCTGATCCGCAGCGTGGAGGATCAATGTTAGATCGATTCATGAGGCAACAACCACCAACGTTCAATCGGAGTAAAAATCCCTTAGTAGCTGAGCAATGGATAAATTCCCTAGAGAAAATATTTCAGGCTTTGGGGAGTAGTGATAGGGAAAAAGTTATCATGGCAGTTTACCGCCTCACTGGAGATGCTGATCAATGGTGGTCATTGATTCAAAACACGAAGTAAGATGATGAAGTATCAAATATGTAATGGAGGGAGTTCAAAGATCTGTTTTTAGAAAAATACTTTCCTTGTGACCATCGACCAGATATAGAAAGGCAATTTCTAAGTCTGAGACAAAAGGAGGATGAGAATGTCGCAAAGTATGAGGCTAACTTTACAAGGTTAGCAAGGTATGCTGGAGATTATATACATAACCCAAGAAGTAAGATTGATCGTTTCTTTGATGGGTTAAAACCATTTCTCCGTCGAGCATTAGTCTCCTAATCATTCTCGTCGTACGAAGACATTGTCTCATGTACTATCAAGACTGAAAAGGAATTCTCTAGGTCTTATGACTTTAAAGTAAAGAAAGAGAAGAAGAGATCTGCTGATCAACATGGGAATGGAAATAAGGGGAAGAAAGTAAAGGTTGAATATCCATCCTGTGGTAAATGTGGGATGAAACACCCCGATACATTCTTGAAGGGAATGGGCGTCTGTTACAAATGTGGTGAAAAAGGCCACCAAGCTCGTGATTGCAAAGGGAAGAAGGGAGCTACCAATGTTCAGTGCTAAAATTGTAGGGAGATGGGACATTATGCAAATTAATGTCTTAATTGTCAGGGTAACTTGCCTCAGAAGACGTGGTGGAAGGTAATTTAATGGTTTCCTCAGGTTTATCAAATGCATTATTTGATTCTGGATCATCGTATTGTTTCATATCTTCCCAGTTTGCTAAGAAAATTAGATATTTTCATTTTGATTTAACAAGGGAGTTTTCAGTTAAAACTCATAAGGGAAGTATCATTGCAACGAAGTTTTGTGAATCAGTCCCCATTAGAGCACATAAATGTTCTTTATCTGCTGATCTCATCGTCATAACTATGATTGAGTTTGATATAATCCTCGGTATGGATTGGCTTTCGTATTATGATGAGAATATTTATTGTAAGAAGATGGAGGTTACGGTTTTTAATGATGATGATAAGGAACACCTTATCTTTAGAGAAGAATCGTCACCACCTAATTCTTATCTAGATCCACCCCCAGTAGCTCAACTAAATTCAATTATTGGGGAGGAAGAGAATGAAATGACTGTGGGTGAGGAAAGGAATGTTCAAATAGAGGATGTACCTGTTCTGAAAGAATATGTAGATGTATTTCCGGAAGATTTACTTGGGCATCCTCCAGAACGAGAAGTTGAGTTTTCCATTGATTTAATTCCTGGACCAAGTCCTATATCAAAGACCCCTTATAGAATGGCCACTGTGGAATTAGTCAAACTTAATAAAAAACTAGAGGAATTGAGTAATAATGGATTTATTCACCCTTCTATTTCTCCATGGGGAGCCCCTGTTCATTTTGATAAAAAGAAAGATGGATATATGAGGTTATGTATCGACTACAGAGAGATCAATGCTATAACAATAAAGAACAAGTATCCCCTACCTTGCATTGATTATTTATTTGACCAACTGCATGGAGCTCAATAATTTTCAAAGATTGACCTTCGATCTGGATACCATCAGTTGTGTGTAAAGAAGGAAGACATTCTAAAGACAACATTTCGAACCAGGTATGAGAATTCTGAGTTTACTGTAATGCCTTTTGGATTGACTAATGCACCCTCTGTATTCATGGATCTGATGAATAGAGTTTTCAAGGAATATCTCAATGAATTTGTGGTGGTATTTATTGATGATATCTTTGTATACTCCAAAAGCTATGAAGATCATGAAAATCACTTGCGCATTATCCTGAAGACTCTGAGAAGACATGAATTATATGGGATGTTTAGCAAGTGTGAAATTTGGCTTCAAGAGATTTCTTTTCTCGGCCATATTGTCTCTAAAGATGGAATCTCTATTGATCCTTTTAATACCAAGGCAATCCAAGAATGGACAACACCTATGAGTATAAATGAGGTACACAGTTTTATTGGTTTGGCAGGTTATTATCGCCGTTTCGTCCAGAATTTTTCCCGATTGGCTAACCCATTAACGAAGCTCACACGTAAAGGGGTTAAATTGTTTTGGTCAAAAGAGTGTGAAGAATGTTTTGTAGAACTGAATAGAAGATTAGTCAATGCTCCTATATTGACTCTACTATCGAGGAATGATGTGTTTGTTATTTATAGTGATTCATCGAAGAAAGGACTTGGTTGTGTCCTTATGCAGAATGATAGGGTTATTGCATATGCATCATGACAGTTGAAAATTCATGAGAAAAACTATCCTACTCATGATCTCGAGTTAGCAGCTATGATATTTTCTTTGAAGATATGGAGGCACTACCTCTATGGTGAAAAATTTGAGATTTATACTGATCACAAGAGTTTGAAGTATATTTTCTCACAAAAATAACTCAACATGAGGCAAAGGAGATGGCTTGAATTACTCACGGATTATGATTGTATGATACACTACCACCCGGGGAAAGCAAACAAGGTGGAGGATGCTTTGAGCAGAAAAGATCATGGAGTTTTGAACAATATGAGAATTAAAAGGGATACAATTTTCATGGATCTAGTGAAGATGAACATGGGAATAACTAGGGAAGGTGAAACATCAATTCTTTTTCAAATGGTTGCCAAACCATCTTTACTAGAAAGGATTAAGAGTTATCGGACTGATGATGAAGAATTTCAAAATAAGATTAAAGCTATGAATGATGGGAGATTGAGAGACTTTGTGTATGAAGATAGAATTTTGAAATTCGGGAAGAGACTTTGTGTTCCCGATATACCTGATCTAAAAAGGGAATTGCTGGATGATGCTCATAGTTCCAATTTCTCTATACACCGTGGGAGCACCAAAATGTATAGAGATTTGAAGGAACATTTTTGGTGGGACAACATTAAGAGGGAGATTTATGATTTTGTGTCAATATGTATGGTTTGTCAACAAGTTAAAGCTAGAAGGAAACAGCCTGGAGGAGTCATGAAACCTCTTCCCATACTAGAGTGGAAATGGGACAATATTACGATGGACTTTGTCACGGGGTTACCAAAGACTCCTAGAAGGAACGATGAAATGTGGGTTATTGCTGACCGTCTTACCAAGTAATCACATTTTCTTTCTATAAGATATGATCTACCACTGCAACGTCTAGAAAGACTATATATTAATGAAGTTGTGAGACTTCATGGAGTACCCCTATCGATTGTTTCTGATCGTGATCCCCATTTTACTTCAAGATTCTGGAAAAGTCTTTAGAAATCCTTGGATACTGAACTTCATTTGAGCACTTCCTACCACCCTCAAACAAATGGACAATCAGAACGAACTATTAAAACCTTAGAAGACATGTTGAGATCCTACTCACTTGAATTTCAGGGTATGTGGGATCAATATTTACCTCTTGTAGAATTTTCCTATAACAATAGCTTCCATTCGAGTATTCAGATGGCACCATATGAAGAGTTATATGGAAAGATATGTCGCACACCAACCTGTTGGGATGACGTTGGTGAATGTAAACTTGTAGGTCCAGAACTGGTGGAGGAAGCGATGGAAAAGGTGAAGGTAATCCAAAATCACATCAAAGAAGCTCAAAGTAGGCAAAAGAGCTATGTCGATAATCGAAGGAAGGATTTGTAATTTCAAGTCGGTGATCATGTTTTCCTGAAGGTATCTCCATGGAAGGGAGTCATAAGTTTTGGTAAGAAAGGTAAATTGATTCCCAGGTACATCAGAACTTTCAAAATACTTGAACGAATTGGGGTTGTAGCTTACCGATTGGCAATGCTGCCAAGTCTCTCCAAAGTTCACGATGTGTTCCACGTATCTCTGTTGAGGAAATACATGCCTGACCCAACGCATGTACACACCTATGAGGAATTTGAATCAGAACCCGATCTATCTTATTGAGAAGAACCCATCAAGATTATTGATACGAGAGAACAAGTACTGAGAAACCGGACGACGCGTCTGGTAAAAGTTTTGTGGAGAAGCCATAAGATTGAAGAGACAACGTGGGAACTCGAGGAACTTATGATGAAGAACCACCCGAGTCATTTCATGCGGTAGTATTCTAGAAATTTTGAGGAAAAAATTATTTAAAGGAGGGGAGAATTTAACACCCTAAGCTTCTACGGTACACTTCTCTTTGAATAATGCAATAGCGTTTGTTGTACGCAACATCGAGTTCTAACACACACCACAACTGATCAAACTAGCTGTTATGAATAGTAATACCTAATTTTTGAAATTTGATCTCTCAAAATGGACTTCATTTTTGGAATCAGAGTATCTAATTTAGCCTAAGGTGAAATTTTGGTACTTTTCGGATAACTTTAATATTTTTATGAATAGTGAAAATTACTAAATTTTAATTAAATACAGCTTTTTTAATCAAAATAATTAATTGTGATAAATTATGAATTTGAGTGGTTTTAATTTATATTTAGAATATATTTTTACCATTTAATACAATTTTGGTCATTGGACATAATTTCACAATTAAACCGAACATAAACAAGTATTAATCTTTTGATAGTTATTATATCTTAAAAACACGCTTTTTGTTTTGACAACGGGAATTAATTTTAAATCAATTGCTTCCACTTCTGTGTTTTAAATTTGGAAATATGGATTCCATATTTGGAATCATGATTTTAAAATTGTGTAAATAGGTAACTTTTATTTTTAGACATTTTGAATAATTACTTCGGTAAATATTTTATTTACCATGGATAAAGGGTAAAACCGGTAAATGAGGGTTAAAAAAATAATATTATAGTAATAACAAATTACCATAAAATGTGTCCTAACCTTATTTGTTGATACATTTCCGACCATGGTCATCATTGGGTCGATTTTGGGACCCCATGGTGCCACTTGTAAGTGATAGGGACACTTTATTTTAATTAAGTCAAAATGATTACAAAAATGACACAAGCATATATCTTTTAGAACTACAATTTTTACATAGGGTTATATATGTTGGATTTTCGACTATAAATATTCATTATAAAGATAACAAGATTTTCTACATAAATGTGTTTTATTTATAATTTTTAGACATAAATAATTTAATTTATTTATGACAAAACTGTGATGCAGTAATTACCATAATAGTGAACAATTAAAATGATTGATATTGTAGATACCCAAATAAATATAATTTGAGACTTTTTATATATTACAATAATTTTATAGGTTAATATGACATGTTAGAAATGAATTAATTAACATTTTTCTAAGTAATTATTCTGTTATGATTTTTACAAAAATCAATTATTGAATAGTGTCAAAATTGACATAAAAGAGTTTTTAAAACAAATTTTATATTATTAATTGATATTAAATTCCAAAAAATATATTTTTCGGCCAAGAGACTTATATCATGATAGGTGTATCATTAATGGACCACTTGGGGGTCTCTTGGATGTATATAGTATGTTTATTAACCATATAATATAAAAATACAAAGTGACATTGTAAAAGTGAAACTAATTAACTATGAGTTAATACTTAATGATAAGGTTAATATAGTAACCCAAACCTGTCTAAATTCCATTAGTTGAGTGGTTTTAAACCTATACCCACCTTAAACTTTAAATAATACACTTTTGATTAATTAGAAACTGAATATGAATTTATTATAAAATAATATTTCTAGCTTTTCCAAAGGAGCCCCTCACCCCTCTTATAAAAGGGCACTACCCCTTCTCATTAAATCACACCTTCAAAGCCTTTTGGTTTGGCCGAAATCTGCCCACATACTCTCTCAACTTCTCTCAATTCATCCTAGAGGCCTTCCTTTAGTCATAAATCAAACCTAAGATCCTTTTTGATCAAGTAAAAAGGAAGAACCTGAAGAAGAGGTAATGATTTCACCACCCTTTTCCAAGTTCCTTTCTTCTTCCACTTATTCCATATTCATTATTACCATTCTAAAATAATAAATCCAGTATCTTATATATACTGTGATGTTATTATAAATATGGTACATCCATATTCAGTATTTTATCCATCCTTTTAATAACATGTCACCATACGTGCGTACGTACGACTTACCGTCTCCACGTCGTGGTGTAATTGTTATTCAATAAATTATTATTTGGATGGGTATAATAATGATGTGTAACTCATGTAAATAGTAAATATAACATGATAATGATTCTGTATATATGATATAACATCCAATTATATATTATTTTAATATCAAAAGAATGATATTGTCGCTCATGCGTACGTACGGACTACCGTCTCCACGAACGCGATGAGATTCATTCTCCATCATATCCATTCAAGTATAATTATCATTTGATGATTAATAATAGTATCTAA
This sequence comes from Viscum album, assembly GCA_963277665.1. NCBI lineage: Eukaryota > Viridiplantae > Streptophyta > Magnoliopsida > Santalales > Viscaceae > Viscum > Viscum album. The sequence continues at coordinate 1,133,920,934 of OY728155.1, read as the reverse complement.
GGATTTTATATAATTCTGGATATTCTTAGGATACAACCTATCCATGAAAAATATAGCTTACTAAACAAAACATATAAAAGAAAACGAGTAAGTTAACACCCGAAACAACGATAATACTAAGATATTATTAAAAAATCAATGTTAAAAGATCATATATGATATCATATTAATGTATATGATTATTGTATAATTTAATAACAATTATTTCACCATTATACAGGAGGTTAACCTACTCCGACCAACGAAAAGTACAAGGTAAGGGTTATTTCACAATCTCTTCATTATCCGAGGTTGTTTATACGTAATAATCTACTGGGATCTCTTTATCATCCACTTCCATGTTTCTTAAAAATGTATTTCAAAACATTTTTACTATTTAAAAGAATATGTGTTAAAGTTATTTATACCCTTGTTTGAATTTTTATAATAGTTTTATAATGGAATCTTTCCGTCGTTTTCCAAACAAGGTGTTTTTTAACCTTTTCAACATAATTAAGGTAAGAATGTTTTTTTAACTTATACGGCGGGTGCGGCTATTTTCCACTGTTATAAAATCGTAAAAGCTTCCCTTACAAGCTTATAATAATATTTTCAAAGAAAATGGTTTATTTTATAAATATATGACTCTTAAATGATTTCAAAATAGAAAGAGATATATCTCTAAAAAGAGTTTTGATTGCATCTATGTCAACATCCTTTGATGGATTTTATGCTTATTTAAAGATGATTTATTATGATACAAAACTTCCATATTGTATTGAAGGTTTTGTGATATGTTTGACTATGGATGTGTTATTTTCATACCATTAATGGTTTATGGAGAAAGTATTTACATTTCGTATACTAGTTTGAATACGAATGTTTATGTTATGTTTAAACCTGTTCATATAAGGAATGAATTGGACTTAATAGGTGACGGGTGGAGCCCGCTATAGCTCCTCGATGCATCGGTAGGTCTCATGAGACAAACTAGTGTCTTGGAACAAGGCCTTGGAAAAATCTTATTTGTAGTCTTGGCATGAGGCCTTGGCTATGTGGTTATGATAGTCTGACATTATGCATTCCATCATTATGAAAGTGGTTATTAATATTGCATGTGATTATTTGATTAGTAGAATATCCATGTGAATAAGTAAATGGCATTATTTCATTTTATTTTTTCCATACTATGTTGAAGTTCAAGTTTAAAAGGCATTTGTTTTAGTTATACACTGCCTTAAATGTTTATTCTTATTTATGAAAGTTTCCACTATATTGTTATCCTTACTGGGCATTTGAGCTCACCCCTTTTATATGTTGTATTTTTCCAAGTATGTGAAGATGTAAATTATGAATGACCTATAGGGATATTATGTGGGGATAATAGTGGGGACTATGGAGACAATATGTTGTTGTAGTAGTTTTCACTTTATGGTTTAATGTAAAACTTTATGAATATATCTAGTGTTTCCAAGGCTACTAAACCAATCGGTCTTTCGAGATTTGATCTTTCTTGTGATCATGCCAATGTTATCTAATAATGCACCAACACTAGGTAACTGGGGTCGGGACGTTACATTTATTATTAAAAAATAATTTTATATAAATAAAATATGTGGAATTTATGATACTTTTATATCCAATAATGAGTTCTTATAAAAAAATAATGTGAGTGTAATTTGATATTCTACTAGATCAAATTCCAATGTATGTATAATTTCTATAAAATGTATGTGAAGTTCCTTTTAGTAAATGATTTTATTTTTTGTCCCTTATTCTTTTTTAATCATAAATTCTATCTTGAAAAGGTTATGATATGGATGATTTCATATCTAACCATTACTTAGATCCTGAAGGTGATACCCTTAGAGAGTTAGAAAATAAGATTTATGGTGTTGGAAATGAAAATATAAAGGGACCCTCATATAATGGAAATAGAGTAAGGAGAGACCTCCTATTACTAAAAACCTATTCGGAAAATATTGAGGTGTCGGCTAGAACTTGTAGTAATTTTAGAGATTGTCTTTAAGGATATGAAAAGTATATATGATATTGGAATAACTATTTATATCATGCTCATGTAATGAAGAAGATGTATCATGATCTTCTATGTGTTGAAAACTTATCAAATTGTGGTTTAAATGAAGACAATGAGGTCTAAGAGTTTGAGAGATAGTTTAAGCTCAAGGATCCATCCATGTGTATATGAGCATTATGGATTGTGATTATCATGTTTTATACTAATTTGTTAATTATTTTGTGTGTTTAAAGATAGAATGAAGTTTACCTAGTTTTAATTGAAGGTAATTTGTAAAAATTTCTTTATTTCTAAAATCCGTATAGCTGAAATCCCCATATAAGTGAGTTCACCACGTACTGAAATATAGAACCAGATAAAAAAAATTCAACTTTGAAAAAAGACAAATGAAAAAATTTAGGCCTTTTATTGGAATTTACATAAGAAAAGTTATCCCATGTAGGAAAATTCAGTTATATATATGACTCACGTAATTTAATGTCACAACATAGGGTGATTCAGTCATGTATAAGATTTCAATCATACTTGTTCATGAAGAAACTACATATCCAAATTTAAGATCCCCATTATCAACTAAATATTCATACAGACATATCTAGATAAAGAAACTTGATGCTATGTAGTTGACCCATGTTCGTGTATTTTTGCCTATATGTTAATTTGATCCATTATATGTTAATCCACAACATATATGAGTCTGTGAGTGAAAAAATTGAAACTCACATAACCAAATTTTCCATATATTCTATATGAAAATTAAAATATTATGGAATTATTAATTCAAAATAAGAAACACATGTATGATGATTATTATGTTGTACAATCCTGATTAAAATATCTTGATTCATATTTATGCTATGATCTATGATTGTTTTTTGAAATATTAAAGGAATATAATCAGTATATTTTTTTTTGCCAAAATGGATTTATTTCATTCTAAATAATAATGAATATGATATGTCATGAACCAACCCAGATACCCAGGTACCCTAATACCTGAGTCGATACTGACATATCCCAAATGGTGTTCCTAAACCTCATGAGTTGGGAACAACCATAAGGATATTTGAATATCAGATCGGGTATTAGGGTACCATGGTATGTGGACTGGTTTATGACAAATTGGTTTAATAGGTATAGGTTTAAAATCAATATATGATGATAGTATGCAATTTAGGATGTCTTTTAAAGACATAATAGGTTGTTATGAGTTATTTTATTTCAAATTCACATCATATTAATCCTTATGTCACCATGGGAGGTTTGTTAAAGGAGCCTTGAGGAATAATTTCATATAATTCTAGTATTTTCTGTAAATTTTATTTAGAGAGGTTGAAATCCTAATCTTGATATCTTATCCAATGTGTCAAATTTTATTTTTTCTCTCTAATTATCCAAACTAGGTTTTGTACTAGTTGATAAAGATAGATATTCTATTTTATTTCTTGGAAATCTATGATTTTATTAAGGTGAAGAGTTCCACCTTCAAGATATAGGGACCTAACATGAGATATTGGGACTCAATGGTGATTAAAAAAGATGATATATGGTTTATTATGGAAGGAATTTAGGGTTATTTTCACTAATCAGATATATCTATAGTATATGGTAGTGTCTTAGGTTGTTGAGATTTTCAAACATGAACAGTATGATAAGACCGTGAAGAATTACACAAACATCTCTTCCAAACCTATTTGATTTTTACCTGAGATTGTATCAAATGTTAAGATCAAGACTTGAGGATTCTATAAGGTTCTTCAAACTGAAATTCATTGTTGGGTTTTATTACTAAAGATTCCCCCTTATGCAGACATGATGGATAGGGTGTTTATGTTTGACCATAACATGGCTGGTATGTCAGGGTTTTCAGAAGTTCGTTTTTATTCAATTGCCTGTTCTATGAGTTCTATTAAATCAAGATAAATCATGATGAGTCTCATGGTGGTTCTAGATAGTATTCCTCCACTAGACCTATTTCAGTAACTATAAGAGGCCCTTTTAATTGCATCAAGTGTGGAAAGGTTGGGAATTTTATATGTTCTCGTACAGAGGCACCCACGATCTATAGTTCTTATGGTTGTTTAGGACAACTAAAAAAGTTCATCCATTTCTTTTATAATATTCATAGTTACTTGATATTATCATCACATAAATGTACTATGGTGCAATTATAATCTTTTCTTTCTAAGTTGTTCCAGCCACAGACATCCAGAACGAAGCATCATCACGTAGTGTAAGAGTCTCCAGATGAAGCTGATATAGGTCTGGAAACAATGAGAGGTAGCTTTATTATTGATTCATCTATAGTTACTATTTTATCTTATAATGGTGAGTCTCACTCATTTATATAAAATTATATTTTGAACCTACTAAATCTTCAAATAGATCTTTTATCTTATGTAATGGATATGTCTACACCCCTTCGAATATAGAGAGAACATGCTTTTATTTTCTTCAAGGTGTATTCTATTTGTCATAGATCAATGTTACTCATGATTTTTATTCATGGCATGTAACCTCTTTATTTCATTCATGGGATGGATTGACTCATTAAAAATAATGTGTGAATTGGTAGCTATTTTTGATGGGTCTCCTTTAATGTGCCCAATGGGGTGTGCTAGATCATTCAGAAAAAATGGGACTTGAGGTCGAGTAGAGATAGAATTTTTTATATGGGGTTTGAGAAAGTAATATTAGTTTTTTAATTTTAATCTAGATATATAAACTTCGAGTAATGGTATCTCTATAGTTTTTTTTTCAAGTTTTAGGATGTGTTTCCTTTTGATTTATATTGATTTACCCTCGTGATAGTAGAAAATATTTGAATTGAATAGTTTTTGTTACTCAATTAGTGTCTATTACAACATACCACTTGGACCTAACTGAAATGAAATTGTTTAAGACTTATTTAGATGATATCTTGGAAATAGGATGTTTAGTCCTGAGTGTGTCACCTTACGTGGTGCCAGTTCTCCTTACAAAGAAAGAATATAAAACACTTCTCTTATGTGTGGATTACTAGAAACTCAACCGATTTATGGTAAAGAACAAGTACCTGCTTCCATTTATTGATTATTTTTCAAAAAATTTAAAGGTATTAATTGGTTCTTAAAGATTTATCTTTGATATTTTTATCACCATTTAAGAATAAGAGAATCTGACATTCAAAAAACTAGTTCTGGAGTAGTTATGTCCATTATGAGCATATTTTCATGTCATTTCATATATCCAATGATCTTTCACTCTTTATATAATTGATTAATATGATCTTCAATGAGTATCTTGGTACGTTCATGGTGGTCTATGTGGATGACATCATGTTTTACTCAATGTTTGAGGAGGATCATGTCCGTCATTTGATAGTAGTTCTATAATTGTTAAGAAAACAATGACTATATTCCAAGCTATTGAAATTTGATTTCTAGATTAAGTATGTGATGTTATTGGTGATGTGATATTTAAACATTTAATATCATTTTACCGTGAGACGGTAAAATTTGTTATGACATAGAAGAATTCATGTATTTTTTTTATATTTTGATCTTTAGGAGTTTATCAAGGTATTATTGGTGGTTTGTAAATGAATTCTCAAAATTGGATACTTCGATAACCAATCTCACTCAAAAGTAGGAAATGTTTTCTTAGGAAGATATATTTCCATTTTAGGTTGTTGAGTTGAAACATATTTTAATATCAATGATGGTGTTGACTCTTCTAGAGGCCATAAAGTGTTATGTGGTCTTCTATGAAACATCGACTTCGGGTTTGGGTTGTGTTATTATGTTGGATGATCACATGGTGACAATATTTCGTGAAATATTAGACCACATGATTAAAATTATCTAACTGATGACCTTGAGCTCATAACCCTTATGCAAGTTCTTAAAAACTATAGACATTAACTTTTTAGATAAGGGTTTACTGTGTATTCAGACAAAACATCCATAAGTTAAATCTTCTCTCAAAATGATTTGAATCTTCATTAGAGGTGTTCGGTGGAGTACCTAATATTTTTTTATTTTGACATTATGTACACCCTCGGGGAAGGGAATTCCATTACTAATGTGTTGAGTAGGAAAAATCTGAACTAGTCCAGGATATAATCATTAGAAGAGTTGAACTTGATGGAACGTTTTGCACAGTTTTCATTTAGGTGTTTGAGAGGAAGATTCCAAGGTTTTATTGGAATTTTTTCATTTAACCATTCCTATTATTCAGATGATTCTTTACGAGAATCCCCTCAAATATGAATTCCGCAGTAGAAGGGCTCTCTTTATAGTGGGGAGACCATTAATGAATGGTCACCATCCTTTGAGGGTATCCTATTTTTTTTTCAGAACTAGTACGCTGTACAATTTCTATTGAGAACATAATTGGTGGGAATTTCTATAATTCCCAATGTCCTATTCACCGAGGAACCATAAAATGTTTTCTTGACATGAGACAAAAATTCTGGTGGCTAGGTATAAGATTGGAAATATCTAACCTTGTTTAATAATGTTACGCCTTCTAATAAGTAATGGTAGAGAACCAGAGACCAACAGGATAAATTTAGACACCCACAATGATGACATGGAAGTGGGAAGATATTTTTATAGACTTTTTGGCTGGGTTTCCACATACCCATGAAACTAGAATGAGATATGGGTTGTGATCAAAAGGATAACTAAATTGGTTCAATTTATACCCATTCATTACTCAAACAAATTTGAGGAGTTGGGAAATATTTATTTAAAGTAGACCTTACATTTCCATAAAGTTCTATTTATATAGTTATTGATATAGATCCCCATTTTACCACTCATTTTTCGAGAGGTCTTTAGGTGGTGATGGGATCTCAAGTTCCTTTGAGTATGGTATACTATATTCAGATGGATTTCTAGACAGATCGGGCTATAAAAATTCATGTGGATATGATATGTGCCGATTTTCTTTACATTTATAGAGCATGGGATCACAATTTGGGACTTTTATATTTTTATTTTAACAATATTTAACTTTCCATGATTAGACATGACCATTTTGAGGCATTGTATGGAAGGTTGTATAAATATTTATTATGTTGGTCAAATATCAGAGAAACATCCTTTATTTTGATTGATCTTGGTCTAAGATATGATTTCAATGATTCATGTGATTCATACTAAAATGTTGACAGTACATAATCATTATGTGTATTTTGTTGATCATCTTCCAAATTTTTTGGAGTTCTTCATTGGGGACTAGATGTTCTTGGTAGTTTCACCTCAGTTGGGTCATTGGGGGTTGGGGAAGCAAGGAAATCATTCTTCAAATTTTGTGTTACATTTTCAAGTTGTTGAGTAGGTAGGGAATGCATATTTCAATTTATCACCTCAACCATAGTTGAAATCGATACAAAATGTGTTCCAAGTATCACAGCTTCAAAATTATCTTTTTGACCAACCACATATCCTGAGTTGGGAGGATACTGATGAAAAACATGGTTTTTTTCACTACTGAACATACAATTATGATAGTTTCTTGTGAAATAAAGGTACTTTGTGGGAGGATGATAAATTTTTTCTGTGTATTACGGAAGCATGGTTCCAATTCCCATGAGGCTTGGCAGTGTGAGGCACTGATGAGAGAGTAGTGGACACATCTCTTTGATATGGAAACTTATTAACATGATATATAGGGACATAAAGTATACATGGTGTGGAGGTTATAACAACTCATTGTTTTTTAAATTTACTCCTCATCCCTTATTTTGATCATGATTTTTTTGGGGTTTGTCTTGAGTTTTTTATGTTGAAATTTGGGAATTATTAGGTTTTCTAGGATGTCCATGGTGGGAAAATAGTTTTCCAAAACCATACGCAACTAGTGAAAACTATGTAACCCTCAACTATAAGGGTTTTCATGTTGGGAAAATAGTTTTACAAACCCTGTGCCCACCTAGGAGAAATTTTGTACCTTGGACAGTGAGTCCAGAGGGGGAACACAATTAAAGAACACATATTTTCTAGTTATGAAGACCTCTATAATAATCCATGAATACTGTATTATATTATTCCAAAAATTGATTTTGATATTTATAATCCCCCATTTAGGATCCCTAATTATCACACATTACCCTAACTAGAATTAATTGGCCAGAAAGTATCTCTAGTGTGGATATTGACTCCTCTAATCCCCTAATTTGGTGAATCAATGTGCCGGTGGAAGACCATGTCCTTCTCAAGTAGGTGGATCTTCTCCTTATTGGTTTCTTCTAATCACTCATCCATTCCTCCTGAGAGTTTGATGTATCAACATGTGCTTGATGGGACTAAACCACATTTATTTTGACCTTGTTTATAGGTTGTGTTTATAGATCATCTTCACCTTCGTTCTTCATTGGTTAATCAATTTAAAGATATTGATTCTTGATCATTGATTAATATTTAGTATTAATATATGTTTTTCCCAAAAATTAAAACCTATAATTGCTATATTGAATTGAAATAAATTTTTAAAAGATTTTAAAAAATGGAATTGTTATGATTATATTAATGATATTATAGTTGTATTAAAACTAACAACAACCCAAATTTTGAAGGAATATAAATTATGGGGAGGATTTATGAATTTTTTTGGATTAAATAAGAAATATTTTTTATTAAATTATTTGGATATGATATTCAGAAAATTTCCTAAATTATAATGTCATTTGAAATGGTATGAAATGATGAAAACCTATTATTTGGTTTTTAAATGGAAAATTCATGTTAGAAACATCAATTTTTGAATTTTATTTTAAAATTTTTTAAAACTATTTATTGATAATTTGGTGGATTTTCGAAGAACGTGTTATCTTTTATAGTCAGTAGTAACTACGATAAGAATGTTAGGACCTTGCCTCCCTATCAATGGATTAACAATGAAAACTATTACTAAAAACCTCTAGCAAGACTATTGGTAATGGGTTCCCCTATTGATGTGTAGACGACCCATGATAGGTTCCCCTATTGGGGTGTATTTATCTATGCACACATAACTAGATTTGTGATCACTATTAGATGTGTGAGGATCCTGTTACCTAATAAAATAACTTACCATGGAGATTTTGTATATTGTTCTTGCTTTTATATGAGTCATTTGACTTGATTTAAAATGTTGGTTAATTATTAAACTATTTTATCTATGCCAATTGATTTATCAAAACGACTTTATATAAAAAGGTCAATTAATCTTATTTGAAATATTTTTTGATAGAACTAAATTATTTTTTAAGGAAATCAATTTTTTGTATTAAAATATGATAATTTAACACCAAGACTTATTTTATTCAAATTGATTTCATATCTATTTTATTGTCTTTATCATTTTTTATTGAACACCTAGTGAGACCCTAGTAGTATTTGTAGCTCACACCCAACCTTTACCTTTTGGCATTTGTAAATTTTTTTATCCCGTGTCTAAGAATAGAGAATTTTCCCTATATATGGATTGTATGTTATTAATATTTTAGACTATGGAGTGGGATGATTTTGATTTCTGATGTTGGTGTTTTATCTTTGTAGTTGTTGACTGCATGATGATGTATTCCTTTGGGATTTGTTATAACTATTTTGTTTTCTAGTACTTAATCCTTTTAGAGTGTTGAGCATGCTCACTTTTATCTTTTTTCCTCTGTTTTTTCATGGAAAATTTGTTCCCATAAGTTCTTGACTGATTTTAGTTTCTAGTGAATAACCCATGGGGATTTGGAATACCCTTCGAGCTATATCAGTTTTGACATAGGAATCATAGTACTAGGGTACATGGGCTGGTTCATGGAATTAAGGACCATAAAAAAAATGAACATGTGTTTATTTTTTCTTACATGATATAAATCTAAAGATATTTCAGTGGTAAATAAAAAAAGATAAGGAATTTTGCAAATCCACTCAATCCATAAATGAGTTATAGACCACAAATATATTTAAATTTATGTATTTGTTATATAGTTTTTGATTAATATTTAATGTTTTTAATTTTAGTAGATATGTAATAAAGAATGATTTAGTTGAGGCTACTATAACAAATATCAAAAAACATGTTCATCCGCTGAGTTATTTTCATGACTTTTGGTGTCATGTGAGTTGGTTGAAGTATATTGATCTTGAGGCTAGTTCATTGAGAATAAGATGATGATAAGTCTAGGTAATTTAAAGGATCTATAACAATTTAGGTGATCCAAGATAAATGAGAAAAAATAAGATGAATTGTATAATGGTTCTTGTTTAAATGAACATGAAAATACATTCCATGACATAGATATTTTCTAGATAATGGTTAAAAAAAGTTATGTTTCACAAATTTTGTATTTCATTATTACTATTTGACTATTTGTTCGAAAATTATTATCCATTCATTGTATGGGGAAATAGACTATGTAGAAATCCATTTAATAATAATAAATGAATCTTCTCTTGTAGATGTGAAATTGTGTAAATTGATAGACGATGAGAAAAACAAGAGGAAGAGGGGAAAAGTGGTTAGTAGTGGGAATTATGAATTCAGGATCAACAATTGTGAGTGTGTATTCTTGATCTGTGTTAAAAAATAATGAGTACCAATAATATTTTGCAGTGAAGAATAATTGGAATCTGATTTTATTATACAGTTGAATGTCCATTGTGTTTCCAAGATGGAAGAGAAGAATAATGTGAGACACTATTCAGAGATTAGTGAGCCAATGTTAAAGAAGGGAGTGCTGGGAAATATGGTTTGGTTCATCTAAAGATGGTATATTTCTTGATATAACTATTCTATGATTTAGTTATGACATAATAAATCTCGGTAATATGATTTAATTTAAGTATATGAATATGATTTTAGTTTTAAGTTCTTCCCTTAAAGGGTTTTTGGCATTCGAAGACACTACTGTGTCTGGAATAATATCTGATCTAATAGATACAAGAATATATTATATTAAACAGTTTTTGTTTTGTAAAGAAGTATCTTGTAATAAAACACATGTATACACAAAATGGGTGGTGCGGAACTTGTGTGACTCAGGGTATACTTGTAGATTATGATTTTAATCCATTAATCCTGTATGAAGATAGTTGTGGAAATCATTTGTGATGCATGAATTTTCAAGTCTAGTGAGATGTAAGAAATGTTGGTGTAGGATGAAACAAACCTATTTTAATTGATATCTTATTATATTGTAGAATATTTTATTCTAGAGAATAACAAATCATGGTATAGAGTGGGTACTAATATCGAACCTTACAAAAATATCTCATTCTATATTTATTATTTTACTTTCATCACATGTGGTTAATTATTGTTTACAAAAATTTCAATAGATTAATTCATATCTTAATATGTAAAATAGGTACATTTTATAAGGGTGTAAAATATTTAAACAATACTTTGTGTTTAGTGAAAAATATACTCCACATAATTCACCCTTGACATCTTTACCTAATCAATAAGGGTATCGAGACTAGTATCAATGTAATTTACCACTGTTTGAATATGAATTCTAATTAAATATGTGTATTTTTGAGACTATGCGATGATTATAATCAACAGTTTTTAGATTAGAGTGCATAAAATTGATAGATATAATTCAAATTTCGTTGCTACCTAAGTGAAAGTATCTCCAAAGACTATACAAAACATAAGAAAGAAATAGTCCAATATGCTGAGAAGAAACTTAATAAAGAAATATGAATCACCACTAACTAAATGTTTTGAGAATGGACTATGTTTTTCTAGTTGTGATGATAATGATGGTATTACATAAACTTATTACATATATTTTGGGGATATAAGTTATTTTAAGAAAGTTCCTACTGAAAGTTTTTGTTAATGTGTAGGGATTTTTTAGGATCTAGATAATGAAAATATATATATAATACATGATTTTGAATCCATAAAAACCACATTGGTTGGATAGTTGTACAAGAAAAACTATATCATCAAAGATATTAAATTCAATTATTATTCCTAAAATATAAATAGGCATAAATTTTCAAAGGTTAAATCTATTTTGAAAATTTTAATTGATAATAAAGTGTTGGTTAGAAAAAGTAGTTAAGAGAATATAAATACTTTATAATGACCACATATGGATAAAATATATGTTAAGGGAGATAAGTTGGTTAAAAAATTTAAAAGATTAATAGACCTTGTAAATTCTTTAAATGGATGTAACAAGATACATGAAGAAAAAATTCAGAAGTTGATGTTTGATTGTGAAGATGGGCAGAACCCATTTATTATGGAGATAAATGCATTCATTCAAAAGTATTACTACCCAGATTTCAAATTTAAAAATATTTATTCATCGAAAATAACATATTCCCAAATATATATGAAGGGTGTGCTACCACTAAAAATTCATAAGTTCATTTTCAATAAAAATGGTCTCATACCGGAGGTAAAGTGAGTTTGTGGTAATGTGGAAAATCTTCCTCCTCATCCACATTGAAAAATGTAACCCAATGTGAGATTAAATATTCATATAATAAATATAAATATTTTTAAAGTGAGGGATAAAATCAAATATTTTTATTAATAGGTTTTTCTAAAATTGTTTGGACAACGACTAGGGTGTTCAGGATAGAGCTGAGCATTTTGAAGATAAAATTCTCCCCAAATGGCCCTCAAAAGGATATGTTTCTAGACTAAAACATATCTGGGAAGAAATACTATATCGACTTAAAATAAAAAGAAATAAAGAAATATTAATTATAATGTGATGATGTTGATGTAAATTTAGGCATAGGGATATCGATAACTAACATAATATGTCAATATGTGAAAATAAAAGTGGTCAAAAATAAAGCAGCAACATGGTTAAAGATAGGGGTATACTTGTGTCATCAAAACAGCCATCACATATGAAGTAAAAAATATCTATAAGTAATGAAATTAAATTTCATTAACATTTTTTCAACTGTGAGAAATCGGTGGTCATTTTTATAAAGAATTATTGTACCATCCATCGAGGTAGCATTTAATTACTAAGGAGAAGAAATTATGACCGTAGATTGAGAAACAATTATGGAACGAAAGTGTATCCAACATAGATTCTAATTGAATAGATAACATTAAATACAATAATATTGTAATATAAGAGATTGACCATAAAAATATAATTATTGTAACAACCGAGCATCAATTATAGTTAGCTTCACTTTCGAAATAAATTAAAGAATAATGCACAAATATTTATTCTAGAGTTAAATTTAAACCAAAATTCCTAACTTTTATAAATTTAATTTTATAACATGAATTTAATTTTTTAATTTATCATTTAAAAATTAACTTAATGTAAAATCATAATATTTTCTAGAAATATTTTATTTATGTGTAAATAGTGAAAAATAATAGTTTTACAAAAAATTCCAATTTTATGACTTTATAACTATATAATAATAAATTGTAAGATTAAAAAAAATATTTATAGACAAAATATATTTTTATGAATTAATATAGTACATAAAAATGTATAATTTTAATCATAGAAATTTATGATTAACATTTTGGAAATAAAAGTAATGTTCTTGTTCAAATAAATATTGTTGTCAGTTATTCTATATTAATATTGTATTTATAAGGTTCCTTTTTCGAAACCAAATAATTACCCTTTAATTTGACATATTCAAATTAATTAAATTTATTTATGCATTATAATTTTTTTTATATCAAATAATATTTATTTTTAAAATGAAATTTTTTTAATGACGGTTTTCGTTGAGTTGTTCATAATTATATTACAATTAATTTATATCAATTCCATAAATTAAATACTATAAAATGGATTCAATATTTGGAATCAACACAATAGAAATTATTTAATATATTCATATTACGTTTTTTTTCATTATTAATAGTAACTCTGGAAAACATTTATCACTTTTGTGAAGTTTAAAACAGGATTACTTTGGTGTTAAACTAATAGATAAAGTTAAAAAATACAGATAAATTTTACTAGATGTTTTTTAAGGAATCTAGACCTTATATTATCTTAAATTATAATTCTGAGTTGTTTGGTCCCACTTCCAAAAGAAATACACTATATATTATTTAAATATTTTATATAATTCCTTATGTGTCCCTCCCCAGACTTCTAAAAGGGAACCTCTTCTCCTCCCTTATTCACAAATATTGAGCACTCTAGATCAGAAAATGACTTCCAAAAAACCCTTACTATATTCCTTACATTAATTATTGAGTTTATTTTCATACCCTGAGATCATTCTATGAAGTCTTAAACTATAATCCAAGGGTGGTATCTCAAAAAAGTAATCATCTTACAAAACGCTTTCAATGTTTATCACTTATTTTAATTCATCTAAAAATATGGTATCAAAACTAAAAAATCATCTCGTATCATAAATATAATGATATCTTATTATGATATTTTGATAACCATTTTCAGCTTCCCTTCCATAAAATGGGAAATGAAAGTATCACTTCTATGTATGTGTGGATTACTGCCTCAACGTAGTGATATGATTAATTTTCTATCACGAACTCACATTCATTGATATTATTATGAATTTAATAAATATATATGATATTTATGATATAATTATTTATTTTTCTATTGAAATTACATTTATCATTATTTTATTCTTTTAATTATAAAATGAAAACGACGTTCATGCATAAGTTAGAACTTATGTCTCTAAAAATGGTGTAATTCATTTTTATATCTATAAATTAGATGAGAATATCTAAATATATATTTTATAAAAACACAACTGTAAAATATTCACTATATTAATTTTTTTAAAATATTTTAAATATTTTCATAATTTTTATCCTTTCTTTTGATTTGAGGCTGGTATGATATTAAATTATAAAATTTTAAAGTGAAAATGGGTCATCCACACAGGTTGTCTATAGTAAGGATTAATCATTTAGAAATCGTGCCTGAGGGTCTATCATTGAGACAATGTTGTTTGGAATATTTAGAGAATGGTTTTCCCAGCTCTTTATCTTATTAGGGGAAACCTTGTAAAAGTTCTTAGATAAGGTAGTGGCTAGCACACAGTTGGATAATGATTTATTAAAACATGTGCAAACTATGTAGGTTGACCGGTTATTAAAAAAATTATCTTTTTATTTTATTTTAATTTTACTTTTATTTTTTCCCTTTCCATTTTTTTCCCTTCTAGTTTATTCCCCCTCCTATCACACGACCCCTTCTACCTCATCCTCTCTAGTTTTGTGAATTATCCCTCCTCTGAGCCCTCTCCTCCACAATGATTTACCGAATTTCATTACGTTTGATTATCATAATCTCAAGGTATTAAATCCACCCCCATCCTCTTCATCATTTCCTAAAATTTTTCCCTTCCTTATTTCCCCTTCTTTCATAGCAAAACCCAAAGTCAAAAGTTAACCCATTAGTCAGTTTTCTTATGTTGTTAGGGTGTGAAGTGGGTCTCTCAGGACTGATTTAGTTATATCACTACATCCACTACTAAACGAAGATATTTTTTGAACACCTCGGTCTACATGCCACTATTTTAAGATAGTTTTTATTATACCATTGTGTTTTTAGCAATTTTAAGTATGGGTTTCTAGAGGTTTTTGAGTCCCCAAAATTTTTTAACACTTTTTGGACCTTGTGGGGTGGATTCGAGCAATCATTGTCAAAGGATTATATGCATATGCATAGTTATGGAATGATATATGTAAGTTACCTCTTTATATGTATTAAAACATCAAAGGATGAATATATATAATGGGGCTAGGTGTACTTACATGTTTATATGAAATTTCATACATGTGTATGTGTAAAGGGGTATATGAACATATAAGCATATATATAACGATCCCCTTATACATTTTTGGCCTTGAGAATATGTACATAGTGGCTAGGTGTCCTTATATATATATTTGTGTGTGTGTGTGAAGGTGCATATGCATGTGAGTGATAAAGGGAAGATTTTATTTTCCACATCCTAAATCAACATGACTTGAGTTTGATGTAGGTTCCCTATACCAAACCCTTTCATTTGAATTTCATAACTACATTATTGTTTTAAAAATATATTTTAATTATTACATATAAATCATATACATTGATTATTTTTTATGGCACATAGAAAAAGTAATTTCATTTATATCGCATTATTTACCTAATATTAAGATGTGAGCTTTTCATGTTAATGCATGCTTTCAACTTTATATTGGAATATTTAAAGTTTTCCCAATATTTGATTGGTTTTAAAAAGGAGTTTCATTAAAATAGGTGATCCATGTTTGGTTCCATTAATTATTTTTTGGAAAATGGTTTTATGATATTATGATGTGTAATCCCATTTTGCATCATGCGAATATTAATGATATTCTCACCTTGGTTTTAGAAGTGGTATTGGAAGTGAGTTTTCTTTGAAAGGTCATGGCATGATTGGAACATTGTCATGATTTGAAAAATAAATTTTTAACTCATGTGACGTGAATTCACAGTTGGCACTTGTGTATGGCATGATATGTGATGGGAACCTTTATGGTAGTACCTACTATTAAAGAGTCAGCATAGAGACCATGTCATTGTTTGGGATAAGCAATCATGGTGGATATGGGTTTATGTTTGATTCATGTGTGTGAGGAAATACCCATTGTACATATAACATTATCATGTGATTATTGGTAATTATCAAGAGGGGTGAATGATGGATGCATATCAACCCTGGATAGACGGGTTGTTACCCCTTTAAGTTAGTGGGAGTCAAGGTGGTATACGCCATGGGTGGGGTTGGTTTATAGCATCCAGTTAGTTATAGCCTATGGAGCTAAACCATACAATGGAAGGTGATTATGACCATGAAAATCTATGTATTTCAACTATGGATGTTTATTAAATACCCAAGATAATATATTTATATGTTCCTATTTAATTTTGTGGTACACTTAGTAATTGAACCCATAACACCCCTGATTTTCATTCCATATTAAAATACTTGATACAACACTGATTATCTATTAAATGAATCTTTTGAAATATTTTTCCTCATGATTTAATAAATTTTTTGGAAATGAAATTGAAAAATTGGTTTGTTTACTTTTTTTTTAAAAGAATAGAAAATATTGTTTTTATATATCTTATTTTCAAAATAGATAGAATTTATTTCACTTTAATGGTGAAGAATAAGTTTTTGTTTATCCTTTGAAACCATACATTGAATATTGGTACTGATTCATACATTGGTTATCAATTTTCAATTTGAGGTTCTCTCAATTCTGAATCGCTCATGGAGTGAACATCATTCATTGGTAGGAGGCAACCCCTGAGGTCACGTGGAGGTGTTCTCCATTTCTGTTTTTTTCCTTCTTATTTTTTATTTTATTTTATTCATCTTTATTTAGTAACGAGTCATTATGGGATAAAGGACTCCCAATTTCATTATTTTTCAATCTAGGCACTAGTTTCTTTCCTAGGAGGATCAAGAACGCCCCTCGAGCCTCATTGTGCGCAACATGGGTAACCAGTTCAGGGTAAAACCAGGTTGGTTTTTGACATATATAATGTAGAGACCCGTATCTTGACGTACATGGACATTACATTACTTTTGCGGAATACTTAGTACATAACAAAAACACACACTAAAGGATCGTAATAGTTTAGTGTCTTTGGAAACTCGGAACGTAGTCTTCTAATCGTGGTGAAAGTTCTTCAATATCTCCCATAAAGGTCATCCCTTTTTTTACCTAAAACCTTTCTTTATATCCTGGGGAAAAGAAAACATAAAAGGGTGAGCTCAAATGCTCAGTAAGGGTAAACAAAAGAAATATCAATCACATCATATATATAAGAACATAGCTTTTGGAAATATTAACCTGCAAAAAAGCTCATAATATCATAACATGGGATAGATCATGGCAGTGAAAAAGTAATCACAATAATCATAACTTAAAACATGAAACTTTGTGGCATTCACACATAATCATATAGAATCATTTCTTGTTAGTCAAGACTCATTGCCAAGACTATCTTAGTGGACAAAGTCCCTTTCTGAATCGAGTAACCCTCGTTTCAGTCCTTTTTCACTGAACCGGTATAACCTACCGTTCCAGCCCTGTCTATCTCATGAGATATAAAATCATTACCCAATTCATTGGAGGGATATATAGGTCCCACCCATCTTATAATGAATCCTTTCTTATGTGTGCCACATAATCATAAACCATACATCATAACGTAACCCATGTAATAAAAATGGGATTATTAAACAACATGACATCATAAAACAATTCATATAAGATAAAGGAATTCATAAAAATATTTCCATCACAACATAATCAAATCCATGTGATAAAAACAGAACCCTTTTATTATCTTAGATGGAAAATAATTTTGGTAAAGTACTTGAACTCCATTCTTGAGGAAAATATCCTTTCTACTTCAAAAACATTTTTTCCTTTCATAACATGTCATACGACTTTAAAATAAAAGAAGTTGATTAAAAATAAACTTGAAAACTTGTAAAGGAAGCTTCTTGGAAATAATGTTTTAAAAATCCATTCATGCCGTATAAGTTAAAAAAAACATTCTTCGTACTTTTGTCGGAAAAGTCAAAAAGTACCTCGTACGAAAAACGACAAAAGATTCCTTTCGTATCTTTTACTAAAAACTCACCGAAGGGTAAAATTGGATATAAACTATTGTAGAAGGATGGAAATAATATTACATATTGAGGGAACATGGATGTGGATGATAAAATACACACCGGTAATTACCAAAGTAAAAACAATCTCGGATAAAAGTGAGATTGTGATATTTTCCCTTACCTTAGGTCCGATTTGCTTTGTACATGTCCGAAGCTCCTGTATAATGGTTTAAATAATGTCATTGACTTATTACAGAATCATATTCATTGTTATGATATCATATATGGTTCACTTATGACATTATATTACCCGTTCTTTTGAAAACTCCATGTTAAAGAAGCGTTTTGGGTAAAATCGTTTCATTTATCGTAGGTGTTTTGACTTGTTGTTCTTGACATCATTATTACTTATATCGTGATTTACTTACTTCCAGAATATAAAATATGATTTATATATCATATATATTCAGTATATATATATATATAATAGGTAGATAAATAAAATGAAAAACACCGTTCATGGAGACGGTAGTCCGTACGTACGCATGAACGCTGTTTTCCTTTCCTTATTGTCTTGAAATGGAAGTAAGTAGATGACATACATATGTATATATATACATAAATCCAGTAGCTTTATAATGTCATATATTTCATTATTATTTCTTATATATACATTATAATCATTCTTAAATGGTTAACATGGAGAATGAATCTCATCGCGTCGTGGAGACGGTATTCCGTACGTACGCACGAGCGATGATATCATTTCTATAAATATTGAATTGAATTGGAGTGGATTATACAATATATAAGAATCAATATGATTTTTTAATAACTAGGTATAGTTATTCTTTACACCATTATACCCATCCATGTAAGGTGGTGGTGGAAAATAGATTACACCACGGCGTGGAGACGGTATTCCGTACGTACGCACGCGCGGTGATTTCTTTTTCCGTAGGATGGATAGATGGTGAAATAGGGTTGTTTCATACTTATAATAACATATCAGTATATGAGTGATACTGATGTTATTACTTCATAATGAAACAACCTAAGAAGAAGAAGTGGAAGAAGAAATAAAGATGAAAGAATTGGTAACGGTAATTACCTCTTCTTTGAAGTGCCTCTTTGAGACCTCCTCTTAGGGCACTAAAATTGGTCTTTGAGGAATACCAGAACCTCTAGGATGTTGCTAGGGAAGTGGAGAGGAGAAATTGGCAGGGGTTGGCCGAGCTTGAGTGCTCAAATTGGTGTGAGGAGGAGGGGGAGGAGGTGTCCTTTTATAGGGGAGGAGAGGGGCACCTTAGGAATATCTCAAAATATTATTTTATATTAAAGTCAAAATCGGTTTATAATGGTTCCAAAGGGTCTTATTTCGAAGCTAAAGTGGGGATGGGTCTAAATCCTATCAACAAATAAGATTTAGACAAGTTTAGGGTATTATTGTAACCTTATCAATTAGATTTAACTCTAAGTTAAATAATTTAACTTTTACCGTGTCTTTTTGTTTTCATTCACTATATGGTTAATACACTTACTATAACATGCCAAACGAACCCCAAATTGTATATTATTAATAAATATATCCTTATCTAAGTCATTTGGCCGAACCTTAGATTTTTAGGAATACAATAACAATTAATAATACAATATTTGATTTAAAAACTATTTTGTGTCAATTTTGACACTATTTGATATATGATTTTTGTGAAAGTCATAACAGAATTAAATGTTAGAACCAAGTTGATTAAATCAACATTAATATATCATAGTAACCTAGAAAATTAGTGTAATTCATAAAAAGTCTCAAATTACATTTATTTTGGTGTTTATTACATCAATTATGTCAATATTTCATTAATAAGATAATTACTGCATCATTGTTGTGTCATAAATAAATTAAATTATTTGATGTCTAAAAATTACAAATAAAATACCATCATGTAGGAAATCTTTTTATCTTTCTAATGAATATTTACAATAGAATTTATCTTATGTATAACCCCATATTAAAAATGATTTACTTATTAAACTTTGATTTTAACTATTTTAACATTTCTTTAAATAAATTAATAATAAATGTCCTAATCTAATCCAAGTGGGCCTAAATGGTCATATTATATTCATAAGGTTGTTTTTGGTCGAATTACACTTATCCAATAGAATTAGGACATGTGTTAGGGTAATAGTAATATCATATTTACCCTTAGTTACCCTATTTACTATTAACCGTGGTAAAAAAAAGTAAAAAGTTACTATTCACCAAAAATTATTTTCATCTCATTGAACCACATTTTACTTACTGACATCAACCGTGTCTCTCGGATTTTTGAAATTCCATTCACAGAAGCGGTAAAATTAAGATTTATGAAGAAATTAATCTTTTTTAACTACCACTTAGTAGTTTCACTATTCATCAAAAATTGATGTTTTTCAGAACAATGCCAAAATTTCATCCTAAGCTATATTTCATATTCCAAATTCAAAAATGAAGTCTATTTTACCAAATTCATATCATAGAATTTGCATTAATTAATTTTATAATTAAATCCCGCTGTTAAAACAAATAGCGTGTTTTTAAGAAACAATATCTATCAAAAGATTGACACTTGATTATGTCTGGTTTAAATGTGAAATTACATCCTATGACCAACATTGTATTAAATTGTAAAAATATATTCTAAATATACTTTAAAACCACTCAAATTAATAATTTATCACTATTAATTATTTCGATTAAAAAAGTTGTTTTTAATTATAATTTAGTAATTTTCACTATTCATCAGAATATGAAAGTTATCCGAAAAGTACCAAAATTTCACCTTAGGCTAAATTCGATACTCCGAATCCAAGAATGAAGTTCATTTTCAAAAATAAGATTTACAGAATTTTAAAAAGTGGTTATTACTATTCATAACGGCTAGTTTTAATAATATTTTAATAGCACATCGTTGTTTAGTGAAACTCGGTATTGCGTATTACACACGCTATCGAGGAAGGTCGCGATTGCGTGTAATGCAAGGCAAGTCAAGGATGCGTGTTGTGCAAGCTCCTTTTGGTGTAGCGTACAACACAAGACATTAATAAAATTAAAAAGAATATATTTTTTTATAAAATCTTGGGCTGTTACATATAATGAGTATATATGATATTTATAACATGGTTAAAATTATTTAGATCATTTAATAATGATCACAATGCAAGGAAAGTACCTTCTAAATCGAAATGTACATAATAAATTAAGTAGTTAACACCTAAAATCATGTTGATAAGGAAGGTTTATTAATGAATGGGTAATATGATATTTTAAGTAAACTATGTATGATATTATAAATTTGAATATTATTCAGTTATAGATGTATAATAAATTTAAATTTATTATATAAAAGATTAAAATCACTTATGGAGAATGTTTCCATTTAGGAAAGGTTTTATTTCACAATCACATCAAGATTGTTTATATTTAAGTTTCCACTAGATGAACTATATGATTTATTATAAATTAAACCCCATATATTTTCTTCTACTCGAGTTATATATGGAAATTAGAATTTTTACTTTAATTTCCCTCCCTCTATGAACTCAAATGTCCAAATTAAGATTTTTAAATAAAATATTATGTTTCGATGGGGAATTTATTTATTATAGGTCCATATTTTCTTTAAATTGTTTTTAGTAATGTTTTTATTATTCTCTTTGTGATTTATTAAATTCAATTTTATATTTCTCTTGTTTTCAAAAAATATATTAAAAGTGATTTACTTTTCATTTTCCAAATCATGTACTTTTTACCATAGGTGTGTACAAGAACATTGTTTTAACACATACTGTACGAACAAATTTTTCCACTATCATAACTATTGTTTTCATTTAATCCATATTTAAAATTTTTCATGCTGAACATAAAAATAAAAAATTTCCTTAATATTCTAGAATTTTTTTGATTTAAAATATGTGATTTCAAAATCAATTGGTTATTTTCCAAAACAATTATTGTAATAATCCTTTCAATTTATTTTCATCTATGACGATATCCATTGATGATCCTTAGGCATTACTAGTGAAAAATATTAACATTTCATATTCTATTTCTAATATAAATGTTTATTTTAATTACATATTAAATTTTTATTCATTTTTATCATATAATGAATTCATGAGACTAATTAAGTGAAAAGTGAGACTCTTTATATCCCCTCAATGCATTCTTAGGTCTCACGAGAAAAACATATCACATAGACCTTATAAGATCTTGAATTCACCATAAGGTTTTTTGGTTAATGTTTCAATTTATGTTCCTTATTTTGGATAAATATGTGTTTCCAAAAGTTCATGTGGAGACTCAGGGTCTTCCAAGGGTTTGGGACATAAAACAGAATACAAAAGGAGTTTTTGGGTATGTTACATGGTTTGTGCGTGGTTAGTGAAAACCGTGCATTGAATTCTAGGTAAATATGCAGTCTTGAACCAAGGAATTCACACGGTTATCTCAGGGTTAGTTAAAATGAGAATAATTAAATAAAAACCATTTTAATGGGTTATTTTGGTAGAATTTCATGTGTACAGTTTGCGCACGGTCTAGAAAATTGTGTGGGTAAACCATGTAGCCAAGTAAATTTAGATAATTTAAAAAAATTCCATCCCGGGATTTTAAACAACAACACATGATTCTCATCCATTCCGCCCCCTATAACCATTGTGATGATATTGGACAAACCAAACTTTACAAGGGTTGTTCTCCTTAAATTATTGGATGTTTTGAGTGTCATTGGTTGTGAATCGAAGTTGCAGTTATGTCTAATATTCCTCTTGCTTCTCTTTTTTGGATTAGTGTATGTAGTTTCTCCCATTTCATACAAATCCCTAAAACCCAATTTTTTTTGCGGAACCTGGGTTAAAGCATTAAGGGGTCTTTGAATCCGGATCTAATTCCATGATTATGCTTGTGTTCATTCTGTGATTCGAGTTAGGTGGTCTACAAGTATTAACCCATACTTTTATATTGGATTTATGCGTAGAAGTTTGTGATATTTTTTCAAAAATTTGGGTTCTTGGTTTCATTGGAGTGTTTGATAAAAATGGGTTTCTATGTGACCAATTGAATCCCCCTTAATCCTCTTGGGATTTTTAGAGGATGAATTGACCATTTTATGGCCACCCGTGGGGTTTTTCGGCTTTCCCGCACCTAGAAAATTATTGAGTTAAGTGAAGGGATGCTAATTGACAATGTTAAACCCATGTAGAACATGTTTTAATTATTTATTAAGTTGTAAATGGAATGATAATAGATAATCCTACGGTAATAAGGCATAAGGGGTTGTTTAGAATGACATCAAAATGGTAAAAATGGGCCGAATGTGATTATGTCAATTATTTCACAAAATTTGGTTAGAAATGCCATAGAAGATTACTGCATATTAAATGTTGAAATTATAATTTTATAATGGAATAGGAAATGGGGAGTATGTTAATGGGTTTTAATGAAAGAATGGGTGAATATTTTTAATGGGATAATACATGGGATCTGTGGTACACTTAAAAGTTGAATGTAATAAGTGGTTTGGTAATGAGATATTAGAAATGTACCTGAAATGCATAAGTTGGTAAATTCTTGTCAAATGATAAACATGATAAATTTGTAAATGTATGGTCATTGATGAATTTGGATAAGGCATAGAGGTTATTGAATAAACTTAAGGGGTTGAGGTAAGAGACTGGGAGTTTGGAAAAATGGATATTAATTGAAAATTGAAAATGTATTAATGGTTTATGGATTAGTATTAATTCCCATGTTTTTGTTCGGTTTTGTGATCTCCAACGACATTTCTTATGTTTGGTTATATTATGATATGATTGTTGTGATTGGATAAATAAGAATGTGCACATGGTTTGGTAGAGTGGGGTATTGAAATGAGGATATTTCCCACAGGTCAAGTTAGATTGAGGCTCTAAACTCCACCCAAAAAAAAGCATGGGATAGGGAAGTGGGTGGAGGTTATATTCCCCTAATGATTTCATTCCACCAAAATGAGTCATTGAGGTGGGGATAATGTGTTGATGTGAAATGTGTATCACTTGTGAGATAGGTACTTGGATTATTTCCATTATGCATTATTATTGATGTCCTTAGACCCTTGTGTTTATGATATGTATGACTATCCCGATGAACATGCATTAATTATGTATTTTGAAATAATGGTGGTATGAGAAATAAAATTTGGATAAATGCTAATAATTAATTAAATAATCAATGTTAATGAATAGTATCAAGACTATTCCATAATGTTTTTATACCGTTTCATGTACTATCTGATAGACTGGATATTTTTAGAGACCATTAGTGGTGGCATACTGTGTTTTGTAATCACATCCTGCTCATGCCACCATTGGGTACCCGAGAAAATCTCTTGGTTGCAGGTTCGGATAATGTAAAGGCCCTACTCTAGGATGTTGAGTTAGACTTGGGATTTACATAGAGCACTGTACATGGAGTTTGGCGCCATTTGGGGTCTTTGTCATTTGTAACATTTTGTTGGATTTTATTCACATTTTACTACTAGTATGTCATAACATTGTTAATATTGAATTATGGTTTGTACCCAGTGGGGAGATGCTTGGATTTCATGATTATTAGTTCTTTTGTCTTTTTTGTTATTTATATTTTGTTTTATTGTAGCTTACTCCGATAAAGAGGGTATAGTCTCCCCATGTGACACATTAGACCATCCTTGGTAGTCAAAAAACTTTTTCGTATTTGGAGACATGCTTGAGGTCTTATGAAGAATCGACCAGGGGAACCATTTCAGTGGATCCCAGGTCAGGGATGTTACAAATTAGTATCACATGAGTTATTTTCTCTTTCATACTATTTGGGGGTGGTATACAGGAGATTAGGATATTTCGGGCCTTGGTAATGAACTCATTTCTGGGTGTAGCTAACCTAAGTACGGGGGAAAAACCAAGTCACCCAGGGTGGGAATTGTTTTTTATGTATGTTGTTATAATTGAACTATATTTCACCAAAGGGTGATGCAAATATTGTGTGATTTGACTAATTTATATTATTTTGTCCATTGTTTGAAAGTCATGAGGTTGTGCACTCACGTATCATTTTAAGCACCTAAGGAAATATGTGGTATGCATCATTGTTGGCACACAGACACTGAATTTGTGTGAGGGGCATAAGAATTGGAATGTATTTTACTTCCTTGATAAATTTGAAGAAAATTATTCCTAATAAAGGTAAAGTATGTGGGTGAATGAAAATAATGGAAATGGAAGGTTAAGGTAATGTCATGAATAATGAAATATTATTACAAGGATAACATATTAGGTTGTGATAAATTATAAAGGTTGATTCGGTGTCTAAATGAAAATGATTTTGTAATGGAAGTAAGATGGTTAATGAATTTTGCATAAAGGAAGGTGTAAATTAGTTAAAATTGTGATTGTAACAAGTTTTTAAATGATAAATGTTCCTAAGAGGAAGTGGTTTGAAGAGGTGTTGATAAAGGACTTGTGATTATGCAAAAAATTAGTTTCCCCATGTGGGCCATGACCTATGGTAGGTATGGTAGAGAGTAGTTTTCTATGTTTGATCATAACCATGGGGATAAAGTATGAAGAATGGTTTGTATATGGTTGATAGTGTTGGATCCTTCCATCTGTGGTTAAATTTTGTCAGTCATTCATCAAAGCGTCAAGAGAACAGTATTTTTAAAATGATAATGATTTAGTTTGATGGTTTGTATCACTTGTGATACTGGTTTGACCCTTATATGTGTGGTTTGGGTTAGTGAGAGTTCCCTAGTCCGGTAATTTGGATTTTTATTGTGAGGCCTCTCTAGTTATGATATCACCTAGGTGGTTTGTTTACGGAACCCTTGGTAGGGTTGTGGCCTTTGGGTTTTGAAGCATTGTTTGATAATCTGAGTGAGGAAAGTCTCATGGTTCGTGACGATACAAAGTGCATATTGGACCTTAATTATCATGTTTGGGTTATGGTGACCATATGAGTAGAGATGTAATGAGTTGTGTTTTTAATCCTACAGAGGATGTTTGGGTGATATTTTCCGATAAATGATTACACCATTGATATATATCCTTGATTAAATGGTTGTTTAGTGCGCCAAACATAGAATGAATTGGAACTGGGGTGAGAGTTCAATTCACGATCATTGCTTCATTTGTGTCTTGATATGTGTGGTTTGGAAAGAGAACCAATGGATTTTCCTGGATGTCACTCTAGTATAGGGAGTTGGTATCATTCAACCTTCAAGGTGTCCTATGAGAGAGGTCGGAAGGGGTTTTTATAGCTTTTTGCGCATGTGTCGCACATGTAGATGTTTTGGACTATGATAGTGGAACTCAGAGTGTTTTATAGTGTGGGTTTTTTTCTAGAGGGATAACTGGGAAGGTTGATGGAGGGTGGTACCATTCAAGTGTGGTTAGGTGAGGATAGTTTTATATAATTAAGTGTGGCCTTGTTGGAGGTTACCCAAGAAGTGCATGTACCCTAGGATATGAAGCATGGGAGATGCCTTAGAGGTGGGTTCAATGCATACTATATATCACCAAGGTTCAGTAAATTGTATATTTATACAATGCTCTTTCATAAGGGCACCCTATATTTTGTGAAAGGAAGAAAGGTTTGTTTGGAAGGGTTGTGTCATATGGATTCTTGACTCCCCAGTTTGGAATTGAGCTTAGGGTGAGATCCAAGTGAATCTTTGGGTGTATGTAGTGAAGTCATAAGACAGGTGTGGTTGGATATGAAAATATATCTTATCAAGAGAGTATGGGTTCTATAACTCCAATTAAGATTGGGGTTATACTTGAGTAACTTCCCCGGGGTGGTAATTGATAATCTTGGAGGTGATGGCACCCTGGCCATGTGATTTGGTGTCATGCTGGGGGTGAAGACTGCTAATGGTCTTGAGGGAAGTAATTCTGGGATAATGGAATTCTACATGAATTTAGGAAATGACATAAGTGGGTTCTTAGGTTGATAATGATATTCTTTAAGTCATTAATAACCAATGGAATGTGAGAAGGTTCTAGCATACCATCAATGGAAGGTGGGTGTTTTGGGAAAAGCTAGTTCGGGGCAGTCTGACCTGAGCTGGTAAACATGAGTGTGTGTGGTGAGAGTAACCCACCTTTGGGTTCATGTTTTGTTGGGAAGTTCCTTTTTGAATCGATGTTGTGCCTTTTTAAGGTCAATTTGATCTTAGTCCTTGAATGGATAGTGTAGGGATGTCCTCCTAAATGGTTTTGATGGGGCATATGGATACCAATATAGGGTAATGCCCTATGGATGTTCGGGCATGGTGAGTTAGAACACATATGGTGATTTGAAATTTGAATTAAGATTTGTGTGATATTTACTCAATATTAGTGAATAAACATGAGTTAGGAAAGGTGGTTGAAGGTACCATGTGTCCCCCTTTGGGAGATATTCATTTTTTTCATCGTTAGAGTTGGGGAAATCAGTGGAAAATGATAGCATGTGATTTTTGTCATGAGTTATGTAAAGGATCCGACAATGGGGGATGATTGGTTCCTCTATGATGAAATAATTTTTTTGTGAAGTTTGTATGTGTTTTTAGTTAGTCATAGTTTCCTATGTTTTCCCTTGGTATTTATAGTGATTGATTAATGGTTGAAGTTGATGCATTCTTCAGGAGAATCTAGTTCGTTTTGTGGGTTGTGTCGAGGAATTCTTGCGAGTTAATATGGTTCAATGTTTCATGTTTTGTGGAATTAGTTTAGCATTCATTGGTAGCTTTGGAAAAATTGAAGTGATATATAGGCCTGGTTTTAGGATCTCTAGTTACAAAAGCTCAATGATTCTTGGGATGAGCGGCATGATGACGAGATGTTATAATGTAGGGAGGTTGTAAGATCCCCGATCCTCCATAAGCTGTGTTTTTGTTTTTCTTTCAAATTTCGTTCCGTATTTTGTGTAAATAAGTGTTTCCCAAACTTCATTTGGAGACTTGGGGGTGTTCTGGGGGTTCAAATCACAAAATATGATGAAAAGGGAGTTTTTTAGGTATATTTCACGGTTAGTGCAGACTGTGCGGAGCATCCTAGGTAACCATGCATCCTTAGATAGAGGATTTCACACGGTTATCGCATGGTTAGGAAAACCATGTGAAATTATCTAAAAACTTTGTGAATGGGTGATTTTGGGACAGTAGAATGCACATGATTTTCAAAATGTTTGGAAAATCGTGCGGGCAAACTGTCCTGCATTTTAAAGTTGGAAAATTTATAAAAATATCATTCCGGGATTTTAAACCCCAACTCTGGATTCTCATGCATTACTCCCCATGTAATCCTAGTGATGATCTTGGATGAATTAAGCTTCACCAGGGTGGTTCTCCACTGATTCTTGGATGTTTTGAGTGGTGTTGGTTACGGATCGATGCTCTGGGTAAGTCTAATCTACCTCTTGGTTCTCTTTTCCGGATTGGGGTTTGTAATTTCTCATATCTTCTACTGAAACCCTAAAACACGATTTCTCTAGTGGAACCTAGGTTAATTATTCAAGGGGTGTCTAAATCTAGATCCAAGGATATGATTAAGGGTGATTTAATTGTCCAATTCGAGGTAGGTGGTCTAAAAGTTCAATCTAGTAGTATTATTTTCGATTTGTGCATGGATGTTTTTGTTCTTGTCTTACCCATTTTTTTCCTTCTTCGTTATGTTAGAGTGTTTGATTATAAGTTGTTTCTAAGTGGCCATGACTTTAACATTCTAGGGCTATCCATCGGGTGTCTCGGCTTTCCATCATGTAGATAATGGTAGGGTTAAGTGAATGGTTGCCGAGTGATAATGTGAAACACATATAGATCATATTTTAATGGTTTATTAAGTTTTAAATGGAATGATAATATATATTCCTAGGGTTACAAGGCATAAAGGTTTTTTATGATATAAAAAGGGGAAACATGGGTCAAATGGGATTATGTCAATAATTTAACAAAATTTGGTTTGAAATTCCAATGATTATTATGGAATATTAAATGGCAAACGATTAATTTGATGATGTAATGGGAAATGGGGAGTATCTTTATGGGTTTCAATTAGGTAATGGATGAATATTTAGAATGGGTTAATACATAGGAATTGTGTTACACCTAATGGATGAATGTAATATGTTGTTGGGTTATGAGAAATGAAGAATGTACTTGAAATGCATAAGTGGGTAAATATTTATGAATGATAATTGGGCTAAATTGGTGAATGTATGGTCATTGATGAATTTGGATAAGGCAAGGGGGTTGTGGAATACACTTAAGTGGTTAAAGCATGATAATGGGAATTTAGATAAATTGAAATGAATTGTAAATGGTTAATGTATTAATGGGTCATGTAATAGTAATAATTCCCTTGTTGTTTGTTATGTATTGTGATCCATAAGGGCATTTCTTATGCTTGGTTGTGTTATGGTATAGATGTGGTGATTAGATAAACAAGCATTTTCATAGGTCTTGGTAGAGAGGGGTATTTACACGAGGTTATACACCCATAGGCTGAGTTACACTGAGTCTCTAAATGTAACCCCAAAAATGCTTGGGTTAGGGAAGGGGACAGAGGCTCAATTCCCTCTAACAGTTTCATTCCACCCATACTAAGGCTTCAAGGTGAGGAAAATGTGTTGATGTGAAATTTGTATCTCAAGTGAGATTAGGACTTGACTTATTTCCACTATGTGTTATTATTGATTTATTAGACCCTTGTGTAGATGATATGTATGCATAACCCAAAGAGAATGTGTTAGAATGGATTATGTAATAAAGGTGGTATGATAAATTAAACTGGGATAAATGCTATGAATGAATTAAATGAACCATTTTAATGAATGGTAACAAGACTGTTCCTTATTAATATATCATTTATTCTTTACTTGAATTCACTATATATTATATTGGATATTGTTTATACAATGTTGGTGGTGGACAACTAATTATTTTAATCACAGCTTGTCTGGGCTGCTATTTGGTACCCGAGAAGATCTGTTGGTTGCAGGTTAGGACAAGGGAAAAGACCATACTCAAGGATGTTGAGTTGGGATTGGGATTTACATGGAGAAGAATCCAGACTTATAGTCAAGTCCCAGTAAGTTTTTTATCTGTTTCTCTCATTTTTTCGGTTTTATTAACTTTTCACTTCTAGTATTTCATGACATTGTTAATGTTGAATTATGTCTTATACCATGTTGGGAGATGTTTGGCTTGAATGTTTATAAGTTATTTCAAATTTTTTCTCTTGTTCCGGTTATATTCTAATATGGATTACTCTGGTAAAGATGGTATAGTCTCACTCACGTGACTCATTAGACCATAACTTCTAGTCGGCAATCTCTAGCATATGGGGAGGCGCACTTTAGGTCATGTGATGAATCAGCCTGAGGAGCCTGTTTAGTGGTTTTCAGGTCTGGGACGTTACAGAATTGGGATTAATATACATGAAAATTTCATCATTTTAGATGAATATTCAGCACATTACAAAAATACATGCCTAAGGACTGTAATAGGTCAGTGTCTTTGGAAACCTAGAATCTAAACCATCTAACATAGTGAAAAACCCTCAACATCCCCCTTAAATATCTTCCCCTTTAAAAATCCTACATAAAATTGTTATTCATAGCTTTGGTAAAGGAAACATAAAAAAGGGGTGATATCAGATGCGCTGTAAGGGTAATCAAGGGATATATGTAAGAATATAGTTAGAATAAAGGTGTATCATAATATTATAAACTCATACCCTGTATAATAAAATTCATAAACAAGATTTGTGGAATAATTATTTGAATTTCAGAATAAAATAATCACAAGGAAATTAAGAGCATATTTCATGATATAATAACATAAGCATAAGAAATTTCATTGGAAAAAACATAAAAACATTTAAAATGATTTCCATAGTAGTCATGTATTAACCCCAAAGATATATTATTGGAATGGTTTCACTACAAAAACCATCCTTGTAGTCAAGGTTCACATCCAATACCATCTTAGTGGAAAATTTCCTTCACTGAACTGAGTTCACTCCCCATTCTCTCCCTCTATTACTAAACTATGTTCACCTCCCATTTTAGACCAGTATTACTGAACCGATTTCACTCTACATTCCATATGTATGAAACAAAAATTATTTCACTCCTTTCTCCAACCATGTATTGTTGAACCTATTTCACACCTCATTCTATCCCTCTATTACTGAATCGAGTCCAATCTTCCTAGATTGCACTAGGGGGCTTCCGTGGATGGATTTATACAAAACTGGAGGATTCTAGGTTGATAGTAAGGATGTTTGGAGATTATTTGAGTTGGGTTAGGATGATCCAAAGTTTTTTTAGTGGTTTAAGTAAGGGAAATATTTTATGCCTTTTATAGAGAAGGATGAGTGGCATTCTTGTAACTAGAAAAAGGTAAACACTGTTGAGAGGTCTCCATTACCTCATGTGCTTCTGAAGTGGACAAATAATGGAGTTATGGGGAATTTTGGTCGATCCAATCCTCCACTAAACAAATATAAGTGAATTTTTATAATTTGTTTTCTTAACTTCTATGTTTCATCACTTTTAACATTTTAGATTTTATTAAAGTACTAGTTTCCTATCCTATGTAATTTAACCATTAAGAAAAAATTTAATTGAGGTTTTTTTAGAAATTATAGAAACACTGAATACAAATTATTATACCAATTTTACAAAATATAAATCTTTTGTGAGTTATAAATTAACTTTAAAACAAGTTCATGTAACGCACAAATATTATTCTTTAACTTGAACCACTATAATAGTGTTTTTAAAATCTATAGTTGAATAAGGTAATTGTAATAGATAAATTATTCCATTAATGGACCATAGTTTACATTTATTAATACTTATAATTAACATGGAATAAAATATTATTTTTATAAATTTTAAATCATTTATAAAAAATATAATATATTGTAAAATAACATTAATGTTAATTTCAACATTATTTATATATTTTTAATTTAAAATAAAATATAATAACAATACTGTAAGTAATATTTATTAAGTTAACATCTATCTAAGATGATACATTCATCTAAAAATACAACGTAACACAAAAATTCATTACACATTATTTACTTTTACTTATTTTAGCATCATTTATCTTTTTTTATTATTAATTATATAATCCATGTTTCAGTGTTTGTTAATAATTTAACAGAAATACATCATCTCCAAAAATTAAATTTATATCACCATGATAAAAGAAACCAATTTACCATTCAAAATAAATTTTATAATTGAATCAAGGTATATTCTTCCAATCTCAAAAGCTTTATAAATGTTAATCGTTAGGATGTTTCCTTTTTGTATTTCCTTACTTAACTTATTATGTTAGATACATTCATCAAACTATTTCCAAATAAATCCTAAAATTTTAATAAAGATTGTATATGGTTGATATATGGGAATGTAATGGATTTTTGACAAGTTTCTCGGTCATTTTGGTTTTTATGTTTAAGGTTTATTCCCTTGTTATGTTGAAGTTTACCTTAATCACTACAATTAATTTTAATTACATTCACTAATCATTTTGGTCAAAAACTAAGTTGATTTTATTAGACTATAAATATTAAAAAATTTAAAATATTTTATGTCCTATGTTAAAAATTCAATTCTCCAAAGTGAAAAAATTGATTTTAAATCTAATCCCACGGACACTGTGAGACAACTGTTTTTTAAGGGGAAAGGTTCCAGATATGGAATTAATTTTTTATAGAATTTCAAGGAGAAATTGGTTCCAATGACCTAAATTATATTAATTGATGAAAACTTTATCTAATTAATGTTTTAAGTAAAATAAAAAATTTATTTAACTATATATATTAAATATATAGAAAAGAAATTTCAATTAAAATTCATCATTTTTTACTATTAATTCATAAATGTAACATTTCAGAAAAAGCCCCAAATATTTCCCCCTAAGATAATTTTTTCATTATGTATTCAAATATACTTTTTATTTTATATAATAAATTTTATAAAATTCTCTAAAATTAATTATATTATTGTTCACATAAGGGTATAAAATGGAGTTCATTTGAGAAAATTGTATTTCCAATTATATTAAGACGTCACCAAAAATTATATGCATTATCATCATTAAGAATTATTTAAATAAATACATTATATATAATATTAAAAATTTATTTATTACTATCAATTTTAATAATTTTAACATCTATGTTATAAATATCTTGTTTTAATAATTTAAACAAAAAAATTTGTCTCATAGATACTCAGTGTTGTCTGTAATGCAAGCCAAGTCGGTGTTTCATGATGCGCAATATAAACTTAGTATAGTATAAAATAAAAAAAAGTGATTTTATATAAAAAATATATTATACTGTTGTGTGATATTAAAAATATTAATTTAATTTGAAAAATAAATATTCAAAAAAATATCGAGGTGTTACACTAGTTTTTGTATTTTCATAAAAATTACCCATTTATGTAAGATATCTTGGGAAAAAGGAATTAACAGTAACATTATGATGTCTAGTATAATTAAATCTATAATTGTAAAAAATTACATTTCTATCCATATAATTATTTATATTGTTATGTCATCAATGGATATATTCCCCTTTTATGATATTAATTATATATTATATTTGAATATTTTTTATATTTATCATTTTATTAATAATTTATTTATTATATGATAGAATTTTTTTTATTTTTTCAACACTAACATCTGAGCTTAACCTTTATTATGTTTCCATCCCCTAACATACCAATAATGGATCAATGAATGATTTCAAGAATGTAATTGAAGAAATATTAATGTTACAACATAAAATGTTAAGGTGTATTTCATGTTTCAAATTGTAATTTGAGAATCATGTATTGATCTAATATCCCAAGACTACTAAACTATTAATTCTTGTAAGATGTGGTCCATTATATCTTGAGTCAATATAATAAAATAATCTTCAACTCCAGGATACTAGAGTCAAGGTTCCATAGTATGTATCAGAGTAAGTTTTTTATAAACCATTGGAACCATATTTAGGACAACCTAGATTAGAGATCATAACCCTATGATATAATTCAAGGTTAAATCTATGTATAGTATAATATCATAATGTTTTGTTTAAATATATATTTTTATCTTTTCTGACAAAATACATTCGTTTATGCATACAGGAATGTGAATACATCCATAAAACAGATTCCCTTAGTGGTAAAAACTCTATAGTGGGTTAATTGGATAATAATTTGATCATCATTGGTGCATTATGGTCGGGGCTAAGACTACAGAACTGTATATACAATCTCAAGGGATATTATTTCGTTAATTGAAATTCTCTATATGCCAAAATTTCAATGATGTGAAAATATTTTTATGATTTGAGGATACTCCCAAAGACACTAAACTCGTGATTCTGAGATTACCTATGATTAAATTTTTAGTTTGTATTAAGTGTTTCATTAGATATATAATTACATAATTTTATTTACATTTCATACTATTTTATATTAATTTTATTTATTATAAGTTTTATAAGTGGTTCTAGTGGAAATAATTGAAACTATTTCAATGCACATAATCTATGTAGGGATATACTTCCGAATAATGAAAATGAAGCTAGAGCTAGGGCTGGAGTTGGAATTAAAAAAAATTATAACTATACCAGGGAAGTTGAATCAGTTTATAACTAATAACCTGTCCTTTATAGATAATATTCATCATCAACAAAATGGTAAAACAATGTTAGACCGCTTTTTATGATAACATCCTCTATAATTAAAGAGTGATACAAATAAATTAGTATATGAGAAGTGGTAAAGCCCCTAGAGAATATATTTTGTCACTTTAGAAACTACTGAAAGAGGTAAAGTTATCATGGAAGTTTATCATCCTAAGAGAGATAGTAATAAATGGTGTTCATTGATCCAAAACACTAAAACGTTATTGAAAATAAGTACTACAGGGATGATAATTTTGGAGGAAATATTCTTTTAAAACCCACTCCTCAGGAGAAACGAGATTCCAGGATGTAATATTCTCAATTTTGTATTGTTATCAAAACCGACTTTTTTATAATTAGGTAAGACCTGTTATGATAACAAAATTATAAAATAAAAAGTTCCACATTTTATGGTGTTTTATAAAGGTATCCTATGATTTAAAATAGTTACATAATGGTAGCATGGGTTTTAAGGACCCTGTGTAATAGAAAATCCGTTCTCCATAGGTTTTTAAGGGTATCCTCATTTTTAAAAGGTAATATATGTTTGACCTTGGGTTTTAGAAGATATATAAATGTAAATGAATTACCTTTACAAAGATAAAAGACACTACATGAAGATAGCATAGACTCCCAATGTTTAAGGGTAAATAATACATCATAGGAGGGTGATAATGAGTTTTCGATATCTGTATAAGGGACATACAATTAATTCCTTTCTTGTGTAAGGGTACTATAATTCTTGTGAAAGGGTGACATAGTTTTAATAAATGACACTTAATGGATGAACAGACCTATGTAAGCATATTCTTTTTGGGATGGACTTATGCAAGTGTCATCTGAGTCTCACGTAAGTGTGGTTTACATTTTCCAAAGCTCTCATAATGATAACCAGTCATGTAATGAAAAAAACAAGTTTCCCTTACATAACACATTCTTCATATATTTGGATTATGATTTTCACCATGTTTTTATTAATTTTCTCTTCTTCATCCTATACATGTGTTTATGATGATTTTAAATTCATTAAATAAAGAGAATTTATTCTTTTGATTCAATTAATGGTTTTAATTCCTTTATAATGGATTTTAAAAAAATTTATTCTATAAATTCTTAAATATAAAGTTAAATGGTGAATTTAATTTTTTAATGTTATTATAGAAATCCATCCTTAGCCTTTTCCTTAAGAAATACCAAAACATTATCTTTCCTTTGTTTTCTATATTTTTTTGAGTTTAGGAAGACTGTAAATTATTTTACTTGAAACCTGAGAAATGTTTTCAAACAAATTTTTTTTTCCTCTGGTTTTCAAGCATGAAAATACCAATTGTTTTCTCTCCTCTATTGAGTGTGGTTCTTTAAAGAATGGGGATTCTCTAGGAATCATTAGTGAGTGGTTTCAGATGATGAAAACCTGAACATGGTTCAAGTGAACATTCCTTAATGAACATTGGTAATAACATTGATAATTTTGAGGTAGGGAGTTTCATCCCAATTAGTGCTTTTGTTGACACATTTTTCCTTGATAGAATCACTCTTTTGGAAAACCTTGTTTATCATTCCTGATTGAAATTTCATGCAGTTGTGTTTGTTTCTCAAGAGACCTGTTAGGATATTTGATTTGATGAGTATTTCTATAGTATCTTGTTTCCATGTTTGGTAATGATCAAAAGTTTTTATGTGTTGGTACTATATTCTCACGATGATATGTTATGTTTCCCTTGTGTGATCTACCATGTGATTTTTATTACCCTTTCCATGGAAGTTTTTATTAGAACATTAGATAGGTGGACCATTGTGTGATGTTTATCCCTTTGATGGGGAGTGTGCATGACTTCCATAATGAATGAAAATGGACATAACCATAGGGTAGGGAAATGAATGCCAAATGTGGTCAAATGGGGTTTCAATTTAGGGGACTAACATCAAGGGTGTCAAACCAAACTCAAATATAGGGTATAATAGTGTCGATGCATGAACCATGGTGGAGTCAGGATACAATGGTATGGGGCATGATCTCGCTCGATGACTTGACACCACTGGGAGACATTTTTTGTGCCCACTAGATCATTCTTTCTCAATTTTTATATCTTTTGATAATCCCATTAGCATGGAGATGATGTAGGTGTGGTTGGGGTCTGTAGTTCCTTGGTAAATGCATGACCACTTGGTATGTGCAATGCGATTATTATTTTATACATGGGAAAACGTTTTAAGGCCACATTGGTGATGTTTTAGTGGGTTTATTTATGAAACCATATATGGTCATTCTTATAAACATGAAAACATAATGCATAGGAATACGAGCAATGGAAAAGTGCCAATGGATGATGATTGAGTAGAGGAGTATGGAGCTGGTGGTAGATTAGGATCGAATTTAGGGGACTCTGTACATTATTTATTTATTTTATTTTCTATACATATACTCTGTATTGGATTTTCATCTTGAATGTTATTATCTATTTATTTTATGAATTATTTGCCCTATTTTAGTTTCTATATGTTACCCTAGTTTTTTATTATTTTTTGTTTATTTTTCATTTGTGTTATGACATGATACAAAGGGTATAATCTCTCCACAAATGGACTCAGACACTCATTACTAGTCAGAATCCTCTTGTGTATAAGGAGGTGTACATGTGGTCATGTGGAACACTGGTTCAGACCTGGAGGTTTACGTTGGGGTTTTACCAAATAGTAATAGGGGATAGTTTATTAGTTTAGTTTTTAGCTAACCCTATATATGGTATAATGTAGATAGTTTTGTGGGACATGGGAATGGTAGCTTCCATGTGCATGGCGAGAACATGTGTAATGAACGTCTGAGTTACTATGGATAGAATTTTTAATATTATTATTATGAAATTTAAGGTGATTTCGTGAATCATGATTAACACATTTGATAAAATGCTAGATATACACTTTGTTGTGTTATATATTAGATCACTGATTTAATACCTTGATTTGTGCTCTCATTTGAGGATATATTCATTATTATGACATATATCAGTTTTCATTAACTAGTTGAACTGGCATGCCATTGTGATTTAGATTATTTATGATGATGGTGACCAACATGTAAGGATAAATCATTAGTTAGTTCTAGGAGGTATATACCTTTGGTTATGGGTAGACTCTTAAGAAAACCATTATGTGACACTTTAAACTAGTTAGAGTGTAATAAAATATGTTCTAATTCTTTACTTTATTTTATGAAAGACGACACCTCATAAAAGTTTGATGAGACTGCCAACAGATATGGGAAAAGGTGCTCTTAACACTCTTGTTCCACCACCTGTTTTGAAAGAGAGTGATGTAATGAACGGTCTTACACATTTTATAGTGGCGTGGGAAGTAAACACACTCCATATAAGAGTCCTTTCATCATGGTCCATGGTCGACTACACCAAGGATTCCATCTTAAGTACCCTCTATCCCTTCATGGAATTGGTGGACCACTAAATTTTTAGGATTGAGTGGATATTATCGAGGGTTTCTTTGAAATTATTGAGATACTAGTGGACATGGATGTAAAGTTGGAAGCCTTCATGTTTCAAGGACCCACTAGGTGTTAGTAGGGACTCATGGGATGGGTTGGCCGATGTTAGGGACTCACTTGGTAGTCTTTTAAGGACCCGTTCATTGGGGAGTTATTTCTAGATATATTGAATCTTGATAGACCATAGACTATCATTGAGCTATAGGATAGTTCCATGACAGTGTCTGACTACTATACTTGTTTTACTGGGGTTTATCACTTTTCAACTCTTCTAGAAGGGAATGAGGTCCAGAATTCCCATAAGATTGAGATTAGGAATTTTAATGAAATTTGTCACATGTTATAATGCTTTGACATATCATCATACACTACAAGAAAATCAGCACATAGCGGCGGTTTAAACTATTGAAATATGCTACTACAACGGTTTCAAAATACCGCTTCTAAATTGTGTATCGGCATACAATATATGGAGTTTTATTAAATTTAGTGGTTGTTTATGATAACCATCTTAGGGAACGCATGTAGTGGTTGTTTTTTTTGATTTTAGTGGTGGTTTTCCAGGCGGAAAATGATTTTTTTCATGGTGGTTTACACCATCGATAAAAAATAATTTCATTTTCTGTGGGAAAACCACCTCTAAAACCAAGATATCCACTGCCAAATGATAATAGAGGATGAAAACTATGCAGCAATGGTTTTAACGACCACTGAATTATTGTATGTAGTGGCGGTTTTAACCACCACCGATAATAAAATAACAAATTATATCCGCGGTTTTAAGCTCTGCTAAATATGATCCATTTACATAGGGGAGGTTTAAACCAATACTAAAGAAATATTTAAAAAACAAAACTAATTATGCATCCCTAGTACTAGTTCCTTGAAAAAAATTCATTCTAATTTTACATGCACATACATTCTACATCCAAAATAATAAAAGGAAACAAAAATTTTATAATAAAAAGCACATTCAAATCCACACACACTTGCCTGAGTATAACTCATTTCATGGTGAAATAATCTTTCTACTAAGCCCATACATGTGTTCCCCATTGGGAACTAGTGCTACTCTTATGAAGCTAAGTAACCCGAATGTGAGATCATATGTGATATAACATGTATCTCCCCAAATATACAATGCATCAAAAACCTAAGATCCTATCCTTAGTATTCAATAAAGAGGAAAATAAGTTTCTTTAAAGTTGTCACTAATACATTGATTTTCATTAAGTTTTAATACTAATGTTGCCATGTGTAGAGCAATGCCATATTATAAATCAAGTGGACTTAATGAGGTTCACACCCATAAGTAATTTCAATAATAAGGTCATAATTGAAACGTAGTAATAAATCCACAACTCATACCATTTAATTTTATTAATTAGGTAGTCTATTCTTTAATTAAATGTTTCTCAGAATTGAATAAAATTAATATGTCTATGTAGACTACCCATGGCAGTCAACACCATACATGCAAAGGTATATGGTATTCCATGCTGGAATGAATTCCATATGAGAGCATATTGTTTTCTCAATAATATAGAAGCCCTAACCAGCTAAAAGAGGGTTTCCTCCTTATGGCACACATAGGGGGTTGTCA
This sequence comes from Viscum album, assembly GCA_963277665.1. Taxonomy (NCBI): domain Eukaryota; kingdom Viridiplantae; phylum Streptophyta; class Magnoliopsida; order Santalales; family Viscaceae; genus Viscum; species Viscum album. The sequence goes on along the minus strand of OY728155.1, from coordinate 1,133,880,492 downwards.
CGTCCTCTCACAATTCATTTGAACTTCCCTTTGGTAGATCAGAAAACAATGCATTTAAAAGGTGGTTTTCTTAAAAAATCAATTTATATTAAGTTGTTAAAGGATTAAACCATCATGTGTTGTTAAAATTTATGGTTCATGGTCTTTAACACAACCAATTTAAAAAACATAGGTTATTAATCATGATGAACAATGTCCAACAAAATAAGCAACACATTTACAAGTCACCTAATGGAAGTCCTACCAGAATTCATAGTGAAACAATATATAAAACATTAATACTCTAAGGTGAATTCTGTAGACCCCATAAAAAATACCATGGATGATCGAAATAACAAATATCAAGGCATGTTTCTATCCATATTGGGGGAAATTTTGGAAACAGATGAATTCCATGATAATATAGTGAATTTAGTTTCTAAAAAACAATGCATCTAGAGAGGAGATAAATATAAAAATAATGAAGGATGATTCCTAGAATCAATTATTGAAATACAAATCAATTGATGGAGGTTGAATTCAAAAACAGTTAATGGGGATCAATTCAACCCTTTGATAAGAGAGGATAATAGGGGCATGGGTGTGAGCCCCCTTGATCACACGAAGGAGAAATAAAGATAGGGTGAATAAAAATATGGAAGGATGGGAATTTTTTTAATTCCTACCCTTTTTAATGAGGTGAATAGTTTTTCTACAAGGATTTATATACTATTTTCCAAATATTCTCATGCCAATAATTATAGAGGGTGTTCGTACTGTTCATGAAAAAAATATGGGCAATCGTGCAAAAACTTATAGATTCTACCACTTTTTAATACTTTTATCCTGATGTACTGGTGAATGAATCTTTGTTTTTATTCCCTAAAATTATTCAACTATTAGGATAACATTATAATGATCTAGTGGGATGATGTCGAGTGTGGTATTCACCATATATGGATACATGTATAAAATTTTCCCTATTGTATTTATATCGTGACACTGGTGGATCATATAATCTTAGTGAAATTCTTGATCTAGCCAAAGACAAACAAATTTGTTTGAAATGTGAATCTTTTAAATCATTGTATCTCTTGTGTGAGTGTGTTTTGGGTTGTGTGGATTGAAATAGAAAATTTAAAGTGAGTGAGAGAATAATAGAATCACTCACCTAAATGTAACAATGTAAAAGTTAATAGGGATTAAGAATTATTAATTGGACTCCAACACTGATTCAATCCCCCTCTCAATATTGATCATATCCCTCCTTGGATCCTATAAATTGGTATTATAGTGTAGATTCATATGTCATTGAGTTATCTATTTTAATTCTATTCTCTTTTTATTTTTTAATGTTTTTATCATGATTTCTGATGAATTTTAGTTTTAGATATGAATTACTTGACTTTGATCTGAATTTAGTTTCTTCCATAACATTGATAAATATGAAAAATAAAGAGGATAAGAAAATTATAAATATGTCTCTATTGAGTAAGTAAGATGTTTCTCTATAATAGAATGACAAATTTGACAGATCTAGTTTATAAGGAGAAGTGATGGTGGTTATTCTACTACTAATGAAGTGGAAAATCCCTCTACCTTAATAAGATCAAGACACTCAAGTGTTCAAAATATAATTTTAAATTCATATCAAAAATATTTTTAAAAAGAGTAAAGCATTAGTGGGAGTTATCATATGAAAACTATAAAACATGAGAATAGAATACTATAAAATTTGAATAAAGAAGGGCTTTCTACTAAAAAAAGTTGAAGGGAGTTACAAAAAATGATATTCCAAAAAAAATCAACAAGAAGGTTGATCATTCATCCTTGGGTAATGTATTCAATGGCATCTCCTATTCATATACATTTATAAATGTAAAATGAGATTAATATTAAAATAAATATTTAAATACCATCTGCTTCCAATTATGATGTATCTCAACAAATACATTCCATTTCTCTTTGGGTACCCTATTGGTAAGCCTGTCATAGATCTGTTGGGTGGTCATCGAAGTAATGTTGACATCGCTCCACAATCTCCATTTAAAGTCTTTCCATTTCATCGTAGATTTTTCAATGTCCACTTTCATGCTAGCAAATCAGCATCTGTAAAGTGGGAAAACACTTGTACATAGAAATTCCTTTGTAAATTATTATAATTTAATAACATGACATATAATTACATCATAATGTATTAAAATTACCTTTATTTGAGAATAAAAAATATCATTTATCCAATTTGAAGGCATATACCTCGAATCATCATATGAAGTATGAAGGGAAACAAGCTCCATGGCCAGCTAGCCTACAATCTGGACATGCAATACTACAATGTCATCTATAGGGGCCCCATATGAATCAAATGCAACAACTATCTTCCCTGCAGTCAGATTCCATACATCTGAACATTTTATAATTTTGTCTATACTTGCATTGTTTCCATATTTAATGGACAAATACTTTTTATAAAAAAGTGAAATAAATTTATTCATATTAAAATTTGTACCTATAAGAATCACCCTCTAGTATCCTTTTGAAGAACTAGATGTGGTGCACCACTCCCACACTATTGAGGCACCTAAAGGGGGAGGTGACGACTGAGCTACTAAAGGGACACTCACAGAGGGTGTGAGAGATTTTGCAGTGGGGAAAGTGGAAGGTAGATCAGATTCCATAGGGAGTGAGATAGATGGATCGTCATTTGTCACAGTGGTCTATGTAATAGTATAATGCTTCCTCATTGTCATTCCTATGAATTAATAAAATATAATCAATTTCAGAACATATATTTCAAAACAATTATGGAGAAAAAAATTTAAAAATGATAACAAATGCTCATTATTATCAAATAAAATATAATTAACAATGATAATGAATTACTACACAAAAGAAATAAGATGTTTCAAAATGGATGCATAGTTGTGCTTACAATCACATTCCCCTTCAATCAATTCGGTTTCCTGATCCATTACATTATCCACTTCATCCATCCTTACTAGACTAATATTTTCCATATCATGACGGAAAAATAAGTCTTCTTATTACTATTGATGAGCGTCAATGTCAGAGGTCAAATATTCCACTTTATCACCCATATCATTAAAATATATTTTTTATACGTGAGATACTACACTCCACCCTTCATCCACCACACCATTCATATAATATACCATTTTCACTTATGATGATAAGATATACGGATCATACTGTTCAAAATCACCAACAACCATCAAGTGAGATAATTTTATAGATGTAAATTGCATGGACTATCTTTTAACACCTCTGAAAATGTTGACCCAATTTCATTTAAATAAAACAACTAAAAAATTCTTGTGGTAGCTTAATTAAATAATATCAGTCATCTTTCCATAGTTAACCACTTCAAAAAATGTAAATATACAAAAAATTTGTGTTTTAATCCCCTCTTCTTGATTGACTGTATGAAATCTAATTCCATTCACATTGTAAGCATCAAACTTTCTAAATTGTTTTCGAGGACCTCAAGCATGAAAATTTAAAACTTCTAACAACTATTCACGAGTATCATTATTCATGATCTAAAAAAATATTCATTATTAGATTTAAAATATATATGTTTCAACATAATATCCATATTTATTGAAATATTTTTTACCTTACACATCATGAAAACCATTCTATAGGATCATTATTACGAGATTTTGTTATATCTTTCTCATTTTGTGTTCGACCTCTCATTAGTCTCATTGTTTGTATCCTGAACTCTTCAATAAATGGATCTACAATTTCACTATTCAAAAGCCTATATCTATGTACCTATAATAATTCCATTTCGATTAGTGTATCATTTGAGGTCCTCCAAACTGATTGGCCAATAGCAGGAAATATTTTTGACTTCCCATTTATTTGAGACTGAGTTGATGTGTTGTTAAGACATACCACTCTATTAAATCTTGTCTCAATATCATCCATGTATCTAGAACAAAATTTAAGACACTCCTCTACCAAATAGCCTTCAACAATAGAGCCTTATAGTTGATCCTTATTTCTAACATATGATTTTAAATGCCCTGTACATCTGTGAAAAAAAAATAAACAAGCATAACTATGAATTTAATTAAGTTCCAAGAATTGTTTAAATAACCGGAAAACATATAAGTAAAGTACCTATCGGTTGGATACATCCATCATTAATGTACGAGGCCTCATAATTAACTTCCTCAACCAAATGCATAGTTAAATGCATCATAACAGTAAAAAACGGCGGAGGAAAGATCATATCCTTTACACAACATTTCAATACAAAACTCTCTTGAAGGATTTAAAGCACAAATTGATGTAGATATTTCACACATAGTTTTCTGAAAAATTTACAGAATTGTAGTACAATAACAGTAACAATTTTCATGTAATAATGTACTCAATGAAAATGTTAGTAACTGTTGAAACAAAACATGTGAGTCTTGACTTTTCAATACATGTAACCTATGATTACTTAAGTCATCACACCTCAAGATGTTACTTTAATACACATAATATACCTTCACATGCTTTATAAATCGAAGGAATGTATCTTTATCCCTATTATTCATAGAAAAACTTTTCGGGGCATAATTTTCATTCTCATATGGCTAGAGATCATGATTTCTGTTCATTACTTATATGTCTTTCTAATCACTGAGATGATCCTTAAACTTTCCATACTCATTAAGAAATGTGAAGATTGAAATTTTCACAGCCACTCTTCTTAATATGCATCACATCATGATTACATTGCAACAAATTAAATTCCCAATACAGAAGTTTGAAGAGTATTGTTTTTTCATCAATTGTTGCATTCTGATTTCACTTGATGATGCACTTCAAACTTGTTTCCCACAATAATTCAACTAATGAAGCTTCCCAAGTTCTATTTAAAAATTTCCATTTTGTCCCAATATTTCAGAACCAGTTAACAAATTTGGAGGTGGTTATGATCAATGAAACTGTTAAATTTTGATCTGTTCATCCGAAATCTATGAAATGAATCAACAAATATTCGATGGAACAAGAATCACCATATTCTACTCTGAGGTATCTGTTGGAGATCAGAATCAATGTCACAAATAGGACAATCCAAACCCATGTAAGTTTTCCAACCAGATAAATTACCAATTCTAGGGAAGTCACTTATGGTCCACATTAAATCATCAAGAAATTTGAACATTGTTTTAGAAGAAGCATCATATGTCTCAACAAAGTTTCTCCATAACTCCTATTAATCTTCAATTAAAGGCTTAAGTTATACATAAATATCATTTCCAAGAATTTTTTCCCCAGAATAATCATTGAAATGATAAAATTTGTTGGTGCATACACATCCACAGAGGCAAATTGTAAGGGATCAAAACAACATGCCAAATGCTATAACTGGTACTCAAATTCCAAAATGGGTTGAATCCATCGGTAGCCAATCCCAATAGAACATTCCTAGGATTAGTTTATAAATATGTATATAATGAATCAAATTTATTCCATGAATGTGAATCTAGTGGATGTCGCATTAACCCATCATCGTTATTATCTATAGAATGCAACTTCAGGTGTTCAGTGGTTTTTGATGACATGAATAATCTTTGCAATAGATGATCCAATAGAATCTAACGAAAAACCTTTGTAGGTGTATTTATTTTCATCTTCTTCATGGTTGTACGTTTATTCAGACTTATAACATCACCTGTTGACTGGCATCTATAAGAATATATTCTTTTTAATCCTATCTACTTGAATCCTCTCACCAATCAAGAATACAATCATTGGGACATGCATGTATCTATGTATAATTTAAACCATGACTTTTAAAATCATTTTTATATCTTAAAAAAATTAGGGATGTTTTCTTCAGGAAATTCATCACACAACAATTCCAATATCATGGACATGCCCTTATATGTAATTCCACATAGACATTTGATATAATACAACATCAGTAGAGTAGAATTTTATGAATATTTCAAACATCCACCATACAACTCCTTATTTCCATCGTCAACTAAACCATGAAACTTATTTTCCTAAGTGATGTTTTCTCTTACATTATTCTCCAAATAATCATGTGGATGATAAAATGATATGATACAATCTTGATCTGGTTGTCCTACAATCTAAAAAAAATAACTTGTCTTGTTGATATTTGCAGCACCCCCATCTGGTTGTTCTGAAATGTTTTGATGTTGACGGTGGGGTATTTTAATGATGAATTCATCATTTATAAGGGTTTTATTGTATTTTCCATTTTTGATGAATTTGGGAGCTCATTGAGTGGATTGACATCTGTGTTCAACCTTTCTGCAATGTTTGATTCTCTATCCCAAATCCAACACAAATATTGGGAAAGGAATTGCTTCAATATTAAATGTTCATAAACATCATCTCTCTTTAACCATTTTATAAATTTACATTTAGGACATGGACATTATATTCTCCCTTCAACGGATTTATCGGAAATTGGAAAATATCGATACTCTTCCAAACCCCTAGCATACTGATGTGTGTTCCTCGGTAATATGATCCAGCTTTTATCCATGTATATCACAATGTGCCTACACAATATTAAAAAAAATTAAATCAAATTATTTTTACTAAATAAGGTAATATATTCATATATACTAGATGAAAAAATGTATAAATATGTTAAATATGGTTTTCATATATAAATACATATGGTAAATAATGATCCCATCCACTAGAAAACCAAGTAATGAAAATTAAAAAGATCTATAAATTAATAGAGAGATAATGAATAACAAACCATGCTATAACAAATGAACTATATACTATATTTCAGGAAATGAATACATTAGTAGAAGATCATATACATTAGAATCCAAAATAAAAAAGACAAAACTAGGAAAACCCTTTAAGATGGTATGAAGTCCTATCCTCTTCCCAATATCCCATGATTTTACCTAGTAATCCAATCATCAAGCATTGAACCATGCCCAAACCCCGGTCTAAAATCAAGTAGTATCAACTTTGGTATCAATTTTAATTTTATCCTAAGAAAGGCTTGACTATAATTAAAAATTCCACCACCAATGATATCCCTAAATATAACACGACTATAATAATTTAAATGTAGAATTGGTAAAAATAAACACAATTAAACATTAATTGAAATTCAGTAAATTAAAACAAATGCTCAGGCTCAGTGATGACACATCAGTCTCAAATATACCACTATCGATCCTTAGGCCTTGGACCCTAATCAACCATACCTGGTTTATCCAAAATTGCTGTGTCTATGAGCACATCACATGAATTCTGGAAACCATGGTATCATATCCACCCTTATGGGTATTTTCTTTAGTATATCAAGACTGCCTATGAGGTAATTTTCATGTAGTAACTACACACTTCCAACAAGGGAATTTTCTTCTAATAACTGAACAACACCTATGAGGGAGTCTTATAATTGTAACTCAATACCATCTATGCAATAATTTTTTGGTAATAACTCATCACTTCTTAAGAGGGTGTTTTAATTTTAATAATCAAGACTTCTTGATCAGAGTTTTCCAAACCAATACATATAATAATATCATTTCATAAGAGCAATTCCATCTATCCCATTATCATAATTTTACAATATTGATCCCATTTCACATTTTTAACATTTATAAATTCAAATAAAAATTTTACTTAAATTCACAATCTATCTATTCAAATCATAACATCTATCTCTGACTTCATAACCCAAGGTTTACCAATTTTCTATGTCAACATAAAATCATAATCACACCATTTAATTTCTTAATACTATGTTATTAACACTTCATAACATTATAGTTTAACACTTATCAATTTATTAGGCCCAATACAAGGGTCAGATTCCAATATTAGGCTTCTCCTTAGGTTCACCATGCATTTCATAATGATTGATCATGCTTTCAATTCCATTTACAAAATAGATGATTGTGAAATTACATTTCATAAATATGGATTTATATCACAATTTATTTTTGAACCCCATAAACATAGTGAGTAATATAACGATACCAATCCAAAACAAGATAATGGTTTCAACTGGAGATATCACTTTAATTTTATCCACATACTTTTTATAAAACATATATTACCATTTTTATTGTCCAATTCTAGTTTAAATTCATCATTATGGAATTAAATTGGAAATTTCCTTTTTCTAAGGTTCATGGAATGTGAATGGGGTGTCTAAATAAGGAAAATGTAAATTAAAGCATTAAATTTAAACTAGGTAGGCTGGTATGACCACAAATGCATCACTCAAAAAATATCAAACTAAGGGTTAATTTTATGGACTATGTACTGTAGCCTCATAGACTTCCACCCATCTAATACTGGCCTTTGGTTTAATCTATAATAGGAAAAAAAAATTGGTATGAAGTCTTGTACATAGGGAATATTAGACATAAATGGAAATAGATCACTTAACACTGAGATAAGTCAATAAGGGAACCCGATAGAGTTATAAATTTATCTTATGCTCACCAACACCGTAGATGCATTTCGATTCATGTAAGGGATGAGTACGATATCACCATGTAAGAGAGGGGGGGAGGGGAGTGTCACACATGAGGGGAAACTGGCCCAAATGGGAGGAAAATTAGGGTTATTAAATTATAAAATCATATGGGAAAATATTAATATTCCACTTTTTAAGGGTTGCATGGTTTGGATTCATAGTTCACAAAATCATGAATCAACCATGTGATAAGCACTGTATTAAACACCCCTCCTCAAATGGTTGGTCTACATTATTTACCAACTATGCGCAAAAGTAACACTATCCATTGTGATAAGAACTATATTTTATAATTTTTTAAATGATTGAACTATGGATCAATCTAAAAAAAATACTTGATATGGAATATAACTAAGATATCAAGACTAATGACATGGAAATATTATTCCATATAATGGGAACCATAACTATATTATATCATATAATATGATTTTTAATGCATGTTAATTATACCATAAATTATATCTATAAAAATAATGTTTTAGGTTTATAATCAACATCGTTTGACACCCCATTAGAACATATTATTTCATTGAACACGCCACTTAAAAAAAACTCTAAAAAAATTTAAACATATGAAATTATGTTACATCACATGTAAGAAAGTTTTAAATAATTCAAAAAATACTTGTGGTGATGGGCCGTGAGGCGCAGGGAGGGGTGACGATGGGCGGTGAGGTGCGTTGAGGGGTGGAGAGTTGCAACGGGGGCTTCGGGGGGTCGCCTATGTCACATGGGTTGCTGGGGTTATAGACTTCCAGGGCTTCATGGGGGGGGGGTCCCTGGGTCATGCGGGTCACTAGGGTCCTAGGGTTTTGGGGTGTCACGGTTTCGGGGTGGGGGGGGGGGGTCGGCGGTGTCAGGGGAGTCAGGGAAGTCGAGGTGGATGAACTGTTGTGGCTATAAAAAACATGTTTTGCAGTGGTTTATTAAAAACTGCCACTAATTTATTAAAAAAATTAGATACAGTTTAATAAACTGTCGCTAAAGGATTGTAATGTTTTATTGATACATAGACATTATACATAAGTCATTCACCTCTTAGAGGATCTCAGAGGTGTGTTGAGAAGTTAGTATTCATCTACCCATTACTGCTCAAGCAGGTGGACCTCCTACTACATTAGTAAACACCATTTTTATATCCAGAAGCGAAATACTATGGAAATATAGTAGAGTAGAGGTATATAGGTGGAGTAGAGTTCATATCCAAAAACTACCTTGGTAGGTGACACACGATGCTTCAACTACGGGAAGATTGGTTTTTATTATGAGGCCTTCTTAGAACCTCAAAAAAGTGTTGATAATGTTGAAATATGATATATCTCCAGCAATTTTAAAACAGATCTTTTAGTTAAATATTTTTAATGTGGGAAAGGAATATGTAGTTTGGGAACCGGGGATCTGGATGGCGTCCTTAGTATCAAACTCATTCGATGATTCAGATTGGTCATCTCTCTTAGGGAAAGGGTCCTAGATTTATTGTAGGTTATATGTACATAGTGGATTAGATCTAGTGAATAGTATTGTGGCTCCATCTACTACTTAGGTATGGTTTTGATCACCTTTAATTTATCTACTACTTTTTTTTTTGATTTTGGTCATTCCTATTCTTTCATATCTATATAAGTATATCCAAGTCATGACTTACTAATCAATTTATCCTATGAGTTAGATTACTTTTATAATCTATTTGGAATAAATATGGACAATCAAAAGAGATTCCTAAAGTGTCTTATATTTAGTTATTGTTATATAAATATTTATGGATTCATGATACTAGAGATGATGAGCCTCAATCTAATTCATAGAATAGACTGTTTGATCATCTTCCAAGATCACATTTATTGCAATTAGAGGTGGGTTCCATTTACTTCATCAAAGTGGGAGAGTCTATTAATTATCAGATAATGGAAATTGGGGGTATATATAGTTATTCCAAATATGGTTCATCTTGGGATGCACATAGTATAAAAATATCGTCTTGGATATCTTGGAAGTATCAATAGAACCCCCTAAACTTTTCCTCCAGTCATGGATCTCTATCAAGATGTATTTTCTGAAAACCTCATAGTAATTACTCTATATAGTGTTGTTGAAATAGATATGGAAGTCAAACTTGGTGTGAATACCATTTTCATACCCCATGTCATATTACACCTGCCAAGTTGAAGGAGATCAATGTTCATCATGATGAATTATAGAAAAAAGACTTTATCAAGCTGAGTGCTTCACTACAAGTGTGCGCCCGTGTTATTCGTCAGTATGGAGGAGGGCAGTCTTAAAATCATTGTTTATTACCATGTGATGAACCCAATGATGGTTAATAATATATATCCATTTCCAAGGACCGATGCTATTTTTGATCAATTCTAGGGATCATAGTGGTTTTCTAAGATTTATATTCTATTTGGCTACCAAAAGTTGTTATCACCTTTGAATACACTGAAAAAGAAAGGTGTAATGTTCTAGTGATCAGATCGGTTTAATGAGTAATTTATTGAGATGAATTTTAGATTGAATATAGAACCAATAATTATACTTCCTATGAATGATAATAGATATGAAGTGCACTATGATGATTTAGGTGTTGGTTTTGGATAATTACTAATGTACAGAGAGTATTTTGTAATTTATGGGTCATGATAGTTATAACCCAATGAGTATAACTTAGACACTCATGAATGTGATCTGGTAGTTTTCATCTGTTCTATAATGTTTTTGTGATATTATTTATTCAAATATATTTTTTCGGTACACTAACTATATGATCCTATATTGCATCTTTACAAATTGGGGCCTTAACTGGGAAAGGTAAAATCATAGAATATTCTCTAAACCATAAGATATAGGTAGCTCATGAGATTGATGAACGACCATTATTGGATTAGTGATAATCGATAATCTTATTATCTAGTTGGAGGATAAATGATTCTAAGGATCAGGGATCGATGCCTTGTTCACCTATTATGATATCATCTTCTGTGGTAGACTACTTAATGTCTATATACATCACTCATCTAAAGTTTGTTGTTATGTGGATTTTGTTGGCTAGAGAGGATCTATTACTCGAGCAGTCAATGGGAAACAATGGTGTGATCCCTGTATATGGGATATTGGTAGTTCATGCTTCCATAAAGTAGGAGGTGATGAGGGAATTCTACAACACTAGTTGTTAAATACCATCTTGTGTGAAAAATATTTACCATGCCTTCAAAAAATAATCCTAATATATTTGAATGAAGAGTGAAATCAAAAGTTTTTTTCCCTGTAGGATTTACCTCAAAAGGTTTAAGGTCAAGAACTGATGTCCTGGTGGTTTTCTCCATCACTTCTAGTTCCAATGTGGAAGTGGTAATACATCATGATGGAATTTGAGATGGGTTAACCCTATATCCGAGGAGTCATGGTAACATATGGTTGATTTTAAATCGATTAATGAATGTTTCTAGATTATTATCAATATGATAGAATCAATCAGTAGATGATCTATAAACAATTTATTCCTATGATGTTGTATGGTTTCTTGGCGTTCCCTTTAGAATCATATCTAATAGACATATAATTTTTACGTCATAGTTTTTTAATGTCTTCTAGAAGTCCCTATGGACTTAGATGAGATTGGGCATAGTGTAATTGACTCACCTGCATGAATCAATGAATTCATTTCGGCTGTGATCATATTATAATTTATAATCCCAAACTACACTTAATATAAGGATTAGTAAAGTGGATGTGCGTGGTAAATCTGACAAGGACTATTGGATGGTTAGCATCCATTTAAACAAAACCCTTTTCAAGGATTACTCACATTCACTCTTCAGGTTTTGTGTTTATTAAATATATGTAGTTTGTTTCTAATTCAAATAATAATACAATGGATAATGATAAAATTAATGGTGTAGGAAAAAGGGATAATCTGAAGTCCAGATTGAGATAGATCAATGGTGTATGTTGCAAAGCAGTGAAAAGAAAACCAATTGAACCTTGTCTAGACAATTAGATCATCATATTGTTCCCACCCATATCTTCTCAAAATAGGTCATAGTAATTCTATTTTCACTTCTAATGGTCAAGGGTAATGAAAAATAATGAGATTGAATTTTGTTCCAAATGTGGTTATTATCCATGGGGTTACCTAGTTTCAATATTTAGATACTCTTTAGTGTAAAAAACCATAATACTGACCCCAAACCCTAATATGATTATCCATTAATTGGGGTGATGGTTAAGAGAAAGGAAATATTAGTCATGTTGTAAAAAACCATAAAAAAGTTACAAAAGAGACAATCCAGGATAAAATAAGAAAGAATCACGGTCAAACAATTTGAAAAAGTGAAAATCAAAACAGAGACTAACTTCTTTTGATGAAATAATTAATAATAAGCAATATGGTGTTCAAAAAAGTAAGAAACAATAAAAAATATACTTATGAGGAATAAACAATTGAATAATGGTGGAATCTTTGATGAAGAATAGTGAAAGGTATTAAAACAAATATTGGTATTGAAAATGGTATTGTAATGGATGAAGAAGGGGTAATAATGATTAAAAACTCACCAATCTTCAATAAACCAATGAAAGTAATGCAATAAATGTAATTTATAATGAAAATTGATGAAAATTGATGAAGAAAAATAAGGTAAAATAAATACATTCGATGATCTGGTGTGTAAAAGAGCACTAGAGATATTAATAGGTTTGATAAGAAGACGACATGTAAGACATGCATTTCTTATACTGGCTTATGTGACTTGGGTCTAGAAATATACACATCATGTAGGATGGTTCCATAATGTCTAATTAAGATCAAATTTTCCCATAGAATAATCTTGTCATATATTTGACAGGGTTATCCTTTTAAACGTGCACATTTATCAATCTCAACACGTCATGTATGAAATTTAATTTTCGTAAGATTCTTAATTTTAAAAGCTACAGATTGTGTAATGGATTTAAACACCCTATATTATTTTTATAATACGAATAATCTTCACAGGATGGAATGCGGACCTATAGGCATGTTTTCAAGGATGTTGGCACATTTTTTATGTGATACACGGTGTGTAAACCCTGTTTTTGGAACTTTTTTAATATTTCACCCTTCAAGTACAAAAGTACAAATTTATGTGAAAATAGACCAAAACACAATGAATTATTGATGTAAAAGGGAGTGATATCTTACTAATTGTTTCTAATATATGTATATGAATTCAACTTATAAAATTCCACCACACTTGAACAATTTTTTGTCCTCAACAAAAAAGTATTTCAATCAAGATTCCAAAATAAATAGTTTTTAAAATAGAAAGCATGAATGAAAAGTATGTAAATAAAACTAAGTGTATATAAGAAAACCAGTCATCCAAAATCAATCATGTAGGGAAAATTAGTTATACTTAATGGTTTACTTATTTATTGATATTCCATATTCTTCTAATTACAATTTTAGGACTATTTGTTAAATTATATACTAATTTTTCAATTTACCACACATAAAGTTTTTTCTCATCACTCAGGGTAAAATATAAGTGGAGTTATACTCATACCCTTAATACATGTTCCTAACCATATGATTTCGTTGGTTCAATCATCTTCAGTACATAAAAACAAATACAAAATAAATCATGAGGGCTTCAGTAAAAGGGTTAAAAAGACTCTGAGACTATGGGAATATGGGTATATATTGAAAATATATCTCCACAGGATGGTAAGATCTCAATTATAATTCACGATAAGTGTAAAAAATACAGTAAAGTGGATCCTCTAAGATCAAAAGGTTTTTATGCACCAGGAAACTCATGTAGTTCCAAGCGTATATCAAGTATGTATAAAAAATATACCACTTTACTTCATTTTTCTTCTAGTTTTATTTATTTTTCACAATTCGTGTTCATAAAATTTCTCACATAAGTCCCATGACCACTCACAGGATTCATCGGTCTGGAAATGTTGATTTTTGACCTCCAAATACATAACCCAAAATCATTTTCTTATTCTTTTTTATATTTTTTAAAAGAAAATGGTAGTTATAATGTTCCAAGATTGATCATGTATCACATTATAATAGTCGGGTAGAAATTACATAGTATGTATCTTCAATAATAACATCTTGTGTCCATCCACTTAAAATTACCCCACACTTGATTAAAGGATAATCATACAAAATACCAAGAGTAGGGTAGGCATGGATACTCATATTAAAATAGATTCATCCTAAATTTTTTTTTCATGGACACTATGGGATAAATAATGAAAGATGTAAGGTTGGTCTTAAGAAAAAGTGGCCCAATGAATATTTCTTCAATCATATTTAAAATGTATTTGTTCCATTGTAAACTCAAATAGATTTCAATGAATGTTCTAATAGGTTTACATGCCCCATGTGCCTCTCAAGAAAAATTCATATAAAAAAATATGAAATTGTGTTCTAGAATCCTCTTAGGAATGTGACTATATGTAAAATAAAACTAGTAATTAAGAGAAGTATAAAATCAAGTAATATTTCGATCAAAAAAAATTCAACAAATTGGAATTTATTTAAATTACTAAATTAGTCAATCATTATAAAAAACTAAATAGGAAAAAAAACAAGTATTTCAACAATTTCTAACCTAAATTTTTCTTTTATTTAAATGGGTGGGATGGTTTTTATTGTTTGGGGAATTGTTTTAGTGAAAAATGTCTCCTAGATAGGTGAAAATAACAAACAATCCATGTGTATCAATAGTAAAGCATAAAATAGACTACCCCAATGCATAAAATGAGATAGTGTCCACACTCTATTAGAAAATATCATGACATATAAAACCCATATATATAATATAAAAAATGAAATGGAAACATTGAAATTTAATTTAGGGAATTGAGATCTCCCTATGATGAGTTTCTTGCCATGAGGAAACTTGGTTGATTATTATTTCAAATTAGTCTCTCAACATTTTCTGTTAGAAAGAAAAATTCTACACCAGATAAAACATTTATACATATTGTTTAAGCATGATGAAACTAGTGAAATAGGAAGGTGCATAAAGTGAATAGTAATGAAAAGCTGCTTAGATACATACATATTTGTGGGTACTGTGATGTTTAAGAAAATCCTGTAGACAATAATTAATCTAAAATGAAAAAAAAATGTTTATGAAAAATATAGAAACTAAAGAAAACAAAAATATGGGTTGCATCCCATAATGCACTAATAATGATGTTTCTATCTAGACTGGTGGATAAAAGGATCTGGTAGAAGATATAACCATGGATAATGATGCATGGATGATGTAGAATGTGAATGGGTGGTGGTTGAAGGAGCATGGGGTCGGTAGGGAATTGGTAGACGTATAAGGAGCAGGGGTGGTTGTAGGGGTAGGGTCAATGGTAAGTGGTGTGATTGAAATAGTAGTGGTAGAGGATGGGGTGGTATTATGGGAATTCAACGGGGAGGCTAGGGACTCTATGTAAGCAACATTCTAAGCAGGTGACTCATAATCATCCTCTATGTATGTTGGTCACCATTGGTTGACATCATCATCCATTGTCATTAGCCCCATATTATGGAGTAGGATAAGAATAATTACATCTATAGGGATGCAGGATGTGTGGGTTTGAGTGGCCTCAAAGATACCATTTTTCATATCAAAATATGTTATCAATGATCCACCACTAAACATGTGGTGATTCCTCTTCTACAACATCCTATAGAACTCACCAAAATATCTATCCATGTTGACACTTGGGCCAACCATGGATAAATTGACAATGAGGACCTCAATCTACTTGAACCATCTATGGGAATCACCACATTCTATCCAAGCATGAGTGAGGTCCATTTATTGGATATGGGGGTTACACCTTGGAGCATTTTCCTCTTCATGGTGAAAGTGTCACAAAAACATTGGCGATATCATGTGATCTGTTTCCAATGTTTTACATACAAGGACATGTTTGGATTGAGTTTCAATCTACGTAAGATAAGAGTGGTGACAAACATTGGTCTCTAAATTTTCTGGTCGACTACAAATGAAGCCAGGCCTAGTTCCCATGGCCATCCTCCAATTTTGAATTGTATGAAGTTGATGCCTATCTCAAATGTTATAAGGAACATGATGAAGAGCCAAATGTATGTCTACATTCACAATTGTGTGATCAAGGTTTTGTGTTGGTAGTCCATGAGGTGTTGGACCGTGTTGCGAATTTGTATTTCCTTCAGAAGTTCATGATCCAACGTTTTGTTAATCTATATTGGTTTGTCCTATAAGTGGACCAACTGGAATTTTTTCATAGAGTATTAAAAATGTATGTTTGTTTGATGGTGAGGATGGAGATGGCCCTATGATCCACTGCAAGATTACTTAGAGTCCCCTAATGTGTAAGAAGATACAGTGGAGGATGTTAAAGATGAGGAGGATGGATCTGCATGTGGTAGAGGAGGTGTAGCCCTTCTCTACTTGGATGGTGAAGGTGTGTCCTCATTATCAGGAACATGGTTGGTGGGTGGGATATGAACTGTCAAGGTTCTATCCATTGTGGATGGAGTGAAATTTGCAGGAGAGAAGAGGAGGAGATGAGGTGGATGGTTGGAAGGGATGAAGTTGTGTGGTCGATGGGAGGGATCTGAGGATATAAGGGGGTGGCACACGCATAAGAGGGATCGACATGATGGGAAAGGGTTTTATTGATCCCTATGTTCATGGGTATAAAAATTGATCTTAAATTTTACACACTATGTATTCTATACATGGCTTGAAAATCATGTAATTGAAAAAATTTCAGTCACTCCACTATTACACAACATGTATTTCTTACACACCATGTATTTTCTCATCTTTTCACCTTTTATATCAGGTTTCCTCAACATTCGTATATCATACATCTAATATGTCCTAAATAATAAACCACCCTACACTACCCTATTGATTCTACCTTGGGTTTTCTCCCAAATTGAACATTATTGATTTTCTATAGATAAAAATTTCACAAATTAAACCTCTTTCACTTTGAATTGATACCCCTTGTAGGATGATTTTCTATTATGGAGTGGATGAATGGTGGGATAACCTCCCTTGTCCTAGGTGCAGTGTAATTCTCATTCTTGTGTGAAGTACAACCCTTTTTAACAAGAGGTGATATCATATTTCCATTCTTACCTATCACATGATTATCTGTCTTATTAATAAAATATATAGTTTAACAATTTAGAAGATCATTTCTTTTATTAGTGTACTTATCCACTTGAAGAAAACCTACTCTTCACTAACTCTAAAAATAAATCTAATGTGTTTAACATCAATTATAAACTTCCTTGTGGTGATAAATGGTCTTCCATGAATAAGGGTGATGTCACCATCCATTCCCATATCTAGAACAATTAAATGAGTAGCGAAAATTAATTTATCACAATTTACTAAGTCTTCCTCGCATTGTCTTTAAGGGTGCTAGATTGAGTTGTCAGTAAGTTGGTTTTCTGCCCTAGATGGTTTCAATTGTATGAGCCCCAATATCATGTTAACACTAATGGGTATTAGATTGATACTTTATCTTAAATATAATAATTTTTCTCAAAATTACATGTCCTAATAGTATATGGAATTTAAAAACAAATATGGTCTCTCATTTTCAATGGCAGTTTCCTTTCAAAAAATACAGAGAAATCATAATTTAGCGATATTATTCCTATGTAATCAATTTTTTTTACTCAAGATAAATTCCACAAATAATCATGCATATGTAGGTACTTGTAAAATTTCCTCAACAAACAAGATATTAAAATACAATTCTTTAAAAAATTTGAAGTATTTTTCATATATCCATTCATTTTTTTCTTTATTTCATGTATTCAAGAGAGGGGATATGTAGATTATATACCAGTGGTTACTTGTTGTCAACATTATTTTCAGGCTATTCATCTACTAGAGATTCCTTATATGGTTCTCCCTTTTGATTCCTATTATAACTAGCTTTATCTAATTCTCTCAACTTCGTTCACTTAACTCCAAATGGTTACTAAAAATACAGAACATTTTCACTTTTGACAATTATATCTTTATCTTCCTCCCTTGGATGATCCCCTATATTACCCAGAAAAGTAATTGGTATCTAATGAGATATGTACTTTGATATTTTTCCCATTTGTTTCTCTAGGTTTTATAGTGAAACCTTCTGGTTTTGAATATATATTTTTTGGGTATCAATCCATTGATCTACTTTATACATAGAGGCTATGAGTAGTTTTTCATGATTTTTTTGGACAGTTTGTTCTAGTGGGTGGGGTTTTGGAGGGAATTGTTGGACATGATGTTGTGATGTCGGTGGATACGAATGATCTCTAGGAAAAGGTAGTTGTAATTTTTGTTTTTGTTGTCAAAGAGTATGACCTTACAATGGGTACCTAGGTGGTCCATACTTTATTTATTACTCCTTTCCACACCTCTACTAAAATTAAAATTGATTTTTCTATTGTGGGTGAGCTGACCTCTGTTGGTAGTTTTTTGTTGTTGATATTTTTTTTGGCTAATGGTACTGTTGGTCTTGTTGATTATAATGGATATAATTAAAATCTTGATATTTGGGCTCTTCCATACCTACCTTCTAATCATGGTAAGAATTTGGACCTCCAATCATCCCAAAGTATACAATTTACATTATTATAGTAAGAGGGGGTGGTGGTGCAGCAGATAACTAAAATGATTCTAGTATCATTTTCCTAGACTATACTTGTGTAGCATGGCAGTTAGTTTAATTGACCTAATGAATTCTGTTTCAGGGTATTCCTCTATTGCTTTTACAAAGACTGGTATTATGTGATAATTAATCTAGAATATATTTTATGACATATACCATCTTGAGTATGACTCCCCATCAATAGTGGAATCGACCATAGTTCATGTAGAAGACCGAAGTACTTGATAGAATTTATGAAGTAATAGCCACACATCTAGTCCATAATGTTGGAATTTGTTTGTTATATTATTGAATCAATCCCAAGCTTCCCAAAATTATTATCCATCAACATGGGAATTGTTTTTAATTTCATTATGGAGATTCGAAGTCCATATTTGTGCGAATTATTTTTCTAGTAAAATACTTTCGAATTTGTCCCATGTCGTGATTGGATTGGGTGATTTACTTTTTAACTAATATTTGGCTTTATCAAATAAGGATAAAGGAATGAATCTCAATCAAATTACATCTAATGATACACATTAGTTGAAAAGGGTATTTAAAGTTATTTTTAATGGTTGATATGTGCTTATGGGGTTCTTCGCTTTGAATCCCCCTAAATTTCCACATATTCTATATCATGTGAATAAGTCTAGTTTTAATTTTAAAAGTGTGTTCATGAATAGGTAGGAAAATATTCTGGATTTAGAAACACTAATGGATGGAAAATCATAGTACATAATGGTGTGATCCTATAGTTATGGTTTCTCACCCGGATTAGCATGTAGCATATACAGTAGATCTTAAAGGTGTGGGGTCACAAGATTGTTATTCCCATACATTGGAATGTGGTATCCTACAATTATTTTTCTATTATTATCGGTATTGATGTGAATTTATTCTTATTCGTTCAGGAATCTTGAGTGAGACAAGGGTCTAAGAACATTAACTTACTGAGATGAAGAGACAAAGAGAGAGAGAGAGAGAGGACACAAGTGCTCACAAGGTAGAAAGATGTAAAACAAGGTGAATGAAAAGAAGAAATGGGGAGGTTGAGGTAATATAGGATTTAATCATAAGGTTACAATGCCTAAGAAATAGTACTTCCCCAACAATGGTGTGAAATTTTTTCTTTCCCCCGTGCGTCATTGAATTTTCGGGGTTTGAGATCAGAGTAGAGTATATAGTCCAAAACTGTACTTACAATAATGGTATAGTAAAGTGGTAGTGTAGGTTCAATCCCATGAGGAAAATCGGTAGGCCAGTGACCATTCAAGAAAAATACGTTTGTAGGATTCAACACTTTCACTCTTTAGGTTTGGTGTTTATTAAATCTAGGTAGTTTAGTTATAATTCAAATAATTATGGAAGGGATCTGGGAAAAATTTAGGGTATAGTAAAATGGATAATCTAAAATATAACTTGGAATAGACCTATAGAGTAGGTTTTAAGTTGGTGGAAAGAACAAAAAATGACATTTTTCTATCCAATTAGGTCAACTAAGGCTAGAAAATACACCTTGGTCCAGAGTAATTGACAAACTAAGTGCATGAAACTTTTCTTATAGGAATAAATAATTAAAATCTATTGGACCTACCTTAATTTACTCAAAAAGGTCATAGTCATTGAATTTATCACCTTTAATGGCCAGGGTCATGAAAAATAATGAGATTTTATTTTTTTATAATTATGGTTACTCACCATTGGGTTACCCAGTTTCTATATTTTGATATTTTTTAGATTCATGGTACCCATACTCTTGACCCCAAACCATGAGTGGGTTTTCTTATCATGGATATGATGGTTAAAATTAAGTAAATATTAATCATGTTGTGCATAATCATAAAAATGTTTCAAAAGAGGAAATCTAGGATTAAAAAAAACAAGAATCAAGGTCAAAAAATTTGAAGACAAAAAAATTTAACCAGAAATTGACTTTGATCCAGTACCCAAAAAGTAAGAATCAATAAAAAAAATACCTATGATGAAGAAATGTTTGAAAAAAATTGCAATCTTTGATTAATAATGATATACAGTGTTGAAACAGATATTAGTATTGAAAACGGTACTGTAATAGATGAAGAACAAGCAATGAAATTTTATAAACTCACAAGGATTCTATAAAAAAAATAAAAGAGTGAAAAAAATATAATTTATAATAAAAATAGATGAAAACATTCAAATAAAAATGAGATAAAAGAAAGGTGTGTGAAGCTCTAGTGTGTGGTGGAGCATCAGATATATTAATAGGCCCAAGAATTATATACCATATAATTCATGCATGTCGTGTAATTGATTAAGTGACTTGGGTATAAAAATATGCCCATCATTTAAGTTGGTTTCATGATATGTAATTGATATCCAATTTCTTCCAAAGAATCTATACATATATTTGACTAGAAGAGCCTTCAAAACATACACATTATCCAATATTTTCACATCATGTTTGAAATTCACTTTTTGTTAGAATACTATTTTTGAATGTTTCATGTTGTAAAATTGATTTAAATGGTGTATAATGTCTTCACATCCTGAAGATGCATCACGAGTTGGTATGTGTCCCTGCATGCATGCATTGAATAAGGTACTAGTCCAGTATATTATACAGGGCGTGTAAAACTTGTTTTAGAACTTTTTCAACATTTTTTATTTAATCCATAATTCTGAATTCTTATAGAAAAAACCAAATCCTAGTGAATTATTTAATTAATTATTAAGGATATCTTATTAATTTTATCTAATATATTTATATAAATTGATTATATTAGAATTATCCTCAGATGGACATATAGTCTAAGTGGATAATTACCATATTTGAGGATATTATTTGATCTTCTGTTCAAGACTTTGATGGATATTTGGATGATCACCTAGCCTTATCAGAGTTCAGTTAGAACCATATTTTTAGGCTTATATATATAGTCATTGGAGGCCCTATATGGATGGTTCTACCACTTACTACTATGTTGGAACGATGTGGTTGAGGCAATAGTTTTTCAGACTAGTATGGTATAAGATAACTCATAGAGGGTGTAGTTGACTATGAAGTGGTTCATGGATTTTTAGAGTAGAAAATGATCATATGAAGACTCGAGGAGATTACCATTAGAGTTCACTATTGGAAATTGTGTTATCTTGAGAGTGTCACCTAAATTATGGAATCATAATTTGTAAATGTAAGAGAAAGTATCACTACAATTTGTTAGATTCTTCAAGATAATATAATGGGTCGGAATAGTGGAAAACCATCTAGATATTCCTCCACATTAGAAAGGATTTCGTGGTGTCTTCCATGTTTTCTATATTTAGATTTATATAGCAAATCCTATACATTTTATAGAATGCGAGGGTGTTGAGATAGAGAAGGATACATCTTATGAGGAGTGTTTAATGGTGATTATAAACCAGAGTGTGATTGTGTTCTACGGAAAGATAATGCCACTTTTCTGGATCCTATGACATTATGGAAGGATCCGGGATATTACGTTGGAGAGGGAGTCTAATTTTTAAACTCAATATCATGTGTTTTGTTAGAAATACTACTGTAAATAATTTTTGGAAATGATAATTCATTAAAGGGTGAGATCTATAATAATCTCACTTTTTTATTGCTCTTAAAACCAAATTATTGATGTATATTAGAATAATTATTATGAAAAAACATTTTAAAATAAAATCCACAATTACATATATTTTTATTGTGTTGTGTAATTTTAACCCACAAATTAAATGTATTATGTAAGGATAAGGTGGGTTGAAAATGACTTTCATAAGGGTAAAGCCTTTTTTCATTGGTTATATAAAGGTAGACTATTTTTCTAAATGTTTTGTAAGGGTACGCTTGGATTTTGGTTGCTTCCTAAAGGTAAATAGAAATACCATTTTGAAGACAACAGTAACCCTATGAATTTGGTTCTATACTCCCAATGAATAAGTGTAAAAAATACCTCACATAAGGGTGATAATGGGTTTTAATTACATATATAAGGGATATAACACTCTTTTCCAAATTTTTTAATATTAATATAGTTATCAAGTAAGGGTATCCCAGTTTTAAAATAAAAAATTTAAGGGTGGATTTGACCTGTATAAAGGTATTTCTTTGAGGTTTGAGTTTTGTAAGGATCATATAAGACTCATTTAAGGGTATCCTGGATTTTACAATGTCTACATTAGGGTAGCCATTAACATAAGGGTAAAAAAATATACCCTAATACAATGAATACTCAACAATTATATGATTGTATTTTATGTAGTTATTTTTAATTTTTCTCTTCTTTAACCTATAAATGTGTTTCTGATGTTTTTAAATGCATTAAATCTTGTGAATTTATTTTTTGATTTGATTAAAGTTCATATTCTTTTTGTGAAGGATTTCAAAAACATCTCATTCAAGAATCATTCAAAGTAAAATTATGTTTTAACATAATTTTGGAATTTTAATGTTTTCAGATACCCTCATACTTTTCCATAAATTAATTTTCTAACCTTCTCTGATAATACTTTTATATTTCTTTATGTTCAGGAAGTCTAGAAATTCCTTTCCACAAGATTTGGGAAGTCATCATTGACCAAACCAAGTTCCCTTATGGATTATAGACATTAAAAATTGTTTGTCTCACCTATGTTGAGATCATTTTTTTTGTGTAGGAATATCCATTTATCCTTGGACATATGTTTGAGATTAAGAAAACATTGACATGGTTTAAGTTATGATTCCTTGAATAACCTTGGTGATAAAATCAATAATATTAGGTACGATGTTCCTTACTATTTTAAAGATGTAGTTTCCCCACGTTACCTTTTTATAATACATATGTTGTATTACCTTTTTTATCATGATTAATTTATATCATATTGGGGTGGTTGGTTGTCACCGATGAGACTCATTATGATATTTGAATCCATGAGTATTGATAGAGTATTGTGTTTCCATGTTGGATTATAATAACATGTTTTTTGTGTTTCTACTATATTCTCATGATGATATTAAATTATTTCATTACTTACTATACCTTTTGATGTATTTTAATATTTTATTCGTGGATTTTATTAGTAGTTGAGATAGGTTCACCATTATGTGATGTTTATCCCTTTGAATGAGATTGTCTATGGATTATGGTATGGACAATGATATAACTGAGCATATGGTATGTTTTTTTTGTAGATATAGAAACATGATTTGAAATCACATGGACATTACCCAAATGTGTTGAGGGGGTAATATGGTTATGTACTTCTTGGCCTCCCATGATTCTATGGTCAATTAATGTACCACCATTAACACCATAGGGTCCCTTCCCCAAGAATGTGTGAGTCTTATAATAATCGATGCTATTAGGCTCCACTATTTTAGGCCCCTGTTCCTTTTTTGGGATTCACCCACCTATCCCAAAAATTTCTTAATATTGTATGGATGTATATATAAGGTAGGGGAATGATAGACAAGAGGACTGACCATTGGTTATGCATTAGGGGCATGATAGACTAAGTACATGAATGACATCACTGGTATGAAATAATGATCTAGAGGCTTGTCCTTTGATGAAGATGGTATATGATAGTCTATGGTTTCGATTTGACTAGATGCCTTGAGGACACTCTAAGATGTGTTATGATAAATTTTTCTTGTTCTTTATCACTTTTTAAATCCTAGCATTATCCATATATAATGCATTTGAAGAAAGTATGGTTACAGTTCTGTGGTAGTTTGGTTAGCACATGACCGCTTGCTATATGTGGTGTGATTTTTATTCTTGTTACACATTTATTATTGTCATAGAATACCTCTATTATACATGAGAAAACTTGTTTTTGGACAAATTGGTGGTGTCCTACAAGGATTATTACTCACACACAGTATAGGAATTCTAATGCACATATAGATATGATGAATAAAGATTATAACAAGGGAAAGGGACCCATGGCCTATGACTAAGTAGAGGAGCAAAGAGATAGTATGTGACTATGAAATACTACAGAGGACTCCATAATTTAATAATTTATTTTTCTTCCCCACATATACATTGAATTATCATTCCACAATTGGAGTCGTAATCGATTTATTGTTTGACATGTATAGAATTTTTTACTTTTTATATGTTACTCTAATTCATTATTATTGTTTATTATTTTCATATTTTCTATGACATTATTCCATTGGAATTCTCTCCCCATTGATGGAATCATACATTTTCCTTTAGTCGGCATGCAAATTGCATATGGGATGGTTTGCATTAGGTCATGGAGAAATCCAATTCAGAATCGGTGGTAGAATTTAGGGTCTTACATATAGAAGGAAATTATTTAATCTATTGTAATATGAAGTATAAATTGATGTTGAATATGGATCTAACATTCCAATGATGAAAACACACGTTACAAATTGTGTATGTAATCTACAAAGCACGACTGATCACTTTTTTATGGGATAAATATTATCCATCAAAGGGGATTAGTCCCTCGTAAATTTTTAGTATATGAGGATATAGTATCATGTTCCATCAATATAGAGAAATAATTCTACAGTTATTAAATTTTCTAAAGAAAATTATAAAATAAGTGTGTTCTTGAGCACTCAAAAAAAAGAAACATGGAAAATTGTAAGAAGGTAAGGGTGGAAGTTTGAACTTTTATGAAATATGGATAAAAATACTCTAGAACATGCTTGATATGAATGGAAGTATTCAACACATGCTGAGATAAAGTCCACTGAGAACATAATATCTAGGTAAAGAAATAAGATGCTAATATCTAAAGTTTTAACTATAAGAATATGTGGAATTATTCGATACAATGACCCAAACAACCAAAAACATTTACTCAAAACATGAAAAGGTAGAGATTCCTTGATTATCTGATTACTAAAACTGTGGTTGAAGTTCATAATGATGTTTTGGAAGGTACTTTGACCATAAAATCAAATTTGGATCATTATATATTTCATTTTGGATATTTTTACTCATTAATATCTTCTATTGTTTCCATGAAAATATGATATTTATCTAGCACCATAAGAAGGGAGTTTTCAATCATAACTCTTAGTGAAATATTTTTATAAAAAGGATATCTCCATCAATTCCAATTAGGACTCATAGAAATACCCTATTTTTAAAATTGACTATTATACTAACGGTTGAATTAGAAAAAATCCTATATTATGGGTAGTATTTGAAATTATAATGATAACATTTATTATTGAGAGAAACAGATTACTATTTTTCATAGAGATGTGTAATTTATTATCCTCATAGGGGAGAATAAATAATAATAATAATATATGATCCACCTCCAGTAGCTCTCCTTAATAAAATTATTGTATAAGAAGAACAATCTGAACAAATAAATGGGAGGAATCCATAGAATACAGGATACACATGTTGTGCCTAAATAAATTTAATTATTTAGTAAATAAATATCATGGAATCTACCGAAGAATGAGGTTGAGTTTTCCATTGATCTCATATCTAATAAAAAACCTATATCAAATACATATTATATGATAGATACAATGGGATTAGTGGAAATAAAGGAACAATGAAAATAGTTTCATGATAATGGATTTATACACCCTAGTGTTTCACCGTGGGGATCCCTTATTGTCTTTATTAAGAAACAATATGAGTATATGAGGTTGTGAATCGATTAAAGGGGAATCAGTCCCATTAATATAAATAACAAGTACCCTTTTAATCACATTGATGACTAATATGATCATCATCAAGAAGCTCTATTTTTTCAAAAACTAATCATCATTCTGGTATAATAAAATGCATGTAATGAAGTATTATATTCCAAAAATGACATTTTATACGAGTTATAGACATTATAAAGATATAGTAACTCTAATTTGAATGAATAAAAAACCCTTTATTTTGATAAATCTGATGAATAGTGTATTCAAGGATTATATTCATAATTTTTGTGGTATTTGTTGAAGATATCATAGTATACTCTAAAATCCTAGACAATAATAAGATTCATTTTTGAATCATTCTAATGATTATAGAAAATATGAGTTATATGGAAGATTTTGAAAATATTAATTATAGTATCATGAAATGTGTTCTCTTGTCTATATAGTTTCTAATTATATAATATCATATTATCCTTCAAAGATAATGGCATATATGGATTGGAAAATGTCAATGAATATACCAAAAGATTTTATTTTATTTTATATTAGAAGCTTATTATGATAGATTTATTCAAGAAAATTATCAATTAGCTAAATCTTTATCCAAGATGACATATAAACGAGTGAAGATAATATAGTAAAAATAATATAAAGAATGTTTTGAATAATTAAAATTAATATTAGTGAGCGCACTATTATTTTCTTTACCATCAGAAAGGGGTGGATTTATGATATTTCAGAATTCATCAAAGGAGGTACTTGGATGTTTCCTAAATAAAAAATTACTGAGTTGTTCCCTATTCTTATAGGAAGATAAAGATTTGTGAATAGAATTATCCAACCCATGATCTTTATTTTGATGAAATAATATTTACAATAAAGATATAGAATCATTATGCTTATGGTGAAGGATATTAAATATATGTGAATAAATAAAGTTTGAAATACATCTTCACATAGGAAGAACTCAACCTGAGGAAAATGTAATTTCTATAACTACTCAAATATTATTATTTCTCAATACACTACCCCACTAGGAATTCAAATAAAGTGAATAATTAATTGGGTAGAAAATATCTTATATTTTATACTAAGATGAGTATTAACAAAGATCTTATATTCCTAGATTCAACTAATATGGATATGGGAATCACTAATGATGGGGAAATAACATATCAATTCCAAATGATTGCTAAATAAGCCTAATTAGAGAAACTAAAGAAGTTCTCTACTTTATGATAATAATATTAAAAAATCATGTCATGAGTGATGGTAATTAGGTCAACTTAATCTATGAGGATAATATTTTAATATTTGGAAAGAGACTATGTGTTCCATCTATGCCTATATTGAAAGGAAAATTATTATATGAAGCTCCTATCTCAATTTTCATTATACACATATGTAGCACAAAAATGAATTAGGATTAGAAGGGAAATTTTTAGTGGGCAATATAAAATGGTAAATTGAAGGTTACATATAAAGATATTTTCATTGTCAATAGGTAATGGCCGAGAAAAAATATCCTAACAGATTCATGAAACCTATAACAATTCTTGTGTGGAAATGGAATGATATTACAATGGAATTTGTCATTATATTTAAAAATAAATTATTGAAAGAATTATGACATATGAGTTATTATTTTCCACCTAACCAAGTCCTCAACTTTCCTTGCTGTAAGGGAATATCTACCTCTTGAAAGACTTGCATGATTCTATATTAATCAAGTAGTGAGATTTCATGGCACACATCATTCAATTATATCCAATCGTTATATGTAGTTTACATAAAAAATGGAGAAGTGTCTTTATAAGTATATATACATTGATATATATTTGAACACCTCCTATCACCCTCAAACTTATGGGAAGTCTAAAATTATTTTTCATACATGAAAAAAATGTGGAGGTCAAGCTCACAATACTTTCAAGGTATGTGGGATCAATATTTATCTTTGGTGGAATTTTTATATAACACTAAATTTTAGTCATGTATTCAAATTGAACCATATGATGAAATATAATATAATATTATTGTTCATATTACTTTTTAGGAACAAGTTAGTAAAAGGAAGCTGGTAGGACCCAATCGCAAAGAAGTGACAATAGTGAAATTCAAGACAACTCAAAATTATATTAAGGAAACTCAAAGTAGAAAACAATTGTTTATAACTGGTGTAATTATTTTATGATTTAAAGTTAAAGATCATGTTTTATGAATGGTATCTCCACGGAAAGGTGTTATATGGTTTGTAATGAAATAAAAATTAGGTTCATGGTATATCAGGCCTTTCAGAGTTCTATAAATAATTGGAACTATGGATTACCATTTGAAAATTCCCCATATCCTCCCAATCATTCGTGATGATTTACATATTTATTTATTGAGGAACTAAATGATAGAACCTAAATATGTGATCACCATTGAAGAAATATAATTAGTACCTGATTTCTCTTACTATAAACAGCCTATCCAGATTGTTAATAGAAAATAACATGTGTTAACTAATCAGATGACTAGACAAGTAATAATAATTTTGGAAAATAATAAGATAGAAAATGTGAAATGTTAACCTAAATATTTTATGATGTATTACTACGTAAATATATTAATGAGGTGACATTATCTAAATTTCGGGGATGAAAATTTTTAAAATGAGAAGAAAGTATCATGATAACTTCAACTAAAAAGATATTTTCATTCTAAATAAACTACATCATAATGAACATAAAATTTTGGAGTAAATTTATTTAAACCTAACTTCCTAATTTTTTAAATTTATTTTCTTTAAATTATTTTCATTTTTAATTAATCATATATAAACTAGCTTAATTTGAACATTATATATATTTTAGAAATAGTTAATTTTCTTTTGTGAATAAGAGAAAATATAAATTGAAAAATTTATAACTTATGTGACATTATAATGATAATAGAATAAAATATTTATTGAACAAATATATATTTAATAATTAACGTAATTTAAATTTAAATATAATATTGATCTTAAAAATATATTCTTAACATTTTGGAAATCTATGTAATGTTTTTGTTCTAATAAAAATAGTTTTATGTTCTTATATATTAATCAAGTATTTAAAAGATTCCATTTAGTTTTGGTTTGGTTTTAAAAATAAATCTTTCATATTTTAATGTAACCAGATTAGTTCCATGAGAAGAAATATTATACATTATTTGTTGATAAAATTATATTTATTCTAAAACAAATATTTTTCTGAAAATCATTTTTGTTGGGTTTTTCATGCATATATTAAAATTAATTTCTACCACTTCTACAAGTTCATTATTGTAATATTTATTTCATATTTTGAATAATGATAATTAATATTAGCTATAACATATTGTAATTCCAAAGTAAGAACCTTATATTAGAAAGTGTGCATGGCGTGCAACACCAAGCACATAAGTGAAAATAATACCTTAATAGCGTAAAATATATTAAATATTTTAAATATATTTTATATATTTTATATTTGGTAATGCACTCAACATCTAGTTACCTTGTGTTTCATGAAGGAGTGGTTTTCTTCAAATACTTACATTACCCTCAAATCTGAGTTTTACCAAATAATGATATATTATTAAATACTATAAGATATAACATAGCCTTTAAATTATTATTTATGAAAATGGGTAAAAAGTTTTAGAAAATATATGGTTTACACAAATTTAAAATTTATTCATTGCTTATAAATTAATTAGAAATAAATATTAAATCTAATTGTATATGAAAGAAGATATTATTATTTTTATAAAGTTGTTTTACCCTGATAGATTTAATTAATAACAATTAGTGTGTTATAATAATGTAATATATATATATATGTATATAATATTAAATAGAGTATTTTTTAAGTTCATCTAAAATATTTGATAATCATAAATAAGAACAACCCAAATATTACACTTAAAAACCTATATTTGTTTAATGGAAATTTTACTTCCTTTTAATGGAGAACCAATTTTAAATATTAATATTTATACTTTAATTGATTTTATATGTAAAAATAAACTTTATATTTGAAATATAAAAATAAAAAACTAGGTTAGTGTGAATGTTTTGTATTTTTCGGAACATATCATTTTATAATGAATAGTTAAAAATATAGAATTCTAGTTGAAAACTACTTTTTATAAAGATAAATTTTAATTTTAAATGGTTATAAAAATTAATTATATTATATTTTTATCAAATAATACAATTTAGTTTTTTGGAATCAGTTTCACTTTAAAATTAATTATAAAAACATAGTAAACCTTTAAAGCTTTTATCTTTAAAAACCAACATTACTGTCTCACCTGAGGGATGAATTTTAAATTAATTTTGACTACTTCCATGATTCTAATCTGGAAAATTTTATTCCATATTTAAAAAAAAAAATTTATAATTTATAATAATCTTAACTTAGTTTTTGACCAAAACAATTAGTGAAATTAATTAATATTAATTACAATTATTGAAGAAAAATTAATCTTAAAAAAGGACTAAACATTTAACGTTAGGGTCATAATGACCAGGACACTTTTATAAAAGCCATTTTACATCCAAAAACAGTACATTAAAATTATATTCATTATTTCAGTTGCTTTTTTTAATACTTTTTTAGGTAAAAACATGGGAATAGCTAACTTCTTTTCAAAATACCAAGTGATTCATTTTTCTCCCTTATAAAAGGCCACCACCTCTCCCCATTCATCAAACCTATCAAACCACATAGATTTAGACAATATCATAGAATATATATTTCAAAAACCCCTAACTTAAATTCTAGAGTCCTCCTCTTTGGTAGAAATCCATCCAAGGAAGTCTTTTGGTGCAGACCGAAAGAAGTAACCTGATTAAGAGGTAACGTCTTCTCTCAATATCTCTAGTTTCATTTCCATTATCCACCCATAAAATATATTTATTATATGATTATATGACAACGACAATATAATAAATATACTAGGTTTTTTATTTGAATTTTTTAATTGAAACTTAAACAGACCTCCATCTAATGGATAGTGAACATACCGTTTCTATGTTCGGAAAACTACAGCCTCACGAAATGATTATTTTTCATTTTTCCTTTACCAAAACCAATGGTGGAAATTATAATAGAAATGATATTAATGTATTATATATATTATATTTATAATATATTTACTTATCTTTAATTTTTATTCGAAACATACCTTTATACTTTCCATCTTGTGTAAATATAATAATTTTTCTTGAAGAAGTGTGGACTACCACCCCCTCAAAGTGATATGGATGGCTCATTCCATACATAGAACTTATAAAGGATATTTTTAATAAATCATTTTAAAATATATAACATATATTTGATAATTTAATTATAATATACAAATGTTTCATTTTGTTTTCATTCTCTTAATAAAACAATGAAATGAATGAAGTGTTCAAGCGTACGTATGACATGTCATCTCCATGAACGGTGCAGTTCCTTTATAATCTCCAAATATAATAGAGTACTATAAATAAATATATAATGAATATATATAATAATTAATTCATGTTTTAAATTCTATATATGATTAAATAATTACCTAATTAATCGGAACAACATATTAAAATTCAATGCATAATTGAGAAACTAAAAAATTTACACCAGAAATAGTTACAATAATGAAAGAGTGTTCACAAAGAGGTAATAAAATATTATAAGGAATTGATATATTATATTATAAATTTTATTATGGTTATCATATAGTTTAGTATCATATTTTAAACCACTATACATGAGTATTAATACCACAGAACCAAATGAAGTGTATGTCAAGACATTTCGTCTCATTTTACTTTCCACTGAGACTTATTTTTGTTATATAGATATTAACTTTTATTTGATTTATATACTACTATTTTACATGTTATATCATAAATGTACTTATTCCCATGATATTATAATTTTCATTTATCTCATAAGGAATCATGAGTTAAATGTTTCAATGTTTCATGGACCCATTATAATGTTTAAATATGATTTTTCCGTAATAATGATTTAATTTTAAAAACCCTTGTTGTTACTTATCCTACTATGATGTATTATCTATAAATCCACATAATTTATTCAATATTGATATTTGATAAGGAAATTTATTTTTTATATATATGTGGAATTCTTTGGAGATGCAATACATGGGTTTTGGACCGTTTAAGGTAAGTCCTTCTGGTTTGGACTGGTTAATGAAATCCCATCGATGAATCTATAGTCTCATGAGATGAAATAGTTGGTCAAAATAGACGGAGTTTTACCTAATATATAAAATACCTTGTGGCAGTTCTTGGTGGCACTGATTCTATGTACCTAGGAAACATGGTATCCAATAATTTATCATTTCCCTCATTTAGTTTTAGTTATTACTCATGCATGAGATTTTGAATCGATATATCTATGGATACATATAATTGTCAATTCATTGAATAAATGGTGGGTATTCTAGTTTCTTAACTTTCCATATTGATTTTTCCTTATCTAGTTATTATAATGGCATGTGTAATGTGTTATTAACCTTTCAATTTTATTTTATTCTCATTGAATCATTTTTGATTCCACCTTATTTACCTTTATTAAGAATTTGAGATCACCCATATTATGTTTCATTACCTAAGTTTATTAAGAAGAAATATTTTAACAATAGTTCTAATGATGTAGTTTATTTCATTTTATTATGTATCAGGTTTTTATTTTCAAATTACCCATGTATTATAGGTGTCATATATATAATATGGATTTCCAAGACTGCTAAACTGATTAGTCCTTCTTGATTTTATTCATTGAAAACATGTAAATGAAAAAAAATAATACACTGACTCTATGCTTTTGGGGTTAAGGAGTTATATTAGGTAATAAGGTTAAATTAAATTCTTTTCATTATGAATTGTAACATTGCTAAAAATTTATCACTTTAGTAAATGTTAATATTGTCTTGTTGGATAGGTTAAGCTAAGATATAAGGGTGAAAATACAAATTATACATATAAAAGTATTATTGGTTGTATTGATATTGACCCCATATTATCTTAACTTTTTGCTTTTGGGAATTTTTTTCCACATTTAAAAGAGAGTGACTTTATATTATTTACATCATTTAACTAACTACATATATGTCCCTCCCCATTCTTATAAAATAAAACCTCTTATCCTCCATTATTCATTGACATTAAAAATTTGGTGTCATAGAAGACCTACCAAAAAATATTTGTAGATTTAGTCCCTTCATTCAGGGGTTTATGTTATTAACTTAAGACCATCCTAAGAAGGATTTAAGTAAAATCTAAATGAGGTCTCTCAAAGAATATGTAATAATCGTACCTGACTCGTTAAAAGATAATTTATTCCTTTACTTCTTATAAATTTGTTCTATAAATACTAAAATAATGACTATAGTATCACCAATATACTCATATTATTTTATTTTTATGGGATAACCAATTTCCACGTCATTTCCATCAAACGAGAAATTATTGTATTACTCATGCATAGGTGTGGACAACCGCCTCCATGTAGTAATAAAGTTCATTTTCCATAAACACATAAAATTGATAGATATAATTACATATTTAATAAATACATATGATATTTATGGTTTAATTATTTTTTAACAAAAAAATTATATTTATATTTCATACCATCTAATTGATAAAAAATGAAAATAGTGTTTATGCATACATGTAGACTACTATCTCCATGATAAATGTAATTAAATTTTCAATATATTAATTTTAAGAATATATATAATTATTTATATAATGTGTATGTATTATATTTATATAATTATTACCATTTTGTATATGATGAAACCATGATCAAGTTATAAGGACTATAACTTCCAAATTGGAACATACATAAAAATAAAGCCATAAAGACTCATAATGATGATGAAAATAATAATATATATAATGAAAGAGTAATGGGATATTATAATTAAACTATTTATGGTATTATAAGTTTGAATATTATTTTAGAATATAAGTATAATAAATTTATATTAATTATACAGGAGGTTAAAATCAGAAACATAGAAAGTCAATTTTGAAATGATACTGATTATAAAATATTTTTTATCTTAAAACCCATCTATTTTGTTTGTCTATGATTAATTACTTGAATTAAATTTTTTCCTCTCATTTTTATCTCTCTAAGTATATAAAAGTATGAAATAATTTTTTAATGGAAAACTAAAATTGTTTTTATATTTGATCTTAAATATTTTTCTTCCATGTCCCTAGTTTTTTTAAAATGTGTTAAATAATGTTTTTCTTATCATATAATGATTTGTTAGAGTCATTTTTACCTATGAATGACTTTCTATAAAAAGGTTTAAAAGGAATATTTTTTACATTTCTTGAACGAGATAATTTTTAACAAATGTGTGAATAGAAGCATTATTTTAATATTTTCCGCACAAATAGATTTTTCCACCATCATTAAATTTATTTTCAATGAAAAATATTTTATAAGTTTACATTATTAATATAAATGAAAATGTTTTTGCAAATATTCTGGAAATAATTAAATTTTAAATTATTGATTCCAAAATGAAAAGGGTATTTTCTCATGAAATGTTCCACTAATATTTTGAATGTATCTTCATCTATTTAATATAATTCAATAAATATTGTGATTTACTAGAAATAAATGGAATGGAACCATCCTCAATATGAATATAGTTGTCTCATGACCATGTTTTCCAAGTGATTTATTATTGAACATATTCATATTTCATACATTTGTTCTTTAATATTAATTATTATATTGATTTTGTACAGAATTTTTATTCATTTCATTCATATGACGAGTAAATTAGGCTTAATAAGTGATGGGTGAGGCCTATTATAGCCCCTTTATGCATCAGTTGGTCTCATGAGAAAAACATGTTTTGTTATTTGGAAAATTTGTTACCAATTTTTGTAAGATGTTTTGGCACAAGGCATTGACGGTAAGAAAGTTATGTCCAAAATTATACAATATATCTGTGTAAAACTAGTTATTGTTTTCAATTGGTCTAATTATGTTCTTTGTCATCCCTTGAAATATTATCATTTTATGATATTATTTATATGAAATATTTTATTTTTATTTATCCATTTCATATTATTCATGAATTATTTATTCTATGATGTATGATGTTGTACATTTTCCGTTATTGATGATCTAAGATCATAGTTTATTATATTTTTATTTCCCCAAGATACCAATAATGGATCTATGAATTATTTTTGGGATATTCTATAAAACTAATAGTGTTCACACTAGAATTTCATGTTATATTTAATTCTTTGAAGTTTAATTAGAAAATGATTTATTTTTCTATCCTCACAAAAGAAGTAAACTATTCAATAATTCAAGATTTGATCCCCTCTATGTTGTGAAAACATGTTAACATAACCACCTACGCTAGGTTACTGGAGTTGGGTTATTACAGTGATCATAAGGCCTGAATGGTTGGAAATGTTGAGGAGGATAGAAAATTAAAAAAATTAAACTACTTACCTAGTTAGAGAAAATTAGTCTATTCCTTTTATGAAGATAATTTAATAATGGAAGAAGTATATGCTTACTTAGAGTAAAATGTCATAGAGATGAAAATATAGGATGAGTATGAAGAGTTATCAAAACATTTATGTTTTGAAGAAGAAGTTACATGGGTTAAGAAACAAGTCCTATCCCTAATGCTTCAATGGAGAAGTATTTTGTGAAACCTACATTCTCCCATATTTACTGGTCAGGTTCATACAGGATGGGAATTAATTATGAAGATTTCTAGAGATCATCCTGTTAGGGGAAGCTTCCAATGTAATTGAAGCTATCAGAGTTTTAAGAAATATTATTATATCAAGATAGCCTACAAAAAATGTTGATTTTGAGTTATGATATTCTCTATTATTTTCTCATTATACTACTTAATTTTTATATTTTACAAGGGGAGTTTTAAAATAGGGTAAGTAAAAAAAATTAACTTGATCATTATGATGATTTTTTTGAAGATGAGTGTAGGTTCATGAATCATCTTAAATTCCTGTTATATAGCTCATAGGAAATGATATTCTGATATGGTGTCACATTGATAGATGTTTGTGGATACACATCATGTCTAAAATATGAATTCTTATTTTGACACTAATTTTTTAAATATATAATCTTAATGATTGAACTATGAAATGTTTCTAATAACCTTTGGTTCTTTCTTTCTCCAAGGATAGTTGAAAATAATGAGGAGAAAAATTAAGTATAGAAAATAGATGTTAGAACCCTCAAATGTGAGGGGAAAATAGTTTATCTCTCCTTTGAATTCATTTTCATTTATTGAGAATTAATTAAATTTGTTATCAGATTAAATCTGGAATTGATGAAGAAACCAAAGGGGGGCATTAAAGTTCTCTTAAGTAAATTATTGTGTTTTTATCACTTGTTCTTGTTGTAATTTATGATATTACTATACAAATGTAATGATATGAGTGATTTTGTATCTACCAATTACTTGGATATTGAATTTTCCACCCTTGAAAATTGGGTAATATTGTATATGGTTATATGAGTGAAAATAAAAAGTCATTCTCAAATGCTTCTAATGGAATAACGAGAGACCTATTTTCAATTAAAGATCTTGTTGGATAACTTTATGTACCATTGTAGAATGTGTAATTATTATAAAGATCTTTTTTACGTCTATGGCATGTGTGTTTGATGTTTAAAGAACTATCTACATCATATTCCTGTAATCATGAAATCAGTTGTTGATCTTCAATGGGTTGACAACATATTGAGATACATATTAAATGATGAAAATAAATTAATAGAGTTATAATGATATCTCACGATAAAGATTCCATCTACGAGTGATTCCACATGAAGTTACATGATTATCATATTTAACATTTATTGGATAATAATTCAGATTTGTTGGAGATAAATGTTCCGTTCCCTAGTTTGAAATGAATAAATCTGTAAAATAATCCAAAGTATGGAATCGAAGTCACTGGAATCCCCACATAATGGAATTCATCATGTAATAAAATTTGGAACCATTTAAGGGAATACACATATATGATAATTTCTGTAAAGTAATTTAGGACACATATGGGAATCACTATAAGTAAATTCATCCCATGTATGAAAACTTATCTATGCATGTGATATACATAAGTATTTATTACAATGTAATGGAATTTGGTCGTGTACGCGATTTAAGTTATCCACATAAGTGAATTTGCTACTTTTTCAAATTTATGACCCATTTATGTAAATGTAGATTCATGTATTTTAATGTAAATATTTTATCTTAATGTTGTGTAGTTGACCCATGTATTGAAAATTGGAAAACAAAAGAGAATCCAATTCCATGCTTGTAAATACATGACATAGTCATGTTGGAGTATAAAAAACTAAAGATCATGTAACTGAATTTCCCATATGTCCTATATAAAACCTATATAATTATAGACTTATTTATTCTAAACAAGAAACTAAAATATGATGCTTCTTATTTTGTTCAATCAAGATGATAATACTGTGAATCATATTTAAGCCATGAGTTTTTTTGAAGAATTTTGAAGGAAGAAAAAAATTATATATATTCATTGATGAAAAAGATTGATTTTTAATTATAGAGACAAATGATGATAAAGAACCATTATATATTAAACTGATGTTTAATTGTTCTTATATGATCGTGATCTAAGGTAATTCGAGTGTTTGATAAAATTTGAGAAAGAAATCAGGGAATCCACCCAAGATGGAAATGAGTTCCATACCACAGATATAATTTTTTTGTTGCATTTATTATACATCTAAGATGAATATTTAATGTGTGAATTTTAATAAGAGTTATTGTGATAGAATGAGTGAGCTAAGACTACGGTATATCTTTCATAATATTTGATGAGATCCTGAGTTATTTTCATGATTTTTTGTGCCATGTGAGTAGGTGGAAGTAATAGATCTTCATAATAGTTCTACGAGAAGAATATGATTAGATATTAAGGCTATTGGAAGGATCTATAATAGTTTTCTATGAGTCCATAGAAATGTTAAATAATAACATAAAGTGTTTAAATTTACTTATATAAATGAATGTGGAATCACATTTCATGACGGAGATATTTTTATGTCAAAGTTGCAAAAAAGTACTGCTTACAAATGTATTTATTTCATGATTATCATTTGGATGTTACAATTAATTAAATTCATCATTATATATGTGATAATAATAGTTAAAATATAATCTATTTAATTTTATATTATCAAGTTTCACTTTCATGTGAGAAATTGAGTAAATCGATAAATAATAGAAACAAAGTGGAAGAAAGACCAATGTAATGGGGAGTGTGAATTGTGAATCAAAGATCTATAGTCAATATTGTGTATTCAATATTTC
Organism: Viscum album; assembly: GCA_963277665.1. NCBI lineage: Eukaryota > Viridiplantae > Streptophyta > Magnoliopsida > Santalales > Viscaceae > Viscum > Viscum album. The sequence goes on along the minus strand of OY728155.1, from coordinate 1,133,841,292 downwards.
TCTCTATCACGGAAGGTGCACCCCCTGAATATTTTATTAATGAATATGTGGAATCCAATGTTGTTACAGAGTTGTAGACCCTTTCAATATCCAGCCTACAAGAGAACAATAATTTTAGCTTTTATTTAGTGACTAGTAATCTAATGTTGAAGAATGGAGTGTCAAAAAGTAGGTCATGTTCAATTAAATTGATGATATTTCATGATTTCACGATTTTTATTTTCAGCGAAGATGTCAGAAATTTTGGTGAAATTTTTTGTTAAATTATGTGATGTTGAGCTAAGGAGTAACCATGAAACCCATACATCTCCAGCAAAAATATGAGTTTGTAATAAAAAGACCAATGTCAAAGCATCTCTATATAACCTAAAAAGAGTTTATATATGTATAGGGTGAGAATAACAATGTAATCATTTGGAACCTCCCAAGAGCCTCTTATGAAAAATATTATGAAAACAAGCTAAATTGAAATTATTAACTACGAAACTAACTCATCACCTGGATAGGTATATTATGTTCCAAATCCCACCATGGGTAAATCTCACAATGTATCTCATAAAAGAGAGCATATAATATAATAATTGATATCAAAGTTACCCCACTCTTGATTCCCACCTTTTTTCCCACTCTTGCACAATGTTACACATCTTGAGCCATCTCTCTCCAAAATAATCAGTCCCAAAGATATCTAGTTAAGGCATCATTGAATTCACCTCATGCATCACATGATCACATCATCCCATATCATATCACCATATACAGAAACAATGTAGTCTTTGGGATCCATCATAATCCTTATGATTTGTATCATACATTGGGTAAAATACCTTAATCCATCACGGCCCAGACACTGAGTATGGTACAACAATCCATCACACCCAATAATGATCAAACCTATAATAATAGTTTGGATACAATATCTAGTACTATATGTGTGTAAGATAACCACAAGGAATCTTATACCTCTACAACAATATATGGGGAAACATCCATGTATACAATCACAAGTAACTACCAAAAGAAGTTAGTGGGGACATAGGGAGTAGTCATTCATCCATCCCCCCGTCAGGATGTTAGAGAAAACACCCTCCCATGTTTTGTTGGGTGTTAGTCACCCTAACTGAAATGGGTGGGGTAGTGTATGAAATGAAAAAATATACATGATATATTATATCTCATGACCACACTATGGTAATAACCTAGTCTTATAATTTACTACAATCAACATTTCTCAAACCCTCAGCTTCCACAACTAAGACAATATAACCTATATGCACACTACCATTCTAAAGAGATAAATTAATTTCTTCTTTAATTTTTTTCATTTCCTTATGTTTATTAATTAATTAGACATTAAATTAACTATTAACACTATTTCATGTTACAATCATTAACCACCAATATGAAGTTGATATCCTCCTAGAATAATAAAAATTGAGTCTACGGTTACTCATGATTAATATATTTTCCCAATTTTCATTCCATCAGACCTACCCCAGGGGTTAATCATTATTTAATTATTATTAGATTCATTCCATTAACTAGGTACTCTAGTAAGACCATCCTAAGATACAATAAATAGAAAACATGTGATCGAGCACATCGAGCTACCTCATGTTGTGGGGAAAAGAATACAGATAAAACAAGTAACATGGTCATCGGCTATTAAATAGATTCATAAGTGACCATCCGAGCTCTCAGAATCACATCAATAGGTAAGCCCGGATTCAACATGTTCCATCATATTTGTTACCATATGAAACTCCCACATACATATCTCAATGTATATCGCCATCATAGTTTTCAACTGCTCCCACATCAATCTAGCCTCCCCGCCCACACCACATCAGTTATCTCGGGCATAGACATCCTAGAATCATATCACATCTAAGATTACCTTCATCATATCACACCGTATATAAAATCTCATAGCTAAATAACATCACAAAATAAATAGGAAACAAGAAATATTATCCAATACGGAAAACAAGGCATTCGACCTTCATACAAAAAAATATATCTCATGTATCCAAACTCAACGCACTCAACCTTATCAAGAAAATAGAAAACTCATTCCCTAGAAATTACCTTTATAACACAACTGATTATTATTCCATCTTGAATTAAAAAATTCATTAATCACAAGTTCCAACTATGGGATTCAAGAATCCACAACCTATAACAAACCTATAAATTAATTAAACAACTAATTTAATCATTCATTCATGCATACATTCCAGTTTCTACATAAAAAATTCAAATTTCAATTCATTGAATTGAATTTAATTCTTAACATTAATAGGGATTTCAATTATTTTCATTATTTATCAAATTCCATCAACACATGGAATTACATATTAAATTAAAAATGAATACATGTATTAATTTCAAAATTATAAAACTACAAAAATACTGAATATATTAAACATGCTAATTTGTTTTCAATCCAACTAGTTATAAATTAAATTCATATTTGTTTTATTTACTATTTTATATCAATAGAAACATGTTAATATATAGCATTAATAAATATGCTAACATTTCTAGCATAGATACCACACTCTAGAAAAACAATAGGTAACCCATTTTCATGGTATAATGAAACAACATCAACATGTGATCTCTCAATAATTGTTTTTTAATCAAGTTAAATAATTATTATTTTAATTCCATTTACAATAAAAGGGATAAACCTTTATAACTCTAGGATTAATCATAAATAAATTGTAGAATCAATGACTCTACTACCTCAAAAGTGTCAACATTCATCATAGGAGAAAAAACCAATGTCATAGTTCCCGATCACCTCTCCCTCAATAAGCCTCATCCCTCTAAGGACTATATTCCACAACCATACCAAGAAATAACAAATAAACATCTACTAGATTGATGAGGAGAGACCACAATCACATGTAAAGAAGATGATTGAGAAACTATATTAACTAACTACGAGAGACGAGGTAGAACATACGTTATATCACCATGGATAGATGAAAAAAGGCCTTGAATTGTTACATGTAGAATGGAATACAAAATCCCTTATGTATGAACTATTGGATACATAAAAATTGAGAGAAAATGCATAGGATTTCTTAAACCCCAAGGCATCGCGACATATAAAATCACATTGTGTAGTGAATTTTCACAGTGTTATACCCTTTAACATCATGTAAATGTATGGATTTAAGTGTCACCAAATGAAATGCGTCAAATACAATAATTTAATATGGAATTAACTCACACAGTGAAGCACCATGTCAACCATCCTAGAACAAAATTTGAACATCACATTCATGATCTGAAAACCTTACATGACTTCAATTATCCTCGCTTCCATAATTTAGCATCCAAACACCTCCAGACCTTCTTTGGGACTCCTCCAATCACCACATACTTCATAAACTCTCAAATGGTTAGACTAGAATAAATTTGGACCTTACATTAGATACCTATCTAAACACTATCACCCTTGATAATCCAAAACCAAACCAATAGAGAAATTAAAAATGGGGTCATCCAAAAATCCACCCTCTGATATACCTCTCAAGGATCATGCCATCATAGGATCTCAACCACCTCATCAAAGAAATAGCATGAAAACACATAGAAGAAACTAGAATATCTTAAACACTCTCATGAGGGACATACCTCTCAAAATATAGTAAGGTTACTAACACGAAACAACAAGAAAATATCTCATAATCCAGAAAAGTCAACATCAACAAAATAAACAATGTTACAAGATAAGATTGGAAAATCCAACATCTTGGGGTATGGATTCTTCAGATGTGATTCGTATTCCTAGGTACTCTCCTCCATGCCATTATTGAACCACAAGATATAAACCATGGGAATATAATTATCACAAAAAACCTTCTCTTGATGGTCCTAGACCTCTACAAGACACTCCTCGAAGGTCACATCATCATCAATGTTAATGTCACCCCAATAGATGACATGAGAGTCAACATGAGGATAATGAATGAGATGAAATATGTAAAAAACATTTTGTACCTAGAACATATATTGGGGAAGTGATGTCTAAAATTATATGGATCCAACAACAGACAACATCTCAAAAGATCCAACAAGCTCGGGAGAAAAATACTCCCTTGAGCAAACATTCGCTTCCCATGATGAGGAGTCACCTTTAAGAACATTTGATCTAAATAATAGAACTCAATAGGAATATTATTATGATTGGTATTTTATTTTTAAATTTCCCACACTCCCTTTATCATCTCATTAATTACTTATACCATCTGTATAAGGCTTTTTACTATTTTTATCCCAAGAATTGTTGCTTCTTCGACTTTGGTCCAGCACAATGGAGAACAAAAAGGTAATCCATATATAGATTCAAATGGTTTCATACCAATGCTATTGTGGAAACTATTATTGGATGAAAACTTAACCAATTGTAGGATCCCCATCCATGAATTTCTAAAATCTAGGGCACAAAAGTAGAACATGTATTGAAGAGTCTATATGGTATGCTCTGTTTAACTATGTGCATAGGGATGGTAAGATGTTATATGTCCTAACAGAGAGACAATAGGATAATAAAGACCACTCCTAACCCTAGAGGTAAAATGATGATCCCAATATGAGATGATATTCCTCGTTAATCTATTGAGTTTCACCACATCCTCTAGGTACCTAAAACCTCCACTATGATCGAATCCCTGGTTATTATAAAGTGGGATTATTTTTTCAAATGATCCACTATCATCAATAAAGCATCATATCATCACTGCGTTCAAGGTAAACTAGTAATGAATTTGATCTATAATTCCTCCCACTTCTATTAGGGAACATCTAATGGCTCTAAAAAAGCATTGAGAACATGGTTCTTAAAATTCACCTTCACGAAGATCAAACATTTAGAAAAAAAACTCTGGAACTCTGTGCATCAACCTAGGCCACTAAAACTGGACTCTTAGATCTTGTTATATCTTCATCGCACTAGGTTGTGCCACCAAGAGAAATCTATGGAACTCATAGAGAACCATCACATGAATCACTAAATGGACAAAAATTCTTCCCCAGAACAACAACTGATGCTATCAACCCTCGAACTAACCTTCAGGTTCATCTCCAAAAACAACTTGATCCCTTTGGAATGCCACCACAAAATCCCCCAACTATGACACCTAGAAATTATAAACCAATGATGATTTCACCATCATATAGAATAGAAAACTTCTACCTTCAACCTCTCCCATATCTAGATATATTAATGAGATTTCTTCCATCACACTCTAGGAATCTTTGAATTCACACATGGAATCACTATGTGACTTCTTGATCAATGCATCATCCACAAAATTTACCTTTACTAGAGTAAATTAAATATCATAGTCTTAATCAATAAATAACTCCACCAACAAACATTATCACAATTACAATTCATGCTGGCAGAAGGCTTTCCTCAGGCTCTTATGGGCGGTAAAAATCTCAAAACATTCATCGATGTGGTAATGTTTCCAAAAACAAAAAGAAAACACAACTGCTACCTACTCAATAGCATTGGTGGTATAGTTATTATTATTGGTAAGTGGCTATTGAAACCCATAATAACCAGTTGATCTCTACTACATCAGAAAACAACACAATACAAGATAAGAAGCATCACTAGAAAACACAAACTGAAGTACTTCTTCTAGAGGAAAACAATGGACTGGGAAACTAACCAACTTATCCTTCAAGTACTTGAAATATACCTAACACTAGTTTGCACAAAATAATTCTTGATCTTTTTAGGTTAATCAGCCCATAGTTGTCACAAACCATGATAATTAATCTATAAAACTCCTATAATAGAATGAAAGTCCATGGAACCTCTCCACCTCTGCCACTGTCTTGGGGGATTTTTTTAAAAAAATACCTCTATCTTTAATGGATCCAAAATTGAAAATGTTGTGAAATGAAATTTCACAAGAAAAGGACATCATGATACTAGAAATAACTCTTTATAAATCTTCTTAATATCTTATCAAAATGGAGAAATCCTATATTGTCTTCTGTATTTTATGTATGATACTCTTTATATGTGTATTACACATAGATGTCATCGATGAAAAACACCACAAACTTATCCAGGAACTCTCTGAACATTGTGTTCATCAACCACATGAACACAAGTGGATAATTATTCACACCAAATGGAATCACCACGAATACATAATTCCCATAAATACAATCGAAATTAGCCTTCAAAATATCCTTATTCTACACACACTTCTGATGATATCTTGACTACAAATCATTCTAGAGATCCAGCATTATACCATTAGATGATTGAATAATTAATCAATATACAAAACATGATATAAGTTCTTTACTGTCACTTTGATCAAGAGATGATAGTGTATATAAACCATCAAACTCTCTTCATCCATCTTCACAAATAAATCTTGTGCACCCTAAGGTGGCACACTTTGATAAAAAACATTATTGTAATAGATCATCAAGTTATACAGGCATATCGTGAAACATAGAATGTTCCATCCAATATAGAGAAATTGATATATCAGACATGTATGATTTTAGCTCGATCCCGAACATGATCTCCCATTTAGGGGGTAATTTTATAATATCCTCTATAAATACATCACGATAATCTTCCAAGAACCCATTGAAAAACCAATTACTAGACTTTTGATGAACTCAACATCAGCATGTCCATAATGGAAGTCAATGGGAAAACATTCCTCTTATAGAGACCCTAGAATATTTTTCACATATTCATAAGTGTTTTTAATCATAACTACCCATAAAATACAATCCAACTATCATAAAGTCCAGCGTCTTTGGAATATTTGGTAGATAATTAAACATCATGAAACCAAAATAAAAATACATTTTATTTAACCTCCCAATTGATCTCATAACTTCCTTTTAGTTCTTAAATCATTATAGGATATTCTAGGGAATACATGAAGAAAGAGATGAGCTAAACATCCCATTATGAGAAGAAGCATAGAAATAAATCATATCACAAGTGTTATAAGGCATAACACGATGACATGAAAAGGCATGGAAAATGAATAAATATATAGAAGAATAACATATAGAACATGGGATCATGTAATCATGGAATTATAGGAATTTCGAAACAACAAAAAACATGACATATGAATTATTATAGAATAACTTCCATGACCATTTCACATGGAGTAGCATGAGTTAAGATGTACTTCCAATACCATTGCACATGTTGGACCAAGTCCCATAAAAGAATCAGGTTTAATCCCTATTCCAACATGATGTCTCATAATAATAAATATTAAAAATGAATTAGAGCACTATATGGGTGAACCCATCATACCATGTTCATGAATATATATGCTACATGAAGAATCAAGCATAAGGGATAAACATAGGAGTTACCCAAAGAAAGAAATGAGTATCATAATATAGTCATAGAGCATAACAAATGGGAACATAATAAAAGTGTCATTGAAATAATGGAATTAAATAATACATGGAAATTCATAAAGTAAAATATACATAGATAAATGATGTTCAATTGACGTGAAAACAAGTAAAATAGTGATTAAGAAACATTAGAAATGGTCCTCTTTAGTGCTGTTTAAAGGAAAATATTAAAGAGTCTTCAAATTGGGTAGAGGAATAATTGAATGCATAAAACCAAAAATGAACCTAAATAGTTTTTCATAATAAAATGAATATTTTGATAAAACTATTTGTGTCTTAAAATATTTTATTGATTTTACTTTAAAATGGGTAAGAAACTAGGTCATTGCTATTAATTGTGCATTCTTATTAGGAGGAATTGAAAAAGGAACCTTATAAAACATGTATTTCCCCATAAAAGAAAGAAAAATTGAGATAGGTAAATATTTTTGGAACATTAACACAAAATATTGGAATATTTCATAATAATAATTAGTAATTACATTAGGTAAAAGAGATAGATAGAGTAAACCGAAGGAAAAAATGGAGGTTTAGAGAGAATCCCATACCTTATGTTCGAAAGTGACCTACACTTGAACAAAATGTGTTGGATAACAAAAATGAATCCACTAATTAATTAATTATTAAACTTATTTACATGTATTTGATTAATTACTATTTTAATAAGTTCATTTATGTACAGTTGATTAGTTATAAGATACAATTTCATCATTTGGGATTTTTCATTTCCTTGGTTTTCATGATCAGTTCACTTATATATGTGTCTTGATATCACATAAAATTATAGTATTTATCTAGAATTTAAATTATTATTTATTAGTGAACATATATAATAATAAATGTTCTTATATATTAGTTTTCTTCTATATATGATGGTTATTTATTAGATAATATATTAATGATAACTATTTAGATTATTTTGGTGGTTTTTCGATCAACACAAAATAGTTTTGTTGTATTATTTATTAATGTTTGTATATATTTGTTCCAAAACATAAAATTGGTTATAAAATAAATTTTAATTTTTTTCAACAATTATAATTTTTTATTCCTACCTTTAAGTCTGTAATTGAATCTTAAATCTCATTGACCTTGAATGTGATAAATCAAAACATCATGGATGATATTTTCATTTTTATAACAAAATGAGAAGAGAAGAGAATTGATGATGGATGTACCATTAACATAATAAAATTATTGTTTATAAAATATACTAGATCTATCATTAAATTTTGGTATAGGGAGGTGAGGAGAGGATAAGAAAAATAAGGAAACTGAAAATAAATATAAAAGAAAACAAAAGAGGATTTAGCCCCTTGAACTTTTTCCCCTTGAGAACCTCCTTAAAGAGATTGGGTTTTGTCTTTTTTATGATTCAAAAGGATCCTAGATGTGGGAGTGATTATTGGGAGAGGACTCAGTATAATTTGGATAGGATTCAATACTTATAATTGTTGAGGAAAATAGGTCGTGAGGGTGGTATTTATAGTGGAGGAGAAGGGTGTTTTTTTGAATAATTTATACATTTGTTTATTATTTTTGCACAAGAATATCAAGAATGTTTATTATTTTGAATAAGTAAAATAAATAGTGTATGTGAGTTAAAAATAATGGTTCTTACATCATCCATACATCATTCATAACTCAATAATTCATGTATTTAGCTTATACCATAAATTATTGTATTTAACTATTCACCAAAAAATCAAGTAATTTAAAAATATACAAAAAATTAAACCCAAATAATTTATTTATGAGTAGATTTAAGATATTGGAAAAATTTTATGAAAATAATTTTCAAAATATGATATATTTAATTATTAATTAAAAATCATTTATTCAAAATATACCAATTTTAAAATTGTAACAGACTACACAACACTTTAAAAAATTAATTAAGCTGTCATAAAATTATTTTATAATTATTAGACAACAAAATATTAATTTATAAATATATTTTATAAAAATAAATTTTCTTTTAAATCATTATATGAATTACAAAATTGAAACAAAAATTTAGGTTTCACAAAAATATCAATACTTAATTTATCATTTTTACAACGTTTATATATGTAATCAATGATATAAATATATAATATTTTAATTTATAAGATACCTAAATTTTTCTATACACTTATAGTTGATATTACTATTATACTGGCAAGGTTACTATTATTAAAGGTCACATTACTATTCCAAAGGTCATGTTACTATTCCATTTTTATATATTCTTTAATTTTTGGATTTTCCTCTTATTTCATTAATTCTTATTTTATTATGTTTCTATTGTGTTATCTATGTTTTTTGTGTTATTTATACATTAGGAAATAATTTTGAGAATCAAATTTTATTTAATAAAATTCTAGGACATTACGACCCCCCATCGTATGAAATTTCACCCTTGAAATTCAGATTTAAAAACTAATGGGAAAACATGTGATGATACTTCTCCTTTATTTCTTCCTCTAGTTCCCATGTTTCTTCTTCATCCTTATGGGTCTAAAATAGTACTTTGACCAGGTATGTAGTCAGGTTTCATAAAAAAAATTCTATATGTTCTATGATCTTCATAGGATACTCCTCAATAGAGAGATCATTTTCCAACTATACCACCTCTTAATTTAGTACATGTGAGGGATTTGGTATGTTCATCTTAAACAGGGTTATGTGGAATAAATTGTGTACTTGGGAAATGGTAGGTGGAAGTGTTAGTTGATAGGACACCACTCTAACATGATCAATAATCTCCAAGAGACTAATGTAATTGGTACATAGCCTTCAATTCATCATAAATCTCACGATATTATCACATGTAGATATGTGGAGGAATACCATGTCTACAACCATTAACTCCAGGTCTCATCAATGATTGTCTTCATATATTTTTTGTTGAATTTGGGATACCTTGATGTGCTGCCAGATGGTTTTCACCTTTTTTACCATTTCTTTGACAATTTTAGGTCCCAGCTGCTTACATTCACCGAATTCATCCCATCATGGTGGTGTTCTACATATTTTCCCATAAATGGATTCATATTGAGGAATCTCAATTCTTGAGTGGAAACTATTATTGTATGAGAATTTAACAAGTGGTAGATATCTGTTCCATCATCCATTAATGCCCACAAAACTTCCTCTCAATATGTATTCCAGTGTTTGAATAGTTCACTTAGATTGGCCATCAGTTTGAGTATGATAAGCCATAATGATGTTCAGATTAGTTTTTATAGAATATTGAATACATTTTAATATTTTATAGGTAAAACATAGATCTCGATCATATAAAATCGATAATTGTAATCCCTACAGCCTTACAACCTCCATGATGTGTATCCATGCAAGTTGATCATGTGAGAAGTCCTATTGAACTATGATAAAGTGAGCTATATTTTAAAAATGATCCACAATAGCCTATATATAATGATTTCCTTGAGATTTATTTTGAAGTATAGTCACCAAATTCCATGGTGATGTATTCCCATTTACATTTTGTTATGGGTAATGGTTGTATCATCCCATTATAATTTTTCAATTCATACTTTACTTACTGACATACCATGCACATTGATGTATATTCAGCAATCTCCTTCTTCATATTGTCCCAGAAATAGTGGTCTTTGAGATCTTCATACATCTTTGCACTCCCTTGGTGTATAGGGAAGGTTGAGCAATGTGAATCATTTACAATCTCTTTCTTTATCTCTATATTGGATGGTAGACATAACCATGACCCAAATTTTATGACCCCTTCCGTGTCAATTTTAAACTATGAGGATTTCCCATTTCTGATAGCCTCCAACTTTATATAAATTTCCACATAATTCATTTTAGCATCTATTATTTTATTCACAAGGTATGGTTGAGCAATAATTAGAGAAGGGACTGATGATTTTCATTCTTTAATGATTCCCTTTTCCATCCATTGTAAGTATACGATGATAGTAACCTTCTAAATTCATATCATTGATAAATTTTCTTGATCCTTTCTATTTAAAGCATCCACCACGTTATTTTCTTTATTAGGATAGTAGTGTATTATGTAGTCATAGTCTATAAATATATAAAACCATATTTTTTGGTGCATATTAAGATATTTCTTTATGGATATATATTTGAGGCTCTTATGATCAATATATATCTCACACTTCTCCCCATAGATATAATTCCACCAGATTTTCAAAGTTATGATCACAGTCACCATATCTAGATCATGCATGGGATAGTTTTTCTCATGAATTTTCAACATCATTGAGGCATAAGATATCAATTTATCATTTTGAATCAAGAAAACAACCTAATCACTTCTTTAAGAATCATTTTATACCACAAAGTGTTCCCCACTTCATGGTAGTGTGAGTAATGGTTCAATGATAAGCCTCTTTTTCAACACATCAAGACAATACATATATTCACTAGTCTAGAGCGACTTCACTCCCTTCCGAGTTAGTTTGGCATTGGTTTTTAAAATCAGGATAGGTTCTTCAAAAATGATTGTAATACACAGCTAGACCAAGTAAACTATTGTTCTCTATTATGGATCTTGTCCTAGGCCACACTACAATTTCCTTTACCATAGATGGGTCCAATATATTTCAATATTATTGATAACATTCCCCAAGAATGATAATTCCACCATCCAGAACTCAAATTTATTGTACATTACATAAATTATCCCCCTTCGCAATATCTTCATCATAGTACTCAAATTCTCTTCATGTTTCTTCTTGCCCTTATAATATATCAAATTATCATCAATAAATACTATCACAAATATTTTGAGGTAATATCTACCGAATTTTTTTATTATTCCCATAAAAATTTATAAAGAATTAGTGAGACCAAAGGGAATCACTATGAACACAGTGTGTTTTTACCCTATTGAAAAGGAAGTCTTGGGAATGTGTTCCTTACTCATCATTAATTGGAGATATTTCTACTGAAGGTCTACCTTATATAAATACTTGTCCTCGTGTAGTGGATCGAACAAGTCATCTATCTATGGAAAGGGATAATTTTTCTTTATCATTATTTTTTTGAGATCACGATAATCAATGTAGTGGTTCATTGATCCATACTTATTTGTGATCAATAGGACTTTTGTACCCCATGGTCAATCACATGGGAATATAAAAACATTTTCCATATTATCATGTAACTAATTATTCAGTTATACTAACTCGATAGTGGCCATTATGTAAGGTGTCTTTGATATTGAAAGAGATATTGGAATAAGTTTAATTGAGAACTCAACCTCTCAATCAAGAGGGAGACTAAGAAATTCTTCAAGGAATATATCAGTGTATTCCCTCATAATGGGCATGTATTCGAGCATGATTATATCCTTCGCCTCAATGATTTGTGCAAGATATGATTTATCATAAGGCAATTCTATCATTAATTGAGATGATGATTCTAAAAGAGATTAATCCTACTCTATAAACTTAATAAAATTTGGAGGATGCATCCTGATGTAAAGAGTGATATCTCTTTCTCAACAATTGATGTTGGGTTTGTATAAATATTGGACATCCATGACCAATAAAACATCATACTCAATAAAGGAAGTAATAAATGATTTTATGGGAGATTAAGTCCACATAAATTATCCAAATAGGTTGCATATGTTTTGGATCAACAATTTCCCCATTTTTTGTTCTCATAGATAACTCAACCTCTATATTTTTAGGTGGTGCTTGAATAGTTCTACTGAACTAGGAAGATATAAAAGAATGTATTGAACCAAAATCAAGTAGTATTTTTTTCTATACTTCAATGAATAAAAATAATAACTTCCACCACCTCATTTTTGAGCTCCACCCCAATAGTAGTGATAGCATATGCCCTTCCCTTCTTCCTTGGAGGTTGTTGATGATTTTCTCTAAAAACCCAGGGCTTAGAGAATTGGCTTGAAAAAATCCCATGTTATTTTCAGTTACACACTACACTAGAGGATGAGTTTTTAGATAAACCATCATATATTGTTCTACATTTGTGGGATTATTCATATCCCATCAATATTAATTATTCAGATTCCCCATTTTTCAACATTTGTATCATCTCCTAGTTCTCTTTAGAGAGTTCCTATGATGCTTCTTCCCACAATTTTGGCACATCGGCTGTTGGGTTTTATTTCCATCATGGGATTTATCTATCGATCTTCCCATATTAATCTCATGTTTACACTTTTTATATTTTGGACCAAGAGAACACTGAGAGTATCTCATATCTATCTCAACCAAAAGGGTAGATCTTACAATCTCCTCATAACTGTTAAAGTCTCTAATAGCCATTGATTTTGAAATACATGGATTTACTCTAATAAAGAAAAAAAATCCACTTTTCTTTTGTTGTTAATGAAAATGTTATAGGAATGTCGTGGAAACCTTGTGAGGCTTTCTCCATATTCCTTGATAGCCCCTTCTTTCTTTTACATTAGTCCAAGGAACTCCCTTTCTATCTTAATATAGTGTTTTTGGTGAAAATATTTATTGAAAAATATTTTCTTGAAATATTCCAATTCCATGGAGTCAATTTCCTCTTTGGACATAATGTTCTATTTTAGTGTACACCACTGATCAGCATCCCCATCAAAACTATAAACCACCAGCACAACATTCTCTTCTTCTAATCACTAGAGGATATATAATATATTCTTAATTAAGTTAATCCTTTGTTCTGTGATGGAAAAATATTAAGATATACTAATGGAATTTGTCAAAATAAATGATTCAACTATAACATACCCTTTTTAGGAGAAGGATGATGTTCCATAACATTCAAGTTATTATTCATAACTTGATCTAGTTGATCAAGTGCTATCATTATGTTCTGAGATCCCATTCACATCATATTTGGAATTTCATTAAGGAAATCATTACATTTCATATCACATTGATTGTTGAAACATGTTACCCTATTTATAAAAATTAAACTAGAAAAAGAAATTAAAATTAGGGGGCTTGAATACTTATATAATAATAATAATAAAGGTAAAATTTGAATATGGATGGATAAACTTGTAAATGATTATTATATTAAAACTTTTTATTATCTATGTTTAAATCTAGGTTATCCATAGTGATAGAATTATCCCTGGGGATCTTACTAATGTTTTCTATTCCAAATGTCTAAAAATAATTAGGATGTTCTCTAATACCATCTCTAGAGACCAAATTTTTTTTAACATATTATTACATGTTTCTAATCATAAACATCTAATAAATACAAGCCATGGATTGTACACTCCACTATCTTTGTAGTATTAGGTACATAATTAAATATAATGAAACCAAAATAAAGGCAACTTTTATTTAATATCCATAGTGAGCTCATAACATCCTTTGTGTTCTTATATCTTCATAGGATAACCTATGGAATAAATTAACAATGGGAAGATGAAAAAATACCATTATGGTAATAAACATAGAAATAAAGCATAACACAAGGGTTATAAGGAATGATATGATTACATAAAATGGTAAGGAACATGAATAAACATGTGGAAGCATAACATATAGAACATGGGATCATGGAATCATGGAATCATAGGAATTTGAAAAAAACATAAAACATGAAATAATCATGAGTCAAGGAAAACATCCAAGACCATCACATATGGGGGAGCATGAGTCAAGGCTTACTGCGAAGACCACTACCCATGGCGGACCAAGTCCCATAATGGAATCAGGTTTTCTCCCTATTATAACATGAAATCTCATGAGACTAAAAAAAAACTAATTAATTAGATGACTATTAGGGCTCACACATCATAACATGTCTAGGCATATGTTTTCGTTACTATGAATAAAATGTAAGGGATTAACATAATGGTTTCCCAATGAAAGAAATAGATATCGTAATCATTTCACAGAGAAAAATGATTGGGAGTATCATAAAAGTTTCCATAAAAGAATGGAATCAAATCATACATAGATATTCATAAGGTAAAATGGTAATAGTTAAATTATGTTCACTGAAGTAAAAACATTTAAAATTGTGTTTAAAGAATTTTTTTTAATGGGCCTCTTTAGGGTACTTTAATGGAAAATAATAATGAGTATTTGAAGAGGAAAATGGTATAATTTATTACATAAAACCGGAAATAATCATAGATTGGTTTTTATGATTAAAATATTATTTTATAAATAAAATGTATTAAAACATATTAGGGGGTGTACTTGAAAATAAGAAATAAATTGGGAAGTTCCCTTTAATATGGCCTGCTTATCGGGATGAATTGAAAAATAAGCCTTGTAAAACATATAATTCCCCCTAAAAGAAATATGAATTGAGCTAGGATCATATATTTAAGACATGAACATATAATTTATTAAGATTTAATAATAATAATTTTGAATTAAATTGGGGTAATGTGTGAGAAAGCGTAACCTAAAAGAAAAAATAGGGGTTCAGAGAGAATCCCTTACCATTTGTCCAAAAGTGTTCTTCACATGAACTTAATGTCCAATATAATCAATTTAATTCCCTCAATTATTAAATAATGACACTTTTCTAAATTAATTTTATTTATCATAATTTAATTATATTCATTTATGTCCTTTTGATGTTATGAGATATAATTTCATCATTCGAGAGTGTTCTTTTCACCGGTTTTCATGATGTGTTCATTAATATAAATGTCTAGATGACCGTGTAAAATATGAATAGTTATCTAGAATTGAAATTATAAGTTATTAATGAAAGCACAACATATTAAATGTTCTTATATGTTACATTTTTCTAGATATTATGTTGATTCATTGGATAATAAGTTAATGTTAAATGTTTAGATTATTTTGGTTGTTTTTTGATCAGGATGAACTAGTTTGTTCTATTATTTAATAATTTGTATATATGTTAGTTACATAACATAAAATAGGTTATAAAATAAATATTAAAATCTTTTTCAACAATTATAATGTTCTTAGGACCAGCCTTTTAGTAGGTGATGGAAATTTAAAACTCATTATCCTTGAATGCGGAAAATCAACACACTACAGGCGATGTTTTCATTTCTTGAAAAAAGGGGATGATAAGAGATTTGATATTGAATGTACAATTTACATAATTAAATTCAAGTATATAAAATATTTTAGAGTTATCATACCACTTTGATATAGGTATCTTAGGATATGATAATAAAATAAAATAAACTGAGTATTAAAAAAATAAAACAAAAGAGGATTTTACATCTTGAACTTCTTCTCCATGAGAACCCTCTAAGGGAAATTGGGTTTTATACTTTGTTGCGACCAAAGTATCCAAGATATGGGGGAGAGTCATGGGATATAAATGTATATAATTTAGAAAAACTTCAATTCTTTAATGGTTTGAGTAAAATAAGTGATGAGGGGAGTATTTATAGATGAAGAGAGGGGTGTTTTTTTGATTATTTTGTTCCATTGTTTATTATTTTGGATTATGTATAACAATTGTGTAGATTATTCTGACTATGTATAGTTACTATTTCACATTATTTCTAACTACTGGTTCTTACATCATCCATACACCATTCATGACTCAATAATTCATGTATTTAGATTATTCTGTAAATTATAGTATTTCACTATTCACCAAAATATCAATTATTTTAGAAAAATAAAAAAATTAACCATGGACATTTTTAGATGTATAGATTTAAAAAACAGACGCCATTTTATGATAAAAAAATCTAAATATGTGAAATTTAATTTTTAATCAAAACCATCATTTATTCCGAAAATACCAATTTTAAAATTTTAACTGATTTTATAACACATTTAAATATTAGCGAATTCCTAATAAGACTATCATATAATCATAAGGAAAAAAAATTAATTTTTTAATCTAATTTATGAAAATTAATTTTCTTTTAAATAATTATAATCATTATAAAATTTTCGATAAACGGTTATGTTTCCCAAAAATATAAATACTTAATTTATAATTTTAAAATCATTTATTTACTTATTCTATGATATAAATATATCATTTCATAATTAATAAGATACATAAATATTATTCACAATTTCCTAGCTGAGGATACTATTATATTGTCCATGTTAATAATTTAAATGTTAAATTTACTATTTCAATGGACAAGTTACTATTTTATAGATATATATTCTTTAATTTCTATTAATTACATTTATTTCATTAAGTATTCATTTATAAATCTTTTTTAATGTTATTTATATAATTTTTATGTAATTTACACTATATGAAATAATCATAAGAATAGATATTTCATTGATATGATTCTTGGTCATTACAACTATGACCTATATGAGGGTCTCTCTTACTAATAAACATTGTTGCCTCTACATTAGCATCATAGAACACAACATACCTCCTGAATCAATCCATGATAGACTGCACAGAATGAAACCAAGACATGTAAGGGAAGATGTAACACCCCGACCATAGTTTCCTAGGGTCACTGTATTATTTTAATAAACTAGTATGATTACATGTAATCAAGTCCCAAAGAACCAATAAGTTTAGTATCTTTGTAAGTACTACATACATACATGAGTTTTACATTACATTATATAATGAAAATCAACAACATTGTGTATCCTTTAGACACACTCATATCCGTTAGCTTATCCATATAGGTTAGTCACAAATATACTTCTTCACATGTTGGGAAAAATAAAACATAGAAAGGGGTGAGCTCAGTTACTTAGTAAGGGTAAATAATATAGAGGAAACTATAAAATTATAAGGCATGATTTGTAATAAAAACAAAATCCATTTAAACATAATATTGAACATAATATGGAAATAATATATCAAAAATTTCCTTATAAACATGCACATTGATATTCTACTAGTAGAATAATCACATGTAATAACAAATTTCACAATGATGGAATTCATAACATCGAACATCAAAACCACATAGTCAAGGCATCGTGCCAAGACTACAAATAATTTTTTTTCAAGGCCATGTTCCAAGACACAAATTTGTTTCATGAGACCTATCGATGCATCAAGGGGCTATAGCATGCTCCATCCATCACTTACTAAGTCCAATGCAATGCTTATATGAAAATGTTGAAACATATCATAAACATTCATATTGCAACTAGCATAAGAAATGTCAATACCTAACCCATAAATCATGAATGGTATAAAAATATCACATTCACAGTTAAACATATAATAACTCATTCAATACAATATTTAATATTGTATTTATAATATATCAACCTCAATCTAGAATAATATCTAAAAGGATGTTAACATAGTTTAAAATGATTAGAATAACTCTTGGAGTGAAATAACCCTTTTTCATGAAAATATTTAAAAGTCACACAATTTATAATGGAAGACATATAAACTACATTTTTAATCAAATTATCCCATACCACTTTGAAAATTTTGAAATTAATTAACATTTTAAAACATTCATGTCCATATAAATAAATCCTTGAAAACATATTTTGAAAACATGGACATTAATGATAATGATTTAGAGGAATAAATATTTAAACCATTAAAAATTTTGTTTTAGTTAATTATTCCCTTAAAAATAATCCTTTTGAAAAACCTTTTATGAAATATGTACATGTATAATAAATATTTCTTAGTAAAAACATAGACATAAACAATCTTAGATAATAATGAGATTCAGAAATTAGCCCTTACCTTGTACATTACGTTAGTCGAGGGTACATTTAACCTCATGTATAATGACCATAGTATTTTATTAAATATTACCAGAACCATATTCATATTTATTATATCATTCATGATTCATTTATGACTTTATATAGCCCATTAATAATAATTTCCATGTTAAAGTAGCATTTTGGGTAACTATCTCTTTCTCTATTGTATGTGTATTAACTTGTTATTCTTGATCGTATAAGTTAGATCATGATTTTAATACATAAAGATTATAAAACATGATTTATATATCCCATATATTCAGAACTTAAATATTATTAATATATATATATATGAAATGAAAACACCATTTCTAGAGACGGTAGTCCGTACGTATGCATGGTTGTTGTTGCCGATTTCTTATCATATTGAATGTATGTGTCTGATTGAGATATATGTAAATATATATATATATATATATCAATTTCATGTTGAATTATTATGTCATATATTATATACTTATTAATCTTATATATTTTTATTAACATCTTTTAATGGTGAATGTGGAAAAGAAATCTCATCGCATTGTGGAGACGGTAAGTCGTACGTACACATGTATGTTGACGTTGTCATTTATAGGATGGATAGAATAATTAATATGGTTTCACCATATTTATAATAAAATAAAAATATTTATAAGTTAATGGATTTATTATTATTGTATGAAAACAACAATGAAATATGAATTGGATGAAGAAAATAAATTTGAAAGAGGTGATTAAATTATTACCTCTTCTTTAGGTTTTTCCATTAGATTTGAATAAAAGTCTCCTTAAGTTGGCTTTCTGATCAAATTAAGGCCTCTAGGATGAAATCAGGATAGTTTTGAGGAGATTTAAGCATGGGTTAGCCGAACCAAATGCCTATGGAGGTGTGAAATTAAGATAAGGGGAAGTACCCTTTTATAAGAGAGGTGAGGGTCACTTTAGGAAAAGCTTGAAATATTATTTTATAATAAAATAATTTTCCGTTTATAATGTCTCCAAATGGGTTTATTAAGAGGCTAAGGGGGGTATGGGTTGAATTCATCTCAACGAATACGTTTTAGAACATTTTAGGTCATCATATAATCCTTATCTTTTAGATTTAAATATTAGTTAAATAGTTCAACTTTTTCAATGTCTTCTTGAATTATTATAATAAATGGTTAAAAACATACAATAAAAATCCAAGAAAACACCAAGTGGTTCATTATTTACATATCAAACCTTATATAATTCCTTTTTCTAAACCATTTAGTTTTAGAAATATTATATCATTTAATAATATAGTATTTGTTTTCAAAACTCATTTATACCAATTTTGACACTATTTAGTATTTTGCTTTTTTTAAAGTCATAACAACTTTATTAGTTAGAAAAATTTCATGGAATAAACCCTAACATGTCATATTAACCTATAAATTTTTTTAAATAGATCAAATTCCTCAATTTAAATTTATTTTAGTACTTATAAAATCAATTATTTTAATGTTTCATTAATAAGGTAATTACTACATCATCATTGTGTCATAAATAAATTTAATTATATAATGTATAAAATTTATAAATAAAATACCATGATTTGGGAAATATTATTAGCTTTCAAATAAATATTTATAGTCGAATTTATCTTATAGATAACCCTATATTAAAAATGATTTATTTATTAAAATATGAATTTAACACTTTTAACACTTCTTTAAATAGAATAATTATAAATGTCCTAATCCAATCCAAGTGGATCCAAGAAGATCATATTTTATTACTATTGTTGATTTTGGTCGAAATAAACTTATCCAAAATAATTATTTTATGTTTTAGGGTAATTATTATATCATTTTTTCCTCTAATTACCATATATAAATATAAATGTCGTAAATAATAGTCAACAGTTATTGTTGACCAAAACTTTTTTTCATCCCATTGAACCAGATTTTACTTACTAATATCAAGCGTGTCTGTCAGATTTTCCAAATTCAATTCAGAGAAGAGGTGAAATTACATATTGTGTAAATTTTCAAATGTGCCTAGAAGTTGAGTAAAAGACGTTAAAAAGTTAAATATAATTTTATGTATCAAATCATATTATAAAATGTAACAACCCGAACCCATTTACCTAGAGTTGGTGCATTATTACATAACATATAAATGATCACAAAATATCATGTCTCTAAAGAATTATTAGTTTAGTAGCCTTGGAAAAACTAGATACATTCATAAATATTACATTACATCCTAAAATGAAAACTACAACAACATCTTGTCTCCACACTCATATCTCCTTATATTATCCCTATAGGTCATTCATAAAATAATTCTTCACATCCTGGGAAAAATAAAACACAGAAATGGGTGAGCTCAAATGCCTAGTAAGGATAACAATATAGCAAAAAAATTTATAAATAGGCATAATCATTTAAGGCAATGTATAACTAAAACAAAAGCCTTTAAAACATGAACTTCAACATAATATGTAAAAGATAAAACGAAATAATGTCATTCACTTATTCACATGGATATTCTAAGGGTTGAATAATCACATGCAACAATAATAACCATTTTCATCATGATGGAATGCATAATTCCTGACTATCCTAACCACGTAGCCAAGGCCACGTGCCAAGACTACCAATACGATTTTGTCAAGGACTTGTGCCAAGACACTAGTATATCTCATGAGACCAACTGATGCATCGAGGAGCTATAGTGGGCTCCACCCGTCACTTATTAAGTCCAATGAAATCCTCATATGAACAGGTTTAAACATAACATAAACATTCATATTAAAACTAGCATATGAAATGTTAATAATTTCTCCATAAACCATGAATGGTATAAAAAAACACATCCAATGTCAAACATTTCACAAAACCTTCAATACAGTATGGAAGTTTTGTACCATAATAAATAAACATCAAATAATCTTAAAATCCATCAAAGGATGTTGACATTGATGAAATCCAAACTATTTGAGAGAAATATCTCTTTTTTGAAATCATTTAAAAGTCACATAATTATAAAATAAATCATTTACTTTAAAAAAATTATTATAAGCTTGTAAGGTAAGCTTCATAGATTTTATAGTGGCGGAAAATAGCCTCACCCGCCGTATAAGTTAAAAAATACATTCTTACCTAAATTTTTTCGAAAAGGTTAAAAAGGACCTTGTTTGGAAAACGACAGAAAGATTTTTTTATAAACATCTTATAAAAAGTCAAAAAAGGGTATAAATGATTTTAATCCATATTCTGTAAAATTGAAGAATGTTTTGAAAAACATTTTTATGAAACATGGATGTGGATGATAAAGAGGTACCAGTAGATAATTACGTATAAACAAACCTCGGATAATGAAGAGATTGTGAAATTAACCCTTACCTTGTACTTTTCCTTAGGTATGGGTAGGTTAACCTATTGTATAATGGTGAAATAATTGTTATTAAATTATTCAATAATCATATACATTAATATGATATCATATAATATCTTTTAACATTTCTTTGTTAATAATTTCTTAGTATTATCATCGTTTCAGGTGTTAACTTACTCATTTTCTTTTATATGTATTGTAACATAATCCATGTTTGTTAAGGATAGGTTGTATCTTATTCATATCCAGAATGATATCAAGTTCTTAAACATTATTTTTATTCATAAAATGATAATTAGGCTTGAATGGATACGATGGGGAATGAATCTCATCGCGTTTGTGGACACGGTAGTCCGTACGTACGTACAAGTGACAATATCACTCTTTTGATATTAAAATAATATATAATTTGATAGTATATCATATATAAAGAATCACTATCATGTTATATTTATTATTTACATGAATTAAACATCATTATTATAACCATGTAAATAATAATGTTTTGAATAACAATTACACCATGACGTGGAGACGGTAAGTCATACGTACGCACGTATGGTGACATGTGATTAAAAGGGTGGATAGAATACTAAATATGGTTGTACCATATTTATAATAACATCACAGTATAATGGAGATACTGTAGTTATTATTTTTGAATTTAAATAATAAATAAATAAGAAGTTGAAGAAGAAAGGAACTTGAAAGAGGGTGGTGAAATCATTACCTCATCTACGGGTTGGTCCTTTGGATTAGATCAAAAAGGCTCCTTATGATGGCTTTATGACTAAAAGAAGGCCTCAATGGTGAAGGTAGGATACTTGAGAGGGTATTTGGGCAGATTTTGTCCGAGAAAAAAGGCTTTTAAGGTGTAAATTAGAGAGAAGGGGGAGTGCCTTTTTATAAGAGGGGTGTG
Source organism: Viscum album (assembly GCA_963277665.1). Taxonomy (NCBI): domain Eukaryota; kingdom Viridiplantae; phylum Streptophyta; class Magnoliopsida; order Santalales; family Viscaceae; genus Viscum; species Viscum album. Next base: position 1,133,817,931 of record OY728155.1, on the reverse strand, counting down.
GGGCACCTTTGGAAAAGCTTGAAATATTATTTTATAATAAATTCATATTCAGTATATAATGGATTCAATGTGGATTATTTAAATTTTAATTTGGGTATAGGTAAAAAAACCATTCAACCAATGGGTTTTAGACACGTTTGGGTCATTATATTATCCTTATCATTTAGTCTTAACTCTTAGTTAATTAGTTTGACACTTACCATGTCACTTTGTATTTTTATATTATAGAGTTAATAAAATTACTATATACATCCAAGAGACCCCCCAAGTGTTCCATTAATGATACACCTATCATGATATAAGTCTCTTGGGAGAAGCTTATATTTTTATGAATTTAATATCAATTAATAATATAATATTTGTTTTAAAAACTCTTTTATGTCAATTTTGACACTATTGGGTATTTTGTTTTTGATAAATTTATAATAGCATTATTAATTCAAACTAAATTTATAAAAACAATCATAATATGTCATGTTAACATAAAAAATTATTTTAATTTATAAAATGTCTCAAATTACATTTATTTGGGTATTTATAATATCAATTATCTTAATCTTTCACTAATACGGTAATTTCTGCATCATCATTGTGTCATAAATAAATTAAATTATTTAATATTTAAAAATTATAAATAAAATACTATTATGTCGAAAATACTTTTATCATTCTAATTAATATTTAAAATCGAATTTATATTATGTAAAACCCTATAGAAAAATTGTTTTATTTAATAAACATGGATTTTAACTCTTTTAACTATTCTTTGAATTAAATAATAATAAATGTCCTAATCTAATCCATGTAGACCTAAGTGATAATATTTTATTCATAAGGTTTATATTGGTCGAGATACACTTGTCTAATAGAATTTGGACATGTGTTAGGGTAATATTAATATCATTTTTACCCTTAATTACCCTATTTACTTTTAACTGTGGTAAATAAAATTAAAAAGTTACTATTCACAAAAAATTATTTTTATCTTATTGAACCACATTATACTCCTTGATACTAACAGTTTCTCTCGGATTTTCAAAATTCCACTCACAAAAGTGGTAAAAGTTTGTTTTATGTGAATTTGCAAATTCTCCTAAGAGATGGGTAAAAGACGGTGAAAAGTTCAATAAAATTTTTATATGTCTAAAATTATTATAAACTGACTCAAATGAATTAAATTTAACTTATATAGGTATTAAGTATCTATTTTGACCTAAAATAATTTTAAATAAAGTAAATAATTATTTAAATAAAAAGTCGGCTTTAACCAATAACTCAGGGGTTTTCACTATTCCTCAACAATTGAAAGTTTTCAGAAAAATACCAAGAATTCACCCTAGGCTAATTTCGATATTCAGAATCCAAAAATGAAGTCCATTTTGAAAGATAAAATTTATAAAATTTCAAAATGTGGGTATTACTATTCATAACGTCTAGTTTGATTGGTTGTGTTGTGTGTTAGAACTCGATGTTGCGTGCAACACACGCTACTATATTATTCAAAGAGAAGTGTATCGTGGATGCTTGAGGTGTTACATTCTCCCCTCATTCAAATAATTTCGCCCTAGAAATTTCTAGAATACTACCACATGAAAAGACTCCGGTGGTTCTTCATCATAAGTTCTTCGGGTTCCCACGTTGCCTCTTCCTTCTTAGGGTTTCTCCATAGAACTTTTACAAGACAAGTCGTCTGGTTTCTCAGCACTTATTCTCTTGTATCAAGAATCCTGATAAGCTCTTCGCAATAAGACATATCGGGTTCCAGTTCAAATTCCTCATAGGTGAGTTCATGCGTTGGGTCAGGCATTAATTTTCTCAGTAGTGATATGTGGAACACATCAGGAACTTTGGAGAGACTTTCCGGCATTGCCAAAAGGTAACCTACAACACCAATTCATTCTTTAATTTTGAAAGGTCCCATGTACATGGAACTCAATTTACCTTTCTTAACGAAACTTATAACTCCCTTCCATGGAGATACCTTCAAGAAAAAATGATCTCCTACCTGAAATTCGAAATTCTTCCTTCGGTTATCAGCATAGCTCTTCTGCATACTTTGAGCTACTTTGATGTGGTTTTGGATTACCATTACATTTTCCATCTTTTCCTCCACTAGTTCTGAGCCTACATGTTTTCTTTCACCAATGTCATCCAAACCAGATGGTGTGCGACATCTAAATCTGTATAATGCTTTATATGGTGCCATCCGAATAAATGAATAGAAGCTATTGTTATAGGAAAATTCTACCAGAGGTAAATATTGATTGCATATACCCTGAATGTCAAGTGAGTGTGATCTCAACATGTCTTCTAAGGTTTGAATAGTCTGTTCTGATTGTCCATCTGTTTGAGGGTGGTAGGCAGTTTTCAAACGAAGTTCAGTATCCAAGGCATTCTGAAGACTCTTCCAGAATCTTGAAGTAAAATGGGGATCACAATCAGAAACAATCGATATGGGTACTCCATGATGTCTCAAAACTTCATTAATATATAGTATTGCAAGACATTCTAGTGGTAGATCTTCTCTTATACTAAGAAAATGTGCTGTCATGATAAGACGATCAACAATAACCCATATTACATCATTCCTTCTAGGAGTCTTTGGTAGTCTCATGACAAATACCATCGTGATATTATCCCATTTCCACTCAGGTATGGGAAGAGGTTGCAAGACTCCTCCAGGCTGTTGCCTTCCATCTTTCACTTATTGAAAAACCATACATCTTGACACAAAATCAGCAATCTCCCTCTTCATGATGTCCCACCAAAAATGTCCCTTAAAATATCTATACATTTTGGTGCACCTAGGGTGTATATAGAAATTGGAAGTATGAGCATCGTCCAAAAATTCCCTTTTTAGATAAGGTATATCAGTAACACAAAGTCTCTTCACGAATTTCAAAATTCCATCTTAATACACAATGTCACTCAATATCCCCTCATTCACTACTTTAATATTCTTTTTGAATTCTTCATCATTGGTTTGAGAACTCTTAATCCTTTCTAGTAACAGTGGTTTGGAAACCATTTGAAAAAGCATTGATGTTTCACCTTCCATGGTTATTCCCATATCCAAAATTACTAGATCCATGAAAATAGGATCCCTTTCAATTCTCATCATGTTCAAAACATTATGTTATTTTCTGCTCAAAGCATCTGCCACCTTATTTTCCTTCCCAGGGTGGTAGTGTATCGTGAAATCATAATCCTTGAGTAATTCAAGCCATCTTCTTTGCCTCATGTTGAGTAGCTTTTGTGAGAAAATATACTTCAAACTTTTGTGATCATTATAAATCTCACAATTTTCACCATAGAGGTAGTGTCTATATATATCTTTAAAGAAAAGATCATAGTAGCTAACTCAAGATCGTGTGTAGGATAGTTTTTCTCATTATTTTCAAATGTCATGATGCATATGCAATAACCCTATTATTCTGCATAAAGACACAACCATGTCCTTTCTTCGATGCATCACTATAAATAATGAACCCATCATTCCCCGATAGTAGAGTCAATATAGAAGCATTGAAAAATATTCTCTTCAGTTATTCAAAACATTCTTCACATTATTTTTTCCAATCAAATTTAACCCCTTTACATTTGAGCTTTGTTAATGGGTTAGTCAATCGAGAAATATTCTGGATGCAACGTCGATAATAACCTACTAAACCAATAAAACTGCGTACATCAGTTATAATCATCGGTGAAGATCATTCTTGGATTGACTTGGTCTTAGAAGGATCAATAGATATTCTATCTTTAGAGAAAATATGGCCAAGAAAATAAATCTCCTGAAGCAAGAATTCATACTTGCTAAACTTCCCATATAATTCATGTCTTCTCAGAGTCTTCAGGATAATGCGCAAGCGATTTTCATGATCTTCGTAGATTTTGGAGTATACCAGGATATCATCAATAAATACCACCACAAAATCATCAAGATATTCCTTTAAAACTCTATTCATTAGATCCATGAATATAGAGGGTGAATTAGTCAGCCCAAAAGGCATTACTGTAAACTGGTAATGCCCGTACCATGTTCGAAATGCTGTCTGTGGAATGTCTTCCTTCTTCACACACAACTGATGGTATCCAGATCGAAGGTCAATCTTTGAAAAGTATTTATCTTCATGCGGTTGGTCAAATAAATCATCAATGCGAGGTAGGGGATACTTGTTCTTTATTTTTATAGCATTGATTTCCCTGTAGTCGATACATAACCTCAAGGATCCATCTTTCTTTTTAACAAAAAGGATAGGGGCTCCCCATGGAGAAAGACTATGGTGAATAAATCCCTTATTAATCAATTCCTCTAGTTGTTTCCTTAGTTCAACTAATTCCATAGTGGCTATTCTATAAGGGGTCTTCGATATAGGCCTTGATCCAGGAATTAAATCAATGGAAAACTCAATTTATCATTCTTGAGGATGTCCAGGTAAATCTTAGGGAAATGCATCAACATATTCTCTCTCAAAAGATATATATTCTATTTGAACATTCCTTTATTCACCCACAGTCATTTCATTCTCGTCCTCCCTAATAGTTGAATTTAGTTGAGCTAATGGGGGTGGATCTAGATAAGAATCAGGTGGTGTTGATTCTGCTCTAAAGATAAGGTGTTATTTATCATCATTATCAAAAATTGTAACCTCCTTCTTCTTACAATGAATATTCGGATCGTGGTCTAAAAGAAAATCTATACTGAGGATAATATTAAATTCAATCATAGGTATGACGATGATATCCGTAGATAAAGGAAATTTATGTGATCTAATGGGGACTGATTCACAAAACATTGTTGCAATGATACTTCCCTTAGGAGTTTTAACTGAAAACTCCCTTGTTAAATCAAATTGAAAATATCTAATTTTCATAGAAAATTGGGAAATTATATGAAACAATGTGATGATCCAGAATCAAATAATGCATTTTCTAAACTTGAAGAAACCATTAAATTACCCGCTACCACGTCTTTCTGAGCTTATACTTCATTAGTAGGGATAGCATATGCTTGGCCTTGATCCCTTGTACATTTCTGAGGTAAGTTCACCTGACGCTTAGGAGAATCATTTTCATAATTTCCCATCTCCCTTCAGTTGTAGCATTGAACATCGGAAGCTTCTTTCATCCCCTTGCAATCACGAGCTTGGTGTCCTTTTCACTACACTTGTAAAAGACTCACATTCCCTTCAATCAAGTACCAAGGTGTTTCTTCACAAATTTACTGCAAGATGGATATTCAACTTTTCCCTTTATCCCCTTATTTCCATTCCCAGATTGATCAAAAGATCTCTTCTTTTCTTGCTTCTCTTTAAAGTCATGAGACATAGAGAATTCCTTTTCTGTCTTGATAGCACATGAGACAATGTCTTAGTACGATGAGAAGGATTGTGAGACTAATGCTCGGCGAATAAATGGTTTTAACCCATCAAAGAAATGATAAATATTACTTCTTGGGTTACATATATAATCTCTAGAATACCTTTCTATCCTTGTCAAGTTAGCCTCATACTTTGTGACATTCTCATCCTCTTTTCGTCTCAGACTCAAAAATTGGCTTTCTATATCTGCTCGATGGTCACGAGGAATGTATTTTTCTAAAAACAGATCTATGAACTCCCTCCATTCCATATTTGATACTTCATCATCTTCCTTCATGTTTTGAATCTATGACCACCATTGATCGACATCTCCAGTGAGGTGGTAAACTGCCCTGATAACTTTTTCCCTTTCACTAATCCCCAAAGCCTGAAATATTTTCTCTAGGGAACTTATCCATTGCTCATCTACCAAATAATTTTTACTCCCAATGAATGTTGATGGTTGTTACCTCATTAAGTGATCTAACATCGATCCTCCATGCTGTGGATCAGGGTTCTCCAAACGGGTAAGGTTGTTATTCATAACCTGAGTGAGTTGTCCTAGTATGGTGATTAGCTGATCAGCACCAGTTGCATCACCAGCTCCACTATAATTATCTTGAGCAGGATGGAAATCCCTACATGGAGTGTGTGCATTGATACAGTTTCCATTCCTTACACTAGGCGCCATTTCTAAACAATGGAATAAACTAGATCAGTTTATGAATCAAAATACATAATTCTATACTTGTAAAACACTTAACAAAAATTGAACTATTAATGGATATAATCCATAATCATAAAAAAATGTTTTCCTTTAGAAAGTATATAATCATAAACCCTTCATAATGGTTTATATAGAAAATGAGATTAATCCTAAGAATATCCCTCGGGAGTATCGTAACCAAGAGTGGAGCAAGGCCCATTGTCGTGCACCACTTCCCGTTCGAGTCTAGCTCAAAGTGGTGTTTTCGGTTTTTACCCCTAGGTACATCTATGCCAGTGCCGCCTCTACCTTCTCGTATCCATACATGGATGTATTTCTCAGAAAAATCACAAAATACCTACAATACCAAAATTCTAGGAAGTTCTTAAATACTAATCCTCAAAGTCTATCTTAGGGCTATGTGCTCTATTCAGAGTTTATCTAAATTTAGTTTCCATGGTTTTTACTAAACTTCCTCTGATACCAACTGTAATGCCTCAAACCCAGTTACCCAGAGTCGGTGCATTATTACAAAACATTGGCATGATCACAAAATATCAAGTCTCGAAAGACCGATTAGTTTAGTAGCCTTGGAATAACTATATACATTCATAAAGATTACATTACATCATAAAATGAAAACTAAAACAACATATTGTCTCCACACTCATATCTCCTTATTCTATCCCTGCAGGTCATTCATGAAATACTTCTTCACATTATGGGAAAAAGAAAACAATGAAAGGGTTGAGCTCAAATTCCCAGTAAGGATAACAATATAGCAAAAACAGTCATAAATCGGCATAAACATTTAAGGCAATGTATAACTAAAACAAAATCATTCAAAACATGAACTTCATCATAATATGGAAAACATAAAATGATATAATTCCATTTTCATAATCACATGGATATTCTACTAGTCAAATAATCACATTAAATAACAATAACCACTTTCATAATGATGGAATGCATAATATCAGACTATCAAAACCATGTATCCAAGGCCTTGTGCCAAGACTTCCCATAAGATTTTTTCAAGTCATTGTTCCAAGACACTAGTTTGACTCATGAGACCTACCGATGCATCGAGGAGCTATAGGGGGCTCCACACTTCACTTATTAAGTCCAATGCATTCCTTATATGAACAGGTTTAAACATAACATAAACATTCGTATTAAAAATAGCATATGAAATTTCAATACTTCCTCTATAAACCATGAATGGTTTAAAAATGACACATCCACATTCAAACATATCACAAAACCTTCAATACAATATTAAAGTTTTGTTCCATAATAAATAAACTTCAAATAAGCTTAAAATCCATCAATGGATATTGATATAGATGAAATCAAAATTATATGAGAGAAAAATATCTTTTTTGAAATCATTTAAAAGTCACATAATTATAAAATAAAACATTTAATTTGAAAATATCTATATAAGTTTTTAAGGGATTATTCAATGATTTTATAACGGCGGAAAATAGCCTCACCCGCCGTATAAGTTAAAAAATATATTCTTCCCTAAATTTTTTCAAGAAGGTTAAAAGGGACCTTGTTTGGAAAATGATTAAAAGATTCCTTTATAAACTTCTTATAAAAATTTAAACAAGGGTATAAATTACTTTCACCCATATTCTGTAAAATAGTAATAATGTTTTGAAATTGTTTTTTAATAAACATGGAAGCGGATGATAATGAGCTCCTAGTAGATAATTACGTATAAACAACCTCAGATAATGAAGAGATTGGGAAATAAACCCTTACCTTGTAAATTTCCTTGGTTGAGGGTAGTTTAACATCATGTATAATGATGAAATAATTGTTATTAAATTATACAATACTCGTATACATAAATATGATATCTTATATGATCCTTTAACATTGTTGTGTTTATAATATCTTAGTATTATCGTCTTTTCGGGTGTTAACTTGCTCATTTTACTTTATATGTTTTGTTACATAAGCCATGTTTTTTATGGATAGGTTGTATCTTATTCATATCCATAATGATATCAAGTCCTTAATCATTATTTTTAATCATGAAATGAGAATTAGACTTGAATGGATACGATGGGAAATGAATCTCATCGCGTTAATGGAGACTGTAGTCCATACGTACACACAAGAAAAAATATCACCATTTTGATACTAAAATAATATATAATTGGATAGTATATCATATATAAAGAATCATTATCATGTTATATTTATTATTTATATGAATTACACATCATTATTATACCCATCTAAATATTAATGTCTTGAATAACAATTACACCACGACGTGGAGACGGTAAGCTGTACGTACACACGTATGGTGACATGTCATTCGAAGGATGGATATAATAATGAATATGGTTATACCATATTTATAATAACATCACAGTATAAAGGAGATACTGGAGTTATTATTTTATAATTGAAATAATAATGAAATTATAAGTTGAAGAAGAAAGGAACTCGAAAGAGGGTGGTGAAAACATTACCTCTTCTTCGGGTTCTTAATTTTGATTTGATCAAAAGGGATCCATAGGTTGGATTTATCACTAAAGGAAGTCCTCTAGGATGAAGGAAGGATATTTGATAGGGTATTTGGGAAGATTTTGGTAGATACAAAAGGATACTAAGGTGTTAATTAGAGAGAAGGGGGAGAGCCCTTTTATAAGAGGGGTGAGGGGCACCTTTGGAAAAGCTAGAAATATTATTTTATAAAAAATTCATATTCAGTTTCTAATGACTCAAAAGTGGATTATTTAAATTTTGAGGCAGCGATAGGTCGAAAAAAAATTCAACCAATAGGTTTTAGAAAGTTTTGGGTCATTATATTAACCTTATCATTTAGTTTTAACTCTTAGTTAATTAGTTGGACACTTACCATGTCACATTGTTTTTTTATATTATATAGTTAATAAAATTACTACATAAATACAATCAACCCCCAAGTGGTCCATTAATGATAAACCTATAATGATATAAGTCTCTTGGCATAAACTTATATTTTTAAGATGTTAATATCAATTAATAATATAATATTTGTTTTAAAAACTCTTTTATGTCAGTTTTGACACTATTGGGTATTTCATTTTTGGTAAATTCATAAAAGAATTTTTAAATCTAAAATAATTTATTCAAAAAATCCTAATATGTCATATTAACCTTTAAAATTATTTTAATTTATAAAAGGTCTCAAATTATATTTATTTGGGTATTTATAATATCAATTATCTTAATCATTCATTAATACAGTAATTACTGCATCATCGATCTGTCATATACAAATTAATTTATTTAATGTATAAAAATTACAAATAAAATACCATTATGTAGTAAAGATTTTTATCTTTCTAATGAATATTTAAAATAGAATTTTTCTTATGTAAAACCCTATATTAAAAATATTTTAGTTAATAAACGTTGATTTTAACTCTTTTAACTCTTCTTTGAATTAAATAATAATAAATGTCCTAATCTAATCCAAGTGGACCTAAATGATAATATATTAATCCTAAGGTTGTTTTTGGTCGAGATACACTTGTCTAATAGAATTAGGACATGTGTTAGGGTAATATTAATATCATTTTTACCCTTAATTTCCCTATTTACTTTTAACTGTGGAAAATAAAAGTAAAAAGTTACTATTCACAAAAAATTATTTTTATCTTATTGAACCAAATTTTACTCCTTGATATTAACTGTGTCTCTTAGATATTCAAAATTCCACTCACAGAAGCGGTAAAATTATGTTTTATGTAAATTTGTAAATTCTCCTAAGAGATGGGTAAAAGACGGTTCTAAATTTATTATAAACTGACTCCAATGAATTATATTGAACTTATATAGGTATTACCTATATATTTTGACCTAAAATAAATTTAAATAAAATAAATAATTATTTAAATAAAAAGTAGGTTTTAACCAATAATTCAGTGTTTTTCCCTATTCATCAAAAATTTAATGTTTTCAGAAAAATACCAAAAATCCACCTTAGGCTAATTTCGATATTACGAATACATAAACGAAGTAAATTTTGAAATATAAAATTTATTTAATCTCAATAAGTTGGTATTACTATTCATAACAGCTATTTTTACTAGTTGTGGTATGTGTTAGAACTCGAAGTTCCGTACAACACACGCTGCTGTATTATTCAAAGAGAAGCGTATCGTGGAAGATTGGGGTGTTATATAAAATGACTCCAATTAATTACATTGTAATAATATAGGTATTATGTATATATTTTGACTTTAAAATAAATTTAAATTTTAATTATTATTATTAAAAAAATTTGGTTTTAAACAATAACGGTGTGTTTTTCACTATTCATCAAAAATTGAAAGTTTTCAGAAAGATAGAGAAAATTCACCCTAAGCTAATTTTGATATTAAGAATTAAAAAAATATGTATATTTTTCCAAATTCAAAACATAAAAGTTTTATTAATTAAATAAAAATTAATTCTCGTTGTCAAAACGAGAAAACACGTTTTTTAGAAGTAAAAAACTAGCAAAAGATTGATATGTGTTTATGTCGAATTTAAATGTAAAATTAAATAAAATGACAAAAATTGGAATTAATGATAAAAATATAATATAATTATAATTTAAAACCATTCAAATTTATAATTTAACGCTATAAAGTTTTTCAATTAAAAAAGTTGTTTTCAATTATAATTTTGTATTTTTCACTATTCATCAAAATATGAATGTTATCGGAAAAACCTCAAAAATGTATCCAAAATAAATTTTTATTTCCCTCTTCTAAATAAGAAGTTTATTTTGTGAAATCTAATATATAAAACTTTTAAATATTGGACTTAAAAAAGATTTTCCATTAATGGGGGAAAATTTTCATTTTTTTAAAAAATACTTTTATTATCTAACAAATTGAATTTGTTCTTATATTATGTCTAAGAAAAAAATTAAATGAATGTTAAAATTATATAGAGTATATAAAATTAATAATTTAGTAAATAATATTCATTACTGTTTTTTAAACGGTTAGTTTGGTAAGTCACGGTGCGCTCAAACTCGGTGTTGTGTGTGGTGCAAGCTATTAAACTGCATTAAAGAGATAACGTACTATGAAATCATGGGGTGTTAAATTCTCCCCTCCTTTAATAAAATTAATACTCTCAATTATAAATTTTTCTTACAAAATAATAGGTTGATAATAGAAAATACCTTCATGGAAAACCCACATCGGAAATAGGGTTAATAAAATTTAGTCTTAATAAGAGGGAAAGGAAAATGAAAAAGTCACGACCAAATTATGATCTCGAATAGAAGAACACTGGTGGCAATTAGAGACATGTAATTGGAGGAAAACATAAATTTTTATAGGTAGTTATTTAGGTCATCAATCACAAAAAAGTGTCAAATTGAGGGCCTTAATCCATCAATCTATGATGAATTAAAATATCCTCAGTTCAACAAAACATAAAGTATTAGGATTACAGATTTTGGACTATAAGGTCCCTTCCCTAAAGACTAAAAATAATTTCTCCATAGAATAATATAAAAAATATATATAATTGACAACTAGAGTACCATCAATATCTACTACAAACTCAACTTTCACTCCAAATGATAAGAGGATTAAAAAATATTCTATTTATTCTAATTGTATTGGGTTCCAAAAATAATTAATTTATAATTAATTTAAGAGAATAATTTGAAAAACTACATTATACAAACCATGATATCACATAGGCCAGTGGTAGTTGATGCACCCTTATTTCCCTTCAGTTGTGGGTTCATGTCTCACGGCCTTGTCGGACACGACGGGTCGTCGCCCGATCTCCGAGTTGTCCTTTTTATAACAATCCAAAAATAATCTTAAGAAATGTTTTAACCTTAAACAATAGTATCCAATGTCAAACAATATTAATTCCAACCTTTGGACTTATTCAAAAAAATTCTATCCAAACTCACAATCCAAAATTTATAAGAAAGTTAAACATAATGAAGATCTCTTTTTTCATGTAATAACATGTGAATTCCATTATCTTGTATTCTTTTAAAACTTGGTAATACACTAAATTACCATAAAACCTAATTTATTACACTCATTCCCTCTTATTCCTTATAGAATACTGGATATACTCCTTATTTCCAAAAATGTTGTAAACTCCAACAATGATGGAATAGACAAACAATTAATTAGTTTCAAGGTAGTCAAGAATATCAAATATAATTTATCCAAATCAATCATATATTATTCCAAAATCACCACCTCAGTATCATAACCATATTGAGGTTTATCTTTCATTCAACCATTTATTTCCGAAAACATTTATCTTCATATTGAGTCACATTTCTTTGAACCGTATATTCCAAAATACTCAATGAAATAGTAATGTAGTATAATCCTTATTTATTTCCATAATTCATATAACCAGTACATCATTCATAAAAAACTTGAATGACATAATTCATTAATAAAAAAATAAAAAAAACTATTCATTCCTCTTAATCTGTAGTTGTATTATAACTTTATTATTATCCAATAACATCATTTGGGGAATACTTTGATGGTTTGGACATTGATTCGCGTAGTGTCCCAACTCAATGCAGATGAAGCATTGTACATTTGAAACCTTTTTCTTACTCTTGCAATCACGAACGAGGTGTCCTTTTTCTCCATAGATATAACATACTCTCATTCCCATCAAGCATTTACCAAGGTGATTCTTTCCATAGTTATTACAAATGGGAAAATCCTTCTTTCACTTCTTCTCTTTATCTATCTTTCTCTCTATCGACCTTTTCTTCTCTAGCTTACCTTCAAATACATGAGACTCAGAGAATTCTTTATTTATCTTATTAACACATGATACAGTTTCATCATATAATAAGAATACATGGGAGATTATGTACCTTCTAAATGTTTTCTTTAGACCATGAAATATATGATATTTCTTACTCTTTGAATCATGCATATTGATGGAGTTCTCATTCCTTCTACTGGCTACCATTTCTAAACAATGTCATACATAAGGTTTGTTTATGAATTGTAATGAAAAATTCCACACATGTAAAAAACCCAATCTAAAGAGTTTATTCATATAATTTATAATATTAAATAAATGTTTTCTCTGAGGAAATATTTACTCATAAATCCTTCATAATGGTTTGTAATGAAAATGTGAATTATCCTAATCATGTCCCCTAGGAATTTCATAACAAAGAGTGTAGCAAGGCCCATTGTCATGTACCAGGATACCCTGGTTCAATCCTGACACTTTTTTTTAGAGTTTTTACTCTTATGTACATTTTTTCTAGAGCCGCCTCTACTTTATCGTATCTAGACATGGATGTATTTCTTGGAAAACTCACAAAATATCTACATTACTAAAATTTTAAGAAGTTATTCTATATTAATCCTCAAAGCCTATCTTTGGGTAATGTTCTCTAATCAGAGTTTTTCTAAATATAGTTTCCATGGTGTGTACTAAATTTCCTTTGATACAAACTATAACACCTGGACCCTAGTTATCTAGAGTCATTTCATTATTTTAATACATTGGCATGATTATATGGAATTGAGTCCTGAATGACCAATCAGATTAGTAGCCTGAACGTACTAGATACATACATGGGTTTTAAATTACACTATAAAATGAAAAAAAACATTGTGTATACTTTAAACACAATCATATCCCATAGAATATCCCTATAGGTCATTCATAATATACTTATTCACATCCTGGTAAAAATCAAACATAGAAAGGGGTGAGATCAGATGGTCTGTAAGGGTAAATAATATAGCAGAAACTATAAACATTTAATGAATGATGTGTAATAAAAAAAGTTTTTTAAACATAATCATGAACATAATTGGAAAAAATAAATCAAACATTACCATATAAACATGCACATGGATATTATAATACTCAAATAATCACATATAATAACTAAGTTCATAATTAGTGAATGTATAATGTCAGAAATCATAACCATATAGTCAGGCCATTATGCCAAGAGTACAAAATAAATTTTTTTAATACCTTGTGCCAAGACACTAATATGTCTCATGAGACCTACCGATGCATCGATGGGAAATAGCGGGCTCCACCCATCACTTACTATGTCCAATGCATTCCTTATATGAAAATGTTGAAATATAACATAGACATTCGGGTCGAAACTTGCATATGAATTGTCAATACATTAACCATAAATCATGAATGGTATAAAAATATCACATTCACAGTTAAAAATATCATAAATCATTAAATACAATATTGATGATTTTATTTATAATAAATCAACCCCAATCATGAATAATATCAAAAAGGATGTTGACATAGTTTAAAATGTTTAGTAAAACTCTTTGAGAGAAATATCCCTTTTTCCTGAAAACATTTAAAAGTCACACAATTTATAAAGGAAGTAATTGAAATTAAATTTTTGAATCAAAGTTTTCCATACCAATTTTAATCATTCTAAATGAATTAACATTTTAAAACATTCATGTCCATGTAAATAAATCCATGAAAACCCATTTTGAAAACATCGAGATTAATGAGAATGATTTAGAAGAATAAATATTTTAACAATTTAAATTGATATTATAGATAAAAATTCCCGTAAAGATTATCAGTTTTAAAAACTTTTTATGAAAAATGGACATGGATAATAAATATTTCCCAGTAAAAACTTACACATAAACAGTCTCAGATAATATTGAAATTGAGGAATTAACCCTTACATTTTACTTTCCTTTAGTCGAGGGCACGTTTAACCTCCTGTATAATGACCATTGTTTGTTATTAAATTATAATAGAACCATATTCATATTTATTATCTAATACATGATTCATTTATGACTTTATACAGCCCATTTATAATAATTTCCAGGTTAAAGTAACATTTTGTGTAATAATTACCTTCTTTATCGGATGTGTTTGAACTTCTTATTCTTGATCATATCACATAGATAATGATTTACATACTTAAAAAATATAAAACATGATTTATATATCATATATATTCAAAATGTAAATATGTTTACTTGATATATATATATATATATGAAATGGAAACACCATTCTTGGAGACGGTAGTCTACACGTATGGATGGGCGTTGTTTCTTATTTCTTATCGTATAGAATTTAAGTAAATGATTAAGATATATGTAAATACATATATATATATATCCATTATCATTATTATCTCATATATTACATAATTATTAATAATATATGTTTATATAATCATCGTTTAATAGAGAATGTGGAAGTGAATCTCATCGCATTGTGGAGACTATAAGCTGTATGTAGGCACATATGGTGACTTTGTCATTCATATGATGGATAGAATAATGAATATGGTTGCACCATATTGTAATAAAATCACAATATGTAAAAGGTACTGGATTTATTATTTTGTTATGGAAACAAAAAATAAAGAGGATGTGGAAGAAGAAAAGAATTTTGAAAGAGGTGATGAAATTATTACCTCTTCTTCGGGTTATTCATTTTGATTTGATCAAAAGGGATCCTTAGGTTAAATTTATGATCAAATTAAGGTATATAGGTTGAAATGAGAATTTTTGGGAGGATATTTGAGCAGGTTTTGTCCATTCCAAATGGCATTGTAGGTGTTAAATTAATAGAAGGGGATGTTCCCTTTTATAAGAGAGGTGTGGGTCACTTTAGGCAAAACTTGAAATATTATTTAATAATAAAACAATTTTTGGTTTCTAATGGCTAAAAATGGATTTATTTCTAGGATAAGGTGGGGATGGGTGGAAATACTCTAAACCAATAGGTTTTAGACAAGTTTTTGTCATCATATTAATATTATCTTTTATATTCAACTCTTAGTAAAAATGTTTAACCTTTACCATGTCTTCTTGTATTATTATAATAAATGGTCAATAAACATAATATAAAGAGCCAAGAGAACCCCAATGGACTCATTATTGACACATATAACCTTATCTAAGTCCTTTTCCTGAACTTTAGTTTTTGAGAAATATTGTATCAATTATTAATATAGTATTTGTTTTAAAAACTCATTTATGTCCATTTTGTCACTATTTGGTATTTTGTTTTTGTTAAAGTAGTAAAAACATTATTAAATAGAAAAAAAATAATTTCATCCACCCTAAAATGTCATATTAACCTATAAAATTACTCAATTGCATAAGAAGTCTCAATTTACATTTATTTTAATATTTATAATATCAATTATTTTAGTCTTTCATTAATAAAGAAATTACTACATCATCATTGTATCATAAATAAATTTAATTATTTATTGTTTAAAAATTATAAATAAAATAACATGATCTAGGAGATGTATTTATCTTTATATTTAATATTTATAGTCGAAGTTATCCTATTTATAACCCTATATTAAAAATTTTGTTAGTTATTCAAATTTGAATTTAACACTTTTAACTATTCATTAAATAAAATATTAATAAATGTATTAATCTAATCGAAGTGGATGAAAGAAGATCACATAATATTCCTAAGGTCGATTTTGGTTGAATTACACTTATCCAATAGAATTAGGACGTGTGTTAGGATAATTATTATATCATTTTTACCATTAATTACGCCATTTATTTTTAACCCTGGAAAATAAATGTCACAAATTACTATTCACCAAAAAATATTTTCATCCAATTCAACCATATTTTACAAAATTATATCAACCATGTTTCTCAAATTTCTGAAATTCAATTCACAGAAGCGGTAAAATTTCATTTTTTACAGATTTGCAAATGTGCCAAAAAGGTGGGTAAGTGGCATCAAAAAGATCAATATAATATTATATAACTAATCTTATTATAAAATGAATCCAATGGATTAAATTAAATAAATATAGGTATTGTGTATCTATTTTTACTTTAAAATAAATTTAAATAATAATTACTATTATTTAAAAAAAGTCAGATTTCAACAACAACGTAGTGTTTTTCACTATTCATCAAAAAATGAATTTTTTCAGAAAAATACCAAAAAATCTCACTAAGATAATTTTGATATTAATAAATCAAAAATTATGTCTATTTTTCCAAATTAAAAACATAAAAATTTGAATTATTTAATTTAAAATTAATTCCCATTGTCAAAACCCGAAAATGGTTTTTTGAGAAGTAAAAACTAGCAAAAGATTAATATGTGTTTATGTCAAATTTAAATGTAAAATTACATCCAATGACCAAAATTGGAAAAAATTATAAAAATAAAATATAATTATACTTTTAAACCATTCAAATGTATAAGTTAACACTATAAATTATTTTTATAAAAAAAGATATTTTCAATTAATATTTAGTATTTTTCACTCTTCATCAAAATATGAAAGTTATCAGAAAAATCCCTAAAATTTATCAAAATTAAATTTTTATGTCCCGATTCTAAAGAATATGTTTATTTTGTAAAATATAATATAAAAAGTGTTTAATATTGTATTTAAAAAAGGTTCTCTATTAAATGTGGTAAAATTTCATTTTTTGAAAAATACTACTTTTAATAAAAAAATTGAATTTGTTCTAATATTATGTCCAAGAAACACATAATATGGATGTTAAAATTATATAGAGTATATAAAATTCAAAATTCAGTTAATACTATTCATATATGCTTTTTTAAATGGCTAGTTTGGTATATCCTGGTGCGCTCAAACACGATATTGTGTGTGGTGCCTACTATTGAATTACATTAAAAGGATAACGTACTATGAAAACGTGGGGTGGTAGAGATGATTTCATATGGATATATCTATAAACATATAAAATCTCCCTAAGAGTGGTGCTACCCCAACTCTAGCTCATGGTCTCTAAATACTTTATATATGTCAGCTCGACCTCGAACTACTGTAGCCAACACCAAAGGAAATAGAAGTCTCTCTAACACTAGCCCTAAATAATGGATGAGTTTTTATTACATTAAGTGGGGTGTCACTAATAAATCAAACAAATCGTCGACCCATATAGGAAAAATAAAGAGGTCCCTCGGGTGATGTGTGTTTCACCTGGTGCTATCAATGCAAAAGAATGAAGCTAACCACAACCTACTCCACAACCTCTATAGCCTCGCTAATGACCACCTCCATTGTTTCACCCTGATCTATTTTGAAGAGGAGCCTCATGGGTATGTAATTTTCCTTCCCCAACTCCTCTCTATTGACTGCAAACTACAACAACCTACTATTGTTGTGTTGGCTAAATCTGCCTCAACAGAGGAACCTGATGTGGAACACATAGTGCATGCTAATTTAATAATATGGTAAGTCAATATCACCAGGGATGAATATGTCCTCCCTAAGAGAAATGTTTGTTTAATCCCTCCGCATATGTCTGGGAGCATCCACCCTCAAATAAATGATAAATAATGGCAGGGGCCTACCCTCGGCTGACCAAAAACTCTTATGTCTAGGAAACTGAAACCCCATACACTATATATGCTTTTTGAGGAATCCTAATGAATCCCCTCTCATGAAAATATAGTTTTGAATTGTATCCTCTCAACAACGCCTTCTCTCTCCTATACCTTAATATATGTTTTCAGTTTAAAAGGGGTGAACTAGAACAAGATATATGGATACAAATCATCCTAAAAATACCTCACCCAATATACTCATTTGGAAATGATCTGAAGCATATCATAAAAGTGTCCTAAAATAGATCTGAAACTATCTGATGCTGTAACTCCATTATTTATGGGTAATCAGCATCTAGTGATAGGATTCCTTATCAATCAGGGAAAGGAACTCTGCTCAAAATTAGTCTTATAACTTATCTAATGAGACTTCTATTCCTCACGATTCCTAAGGAACAAGCACCACCACTGCCTCACTACTCCACAAAGCATATTTACAGACAACAAATGAATGTTCTCCATTCAAGCATCAATTTAAATTAATGATATCTAAACCTCCTCTACCTAGTCATTTATAATTGAATATGAAATAGATAACTCATAGTTATTCTTACTCTGGCACTGAAACTCTTGTATTTTCCTCCTCCATGTTTCATTGTTAGTGACCTCTACTCTATGGTGATCTGTTGGTATATCATGCTAAACATATTCAGCATGAAATTAATGAAGAAATTTACCTAGATACATTCATGAAAAAGGAAAACATGTTAGAAACTTAAACCTATATTATGGTATACGTAACATTTATTTATTATTTTTTTTATAATCATGTTAATGTTTTTACCTATACCAAGATCTTCCAAATTCAAACATGGATGCAGAATGATGCCTAATCATTTCCTAGCTCCCTAACCTACAACTAGTATCACTTCAATTAGTTGGATCATTAAACGTCATTGTTTTTGAATCAGATCACAAGGGGCCCAAAACACCGATGTCTCTACTGATCTCCTAGGTTAACATTGAATACAAAATTTATCTGACTCTATTTCCCAACCAACCCACCAAATCAAACTTTTGACTAACTATAAATCCATCTCATCCATTAACATGAACATTTGATACCAATATTTCATGAACCCCTCCCCCCAAAGTTCACCCCTACTTGTCTAGTAATGAGATAAGTGGATGGGTTACTACCTGATTCCCACCTCTAGTAATACCCGGGTTGGCGACTAGGAACAGGGGTATAATAAGCATATATATGGGAGGATTTACCCTCTACGAGAACATGAAAAGGGAGATATATATTAATAAAACACCTGAAAAACATTTTAAGAAATATATATAAATAAATACAAATTTAAAATATTAAATTCCATATAGAACTAAAACACTAAAAGGAAAACTACATGTACCAAAAAGGAAAATATAGAAGCGACCATGAAGCCCAAAAAAATCCTATAAAACCATGATCTTGTAATATCCAGAACAATATCCAAACTTGTTGGATGATTGAGAAAACATTTTACATATATGTATTGTGATCACAAAAGTAACCTTAGTTGGATCCTCTTAGAATCATCTCATGCAATAGATAAAAAATCAATATAATGAATAGTGAACAATAGTGAAACTAACTCATCACCTGAACATGTATACTATTTTTTAGCCTCAATGTGGATAACTATCACCATGTATTTCGTAAATATATCATATAATATAATAATGAAAAATCATGGGTACCCCTCTCATACTTCCTCCCAAGATTTCCACTCCTCCCCAACATCAAACACCCTAAGCCATCTCTCTCCAAAATAATCCTTCATGAGGACACCTACTTAAGTTATCACAACATTCACCACATGCATCACATCATCACAACATCACATATTATATCACCATACATAGTAACCAAGTATTTTTTGGGATCCACTGTGGACCATATGAAATTTATCCTACACCGAGTTTTATACCTCACGCTGTCACATCCCAAACACCCAGTCAGGTACCTAATGCCATCAAATCTAGTACACATCATACCTATAATAATCTATTAGATATTATATCCAGTAACACAATTCATGAGAACAATTATGAACCATCACACCAATCTACACAAATATATGAGGAAACTAACCACTACACATACCAACACAAGTAACTAATAAGAGAATATTGTGAGCCGGAGGGGGTAGTCAGCCATCCATCCTCCCATCGAGATATTGGGGAAAACAACCTCCTAGAATCCACTGGGTGTTGGTATCCCTAACTGGTATGGGTGGGTTAGTATATTAAATGAAAAAATATACATGATATTATATATCTCAAAACCACACAATGGGAATAATCATGTCATAGACACAACTATAGCTAATGACGCTCAAACTGCTAGCTGCCACTACCATGACTAGATATCCTATAAGCATACAATAATTCGAAAGAGATTAATTAATTCATTCATTATTTGTAATCATTTATTTCTATTAATTAATTTATTATCCATTAAATTTACCATTTATATTATTTCATATTGCATTCAATAACCCTCATCTTTATGTCCATGCCGTCCATGCATAATCCAAACTATGTTATCTGTTTCTCAATATTGACACCTTTTCATAATATTTATTCCATCACACCAACCCCTTAGTAAAAGAATTATTTATTCATTAATAGTATAATTCGACAAATTATGTACTCTAGGAAAACCATCCTAAGATACCAAAAAGAGGAAACTTGTAACTAGGCACATCTAGATGAATCAAGAAGTTGGGAGTGGAATATATATAAACCAAAAAATTTCCATCTTCTATTAAACTGGTTAATAATTGATCATCTCAACTCTCAACATCATAATAATGGGTCAGCATAGCTTCATCCCACTGCATCATCTCATGTTAAATCCCTAATACCCACATGTATATCCTGATACATCTCAACATCATTGGCTTCAACTACCATCACATCATCCATGCCTCCCTTCCCACACCACAAAAGCTATCTTTGGATCAACTATCCCATGATCATCCATCCCAGAATCATATCACATCTAATCCTCCCAATACCATGTCACATAGAATTATAAATATCACATCTAAATAACATCACAAAATCAGTAATAAACAAAAAAGTATATGCAATTGGGTAAACTAGTTCCAAAAATATTTCATCCATACTTCACACACAAATAGTCTCTCATAGCTCCAAACTCAAGTCACTCGACCTTCTCAAGAAGATGGGAAAATCACCCCTAACAATTAACATTATCACAAATCCAGTTCTTATTCCATCTTGTCTAAACTAATTTATTATTCATAGGTTACAACATTGGGAAACCTATGGCATGAAGTTATAACATGATATTAAAATTAATTGAATAATTAAAATAAAATTTCTTCTAAGAATGCATTACAGTTTTAACAAACTTTGTGAAATTTGAAACACATTATAATGCTTTTAATTATATCCTTTAAAAATAATTATCATGATTCAAATTATTTATCAAATTCAATCAGAATTTTGATTTATATATTCAATTAAACAGGCCTACAATCATCATTGTGCTTATTTTCAAATTAAAAAATATCATATTTATTAAACATTCCTCTTTCTTCTCAAAACAATTATATATCAATTTATTATTTATTTATGTTGTTTAACATTTTACATCAAGAACAACATTCTAATACACAGAATAACCAAACATGCTTACATGAATAACAGAGATAGAACACAATTTAGAAAAAAATAGGCAAACAGTTATCAAAGTATAAAGAAAAAACATCTACATTTGATTGGTAACTAATTATTACATAATCCTTTTCAATGATAATTAGGTTAATCCCATTCCCATATAAAGGTATAAAGTGTTCTAACTATATTATTTCACATAAATAAATTGGACAATTAGTGAATCTCCTACCTCAAAGGTGTCAACATTATTCGCACAAGAATAGACCAACATCATATATCTTGATCACCTATCCTGAAATAATATGCATTATCAAATGATTCCACATAATAGCTTCACTAACAAACAACCAAGAAAAATACATTAGAATGAAAAATAGTGACCAATATCACATGGAAAGAAGTAATTGGACAAACAAGAATGAAGCTATATGATAGAAGGGGTAGAAAATATCACAAATCCCGATAGATTGAAGGCAGAAGTCAAAGAATTGATCCCCATTAAAGGAATTCCAAAACATTTGGAGTTAGATCCACTGGTTTCCTATAAACTGAGATAAAAGATGTGGTGTTTGAGAACACCCAAGGCATTATGAATTATAAAGGCACCCTGAATAGTGAATTATCAATGCATGAAAACCTTTCACATCGCGTAAATTTCATGATTTATGTTTCATTGAGAAATGTGTCACCTCAAAACATTAAACCACCAATTAATTAACTCCATGAAGAACCATGTCATCTAAACTCACACTAGTCATAAACCTCATAGTCACAACATTAGAACCTTACACAACATGAATTCTTCCAACTTCCATCATTAAGTATCCAAACACCTCCAAACCTACCCTAGGACTCCTATTAGCACCATGGTATTTAGAAACACACAAAGGGTCAGAATAGATAGATCTGAGACATCACATACACAATGGTATGTCATGGATCCTATTTAAATTAGGGTATTATTGGATAGTATGGTTCTAATCCACAAAGTTTTTGTAAATCTGACTGTGGAACTCATATGGGAAGAAGAATTGTCTATGTAATATGATGTACATTAATTATAAGTATGGTATTCAACTAATACACTGTAATTAACATCTGATTATAGTTTATAATCCATGATTGGGGTGAATAAATTACCACAACAATGAGTAGGTCTTAGTTCTGAAACTTGTAAACATAAATCATGCCATCTATTTTCATTACTTGAATTTAATGTTGTTGTTTCATGTTGGGTAAAAGGTAAATGGATAAATTCTTGTAATAATAGGTAATATAGGTTCATTTCCATAGGGGGGTCAATGATTTAGAGAATATTTAGTAATGGGTCGAAACTATTTTTCACCTAATTCACCCCCTTAGTTGTCTACAACCAATCCATTAGGGTACCTTAGTAGAGAAAAAAAGAAAAAAAGTATAATCCATGGAATTAAAATTTTGAAATAACTAAAAATGGTAATTTCTATTTAGTGGATTACTATGAATGAATTTATCGAATGTAATAGATTATATAGTCATTATGTGATAGTTGGTCATTATGATAATTGGTAATTTTACTTTTATAATGTAATAATTATAATTTTATATACAAATAAGTGTAATGATAAGAGTAATTTGGTAAAAAGGTTGAAATAATGGCTTTAACTAGTAGTAACATAACTTATAATGTAAATTTATGTGGTCTTGGGAAGGAGGTGGAAACATTAGGATTTTACCTATACCAGTCCCATGTATAACTTCAAAAATTATGGTTTTAGAAGAATTGGTTGTGAGAGATGTTCATGATTATAAAAATCACTATGAGATGAATGTTGGAAAAAATACATGGTGAAATCACCATCAATTAACACTTTATGCTTAGGTGTTATAATGGTGTAAAAATGGGTTTTCTATCTTAGGGTTAAATGGTATTAATGTATAAATTATTTTA
Organism: Viscum album; assembly: GCA_963277665.1. NCBI lineage: Eukaryota > Viridiplantae > Streptophyta > Magnoliopsida > Santalales > Viscaceae > Viscum > Viscum album. The sequence continues at coordinate 1,133,793,894 of OY728155.1, read as the reverse complement.
TTAATAAAATGGAGTTTACCCCCTAAAAATATATTTTTATTTATTGTATGTTAATTATTTAAAAGATAAATTTCATATAATTAGAGGAATAGAATTTAGAAATCGATTATATACATGGAATTAGGATTTTGAAATCCGGTACAGGGTGAAATTTTGTAATTTTTTGGTAATAAAAATTAAATAATTGGAAAAATGGTGAAATACAATTAATACATCATATTCATGTAATCGTGACCTAATATTCCTAAAAAAATTCTATTTGACTAATTTTTATACTAATGATTATGTTATATTGTTACAGTTATAAATCAGAAATTATAAGGGTATTGTATAATTTCATATAATTGAAAAATAAAATAACCAATACTTTATTCTATGGGACTCCACACACAACACATAAAAATACCCACCCCTAATCATTCCTATTATAAGGGAATTCAAAACATACTATTTATTTTTCCTAGAGAAGTATAATGGAAAACCGGGGATTTTTCAATTGATGAGCATCATAGTTTTTCAGTCATTAATTCTATCTTGCATGAACTACTTATTTTTTTTTATAATTTTCTAAAATAAATAAAATAGTTCGGACAAATAGAATGGGATTGAAATCTAAACTATCTTAACATGAAATGTAAAATATAATGAGTTATATAGAAAATTCATAGACTAAGTGTTTGGTTTTACGTTCCTTTATTATTCATCATTTTTCTAATTCAATTTGATAGTTCAACTGTGAAATCACATTCTTGGACAAATATTGTAAAACTTATTGGATGTTAAGTCTTTCAAGACTATGAGGTATTCTTCAACACACTAAACTCCACCTCCTTCTATAATCAAGGATGAAAACACACCTCAATCAAGAGTGTGGAATCTTATAATACCCAACCCCACCACACGTTATTTCATATATTGAGTAACTCAACACCACCATGTGAAGAGTAATCATTCAAAATAAGAGACGAAAAACATATAAATAACAAGAATAATGATGATGTCGAGATCCATGTAATGGGGGATGATAGACACACCCATCCACTTCACTCTCATTCTCTACAAATAGACTTATGTCATTTGGAAATTTAACCTATAATCCAAGAACACCATGATATTCCCCTATGACCAAGCCTCTGGTTATTTTCCCATTATCGATTATAAGAGGTCAAAATTGAAAAGAAGAGAAAGATATAAGAAGAATGTAAGAGAATAACAAGAATAGAATGAATAAAAATAGAGAAAAAATTTAATATAATGGGACACTTGAATTAAAAAAATTTACCAGTTATAAAATAAAATAACCTATACTAAAATAGTATCAAAAAATCTAGCCGCAATACCCTTCCAGTCAAGTGATCCCTCGATCCTTTTCAGTGCAATAATAACCACTTATTTATAGATGGAGTAGTAATTATATCATAGTTCGTATTAGACAATGTTTTCATTTTTGAGCTTTAGATTTAAATGTTATCTTTGAATATACCATTTTAAAATTTCCACATTGAATCTCACAAGATATTGGTATTTTAATATCGTAGTCCAAAATCCTACAGTTTTCTGGGAAGAACCCTTGTGGAATTCCCTATTTATTCATTCATGTCCAATGCATGGGTTACAGAATAGCCACTTTTTCCATGGATACAGCTTCTATCTCTTTAATTTCTTCATAACAGGTAATCTCTCCCTAGGGAAGCCTCAAAGGAATAGATTCTTCTCCATGATTCAACTCCCCTTCGGTTAGTTTTTCATAAAAACTTATTAGTAATGATTTTTATTTTCCCACTCCATTGCATAAATACCTATGGTGCAACCTCAATATCATGCAGTTTTCCATTGAATGGATACAAAATAGGAAGGATTCTCACAACACAATTATAATTTTATCTCAAACATCAAATTCCATCAATGTTGACATCTTCACGACATATGATCTTTCTCTCTTGTTCAAGAGAACCTTCCTTGGTGATATCCCGACAAAGCCATCATGGAAACAGTGTTGGGATACATCGATGAAATACATCATTCAGAGTGCATAGATGGGACTTCTCATCATCATGAATGGATACACCATATTACAAATATGATTAATCAAAGTCACATAAGGATCCACAGGTGATCTGTGGTGATCATGTTCCTTGGAATTCTCCTTTGATGGAGATTGATCTTTCCAGTTGTCGACAATAGTGTTCTCTAGTAGGTGTAGGTTCCATTATGGTGACATCGATATTAGAAATCTATGGAGGGTGGACTAATTGGAATGTCTATCTAGATAGGGTTAGAGATTATGTGTGAAGCATTTACTTTTTTATTAGTGATGAATAGTATATACTCTCCATGTGACCATGTGGAAGATAAGCAAGGTCCAGTGCTCACATATATATTTCAAAAAAGGTCTTCATCATTTCATAGCCTTATATGGGTATATTCTCCCACATAAAAATTACACATACATAAAAGGTCTCATTACAACACACATTCATCTGCTACGGGCCTCAAACTAGTCACTCTACTCTCACACCTGTGTGCAACTAGCTCTCCTCCTACCACTCACTGGGATTTCCACTTTAGGATTCTCCATGGGTAGCCCTTCATGAACTGGATAAGAGGATTATAGACCATTGGGTTAAGGGATTGTTTATTTGGTCATATTTATTACCTATAAAAATTAAATAACCTTATAAAATTCCCAAAACAAGCCATAATTTAATAAATGAACTCCAGAATTGTATATTCATAATTTTTATCCATTTTCATATACATTATTTATTCAATTGTAATTTCCAATTATGTAAGAAGATTATTAAATAAAATGGGAAATTTAATTTCAAAAAATTTAAAATCATTTTAAAAAATTAAAAGTTTTATGAAATGTGAGGTCATCAAAAATCCTCAAACTTGAACTATGGTTTTCCTCAAGTGTTGAATATAAAAAATAAAATAAATATTTCACCAATGCAACTAATTTTAAAATATAAAAATAATTATAAAAATTTGTTGTCATTTTCAAACCAAATTTTCATGTTACTTATAAAACATCAACTGTAATTAACATATTTTAAAGAAACCACTAATCCATGTATTTTAGTTTTTCCCATTTTAAAATTTATGGATCTTTTCCTTCCATTCATTCGATTTTTTCAATTCAATATTATCAGGAATGCCAATTCATGATCTACCTTACTTTGAATCCTTTTCTATCATTACTTGAGGTAAAAATTAAAGTGTATCTATACTCATACCTTTAATTTATACACCATTACATCATCTTGAAAAGGAACTACTTTCTCCATCTATAAATAAAAAATTAACTTGAAATTAAGTGGACAAAACAATTAAGACCCAAATTTCTCTAATGCATAAGGTTAGTTGGTATTTATGTTAAAAAAACATCAAGGCGTGAAGAGTAGGAATGTCTCTTAAATCATAGAATATAATAAAAAAATTAAAATTTCAAAGAAAATATACCTTTCAAATTATGATAACATCCACATCCCAATCCAAAATTGTGGTCTTCATCAATAAAGGAATAATTAATGAATTTCACCCTATTAAATTATATATACTATTATAATTTTTTCCCTTTTTCAAACAAATTTATTAGTTTTTTTAATTTATTGTAATATATTCTTGGAATAAACCTCACATCCACCAACTAACAACAAATGAAAAAAATCATACATATGGTAATGATGATTTCTTATTTTCACTACTCACAACCCTTTCTTTTTTTCTTTTTTTCTAGATGGAATATAACATTAATATACAATAAAAAACTCAACATCCTTTCCAAATATCTATGATATCACCTCCACACATTTTCATTATAATACATTTCACCTATTCTACTATGAATTCCATCACCCACACACTTTAACAATAAAATATCATAAAAGATACCTATAAGAGTGTATGATTGATATAAATATATTGAAATGTGTCTCATTCCAAACTAGTTTATTCATGGTATCTAAGGGTTAAAAATGGGTTACTATAAAAATTAGTCTCAGGGATGAGGTTATATCAATAAAAATTCCTCAGTAATATTTAATTTTTTCAGTCATATCATTGACTGGTTCAATTCAAGTTTTTATGGGTGACATGTCCCAAGATCACTCATGAAATGTGATTCGAGATAATATAAAAATATTTTTTCTATAAATACTCTTGGTAATAACATATGAATTTGTAAAATCACTATTGGCTTCTATAATAATAGAAAATCAATCAAAGTGATTTTAAAAAATTCAATGTGTGAAAATTAGTAGGGAAAATTCATTCGAATTAGTCAACTAGTCCCCTAAAATTGTTATACGTCAAATTAACATCTGTACCTATTTATAATAATTAAACCCTACATATCAATCATGCAATGTCATTATTTTTTTTAATATATAACATGGAATCCCAGGTTTACTTAAAAACCCAGGTTTTCTATTTATGTCATGTAAAGCAAGAATTCTATATGTGCAATACAATTTATAGATTAATATAGCTACTATAATTTCTAGTTTAAAAATGATTTTGACACAAAAAAAATAATGATTTAAATGATAAATCATTTAATAATGAAATACCCTTTCAAATTAAATATTTACTTATCACCCTATATACTATTTTTGTGGATACTATGTTCCATTAAGAACCTACAGAATGAAATCACTCATAAAAACATAAGGATCATGTTATCGTAAAATAAACAATATAGAGGGATTAAGACACATTAAAAAAAATCCTAATAATGAAATGTAATACTCATTAAAAATAAATCATGTTGATGTAAAAGTGTAACATTCAAAAATTTTAATATAAACACTTTGTTTGACAATGTACAAGATATACAACACCAAGCTTAACTGAGCAATAAAATATTATTATTTAAATGTGACTATTATAAACTAGCCGTTAATTTGGTGGGAATGAGTAGTATAAACCACATTATAAAATATATAATGTTACTTATTATTTATAATTTATTAACTAAATTATATTTAAATAAGTACTATATTTTTATTAATTTCATTTTATTATAAAAATAATATTTCTTTATCACAAATGAGTTTTTATTTTTTCTATGAGTGAATATGAAAATTTATAAAACATAGAGAAAATTTATTTAAAAAAAAATCATTTTTAAATTTATAATTTCAAAATTATCTTAGGATAATTTTTTCATAATTTTTTGATAATTTTCTAAAAATATATTTTTTTCAAGGAAAGCCAAAAAATACTGATTTTTCTTGAAAACTATATTTCATTATAAAGAATTTAAAAAGTAAAAATATATTTAAATTAGTTTTAAAATATAATTAGTTAATTATGATTTAAAATAATACTATTATGGTCTTTAAAATGGCATTTATAGATTAATTTAGTATAAAAACTTATATTTAACAATGCATTATTTTTCGAAAAAAACACTTTTTGTTTCATTTCTCAGTTTAAATTTAAATTAATTTAATCAAATTAAGTGTTTTTAATTTCTAAACATTCATTTTATATTTTCAATCATTGGTTCAAAATTTATAAATTATTTCCCTTTTATTTTTTGTTAATATGAAAAGTAACATGAGTTATTATGGTTGTCACAATAAAGGGTAAATAAAGTTATTAAATGTTAAAAATAAATTCTTAGGCCAATAAAATTAATATGAAACTTCATTAAATTTTATTTCATGATTATATAACAACCATAATCATACAAGGGTTGAATATATGACATTTCAAGTCCGCATGGATAATATTATGATATATATAGTATTTTACTTAAAGAAATGTTAATCATGTCACACACTTATTTTCAATATGTGGGATATTTTTAATAAGTTATTATATAGTGGATATGATAGAATATAAATATTATTTTTAATGATGATATATTTAAATTCCTCATGGTAATTTTATTTTAATTTTTATTAAAAAAAATAATTACCTTAAATTCTTGATAAATGTTGATGTAGTAACTATTTAATTAGTTGAAAAAATTAATAAATGATATTAATTATTTTAAAATATATATAATTCTAGAAAAATAATGTGATATATGATTTTTTAGATGAAATAGTCATATTAGGGATAAAGTAAAATATTTATTTGAATTATATGTTTTATCTAGATATTATTAAAGTTAATGTAATGAATAGTTCTAAAAATTTACATTAATGATATTTTAAAATAAATAATATTTTATAAAATTTTATAAAATTCCAAAAAATATTAATTTCAAACAGTTTATTAGTATATGGTATAAAATATCATTAATTTTCAACTTATTTATATTTTTCCATTTTATAGTTACTATATTAACCCTCAATGATTAAAAATCCATGTTGTCATTGTATGAGGTAAAAGGGTTAAATAATGTTTATAACCAAAACATAAGGGTATAAATATAGGAATCAATTATATAATTTATATTTTAGGAGGTTATTTTGACCCATAGTCATGTTATATTACAAATAACTCTCTTTAGATCAATATTTAATTGAAACATAATTTATATTAATTTAATATTTTTTATGAATGACAAGAGTGACCATCCCCTCTATTATAAAAGGAAACCTCTTATTATCATTTATTAATAATTAAAAACCATTTTTTGGACAATACCTACCCCAATAACTTCCTATAATTTATAAAATAATTATATTGGTCCTAATTTTTTAATAAAACCACAATTAGTAGTCTTAAGGTTTTAAGAAAAGGAAATTTTTTTAAGAAGATGTATCGTTTTTAATAAAAAAATTTCATGTTATCTAATATTAATCATCCCAAAAACCTTATTAAACCATGAAAAAATATTAAATATATTATCCTCCATATATTGATATTTTATTTTTTTAGTATCATGACATATATCCATCTCCACTTCTATCAAATGGGAAAATAATTCATCGATCATGTGTACCACGAACTACCACCTCACAAACCGATGTAATTCATTTTCCATTACCATCTCTCATGGATAGATTATAATGATGAAATTAATTATTATATATTATATTCATGAAATATGTTTCATTATTAAATGATATTATATCATTTATTTTCGTACCTTTCTATCCACTGAAGAATGATAACAACGTTCGTGCGTACATGTGGATTACCACCTCCATGAAGTAATGTGGTTTTTTTCATCACCAAGTCACGTGGATTATACATGTAATTATATTTGATGAATTTATATTATATTATTATTTTTATGGAAAGATACAATTAAACTTACCTTCTTTCCATAATTATCATTGAAAAATGGAAACGTTACTCATCGGTGTCCAAGACCAACTGTCTTCATGATTCTAACTTTGTTAATTTTTCACAACATCATTTAATTGATGAATTTAAAAATATAATTAATTTGAAAAAATAGTAATTATTTATTGATAATTATTCTGTAGAAAATTTAATGATGACCACTTTGTCTTTAATCATCATACCAAGGTAATTTTGGACATATGAACCAAATATCGTCGAAATATAAAACACGACTATAAATGATATTGTAATTGTACATAACATGATAATATCTACTATAAAAGTATTAATAAACATGAAAAAAAGTTCTTAGGAATTTATAAATTATCCTAAAATTATTTTTCATGAAGATTAATAACATAAAACAAGAGTCAGACTCATGTTAAGGAACCATCTTTTAAAATTTTCCTTTTTAAATTTCCCTCAAAACTATATTCTTCTTCCAAAATGATTAAAATAAGGTTTTATCTTATATGATTGTTTAATATCATTTTTACCCATGTTTTAAATTTTATAAAAATGTTTTAAAGGAATCTTTATTAATTTTCCAAACAAGGTACTTTGTGAAATTTTCAACAAAAATACAAAATAGTTCTCTTAACTTATATTGCATGAGATTATTTTCTGACCATCATGAGACTTTAATTATTTAGATATTTTTTAAAGTTTAATTTTTTATTTTTTATTTATATTTTTTCCTTTTCATGTTCACAGTTTTTCAAAAAAAAATGTGCTTAAAAATTAACATTTTATTTTAATTAATAATGTTTTTATGATGAAATCATTCATGGTTTATGATTATGATATAGTTCTAGAGAATTATTTATAATTATGGGCGGTTCTGTGATAAATCACATATAGTTGGTTATCTTATTAACCAATGTTAATAGGTTATATGATAAACCAAAGATGGGTGGTTATGTAAAAACCTATAATGCATTGGGTACTCCAGAGATGGAAGTTGATAGAATGGTTATTCCCTATATGATATGAAGTTAACTGATTTGGTTTCTCATAATAGGTAATGTTAATATATTTAATATTTTTTAAAATTTTTACTGTGATGGTTTATCGAGATTATTTGTGATGGTTTCTCTAATTTAATGTTTGGAAGTTAACTGTAAAGGTAGTATATGAGTATCTTTGGTGGTTACTACAACATGCCCAAATATTCCAACATGTTTTTTCAATATTTACTATGGGTTTTAAAAGTTTTTTTGGAAAAAAAAAGTTTTTTTTATTGTATAAATAATTTATTCCATACACTTAATGAAAATTGAATATAAAGGTAAAAATCAAAAGGGTTATCATTTTATTCAATGGAAGAACAGATTTTTTTGTCATTTCCCTTCCCCTAAGGCCCGTGTTGTTACTAACCCAAGCCCGCCTCATAAAGGCCCGGGGATGGCGACTAGCTTTGAAGGTGTCAACCTGTAAGTGGGAGGAATTTTCTTGATAAAATATGTGAACATGCAACACCTAACCACATCAAAACATAATAATGGGAAAAAATATGTATAATAAAACAAGATTGAGTACAAACTATAGCTGAAAGAAAGTGGGAAAGAATACAAACCCAACAAAAGTACTGAAACGACAATGTACCAAAAGGAGCTCTGATGGCCATATGTGGATAAACCCACCTGATCATAAGTGTATTGAAGCTACTGGAAGCCATAGTAGTATTCCCTGACCACCGGGTCCTACTGGGCATCACCTGGACCTAGGCCTCCGAGTTCACCGTCATAGTGTCTGTCAGTCCCGTCCCCCTGAGCACCTGTGTTTAAACGTTAATCATCTGCACCAAACAAAACATGTGAGGGAAAATCTCGTGTAGGGATGAGTATTACAATACACATTAGGGGCCACAAAATAAAATGAAAGACCATAATGAAATCCTCAATGTAAATCACAAATCACAAGAAAAATCGCTTCTGGTATACACATAAGGTTGTGATAGTAGCATCATCCATTATATCATCGAACTCCTTGGATATTGGATAACTACAACCCTATCGAGTACAGTTGGTCTTCTAGGTCACACAGAGAAACTTTACCCTAACCTTGGACTATTTTGATACTCATCACTGATTAGCACCGTGGCTATGCTGGGTTATACTGAACCGCTCCCCACCGTGGTTCTGTCGGGTCACACAGAGCTACTTCCCACCTTAGAAGAACTGAGGTACTCTTCTTGTCGAGTACCATGGGTCTTCCGATCACACAGATCCACTCCCCACCATGGACCATTGGGGTCACAATGAACCACTTCCCACTGGGCCATCATCGAGCAGTCATCAGGTCTCAACTAACTATAGGGTTCCGTACATAGCATGAAGGGGAGGACCGCTCCTCAATCCATCCATCACATATAAACTTCCATTAAAGTCTCCAAAAATCACTCCAAAGTATCTACCTTTTCAAGAGGGTCCCAACACAAAAAATGGATAATCAATCAGACGCACAGATAGCAAGATACTTGTGTTTTATTAATCCGGGGGGTGGTTGCGATGGGGTCCAGACCGACCAGGTTGGACCGACCCGACCAACCCAGCCTAGGTGTTCTACATACCATAGTTCATTTAGATGAACCCATCCTGACCTTATTCCGGTCAGAGTTGCTATGGTCCGGCCTGGCCAATGGGCCATGCCCAATAGGCCTCACTGGACATGGTCCTGTTTGGTCGGGGGTCCAGCCCGTAGGGTTGCCAAGAAACCCGATATTGTTCGGCCCAACATGAAGGGCTGCGGGCACGTACCACTAGACATAGCTTGGTATACCATGGTGGGTGTACTGGTGGTGTGTTTCCTAGCCGAGACATGGAAACTGGCCGTTTCGGGACATCTCTGCCCCACGGGACACTCTGGGGCCTCCACCTCCAGTGGTGATTGAAGGATCGCGGCTCGTTTACCCAGCCAAGTAGCCTGGATGTGGGCCCCCTCACATCACTTGGTTCCCTCCTAGTTCCACATTTCCTTACTATAATGTGTGTGCAGCCCTACCCAACTGCCAGCATGGAAGGAGGACCTCCAATCCGCTGACCGGCACACGGTTCATGCATACTGCCGCCGCATGCTTCAACCACTGCCGCCGGTGCGGGAACTACATCCGGGCATTTTGCGGACAACCGAACACGCTTAAATTGTCCATTTTTTACGCCGCATGCATCTATGGCCCCGGGACATCACCCTCTTTTCCTCGTGGGCCTCGATTCTATCTTGTTATCACTTTGAGGGTATGTCCACCAAGAATGCACGAGCAGAGGTGCTCGGGCCTTGTTTGTGTCGGCCCGAGCCCTCCGCATTAGATGTTTAATTTCAAGGGGGAGGTTCGAGGATGTTGGTTCAATAATATCAAGTGATAAAGATAATCCTACATAATAAATACCCACGAAAATTCACCCTCCATTATAAACACACGAACTACACATTACCATTTTCATCGGGTGATCCCTGTTCTCCGTTTCTAGAAAGATAAGAACAATGAAGAACATTGAAATAAAACTTAAAAACTAACCACATTGATGTTCAATGTCTTAGAGTTTGTCCTCAATAATTCAAGGCATCAACATCACTTCCCATCTCCGATATTCGAGAGGCGTCGAAGATGTTTTCATTCGTTCTTCGATGGAGAGAAAGAATTGATGGTGGTGCATCAGAGAATTCCCACCAATTAATCCTCCATTGTCTCCAATTCTAAACAATTAATAGGAAACAGGTTTCAATGTTTCAGTTTTGTTGTGTTGTCCCATCCTTAGGCTATTTCATTTAGGAAATAGTGTCTCTGTTATACTTCCTTTATTTCTTCGTTACTTTGAATGATATGGGAAATTAGTTATCCAAATTAATATGACTCATCGCCACTTCATCGCCAAACCACAGAGTCCCCATCTTCCACTCAATGGTTGATAAGGAATATAAAATAACTTTGTATGTTATTTTATTATTTTTTATCAAAATGTCCAAAAAATAACCTTTCCACTCGGAACTTTATTGCTGAAGTTGAGTCATATCTAGGTGAATCCCTGCAATACAAGTTCAACGGTTCCCTATGATTTTAATCCGTGTACCGGTTCAAAAGATATAAAATCACGCTCACACATTTACTGTACAAACAAAAAATACAAAATTCCATTTTGGGCTCTCCAGGCCTCGGAATCACATGTTTTCAAATTTCATACTTTCAAAATAATTCTATAAAATTAAAAAAAATTACACCGAAATTTTGAGACATTACATTATCCCCACTTAAGGGATTTACATCCCAAAAATCCAAAACAAAATTGGACAAATAGAAGGGGTTTACTGAGAGAGAATATGATTATCCTAATCTCATGTTTGCTCTTGTATATTTTTATGTTGTCACTGGACGTGTACCAAAAGAATCGACCACCCACGTAGGATCCACTCCTATCTATACTATATCTCCACTATGAAATCTATAGACATCGCCCCATCGTCAATGTCCATCTCACTGTAATTGACGACGTGTGATGGGTCATGCATGTATCTACTCAAGTACATCACATGGAAGAAATCATGCACATGGTGCATCTGTGGGGGATGTGCTATGTGGTATGCTACCTCACCATATGTACTCAGGATCTGAAAAGGTCTGATAAACCATGGATATATCATATCACTGAGGCCAAATATCTGTAATCCTCGTCGAGGTGAGACCTAAAGGAATACATGATCGCCCTCCTCAAAATACAAGGGTATATGTCTCCTATCAAAATAAGTATTATGCCTGCTCTATGTAGTCATCATCCACTCTAGGATGATCTAAAACTTCTCAGTGGTAGCCTGTACCCATTCTGGACCCATGAGTACCGAATCCCCCAAGTCTGTCGATTATATGGGTGATCTCTAAGGATTCCCATACAAGGCCTCAAACGGTGTCATGCTGATGGTGGAGTGATAGATGTTATTGTATATGAATTCCACCAAAGACTTGTGTTCCTCCCAACTACAACTAAATTCAAGTACACACGCAAGAAGAATACCCTCTAAGGTCTGTATGGTCTGCTCTATCTGACCATCCATCTGTGGAAGAAAATCTATTCTCAAACAAAACAGCATCTCGAGCGCCTACTATAATCCCATCCACAATCGGGATGTAAAGAAGGCACTATGATCTGAGACAATCGTCGAAGGCACTCCCTGGTGCCGTACTATCACTTATACATAAAGACACCCCAAACCATCTATCATTCTCTACTCTTGGATGGGTAGGAAGTGAGCCATCATGGTGAGTCAGTCAATGATAACCCAAATAGAATCATGGACTTTTACATACGTGGTAAACCCCTTATGAATTCCATACAGATAATTTCCCACTTCTTCTCTTTTATCTCATGTGGTTGGGCCATGCCTGCTCAATATTAATTCCCAACTTTCACATACTGACAAGTGAGGCATCATGAAATGAACATGGCCACCACTGTCATCATCCATGGCCACCTGTACTGACATTAGAGGTCCTGATAAATATTCTTCACTCAAGGATGTACCGATAATGGGGATGTTTGGGACTCCATCAACACCTCCTCCTGTAACATCACAGGTACTATGGTGTTCCCTATGAAAATGATGGATTACTCCCCACCCATAGAAAATCCATTAGGAGCACATCTTAGTGGTATCTGAGCACGTCGCGCCTCGTAGTCACTATCCACAAATTTTTCCTCCCAAACTCGTTGTAAGAGTGGGGGAGTAATCGGTATCGAACAATGGTATGCTCCTCCATCTCCATCCACAAATTATATTTGTAACATGGATAAACGCTCCATTTCCTCACTCAGTAGCTTCTAACCAGTCCACCTGTTGAGTTTTTCTTCCACACCCTTTCCCTTCCAATGAGTATAACCTATCTCAAAGTCATAGTCTAGTATAACGCTAGACATCACCGATGTCTCAGGTTTAGGTCTTTCTGGGAGAAGACATACCTTAGACTTTGGGGTCAGAGTAAACTGCAAACTGCTCAACCATCAAGTAGTGTCTCTACATCGTCATGGAAAAGAGCACTACAAGTAACTCATGGGCATGGGTTACGTAGTTCTGATCATTCTATCTCTACTTTCATGAGTCGTAGGTGACCACCGCTCACTTCAGTATCATGACACAACCCAGTATGGTCCCTGATGTGTCACATTAAACTACGTACTCAACACTCTCCTCTGGTAGTCTCAAGATATGTGAACTATTAGGTCGCCACCTCAGCTCCTAGAAACTCAGCTGGCATTTGTTCATCCACGTAAAGGGTTTTCCCTTTCGTGTTAATGCTGATAAGGCTGATTCATCTCTTGAAAAGTTAGGCATGAACATTCGATAATAAACAGACAAACCTAATAAACTTCTCACCTCAGTCGTTCTACTGGATGGCTCACAAGAAAACACTACCTCTATCATTACTGAATATACCACAAATCCAGCCTGTGAGATGACGTGCCTCAGAATATGGATCACCTAAATCTAGAACTGGAACATTGAGAGCTTACAATAATGGTTCTTCTCTCATAGTGTATCCATGAATTTCTGTAGGTGTGTACCATGATCCTCCTCTGATATTGAGTACACCAAGACTCCATCAATGAAGACCACGATGAACCGGTCTAGGTAAGGCTGGAATATCATCTTCATGAGGCCCCTGAACACTTTTGGTGTGTTAGTCACACTAAAAGGCATCACCAAGAACTCATAGTGGTCATGCCATCACATGAAGGTTGACTTCTCTACATCCTCACCCCACACCCAAAGCTGGTGAGAGCCTGATCTGAGGTCTGTCTTTGAGAACAACTTTTCTCCCTTTAGCTGGTCAAAGAGGTAATAAATTCTTGATAGTGGATACCTGTTCTTCACATTCACCTGATTCAGGTTTCGAAAGTCCATGCACAACCACAAACTATTGACTTATTTCATTGAAAAAAGAACTGTGGCCTCTCATGGTGAAACATTGGGCCTTACGAATCCATTCTCCTGCATGTCCCCTATATTTACCCTCAGCTTGCAATTCTCTATGGGATGCATCTGATATACAGGTGTGGATATTAGTGAATTATTGGGGTAAAGGGTGATGAAAAATTCTACCTCACAGTGAGGAGGTAGTCCCCCCCCCCCCCCCCACATCCTCAGGAAAAACATCCTCGTACTCGTCCACTACTACAAGGAAGCAGGTACTCAACTCATCCACTACACTGAGGGTTATGCTAGAAAACATCTCAGTGATCAGATGCACCCTCATTCGAGAGATTCCATCATGTGCTACAAGGGTTTTCCTTATTTCAGTAAAGGAAAACCTGGTCCCATATCTACGGACACACCACATTATACGCCTAAATCAATTGATCTGAGCATGGCCTGTGGATTACCAGTCCATACCCAAGGGTACGTCATAAGACCACGACACCGCTACTAGGAGATCCCAGCCAATGATCTCACCTCATAGAGAAATCTTACACTACTGGAACCATTGTGTAATCATTGAATCCCCACCCGTAGGAGTCTCTAGCAGTAAGGATCATCCCAATGGCTCCACTAGAATCTCCATGCTATGAACGAGAGCTAGGAAAGGAAAGAGTGACTAACACCTATGTCTATAAGAACAACATCTAGGGTGTAGAAGAAACAAATCATACCTTGGATCATATATGGAGCTCCATGGTAATAATAATATACTTCCTGGTGCTGATCTCGCTAATGGCCGACTAATCCTTGAGGTCGGGGTGGACCACCTAGGGGTGGTGGGGGTAACACCTCAAACCGTCTCCCACCACCTGCCGCTCAGCCAACTCCCCTGCAACATTAACCACCCTACGAACCTCCTCGCTTGAACTATTGCCTCTACCTCAGCGGTCCCTCGACAGTTTTCTACTAATCCATATGGCAGGTTGGGAAGTCACATGGCATGTGTCCTTACCTACCACACCCGAAGAACTTCATGAAAATCTTCTGACTTCTGCTAGAATAGGAGCCCCACAATACTGACCATGTGTCCTGGGGTTGTCCTCTAAAAGACCTAGCCTTCTTGGGCCCCAGTGTCTGATGTATTCTGTTTAATGAATACTCTATTACCTGGGTTCTACTGGAAGTTTTAGCTATTGGAAACTATTTTTCCATGAACCTCTCCAAAATAAGGGGCTTCTCGAGTACCCTAGACTAGGTAGGGATGGTGAGAGACAAAAATGATGCCCTGATCTCCCTCTTGAATCCCTAATCAAAGGCTCAAGCCATGATGAATGGGTATTGTACCATTTTTTTGGAGTAGGGAGATAGATCCATGAACCTCGATGAGTACTCAGCTACCGTCATGCTACCCTACTCATGGTGATGCATCTCTTGAATGTTCATAGAGTGAATGGTAGCGGTAAAAAACTCCTCTAGGAAAATTTGATCAAAATATTCTAATGATAGGGTCTCCACATCGTGTATATGGGTGGTCATGCTCCACCATATCCATACCGATCCATATAGAAGGATCGCAACCAATATCTCAATCTAGATAAGTGGTGTACTTAATAAGAAGAAAAACTTCATCGTAGCATCTAGCTAGTAATTAGTGACCTAAGGGTATTTCTCTCACCATAACCTGAGATGTATCTATCTCTGAAACGCATTTAGGGAACTGATCCTCTGAACGTACTCTACCAAAACTGCTGAAAGTAGATGGTGACCATCGGGTGGTGGTAGCAATGGGGCACCACCTGGAGGGTCCATCTCAAGCACTAGTCCCTGAACAGATGTCATGTCACTAGGTGGGTAGTCCTCATGACCTCATATCGGGATCCTGACATGTCATCTACGTGGAGTCATCCTGAGTTAGATCAAGATGTACCACAGTCAGAAGGTTATACCTGGTAAGATGACTTTTATTGAAAAGAACATAAAGAGACACTTATATAACCATTTTTTTCATGTATTGATCTAAAAACCAGAATTCAAGGTCCTGGTGCATGGATATGATAGATGCTGAACCAACACTCGACTCCCCAAATCTGAAAGTCATACTTGCAACACTTAATATTGTTGCCCCAAAAAAACATAGACACCAGGTCTTGGAGGGGGAACCGACCACATGTTGATACCACTTTGTCATGACTCATCCCCTGGGGCCCATTCTGTGACTACCTAGAGCCCGCCTCCCGATGGCCAGGGACTAGCGGGTACTACCAAAGGCGTAAACCTACATGTTGGAGGAATTTTCTTGAGAACCTATACAAAAAAAGATGACCCACCACGTCCCATCACACTAAAGGAGAAAAAAAGTATACAAAAACAAGAATGAGTTCAATGTACATCTGAAAGCAAGTGGGACATAATAAAAACCTAACAAAAAGGACTGAAGAGACAAAGTATAAAAATGAGCTTTGATTTCCATCTGCGGGCCTCCTCAGTCTCATCCCCATGAGCACCACTGTCGAAATCGATCATAGGCACTGGATACATCATCTGTGGGTGAAGCATGTTCAGGAGTGAGTATAACAATACTTAGTAGGGACTCCAAAACAAAAGGAAAGAACACACAACAACCCTCAAAAAATCATGAAGCACAAGATATCACATACTAAGTATACACTTAGGGTAGTGATAGTAGCATCATCGGTCATATGACCGAACTCCTCGGCTACTAGAGAAATACTCCTCTATCGAGTACAGTGGGTCTGTCGGGTCACACAGAGCTAGTTCCCATAGATCATGGACTGTTGTGGTAGTCATCACTGATTAGCACAGTGGGTATGTTGGATCACACAGAGCTGCTCCCCACCGTTGGCCTACCAGATCACACAAAGTTGCTTCCGACCTTGGTCGAACTGAGTTACTCCACCTATCAAGTACCATGGGTCTATCGGGTCACACAGAGTTTCTCCCCACCTTGGGTCTACTGAGTCACACAGAGCTTCTTCCCTCTAGGTCATCATCAAGTAGTCATCGGGTATCAGCCAACCGTAGGGTTCCATATGTAGCGTGATTGGGAGGGCCGATCCTCAATCCATCTGTCACATCTCAACATTAAAAAAAGTCACCAAAAATAATGAAAAAAGATCCGACTTGTTTAGTGGGACCCAACAACACAAACGGCTCATCAATCAGACACACAGTTTACAATATTTGGGTGTTTTAGTAACCAAGGGACCGGTTGCGATGGGGCTCGGTCCGACCCGGTCGGGCTTAACCATGAAACCCAGCCATGGGGTCCGACATACCCCAGTTCATTTAGAAGGACTCAACCTGACCTATTTTATATCGGAGTCAGTATGGTCTGACCTGGCCATTGGTCCATTCATAATAGGCCTCGCTGGACTCGGCCTGATTTAGCAGGGCATCCTGCCCCATGGGTCCCCCGGTGACCCAGTCTTGTCCGAACCAACCCAAAGGGCATGGTCTTTCCTGAAGAAGTGGGTCTGGCCCACTAGGTATGTGTTCAGCCCACCCGCGTGGGTCTAGCTCACTAGGTGAGGGTCTAATGCACCGGCGAGGGTCCGGCCCGCTGGGGTCAGGTTCGGACCACTGGGTCGTGTGTTCGGCCTATAGGGCTGGGGACCGACCCAATAACCCTAGCCTAGTTCTCCCGAGGGCGGACTAGTGGTGTGCCACCCAGCTGAGATGTGGAAACCGGCCACATCCAGCCCGCTCTACCCTGTAAGACACCGCAGGGCCTCCGCCTTCAGCCGTAGTCGACGGACCACGGCTCGTCCAGCCTGCAGGGTGGCTCGGAAACCGGCCACCTACCTTTAGGTGGTGCTCGGCTGGCGCCAAATTTCCTACCTCCACATCCATTAGGATGCGACACCATTCCCTCATGGCATGATGATGGGGGCGCTGGTCCACCTGGCCGCCAGCATGGTAGATGTCCCTCCATCCTACTGACTGGCACGCGACAGGCACATTCTTCCGCTGCCGGGGCCGGGGTGGTGGGCCACTCGACAGGCTCCAATGGCCCGTTCTTCACGCCACCTACGCCTATGGCCCCTCGAGGTTTCCCTATTTTCCACGAAGACATAAATTCAATCTTTTCGTCACATCGAGGGTATGACCACCAAGATCGCACGAGTAGAGGTGCTCATGCTTTGTTTGTATCGGCCCAGACCCTCTGCGTTAGAGGATTAAAATCAAAGGGGAGGTTGGGGATGTTTTTTTAAATAATTTTAAGTGATGAACTTAATACAAGAAAATAAATTCCCATGAAACGTCACCCTCACATATAAATGCATGAACCACTGATCAACCTGTTCATTGGTTTATCCATGTTCGTCATTTCATGGAAGATAAGATCAGGAAAAAACTATGAGATAAAACACAAACCCCTACCTCATTGATGTTCAATGTCATAGAGTTCATCCTCGAGGATTCAAGGTGCAAATATCGCTTCCCCGCTCCAATCTTCGAGAGGCATCGAATATATTGGCATTCACTGGTGTTCATTATTCACTGGAGAGAATGAAATGACGGAGGTGCATCAAGGGATTCCCACCGATTAATCCTCCAAAATCTACAACACCAATCAATTTACAGGAAACATGTCGTGGAATTTTAGTTATGATGTGATGTCATGTCGTTATTATATTTCGTTTATGAAACATCCTCGATGTTGAACTTCTTAAATTTCTTCGTCACGTTGCATGATACAGGAAATTAATGAGCCTCATTAATATGCCTTTTCTCCGCTCCGTCTCCACACCACATCATCTCTGTCTATCGTTCAATGGTTGAGAAAGAATATAAAATAACTTTTTAAGTTATTTTATTATTTTTTATTAAAAAATTTGAAAAATAAATTTTTCTCTATACCATTGTCGAATGATGTAAATCCATTAATAGATGAATCCCAGTGTTGCAAATTCAATAGTGCCCTCATATATTTAATCTGGGCACCAGTTCAAAAGATTGAAAATCCCCCTCGCACATTTCCTGAATGTAAAATAGAAAAATTAAAAGTTATGTTCTGGGATCTCCGGGGCTTGGAATCATGTGCCATCGAATTTCACGTTCTCTAAATAATTCCACGTAATTAATAAAATTGCATGGATGTTTCAAGACATTACATTTTTTCTTTTATATCCCTTCTATTTTTTTGTTCATTCTATATTTCTAAAAAACACAATGGTTTTAAGTTTGATCAGGGAGAAGGATGAGGTCAAGATAATTTTTTTTAGATTTATCATGAAAATAAATAATTTATTATTTTAATAAGATTTTTTTGGGTGGTAAAAATTTATAGAGAGTATATGTTTCCACTTATGATGTCAATTTTACATTGAAAGTATTTTCCAAATTCTCTAAGACTCTAAATATAAGAGATCATTGAAATTTTAAAAAAGTGAATTATAGTTAAAAAATGGTATAATTTTTAAATTTTTTGGTTGGGTCCTTACATTTCGTATCAAATGAGGGTTCAGACAACTTTTTAGATTGGGAATTTTTCTTAAGAGTTATAGATACTATCATGGGATTACAATTTATAAGGTTGATCATCATCTCATTAAATTAGAAACCCCTTTAATGTTAATTATTTTATTGTTATTTATAAGGATTTTTATCACATTTCTAGAATTTTATAAGGATTATATTAATATGGTTTTAGAAAAAAGACAACCCATTGGATGGGTGAAAAACCATCGCATGAGGCAAGGCCGTAGGGATGGAACCCACAACTAAAGGGTGACAAGGGAGAATCTCCTACCACTAGACTATGTTGTGTCTTAGTTAGTAAGAAATTCTTATTATTTATTTTAACTATCTAATGGATAAAGTATAAGTTAATTTTTCAATCATAATTTTTATCATTTTGATAACCATAACATTGGAAAACGATTTGGCGATTAAGTGGTAAATTTTATTTTGGAAGGCGTTTACTGTTTTCGGAACCCTATATGATTATAGTAAACAAAATTCTATGGGATTATATTTGAAGAATAAAGTTTCAAATATATTTTGAAATCATATATGATTTTATTTTTGGATTTATGGTGATTTGAGATAGTTATTGAAATCAAAAGTATATCTTGAAGATTATGTGATTTAGGAAATAAAATTTAAGTTATGATACATTAAGAGTGATTGATTTTATTTGGAGATAAATATTAAAATTTATGTTGGAAGACTATGCGATCAAAAACTTTTTATTTTTGGGTTTCAATATTAGTCTATAATATTTTTTCTAAATTTTATGGATAGTTATTCATTGAATGGTTCATGTTAAATTTTGGATATTAGTGTTGAATTTTGTAGATTAAAGTATTTTTTGATCAAGTAATGTTGTATTCCTTTTAGATAATCATCTTATCTTGTACTAACAATTTTGTTTTCAGTTAATTCCTAAATACCAAACATATATGTAGTTATTCATTTAGAGATTTTGTGATTTACTGAAGTTGATTTTATGCTTTAGGCATGTAAAAATTCATCATTAATACACATAATTTAGAAAAAAAGATGAGATTGTTTTGGATATTGATTAAAGGGTGACAATTAATATTTTCATGTTTATTTCCATATTTTTGTTATAGATGTTAAAGTACTCAGAACTAGGAAAAGGTTCATTAAATAAAAATGTGACATGATAACTTTTAATACTAAAAAATCCACTTAACCATCAAAGAGTTATGGGTTTTTGATGGTCATCTTTTTCTTGACTGTGTTATATATCACTCAATATTTTTCCTTGTGCAATATATTTTCCCTTCCACATACATTTTCATATACATACCAAGTATATTTTATTCCATATGACCTTCTTACTTTCTTTTCTCTCATATCAAATAGAAGTTTTATTAATTCCTTTTGTAATATGGTATTTCAACAATGATATTTTTAAAAATCAAACACTGATTACCGAACATGACTTCCAATTTTGAGAAATAAATTTCTTAAAGGTAGGGATAATGTAACATGATATTAATTTGAAAATAAAAACAATGTTCAATAGTGTATAAGATATGCAACCCTATTCTAAAATGAAAAACAAAATGTTATTATTTAAATGGGACCATTATAAAATAAACCTTAAATTAGAAGTAATCGATATTATTAACCAAATAATGAAATATATAATCGAACTAATAATTTATAATGTATTAATTAAATTATTTTTATATAATTAATAGAGTTTTAGTAGTCATTTAATTCTTCAAAAAAATGTTTTCATCAAAACTAAGATTTTATTCTTTTATGAATGCATATATAATTTCTAAAAGTTATATAAAATTTATTTGAAAAAAATTATTTCATTTATAAATTTATAATATAAGAATTATCTTAGGATATGTTTTTGGTAATTTCTTAAAAATATTTTTTTTTCAATGAATAGTGAAAATGCTAATTTTTATTCAAAACTGTGATTTATTTTAATGTATTTACAAAGTAAAATTATGTTTTTATTAGTTTTCAAATTTAATTACTTTTTTTTATTCAAAATAATCCAATTTTGGGTTTTTATTGATTTTATACTCGAATTTATTATAAAAACATTTTATATATAAAAAAGAAATTTGTCTGAAAAACCACTTTTTGTTGCATTTTACTGGTTTAATTTTCAATTAAATTATGACACACCTATGTTTTTAATTCTAAAAAATGGATTTAAAATTTCGAATAATTGGGTAAAAATTTATTAAATAAGACCCTTTAATTATTATACAATATGATTTTTAAAATTAGTAATTTTGGTTACCATGGTCAATGATAAATGAGATGATTAAAGGTTAAACATACAATGATAAGGATTTTAAAATTAACAAAAAACTTGTTTAAATGTGATTATATGATTTTCACTCGACTATAATCATCCAATGGTTTAAGGTATGAAATTTTGGGGTTACTTATATTGGATTATGACATCTATAGTATTTTATTTAATGAATTGTCAACCATGTCACACTCTTGTTTTTAATAAGTGTAATATTTTTAATAAGGTGTTATACAAAGGTTATTTTTGACAATAAAAAGTACATTGAAATATAAAATGTCTATCCTAATTATGGTAATATATTTTTAATTTTTAGTCATGAAATAAATACCTTAAATTTTGTCACAACGTTTATGCAGTAATAGTTTAACTAGTGGGAAAATCAAATAAATGATTTCAAAAATTATAAAATGTATATGATTTTATAAAATTAATGTGATACAAGAATTTTATTGATTAAATTTACATATTAGAGAGAGAATAAAACATTTTTTTGAATTATATCTATTATATTGATATTTCTATTGTCAAAGTGATAAATTGTTCTAAAAATTTACATTATTAATATTTTATTATTATTATTATTATTTAAAATTATAAAAAATTATAAAAAATATTAAATTAAGAAAACAGATTATTATAAGGTTCAAACTATTAATCATAGTCCATTCATTTTCCAATTTTTTATAGTAACTATATTAACCCTCACATTGTAAAAATCCATGTTGTCTTCGTAATATTTAAAGAGGTTACATAGGGGTTAAAAAAAACTGTAAGGGTAGAAATACAGTAAAAACTTATCTAATTATTATTTTTTAAATTATTTCAACCCATAAAAATATTATATTTTAAATAACTCACTTTTCAACTTTTTTAATTGAAAATTAATTTATATTTATTTAATATTTTGAGAAATACTAATCGTGTCACTCCCCTCACTTATAATAGGGTACATATTCTTTTCGTTGATATACAATTAAAAGACATTTTGTTTCAAAAAATACCCTCCAAGAATATTTCCCCTCATTATAGAGGTATTATTTTAGTTATGACACCACCCTTAGTAGTCTTATGGGGTTAACGAAAGATGATTGTCTGAATAAGAGGTATCATTTTTAATCGAGTATTTCTATTTTATTGATTCTAAAACATCCGTAAAACGTTATTAAACCATGATAAAATAATATATCTAGTATCCTTAATATATTAATATGATATTATGTTATATTAATTACTTATATCAATCTACACATCCATCAAATGGAAAAAAAATTCATCATTCATGTGTACGGCAGATTACATCCTTAAAAACCAATGTAATTTTGTTCCATAACCATATCATGGATTTATTATAATGATGTAATTAATGTTTATATATTGTTTTCAGGAAATATTTTTTATTATAAAAATATAATATCTCATTTAATATCTTACCTTTCCATGGATTGAAAAATGATAACATTTTCCTTGTGTACGAGTGGATTTTCATCTCCACAGAGTGATGTGATTCATTTTCCATCATCAAATAAAATGGATGATATATATAATTATATTTAAATAATTTATATTATATTATTATCATTATTTATTGATAAAATTAAACATACCTTAATTCCATAATTATTTTTAAAAAATGGAAATGTTACTCATGTGTATGCACAACCTACCATCCCTGTGATTGTAGCATAGATCATTTTTCTTAAAGATATATAATGGATTGATTTAAAAGTATAATTTTTATATAAAAATGATAATAGTTTCATTATTATTATTCAGGATATGATAGAATGATGACCACTTTTACCATAATCATCATACCAAATTTATTTTGGATATATGAACTGAATAGTGTTAAAACGTCCAACGTTAACTAAAATTATTAGGTAATTGTATATAATAAGATAATAAGTGATATAAATGGAATAATAAACATGAAAATTTTTATTAATTATATATTAACCTAATTATATTATTTGGAAAGATAAATAATTTAATTGATGATTCAAACTCATGGAAAGATACTTTCTTTTAAAAACTGTCTTTTAATAGTTTCCCTTAAAACTCTTTTTTATTCTAAATTTCAATGATTAGTTTATAAAACTGACTTGAAAAATTTCACTTTCATTATTGTTGAAATTCATTTTTAAATATGTCTTAATTTTAAAAATATGTTTTAAAGAATAATTTTATCTTTTTCTAAATGAGGTACTATGTTACTTTTTAGTCAAATATATGAAAGGAATAGTTTTTATAACATAGAAATAATTTAATGATTTGACCACCATAATGATTTATTAATTATTTGAATCTCCCATTATAATTTTAAATGGTTATTTTCAAGTAAATTATTTTACTTTTTATATGTGCAATTTTCATAGAAACATGTAATTTAAAATTGAAAAGGTTATTTCTCATAAGAATATGTTTATATTAAAAGTATTACAGGTTTATAATTAGGATATAGATCTTGGGAATTGTTTATAATTAAGGTTGGTTTCATGATAAACTAATTTATGGTGGTTATCTGATTATAAAATGAATATTATTTCTATGATAAACCAAGGATGGGTGGTTACGTAATAACCTCCAATGCAATGGGTACTTTATATATGGAAGTCGACTGTATGATTATTCTTTATATGATATGGAGTTAACAGATGAGGTTTATCCAAATAGATAATGGGAATATATTTTTATGGTTATTATATGATTTAATGTGATGGTAAATCATGAGTGACTGTTATGGTTACTCTAAGATAGTTTTTGGAAGATAACTATGAAGGTCTCAAAGAATGGTTGTGGTGGTTACTAAAATGATTCCCCACGTTTCCAACTTGTATTTTCAATATTTTCTTGGGGTTTCAAAGTTTCTCTTTGAGAAAAAGTTGTGTTTGTTTAATTTGGAAATATTTTATTTCAAACAGTCAAATATATTTGAATTTAAAGGAAAAAATTACATGGGATTTCATGTTTTTAATTAGAAGATCATATTTATTAATTTTTATGTTCCTTATTGAGAATCTTGTGATCATCAGTGTTTTTAAATGTTTTTCACAGAGTTTAAGGATTGGTAGGTATAATGCTGAGGTCATAAAAAAATTGATGCATTATCATTAATGGAAACCATGATTTATTTTAAAAAGTTTTCATTGGTGGGAAAATGGATACTGAGAGTATGTGTCCACTTAAAATATATGGGTTTACATTCTAATAGTTTATTTCAAATCACTAAAAATATAAATATAAAAATTATTATTGGAATTTTAAAAAAGAAATTATGTACAAAGAAACTAAAATATGTAATTTTTAAAGTCATATCTTTAAAAAAATTCTTGATTTAATCCCTCTATTGGGCCTTGCATTTTTTCTACCTCTCAAAGGTTAGTACTAACTATCATCCATAATCTAATGGTGGGTGGAAATTATTTTATTTGAACCACCATATTTTTATCTTCCAATATTTCACTTATTCTAATTTTTTTAGAATGTTATAGAAATAATACACTAAATCTACCCCCTTCATAATAATGTATATCTTTCATGGTGTAGGTAGGATAAAGTAGGAAATTCTTCAGTAGGTGCGTGTTCTTCCTCTTTATCATCCTTCCAGATAAGAAATGAGTATGTTAAATATGAAAACTGAAAATATTATGGAGTAATATTCTAGCCAGTTTGAACAAAATTATTTGTTAAAGAGTTTAAGATAAGATCGTATATATATCATGGTTTGACTAAAATCTCTTTTTTAGTGGTAAGGGCCTCTTGAAATTAAATCTCACTAGATAATTTAAAAATACTATATATTTTTCTTGTGTATCATAATGGATGAAAAGTAATTGTTCACCCACTAATCCTAATTCACAAAAACTAATTATTTTTAGGTATTTATTATTTTCTAAAACAATTAAAAATATTAGAGAAAAATAATGAGAATAGAAATATAAAATATTCTAACATGAATATCAAAATAAAATGAGGTTAGAGATAAAGGTCTTGGAACAATGGTTTAGTTTTGGGTTACTTAATTATTGATCTTTTATTTTTAATTTCATTTTGATAGTTTAATTTTGAAATCTAATTAATGAAATAATATTCCTAAATAACCATTTTGTGAATATTTCTCATTAAATAGAAGGGATGGAAGATATATAAATATAATATTAGATTTGAATTCAGGAACCATGTTCTGGTGGATGATCATCACACCTATTCACTTCACTCCCATTTTCCAATTTTTTTTAAATCAATTGGAATTTAAGCAAAGAATTAAAGAACAAAAAGATCCCCCCATGGAAAAGAATCAGGTAAATATATCATTGTTGAGTGTAAAAGGTCATGGTGGAAATAAGAGTAATGGAAAAAAAGAATGAGAGTGAAGATATAATATGGAATAGAGATAATTATTGAAATAATGTAACAAAATAGAACACTTCAACTAAAATAAATTAATGGGTCACAAAATAAATGAAACTATTATAAAACAGTATTGAATAAAAATGAAATAAAACCTTTTCATTTGGGAGATCCCCTTGTCATGTTTAGTGGTTGAGCAGCCATATATTTATAGAGGGAGGAATCCTTCTATATTCATTCATATTATTCAATTTTTCTATTTCATAACTATATAATCAGAATTTTTTATTTGACTATATCTTATGTAAATATCCATATAGACTCTCCTATGATGTCATACGTTTTATATTTATGTGCATAATCCTATAACATTGTGGGTAGAATCCTTATGGTGTATCATATTTCTTCTTGCATAGCCACTGCATGTCTTATGAATTAGACATTTATTCCATAGTTGTACATTAAATATGTTTTGATTCATCATAAATGGACTATTTTATGTATGGTCAACACCATGGAATATGTATTTTTCCTTGTTGTAACTCCCTTTCAGTAAAATTTCACTAAAAAATCATCAGTACAAATATTTTCATTCTCACACTATAGTTTAAACACCAATGGATCAACCTAAAACATATGTGATATTCCTCTACATGGATATGGTACAAGTATGCTACTAATTGAAAAACAATATTCTTATGTCTAAAAACAAAATTTTCCAATATTGACATGTACACATCACAATCTCTTCATATATGGTGTAAGAAAACATTCCTTAGTGAGATCATGGAGCAGTCATTTTGGTAATTATATAGGGATTCATCAATGCAATATATCCTTCATAATGGATGGATGGGGCTTCTCATCATCATGAATGTCTCCACTCTCTTCAAAATTTTCTTCTTCAAAGTCACCATAGGTTTAGAATGTGATCCATGCTGACACAATGCCACGAATGTGATCAAGTTATAGATCCTCATCTTCCCAAAAATTGTTCATGGTGTCTTATGTTTTATTTCTGTAGTGTTCTGGAAACGTTCAGCGTAGCACGCAATAGAGGATGTCTTCATTAAAAAGTATGTGTAGGGAGGTTAGAAATGTAGGTGTGAATCGTTGACTTTTTTATTATTTAGGAATAGTAACTTCTATCACTGTGTCATAGATAATGATGAATTTTGTAAATAAATATTATATATTACAACCCAAAACATCATAGACTCAGACACTTTCTATAGGGATGGTCTCCCACATGAATGTTACACACATTTAAAAGGTCTCGTACTGACATGCATAGGATCGATGGGGGCCTCAACCTAGCTATTTTACACTCACACATATGTCTGGCCTAATCTCATTCTATAACTTAGTGGGATTTACTATTAGGCCTTATTGGATGACTATAACTTCTTTGAATTTTTATGTGTCTTTTAACACTTTGGGTTGAGGGCTGGCGGAGTTGGCTATGTTTTTTACCTATAAAAATAAAATCTCTTAATAAAATTCCCAACAGAAACCATAATTTAATAAATACACATGAAAAAATTAATTTTTTTTATTTTTTTTTCAATTTCCATATACATTATTTATTCATCTATGATTTCCCTTATTATTAATAAAAAATTTAATTAAATGGGTACTTTTATTTAAATCATTTATAATCAATAAAAAAATCTAAACTTTTGCATGAAAAATGAGTGCCTCACCCCTCATCTAATTTCTCCTCACCTAAAGTTAAAATTATCTCTTTATATCAATCGTATAATGGGTTACACATATTTCAATCCCTTATATATTGAATAGTTTTGTTACTTTGAATATTTTAATCGAATCATAGAATATTAAGTAAGATATGGATTTTAAATCCTTTTCCATTTTTTTCAAAATTTAAATATTTATTAAAAATTTATTCCTAAAATCCTAAACTAAATTATTTATGGTATTATCATCTCTAGGAAATTATATCCATTATTAATTGCAAATTCTCCTAATATATCCATTTTTATAATTCATTTCCATACCAATGTAAAGGTTTTATTTCTCTATATTATTCATTAATATTCATATTTAAATGATAAAATCCATTTAAATTTCAAATATATTATTCTAGTATTTATATGAAATACTTTTAATTATTTTACTGGGATGTTCTTTGTATGTGAGACACCATTTCAATCACATTATTCTTCATTAATATGTTGATATAAAACCAAAATCCATGAAACTCGATATTGTTTAATGATAAAAAATTTAATAATATTCCTTATATTTATGATATTATACTTGTTTAAGATTCTATGTTGGGGAGTTTTTAGTGATTAATATATACATGTTTAAACATCTATCAAGTCCATAGGGAATTAAGATTGGTTTTTGGACATGTAAATGTTCAGTATCGATTTCACCAGCATAGAGAGTTCCTTCTGAAAAAGATGTATATCCTGAATGTGTTAAAATATTTTTTATTCCAAAAATTTATTATTAGAGGGAATTTTTCAATCATTGATTTTTCATACTAACATTTTAAATACATGTTTATAATTTTATAAACACATTTATCATATTAATGTTTATAAATAAACAACAATTATAATTCCATATTTTGAACATGATAAGGGTAGATATTTTAACATTTAGGAACCATAATTATTTCAAATAAAATTAATTTTTATTCATTTAAATATCCATATTATCCCGTGAAATGTAAACTATGATAATTCATATATCCATTATTTTATAAAGATAATTATTGGTTGCATAGCCATGTTTTTAAAAGAGGTTCCCTAAGGAATAATTTTTATTGTTTTATTTATTTGGTTTCATAAGGTAAAGGATACATTGGAGATATTATGTGATAGGTGGGGCCGGAAATTATATATCTCCTTGATGTATTGGTAGGTCTCAAGAGATAAACAAGCTTATGTATATGGTGTCTACATACTATTTTGTGTATGATTTCATGGAATAAGGCCTTGATGACATAACTATGATCTCTAGAATTATGAATTCCATCATTATGAGATCATTTACTATTATCCTTATAAATATTTTGTTTCTATTTTTCTTACATACATCGATTAAATTATATGAAAACATTTTTTAATTTATTCTCACTATAATATTTATGACATTATTTAATGTTGTTAGATTTTGTTCTATATTATCCCTTATCATGCATCTGAACTCACCCTTTTATTATTTTCCCAATTTTTCATTAAAATAAATTGGAATAGTATGTATGATTAGATCCCTGGATATTTTTTAGAAAAAATAATATTTATTTTCATGATGTACTATGTCATTTTTTATTATAATGTAATGATTATGTAACTAGTCTCTACGGGACTAATAAACCATAAAATTGGGTATGTTATCTCAGGTAATATGATTACCATTAAACAAATAATCCTCTTTATCTAGGTGAAAATATTTGGGGAAATATAATTTTTATCATAGTAAGTTTTATGATAAACCTCAAGAACAATATTTTGAAGAACATAGTTAGTGAACATTTATTTTATATCTAGAAAAATCTAGAAATTAATAAAGGATATCCTATATAAATAAATACTGTTTCATTTTAGAAAAAGATGATATATATACATACTATTCCATACATTAATTATTTATAACTACTAATTAAGAATAACTATTTATTAGATTATGGTTACCATAAGTAATTGAAACCAAGACAACAGTTAAGATCAATGTGGGGATTTTCTAAATAATTATGATAATGTAGTTAAAATTGGTGTAGAAAAAAATGACGATTATTCTCAAGAAATTACAGTTGGTCATGAAAAAAAATTTCTCATATAGATATACATGTTTCCCATCAATAAGGATCAAGCACATATGATCATTTTATTAGGTAACAAGTTCAACCATTCATTGCGTTCACTAACCTAATAGGGGAATATCAATTGATAAAGTCTCTAAAGAAGATCTCCTTAGTATATAAAAGCACAGAGAAAGAAATCATGATGGTTATTTATCTTTTTTTGTGAATATAAAAATTAATATTTTTCATTGATTAAAATACTACGAATAATGAGAAGATAAAAAACATGAAGTTGAATGAATTTAATGGTATTTTTCTAGAAAAATATTTTCCTTAGGAGAAATGTTTTGTAAATAGAAATTAAATTATTAAATAAAAAATAAATTTAAGAATAGATAGTTGTCAATTATTAGACTATGTTTTCAATTTTATAATGGTATGTTATATATTATATGTGTAACCCTATGATTTATATTGGTCACTTCTTTGACGTTTTCAATAAAAGCCACTAAATATCTCCAGTCTATTAAAATTTTTCAATATATGACTGGATAATTGTTATCAAGAATAAGAAAGGGATTTCAAAAAAATTCCCTAATAAATCAAAACTTGAGAATAAGAGGATGGTTGATTTGAAAGTCGAAGGAAATACTAGACAAGAAATAAGAGATTGGTGGAGTTCTATATATATGATAAAGGTGGGTAAACATGCAATGTTTGTCTTAAAAGGATCGTGTGTATGATTTAATATTTTAGAATGAGTTCATTATACTAATTTGTGAAATGGAAAGAGTGAATAAACTAAAGTTTAATTTTTGAACTCCAAGGGGAGGTTTTCCACCACCTTCTCCCATGGATCGGCCCCCTTCTCATCATGGATTTTCCGTCAATTTCGGTTTGTATGAAGGTCCGAGACTCTTCATGGTATCCCCTAAAATCTCTCTTTTGACCTCTAAATTCACAAATCCCTAAATCCCTTTAGACAAAACACTTGTTTCTATTTTCCAGTCCCATCGACCATTACTTGCTACCATTGACAGGTTCTTCTCTGATTCCTGGGGTTTGTAGTGACATATGATTTTAGGTCTTCTTAACAAGTGGAATTTTATGATATTTTTTTATTCTTAATAGGAACTTAAACATTCTTGGTGCAGTGCTCCATAAATGAATAATGGGAGACACTTTTTTCTCTTCCAGTGGTCTTACATATTTCACATGAAACAGGATGTGCCTTCTATATATTTGTGGGAACATTTCCCTAAACATCTCCTTATATTTCAAAATCCCCCAATTATACCTCAACTATAAAACATAGTTGGTTGCTTTCTATTCTTGAATAGTATAACTAGATCATTATGACATATTTTTTCTCAAAGAATTTGTGTTGAATTGGATACCTCAAAATCACCAGTTGAGTGGATTTGGGTCGAATTTAGGGACAAATTTCCTTGCAAACAAGCTCTTATTTTTTATTCTTATATTGAAAACTATTTTTAATGTAAAAAAATGGGCCATCATGTTTATAAATGTCATCAAGAATGTAAATAGGATCTTGAGGAACCTGATTTTTCTTCTCAATAGATAACTATAACTGAGAATCTTGCTACTTCAACAGTGAAGAAGGTGGATAATGGCGATCTGATTCCATTTAACACCACTCAGAAGGACCAAAGAAACATGAATGTTAACTCATATGTGGAAAATATTTTCAACCATTTAAGGAATGATCTAGTAGAACCCAAGACAGTAGAACATGTTACTTTAAAGTTTTTTAAGTGCCAAGAATGTTAGTGTTGCTAGTGTTGGGAACTTATCCCCTGCATTACTAATTTGGGATCCTAAGCAAGGGTTGTGTGATATGAAAGTGGAAATAACCTTGAAGTTGATAATCAAATGATATGTGAAGGATATTCAAGGGGATCAAAGACTAGGAGAATTCATTATAATGCACACATCGTTTGATGGTTTCTAAGAAGGGGTATATTCTAATAGGTACCATGTCTTAATTAAACATGAGTAATAGGTTTCAAGGCTTGTGAAATGATGAGATGGTTCTGAATCAATGTGATCTCATGTAGGATGATGTCTTCAAGGAGGATAAATGACCATATAGAGGGTCAAGTAATGGTGTTCTTGGTTTAGGATAAATTGAAGAGGGTTGTCAAGATATAGGTCTTCATAGCTTAAGGAGAAAGAAGGGGCAAAAGGGATTCTGGGACACAGGGAGTTACATCATGGTCAAGAAGAATAAATAAAAATGGATAAATTGTAATTCTTACCTTCTTAAGACAATGGATACAAGATTGGTCTTTAAGTCAAGGACCAATTACATGGACAATGTCTCCACTCATTTTGAATGGTAATATGAACGTGGATTGTATATGGATCAAATAAGCACAAATGGTGTGGTGGATTACCATAATCGGATTCAATGAGCCTCTTCAGTGGTGTATATCACCAACATTGAGGATTTAGTTAGGAAATATGATCATAAAAAATGGTGGGAAAGGATACTTTCAAGGGGTCTTCATGGTATCCTATCAACCATTCAGGATATAAAACGTTTGAGGATGCCTTTTTTATTAAGTACTCTAAAGAAGACTTATACTGGATGTTCGAAAGAAAGATTCTAGTGGACACAAATAAATAACACTGTTACTGGATAAACAAGAAGGACCTTATTCTATCAAGAGGTTTCAAATAAAGGAATATATATACATAGGAGTACATTCAATCATGGGACAAGATCGTTTATTGGTTCAAATACCTAATCAAGGAAAAACCGGATAATATGTTATGTAGACATTAATGGAAATTACATATTGTCAAGTCTTCTAATTGTATCAAACATTATTTTACTGGTTCGACAATATCCTTTAGCACCTTACGGTTTTTCAGTTTCTCTATGAGGTTTCTCACTTTCTACCTAAAAGTGTTTAATAAGAATAAAAAAAAATTCATTCAAGTTTAAGATTTTTCAAGTAAGATGTTCGATGTTGAAGTTCCAAATGATGTGATGGAATATGCATTGATAATACCCTCAAAGTAAGATAATACATTATTTGACTATATGTCTACATATTATTCATCAAGATGCATGTTTGTAAATAATATTCCAAGACCCCTTGATATATTATTGAGTGATTTATTCTTAAAATAACATATATTATATATTTCTTAAAATGAAGATATATCAGGCACTGAAAATTATAATTCACTATAGTTGTTATGTTTCTAATCTAATTATCATTTATTTTGTGGATATGATTTAATTTTATTGATGGATTGGAACTCAAATTATAAGTAAAGTCTTTATTATTGATAAAAGGAGTTTAGAATTGGACAAGTGGGTATGGAATTACATGAATTTATAGGGAAAATAAAATTACTTAAATCATGTCAAGAACCACCCCTAGTGACTAATATTAATGAAAATCTTCGGGAAAAATGAATTAAATTCAACCATGTAATAATAAGTATATTCTATGAATTGAAGACATACCCAATTTACAAGAATATATTTGTTCATTAACTAATAAATAACCAAAATTTACACTTGATAGAAAATTTAACATTTCTATTGATCTTATCATAAATAAAAATCCTATACTTAAGAAAAAATATTGAATCGATCAATTGGAATTAGTTGAGTTAAATAAATAATTACAATTTTTATATAATAAGAGTTTTATTTTCACATGTGTTTCACAATAGGGGCACCAATTTTATTTATGAAGAAGAAGTATGGTTAAATGTGTTTATACGCTGATTGTGGGAAAATTAATTTAATTATTATCAAGAAAAGTATCAGTATCCATCTATTTATGACCATTTGGATCAACATAAAGGGAGAAATATTTATCTATGATTAATCTCTATTATGGTTGTCATAATTAAATGTTAAAAACATTGATACACCAAATACATGTTTTTTATTTGGTATGGTTTTTATGAGTTCAATGTAATGCCTTTTTGATTTTATAATGGACTATTAATATTTATGGATTTAATGAAAATAGTTGGAATGGATTATTTTTTTTATTTTGTGGTGATATTTGTTGATGATATTCTTTTATAATCTAAGTGTGAAGAGGATTATGAATCCTATTTTCAAATTTTTATGGAGCATATATAGAAAATGTTGTTATTTGGGAAATTTAGTTCATATTAATATTACTTTTAAAAAGTTTTCATATGTGTAATTATTTTATTTAAAAACTATATATATGTTTACCATTTAAAAATAAATGTTTTCATGGAATTTACTAGACCCAAAAATGTGACTAAAATATGTTGTTTCCGTTATTTTCATGATACCATCAGTTTTTTACTATACCATTTACTCAACTAGCTATTTTAATAACCATTTTAATGTGTAATGGGTTCAAATTAACATGGGGAAATGAATGTGAATATATATTTGAATAATTAAAATGAATATTGGAAAATGAATATCTATTAAATTAGTCATCTGGTAAATTAAGATTGATTTATTTATTTTGATGCATCAAAGAAAATACCAAGATGCATTGTAATAAAAAATAATAGGGAGTTATATATAACCCATTCACTTGGGCCACCATTAATAATCTATACCATCATTCTCACATGATAGGAATTATTATTTTTGGTCAGTTAAAGGAGTGAGTATGGCATACGACCACTCTGGAACTCAATCTATCTCTCCTTTATTCATTCATACCCCTTACTTCCTTTAGCCCTTATAAATTCATTATTTTCTGGTTTCTCCAACTTCGGTGTTATCATTCATTCATATTGTCTTTCTCCTTGGGTTCCTCATCTTCATATCCTTGGCCTTTTCTCACCCATCTAATTTTCATAGGCCTCCTTTCATATTAAAATATATTTATGGTCTAGTTTGATGGTTTGTATGACATTTGGGATAGTAAGGATGTTTTGGTTCATGGTCTATGGTGGTATGGATTAATTGTTTGGGGTGGTGGGATGTCTTCATTTCTCAATTTTATATCTACATTGAATTCATTGATGGTTTTCCATTTTCCCTTATTGTTTGTCCTTATGATCTTACCTTATCTTGGTATGGTGTACTTCTTCCTTAGGATAGTTTGAGATGTGTTAATTGAATATGATTCGGTGTCCTTGGAGGTATTCCCTATTAAGGGCCTTCTATATTTGGTTTAAACCTATTTGAGAGGTTCTTAGTATTCTATTATAATAATGAATATGGTGGTTTTCTCTGGGTAGTTGTTCTGAAGTAAGGGTTTTGTGGTATTGGTAAATTGAAAATATCTCTGTTAAGGTTGTATACCATTTCAATGTCTACTCTAGTTTAAAGTTTCATTTCCTCTTTCTAAGTAAACTTATATCTTTAATTATTAGGGATCTTTTGGGTTATTCTTTTCAAGCGGTTCATAGTGTCATGGTAGGTGTGACAAGTTTAGGCTTTCCCCATCCTTTATATTATTATTTTAGTTGGGATGTAAGGTGTGATTCATGGATTTTTTCAATGCTGCAGGTGACTGGGTTATTTTAGTGAACCATCTAGAGTTAACCTAACACATCACTCAATTAGTCTCACCTAAAGCCCTCAATCATGCCTCCCTAAATTCTTGCGGTTTCTGACTATTATAAAGAGTTTAAATGTTAAAATTAGGTTACTATACCCTCATTTTAGAGTGAAATAATAGTAGAAAATAACCAAAATCAGACATAAGAATAAACATCAAAGTATGAAAAATAGATAAACAAAACCATGGCGTGATATAATAAATGAAATTAAGTATATAATCATACTAAAACACAATCATGAGAAACAAATAATAGTTAGTCACCCACCAAGAAAACCACATGTAAAAAAACTAAAAAATACAGCATGATCTACTTGAAAACTATGATCTAAACCACATACCCGGTCTTAGTGATGCTCAAAATACACTATCCTAATCCAGAGACTCGACATTAGAATCTCTCCTAAATCAAAAAAACTTGACCTCAGCCCCATCCACCATGAATCCTATTCTCCAACCTGAATGTAGACATCAAATTTTCACACACAGTGAGGTGAACATATATGGAGTGATAGATAAATCTATGTGGCCTACCCACTATAGTGAACCTACAACCAGCTATAAAAAACAATTGAATTAACACATTATATTACTAACTTAGATGAAAACAAGTAACAATATGCATAAATAAAAAATGAAATGAAAATAAATGGGGTTTAACAAATTTAAGGAAAATATCCAATCACTAGTTCTAATTTAACAGCCAAGGTACATCTACCCCTACTATGGCCTACACAAAGATGATTTATATAATGTATTCACCCTACCACATAACATTAGTTGTGTTTTCTATACCTATATAAGATCTTCAAGTCATATAAACATAAAGGGAAAAATTCTAAACCCTAATGTGTAACTATAGGCATCCACATGATAAAGAGAATCTATTTTGATTTAGGACTATAATGGCAGGATCTGAACTAGTCGAAAAATCTCTACGCCACACTTTGGAGATCATTCTATGTCTTCAAAATCCTTCAGAACAAATAGAGTTTCAACATGGACCCATCAAATATATCTCCATATGGGGTCTATCATCATGGGCCAAACTGATACACTATCCTTTGGGATAGGTGTGTTAATAATCCATAGTACGAGGATTGAAAAAACATTCATAGAGCTATATGTACCCTCTAGTAGGATCACATAATCAAGTAGAATATATGAACTCATCTTGATCATCCATTGGATCACTTTTCCCATCTAACCATAGCCAACTACTGAATGAGGAAACCAGATCAAAACTCTGGGCCAATTCATGAAATAATATATCCCAATTGTCTCCTACCCAAACAAATGTTTTAAGAAAAAACTACCTCAAACGTCATATCCAAAGGCCAATAGAACATTTCTTGATCCAAATTTGAACCCCACAATCCAAACTTCTGAACTCAAAGTACAGATCAACACTCTTCCAGTAAATAATAGGGATCTTTCTGTCCTTTAGATATCATCATTTTACAAATAGAGACCACGGGTTCTAGATGACCCTCATTAGTGTCAAAAAAACATTGGGCTCCCATGATAAATGGGGTCATAGCATAAAGTGATGTATAACTAGGGAATCCCCTTCTACACCCAATATATTGGGAGACACCTATCCAAATATCCTTAAATAGACCGAAGGCCACAGAAATAACATTATACCCAATGAGGGGTTTTTATATCTTATCCAAATAATGATACACACATAGTGTAAAAATATCTTGAACAAACCTCAATGGACTCCAACATATCCTCAGTCAAACGCATTCCCAGAGGGAAATATAAAAAAAGAATGCCTATAATAGAATTTTTAATGGCCATTATGGCCACATTAATAACAAAAAACCAGAGGAGGTCTCCTCAGCACAAATAAAACATTAACGACCCTTCTTGTAAATAACCCATCCTCAGGTACCAAATCGACCATAAGGGTTCCCTTGAGATCCTCTCATAGTGACCTCAACACCATAACAATATTTGATTTTAACCTTCTTCCAGTGGATTCAACCAAACCCAAAGACTCTAATAGCTCTGAATTTAAAAAACTAATCCTAATAACTGTTTTCAATCAAGGATATCCTCATAGATATTAATTGATCCTGCCTTGTGGGATTCATCTGAAAGAAATTTCAACAAGATCATCCTAGAATCCCCAATCCATGCTATGTAATGATCTCACAGCCATTACCCAAGCATTGCATCTCAGAACCCAACCTGATAGATGATTCTAAACACATGCCTCAAATAAATCCTCCCACCAAACTCTATAATTACAAAAAACTATCTCACAAATATTATAAATGATTATACGATCCCACCATCATGATCTATGTGAAAAAATACTCTTATTAGACAACTCACAAACCCAATTAAGTCTTTTGGGCACAAAACAACCAAGAAACACTTGCTGGAAAAAGTATAGGGAATGTACTTAAGAGTATACATCATATACAGTCAATGGTGCACCTGAACATGTACATATACATAGATTGGGAACACCCATGGTATATCTATATATTAGTATATGTCCACGGAATATGTGGGCATTGGTCATGTACTAATACATGTCCAAGTCACCCTTACAAGGGGTGTATTCTCAAGTACTTAGTCACATAGCCAACTACAACTACATGTAATGTAATCCATCTACACAATATGTAGTTCCGAAAACACTATATGGACCAGTACTCAGAAAAATTTCCATGAAATAATATATAGCATGTACATAATATAAACATTGAGTTCTTATAAAAAATTCATCTTCCCAGAATAGGAAAAACAAACTGAATGTTTTCTCCAAACCACACATAGTGTACACAGGTTCTTCCAATTAATGAACTTCTAAAAAACCCAATTTATCATAAAATCCATAGATCTACCTCCTAGGTCTCCCTAGTAACCCATATAAAGATTTTAAAACATAATAATGGAAATGTTTTGTGGATTTTAAAAAAATATATAAATTTTCCGTACTGTGGGTGAAAACCACCAAATCTTCATTCTTGGATCTGTGATATGCATCTGTTAATGCCTGATTTAGCATTTAATGGATCCATAGGTAATACCTACTACTTACACTACCTTTTCACACCCTAACCCTCTCTTAGTAGTATGAAAGGAATCCTATGGTGGTGTATGTAAGAACACAAAGGGGGTAAATGAATGGAGAAAAGGGGAAAAAGAAAAATGAAGAGAAAAAAGGGACTCAACGCCAGCTCTAGCACCTGCAATTGGTTTATGAATTTTCATGAAAAACCCACATTCTGGAATCAATTGTGTAAATGGAATATCAATATAAAGTTCTATTTAAAATATATTACCAAATCTACTTGTGAGACTAAATTAATATTTAATTAATTAAATATTTAACAATTTTTGAAATTTGAAACTTCTTATATTTCTATAAAATTCTTATTCTAGGGTAAAAATCATATTCTAGGACTAATAGAGTAGTTATAAAAATTAAAAAAGATCATATCATAGGATAAATTACCGTTTTCCCTAAAAAACTTCTATGAACAAGAAATTCAAATTTCTCCTAATTTTCACAACATGA
Source organism: Viscum album (assembly GCA_963277665.1). NCBI lineage: Eukaryota > Viridiplantae > Streptophyta > Magnoliopsida > Santalales > Viscaceae > Viscum > Viscum album. Next base: position 1,133,754,739 of record OY728155.1, on the reverse strand, counting down.
GGCATTGTGAGGTTTCCCAGGCTCCCTGCACTAAAATTGTTATCTCCCATAAGAAGGATTGGTGGTTAACCAATAGCCATGATCTCACCAAATCACTATCAATGTCAATGTTATCTCAAAAATCTAATGATTGTTCATACAACATCCACAACTCTTTCCCAACAAGAGAGACATTAAATAGTCGTTGATCGTATAATCCCCACCATAGGATTACCCTTATCACAACCTCGCTACGCAAATCAAAAACCATTCATACCATGTTCTTTCCATCGCCGAAGACAATGGATAGAAATTTTCAAACCAGATACACATAATCATGAGAATGATAACACACAATAACCAACACTCATTCCCAACACACCAGGAACAACCACCATTACACATGAAAATATACTTAAAATGAGGTTGATAAACTCCAATGACTTTTCATTCACTGCCCCCCATGCATATGTATTTTCTTAAAGAACTCCTGAAAATGAAATAGGACTCACACTCACCTGGGCGAAGACTAAAAGAATCTTGGGTAATGCGCCTAAAGAAACATACCACACTCATCACACAAGTCATTTACATGAATATGAAGAACCCTCGGTGCTCCTCCTCAATATACTGGAAACTATCTCATAGAAATAAAAACCACATGACCACCCTCTACTTGGTAGTTGATCCAAATCCCTAAGCATCCAACCACTCTCTCATAGCACTATCCCAAGTGTAGTGATAAATGAGATGGCCCACGTAAGCAACCAAACCTGTCCTCTCAAGCCATCCATGACGCCAGAGCAACTCTTAGTGATATACTTCTAAACCACTGGGAATTCTTATGCCTCACCACACCGTAGTGACAACAAACCTTAGTTGAATCACCAAAGAAGATAAACCATGCCCACCCAATTTGTTAGTGATAGAAAACACACATTCCCCACCACAAGTCCTGATATAAAACACATGGAAATAAAAAATACATCCTAAGAAATGTGATCTAAGGTATTTTAGTAAAAAACTACCTAAGGGGAACTTGATCTCAATACTAGCATCACTCAAGAATCTTTTCCCCCATTTAGCAACCAACAAGGAACTCAAAGCTTCTTAATGACCCACAAGGGTCACTGTACATCCCTCGACTAAGGGAATATATCTCCATCATCATTAAACATCTCACCATAAGATCCTAATGGACTATAATCATAAGAAAATTCATATAAAAGTATTTTAGTTGTGTATAACTCCATTAAGGATCGATATGTGATTCATTATATAGGTCATTTCATATAGTTTAAACAAGTACACCTCCATAATCAGTAAAAATCCCATAGATAGGAATATATGGTATGAATCCAACATTACAAGAAAGATGAAATAACCATAGCCTCTTTTCCATGGTCCATGATCCAAACACCAAAATAAACTAAAAATCATAAAACTAAATTGCATCACACTATGTGAAAACACACAATAGTAAATATAGACACAAATAAACAGTAACCCTGTGACTTGGAATCTTAGACCACTTTCCATTTGAGGTGTTCATGACAGGCTAGTCTGATATCCATCATGATTTCTGAAACACACATAGATCACCTATCTACCAAATCCATAAATCATAAAACCAAACATCTCTTATACCATTTTATAAAGAACAATCCTAGTTCAATTGGAATGTTCACCAAACCTGGATCGTCAAAATGCCTCATGTGAGCCTCCCCAAATGCCAAAGGTTTTCGACTAACAGTGATAGTCTAAAATATATAATGGTGAGAATACACCCAATGGTTAGAGTAAAATAGTTGTATAAAATAACCAAAATCAAGAAATTAGTAAAAACATTAGAGTACACATAATAAATAAACTAAAATAATGGAAATATAAAATTAATGAAATGCAGTATACAGTCATACATACTCAAAGTCATACGAAACAAACAATAGTTGTTCACCCACTAGTCCAACCACTTATACAAAATAAATTAAATTAAAATAACTAGAATAAGTTCTACTTAAAACTCTAAGCCAAACCACATACCCTCTCTCCACAACGTTCATGCTACACGATCTAATTCTTGATCCTCCACACTAGTGACTCTTCTCAATCGAGAAACACTATGCCTTAGCCTATCTACTACACAACCTTATATCTAACCTAAAATTATACATCATATTTTCCCGCACACTAAGGTGCACATACATTGGTGTTAAACAAATACCAGTAGGCCACCCCCAATGTTTATCATATAAACTGTTTTCATTAAAAGTGAATGTGCATGTAACATTCCCATCCCAACGAAAAACTAATAACATCTAGCATAAAGTAAAACGTTCTTAAAAATAAATGGGTCTAAAAAACAAGGAAAACTACCAACCATGGGTTCTATCCAAACACCCAAGGTAAATCTGTCCCTAATATGTCCCATTCTAGAGGATTTATATCATGTGGCTCACTTAGCTACATATAAATATTCATCATCACTAGATATACATGGAATCTCCAAAAATTCGAAATGAAAATGCATGAATTATAGACCTCAGTGTGTAACCATTGGTGTCACTTAGAAAAGCACATATACTATGATCTGAGACTCCAATGGCATGACACAAACTACATACATAAGATTCACAACACACACTAGATAAGATATCATGTCCCAAAAGTTATATAGAATGAATCGAGCTCCAAAATAGACCCAACAAATTTTCAGTCCTATGGGATCCATCCGTATTGACTAAAAGAATGAACTACCCTATAGGATGTATACACAAAACTGAGATCATTAATCATCCAGGTTAATGGGAGAAAATCCACATCCATGATATCCATATATGCCTTCTGGTTAGAGTTCACACTCAATTAGAGGAGTTCACTCTTCTAAATAATTCATTATATCCCAAATCCCATCTATCCATATCCAACAAAGGGAATAGAGAACCAAACCAAAAATGTGGCACAATTCCCCATCCATGTTATCCTAATGGTCTCCTCCTCAAACCAATTTCTTGAGTAGTAGATACCAAAAATAGTAAGGCCAAAGGCCAATAGAATGTGGTTCAGTCTAACTCTTGAACCCACCATCCAATAATATAAACCACCAATGTCAATCAAATATCAACCAATAAATCATGGGGTTCTCTTCATCCCCTAGATCATCCCATATAGCAAGCAGTCACAACAGGCCCACCATGACCCTCCTTAAGTATAAACCAAAATGCAAGGATCCCTTAATCCCTGGGATCATAACATAAAGAAAATTTAAACTATGCACTCCCCTACATCACAGAAGATCATAGGCCACACCTATTGAAAATCCTCAAATTATAGAGATGCCACAACAAGAGTAGGACACCCAATAATGAGTTCACCTTGATCAATGGAGGCACAATAAATGCCTTGTGTGAAAACATCCCAAATAGACTTCACTGGACTCCAACTGACCCTCGAACATCAATATGCCCGAAGGGGCATAGAAGGGAATTTCCATTACACCTCATGACTAACTCAATAATAGTAAACACATAATGGTATTTTTAGAAAAATAAAACCTTGGTTAAATTTCCACATAAGAAAACCTTAACCGACCTTCCAATGGAAAAAAACTCATACTTGAGTATCAACTGTCCAACAAGGGCATCCTCAAGAGTCTCCTAGACTCATCTCAGCACCACAACAACACCTAGCCATAACTATTATCTTGTTAACCCATCCTGATGGTTTCAATAGCTCTGACATCAAGTAACTAAAACCCGATATCGAGGTAAAATCAAAGATGTCCTCATATATAAAACATGATCCCACCTGCTGGGATATTTCCAAAAGAACATAGAAAAAATCCCAGTATCCATAATCCATGACAAATAATGATCTCACAACCCTCAACCAATCCTTAAATCTAAACCCCCAAAATGATAGAGGATTCTAAATCAATAACTCAAAAAAATACCCCTAACAACCTCAATGAGTCCAATACACGATTCATAGAGCCTCCAAATGCCAAAATGATCCCACCATCATAATCTATGTAGGAAAATGCTCAAAATGGATTAATAACAAGCCTAATTCTAATTCCAGGTCACAAAACAACCGAAACCCCTTACAGGAAAACATAAATGACATGTTCTTCTCAGTACATAGTGTGTACTATCAATGGTTCTCATTACCATGTACTTTTACATGGCTAGAGAACAATAATGGTCTGGATATTTACTAGTACATTTATAGGGAATACATTGGTTCTATCCATGTACTAATACATGGACATGTACCCCTTATACATGGTTTCTTCCTAAGTATCCATCCACATGACCAAGTAAAACTACATGATGTGTAACCCAAGTACATGATGTGTAGTTCCAAAAACTCTACATTACCATGTACTCAAATACAAGGCCATATACTACTAAATTAGGTGTACTTAAAGTACATAGGATGTAATTATGAAATGTCATATTCCTTAAACAGGAATAATATAAGTTGTATGTTTGTTGAACCACACATCCTGTACATAGGTCTTCTCAAACAAACAACCCCCAAAATGGACAGAAAACCTTGATTTCTCCCCAAAACCCATAGATCGGACTCGTTTAGGTCTCCATAAACACATATAAGGATTTAAAAACTTGAAAAATATATTTCATGGAAATTTATGAGAATATAAATAAAAATAGGCTTCCCACTGAGCAGAAACCAGTGAAGCTTCAATCCTGAATCCATGAGATGAATCTACCAATGCCCGAATGATTTATCTACACAGGCAGTACATCTTCCTTCTTCTCTATCTTCTCTTCCTCTACCTCTCTCAGGAACATGAAGTGAATCACATGGGGGAGTAAATGAGAATCATAAATGTTAAAATGAATTTAGAAAGAGGAAAAAATAAAATAGAAGGAGAGAAGATAGAATCTAAATACATCACTCTTTTTAAAATATATTATTGAAAAACCATGTGCGAATAAATTAATATTTAATAAATTAAATATTATATATTATTTGAAAATTTTAATGGCACTGATTTCTAACAAACTCGTGTCATGTATTAAAAGCCCTATTTTGAGACCAACAATGTGGTCATAAAACTTATCCGAGGTTATATCATAGTAGAAATTATAATTTTTCCCTTGAAACACTTCTATGAACAAATAGTTAAAACTTTCCATGATTTTCCCCACTCATGAAAATGTGGCGCACCAGAGTTCATTGCAAACAGATTTGATATAATGGATTCCCTATTTTTAAAGTATAATATTCTTTATTGTGTAATCTATTAGTCACATTTGGTTATTTTTCTATGTTTTTCAATTAGGTTGTCAGTTGGGATGGTGGTTGGTGATACCATCAATGACTCATAGATGTTTATTTTTGTGTTTTGAGGATGATGATGAAGAGATTATGCTATCATTGACAATGATATTTTATTTACTATAATGTTAGAAGGTTTTATATTTCAATGATAGTGATGTGGGGGTGAAAGAATAGTTCAAATCCAGTGAGTTATGTTAGTAATCAAAAGGGTTACACTTTTAAATTTCATTATATTCATCTTTCGAGCCTGATTTTGATTGTTGAATTTAAATTTTGTATGGGAGTTTGATTCTTTGGTGGTTGTATAATTTTTTAAATGGTTTGTAATTGTGCTAGTTTTTTTAGAATGTTTGGTATTGTGACTTATTTTCTATCTAATCAGTGTTTTTGGGTTCCCATTAGTACATTAAAAGTGTTTTTTATAGAAAATTAATTAATTATTTAATTTAAAATGATACAGTGGGGTATTATACGTATCAAAATTTTGAAAAAATTATAACTAGTTATCTAAATTATTATATAGATTTTAAAAATAATGAAATTTTCAATAAACATATGGATACATGATCTCTATCATGATAAATATGATATATAAATCTACCATTAGAGTTTATAATATATATTCTCTCTAAAAGTTTATAATATGAAACAAAGGGTATGGTTGGAATTTGTTATACATTATCATCATGAGAAATAAAATAAGTTAATATATTTATTGAGTTCAAAATAAAATGGTATCCAATACAGGGAAATGGTAATGAGTGATCAAATTCTTATATATTTACTATGAATGGACTAGGGTGTTATATTTAAAGGTGATACATATTGATCATTACATGTAATTAACCAACCTTCTTTATCAAAAAATATTATGAAACCTTAATAAGATATTGAGTCCCTAGAAAAGAATTTTAAATATGTATGAAATGAAAAGATATTAAAATTTAAAATTTTTGAATATTTATTTTAAAGGTATGATAATTTTTTTCAATACTAGTGGTGATGAATGATCTATTAGATGAAAATCATTACTCAGACTTCTCTCTAAATCCTTGAAGCACTCAGATATATAGGGACATATGAGTGAATTTATTATGGTAAAATTTAAAATGGGAGATTATATAATACAATATAGAATCAAAACTTCATAATAGGGTTATATAAACATTAACTATACCAGAATTTATGTGATATAATATTAATATGGATATCGACATTAGACTTCTTGATACATCCAAAGGGAATATTTCCATATGGATCATTATAAATCACACTACAAAGTCGGTTTATTTGGTAAATTTTTTTGAAGATTATCTCCTGATCAAATTGATTGTTTTTATATAAATGAATTTTTTAAGATCCATGGTACATCTTTATAAATAGTGTTTGATAATGATCTATGATTTGTATCAAAACTTTGGGCAGTACTCTGAAGGTTTTAAGTATACATTTTTATCATAGCATATCATATCTTCTAAAACCTGGGCAGTCGAAAATTAATTTCAAAACACCATATAATATGATTACATTATTCTATCATGAATTTAATGATAGTTAGGGTCACCATTTACCAATAATATAGTTTTTTTAATATAAGTTTCCGGTACATCCCACAAATGATGCTATAAAAATCCTTGAATCGAATGAAACGTGAGACTATGAAATATTTTGATAAAGTATGATAAATTATATTATTAGGTCTAGAACATGTGGTAGATTCACTGTAGAATACAATATTTATAGAAACCTATCTCGGTGTAATATTTTAGATAGAAATGTTATACTGACAATTATATGAATGATCTTTAATTCCTTGTACGATGTCATGTCTTCAAAACGATATATCCATAGAAGGGGTTTCGGAGGTTTGAAATTATTGGGAATCCATGTCCATGGTAAATTAGTCCACTTAAAATATTATATCAAATATTATCTTTTGAATCTCTCTTAACCATGACATGAATCTTTTTCCTATCTGGATGATGTATTCCATATATAACTTTTAAGGCAGTAGATGTTAGATCATTCATGTTTTCTAATTAAAGGATGATCAAGTTCAGTTTGTTCCTAACTTATCATATCATGAAGAGACTATTTAGATTATTGATATAAGATAGGAGTTGATACAAAGTTTTATGAAAAATATAGTAATTTCTATATAGAGTAATCACCAACTAGAGTATGAAAAATTAGAACACATGTATGTGATTTTAAAGAAATTCCCATAATACTTCATAAATTGATTGTTAATTTTTATGATGAAATTATTATAAGGTGGAGAGAACATAAAAACATAAAAATTATAGTAATTAATTTAAAGGATTATTTTTTTTAAAAAAGATGAAATAAAAATCAATGATATATATTTTTTATTAATTTTATAGCTAGTAAATAAAAATATACAAATATGAATATTGTCAGTATAATGTAAAAATCTCTTAGAATGAATTCTCATTAAATATAATAGTTATAGTAAGTATGGTAAAAATAAAAGCTATAAAATGAAATTTTGAAAGAAGTAAAAAATATATGTTTCATTTGGTGGATTTATATATATGAATTTATACAAAATTAAGGGGTTATATAGTTTTTATGTGTCCAATGGGAATTATGACATTTTTTTATATAGTGGTTATAATGTAACCTTTAGAATTTGTGTATATTAATAAGGGTAGTTATTCGTGTTAATTTTTCATAAGGGGAAACCCATGGCATTAATTAGTAGGAATAACCCTTATGAACATAAATTGTTAAATATTGGGAATGAGGTAGAATCACTAGGATTTTCCCCATACCCGGCCCATACTGAATATATCAATTACAGTTCAATTGAACTCAGTTATAGGAGAAGATAAAATTAGTGGATGGTTATATGATATCAATGTTCTCCAAATGTGACCATTAAAGATCCACCATTATACAGCTTACCCTAATTGATTCCTTTATTTTAATAATTATTTTTGTTCCTTGGGGTTAAATGGTATCAAAGTGTAAATTCTATCAAAAATAAAATGGAATATAATCTTATATAAAATTTTTATAAATTGTATCATACTTATTTAAAAATTAAATTCTATATAAATAGATAATTAATTTGATAAAATTTATTACATATTTGGGATTAGGGTAATGAAATTAGTTAGTGTGTGACATTATGTAATTATTTGTAAAAATGATAAATGTAAGAAAAATAGTCAAATACGAATAAATATGGTAAATAAGAAATCATATATATTCAAGAAAAAATATACCCAATGTACTATAATATCCTCATTTTTAGAGATAAATATCATTTTAGAACATTAATGGATATAATGGTCACCATTAAGAGTAGTGTATCCCGTGATATAATAGAAAAATAATTTAGTAAATATATTATTATATGTGATTTTATTCACCCCAAATATAAATGCACACCTCCCCTATCATTTTCCCCATTAATTTTTCATGTTTTCAATTTATATCTCTTAAAATGAGTATCTCCAAATTATCAATCCAAAAATAATGAATATTTTTTAGGGTTCCAGCAGTCAAATACATGATAATAATCATAAGTAATGTAAGTGTTCATAATCATTTTCTATTATTTTACAAATGTAATTGTTTGGTTTAGTTTTTCTGAACACTTATATTATATTACAAAATTGTTTTAATTTTATGGCTTTTTAATTTATTTTAGCGTTTATCCATGAAATATTATTTAATCCCTCTCATGTTACCATTTTAATTAGACATTCCCATGGTGAAGTAAAGGTCATATTTCTCTCTCTTCTTCATTCTTATTTACAATTCTATTGTAGAATATTTTTCCATATAATATCAATGATTATAATTTTATTTTACTATTATTTTTTTAATTATACAAATGATATTTTATGAATGTGATATCTTGTTTTTCTCCTATTATTCTTTATTAATAAGCTATTATATTTCCAAAAACATCCCAAGATAAATAAAACACTATATTATCCCATGATAAAAAAATAAAAATTTATGAAATGTATTTGTAGTAATATGAATATTAAATTTTCTAAGATGATAACTCTCTCTATGTATAGCTAAGCTATAATTTTCTTCAACATTAATCAGTTCTATGGTGGACAAAGCTCATTTTTTGCAAAAGGGAACCATTGGTATCAGTTCTTCCAATACAGAGAGTTTATTCTTAAATAAGTAGTATATCCATAATTTTTATCAAATATGTGTCGTTAAATACTCCTATTTTTATAGGGATGTTTTTTATTAGTTCTTTGGTCTCTAACAACTACAAATACATGTATTAAATTTTATAAATTCATTGATCATACTGATTTTTATATATACCCATCCATTAAAATTTCATATTATTTAATTAATAATGGTTCTTATTTTGAAATCATGAATCCCTAATTATTTAAAATATGATTCAAGGGTATTCAATTAGTTTCCAATATTATCCATTGATTTGGTAAAACATGACTTCTATATTTATTTTATTGTACAGATAATGATATTCTACTAAACCATGATTATGTGATATGTTTATTATGGATAATTATGTATTGTATTATTTAGATATTGTCTTAATATAATGAATAAATTAGACATATTATGTAGTAGGTAGGGCCCAAAATTATGTATCCCTTTGAAACATCAATAAGTATTATAAGAAAAACTATTACCGGTGTTTCGTTTATTACTTCCCTTTTTTGTATGATTTCTCGGAATAATTCCATAATAGTTTAGTTTTTATTGTAACAACCTTAAATTTTATAAATGAAATTATGTTTTGAATGAAAAAATTTATTTTTTAGTAATGTAATTAAAGGAAACACAAGAACTATTTTGGTTATTTTCACCCATCATAAAATATTCCTGGTTGGATTTAAAAGACTCATAATAATCTTAACAATTTAAAATATAGATGTTGTTTAGTGATCGTTATGATTATTAAATATTAAAAGTTATAATAAAGTCTATGATACAGATACATAAGGATAAATATTCTCACAAAGAAGAATCATACATTGTGAATCCCATTTATAAGGTCTTCTGAGGTAGATGGAATCATTAGGCTTTAACCTTGACCCATCCCATGTAGACATTCAACAACTATAGAACGAATGAAACCATTAACATGAGAATTTGGATTTTATCGAGGTCACAACAAAAACCATGTTCATTGAACCACTCAAAGAAAGAACCACCATCACAACCCCAACCCTTAGGGCATATACTGGTGTAATAAGGGGTTATATATCTAAACCCTATTAATAAAAGTTTCTATATTTTAATTTTAATAAAATCTTTCATATATTTATCCATTTTTATTATTACTTTGTAAATGATAATATAATAATTTTTATAAAAAATAGATTTTGATATTAAGGAATAAAAATTGAATTTTAGGGAAATATATAGTTTTAATTAAAACACTATTTTGATTAATTCATGAATTTTGGAAATAAATAATATTTTAATAAAAGAATATTAAAATAAATTTATTTAATATAAGTTATTATATAATCTAATGAAGTGAAATGTAATCTTTATTATGGTTAGAAAGTTTTTTGTGTTTTAAAAACTATTATTTTCTAGTTAATAAGGATTTTTATTTAAAAGTGAAAATTATAATATTTAGAAAATTATTTCAGTAAAATATATACTATTTTTGAAATCATTACATTGAAATAATTTAATGGTGAATTTTATATAATTTTCTGAGACACCCGTTTTTTTGGGTTAAAATTAAATAACGTATAAATATAGGTTGTGCATTAGGACATAAAAATATTAAAAATGTAATGTAATAAAAGATATAAAAGTAATCCATGGACTAATATATATTTACCGGTTAAAATAATTTGTTTTTGAATTTATTTGATTATTTTTATAAACACTTAATGAATCCTCCAAATAAACATTCTATTTTAAGGTTTTAAAATAAATTATTTATGAACATGACTCACTTCCACATCCCCAATTTTATTATTTTAAAATATTTGGTTCTTGGAATTATAAAATATCTTTTAACACTCCACTTTGGAAGAAACCATGGGAAAAATTATTTTAAGGTTTGTGTTTTTTTATTATTTTATTATGTAAAGTCCAAAACCTATGTTTAGAAATTAATAAAGGATGACCCTCTCTTTTTCTATAAATACCAACCCAAAATCAAAATCCTATTCACTAAAAATCCATTTATGATTAATTTTTTCTACCTATAACTCTCTAAATCCATCCAAATGTGTTTTTAATCTCATAATAATCTCCTCCCAATATTTTAGAAGTGCCCTCTCAAGGTATGGTGTCTCTCTCGCTCATCTTTTCAATTCAATAACCTTCTTTGTATTTAGACTTATAAATATTTATTGAACATTTTTTCATGCCATATAAAATATCCCATATCCTCTAATTTTTTTATAATAATTAGATATCATTTAACTCTTCTCATTATAACCATTGCCTAAGTTCTTACTATATCAACGTTAAGGCATTATCTCATCCTCCTATTTATTCAAGCATTTTATTTTAATTCTTCCATTTGATGTCATATTATTCATTTGGGAGTCTATTTTTACACATCCCTTTTACTATCCTTATGATTTCCAAATAATGAGAAATGACCTTTCTCTCGCATCAAACCCTTCCATGTGTGACATCCCAATCCTGGTTCTTAAATAAGTGGTTGGTTTGGTTGGCTACATGGCATCAAGAAAACCTGATCATATGCCAAAGGCTTCTAACTAGTAGGGATTGTTATGTGGTTATTGTGGGGAGACTATACCCCCTTTTATTGAAGGGACACAATGGTGAATAATAATAAATAAAATAACCATTATAAGTTATATAATGGTAACTGTAAAAGTAAAATATTCAAACAGAAATATGAATAACGTAAATAATATCTAGTATCATACAAAAAATGATGTCATATCACTATGCTATAAAAAATTGGGAATAAAAGTGCAAACTGATAGTAGGAATACAATTTTACAGGATGAAAATATGTTTATAAAATTTCAAAAATCTATCATCAAACGAATCATGATCACAAGCTCGGTCCTCTACACCCAAACATCATCCAAGTATATAAAACCATGCATCCATATAAGGTATAATACCCTTATCCCTTATTATATCCATATAGTATATTTGGGAACCCAATGGTGGAAAAAATATAGTGTAAGTAAAACACATTAGGCCACCACCAATATATTTGAATTCCATCCAGTATGTGAACATATTATGAAGCAGTGTGCAAGTAGAATAGTGAAAGTATTAAATGAAATACATAATACCCATGTCGGTCCAACTCCCCCATGGGATAACCATCTTATACTACAAACTTTGACCTAAAAGAAAATGTATCTGATAATGTATTAACTTATAATTAAATTTATATCATAGTTTGGAACCCGAGGCTCATGGACAAGGCATTCCAAGTTGATGATAGTGGTACAAGGGGTCAATAAGTCCCATCGAATATTCGGCTTAATAGTCAATTATAAAACAAGACCGTCATGTATCTAAAACATTTACTACATCCAAGCATGTTCATTGAATTGTAAAAAACAACACGTAAATTGTTTGTATATTGAGACCATCTAATGAATTCAACCTAGGAAACCTAGGTATATCTCTAAATATACTATAAAACCCCATCACCTAAGGAGTCTATCCAAATAATTCACTATAGGAACCCATATATCACTCAATTCATGGTATTAATTCATTTCCCTCTTACCTCATCTAAAGAATTCCACATAGTGAACACAATTATCTCCCATGGAATAATATAGATCCATTGTCTAGTTGGGACCATCTAATTAATTCTATATAAGAATCCATGTATCACCCTTGTGTGGTATAATACATTTATAATTCATTTAGATCAATATTACCTATGAAACTGTATAATGTGTTCTGATTCAAAACCCTTGTATCTCTATTAAAAATACATGATGGATGGTCATGAGCTATCTATAAATCCATACCATCAAAAAATTCACATAATTCAATTAGTTTATTCCATTTATAAGGGATAACTCAATCATAACAAAGAAGTAATAATGGATAAGGGATATGGATTCACCATTCCCCCTTTTACTAAATTTAATTTACATTACATTTAAATAATTTTAACATCCCAATTTAAATTGAGTGAATGAATATACTATAGAAGGTGATTTAATTATTTTTGAAACACATTATTATTTTATATAGTTTAACACACACCCCGGGGCTGGTTCAAGTTGAGGTTTTCAACCTCTATTTGTTTCAATCTATATCGTGGGTCACATATGTCATGACCCATTAATTTAATTTGGGAAAACATCTTTTAAGAGGTGACACATGGATGGTTTGTTATGTTCCACAAATGTAAAAAATATAAATGGAAATACTTTTTGGTAAAATAAATAGACCACCAACTAGATTTTGGTAGATGACTCCTCATCCATCATTGCACCTTAATTTAGTTGAGAATAGTTGAAATTAATGTAATAGACAAAAGTACTAAAAATATTTCATATTTTCTCACAACTCTTTATCATTAAATATGGACATATAAATAAAGAAATTAAGAAGGTTTAATGATATAATTAACTTTTTATATCTAAAATGATGACCAAAAATTCAATCAGACATCATATAATGGAATATGATAAAATCCCATATTAAGGGAGAAGTATAGATCTCCAAATACGGGTGGAAATGAGTTTGAGGAAGGAAAAATGTTTGAGGTAAATTAAATTAAATTATGGTAAATTGGGTAAATTATAGCATTTATAAAGGGAACATTTATTGGATACATGGTTAGCCAATCCATGTTCCAACCTTGCACCACCAATATCCAAGTTTAATATCCCCTTTCACCATTTTCACATGGTTAGGAAAACCATTTTCACATCATGTGGTTCCCCTCTACAACATGTATACAGATTCATTCATGGACATGTATCCTCCCTCGCATAGTCAAACAAACTATGTGGAATCTATAAATTCATGTATAGTTTACCTTTATGGTTATCAAAATTCTTCAATAACTATGAGCCTGAACCTATCCTAATAAAACACACAACATAGAACTATAAATGAACCTAAACACTAATTATTCACTCCACCGACTTTTTGATTATTTTATTTAGATAAAATAATAGGTTTAACCAAATTTAAAATAATATGTACCTTTATGAAAATTTGGGATCCTAAAAATACCCTACTTACACATATGATCATATAGACTCCCCTCATTAAATGAACTCATCCTTGACTCTTCCTTTTAAGGGTGGTTGATTATATTCTAAGAATAACTTTATCCACTGAGCATGTATATCAGCATATAGATTCTAGGCCTCATCTTATCCATAGTTGTTCTTCCATAGCTCTCGTACTATAGGAACTGACCTTCATCAGAGTGCCTTCACACTCTAATCAGGAATAGCCATGTATCTCTAAAGGAGTTCTATTCGGTAGGCCACAAGTCTGACATTCTGAAAAACCTAATGAGTTGCAATGAATCTAGTAATTTTCTTACCATGTTACCTAATATATTGATTCCCCATTCTATGTGTAACATGTAAAAATACTTGATCCTAGACCTCAAACTCAAAAGGTCACTGACATAGATCAGTATAGGACTTCTTCCTAGAATGAGTTGTAGTCATATGTTTCATAATAAGTTGTACCAACATTGATGTATCTTAAATTTTATGTGGTCCTAGTAGAAGTTCCTTAACTACCTCTATCTAATACAGTGGTTAATGACATGGACTACCATATAGGTCCTTACAAGGATACATATGAATCATAACCTCAAAACTATTGTAATTAGAAAAAATTTCTAGAGCCAATAGTTTCTCCTCAAAACCTCCAAAATCAAGGATTCATTCTTTGAGAATTTCTTTTAATATATAAATTATAATGAAACACATACCATATATCTAAGAATAGTATTTTCTTCTTAGAATAATGAATTAAACAAGAGAATTTTTCACGCCAACCAGAATCATGATGTGAAATGAGAATCCCTATATGCTACAATGGTACAGGGAACCCAATGAAGGCATATAGCCTCATAGACGTAGATCCTCTGATTATCATCCAATGAGATGGTATACCTAATAAGAAAAAATGTGTTTGACCTTCATCATCCTATCTATAATCACCAATACCACATCACTCCCTCAAGGTGACCTAGGTAACCATATAATGAAATCCATGGTGAAGTCATCTCATTTACACTTTGGGAAAGTGTTGGGCAAAAATCCCTCAAGGTAACATTGCAGTATTTTTGGGTTGATTGTGTTTGTTGAAAAAGTAGGTTTCCATAGAGAATTTTCGAGTTCCCTAGAAGTTTTTGACATTCCATGTTGACAAAGAACGATGATAAAGGAAAGGACGACCTGGAGGCGGTACAAAAGAGCAGTACAAGGTGGCACCGTTTCCCAGTGTTTGCCAAATTTTTTTGGGGTCCAAAATTTGGAGTTTGGTGAGCATCGCGAAAAGTGGATTTCCATGAAGAGCATAATTTCATATGGAAAAGGAATTAATTTCGCGAAGATAGGATGCTTGGTTTGGAAATCGCGAAGACCAGAAGAATGAAGGCAGTGATGCTTCGCGATTACGTCAAGCTTTGAGAATGGCAGAGGCTGAAGCACATCGCTGCAGTGAAGGGATTTGCGAGGGAGCTTTGTGGTGAAGGCGCGAAGGAATGTTGGGATTCACGAGGGATCTTCGCGGCGAAGTCGTGAAGGTATGTCGACGGTGATTCTTCGAGACTACGTCAAGCTCCGCGAACGGAAGATTGCCGTGGAGCTTCACGATTTGGACAGAATTCCGGTAGAAACTTTGGAGCTTCGTGATTTAAGATGATGTGGCGTTTACTTCACGCGGAAAGTTCGAGGGTCGGTGGAATCGCCTATAAATAGAGGCCGACCCTTTTGAGCGAAAGAGAGAGCATTTTCATAGAAGATCATTCGCTCTTGATTTGCGAAGGTGGTTCGCGAAGGCAGTGTGCTTCACGAAAGGGGAGCTTCGCGGCGGCTATTGTTGCTCCGCGAAAGTTGTGTGCTCCGCGATGGCTCAGTGAGATTCGTGAGAGAAGTTGCTTTGCAACAAGTTGAGCTTCGTGAGAGACCTTCGCGAGAGAGCTTCGCGAGAGAGCTTCGCGAAAAGGTAGGAGCTTCGCGAAGTCTTGTTTGAGCTTCGCGAAATTGGGAGCTTCACGAAGTAGGGTTCTTTGCGAAGGTACTTTCCAAAAGTAGTTGCCCAGTGGTCAGAGGCAAAGTGATATTCATCAGTGGATGAAAGTTGGACTTCAACAGAGCATCTACATATAGAGAAAGATGCATTCCTTAATGGAAATGAAGAGACCTACAGGTCTATAAACTGTGAGTGAATCCCTTCTAGAGCAGTGAGCTTAGGAAGAGGAAGTAGGTGATCCTCTCCACCGGTAGTGAGCCAGAGAGAGAAATAGGGAGTGACCCTTGGGAAAGAAGTGAGCTGACCCTAAACATTGTATAGGCAGTGAGCCTGGGCATAGAAGTGATCTAGCCCGAACATTGTAATCCACAGCTAGTGAAGTCTAGTGGAATTTTGTACGAACCGGAAACTTGTCGGCGTATGCTCCTTGGACGTAGCCCTTAGCGGTGAACCAAGTAAAAATATATGTGTCTGCCTTCTTACTTCCCTGCATTGCATTCAAAGCATCATCATCAGGTAAAGGAGACAAGTGATCACAGTAACCACACAAGTGCAAACAAAGTGACCGTTGTAACAAAGAGGTCACGATCCAGTGGGGCAGAAAGAACTTTGAAAAAGAATATCCATACCCTGATTCACCCCCCCTCTCAGGGTATATAGGCCCCTATTGGTCCTAACAATTGGTATCAGAGGAATATGTTTCTTTTATCAGATTTTTTTTCTTCGACTTGGTGTAGTCGATCTGTGTGGTTGAAGGTACATTTTTCTCTTATCTCTCAATCTGCCATGAGAAGAGGAAAAGCATCAAAGAAGAATCAGAAGTCAGGTAAATTCCCTGAGTGTGGAAGTGTTTTCAGAAAAAGTGTGATTCAACTAAAAGAATCAAACTGCTTACTGAAGGAAGGTATGGATGAATCTGATAGGGAAAATATTGATTCACTCAATCATGATGTTGGAATGAGTGAAGTACATGAGCATCTGAGTGATATTGAAATAGAAGAAGAAATTGAAGGAAGAATAGATATTCAAGATGAGTTAGAGGATGCTCTGGAAGAGATAGATGTTTGGAGAGCCAAAACCAAGAAAGCTAACAAAGTTGTTAGTGATTCCAAACTTTATATGCAGCAGCAGGAAGAAGAGAAGTCTGAGTTGATGGATAAAATTGAGAAACTCAAGTTATCTGCACCAAAGAACTTAGAATTAGTTGGTGAGTATAAGCTTAAGATTGAAGAACAGAAAATGGAGATCGATGGCTTGAATAGAAAAGTGAAAGATCAATTCAAAAGCATCGAAGAACCTAATATTCCAAGTAATGTTGGAAACACTGAAGAAGCCAAATCTAAAGATATCCAGATCAAGGGATTGGAGATTGAGGTCAACAAGCTAAAAGGATTAAATCAAAGGCTTATTGATATAGTTACTGACCTAACAGAGAAGAATGATTCACATGCTGAAGAGCTGCAGAAGATGGCTAGAATGAAAGGAAAACAAAAGGCTTGTGATTATGAAGAGAGTCAAAAGTCAGATGAAGTACAGAATCATAAAGCCAGAAATAATGATCTAGCAGCACAGTTGTCTACAGAAGTTCAGAAGAATCAACGTCTACAACAAGAGAATTTGTGTTTCTCTGACTCTGTCGCTCAAGAAAAATTGAAGGTAAAGGAGAAAAATGACATGGTTCATAAGCTGAAGCATGAACTGGAAGATGAGGTGAGTAGAGGGAAGCTTCTCAAGGAAGAACTTGATGTCCAACTTGAATCAAGGGATATGAAGATTCAAAAGTTGGTAGAAGAGCTATAATCAGTCAAGACGGAAATAGAGAAGTCTAAATCCAAAGATAAGCCCAAGTTTAAGGATGCACTGCACTTGCTATTTGATAATCCTTCGACTGGTGATGATGAAATGAAAAGCAAATTTTCTATTTCTGAAAAGAGGCAGGGAAAAAAAATTTCAGCTCAAAGACCATACAGTTTGGGAGAAACTGGTATTGGGTTTGACGAATCCCCATCCGTTAATGATAGAAAGAGAGCTGCGAATAGTTCCAGATGTGAAATAAATCCTATAGGTGATGGAGGTAGGCCTAAGAGGACATTTACAAGAAGTATTGGTGACATGTGTTTTTTCTGTGGGATTCATGGCCACACATCAAGCTTCTGTTCAGAGGCTCTGGAATACATTTCAGGATGTGAAAATAGAAATTGTAATAAATTTAAGAAGAAGAGGAAGCATCAGGAGAAATCAGAGAGGAGAGTCTCTCCAAGGAAAACATTCATCAGATGTTATTTCTGTGGAAGAAAGGGACACACAATGAGTATGTGTCAGGAAGCTCAGGAGCCCTATATCAAAAGAGGATCTCAAGTTGCATCAACATCTCAGCAGAGAATTGACGAAATGAGGTATGTCATTGATGGAAGATGTTTCATATGTTCTGATTTTGGGCATTTGGCAAGACATTTTAGCAAGAAGAAGGCAGGGAAGGAAAAGGAATGTCAAAGGAGATTCCTCACTCCAGTGGTTTCTAATGAGAAATCGTACACTGGAAGACAAAGTGGTAAATTGGAAAATAGGCGTAGAGCCTCAGGGGAATCACATGGAGCTGAACAAGAAGTGTATCAGTCACCTCCTCAGTCACAATCACAACCGCCCTCTAAGAATGAACATGAACAAATATGGAAGAAAAATGGAGGAAACGCTACAGCTGTGAGTAAGGAGAAAGTAAATTCAGTGGAGGACCCACCACCAATGAAAAATATGGTGGCGACTCATAAATCTGATAAAAGTCAGATAAACAAAGAATGCATTGAAAAGTTTGCAAGTCGTGTTCCACAACAAGTAGTGGAGAAAAGAGGAAGACCCTTGCAATGGTGGAATAAGTAAGGGATGATGGAAATAAAGGAGATTCCTGCTCAGAGAAATAATCAAGAAAAATGGAATTTTGGAAGAACATCAAAGATAGAGCTATGTACTAGTGGTTTTAAACCCCAAATGGTGAGAAATGACAAGCCTACCAAATCTACATATCAGAAAAAGGCTCAGAATGTAGGAAATAAATGCCTAGTCATATGGCCAGAACAGTTGAAGTTGGCTAGGCAGCTGGAGGAAGCAAGAAAGGAGTGTGATGCCCTCCAAGAAAAAATAAAAGGGTTGACCCATCAGGATCAACCATCATCCTCATCTTGAGGATTTCGGAAAAAAAATCCCCTCTCCCTATTAATATAAATGCTATTAACTGATGATTCATGTGTTTCAGGTTTTAGGGAGATACGATCCAAGGGGAAGTGACATCTAAGGATGTGAAATGGAGATGTGATATGCTCTACAGGTTCAAGTGATTCAAATCAGGTACTAGAGTAGAAGAAGAAAGGGAGGAATAGAGCACAATAGGAAGTGATTGTGTTACTAACTTTATCTCTTGTTTCCTACAACGAGTTTCAACTCAGTAGGCTTAGAGATTTTTTAAATGGCTCAATTCTGAGTGGAAGATGAGAACAAATGATGCAGGAGGAAAAGAATGGTTATGGGTCTCTACCTTTGGGCCTAACAGATAGAAGTGTTTTGTAACACATGGGGAGTATTCTATAACAAAATCAGATGTTATATCCATTAGAGAAATAATTGGATGAATCAACTCAAGAATTCCCTATCGAGTGAAGAAAGAAACACAGGGAGAAGCAGAAATAATCATGCATCTCATGATTATCTTCTTTGATATGACAATGTGGTATAAGCTGACTGCTCTCAGGATACAACGAAGCTGTGAGGGAAAATCAAAGGCATGTCAATAACAATCTGAGAGAAGAAGTTCAAAGAAATGACATCAGTGAAGAGTGACACAGAGAAAAGTAGCTGAAAGAAATGAAGCCACTGAAAAATGAGTCAGTGAATAACTTCCTGATGAAAGTGTTGAGGAAGTAAGCAACACAGGGAGAGCAGAAGTGGCTGATACTGATTCAGAAGAAGACACTAATGATGAACAAGAATGTTTCAAGTGTGTGTCTACAGGGATGCAAAAGAGATAAGCTAAAATTTATAGACAGAATATCATTGGTAATCAGGAAGCTATAGTTCAGACAAGGGAGATGAAATTACTAGATCATGCATCTTTTCTATTTTGGGTGGAGCTGAAATGCATTTCCGATGCAGCTGAAGATGAAAACTGGGTTCAGGCTATGCACGAAGAGCTTGATTAGATTGAGAAGAACCAGACATGGGAGATTGTTTCGAGACCAGCAGACAAGAATGTCATCGGGACTAAATGGGTCTATCGCAACAAGATGAATGAAGATGGCACAATGATTCGAAACAAAGCACGACTGGTGTGCAAAGCATACTCCCCAAGAGCATGGTACTGAAGGCTATATCAGTATTTGAAGAAGATTGGTTTTTAGCGTGGGGGATTTGATTACAATCTTTATTTCAACAACAATAGTAATCAAAGGATGGTGAGGCTGGTCAAGGAAGAAGACAAAATATTTGGAAGATCAGATGAAGCATAGTTACACAAGGCAGGAATGGAACATTCATTTCTCAATCCGAGTATTCCAAGGATTCTTTGAGACGGTTTGGAATGGAAAATTACAAGTAGATGAAAACTCCGGTTGCTACCCGATTGAAATTATCAAAATATTAGGATGGAAAGTCAGTTAATATCACAGAATACAGGCAAATCATTGGAAGTCTATTGTACTTAACCGCAACAAGGCCTGATATTGTTTTCTCCACATGCCAAGTAGCGAGATATAAGAGTAATCCCAAGGAAAGTCACATGCTCGCAGTGAAAAGAATACTTCGGTATATCAAGGGCACGGTGGACTTTGGCTTGACATATAATGAAAAATATTAGACATAGTTATTGGGGTACACTGATACAGACTGGGCCGGTTCAGCGGATGATAGGAAATCAACGTCAGGTGGTGCATTCTATCTTGGTGGCTTTTGTATTTCTTGGCTTAGCAAGAAGAAAGATTGCATTTCATTGAGCACCGCAGAAGCTAAGTATATTGCGGCCACTCAAGCCTGCACATAGTTATTGTGGATGAAGCAGCACCTTAAAGATATGGGAGTTGAAGTGAAGTCTCCGATCGAAATCCAGTGCGACAACTCAAGTGCTATAAATCTCAGCAAAAATCCCCTCCATCACTCAAGGACAAAGCAAATTGAGATAAAGTATCATTTTATGAAGGAGAAGGTTGAGCAGGGGATCATGAAGTTGGAGTATGTGCCTACAGAACTACAGGTTGCAGACATCCTGACAAAGGCCTTACCCAAGGAAGAATTTGAAAGGCATCGACTGACTCTGGGAGTTTAGTCGATTCCCCGCACTTGAAATAGTGTGGATGTGGGCCACCTCCCCCTCTCCCCGAGGTATGCTGTGTTTTCCCTACTGTGCTAATGTGTTCTCTACTCTGTTACAGACTGCAAAGGAGTGAACTTTGGGTTCGTTGACAAAGGGGGAGAAAAGTGTTTGTTAACGGGGGAGAAAATAGTGATTGTTCAAGGGGGAGAGTTGATAAATAATAATTGATATGAGGAGAAGCTGACAGGTGGAGCAACCAGAAAGGGGGAGCGACGTGAAAGGGGGAGAGCGTTTTAAATATGACGATGCTAGCAGTGATCGTTCAAAGCATAGATATCACGACAGCTGAGGATCGTGATAAAAGCAGAAAAGTGGTGTTGGAATGGTGTGAGACGGTGTCCAGCTATCAACAATTGGTATCAACTTAAGAATCAACCAATTGGTATCAGTGTGGTTCATCAATTGGTATCAATTTAAGAATTGGTATCAGGGTGGAATCGACAATTCGGGTCTGACATGAAGTGATTCATTGATGAACATTTCATACTACTCGTGTTTCTCACGCTGACCATTGCTCATGTGGGGTTAGAGTACGTGTTAAGTGAATCCTTGAACGCTATCAGAATCGCAAGAGGCGAATGGTGGTAGCGACTGGAAAAGACTCAATGAGGTATCAAAGTACAGAAAATCATTCTGAGCAGAGTTGTGAAGAGTTGTCAACAAACCCAAAGGGGGAGATTGTTGGGGAAAAATCCCTCAAGGTAACATTGCAGTATTTTTGGGTTGATTGTGTTTGTTGACAAAGCAGGTTTCCATGGAGAATTGTCGAGTTCCCGAGAAGTTGTTGACAATCCATGTTGACAAAGAATGATGACAAAGGAAAGGATGATCTGGAGGTGGTACAAAAGAGCAGTACAAGGTGGCGCTGTTTCCCAGTGTTTGCCAAATTTTTTTGGGGTCCAAAATTTGGAGTTTGGTGAGCATCGCGAAAAGTGGATTTCCATGAAGAGCATAATTTCATATTGAAGAGGCATGAATTTCGCGACGATAGGATGCTTGGTTTGGAAATCGCGAAGACCAGAAGAATGAAGGCGGTGATGCTTCGCGATTACGTCAAGCTTCGCGAATGGTAGGGGCTGAAGCACATCGCGGTGGTGAAAGGCTTTGCGAGGGAGCTTTGCGGCGAAGGCACGAAGGAATGTTGGGCTTCACGAGGGATCTTCGCGGCGAAGTCGCGAAGGTATGTTGACGGTGATTCTTCGCGACTACGTCAAGATCCGCGAATAGAAGATTGCCGTGGAGCTTCACGATTTGGACAGAATTCCGGCAGAAACTTTGGAGCTTCGCAATTTTAGATGACGTGGCGTTGACTTCAAGCGGAAAGTTCGAGGTTCGGTGGAATCGCATATAAATAGAGGCCGACCCCTTCGAGCGAAAGAGAGAGCATTTTCATAGAAGATCATTCGCTCTTGATTTGCGAAGGTGGTTCGCGAAGGCAGTGTGCTTCGCGAAAGGGGAGCTTCGCGGTGGCTATTGTTGCTCCGCGAAAGTTGTGTGCTCCGCGCTGGCTCAGTGAGCTTCGCGAGAGAAGTTGCTTTGCAACGAGTTGAGCTTCGCGAGAGAGCTTCGCAAGAGAGCTTCTCGAAAAGGTAGGAGCTTCGCGAAGGCTTGTTTGAGCTTCGCGAAATTGGGAGCTTCGCGAAGTAGGGTGTTTTGCGAAGGTACTTTCCAAAAGTAGTTGCCCAGTGGTCAGAGGCGAAGTGATATTCATCAGTGGATGAAATTTGGACTTCAAAAGAGCATCTACATACAGAGAAAGATGCATTCCTTAATGGAAATGAAGAGACCTACAGGTCTATAAACTGTGAGTGAATCCCTTCTAGAGCAGTGAGCTTAGGAAGAGGAAGTAGGTGATCCTCTCCATCGACAGTGAGCCAGAGAGAGAGAAACATGGAGTGATCCTTGGGAAAGCAGTGAGCAGACCCTAAACATTGTATATGCAGTGAGCCTGTGCATAGAAGTGATCTAGCCCGAACATTGTAATCCACAGCTAGTGATGTCTAGTGGAATTTGGTACGAACCGGCAACTTGTCAGCGTATGCTCCTTGGACGTAGCCCTTAGTGGTGAACCAAGTAAAAATCTCTGTGTCTGACTGCTTACTTCCCTGCATTGCATTTAAAGCATCATCATCAGGTAAAGGAGACAAGTGATCACAGTAACCACACAAGTGAAAACAAAGTGACCCTTGTAACAAAGAGGTCAAGATCCAGTGGGGCAGAAAGAACTTTGAAAAAGAATATCCATACCCTGATTCACCCCCCCTCTGAGGGTATATAGCCCCCTATTGGTCCTAACAGAAAGGTAATTGGTATAATATTCTTATAGTCCACTAGTACTCTACATTCACCATATTATAAAGGAAATTCCATGTAAAAAACATAATAGTTTTCTCTTCATACCCATCTATCAATGTCACTGGTGTATGTTATGATACATCTTGATGATTTCAGGATGTGCACCCAATTTAGATGAATGAGATTCTAAAATCATCTCCATTAATATGTATGTAGTAATCCAAACATACTCATGAATTTATAATATCTTATCTTCATCAACAAACCATCCATGTAGTGGGTATTGACCTTAAATGCACTACCATAGGACTAATACTTCAGTATCCAAAATTTTTCTCATATTCACTCAATCAATAATAGAAGATTTCATCAATAGTGCTACAATTATAGGCTATTCATGATGATTATATATCTCTATATTTATCACAAAAAAGAGTTCCATCAACTACTATTCACTACTAGTCTTCTGAACCGGTTGTGTCTAAGTGTTCTATCTTAGAGAGTCAGTCATTACATTTCCCTACTCAAGTGTATAATCAAGTTCAAATTTTAGAGGTTATAGATATTCAAACCATTTTCATTGTATAAGTTTCTAATATTTTTGATTGAAAATGCATTCTAGGATTTTATGGTCTATTTATACAAAAACCCACTCTCTCAAAAAATAATTCCTCCAATAATTCAAGGTATGAACCATTACAAATATCTGGAGATCATGTCTTTGGTGATTACTCTCATCTTTTCTCAATTGATTAGATATATATTCCAGAATCTATCACACTTCATTAGAACTACTCCCAGCTAGTTTCTTGATGCATTACAATAAATTAAATATCCTCTACAAGTTTCGGGTGAAATTAATATTTTTTTGAGTTAAAAAATTGTTTCAACTATAGAAATCCATTTTCACATGCTACATACCATTATAATTTCACACCATTCATGGTCATTTTAGTAAGAGGTGATCAATAGCATGAGAACACCTATATAAAACACATATAATATCCAGATATCCTTACATAACATTATATATCAAAAGAAATCATAACATTATCCAAGGATGAAATGGCTCTCAACTTCTCTAAATAAAAAAAATCCTTCCTCTGAGATAATTTGATCCAGGAAGGGAACTTTTTCAATCCAGAAGTGGAATTTTGTGATCATATAATACAACATATTCTCTCTAAGTGTACATAATATTATTTCAAGGTTTTTTCGTCAATTATGTTGAGTCTATGACAACACCAAGATATCATCCACAAACCCCACAATGAAGGAATCTTGGTAAGGAAAAATACCCCCAGTCACCCAGACCATATAAAAATTGTGCATGTTTGTGAGACCGAACAACATTACCATATAGTCATATAAATAATACCTTCATAAAGAATTTTTGGAAAAAATGTCTGAGGACTTGGCCCACACCTGACGATATCCCAATCTGAAAACAATATTTTAAAAACCTGATCTCCTAAGAGATAGTCACAGAGTCCATCTATTAAAGGTAATGTGTAAGAGTTATTAACTGTATACTAATTCACTTTATAATAATATTATACAAAATAAGGGTACCATCCAAAATCTTGAAAAAAATTATAGGGGAACCCCAATATGAATTACCGGGTCATATAAATCCCTTATCTTTGAAGTCTTGTAACTATATTTTGAGTTCATGAATCTCATTAGGAGCTATTTTATAATTTATAATAGATACTGGTGAAGATCCTAGAATAATATCAATGGTTAACTATACCTCTCTCACATGAGGTATCCTATAAAATTCATTAGTGAATACATACTTGAAATGATCGTCCACTAAAGGGAAATCTTTTTAACATATTCCATGATCATCTAGAATGATACTAGAAATTTTGGACGGCACTCCACCCAACCCATGATGCCTAGGTCCAACTCTCGTCACCTTAACATCCCATTTAGCCTCATGAATATAGTTTTCACCCTATGATGATATAAAGGGAATCTATATGTGATAATAGTTTATATGGGAATGATATATCACTTACCAATTGACCCAAATAATTACATCAAATCCCATCATATCAATAACAGAAAGTCTCCATATAAAATTACAATCACTTAGCTTATGGGGAGTTTATTACATCGATGTACACACTCTAATCGAATCCCCAAAAGAGTATCAATGGTCATCTCCCCATATAATTATTTAATCTCAAGGAAAACAAATTCCATAATAATCAAAAATATTAATGTATGATAATAACTTATGTCAAATAAGGAAGATACTAAATTTGAGGGTCCTAAAATAATACCTTGAACTGTAGAAGTTTGGGAACTCTTATCCTTATGTATAGGTTGAAAATCATATATATAGACTGATCCACATCCATGAACTACAATATTACTATCTTGATCATAGATAATCTATTGTTGCTATATATAAGAAGTATAAATTCTTCATCGTCGACTATATCCTTGTCCTGATCAACTGGTAATGCCCAACTCCTAGTCTAACATATAGCTACTGATACCACTCATAAACCTAGAGCTAGTGTAGACCCTCACATACTAAACACTGGAGGAATGTTCATACAAATTCTTTGATGGTGACCCATATTTCAAAAATCAAGGAACTCTAATGGGTATATGGAACATTGGTGTTTCATGTGTCATGACCTACCGTACTAATGGTATACCACATGGCCACCTAGTCTCATGGTCTTACTACTTACAACCCACTTGAATTCATAATGTGATGCTTCATATCACTAGAAAAACTACCAACCAATATAAGAATTTAACAACCATTCCCCATACTCTCATTACCCCTTAGGCTATTCTTATAGATAAGTGATTAATTAACTATTTTAGAAATGGCAGTGAAATGAAAAACATTCTCCTAAGATAGGATAGTCAGCCTATTCCTATCCTCAAATTATCTCGCACTGGTTGGTTAATCAATAAAAATAAAAAGAAAAAAATTAAGGATCAATGTAATGATATAAATAGTCCACAACCAAAATACCATCATATTGAAGGTGCATAAACTCCCAATTTCATTTATCTCTCTTTGTGTTTGGGAAAAAAGTAATAATAATAGTTAATTTGGAAGTCCCTCCAGACCATGTCCCTATGTTGGCCTTCTTGATTTAAAATACCCAGCAATTATTTCTGGATCCACAAATAATATAAATGGTGGGATTTAACGTCATATCTTGAGTCTTATCTAGAGTCTCAAATATCTCTATGATAACATCTATCCATGACATAGTAGTCTCGGGGCCACCACCCCCATGAATGAAGGTGGATATAACTGAAAAAATTATCATATTTAGTTGTAAATATGTCTGTGTATACTATTCAAATTCATTCATAAACATTAATAATCATAGTAAACACACTCAAAATTGAGTTTTGATTCCCATTTCATTAACTATATTAGGTGAAAATAGAGGTTCCACAAATAGCACAACTGGTGGGTTATGTCCCACCACTTTTGAAGCATGGTCATCGCCACCATCCTGTCGATTGACCCAATGTCTTCATTGTGGAATATTTCTAAAATTCTAGACACATGCTTCAAAATATTAATTAATAATAGAAAATATTGAAAAAATAATAATAGGATGGGTTCCAAGCCTTCCTACACAAGGGTGAACACAGAACTGCCTACTCCTAAATCTAGGTCTATGTGAAATTGGAATCATGAAGATTCATGAGAGACACTCTCAACATCCCTCTACTATATTTTGGTTAGTTTCAAGTTCTTATATTTTATAATAAAGGTACCATTATATGGAGTTCCAATTGGAATTTTTAGAGGAAAACTCTCTTTAAGATGCAATTTAAATACCAATTTATTGAAAACCATTTATTTACACTTTTCAAAAATAAATAATTTCATATATATATATATATATGGTCTAGTTAGATTAATCTTCCATCCTGATGTTATAAATTTTCATTCTTTATAAGGTGAAACTATAATTCCATGTAACTAAAAATATTAATTTACAGTGGTTTAATAATATGGGTCACCATTCCAAATTTATAAAGTCATATAGAATTTATAAATTGAAATATGAATCCATTTAATTTCACTCACTAAAATGACATCCCATGAAACCAATGGTCCATGGATCAGAGATTAAATAAAAAGTTATTTCAAGTGACACCGTAAATCTATATGAGAAAAACACATTTATGTTGATGCAGACATGTGAATTAACCAAATATTTATCTCATTCATCCTATAGAAATTTTATCCAAATAAAAAATATAATAGTCAAGGAACTATAACATGTTGCAGGTAATGAAAAAAAATAAACATGGATTTTCATATTCATGACATATAAATCCTCATGTTAAAATAATGAAGCATAAACACTTATTCCTTTCCATATCATACCAATGGTAAAAAAATACATAATCATAATGAACATAATCAATCATGTGTGTCACCCTATGGAGAAATAAGTACAATAGTAATAGGAAGAAACCTAGAAAATAAGTCCCATCCCTGTAAACATGTTTTTTCCATGTATGTAGGTAACCAACTCCTAGGTACAGGATCATTACCAAATTCTAAAAATTCCTCATATCCTTTATATCATCACAAAATTGTAAGGAAAAATCCCCTCTGAAACCATTTAGTGATGACCTGGACCCAGCTCATAGATAAGTGATAGGTCTGGTTGGATACATGGATAGAAGCATGCCTCCTTGTATACCAGAGGCCACCAACTAATATCTAGTGTCTATAGTGGTATACTGGGGAGAATATACCCCCTTTTATTGGAGTATCACAATGGTATATAATAATAAATAAAATAAGTAGTGTAAATGATATAATGTTAATATAATAATTAAAAAATTAACATAGATAAATGATAGATGTAAACAATATCCAATATCAGACAAAAACTAATGTCCTGCCACTATATTATACCATAGTGGGAATACAAAGGGAAACATGTAGTAAGCATACAAGAGTACATAATAAAAAATGTGTACAAAATGTCCAAAATAAATCTCTAATTGCATCATGACCACTAACATGGTCCTATTCTCTCACACTCCATCCTAGTATAGAAAATCAAGAAACTATAGAAATGAACTTTCCCTTGGCAGTACTTTTATTCTTGAAGTCTGTCTCATAACCCAACAGTGGCCCAAACAGTGTGTGAGTAAAACCTATTAGGCCACCAAAATTAGTATATAATTCCATCAAGTCTATGAATATACTATGAAGCAGTGCTCATGTAAAATTTTAAAATCATTAAATTGAATACATAATACCCATGTCAGTCTGGGTCCCCCATGTAGCCCTATCTGATACTACATAATTCATCCTAAGATGGAATGTATCTGATAAATTATTAATTTATAATTTAATTTCAATTGTAGTCTTGGAACCTGAGGCTCATATCAAATGTGTTCCTAAGTGATGATAGTAATATAAGGGGTCAGAAATCCCCGTGTATTTTTAGACTTATCAGTTAAAGACAAATCATGATAGTCACATATTTAAATCATTGAATGAACCAAAGTATATTCTTTAACATGGAAGATACATCATTTAATCTTTTGGTATCATGATCCTATCCAAGACATTACACATAGGGAACCCATGTTTTTATCAAGGTATATTATAAAAACCCATTACCATAGTATTATGGCCAAGTAATTCCATATAGAAACTCAGATATAACTCATGATATGGTATAAATGCATTTCTCTATAAGATCGTCCAAGGAATTCCACATAAGGAACTCAAATGTCAGAAATAGATTGATATAAATCCACATGCTAGGTGGGCCTATCCAATTTATTCTTTATAAGAATTCATGTATCACCCCTAGAATGATATAATCCATTTAAATTTTATTTAGTTCAATATATCTGATGATCTCTTATAAGGTGAGTTGCGTCATAACCCTTGCATCTCCCTCAGCATGACATGTTGAATAGTCCTGATCTATTATTAAAACCATATCATTTAACAATCTGATTTTATCATTTCATTTATATTGTATAAATCAAGAATAAGAATGAATAAACAAGGTTCAAATAACATTGACTCACCATTCCCCATTTTTCCTCAATTCAATTTACAATTCATTTAATTCATATTAACATCCCAATTATAAAGGAGGAAAGAATACACCTTAGAAGGATATTAAATTATGTAAGTAACACATGGTTATTTTTTATAGTTTAAAACAGGCCTAAGCAATGTTTCTAATATAGGGTTTAAAACTCCATTTGCTGTGAACATGTCTCAAGTGTCATGGAGGTTAGTTCCCATATATTTAAGTAAGGAAAAACAAATTTTAGGAGATGGCACATAACAGGATTAGTGTGTATCACAATTATGCATAATATAAATGGATACCAATTTAGGTAAATAACTAATCCCCCTACAATATACTAGTAGACAACTCATTTCCCAAAATTTTCCTTTAATACATGATAGAATGATAGAAATCGATTAAATAGAAAAATTCCTTGAATAAAAGGAATATTTTCTCCCCTGGAAACAGAATTCAATGCATTGAGGAAAAATAACAAATGAAGTTAGAGGAATGAGATACATCTTATTGGTTATCGAATGTGATGAATGACAATTAAATCGGACATCATATGAGGGAGGTGGATCAAATCCTATGTTGAGGGAAAATGATAGCTATCAACATGAGGTGTAGCTATGGGTTTGACGGGGAGGAATGATTAAAGTAATTATGGGTAATTTGGAAAATTCCAAATTTTTTAAATTGTTGATGGTTTGGTAGTACAGTTGTCCCATACATTCACCACCACTATCTAAGTTGAACACCCCCATGTATGATTTACACATTGTTTGACAAACGATGAGCACACCATGTTGTTCCACTCTAAAACATGTATTTATCTTCTCTTATGGATATTTAGCCTCCATCAGATGGTTAAAAATACCATCTAGAACCCATAAAGGCTGACACAGTTGGGGTGAATGGTTAGCACTAACTATGTGCCGGACCCATCATTCAAAAGATAATAACTTCAAGATCTGAATTAGCCTAAACTCTATTGATGCACTCCATTAATTCTTAGAAAATTTTATTTATATTAATCAACAGGTTCAATAAAATTTAAAAGAATATTTATCTCTTTCATAATAGGGATCTTACGCTATAAATATTTATGTACGCCTATTAAAACTTCAAAAATAACCTTTGATTGTTCTGTGAAAAACATTTATGTAGTGAATAATGATCATAATTTATAGTCAAGGGTATTCACCTAGACGTACCTATCCATAATTGAATGGTAACTTCCATGTATATAATCTTAACTCCTGAATTTTGGTATTAAATGTGATGAAAATCATTATATATTTTATTATAAATGTGGCATGTAAATGCATGTATGTGATATGAATGTGATGGGTTGACCTAGATTCATATATACAACTAGCGTGCTGGGTAATATTTTTTTCTCATGGGATACCTTGTACGGTGCATGTGAGGTTATCCTAACAACAGAATGTTATAATTCTTTAGTTTTTAGCCTTGAACTATGCTTATGATGTCATGTTTTATGTTCTTTACACACTCCTAAATTTCCATGATGTTATCCTCTTATATCATGATTTGATGTTAATATTTTTCATTCTCACACTTTTTATGTGACTTGATATGCTTCTTGACTAAAATGTATTACTTTTATCACATTATACTTTGACTATTCCTTGACTAGGATTTATTTCTCACCCCTTTCTTATATGTTTCCCCAAGTTATCTTCTATCGTATTATAATATCTATGGAATATGAGGGCATTTTTTGAATTAGGTTAAAGAAATATACCCATGTTTCTTGTTATTGTGTTATATATCTAATTAACCAATGAAATTAGGCCTTACGACCTTCTCATAGTTTATTAAGTGTATCTTAATGTAATAAATCATGAAATAAAATCAAGTAAATATATGTCCTTCCATAGTTGGTATTAGAGTAGGTATAGTAATTTTTATGTAATAGGATTTCAAACCACTTTTGGAATCCTTATAGATAATACCAAACATAAGAAAACATACTTAAATTATGCTAAAGAATATATTATGTGGTTTCAAAGAATCAAATTCCCTATTTGGATACTACATGATGTATTGGATCTAGCATTGTTGTACCTATGAGTGGTAACCATGAAATTGGTGCATTGGTTGTCAACTCGATCATCACTCGGTGCATGAAAAGAGGCTTTACTACACACCTAGTGTGACACTCCTAGAAATAATGCTTTAGTAAATTCACAAGATCCTAATGAAATATCATGAATGTAAAATTAATTCACATAAAATATTGTATTATAAAATATTCTCTGTGTAACTTATAATGAAACCTATAAATTCATAGGTCAAGGAATTTGTGTTATTTATGAGAAATCCCTTCAATGTTCAATTTTTTTCTTTTATATGATTAACAGTTTGAAAAATATCATGCCTAAATTTTACTTAATCTTAATCAATGGGTATAAATAATAGGAACATGGTCAAAAATCAATGTGATGTGAAACATAATGATTTCACAAAAGATATTCTCAATTTGATGGAAGGAGTAAAAGTATTCATTACAATAATTTATCAATTTAATCTTGTTTTTCATAGAAAAATGAATCAGGTTGAAAACCCCACATACCCCTAAGAAATAGTAATTTTAATTTGAGACACGTATATGAAAAGGGCCTTTGAATTTAAGTGGGTATTCAGATCCATTAATCGTAGAACATTGGATCAAATCCTTTGAAAAGTTAGTCTCTATCATCCAATGATCTAATAAAGATAATTTTGTTCTAGTTTTATATTATATGGAGGTTTTGTACAGTCAATGAGGATGTGGATAAACAAAATACCTAGGATGAGATCAAATAAGTTGACTAGAATGAATTTTGAAAAAAAATACTGATAAAGTTTTCCCTCATAACTGGTGACATAAAAAGTGGAGGGATTTTCTTCACCTCAAGAAAAGGATGGAAATCCCCATGGTGTGTGACGTGAAATTCACAAGAATTTCAGGACATGATTTTAAATTTCTCATTGACCTTGAATATGTTGTGGAATGCATATTTGGTGGGATAAAGTGGAGAATATGAGTATCTTGGCGATATAAGACATTGATGGCTATACGTAAATAAAAAATACACGTTATTTAGTGACTGTGTTTCTCGTATGGATAACAAAGAAAGACCATGCATCATAAAACACATTGTTTTTATAATTTTCCAACAATTTAATCTCATCGTTTGGATCCAACTGATCCAAGACCATTAAGGTATCTAATTCTATATGATCCTATTTCTCTAGTTGATGTCACCACATCACAATTGAAAGATTTGTTTCCATTTTTTGATCATAGATCCATGGGAAATTTCCTCTTTTATAGTTATTCTCTGTAGCCATCAATCTCCATAGGTGTCATACGGTTTTCCATTCTTGCAGGTTCCCATTGAACCCTAAGCCTCCTTATATGGTGGTTTCCTAGTTCTTTCAATCGCAGATAATGCTATTTTGAAAGAGTCAGTACACCTCAAGTGGACACTGGTTATTGGTTTGGTATGTACAAACATCCATTAATATTGTTCAAATGATTTTTAGATTCATGGTAGTTTTCTTTCCAACCTAGAGTGTCGACAATGAATAGAAGGGCCTTTTGCATTATCTTGGACTTCAATGATGATTTCATCAAGTCATGGAGATCCAACCCAAGATCTTTTATCTACTAGAGGATCTATTTGTTCCATTGGTTGATGGAAACCCATTTTGGTTGGGATCCCACATGGTTGGTGGTTTGGATCTCTCTTTCAGGGATACCCCTTCTACTGTAGAATATTAGCTTCTTGTATGGGATTGGGAATGCATTGTGATCCATTCTATGTGATAATAATGGAACTCTTTGGCTTGAAGAATCAATGCTATCATGGATCTGCATTGACTATGATCTCAATCGTCATCTCCAATTTAAGATACTCCATCAAGTTGAGGGAATGAAAGAATTTCCTTGACGTTTGTTTTATCCTCCCCCTCCACTTTTCTACACGGGATGTCTTCTCTATGTTAACTCTTTTCCCATGTGTCCTAGACATCATCAAGGTCATCATTATAGATATCATTCGGAGATTTCAGGTCATAATGAAGGTTTTTGTGCACTAAATACTAGTGATACTACATTGATCATTCCGTTGAAATAATATGGTCTTCATGTTAATGTAGGGGACTATTCAATTATATTAGATCTGGGAGCATCATTTTCCATGGTTACTTTTCACTCTTATATTGTGGATCATTATTGAATAGATCTGGATCTGTATAGGTCATAAGGTAGTGGAGTTGACTTCCTCTATCCTCAAATATCATATCTAGATCATGAATTCCTTCTTCCTTCCACCCTATATAAAAATTCATTTTCTCAGGTAGAGTTTATTCCCAAAAATGTCTAGTGGAAGTGGTTGAAGACGATTCATTGTACAAGTTCTATATGAACTCTCCAATGGAAAGTTTGATCAAATCATAAAATTAATGGATGACTTAATATGAATCACCTTTCTCTTATTAGTATGAGATATTTATGGAGAGTGAGAAGAAAAGGCCTCTAGTGTCCCTTTATTTTTCCCCACAGGGTCTCCTAAGAAGTCTAAATAAAGAAAGTCAATCCCATATCTTTAGAATCATGAGGTGGTTGACACATAGTCTTATAAAAATCAGTCTTATTATTTGATATTGGTTCTCTCAAATGGATTCAGTTATTTACATCATTCTTTGGATGTGTCAGAAATGTAATCGAGCATCAATGATTCCATTTCCAATGATTTTTGTGCTAGGGCCCATGTAAAATTTAATTTTGTCACTTTATCCACTCGATTGGAATGTTTATTGACATCTCTTTCCAAATCAAGACACTCCCACATATAATGATCTCTTTTATGGTTTTGAATTATTATATAATGGGTTATCTAGTTAAATCATATTTTCTATTATCCAAAATTCGTCATTAAAAATTTTATGTGGTGGAGGTTCTAGAACCTAAACAATAGGTTTCTTTTCATTATAGTTTTTCCAAGAGTCTCAGTCTTTATGGGTTTATGAATGGTGATTTGGTTAACCATTATTTAAGGATTTTTTGTAAAACAAATGTGTCTGTGGGTCTATTGGGTGCTTATTGAAAATAATTATCAGTGAACATCAATTAAGGAAACCTGAAATTCTTTTCTTCCATCATGTATGTCAAATGTGAGGCTAGGGAAAGGGAGACTTTGTGCACGATGTGGATAACTATGAGTCTAAGGAATGATATTTCACTGTGGGGGTATGTTAATGTTATTCCTCACCCATCAGAGAATAAAGGTGGAGGATTTTCTCCAAGAAGGGACCACCAATCATTTGAGACTTTTTCTTTCAGAAATAGTTTCATGGACTTCGAATTCTCAGTAGATAAATACAATTTGTGTAATAATTAGAAAGTTAATCAACACACTTGGTGCAGATTGTACTGTTGTTTTAATAATTTTCTGTAAATTTCAATCTTCACAAACAAAAGTGTAGAGTATATAGTGCATGGACCCTCTGAACATTATCCCATTCTCATCTATCTAGAGAAAATACCAAGGGATAGAAATGATGACTATTTTTCCAATCGGTGGGCGTCTGACTCGAGCTTTAATTCATTGATTTGTGATTCCTTGATAAAACCCATGAATGAATGAAGATGGATGGGAATTCATAATATGATCTAGATAATCAAATAAAATTTATTTATATGGTATAAAAAATGGACTATATGATGAACCAACATGGGGTGTATGAAAATAGATATCGAAAATATTGATAGGGGCTTGGAATCTAATTGGAATGGGGAAGGTTTCAACACATTAATGTCCAAGATGAATCAATTAGAAAAATTTATTCTGGGATAATAAATAATGATTCCTCAAAAGTCTAGAGTGAATTGACTCAGGGAAATAGATAAGACTATAGCCTTATTTCCGGATTTTATCAATGAGAAAAAACAATCCAATGTTACAAAATTCGGTTAGAAGACACGACCTTTACTCATGATGTAGAGGTTATGGGAATCATGGATAATGAGTGTTTTTTATAACATCCCAAGAGTGGTTTCTAATATCATCAATATTAAGTTGGAAAACATAAAAAAGAACCTAAATTTTGGGATATTGCTCCAGCACTGAACCCTAATTACTTTATGAGACTAGATGCATTCCAATGTTCTATTTATATTATCTTCTGAGATTTGGTGAAAGGGGAGTCGAGTGTGTCTATATAGGAATTCATAAGTGGTGGGGAATTACCATTGGTTTCATGTGAATCTACCATGGTACTGATGGTGAATGTGAAGTAACCTTCCCCAATTATCCCACACAGTCCAATTAATATGTGTAATTTCCCATACAAGTTTCTTACAAATGATATTAATAGGAGAATCACACTTTATCTGCCTCAATGGGTCCTGGAGAACTATCAAAGCTTTTTCAAACTAATATAAACTCAAACAACCATATCAATGGTGCATGAGATATTTAGGGATATCAATAATAAAGAACCTGGGTCGAACATTGTGATCCAGGGTGGTATGCATAAATCCTAAAACAAGATAGTCTGTAGTTTTATTACTAAGGTTTTTGCTAGAATGGGCTTCTCAAGATTAGAGACTAATTTCCTTTTCAGGGATTTAAACTCCCCTTGGCTCACTATTTAATTCATGGATAATAATTATAGGTTTTTTAAATCTATATTCATCCTTAGGTAGGGAGATCCTTTATCCCCAAGCTTTTCATCTTGTTGTAAGACAATCTTTGCATATTTCTGGATAAAATAATCAGCATTAGAACCATCCACCCATATCATGGATGATGTTATACTAATGATATAGCTCACATCATTTTTTTGATGATATGATCTTATTCTTGAATGTAAATAGTATAAACATTAATTAATTCTTGAAAATCATGGATACATATTTTATATGGAGAGGTTGGTCCATCAATCATGACAATAACAGTGTTTTATTTATAGAATGGTGTCTAGAAATAAAAAGAAAGAAAATTTAGGAGGTAATAATGAGTAAAATGTGTTTATTTCCTAGGGATTACCATGGTTCACCAGTTTCTCCATGTAGAATTTGTGTATTCCATTTTGATGGTCTCATTTCGATGGAATTCCAAAGGAATCCAGAATAGAAAACTTCATGAGAATGATTAATTAACTGACTTGAGATAAGGTAAATAACATGAATCAATTTGAGAGGCCATATTCACCTTGAAGTGAAAAAATTTCTATTGATTCCTTTATATAACCCCGACCACCTTATTTTAGTGGATCAAATGACCCATTGATTGTTGAACATTGGATAAGATCTATATAAAATAACATTTTTAAAATAAATTGTTTTGAACAAGAGGAATTTACCCTAGTTGTGCACCGCTAAGAGGAATAAGCCTATCAATTGTGGAAACACATTAAAACGTGACTCTAAAATGGTAGTTCGAAGCTATGGAGTGGGAATAGATCATGGGAAATTTTTTCAAAAACTATTTCCCCAATTCAATGAAAAAAATATCCAAAAGGAATTCTTAGATCTAAAGTAGATGGAAAATTATTCTTCAGGAATCTATGATATAAATTAAAAAATACTTTCCCTATTACACCTCTATCTTTTTCGTGGATCCTAATGGGAAGGTTCAAAGATTATTTGGTGGACTAAGACCTCATCTATGGAAGAATCGTTCCAAGCAATAATATGAAAACAATGAGGAGATCATGAGGAGTTTCATAAAAGTTGATTTGGTATTCAGAGAGACACAATAGTCACATAGATTGAATGAAAATAAGAGATCATTGGAGGCAAACTTGGGGAGTAGCTTTGACCAAGAAAGAAGAGTAAATCAAGTGCAACATCATGTATGTAACAAATGTGGAAGAATAATTCAGGGAACTACTTTCTTGGGATTAGGAAATGTTATAAGTGTGGAAGAGATGGAAATATTGGTCAAAACTACTGTTGTGAGGTGAAACCTCAACTTCTTAACAAAAATGTAAAAGGTAAGAAAGTGAAGTCCCTACCAATATTCTAATGCTTAAAGTGTGGAAAACTTGGGAACTTTTAAAATCACCATCCAAAACTAAAGTTATTAGAGGGGAATCACCATCAACCTTAGTGTAGTCCAAAGGATCAAGGTAGTTCTTTTTTTATCACAATGGATGAAGTTGTAGCTTGAATGATGTAGTGGAAGGTACCCTAGTTGTTCTCATAAATGTAGAAAGCACTTTGTTTGATTTTGCTTCAATGCATTACATTATTTCCACTATGTTTGCAAAGAATATAGAATCAATCCTTGAACTACTAGAAGGAGAGTTATCAGTCAAGACAGTCAGAGGGATTATCCAATCATCAATTCTTTATAGAAACTCTAGTATTTACTTTGATGAGCAAAATGTTATTGCAAATCTAGTAGTCATTAAAATTTTGGAATTTGATATTATAATTGGGATGGATTGGATCTCAAATAATAATAATGAGATCAACTAAAAAGTAAGAAAATAATAGTAGTCTTTAATGGAAAACCTATAGTTATTTTCAAATGGGATATATATTGACCTATGTTTTGTCTAGAAAACCCAACCATAGACTTATTTTTAAATATTATCTGTGAATATGGAGAAGGAAATGAAAGTATACGAATAGATAATGTCCCTTTCATTTGGTTATAAATTTATGTATTTCTTAAGAATTTACCTGGACCTCCACTAGAAAGTGAGATACAATTATCCATTGAACTTATTCCTATATCAAATCTTATATGAAAGAGCCCATATAAAATTGAAAATGTAGATCTATAGGAATTAAAGAAGAAACTTGAAGATCTTTTGGAGAAGGGGTTTTTCCGACTATGTGTGTCTTCTTAGGGTAACATGTTCTCTTTTTGAATAACAAGGATGAATCAATGTGTTTATGAATTACTTATAGTGAAATTATTGAGATCAAAGTGAAGAATAAGTAACCTCTTCCAAGAATTGAAGATTTACTTGACCATATTTTTGGGGATAAATTCCTCTCCATGATTAATCTATGATCTGGTTATCATCAATTGAGTGTGAAGAATGAAGATATTCCAAAGACTTCATTATGATCAAGATATTGTAATTATGAGTTTTCTGTTATCCCCTTTGTCTTGACTAATGATCTAGCTATATTTAAGGATTTGAGGAATATGGTCTTTAATGAATATCTTGATAACTTTTTGTTAGTTTTTATTAATTATATTCTCATATATTATAAAATTCTTGAGGGTCATGAGGATCATTTAAGGGTTATATTTCAAACACTAAAAAAGTAGAGGCTATTCGGAATGTTCATAAAATGTGAATTTTGGATACAATAGGTTTCTTTAGTGGGGAACATTTTAACCAATGAAATAATATTAGTTGACCATACAAAGAAAATTGTTTTGGAGGAGTGGAATCATCCAACAATAGTAACGGATATTCATAGTTCTCTTTTTCTTAGCATGATATTATAGGAGGTTTGTAAAAAACCGCTTTCTAATCCACTATCCAATTCAACAAGAAAATGGGTGAAGTTAATCTTTAAAAATTAGTGTGAAGAGATTTTATAGGAGGTGAATAGGGGATTGGTTACTACACTAGTGTTAAATCTACCCTTTATCGGAGAAGGTTTTTTTTATTTTTAGCAATGCATATTAGAAAAGGCATTGGTGAATCCTCATGAAAAAGGATAAGGTGATTTCTTATGCATCTCAGCAATTGAAACCTCAAGAGAAGAACTGTCTTATGCATGAAATAGATCTAGTCTTGGTTTTTTTCCCTTTCAATATATGGAGGCACTATATATATGGAGTGAAATGTGATATATACATAGACCATCAATGTTTGATGTATATTTTCACGAAAAATGAAAAATAGATATAGGAGATGGTTGGAACTTATTAAGGGCTATGATTACTCAATTACTTATGATTTCAGAAGATAAAACAAATTCATGTATGCGTTAACTATGAAAGAACCTATTGTGATGGAAATGGTGAGGATTAAAAGAGATCCTTTGATCAAAGACCTAGTAAAACTGTACATGGAAATTTTAAGGGGGGTATATCATCAACCCTTTCCCAAATGGTTTATCAACCATCATTATTGGAGAAGATCAAGAAATATCAAAGATAATATCCTTTGTAATAGAAAAAGTTAGAGGTTTTGTAGGTTTTGATGTTTATAGACTTCAATATTGATCAACAAGGTGTACTAAAATGTCATACAATGATATGTATACCATATATTCCGGAAATAAAGAAGGATTTTTTGGTTGAAGCTCATAGATACACCTAGTTTATATATCCTAGAAGAATGAAAATTTATAGGGACTTTCCTGATCATTATTGGTGGGATAACATGAAAAGGGAGATCGTTGACTATGGTATAAGGTGATTGGTGTGTCAATTTGTGAAGGCAAAGAGATAACTTCTTAAAGGGGTATTACAACCACAACCCATACCATCATGGAAGTGGGATAATATCACTATGTACTTTTTCACTGGTCTCCTGAGAACACCCAATGGAATCAATGTGATATGGGTTGTAATGGACCTTCTCACCATGACATCCCATTTTATCTCTATTCAGGAATATTTCTCTCTTCACTAACATTCTAATATATACGTGAAGGAAGTGGTAAGGCTGCATGGGGTACCACTCTCCATCATATCTGATCATGATATGAGGTTCAAATAAAAATTCAGGATAATTATTCAATATCATCTCATTACTAAATTGTATTTTAGTATGACCTATCCCCCGAACAGATGGTCAATCTGAATGAACTATTCTGACACTCTAGGACCTACTGATAACTTACTCGATGGAATTTAAAGGTACATGGGATCGACATCTCCCATTAGTTGAGTTCTCATATAATAATAGCTTCCAATAAAATATTCAAATGGAAAATATGATGCTCTATTTGGGAATCATTTTAAAACTGTTACTTATTAGGTAAAATCAAGTGAGAGAAAGATTCTTGGCCTTAATCTTGTGGATGAGATGACATAAAACGTTCATTCCATTAAACAACACATTAAGGATAGTCAGAGTTAGAGGATGAACTACACTGACTACCGAATAAGGGGCTTAGAGTTTGATGTTTCTGATAAGATATTCCTTTGAATTCCTCCCTATAAGAGAGTCATGTAGTATTGGAAGAAAGGGAAGATCACCCCAGGTACATTGGCCCCTATGAAATCCTTGATCACGTAGGATCTATAGACTATCAGTATTAAATTCCTATAAATATAAATAATTTTCATGAAGTATTCCACAAATCTTTCTTGAGGAAGTACATACATGACCCATTACATGTACTAAATCCTAATGTTGTACAACTGGAACATGACCTCTCTTTTGTAGAGCAGTCTGTGGATATCTTGGACAGTAGAGATAAGGTTCTGAACAGCAAGACAACCCACCATGTTAAATTATTATTGATGAACCACATATATGAAGAAGTCTCATGGGAACTAGAGGAAACAATGATGCAGAAGTGCCCACATCTCTACTCAACTCGGAAAACAAGTTAAAATTTTGAGGATGAAATTTTATAAGGGACAATGAATGTGATGACCCGAATATTATGAATGATAATTGTTTCTGGAAAATGTGTGTTATATTTTTTTTACGAAAAAACAATGTCCCTTTAATAATGAAGTTATTATAATTGAAATTTTACTAATTTTTGATTGTTATATAACTATTGGTTAATATGAACATTGGAAAAATTACTCTTAAAAATAATTATAATGTTATAATTATTAT
This sequence comes from Viscum album, assembly GCA_963277665.1. Lineage (NCBI taxonomy): Eukaryota > Viridiplantae > Streptophyta > Magnoliopsida > Santalales > Viscaceae > Viscum > Viscum album. The sequence goes on along the minus strand of OY728155.1, from coordinate 1,133,712,766 downwards.
TATAAATAAAAATGATAATGGTAAATTAATAAAGAACGTAGAGTCGATGATCTCATCTAGTAGTGTCATGTAATATGATTCCTATTAGTCTGAACATGGGAGGGAGGTATTGTCTTTTGGATTTGATCTTGACTAATCCCAAGCTGAGCATCAACATGTTATACTTGAATGAAATATCGTATGAAAGAAGTACATGTTAGTGGAGATTACCACTCGGGCGATGTTAGTTGAGCTGCCCCATGAGCATATCATTATCACACACCTCACCTTTAGGTCAAATGTAGGATTTATAAGGGGTTATGTTTCAATTACTTAGTTACATATTATATAATCCCTTTTTATAAATAAAATTGTTGTTCAATCATTTTTGTGTTTATTTTATTTTTTCATTAAAATATGATGAATTTTAGAAATTGATTTTTCGAATAGAAATTGTACTTTTTAGAAAAGTTATAAATATTGTAAGAAACTAATGTATTATTAATAATTTCTATTTAACTTAAATAGTATGATTAAAACACTATTATTGAAATTTAAATGATAAAAAAATTTATTTTCTCAAGTTTCAGAAATATTTCTATGCATTTTCAATGCATTTTCGGTCCATTATTATTTTAAATAAATAAGTATTTTTATTTTTAAAAGTTAAATTTCTTATACATAAATATTTATTATGATAAAATAAAAATTAATTTTTAAATCTTCACGCCTTAATTATTTTATGGATAATTAATGAGAATTTTAAAAAATATTTTGATCTGAGTGAATAGTTAAAATATAGTTTTGAGCTTTTTGGTATATTTAATGACATAATAAAGATATAGTAAGTAATTTAATATTTCATTAGACTCTATTTGAATAAAATTATGCAATATGTTTTCCATTTATCCAATAACCTAGGAAAATTCCACAGGAAAACCCATGGTTTTTCATGTACCACTATATAGGTGTCTAAAAAAATTAATAAAAAAACTCCCACTATTTTTCTATGAGTATCCACTAATTTATTAATTTAAATTAATTAAAAATTCATCCCCTACAAATAAAAAATAGTATTTCATCCTAGGGATACCTCCCAATGTGTCCCCAATCCCCCAAGGTCCCAATCTTTGAGTTTTAGGAGTTATACTTCATGGTATGGGAAATCTCAACCTCTTTTTTCCTTTCAAGTTCTATTTTTATTTTGTATGTCATTAATATTTCCAAATTATTTTATTATTTACATATTATTCCAAACCTATACTATATTAATATTATTTTATTAATTGGATACCCATGTCCCCTCTCTTTTTATGTTTTCCAAAACAATGTTTCATACATGTTATGCTATAGAATTTTCGTATAAAATTTTCACTTTCTTCTCATGAAAGTATTTTATATTATTTTTTGAATACATATACCTATTTCTTATCTATGTTTATTCACATATATGTCGAATTTATATATTTTATTTTGTGATTAACATATAAGAAACCCACTATCCTTTTCTATGTATATAAAATGACAAAAGGACCTTGTTTTTTAGAACTTTCTAAAACAACATGATTTTGATATGAAACCTGTTTGTTATTATCCATTGATTATTTATAAAATGTTTTAATATTATATTTTTGTATCATATTAATTAATAAAAATTAATGTTTCTCCCTTATATCTATAAAATTCATTTGGTACAAAATTTAATCTATAGAGAAGACATGTTTTACGATACCTTGATGAATTAACCTGGAAATTTTTGTGAAACCTCAGAGATAAACCTTGGTGATATGAATATTAATGACATAATTAAAAGTTTTAGACACATTTCTATGTTATGACCCATGATCCTTCCATTATTGTATAATTATTTTACCATTTCTCATGCCTTTAAGACATTTCTTATGTTCTTGTCGAGAATTCTAATAATCACATGTACATTGTTTCCCTTGATTTCCCTTATAGGGACTTATGCTCACCATTTCCATTGATGTATGTCCCTAAGTTAAGAGATTCAATAAATATACTTAGGATTAACCTTGAATAATCCTTTCAAGTTTACAAGATTTTTGTTTCATGATTTCATCTATTATTTAGATTTTTTACATGAAACTAAATGTTAAAAGATCATATGTATGTACAATGTAATGAATAGTTATGTAATAAAAAGGTGAGATGTCATAATTAACCTCAGGTCAACTAATAATATCTCAAAAAAGTATTCAAAGTTTTAAAAAATATCTAATATACATCCAATGATTCTTATCCATATTTTATAATAAATTAGAACGATTAAAAACTATAATTTTACTTCAATATCAAGAGTCTAGTGTCCCAAATTTCAATTGTAGACTCTCAATTCTAGTCGACAGCCTCAATCATATTTGGGGGTTCACTAGAGTTTAGATAGTGTATGACAACAGATGTCGTTAATGTACCTTAATTAATGATTTATTATATAAATACATGCATAATTCAATCCAAAATGATCTAAAGGAATAGTTTATTTGTCTAATTAGATATATATAACTTAATGACATGAAACATGGGTATAATGAAATTATTAAAAAATTTCAAAACAAGCCCATATATTCCACTAATATTCTAATACTACATCAGATAACCAGAGGATGTACATAAGAAATGGGTTATCTACAAAGGCTAGTAAGCTAATAATAAAATCATAACAATATGAAAGTAATGTATATTATTTAAGAGGCACATCAAGGAGATATAAAATGGGTGAGAATAAAAAAATGAACATCAAATCACGATATAAGATGAAATAATCAAGGAAACATAAGAATGTGGAAGCAATATAAAACATGAAATCATAATCATACATCAAGGATAACTAAAAATAAATAATAACATATAATTTTTAGCATAACCTCTTCTTCACTATATAAGGAATTTCATGAGATAAAAACATTACCCAATGCGTTGGTGGGAAATATAATTTTTGGACCACCTGCCACATTTATATTATATGCATGAATTTTAGTGCCACATCTATCATACAAAATAATAATGTTATTCATCACTTTTAATCAAAAAATTTAATAATGTGTTTTGAATACATAGTAGTACCAATTCAATGAAGGATATATACATCGAGGTGAATACCCTGAGTGGAAAAGCGGATTGGTATTCAGAATGAAATGTTTTTCTGAAAAAACATTGGATAATTTCAACAATATAATGGTTGGGATTATATTTTCTTTGAAGTTTTTAATGAGAGTAAATGGGGGTATTAAACACATGGTAATGATAAAGAAAGTAAGTGGTATGTTGAAAAACATATGTCCACATGGATGATTAGAAATCAAATGGCATAGCACAAAAGAAGTGTTAAAATAAAGAGGGGGAGGAGAGGACCCCTTACCTTGATATGGTGCTTCTAAAATCTTAAGATAATATTATTATGGGCTTGATAACACATTGGGATGTATGTAGAGAGGGAAATTTAATCTATCTTCATTCTAGAAGGGTTTTTAATGAAGAGGAATTAGGGGTTTGGTTGGTTTTTATAGAAAAATAGTGGGGAATTCTTTATGAATTTATAAAAATATGTTTTAGACACTATATGATAAAATAATAATAACCAATAACCTTACCTTGTTATCTATGAAATAATAGTTGTTTTAAATATTTTATAAGACTATGAAATGAACTCAATAAAATAATACCCTTGGTGATGTGGATGTGAGTCATGTTCATAAAAAATTAATTTTAAAATCTTAAAATATAATATAGGTTTTGGAGGTGTCATTAAGGTTTAATAAGATATTAAAAAATTACATTAAAAATGAAATAATTCATAGGATAAATATATATTTTTTCTTTTATTCATTGTATATATTTTATTACATCACTTTTATATTGTTATGATGTTATAATATAGACCATATATTTATACCATATTTAAATTTTACCCAAAAAATTGTCAACCTCATGAAATTATGATAAAAATGACTATTGGATAAGTAAAACATGATAATTTAAAGAATATTATTTATTTTTTCAAAAAAATATTCTAAATATGATAATTTCCACTTTTAAATAAAAATACTTATTTACTAATAAAATATATTTTTTATGATTTTGAACAGTTTTTAATCTTTATAAAAAATACATTTCAACTCATTAAATTAATTTATCATTTATATTTAAATAATTACCATTTTATAAGTTTAGTAATATAAAATACAATTTATTTTAAAAATATCTTAATTTAGCAAAAGGTTAAATTATTTGAAACAATATATTTCTCAAAAATATAATTTTTATTCCTTTGTGTCAAATTAATTATAATCAAACTCATTATATAAAAATTAATAAATTTATAATAAATGGAGATAAATATAATATTTATTTTATCAAAAAAAATTATATGGATTTTTATTTCCAGGTAAAAGATACGTAATCCAATATTACACTAGTATATACAAAAGGGTAAGGTGTGCAATGGTGAAACTTTCTTTTGATAGTTCGGTGAACATTATTTTGGTCATGTTGTCGATAATCTTTAACTTCTCTCATAGATGGTCTCACTCAGGTTTTAGTTTCTAAATCTAATATTGGCCTAGTTCAAGAGAAAATCTCGGTGATTTCAACTCCCTTGGAAGCTCTAATAAATGGTCTTCATTGTGTAAAATCCTATGGTTCAAATGTTATCGCTTCATCCATAATTGTGAATTGGATTTATTATAACCCTTGATATATACAAATTACAATGGACACTATACAATGTCTATATAATTAGTGGTTACAATTTTTAATATTATTTTAAATACAAATACTAGTGGGATAACATATTTTAACATCAGTTTTTTTTAATTTAATGTTGGTTTTTAGATAAGGTTGATGCAGTCGATACCAAAAATTATAGATTTTATATTTTTTTTAATCAATGTTTGAAATGTATTTCCACCATTTACACATCGGTTTTAATACTAAACAGGATTGGAAAAACTCCCATAGAACATTCCATGTCTATTGTTTTTGTAAAAAACTGATGTTGAAACCCACATTTCACATCGGTTCTACTATATAACTGGTGTGAAAGATATCACATATGGACTTTTCACATTGGGATTTACAAAAAACTACCATGGAATGTGTTTTTCAACATTCTTCTTTGTTCAACCCGATGATGAAAGCATGATAATTTGGATTGATAGTCGATTTATAAAAAACAATGCATAATCCTATAAATTCTTAAAAAAAATTATACTACATTCCAAAAAAATGAATACCGATAAAAAATATAATATATAGAAGAGAAAACCCCTATAAAAACAAACAGAATATACAAAATTAGAAAATAAAAATGCTGTCTAAATATGAATATTTTGAATTTTAACTAAAATTTACAAACATGATAACATAAAATTTTATAATATAAATAGTTATAAAAAAACATCAAATATGTGTAAGATATTCATTCAAATAAGACTCAACATCATTGAAAATATACAATATAAATGAATTTTATAAGAATGAAAAATAAAATATTTTCACATAAAACATAAATTGAAAGTTACATATATATAAAAATAGAAAAAATATTAAGTGATACTAAAATAAGAAGTATTATGTTATTAAAAAAATGGATTCAAAAGAAGTCATTTAAGAAAAATGACACAAAATTACTTACATTTTATTCATAGAGTTTTTTGTTTTATTAATTATGATGTTCCTTATCATGTATTATTTGGTGATCAAATTTTATCACATTGTTCGTAGGGTCTATATGGTTTTCCTTGAAGAATTCCTTGATGATCTTTAGGTCCATACATCTTCTCAATGAATAAGGTGGTGGCCTCAAATCATCGAGTGAATTTACATGCTATACCTTGGAATTTCCTAGTGGTTGTTTACCCAAATTAATTGTAAATGTAACACTTTAGTTTAAAAGTATTAATTTATGGGTTTTAAATATATTTTCATATATGTAGTTAACTTATTTTCAAGAATTTTTTCATAAATAATTTAATAGTTTTAATTGATATTTTCCTTCTTTAAAACTTTTTTTCTATGGTTCTATGAAAATATAATTTAAGAAAATATTTTAAATACAAATTTATGTTTATTATAAAGTAAGGTATGATTGGATTTCTTTTTAGTTTGTTTATATTGATATCTGCATATATTATTATATGTTTAACATTCAACATAATGTTGGTAGAGATATGTATTTCTATTCTTAATTAGTTTAATTTTGTTGTTATGTCTAGATTTTTCTATAATGTTAAGTATGTACATTACCTTAATTTTCTTCTAGAGTTACATGAATAAAAATATTTACATGTTTCCTTGATTTATTTATTTTCAATCAATCATATGAGTTCATGGTTTTGTTAATAAATTTCATTGTCATTGATGATGTATCTTGATAAATTAAAGGCTTATATATTGTGGTTATTGTTTTATAAATTAATAACCCTTTATACAAAAAAGAAAACCCATGTAATATCAAATAGAATATACCAAATTAAAACAGGAAAAGATTATATAAATACTCATTTTTTAATCTCTAATTACAAGATACATGTATGATATTTTAAAATTAAATAATATATAACAAATAGTTTGCAATCCAACATAAAATATGGGTAAGGTAATAATTTATATATGACTCAACAAAAATGAAAATTTATAATAATAATAAATGTTACAAGTATAAAAAAACAAAATATTTTGATTTAAAACATAAAAAAATTAAGATAACTAACCTTATAAAATTCACTCACTGACCTAGTTTTGATTATGTAAAACTTGAATCTTACAACATAATAACCATATTCCAATATTTTTTTTACGATTACATTGTGGTTATAAAAAATTAACTTGAAAATAAATTCAAAATATATATAAAAAAAAACAGTTATTAACCAATATAAAAATATTTACATTTAATTTCACATGTTATATTTTTGTTGGATCCTCTATTGGAAAGTGATATTCGTTAAACATTCTCTATGGCATGTATTATCATATATATCCAATAAAAACTTTTAGAAAAAATAAGAATTAGAAAAATAATTTTTAAAAATAATTAAACATACCTATTTGACAATTTTCTAAAACATTTAAAAACACCACCTAATAATGATAAAAAACCAATATAATGTGAATTCAAGTGGGTAGAATACGACTTACATCCAATTACATCTAAAAAAATTCCACAACTAATGAAAATAAAATGAATATTAGTTCATAATTATCTAAATATTTTTACCCATCATAGAATGGATAAAAACATCACCTGAACTCCATATTTTCTTATCTATCAAATATATATGCAACACTAGCACTATTATTCAAATATTTCATAGATACCGAATTTTATTCTAGATCAACAAGAATATAAAAAATAATTGTGTCCTTTTTAATGAAAAAAGTGTATAGATACCTAATAAAAAAAGTAATATATTAAGTCACATGAGGCCATCATTATTTAAAGAAACAAAAATTGAAACATTAATTTACATAAATAGAAAACAATTACAACACAGGCACACTATGATCATAAAAAATAACAAGATCCATGATATATTTTTTGAATATTATAAATGGATAGTCTCTTATACATATATCAGATTTCATCCTAAACTTATAAATATTATCCAGGGAATAATAAATGTGTGAAATTATTTTTAGCCCATCATAAATCTCATGAGTATCTATATTTTTTGGTTCATGGGCCTTTTTTCTACTATATTAATTCTTTTGATTTTAAAAAATACTATCTAAAATAAATATAAAAAAATAAATAATTTTCCATCACATGTAAATAATATCTAAAAAATGAATACCATATTTTTCAGATGATGAAGAAGACCAGTTGGCCTATGTAAAAAAATTACATATATAATCTATGACTATGGTAACCTCTTTTAATGGAAATTGTAGTGTAGTATTTTTATTAATAATATCATATGTTGATACTCTTAAATGATCCAACAACATATACTATTGATGTAATGGATCCCCTAAAATATTTATGACCATGTACACTACAATATATACATTGGGATCACAAGAATTCAACTCACAATATAAGGTTAGGTTCAAATGAGGAGGTGGAAGATCTGAGTAGGCAGGATGCATAGGCTATTCAGTTTGTGTAGGCTACACATGCTATGTAGGAAAAGATTGTCTTGTCATTTTTTCAAATATATACTGCACAACAGATTGAATTCGATCACCCATGGGCAGTTTTTGGACTTTCAACTTAGTTTTTATGTAATCTATTTATCTGCCTCTTTATTTCTTCAATTTACTACAAAAAATATTTATAATACTAACACCTACCTCATATACTCTTTCATGGTTGGGGTGTTCTATGTTTCCTAAATTAGAAGCTAGGGTGTCCATCTTACCCTAAAAGGTAAAATTCCATCACGTTACTTTCTCCTGAAGGTCATCATGAAATGAAAAAGTAAAATGGAATATCATTGTGACTAATTCAAAAATACAATCATTCATGGAAAATAAAAATTATATTCATACAATTATGTTATCTACTACATTAGATTAATATGTAATATACTTCTCAATTTTTCCTTTTCTCTCTTTTCCATTTTTATGGAAATAGGGGTGAGATCAAGGACCAAACTAGATCTCTTCTGAACCACTAAGGGTTTTAGATTTTAATTTATCAAAAAATTTTGAAATAATTTTATTCTCTAGTAAATGATACTCTCTATGGAATAATGTTTCAGGGTATATATTTTGCAATTGGATCTCTTGATGAGATATCCTAGAGGCATGTTACATAATAATAAAGTAATATTTAATTAGGTAATAGACAATAAATTTTAAAATGTAAAATAATTATCATAGAATAAATGCTTCATCATGTTGGCTGGTGGTATATTTATTCCATTTATCTTCTTCTTGAAATCCATAATTGATGTAGGGGATTTCATTATATAATTTCCCGAAAATATAATTTTCTTCAATTTTTTTTTAAAAATATATTTATAAAAACACCACTAAACATAGAAATATTCCCTTAATATCTTTAATTTCATAAAATTTTAATGTCATATGTAATTTATTACATTAAATAATAGTTATATAAAATATATAATATACAAATAGTAAGATAAAAATAAATCAATTGATATATTTTACTATTAAAAACTCGCACAACTACTCTTTCAACATATTTTTAAAAAACATGCAATCAATTTATCAAATGTTAGTCCAACAAAGGTTTTGTATGGTTGTATAACTCATAACCTGCATTTCATTTGGGAATGTAGGGTTATTATTACCGTCAGGATTATTATGTATTATTTGGTGTCCATGAGATTGTTAAATTTTCAGTAAACATGTAATCCCACTACTATTAACTTTATGAATTGTTTTCTATATAGAATAAGAAGAAGAAGACTCCTTAATATGAGATGCATCAGTTATACTACAAATATTTTTTATAAATTAGGCATTTAATTTTATTAAGTAATTTTTTTAATGAATATTTGACGACCTAAAAAACAGACATATACCTCTATAAATGTTCCTCTTCCATTATTTCTATCACTGAAAAATAGAAATGTAATGATATTCTGTGTAATTCCACAACCCTAGAATCACAATGTGGGTGTAGTATTTTAATACATTTTCATGATTACAAGGAATCAAATATGGAAGGACTGATTAGTTTAGCAGTCTTGGAAAATTGATTTTATACATGAAATTTACATCACATTTCATAATATGTAACCTAAATAATTATTTGAGAAAATTATTATTCTCCTAGATTAACCCTTTTTTTCAATCATAATACACTTAATGGAATCTAGGGAAAATAAAAAATAATAAAGGGGTCTTCTTATATGCCCAGTAAGGTTAAACAACATAGAAAACACATTCATAAATAACCATAAACATTAAGGTAAGTATAAAACTAAAACACAAACCTTTTTAACATAATATTCAGAATAATATGGGAATAATAAATTAATCAATTTTATTTAAGCAATCACATGGAAATTCAACTAGTTTAATAGTCACCTGTAATATCAATAAATAATCTCATAATGAGGGAATTCATAATGGGGTATATCTAAAACATATCACCCTGCCTTCAACCAAGACCCCACACATAATTGGGTAAGAAATTAGCCAAAACCCAAATGTAATTGTCTCATGAGACCTACCAATGCATCAAGTGTCTATAGGGGTTCCAACCCAACACATACAAATTCCAATCCATTCCTCTTATGAAAGGGGTAAAACATAACCAACATCAACATTTGTATTGAAAAAAGCACATGAAATGTCAATACTTAAACATAATATAGAAATGGTATCAAAATAGAACAAACACAGTCAAACATATCATATATCGTTTAATAAAATATGGATGATTGTATCATTATAAATCAACCTCAATTAAACATAAAATCCAACAATGGATGTTGACATAAATGAAAATAATCTAACAAAATTGTTAAAAATATTATAGATAAATATTTTTTTTACATTTAAATTCATTTAAAATCTGTACAATTATAATAGAAAACATTTATTTTGAAAATAACATAGTAATCTTATAAGTGAAGCTTCAAAATGTTAAGGCATCATAATGGCGGAAAATATCCACTCACACTATATATGTCAAAAAATATATTATTTTCATAATTTTTCAAAAAGGTCATAATGTACCTCATTTGGAAAACTACGAAATGTTTCCATTTTATAAAAAGAACATTGAAAAAAGTGTCATTAATTTATTTTTGAACACTAATATTAAATTTTTAAAATGTGTTTTATGAAACATGTATATGGATTATAAATATGTCCTAGTAAGTACTTAAGTATAATCAATCTCTAATAGTAAAGAGATAGTGGAATTAACCCTTACCTTGTATATTCCTTTAGAAAAGGGTACGTTGACCACCTATATAATGATTAATATAGGTTATAAAATTATACCAGAACCATATCCATATTTATGAAATCATATATAATCCTCTTACATTGTTTTGTTAATATTATTTTACTATTAGCATTATTTCAGGTGTTAACTGCTTCTTTATCTCATTCCAATTTTGTCATGGAAGTCATGTTTTTATGAATAGAATTTATTCTATTCATATACAGAATGATATTAAGTTCATAATTGTTGTTTTACCCATCATATAATTTTTATAATCATTCTTGAATGGTTAATGTGGTGAATGAATCTCACCGCTTCGTGGAGACTGTAGGTCGTACGTATCCCCGAGCGACGTTATCATTCTCTCAGCAGTTAAATGGTATAGAATTGGTTGGTATATTAATTATATAGAATCATAATCATTTTATATTGATTATTTATATGAATTATACCCATCATCATATCCATAACAGTATATTATTGTTGAATAACAAATTACACCACTCCGTGGAGACGATAAGTTGTACGAAAGCATGCATTTTGATATTGTTATTCATAGCATGGTTAAAATGAGGAATATCATCTTCCCATGATTATAATAAAATTTCAGTATATTTATGATATGAGAGTTATTACTTTGGTATCAAAACAACAAAGAAATAGGAAGTATGAAAAGAAAATAAATTGAATTGAATTGGTAAAACAATTAAGTCTTATTTGAGTGTCTCCTTTAGATTTGCACAAAAGGACTCATTAGGTTGTTTTTATTCAGAATGTATGGCCTCTAGAATGTATTTTGTAATGTTTGAAGATGAAATGGTCAGTGTTTGGGTGATAAAAAAGGACATATATATTTTAATTAAAGAGAAGGCTAGGTTCCATTTTATAAGAGATGGGAGGGGTACTTTAGAAAACCCAAAAACTATTAATTTATTATAAATTAATTTTTGTATTTAAATAGCTCAACAGTGAGTTATTTATATGATAATATTAGTATGGGTATAAATCCTCTCACCCAATTATTTTTATAGAATTTTATGTCACAAAATTGACCTTATTTTTGTATTTAACCCTTAGTTAAACGGTTTAACTCTTACCGTGTTTACAGGTCTTTTTATAATATAGGGTTAATATAGTTACTATAAAATTAAAGAATAACCCAAATTGGAGAATATATAAATTATTTATTACTATAATAGTTATTTGGATAAAACATAGTTTTTTATGAATTTTTTAATATTTAATAAAATATTATTTATTTCAAAGTAACATTTATGTTAATTTTGGTACTATCCAATATTTTCATTTTGAAAAAATTTCAAAACAACATGATAACTTCTAAACAATACTTCAAATATTTCAGTAAGTTGTTTATTTTTCCAATCAAATTATTATATGTAATTAATTAAGTCAAGTTATATTTTTGTTAACATTTTTAACATCATTTATTGAAGATTTCAATTAATAAAATAATAACTGCATCACTTTTTTGTTGTCAGTAATGGTAATTATTTAATATCTAAAAATTATATATAAATTTATATGATATGGGTAACCATTCTTTCTTTATATATAATATTTATAATATATTTTTTCACTGGTTTAACGCTATATTAAAATTATTATATTATAAGAAATGAGAGTGTGACATTCTGTCACATTAATTAAATTTGATAATATTCATGTCATATTAGTGGAAAAGGGTCCATTAAATGATTCAATTTATAAAAATAGGTGATAAGGCTAAAATTTAGTCATCCAATTGTATTTTTATAAGTTTTAGGGTAATCTTATAATATTATTTTTACCTTCAATTACACGATTTACCCTTAACTGTTGTAAAAAAATATTACTAAAGTTACTATTCATAATATCCTAAAATTAAATGTAACCTATTAACATAATTTGTACCCACTGATTCCAAATATGGAATTCATTTTTTAAAATTTTAAACATACAATTTTCTCTAATTAATTTAAAAATAATCCATATTGATAATATAAGAAAATGGGTTTTTCAAAAGAAAAAACTATCAAAAGATTGGCATGTGTTTATATAAAATTTTAATGTGAAAATCATTCCAATGACCTAAATTATATTAATTGAAAAAAACATAATCTAATTATACTTCAAAACCAATTAAAATTAAAATCAATAAATAAAAATAAATTATATTAAAAAATAGTTTTGAAATAAAATTACATATTTTCCACTATTCATTAAAATATGAAATTATCAGAAAACCCAAAAATGTGATCCAAACTAAATTTTTATGTCAATTTTATAAATAATAAGTTTATTTTGTAAAATTGAATATATTAAAGTGTCAAATAATGTATTTAAAAATGTGTTTTCGTTAAAAGGATGTAAAACAGTATTTTTAAAAAAATAATTATTTTATTTGAAAAATGGAATCTTTTCATATATTATGTCTAGAAAATACGTTAGATTAATGTTAAAATTATAAGTAATATGTAAAATTAAAATTATTTTTAATACTATTCACAACCTCTAATTTCAAATCTATGTTATATATTATAGTAAATAATAATATTTTATTAATATATTGTTGCTCGGTAGAACAGGGCCTCGTGTGTAATGCAAGACAACTAATTATTGTCTACGGCATAAGGTTAACATATTTTTTCATAAAAATAATGCATGAAAAAAAATTAATGTCTTCAAAAATGTAAATTTTGAAAAGTATTGGGGTGTTACATTCCCCACTCATTCAATAAAATTGCGTCCTCACATTTTTTGAATTTGGTTTTGGTAACTAATGTTTGATTATTCAAAATTCCTTTATTGAACTCCAACATCTTAAAAAAGGTTGATAAAACATCTACATTAAAATAAAGAAATATAATTAAGATGTCTACCAAAGATAAAAGATACTAGGGTTTCATGTAGGAAAACATGGATATAAAAGAAAAATCTAACCATTATGTTCTGATTGAGATTCATAGAGATTATGATTAGTAGAAAGTGAACAGTCACAAAGCTTGAAGTCGGTGATTTTCTAAGGGAGCATTTGATTCATTGAAAAAAGTACTAGGATAGAATTTTTGTTTCAATTTTCATTCCCTTTTAGTTTAAGAATTAATTTAATTCATATATTATGAACATAAGGAAGCATACTTACTTGACAAGTAGATTTTAATACATTAACTAATTTATACCACAAACTCATCTTTTTATTCAAAAAAAAAATTAAAACATATTCCATTTATCATATCCATATAAGGTTTCAAAAATGAACATACAATGTTCATATAAAGAAAACTATGTTCTACTAACCAGGGACTTCCGGTAGGCCAGTGGTAGGGGATCAATTCATGTCGTACTTTGGTTGTGGGTTCAATTCCCATAGCATTGTCTGACACGATGGGTTATCTCCTGACCTATGTGCTGTAATTTTCTTAAAACAATATTATTATAAACATCCAAAAATAAACATATAAAATTTGAAAAATAACCTTATAAAATTCTAAAAATAACCTTAAAAAATCAAACTTTAACAATAGTATCCACTATTCATCTTCATCCATTACAAGCTTTAGAATTATTTAAAATACCTTTATTCAAACTCACAGCCCTAAAATTTATAAGGAAGGTCAATAAATTTATAAAATCAACATAATATAATGCAGATCATTTTTTGTCACATACTTAAAATTTCAATACCTTAATCATGCATTCTCTTAAAATATAGTAATAATATAAATTACAATAAAAAAATTTTGAGTATGTTACTCCTTCCTTATTCCTTAAGTAAAACATTGAATATTGGATATAATCCTTAAATAACAAAATTTTGATATCTCCAATAATGATGGAATTAACAAACCATTAATTAGTTCCAAGTTAGTCAATAATATCTTATTTACTTTATCTAAATCAATAATCTCTTTATTCCAACATCATTATCTCAATATTAGAAACATATTGAGGGTCATCTTTCCCTCCACTATATATTTTCTAAAAAATATTAACTTGCAACTATATCACTTTACAATGTACAATATAATCACAAATCCTTAATGAAATAGTACTATAACACAATCCTTAAAACATTAAAATAAAATAATGCTTGAATATCCATATTAAGAATTCCGCTTCATTTATGGCACTATAATAACTTGATCATTATTCAATAGAATTATCTTGGGTATATTCCTTTGATGATTGGTACATTGATTCGTATAGTGTCCCATCTCCTTCAATTTGAAGCATTGTACATTAGAGAATGTTTTCTTACCATTTCAATCATGAAAATGGTGTCCTTTTTTTCCAAACTTGTTAAAAACTCTGATTCCCTTAAATCTTTTATCAGGGTGATTCTTTCCATAGTTATCAGATGTAGGAAAATCCTCATTTCCCTTCTTCCCTTTATCCAACATTTTCATTTCCATCCTCTTCTTCTCTTTCATCCCTTCAAAGCTCAATGACTCATATAATTATTTACTTATATTATTAGAATATGATACTATTTTATCATATGATTACAATACGTGGGAAACTATTTCCCTTCAAAATGATGGCATATGACCATGAATGATATGATCCTTATTACTCTTTGGATCATGTGCATTGGTGGAGTTCTCATTCCTTCTAATAGGTACCATTTGCATAAGATAGAATATATAGGGTTAGCTTATAATATTTTGTACATTATATATCTCTAAAAAGGTTATATCACATAATACAGATTTATGCATCGTAAACTATAGAATCATACACATTGGTTTTGTTGGGGGCATATTTACTTTTAAATATTTCATAATGGTAGGTAAATATAATATGAATTATCCTATGTATATCTCATGGGAGTGTCATGCCTAGTACGCACTATTTCCCATTGTCATGTATCATGTTACCCTGAGTCAAGCCCAGAACACCTTGTTAGAGTTATTAATCCTAGATACATCAGTGAAAAACCAAGAACACTTGTATTATCCATAAATGAATGTATTTTCTATGAATGCCCAAGAAATCTCTACATTACCACAATTTTTAGGATGTTCCTCGATACTTATCCTCAATGTCTATCTTAGGGTTATAATCCTTAATATAAGTTTACTGAATCTAATTTCCATTTATGTTTTTAAACATATTATGATACCAACTGTAATGTCCAAAACCTAGAGGCCCGGACTTGGTGTTTTATTTTAAATCATTTGTAGGAGTATAAGGATTCAAATCCAAAAGGACTAATCAGTTTATCATTCATGGAAAATATATTACATACATGAAATTAAAAGTATTATTCAAAATATGAATCAAAGATAATTCTTTGATAATTCCATTATTCACCTAGATTGACCCCTCATATCAATCATAATACAATTCATGGAATCCTTGAAAAATAATACTTATGAAAAGGGTGAGATCAGATGCCAAGTAAGGTTAAAAAAATATGGCAAAAACTTTCATAAATAACAATAAACTTTAAGGAAAGTATAAAACTGAAACACAAGCGTTCTTAAACAGAATATTCAGTATAATATGGAAAGAAAAAATCAAATAATTCCATTTAAACATTCACATGGATATTTCACTAGTCTTATAATCACATGTAATATCAATAACAAATCTCATAATGAGGTGATGCATAATCCAGGAAATCATAAACATAATTTCAGGGATTCGGCCAAGACACAATAAATAATTGGGTAATAAATTAGCTAAAACCCATGAAACTTTTTCTCATGAGACCTACTGATGTATCTAGAGGATAATGCGTGCCCCACCCAACTGTTACAAAGTCAACCAAATTCCTCTTATGAATGGGGTAATACATAACCCACCTAAACATTCGTATTAGTACAAGTATATGAAATGTAAATACATAAATCATAAGCTATGAATGTTACCAAATAGAACATCTACAGTCAAACAAATCATAAACCCTTCAATATAATATTGAATATTGTATCAATCTAAATCAATCTCAATTAAAAATGAAATCCAACATCAGATATTGACATAATTGATGATAATATAATAAATGTTTTTAAAACTTTTTGAGTAAAATATCACTTTGTACATTGAAATTCATTTAAAAGACTCACAATTATAAAAGATAATATTTATTTTGAAAATAAATATGTAATATTGTAAGGTAAACTTAAAATTCATAAGGCATCATAATGATATTAAATATGTGCTTGAGCTGTATAAGTTAAAAAAATAAATCATTCGTTAATTTGTCGAAAAGGTCATAAGTACTTTGTTAGGAAAATGATGGAATCACTCCTTGTTATAAAGTTAAACATGGGTAAAAATTACATTAAATAATTTTGAAATAATCTTAATAATTTTTTGAAATACATTTTTGAGAAACATAGACATGGGTGGTTAATATGCCCTAGTAAATACTTACATATAATCAATCTTTGATAATAAATAGATTGTGAAATTACCACTTAAGATGTAAATTTCATTAGTATCGGATGTGTTAACCTCATGTATAATTATTAAAGTATGTTATTAAATCATACCAGAACCATATCCATATTTATGATATCATATATGATCCTATAAAATTGTTTTGTTAATATTATTTCAGTATTACCATTTTTTTGGGTGTTAACTACTTCATTTTCTCATTCCTATTTTGTCATGTAAGTCATGTTTTTTATGAATACGATGTATTTTATTCATATCTTGAATTATAGTAAGTTTATAATTTTTATTTATAATCATCACATAAATTTTATAATCATTCTTGAATGGTTAATATGGAGAGTGAATCTCACCGCATCATGAAGATGGTAGGTCATACGTACATACAAGTGAAAGTATCATTCCCTTGATTGTTAAATGGAATGGAATTGAAATTTATATTGATTATATAGAATCATTATCATGTTATATTCATTATTTATATCCATTGTACTCATCATTATATCCATCACAACAAATTATTGTTGAATAACATATTACACCATAGCGGGGAAACGGTCAGCCGTACATACATATGTGACACCCCAAACCTTTTTCATGTGTAATAATAATATTTTATGGTTTCAATTAGATTAATTTTAATTATATCCAAACAATGATTTAAATATAAAAACAAGGCATGTTTTATTCAATTAAACACTGAAATTATTACATTACAACAAGAAAAAAAGACTGTAGCTAGCCTAAGAAACTAATGGAAAATATGAGAAGTTCCACTAGGAGACCACCTAGCACTATGATGAGAACAAACAGGTAACCCTCGTCCCTTGGACTAACTGTAGTTAAGAATGTAATCACTAGGAGAAGGGGACATGTACTAAGCGGTTGAGGGATGTAGAGAACCAACTTTGTAATCCAAACCGATATAGAGGTATGAAATACCATAAACATGTATTTATAAGGGTCTTCATGTCCATTGAAAATACACATTACCATTATTTTTATAGCTGTCAGTGTCTTAAGACGACCGTTTTTTTCTTTTTGTGACCGTTATAGTTTTATTAAATAGAAATATTTTTATGTTAGACATTTTAAAGATAGTTTTCGTCAAAATAATTATTGAGAATTAATATTGTTATATTATAAGTACAGTTTTCAAAGTAAATATTATCTCACCTTATTTACAGATTATTTAAAATATGTATTTAATTAAATTTTTTTATTATTTTCAAATTATTATTTAATCGAATCTTTTAGATAATGTTTATTCCAATATATTAATATAACTAATTCATTGTTTGACTTCCAAAATATGATATATATATATATATATACAAATGTATACTAGATATGAATTATATGAAATTATGATACAAAACAAATAATATTAGAAAATTTTTATTTTACATTGAGGTTATACATGACATTGAAAATTATTATTTTAATGTATTTTAAGGACATTATTTTGTAAAAGTGGATTATATTAAATCATGTGAACAAATATTTAATCTATTATATGAATAATTATATGGGTTTTATATATTTTTTAAAATATTATATATATATATAATTATTATATTATAAATTTTTATTAGATTAATGTTTTATAAAATTATTAATATTTTTGATGTCTCAAAATTAAAAATACTTTGTACAAATTATGATTATTATTATTATGGTGTTCAAGTTAATACATATTCAAATTATTAATTTAATTTATAACATTTTATGTATATAACATGAAATATATATATATATATATCTCTATCTGTGTGTGTTTTATAGTTTAATTTAATAATTGGAAATTATATTTTTAAAAATTACTGATAACATAATTTTAATATATTATTCATTATATTAAACGTTTGACTTTTTGAAGTTATTAATAATATGATATTTGATTAAATAAATAATAATAAAGCTATTATAATAATAAAATAAATTGTAATTGACAATAAAATGATGTGGATCCATGATGAGGCTGGTGTTGTGCTGTGAAGACATAGAGAGGGAGAGTTGGGCGGACACCAAGGGTTTCAGTGGGTTCACCATCATGGGGGTCTTCTAAGGGAGTCTGCGTCAGAGGTCAAGGAACCAGGGAGGATCGTGAATAGAGGAGAATGATCCTCCGGTTCGTGCGATGATGTCAATGTTCAGTCGAGTGGAGGTGTGGATGAAGTGGAAATCAAGGTTCGGTCGTGGATGTAGTTTCGTCTGGAATGAAGACCGGCGGCCGGTGAGGTTGGTCTGAGTTGATAGATGTTGGGTTAGTGTTTGGATTCATGGTGATTTAGGTTTTCTGTTCAAGGTATTTGAATATTTGATAGGTAGGTATCATGTTTTCCTTTTAATATTTTGCCTCATTTGGTTTTCAATCTAATTGTGTGGTTATCATTGGGTGGTTTTTCTCCATCATGCTTTACTTTATAAAGAAAGATTGTTTTGTTTTGTTCTGCGAATGTACTTTTCTTCAGTTTCTATAATGGTAGATTATCAATGTTTTGATCCTCTCCTTATTTCACATTTGAATTTTTATTTTTCTATTAGAATATTAAAAAATTGGTTTCATTTTGGACCACTTGTGTCATCATAGTGAGTTTCTATCTTTTTGTTTGTCTACTCATCTAACACTTCAAGTTGTTCATTTGTGACTATATGTACAACAACTTCTTTGGCTATAAAAGCCTAAATCAATTTTCTATTGAAAAATGAAAATCCAATATTGATAAGAAGAGTTTGTTGTTGAAGCCGAATATTTTATTCTATGAAAAACACAAGTAAGGTACTTAGTAACAATTTTGTAGATTATCAGGTCATACAATTTGTGTTTTATTTTAAGGGGTGTTTATATGAATATAATTATATTCATCAATTTTTAAATTTATTGCTATGAAATAGATAGTTTTTTCTTAACATTATGATTTTAATTTTCTATTTATACTTATGTGGTTTCTTTTATTTCTAAACATATAGCACACTATATGCTAATTTTATTCTATGGTTTTGGTTATTTATTCTACTGAATTCTGGAAGGGTGAAAATATTATTTTAGCATATTGAATATATTTGGGTTGTTGAAATTATGTTATTTTACAAGGTTACAAATGCATGTGTATTTATATATATTCATATTTATATATATATATATATGATTTCTTATCTAACTACTTTTCAAAAAAAAATGTAAGGTTTTTTCTTTTTATGCATTTTCTTTCTTGTGAAAATTCATATATACACATTTTTAAAATACAGATATGTATATGTTCATACATATATATCTACATTTTTTCATCTAAATCTCTATTATGTTATTAAAGATGATTTTCTATCTTTAAATAAAGTCGTGGATGCGAATAAATTTTTGGGTTAAAATCAATTTTTATTTTTTATGATAAACATTAGTTTTTATATATGTATGTCCACACAGTTATGTATTTAAACTTAACATGAGTTTTGGTTTTTAATCCAGTGATATTGGTGATTAAAAAGTATTTTTAAGTATTCATTAATTTTAAGTGATCATTGAACCTTGTCTCCGTTATGTAAAACTCATACATATTCTTTGGGGATATGGATAAATATATATTATTTCCAAATACAAATTTCATGTGATGGATAATTAGATTTAATTAATGTTTCAACTAAATTAATACTTTTATCATTTTAGTAAGTATTAATCTTGAGTTTTCTAACCAATATGTGTTTATAACTATACAATAATACATAAAAATTTATTAGAGGAAAAAAATATATGTAGAATCATGTTATCAAGTTATGATCACTTAATGTTTTGTTGCATAATAAACCTGCAGCAATCATTGACTATTAGTTAAACAATGTTATGATTTAATCTTTATATATGTTCAACGAAACATTTATCAGTGTATAACATGTAATGTACTTCTATTATGTATCTAATACCATGAATCAAGGATTTTAAAATTAAGAAATTATCATTTTATGTGAAAACCCAATCCATTCATTACTTATGTGTTTTAATCATTATCACACGTGCAATTAATGTTTAAAATTTCATTAATTTCATTGTGAAAATTGTCATCTAAATGTTAGATAACATATAATTATAATTCATAAAAAGAACAAAATTATTCAAAATGGTATGGGACACCTTGAATAATATGAAATATGAAAATTAAATATTCAAATTGGTTTGGGGAACTTTGAATATATTGGACATATGAGTAATGTATTGGACTTGTTATGTGATGGGTTAGGCCCACTAGAGCCTCTCGATGAATCGATAGGTCTCATGAGAGAAATCAAGTCATGAAACAAGGTCTTGTAAAAATAATGGTCTTGGCATGAGGCCTTGATAGAGAGTTTGTGGTCTTGACATAAGGCCTTTACATAGTCTATAATTATACATTCCCTCATTATGTTTATAGTATTTAATTTACCATGTGTGTATTAAATTAGAGAATATTCTTGGTTATGATCTTGTAATTATGAGTATCAGAAGAAGTAAATGCAAGTGGCATGATATTTATTCAGAACCCATCTTCTAATCATTAATAAAAATTATTGTAGTTTACCCAATATTTTATGATGTGAAATTTATGTGAAAAATTCATTATGACTCTGTTTATGCACAACAATGATCATGTAATTTTTCCATGTGTAAATTTTGTACATGCACCCTTTTTGATTCACTTATCATTGATTAGTTAATACCTAAATAATATGTTGCAAACCATGCTTTTTGTATAATCATTTTTATGATTGGAACATGTTTTATTATAGCCCTGTTAATGTTCCTTAAAATGTACACTTGAAATTATTGGTAAACTATTATCTTATGCTTCATGTATTGAAGTTTTCTTTAACAAAGTGTTTTATTAATATGTTTAATGGGAAGTTTTTAAAAAAAGATTTATTTGAAATATATTTTTTGTTTTAAACCCCATTACTAGGCATTCTTATGCTCACCCTACATTTTAATTTTATTTTTATGGTATTAGTCTTTTTTGAAGAAGTATATCATTTGTATCTAGTTTTCCAGACCCTAAACGGAAAAAATCCTCTGTATGGGGCATGATGTGAAATTTAACAGCATTTCTATTTACACAAAAATTACACAACAGCTTTATTAATGCATCGGCTCCAGGGTTTCTTGGGTCAGGTCATTATAGTTGGTATCATAGGTTTTATTTAGACAACTCTGTAAAATTTGAACAATTCTAAAAAATTAATTATGTAATACTAAGTAGAATTCTTTCTTAAAAATTTCGAATGGTAGATGAAGCAAATAATTTTTCTCTCCCCACCGAATTACTAGAACACATATTTGTCGAGTCATGTTCAGAGACATACTAGCCATTTCTGAACCTGCGTCTAACCTGTAACGCCATTATCAAGTGTCTATCAATAAAAATATCCTTCTACTTTATCAAGGATAGATTCATGTTTACTACCTCATGTCGCAAGCACAAATTTATTTTTATGCACACAATGGATGGTACTACGAAGGGCTCTTCTTGTATTTCACCCTATATTAAGGTTATCTGGCCCTAGAGTATTTCTGAGAAGCTTTAGAGGTGAGAGACCCCTTCATGGCATATATATTCTATGTATTGAGTTACAAAAGGTATGGGAGGATATATAATATCTGGTTTTTAGAGAACCAAGTCATCTAATTTTTCTATCAGAACAACATTCATTCTGATATCTCTAAACTCTACACCTCTTGTGCTTTCCTCTCAAGAACCTATTGTTGTCCACTTGAGTTTGACTCTAACTATGAGAGTTGTATCTGGGTGAACTAAATTGGGGATTTTAAGAACATTATGGGGATTATCCTAACCATACAGACCTACCAAGAATGTCTCCACTTGTGGTTGACCTAGTAAAGGGACCTCAAAGTCAATGTCGGATGTTGGTGTGAGAAATCTTAAGAACATGAAGGAATATGGAGGACACAATTATAAGAAAGGGGGGATAATGTGACACACCTAACATTTTTCATGTGTAATAATAATATTTTATGGTTTTACTTTGTTTAATTTTCATGCTATCCAAAAAATGATTTCAAAATAAAAACACTTCATGGTTTATTCAATTAAACACTAAAACAATTACATTACAATAAGTCCAAAAGACCGTAGCAAGCCTAGGAAACTAATGAAAAATCATAGAAGCACCACTGGGGGACCTCCTAGTACCAGGATGAGACCAAATAGGTTTCCCTTATCCCTTGGACCGACCATAGTGAAGAATGTAATCGCTAGGAGAAGGGCACATGTACTAAGTAGTAGAGGGATGTAGAGATCCATATTTGTAATCCAAATCATCTTAGAGGTATGAAATACCATTAAATTTATTTATAAGGGTCTTCTTGGACATTGGAAATATACTTTACCTTTAGTTTTATAGTTTTTAGTCTCTTAAGATGACCGTTGTTTTCGTTTTCTGACCATTAGTGTTTTATTAAATAGATATATTTATAATTCAAATATTTTTTAACAATTTATCATTAAAATAATAATTGATAAATTAATATTGTTTCATTATAAGTTCATTTTTAAAAGTAAATATTATCTAAATTTTTTTAAAGATTATTTAAAATACCTATTTTATTAAACAAAATTTATTATTATCAAATTATTATTTTATAGAATCTTTTAAATAATGTTTATACCCAAATATTAATATAGATAATTTGTTGTTTGATTTACAAAATATGATATATATATATATATATTCATATGTATACTATATTTGAATTAAATGGAATTTGGATACAAAACTGATACTATTATAAAATTATAATTTTATATGGAAGTTATACATGTCATGGAAAATTATTATTTTAAAGTATTTTAATGACATTATTCTGCAAAAGTGCACTATTTTAATTTATGCGAACAAATATTTAATCTATTATATGAATAATTATATGGGTTATATATATTTTCAAAAATAATATATATATAATGTAATAATTATTAGATAACAAATTTTGATTATATTAATGTTTTATTACATTATAAACATTTCTAAAGTTTAGAAATTACAAATATTTTGTACAAATTATGATAACTATTAATATGATTTTCAAGTTAATACATATTCAAATTATTAATATAATTTATAAAATTTTATGTATATAACATGAAATTTATATATTTATAAATGTGTTTTATAAATGAATTTAATAATTATAACTTTTACATTTTAAAATGTATTGATAAAATAATTTTAATAGATTATTAGTTTTATTAAACTTTTGACTTTTATAGTTATTAATAATATGGTATTAGATTAAATAAATAATGATACATTTTGATAATAATAAAATGGATTGTAATTGAAAAAAAATATGATCTGTGATGAGGGGGTGTCACGCCATGAAGAGGGAGATAGGGAGAGTTAGGAGGACATGGAGTTTTTCAGTAGGTTTACCATCGTGTGGGTCTTCAAAGGGTGTGCAGGTTGGAGGTTGTGCAAACATGGATGATCTCGAGAAGAGGAGTCTTGGCCTCGGGTACTTGCAATGCTATCAAGGTTTGGTTGTGTAGAGGCACAGATGAAGTAGAAATCAGGGTTCAGTCACAGATTCAGTTGGTCTGGAATGAAGATAGGTGTCCAGCAAGGTTGGTCTTAGTGGATCGAGCATGGATTAGTGTTTAGATTTGTGGCATGTTAGGTTCTCTGTTCATGGTCTTTGAATATTTGATAGGTAGGTTTCCTATTTTTCTTTTAATATTTTTTTAATTTGGGTTTCAATCTGATTGTGTGGTTGTCATTGTGTGGTTTTTCTCCATCCTTATTTACTTTATGAATAAAGATTGTTTTGTTCTATTCTACAGAAGTACTTTTCTTTGATTGTTGTAATGTTAGATTATCAAGGTTTTGGCCCACTCTTGATTTCACTTCGGATTTATAATCTTTATATTAGATTATGATCATATTGGTTTTGTTGTGGACCACTTGTGTTGTTGTAGTGAGTTTCTTCCTTCTTGTTTGTGTCTTCTCTTCTTGTTATGCAAGCTGTGCCTTTGTGACTATACACACTATCAAGGCTTTATCTATAAAAGACTAAATCAATTTTCTATTGCATAGGGGAAAACCATTATTGATATGAAGATTTTGTGCTTGATGTCGAGTCTTCTATTCTCTTTAAAACTCAAGTAAGGGACTTAGTATGAATTATCTAGATTATCAAGTCATACAATTAGTATTTTATTTTTAAGGGGAGTGTATATTCATATATGTATATTCATCCATTTCAAAATTTAGTTGTATAAATTATATAGTTTGTGTCAAAATTATGATTTTAATTTTCTAGTTACGTTTAAGTGATTTATTTTCTTTCCAAACTTATAGTCAACTATATGATAGTTTTATTCTCTAGTTTTGGTTATTTATTCTACTGAATTTTGGAAGGGGTAAAATTTTATTTTAGCATATTTATTATATTCTGTTTGTTCAAATTATGTTATTTTAAACGGTTACACATGAATATATATGTATATATATTCATATGTATATATATACCTATTTTATTATCTAAATACATTCAGAAAAATTTAATGTATGGGGTCTTATTTTTATGATTTTTATTTCTTTTGAAAAATAATATATACACAATTTATATATACTAATATGTATATGTCCATACATATATATCTATAGTTTTCCATCCAAATATCTTTTATGTTATTAAAGATGAATTTCAATCTTTAAATAAAGACTTGGATACGAATAATGTTTTGGGTTGAAATTTATTTTTATTTATTTTGAAAAACATTAGTTTTTATATATGTATGTCTATAAGGTGATGTACATTAAACCTAAAAGGAATTTTGGTTTTCAATCCAGAGATATTGGTGATTAAATAATATTATGAAGTATTCATTAATTGTAAGGGATCATTAAACCCTGTCTTAGTTTTGTAAAGATCATACTTATACATTGTGGATATGGATATATATATATATATATATGATTTCTAAACCCTAATTTAAAGTAATGGATAAGAGTAGTTAATTAATGTTTCTATGAAATTAATAGTTATAAAATTTAAGTAAGTATTAATCATGAGTTTTCTAACCAATATGAGGTTATACGTATGAAATAATACATTAAAATATATTAATGGAAAAAGGATTTGTAGAATCCTGTTATCAAGTTATTCTCAATTAATGTTTTATTGCATGATAAAACTTCTACAATGATTGACTGTTAGTTAATAAAAGATACTATTTCATCATTTCTTCATGTTAACCAACACATTTATCAATGTATTAAATGGAATGTATTTCTATTAAGTATCCATTACCATGAATCAATGATTTTAAAATTAAGAAATTATCATTTTATTTGACTACCCAGACTATTCATTACTTATGTTTTTTAATCATTATCACACATGCAAAGAATTTTTACTAGTCCATGCATGTTATTGAGAAAATTGTTATCTAAATGTTAACTGACATATCATGATAATTCATAAAAAGAACTATATTATTCAAAGTGGAATTGGACACCTTGAATAATATGAAATGATAAAATTAAATATTCAAAGTGGTATGGGATATTTGAATATATTAGACATATGAGGAATGTATTGGATTTATTATTTGAAAGGTGAGTCCCACTACAACCTCTCGATGCATCAGTAGGTCCCATGAGACAAATCAGGATATGACATAAGGCCTTAGAAAAATAATGGTCTTAGAACGAGGCCTTGATAGAGAGTTTATGGTCTTGGCATGAGGCCTTTACATAGTCTATCATTATACATTCCCCCATTATGTTTATCCTATTTAATTGGCCAACTGTGTATTAAACTAGAGAGTATACTTGGTTAAGATCCTATACTTATGATTATCAGAACAAGTAAATGCACATGGAATGATATTTATTCATCACCTATCCCCCGGACATTAATAAAAATGATCGTAGCTTACCCATTATTTTATGATGCCCATTTTATGTGTTAAATTAATTGCTATTCAGTTTATGTGAAACTCTGATCATGTACATATTCAATATGTAAATTCTGTACCTTCACCCTTTATGATTCAAATAGCATTGTTTAGTTAACTACTGAATAATATGCTTCACACTATGCCCTTTTTATAAGAATTCTTCTGATTGGAAAGTGTTTTATTGTAGCCACATTAATGTTTCTTAAAATGTTCACAGGTAATTATTATTAAATTGTATTGGTAGGCTTCAGGTATTGAATTTTTCTTTAATAAAGTGTTTTATGAATAATTTTTAAGAGATTTTTAAAAAAGGTATTATTTGAAATATTGTTTTTTTCAAACCCCCTTACTGGATAGTCTTATGCTCAGCCTACATTTTATTTTTATTTTTACAGGTTTATTTTTTTTGTGTTACACTAAATGTCAACAGCCTTGTGGAGTGTTTCTCAATCTATTTTGAAACATTATATCATTTGTATCTCATTTTCTAGAACCTAAACTGAAAATATCCTCTATATGGTACATCATTTTTAATTTAACATCATTTATTTTCATAAAAAAAAATTACACACCATGTTTAGTAATGTAACATCTTCAGGGTTTCTGTGTCGGGCGTGACAATGCATGCATGGTGATATTGTTATTTGTAGGATGTTTAAAATGATTAATATGGTGGTACCATGATTATAATAACATATTAATATTTTTATGATACTAGATTTATTACTTTGGTATGGTAACAACATAGAAATAGGAAGTACAAGGAGGAAAGAAATTGAATTGAAATGGTAAAATAATTACCACTTCTTCGAGTGTCTCCTTTTGATTTGAACAAAAGTACTCCACAGGTTGGATTTCTTACAAAATTGTGTCCTCTAGGATTTATTTAAGGGTGTTTTATGGGGAAATGGTTAGTGTTTTTTCAAGAAAAAATGCTTTGCAGTTGTTAATTAAAGATAAGTAGAGGTTCGCTTTTATAAGAGAGGAGAGGGGCACTTTTAAAACTTCAAAACTATTAATTTATTATAAATTTATTTTTAGTTTCAAATAGCTCAAATGTGATTTATTTAGAGAATAGGATATGTATGGGTCTAAATCCTCTGAACCAATGATTTTTATAAATGTTAGGTCAAAAAATTACCCTTATCTTTTGGATTTGACCCTTAGTTAAACAGTTTAACTCTTACCATGTTTACTTTTCTTATTATAATATATTGTTAATATAGCCTCTATAAAATGCCAAAATAACCCCAATTGGATCATTTATGATATATTTAACATTATTCTAGTTATGTATCCAAATAGTGTGATTTATTAATTTTATGACA
Source organism: Viscum album (assembly GCA_963277665.1). Lineage (NCBI taxonomy): Eukaryota > Viridiplantae > Streptophyta > Magnoliopsida > Santalales > Viscaceae > Viscum > Viscum album. The sequence continues at coordinate 1,133,684,210 of OY728155.1, read as the reverse complement.
TTTAATAAAGTATTATTTATTTTAAAGCATCATTTATGTCAATTTTGATATTATTCAACATTTTATTTTTTAAAAAATATCCAACCAACATGTTAACTTCTAAAAAATACAACCAATAAATAACTAACATGTCCATGTTAACTATAAATTTAATGTTCATAATTAATTAATTGAAATTATATTTATTTTAATATTATTAATGTCATTTATTTTATATTTAATTACTAAAATAATTTCATTATCACTATTGTTTCATCATTAATGGTAATTATTTAAAATATAAATATAATAAATAAAATTCTATGATATATATAATTATTTTATATTTCCATATAATATTTATAATCAATATTATCTCTTGTATATCTCTATATTAAAATTATTACACTTACAAGAAATGAGAGTGTGGCATTTTGTCAAATACATTAATTTTAATAATATTAAGGTCATAATCATGGAAAAGGGTTCTTTAAATGATTTAATTTCAAAGAATAGGTTATTAGTGTAAAATTTGTTCATCCAATATTATTTTAATAGGAGTTAAGTTAATTTTATAATATTATTTTTACCTTTAATTACCCATTTAACCTTAACTGTGGTAATAATTTTTTTTAAAATTACTATTGATCATATCCAAAAAAATAAATCTAACCTTTAAACATTATTTGGACCCAATTATTACAAATATATAATAATTTTTTCAAAATTTAAAACATTTAAGTTATATTAATTAATATAAAATTAATCCCCGATTATAAAAAGATAAAACAAGTTTTTCAAAAGCAAAACCCATCAAAAGATTGCCATGTGTTTATATAAAAATTTAATGTGAAAATTATTACAATAACCTAAATTTTATTAAATTTTAAATACATAATATAATTATACATTTAAACCGATTAAAAGGATAGTCTATCAATATAAATATAATATATGAATAACAATTTTGGATTAAAATGTAGTATGTTTCATTATTCATTAAAATACGAATGTTATCATAAAAACAACAAAAAATTACAAACTAATTTCTTATGTACCCCATCTAAAAAGTAAGATTATTTTTACAAATTTAATATATAAAATTGACAAATATTGTATTTAAATAGGGCCTCCATTAAATGGTGGTAAAAATTATTTTTTTAAATATGTTTTTATTCTAAAAATGGAATATCTTCTTATATTATGTCTACAAAATACATAATATGAGTGTAAAAATTATACGGAATATGTAAAATTAAAATTTTTCTTAATACATTAAATAATCATTAATTTATCTTCTCTTTTATATATTATATTAAATAATAATATTTCATTACTATATTGTTGTTCAGTAGAACTGGTTACCAACTCATTGTTTTGTGCAGCATAATCTTAACATGGTGTTGCATAAAAATATAGGAAGAAACAAATTTAAATTTATTTATAAATGAAAAGATTGTAAATTCTTGGGGTTTTAAATTTTGTGTATGTTCATATTACCATAGAAGAAAATATTTAAAAAATCATTACAACAATATTTAAGTAAAAATATATTTTCCCACATGTGTAAGTTTAAAAAAAATGTCATGATTCTAAATAAAAAAATGAAAGTTAAACTATCAAATATAAAAATTAATTCTAAAATTTTATAAAGGCTCAAAATTTATAAATTTAAATATCAAATTCACAGAAAAGTTATTTTATATGATTAAATTTAATCAAAACATAATGATGTACAATGGATTTTTCAATTGAAGAAATGTTTTATCATAACAGTTGAATATAAAATTCAATACAAAATCATATAAATAATCAATATTTATAGAATTAATCGTTAAAATTAAAAAAAATAGTGTTCTTACACATGTCAATTTGAAAAAAAAACATATAAATATTTACTTGAATAATTAAGAGAGTAATTTAGTTTTTTCCCATATCCCTTAAACATGATATATTTATAAATCATAGACTATTACTGCATTATAGTTGTTGATATCATCTTGAAATGCTGTAAAAGAAGAAGAAACATCATATAAATCCATAACATCATAGTCACCATCATCATCACCCAAATTAATTCTTTTACATTGATAAATGAAATACTTCAAATCATTTGATTGATAAATGACATAAAATATTTCCTTTTCATGTGTTTCCATGATAAACGGTTCCAATTTTCAACTAAATTATTTCAAATCCACTAGTATAAACTTTTAATGATCATGTCTCACACTACTATTACCGTGAACACAATTACACTTAAAATATATTACTCAAAATTTAGTGTAATCAATTTATCATATATCCTGAAGAACTCTAAAACATGTCATTGTTGAAAAAATTGATTTTTTATCTTTTACACTCAAATAATGTAGTTCTTTAGAGATGAGAATTACCCCAATATTTGGAAAAGAACTCTTATCATCCTGTTCTGTTTTTTAAAATGTGTACCCATTTATATCAAACCAAGACCATGTTATCACATTAAGAGGAAATCCCATACCAGCTATTTTAATGTTTTTGATGTAGATATATTTGTCATTAATTTCACTTTAAACCTTGAAAAATGTTTTTTTAACTCAATAATCAAACAATTTTCATTACTTTTCAAGTATCATTCATTTAATTCCATAATATCTGATGATATATATGGATAAAAATACTATGTTCTGTTAAAAATGTATAATTGTGTCTGCATCACTTCATCACATGGAATGAAATTTACCTTTAATCCATGAATCCATGTACCTTCACTATCAATTATCAACTATCAAGATATATAGATACCAATATTTCCCACTTCACACAAATAATTAGTATAGAACTCAATCAATTCTTCTGATACATATTTTTAAATAATAGAGGCCGCAGTCGATGATGTTTTTAACGATCCCTTCAAAATTATCATGTGTCTTCCAAAAGAATAAATCCTACATAAATAAATTGGTCCATGTATTCTTATCTCATGCACTAAATGAATCACAAAATAAACCATTATCTCAAAAAACATATGTGAGAAATACATTTTTAATTGAAAATTTATGAGTAAATATTCACTATCCAACATATCAAACAAATTTAGATCAATGAATTTGTGAAAATGGATTTGGAAAAAAAAGAATAACCTAGTGGTAATATTTTTGGTAGGATTTGGAAATATACCATGCAGTGTGACTGATAATAGTTGTTTTATCAATACATGATAGTCATGAAATTTCATAACTATTAATTTACAATCCTTCAACGACACCAAATTATTTGCATTTTATGAATATCCATTGGGAACAATAATACCATTAAGACACTGACAAAAAAATAATATTCTCACTCCATCTTAACATGTGAAAAATTGAAGGTAAATAGTTATGTTTCCTTTTATAGTGGGAGATAAATCAAAACATATTATTATAGATATAAAGACAAAATGTAACATATAATCTATTTTTGACTTTCATGATATGTCTAAAAAGTTTGAATCAAACTATCATATATGTTTTTATCGACATGCATAACATCAGTGTTCTATTTTATATCTAAAAATATCCAATGAGGTAGTTTTAATAAAATATAATGTCTCTACCACATACTTTTTTTGATGGCTAGAACATCATTTCTTTCCAAATAAAAAATCAATATTTTTCACCTAATCATAATATTCTTCTACTTAAAATGGTTATGGGGGTAGATTATATACCAAAAAGCAATTAAATTATTTTTTCAATGTATAATAAAGGTAATAATTTCGAAAGAATATTTAATGTACCATGTACATTATCATTTTTCCATTATTCATTTGAAAATAAGATGTATCTTATTTAATAGTTAGACATGATTAACGTTGATTAACACTATATCCAGAAAAGTCTCCATATAAAAGAAATTCATATATAGTGAACATTATCATAGCACACAAAAGAAAATAATCTTTCATGTATTCATAAAACATTGTAACACAAGTCTCCCATAGAAGTTCCAAATCACCAATAAATGGATAAAATATAAATCAATATTGTTTACTTAATGTTATAGTCCAAAAATCCTTGAGATCATCAGAACAAATTTTTTCTTCATAAATATCTGTGGGGACTGGTTGTAAAGTACAAAAAAATTTGTCCATTAACTATGATGGATTCCTAGACTCTAATATGGATTAATTGTATATGTGCACAGTCCCATTATGATATTTCTAACTTAATTTCCAATTTCTGGAAATTTTTGAAAAAATCTCTTCTACTATAGTGAATCACCATGGTTACATAAGTTACTATTAGAGATGCACTCATCTATAACTAATTATAACCTTTTCTTCATTTCAATTTTATTATAGTTTCTTTAAAATTAGAATTATTTTAAGGTAGAAAATTTATTTATAAATTGGTTTGATAATAGTAATTGAGAATGAATCAGAGTCAAATTTATCACCTTTTTTAAATCATGAAGTACCACATTTAGGAAATTTTGATAATTATTCATATACCTTCTTATAAAACATTCTATCATTGGGGAAAACATGTATATATTCCTTACCATTCCCATATGGTATACTATTTTATTTTACATGTTATTTAAATATGGAAGCATGCTTCCTTATAGGAGTAGCACTTTTAAAACATCATGAAGTTTAGGAAAATTATTATTACACCACCCATTTATTTCATTCATATTGATTAATCTCATAACTTTTGATAACATTGTAATTTATGTTTAACATAAGAATAATTTATTTTCATAATATTCGTAAAATAATTCAGTACTTGTTGTTTTATCAATGGTTTCAAAACATACATCATGAATTAATACTTCAAAATCATCCTATGTCTCATTCTGGATAATTTTATCAATATTAAATGTTTAATTTTTATTTCCATAACACTGAAAAAATCAATATTTATAATTGTGGATAAAATCGTAGAAAATGAGATGATACCTAATTTCTATGGAATTTAATTTTCTCATATTAAAACACTTCATGCATGAAAAAAAACAAATCCTTTATTTGAATATATTTTGAGAATATTCCAAGAAATCATTAACTCCTTTTTTATACTCATCAATGGTTTATAAAAAATTCATATAATTATGATCCTTTAATTACCTAATATCTCAATATGAATGGTTAATATTTTAAAATATATAAACATTTAAAAATATATATAAACATATACATTTTTAACATAAAAACATTCAATCAAAACAATCAATTATGGATAACGATTTTACCATAAAAAAACCATTATACATAATGATCAAAACATATCATTGAAAAAATTCGAAGTAAGTGATTAAGAATATATAAAAATAGATATTTTAAACATACAAAATTTTTAACAAATAATTTGTCATAAAGGAATTTAGAAATAAAAAAAAGTTACAGTGTGAAAAATTAATCAAAATTAATTGTATTGAAAAATTAAATTTATAAATGAAAATATAAAATGAATAAAAAACAATTTTAGCAAAAAAAATGATAAGGATGAAATATTTATAAATAAAAACAATTAATAATTCAAAAATCACTAGAAAAAAATACAGTGATGGAAAATTATTTGTCATAAAAAATTATAACATTGAATAGATTTTAACCAAACAAAATATAACTGATAATAAAATTCATACAAACCAACGAATGAATTATTAAAATTTATAACTAATGGAAAATTAATTTATCTTAATAAAAAATAACTTACAAAAATATGGAGGCTGTTAATAAAAAATATATCCTGAATTACGATAAAATCTCTCAAAGCCGATTGAAATAGGGAACATATTGCAAATTTCATGAAACAAATTCAACAAAAAAGTAGAAAAAAGAACCCAAAAAAACATGAAATGTATTTTCCTATCAACTATAATAGGTTCTCCGTGAACTAAATAGTATTGAGGATCAATAAAAAGAATGAAGGATGGAAGATTGATGAGAAATAACAGGAAGATATGAGGAAAAATGACTAAAAATGAAGATTTATCTTCATCAAGGGTATGGGGTTTCATCGATGTTATCAAAGGTCAAGAGAAGATGAGAGTTCTATTGAAAATAAAATGAATTTTATACGTGTAGGTATTTTTTGAAAATACATCGAACATTAGTTTTCATATACAATGATGTTAGAAGGTATTTAAAAACATGACATCAGTTTTTTTAAACTGACGTGAGGAATTTTTTTTTATTTATTTTAATGTTGGTTTTATAAAAAACCACAGTAAAAGTAAACTGCATCATTTATAAAATTGATTTATAAGAAACCAAAGTCAAAACCATGAGTTTGAAGCTTCTATTTCTACTAGTGGATATGATATAGGTTATAATAGCCCAAAATAACCAAACTAGTCCATATGTTTTCAATAATTTCATTTCTTAATAAAGAATGTATTCATTTAAAAATGGAATTTCATTTATAAATTTTTAAGACATTACATTATTCTCCCCTTCATAAATTTTAACGTTGAAATTTCATTTCGTACACAAAAACATATGAGGGAACTTTAGTTTTCATCACCTCTTCTGGTTCCCATGTTGCTTCCTAAAAATTCAATACTATAAAACAGGTATTTAATAGTGATGGCCTTTATTAGGGAAATAAAAAATCCCTGATAAAGGGTGACATTATCAGCACTAAAATAAGTGCGGATAAATGGTACCATTAAGAAATTCCCTTGTTTATCACTGATAAAAGGCACCCTTTATCAACATTTTTTAGCACTAATAAGGGGTACCCTTTATTCGGACTTTAATTTTAACAACCACAAAGGGAACCTTTATCAGTTCTTTTTTAATATTGATAACGATGTGAATAAAATTAAATAATTAAATAAAATAGTTTATTAACAAAATAGAAAATTTTAATAGTTAAATAATTATTGATAAAAAAGAATAAATTGATTATACTATATATAAATTATAAATAATAATGAAAAATATGTATTAAATATATAGATATATGTAAAATGAAAATTAGACAAACAAAAATTAAAAATAAGTAAATTGAAAAAAATAATAAACATTTTATTAATGAAAAAATTTATAATAATTTTAATAAATAATATATATTAAATATATGGATATATATGAATGTATATAAATTTGATTTATATAATACTAAATATTTATGATTTACATTAAATACTAAAATTTAAGTGAATAATGGTTTATAATTAAAAATACTAACTAATTACATTGAGTAATCGATATAATTGAAAGATATTTGATTTTTTAATTTAACATAGATCAAATGTGTTTTATATTGATTTCATATACATGAAATTAATTCGGTTTTATGTAAAATGAACGCATAAATATTTTTGGGGAATTTAATCAATTTCAATCATTAATTATATATTTCTTTATTTACAATGTCGTAATATTTTCAATATATATTAATCTTTATTTAAATATATATCAATATTTTTTAATAAATTAACTTTAATTAATAAAACATATCCATTTTATCAATATTTTTAAAGTGTAGTCATTTTTAATTATTCAATTTCACTCATTTTTAACATGAATGCACTTAAGATTAAATATTTATTAATGAGGTTAAAAATATATTTTTAAAAAATATTTTTAAATAAATATATTTATAAATGTAAACCTATTATTTTACACATTAATATATTTATAATTATAGATGACAATTTTTTAAAAAAAAGGGTTTATATAATTATAAATAAATAAATTTATATTTAATTAATAATAAATTTATAATAAATTTATTTAAAAATGATTATATTTAGTATATTTATATTTATATATATTTACTACAAATATATATAATTATAAAAATATATTTGATGATATACTTATTTTATTAAAATTATTTATATAATTATAAATAAATAATTATATATTTAAATAATTATGAAATTTTATTTAATGTATTTAAATAAAGAGTATATTTACTATATTTATATTTATATATATTAATTAAGTATATATATAATTTTATAAATATATATAATAAATTAAATATTAGTGTCGACCCATAGGATATTGTTGGCCACCCTCTCTAGTTTTAATGGTATTAATAATCCCAAATCACGTCAAATCATTACAATTAGGCTTATTTGAATATCAATACGTGTCATTATGATTATCAATGATCACATATTTGTTTAATATATTCTGATTCTATTTTTATTGTAAGACAAACAAAATAGAAAATATGCCTAAGTATGAGTCACTAACACTGACAGGGTAAATGACACTAACATACATATTAGTCACTGATGTTGACGGATAAAATGACTCACAAATACCGATAGTTCAATTGTATCACCAATAGAAGGACTGGCCTATAGACGCATGGTTCTACCAACGCATGTTGCTACAAATTCTTGGTGTTATTTATGTCTGGTGCTTCTGATGCAAGGACTCACCGACAGTGCAATTGACACACCGATAGGCCAACTAACTTAGCGAAAGTTAAAATGAGACACTGATGCAATGCATCATCGATGCCTGTAAATACCGATAGAATGACACACCGGTGAAATGAGTCACCGACAAAAGGAGATACTGAGAGAGGACTCACCATTAGACTATTTAAAATTTTCTTTTAATTTATTACTATTTATAACTGTCATATTTTGAGTGTTTTAATGTGACTGATTATTTTAATGATTTTTACAGACATCTTTAATGAGGATGTTAGATGTACCAGGAAAAAAATCTACCTCAAAACATGCACCTTTTCTGATTCAAGAATATATACACAGAAGAATCACATGAATGATATAGACAAGAAGATACGAGTAGACGTAGTAGCAGACCCACATGAGCAACATTTTGAAGTAAAGAATACGTGAGGAACACTTCATTCCTACTTGTTGTGAAACAGAGAAATGTTGTCCATAAATGTTACAACATGTATGAAAAATTCAACTGAACTTAAGGAGAAGAACATCTCGTGTTCCAGGAAGACCAAACACAGTTCTCCACGACACTGTATTTTAAGTGTCTTCTTCCAGAAGAGGACTCAAACATCATATCTTATACATCCAAAGAGTACCGTGCTAAATTTCACAACACACAGAGCCTTCTAATCTCTATCTATCTATTCCTTGCTCATTTGTGTTCCTTTTGTTACATTTTCGAGCATTGTGTTCATCTCTCTGTAAAACATACACTGTCTCCTACAATGAACCAGAGGACACCAAATATCCTCACAAAAATGTATTTCTATGCTTGTTTATCCCATGAAAAACTATAGTAGAGGTCATGTGCAACCTATTGGTTTTTCTGTTCCCACGTAGAACTGTGGTAGATGTCTTGTGACCTAGAAAGACTTTGTAATATTTTGTAACCCTCGATCTAGTGTGTGGATAAAACTAATTATCTATATAGACTGCTTGGTGGTAGGTGATTACCAAGTAATGTGGACTAAGTCTCAGATTGAGAATAAACCTCTTGTTTTATATCGATTATGTTTTCAAATTAAGTTTTCTCTGTATTTATTTGTATTCCAGAAAACTATGTTTCACTTTAATAGTTAGTATTGGATAGTGTTTATAACTTTTTGGGCTTATTAGATTAGTTTCAAAATTTGTATCAATATCTCATATTGTTGCACTTGAGAAATAATCAATCTTATGAAAAATTAGTTGAACAGTAAAACTATTATAAATTCACTACCTTTATTAATTGGCATGTAATATTTTAAATTGGTGGAATCTTTTAAATAAACTATTTAACAATAAATTTTATAGGAACATTGTTCACCTTCCTCTTGAGTGTCCAACTCTGACCAACATTCGGTATCAAATGGTTGTTGTTGCCTTTTAAATATTTTTCATATATTTTCAACCGTGATTTTAGTTGGATTTTAATGATCTCTAAATTTATATTAGTTCTAAATTTTTTACCTCTTTAAAAATATTTTATTTATTATGGATAATAGAAAATAAAGTGATACTTCGAACAGACCTCTTATCTTTAATGGAACAAACTATGATCAGTGGATGCTTAAGATGAAAATGAATGTAGAGAGTAAGGGATTTGGTATTTGGACAGTTATAGAAGATAAATATGACATACCAAAGACTGATAAGAATACCTAGTGTGATGCTAGAAATATTTATTATAATAACAATTTAAAACCAATGAATGCTCTATTTTTTGCACTAGGAGATGAAAATTTTAATAGAATATCTACTCGTACATATTCTTATGGAATTTTGGACACTTTAGATATTTCACATGATGTAACTTATAATGATAAAGAATTTGGACTTAATACGTATACTATTAAGTATCATAATTTTAGTATAAAGTCTTATGAGTCCATTTATAACATGTATCTCAAGTTTAATGAAATTATGAACATCATGATATCTCTAGGAAGAACTATTTCAACAAAGGATCAAATCTGGAGAATACTCAAATGCATACCAGATAGATATAGAGGGGATTTTGTATCAATATGATATTCCAGTGACCTCCACAATTTTCCACTAAAGGAGTTGATAAGCATGTTAACGATTTATAAGGAATAAAAAAATTAATCAAAGTAGAGGATTATGGACACAAAATAAAACCTGTTGCTTTTAAAACCACTGATTCTAAACTCAAGAAAAAAATAAATGGTACAAAATCAAAATGAAAGTTCCTGTGACGTACAATCTTCAACATATAGTTTTTAACATACGGCTCAAATAGAATGAATATTTAAGAAATTTTATTGAAAGAAAAAATTCGTTAGAAATCCCAATTACAAAAGAAATTATGATTGTAAGGGTCATTGGAAGAAAAAATTTGAAAATAGGTGATAACTCAAATGACATAATCTGATATGAGTGAAAAAGAAAGGGGCATGTAAAGGCTAACTATCCCAAGCTAAAGTACAAGAATAAGTTTGATAATAAAGATGGAACTTTTAAACAGGCCCTGACAGAAACTTGGAGTGACTCTAAGGACAACTCAAGTGAAGTTGAATCCTCTCATGAGGAAAAGACTAATTAGGAAAATATGTGTTTTATGAAAAACAAATTTGAGGTGGCACTAAACACTCCTGTTCATAATGATTTTTATTATGTACATGAAAGTGATTATGAAAATTTGAAAAGTGATGAAATTTTTGAATATTTCAAAATGCATGAGGAAAATTTTAATAAACTAAAATATAAATACAAATATTTAAATAAATATTATTCCTTGAATTCCATAGTTAAATCTAAAATTGATTTAGGAAAAGGAAAAAAATGCTCAACTGCTTAAGGAAAAAATGAGAAATTAAAAAATGAGTTTTAAACATTTTCCAATTGTAAAGAAATATTATTTCAAATTAATTGTAAATAGGAAGCCTCTTTTTATACTACAGGAATGGGATACAGACTACGAAATAGGAAAATAACTAAAAATATTTTGTATCAAAATCCAGAAAATCCAGTTTCATGCCCAGTTCTAGAAAATTATCTATATGTTCTAGCTGTGAAAGATATTCTAATATATCATCATCTACTTTAATAAATAAAGGCTATTTTTACAATAATTTACATGATATGTATAAGAAACATATGAATCAAATGTCGGTTTCCAAAGCTCTTATTACTAATGTTATTGGACCCAAAAATCTGGGTACCAAAAGTTCTTCTTGTGTATTCATTTTTGTAGGAAACTGTTCGAAGTGCTCCTATAAAAGATTATGGTATTTAGATGGTGGATGTCCAATACACATGATAGGAGATTATTCATGATTCACGAATAATATATTGATTAATGGTGGTAATGTTTGATTTGGTGACAATGCTAAAGGAAAAATCATTGGCCTTGGATTGATTGGTAACTCTAACATAGTTTAAATTTCCAAAGTACTTTTATTTATTGATTAAAATACAACCTACTTATTATTTCTCATCTATGTGATGATGGTTTTAATGTTAAATTTGATAATGAGCATGAAAAGTTTTTAACTCTAAAAATGAGTTAGTATTTTATTCTTTTTGAAATGAAAATGTTTATGTTGTTAAAATAGAGTATTTGATTTCTCAAAATGTTTCATGTTTGAATTATTTTCATAAAGAGTCATGGATTTGGAATAGGAGATTAGGGTACTACAATATAAGCTCACTTATTAAGATATCTAGAAAAGGCTTAGTCATGGATCTACCCAAACTTGAGTATCTAAATGACAATGTCTGTAATCCTTTTCAAAATGGTAAATATCAAAATAACTATATCCAACAAAAGAAAGAAGTTTCAACTTATCAACCTCTTGAGCAAGTTCACATGGACTTGTTTGGACCTTCTAGATATTCATGTCTATGTGGGAATCCCTATGTCTATGTTCTTGTAAATGAATACTCTATATATACATGGACCTTCTTCTATGCTCAAAAGGTGAATCTTTTCACCATTTCACCAAGTGTGCTAGGACTGTAGAAAATCTGAGTGGTTTTATAAATAAAACCCTAAGATGTGACCATGGTCATGAGTTTGAGAACAAGTAGTTTGAATCATTTTTTCACAAAAAGGATATAGTCATAAATTCTCTGTTCCTAGGAAACCCTAGAAAAATGGAGTTGTAGAGAAAAGAAATAGAACCCTATAAGAAATTTCTAGAACCATGCTTAGTGAGTTTGACCTACCTATATAATTTTGGGATGAAAATGTCAATATTGCTTGCTAAATAATAAATAGAGTCTTTATTAGACCTATCCTTCAAATAAATCCTTACGATTTGTGGAACAATATAAAACCCAAGCTTAACTACTTCAACGTTTTTGGTTTCGAACTCTATATTCCTAACACTATGGATAATCTGGGAAAATTTTCCTCGAAGATTGATGAAGGTATTTTGCTAGTTTATTCTATTTCTAGTAAATCCTATAGAGTCTTCAATAAGATAACCAAATATGTGGAAGAATCTATACATGTAATGTTTGATGAGACATATCCACATGAGATAAAAACCACTCTAAAAAATCATGAGGATGATTTGTCAAATCTAGACATAAATAAAAAATATTCTGACCATCCTATTAATAAATATGTTAAAACATCATGTTTTAAAATTTATCTATATTCTAGTCATGATGAGATTAAACCTGTTGATGAACCCAAAGTAACTAGACTTTGTTTTTATTGACCTATTATAACTCTCAAGAACCATCCTTTAGATGCTATAGTTGTAAATTAAGATAAAAGAACTCTGACTAGATATTCTTGTAAAAATCATGTTGAACATCAAGCTTTCTTGTCTCTTCTTGAACCTAAGAACACCAATGATTCTTTCAATGATAAATTTTGGGTGATGTCTATGTAAGAAGAGATAAATCAATTTGAAGGAAACAATGTCTAGAAACTACAGGATAAACCCAAATACACCTAGACTATAGGCACTAAATGGGTGTTGAGAAATGAAATAGATGAAGTTGGTAATATTATTTGAAACAAATATAGATTGGTTTCACCAGGTCATAGTCAGTAATAAAGGTTTCACTATGAGGAAACTTTTTCACTAGTAGCTAGACATTATGCCATAATAATCTTGGTTTTCTATACAGAACATCTATATTTAAAATATTATCAAATGGATGTCAAGAGTTCAATCATAAATGGTTATATAATTCAGTAATTTTTTGTTGAACAACCCCTAGTTTAAAAAATACAAACATTCCAAATCAGATTTTTAAATTAACTAATTATTTATATGGATTAAATTATGCTACAAGATCTTGGTATGATAGGCTCATAACTATTCTTATTTATAAAGGTTTTAAAAAATTAATTCTTGATCCCACCCTTTTTATTAAATGAATTTTCGAAGACTTTTTAGTAGAACAAGTTTATGTAGATGATATTATTTTCGGGTCACCTAAAAATTCTTTATGTGTGGATTTTTCAATGATAATGCAATGTAAATTTTAAATGAGTTGAATGGGGGAACTGAAATTCATTCTTGGATATAAAATATTTCAAAATAAATAAGGTACTGTTTTGAATCAAATTAAATACACTAAATATCTATAAAAAAGATTTGGAGTTAAAATAACTAAGAGTAGTGATAGTCTAATGATTACCGCTTGTATGTATGACCTTAATGAAGATAGAAAATCTATTGATCAGAAAACATACAGAGAAATGATTGGGTGTTTACTCTAATAAACTACTAGTATGCCATATATTATGCTTAGTGTATGCATGTGTGACGATTTTCAGGAAAAACCAAAAGAATGTCGTTTAAATTCATTCAAAATGATTTTCAAATACCTCAAATACACAACTACATTAGGAATTTTTTATCCTAGGGGACAATATTTTGATTTAGTGAGTTATTTAGATGCTTAATTTGGTGTTTGTAAGTTGGATAGAAAAATCACATATGGCACATGTCACTTTTTTCGAAAGTCTATTGTTACATGGTGCATTAAGAAACCAAATTTTGTTGCATTATATACAACTGAAGTTGAATACATAGCTACTGGTATTTTTTTTTGCACAATTTTTGGTGATGAAACAAACATTACTTGACTATGGATATCAATTCAGACATGACACTTTAAATTGTGATAACATAAGTTCTATTAATATTTATAAGAATCCAATTTCACATTCTAGGACAAATAATATTGATGTAAGGCATCACTTTTTGAGTGACCATTATCAAAAAGGTGATATAACGTTAAAATCCATTGGCACTAAACATCATCTTGCTGACATTTTCACTAAGCCTTTTACCTTTAAAAGAAATATATACATCAAACATCAGAAAAGAATGATCAATCTATAGGAACTTCTGTTGTTATTCCTTTGATAATTTTACGTGTAGTTGTCATATTGACACCGATGACTTTGCCATGCCGACATAGTTTTTAGGCTGACACCGATGAATTTGTCATTCCAACATAGTTTTCATGATGACACCGATGACTTTGTCATTCTGACATAGTTATCATGCTGACATCGATGCTATGTCATCTCGACACAATTGATATTCCAACACTGACTCCTTGTCAAGACGACACTGTTAGTGTTATGAAAAATTTTTCATGCCAACATTGATGACTTGACATTTTTATCTATTTTTTATTTTAACCAAAATGACACTGTTTCATTTTGTTTGTCAAACCCTGTTCACAATTTCACGATTTTGTTATTTCAAATGACATAAATGATATAAATCCATTCGATCCACTCATATATTTTACTATTACACACACTCAGCCATTTCTCTCTCTTTACCTCACAACCATTCATATTCCAACCTTTAAACAGGACTATTGTAATGGTTCATGTAAAGAGTGATCATGAAGGTGGTGAGTCTCTTGTAGCTTAGAAACATAAAGGAGAATCCATCAAATATTTTGGACCTGTAAATCCTATTATAGAGAACCATGTAGTGACTCCATAAAAGAGGTTTAGGTTAAGTGGTTGTTGGAAAGTAAGTATTTTCTTCTCAGGGTGTTACATGATTAGGGATGGCTTGAGTAGTTTTAAGACAATGAAAGACCTTTCTACCCAAAGTTAGTTCACAAGTTTTACATGAATGCGGAGTTTCTATTGGAAGTAAGTGATGTTTCCTGGATTATGTCTATAGTAAAAGGAAATATGATCACTTTTTCATCTAAATAGTGTGTTGAGTGCCTTAAAGTCACTTATGAGAGAGTCTTTGAAGATTACCAGGGTACCTCTCCACCTAAGAGTGATATAATCTTCTTTGAGACAACTCTAAAGGAGCTTACTGACAATGATAAGCACAAAAGAACCATTGCTACAGAATTAGATAGGGAGTGTAGAATATTGTTCATGTTTATAAAATATCAAATTTGTCCAAGGAAAGGGATCATTTCAACTCTAAAGTATCAAGATGTCAATTTAATATTTCTGCTAAGAAAATCGATTAAGGTATATCTATTTCGATACCTTTTTGTGCACAGAAATGAAATGATAATGCCTTACTAAAAAAAATTCCTTATTTTATCCCTGATTAATCTCAGCTATGTTGAATTAGAAAGGTAGAGTAAGTGAAGAATATGATGTTTTTTCAAAGTTTAGTGGGATCAGAATAAGAAAATATATCTTTAAAATGATGAAGAAAAATTGGAACCCCTGAAAGAAATAATGGGTTGGGAATGATTACAATATTTATGATAAGTTCAATCCAGTGGACCATTCTACTAGGACAAGGAATATGGATAATCCATGTCTGGGACCAGAGGAGTATGTTTTTTAATCTTCATATGAGGAAGAAGTGCCTACCACACTAGTCAGATATCTAGGGTCACCTATAGATGATAGGAGTTATCCTGACACCACTAAAGCTCACAATGGATTTTCTTTTGGACCTTTTAGTCCTCCACATTCTTTACCCTCATATGAACCCAATCTTTATTCTAATTTAAATAAGTATATAGTTGTCTCAGGAAGTGTGCAATATGTTAGAAAATCTAGACGCTCTGAAGAGGAATCATAAGTACAAGAAGAAGATGAGAGGGAAAAAGAAGAAGCTAGCAGTCATGAATGTGGTAGTGAAAGTGTAAGTGAAGAAGAAGAATGTGATAAAATTATGATGGAAAAAAGAAGTGAAGATAATGCCTCTGGACATGATGACGATGACGATGAAGGAATTGAATGTGATGGTGACCTTTATGATGATGATCACATTTGAAATGTAGACATGGTTTATTCATTGGTTCAGATAATTGATGTAAAACCCTCTATACTTGTTGTTGAAGAAAGAGAAAATGTTGAAGTTCTTGATGAAGTGGAAGATTAGGAAGCCCTTGTAGCTTAGTTAGTGTATGTAATAAGGTGACCTCATGTAAAGGGCGAGAAACCAGTGAGGAGAACATAGATTGATGAGGAGCCTCATGAAAGGAGAAATCAAGCTGACGGAAGAATCATACTAGAAGAGTTAGACTTGACACTCTCACTCATTTGGATGATGATGTTATTTCTGAATGGGAAAGTCTTCCTAGTTATGTATCACTTGGTTTGCACTATGAAGAATCATATGATGAAGTGTTAGTACCTGTTGTAACTGAATCAATGGAAAAAACGCTTCCTACTGTATCTATCACTAAACTATACTTTCAAAAAGTTTAAGGAGGAAATATGTTCTGTTGGGAGAGTAACAGTTCAATCTCAGATGGTCCATGAGATTCAAAAATATATATTAAAGGACACTAAGTTGATTAATTAATTAAACTATCTCAAATATTTCATAAAGGAGTTGAAGCAATCTATGCAATCTTATTCTGATCCAGGTCAGACAGTGGGTGTGAGTGAGTCTGATGTAGTTAATGTTTCAAAGAATGTGATAGCAGGGATTAAACCAAATTTGATCACAACATATGAAACAATTAATTCAAATACCACCAAGGTGTGAAATTAAATTAGTGTTATTGTCCTTGCAATAAATTTTTTGACCTATGAGTATAATGTTTGTATAGATATAGTGATTAAATCTTTGAAGACTCATAGCTCATCTCATGTTGATTCTTCTACCTCCGGTCAGACATCTCACATCATGGACATTTAGAAAGTTTGAAATTCTATTAAGAAAGAGCTTCAAGCTCTTTTTGATGCTTTTAGACAGGCCAGCCTGGAAAAAAATAGGGAAAATAGTGACCATGTTTATGATATGGTTAGGATATATTCTATGAGTGATGATGCAATTATTGCTCAAATTATAGGGAAAGGGGGATTATTATTTCTAGAATATTATTACCAAGCATCAGTTGACCATCCTTTTTAAGTATTTGATAGAGAATATTACATTACCACTAGTGAAAAGAGAGTTCGAAGAACTAGTATAGAAATTGATGTACTTAACACCTCTTCTGGAAAAGTTCATGGAGAATATAGATGATTTTGACACGGCTATGAAGTATATTGGTGAAATCATTGAGGGTTTCAACAAACTGTTGAATCCATACCATCGTGTGAAAAGTGAATCCATTAGGGTGTCCTATTCTGCATTTATTGGACCTTTTGGATATGTTCCTCCACCTCATATGATAGTTGTTCAGGCCTTCAGTCAAATTCTACCAGTGATCCAAGAGCAGACTGAACCACAACTATTGTCATAGCACAAACCCAGCCTTGCACCTACTATTCCAGATGGAGTGATCCTACCTTCATTGAAGACTTCTTCATACCCTCCTGCCTCTAATCAACCACCTATTGGACCTTTTGGTAACCCCTATGATAATTGGAAGAAACCTCTTGATCCTATGTAGTACTGTGGATAACTCTCTGATAAGGTTGATGTATTTTAATTTAGTGTCTTTCCCTAGAAATTTGTAATACATTATTCTTTGTTGATTAATGGAATTCAGTCCTCTTTAATTTCATCTCTTTGTTTTATATCTATTATTCTATGATCCATCTTATTATTTTTATACCTATTTCCTTAGTGATAGGAATAAAAAGGGGGAGAATATTTTTTTATATGCTTTCACTTTTTTTATAATCCCAAAAGGGGGAGAATAGTTTTTAATTCTCCTTATTTATTTTACCTTACCTTTATTTGACATTTTATACCACTCCAATTTATGTTATTTTCCATACCTCGGATTACATGTGGGATCAAAAGTCATTAGTCATTGATACCATTGCTTTTTTCTTCGATATCTTTATTATTCATTTTTTATCTTAACTATGTCTATATATTGAGAAAAATCATTAGTAATGGGAGATGATAAGTAGAGTGATTATTTTAAAAATAAAATGATTGTACTTTATAAATCTAATATTTGTGATCATCAAAAGGGGGAGATTGTTGGACTATAAGAGATTATTGTGCACCCTCTATAATTTTAAAGGTTTTAATAATAAAAATCACATAAAATCATATTAATCATGTTTAATCATTTCAATCATGATAATTTAAGTTCTAATATGTGTCATTATGATTATCAATGATCCTATATACGTTTAACATATTCGGATAATATTTTTATTGTAAGATAGTTCAAACAATAATTTCTACCAAAGTATGAGTCAATGACATTGACAGATTACAGGACACCGACAGAAAAATGAGTCACTGATTCTGACAACACAAAGGACTCACCGATACTGATAGTTCAATTGTATCACTGATATAAAGACAAACCTACCGACACATGGTGCTACTGACACATATGTTCATCCGATGCATGGTCCTAACAATGAAAGGAATCTCCGACAATGTAATTGACACACATATATACCAACTTACTCACTGATAGTTAAAATGAGTCACCGGAACAATGATTCATTGATGCATGGAATGACCGATAGAATGACACATCGATGAAATGAGTCACCGACAGAAGGAGATACCAATAGAGGACTCACCAAAAGACTGTTGAAAAATTTCTTTACTTTAATACTATTTCTAATGATCATATTTTGATTGTTTTAATGTGACTGGTTATTTTAATGATAATTTCACACATCTTTAACGAGGATGTCAGAATTACGAGGTAAAAAATCTACCTCAAAAAATGAACTTTCTCGGACTATAAGAATATATACACATAAGAATCACATGAAAGATATACATAAGAAGATATGATTAGATGCAGTAGCAGACCCACATGGGAAACATTCAAAAAGGAAGAACACATGAGGAACTCTTCATTCATACTTGCTATGAATTAGAAAATTGTTTTCCATCAATGTTCTAAAATCACTGCATCATTTAACGAAACTTAAGGATAAGAAAATGTCGTCTTCAAGGAAGACAGAACACAATGCTCCAAGACACTCTAATTTTAGCGTCTGCTTCAAGAAGAGTACTCAATCCTCATATCTTCTACATCCAATGAGTCTGGAGATACATTTCACAACACATAGATCCATCTAAACTCTATCCCTCTCATCCTTTCTTTCTCGTGTTCCTTTTATTACATTTTCAATCAGTGTGTGCATCTGTCTGTGAAACACACATTATTTCCAACACTGAACTGTAGGATACCAGATAAATTCCCACCACGATCTCTACACACTTGTTTTTCTCAAGTAGAACTATAGTACATGTCATATGTGACCTGGTTGTATTTGTTTCCCAAATTGTATTGTGGTAAAGGTCTTGTGACCTAAACAGTTTTTGTACTATTGTGTAAGCCTTGATCTAGGGTGTGGATCAAACTCTTTATCTATATGGACTACTTGGTGGTAGGCGATCACCAAGTGAAGAGGACCTCGTCTTGGATTGATTCTGAAACTCTTGTTTTATATTCGATGTGTTTTCGAATTTATTTTTCACTCATTTTTACTTGTATTATTGAAAACTAAATCTTACTTTGATAGTCAGTCTTGTCTAGTGTTTATAACAGTTTTAGATTATAATACCAGTTTCAAAAGTTTTATCAATATCTCATATTGTTAAAACTACGAAATAATAAATCTTCTGAGAAATTAGTTGAACTACCAGACTATTACAAATCCACTACCTAGATTCATAGGACTGTTATGTTTTAAATTGGGCAAATCTTTTAAATAAACCTTTTAACATTAATTTTAATAGGAACTCAATTCACCACATCTTGAGAGTCTTACTCCGAACACCAATTTTTTTAAAAAATGTATTTATATTATTAACGAGGAATTATTTTATATTTATATAATTTCAAATAAATAATTATATATTTATATTATTATAAAATTATAATAGTTATATTTAATTAAAGAATATATTTACTATATTTTTATTTATATTAATTTATTAAATATATATATATATATAATTATATAAACATATATAATGATATAAACACTACTTTTTATAAGTATTTAAATAATTATATATTTAAGTAATCATAAAATTATTATGAATATATTTAAATAAAGAATATATTTACTATATTAATATTTAAATATCTTTATTAAATATATATAAAAATATAAAAATATATTAATGAAATTTTATTTTCATAATTATAATTATAATCAATATATCTGCACTTAAGTAATAAGCATTGATAAAATCAATATTTATCTATGCTTTTTGAGCAGTGATATAGATTGAACTCTATTAGTGCTAAAACATTACTGATAAAATATATCATTATGAGCACTAAAAGCTTAGTGATGAAAAATATGGCTTTTATAATAGCTAAAAAGTTATAATAAATATGTATTTTATTCGGGATAATTAATTTAGCAATGATAAAATGGATATTTATCAACACATTTATAGAAGTGTAAATAAAAGTGTCTCAATTTATTTGAATAACCCTCACCATTCAAGAATGCATCGTGATATTCAAAACATTCTGTAGAAGCAACCTTATGATAGTGATCCTCTTTAGTGAATCAAAGATAGAATCAAGCCTTGAATCCATGCTAAAAAATTTCAATTCTCAATTCCAAGGCTCGAAAAATTTAAGGATCGATGGAATCCATGGAACGAATGTTTTCCAGGTTTCAAATATATCTATATTATATCATACGATTCAAAATATCAATCTAAGGTATCTTATTTTCTCATCCTCCTCCTCGCTCGTTGATTGTTTCTTTGGGGATATCTATTTTCATTTTTTACCATCATTATTTCTTTATTATTAGCATATCTCTGTGTTCAATAATTTTTTTTGGGATTTTTTTGTTTAAAGGAGATATGTATATCATTCCTTGCACTCCCCCACCATCATCACTTGTCGATTAAATGCAACATGCGCACCGCAAAGCCACTGACACTTACGTCATGAGATTGTCGACCCCTTATAATTTTTCATATTTTAAAACTGAAGAAGTATCATATTCACTTTTCCCTCTTTCTGCTCATGATTGCCTCCCCCTCAACTGCTTACTCCTACCAATACATGCGACCACTGCCACACTTCTACACAAAGAAAACACCAAACAAGAAATTACCTTCCTTTTAGTCTTGACGATAAGGTATATGAAATGAAGGTCATGTGCTTGCCCACCTCTCTCAGAACATATCAATCTAATGATATATATATATAATTATAAATTTATAATATAATTTTTTTTACGTACACAGACATACCAACAAACATGTTTATAAATGAATTTATTTTTATGTTTGTCAATATATATATGTGTGTGTGTATAATAAATATGTGTGTGTGTGTATATATATATATATATATAACCTTGTATTAAATTGATTTAACACATTGTATATATAAATGCGTTACATATTTATATATTTATATGTAGAAATTTGAAAAAATATATATATAAAAATTACATATAAATGTTAATATTATATATTATATATTTATATTATATATTTATATTATATATATAGACACACACATACATGTATATTTTAAAAATAGAGATATATATGTCTGTATATAAGAGATTATACTAATACATTATGAAAATATATATATTATACAAATAAAGATATATATTATAATATATAATTACATATTATACATATATATTATAAAAACATATTATACCACAGTATTATGAAAATATACTATAACAATATATTATACAATTATATAATAAAAATATATATTGTAAAAATATGTTATACAGATATATTACACAAATATTTATGAACACAATTACAAAAATACAAATTTTTTATATTTTTATATAAATTATATTTATATGTAAATTAACATATATTAAATATTATGTATTTATATATTATAACAATATTTTATGCAAATATATATATTTCCAATATATATATATATATATTAAAAAAATATATACAATAAAAATATATATTATACAAATAAAGATATATATTACACAAATATATATATATATATATATATTATACAATACAGAAATATATATTATACAAATATATATTACACTAGTATATTATACAAATATATTATAAGAATATATTATACAAATATATTTCAATATAGTTAATTTAATTTTTGAAATCCATCGTCAAATTTTACTTATGACGATTCATCTCACTTCGAAACTATTTTTTAAGGGTGGTTTATCTCCAATTTAACTAGAAACCTCTATATCGTTCACAATTAGTATTATTTATTTCACTATGACAAAAATATTAAATTACGTTCCCAAAATCACCATAGAAGTCATAATGTCCATGAAAATAAAATTTTCTTATAAATCCTACTCATCATTTGCATAAAAAGAAATCTTATTTTCAACCATTCTAGACATAATTATTAAATCAATTTATCAACTAAGAACATTGAGATGTTGAAAACCTTTATCATTATTAGGTATATTCTTTTAAAAAACTATTTTTTTCAATTAATTATATATTTTTAATTGAAATTATAATTTTGAGATGTTTTCAAATATTTGATATACCATTGATTTTAAATGTAATAATTCCTTAGGTTGTTACATCACATGTTACAAACAAATATGATGGAGGTTATCAAATTCTATATATGTTGTAATAATTATTAGTAATTATTTTTAGGTATTCATCATTGTAGGTCTAAATGAATTGGTTCCTCCCCTATAAATCTTTGATTACCATCCATTTATATAAGTTAACCCAATATTTATTAAAATTCTTTATCATTACATTATTATATCTCATAGTTGATCGAATGATAGTTTATTATTCTTGATTATCATATTTGGATTTCTTATTAGTCCTTAATTCCCTATATTATATTTTTATTTGTTTAAGGAATTAATGAAATACTTGATGAATAATTTTAATTGAGGTAGGACTAGTATTAGTTAGATGATTGTAAGTACTAAAAGTTGGATTTCTCCTATAAATGTAGAATTCGTATAGTCCCTAATGATTCATATATCATTACATGTCCCCGCACAGACCCCATGAATCACAGACAAGAATGTTTATACCCCCCAAATATCACCTTTAATATGCTATGAGTTAATAACTATTGCCAATGGGGTAATTCTAACAAATTAGAGGTGTTACCCCTTTTAGAGAACACAATTCAGTACAAATTTCATCCTCATCAACTTCATATCCTAAATTGTTATTATTGAAATTTATTGTTTGAGACTAATCCCCCATTTCTTTTATGTTTCTTATAATACTATGTGAATTATCCATCCCATGGGTGACTAATTCTTAGAGTATTTAAAACAATATAGGTGCATTTCCATAAGATATTGAGGATGTTTGTTAAACAATAAAATGAAATGATATATGTTCGAGAGATGAGATGACAAGGATGGTAGTTTTCTATAACTTTCACCATTAAATGAATTCAAGGGATAACACTAACCATATTGGAGTAATTGTTTCTTAACTTCAATTACCCATTTCATTCAAATTATTCTGAAATTCATTGAAATAATCAAATGTTGGGTTTCCATTATTAGAATTATCTATAAATTTCACTTTTGATATTGAATATCTCATGTGTCTTGATTTTTTTAATGTAAACAATTATTATTTTATGAACCCAATAGGATGGATATTAATAAAACATTAATACATGCTATTCGGTTGACAAAATATTATGAATATTGAGTTAAATAATTCATCAAGTTTGTAATAGATCATGCATATGACCCCTCTAAAATCCTTTTTTGTGTTTATGAGTTTTGATTCAAGAAAAATCAATCTTGAAGAGTTGGAAGAACATTTTATTTGTCAAAGAATATATCATAACTATAAATTTTAGATTAAAATGGGGAAAACTGAATGTAAAATATGATTGGTATGATACTACGCTTTATGGACCATTGGATATGAATACCAATGTAAATGACGATGGAGATCGCTTGGAATACATAACAATCAAAATTTTACGACATCCTTTGTGATTGTCCTGTGTTTTTTTAGAAGTTAAATAATTGTTCTAGGAGACCATTTTATACCGTTTGTACTAAATACACAACATTTTCAGTTTTATTAAAGTTATATAATTTGATATCTCATAGAATATGGAGTGACAACATCTTTACAAAACTACTTTGTCCCCTGAATGATTTTCTACCGGAAGAAAATGAACAACCATGTTGAGAATATGACACTAAATAATTTCTACATTCCATGGGAATGATCTCTAAAAAATTATATTCTTTTCCAAATGACTTCATATTTCTTTAAGGACCGTGAATATATTATAAAATTCTATATGTGTTCTGTGGATCAATACAAGAAAAATGAATTAAGTCCTTCAATATTTTTATGGTACTTTCCTATCATTCCAAGGTTTAGAAGACTATATGGATGTCAGAAAACCATGAGATAATTGAAATCACTTATAGATACTAGAATTATATATGGTAACCTATATCATCTAGTAGATTTTATATAATGGAATAAAAATCATTATAGGAATACAATATTTGTAAATGATTTGAGAAACATTCATATTGTGTTATCTATAAATAGAATAAATCCCTTTGGTGTATAGAGTAGTACTCACAGTATATGTCACATCATGTTGGTAATTTATAACATTATTCTATAGTTTTTCATGAAGTATAAATACATTATGTTTTCACTACCTATATTTGGACCAAAACAAATCGTTAATTATATTGAAGGATATTTGGCTCTATTGATCAATTATCTAAAATTTATGTGGGATACAAGTGTTACAGTGTATCATTCTCACGTATGTGAAGTTTTCAAATTGAAGACAATATTGTATGAGATGATCAATAACTTCCCAGCTTATGGAAATTTACCCTACTATAGAATTATAGGAATGATTCAGTGTCGCATTTTTGGAAAAAAACACACTTAGTCCGTAGAAACATTCCTCAAAGATTTTGTTTTCAAGAGAACAAAAATTTCTACCTCTAAAAAATAAATACCAATAGTATACAACAATATTAGATGGGAATATTGAACAAGGTAAAATACCATACCAAATAAAATATGATAAAATGATCGAAAAATTAAAAACTATTGACACTATTTTCGGTAAACTATTTTAAAAAAACCATAAAAAATCAGGTTTGAAAAAGATATAAATTTTATTTGAATTATCAAATTGGAATTTTTTTTGTCAATAATTTTTTATGACATGCATATAGAACAAAAAAATGTATTTGATACTATTATTTCCACATTTTTAAATGTTCCATGAAAAAGAAAAGATGACATCAAGGCTAGGATATACATGATTGACATGGGGATAAAGGGAAGAGTTGGCACTAGTGAAGGGTAAATGGTGAAATTTTCTTCCTCTAGAAGAATAAACTCTGTCCAGATAAGAAAAAATGCAATTTTTTTCCCTTAATTGTCTAAAAGTTATAAAGAGTATTAATAAAATATCAATAATTTCATTTCAACGACTAATTGTAAGTTACAATGAATAAAATCACATGAATATCATGTTTTCAAGGATATTTTGAAGCATTTCAGTCTTTGTTGCATTATGTCTATATACATTAACCAGAATCTATTTATTTTTTAAAGACATATGTAGAAATGTTATAGACCGGATGAAGATTCAAATAATTAATAAGGATGTTTTAGTCGTATTATGTGAATTTGATATGTTCTTATCACCATAATTCTTTGATATAATGGACCACATGATGGTTTAATTTGTTTGATAGGTTCAACTATATGGTATCATCCATTACAGATAGATGTACCTCACTGAATGGAATATGATGATTTTGAAAGGGTATGTAAAAAATAGAAGTCAGTCATAAATTTGTATTGTAGAACAATCTATTTTTTAAGAATCTATTGAATGATATTATGATTACCTATCTGATGTTAACAATATCAATGTTTTCCATCTGAGGTGGCACATTTCGGGTAATGAGGAATTGGTCCGATGAGATTCATCACCCATCTCTTTTTCTAGAGATGGTTTCATCTCAAATTCACCATTTCATTTGTTTCAACCCCTTATATGTCATTATCTTTTTAAGGAGGGTGGATTAACCCTATGGGGATTGGGTAATTCACCCCTTTCATATTGTGAAGTAAATAAAAGAGTCGGATGGTCCTAGCAGGCAATTTTATGGGTTTAAGTACTTGTGCAATAGGTCCACCTTAGATATAACTTCCTCCGATAGTCTCTAACAGGTCTATTTGTTGAGCCAGAAAAACCCAACGAACATGGTATCCATAATTCATGGACCAACTTTCTAATGGCAGTCACTTTTTGATTGATGACTCATCAAATGACACAAAAAGACTCCATTGGTTGAGAGGATGAGAAGTCGGTCTCACCGCACCCTTTTAGGGGAGGATTATTTCATGTTATAGGATTATCTTATAGATTTATGTTATGTTAATATGATTTTGAATCCCTGGTTGATTCCTGAGGAGTTTGTCCACAGGCTATCCCTGGTTTGCAGGATCATCGTATGCATACATTGATTTGATGATAAAGAGGTATTGGTGACTTGAGACATTCAATAAGGAGCTCAAGAGTTTATCATCATCCAGGGAGATGGAAGGTGACTGGATGTTGGGATCATACCCATAATATGGGTTTTATACGTATCCTTGGGAGAGGAATCATAACCCATGTAGTTTGGAATGGTTTGGGCTTATGCATGGATGCTGCCCATTTGAGAAAAAATTATTTTGTGAACCCTTTTGGATGGTCCCCCTTTTGAGATCGGTCATTCATGTAGGAATCCTACGTATCCTTGATTTATCAGGAATAATAATTATTCTAGTTCAGATTTGATGGGTCTTACACATAGAATCTTCCCTTTTAGAAGATTCTGGTTGGATAAACCCTTTTAGAAGGGAACCATTTTGATGTCAGGCCTTTGGATAGGCATCCTACATATCCTGGTTTGACAAAGAATCAGAGTTCTTGTAGTTCAGAAATTCTAGATGTTGTAATCTTAACAAACCTCTAAGCCCATGTAAGTCATGCTCAACATGAGAAACAAGATGATGAGAAAGATCATACCATCCACATGCTTCCTCTCCTGTTAGTGGGAGAGGAATAGCCTTCGACGGAAGAGGTTGAGGCGATGGTGGGGGAGGGCATGGAGCAATAAACACTTTAATGGGAGATGATATTAAGGGTCATGTGGCCTATCCTTAGAAGATTGGGGATATACCTCATTGGTAGGGCCCCAGAACACATTCTAGGAGTGGGAGGAGTTTCTTCCTTGTCAAAAGGGGAAGTAAACATAACCCCTTTGACTGATCACCATTCCTCATTCAATGGAAATGCAAGTGATCATACTTAATTCCTAGAACATGGAGGTTCATGTCAGTATCCTAAGGTTATACTTCGGGTTACCATGGGAATGTAGACACAAATACAATACTGAATCCCAAACCTTTGTGGGGATAGCCTTTATGACTCTACGTACCATGGGTATGTAGACTCAAAGGGGTGCGCTGATACACCCAATAGTCAGATCATATGGGTCCAGTGGATTTAGAGGAGGCTTTGGCCTGATGTCGGGGGGACTAGTTCATGGAGGGATTATGGAGGACTGTTCAGTAATGAAGGGTTGAGATTGGAACTAGAGGAATGAGTACCCAAAAACACCTCATTCCATGTACTATTTTCTTATTCGGGGTGGGAGAGACTCTGCATACCGACGTAGTGTGCAAGAAAAGGGGTCGTCTATGTACAGATGCAGTACGCAGGCATGGGTATGGACCACCACACACCATGGTGGTACGTAGTCCATCATGTCACCTTAACTTCCATCTATATACTGGTGTAGTACACGGTGCCTGGTTAAGTTCGCGTAGCAATACCCTACGTGTAACACCATTTTGAAGGAGGGTATATGGGATTATCATTCGAGGGGAATGAATCTATGAGAATTATGTGGTTCGAGCTTCACCAATTAGGTTAGTGGTTCAATAATTATTATTCAGTTCCCCTATTTTATGGTTCATGATTAGTTGTACCTATGAAGAGTGTGGTTTGAGATTTGGGCTTCACCAATGATTCAATACTGAAGCCAGAATCTTCTCTGAGTTCATTCTTCCAACCAATCGGATCCCATTAAAGCATTTTTCATCCGTCATTTCTCAATTAATTCTATTATCCTTTTATAAATCATCAATGAAATCATATCTATTGGCATACCGAACCATTTGCAGAGGCCCATGAAGAGATAGCCCAACCCGCGAAAGACTCGGTCAACTGGGGTTTGCAGAGACAACAGTTCACAATCATGGTTCTCAAAACCCTACTGGTTTACCATGGCCATGAATCATTATGTTTGTGAGATGGTATGAAGATGGCCTTTTCATGCATGAGTCCTTCAGTTATAGGGTTCGCAGTCCACCATGTTCGCTAGCTATTGTTTTGTGTAGCGATGGTTCATGATTCTGGCGGTCTGAGGACCCTTCTTGGTGATACTACACATACCACTTGAAATTCATTGAAAACATTAATTCCTTCAAGTTTCATCTAAAATTTTCAAATAAATTTGATACCATTCACCTTTCTAGACTTGTAGGAGAACTTTCTTCCTTCTTCAAAGTGATTGTAGGAGTATATCCTTCCATTGGAAGAATTTTTACGACCCTAAAAATTCCCCCCTATGTAATTGGTTCCATTCAGAACTAAAAGGGTACTATTCTAATGTAGAAGTGGTCCTAAACTGAAATGGTTCATACGGTAGAATAGATAGACCCAATAGGAAGGGACCACACTTATATATAGGGGACCATGTCATTTTTATTTTATGCTTTCTCATGGAAAAAAGTGCTCTCGACTCCCACAACTTCCTCTACATTAACATACCATGCTTCTTGAAAAAAATCATTCCACGAACCGCCTCATATATGTCTTGAACAGAATTTTTTTACCATTTCTCTATCCACGTACTAAATTTTGGATTTCATGAATGGAATTGTGGAATTTCAAAACTAAAATTCGGATTCTGTGTAAGAGAATACTATGCGGCTTGTGTGTCCACATATCGAGCTTTTTCTGGAGAACCGAACATTAAGACATATTTATCCAAATATAAACATTTATTATACAATCTTTGAAAAAAACGTAATGATTCATTGGTTCATAGTATCCATATTTCGCGAACCTTTCTGTTCACTGGCCAATTTTCCATGGTTTGGCTCCTTGCAGATACATTGTGTACCATGGGTTTAAACTATGTGATGCTTCCACATATTGTGCAGTATGTAGGTTTGTTTCTGTACAATACGCAGTACACCAGATAAACCTACCACAAACCATTTTCTGGAATAGTACACATAGCCTTTTGTGGATATATTTTAATTACTTTATCTATTACTTTCTAGCCATTATCCAACAATTATAATTGGACTGCCTTTTACCGGCTTTTGTATGCTCCTGTACAGGTTACAATGGATGCTTTACAAGTTTCAATAAAATCATCTAATATAAGGGTAACCATGGTGGGGGCTAGAGAGAATCATCTTCGAGCCTACATTATTCCTTGTGATAGCTTTTTAAAGGATTTCTTGATGCCAGAGATCCTAGATTATCCACTATATATATAGATACAACATTATAACTTTTTTCTCCATGATGATGTTCTTATTGCATTAGTTGGCCCCTATACTCCATTCATCCTTTTAGAAGAACTGTAAAGACATGAATGAGCCAACATTCCACCAAAAGGTGATGTCATGGCCTCCATGATTCAGGATAACATCTTCATACGAGGAGGATCATCATGGACTTAAGGAAACCTCAGGTGTTGCAATGGTGTCCTTAGACTAAGCACCTAGGAGTACCCATCCATTATCAACATCACCCATGAAAATCCTAACAGTGGATGGAGCACGAAGTGGGATCTTCAGGCCACTGGATGTTTCTCCGACGAATGGGCATGGGAATTTCGGGTACATCAGATATGTTTGGAGTCCCATGTCTAGTTAGAGGTGGTGGGCTTGTATTATGTATCATGGGTTTCTCAGTTTCCAGACTTCTCCCCATGAAAAATCATTCTGGAGCTGTTATGCCACTGGTGTTCAAGCACCAAAACCTTCCATTTATTGCATGGGGAGTTGGGAATCATCTTATGGGATATCCACCTGCTTGGAGGACCCCCCCTCCTTGGAGAGATGTATGATGAGTTTCTCCCTACATCCACTACTTGGAATGACACTAACAAGGTGTCCCCTTTGACAAAGAGTTTACTGGTTATGGTAGATGGATTACATGATCATCCCTTCTAGGCTCACTCTCTTATCCCATTTGATTCATGTATAGGGCCATTCTTGTAGCCGAATAGACCCAAGATGAGGGTTCTATGCAGTCGAACTCATCCATCCCATTAGTCCCACCAGACTCCATTGTCATATTATTCTACCCTTGAAGTGGGATAATACACATCCTAGGGATAAGAATTTCAACCAGACGTATCACGTGTGATTAGATTAGAAGGTTTCATTCCCATGTTTTAGAGGGGATGGCTTTTACCATCCTATGGTGTATATTCTACTATTCAGACATGTACTTTGATGATGGAAGCCACACTGGCAGAGGAACGAACCATTTATTTTTCCCTTCATACCCTCACCCTCCATTATGAATTGTTGGGCCAAATACAGGAAATTGGGCCCCCACATCATCTTAGTAGACCATTTCAATTCATGTATGGGTGGATGGAAGAATACATCCCCTGTTATAAATATCATATAACTATAATGGTCCCTCATTCTAACTTTAATCTCAACCTTCTCCATATTTCTGTTGTTCTTCCTAAGACTCTATGTGTTATTGATATAGTTGGGTTACTGAACGATCATTCTCATTTCTCATTCGAACCACATTCTACCCCTAATAGGTCATTAAGAGGTGAAAGGGGTGGTTATTTGGATGAATGACCATACCTCATCGCACTTTGGGATGGGATTCTCACTTCACATATAGATCGAGTAGTCATTTGTGAGCCATACCTCCCTTATCGGTTTTTTAGTAAATTTGGGTGCCTTCAAAAAACTACACTTCTTCATGTAGCTAAGTTAATGGGAGAGTCTCATATCATAATTCATCACTATTTAAGGCTTTTGATGATGCATGAAGGTGCTGTTATGGATGTTATCATCCCCAATAAGATAGAATACACTTTTTTGTCATTAGAATATGCTCAACTGTAGGTAGACTATTACCCTAATGGGATACTGGGAGAACCAATTTCTTGGGTATAGAAACATTTAACAATATCTCACCCCATCCTTTCCCCAATGAAAACACCATAAAATCCTTCTACTGTGAAGAGGATGATAGCTACGTCTTTAACTCATGTCCCAGCAGCAACCAAAATAGATTCACCACCTATTCCTACCATTATGGTAAGAAGACGCTCGGTTCACCAGTAGAAGTGTCTTAAAGGGGATTTATCAGTACAATATATCTCAGTGGGGAGTGATTCAGACTTCTCCCCTCCTACCTATACTTCCCATGAACATAATGAGGCCCGCCCCAATAGAGTATCACCAAACATTTCAGAAGTCGCTACTAGTCCTCCGCACTCGCCTCAATTAGTTGAAACATCTAAGGGCATGGAAAGACCCCTTTATATGATATCCTATATTAGGTACTTTCCCCCTCCTATGATGACACACCCTACTTATAGATACATTACGGTGGAAGAGGATCAAGGTACTAGTGCCATTGGGAGGCACCAAATAGTGAGAAAATAGGCATGGCCCTAGTAATGGGCTCTTCCCACGGAGACACCCATGGCCAATTTTTCTAACAAGACAAACAATTTTCAGCAATTATTCACCGAGGTGAGTTCTGGTGGTTTTGATTATTGATAAATCGACCTTCCTATCTACCAAATCCTCATAGACCAAGGAGACCTCGCTTCTTGTGAGGACAAGCTCGCTGAGTTCAATTGTTCTCATCATCAGGTGACAGCATTTTGAGATTTTTTTGAGGAACTCGAAAACTTAACAGTAGAGGAGGCGAAGGATTGTGATTCGGTTGACACCCAAAAGGAAGAACTAAAGGAGTGCGAGGACCGTGCAGAAAGTTTGAGGGATCAAATAACCTATTCACATTCCAAATATGTATTTATCTAGAATAAAGTGTAGGACCTTAAAGTTATCATGTAATAGGTGTGTCTAAGAGTCAAGGTGGAAGAGGAAGAGAGATTTTCTTTAGAGAAGACTATTGATAGCCCGTGTCAATCACTTTACTTATTTCTCGAAAGGGCGAGCTGAGCCTTATTATAGCTCTGTCTTGCATCATGATATGTACACTATCTTTTTTTAATCTTTGGAGAGAATCTGAACTGGGGATGTTCCTCCATTTATTTCTGAACTCAATGAAACTGATTTCTCTTCAAATGCTTTTTCATTTCGATTTTTCATATCAATTGATCGCAAAATATCATTTCGATCTAGTATTAATTTTAAACCATATCCATTAAACTGAAATAATCTTCTCATGTTCTAATTTTTTACTATGTTGCAGGACTCAGCGAGCATAGTTCGACTATTTCTAGAGGTATTATAGAACAACCTCGCACACGTTTAGGTCTTGTTACCCTAACTGTTACTTATGCTTATTTGACATGGGCTTAGTAGGTATAAATCAACTTTTTATTAGACCACCCATTTCACTTTTTAGACCTAACAATCCTTAAAAATCTTTTTACAGATCAACCCACATTTCGTTTACTAAACCATACATGGTGTAGGTTTAACAAACAGATACTTGACTTTTACTCAGAGGTGCCTTTTGGAGATTGTTCCTCTAGAAAGTAAGGAAAATTTTTTGCTATCATTTCACAGTCCTTCCAATCATACTCATTACTAATTTTTTAGGTCGAAAGTCATTGGCCAAACATGATAGGGTATGGTCCCAAATACTACATTCATCAGCCAGGAATGATTGAATATCCTTCAGACAAGGATTATGGATTTTTCATGACACGAAATTTGTGAATCATGGACATGAATGAGGCTTGAGATCCATTTTAGGAATATATAAGTAGGAAATGACTATCCTGGGAACAAATATTCCTTCTATTGGAAACCGTTTGTGTGGGAAACATATTTAGTTCTACCAGAACATGATGTGCATAGTCAATCAAAGGTTTCTACATGAAAATGGCCCTCCATGTCTCCTGGACTTGGTGGGATTTGCAACACATTGAATTTATTTTGATTTTGGGAGCCACTGTGGGTAGCTGGTCTATGTAATGATGTCTGAAAATATTAGGGAGATTCATATCATCTTTGAGTGGGAAACTGTTCCCGCATGGTTCTTACTTGCATGAGGGAGAGCTGGTGAATTGTCAGTTTAGTTATAAGTGTTTTTTATGTCGGTGTAATTTGGAAATAAGATGGTTTGTATGGAATTATCTGGAATTTTTCCAATTCTAGGGGTGTGATTGGACTTGACCATCATCCTAGCATATAGAAACTGGAAAGGACTCTCCTAAGAGTGAATTTTCCATTGATTGAAAGCTGTTTTTTTGGGAAACATATGAAAAGACACCAAGGATTGATTTTAATAGTCAAAAAAGGTTTATACATGACACTGGCCTTCAATCTCCGATGGATATGAAGGATTATGGAGATTGGGAACTTTCTGAATACAGTATGTGACATTTAACAAGGGGTACACATAGACACAAAAAGTGGGCATTTTAAAGGAACTTCTTTGGGGGAAACCTGGAATTGAGTGGAGGTAATCTACTCTTGTATGTGGATAAACATCATGTATATAGATGGGGTACCTTTAGAAACCTCAAAAGGAACTAGAGATGAGTCAAGCCCGCATGTTCAGATATATTTTGGATGTGTGTATAGAGAAAAATGTAAACCATGACATTGTGGGCCATTGAATCAAGAGGGGAGGAATGAGGATTAGAAGTCATTAGACATACTAATATAGGAGAGGACTCTCATGGGGATGAATTTTACTTTCATTGACAAATGTTTTTTTGTGGGAAATATATATAGAGCCACTGGGGCATGATGTGAATAGTCAATAAAAGGTGTCTGTTGGACACTATCCTTCCATCTTTGATGGCCTTCGTGGTATTTCTGACACTTCGAAATTATTCTGATGTAGGGAGCCACAATGGGTGGCTGGTCTGGGTAATGGTGTTTGAAAATATTAGGAACATTCATATCGGTATTGAGTTGACAACTGTTTTCACGCGGTTCATACTTCTGTAAGGGAGAGTTGGTGAATTGTCAATTCCGTTAGAAGTCTTTTTTATGTTTGGGGAATTTGGAATGAGGAAGGTACGTAATCTATTATACAGATGTTTTCCAAATTTGGGGGAATGACAGGGCATGAATTTTGTCCAATCATACAGAAACTTGATAGGACTCTCCAGAGAATGAATTTTCCTTTGATTCACTGTCGTTTTGTAGGCGGTATATGCAGAGCCACTAGGGCATGATGTGCATAGTCAAAAAAGGTGTCCGTAGGACAATGACCTTACATCTCTAATAGATAAAATGAATTATATATATTAATAACCTTCTGAATATGGTATGTGACATTTGACAAGGTGTTCACATAAACACGAAAAGGGGTAATTTTAACTGAACTTCTTTGGGGAAAACTGAAAATGAGTGGAGGCAATCTAATTTTGAATGCGGATCCACCTCCTGCATAGGGATGGAGTATCTTTAGAAACCTCAAAGGGACCAGAGATGAATCAGGACCACAATTTATGATATATCAAGGATGTGTGTAGGGTGAAAAATGTAAACCATGACTTTGAGGGGCCTTGAATAAAGAGGGATGGAATGATTCTTGGAATCCATTAGGAGTAATGAGATAGGAGGGGACTCCCATAGGGATGAATTTTCCTTTAATTTATAGCCATTTTTGTGGGAATCATATGTAGATCCAAAAGCTCATGATGTGTAGAGTCAATCAAAGTTGTATGATGAACACTGGCCTTCTATCTTAGATATACATGAATGGTTATGGGGATTCAAGATCACTCAGAGCACGGAGCCTGAGCTATGGAAGGAGTGTATCTGGACATAATTGAAACATTTTGGCTACAATTTACTAATGGAATAAGGTATCCCTTATGTAGATCTATCTCACACATAGGGTGAGGAATTCTTACCATCTTTTGGGGTTCCCTATCATTTAATTTCGTATGGCCGGGACGTGGGGTTCCTCTCAAGGAAGGGAATCATGACATGCCTTTTAGGGTCATGCTTCTAGGACCAAATTCATGTACTCTTTCGCCATAATTTCATGATGGATCTCTCGATAAGATACCTTATCTCACATGAGGCATGCTATGTGTGAGAAATAAGGGATTACGAAGATTCTAGGACATTTCCTAGGAATAGAAAAATCAAATCAGAGGTCACTTTTGGCATAAACCATTGGTATACAGTTTAACGTCATACAATAAGGATGATTTTGTCTTGGTAGTTTAATATCTTTTGGTAGGGACATGATATAGTATAGTATAGATTTATGCAGTGAGGAAAATTATATTGTCATAATTATCTTTAATAGCTTTGAGTTAATCACAATCAAGATGCTTTGGCGTTCCTTAGATGTGAGTGATGATAAAAGGTGTAAACAATTGTCATGGGGGAAACATGATTTCAGCCGTATAACTTTGGGCTTGGAATCCATTGGGCATACTATGATAGGATAGGACTCCCCTAGGGAAGAATTTTCCATTGATTGATGGCCATTTTTATGGGGAAAATATTTTGAGCCACTGGGACATGAAGTCCATAGTCAAACAAAGGTGTCTGTAGGACACTGGCCTTCCATCTCAGATAGCTAGGAATGATTATGGGGATTTTAGATTTCTCGGGGTATAGAGTTTGACAAACAGGAAATATGCATCTGGGAATGGAGGGAATATCTAGATCATGATTACCTGTGAACTATTGGAACTTCCACATAGATCTATGTCATATTTATAGGGGGAATCGTCATCGTTTTACTTCTCAAGAGTGGGGTGGCATGTGTGGGATTTCATGAAACTAAGAACTGGGCCACACATCTGTTGAAGAATTTCATAGTTTATTATTATGAGATTTGGATCTTTCATGGACTCCCCATAAAATTATGACCTACGCATGGGTAAAGGGGCATTTTTTTGATGGTGGCTGGGATGATATGCCAAATTCGGGCGTCACTACGTATCCTACATGAGCAAGAAATCAAGTTGCACATTGTTTTGAACGTTACAGGTATAGATCTATCTCCGTCTATGTGTAAGGACATGTGGGGGCATTGTTTTTCATAAAATGATGGTTGGGCTAGGTTTCCAAATCTAGGTATCACTATGTATCCATCAAGAGAAGGAATCAATCGATACATAGTTTTGAATTCCCCCCATACCGATCTGGCTTGGACATGTGGGTGGGAATGATTTTTTATTTCATTCTCTATGGGTGTTTGGTATACCATACTACTCTATAGCTTGTTTTCTTAAGAGAATACTTAACACTGATCATAAGCTAACCTATGTTATACTCGATGTGAGAAACAAGGAGTGCACATAGGGTTTCCTTCAAAAGTGTTGGGAGGTAGAGGATATGATGGAGGAATTTATTTGGTGGGGGTTGGGCCAAGATTGAGTATCAAGGCGTCGCTACGTATCCTATAAGAGTAGGAATCAATATGTGCATAGTTTTATGAGAGATCATGTAGTTTATTTTCATGAGATTGGGATGCTTTGTGCCATGCAGTTTAACGTCTTACAGCATGGACATGAATCACAGTTTAATATAATGTTTCAGGGATGAGTTCCTTATAGTTTAATGTGATGTGGAAAGGACTATCACTCATAATGTAAGGTCATAGTGTTTTGACCATGACTTATACTATACATTTTAATGTCTTTTTGGTTAGGAAAACAACTCGTATTTTAGGGTCTTAGAGTTTGGATGATGGGGATAATACCATAAATTTTAACGCCATGTTGGTTAGGAGAACAAATCATAGTTTATGGTCATAGAGTTTGGACCATGATATGAGCATTCCTATTATGTGAATTACATATCTAAGAGAAATACATTTGTGGGAGTCG
The DNA here is from genome assembly GCA_963277665.1 of Viscum album. Classification (NCBI taxonomy): domain Eukaryota; kingdom Viridiplantae; phylum Streptophyta; class Magnoliopsida; order Santalales; family Viscaceae; genus Viscum; species Viscum album. Next base: position 1,133,646,442 of record OY728155.1, on the reverse strand, counting down.
TGATGAGATGTTCATCTATTGATATCAGGGTGTATGCTCCATTGGAATAGAATATATGTATGACATATGGTCCTTTTCACTTTGGTTCAATATTTTGGCTTCATCCTGAGTATCATTAGGGTTCTGAGGACTAACAACATTTCTCCTTTGATGAAAGATTGAAGGAAAACGGTTTTTGAAGACTCGTGCGATCTGATTTTGGTAGATATCAAAATGGTGTAAAGTGTGTAGCCTCATATCATCTAGCTGCTCCAACTCATCAACCCATTTTTTGGGATTACTCATCCTTGGAAAATTTATCAGAAATGGCCACAAAAAGTGATGAAACTTGGATTTCGATAGGCAAAACTAACTCTGCCCCATAGACTAGTGAGTACAGGGACTCCTAGGTGGTAGTACGGGTTATGGTTCGATAAGCCCACAAAGCATGAAAGAGCTTTTTTTCTCCCAAATTAATTATCCATATCAACCATATTTTAGATCATGATTTAAAATGTCATGTTGAAATCCTCTATCTTCCCATTGACTGCGGATGGTAGCGGGATGACCAGTTGGATTTGATTCCATATTCGTGGTATAACCTTTCCAACTAAGAAGAGCAGAAGTTGGTGCCATTTTCCATCAGTATTGTATGAGGGCCACTAAATTTGTTAATGATTTTGGCCTTCATGAAGACAATGATGTTTTACTCCCTGACTTATTTAATGGGTATAACTGTAGTCCATTTGGAAAATAAGTCAGTTGTTGTGAGTATAAATATGAATTTTCTGGCGGTGGTAGAAGGATATGGTCCAAAAAAATCCATCCATCAGGTGGATAATGGCTAGGACTACTTAGCTATATGAAGTAACTCTAAGAGTTCAATTTATAAAGTTGGCATGAACTTGGTAGGAATGTAATTTTTTGGTGAATATGGATCAATCTTGTATCATAATGGATCAGTAATACCCAATTCATCAGGTTTGGTGAGAGAGCTTGGTTGCTGATTGGTATGCTCCATAGGCTCCATGTGTGCACCTATTTCATGACGACAATCGTCTCTTCTCCATCAATGCACCTGTAAAGGACTCTGTCAAGGCCTCTCTTGTAGAGAACCTTTTCTTGGTTTACCCCATTGTACAAGACAATGTTGACTGCCCTTCTTCAGACCTATTCCCTTCCATCCCAATCTGGTGGGAGTTCCCCATTCCTATGGTAATTTGTAAAGGGAGTCATCCATCTGGTGGTGTGACCATAAGGCTCATAAATAGGGCTAATTTCGTTAATTATCTCTGTATGACTCTAGATAAATGGAAAGACCATATGATGGTGGGAAATGCTAATAACTATTTCATCCCAGTCTAGATCATCCAAGGATGCAGCTGCATTTTCCAAAGTAAAGTCTTGGGAATTTTGTGATTGGGGGATATAGGTCAACGTTGGTTCTGATGGGAATTCTACCATCAGTTCTTGAACATTGTTCATAAAGGGGGGAAATACATATTTCCTAAGGGCATAGTCACCATTGACTTGTTTGCTGAATATATCTAAATCAACCTTTATCATTTGGTGTCTGGAATGCATATGAAATTCTAGTTCGAGGCCTGTAATGAGGGCTTGGTATTCTACATCATTATTTGCACACCCATCTAAATGTAGGAAATAGTAACAAAGGAAATCCTTTTTGGAGGATACAAGAATAATTCCCATACCCACTTTTTTGAGCTCGGGATCTTCCATCCATTTCACTTTCGGGCTTCTGGAGGAACCATCGAAGTACATTTCCCATGTTTGGGAGATCCTCTTGGACAGAGAACACTTCGTCAGCCGGTAGTTCAGCATTAGAAGATGTTGTTTCTTCTAGGGGGTGCTCAGCCAAGAATTTTTCTAACTCATGGGGTTTTATTTCCTTTTGGTGTAAATACCATAGGTCAAACTATTGTAAGATGATCTCCCATCGTGAGTGGAACTCCTTTAGCATGGGATGGATAAGGAAATATTTGGGCGGGTTTTAGAGGGAGACAAGGTCGAATTCATGGTGCTATAGGTAATTCCTAAGTTTTTGACCCATAAAGATTATGTCTAGGTAGTTCTTTTTCATTTTTGGAATACTGGGTTCGAGCATTTATGATTGTTCGGTTATGGTAATAGAGGTTGTTCTCACTTCCGGCATCATTATTATTCTCAAGGAAGGCACCTAATGACCATTACAGGGCAGGTATGTATGAAATGAGTAGTGTACCCTCAACTTGTTGCATCAGCAGTGGTGGGATTAGGGGATATATTTTGATATTTTCAAACACTTCTTGGAAATCATTACCTCACTCATACTATAAGGCCCCAGCCTTAAAGCTTACTTAATATTGAATTAAATGAGTAATTCACATTGAGGATCTTTTCAGGTTTAGAGTTTTAGAAAATTAGGACATAACTATTACATCTCAAAAGATTACAAAGTATTCGCTTCTAATAAATTTCCATAAAATAAAAACTCTTTAAAAGAAACATTTATAGTTACATGTTTTAGGTAGGATGACTTTCCCTTGATCCCATCCTTGACCCTATTCCATTCTATGTCCTATGAAAAACATTTCAAAAAACTTGGGAAGAGCATGAGAAGCTCAGTAAGGGTTATAAAAATATGGAAAGGAAACATGAGTTCATATATACATAAGAATGAAATCATACTTTACCCATAAAACTTAGGCACTTTAACATACCTCATCAAATCATGAATAACTCATAGAAATCATAAGACATAAAGGTAACTTGAGGCATTCATAACATTCTTACATAGGGAGTAACCCTCTTGGTTACGTTTGGAATACCCATCACAGTATATTCCCTAAATCTCTTCGGAGAAACCTTAACGTTTCACTCCTTCGCGTTACCCAATGCATTGGAGAGCTATATCGGGCTCACCCGCCCTTAGTTTATCACGGAACCACCCGTTTTCATAACAATGCCCAAGAACCATAACATAAATGTATCACATAAAACATGCATAAAAAAAATATAACATTTCCACATTTCAATCATAATATAACATTTTAGGATATTTAAATAATTAATCCATAAAAACCCCATTTTCAAAACCATTTAAAACATTTAATAGGGATTTTTGAATCAAAGTGTCTCATACCACCTTGAAGCTTAAAATTTTAAACCATTAATATCCATATAAATAAATCCTTAAAACCATTTTGAAAACATGGATATTAATAAGAACAAATAATTAAAACATTTAAAACGATATTTTGGTTAAAGAGGTTTTACCAAAATTAGTGACACTTGAATACAATAATCAAGGAATAACATTTAGTCAGAACTTTATAATATCATGAGAATATATGGATTCATGATATAATACTCCAAAGGACAGTATATACACCATATAAGAGTTAATTGGTGCATAACAACAATGAACCCTCAATAGAAATGTCAAATGTGATGAAATCCCTTATAAAGAAGGTATCCTTAAATTAAGGACAAATAAATCTCAAAAATATGTGTGACAAATATAAATACACCCAATATAAGTGGATATTAAGTGTAAAACAATAAAAGGTCATTCACACATATTCAATGGATGACATATTCAATGACTACATGTTGAACCCAATGAAATCGAAATTGGATTAAAAAGTTCCCTTGACAGCCTAACGGCATCACATCAAAATGAGTTGATGAGAGATAAAAAAAGGTATCTCATCACTTGGACATAAAATTTACATCAATAAGGATATATGAGAACATTTCCCAACATAACAATATGTAAATTAAAAGACCCAACAAAAGAAGTCTTTTTAAAAAAAGAGGGTGAAAGGTTCCCTTACCGACTTGGGTAACTTTTGAAAAGTACACCCCATTGAAGAAGTGTCATACAATGAATATGTAAATACCCATAAATGGAATTATATTACAATAGGATTGTAATAGTGGGCAGTACATAAACCACTCAATGGAAATTGTCACAAATGTATCATAAATCTCACGGGAATAAAAGTGAGATGAAAAATCTCTTACGAAAACTCGGCAGCCTAACGGCGCCACATAGATCTTCCAAAAATGGATTGATGAGATCAAATAGGGTATCTCATCACATTAAAATAAAATGTACAGAAAGATTAATATAAAATAACATCCCCCAACATTACAAAGAGGATCTTAAAAGAAGTGACATAAAGGAGAGTACTTAAAAAGAAAGAGAGAGGTTAGATATCTTATGAAAGTTCGGCAGCCTAACGGCGCCACTCAAAACTTCCAAAATGGATTGATGAGAGAGAATAGGGTCTCTCATCACATGAACATAAAAATTACAGTATGTGTAATATAAAATAACATCCCAATAAAAAGATGAGCTTTAGAGGGAATGACATAAAAGAGTGTACTAAAAAAGAAAGAGAGGAGTAAGATCCCTTACCTCGGGTCCGACTTGACTCGATCGTTCTTTAACGTCCTGAATAATAAACTTGAGTTAATTTCTACTTCCTTAAGAACCTTTTTCAAGTTCATTATTCCTTTTATATCACTTATTACCATGTCATAAACATTATTTAATCATTTAAGTTAATCTTGTTTGTTTTGTCGATATTTGGTTCTTAAGTCGAAAGTGGACTTCTTACAATTACATGTTGTTCGTGTGGTCAAAGGTTCTTTATATCCAGAATGAAATTCCTGATTTGGATATAATATGTATCATATATATCCAGAATATACATGTATTTATAATATTACATAATCATTTAAAGGTAAGAAATGAAATGCACCGTTCATGGAGACGGTAAGCCGTACGTACGCATGAACGCTACTTTCATTTCTTTGTCATATTAATGGAATTAAAACTAAATGAGAGGTATGTATATTTTAATTCCATAATTATATTAATCATTTAGATATATCATTAATTATATATATCCATTATATACATGTACTTTTAATAGGACATTACATTTGGGGATAAGAAATGAAATGCACCGTTCATGGAGACGGTAAGCCGTACGTACGCATGAACGCTACTTTCATTTCTATCTCATACTTTAATGGAAAGAAATAATAATTATATAGAGGTATATTATAATTCCAGTATAACATCATATATAATAACTTTAAATCCATCCTTTACACGTCCCACATATGGCATTAACGAATCACATCACTTTGAGGGGGCGGTAGTCCGCACTTCCTTAAATGAAGATATCGTGTTTACCCATAATGGAAACCATGAAGGTATGCCAAAAATGAAAAATACCGAAGCTTAAAGAAAACATAAACAAATTATATATCATATATAAAAATAGTGACATCATAATGGCCACCTTTGAAGGTGTTAAATGAGTATTGAACAATCATCGTTTCGGGAGGCAGAATTTCGCCATCCACGGAAACCGTAAGTTCTTTAACCATTTGATGTAGTTGTGTGAGAGTGTAGCTCAAATAAATATTATAACAACATCCTAGTATATTGAAGATACTGGTTTTGTTACAAAATAAGTAAATAAAAAGAGTTTAGAGGGTTGGAGAAGCAAAATAAAACAAATGAACAAGAGAGAATGAATTACCTTTAAAAGTGTAACTCCTTTTGATTTGAGCCTAAAGGCTTCCTTTGAAAGGATTCTGCCCAAAGGGAATCATCTAGGATGAGGAGAGTGATGTGGAGAGAGTAAATGGGCAGGGGTTGGCCGAGCCAAAGGCTTGAGGAGTGTGTGAAATGAGGTAGAGGTGGGGGCCTTTTATAAGAGGAGAGGAGGGGCACTTTTGGAAAGTAAAGAAATATTACATTATTTGAAAATGTGTTTCGGTTTTAAAAGGTCCCACATTGATAGAATTAGTGGATAAGGTGATAAGGGTTTGAAATCCACTCATCCAATTGGTTTTGGACATGTGTAGTTCATAGATTTTACATTATCTTTCCATTTTATTTAAATCGTCAAATAATGATGTCGTCACTGCATCATTATTATGTCATAAATAATTTAATTTATATAATGTCTAAAAATTATAAAAAAACTACTATGATGTAGGAAATATTTTTATCTTTACAATTACTATTTATAATCAAAATTCGGCCCTGTGTAACCCTACTTAAAAATTGTTTTAGTAAAACAACTCATGTTTGTGTCAATTTAATTTTAACATTAAATAAAAAGTTATTTATGTCATTTCCCAACCAAAGTGTCTCCATGGGGACCCCAAGTTGACCCATGGCTTGTCTTGGTCGGCCATTACACAACCAATAAGGTTGGGACATGTGTCTAGGTCACTTTATATTATTAAAGCATTATTTATACCTTAAACTACCCTAATACCACTAATCGCGATTAAAAATTTAATAAGTTACTATTCACCAAAAAATTATTTTTATCCCATTGAACCACATTTTACTTCTTAATGAAAACCATGTATGTCGGAGTTTTGAAATTCAAAACACAAATATGGAAAAATTTCATTTAAACGGAAAAATCAGTTTTTATAAGTACCACTTAGTGGTTTCACTATTCATCAAAAATTGAAGTTTTTCAGAAAAATCCCAAAAATTCACTCTGAGCTATATTTGATATTCCGAATTCTAAAATGAAGTCTATTTTACAGAATTCAAAACATATAAGTCACATTAATTAATTTAATAATTAATTCCCGCTGTCAGAGCAAATAGCGTGTTTTTATGAAACAATAAGTATCAAAAGATTGACACTAGTTTAAGTCCGATTTCAAAGTGAAATAAATTCCAACAACCACTATTGGATTTAATGGTAAATATATTTTCTAATTTCACTTTAAAAACAATTCAAATGATAATATAATCATATAAATAAATTAGATTAAAAAGAGGTTTTGAATTAAAATATAACATTTTACACTATTCATTAGAAAATGAACTTTATCGGAAAAATACCAAAAAATTACACAACGTAAAATTTGATGTCCCGATTCTAAAGAAGAGTTTTATTTGGTCCAAAAGAATGTATAAGAGTGATCAAAACTATATTTAATGACAGTTCTCCATCAGAAGGCGATAAGTGAACCTTTAGTGAAAATTAGGTTATAAAAGCCTAAAATTGAATTCTTTTCGTATTTTAAGCCTTTGGATAGATGTAAAAACATTTAAAAACATATATAATCATATTTTAGTTATTTCTATCCATTCCCACCATTACAACGACTACATGTTAACTACCATTTAAAATAATATTATTTTATTATTAGAGTGCAACTTATGATTCCCAAGAAACTCGTCGTTGCGTATTGGGTACGCCATCGAGCATAGCGTCCCCTTTATAGTCATATTAATATTTTATTCACAAATTTGGATAAATAAGAAAATGTCATATTCTTTATTTACCTGGGGTGTTACATCCTTCCCCCCTTTTGGGAATTGTGTCCTCGCAATTTTTAAAATTGTTCTTGGAAACATCCTTGAAAGTCCCACATCGGAGAAGAGTCGGTAAAACAATCACATTAAAATAAAGAAAGATAAGTACAAAGGTCACCCGAGTTAACCCATACTAGGATTCCATGTAGAAAAACATGGACATGGAAGAAAAATCAAAGGGTCATGTTCTTGAGGGAGAGTGATAGTAAACATGTCTAGGAGAAAGATAACAATGAGAAAATCACAAACATGTGATGGGTTAAACGGTATTCGATTCCCCAGTAGGAAAAGATAATAGACAACATTTTTGTTTTAAGCTAATTTTTATTGAGGAATTTATTCATAAGGAAATATAATCTCTTATCATGTTGACTTTAAACTTTTACTAGATTCCTTAATCAAACTCATATTTTCTCCAGAAGGCGAGTATTTAGGAAGACTTGTTCACATTAAGAGTACTATAATCAACATTTAGAAAATCACCTAATCCACAAAAGAGAACTATATACCTCCCATGTCTCTAGACTTTAACCAAAACCAAAACCAAAAAGGCTAGTACAAGATCAGATAATCTAGAAAAGGATAACCATTTATAAAAGAAAATCTATTCTTAACCCCTTACGATTTGTCAAACAAAACCCAAAGTTCAACGAGGACAATTAGATAAACAATTTGTCCATAAAATCCTTAAAAGTAATCCAAACTATGATTGAAACACAAATATTTGAAGGATTTAGTCACAAAGTCTTCCATGTTAAATCGTAAGATTTATCTCCAAACAACATCAGTCGCTCCTAAAGTCTCACATTGAAAAGTAATTATCCTAATCACATATCCTCCATGATAGGTTAATCATTTTCATAAATAACCCAAAATCAACTTACTCTTAATTCATAAAATCATATAACTAAGAAGAATCAGTCAAACTAACCAGGGACTTCACGTAGTCCAGTGGTAGGCGATAAATACCAGTCGCACTTTGGTTGTGGGTTCGATTCCCGCAGTTTTGTCCGATGCAACGGGTTGTCACACGGTCTGCGTGTTGTCCTTTTTCCAAAACTATATAATTCTTAAAACATTCCCCAAAATGAGATAAAATCTTCAAGAATAATCATAACATATTTTAACCTCAAGTTTATCTCATTCCTTTCATTTTCCATCATATCATAGAGTAACCCATAATTACCTAAAAATTAAGTATCATATAAACCCTAATGGTTACCGTAATAATTATTACCTGAATTTCCACATCGAGTTGTCCATCTCGTACATGATGCATTAGAGAACTCACCAAGGTTGAAGTGGTTGATCATGAATACTTGATATTTGGTTTAGAACAACCACGAGTTTCCTCATTGAATCCTCCATTTTATCTAGTATCTTAATCAGAGAACCACCACAGTTTCCTTCAAACCTGTTGTCTCTTTGGTGCCTGCTATATCCATCCATTCACTAAAAATAGAAATGTCAGTGTGAGTATATCAACAAAACCATCATGTACTAATGAGGAATGTAAACACTAAGATACACTTTCTCATTCACTTTATCTAAAACTAGGACTCTTTCTGAAATCCTAACCATTATGGTAATGTCACTTATGCTTAAAGAATTCCCTAACCTCTAAAGTTATCTAAACCAACCTTTGATACCAACTATAAGGCCCCAGCCTTAAAGCTTACTTAATATTGAATTAAATGAGTAATTCACATTGAGGATCTTTTCAGGTTTAGAGTTTTAGAAAATTAGGACATAACTATTACATCTCAAAAGATTACAAAGTAGTCGCTTCTAATAAATTTCCCTAAAATAAAAACTCTTTAAAAGAAACATTTATAGTTCCATGTTTTAGGTAGCATGACTTTCCCTTGATCCCATCCTTGACCCTATTCCATGCTATGTCCTGTGAAAAACATTTCAAAAAACTTGGGAAGAGCATGAGAAGCTCAGTAAGGGTTATAAAAATATGGAAAGGAAACATGAGTTCATATATACATAAGAATGAAATCATACTTTACCCATAAAACTTAGGAACTTTAACATACGTCATCAAATCATGAATAACTCATAGAAATCATAAGACATAAAGGTTACTTGAGGCATTCATAACATTCTTACGTATGGAGTACCCCTCTTGGTTACGTTTGGAATACCCATCACAGTATATTCCCTAAATCTCTTCGGAGAAACCTTAACGTTTCACTCCGCGTTACCCAATGCATTGGAGAGCTATATCAGGCTCACCCGCCCTTAGTTTATCACAGAACCACCTGTTTTCATAACAATGCCCAAGAACCATAACATAAATGTATCACATAAAACATGCATAAAGGAAATATAACATTTCCACATTTCAATCATAATATAATATTTTAGGATATTTAAATAATGAATCCATAAAAAAAACCATTTTCAAAACCATTTAAAACATTTAATAGGGATTTTTGAATCAAAGTGTCTCATACCACCTTGAAGCGTAAAATTTTAAACCATTAATATCCATATAAATAAATCCTTAAAACCATTTTGAAAACATGGATATTAATAAGAACAAATAATTAAAACATTTAAAATGATATTTTGGTTAAAGGGGTTTTACCAAAATTAGTGACACTTGAATACAATAATCGAGGAATAACATTTAGTCAGAACTTTATAATATCATGAGAATAAATGTATTCATGATATAATACTCCAAAGGACAGTATATACACCATATAAGAGTGAATTGGTGCATAACAACAATGAACCCTCAATAGAAATGTCAAATGTGATGAAATCCCTTATAAAGAAGGTATCCTTAAATTAAGGACAAATAAATCTCAAAAATATGTGTGACAAATATAAATACACCCAATATAAGTGGATATTAAGTGTAAAACAATAAAAGGTCATTCACACATATTCAATGGATGACATATTCAATGACTACATGTTGAACCCAATGAAATCGAAATTGGATTAAAAAGTTCCCTTGACAGCCTAACGGCATCACATCAAAATGAGTTGATGAGAGATAAAAAAAGGTATCTCATCATTTGGACATAAAATTTACATCAATAAGGATATATGAGAACATATCCCAACATAACAATATGTAAATTAAAAGACCCAACAAAAGAAGTCTTTTAAAAAAAAGAGGGTGAAAGGTTCCCTTACCGACTTGGGTAACTTTTGAAAAGTACACCCCATTGAAGAAGTATCATACAATGAATATGTAAATACCCACAAATGGAATTATATTACAATAGGATTGTAATAGTGGGAAGTACATAAACCACTCAATGGAAATTGTGGGAAATGTAGCATAAATCTCATGGGAATAAAAGTGGGATGAAAAATCTCTTACGAAAACTCGGCAGCCTAACAGCGCCACATAGAACTTCCAAAAATGGATTGATGAGATCAAATAGGGTATCTCATCAAATTAAAATAAAATGTACAGAAAGATTAATATAAAAGAACATCCCCCAGCATTACAAAGAGGATCTTAAAAGAAGTGACATAAAGGAGAGTACTTAAAAAGAAAGAGAGAGGTTAGATCTCTTACGAAAGTTCGGCAGCCTAACGGCGCCACTCAAAACTTCCAAAATGGATTGATGAGAGAGAATAGGGTCTCTCATCACATGAACATAAAAATTACAGTATGTGTAATATAAAATAACATCCCAATAAAAAGACGAGCTTTAGAGGGAATGACATAAAAGAGTGTACTAAAAAAAGAGAGGAGTAAGATCCCTTACCTCGGGTCCGACTTGACTCCATCGTTCTTTAGCGTCCTGAATAATAAACTTGAGTTAATTTCTACTTCCTTAAGAACCTTTTTCAAGTTCATTATTCCTTTTATATCACTTATTACCATTTCATAAACATTATTTAATCATTTATGTTAATCATGTTTGTTTTGTCGATATTTGGTTCTTAAGTCGAAAGTGGACTTCTTACAATTACATGTTGTTCGTGTGGTCAAAGGTTCTTTATATCCAGAATGAAATTCCTGATTTGGATATAATATGTATCATATATATCTAGAATATACATGTATTTATAATATTACATAATCATTTAGAGGTAAGAAATGAAATGCACCGTTCATGGAGACGGTAAGCCGTACGTACGCATGAATGCTACTTTCATTTCTTTGTCATATTAATGGAATTAAAAATAAATGAGAGGTATGTATATTTTAATTCCAGAATTATATTAATCATTTAGATATATCATTAATTATATATATCCATTATATACATGTACTTTTAATAGGACATTACATTTGGGGATAAGAAATGAAATGCACCGTTCATGGAGACGGTAAGCCGTACGTACGCATGAACGCTACTTTCATTTCTATCTCATACTTTAATGGAAAGAAATAATAATGATATAGAGTTATATTATAATTACAGTATAACATCATATATAATAACTTTAAATCCATCCTTTACACGTCCCACATATGGCATTAACGAATCACATCACTTTGAGGGGGCGGTAGTCCGCACTTCCTTAAATGAAGATATCGTGTTTACCCATAATGGAAACCATGAAGGTATGCCAAAAATGAAAAATACCTAAGCTTAAAGAAAACATAAACATATTATATATCATATATAAAAATAGTGACATCATAATGGCCACCTTTGAAGGTGTTAAATGAGTATTGAACAATCATCGTTTCGGGAGGCAGAATTTCGCCATCCACGGAAACCGTAAGTTCTTTAACCATTTGATGTAGTTGTGTGAGAGTGTAGCTCAAATAAATCTTATAACAACATCCTAGTATATTGAAGATACTGGTGTGGTTACAAAATAAGTAAATAAAAAGAGTTTAGAGGGTTCGAGAAGCAAAATAAAACAAATGAACAAGAGAGAATGAATTACCTTTAAAAGTGTAACTCCTTTTGATTTGAGCCTAAAGGCTTCCTTTGAAAGGATTCTGCCCAAAGGTAATCCTCTAGGATGAGGAGAGTGATGTGGAGAGAGTAAATGGGCAGGGGTTGGCCAAGCCAAAGGCTTGAGGAGTGTGTGAAATGAGGTAGAGGTGGGGGCCTTTTATAAGAGGAGAGGAGGGGCACTTTTGGAAAGTAAAGAAATATTACTTTATTTGAAAATGTGTTTCAGTTTTAAAAGGTCCCACATTGATAGCATTAGTGGATAAGGTGATAAGGGTTTTAAATACACTCATCCAATTGGTTTTGGACATGTGTAGTTCATAGAGTTTACATTATCTTTCCATTTTATTTAAATCGTCAAAAAATGATGTCATCACTGCATCATTATTATGTCATAAATAATTTAATTTATATAATGTCTAAAAATTATAAAAAAAACTACTATGATGTAGGAAATATTTTTATCTTTCCAATTACTATTTATAATCAAAATTTGGACCTGTTTAACCCTACTTAAAAATTGTTTTAGTAAAACAACTCATGTTTGTGTCAATTTAATTTTAACATTAAATAAAAAGTTATTTATGTCATTTCCCAACCAAAGTGTCTCCATGGGGTCCCCAAGTTGACCCATGGCTTTTCTTGGTCGGCCATGACACAAACAATAAGGTTGGGACATGTGTCTAGGTCACTTTATATTATTAAAGCATTATTTATACCTTAAACTACCCTAATTACCACTAATCGCGATTAAAAATTTAATAAGTTACTATTCACCAAAATATTATTTTTATCCCATTGAACCACATTTTACTTCTTAATGACAACCATGTATGTCGGATTTTTGAAATTCAAAACACAAAGATGGAAAAATTTCATTTAAACGGAAAAATCAGTTTTTATAAGTACCACTTAGTGGTTTCACTATTCATCAAAAATTGAAGTTTTTCAGAAAAATCCCAAAAATTCACTCTGAGCTATATTTGATATTCCGAATTCGAAAATGAAGTCTATTTTACAAAATTAAAAACATATAAGTCACATTAATTAATTTAATAATTAATTCCTGCTGTCAGAGCAAATAGCGTGTTTTTATGAAACAATAAGTATCAAAAGATTGACACTAGTTTAAGTCCGATTTCGAAGTGAAATAAATTCCAACAACCACTATTGGATTTAATGGTAAAAATATTTTCTAATTTCACTTTAAAAACAATTCAAATAATAATCTAATCATATAATTAAATTAGAATAAAAAGAGGTTTTGAATTAAAATACAACATTTTACACTATTCATTAAAAAATAAACTTTATCGGAAAAATACCAAAAATTTACACAAAGTAAAATTTGATGTCCCGATTCTAAAGAAGAGTTTTATTTGTTCCAAAAGAATGTATAAGTGTGATCAAAACTATATTTAATGACAGTTCTCCATCATAAGGCGATAAGTGAACCTTTAGTGAAAATTAGGTTATAAAAGCCTAAAATTGAATTCTTTCCGTATTTTAAGCCTTTGGATAGATGTAAAAACATTTAAAAACATATATAATCATATTTTAGTTATTTCTATCCATTCCCACCATTACAACGGCTACATGTTAACTACCATTTAAAATAATATTATTTTATTATTAGAGTGCAACGTAAGATTCCCAAGAAACTCGTCGTTGCGTATTGGGTACGCCATCGAGCATAGCGTCCCCTTTATAGTCATATTAATATTTTATTCACAAATTTGGATAAATAAGAAAATGTCACATTCTTTATTTACCTGGGGTGTTACACATGCGTAACTCCTTTCTTCATCAGCGTGGTCAAATGTAAACATTTACCTGCCATGTTGGTTGTGAAGCACCAAATGTAGGCGAGATCCCCTACAGACCTTTCAAATCAGTCAGATTGCGAGGTTGGGAAATGCCAAATTTGGATTTTATTCTTCTTAGGGTTGACTTCGATTCCATTATGGAGTACGAAGAAGTTGAGGAATTTACTGGAGGTAAGCCGAAGGTGTACTTTAGGGGGTTCATCATTAAACTATGCTCCCCCAATTTGTTGAAGACATTTCCATGATCGGCCAGGTGGTTTGAGCACGGTTTTGATTTAACCAACAACTTTTTGACATAACACTGGAAAAATCTACCTATTAAGTGATAGATTATGCGAGGCATGGTACACTGATATGTGGCGCTAATTTTTTTTTACCAAAGGAAATAAATTTATAATAGAACACTCCTCGAGGGGCCCTAAAAGTTGAAATTTCTTCATCTCCTAGGGCCATTCGGATCTGGTTGTATCCATAATACCCATCCATGATACATGGGGATTCATATTCGGTTTTTTGATCGATCAACAATACTGTGATCGGGACCAGGAAGTCGTCTTTAGGGAAAGGCCAAATGAGGTACATAAAGTCAATGTAGATTCTAATCTATTCATTATTTTTTTCTGATAGGTACTATGTTCACCAGCTAGATCAGATACTAGACCACCCATATGAAGTTGGATTTGATCAACTTGTCAACTTCATCCTTTATTTTGGTATAATTTTTTGGGTGGGTCCTTCTGGCCGTTTTCGTATAGCCCTATCGGCATTTTCGTAAGCCCAGATGATGTGCGGCGACCTGACGATCGAGGCAGAGCATTTCATTGTAGTTCCAGAAAAAAAAATCTTGATTTGTCTTTTGGAAGGAGTTATATACCTTCTACCCTTCAACATGCATATCCACACTAATCAGAGTGGGTCTCGGGTCATCTACATGCCCAGGTTTGTCTCCTAAAGTAAATAAATTGTGATGGAGACACCTTTTTTGAATGCAGTAGTGGTATCATTGAGGTCATATTAATTTTCTTCTCCCCCTTCTTCTTCCCCTTCTTCTTATTCTTCCTCTTACTCTTCTGATAGAGAGAGGATTTTTGAGATGGACTCTCTAATGTTGGGAGATTGATCATCTTTTTTCATTAGTGAGTAAGGAAAGGGTTGTTTGGGGTCCCGATGAAGGGTCAGAAGTATCTTTATTAGAGATTTTCCTAACATCATCGGAGTTAGCCTGCTCTTTTGTGTCTTGGGACATTGTGGCTGTAATAGAGACCATCCAGAAAATTTTGTCTGCATCCAGACTTGCACTTATGCATTCAACTTGGTTGATGGTAATACTTACTCTTCCCCAAGTTGTTGGAGTGGATCAGTGGGTTCCATTTCCAAACTATTCAGGGAAGTAATCCAATCAATTTCTTTGGCCAAAGGATGTTTTTCATCTAATTCATAGATCCCTGCATCAATATAATGTGACTCAGAGGACCCATACGGGGATTTATCCACATGGAATGTCTCATTTTTTTCATTAGTGCAACATTTGATGCACTGATGGTATGATGATAGAATGGTAGTGTGTTGAAGAAGCCAAGGCCTCCATAAAAGTATGTTTTATTCCAAAATTTGTCTCACTACCAAGAAATCAGAATCAGATATGTGTTCTCAAAGCCATGTATTATTCTTGATTTGACCCAACAGTTTATGCTCACGTTTGTCATGTCCCAGCAGAGTTGTAGTGTTGGGTGTCAATCTGCCTTCATCATAGCCCAGTCAGAAAAGTTTTAACAGCATGATGAGGTTGAATCCAAGGCTTTTTTCAATGAAGATCCTATAGACATCAATTCCATTTATATGTCAAGACACATATAATGGTTTGATTTTCCTTTGCATGGTGGTGTCTCCATCCTTGTTTGTGAAGGAGATGACGACTTGAAATTCTTCAAGACTGGTCTCAATCCGATAGACTTCAGATGCTACTAATGAAGCCTTGAACACATGGGGACTTAGTAAGGATTCGATGAGTGCTTCCCTTTGATATTTAGATAAGCTTAACACATCCAAGATTGACAATTTTGTTGGTACTGAAGATAGCTGATTTAGAATATCATATTTATTCTTTAAAGGTAGGTGATTCTTGACTTGATGTTTCTATTTCATAGACACTTTAGGGGTTTGGGCTTTGGACGTAGATAGTTTGGCATCTGTAATAGGAGCTGATGGCACTGTTTTCCTTTTCGGGTTTGGCCAAACTAGTCCACCCATATGCCTTGGGTGATTTTATGTTTGTTCTTCCCCTTATGGATATTCCAAGATAATTGGACTTTGATTTCATCCAATGAGGGAAAAGGAGAATCATGGTTCTTGTTGTGTCTGCCAGAGGGTCCTTCCGTGAGTTTCCACAATGTTAATGTTTTGAATTATTGAGTGGCCGAGAATTTGAATCCCTCAAGGATCTTGCCTTCCAAGAAACCTACGGCCTCTGCGGCCTCTTGTTCTGGGTCTTCATCTAGGCAGGGGAAGGTGGGTTCACGACCGTAGTCTCCATCCGAGAATGGTTCCATAAAGTGAATGACATTGATGGAGCCTAAGATAATTTAATAATATGAAAATTTTACTATCTAACTATCTCCTTCTAATGATACCAACTGGCAGGGCGGTGCCCGTTGCACAGTTTCGTGGGGTGGTGCATGTTGTTCCATTTAGCAGGGCGGTGCCCGTTGTGCCATTTGGCGGGGCAGTGCCCATCATTCAATTTCGTGGGGTGGTTCCCATTGTACCAATTCTAATGGCATAAATCTGAAAGATTCCACACTAACATCAAATTTAGTGTCATATAATCTTATTTCTCCTCCTTTCTATCCATCTGGCCTTTAGAGGGTTACGAGGACAAGGAAGATGGATATGTTATATCAGGAACTATTGGGGGCACGGTTGGTTTTTTCAACTGAAAATGTAGGATTCGATACACTCGGTTGACTGTCTTTCAAGTCATATAATTGTCATTTTTTTCTCTTTTTACTACAAATCATTTTCCATTCCTCATCCTCTCTTGAGTCTGATGGGGAAACGTACGCCACCCGTGTTAGTGGCAGGACCAACTTGAATTTCCCAGAATCAACCATCATTTGTATGAGACCCTTGAAAACGAATCAATCATGGATTGTGTGTCCTAGTATTTTCTGATAGGGACAATAATTTGGAAGGTCTTCGTAACCCACTTCCTAAGCTCGCATTGGCTCTGGTAACTGGAGCAAGTTGCAATTTATGGTGGCTACAAAGTAGCCGCTAATGTAGTCATCTTGGAATAAGTAGAATTTATTTCTATGTTCTTTGGACTAATTTCTTTTATCACAATGTCGCATATCATTCCAATGTGGGGTGGTTGTTGGAATCTAGGGGGTCCTTCATGGTTCAGTGGGGTCTTGCATCTAGGGTGGGTGTCGGGGGTGGCTTAAGAGTGATGAAAGTTGCTTCTTCTTTTCCCACCATTTTGCATGGGGCTAATGGGGCCACTTGGGACTTGATATTGGTCCATTGCATGGAGTCTTCTGTTATTTGGGAAACGGAAGAGTTGTCTCTAAACCAACTTGTTTACATTACCAAGATAAGTGGTGTTATTAATTCATCTTGAATATTGTAAATGCACATAGCAAGAATTTCATCCTGGGGGAGTGGCTGATTCAGGGAATAAGTTAGGCATTTCTATCTGGAAACGAAGTCTAATACTCTTTCATTCTCTCGATGCACAATCATCTTTGGTAGCGTCAAAATGAACTAGAATGTAAACTATCATCAGTGGTCCTCCCAGCCTATGATTGAATTGGCTGGCAAGATAGTACACCATATGAAATCCGAGCCTTGTAGGGTTCATACAAAGCACATGAGTTTCACTTCTCCATGATTCCCTATAGTGCCCATCATGGGGTCACAATAAGAGGAATAGGGCATTAGATTCTTTTTTGGGTCCTCCGAGCTATTTAATATTGGGAATATAGGGTTTCTAAAATTTGGCAGCGGTGGTACACTACACACCAAATCGGGGTAGGGTTTGCGCTCTAGTTGTATCGGAGTGTGCCACCCCTTTATGTCTTCTAGTCGATTCGTTAGTTTTTCTATAGTGTTCAAGATCTCTTGATGCATATCCTATCAGGCTTGAGCTTAGGCTGGAGCGGTAGTGGCCAAAACATGTTGTGTCGGTGCCACTGGAATTTGAGGTTGATACACAACCAGAGGTATCATTTGTGGGTTTACCTGAATATATTAAAGCTTCCTTCCCAACTAGGGGAAGTCTTGTTTTACTTTCGAGGATAGGTTTAAATGGGATTATGATCCGAATTCCATATTGGATGGGCCTCCGATCATGGATTCATTCATCGGGATGAGTGCATATAGAAAGGGATCATCCTCTACAAGCACCTACTAATGCTCCACATGGGAAACACATCCAGTGAGGTATCTCCCTTGATGTAGCTCAGAATTAATTCACCTGAGCTATTTCATTTATTCCTCCTACTTGTTGAACCATTCCTTGAGGGTGACGAACACATTCTTAGGGGGAGGAGGAGGCCGGTCACAGACGACCGTGAATTTTTTCTTCTCCTTATTGGGGTTTCGCGTGGGATGTAATGACTGATTAACTAAGGGGGTGCCTAGATTTATAACTACTCTCTAGTTTCGAGTATGCACACCATCAAGCTCGTTGTGGGATGTATATGGGAGGGAACTATATTCCCTTGATTCATCTAACTATGTTCCATTTCCTATGAAATCTGTGGAGTTGACATGTACCATGTTCACTATTACATAATGCATTGTGGGTGGGGTACCCAGTGCGAAATGGTAGGAAGGATTTTTATGTCTTTTGTTGGATTTTCTCCTTCTAATATGTGGTGTTAATTAGTTTTCTTAGCGATGATTCACCCGAAGGGAGCCCTGATCCGACCTCGTAATGTGCCTTTGCCTTGGAGGCTATGATTTATGAGAACGGGTGGAACTTGTGACTCCTCTGTCCATCATTCTTCCTAGACAAGAGAAGACAGATATCCGTTGTGTGCAGACTTGAGGTAAAAATTCCCCCAAACCTGTAGGCTTTGGTTGTTCCCATTCTTACATTAATGTGATACGGCCTGGATTTGATTGTCTTATTGGGTATTTTTAATTAAAAATTTCCCCAATCCTGTGGGTTGGGGTTGTTCCCTCATTTTGGTGATAGTCAGCATTATTGCTGGCTTTTCAGTTTCATGTACTCCCATGTTGGTGTGAGACGAGTATATCATTGGGGATGCACGACGTCTATGGTCTTTTGAAGACATGAACATTTCTTTCTTGTTGGATTCCCTTAGGAGGGAATCCTATTGGATGTTCTCTGTTGTCTGAATCCGAAGGTTTTGATGGATTGATCTCATTGGTCCTATTGCTTTTGAGACTTACTCTGGGCCGATTTTTATTGAGTATCCCATATTTAATAAGTATAAGTTTTCCGTGATTTCTTCCATTGGGTGATGATGTTGCAGGATTTCATTTCTGTTGATGTATGCTGGATGGTACATGGGGTGATGTGTAGAGCACAATTTTCTCCCAATACCTGAATGTAAACATCTATCAAGGTGTCACCAATGAGACAATGCAACTTATGCAATCCATGGAAGGAAGTTATTTCAAGTTTTTCCTTTCTCTATTCTGATTTTAGCTATCATGCAGATGGGAGTGCTTCCAGGTCAATTTGATTGATAATCTCCCCTAACGTGTTGACATGGTCTGCATACCCTTCATAGGGTAGAAATTTTACTTTCAACTGGTGAAGAGTCATCCATATATTTAGGGGAATGTCATGTATAGATTCCCTAGATAGTTCTCTTGGTTTGTAGAAGTGAGAAGTGTTCATAGGTTAATAAACCACTGGTATATTATCTTTAGCTATTTTTCTTCTCTGAAGCAACATATCCTGTTGTTTTTCTTCTGGTGGCTCCTCTACATGATATGCCCAGATCGACTGCTTCATAATGATTTCATTCCATGTAGTCGGGCTAGTGAGTCTCATTAATATGTGGATGGTGTAGGGGTGTCTCAAAAGATAATCATGGCTTCTTGAGATTGAATATCACTCGTTATAAATGGGGCGCCTGATATGTCTGACTCCTTTCTGACAAACTCAACATAGGAGGGATTTCTCATCATTCTTTTGGTAAGGGTAGGACCATCTTTCCCGTATTAATTTTGGTTGTGGGGATGACTTTCACAATTGGTGCTGCAATGGAAAGGGATACAATTGCAACTTGATTCTCAAATATAGGAAATTTCTTTATGGTGTATAACCTTTGGAGGGCCTTTAGGTTGTGCTAAAACAAGGGGAGGAACTTCTTATTGCTTGATGTCACTATACGGAGGACCTTAACTGTAACTTCCATTTTTTGGAGGGCCTTCACAATCACTATCATGATGGAGATGAATACAATTATAACATGATTACTTTCATTAGGGATCATTTCTGTAGTGCACATAATGTGGAGGGCCTTCAGGATGTACTGCAATGATGGGTGGACCTTCTCATTGCTTTACATTACTATGGGGAAGTTCTTCACAATGACTATCATTATGGAGAGGAATGCAATCATGACCTGATGTATGAATAGAGGGAGAAGCTTATTTACAGTTTTTACCTTATGGAGGACCATTAGGGCGGATGACAAAATGGGAATGACCTTCTTGTTGCCTGATCTTATGGATGAGGGGAGGGCTAACCCAATGCGTATCAAGAGATATGATCTCGTTATTGATCATTCCTGGCCCATTGAGTGAGCCCCCATGTCTGCTATGGGGAGGACATTCAGAGATACTGGTAGTGATGTTATTGGGAGGACCTTCACAACTGCTACAATCACTTCCATAATTTAGTAATGGACTGACAGGGTCATGATATTTTATCGATATATGTTTGAGGGTGTCAAGAACCCCATCTTCTAGTAGAGAAGGATCATGTATGTGCTCTTAATTTTTCAGTTTTCATTAGCGCATTTCATTTGTGAACACTCTCCTGTTGGTAACCGGGGACATCAATTATTAGCAACAACCTTCATATATGAGTCCATGTCTTTTTGGGTCCCGTGATGTCATCAAGATACGCAGAAAAACATCTTGAAATTTGGCATGGATATATGCCTGCCCTGAAGCGGCCACCATGTTAGACCGGGGTCCCCTAGTTGGGACAAGTATTGGTTCTCGATATGGTTGTCTATGTATTGCGGGATATTACCATCAACCCTCCTGGAAAAGAGTAGGGATGCATAACTTCTCCAAAGTGACTAACTCGTTTTGTGAGTGAGTCATTCCGTTCGAGGAAATAGGTTTCTGGGCCCAGTTTCTTGCCTTTTCTACTAATGTAATAATGTCTTCACATGTTTGGATCATTTGGTCTTGGATCGACATCTCATCTTCCATCATTTATAGGATGTGCTGAGACCCGTCTTTGGATTGAACATGTATTAAGGCCCATTCCGATATCAGAGGAGGGATTTGTGCATGCTCTAATCCTCAATCGGTTTCTATTAGATGTGGGTCATTCTCCTATATCGTGATAGATGAATGAGTATACCACCAGTTTCCTTTTCTAGGATTCTTCGTATTTGACTAGCGGTCTTTATATTTATGAGTTCGTATTTTCATCTACTCTCTTAAAATTGTATTTGTCTCACAATATTTGTATGAATCTGCAAGAATTTGACAGTACTATTATTTTTTCCACCCTATTTTGTTGATGTGATTTATGCACATTAGCAGGTATTTATGCATTTTTATAGGTTGTTGTTATTCTATTTGGAAGGTAGGATTGAAATGCATCAGCAGGTATTTGTGCCTACGTGTAGCTGGTTGCCGCCCTATTTGGATGGAGGATGTAAAGACCTGAAGCTTGACATACATGGACATTAAATTACTTTTGCAGAATACTTAATACATAACAAAAACAGACACGCAAGGATCGTAATAGTTTAGTGTCTTTGGAAACTCGGAATATAATCTTCTAATCGTGGTGAAAGAACTTCAACATCTTTTATAAAGATCTTCCGTTTTTGTTTTCTTACCTAAAGCCTTTCTTTAAATCCTGGGGAAAAGAAAACATATAAAGGGTGTGCTCAAATTCTCAGTAAGGGTAAGCATGGATAAAATTAAATGAATCATATACATTTGAACTTAAAAACATGAACATAATGTTTAAACATCAAAATATTGAGCAATGACATAAAACATGGAAGTATGTAAGGCATAGATCAAAAAGAAACATTATGAATGATAAAATAGCATGGGAATAAAACATGTAATTGTGGAAACCATTAAGCACATGATCTTATTTCCATAGTAGCCAAGGCATTTCTGCCAAGAACATCTTAGTGTACAAATTCCCTTTCTGAATCGAGTTCACTCCTCGTTCTAGTCATGTATTACTGAACCGGTTTAACTTTCCGTTCCAGCCATGTCTATCTCATGAGATATAAATCTTTACCCAATTCATTGGAGGGAGATATAGGTCCCACCCATCTCATAATGAAATCATTCTTACTTGTGACACAAAATAAACATACATCATTCATAATAACCCAATAAATAAAATGGGTTTCATAAACATCATCCCATCATCACATAATCCATATAAAAGAAATTGATATAATTTCATAATAACAAAATTGAAACCATGTAAATCATAGAGACATGATAATTGAATCATACACATGTAAAATAATGTCATCTTAGATGAAAATGATTTTGATAAAACACTTGAAATGAATTCTTGAGGAAAATATCCTTATTTTCTTCAAAATAATTATCTTTTCACAAAATGTCATGAAATTTTAGAAGAAAAGGTTTTTGTTGAAAATAGTCATGAAATATTTTGGATTAAGCTTCATGAAAATAAGGCTTTATAAAACCATAAAAATCCGTTCACGCCGTATATGTTAAAAATAACATTCTCCTCGTACTTTTGTAGGGAAAAGTTAAAAAATTACCTCGTAACATAAACAAAAGAAATATTCCTTACGTAACATGTAGTAAAAGTCAAAAAATGGGTAAAAATGACATTAAACATACATGAGAACACTTTTATAAAACATGGACATGGATGATAGAAATAACCCCATTAAATACTTACGAATAAACAATCTCGGATAAAAACGAAATTGGAAAAGTTATCCCTTACCTTATGTCTGATATGCCTCATATGTATCCAAACCACCTGTATAATGATTTAAATAATGTCATTGACTTATTACAGAATCTTATTTATTTTTATGATATCATATATGGTTCACTTATGACTTTATATTACCCGTTCTATTGTAAATTCCATGTTAAAGAGCGTTTTGGGTAAAATCGTTTCATTTGTCGTCCGTGTTTTGACTTGTAATTATTAATATGATTACTTATATCATTATTAATTAAATCCAGAATATAAAACATTATTTATATATAATATATATTCATAATATACATATATATAATAGATTGATAAATGGAAATAAATACACCGTTAATGGAGACGGTAGGTCGTACGTACGTATGAACGATGTTTTCGTTTCCTTATTGAGTTGAATGGAATTAAATAGATGACATACATATATATATACATAAATCCAGTTGCATTATAATTTCATATATTTCATTATTATTGCTTATATATACTTTATAATCATTCTTAAATGGTTAACATGGATAATGAATCTCATCGCGTCGTGGAGACGGTAGTCCGTACGTGCGCATGAGCGATGATATCATTTACATGATCGTGGAATTGTATTGGAGTGTATGTGTTCTATTTAAGGATCAATAACACTTTACAATAATCATATATAGTTATTTATTTGCACCATTATACCCATCCATGTAAGGTGGTGGTGGGAAAATAGATTACAACACGTCGTGGAGACAGTATTCCGTACGTACGCACGTGCGGTGTTTTTATTTTCCGTAGGATGGATAGATTGTGAAATAGGGTTGTTTCATACTTATAATAAAATATCAGTATATGTGTGATACTAATGATATTACATCATAATGAAACAACTAAAGAAGAATAAGTGGAAGAAGAAATAAATTTGAAAGAATCGGTAATGGACATTACCTCTTCTTTGAAGCGCCTCTTTGAGACCTCTTTATAGGGCACTACAATTGGTCTTTGAAGAATACCAGGACCTCTAGGATGTTTATAGGGATGTTTAGAACAGAATTTTTCAGGGGTTGGCTGAGCATGAAGGCTCAAAGTGGTGTGAGGAAGTGAGGGAGGAGGTTTCCTTTTATAAGGGAGGAGAGGGGCACCTTTGGAAAAACTCAAAATATTATTTTGTTATAAAGTCATATTCGGTTTTAATAGCTCCAAATTTATTTATTTCTAATCAAAGGAGGTTATGGGTCAAAATAATCTCATCCAATAGATTTTTTACAAGTTTAGTGTTCTATTTTAACCTTATCATTTAGATTTTACTTTAAGTTAAATAATTTTTCTTTTACAGTGTCATCTTGTTTTCTTACAGTATAAGGTTAATAAACTTACTATAACAAGCCAAAAGAACCCCAATATGTTTATTATTAATATATATAACCTTATCTAAGTCATATGGCCGATCCATAGATTTTTATGAATAAAATAAGAATTAATAATATAATATTTGTTTTAAAAACTATTTTATATCAATTTTGACACTATTTGGTAATTGATTTTTTTAAAATCTTAACAGAATTATTAGTTCAAAAAAATGTTACTAAATAAATAATAACATGCCATATTAACCTATAAAATTAGTTGAATTCATAAAAAGTCTAAAATTACATTTATTTGGGAATTTATAACATCAATTATGTCAATATTTCATTAATAAGATAATTACTGCATCATCATTGTGTCCTAAATAAATTAAATTATTTATTGTCTAAAAATTATAAATAAAACACCATTATGTAGGAAATCTAATTATCGTTCTAATGAATTTTTATAGTCTAATTTTTCTTATGTATAACCCTATATTAAAAATGATTCAGTTATTAAACATTGATTTTTTCTATTTTAACCCTTCCATAAATAAATTAATAATAAATGTTCTAATCTAATCCACGTGGGCCTAAATTGTAATATTTTATCCCTAATGTTGTTTTTGGTCGAATTAAAATTATCCAATAGAATTAGAAAATGTTTTAGGGTAATAATAATATCATTTTTACCCTTAATTACCCTATTTACTTTTTTACCGGGGTAAATAAAAGTAAAACGTTACTATTCACCAAAAATTATTTTTATCTCATTGAAAAAACTTTTACTTAATAACATCAACCATGTCTCTAGGAAATTTCAAATTCTATTCAATGAAGCGGTAAAATTATGTTTTATGTAAATTTGCAAGTTCTCCAAGGAGGTTGGTAAAAGACAGTGAAAAGTTCAATAAATTTTTATATATCTAAAATTATTATAAAATGACTGAAATGAATTGAATTGAAATTATATAGGTATTATGTATCAATTTTGACCTAAAATAAATTTAAATAAATAATTATTTAAATAAAAAGTCAGTTTTTAAATAGTAACCCAGTGTTTTCACTATTCATAAAAAGTTGAATGTTTTCAGAAAAATACCAAAATTTCACCCTAGGCTAATTTCGATATTCTGAATCGAAAAATGAAGTCCATTTTGAAAAATAAAACTTATATAATTTCAAAAAGTGGTTATTACTATTCATAACGGCTAGTTTTAGTAATATTTTAATAGAATATCGTTGTTTAGTGGAACTCAGTATTGCGTACAACACAAGTTATCGAGGAAGGTCGCAATTGCGTGTAAAGAAAGCCAAGTTAGGGTTTCCTGTTGTGAAATTCTCCTTCGTTGTTTTGTATAACATAATCCAACCATATTTTATTTACATATTGAATATATATATATATACACTCAATATTTCGTAGAATGAATTTTATCAAACAAACATGAAATTTTGTGTAACACAATCCAAGAATAGTGTTGTGTATACTACTAGCTAATACGGTGTATAACACAAGATAATCTTAGTGTAGTGTATAATAGAACACATCACAGAAATTAAAAATAATATATCTCAAAAAATATCGGGTTGTTACATTCTACCCACCTTAAAATGAATTTCGCCCTCGAAATTCGTCGTGGTTATAAATGGTTTTCTACTTGAATGTTTCTTTAATAGAAACCCACATCGTAGAAAGGAACAACAAAACATAACTTTGAAAACTAAAGTATGAAATGTAACAGTTACCCAAATTAACTAATCATTTGTGTTTCTACATTGGAGAACATAGGTGAAAATATGGATATGGAGGAGAAATCTAATCATCATGTTCTGATGGAGAGTGGTAGAGGACATGGCTATGATAAAGCCAACAGTCACAAAGCCATAAATTTTTGATGATCTAAGGTACCATCTAATTCATCGGATATGAGAGTACTAGGACAAAATTTTTGGCTTTTAAGATAATTTCCCAAATGTTGAAGAATTTGAATTATAAGAATACTTACTTTACTTCAATACAATCTCACCGTTGTTTATGCCTTAAACAATTTCCACTTCATATCTTAAAGAAATGAAGTTGAATTTGTTATTCCTGAAGTGTTAGCAGATCATGTGATAGAATAATGGGTCATTCCATCTGTTTCAAACAAAAGGTTAGAAAAAGTTATCAAATATACATAAGTCCATCTATGGTGAGGTTAATCATATACGATTCCAAAAATGAACTTATACTTCATATATCATACTGCTTAATAAAATAAAACTAGTTTCTACTAACCTAGGACTTCCTGTAGGCCAGTGGTAGGCGATAAAGGCCAGTCGCACTTCCGTTGTGGGTTCGATTCCCACTGCCTTGTCTGAGGCGATGGGCTGTCGCCTGCCCTTCAGGTTGTCCTTTTTTTAAACTACATTACTATAACATCCCATCAATAATTTTGAAAAAAGTTCTATCCTTAAACAATACTAACTTATGTACAACATAATCTATTCCAATCATTAGGATTATCTAAAATACTTCAGTCCAAGGTCATAGTATAAAGAAAATGATTACTTGAAATGTCATATAACAATCACGTGAATGCCATAATTTATCCACCATAGATCATAATATATATCTTTTTGGTAAAATTACAAACATGTGAATACCTTAATCATGTATTCTCTTGAAGAATTAATATCCATTGAACCTTAGTGGAAACATGAATGCTGTCAAAAGTTAACTCTTTCCACATACCAAAATCCCAAAATTTCTATATACTCAAACCATGATATCACATTTTCCTTATTTTAGTCATGAGCTCAAGATTACTATCATATTATTTTCTCCGTATCCCTTCATTATGCACATTTCATCTTATTTACAAATATATTTAAATCACTTTTTCATGGTTACTAGTACAATATAATTATTGAAAACCAATACATAGATATTCCAAAATTCCACAATACCATAAATGAGATTGCACAGTACTATTTTGAAATCTCATTACATAAACACTTATTTATTACACAACATCATTTTTATACTCAACATCACAAATAGTGATCGCATGAGACTTCCCTTTATCCTTTGCCTTAAGAGGTTTGTCACGTTGATCATCATCAACCGGTGGATTAGGGCATTTATTAGCATAATGTCCCATTTCCTTGCACTTGAAGCATTCAAGTGTTGGGGGAGAGTTCTCTGTAGTCTTTTATTTATTCACATCATTAGCAACCTTTTTCCAATTACTTTGACAATCAACTGCTCGATGACCTTCTTTTCCACACTTAAAACATTTTCTAGTGCCTTTTAGGCAATCTCCACCATGCTTCTTTCCACACATTGAGTATAAAGAAACATTCATCTTCTTTTCACCATTGTTCTGAGATTTCTCCTAGAACTCCATCTTTCGTTTCTTGTCAAAACCATGAGATGGATATGTAACACCAACTTCCATTTCTACCTTGATAGCACAATTCACAATTTCTTCATAGCTACTGAAGTCTCTTATAGTTAATTCCCTTTGAAGACTTGGTTTTAAGCCACTGAAAAATCGATCAACTTTACTTTCAGGTTGGATGATAATGCCAGATGCATACCTTGCAAGTCTTGTAAAATTTGCTTCATATATACCAACAGATTCATCATCCTTCTGCTTAAGCTCAAGAAACTCCTCTTCCATCTATGTTCAAAGAATACGAGGGAAGTACTTAATGAAAAACAAGTTCTTGAACTCGTCCCATTCCATGGACTCAATTTCATCTCATTGCCTCGTATTCTTGATAAGATTCCACCATTGATCAAAATCACCTTACAAATGATATACTGCAAAGATGAATTATCATGCCCAGAACATTGTAGAACTGAAAATATATTTTCAGTAGTACTGATCCATTGTTCAGCCACTAAGGGATCAGAAGACCCACTGAATGAAGGTGCACACTGCCTCATGAAGGATTCAACAAAATGTTGCTCCTTTCTCTGCTCATTTTGAAGTCCAGAATGATTCATAGCTTCTGTAAGTATAGAAATATTATTGTGTACTCCATCTCCCATGATATTGGTTTGGTCAGGAGGAAATTCATTGCATTGTCCATTACATTGATCAACACGGTTCCTTCGGGTTCCATCCGTCGTCTAAAACCCAAAAATAATAGTGTGAGAGGCAAATACCATTCGAGGGAAAACATAATAAAGGGGGAGTACCCTCAATATCTAACATCTTAGGTTTAATTATAAGATGGTTAGCGCAATTCTAGGACTATAACATATACGTATACTTATCCTTAGGGACATCCCTAGAAATACCTTAGAAATATCTCTAGGGATCTCACTAACGTTTTCGCATCCTAGTTTCCAAAGGATGACTAAACCTTTCCTCTTATACCAACTATAAAGACCCGAAGCTTGACGTACATTGAAATTACATTACTTTTGAGGAATACTTAATACATAACAAAAACAGACACACAAGGATCGTAATTGTTTAGTGTCTTTGGAAACTCGGAAAATAATCTTCGAATCGTGGTGAATGATCTTCAACATCTCACATAATGATCTTCCCCTATTGTTTTCTTACATAAAATCTTTCTTTAAATCCAAGGGAAAAGAAAACATATAAAGGGTGAGATCAAATGATTTTTAAGGGTAAGCATGGATAAAATAAAACAAATCATATACATTTGAACTTAAAAACATGAACATAATGTTTAAACATCAAAATCTTGAGCAGTGATATAAAACATGGAAGTACGTAAGGAATAGATCATAAAGAAATATTAAGAATGATAAAATTGCATGGGAATAAAACATGTAATTGTGGAAACCATTAAGCACGTGATATGATTTCCATAGTAGTCAAGGCATTGCTTCCAAGACCATCTTAGTGGACAAAGTCCCTTTCTGAATCGAGTTCACTCCTCGTTCCAGTCCTGTATTACTGAACTGGTTTAACTTTCTGTTCCAGCCATGTATATCTCATGAGATATAAATCGTTACCCAATGCATTGGAGGGTGATATAGGTCCCACCCATCTCATAATAAAATCATTCTTACTTTTTCCACAAAATAAACATACATCATTCATAATAACCCAATACATAAAATGGGTTTCATAAACATCATCCCATAATCACATAATCCATAAAAAGAAATGGATATAATTTAATATTAAGAAATGTGAAACCATGTAAATCATAGAGACATGATACTTGAAACGTACACATGTAAAATAATGTCATCTTAGATGAAAATGGTTTTGATAAAACAATTGAAATGAATTCTTGAGGAAAATATCATTTTTTCTTCAAAATCATTTTCTTTTCACAAATTGTCATGAAATTTTAGAAGAAAGGATTTTTGTTGAAAATATTCATGAAATATTTTGGAGGATGCTTCATGAAAATAAGGCTTTATAAAACCATAAAAATCTGTTCACGCCGTATAAGTTAAAAATAAAATTCTCCTCATGCTTTTGTCGGAAAAGTCAAAAAAGTACATTGTACCGTAAACAAAAGAAAGATTCCTTACATACCATGCAGTAAAAGTAAAAAATGGGTAAAAATGACTTTAAAAATACATGAAAACACTTTTATAAATCATGGACATGGATGATAGAAATAACCCTAGTAAATACTTGCGAATAAACAATCTCGGATAAAAACGAGATTGGAAAAGTTATCTCTTACCATATGTCCGATATGATTCATATGTATCCAAACCTCCTGTATAAAGATTTAAATAATATCATTGACTTATTACAGAATCATATTCATTGTTATGATATCATATATGGTTCACTTATGACTTTATATTTCCCGTTCTTTTGTAAATTCCATGTTAAAGAGTGTTTTGGGTAAAATCGTTTCATTTGTCGTCCATGTATTGACTTGTAATTATTAATATGATTACTTAGATCATGATTAATTAATTACAGAATATAAAACATGATTTATATATAATATATATTCAGAATATACATATATATAATAGATTGATAAATGGAAATAAATACACCGTTGATGGAGACTGTAGGTCGTACGTACGCATGAACGCTGTTTTCGTTTCCTTATTGAGTTGAATGGAATTAAGTAGATGACATACATATATATATATATATATATAAATCCATTAGATTTATAATTTCATATATTTCATTATTATTGCTTGTATATACTTTATAATCATTCTTAAATGGTTAACATGGAGAATGAATCTCATCGCGTCGTGGAGACGGTAGTCCGTACGTACGCACGAGCGATGATATCGTTTCCATGATCGTGGGATTGTATTAGAGTGTATGTATACTATTTCAGGATCAATAAAACTTTAAAATAATCATATCTAGTTATTTAGTTTCACCATTATACCCATCCAAGTAAAGTGGTGGTGGGAAAATAGATTACACCACTGCGGGGAGACGGTATTCCGTACGTATGCACGCGCGGTGATTTCATTTTCCATAGGATGTATAGATGGTGAAATAGGGTTGATTCATACTTATAATAACATATCAGTATATTTTTTATACTGATGTTATTACTTCATTATTAAACAACTAAAGAAGAATAAGTTTAAGAATAAATAAAGTTGAAAAAATTGATAACGGACATTACCTCTTCTTTGAAGCACCTCTTTGAGACCTCCTTTTAGGTCACTAAAATTGGTCTTTGAAGAAGAAAAGGACCTCTAGGATATTTTTAGGGAAGTTTAGAAGAGAATTTTTCAGGGGTTGGCCGAGCAAGAAGGATCAACGTGGTGTGAGGAAGAGAGGGAGGAGGTGTCCTTTTATAAGGGAGGAGAGGGGCACCTTTGGAAAAACTCAAAATATTATTTTATTATAAAGTCATATTCTGTTTTTAATAGATCCAAATTGATTTATTTCGAAGCTAAGGTGGGTAGGGTTCAAAATCCTATCATCCAATAGAATTTGGACAAGTTTAGGTTTCTATTTTAACCTTATCATTTAGATTTAACTTTAAGTTAAATAATATTTCTTTTACCGTGTCTTCTTGTTTTCTTACACTATAAGGTTAATAAACTTACTATAACAAGCCAAAAGAACCCCAAGTTGTTTATTATTAATATATATAACCTTATATAAGTCATTTGGCCGAACTGTAGATTTTTAGGAATAAAATAACAATTAATAATATAATATTTGTTTTAAAAAATATTTTATGTAAATTTTGAGACTATTTGGTAAGTGATTTTTGTGAAACTCTTAACAGAAATATTAGTTCGAATAAAGTTATCTAAATAAATAATAACATGTCATATTAACCTATAAAATTAGTGGAATTCATAAAAAGTCTCAAATTACATTTATTTGGGTATTTATAACATCAGTTATGTCAATATTTCATTAATAAGATAATTATTGCATCATCATTGTGTCATAAATAAACTAAATTATTTATTGTCTAAAAATTATAAATAAAACACCATTATGTGTTAAATCGTTTTAGCTTTCTAATGAATATTTATAGTCTTATTTATCTTATGTATAACCCTATATTAAAAATGATTTAGTTATTAAACGTTGATTTTAACTATTTTCACCCTTCTTTAAATAAATTAATAATAAATGTCCTAATCTAATTCAAGTGGGCCTAAATGGTTATATTTTATCCCTAATGTTTTTTGGTCGAATTACACTTATCCAATAGAATTAGGACATGTGTTAGGGTAATAATAATATCATTTTTACCCTTAATTACCCTATTTACTTTTTTACCGTGGTAAATAAAAGTAAAAAAGTTACTATTCACCAAAAATTATTTTTATCTCATTGAACCACATTTTACTTACTAACATCAACTGTGTCTCTCGGAATTCTGAAATTCCATTCACAGAAGTGGTAAAATTATGTTTTATGTAAATTTTCAAATTCTCCTACGAGGTGGGTAAAAGACGGTGAAAAGTTCAATAAAAGTTTTATATATCTAAAATTATTATAAAATGACTCAAATGAATTGAATTGAAATTATATAGGTATTATGTATCAATTTTGACCTAAAATAAATTTAAATAAATAATTATTTAAATATAAAGTCGGGTTTTAAATAGTAACCCAGTGTTTTCACTATTCATAATAAAATTCAATGTTTTCAGAAAAATACCAAAATTTCACCCTAGGATAATTTTGATATTCCAAATCCAAAAATGAAGTCCATTTTGAAAAATAAAACTTATAATATTTAAAAAAGATGTTATTACTATTCATAACAGCTAGTTTTAGTAATATTTTAATAGCATATCGTTGTTTAGTGGAACTCGGTATTGCGTACAACACAAGCTATCGAGGAAGGTCGCAATTTCGTGTAAAGCAAGCCAAGCCAGGGTTGCATGTTGTGAAAGTCTCTTTCATTGTTTTGTATAACATAATCCAACCATATTTCATTTATACATTGAATATATATATACAGTCAATGTTGCGTAGAATGACTTCTATCAAACGAACTTGAAATTTTGTGTAACAAGATCCAAGAATAGTGTTGTGTATATTGGAAGCTAATATGGTGTATAACACAAGCTAATCCTAGTGTAGTGTATAATAGAACACATCATAGAAATTAAAGATAATATATCTCATAAAATCTCGGGTTGTTATAGAGGACTTTTTTTTCATTGGTAGATATTTGCATCTACATATATTTTTATGCTCTATCTACGTAGCAGGGCCATCTATCATTAGCAAGAACGTGCATTTGAATGTATTTCTCACCCTATTTCTGTGGTGGGGTTGGGTGGAGGGGGCAGAGTTGTATGTTTGCCCATTGAATGACACCTCGTTAGTATGGCAGAGTTACTTCACAGGAACCAGGTTGATAGTGTGTTCCTAATTATGTATTCTCCATCCATGGTGGGAAGCCGGAGGCATCCAAGTCTCATGGACTTTAACAGGTTCCCTTGGCATAAGATCCTCTTTGACGGAGGAGGTCTGGTCGTCTGGTGTTGGAGGTGATGCTCTCTGGCGGGGGCCTATGAGTAGGACCCCTGGGCAGTAGAGATGAAGTTATCAGCATCGACTTCATCTACTTCCCAAAGATAAGGTAGGTACTCATTGTCACGTTATGGGGATACGCTCCCAAAATGGATGGAGATGACCACTAGGGCTACCATGGGATGGGGTGCGAGTCATGGCTGAATAGGTGGATGGAAAGTCTTCCCAAATTGAAGGTCTTGTCTCACAGCCTCCACTCTGGGGAGAGTACCATTTTGGTGGTACACCCTGATCATTGTGTTGGATACCCAACATTGAAGATGTTGGGTGGGAGAGAGAGTCCGACTTTTTGTTGGGACACCCGCCGCCTGCAAGATAGTTGATGCATGTGTCAACATTTGTCATTGGGATGTCATTTGGATTTAAGGTTTCACTGTGGGAACTTGAAATATACGTATATGTCATATGGACCACACAACCTCGACAAAGTAGCATTCTATTAAATATCTTAATATATGATGATTCAGCTTGGACCCCTTCCCCTCTCTCTTTTTTAGGGGAGATGAGGCTTAAGTGGGGTAAGACTACCACCATGGTTGAGGATTCACATCGGGTTCATCATATTAGTTCAGCCTCCAAGGTGGTACGTTTCACGTGTGAGGGGCGAAAAAAATGTTCTAACAAGCAGCATCCTTTTGCATATTATCACTAGGGTAGAACCGCCATTGTGGTTAAGGATTCACGTCGGGTTCACCATTTTTTGTTCCAACTTTGATGTGGAATGTTTCACATGTGAGGATCGATAGAAATTGGTTCAACGTGTAAAATCATGTTGTCTGATATCATTTGGGTAGAACTGCCACCTTGGTTAAGGATTCACATCGGGTTTTCCAATTTTGTTCCACCACCGAGGTGGTGCGTTTCACACATGAGGGGTGAAAAAAATGGTCCGATGTGAAACATAATTTTATCTATAATCATTGGGGTAAATCTAAAACCTTGGTTGAGGATTCATGCAAGATTCACCATTTTTGTTTCGCCTCTATGGTGGCATGTTTTGGGAGTGAGGGAAAAAATGGTCTGACATGAAACATCCTTTTGTCTATTATCACTAGGGTAGAACTACCACCTTGGTCAAGGATTCATGTCGGATTCACCATTTTTGTTCCACCTCTGAGGAGTCGTGTTTCTGGTGATGAGGAAATGGTCCGAGAAGAATCATCACCTGTATCTTCTTCTAGAGATAGTTTCTTGTTGAATTCACCATTTCGTTAGTTTTGACCCATTCTGCGTCATTATCCTTTAAAGGAGGGTTGGATTAACACTGTGGGGACTAGGTAACTCACCCCATTCATATTAAAAAGGATATTCCATAGTTGGATGGTTCCATCATGTGATTTTGAGCGGTCAAGTACCTGTGAAATTCGTCTTTTACAGATATAAAATCCTTGAATGGTCTCCAATGGGTTTATTCGGGGAGCTAGAAACACCCAACAGACCTAGTATCCATGATTTAGGGTCCATCATTCCAACGAAAGGCACTCGTTTATTGTTGATTTACCCAATGACACTTATGGACTCCATTAGTCAAGAGTATGGGAAGTCAGGCTCACCACACCAATTTTGGGGAAGGATTATTGCTTGTTCTGAGACTCTCTTATATATTTAAGTCATGTTCATATTTTTGTGAATCCTAGGTTCATTACTATAGAGTGTATCCACTGGTACTCCTAGTCTTCTGGATCTTCCTTGACATACATGGATTTGATGCTACAGAGGTACTGCTGACTTGATCCATAAAATAAGGCACTCTGGATTTTTTCGTCATCCAAGGAGATAAAAGGTAACTTGATGTTGGGATTGGATCCATAAAATGGGTTTATTATGTATCCTTGGGATATGTATCAGAATCCACCTAGTTCGGAATGTCTAGGGATTATGCTTTTATACTTCCCATTTGAGAGGACACTATCAGGTGAACCCTTTTGGATGGGCACCCTTTTGAGCTTGGGCCTTTAATTATACAAGCTACATATTCTGGTTTGATCAAGAATCAGAGTTCTCATAGTTCAAATTTAATGGGGGATTATGCATAAATGATATGCATTTAGGGGATCATGGTTGGGTTAACCCTTTTTGAAGGCACCCTTTTGTGCTAAGGCCTTCAGATAGGTGTCCTACTTATCCTAATTTAACCAGGAATCAGAATTATCATAGTTTAGAATTGTTGGCTATTATAATCATCAAAAAACTCTAAGCCCACATTAGTCATGATCTATGTGAGAAACAATAGGATGTGAGAGATCCAACTAACCACATGCTTCCCCTCCTATTTGTGGGAGAAAGAGAGCCTACGACAGAAGAGGTTGGGTGACGGTGGGTGAGGGCATGGAGCAACAAACCGTTTAATGTGTGATGAAATTAATGGTAATGTGGCCTAGACATGGCAGTCTAGGGACTAAACTCAGTGGGAGTGCCTTGAAACAAGTTCTAGGAAGGGGAGTAGTGTCATCCTCATCAAAAGGGGAATCGAACATAACCCCTTTGACTGATCACCATTCCACATTAAATGGAAAAGAAAGTGATCATACTTAATTCTTAAAACAAGGGGGTTTAAGTCAGAAAACCATGGTTGGAATTTGGGTCACCATGGGAATGTAGACCCATATACATTCTCATTACTCGAATCATTGTGGGGATATCCTTCGTGACTCCTCATACCAAGGGTATGTAGACTCAAAGGGGTGCGCTGATACACCAAATAGTATGATCATACAGGTCTGGTGGATTTGTAGGACTCTTTGGCCTAATGTCGGGGGACTAGTTCATGAAGGGATTATAGAGGATAGGACGGTAATGAAGGGACGAGATTAGAACTGGTGGAAAGAGTACCCGAAAACACCCCATTCCACGTATTGTTTTCCTATGCGGGATGTGGGAGACTCCGCTTTTCCAAAGTGGTACGTGAGAAGAGGGGTCATCTGTCTACCAATGTGGTACACGGGCATGGATATAGACCACCTTTCCCTATGTTGGTATGCAGTTTGTCACGCCGCATTGGTTTCCATCCGTGTACTGGTGCTGTACACGAAACCGGTTTATGTCCACGTTGTGATATACTGCTCGAAACACCATTTTAAAGCAGGGTCGGAGGGATTATCATTGGTGGAGAATTCACCCGAGAGAATTATGTGGTCTTCATGTCACCAATTATGTTTGTAGTTCTATTTTTATTATTTGGTTCCCCCATTTTATGTTTTGTAGCTCGTTGTACCTACAGAGAGTGTGGTTCGCCATTTGGGCTTTGCTGATGATTCAAGACGGAAGCGAGAATCTTCTCTGAGTTCATTCTTCCAACCTATGGGATCCTAATCAATCATTATTCATCCATCCTTTCTCAATTCCTTATGTGATCCTTTTATAGAGAATCAAAGATATTTTATCTAATGGAATGTGTCACCATTTGTGCGGGCCCATGAAGATATATCTAAACCCATGGAATACTCAGTCAAATGGGGTTTGCAGAGGCCACAATTCACGATCATTATTTGCATAACCATGCTGGTTTGCCTCATTCACAAACTATTAGTTTCACAAGATGGTATGTATATGGCCTTCGCGCGCCTATGTCCTTCGGCAATGCGGTTAGCAGTCCACCATGTTCACTAGCATCGTTACGCGTACCAATGGTTCATGATCCAAGTGGTCCTCAGACCCTTCCTGGTGATGCTATGTGGCCCACTTGAAATTATTTGAAAACAATAGTTCCTTCATATTTCTTCTGAAATTTTCAACTCAATTTGAGTCTATACAACTTCACATGATTTTAGGAGCACTTTATTCAATTCTCAAAGTGATTGTGGGAGTATTTTCTTCCCTTGGAGGAATTTTTAGGACACTACAATAGGTCTCCAAAAGTATCATCATAGTGGATGCCTTATGGGATAAGAGATTTCCATAAGAGTTGTTGTTACAATTATCTTAATTGATCAGGATCATGTGAAACTCTTCATTTTACATAATGGTGATGATGTTGATCCATACATTGAATAAAATAAATAAATTATTGGAGATTTGAATCTGTAAAGGGATAAAGTATGGATATCTAATACATAAAATCAGTATTTTAACGGATTTTTCTCAATCCAAAAATATTAGGATTTAACTTAAAATAAATATTCAATTTCTGAATGACTTCAATGGCTAGACATGGGACTAAATAGAAATGTTATATCATAAACTGGTTTTGTAATCAGTGGTTAAACAGTCTATAGAAAAGAACATGATGACTATATTATGATTCAAAAAGTGGTGTTACACTTATTGTGGAAGCAACACACATATCTGATTCTAATTTTAGAAATCTAATTTAACAAAATATGTCATATTTTGGAATTATCAAACTGATATACATGTTTGATTATACATCATTTCAAGTGACGATTTTCCATTGAAATTTGATTGACAATATGTGTGTGGTGAGAGATGATGAAATGAGCTTTGTGAAGGTGAATTTTAGTGGGGAATGGGAAAATGATGATCCATTAATAATGGAATAACATGCAGTGTAAGTATATTATGTCTTAGATCTAGAATATAAGATTTCTTCAATTTTCTTACTACTGACTGAAACAAATGTTAGGTCGGATGAAAATTCAATAAAGGATAACCCTTTCATTGTGAGAAAAAAATTAGTTAATATTGGTCCTAAAACAGAAAATTAAATTTACATTAGAAGGGACCACAAATAGGGGATATGGATTCTATACAGAGGAACCAAATCCATAAAACCTTTTAAAAAAGAAATAGATTTCAATGAGAATGTAAAAGTGTTTTATAATATACCATGATTTTCCTCATAATATTATATATTCTCTAATGAATTAACATAATCTAAATTAAATGTTTGACTACTCATGCATAAAATGTCTTCTGCACAAGATAATGTTACCATCCCTTAGAAGAAACAACTATAATAATGGAATGCCTTTGGGAAGATGTAGAGGTAATGTTATGATATACTTTATCTATTTTACCGAAAAGTTCTATAATAAAACATTGATTTAATTTTCATTATTCCTTACATATTTTTTTTATTTTAGAAGAGTTTTTTCCTTTATTCATTTTTTTTATCACCGGAACTTCCACATACTTCTTCTCCCTCAAAACCCTTTCACCCTTGCAGTATTTTTATTTATTTCTTCCCTTAAAGTTACATCCACTACCTTTATAAGAAGACCAATGATGTTGAGTATGCTTAATCACAGAGTTTATCTTGATGTTTTCATAGTAAAATAATTTCTCATAGAATTAATGTATAATTTCATATTTATGTTTAATTTATTTATTTTTATTATTACCCAAATAAGATTTTTTCTTATACATGTAGATATGTTTGTTTGAGTTAGGGTGGTCCGCCCA
Source organism: Viscum album (assembly GCA_963277665.1). Taxonomy (NCBI): domain Eukaryota; kingdom Viridiplantae; phylum Streptophyta; class Magnoliopsida; order Santalales; family Viscaceae; genus Viscum; species Viscum album. Next base: position 1,133,607,525 of record OY728155.1, on the reverse strand, counting down.
TCATTCATGCCTTTATGCACAAAAATTTCAACAGAAATATTCTCCCTAAAATCCTTTTCACCTCTATATTTTGGAATTTATCACTTTCCTTCATGTTCTCTCTACTACAAAATAAAAAAGTAAATACTGATGTTTCTACAATAAAATCATTTCCCGTATAAATAATGTATTATTTCTTATTTATGTTTAATTTATTTTTTATAATTATTCATATAATAATTTTTTTCTTATAGATGTTTATTATTTTGCTCAATTTGGGGTGGTTTGTTCGAAGCCTCTCATTCTCTTAAGATTTTGAACTTTGATTATGAAACAAAAACAATGAAAACAAGGAAAGTCATCATAAATGCATACAACCATCATGAAAATGTGAATTCTTACAACTTCATTAATTAAATTTGTCATCATTTTATCTTCTATTTTTATGTTAATTTTCTTATAATTTTAATAAAATAAATAATTAGTTTTTCTCACAGAGATTTTGGGAATTCAACTGTTTCTTTAAACTATATGAAACTATTCACTAAACAGATAAAATGTTCTTTTCTACTAATGTTGCCTTACTTTCTATTTCCTTTCTTTACCAAACTAACTACACTGCATATTTAGTCAGTGTTTGTAGCCATAAAAACATTCCTCATTGAAATACAAAAAATTATAGGAATATCACATTCCTTTGGAGGTTAATTCTCATGATATAATGGAATCGTGATCTTCCTCTACTATTTTGTCTTTCAACAAAGATAATGGTTTTCAGTTAAGAACATCGAGCCAATATGCAGGGCTAGAAATTCAAAAAAAATTATAAATCATGGTAACATTGTATGTTAGGTTATTTTTTAGACTTTGGGATTTATAGGAATCATCCTCACATCAATTTAAAACACAATGTGATCGATATGAGTCAAAGTGACTCTTTCTATTTAAAATGGACATCACTATTAGTAAAAAAGAAAACTACCATAATCAAAATGGAGAAAACCTATTTCAATTATTTTGATTCATTATTGATGTGTAGGAATTAGATTCACCTCAATCTGATACATGATGTTCTTGGTATGAATCAAATAGTTTGTTATCAGTTTAAAATCAAAATTTTAGTTCAAAAGTTTTCACTCATGGAAAATAGAGAAAATTCACTCATATTTATTTGATAATTTATGACATTGATTCATAAATAATTTTTTATGTTTAGGAATCCTCATATAAAATTGATACATTATGTGATCAGTATGAGTTAAATTTAGTATTTCTAGTTGAAAATAATATTTTAGTAAATAAAAAAATTTACATAATAAAAACTAAGAACAAACATTGTGACTATTTTGATATATTATTAAAATGATAAATAATTCATTTTAGATTTGTAGGAATCAATCACACTTCAATTTGACACATGGTGTGATAGATACGACTCTAATTACATCCTTTTATTAAAAATAGACATCAATTTTAGTAAATAGGGGAACTGAACTAATCAAAATTGAAAAAATTCATTTGTATTGTTTTGATACTTTATAAAAATGATCCCTAATTCAATTATGATCTGAAGAAATAATAATCAAATTAATATGATACACAATGCGCCTGATATGAACCAAAGTGTTCATTGTGAGTTTAAAATCGACATTTTAAATAAAAAAGTCTCACTCACTAAAAACTAAGAAAATGAACTTGTATTTTAATGATAACTTAGGGAATTTATTCATAAATAATTTTTGATGTGTAGGAATCAGTCTCATATAAAATTAATATATGATGTGATCAGTATGAGTCACATTATGTGTTTCTAATTTAAAATGGAATTTTAGTAAAAAAGAAAAGTTACATACTCAAAACTGATAAAACATATTTTTATTTATTTAATACTTTATAAAAATGATTTATACCTCATTTTAGATGTCTAATAATCATCCTCACATAAATGTTGCACACAGTGTGACCCGTATGACTCCATGTGCATTTTTTATTTAAAATTGACTTCAATTTTAGTAAAATACACAACTGGCCTACTCAAAATTGAGAAAAAAACATTCATAAAGTTTTCATTGTTTAGCAAAATGATCTATATGTGTAACTCCCCGACCCCAGTAACCCGGAGTTGGTGCATTATTACATAATATTGGCATGATAAAAAAAGATCAAGTCTCGAAAGACCAATTAGTTTAGTAGCCTTAGAATCACTGGATACATTCATAAGTATTTACATTACATCATAAAGTGAAAGACTAAAACAACATCTTGTCTCCATAGACCACACTCATATCCCCTCATAAAATCCATGCAGGTCATTCATAAAATTCATCTTCACATCCTGGAAAAAATAAAACCTAGAAATGGGTGAGCTTAGATGTCCAGTAAGGATAACAATATAGAGGAAAAATTCTTAAATATGCATAAACATTTAAGGCAATGTATAACTAAAAAAAAGCCTTTTTAAACTTGAACTTCATCATAATATAGAAGAAATAAATTGAAACACTTCCATTTACTTATTCACATGGATATTCTACTAGTCGAATAATCACATGCAATATCAATAACCACTTTCACAATGACGGAATGCATAATGCCAGACTATCATAACCACATAGTCAAGGCGTTGTGCCAAGACTACAAATAATATTTTGTCAAGGCCTTCTACTAGGACAGTAGTTTGTCTCATGAGACCTACCGATGCATCAAAAAGCTATAGCGGGCTCCACCCATCACTTATTAAGTCCAATTCATTCCTCGTATGAATATGTTTAAACCTAACATAAACATTTGTATTAAAACTAGCATACGAAATGTCAGTACTTTCTCCATAAATATGAATTGTATAAAAATGACACATCCACATTCAATCATATCACAAAACATTCAATACAATATGGAAGTTTTGTATCATAATAAATTAACTTCGAATAAGCTTGAAATCCATCAAAGGATATTGACATAGATGAAATCAAAACTATTTGACAGAAATATCTCTTTTTTTGAAAGAATTTAAGTCATATAATTATAAAATAAAATATTTACATTTAAAATATTATTAAATGATTTTAATTGAAGCTTCGACAATTTTATAACGGCAAACAATTGCCGCACCTTCCGTATAAGTTAAAAAAAATACATTTTTACCTTAATTTTGTCGAAAAGGTTAAAAAGGACCTTGTTTAGAAAACGACGGAAAGATTCCTTTATATTCATCTTATATAAAGTAAAAATGGGTATAAATGACATTAAACCATAGTCTATAAAATAGTAAGAATAATTTGAGATACATTCTTAAGAAACATGGATGTGGATGATAAAGAGGTCCCAGTAGATAATTACGTATAAACAACCCCGGATAATGAAGAGATTGTAAAATAAACCCTTACCTTATACTTTTCATTTGTTTAGGGGAGGTTAACCACCTGTATAATGGTGAATTAATTGTTATTAAATTATAAAAGGATCATATACATTAATATGATATCATATATGATCTTTTAATATTTCTTTGTTATTAATATCTTACTATTATCGTCATTTCAGGTGTTAATTTACTCATTTTCTTTTATATGTTTTGTTACATAAGACATGTTATTTATTGATAGTTTGTATCTTATTCATATCCATAATTATATAAAGTCCTTTAACATTATTTTTAATCATCAAATGAGAATTAGACTTGCATGGATACGATGGGGAATGAATCTCATCGCGTTCATGGAGACGGTTGTTCGTACGTACGCACGAGTGACAATTTCATTCTTTTGATAAAAAAAATAATATATAATTGCATGTTATATCATATATACAGAATCATTATCGTTTTATATTTATTATTTAAATCAATTACACATCATTATCATACCCATCCAAATAATAATGTTTTGAATAACAATTACACCACGACGTTGAGACGGTAAGCCGTACGTACGCAAGTATGGTGACATGTAATACAAAGGATGGATATAATTCTGAATATGGTCGTACCATATTTATAATAACATCACAGTATATATAAGAAAATGGAGTTATTATTTTTGTATGGAAATAAAAATAAAGAAGAAGATGAAAAGAATGGAACTTGAAAGAGGGTGGTGAAAACCCTACCACTTCTTTGGGTTCTTCCTTTTGATTTGATCAAAAGGGCTCCATAGGTTGGCTTTCTGATCAAACTATGGCCTATAGGTTTAATTGAGGGATGTTGAGATAATATTTGGGAAGGGGTTGGCCGAACCAAAAGTCTTTGAAGGTATTAATTTGCAAGAAGGTGGAGTTCCCTTTTATAAGAGGGCTGAAGGAAACCTTTGGAAAAGATAGAAATATTATTTTATAATAAATTCATATTCAGTTTCTAATGGCTCCAAAGAGACATATTTCAAGGTTACGGTGGGGATGTGTTGAGAACCACCCAACCGATAGGTTTTAGATAGGTTTGGGTTACTATATTAACCTTATCTTTTAGTTTTAACTCTTAGTTAATTAGTTTCACATTTACCATTCTCTTTGTATTTTTATATTACATGGTTAATAAACATACAATAAAATTACAAGAGAACCTCAAGTGGTTCATTAATGATACACCTATAATTATATAATTCTTTTGGATGATCCTAATATTTTTAGGAATTCAATAGCATTTAATAATATAATATTTGTTTTAAAAAACTCTTTTATGTCAATTTTGACACTATTTGGTATTTTGTTTATTCAAAATTAATAACAGCATTATTACTTCGAAACAAATTCATATAACGAACTCTAATATGTTATATTAACCTAAAAAATAATTGTAATTACAAAAAAGTCTCAAATTACTTTTATTTGGGTATTTATAATGTCAATTATCTTAAACATTCATTAATATGGTAATTACTGCATCATCATTGTGTCATAAATAAATTAAATTATATAATGTCTAATAAATATATATAAAATAAAATTATGTAGGAAATATTTTTATCTTTCTATTGAATATTTATAATCGAATTTATCATATGTATAACCCTATATTAAAAAGGGTTTAGTTATTAAACATTGATTTTAAGTCTTCTAACTCTTCTTCGAATTAAATAATAATAAATGTCCTAATATAATCCATGTGGTCCAAAATTATAATATTTTATTCCTAAGGTTGTTTTTGGTCTAGATACACGTGTAAAATAGAATTAGGACATGTGTTAGGGTAATATTAATATCAATTTTACCCTTAATTACCCTGTTTACTTTTAAACATGGTAAATAAAAGTAAAAAGTTACCATTCACAAAAAAAATATTTTTATATTATTGAACCACATTTTACTCATCAATATTAACTGTGTCTCTTTAATTTTCGAAATTCCACTCACAGATGCGGTAAAATTAAATTTTATGTGAATTTTTAAATTCTCCTAGGAGATGGGTAAAATGGTGAAAAGTTCAATAAAATTTTTATATATCTAAAATTATTATAAACTGACTCCAATGAATTACAGTGAACATATATAGGTATTATGTATCTATTTTGACATAAAATAAATTTAAATAAAATAGATAAATATTTAAATAAAAAATCATTTTTAACCTATAACTTAGTGGTTTTTACTATTCATAAAAAATTAAAAGTTTTCAGAAAAATACCAAAACTTTACCCTAAGCTAATTTTGATATTCTGAATCCAAAAATGAAGTGCAATTTGAATGATAAAATTTATTAAATTTTAAAAAGTGGATATTACTATTCATAACAGCTAGTTTGATTGGTTGTGGTGTGTGTTAGAACTCGAAGTTGCGTATAACCCTGGCTATTGTATTATTCATAGAGAAGTGTACCGTAGACGCTTGGGGTGTTACATTCTCCCCTATATTAAATAATTTCTTCCTCAAAATTTCTTGAATATTACTCCATAAAAATACTTAGGTGGTTTTTCATCATACGTTCCTTGGGTTCCCACGTTGCCTCTTCCATCTTATGGTTTCTCCATAGAACTTTTACTAGAAGAGTCATCTGGTTTCACAACAATTGTTCTCTCATATAAAGAATTTTCAAAGGATCTTCGCAATAATACAGATCGGGTTCCAGTTCTAATTTCTCATAGGTGAGTACATGCGTTGAGTCAGGAATGTATTTTCTCAACAGTGATACGTGGAACACATGGTGAAATTTGTAGAGATTTTGTGGCATTGCCAAACGATAAGCTACAACCCCAATTCCTTTTAGAATTTTTAATGTTTTGATGTACCTAGGACTCAATTTACCTTTTTATTGAAACTTATAACTCCCTTCCTTGGAGATACCTTCAAGAAAAAATGATATCCTACCTGAAATTATAAATCCTTCCTTCGGATATCAGTATATATCTTCTCCCAAATTTGAGTTTCTTTGATGTGGTTTTGGATTACCTTCACTTTTTCCATCATTTCATCCACAAGTTCTGGGCCTATGAGTTTTCATTCACCAACATCATCCCAACAGGTTGGTGTGCAACATCTCTTTCCATATAATGCTTCATATGGTGCCATCTGAATACTCAAATGGAATCTATTGTTATAGGAAAATTATACTAGAGGTAAATATTGATCCCACATACCCTGAAATCCAAGTGAGCATGATATAAACATTTCCTCTAAGGTTTGAATAGTCCATTCTGATTGTCTATCAGTTTGGGGGTGGTAAGAAGTGCTCAAACAAAGTTCAGTATCCATGGCTTCTTGAATACTTTTCTAGAATCTTGATATAAAACGGGGATCCCGATCTGAAAAAATTGATAGGGGAACTCCAGGAAGTCTCGCAACTTCATTAATATATAGTCTTTCTAGAAGTTCAATTGGTAAATCTTACCTTATTGCATTAAAATGTGATGACATGGTAAGACGATCAACAATGACCCATATTGCATCGTTCCTTCTAGGAGTCTTTGTTAGTCCCATGACAAAGTCCATTGTGATATTATCCCATTTCCACTCAGGTATGGGAAGTGGTCTCAATACTCCACTAGGTTTTTGCCTTCTAGCTTTCAATTGTTGACAATCCATATATCTTGACACAAAATCAGAAATCTCCCTCTTTTTGTTGTCCCACTAAAAATATTCTTTCAAATCTCTATACATTTTGGTTCTCTCAGGGTGTATAGAGAAATTGGAACTATGAGCATCGTACAATAATTCCCTTCTTAGATCAGGTTTATCGGGAAAACAATGTCTCTTCCCAAATTTCAAAATTTCATCTTCATACACAAAGACATTCAATCTCCCATCATTCACAGCTTTAATCTTCTGTTTAAATTCATCATCATCGGTCTGAGAACTCTTTATCCTTTATAGTAAAGATGGTTTGGAAACCATTTGAAAAAGTATAGATATTTCACCTTTCATGGTTATTCCTATGTAGATCTTTACTATATCAATGAAAATTCGTTCCCTTTCAACTCTCATTTTGTTCAAAACTTTGTGATCCTTTCTGCTCAAAGCATCTTCCACCTTATTTTCCTTCCCCGGGTGGTAGTGTATCGTTCAATCATAATCATTGAGTAGTTCAAGCCATCGCCTTTGCCTCATGTTGAGTTCTTTCTATGATAAAATATACTTCAAACTCTTGTGATAGGTATATATCCCAAATTTTTCACCATAGAGATAATGTCTCCATATCTTCAAAGAAAATATTACAGCAGCTAACTCAATATCATGAGTAAGATAGTTTTTCTCATTAATTTTCAGATATCGTGATGCATAAGCAATAGCCCTATCATTCTGCATAAGGACACAACCAAGTCCTTTATTTGAAGCATCATGATAAATAAAAAAACCATCATTCCCCAATGGTAGAGTCAATATTGGTGAATTGAATAATATTTTATTCAGTTCTTTGAAACATTCTTCACACACTTTTTTCCAAACAAATTTAACCCCTTTACGTGTGAGCTTTATTAATGGGTTAGCCAATCGGGAAACTTTCTGGACGAAACAATGATAATAACCTACTATACCAATAAAACTACGTACCTTGGTTATACTTGTTGGTGCTGGCCATTCGTGTATTGCTCTTGTATTAGAAGGATCAATAGAGGTTCCATCCTTATAGAGAATATGGCCAAGAAAATAAATCTCCTGAAGCCAGAATTCACACTTGCTAACTTCCCATATAATTCATGTCTTCTCAGAGTCTTCAATATAATGCGCAAGTTATTTTCATTATCTTCATAGATTTTAGAGTATACAAAGATATCATCAATAAATACAAGTAAAAAATCATCGATATATTCCTTGAAAACTATCTTCATTAGATCCATGAAAATAGAGGGTGCATTTGTCAGCCCAAAAGGCATTACTATAAATTCTTAATGCTCGTACCTGGTTCAAAATGTTGTCTTCAGAATGTCTTCCTTCTTCATACACAACTGATGATATCCATATCAAAGGTCAATCTTTGAAAATTATAGAACTCTTTGTAGTTGGTCAAATAAATCATCAATGTGAGGTAGGGGATACTTGTTCTTTATTGTTATAGCATTGATCTCCCTATAGTTGATACATAACCTCATAGATCTATCTTTCTTTTTAACAAAAAGGACAGGGGCTCCCCATGGAGAAACACTAGTGTGAATAAATCCCTTATTACTCAATTCCTCTAGTTGTTTCTTTAGTTCAACTAATTCCATAGTGGCCATTCTATAAAGGGTCTTCGATATAGGCCTTGAACCAGGAATTAAATCAATGGAAAAATCAACTTCTTGTTCTAGAGGATTTCTAGGTAAATAGTCTGGAAACACATCAACATATTCTTTTACAATAGGTATATCCTATATTTGAACATTCCTTTACTCACCCAGAGTTATTTCTTTCTCATCCTCCCCTATAATTGAATTTATTTGAGCTACTGGGGGTGGATCTAGATAAGAATTAGGTGGTGATGATTCTTCTCTAAAGATAATGTGTTCCTTATCATCATCATCAAAAATCGTAACATCCTCCTTCTTACAATAAATCTTTGTATCATGATCCGAAATCCAATCCATACCAAGGATTATATCAAACTCAATCAATGGTATGACGATGCGATCAGCAGATAAAGAACATTTATATGCTTTAATGGGAACATATTCACAAAACTTTGTTGCGATGATACTTCCCTTTGGAATTTTCACTAACAACTCCCTTGTTAAATCAAATTGGAAATATCTAATTTTCATAGAAAACTGGGATGATATGAAACAATGTGATGATCCAGAATCAAATAAATCATTTTCTAAAATTGAGGAAACCATTAAATTACCTGCCACCACGTGTTTCAGAGCTTCTACCTCAGCAGTAGTGATATCATAATATTGGCATTGATCCCTTGGCCTTTTCTGAGTTAAGCTACCTTGACACTTAGGACATTCATTTGAATAATGTCCCATCTCCCTGTAATTGTGGCATTTAACATCGGTAGCTTCTTTCTTCCCCTTGCAATCATGAGCTTGGTGGCCTTTTTCACCACACTTGTCACAGACTCTCATTCCCTTCAAGAAAGTACCAGGGTATTTCTTACCATATTTACTGTAGGATGGATATTCAACTTTTCCCTTCTTCCCCTTATTTCCATTCCCAGAGTGATCGACAGATCTCTTCTTCTCTTGGTTTGCTTTAATGTCATAAGACTTAGACAATTCCTTTTATATCTTGATTGCGCGTGAGACAATATCTTCGTACAATGAGAGGGATTGTGAGACTAATGCTTGATGGAGAAATGGTTTTAACCCATTAAAGAAACGATCAATATTACTCCTTGGATTACATATATAATCTTCTGCATTCCTCACTAACCTTGTAATGTTAGCCTCAAGCATTGCGACATTCTCATCCTTCTTTTTCCTCAGACTCAGAAATTGTCTTTCCATATCCACTCGATGGTCATGAGGAAAGAATTTTTCTATGAAAATATCATTACACTCCCTCCATTACATACTTGATATTTCTTCATCATCATTTGAATTTTTAATCAATGACCACCATTGATCAGCATCTCCAGTGAGGCGGTAAAATGCCATGACAACATTTTCCCTTTCACCACTTCCCAAAGCCCGAAATATTTTCTCTAGGGAATTTATTCATTTCTCAACTACTAGTGTATTTTTACCCCCATTGATTTTTGGTGGTTGTTTCCTCATGAAGAGATCTAACATTGATCCTCCTCACTGTTGATCTGGGTTCTCCATACGGGTAAGACTATTATTCATAACCTGAGTGAGTTGTCCTGGTATGGTGATTAGCTGATCAGCACCAGTTGCATCGTCAGCTCCACTATAATTATCTTGAGTAGGAGGGAAATCCATACATGGAGTGTGTGCATTGATACAGTTTACATTCCTTCCACTAGGCATCATTTCTAAACAATGTCATAAACTAGATTAGTTTATGAATTGAAATACATAATTCCAAACATGTAAAGCACTTAACATAAATTGAACAGTTTATGGATATAATTTATAATCATAAAAATGTTTTCATTGAGGAAGTATATGCTCATAAACCCTTCATAATTGTTTGTAAAGAAAATGAAAATTATCCTAAGCATATCCCCCGGGAGTGTCGTAACCGAGAGTGCAGCATGGCCCGTTTTTGTTTACCAGTTCCTGTTCGAGTCTAGCTCAAAGTGGTGTTTTCCAGTTTTACCCCCAGGTACATCTGTGACAGAGCCACCTCTACCTGCTCGTATCCAGACAGGGATGCATTTCTTGGAAAACTCACAAAATCTCTACTATACCAAAATTCTAGGAATTTCTTCTATACTAATCGTTAAAGTCTATCTTAGGGATATGTGCTCTATTCAGAGTTTATCTAAATCAAGCTTCCATGGTTTTTACTAAACTTACTTTGAAACCAAACTGTATCCCCCCGAACCCAGTTACCCAGAGTCAGTGCATTATTACATAATATTAGCATGATCACAAAAGATCAAGTCTCGAAAGACTGATTAGTTTAGTAGCCTTGGAATCAATAGATACATTCATAAGTCTTTACATTACATAATAATGTGAAAGACTACAACAACATCTTGTCTCTATAGACCACACTCATATCTTCTCATACAATCAATATAGGTCATTCATAAAATTCTTCTTCACATCCTGGGAAAAATAAAACATGGAAAGGGGTGAGCTGAGATGCCCAGTAAGGAAAACAATATAGCAGAAACATTCATAAATAGGCATAAACATTTAATGCAATGTATACCTATAATAAAGGCCTTTTTATACTCGAACGTCAGCATAATATGGCAGAAATAAATTGAAATAATTCCATATATTTATTTACAGGGATATTCTACTAGTCGAATAATCGCATGCAATATCAATAAGCACTTTCATAATGATGGAATGCATAATTCCAGACTATCATAACCACATAGTCAAGGCCTTGTGACAATACTACAAAAGGCCTTGTTCCAAGACACTAGTTTGTCTCATGAGACCTACTAATGCATCGAGGAGCAATAGCAGGCTCCACCTGTCACTTATTAAGTCCAATGCATTCCTTAAATGAATAGGTTTAAACATAACATAAACAATTGTATTAAACCTAGCATACGAAATGTCAATACATTCTCAATAAAACATGAATGGTATAAAAATGACACATCCACAGTCATTCATATCAAAAAACATTCAATACAATATGGATGTTTTGTATCATAATAAATCAACATCAAATAAGCTTAAAATCCATCAAAGGATATTGACATAGATGAAATCAAAACTATTTGAGAGAAATATCTATTTTTTTTAAATCATTTAAAAGTCACATAATTATAAAATAAAATATTTAATTTGAAAATATTTCTATAATCTTGTAAGGTAATATTAGGCAATTTTATAATTGTGAAAAATATCTGCACCCTCCGTATAAGTTAAAAAAAGTCATTCTTACCTTAATTTTGTCGAAAAGGTTAAAAAGGACCTTGTTTGGAAAATGACAGAAAGATTCCATTATAATCATCTTATAAAAATTAAAGAAGGCTATAAATTACATTAACCCATAGTCTATAAAATATTAAGAATAATTTGAAATACATTTTTAAGAAACATGGATGTGGATGATAAAGAGGTTCTAGTACATAATTACGTATAAACAACCTCGGATAATGAAGAGATTGTGAAATAAACCCTTAACATGTACTTTTACTTGGACGAGGGTAGGTTGAAATCCTGTATAATGGTGAAATAATTGTTATTAAATTATAAAAGAATCATTTACATTAATATGATATCATATATGATCTTTTAACATATCTTTTTTAATAATATCTTCGTATTATCATCGTTTCGGGTGTTAACATACTCGTTTTCTTTTATATATTTTCTTAAATAAGCAATGTTAGTGATGGATAGGTTGTATATTATTCGTATATATAATTATATAAAGTCCTTAAACATTATATTTAATCAGTAAATGAGAATTATACTTGCATGGATGCGATGGAAATAAATCTCATCGCGTTCGTGGAGACGGTAGTCCGTACGTACGTACAAGAGACAATATCATTATATCGTTATTAAAATAATATATAATTGGATGGTATATCATATATAAAGAATAATTATCATGTTATATTTATTATTTACATCAATTACACATTATTATCATAACCATCCAAAAAATAATTTTTTGAATAACAATTACACCTTGACGTGGAGACGGTAAACCGTACGTATGCACGTATGGTGACATGTCATTCAAAGGATGGATAGAATAATAAATATGGTTATACCATATTTATAATAACATAACAATATATATAACATAATGGAGTTATTATTTTATAATGGAAATAACAAAGAGATAAGAAGTTGAAGAAGAAAGGAACTTGAAAGAGGGTGGTGAAAACATTACCTCTTCTTCGGGTTCTGCCTTTTGATTTGAACAAAAGGGATCCATATTCTGGATTTATGATCAAAATAATGCATCTAGGATTATTTTAGGGATGTTTATAGAATATTTTGGTAGGGTTTGGCCCAACAAAAACGCATTTAAGGTATTAATTTGAGAGAAGGGGGAGTGCCCTTTTATAAGAGGGGTGAGGGGAACATTTGGAAAAGCTAGAAATAGTATTTTATAATAAATTAATGTTCGGTTTATAATGGATCCAAAGTGACTTATTTCGAGGATAAGGTTGGTATGGGTCAAAAACCACCCAAAAAATAGGTTTTAGACAGTTTGGGTCACTATATTAACCTTATCTTTTAGTTTTAACTCTTAGTTAATTAGTTTGACATTTACCATGTCTCCTTGTATTTTTATATTATATGGTTAATAAACATACTATAACCATCCAAAATAACTCCATGTAGTTAATTAATGATACACCTATCCTTATATATGTATCTTTACCAAACCTTAGATTTTAGGAATTGAATTTCCATTGATAATATAACATTTTTTTTAAAAACTATTTTTTGTCAATTTTGACACTATTTGGTAATTTGTTTTTGCTAAATTCATAAAAGCATTATTACTTCGATAAAAATTCATCTAACCAACCCTAATATGTTATATTATCCTATAAAGTTATTTTAATTCATAAAAAGTCTCAAATTACATTTTTTTGGGTATTTATAATATCAATTATCTTAATCATTCATCAACAGGGTAATTACTACATCATCATTGTGTCATAAATAAATGAAATTATTTAATGTATAAACATTATAAACAAAATACAATTATGTAGAAAATATTTCTATCTTTGTAATGATTATTTATAATCTAATTTATCATATTAGTAACCCTATATTAAAAATGTTTTAGTTATTAATCTTTGATTTTAACTCTTTTAACTCTACTTTGAATTAAATAATAATAAATCTCCTAATCTAATCCAAGTGGTCCTAAATTATAATATTTTATTCCTAAAGTTGTTTCTGGTCGACATACACTGGTCCTATAGAATTAGTACATGTGTTATGGTAATATTAATATCATTTTTACCATTAATTTCCCTATTTACTTTTAACCGTAGTAAATAAAAAAAAGTTAATATTCACTAATAATTATTTTTATCTTATTGAACCAAATTTTACTCCTTGATATTAACCTTGTCTCTCGTATTTTTGATATTCTACTCACAGAAGTGGTAAAATTATGTTTTATGTGAATTTTCAAATTCTCCTAGGAGAAGGGTAAAAGACGGTGAAAAGTTCAATAAAATTTTTATATATCTAAAATTATTATAAACTGAATCCAATGAATTACATTGAACTTATATAGGTATTATGTATAAATTTTGACTTAAGATAAATTTAAATAAAATAAATAATTAATTTAATTAAAAATTTAGTTTTAAACTATAACTAAGTATTTTTAACTATTCATCAAAAATTGAATGTTTTCAAAAAAATAACAAAAATTTAACCAAATATAATTTGGATATTCCGAATCCAAAAATTAATTCCAATTTGAAAAATAAAATTTATGAAATTTCAAAAAGTGGGTATAACTATTCATAATGGCTAGTTTTATTGGTTGTGGTGTGTGTTAGAACCCGATGTTGCGTACAACACACGGTATTGTATAATTCAAAGAGAAGAGTACCATAGAATCTTGGGGTGTTACAATATGTAATTTGTGCCATGTAATAATATTCTTCACATCAATCATATACATAATGTGCCGGATATGAATCAAGGTGTCTTTTCTCAGTTTAAAATCAACATTTTTGTCCATAAATGTCACACACTAAAAGAAGAACAAACACGCTGTCTTTTTCATGATAATTTGTGAAAATGATTCATAATTACTTTTTAATTTGTAAGAATAATTCTCGCATAAAATTGATTCACAATTTTATTGTTATGAGTCAGAGTGCATTTTTTTATATTAAAATGATATTTTAGTAAAATAAAAAAGTCAAGTATTCAAAACATAGAAAATGCATCCAGATTATTTTGATACTTTGTGAAAACTATAGATAGGTCATTTTAGATGTTTTGGAATTATATTCACCTCAATCTGATCATGGTGTGATCGTTATGACTCCAAGTTCGTCTTTTTATTTAAAATTTACATCAATTTTAGTAAAGAGGACAATTAACATACTGAGAACCAAGAAAATGCATTCATATTGTTTTGATACTTTAGGATAATGGTCCATAAGTAATTTTAGGAGTGTTGAAATCAAATAATCCTATATAAAATAAAATATATGACCATTATGTATCAATGTTACTGTTATCAGTTTAAAATTTACATTTATGTTGAAAAAGTTTCACACACTATAAACCGAGATATCATGATTGAATTTTATTGATTATTTTGGAAAATTGTTCCTATGTAATTTTTTTCTTATATTAATTTCTCTCATGTAAAACCGATACAAAATGTGATTGGTATGAGTCAAAGTGTGTGTTTTCATTTAAAAATGACATTTTAGTAAAAAAGACTTGTGACACACTCAAAACAAAGATAATGAATTGGGGTTATTTTTAAACTTTAAGAAAATTATCCACAAGTAATTTTAGATTTTTAGGAATTATCATCACCTCAATATGATACATGATATACCAGGTATGCCTAAATGTGTCAGTTTTAAATTTAAAATTGATATTTTAGTTTAAAAAATTGTCACTCAAGGAAATCCAAGAAAATACACTAATATTTTCATCACAATATTGGAAAATGATTCATAAGTATTCTTTTAGGATTAGGAATTTGTATCACTTAATGTTGACACATGATTTGAACAATATGAGACAATGTTTATTTATATTAAAATTACTTTATAGTAAAAAAAGACAAATGACATACTCAAAACCAAGTAAACACATTCATATAATTTCTATACTTTAAGAAATTAATCCATAAGTCATTTGAGATGTGTAGGAATCATTAGAACCTCAATCCAATTCTTGGTGTATCTGGTATGACCCTAAGTTCATCATTTCAATATAGAAGTTTCATTTTAGTTTAAAATGTGCATCACATCACTAAAACTGAGAAATTGATCCTAGATTGTCTTCTCATCATTCTATATACTATTACTTAATTTATTTCTTATTCTTTTTATATAATAATTTTTTATATTACATCAGTCAGAAGAGGGGAAATAGTCAAATGAAAACCTGCCTAAATGCACATGAGGAGGTTCAAAATTGAGACCTCCCAAACACCACCACATGAAGGGACCACTAGGTTTCACCCATGAGGCGTTATATTATACTTATTTAATTAATTTTCAAATAGATAATTCTTGAAAATGAAAAAAAAAATTGTGACATTTGAGATTCAACTACAACTCAATATGATACGTAGTATTCCTTATACAACTCAATGTTATGTTTAAAATTAACACATTTAGTTAATTTATTTATTCATATTATTACTACTATAAGAATTTTTTTCTTATATAGGTGCGTTATTTTGCTTGATCAGTGGTGTTTTTTTTGGAAATTTCATGAGTCTGGGATAGGAACAAAAGTCCAAGGAATATTGATGTTTTTTAAAATATGTGATAATTTTTACTTCTGTAATTTTATAAAACAATGTTTTAAAGGTTTATAATATAGTTCATTTTATTTTCATTGTTTTTTAAATTTCATTTCAATTAAATTTTTTTTACTTAATTTTGTTGATATTTGGTAGTGTTTCTGGTGTTTTATTGTGCTATTACAACACACTGCACTAGTGTTTTAGTTTATTGTTACGTCACACTGTTGTACTCCCCACTATTAAAACTCTTATAAGCACTAATAAAGGTCCCCTTTATCGATGCTAAATAAAATAATTGATAAATTTTTTCCTTTATCTATTCTTTGAATAGAACTGATAAAGGACACCCTTTGTCATTACTTTTATTAGAAATGATAAATAAACCCTTTATCAATTATTCTTTAGAACTGATAAAAGACTAAGAATTTTAATGTTGATCTAGTATTCATTACTTATCTAGTGACGATAAAGGCTATATTAGCACTGTTAAAGGGTTATTTGTTAGTAGTGCTTGTTATTCTGCCACATCACTTTGACCGGGTCATTTTTCGTTTTCCATAGAACATTTTCTATTTGATCTTTCATCATCATCAATTTCACCACATATGAAATATAAATCTCCAAGGGTACCACCACTAGATTCAGTACATGTGAGGGGTATGTTATGTAACTTATCCATAGGGATACATGAAACTCATCATCTGCTTGAGGAAGGTTAGGTGGTAGTTTAATTTGATCGTCCATATCTCCAATGCGATCAAAAAATTAAAAGGTGAAAATGTTTCATGGACTAAGATATCCTTTCTTCTTAAACCACATAACTTTATTCCATGGTTGATATATGAAGGAACACCTTATCTATGATCTCAAACTCTAGGCATCGTCTACAATTATCAACATAACTTATATATATACATTTATATATTTCTGATAATGTTTAATGCTGTGAACCTTCTCTATTATATCTTAAATAATATTGATTCTAATAAATGTATGCTCTTTCACATCATCCCCGCATGTTATATTTTGACACCTACACCTATACAGATCCTCATAAGGTGTCATTCGAATTATTTAATGGAAAATATTGTTATATTAGAACTCCCCTAGGGAAAGGTGATGACCCTAATATTCATGGAAATACATTTAGAATAATCATGAGGTTAACCTAAAATCATTATGAGATACAATGGAGAGTGGAACTCCAGGAAGTCTTACCAAATCCATTATATATATCATGGTGAGTTATTTGAGAGGTAAATCTTCTTTTATAGCAATGAAATGAACTGAATTTTTAAGGTGATTGACTAACACATTGATGGTGTTATTTCCTTTATATTTCCTAGGGAGTCTTAAGGAAAAATGCATGGTTATGTTTCCCATTACCATATTAGTATAGTAAATGGTTATATCATGAACTTATACTTATATCATTTATCCTTGAATTATTGGAATACCAATAATCTAGATACAAATTCTGTAATCTCTCTCTTCATGTGATCTCATCAGATGTTCTTCATATCTATATACATCATAATGCTTCCGGTATGAATATAGAAGGATGATCTATGTGCACCATCTAAAGCTCACACTTCAAATTTGGTTTTGATGGGACACATTTTCAAGTTACAAACCCTATAGCTCCATGTTTAAAAATGTTGAACTCTTGAATATATGCTACCTTTTTATGTTTCTCTACATCATCATTTTAGGCCTCATTGATCCTCTCAATAATGGATAGTTGATAAGTTATTTGATAAATATAGGATGAATATCCTTTTATTATTCCCGTTTCCATCCTTTTAATGTTAAATAAGATTGAATCCCATTAAATCCTCATCGTGTAGAGGGTTGTAGGATTCCTTATACTCAAAACATCTGCTAATTTTTTTTCTTGTCAATATGTTAATGGAATAAAAAATCATAATCATTGATCATATCTAACCACCTTCATTTACGCATATTAAACTCTACTTGTGTGAATAAATACATGAGTTTTTTATGATCCATATATATGTCACACTTCTCCCCATGGATATAATGTTACATAATATTAAATGTGAAGACCACCAAAAGAAATTCTAAATTTGGGGTTTGGTAGTTCTTCTCATGGATATTTAATTATCACTATTACATATTTCATGAGTACACAACTTAATCCCTTTTTAGATGCATAATTGTATATCATAGATCCTTGCCTACAAGTGGATAATGAGAGCATAGTTATAGTGATTAGACTCTTCTTTAACACTTAAAATGATTCCTCATATTAATACGTCACGAAAAACATTACTCCCTTATGATTCATCTTTGTTATTTTTAATTAATCCCATGATAATTTTCTCCAAAATTGATGATAGTGTCAAGTTAATCCAAGAAAACTAAGATTCTCTACCATAGAAGTTGGTATGAGCCATCCTTTAACCACATCTTCTTTCTATGAATCCACATATATAACTTTTTTTATAAAATACCCTAGGAAAGATTCTCTATTTCTCCAAAACATGACTTTACTATACTTCACATATAGATTTTTCTTTTTCAAAGTCTTCAGTATAGCATTCAAATTATTCTCATGTACCTCCTTGATTATGAAGAAGAGAAAACTATCATCAATAAATACAACCAAAAAATTCTCAAGGTAATCTCTAATGATTTATACATTTAGTCCATAAATATAGATTGGGTATTGGTGAGTCCAAATGGAATCACAATGAAATAATAGTTTCCTACCATGTATGAAAATAAGCCTTTGAGATTTCATCCTTCATCAATTTTACATGATAATATCCTGACCTACGATTCACCATAGCGAAGTATTGTGCTTTAGGTAGCTGGTAAAACAAGTCACCAATCTATGGAAGAGGAAAATTTTTCTTTACCATGATTTAGTTGAGATCATGATAATAAATACATAGGTTCATTGAACCACCCTTCTTCTCAAATAATATGATAGATGCACCTCATGGTGTATAACATGGGCAGATAAACCCTTTAACTGGATTCTCTTGCAGTTTCATCTTCAACTATTTATGTTCAACAATGTCAATTCTATATGGATTCTTGGATATTGGAAAATATATGCGAATAATCTAGATTGAGAACTCAAATTCACTACATAGAGGAAGATAAGGTAATTCTTTGGGAAACACATAAGTATATTCTCATATATTGTGCATGTCATCAAGGATTATATTTTCTATAGTATCAATAAATTAATATAGATACACTTTTTGATAATGAAATAATATCCATATATCAGGTGATGATACCAAGTTACATTCATCATCATCCTTTAAATTGTATATAACTAGAGGTTAATTCCTGATACAGAGGGTGAATACCATCTCTTGATAATATATGGTGGATCTTTATAATTAAATCCAATCCATACCAAGAATATCATCAAATTTGACTAAAGGGAGTATCATAAGGTTCAGTGAAAAGTTCATCTCATAAATATGGATAGGATAAAATATATATACTTAGGATGTGATAATTTCACCAATTTCCATTTTCACAGACATCTCATCTTCCATGTTATGTGGTGGTGTTTTAATAATTATACTAAACTCATGTGATATAAAGCAATGTGTAGAACAATAATCAAATTACACTCTAATTATCCTTAAATGAATAACTAATTTACCTATAACCCCATCATTTTAGGGGTCCCCCTCAATAGCTGTGAACGAATAAAGTCTCCCTTATTGTTTATGAAATTTAGGTTGTTGGCATCAGTTATCATAAAAATGAATTGGATTAGTGTATTGATTTTTATAGTGTCATTGTTCATTGAAGTTGAAACATTACATAGTTGGATGAGTGATGAATCAGACATTACTTTCTTCCATCAAATTAGTTTGTTTTTTTCATCTTAATTCACTAGTAAGGTGTCCTTCTTTCCTATTCCTAAAATAATTTCCTTGTTCCATTCAAAAAAATGAGATTCTTTTTTCCCATAATTTTGACAAATGGGATGTTGGACTTTTTTACCCCTTCAGATTTATCAATCATACCATCAAAAATAAAATCCATTCTTTAATATATATATCTAAACATATGACACCATTTGTATTTTATGATCTCTATTTGGAATTTGAGGGAACATTGAACAATTTCCTCATAACTATCAAAGTCTCGAATCATGAAATATTTTAATAAATATATCCTTATCACACCAATGAAGTAGTAAAATTTAAATTTAGGGATGATGAAAAAGTCAAAAAAATGTCATGAATGTCTATTGAATTTTTCCTCATACACATCAATGGGTTCATCATACTTTTTCACGAGGCTATGGAAATCATTATCCATTGTGCATTGAAAATATTTATTGAAAAACAGATCCTAAAACTCTGTCCACTCATTACTTTAATATCCTACTCACGATTTATATTTTTGATCAACATAAAAAATTTATCAGAATCTCCCTCCATATAGAAAAAATGAAGAAAAAAATTCTCTTTCTCAGAACATTTAAGGATGGAGAATATGTTTTCATTGAATTTTTTATATTATTCTATAATTAAAGGATCAAAAGATCCTCTAAAATTGAGAGGAATTTGTCTTATAAAGGTCTCAATTACTATATTCTCTTTCTTAGGAGGATGTTTTTTTCCCTTGATTCCATTTTTTCTTCATAACATGTGTTTTTTGGGGAATTTTCATCATGTAGTTCTTGATTCCTACTCCCATCGGTTTGGGCATTGCATTTGGCTAGTCTTCACATTTACCCTCACATTGGTTGTTGACTTGGTTCATCCTATTCCTAGAAATTGACTAAAATAAATTTAAAATTAAGGATGATAATTTTTATATTACCATATATATAAATGTTAAACTATGAACATTCTATGGGAAACTCATAAATGACATTTATTCCATAACATTTGAATTTATAGAATTTAGTCTATGTTACCCATGGTCTATTTCCAATCATGAAATATTATGGGTATTTTTTTATACCTTCATAATGGTTCTTAATAATCATATGAATTTTCCAATGTAAGTCCACTAGGAGTTTCAAACTAAGTGCATAATAAGGAATTTTTTTCATACACCTGGTGATGATCGATTCAAATACCAATGCACCATTTTTGGTGCTATTACCCTTAGGTATAAGTGTTTCAAAGCCACATCCACTTGTTATATACAAAAATGGGTTTGGTTTCTTCGAAAAAAACCTAATATATACTTTACCAATATTTTCTTTTTTTCCTATGTTTACTCTTATCCCTATGGCTTAACTATGGTTTTCTAATCATAATCCCCGAAAATAAATAGATCTTGCTCTAATGCCAACTATTTTTTTCAAAGAGGAGACATGGATTGGTTACCCAATCCATGCCAAAATAAATTTATTAAATAAAAAGGTTACAAGAAAATCCTGAGGTGTAAAATGCATACACCATCTTAAATATAGAAAAGACCAACAAAGATACAACTTTAAAAACCGGGTAAGAATCATCAAAAGATTCCAGAAGAAGATCTGCATGATCAGCCCCACCATATCTTCATCATTCTGGAACTTCAAAATCCAGTTCAGGATCAACACTTATCAAAGCATATATGAATCAATCAGCACATCATCTCAGCAAGTCCGCAACAATACATGTGCAAGGAAGGACCAGCAGCAAAAAAACCAATACATAACTTGAGCATTCCGGCCAAATCAAGCTTAAGATAGCACAGATTAAGCAAGTTTTCAATTGGGAAAAAAATATGCTAACATGAAGAATAATCAAGCTTAACTTCAAACAAAAATAGATAGCAGAATCCAAAAAGATGAAACAGTGGGACTCCATTAAGTAGTAATCTCCATGTGCAAGTTTCTCAAAAAATCCAAGGGCCGGACTTCAAAAAGCTCCAGAAGAAGATCTACACGAACTTCCAATAGAGAGAGATCAGACCCAGCATGTCTTCAGCAATCTGCTACCTCAAATTCTAGAACAAATCAGCTCATCATCAAGGCAAGGTCGCAACCAAACAGATGTATGGAAAGTCAAGCAATAATGAGAACTCGAGCAATCCAGCTAACTGAAACCTTTAACATCAGAACCAGAGGCAGAAAACATCATAAGAGGGCTTCAAAAAAATGTTAAAGCATGCTGCTCATTAACAAGCATCCTAATCTTGAGCTCATCCCAGAAAAGGAGAACCAAAAGAGCTTAAATTAATCCCAACAAGACATCTACTTTTTCACTGTATAGCAAATCCATAGTCCATGCAATATTGACAATACAAGCTCAAAGTCAGGTTTAGAATAAGTTCCAACTATAATAACCATTATATTTAATAAACCTTAATTCATGAGGTATTACATAATGACACACATAATACAATCCCAAAAGATATAAAGGCCAAGTATATTTGGTTAGTTATATATATAAGTTAATAACATGAGACATGAGTATAATGAAATTATTTTAAAACATCAATGCACACCCTTATATTCCAAAGATAATATAATTCTATATTAGATAACATGGGGGAGTTCATACAAGATGGGTTAGATATAAACCCCATTACAGGAATAATTAAATCAAATCATCATGAAAGATATACATCTAAATCAATAGTTATATAAAGGAGACATAAAATTTGTAAGAATCATAAACATGAACATCAAAGCATGAAATAAGATGATAACATCAAAGAAAAAGAGGAATGTGGAAACAATATAAATCATGACATCATAAGCATAATTCAAGGAATAACATTAATATATCATGACATTTTGTGCTTAGAATAAATTCTTGTGCACTGTACAAGGCATTCCATGATATAATAATATTACCAATTTAATGGATGGCTATATAATTTTGGGGTCACCCAACCCATGCATATCATGCACCAACATATTTGTGCAACATATCTCATACAACCTAAGAACATTTTTCATCACTTTTGACCCCATTATTAATGAATATGGGTTATATATATAGAAGTACCCAATTAATAATTAATAGGTACATCTATGTGAATATTGTTGTGTGGAAACAAGTATGGGTATTCACTATGAAAATATTTGGCATGGAAAATCACAGGATAATTTAGACAGTATAACAAGTTTACATATAGATTCATAGAATTGATTAATAAGAGTGAAAGGGGTTATGTAATCCCTTGTAAGTAATAATTTTAGTAATTGAGATGTTTAAAAACATATTACAACATGAAATATTGGAAATTATTAGTAATGGTATAAAGGATTCTCTTCAATAAAGAGGAGGAGGAGATGATCCATTAACTTGAGAGGATTCTTATAAAATATTAAGAGGAGCTTCTCATGAGATTCTGAACACCTTAGGAGGGCCCTAAAGATGAAAAGGTTGATTAAATTATTTCTCAAAGGGTTTTGAGTGAATATAAATGGGTGGTTACATGGGTTTTTATAGAAAATGCGAGGGGGGTTCATTACTAATTTCTCAACTTAGGTTTTAGACTCTATATGATAAAATAATCAAAAACACAAAACATCCCATGGTTTTTGTCCATTGTTTTTACTAAATAGGAGTAATGTGTAGTATTTTATATGTCTAATAACCCAAATCATTAAAATAAAACCCTTGGTGATCTGGAATAGTGTTATTTTCCAGAATAATTAAATTTGAAACCTTAATATATAATACAGATCATATATTTATACCATATTTAATTATTACGAAAAATAATTGAATATATCCGAAAATTATGAAAAAGTCATCTTTATCTAATTTCAATGTTGTAATTTTAAAAGAATATTTATTTTAAAAAAATAAATCTCTAAATGTAAAAATTTTTACTTTTAAATAATGAAAACATATTTAATGAAAAATGTTAGTTTTTACGATATTAACCAATTTATAACCTTTATTAAAATGACATTAGACTTAGTTAAATTATTTTATGATTTATATATAATTAATTGTTATATAATAACAATATGTTTATATAATATCATTTATTTTAGAAAAACACTTAATTTATCAAAAAATTGTCTTATTTGAATCTACATATTTCCAAAAAAATACAGTTTTGATTTCATCATATTAGAATATAATTTCTATGAAACTCATTATATAATCATTCATAAAGTAATTATAAAAAGGGAAAAAAATAATTATTATTTTATTAAAAAAATATTAAAATTTTTATTACATTGGTCAACATAAATAACCCTTTATTACATAATCATACACACAAATGGTATGATGTGTGATGGAAAAACTTTTTTAGAGGTTCAAAGAACATTGTTTCGGTCATGGTCCATATAATCTTGAACATCACCCAAAAAACTCCTACCATGTTTAAATTGTTCGATCTCATGAAGGGATTGGTCAAGAAAAAATATCAGTGATATAATATCCCCCAGAAGCTCCGGTAAATGGGCTTTGTAGTGTATGGTCATATTGGTTGAGGTTCTTTCTTATTCTATCTATGTTAATTGGATTTATCATAACCCTTAAAATATAATACTCATAACTGTCACTATACAATGGATATATTATCAATCATTATGATTCTTAATAATTTTTTAAATATGATGGGATATAACCCATAATGGTATAAAATAACCATAGTAGCTCATGTGTTTTCTATAACTTCATTACTTAATAACAAATTTATTAATTTAAATATGGGATTTCATGTATAAACTTTTGGGTTGTTATATAAAGGCACTCATATCTATCACTGTTATGGTGAGCTAATTTTCTCAAGTACCAAAAACAATTAAACTAATATGTATATTGGAAAAAAAATTAAATTTTGGATCTAAACATTTTAAGGGTTAAAATTCAAAAAATATATATTTAAGGATACCTTCACCACACTAATAGATCACTCACATTTATTAACGTCACTAGTTTTTATAGATACTATGTTTTAAAATGGTAATACTATAGAGATTTTATTTGAAGAGTAGATATATAGAACAATCTCTCATGACATTTCAATACATAGTTTAAAAATTAAATTCAAAAAAATTATTTGCTATATGCCTTCATTATGATTGAATATATAAGGTATGTTTACATAAATATAAAATAATTGATGTACTCGTTTTAAAATAATTTAATTTTCTTTGTTTTTTATATGAATTCAAATAAAAAGGATTAGCTTGTGTTAATCATTTTTTATTTGTTAATATTCATTTCAATTATACTCTTGAAAAATCAATAAAGTGAAAATAAACTATAGAAAGTGCACAACATGTTTAGAAAGTATTTGAATATAAATTAATAGAAGACAAAAACATCTTAATACATACCATGAAAATGTAAAATATATACTCTAATTTTATTTAATATAATTTGATTTTATAACATTAATTATTAATTCATTATTAATTTTTTCAGCGATCATTGGATTCTCGTTCTGATTAATACATATAATCTGATGATATATGTTATAGATACAATGCATGGATAACTAGAAATCCCCCACAGATGATGTCCCTTTTTTAATTAGGAATAAATTATCATTACTATTTTATTAAAAAGTTATTCATTTATATATTTTATATTATGTTTTAATATGATTTTTTTTGATAGTGTAATTTTTCATGTATTTTCAGGTACATTATATACAAGTATGATGTGTCATCAAGAAACCTAAGGATTTCTATAAATGTATAAGTATTAACATATATATAATAAAATATCACTTTCAAAATAAATATTATAACAAATTTATATATTTATTATAGTTTATAATGTTGAAATAAAATCAAATACTTTAATTGTGGTTAATATGTTTTTAAATTTCTAAAAAAAATTATAATCCATCAATAGACTCACATCCCAAAAGGGGTATTTATGATAATAAATATAATTTCATTCAAAATATTTATTAACTATTTATATATCTATATAGATGTGTATGTGTGTTTTTACATGTAGGTGGGTATGCTTGTACGTATATATAAATATATCTATGTGTGTGTGTGTATTGGTGTATAGCTTACCTTTCTATATATAGGTTTCTATTCACACACATACATAATAATGTATATATTACATTTATACATATGTATATGTGTGTGGATGTGTGAAAGAACATACATATTTGTATATATGGATTTGTGTGTGTGTGTGAACGCAGAAACACATATCCATATATATGTGTATACATCATTTATATTTCAATATAGTAATAGAAATTATACACTACTACAAAGAGGGTAATTAGAAACCACTAAAATCAGCTATTAGTGGCATGTAGTGGCTACCCATAAACCGTGAAATGGAATTTACTATTGACCTATTGTTATAGGTCTTGTGATCTTATAATGACTGTCGAATAATGGTCATTGTATGAAATTGATTTTTTTAAAAAAAATAAAAAAAATACAAATCATGATTAATATTTAAAAAAATCATAAAAAATATAAATTCTGAAGATCAGTATATACCTATATCATATATAATTTACTAAACTCACAATTCGCCTCTTGAAATCATTTTCCAAGATCCACACCCATCATCTCATATAACTAAAAATAAATTAAATTAAAATTAATAGTTATTTAAATAAATAAATAAATAAAATCAAATAAATAGAACGTACTAGGTAATTTATATTAATGTTTAGTATAATAAATAGTCATATTACTTGTTTCTAATCATTTTTTAATAAAAACCACAAATTAGGTCATTTTGAGCACATCACACATCATATTTATGTGTCTCCAATTCATACATTTTATGAAAAATAAATTAACTTTTTCCACTAATTTCACATAAATATGAGGTTATTTTCTATTGTTTTTATAGTTACAAACATGTTTGATTGTTTTAAATCACTTAATTTTTTTGATCATTCTTGGAAAACAAAAACTCATATTGATGTGGTGTAATTTAATTGTTTTAAAATTTAATCTAAAATTATTTTCCAAAGGTTTCATAGAAATATCATATCATTTTATGTGTTTTACACACCCAACCCCACCATATTCTTGTTTTTGAAGAATAAAAATTGTTTAAAACATATACTTCAGTAATTTTGAGTGTCTCACATTAAGGATTAACATACAGATACTCATGAACATAAAAAATAATAAAAACATAGTTCCTATTATTTCACATCAATCTAATATAATTTTCTACAGTTTTGGTGGTTATATGAAATTTTTAGTTCTTTAAAACACTAAAAAATTGTTTTAGGTCATCCTGGGAAATCGATAACTCCTATGGGCGATGGTTCGTTCCAATATTTCAAAATTCAATATATGATTATTTTCTTTTGATTTCACTTTAATTGAGTGTTGTTTACTTAGTTTTGACACCCTAACTCATGTTTCAAAAGACAATAAAATATTTAAAAACATTAAAAATCATTTCTAGTAATTTTTATTGACATTGTTTCTAATCATATTCATAAATATTAATTAATATATAATTTTCCTATGATTTCACAACAATAAAGTACTATTCCTTATGGTTTTGACCATTACAGGCATGTTTTAGTGTTTTAAAACACTAAAAATGTGTTTTTGGTCATCCAAAGAAAACAATATATCATATTGACCGTAATTCAATTCTTATATTTCAAAAATAAAAATAAAATTGTTTTCCAATGATTTCATTTAAATCAGAGGTTGTTTTTAGGGTTTTGACCCCTAACATTTGTTTTTTAAGACTCTAAAATCTTTAAAAATTGCTTATTCAATCATTTTGAGGACATCACATAATAGATCTATGTTTTCTATACTAATTCACAACACTAATAATTAAAAAAATCCTACAATTTGACATCAATATTTGGCCATTTTATATGGTTTTGACCAATACATGCTTGTTTCCATGCATTAAAACAAAAAAAAATATTTTTAGTTATCCAATGAAAATTAAAAATTATATTAATGTGGTGTCAGTTCCAATATTTAAAAAATAAATATAGGGTTTTCACCCTATATTTTGACAACAATAAGATGTTTTATCTCGGTTTTAACACTTAGATGCATGTTTTTAAAGAGTATCAAATCTTTGAAAACCATTTACCTGGAAATTCTGCAAACATTGTACATTGGATTAATATTTTTTATTCATGTACATGTCTCAAATAATTAATTTAATTTTTCTTATAAGTTCACATCAATTTGGCATATTTCTATGGTTTTAAACATTACACGTTTGTTTTAGTGTTTTAGAACACTAAAAATGCATATTTTTTCATCCTAGGAAACTGAAAAACTCTGATTAATGCGTCGTTAGTTCCTACATTTAAGAAATTAATCTATGTATATTGTCATATAATTTCATGGTAATTAAATATATTTTTTCTGGTTTTGGTCACCTAGTGCATGTTTTTAATGACCATCAAATCATTAATAAATTCGTATTCAGTCATTCTGAATTCACCTCATGCCCAATTAACATTTTTTCTACTCCAACGCATCAAAATTATTTCAAATATATTTTTCATATTATTTCACAAAAATAAAAGGATTTATATATCGTTTTGATTGTTACACACACAATTTTATGTTTTGGAACACTAAAAATGTATTTTCGATTGACCCAAGAAAATAGAATGTCATATTGATGAATAGTCAATTCCTACATTTCCCAACATTATATGTAATTATTTTATTCTGATTTCATGTTAATAGGATGTCATTTTCTTAGTTTTGACCATCTAAAAAACATTTTTAAATATTATCATATCATTAAAAACTACTTATTCAGTCATTCTGAGCAAACCACACATCAAACTGATGAATCATCTATTCATACACATAAAAACAAATTCAAAGATATTTTTTATATGATTTCATATCAATTCTATGATTTTTACCATGGTTTTGACCATTAAATGCATGTTTCAATTTAATAATGAAGTAAATATGTGATTCAGTCCATCTTAAGAAAAAGGCTCATTTTAACATATAATAAATTACTATATTTTGACGATAAATCTATGATTTTTCGCCTATTATTAATTGGAAATTTTAGGTGTTTTTCTATGTTTGGACCCCCTTACAAACATTTTTAAAAAATCAAATCATTAAAAATGGTTAATTATTATTTCTGAGCACATTACATGTTGTATTTTTGGTCCATCTACTCTTACACATCAAAAATATTTCAATGAAATTTTAAATGAATTTTAAATCACTACAATGTAGTTTTCTATGGTTTTAACCATTACATGCATGTTTTAGTGTTTAAAACACTAAAAATGTGTTATCAGTAATCATAAGACAACAATAACTCTTATTAGCATGGTTAATGTTCCGAATTTTCAAAAATAAATCTAGGCTTTTATTTCTATGATTTTATGGGAATTAGAGGTCATTTTCTTGGTTTTCACCCCCTGATGCATGTTTTTATGTATAGTAAAATCTTTTAAAATTGGGTATTCAATCATTCTGACCACATGAAAAAAATTGATTAACATGTATTATACTCATTATCCTAAAAAATATTTAAAATATGGTTTTCATATGACTTCATATCAATATATGTTCATTTTCTATTGTTTTAACTATCGCACGCATGTTTTAGTGTATTAAAAATTTGTTTCTGATCATCCTGAGAAACAAAAAATTCATATTGATATGCAGTGAGTTTTCATATTTCAATAATAGAACTATTATTTTTTTCCTATAATTTCACAACAAATCAAGGTCGTTTCCTTGGTTTTTAACACCTAATATATAGTTTTAAAGTCATTAAAATTTTAAAAACATCTTATTTAGTCATTCTGGGCACACCACATTTCAGATTGATGTTTCTTATACTCGTACACATAAAAAATCGAAGATAGTGTTATTAGGATTTCACTTCAATCTAATATCATTTAATATATTTTTAATGACTAGACATGCAATTTTTTGAATTAAAAAAGAAAAAATGTCTTTCTTATTATCCAAAGAAAATGAATAGTTAGATTGATGTAGAATCAGTTCCAATATATTTAAAAAATAAATCAATGATTGTTGTATTATGAGTTCACAATAATCAAAGTTAGTTTTCTTGCTTTTGACCCCCAAGTGAGAATTTTTAAAGGTTAAAAAATATTTATACAGAATTTATTCATTCATTTCTATCATGTCACATATTATATTGACATTTCATATTCATGTACACATCATAAAAAATCATTTATTGTTGTCTTATTACTTCACATAAATTAGAGATCATTTTCAATGGTTTTTACCTTTATATGCATGTTCTAGTGTTTAAAAACACTAATAATTCTTCTTTATCCAACAAAATTAATAGATCAGATTATTGTGGAGTCTATTACTATATTTAAAAATCAATATATTGTTTTCCTCTATGGTTTCATGGTAATATGATTATATTTTTCGGGGTTTGACCTCAGATGAAATTTTTAAGGGCAGTTAAATCTTTAAAAAAGTTTATTCAGTCATTCCAAGAACTCCACAAGTTAAATTGAAGTTTTTTCTTCAATTACACGCTAAAAAATTGGAATTCATTTTCAAAATGATTTTATGTCAATGAAAGGTGAATTTATATGGGTTTTACCATTACTGGCATATTTTAATGTTTTAAAACACAAAATTGAATTTTTAGTCTTCTAGAGAAAAGAACTAAAATTTATATGATGTCAATCCATACTTTTCAAAGATTAATATAGTGTTGTGTTTATATGATTTAATTAAAAATATAATTTTCTTAGTTTGGATACTCTGACATATATGTTTAAAAACAATCAAAATTTTAAAAACAACTTATTCAATAATTATGAAAACACTTCACATCAGGTTTATATTTTCTATACTCCTTAAAATATAAAATATTTTATAGAAACTTTTATAACTACTTCAAATCAATTATATGACATTTTGAATTTATTTGGCTATTACACATGTTTTTTAGTGTTTTAAAACACTAAAAATGTCTTTTTGGTCATTCTGAGCAACTAAAAACTCAGATTTACATAGATTCAGTTACTATATTTTATAAATTAATTTACATTCATTTTCCTATTACTTCATAATAATCTGTGTGTTTTTTGCTGGTTTTGACCCCCAAGTGCACATTTTTAAATACTTTCAAATCATTAAAAAAATATGTGTCCTATCATTTTGAGCACTACACACTTCATATAAACATTTCATCTTGTAAAAAAATTCATAACTAATTTAAGGACATATTTCCTATGAATTCATGTCAATTCAATATATTTTTTATTTTATTTTGATATTTACAATCATTTTTTGGTGTTATAAAACATATAAAAATAGTTTTTAGTCATATTAAGAAATTGGAATCATGGATTGAAGTATAATTAAGATATAATTGTCAAAAATCAATTTTTTATAGTTTTCCTAAGATTTCACATTAATAAGATGTCATTTGTTTTGGTTTTAACCCCAACATGTTTGTTTTTAAACATAATTAATTGTTTAATAATATATTATTCAGTCATTATGATCATAGAAACAAGCCAGATTGATGTTTTATCTACTTATAAACATCAAGAATAAATCAATGATAGTTTTTTACTATTTCATATCAATCTAAGATTATTTTATATTTATTCAATTATTACATGAATGTTTTAGTGTTTTAATACACTGAAAATTTATTTATGATATTCTATAGAAAATAATAAATTGGATTGAGATATTTTAAATTCCTATATTTCCCAAATCAATTTTTTGTTTATTATACATTTATTTTGTGGCCATTTGGGGTTATTTTCTTCATTTTGATTCCCTAAAACTTTTTTTAAAGACTATTAAATCATTAAGAACTGTTTATTCAATAATTCAAAGCACACACCATTTAAAATATATGTTTTATATAATATATATTCTAAATATATTTAAAATAATTTTTTTATGATTTCACATCATTTTAAGGTCATTTTAAATGGTTTTGATCATTACATGCATGTGTAAGTGTTCTAGAACACTATGCGTTTTTAGAAATATTGAGAAACTAAAAACATATTTTATCATGACATATATTCCTTCATTTCACAAATCAATCAATGCTTATTTTTCATATTATTTCATTATAATCCTCTTTTTTCCTTTTTTTAACTCCCTAAGGCATGTTTTCACAGACTATAAAATCTTTCAAAATTGCTTATTTATTTATTCCAATCACACCAGATGTCGAATTGACATGTTGTCTTCCCATACACATCACAAATAGTTAAATGAAATTTTCCTATTATTTTATTCCAATCAATGGATATTTACTATGTTTTTTACCATTACACACATGTTTTATTGTTTTAAAACACTAGAAATGTGTTTTAGATCATCCCAAAAAATGAACACTCAAGTTGATGTGGCATTAGTAACCAAATTTCAATAATAAATAAATGGATGTTTTCCATTGATTTCAATGAAAAATGAGATTATTTTCTTCATTTTGACCCACTAACACACATTTTTAAAATCTTTAAAATCCTTATTATTTCTTCTTCATTAAATTTAAGCACACAACATATTAGATCGACCATATATATACTTCTACTTGCCAAAAATAATTGAAAGATATTTTTCTTATGAATTCACCTCAATTATAGGTATTTTAAAATGATTTTCATTTTTCTATCCATGGATTCGAGTTTTAAAACACTTGAAATTTTTTTCAGTCATCCCAAGAAAACTAAAAGTTATATTTATGTCATTTTTGATTTGACATTTCATAAATCAATCAGTGGAAATTATCCAAGTATTTCGTGGCTGTAAAAGAAATTTTGATTTGTTTTTGAAACATTAACACGTGGTTTTAAAGTCATTCATATCTTTAAGAACTATTTATTTATTTTTATGGAGCACATTGCATGTCGGATTTACATGGAATCTTGGAGTACAAAAAAGATAAATTCAAAGATGTTTCTCTTATTATTAAACATCAATATGACGTCATGTACTATTGTTTTCATTGAAACACACATGTTTTATCATTTTAAAATAGTAAAAATTCATTTACAGTTTTTGCAAACAAACAACTCGTATTTTTATAGTGTCAGTTCCTACATTTCATGAATCAATAAACGGTCATTATCTTATGATTTCATGATAATTCTGGATCATCTATTAGTTTCTTATAGTGAAACTATGATGTTTGACACAATATTTTCTTATTTATAAATTATCAGAAATATAAAATCACTTTTCACTATACATCCCAAATATAAGATGAAATAATAAAAAAGAACTGAAAAATGCCTCATGCATCTAGTGAATCCATATTCAAATCACCTATGGACAAATGATGATATCCAATATCGACATTTTGATCCTATAACATGGCTAAATATTTTATATTAATAGAAAAAATAAAAAAACAATGTGCGTTTTATTTATTTTATTTTTTTGATATATCATCAACATCCATTCACCAGTAAAATGATGGTGTGTCATCAAATTATCTTTACAAACCAGAATCTATGAAAAACTCTATAAAAACATGAAATCTTATAACCCAGAGAAATTTTATACTTTATTACATTGGAATTTGATTAAAGGGATCACATAACCAAGGATCAATTAGTTTATTAGTCATAAAGAACCATATATATATATATATGAATCTAATATTACAATAGAGATATATAATAGATTGTATACGAAACAATCTAATGTCCTTGATATTATTCATAATATCCTTATTACTATCCTGGGTAATGGAAAAAAATGAAGTGTTATCTTAGATGCTCAGTAAGGGTTACATATAAAGGATACTATCATGTGTAAATATGTCACAATCAATATGGTATGGTAATTGACTCGATACACATGCAATTTAATCAATAACCTTTGTAGGATATGCATCTATGGATAATATAAAAGCATTAATCCCAAGGATAATAATACCAAAATTATAAATGAATTAAATGCTTAATTTTGGAGATCATGATCTCAGACATCATGATATCATTATCGTCAAGTCCATGTGCCATGATTTTTTAATCAATGTGTAGGTATACACCAAAAACCCATTTAATTAGTTTTTCCAATTGATTTTTATCGTGAGACATGTCAATACATGAAAATGATATCTATAATTGGGCCACACACAAAACAACATGTCCAATGGATTCCTTATATATTTAATGATTAATTTAATTAATAAACGATATCCCTAATATATATATATATAAATATATATTGAGTAAATATTAAAAAAATTAAGACTTCCCGAATCAATAAAATAACCTTCATATAAAACATTGTATGTAAAAATGATTTAGGGTTTTGGAAATAATCATATCCATGATAAAAAGACTGTATATATTAAAAATCAATATAATATATAATAAAAAATAATCATAATAAAGACAATTTTTCAAGATAATGTTAACGAACACAAAATTAATAAAAGATAAAACTCAACCATCAATTCATCAGAAATATAGGTCTTGTAATAAAATAATATCCTTTAGAGAATAAATAAGAACTGAAGAAATACATTAACATAATATTTGATTAGTTATTTTTATTTTTAAATCTATTTAAAACATATAGAAGAAACTAAATATCACAAAATAGTGATGGTGGTGGGGAAATCTAGTAACATAATATATGTCTAAAAGAAACATTCCATTTAACATTTTTATAAAATAATCAAAAAATTAACCTATCAAAAAACATTAAAAATATTCATTTAAAACATTTTATAAAGTTAACTATAATATAAAATGTCCTTAGTAAATCATTTAATAATATAAAAAAGACATTTTTAAAATAATTTTGATAAATATTGACACAGAAAAAAATATACCAGATCGACAAATGAAGTAATATATAATTTTAATTTTAATGATTCTTTTCATGATTAAAGTTCCAAAAGGAGAAAAATATGGAATAAAACATTTTACTTATTTAATGTACATAAATTATAAAAATAGATGAATTTTATGAAGTATATACTATAATAGTCCTTCAATGAAAATAATATA
The DNA here is from genome assembly GCA_963277665.1 of Viscum album. Lineage (NCBI taxonomy): Eukaryota > Viridiplantae > Streptophyta > Magnoliopsida > Santalales > Viscaceae > Viscum > Viscum album. The sequence goes on along the minus strand of OY728155.1, from coordinate 1,133,572,230 downwards.
AATTCCTAGTAAATGATGTTGTAAAATAAATTCCTACCAATTTGGTGACTTTTAAATTATGACCCCTTGAAATAATAAAGTTTAATTGTAACTTTAATAATAGTTAATAAATATATATTCATTTTAAACACATCAAATTTTAAGTATATAAATAAAATTAAATTAAATAGGTTTATAATACCAAATATTCCTTAGTGGAGTGGTAAATTTAGACGAAATCCATTACCTTACGTTCGAATTGCCTTATTGGTTCTCTAACCTCCTATATAAAAAATTTAAATTTAATTTAATTTTATACCATATTAATTTTAAAACAATTATATAATATATAATCCATTTATAACATTTAAGAACCCATTTATAAAAAATTCATTATTAATATCGTCATTTTCAGGTGTTAACTGTATCATTTTTCATGAGAATTTTGATTCAGCAGTTATTTTCCTTGTTCCTTTTATGGTTTAATAATATAATGAATGTTAAAAATCATTTAATTTTCGAATATATTCATTATATATATATTCATGTATAAAATGTATAGATGTAAAGAATAAATTGCACTATTCAGGGGGACAATATGTCGTACATATGCATGAATGTTGTTTTCTCTTTTCAATGGATTGAATGAAAGAATGTTAAATAATAATTAAACTATAAAATTTATTATTATATAATATATATAATAAATATTAATTAAATATATACTTATAACAATCCCTGGAAATCGACAAAGAAAAACTGATCAGATCGCTTTGTAGAGGTTGTTATCCACATATAATCATGTGTGATATTATCATTTTCCAACGAATTAGAAGATAAGACGGTATATGTGATATTTTAATTAAATAATTATAAATTTTCAATAAATATAACATAAATTAATTATTTACATCTTTATAACCATATAAGTAATGTGGTGATGAAAAACAACTACACTGCTACATGGAGACGGTAAACCATACAAATGCATGACTAATGTTTTCGCTTTTAGTTGGATATAAAAGTCATATAAAAAGGTTGTACCACAGTCACAATAATATATAAGTTTATTTATGATACATCAGTTATTATTTTATGATGGGTTAAATATATTGATAGGTAATATAAGAAGAAATAAACTTGAATGATTTTGTAAATATGATTACATCTTCTTGAGGAGACATCCTATAGAATCCCTCTTAACGACCCTTAGAATGATCGTTTAAGACCTAAAAACACATAATTAATGGATATGTTCGTGAATAAGGTAATTGGGTAGGATTTGGTCGAGTTAGGTTTCTCAGGGAAGTGTAAATAAAATAGAGAAGGGGTGTCATTTTATAAGTGAGGTGAGGGATACTTTTGGAAATTCATGAAATATTATAACATAACATGTGTCTAACTCATATAAAATGGTTCCAAAATGTAATATATTATAGTAAAACGATTATATGGTATTAATATATTTATTTAATAAAATTTTAATATATTTAGATATCATTTCGAACTTTATCCTTTGGATAAACCCTTTGGTTAACTAATTTTAACCATAAATGTGGTTATGATATTTTAAAAAATTAAAGGATTATAATTTTGATTATAAGGAAAAAATTGGACCATAAATGTGTAAGGGGTAAAATTTTAGACCATATATTATCCTACTTTTCCTATTTAGATATTTTTATTATCTTTGAATAATTTAAAAAAATAGCATTTTAATAAAATATCATGTAATTAATTTTTTACACTCTTTATTTAACTTGACACTAACGACACGAAGACCAAATGTAAATTAAATATAGTATTTTAAAACATCCCTAATATAAAATATTCATCTATAATGTTTCATGGAACACAATAATTCATCCAAATTTAATTAATTTTAATATTTTTAAAATCATTTATTTTATTTTTCTAATAATTGAATAAATAAATTTTTAGTGTTGTGCAATAATTTAATATAATTAATTAAAAAATAGTAATTAAAAATTAATTCACATGATAAAAATAACTTATATTTTAAATAGAAATTTAAAACTAAACATAACCACTTTTTATATTTATGTAAAAATATTAGAGATAATAAATTGAAGAGTGTGAAATTTTCTTTTTATTTTTTTCTAAAATTAAAATGAAGTACAATATAAATAAAAAATAGTACCATGTTACCATATGTTATATACATGGTTTTAAATTTATAAAATCGAATATTATAATAGGATAAATCTTTTTCCCAAATTTTTATCCCTATTTTACCCATTTTACCCATACTGAGGTGACAAATATTAAACGATTCATAATGACCAAAAATAAAAGACGCATATTAAAAAAAAAAATCCAAGATTCCATATATGGAAACCAATATATAAAATTGAATTCATATAATTATTAGAACATAATTTAAGATAAAAATGTAAAATTTAATGAAAAATTATATTTTAGAAAAACCGTTTTTACCCTAAAAATGAACTTATAAAATAATAAGGTATAAAGAAATTCAAATGTAATTAATTAGATTCATTACAATTAATGTATTATTATTTCATTTGAGTATTAAATCCAAATAATTATAGTAATTTTTCAATTAAAATTAATGATGGTTTTACAAAAAATGGTATTTTTTACTACTCAATAAAATTCAATCTTTTTTGAAAAATAAAATAAAATCAACCTAAGATAATATTAATATGATGAATTAAGAATGATATAATTTTCAAGTAATAATATTTTTTTAGGTTGTTTTGGTTCATTTAAACTCAATATTTCATTTAATGTAAGAAATCAAAGAAATTTATTTAAAGACAAATATATTTTAAAATCATGGGGTGTTATATTCTAACCCCTCATAATAATTTCACCCCTAAAAATATGTAACTATAATGATGAAAACATAGGATACTCTTGTCTCATAACTTCCTTAGTTTCTCATGTAGCTACCTTAATTTTATGAATTTTTTATAAAACATTGACCATATGAGTAGTCTAGTTTGACATGAATTTATATCTATGATCCAAAATCTCTACCAGTTGTTCCTCATAAGACAAGTATTATTACAATGGTATGACCTCAATGTTTAGTAAATTTCAGTGATTAGGTATATAATTCCTTAGTAGATATTCATGGAACACATTATGAACTTGTGATAGATTTGGTTGAAGTTCTAATCGATAAGCTACCATCCCAATATGATCAATATTTTCAAAGGGAGTGATATATCTATGTATCAACTTTACCTTATTCTAAATATCATAACATTATTCCAAGGATATATTCATAGGAATACCATATCACCAAATTCAAAATATATATCTCATTAGTAGTTGTGGAAATAATTTTTTCTCAATTCTAAGATTCCTTTATTTATTATTGAATGCATCGAAACTTATCTAGGATTTCCTCATCTAGATCATGTCCTAAAAGATTTATTTCTATAACTTTGTCCCAATACATTATATATCCACACATCCTTTTTATAGATCTTTATAAGTAACCATCATAATGCTTGAGTGAAATCTATTATTGAAAAAAACATTTACCTAAAGTTTTTTTCTGAACCGCCTTTGTAATATAAAGATATATATTTCAATTTGTATTTTTATTGTTTGAGTGTTCCTCTAAGAATAACCATATATCAATATATGATATGTAGTATTGAATCTCAAAATTATTATCCGAGCCTACAGAAGTATTATCTATAAATTTGAGATAAAAATTTGATATTTATTAGAGAAAACTGATATTTTTTACTCTATGAAATCACATAAATTCTTTTATTTATGACTGAGTAAGATGATCAAGAGATAAACCTTATCTAATACTGATAAAGTGGGCTAATTTCATAAGGATATTGACTAAAACCAAAATAGTATTCTTCCTTTAGATGTTTTCAGGAGTTAGATAAAAAATATATGGTAATGTTTTACAATTTCCATTCAGTTATGGGTAATGTTTGTAATATCCCTTTATACATCTATCTCACAGATCCAACTTGATGACACACCAGGCATTGGGATACATGGTCAATTATATCCATTTTTAGGTCATTCTACTAGAATTATTCATTCATATCTCTATACATCTTGGGGTTTCCAAGAAGAATTGAGAATGATGAACTATTATCTTTATCCAATTGTTCCTTTTCCAACTCTGGAATTAACAGGACACATACTCAGTTCCTAAACCATATCATTTTATCATGATCATGGTTTAACTGAGGAATAATCCTCTCCTTATGATTTAATTCCACATATTTCTTATGATCCTTCTAAATCCTCTCATGGATGCATGGTTGAACATTTATCCGAGAAAAATAAGATATTTACCATTTAAAAAAGATTTCAAGATCCATCATTGAGAAACTTGAGCCTTTTACACATATTATTACACGATTTTTAATATAAATATCCATTAAATACAAAACATGGTTCTAAAGGCCTGGTGTATTTAAAAGTATAGGTACATAAAATATCAAGAAGCTAAAATAAAAAATATTTATTTTCATATCCATAATGATATCCTACATCTATTTTATATCCTAAAACTATATCAGATAACATGGGGAATACATAAAATATTTGGGTGACCTATAAAACCTTGTAAAATAATAATCTTGGTATTGTGGTAAAATATGAGAGTCAAATGGAATAATATAATATATTAATAGAGAAGGATAATGAATAATAAAATGGTATTATAATATAAAGAACATGGTAAAATAAGATCAGGGATACATAAGAAACATGGAAGCAACACAAAACATGAAAAAAAGCATAATTAAAGGAAAACTACCAAGACAACATCGCATGGTTGTCATGGACTCATCAAAGATTAGGTTTACTCCATAATCCCACAAAATATGTATCATGAGACAAAATATTTACCCAATGAATTTGTGGGATATTTGGTAAAACCAATCATAACATGTTCATGTTTATTTTCTGAAAAATTAAGTCAATCATAAGACATAATCATAAGAATTTCCCAATGAAATAAATAGGATATATTATCATACCTCATATCAAAATCAATGGAAATTTCATAATGAATACATTTGAGAAATGAACACAAGGAAAGTATTACCCCATTAAAGTAATGGATAAAAGGAATAATATATATTTGAGAGACATATATACAGAATTTATAATCATCACATAGCATTAAATAGAGAGATAAAGTGGTTTGGGGAGAGAAATGTCATAACCTAAATAAAAAAAGGTTGGTACTGAGAGATCCCTTACCTTATGTCTTGAATTTATTCATACACATTATATATATAATTATTATAAATGTATTATATACACTTAATAAGATTTTCATACCATAAATTGATTACTTATAATATAAAATCAATAATTCATTAATAATTTATTATAAAAACCATTATTCTGAGTGATAAACGCTTCATTTTTTATGAATGTTTTGGTTCAGTATAATTTTTATATTTATATTGGTCATGGTTCCATCATCTCAGGAATTTTATCAATGATATTAATATCATATATATTCATTATATATATATATATATTAATCTATAAATGGAATAGAAAAAAATGAATGACACCATTCATGAAGATTGTAGGTTGTACGTATGCATGAACGTTGTTTCCATTCTAGATTGATGGAATGAAATAAAGGTAAATAATAATAAACCATTATAGAATCATAAAAATATAATATATATATATATATATAACATTTATATTTATTAAATTCATGATTATAACTAGTTGTGAGATGCGATGATGGAAAAACAATTACATCAGCTCGTGAGGCGGTAGTCTGTTGTACACACAAATGACAATTTTGTTTCAAATTTGATAGAAGAGGAGATAAAAGTAAGTGATGAAATTAACATAAAAACATCTCATAATATGGAATGTTCTATTTTTATTATTTTATAAAGTAAAAAAATATTTTTATGAGTTAGAAAAATAAATAAAATTAAATATTAATTAAAGACTATAACTCTTATTTAGACAAATTACTTTGCATTACACATTAAGCACTCTATGGTTGGTATTATGTTAAAAAAAGGCCTCTAGAACATGGGGATGGATTTAAAAAAGGGATTTGGAAGGTACTTTATGATCTAAAAGGCATTTTATTAGCGATGAAAATCGGAGAGGCGGTTCCCTTTTATAAGTGAGGGGAGCGACAATCTTGGAATAACATAAAATATTAAATTAATATAAATTAATTTTCAAGAAAAAAATTATCCAAAACTATATAATTCAAACATATGATGAGTATGGTTATAAATCATTTCATTAAATAAGATTTTTACGATTTTATCATATTTTTTTAACCTTTTCTCTTTTTTTATCCTTGTTAACCCTTTTTGATAATTACCACAATAGTGAAGTTTTTAAAATTTAGGGTCCAATATAGTTAAAAAATAGAAATTGGTCCACAAATTGACCATAGTTTATAATTCTAATCTTATAATAATCACATTGATGAATATATTATTTCTAGTAATTTTAAATCACATAATAAAATATTATTCATTATAAAATAACAGTGATGCCATTCTTGGAACTACTCACTTAATTGGACATTAAGAACAACATGACAAGAGTGGAATTAAAAAATAATCTATTAAAACCTCGAAATTATGTTTTTTCTATCTATAAAATTCATGAAACACAATAATTCCTTCAAATTATATTACTTTTAATATTTTTAAAATCATATATTTTATTTTTCTTTTAATTGAATAAATATTGTGTCATCATTATATAAGTATTTAAGGTAATTATTTCATCACAAAAATATAGAAATAAATTATCATATCAAAAAAATAATCTATATTTTAAAAACCATTTATATCTAAACATATCCTCTTCTTTTCCCTACATAAAATAATTATAGATAATAAAATAAAAACAATGAAATTTTTTACCTCTGGTTATATAAAATAATATAAAGTTCACAATAAAAGACATATTACACCATATTTCCATATATTTTAAAATTCTATGGAAATCGATGAAATAAACTCATAAAATAGGATTATGGTTAGCATTAGGGTATTTTTTTGGTCAATATTATATTATTTTTATCCTTAATTACACAATTTACACTTATCATGTTGACAATTATTTATTGTGGTCACTATTCATAATGTCAAAAAATAAAAGGTACTAGATTAAAAATATTTTCATTATGATTCAAATTATGGAATAAAATTTTCAAGAATCCATTTTCATAAATGGAAAAAAATAATTAACATTTAAAAGGAAAATTACAGTGAAAAATAGTTTTTCATAAAAATGTCATTATTATTATAAAATGTTTTTATACCTAATTCAAGTATAAAATTCATTAAAAAGAATATAATTGAATTATTTTAAATAAATATGGTCTAAAAATTTTAAAACTAATAAAAAATGGAATTCTACATGATAGATACTTTAAAATAAATTCACTTTTGAATAAAAATATGTATTTCAAAATTCTTTGAAAATTCAAAGTTTCAGATAAATCTGAAGAATTTATCATAAGATAATTTTGATAATAATATTTTAAAAATGACATACTTTTTATCAAAATAAATTTCTAAAATTTATATAAATTAATTATAATATTTTCTAAAAAATAATAAAACAAATTTTTGAAGAAAATGATTTTTTGAAAAACAACGTGGATTGACATACTAGGAACTTGGATATATATTCTTCCATATTATTCTTCAAATTTTCTCACTATCAATGATCTCTATGATCTCAATACATCTTCATACTCCCTGGTTGGATGGATAAGGTCAACTTATGTGAATAATTCAACAACTATGTCTTTATCTCAAGATTTTGTGGTACACATAATCATGATCCAAATCTTATAACTCTTTCATTATTAATTTTAAACTTATATTGTTTCCATTTTCTTATAGCTTCTACCTTATTTTGAATTTCTACATCATCCCTTTGAGAATATTTTATCATCTTAAAAAGGGAAGGTTATGAAATAATTTTAGAAAGGGATGATGATTTTTATTTCTTTATGATTCTGATATCCATCCTTTTCAAGTTTAAAAAGATTAGATCCTTGTCAACTATAAGTGTTGATATTGTTTTCAGATTATTTGTACTTTGATCATCTCACAATGTTTCCCTTTCCCATAATAGTAATGGATTGAGTAGTCATATCCCTTGATCAGATTCGACAATATTCACTGGTGTATATTCATCTCATTCTATGCTAATATATACCTAAGGATCTTATGATCCATATATATTTCATACTTATCCCATCGTAGATAATTCAATTAGATTTTAAATATGATGATCAATGTAACTAACTATGGATCTTGCATTTGAATGTTTTATTCATGAACCCTTAACTATATTTCAGATTAGGCTATCAATTTATAATTATGCATCAGAATAGATCTTGAGCACTTCATTCATGTATCACTATATACCATGAAAACATCCAAACCTATGGGTAGTGTAAGTACTAGTGTAATGATAATACTTTTCATTAATTCCTAAATTCTCTCTTCATAATAATCTATCTAGATAAACTTTACTTCCTTATGATTTATCTTAACTAGAGGGTCTGAAAATAATGAGAAATATTTAAGAAATCGTCGGTAATACCTAGATAGTCCAAGTAAACTATAGATATCTGTTATAGATATTTTTCTAGGATAGTCCAAATTTACCTTTATCTTATAAGGGTCTACTGATATCCCGTTGATAGTGATAACATGTCGCACAAATTATATTCCTTCATCCAAAACTCATATTTACTATAATTTTCATATAGCTTTTCCTTTTGCAAAGCCTTTAGAATAGTATTCAAAAGCTTCTCATTCTCCTCCTAAGATTTAGTGTATATCTAGATATCATCTATAAATACTACCATAAAGTTTCCAATTCAATCTCTTAATACACTATTTATTAAGTCCGTTAATATTGTTGTATCATTTGTGAGTCTGAAGGGCATTGTTATAAACTCATAGTGTCCAAAACATGTTCCAAAGGATGTTTTGGGAATATATTCGTTCTTCAACTTTAATTTATGATATCCCAATTGAAGGTACACATTAGATAAATAATTGTCCCCACATGGTTGATTGAATAATTAATTAATCCAAGGTACGGGATACTAGTTCTTAATTGTGATTTTTTGGAGTTCATGATAATCTATAGAGTCGCATTGACCCATACTTCTTCTTGATGAAGAGGACAAGCATGTCTCATGGTGATGTAATTTAGTGTATAAAACCATTTTGTAGATTATCTTGTAACTTATTTTTCAATTATTCCAACTCAATGGTGTCAATTCCTTATGGATTCTTGGATATGGGTAGAGATCTAGGTATACGTCTGATTGGGAACTCAACCTCTAAGGTCAGAGGAAAATATAGAAAATCTATGGGTAATGAATCAGTATAATCTATCATAATATCAATGTATTCAAGCATGATTTTTTTCCTTTGTCTCGGTCATTTTAGATAGATATTATTTCTCATAATGAAATAATTTTCATGTTTGATTAAGATATTCTAAGGAAGATTCATCCTCCTCATTACACTTATACAAAATCATAGGATGACTTAATATGTAAAGATTTATCTACCTTTCCCAACAATTGATGATAGATTTATATGAGGATAGTCAATTCATGATCAATATAACATCAAAATACACTAATGTAATTAAGACAATGTTTGATAGATGATTCAGTCCCAAACATTGACTGGAGTGGAATTATAGACTTGGGATATAATAATTACACAATTTGATGTTATCATAGATATCTCAACCCCCAAGTTTTAAGGTATTGTTTTAATTTTTATGCTAAAATTTCAAGATATGAAAGAATATGTAGACCCATAATCACAATGTATGTTCTCTATTTGTGAATGTATTACTGATGTGCATATCAGCAAATAATTTTTGGGATTCACCTCAGCAGTAGTGATGTTATATATCCTTCCTTACGTTCTAGGATTTGGAGGTTGTTTTCATTTATTATCCTTGAAAACCCTTGGAATAGGGAGTCGTCTTTCATTATGAATGTGTTTCTTGTTGTTAAAACTCTACACCATAGTCTTAGTATTGATCTAAACAATCTTTTCTTTCACTACACTCATGGGATTCTTCATCTCCCCTTATCATTTATTAGCTTGATTCCCCTCTTTTCAACACTTTAAGCATCTCTTGGTTCTCCTTAAATAGTTTCTGGGATGATTTATTCCATGATTATAACATGTGTGATATTTGTTTTACCTTCCAATGAGATTTTTTTAACCTCCAAAAGGAAACACCATTTTATGTTTTTTATCTCTAGGACCACGAGGCCATTGAGAATAACCAATATCTATCTCAACCTTAAGGGCATAATGATCAATCACTTCATATTTATCAAAGTCTCAAATCAAAAAAATATTTTGTAGACATGGATTTAATCGAATAAATAATAAACCCAACTTACATTCAACATTGATGATGAATTTAGAGTCCAACCATGATATCCTAGTGATGTTTCCCCCATACTCCCTAATAGGACCATCTTACATTTTCTTTAGTCTAGGGAACTCCCTATCCATTTTAAAATATGTAGTTCTAGGAAAATATTTTTGAAAATTATTTTCTTGAATTCTTCAAATTCCATTAATTCAATATCCTCTTTGGACATTGTGTTCTTGATCATCATCCACCACTAATCATCTTCCCCCTCTATGAGATTAATTTCTATCACAACTCTCTCTTATTCTAAGAATTGAAGGATATGGAATCTATTATCAATTGATTTAATCCATTATTCCATGATAAGTGGATCAAAATATCTAAAAAGGTTGAGGATATTTTTACATAAAATACTCAACCACAACTTTATATTTCTTATGAGAATGATGGAGTTCTGAATGATTCATGTTATAATTCATAGCGTAATTCGGCTACTCTATTACGGCCATGGATTTCCCATAATATACTCCCATAAGGTTAGGAATATAAATAGGGAAACCACCACTTTTCTTATTATGTTTGTTGTTGGTGTGGTTCCTCCTATTTCTCACCATTAACTAAAATAAATGGAAAACTGGATGAGAATACATTAACTAATTAACATAAAACAAAGTAATCTATAGACATAAAAGTAATGACTTATAAATTAAAATTATATCCTAATGGATGAGTTTCTAAATTCCAATCATGGATGTCCATGGTAATTTCCTTTTTATGTTTTTTGAACTAACAATATATTCAATTCCATCATAATGATTCATAAAGAGTTTTTGATATTTCCAAATCATACCACTCGAGAGTTTCAAACTAGGTGTGTGACAAGGGAAAACTGACCATGGGATAAAATAATGGATGTGATATAAACGACCCACTATTTTTTATTTCATTACCCCAAATTAATATTTTCCAAAATCGTGTCCACATGTAGTATCTAGAAAAGGATATTACACCTGGGAATAGTCTCATTCATGTCCTCTATTGGCATGATGATGTTACGGTGTCAGAATACGTCTCAAGAAATAACTAGATGGTGATGGAGGTCATGGAAATGACACCACTATTGAGGCCTTGGCCTACTCGATACTCTAATCTTGCTCTAGGATTCCATGACTATTCTCCCATTCAAAGTTGTGTGGTGGTGTTCAATGTGTTTTGGGATGTGATTTATCAGGGCCATCAGCTTCCAAGTGGAGGCTCTTATGGTGGCCTCATCTCTGTATTTGAGTTATTTTGGGAATTACCTTTGTGATGGTTGTTTAGATTCGTCAAATGTTGGTTCTTGTTTATTTTATGGTGTAAATTTTGGAGGTTCTTTGATGGTGAAGTTGGATTCTATTTTCCAGCTCTCGATGATAGTATGGTGTGGGTCAGGGTGTGTGATATGAGGCAACTCATAATCAAAAGCTTTAATGATGGTTTTTTAGGTTGAAATTTTAAAATTGAAATTTTTTACTTTGTTCTAAATGGGTGGGATGTTGGGGATTCTTTGATAGGGCGATTGGTATGTAGTGCTGATCGTGATGGTGGTCTCTCCATATTTTTATAATGTTTTTATAGTTTGAATTTGGAAATGATTATGTTTGGAATTATGTTTTAGATTTTGGAATATATCAATATCTGTAAGGTCTCCAATCATCTTATAAGTGGGCTTGGAAAATATAGAAAAAATTTATTTGGGGAGAGGGATGTTTTTCAAGAGAAACCACACTCTTTTTTTTACAATAACATAGGTCATTCTACTTTACCTATCGTTATCCTAAGGGTTGTCTGTATTGTTTTCTCATACTATTTTCAAATGTTAACTAAACATTTATCTAATACAAAATATAGTGATCAAATTACTTTACACACATTATGACATGATTTTTAACATAAATATCCCTTAAATACAAAGTAAAGATCAATGAGACTAGTGTTTTTAGAAGACTATGTAAATAAAACAACAACATGAAGCTAAAATAAAATATATATATATTTTAATCTACATAATATAATCCTAAATCCCTTTGGGCTCATAATCCTTCATAGGATAACATGTGGTATATAAAAAATAATGGAGTGAGTTATAAAGACTTGTATGGGAATAAACATAGTAATACAACATAACATGTGAGTCGAATGGAATAACATGATATCTTAAAAGAGATGGATCACAAATAATCAAATAGGAGCATTACATAATTAACATGGTATCATAGGATTATAGTAACATAGTAAATGTGGTAGCAACAACAAACATGAAATAATCATAAGTCATGTCTAACTGCCAAGAAAACATCACATGGTGGCCAGAGTCTAATCATGGATTGGGTTTACTTTATAAAGATATACATAACATCTCATGAGATAAAAGATTCACCCAATGCATTAGATAACTATCTGGAAAAACCATCATAACTTTTTCTAGATTATGAGTTCCACAAAAAGAAATCAATCAAAAGGAATATACATAATAATTACACATGGAAAGACATGGGTTGCATAATCTTTCCACATATCTAAATTAAATGAAAGTTTATAAATATGGAATTTGAAAAATGAGTATAAGGAATGTATTACACCATAAAAGTAAGGGAGAATAAGTTAGGTATATATGGGAGACAGATATATAAAATTTTTAGAATCATTCTATAACATTAAAGAGATATAAAACATAAGTTAGGGAGAGAAAGGTCATAACCAAAGAAAAATGGTGGTATAGAGAGATCCCTTACCTTATGTCTTGTATATATTCATACGATTTAGAATCTTCTGTATAATAAATATATAATTTTTATACATTTACTTCATAAACCAAATAGTATATATAATTTCATATATAATTTTATTATGACATCTCACCTCCAATTTGTTAGTAATTCATTATTAAAATGACTTTTATAGGTGATAATTGCTTCATTTTTCATTCATGTTTTGGTTCATTAGTCTAAGTATCTATACATTGATCATGGTTACTATTGGATTTGATTCCCTTGAACCAACTAATTTTTCAATTAATATTACATTCATATTCATGGGTGGGAGTATTGATTTAAATATTTTAGCACATATTTATTATTATTCTGTGGATAATTGATGTGATAATGTCCATTATTATCTATCATGTTGAAAAGATCATCGTTTCTACCTAATATGATGAGAACTATGAAATTTTAATAAGATATTCTTAAAACAAGTTCTATGACTATATATTTTACTATATAGGGGAACATAGTATGTATGCTGTTGTTAGTTAGTACTTAAAAATAGATAAGGATTCTTCTCATGATGATCATACATAGAAATATCCAAGACTAAATATTATGAGAACAGACCCACCAGTAGTAATTACACATGTTTTGGTTTCACTGGATATTACAATCCATAATCATGTGTAATGTTCCTTAGACTTTAATATTATCATTAATTTATTTCATGAATCATGCACTTGGATTTACCAAAAAAAATTATGCTTTATATTGACTAGAATTAGGGTGTATTTGTTGCATCATGAATGATGTGTTAGTATTAGATAAATTGAGGAAATATTTGTCTATTACATCTTTATAGAAGTTGATATAACATCCCTTTTATTGAAATCGAACATTTTCATAAATTCCATGGTCATGGTGTAATGGAATTTATTTCAGATTGTCAATGAAAGAAGTATCAAGCATATATATTAATTTTGTAGATATGCAACCTACATGATGAGATATTGAGATAAAGGGATTATATAACACAAATAGAAATTATATTTTATTTTCAAAGTTTCTTCATTAATATCTTTTTCTTATATTCCTTGACACATTTTCAGAATGAAATCTTATAATTTAGGTGTATCTACGTAATTCCAATGACAAAGAATCATAGAGTATCACACACTAATTTTTCTGTTGATATCAATTAAATTGAATTTGTATTTAATTAATTCAATAAAATTTATTCTCAATGATGATGAATAATTTTATTCAAATTTAATTGATCACATGTGTTAAATAAAATTTAATTCATTGAATTGAGAATAAAATACATTTATTTATTTGCATTAATCTTTAATAAATATATATTCCTTAGTTTTTGGATAAAAATACTTATTTATGAATAAAATTTTTGTAATGGTATTCAATAAATGTTGTGTATTTTGAATGGATAAAGACTTCACCTTCAGATAAATATTAATTTACAAGATGATAAAATAATATTTTTTGGGGGAATCTTAGTGAGCACACCATAAAATAATAATACCATTATTATTATGTGGAATGGGGTTATATAAAGATTAAAATACTATTTAAGTGTTGGTACACAACTAAATAAAATTTTAACCAAACCCCTATATCTATAAATATATAGTTATGTCTTTTGTGTAGACTTAATAAAAAATTGATAATAGAGAATCATTGCGCACTATGCACTTATCTATCTCAACATCTCTCTCAAATTCCTCATCTCTTCCTCTCAAGAATGAGAAGAACTCCTTCAACCCTGAATGATCTTGGAGTGATCAAGATAGACAACCCAAGATAATTGATTCAGAGTGCTAGCACCTAGAAATCAATTGTCATTGCTTGGATATCAAAGGATCATGTGTGCATCACGGCTACAGGGATTATATGCATGAATCATTATAGAATAACGGAGGTTGTCAAAAACATTTTTTGGAATATAAATTTTTTTATCGAAGAACGGATCCAAATATGAGGCAATCATTTCATAAAATCATAAATAAATTATTTATAAATTAAAAATGAAAGGTCATCTCTCTCAGGGTTTTGGAAAACTCTAAATTCAAATAAATTTAAATTGCATGCCCTCTAAAGGTGCTTCTACTGCACTGAAAACATATAAGTGTTATCAGAGTGATTAAATTTTAAATTTATAAATATTTATTTCATTATTGATCAATATGCGCAATCATGGATGAATTTTTATTTTTCATTATTATTTTATTAATCCAATTGGAATTAACATTTTTTCAATATTTTAATTTATTCATTAATGTTTTATAACTTCTTATTTCTAATAAAATATAAAGAATTGTCATATATACCATTTTTATTTATCAATGAATCTCATCAGATAGCATGGGATTACATGGCGTTCATCAATGGTACACATTATGTACCCAAGTTCAATGCACCAGGTCATGTCATGGGATACACGATGTAAAGAGTAGTAATTACATATAGTGAATTTATTACAAACCACATGTAATCCATACCATCAAGGCACATGAAATGTAGGATTACTATGTGTGTAACTAGAATACATGTTGTGTAGTCTAAAGTGTTATCAGGGAAATTCACACAGCCTATGTGGTCATTATATATGGTCAAAACCATGTAAGACTTATATCTTATTACATTAATGGAGTACATGATTTGTAGTTGGTGTACAAGGCATGTAAATCATTAATTACCATTTTCTATGTATGGAGTACATGATTTGTAGTTGGTGTACAAGGCATGTAAATCATTAATTACCATTTTCTATGTATAGTCCAATCTATTCGGTGAGATAATAAGATACACAGAATGTGATATACATGGAGTGTAACTGGATTATACACATAATGTAGTAAAGTTTTTGATGAATATTCCAAGTCCTTTGGTGGGTGGCATAGTCACATTGAAAGAGGAAAACATATGGTATATATGGTATTATACAATATGTAGTCTAAATGATTTACATTTTAAAGCCCCTGGATTGTAACTCAGGTGCATAGAAATTGATATTCACATCGTGTAACTCATAAGAACATGCCATGTTGTCTCCCAATTAAGGATAGAACTAAATTACATTAAATATATAATTCCAACATTAAAATATTATTTTTATTGATTGGAACTAGTTTGTTTCAAAATTTAATAATGGTTTCAATTTGTTTCAAATTATAAATTATCCAATTGTAATAATATAAACCTATAAGTTTTACCATTCATTTTATCTAAATACATTTATGATGAATATATCCAAATTAATTTCAATAGTAATTAAAATGAAATAGAAATAATTAATTAATTAATTAATGTATGTTTATTTATCATAATTATAAAGATTTGACAGAAATGAATGTTAACTAGTTATAATTTTTCTTATTCGTTGCATGTGAATGACCAGTCGTGGGCTTGACTAGGACCTGTATAGTCGTTGGAATTATTTAATTTAATTTATCGAATGATTTTATTAATAGAAATTATTAAATTAAATATGATTGTTGGTGAGTCATCCCTCCCTCCATTATTGTGTTGGACCAATGCTTCTAATGTTATTTACCTAATTCTACTTTACCAATATTTCGGTTCCCCTCACATGTGTGTAAGTAATAGATACATGTAATAAATGGAGTACCCCAAGGCATGTGGAGTCAGTTCATCATAAAACCATGATTATTCCAACTCAAGTGATATATAGGTGGATAGGTGAAATGCTACAAGTCATTCCAAGATAAGAACAATGAGTAATTTCCACTAGGTCAAATATTTATTTAATGTACACTCAGTAAATCAATTTTTATATAATACCATGATCAGCTCATTTATTTATTTATTTATTTCTATCTATACATTATTTATTTTATGGATGAAAGACCACAATCACAAAATATAAATGAATTAATGTGAAAATATCGAATTTAAATAAATTTATTATGAAAAGAAAAATTTCCAACATGGTTATTTAATTATGTAAAATCTTCTTAATGTTTACATGCCATGTAATGTATAAAAAAAGAAAACATATATGCAAGATAAATAAAATCCTTCAACTAAATATTACGTCAGAAATAGACATCCATTACTTTATTAGGAATGAAAACAATTAAACTAAGTGTTTGACCAACCCTTGTTGGGAATCTTACTTTTATAAGGGGAGTTATTTGTATGTCTTTGGGTTGAATTAACCATTCTACATCAACATGAGTATATCCTCCTAGACTTCTGTAATTTAGAGGTAATTGTTGAGAAAATTGAATTCAATATTTCTAGATAGGGTAATCCATTATATGGATTAAGGAGCTCCAATACCGATGTTGTAGAAGACTTTTTTACCTAAATACCTTCATGTAACCTGACCAACCCTTATTTGGGTTATGCATAGGGGAATATGGATCTTTTCCACTAGAATGTCCAAGAAACTATGCATTATATCTTCAATGGAGAGGGATGTTCAGACTTGATTAAATAGTGAGAGATTTAATAAAAGAATTATTATTATATCTCACATAATTTATAAATCGTGAAAAGTTATAATCATATATTTTAATTATTGTTGAAATGGAATGTTAAACCACAAAAATAGTATGGTAATTCTTTAAATTATGGTAGCCCTCATAGATATAGATTTTAAAATATGGTATAATTATTTGTGAAGTATTATTATCAAAAAGATTATATTATATGTTATAATCCCCTAATTTTGTTATGTCACCCCAATAGGTGAGTAAAGGTAAAAAAGAATGCCTACTAGAGATATTTTAATGATTATACATATGTCTGTTGTATTATATTATTGACTATGTATGGAAATTTTATGATCCAACATAAATAAAAACATCCTTACACCATAATATCACATCTCCCCTATCTTGAGAAAGGGAAGTAAAGGATATAGATATATAAGATTGTCAATACACTATATCAGGGTAAACTGGGAGAAGGTATTCCAGCTACTCATCATTATTTCAAAATGTATTGGTATATTAATCAGTTGGTAAAATTATTCTTCCACTTGGATGAGGAATTATCAGTTAATATTATCTTATTATCCTTACCACCAAGATTTTCTTTATCTTTCCACGCCTGAATAAATAAAATGGATATTTATCTCACGATACTTTTTTCAATACTTCACCAAGAGAATAAGGATTGGTTGAAAAAAAATTATCCACCGCTTTTGGTGAAAATTTTGAAATATGTGGTTGAAGATCCCATGGATAATCTAAATACAAAAGATAATTTAATACATCATTCAAAGAGATAAAAGACTCTAATGTGGAAGAATAAAAATGAGACTACTTGCATCTTATATTGAAATAATGGAAACTATAAAAGAATTTTAATTGAATTGAAGAGGCAATTAGTTTCATTTAATTTAGGTATATTCATCAAGATTCTATTCACTACTTGTTTACTAAATATAATCTTCTTATAACATACATGTATTTGCATATAGGAAATGAGAAATAATAGAAAGGTTATAGAGTGAACTCAAAATGAGATGAGAAAGGGTTATTCCTAGGTTATCTAAGTGAAGATAACTACTTATCATTTCCATATTGGATTGATTTAATTATTTAATATGTGTTACCAAAACATTTATCTCTATGTTTGGTTAGATATAAGGACACATTATATCATATTTGGAATAAATATTGATTTTGTACTTTAATCTAAAAACAAAAAATTTAGTAACTCTTGAATCACATATATCCATTTTAATACATGATGAATATAAAATATAATAAACTTTTGACATATCGGACTCAGATTCCACTTAATAGGTGCCCTAAGCTCGACGGGATACTTGGCCTCAAGAACGTCTTCTTGAATGCCATAGGCTATCGACTTGCAGTGACAACCTGAGGGGTGTTAGTTGGATGACTATTACCTTAATACTATAGTGTAACATTATGTATGAATATAATATAATTGGATATAAGTAGTAGGATACATTTATTAAATAGATGGAAAATAAGAGCATACTAAATAAATAAACAACATAAACAACTAATACTTATATGCAAAAGCTGATGATGATATGTCATGTATCTATAGAGCTAGAAAACATGGAGACAAGGTATCATGTATAACATTCTATACAAAAGTTGAAAAATAAAACTGAAAACTATCCCAAGCATCCTGAGCTCCATCTGGTCATCTGCTACTAGCTCAATCCTAAGAAAGCAATAAATCATGTTTCTAATGAAATATGATTCCCTTTAACAAAACTGACATATACTTAGATTGGATAGGTACCATTGTCGCCCTAATACGGTGTAAGATAATTCTTATTATGTCACCACCGACAGTGTATATAACATACATTCTGTGTAATATAAACATAAATAGTGTGAAATAATTAATATTAATAGTAAAGTGGTACAATAATATAAATACACAAGTACCTTCTTCTGCCCTCAGCAGGTGTATGAACATGTAACTAGTTCATTAATTAATTAATTACAGCCTATAATAAGGCATGGGATGCATAAGTAGCACTAACATATTGATGTAAATAAAGGATCCAAGGTGTCACAGGCCATCCTATAATGATAATACAGATATAGGGTTTCCAAGGTAAAAACAAATGCAAACAATACCTCAAGGGTCACTAACTCAGTAGTAATTTTAGCCTTTATAAGGGGTTAGAGTGCAATCCAAGGACCATCATCAAAGGCATTCTACAATGATGAATCTATCTGAGTACAAGTAATTCATCTACGGTAAAATGAGATAACCAATGGATAGGTCTCAGGATGTAAAAAAGGATCCTCATGTCCTTAAAAGCCACACTAGATCCAAGTAGTTTATCCAAGGAACCATTCAATAGTAAAGGATGGATCATATGGTGTGATACCAGGAATCCACTGATAGATAATTTCCAAGGTGGGTCTCACCTTTGGAAACTAGTATACTTGAATCAGAATTGCATCCATGAGTGCTCAAGTCATTACCTTGGGAATCTAGATGATGACTTAAGCATGGAAACCCCTATCATGATTTCAAGATATATATACAATTAGGCCCCTTAAAATTGATTCATTTAATTATTATTTAAGGACATGTGATTACTCATGACATTCAATAATTCAATTTGGTTCAAGACATACCTTTTATTAGTGTGATAGTTATAAAGGGAATGCAACCATTTAATTTATTTATACAAGTCATACTCAATTAATATTGTCCACTATTCTTCCTTCCATAAACATACAAATGTTTTCTACATATATGAAACTCAACGTTAATTTACATTTACTAAGGCCAAGTCATATATAAAAATACACTTTTAATTACAATTGAGATGCATTAATTATGTTAAATAACTAATCATAGAAATTTCATGTTGTGATCACACTTGGTACTAGACATTTAACAGTTCAAAATTCATTTAATATAAGGGTCTTACCAATAGAATGGTATAGTCACACACCTCGATGGTGGAGAAAAAGGTTATAACAAATTCTTAAAGAATAATTGGATACTAGAATATTAATTATAGAAGCACCCTACATGGGGAGATCAGAATTGTATATGTAACCACCAATGATTAATAACATAAATGGCATGGGTCTTAGAATGCTGCTCTAATGTCTACAATCATGGCATATTAATTAAACATAAATCACATGATGAAATCGGTACGAGCACATGGAAATTTATAAAATGACAAAACTTGAGGGATGAGTAATAAACCACCTACATCATACTCATACAACTATCCTCATTTAGTATCAACCAAGAGTTTATCATCTATTGGAATAGATCTAAAGAATAGATCAATGCCTTGAAAATAGGTCATACGAGCCTACACCTAAATAGTGTCTTCGATAGGAAGAAGAATGGAAAAATATTAAAAATAAATTATAAACTTATCGATATAGATACAATGATTAAAATGGTGATTGAATCAGAGTTTGGATAGTAGGATGGGATGAAAAGCTATAAAAAATGGATTTCAGGCTTCAAAAGAGAAAATTGGGAGGTGATTCCCACTAGAGAAAGAATAAGAAAGGGGGATTTGTTTTAAAACGTAATTTAAGGGAAAATGGTAAAATCATGAAAAAATGAGCCTTCACATGGTTTGGACTACTGGTTTTCCAAATTTTGAACCAATCGTGCATGATATTCTATAAGGAAGGGGTAACTGCACGGGTAGGATCCACGGTTAGAGAAATCATCCACCAACTATGAAATGCCCCTCTGTAATTTGGTTGGTAGTTTTCATATAGTTATGTGGACCAAAATGAAAGGTTATAGGAAACTGTGTTCCCTCCTACTGCACTCTGTCCATCCCCAAATGGTTTAAAATAACTATGAGGCCTATTGCAAATAGTTTATTATAATTATGATATAAGACATTTTCTCCCAATTAGATGGTTTTCAAGCTCTGAACTTTCCCCAAACACCATTGAAACTCCAATGAACCCATCAGGAATATTTATTAGGTCCAAAATAAATAATTATACAAAAAATTAATGGATCTATATCTTATTGAAAAACCATGTTCATACATTCTTCCCCCATAAAGGAACTCATCACCGAGTTCACCTTCCACGGGAAGCAGAACACTGTCTGAAACCAACTCTAGCCACTAGGAATGTTTTCGGACTCCCACTCCCAATCCTCATTTTGTACATCGTCAGGCTGCTATATCACCCATACTAGAGGGAAATACCAACCTTAGATAGCCATCATGCTCTGATCAATGATTCCTATAGGAAACTCCTCAAACAAAGCATCAACATGAAGCTCAAATTACTTGGGATCAATACTATGAGATAGGTCATACTGATATCGATGATGCTATAAAATTTAGAAGACGTCATGCATGGAATAATACCTCTGAGGTAATAAAAACTGATAAGACACTGGTTGGACTCTCTCCAAAATCTCAAATGGCCCTATGTAACAAGTAAAATTCTTCCCTTTACTGTGTATCTATATACTCCCTTGCATGGGTGATACCCATCGAAAAACAAAATCCCTGACATCAAACTCCATAGGTTATCAGAAGTTTTCGACAAAATTTTTCTATCTAGACTGAGCAGTACACATATTCTTCCTAAGTAACTAAACCTTCTCATAGGTATCCTTCATGAGATAATGATGTTGTATGGCTACATCACCTACCACTATCCAGCACATGGGTGAACAAAATGGACTAATAATAAATTCCTCAAAAATATCCCTCTGAATTTTCACTTGAAATATATTAATGTTGGAAAAATTAATCAAAGGGATATGTTTACCCCATCAATCACAAAATTCACTACCACATTCTCGAAGCATGTCCTCTAAAACAAGTATAATCTATTTTTAACATCAATCAACCTGAGGGTGAAAAGTTAAACATAGAATCACAAGCGTACTCATAGACTTTTATAACCCCTTCCAGAACCATTATTTGAAATGACTATCCCTATCTAAAACAATAATACAAGGAAACTTGTGTAGTCAAATGATCTCAAGGACATACAGTCTTCCCAACTCATCAATTAAGAATGTTTCCTGAATAGTAATAAAGTGGTCAGATTTTTTTAGTCTGTTAATGACAACCCATTCAACGTCACTACCTCGAGGCAACCTCAGTAAATTGACTACAAAGTCCATGGAAACATCTTCTCATTTCCATTATGCTAATGAAATTGGATATAAAAATCATATAGTTATCTAGTGCTCCTCCTTCACTTGGATATAGGTTGAATACCTAGTGATGAATCCTGTTATCTGACGTTTTATCCCAGGCCACCAATACTGACGTCACATGTCTCGAAAATTTTTAGAGATGCCTGGATGAACTGCCCACTGAGAAGTGTGGGACACACATATAAAACATTCCTTCATATCTATAGGAACCCAGAAACATCCATGTATATACAAGATTTCTTCTCTATCCACACACAAATCCAGTGGTAGTTCATCTCCTTCAATATTCTCAAGTTGAACCAAGCCCACAGGATCTAGAAATTGTGTACTCTTTACCTTCTCATGGAGTGAAGAGGAAACTATCAAGGATGATATATAAGAATTCTCATGACTATAATGAAAATTCATATTCATCTTGTAGAAAAGGTTCATCAATTTCAATTCATCACTAGCTTCATGTACAACTTGTAAAAATGTTTTCTAACTCATCGCATCTACTATAGAATTTCTGTTTCTAGGTACATAGGCAAGCTCAAAATTGAATGACTGAATTTATTCTACCTGTATCCACTATCTAGGATTCTAGACATGTTTTTTAATTATATATCTGAGTCTTTTTTGGTCCATATACACCACAAAGCACTCACCTAAGAGATAGTGTATTTATAAAAGTATGTCATTGAAAACTACTACTAGATCAAGGTCACATGTCAGATAATTTCTCTCATGAGGCCTCAACTATTGAGATTTGTACTCAACAAATCTATTCCCCTAAATCATCACTACTCCTAGTCATACATCTGATGCATCACAGAACTCTATATGGCCTCTACCACGCTTTGGAAGAAATAAAATTGGTGTCAATATAGGACTCCCTTTAAGCTCTTGAAATGATACCTCGCACGCTTCAGACCATATGAAGTTGACACCCTTCTTTTTAAGAATATTATACAGTGAAACAAGGAAATATAATTCTTTTATGAAATTCTTATAATATAGAAAAATCCCAATGAAACTTCTTATATCAAACACATTCTTGGTTTTCTCCTAGAAAACCACAGAACTCACATTATCTATGTCTACAGATACTTTTATTTATGATATAATATGACCCAATAAGTTAATATTTTTTGACCCAGAAGTGGAAATTAGAAATATTGGCATAAATATGATGCTCTCTTAGTATAATCAGAACTATTTCAAGGTGCTTAGAAGGGTTTCTATGAGTGGAAGAATAATCCAAGATGTCATCCAGAATGACTACAACAAAAGAATCAAGATATGGGTAGAACACCCTATTCATCAGAGCCATGAAAATTTTTGGCGCATTCTTATGATTGAATGGTATAAGAATTTACTCTTATAGTCTATAACTACTACATAATGCTTCATGATAAATCCTTAAAGTCTTGAATTTTATTTGATGATATCCCAATCTTAAGTTTATTTTAGAGAGCACCCTATCTCCTAAGATCTAGTCAAACAGATCATCTATACAAGGCAGTGGATATTATTTCTTGAATGTATGGTGGTTCAACTATCTATAATCCATGTATAGAATAAGGTTCCCATATATGTTCTTAGAGGAAAGCACGGAAAACCCCATGATGATGTGATAGTCTCTATAAATCATTTTCCCTCCAATTGGGCTTCTAGATATCCATGTGTACCATCCTATATGGAGGAATGGTAGCTGAAGCTGCCCTTGGAATAATATTTGTCATAAACTCTACCTAACTCTCAGGATGTAAGAAAAAACAATTGTTAGGAATGAAATCCCTAAAATGATCTACTACTGGATGATACTCGTCCTTAAATAAACCTTGAACCTCCATGAAATGATTACAAATCTAGGAAGTCACTACACCTATCCCATGATGATCTAGTCTAGTTGTACTACCCTAGACATCCCACTCACACTTCTGTAGATAACTACTACCCTCTAATGATGTTTATGATACCCAACAGTGATTCCAGAGGCATGATGTGAAATCAACCTATCTATCCCAAGAATAAAATCAAATCCCATCATCTAAAGAACAAATATTTCCCACAAGAAAGGGTAACTTCCTACCTTAACGGGGAAATCACTACATAGGAATAAGATCTCTGGTCATTCTCCCAATGGTGTATCCAGGTTCATTACACCATTATAACATTGTATTCCAAGATCGATACATTCAATGATGGATAATGAGGTGAATTATTGTTAATAACCTATATCAAATAATGAATATTCTTTAGTGGGGCATACTAGAACAAATCCTCATACTATAGATGCCTATGCATCCTGATCCTTGGGTATTTGATGCAATGCAAGCAACTAACCTGATCCACTGCCCTGTGCAACATTGGAATACCATGATCATAACCTCTTTGGAGGAACTAGTGGTGATTAGAAGTCTAGATAACCCAACCACAACATCCTCCTCATCCAGTAGTACTTATTCTAATCCAACTCCCCTCCTCACATGGCATAAAAGAACATTTCCCTTTAAGGTGGAGATAGTGTGGAACACCTTCCACTTCAAGATGATGGAATGGTGTGGTAGAATCTATTAAGGTTCCCCATACTACAACAAGTCAAGTACTCTAGAGGGTCTTCATCACACTGGGGCTTCAGGTGACCATGTTATCCACACTGATGACAAACCATGGAGCTACTAGTATATGTACACTGGTTTCCACTTCCCTAATGAGAAACCTTGAGGGATTGCTACTTGATAATAAAAGAACTACTATCCAAACTCAGCATTGATCTTCTAAAATTGGTACTATCTCTATCCCACAAGATCCACTCAGTGATATGATCCTGATTGACTACTTAAAATAAGGTAGGTAAAATAATGAATCCTCGAAGCATCTAACAAGAAAAATCTCATCACTGACTAGAACTGGTAGTGTTGTAACTCAATGTAACATGTTGAATATTCCATGAATGACATAGCCCCATTCTTTAGATGCATGAACTCCCTAGTTTGGTCATCTCTAAGTGTCTAAGGTAAGAATTAATCATAGAAGACAATCTAAAACTCATCCTATACCATGCCATGGGGGTGACCAACCGGGGTATTTACATCCCACCAATGCTTGGCCAAATCACACAAGATGTAAGTACAATGCTTGATCCTATGATAAGGATGCATCTCTAGATGATCAAAGATTGAAAAGGTGGCCTATGGCCAAGACTCAGAAACCTATAGACTTCCATCCGCTGAGAATGTGGGAGGATGTTGCTGCTAAAAATCATGAGTCATATCAACCATCGTAGGTCCAGGTCGGGGAGAACCTTCCATGAAATAAATGAGTCATAAGAAACTATCACGAAGTTGAGCGTCCATTCCTAGATCAGGTACAATGGTTGGTGTCTCAAGTGTAAATCCTATTGGAAAGGCTGGCATCTCAGGTACCACTATATCTAGGGAACTGTTGTTGCAACCCTCCTGGCACACGACACGAGGGAATCGTGGCGGAATTAGTCTACAAATTCCATGTACATGCCTTAGTACAACCTCTAAGGAGATATATAGTAACACTTGTGGAAGATGAAAGAAAATAAAGGGCTCACTAACCATTGTATACTAACCCAACTACCCTCTTATAAGGCTAGGTGT
Source organism: Viscum album (assembly GCA_963277665.1). Lineage (NCBI taxonomy): Eukaryota > Viridiplantae > Streptophyta > Magnoliopsida > Santalales > Viscaceae > Viscum > Viscum album. Next base: position 1,133,545,808 of record OY728155.1, on the reverse strand, counting down.
TGGTAAGTGCTGAAGTATAAATTACATGGGTTTTAATATATGAAGGGTCAAATATACCTCGCCTCATCATTTATTGGAAACCATTTCACTTTTACATTTTACATTTACTTAATTTCTTTAATCAAGATTATTATATATTTGATCAACATTTCGATTGAATTGGATATCATACACCATGTCACTTAAAACTACACCCATTTAATTTTATTATAATTTCATGACTTTGTAAATTACCCTTTCCAACCCACGAGGGATCATAATCCCCATGAATTGAAACTAAAAATACCTCAACTACAGTTAAGGAACAAGAAAATAATATATATTTATATATTTATATATAAATATAACAAGGATCACCCAAAAATCCTAGTTATATTAAGCAAATGAAATCAGTGAAATACACCTATATGGCATGGAAATATGCATGGTATGTAAATTCATGGTGCCTATGATGATGCATGTAATAATTATCCTTACCCTCGTATCATTAGGCCAACGATGAAGTAATGAACTCAATCAAGTTAATATTCATTACCACCAGATAGCATGTGCATTACACAATTGTGGAATGATATCAACTATAATAGGAAAATGTAAAATGATAATTATAATTCTGCAAACTCATAATTTTCCCCAAACATGGGTTCATGACACCCAATCTTGGTATATAACTAGGTTCCTAGAATTCCTAATCTCTAGTATATTTTTTCATGTAGTAAAGAAATATATGAATGGCTCTTATACCAATTTCTGATGTCTCGAACCTGGATTTCACTTGATAGGCACCCCGAGCCCAGTGGGTTTCTAGACATCAAGCACATCTCCCAGATTGATATAGGATGATGACTAGAAGCATGTTTTAGAGGTGTTTTTCTAGGGAGACTATGGCCCCATTACCAGACTGTGACATAATAGATGAATATAATTTAAAGGAGACAAGTAGAGTAATCAATGCAATAAATAGATGGCACAATAAAAGAATACTAAAGAAAAAAATAACTGAAACAACTGATACTCATAAAAAAAAGATGATGATGATATGTAATGTATCTACAAATATGGAAAAAAAGGATACAAGAAAGCAGTTATAACATTCTATGAAAAAGTATAAAAATAATGGAAAATTATCCCTAGCATCCCAAGATCCAACTCGGTCTTCTTCTACTAGCTTCATCCAATAAAAGCAAGAAATTAAGTTTTTGAAGTAGTACTATTCCCTTTGTCAACTCCTACATACATGTAGTCTTCCCACGTACCAATAGCACCCAAATAAACTGTAAGATAAATCTCAATAGTCCACCACCAATGGCATCTATAATATCCAATCCTTGTAATATAAAATAAAATAGTGTGAAATCATGCATATAAAAATTAAATATGTACAGTAACATAAATACCAAAGTACCTAATTTATCCCTTAGCTGGTGCCTAAAAATGAAACTGGTACATTAACTAATTAACTTCATTTTAAAATAAGTTATTTGAGGCATAACCAGCACTAAAATGAAGATGTAAATAAAGGATCCAAGGTATAATAAGGCATCCTGTAATGATAATCTAATGAAGAGGTCCCAAGGTAAAAACCAAGGCATCCTAGACCTCAATGGTCACTAACTCAGTAGTAACAATAGCCCGACTATAGGGTAAGAGCATAATGCAAGATGCATTTTCCAAGTAATTCCACAATGATGAATATAACTGAGTCCAAAGGAATACATCCATGGTAAAATGGGATAAACAATGGCTAGGTAGAAGGATGTAATGAAGGTACATCATGTCTATAGAAACCACACTGGATACAAAGATTGTATCCAATGCATCATGTAATAGTAAATGAGTGATCCTACAGTGTTTTACCAGGCATCCACCGATAGATGAAGATCGGGTTCCAAGGTGGTTCTAACCCTTAGCAACTGACAATCTTGAATTGGAATGGTATCCACAAGTTCTCAATAAATCCCCTTAAGAATCCAAAAGGTGTCTCAAGTCTGAGCACTGCTATATTGATTTAAAGGTCTGTATACAATTAGGCACCTTACAATTGAATCATTTAATTATTAGATAAGGACATGTAATTACTAATTCCATTCAATAAGTCCATTTGGTTCTAAAATTTCCATTCATTAGTGTTATAAGGTTAAAGGGCCTGAAACCAATTAATTATGTTTTATAAGTCATATTAAATTAATTAGGTTCACTCCACTACCATCCATAAACAAGTAAAGATGTGATAAATACATGAAACCAAAAATTCATTTGCATTTACTAAGGATAATAAATATATAAATACACATTACAATTACAATTGATATTCATTGATTAAGATGAATCACTTACCTTAAAAGGGTTGAGTGTTGAGCACACATGGTAATAGGCATTTAACAATTATCAATTAAGTTATTCAAATCGGATTACCATTAAAAGGGTCAATCCACACACCCAAACTATGGAGAAAATTTTCATAAAAAACTATTAATATATAACTTTCTACTAAATGCTTAATTATGGGAACACCCTACATGGGGTGATCGACATTGTGGATGTAACCACCAATAATGAATAACATATATGGCATGGTTCTTAGAACATTGTTTTGATTACTAAAATAAATCAATGTAAACTAAACAGATGATAGAAGATGAAATTGGAATTTCCCAATGGAAATTTATAAAATGAATAAACTTTTGTGATGAGTTATAGACTCTATACCTAGTACTCATACAACTTTCCAAAACTAGTATCATCCTAAAAAATTTCGGGATTGGAATATATCTAAAGAATGGATAAATTCCCTTAACATAGAGAATATCATCCTATATATAAATATCATCATCAATAATAAGAATAATGATGATAGATTAAGGAATCGAGATCTTACTGATGCATATTCAACGAGATGAATGGTGAATAGATCAATGTTTGGATGATGAGTTGGGATCAATATCTTTAAACGATGTATTACAAGATTCAAAAAATGGAAATGGGAGGGTATTTTTTTTAGCAGAAGAATATTAAAGGAGGGTTTGTAATGAAACATAATTTGTGGTAAAAATGTTAAAATCACACAAAACTAAGCCTTTTCACAGTTTGGCCAAACGGTTTTCCAAACCATCTACCTATCATGCATGATCTATTGTAAGGAAGGGGAAACCTCATGAATTGGATACTTGGATTGGGAAATCGGGCACCAACCATGAAAAACCCCACTATAGTCTAATCTACAGTTTTTGTATGAATGTGAGGCCCAAAACACAGGTTAGGGAAAATTGTGTTCCCTTCTACTGCTCTTTATACCACCCCCATGGTTTAAACTATACAAGTGGAATTCCCCCACATAGTTTATTCTAACCATGTGACATGAATTTTACTCCAAAAAATGAGTTCAAATATTTGAACAAGCCCTAGAAACCCTAGAGACTCCAATGAAATTCTTATGCATCCTTATTCAGTCCAAAATAAAGAATTAGACCAAAATTTAATGGATCCATACCTGAGTGAAAAACTGGGTTCTTACGACACATACCTAATTATGGAAAGATAATTATTTATCAAATGAAACTAAAATTAGTTTATATTTTTATATCTATAAAAGTGTTTTAGTCTCAATTTTTCCATGATAATGGATATACAAACAAAATATTTCACATGTTTTAAATAAAGAAACCTTTTTAAATAATGGTATATCACCAATATTTTTAGAGTTAGTTCAAAGTGGATAAATGATCCATTCTAAAATAAAGGTAACTTAATATACATCATGATATTCCATTAAGAAATTTTATAAATTCGTAGTGATGTAATTGAGGTAACTTGGTAAAGGCTGAAGAATCTCTAAGATGTCTTGTCCTAGAATATCTTACAAAATAATAATTGATCATATATATGTAGTAAATGATATTACTAACTCACATTTCATTATATACATTAATTTCACATTGGTAGTAAAACGAAGATCAATTATGAGTCTTATATATATTGACAAATCTCTCATTATTCCCTACAAGACATATTTTTCAAATATAATTGCAATAAATATCAATATACCAACAATATTTTCTAATAGATATTATATCAAATAAAATATGATAAGAATCACTTAGTACACTACCACAAGTGTTTATGGAAAACCATTTGTCAAAATTTGCCCTTATCTAAAAACAAACATCAAAACACTGAGGTGCATCTGAGTTAATGATCTAATAGCCACTAAGAATATTAATATCTATTCAAGATGGACTATATTTCTATAAAATAATATTATATATTTAAATATAGTTGGATCATTCTTAACTTCAATTGGTTAAGGCTCTGGATGTAACTGATATGTAATAGGAATAATAGACTCCACTGAGCTTATTAGGAGGACTAGTTCTGGAGACACATACTATATAGGAAATCATAACCAAAGAGGTGGTTTATGTTTACCATGGTGGATGATAAATATATTATTTTTTAAGAATAAATATTCCTATAAAGAAGTAGTAAATGGTAAAATTATATCTTTGAAAAGTATGTATAAATTCCTGTTGTGGATTCTATGTATCCAAATTTAGGATTTCATATTTTTAATATTTAAAATACATGATATTGATTGTTATTATTCATGAGAAACTAGACATCGATGGTAAAATATTGTACCAATATAACATGAATGATTTTTTGAAAGGTCTGGTCTATAAAAAAACCTTTACACCAATAATCATGAATAAAATACTACGTGAATTCTACTTTTCCAAAAAATACTTCTATAATAATAATATTGCAATATAGATTGTCTAGTCCACTTCACATAGTGGAAACCTTATGATATATGTCTATATAACACGACCAAAAGGAGACCTTGTGGTATATGTCTACTAGGTATAACATAAAAGGTTTATTGGCATCAATAATTTTCAATAAGATATATAGGTTACATAATATAATTTATGAATAAATCATGCATAGTGATCAATGAATATTGGTTTAGAAATTATTGAGTTACATGTGTCTCTATCTGGTTAGTGGGAGAACTATAACATATAGATATATTGAAAACAAATGGAAAACAAATGTTGTGTCTTGTCAGTTTTTTAAGAGTAAGGAATGAAATTTCACTCTATGTATGACTTAAGGTTGTACTATGTTCTGGTGAAAAATATATAAAAGAATGATGCATGGGTTTTCTCAATTTATTTATAGTATATATATTAAATGAGTATTGAATAATAAATTTTGTAAAAAATAAAGACTCTATTTCCATTGGCATATAATCCTTCCAACAAAACATGCATTAGAATGGGAATATATTAATGAGATTAACATAATTTCAAAAGAATAAGTGTGGAAGATATATCTAATTTTATATAATATTCACTACCTTTTTATATTACTGATGCATGATACATTATTTTTTAATATCAAACATATCCAACATAAATACATCGGTTTTAAATTAAACAATCTGATAGAACTATGAAAAGAATAACTGGATGAGTTCTTGGTGTCTGGAGAAGTGGAAATACTAGTGATCAAGTTAATTGAACCCTTGTATTTATTTAATTAAATTTGATCTAGTATATCATAAAAGGTTAAGGTAATATGTATGAAAAACATATTACAAATAGTGGTATCCACCTCTAAAATATCCGAGTACGTTACGAATTCTGATGCATCTTTAGGAGTGGTTTGGAAACATCATATTCTAATTTAGGTTCATACCAAAGAAATATTTTTATCATTGTCGTTATTAGATTTTACAATGGATTTTTTCAATTTTTCCGTACATTAACATGGTAGTAATAAGTGTATACTCATTCATATCACAGCATGATGGATTTTCAAAAGATATTAATGTCGTAATAAATTAATTTTCTAAAAATACTTGTGTCTTTTTCCACCCTATCCATGAAAATGTGATAGGCCTAGAATTTGTATCCATACATAGCCAAAACAAATTTCTACTGGTGATAAATAACCAGTCATTAGCTATTAGCTCCAGTTCAAGTGGATGTTTTTTATAATTGGTTCCCTAGAACCAAATAATTTTGTAATTAATATTATATATATATTTAAATATGTAAATATTAATTTAAATATATTATCACATATTGATTATTTATCTTCATAACATGGATTTAATAAAAGTATTGAGTATTTTTCACATTTAAAACGGTGTAGCAATTCCCTGCTATGATGAGATCCTTGAAATGTTATGATGGTATTATAATAACTACTTCTACTATCAGATAATGTAATATACGATGGAACATAGTACATAGACTATCAGGTGAGAGTAGTCGGAAACAGATGAAGATTCTTCTCATGATTTTTGTACTTTGTAATCTCAAAGGCGGTATATTAAGGGAACAAACCCCATAGTAGTCATTATGAATATTTTGGTGTCATCATATTTCACTATCTATGAGAAAGTTTATTAGTCCTTAGACAGTAAGAATATCATCAATACATGTCATGACTAATGCACTTAGATTTACTGGAAAAAAAATCACACTTTATATTGGAGGGAAGTAGGGTATATTGGGTGTGTCATGAATGACTTATTATTAATGGATAAGTTGATGAAGGATTTTTCCTTCTATTTTTAATAATGTTGATATCTCAGCCCTTTGATTGAAATAAAAAATTATTATAAATTTCATATCTATAGTGTAATGAATTTTATTTCAGATAGTTAAAGAAATATATATTAAGAATATAGGTTGATGACGTATATTTTCCACTTTCTTGATGATATATTGACATAATGGGATTATATTACATAGCAAGAAATTATATATGGTTATAAATATTACACCACTAAGATATTTCTCTTAGATTCTCTGACCTATTATTTGATATTAATCTTGTAATTTAGGCATTCCTGTCTAATCCCAATGAGAAGTAAACCTATAGGGTCACACACTAAGTGTTTACATTGATCTTTATTAAATTATATTTCAATTTATTTAATGGAATAAATATTATTCTCATGGTTTAGGAATAAAATAATTCTAGTTTTATCAATCACATAAATTTTAATTAATATTTATTCATCAGATTGTGAATAAAATAGGTTAATTTATTTAACAAAATTTTAATAAATATTTATTCATTGGTTTGTGGATAAAAATATTTATATATGAATACAATTATTATTTATATATTCAATAAATGATGATGAGTTGAAACATACCAAGGTTGTGTGTACTGAAAAATATTAATTTAAAATATGGTGAAATAATATTTGTTATTATACAAGTTAGCATGCATTATAAAAGAATAATAATATTATTATTATGTGGCATGGAGTTTAAAAAATATTATAATATTACTTAAGGTCTAATATAAAATAAAATAATATTTTAACCAAAACCTTAGCTCTATAAATAAATTTTTATGTCTATTGTGTAGAGTTGATTGAAAATTGAGAATAGAGAATCGTTGTTCACAAAAAACATCCCTCTCTCTCTCTCTCTTAAATTACTACTATATTCCTCTCAAGAATGAGAATAACACCTTAAATCCAAAATTATATTTTATTATCAAGATGAAAAATTCAAGGCAAATTATTCCGAGTACTACCACCTAGAAATCAGTTTCCATTACTAAGAGATCAAAGGAGAATCTACAGATCATCACAAGAGGGATTCTATAAAAAAATCCTTATAGCACAAAGAAGGTAACAAGAAAGGGTTTTTGGAAGATCAATAACATAATTATATAACGGATTATAAAATAAGGTAATAATTTCTTCCAATCAGAAATAAATAAATTATAAATTTAACTTGAATGATCCTCTCTTGAGGTTTCAAGAAACTCTAAATTATAAGAAATTTTAATTTAATACCCACCTAAGGCATTTTTTTCTACACCCAGAACTTGTAGTTACATCATCAATAAGATATTACCATGATATTAATATCATATATTTTCATTATATATCCATATATATAGTTTTACCCATAAAAAGTAGAGATAATAAATGAATTACATAGTTCATGGAGATGAAGGGTCATACGTACCCAACAACATTATTTCCATTTTTAATGGATGAAATGAATAAAAGGTAATGAATAATTCACCTTCACAAAATAAGAATAATATAATATATAACGTATATATTTATATTATTCATCATTATAACCATTTTTGAGAGGTGATCATAGAAAATTAATTATATCGGTTCGCGAGGTGGTAGTCTATTATACACCTGAACTATGATTTTTTTCCCCTTTGACAGAAATTGAGATTGATTTAAGTAATGAAATTAACAAAATAAAATCTCATTACATAGAATATAATATTTTTATTATTTCATCATGTTTGAATAACATTTTATGTAGACATAAAAATAAATAAAACTAAAATATTTGGTTAAAGACTATACCACTTCTTTATAAACCTTCCTCTTATTATAGCTTAAACCATCTATGTTTGGTATTACTCCCCAAATAAGACCTCTATAACTTGGGTAAGAATTTTAGGAATGTATTTTGGTAATAATTTGACAAGAAAAATGAATTTTAATGTTTTATAGTAGAGGATATAAGTTCCCTTTTATAAGTGATTGGAGGGGAATTCTTGGAATTACGTAAAATATTAAACTAATATAAAATAATTTTAATGGTTAAAAGGATAAAAAATAATATAATTAGAATTTAGGAAGAGGATTTACCTAAATAATATAATAAAATAAAATTTTGATAACTTTATCTTCTGTTTTTTCCCTTATCTATTTATTTTAAGCCGCATTAACCCTTTTTAACAATTACTGTGATGAGGAAGTTTTTACTCATTATGATTCAATATAGTTACTATAAAAGGGAAATTGATTCCTAAATACCCCATTGTTAATATTTTTAAACATATAGTAGTTAAATGATAAAATATATAATTTTTATAAATTTAAAATCATTTAATAAAAAATTATTCATTAAAAAATAACATTAATGTTATTTTTTGAACTATTCATTTAATTTTCCTTTGAAAGGAAAATTAAAATAATATAATTTAAACCTGATCTATTAAAACCACTACAATATATTATCTTCATCTAAAAATTTATATAACACACTAATTACTTAAAATTATATTACTTTTAATATTATTTAAATTATTTATTGTATTTTTCTATTAATTAAATAAATATTTTTTCGACATTATGTAAGAATTTAAGGTGAATATTTAATCTCTAAAAATTATACATAAATTACTAGGAAAAATATCATTTATCTTTAAAAAAAGTTATTACTATACATCTCCTCTATTTAACCCCATTTCAAAAATTGAGAGATAATAAAAAAACAGAATGAAATTTCCTACTATTCTTTTCACAAAATAATATAATGTTAAAAATAAAAAAACTATGGATCCAAGATTCAAAATTTCTGAAACATGGATTGAAATTATCAATATACACTCATATAATCAGATAAATTTGAGTTTTAGGTTATTTTGTATCACCTATCCTATTATAGTTTACGATAATTACCTAATTTACATTTTCTATGGTGACAATTATTTACTACGGTTACTAGTCATAATGACAAAAAATAAAAGGGTCATGTTTAAGAACATTAGACCACATGGTTAAAAATGTATAATTATTTTTTCAGAAATAAATTTCTATAATTTTTATAAATTATTTTTGGATTAAAATTAAATATGCAATGAAAAATAGTTTTTCAAAAAAATATATTTTACGTATTAAAATATTTTCATTCCAAATTCATGTATAAATGAAATTATAAAGAATATAATTGGATTATGTTTATTAAAAATAAATTAATGAAATTTTAAAACTAATCTTAAAATAATTTGACTTTTTAAATACTTGAAAAGAAATTCAGTCTTCAATATAAATCAATATTTTTCACTATTTATTGAGAAAAAAAACGTTTCAGAAAAAATCTCAAAATTTCACAATAAGTTAATTTTGATATAATTACTTAAAAACTAGTTTTTTTATCAGATAAAGGTTTTAAAATTTCTAGAAATAATTTTTTATATTTACTCACAAAATGCAATAAAACCCATTTTTGGAGAAAACATATTATTTGGAATAAAATAACTTTTTAAAAAACAATGAATTTATCAATGTATTCATATTAAGTAGGAAATATTATATATTTTATATAAATAATTTAATCATATTCATACCTAAAAATTTAATGTCTAAGTTATAAGGGTCATATTTAAATAATGACATTTCATGGTTCGGTTAAGCTCCGTGTTGCTTTTTGTATACGTCATTGAATATAGCTTTCCTTTTAAAAAAACTCAGAGTGGTACACAAATTTTTAATGTGAATAAATTTTAGTTCACTATAAATCTTCATCATAGTTAAACTAGAATGATATTTTCAACATAAAACATTAGCCACATTATTATCCTTCCTAGGCTGGTAATGTATTGAGCAGTAATAATAATTGATCAATTACAACCATTTTCTAGAGTGTATATATAATTTTTTCATTATAAATATATAATTAAATATTTAATAATGAGTATATATATCACAACATTCATATTATATATAATTCCGCCATTTCTTCAATGCTAAAAATAACACTACCTGCTCTAAATCATGAGTCGAGTAATTTTTCTCAAGAAGTTTCAATTTTTAAGAGGTATAAGATATTACCATATTATTTGGAATGATGACACATCCCAAAACCTTATTTAATGAATTATTATATATTAAAAACCCTTATCTATTTGAAGGTAGTGTAATAATAGGCACACTAACCAACATTCTCTCCAATTCATTGAAATTCTCCTCCTATTCATTTTCCAATATGTACTCGACTCCCTTATTATTCAACCTGCTGGGTGAATTATATAGTCTTGATAAATATTTCACAAAAAATAGTTAATATCCAACCACCTTAAGAAAACTATGTATCTTAGTTACCATTGTGGTTATAGTCTATTGATCAATAAATTTCATGTTTTAAGGATCCCTTAATATACCCTCAATTGCAATTATATAGCCCGTGAATGAGACTTTTAATATCCAAAATTAACACATTATATATTTTGAATATTTTTTATTCTTTCTTATGGTATTTAGTAAATTTATAAATTTCTATTAATTCTCTTCCTTACTCTTTTAAATATATATGACTTTTTTTTATAAATACAACCACAAACTAATCAAGGTAATCACTTTAGACTCTATCCATTGAATCAAGGAAGATAGCAATATCATTGGTATGCCCAAATGGAATTACTATAAATTTGTAATGACCATACCTCGTATGGAAGGTTTTCTTGGGTATATTCTCCTTATTTTCCATTAGATGATGATATCCATATCAAAGGTGAATAGTGGAAAAATATTGAGGTCCTCATAATTGATCAAACAAATCATCGATATAAGGTATCAGATACTTGTTCCTAATAGTTATATTACTAGGTTCCTAATAATCAATGAAAAGACATATTGACCAATATTTTCTTCATAAAAAAACAATAGGTATTACCCTTGGTCAAGCAATAGGCTAAGATAATCCCTTTTCTAAACTGTCATAGTGCTTCTTCATTAATTCCTTCAACTCAATCTGAACAATTTTATATAATGTATTTGAAATAGTTTTACTGCCTTTTATGAGATCTATTGATAACTAAAATTCATGATTTAAGTCTATATTAATAAAATATTTAAGAAATACATCAACAATCTCCCATTCAATTGGTATATCAGCAATGTTTAATTTCTCTCCGTTTATCCGAGATAAATACCCAACATGAATAGGTAGTAACGACTATATGATAGAATAAATTTCTATTGGGAGTTAAATTCCATCATCACAATGATAAACTATCATGGGATGATTCAGAATAACAAATATAACTTCCCTTTCTCTATTATTTATATGGTATCTATGGGAATCGAGTCAATCCATTCCCAAAAATAAATTAATTTCATGTCAAGGAATAATAATAAGATATTAAGGAAGCACATTCCCACAAAACTCTATTAAATGGGGGGTTATGACTTGATATGTGATAATTATATCATTGGAATTTTTCATTTCCAACTCAAACTCTAATAGTTAATTTCTTGGTGTGGTACCCATATAAAATTCTTCAAATATAAAAGTGCGGGTAAAACCTGAATCAAATAAAACATTTTTACTTTTAAAGTGCATGATAAGTTTACCTTTCTCCCCATTTTTATGAACATCCACTACAGTTTTGGTAACTATATCTGCAAAGACTTACCCCCTTGTATACTTCTATGGCAAGTTCCTTTTATGATTGGGTCACTAGTTTCAAGCACTAGACATTAATGGTTTCTTTCATATAATTAAATTAATTTGCTAGATGACCCTTAATTCCACACTTATAATAAACTACCATACCCTTTAAGAATTTTACAAGATGTTTCTTTCCACAATTTTTATATGATGTAAATTTTTTCATTCACTTATTCTTCTTTTATGTATTTTATTTTTATTGTCTATTAGTCAAAAACTTATTATATTGATCTCCCATTAATATATAGGTTCTATAAAATTCATTCTCTCTATTACCAGTTATTGATACTATATCATCATAATATGAAAACGTTTGATAAACTAGTTTACTTCCGAGACATGTCTTAATAAAAAAATTAATAGGACAATCTTTATTTTTGGATTTTGTCTGTATTCTATAGAATTTATAGATAATAATGTAAATTTACCCTCATAATCTTCCACACATTCTTCTTTAATATACTTTAAAGTGAGGAACTTCCTCTCCATTTTAGATTGCTATTATTGGGAGAAGTATTTCTCATAGAATTTCACTTTAAGAGTTCTTCATTCAATGATTTTTATTTTTTCATCCTCTTTACTGTTCTAGATCAATAGCCACCATTGATCGACATATCATATCAAATAATACATGTCAAGAATAACATAATCACTTACATTACATCCCAAATCCTATAATATCATTTTTAATCTATTATTATGTTACAAATTAATTTTCATTTAAAATAAAATAATTAGGCTTTGTAACATAAAGTGATCTATCATAGGTGAATCATACAGTATAATAATAGGTTTCACCAAATAGGCAATCTTATTTATAATAACCAATGAAATCTTCCCTAATATGGATATAATTTTCTTTGTTCCAACACCAGTTGTATTGGTTTTCTCAGTAGGAAAATCCCAATATTGTCTATGGGTTTTGATTCCCTTTAATCTATTATGCATTATCACTAAATAATGGCACACATAAAGTTTGTTCATAATCATCCTTAATATTGAGCCATAAAATAAAAATCTATATAATGGTAATAATTTCTCAAATAATATATAGGATTATCATAATTATCTTATTATCTTTATATATTTAAATTCTATATCCTAAGGGTTCTACTAAACATTCTCAGATACCAATTGTAGAAACCCCAACTCCAGTAACCTAGAGAAAACATCTAATTTATTATAATTTCATATGAAACAAGGTATCACATCACCAAGTATCAATAATTTTAGTAGTCTTGAATAACTAGATACATACATGATTCCTATATTACATTAGAAATAAAAAATACATAGCATAAAAACATTCTTTCATCCTTGATATTATTCAAAATAACCTTTTTCATATCCTGGGAAAATGAAAAAAATAAATGGTGCGCTTAGATAATTAGTAAGGGTTAGGTACGGTGTAATCTATCATGATTAAATAAGTAATAATCAATATGTAGTGGAAATTAACTGTAAACACAAGTCATTTAATCAATAACTTGAGAAAAAAATTTATTCATGGATAATATCTTTATAGTAATTTCATGGATAATAATAAATGAATTGCAAATAAATTAAATTATTAATGTTGTATTTAAGAATCTCATACATCATGATATCTTTAACATCAAGGTATTTTTCCAAGATAGTTTAATCTATGGGTAGGTATACAAGAAGATCAAATTTAATATGTCTGGGAAACTGGTTTTTTCAAAATACCTTTCAATTCCTCGAGTATATATCTATAAACAGGTCCCACATATCATTGTATGTCCAATGAATTACTCATATATTAAATGATCAATATAATTCTTATGTAATATTCCTTATCAAAAAATAACCATATCGGTTAAATAATGGAAGAAATTATGATTCCCCATCCAATAAAATAAATTTCATAGTAAAAAACCATATGTAAAAATGATATACTGTTTAGAAAATAATCATATATATCATATAAATAATATGGATATTTAATATAAATATAATATACAATTAAAAATTATCACAATATAGTGATTTTTTTAAGATAAGATAGCAACAGTAAAATTAATAAAAGACAAAAGATGGCCATCAATTCCTCAAAAAGATAAGTTCTATAATAAAATCATGTCCTTTTGGGAAATGAATGAAAATGGAAGAAAAAAATTAAAATAATATTTCATTAAATTGTTTTCTTTACAAAACCATTTAAAAATTATATAAGATGCGAAATATTGTAAAACATTTATGGTGGTGGGAAAATATCTTAAAAACATAGGTGTTGAAAGGAAACATTCCTTTTGACTTTTTTGGAATGAATGTTGAAATTGGACCTTTTTAAAAAAAATTAAATATTACTTTTAAACCTTTTAAAAATTAAATGATAGTTTAAAATTTCATTTATAAATCATTTGATTAAACAAAACAATTGTAAAATAATTTTTAAAAATATATGCATGGAAGAAAAATATACCGGATCAAAAAGAAAAATATGATCAGTATTTATTTTAAATATGTATTTTTTAAATTTATATGATAGATAGAGAAAGTTTTTAATAAAATATTTTACTCCTTAAATATCGAAATTATATGAAAATATATGGATTTTATTACGGAAAAGTTATAAGATTCCTTTAATGAAAATAATAGAAATCCTATGAAATGGGATTGTAAGATAAACAAATACACCTTTGGAATCTTTTAAATCATAGCCCATTATAATAATAAACGTGAATTAAAACATTATTCTTCATGAATAAATAGATATTTCTTTTAAATTTATCAAATGAGTATTATATACACCACATAAAATTTAAATAGGTGCATAATACCAAATATGTTTCAGTGCAGTGCCAATTGAGACGAAATATCTTAGCTCAAGTTCGACTTGCCTTAAAGGTTATCTAAACTCATGTATAATAAATTTTGATTTATTATAATTGTATAATGTTTTTATTTACATACATAATATATATTTTATGATGCAATTAAAACAATTCAACTCCCATTTATGAATAATTCTTTTTTAAAATCGTCGTTTCCGGGTGTTAACTGTTTCATTTTTCATAATAATTTCTACTTGGTAGTTATGGAAATTGTACTTTTATTATGGTTTCATAGTATCCAAAAATTTAATCATAATAAAAATATAATATATAATAATTATATACATATTTATGTTTATCCATAAAAGTTATAGATAAAAAATGAGTCACACCGTTCATGGAGACAGTAGGTCATACAGATGAATGAATGTTGTATTCACTTTTAGATGGATTGAAGAAAGAAATATACATAATAATTAACTATTAAAAAATCATTATTATAACATATATATCATATTTATTCATTAAATAAATCTTTATGACCATCTATATAAACCAGTAATGAAAAATGGATCACATCATTTCATGGAGGTGGTAGTCCATACGTAGGCATGAGTGACGTTATCATTTACTTACGGATTAGAATGTATGAGTGTAAATATGATATTATAACTATAGAAACATAATTATGTTATAAATATCAAATAAATTCCTTATTTCCATCTTTATAATCATCTAAGTAAAGTGGTGATGCAAAACAATTTACACTGGTGCGTGGAGATAATAGCTATGGTTTCTAACTTTATGTGATGGAAAAGTGATATTAAATGGTTATAAAATAATCATATAAAATATAATTTTATATATTATATTGGATTAATTATTTTAGTGTGGGTACAATATATTTTTAAGATGTAAAAGAAAAAATATTCTTTCAAGAGTTGGTAAAGACGGTTACCTCTTCTTTTGTAGACATCTTTTAGATTCCTTATTAAAGACCCTTGTAATGTGATTTTAAGAATATAAAATCCTAAAATTTATGGACCGAGAAGTTTAAAAGATACTTTTTAGTGGTTTTTGGATCTAGGTTTCTAAAAAATGTGTAAATAAAATAGATAATGTTTTCTTTTGAAAAGTGAGTGGTAGGGAACTTATGGAAATTCATAAAATATTATAAGATAATATGTATCTAACTCACATAAAATGTTTCCAAAATGTAATATATTAGAATTTAAAAGAGATATAGTCTTAATAAAATAATCGAGTCAAAATTTTATAGGTTCATATATCATTTTAAACTATATCCATTGGATTTACCCCTTTGTTAACTAATTTTAACCATAGCAATGACAATGGCTATTTAAATATTAAAGAGTTATAATTTTAGTAATGAGGATAAAATTATCTCATAAATGGAAAATTTGTGTAATTTTACACAATATATTATCACCCTTATCCACCTTTAGGATGTTTATTATTTTTTTAATAATTTCATAAAATATTATTTTCCTAAAATATCATTAATTGTTTTTAACACTATTAATTAAATTTAAACTTAAATACAAGAAAAAAAAAGATTTAATTCGAATATAATCCTTCAAAACATCCCTAATGTGTCATATTCATCTATAAGATTCATGGAACATAAAACTTTATTCAAATTTTAATGAATATTTTATTTTTTTAATTAGTTTATTTTATTTTTCTACCAAATGAATAAATATTTTATCGGTGATGTGTATGTATTTAATGTAATTATTCAATCAATAAAATTTTAAAAAAATAAAAAATGATAAAAAAAATTAATTCATATTTCAAATGAAAATTTAAAACTAAACCTAAGCTCTTTTATTCTTTTGAAAAAATATTATAAATATTAAAGTCAAGCACGTGACACTTTGTTTTTATTCTTTTCTTAAAGTAAAATAAATTTCATTATCAATAAAAAATGGAAAAAAGTAGCCATATTTTCAATATATTGATGTAAATGGAAGAAATATATTCATAAAATAGAATAAATTTATGTTTTAAAGGAATTTTGAATCTGTATCACAATGTTTTAACCTTATTTTACACATTTTACCCTTACAAATGTGACAAATATCCACCAAGGTTAATATTAATAATTTACAAAAAAATAATAGGGTATTGTTTAACAAATTTCAGAATCCTGATTAAAAATATTTAATTAGTTTTATCAAATTCAATTCATATAAGTGGTAGAAATTATATTAAAATAAAAATAAAAAATTCAATGAAAAACATCTTTTTTAAAAACATGTGTTATTAAGTCCAAAAATGAACTTATTTGAAAATTAGGTATAATGATTATTCAAATTTATTAAATTAGATTATTTATAAATAAGTATTATCATGCTAATTTATTATTAAGCTCAAATAATAATGGTAATTATTAAATTATAATAAATGAATGTTTTACAAAATCGTTGTTTTTTACTATTCATTGAAAAAACAGTCATTCCAAAAAAATTAAAATATCAACCTAAGTTAATATTCAAATAAAGAATTAAAAAATTATATAATAATTACATAATAAAATTTTAATAGAATTTTAAGGGTAATTCAAACTCGGTGTTTTGTGTAAAGAAAGCTATCAAAGAAATTTATTTAAATAGAAATATATTATCAAATTCTGGTCTATTACAATCTCTCATCATACTCTACCCATAAATTCTAAAACAATACATCCTTACCATGATCCGTTTTTTGAAAAACATAATCTATCTTAGCTTGTGTTTTGAATAATTTATCTCTATTTGAACCCATAACTTTCACTCAAACAACATCATATTGTGGGACACATGTTCCATAGGTCAATGAGTAACCATTACCATCACACCCCACAACACTCTAAAACATCTCATATCTATGTATTTTAATGTGTCATTTATTCTATAATATTTGGTATATCGATATAAAAATTAGTTTATTGAATATGAATAATGAATTAGTAAACAAATGTGAATAATTTATATAAAATAAAAATTTATTTTTTACTAAATAATTTTCTTATTATATTTTCAGTAACATCAAAATCACCTACCCAATGAGTCCTCATATGTATTAACATCTGATCGGTGTGATCACCTCACTAGTATAACTATAATAATGGTGACCACCAATTAAATATTTATATTCATGTTATACTACAATATTTTAAATAATAATAAAAGGAATGTTAACTTATATTATTACTATGTTATGATACATGTTGAGTGATAAGTCTATAAGGTATACCCTTTAATTCCAACCAATGTGAATGGTGATTATAATCAGTCCATATTCAACATATTCAGTTATTATAAATATTAAAAATTATAATCATTTATATATTTAATGTAATAACTTTTATCTTCACCACCTCACTTGACCGAAGCACAGTTAATCCAGCCACTAAGTGGGTAGAATTTCTGGAGGGGCTTGATATATGATATCTATAACACCCAAAAATTGTTTCTAGTGATCTCTCTTCTATAATTAAAATTTTATATAAGTTTTTATATTTTGAAATGTACACTTCCCAAAAATAATCTCAATAGGATGTCAAATTATCTTTTTTAAAAAAATCCACAACTATAAAAATAATAAATATAATGTTATGAAAAAGTAAATAATTATTTACCCAAACCTATCTAAATATTATTCAATATTATCATGGGGTAATTATTTCTAATCATGCATCATTAGAGGGATTCTATGAGGGTGTCGAATGATATGCACCAACTGAAAAATCTGTGTACCCACACCCTCTCCCACTAAATGAAAGGTGTTTTCAAATAAAACATCTAGGTAGGTAATAGAGTACCAAGATCAAGCCCCTATACTAAGACCCCCAAATCTACTAGAAACACTAAATACTATTAAACATAAATTCATAATGCGGTAAACTTTAATTTATTTTTTCACTTAAAAAATAAACTCATATAAGAACATACTTATAGAAAATTATATTAAATTAATATAAAAAAACATGTATACAAATAATTATAGAGGAATCAATGTAAGATTCATGTGGGATATCTCCATTTATAATAGGAATAAATTAAGATTGAGAAATTTATATACATATAATTTATAAATATTTTTACAAATGTTAACATTATTTATATGTAACTTCAAAAAAAATTACAGGCCAAATTTCATTAATCTTACAAATTTATGGTATCTCATTCAACTATCTTCGTGACCCATTTTATATCTTTTTATAGTATAGTTATTATGGTTTATTCACTTTTTACTCAATAAAGGAAGTAACAATTGGTTTCTCTCATTCAATTATAAAATATAAGGCCCCAGCCTTAAACCTTACTTAATCTTGAGTTATTACAAGATTACACATTGAGGATCTTTTCGGGTTTAGAGTTTTAGAGAATTAGATCATAAAACTTGCATTACATTCCACATATAAACAATGTGGTTACATAAAGATAGTATTCTTCATTCCCATCAATGGAAACACATTTAAAATAAAACATGGATTATTTCTTGACACATCCTTGACTCTATCATCTTATCATGCACCTTTCCCTTGACCTGTGAAAAACATTTCAAAAACTTGGGATGAGCATAAAAACTCAGTATGGGTTATAAAAAAAACATGGAAAGGAAAAATCAGTTCATATATACATAAGAATGAAATCATACTTTACCCATAAAACATAGGCACTTTAACATACCTCATAAAATCATGAATAAAACATAGAAATCATAAGACATAAAGGTAACTTGAGGCATTCATAACATTCTTACGTAGGGAGTAACCCTCTTGGTTACGTTTGGAATACCCATCACAGTATATTCCCTAAAATCTCTTCGGAGAAACATTAACGTTTCACTCCTTCGCGTTACCCAATGCATTGGAGAGCTATAACGGGCTCACCCGCCCTTAGTTTATCACGGAACCACCCGTCTTCATAATAATGCCCAAGAACCATAACATAATCATATCACATAAAACATGCATAAAGGAAACATAAAATTTCCACATTTCAATCACGAGATATCAATACAACACATTGATATAAAAACATTATGAAAACCATTTTCAATACTAAAAGAAAAGAAAAGTAAAACATGGTATTTATTTTTCTTTTAAAAAAAAGGTATGGTTTGTAGAGGAATTCGCAACTCAAATAACGGTCACGACGGCGGAGAAGTCGTTGTCGCCGCATACGTACGACAAAAACATTCCCCTTTTGTCGTTTAGTAAACACTTCATATAAAAAAAAGATTCCTTTTGAATAAACATAAAAGTCAAAGGGGTTTATACACCGTATAAAATAAAGTTGTGTATAAAACAAAAAATGCCTCAATGAAAGTGGATTGAGACGAAGTCCCATACCTCGTATCCGACTTGACCTGACCGTTCTTTAATCTCCTGAATAATAAACTTGAGTTAATCTCTACTTGCTTATGAATCTGTTTTCAAGTTCATTATTCCTTTTATACCATGTTATGAACATCATGTAATCAGTTAAGTTAATAATGTTCATTTTGTCGGTATTTGGTTCTTAAGTCAAAAATAGACTTCTTACACTTACATGTTGTTAATTTGGTCATAGGTTCGTTATATCCAGAATGGTATTAATGATGTAGATATCATATATTTCATATATATATATCCAATACATACATGCGTTTATAATATTACATAATCATTTAGAGGTAAGAAATGAAATGCACCGTTCATGGAGACGGTAAGCCGTACGTACGCATGAACGCTACTTCCATTTCTATTTCATATTTTCTGGAATAGAATCATAATGATATAAGAGTATATTATAATTCCAGTATAATAACATATATAATATCATTAACTTTATCCTTTACACATCCCACATATGGTATTAACGAATCAAATCACTTTCAGGGGGCGGTAGTCCGCACTTCCTAAAATGAAGATATCGTGTTTACCCATAATGGAAACCATAAAGGTATGCCCAAAATGAAAAAAAAAACAGAAGCTTAAGGAAAAAATAAACATATTATATATCATATATAAAAATAGTGACATCATAATTGCCACCTTTGAAGGTGTTAAATGAGTATTGAAAAATCATCGTTTCGGGAGGCAGAATTTCGCCATCCACGGAAACCGTATGTTCTTTAACCATTTGATGTAGTTGTGTGAGAGTGTAGCTCAAATATATCTTATAACAACATCCTAGTATATTGAAGATACTGGTGTTGTTACAAAAGAAGTAAATAAAAAGAGTTTAGGGGGTTGGAGAAGCAAAATAAAATAAATGAACATGAGAGAATGAATTACCTTAAAAAGTGTAACTCCTTTTGATTTGAGCCTAAAGGCTTCCTTTGAAAGGATTCTTCCCAAAGGGAATCATCTAGGATGAGGAGAGGGATAAGGAGAGCGTAAATGGTCAGGGTTTGGCCGAGCCAAAGGCTTGAGATGTGTGTGAAATGAGGTAGAGGTGGGGGACTTTTATAAGAGGAGAGGAGGGGCACTTTTGGAAAGTAAAGAAATATTACTTTATTTGAAAATGTGTTTCGGTTTTAAAAGGTCCCGCATTGATATAATTCGTGGATAAGGTGATAAGGGTTCTAAATACACTCATCTAATTGGTTTTGTACATGTTTAGTTCATAGATTTTATATTATCTTTCCATTTTATTTAAATCGTCAAATAATGATGTCATCGCTGCATCTTTATTATGTCATAAATAATTTAATTTATTTAATGTCTAAAAATCATAAAAAAAATACTATGATGTAGGAAATATTTTTATCTTTCCAATTACTATTTATAATCAAAAATATGATCTTTATAACCCCATGTAAAAAAAATTTTCGTAAAACATCTCCTGTTTGTGTCATTTTTACTTTAACATTTAATAAAAAGTTATTTATGTAATTTCCAAACCAAAGTGTCTCCATGGGGTCCCCAAGTTGACCCATGGCTTGTCTTGGTCGGCCATGACACAACCAATACGGTTGGGACATGTGTCTAGGTCATTTCCTATTATTAAAGCATTATTTATACCTTAAACTACCCTAATTACCACTAATCGCGATTAAGAACTTAATAAGTTACTATTCACCAAAAAATTATTTTAATCTCATTGAACCACATTTTACTTCTTAATGACAACCATGTATGTTGGATTTTCAAAATTCAATACACATTAGTGGTAAACTTTCATTTAACTGAAAAATCAGTTTGCTTGATTACCACTTAGTGGTTTCACTATTCATCAAAAATTGAGGTTTTTCAGAAAATTATCAAAAATTCACCCAATGCTATATTTGACATTCCGAATTCAAAAATTAAGTCTATTTTACAAAATTCAAATCATATAAGTCACATTAATTAATTTAATAATTAATTCCCGCTGCCAGAGCAAATAGCGTGTTTTTACAAAACAATAAATATCAAAAGATTGACACCAGTTTAAGTCTAATTTCAAAGTGAAATTGATTCCAATGACCACCATTTGATAAAATGGTAAAAATATATTCTAATTTCACTTCAAAACCAATTCAAAACATAATCTAATCATATAAATAAATTAGATTAAAAAGCAGTTTTGATGTAAAATGCAGTATTTTTCACTATTCATTAAAAAATGAACATTGTCAGAAAAATACCAAAAATTCACACAAGGTAAATTTTGATGTCCCAATCATAAAGGATAAGTTTATTTTGACAAAAATAGTTTATAAAATTGTCAAAATATAGATTCAAAAATGGTTTGCCATCAAAAGGAAGTAAAACAATCTTTTAAGAATATTAGTTTATTCCATGCATAAGATTGTATTTATTTTCATTTTAAGCCTCTAAAACACTATCTTAATCATTAATAGACATGGATAAAAATATCTATTTTTAATTACTTACTTGGGATGTTACATAAAATCCCTCCTTCTAGAAAATTTCACCCTAACTTTCAAATTTGCATTGCTGCTGAAAAATTAAATCTGTTCTTCCTGTGATGCCATTATAATGGGAAAATTTCTTTCTCATACATCTTTATATAATATATTTTTCAATTTTAATAAGGTAAATTAGAAATTATCCTATATCCTTCCCTGAATTGGATCGATCCAATCACACCACAATAGTATATATATTTTAATACATTCCATAAATAACCTCAATAATTCTTCACAATAGTCCATAATAAATAAAAATCCAACCCTTCTATTTTATGTTGATCGTTTCATGTCAAAATCAATATTAAAAAATAAAAAAAAAATACCATTTACGGACTTGTAATGATGAGTTATACAAACATATCATCAATTAGTTTGTAGAGCTCTTCAGTCACTATATGGGATCATGATTCATGCATCTTTTCAATTTGTAAATTTTACATACTTCATTGAATGAAGGGTTATAAAAATGGACTTTAGATATATTATAAAAAATTAATCACTTATATATATATAAATTATAAGCACCCAAACTTAAAAATTACATAATCTTGAGTTTAATCAGGAATTAATTCTCTTACATTTGAGGATATTTTTTGGTTATGATTTATAGTGAATTATGTCATAAATCATACATAAAAAATCATATAATAAAATATTTACACTTATAATTAGTATCCATTCTTCCACCATATAAAATTTTTAAAATAAAACATGATTTATTTTCATGAAAAATCTTCCCAACATTCAAGTTCACCTATTCCTATCACTTAGTCATCCTCAGATCCTATAAAAAACATTTTAAAATTGTGGGAAGAGAATAAAAATCTTATTAAGGGAAATAAAAAATAATAAAACCATAATTATAGTGAAAAACAAAAAAAAAACCATGACAAATCTTTTCTTAAAAGAATTAATTTTTACACCAAAATTTAATTGTTATTCTTTTAAAAATATAATTTATCTTAGCTTTTGAAAAAAAATATTTAAAGGGGAACTCATTGTAAAGTATATAAAATTTGTGTATATGAAGGGTACATAATATCATGTAACTCTTACAAAACCCTATAAAATTTAATAAACATATGTCCAACCTCCAATATAATTATTCAGTGACCACAATCATTACTCAGTGAATTATAGCGCTATCTAGGTACAATAGTTGTATAATATATAATGGTCCCATTAGGTTTTATCTGGTTTTCCCCATCATAAAAATTTTCCACATACAATATCATGATTTAAAGATTTAAATCTTTCAACATTTCATTAATTAACACTTTGAAAAAAAACATTTAAACCCATATGGAAAACCATTTCAAATATAAATAAAAATTTTCTTTTAAAACCCCAGTTTCAGTAGAAAAATACCAATAAAACAGAAAGAGTGTTTTTCATTTAGAAAAACATAAAATATTTCAATATAATATGTAAAAAAATAAGATTCATGGTGGTACAAAATGTCGTTGTCATCGTATATGTAAAAAATATAATATTTCGTTTTTTTGTTTGTCAAAATATTCCATAATGAATAAATAAGAAGATTCCTTTTGAAAAAAAATGAAATAATGTAAAAAAAGAATCATAAAATATAATTTATAAATATTTTATTTCTATAAAAAACCTTTAAAAATCATTTTAAAAACCTTTTCATGGAATAGAAAGAGTTGTAAGGAAAACATTAAAAGTGATTTTTTT
The DNA here is from genome assembly GCA_963277665.1 of Viscum album. NCBI lineage: Eukaryota > Viridiplantae > Streptophyta > Magnoliopsida > Santalales > Viscaceae > Viscum > Viscum album. Next base: position 1,133,521,165 of record OY728155.1, on the reverse strand, counting down.
AATGAAATCCATTTACCCCTTTAACATCAATTGAATTATAAGCCCATGTGAAAGGATAAACTAAAAGAAACATTATATATCATAAGAATAGAAAAACTTAAAGATAAAACATGTCAAATATGCTTTATATACACCTAATAAAATATTTTTTGTCCATAACATCAAAATATGCCTCAATGAGAGGAAATCGAGATGATGTTCCTTGCCTTGAGTCTGACTTGTCACGTACATTATTTATCTTTATGAATAATAAACTTATGTTAATTATCTAATTTATTGATAATATTTTTCACATTTATTATTCGTTTTATTTCACTTCTTATCCTGGTATATATTGTTACATAATCAAAATTTTGTATACATTTGGTGTTTTAACGATATTAGGTTTATGTGTCAAAAATGACTTCAGTAGGTTTAAAATTGCTCAAATATTACATTATTAAACTTATAAAGAATAATAATCATGAGAAAATTATCATATTTATATATAAATTAAACTTTTTAAAACTAATCCTGAAATATGGTTATGAAAAATTAACTATATTAAGATCATAGAGAGAGTATGTCATACGTACGTTTGAGTAATGTTTCCATTTTTCATTAACCATTATGGTAAAATATATTCATAATTTTAGCATTACATAATTAAAATAATATCATAAATACCATATTATTTCTTTAAATATACTTATATATAACATCCATGTGAATAAGTAATGAAAAAAAGAATCACATTGCTTCGTCGAGGTGGTAGTATGCACGTCCAAGAACGATGTTATCATTTTACAGTGTAAAAAAATAAAATGATATATTATATTTTCATAATGATAAATATTTCATGAATATAATTATTATTTAATTTATATCAAATACAATTAATAACTTTATTCTTTTTACCTTCTATTTTAATAATTAGTGAAAAATTAATCACATCGCTTTGCGAGGTGGTAGTCCTTCATACACCTGATTGGCGTTATCATATACCAAATGGAATGGAAATTAAAAAGGTATAAAAGTTAACATAAAAAAATAAGTGTAAATAGGCTATAAATATCATATATATATACATTAAATTAATAAATAAAACAAGGCATGAGAGGAGACGATGGAAAACGAATAACATTGATTCGTGAGACAGTAGTATGTTGTGTACATAAATGACGATTTCGTATCCCATTTGATGGATAATGATATAGATTAAGGTTTTGAAATAAAAATGATAAATTATAATAATATTTTATACATTTTTTATAATAAAATCATAATATTAGAATATTTTAATTAGGATAAATATAAATTAAATAATTCGCTCGGTAAATCACGATACCTCTTCTTTAGACAACCTCCTTAGGTGAGCGCCAAAAAACATCAGAGGATGGATTAAAAATTAGAAAAATGGGTTATTTCCATGGTTCAAAACCATGTCAATAGGGTCTGAAACTGTAGTCGTAGGCTAGGGCCACATTGTTTCCCAACCGTGGGTGCTTTCAATATTGACGTAGTCTCTGACCTATGGCTATGGTTTTATCCGTGGAAATGGGTGTCTCCATTGTCAACTATGATATTTGACCAATGTCAACGGTTTCAACCATGGATATATCCCTAGAAAACTATGTAAATAGGCTAAAAAATTTGTTCCGAGCCGGATTTGATCCCAGTACCTTCCCTTCACATTTCAGTGCCCTACCCACTACACCTCCAAGACTATTGTGTGTATATATATAACATGTTATATATATATTATTAAAAACCATGAAAATATCCATAAAACCATGGAAATAGTTCTTCCCTCCATATAATTTTGGGAAATATTTTCTCCCACAAAAGGGAAGGAGACCTATAGCCACCATTTTCAAAACCGTGGCAACATCCCTTCGAAAAAAATGCCTATAGCCTATATTTTCAAGACCGTGGTTATAGGCCACATAATAATGGCAATAGGTGTCATCTATAAACATAGTTTTGATAACCATGGGTATATCCCATAAAAAAAATCATATATACATGTTTTTAAAACTGTGTATAGGCCACCAAATCGTGGTCGTAGCGACCTATAACCATAGTTTTAAAATTGTTTCTATATGTCTATGGTCGTAGCCTATTTTTCTATAAGTGATTTATGATAAAAATATGGAATCTAGGTATTTTGGAGGAATTTAAAGAAGATAATTTTGTAAGTATTTTATGATTAAAATGTATTTGATGGTGTGAAGTGTAGAGGAGTGTGGTGGCCTTTTATGAGTGAGGTGAGTGGAACACTTATACTTTTTGAAATAGAAAAGGTGTACCTGCATTTTTCATAAGTAAAAAGAATCAAAAAGTGCAATTATTGATACTTATACATTATATGGTCAAAATATTCCCATTTAATATATTTATACAAGTTCTTATTTCATTTTAACTCTTTTAGTTTTAGTTTAACCCCTGGTAAATCTAATTTTACCTTAACAGAGGTAATTAATTTTTATCACTTTCACTATTAATTATGTTAAAAAATAATGTTGAAATAATTATATAATATAATTTATAATAAATAAAAATATTTTATCTATTTTATCAAATTCAATTCATATAATTGGAAATTTTTAATTTAAAACCAAACCAACAACGAGATGAAAAGGCTGATTTTCAAGAAGTGTATTTTATGAGAAAAAAATGATTTTATATTAACTTTATGAATAATAATAATAATTATAAGAATTTAAAAAAATATTTACAGATATATAATGTATAAAGTCCTTTTAAAACATTACCCATTATATATTATCTTAATTTAATAAATTAGAGAAACATTATTCATTTTAAAACTATTTTTAGAAAAACCCTATATATAAACCCCAAAAAAATTCTATATTCCAATATAAAGTTAATTAAAAAGTAATTAAGTATATTAAATATAAATAAATAATATTTATTTTACTTAATATATTATTCAAAACATAATATGACTTCTAAATTACTTTACTTATTGAAAAGAAAAATGCATTTTTACAAAAATCGGTATTTTTAACTATTCACTAAAAAATAAATATTTTATGAAAAATCCAAAACTTTAACCATTTGTTAACTTTTATATGATTTTTTAAAAATTGAAATTAATTTTTTAAAATTAATATTATATAATTTATAACTTAGTATTTTATATTAAACTTTATAATAGAAGAGTTAATTAAAACTATTTTCTTTTTCATTTAAAAACTACTCAATATTTTTATAATGAATATAACTATCTAATTCATATTACTAAATATGAAAATGATTTAATATTTCATTACATATTTTTTTAAATTCATCCCCCATTTTATAAATTATTTCCTTTGGATTTTATTCACTTATTAAAAAAGTGGGAATATCTTTCCATCATAGCATTGTTAGATTCCCATGTTGCCTCTTTAACTATATAGTGTTTCCTTAAAACCATAACCTAGTAAATCACATTATTCTACAAAACATTTCACTAAAACTAAGAATATTAATAGTTTGTTACTTATAAAAAATACTATCTTCCAACTAAACTAATTCAGGGATCAAAACATGATATGAATCTAGAACATATTTCTTTAACATCGAGACATGAAAAATGTTCAGTATTAGGGATAAACTCGGAGGTATGTCCACTCGATAAGAAACTAATGAAAATTTATCTAGGACATAATATGATTTAATGAACCATATAATTTCATAAAATTTTTATCAAAATACATAAAACTTTTCTATTGATATAGTTTAATAAAAACATGAAGACATACATTAAAAGAATGATTTTTCTTCTGATTGTATGTATAACGTTTCAGTCAACTCTAAGTCATCCTCATATGTTGCTGAATCAACTGCACCTTCTTATCCATTTTACCTACCAACTATGGTCTTATAAACTTCATTTCTCCCACTTCATCCATAAAACTTAGTGTCCAACACCACTTTCCATATATTTCCTTAAATGGTTCCATCTATAAACCATAATTAAAGATGCTTTTATAAGAAAATTCAGCCAAATAATGTTATTATTCCCAAATTAAATTGTAATCCATATAATAATAATTAATCATATCATTCATGGTCTAAGTCATCTAATCCTACAGACCATTATTTTTATAAAGAAAAGTTGTATTGAAATTTAATTCAATGCCCTTTGATTTCTAAATAACCTTCCAAAATTAGATGTGATCCTGGGATTATGCTATAATACAATAGAGAGGGGAACTCCAAGTAATGTAACTATATCCTCTAGATATAGTCATGAAAGAATATCCAAAAGCATAATATCCCCAATAGGGAGTAAATATGAATATTTATTTAATTTATCACCAATAACACAAATTTCATTTTTACCACATGGATTCTTTCGTAATCCCACAACAAAATACGTGGATTTATTTCCCCATTTCCACTCTAGAAATGGAAATGGTTGAAGAATTAACTTCATTAATTTTCATTATCCCATAACATATTGAAAAATGAATCACTTTATAGTAAATTCAAAAATATAACTTTTCATTTCATCCCACCATTATACTTCTGAAGGTTTCAATAAATCATAGTTCAACCTAGAAGAACGGAAAATAGAGAACTTTGAGCTTCACTAAATAGATCTTTCTTTAATAGGGAATCAAAAGAAACACTTAATCCTTTTCTAAATTTTAATGCACCTTCTTCATCAATATTAATATTTGGAAATTTATCCTTCTCAATAGATTATAACTTTTCTAATAAAGCATGATCATCCTTTTGATCTTACATAATTATTTATGACAAAATTGACTGCACTGAAACCTAAACCTAAAAAGAGTATATCCCATCATCCAAAAACTGTAGACCAAAATTTATCAAATCATTAACCGAAGGGATATGTTGTAATTATAACATGGTTATTGTAGCAATATTATTGTAATAAATGTATCAAACACTTTATTTTCTTTTCAAGGATGTAAATGTATTGTGCAATAAAAATCCTTGATAAATTCTAGCCATCTTCTATGTCTCATCCTTAACTATTTCTAAGTGAATATATAATTTAAAAATTATTGATACAAATATATTTCATACTTTAATAGATACAAATTATTCCTCCAAATGTTTAAATGAAAATCCACATCAACTAATTATTGATCATGTGTAGTATAATTTAACTTGTGATGTTTCAATTGATGTGGATCATAACCAATTACCTAATCATTCCAAATTAGGACACAATAAATAAATTTTAATAAATAATCATTGTAGATGAAACATTTACCATTTTTATAAGGAAGGAGCAAAACTAAATAATTCGCAAAACTTGTTTTTTGTTCCTAAAAAATATCACATTTTTTAAAGATGAATTTAACTAATTTTCAAATTAATTTATTCAGTGGACTATAAAACCAAGAAATGTTTTAAAAAAAATCGATACAAACCCTCTAATCCAAGAAAACTATGAATCTATGTGAAATTTTTGGGCCTTTTCAATTCTTCGAATTTTTTTTAGCATGGGTCAATAGTTATACCCTCTCTAGAAAAAATGTGTTCATAAAAATGAATTTATTGAAAGAAAAAATCACACTGACTAAATTTACCATTATGTTTCTTTTATTTTATGTTTTTTAAAACAATCCTTATGTTTCATTCATGTTCCTCATGAATATTATTATATACCAAGATTTTATCAATAAACATAACCAAAAATATTTCCATGAACTCATGAAAAACACTATTCATAAGGTCTATAAACACCAAAGGTTCATTGGAAAAACAAAAGGGTATAACTACAAGCTACTAATTCCCATATATTTTTTTAAATATAGTATTAGTAATATCTTCCTCTTTCACTTTCAACTGATGGCACCCCTACTTGAGATTAATCATAAAAAATATTATGCTGCCTAGAGATGATAAAGGAAATCATCAATATGAGTCAAAGAATGCATTTTCTTAATAGTGACGTTATCTAAATCTTTATAGCCAATGAAAAGTCTCTTTCAACCATCATTATTTTTTAACAAAAATATAATCACACCATAGTGATGTTCAAGGTCAAATTCAACCTTTTTCAAATAACTCCTGCAATTTTGTTTTCAATTCTAAAAGTTCCACTCAATTTATTTGATAGGGGGTTTAGAAGTAGGTTTAACATCATAAACTAATTAAACAGTAAATTAAACCTCTCGATTAGAAATAACACTAGGAAAATCCTCTATAATTAACCATGTATTAATTCACTACTGACATATCACTAATCAATATAGTTTATTTCATTTCAATAATATGATCTAGTTATGTTTTACTACTATCTCTAATCAATTTCTCACCTTTTTGGTATGTTATAAAAGGCATTGAATCTATGAATAGAACATTATTGGCTCTATAATCAATCATAGGATGATAAAATGAAATCCAATCCATTCCCAAAATGATATCTAACTCTATTATAGGCATTTCAACAAGATTTGTACGAAAACCCACCCAACTAATAATCACAAGAAGATTCCATTAAGTCTTGGTTGCTTTAATAATTCCACTCATTGTTTTCACAAAAATTTCAATCTTACAATAATGATGTGATATTTCTTATTTATGTGAACATTTCTCAAAAAATGAAAGAATTTGAGGATCTAGAGTCAAACAATGTATTGGTATAATTTTAACACAGAAGTAACGAACAAATCACCTCTTCATTTGATAGCCCCACATCTACCATAGTAGTAGAAATAAATTATTTTATACCCTTTTTCTTCTGATGTTGATGATGTATTGAACGATACACTAATATTCAGAATACATTGCCATAATGAACCAATTCAATAAAAATAAAACACCATATCACTGGGTGGATATCAGCTACCTCATTATTTGATTCATACAAATTATTTTCCTTGCAATCATGGTCTATATGGAAAAACATTTTACATCAGTAACACTTCCTTGATTTCATAATACATTCTACAATGTGCTTTTTAACAAACTTACCACAATAAGGGAACATCATTTTCATACCTCAATATATCTTTTTTGTATGTTTCCCTATAGCTTTTCATCTTGATCGCTTCTTAGATTCATCATCAAGAGGCACATATGTTTCATAAAATTCCATCATAGATTTTTTATCACAATGAAAAAATTACTCATAGATAGTAAATTATTGTTTTGATAATGCTATTGATAGACTTGGTTTTAATCCTGAGTAAAAGATTTTGATATTTCTATCAATTCCCCAAATAAATTCTAGTACATAACTATAAAGTATTATATCATTGGCCTCATATGTGGCCTCAAAATCATCACAGTTTGCTTAATTAGAGTAATGTTTTCCCTCTAGAGGTGAACAATGGTAGAAAAATATTTTTGAAGGAAAATATCATAAAAGTTTTCACATAACATGGAATCAAGATAATCATTCTCTCCGGTATTCTTAAGAAAATACCACAATTGATCAGATTCACCATCAAAATGATTAACTATAAGAGTTACCATTTTACATTCCAAACATCTCATGACTTCAAATATCTTCTCCATAGAATTGATCCATCATTTTGATACCATAGGTTTAAATGATTCATTGAATGGTGGGGGTTATTTTCATATGAAATAGTCCGTTATAGACATGTTCCTTTATGGTAGATTTGGTTCCTCTCTAGCATAGATATCACCACCATTTATATCTTATGTAAACTAATCCATCACTCAACAAATTGTTCTATTCCAATTACAACCATCACAACATGTGTATTGGAAGGAATTTTTCATCCCAGTACCTTCCAACTATAGCGTCTCTATTTCCTATGTGGAAAATCAATCTAATGATAAGTAGGCTAGATGAAGCGATATGGTAATCTTAAAATGATATATAATTTAAACATAACCATAAAGTAAAATATTTCACAACCATGCTATTAACATTATCCTAATCTATAAAGTTATCTAAACCACACTATGATACTAACTATAAGGATCCATCCTTAAACATTATATAATATGTATTTCTAAGTCAAGAGTCCTTAGATTAAATTTGGGGATCTTTTCAGGTATTTAGTTTTAGAGAAATAGGTCATAACTCAAACATAACAAAACCATATAAAATAAAGTGAACACTTATGATTAGTATCTGTTTTGTTTTTCAACATATAAAACATCTAGATAAATATAATTTTTTTCATGATAAATATTCACAAATTTCAACATAAACAATTTATTTACCTTACCAATCCATAAATACTATGAAAAACATTTTAAAATTGTGTTATGAGCACAAAAATATCATTATATGACATAAAAAGAATAAAACCTTCAGTTTAGTAAAAAAACATGAATGCTCGTGAAAATGATTTTCTTAAAAACATAAAATTTTTCCTAGAAAAGGAATTATCATTATATTAAAAATAACATTTATCACACCTTTTGAAAAATAATCCATGAAAACTCGTTATATAAGTAATGAAAATTCATGTTGGTGCCTTATCACATCATATAGAACTCTTACATAACCATTGCATAACCCATATAAAATGGAATGACCATTCGACCAACTTCAAATATAATTCTCCAGAGAACATAATCATTACCCAATGCATTGAAGTGCTTTTTAGGTGCGGCCAAAATTTAATCTATAATGGGATCACCTGATGCTATCTGGGTGCACCCATTGTAAAAAAATTTCAAGGAAAATATAATGAATAATGCATTTTAAGCTTGAAACATTTCATCATAAAACCCTTTGAAAACACTTTTGAACCAATATAAAAAACATTTTCGTAAATCAAAATACACATTTCCTTTGAAAATCCATTTTCAATAACAGAATTCCCAGACAAAATGGAAGGATGGTTTTTCATTTAAGAAATCATGATAGGTTTAAATTGGAAGCTATAAATCAAATAACAATCATAGAAATGTAATAATTCATTGTTTCTGTATATTGTGAAAATAGAACATTCCTTTTTTTTAATTTGTATAAAACATGTAAAAAATATTCCTTTTAAAATACTTTAAAATAAAGAAAACATATACATATAAATTAGTTTATAAATATTTTATTTCAAATAAAAACATTCATAAAAACATTTTAAAACATGGACATGGAAGAGAAAGAGTTGGAAGTTAAAAAATTTAAGAGATGATTTTTTAAACGAAAGTCCTTTACCACTTTAACAAATTTTGAATCGTAAGCCTCATGAAAGGATAAAATTAAATAAAACTATAGATATAAAGAGAATAGAGAAATTTGTGATATAACATTTAAAATGGGGTATATATACACCTCATCATATAATATAGGTTCATGACATCAAAACACGCCTCAATGAATGGAAATTGAGACAATGTCCCTTACCTTGATTCCGGCTTGTCATGTACGCTGTTTAAGTTACTGAATAATAAAATTGTTTTAATTATTTACTTTCATTAAATTCTTTTTCGTTTTTATTATTCATTTTTTCACTTAGGAACATGTTATATAAAATTACTTATTTAATTTAGTTTACATTGGGTGTTTCCACCATATATGGGTTATGTGTGAAAAATGTATTTGGTACATTGACCATTGGTCAAAGAGGCCATTATTCAACATATAAAAAATAATAATAATGATATAATTATCATATTTATACATAAATTGAAATTTTTAAAAGTAATCAGGGAATATGGTTATGAAAAGAGAACTATGTTATGATCATGGAGACGGTAGATTGTTTGTATGCATGAGTAACATTTCCATTTTTCATTTATCATTATGTAAAGATGGTATAAATTATTTTATATTTTTAATAACTATAATAATATAAAAAATAATATTTTATATATATATATACTTATATATATCATCCTTGTGATTCACTTTTGAAAAAAAAATCACATCACTTTATAGAGACAGTAGTCAACACATCAGCGAACGACGTTATCACTTTTCTGTGTAAGAAATAAAATGATATATTAACTTTTAACAATTATAAATATTTAATATATATAAATATTATGTCATTTATATTTAATATATTCATTAAAATTACCCTTATTATCTTTCATGTAAGGTGTCAGTTAAAAATAAATCACATCACTTCGTGAGGCGGTCGTCCTCCGTATACACAAATGAAGTTTTTGTATCCCCTGCGGAATAGAAAGTAAGAAGGTATATGTGATTTAATAACTATAAAATTATAAATATGTTCAAAATTATATATATATATAAATATATATATCTTATTTAAAAAATAAATAAAACAATCTATTAGAGGATATTATGGGAAAAAATGGCATCAGTTCGTGGGGTAGTTATTCGTCATACACATGAATGATGATTTCATATAAAATTTGATGGAAGATGAGATAGATTTTGGTTATAAAATTAAAATTATAAAATATCAGTATATTGGAGGTACTATTGTTATTATGTAATCATAGTTGAATAATATTTTAAGGAGGTCTAAGAAGAAACAAAATAAAGATGCTCAGAAAATCAAGATGCCTCTTCCTCAAACAACCTCCTTAAGTAAGCCCCAAAATCATTCATAAAAGGGATTTATAAAAAATATATATATCTTGGTATTCGTATGGTAATTATGTAATATATTTAGGTATTTATATTTTGAGAAAATGTTCTTTGATGGTCTAAAGAGGATAAGAGATGTGGAGGTATTTTATAAGTGAGGTGAGTGTAACGCTTAAAATTTTGAAAAGAAAAAGGAGTGACCAAATGTTTAACATGAAACAAGGACAAAAAATAACAAATTATAGATCCTTATGCATGATAAGGTAAACATATGTCTATATGATTTATTTTATAATTGTTTTTATGTCATTTTACCCCTTATCATTTTAGTATAACCACTCTATAAATCAGTTTTTACCTTAATCACGGTAATTAATTTTTATTATTATCATTATTCATTATGGAAAAAAATTTAGTTGAAATTATAATATAATACAAATTATATGGATTAAAAATATTTATTTTATTTTACCAAATTAAATTCAAATAAGTGGTAAAATTTAATTTAAAACAACACCTATAGATGTGGTGAAAACAATTATTCTCAAGAAGTGTATTTTTCGAGAAAAAAAATTATTTTATATTACCTATATGACTAAAATTAATTATTAAATTAATTAAAATTAATATTGATTGATATATAATATTTAAATTCAATTCATAACATTTCACATTTTGGTTTATTTTTAATTAATTAAAATTGATAAATATTATGCATTTTAAAACAGTTTTAAGAAAATTCTCATTTTTAAAATCCAAAACAAACTTATACTAAAATACAATATAAACATGTTTAATAAGTAATTAATTAGATTAAATATAAATAAATAATAATTATGTTACTTTAAATCATATTCAAAACATATTAGGACTTTTAAATAACTTAATTTATTTAAAATACATTTCATTTCTAAAAATAGGTATTCTTTCAGTATTCATTGAAAAATCAGTATTTTCTGAAAAATCACAAAATACCACTCTATGTTAATTTCTATATAATTATTTCAAAAATGAATTTTTTTTAAATAAAAATTCCTTAATTTATAAATTATTTTTTAAAATAATCCCTTATAATAAAATGGTTTAATTAAAAATATTTCCATTGTTATTTAATGATTACTTAATATTTTAATAATGAATATTAATATCTAATTAATATTAATTAATATAAAAATGATTTATTCTATAATTATCTTATTTTTTACATACATGATCCTTAAATCACTCATGAAATGTGTTCAAATGAATCTTTTGGATTTGATGATGAGTGGTGTGGGGCCTTTCTCACTTAACCCTAACAACATGTGTCCTCAATTAAAATAATATGAAAGATAAAGAAAACAAATCGAAACACAGAGAAATATATATCAGTTATAATACTTCTTATATCAATTGTTTAATTAATGGAGAGTTTAACAACTTGTATTAATGAGCTTGAACCCACTCATCATCATCCATATCAAACATTTTCCCTTCTTCAATTGGAACATCATAAATTTAGGAGGGTTTATATAATTTTGTTTCAACCTCTTCCGTATATAAAGAATATAAATTTTTTCATGAATAAATAAAATAATATTTGGTAACCATATCTTTTTTATGGGATCTCATGCACACATTTGGTTTCAATGTATTCATGTGTCTTCTTATTTGATACATCCACCTAAATTGTATGGGACCACCGACAATGATTTCACCAGTTCCACGACATAAAACAATGTTTGAAATAGTTTCTTGAAGTTACATAGTGTAACCAAAATCTTGTCTAATTGATTTTTCAATCACTCATATGATGATTTTGTAATGCCCCGCTACCTCGGACAACTAATCGGTGCCCAGTCTGGTGGTCGCTACATGGCCTAAAGTTCACCTCCCCACACCCTAGAAGCCTTTGACTAGTAGTATAGTACTAAGGTGGTATAATGGGGAGACTAAACAAGTTTATCATAGTACAATCAACAATGTAAATAGTAAAAAACAATAAGTATGACATTTGATAAGAAGTAAGTAGAATATCCTAGTAAGTGCCAATAAATAATCAAATGAACCATTATATAATAGATGAGACTTTATAAGACACAACAGGTAGTCATTAAATTGTATATATATATCCCAAAATCAAGAATATAAGATTGGAAAAATCCTCAATGGTCTTAAGTCATAGCCAACCCTAACTCCCATACTCTATCCTAGAAACCCCACAATCAACAACATCAAGAACTTTCACATTTTTAAACCTATAAGGAAATAGTGATAATTGCTTCAGTTCCAATGTTTCATGGAATCATAATAGGGGTATGTGTATAACTCGATAGGGTACCCCCAATGATAGCCCTAAAATAACTAGTCCATTAACATGTGAATGTTGATTTTTTATAAATAAACATATATATAGTTTCACATTATGAATAAAAGACAGTAAAAACTTCCACCATTTTCCAAACTCCACAATGACTTTTACCATCAGTTTGATACCTTATTTGATCATAAATAGTACTTCTTTATTCATGGTATACATTATAGTGTTACTGGATCCAATGTATACATTCGAGGAAACCCTAGTCATAATAATTTGAGGGAACACATATGGATCTACTAGGAATTCCCTCTCAATAAGTCCTTTAGGGAATCCAACGGATACGACCCTTGGAATTCCACTATATCAAAAATATAAATCCCAACTCAAGGAACCATACCTATCATTCCGAAGTATAGTTTGATTGGAATCCTATGATTATTCTTTAGTTTTTCCACCAAAATAGATCAAACTGCATCTAGGGATCTCATCCTACAACATTCAAACATGGTACCCACCAAGAATACACAACATTAATTTATGAAGTGTTATACATAAGACATTAACCAAATCCATGGTCCCCACCCCAAGTCATTCGTACTAATGGATCTATGTGGAGTCCAATTTTTTAGTCAATTCATTCCATAGCTTCAACCCTAAATGAATCTTAGGGTATCACAACCAGGCATTCATCTGAGTCCCCCATTGGAATCCAAGTCTTGTTCATGGAATTCCACACTAATAAAGTTCACATGGAATCCCTAAAATACCTCTAAGGAATTCTAATAATATTATCAAATTAAATATAAAAATCATCCCATTTAATCAATTATTTCACTCTTTACTTTCAACATAATCCTCCTGAATTCCTTGGGAGACCAAGACCCTTATTTACAATTTATAATACTATTATCAATGCCAATTAATCATTTCTAAAAAAATTACCCATTTTATTATCTTACCATGTTCACTTTTAATCTCTCCATATTTAACAAGATTCCCACATTTCCAATGCTTCACTAAATATGGTGCCATTCACAAACAATATTGGAAGACACCCTTTAGGTAACTTACTACCTCCCTATGTATTCAACACCATCCTTCAGTGATTTAATTTAAAACAAGTTACATATGTCCCCCTTAATGGGAAATTCATCCAACCAATTATATTTTTCCAAAGGTAAGTACAATATATAATTACATCATCCAATTGGGATATCCCTATATAAAGGTTGTCTAACACATTTAAAAAGGAGTTTAACAATGGTACGAAAAAAGGGAAGGGTCCAACTAATTCTAATTTAATCACTGAGGGAGCTATTGAGACTAATAAACTGATGAATTTAAAATACAGACATGACTATGGGATAATTATAGGGACCTACAACATTGTGTATAAAGCCTTTTGAATTTTACACTAGCTGGGCACAAGCTGCTTATAGTTGTCCAAGAGTAATGAAAAATGATCAAACCACCTAATGCCTTATCTTACAAATAAGCCTCCCAAATTAAACAATTACAATATATTTATAATTATTTAATAACTTAAAACTAATATACCAAGGTAAACCACTTGGAAAAAATAGAAAACAACCATTGGGTGCTTCTCCCATTCCCAAACCAAGACCAACGATCCTCTGAAGTCATGTACCAAGATTCAAGAACTAACCCAGTTTAAATACTCATAATATTAAACTAAAACAATAATTGAAAACATTTAACATATCAAAAATCCCATGAAAACTCACCTAGCTACATAACTCCCACAAAACAACTAGCAATAGGCTGCAAGAATCATCTCAGGACACCCTATCACTAGGTATAAAAGAAGTTTTATCATCTTAGGATGATTTAACCATTTTATAGTGGAATATCTACCCAAATATCTAATTATAATAACAAATAAATTAGGGTAAAATTGATGGGGAAGTAAATTATTGGTAGCCTTATTGTAAACTCACAAATTATTTATACATAAGGAGATTCAGAATGCAAATAAATGAAATCCACCAAAGTGGATAAAGAAGAGAAAATCCCTAAAGGGACGTTTTTACTAGAGTGTAAGGGGAGAGAAATAATGAGTGAGATATAAGGGGGTGGTGCCAGTAAAATTATCAGGCTTTCCCCTATTTAATATAATCCCAAGAGGCCATTAACTATCCAGTAACCTTCATATACGAGGTGTTCCTTGCCCACTGGCCAGCCAGTGAGCCAAGGTAGCAAACACGGCCTTCTCCCTAGACACAAGCTTGCTAGTGGCACTATATTGGCTAGTCGATGGTGATGTAGTAGCATGTTGTAGCCCTGGATCTTCCTACATTTATTCCTACTACTTTTGTACACCAATCGACCCTTACTCCATGTGGAAAAACACAACTTTATATATTTATAAGTTATGGGACCCTCTTCCAAACATTGGTTCTCAGAATGACCTACCATGAATCTGAAAGCTCAATATTCTCCTGTAAAATTATAATCCATGAAACTCACACCATTGGAATTTATTAATGAAACCTAATCTCGATGTTTTAATTATTCCCCTCAATGTGGTTCCCATACTATCACTCTGAACATTTAATGAAACAATATTCCATTATCAGTATTCCACATTACTCTAAATTTTTAAAAAAAATCAGATGAGCCTCTTTCATCGAAGCATTCCCATTCTCCCCAAAACATTCATGACTAGTATATGAAAAAAAAATATTTTTCCCATAAAAATTAACATACAAATGTTTTTGTACCACTACATCAAACTATATATGAGAATGAAATTCAAAACTTCCCTATCCAATTTTTTCCCAAAAACACTTATCTATGCCACAAATGAACCATTAACCCACCTGATCACAATTCTATATAGCCCTAGGAATCACGTGATCATTTTGATACACCAAATGATGTTGGCACCCCACTTATGGTAATATACCGTGGTTAGACCATCACCCCCCCCCCCCCCCCCCCGCTGATTTATACTATGATTACTAACACTCCACTAACAAGATCCTACCCTGGTCATCTTTACTCATCTCGAGCTTGTGGACGACACTCAAACCCAAAATGATCCCACCTTTTAATCTAGATCTGATATACATCAAGGAATCCATTGACTTTAACCTCATTTATCCACTAACATAAAAATTACATGATACTCTGTCGTTGATTGATTCAATACACCCCAAATCCACCTAGCCTGAGGGTCACACCACCGAGTCCAACATCCCACTCCCACCATAGGAGCATCCTTATGGTCACATAACAAGGCCATTCAATGATTTTCATATCTTGATCTCACCCTTGAGTTCTGTTTTAAAAATTATAACAATATCCTCTCTTTTCTCATGGGAATGTCTCCCATGATACGTGTTTTTTAACCATCCAAAGTGGAGGTTCACATTTTAAAATAAATAATAGAATACTCCACACCATCTAGTTTAACCATTACAACTCTACATGTTTCGTCCCTGATAGTCTCATTGAAACCACACATGTGTCCCACCTCCAAAGCCATGCTTCCACATCAATCACATTAACATCTAATTCTTCAATTGAGATTTCACCTAGATCAGTTGTGTCATCATACTTGTTCCGTCCACTGTTTCTATTTCCCCCACTAGGACATTTCCATTTTTACCAAAAGGACTTAAGCCTTCATATCCACAAGTCTCCAATCGAAACCACACTATTACTCATCCCACACACATGAATACTTATTCAGTAATAATCACAAGCATACTCTCTTGTACCACCCAACCTTGATCCAAATAGCACTATTCATCTATAATTTATTCTTGCCCCCTATATTTTGTAGATCCCAAAGGGATATTCCAAGGACACTGATAGGGGTGAATTAGTGTTCCTGGATTTTTATGGAATTTACATTATTTTATATTATCCCTTATTACTATTGAACCTCTTACATAGTCAATAGGAATAGTCCCATTATGAAAACAGATCAATTATATACACATGATATACAGATAATAAAATAAACAGAAACAATTATATATTTTTACAAGGTCTGGCCTCAATTATGTAACCTAATCCTTATGGTGATTAACCTTTGGTTGTTTCATGGATTTTATTTTCACTATAAATTTTCAGTTATTAAAAAATTGTAGAAGTGGTTTACAATGTTCAAATAAGAAACAATCAGTCTTCTTGAGTGAGTGGTGTTCTTTATACTAGTACCAACAGTCCTCAATGGCATTGTTTATACTTGCACCACTTGTTATTAAAATAAATTCAATAAAAACTTTGAACAAGTTCTCTCTAGTACATTTGATGAATTTTCATCAACTTGATAATCTTGTTCCACAATTAAAGTCTTTGACTGATACTGTATCAACAATATTATATTCACGTCAGACCAACACTCTTCATTAAGTAGAAGGTAAAAATTCCACTTTAATTCATTGACTGTTTGGAATGATCAACTGGAGAATCTATAAAAAAACTAAAAGTTGACTTATTCCATGAAATTCAAATGATTAGGTAGATACTCCTTCTATAAATGAATTTTCTATACTAAATTAAATGTATGAAAGTGTTGCACACAATAGTCTTTGTTACCGAGTTAACTATACACTACGGGAAAAATGAGTAATTGCGACGGGTTATTTGCGACGGGATTTATTCCCGTCGCAAATAGTCATGTTAAAAACTTATTTGCGACGGGGGTATTTCCCCGTCGCAAATAAGGAGGCTTTTGCGACGGGATTGCTTTCCCCGTCGCAAATAGTTTTCCCGCGATGCGCGCCAAATCGCGGGAAACTTATTTGCGACGGGGAAATATTCCCGTCGCAAATAACCGGCGGCGGTAAAAGGTATTTGCGACGGGAATATTCCCCCGTCGCAAATACTATGTCGGCAGGGATTATTTGCGACGGGACCCGTCGCAAATAACTATTTACCGGTTGACCGTAATAAATGTTGGCTAAGGTATTTGCGACGGGTACCGTCGCAAATAATACTATTTGCGACGGGAATCCCGTCGCAAATGGGCCCGTCGCAAATAATCTAACCTATAAATACCCCCATCCGTTTTTTTCATTTCATTCTCATTCCTTATCTTCTCTCTCTCTCAGAATTATATTTCTAGAGTTGAGTTTTTCTCCAGTTTAAGTTTTTTCTCCGGAGCTGATATTAAAGTTTTGAAGAACGATCAGAACAGATCAATTTTCAAGGTATTTATCTTCATTTTAATTTTTTATTTATTTTTAATTTCTTATTAGTTTCTATTATTATTAATTAGTTGTAATTTAATTATGTTCACATTGTTTTATTATTTAATAAATTTAAATTATAAGTATTGTTTATATGGTAATTAGGAATAATTAGTAATAATTTTTAGTAATTAAGAATAAATATTAATAACTAGTAATAAATACCAATAATTAAGAATAAGAACATTATTACATTATTAGTTTATTTTATTATTAATATTAAAATAATATAATTTTTTATATATATACAGTTCTTTTTTCATCTGTGTGTTTGCTGTCTTCACATGTATTATTTGTATGTGGAGATAGAAAACGCACAGATGAAAAAAGAACTGTATATAAATTAGAAAATTATATTATTTTAATATTAATAATAAAATATATTAATAATTTTATTATTTGTAATTATTGGTAATTATTTCTAATTATTGATAATTATTCATTTAATTACTAATAATTATCAATAATTAAGAATAATTAGTAATAATTACCAATAATTAACAATAATTAGTATTAATTACCTATAATTAGTATTAATTACCAATAATTAGTATTAATTACCAATAATTAGTATTAATTACCAATATTTCGTAATAATTAGGAATAATTAACAATAATTAGTAATAATTAGGAATAATTAACAATAATTACGAATAATTAACAATAATTAGTAATAATTAGTAATAATTAGGAATAATTAGGAATAATTAGTAATAATTAAGAATAATTAGGAATAATTAGTATTAATTAGGAATAATTACCAATAATTAGGAATAATTAGGAATAATTAGTATTAATTACAAATAATTAGTATTAATTAGGAATAATTAGTATTAATTAGGAATAATTAGTATTAATTACAAATAATTAGTATTAATTACAAATAATTAGTATTAATTACCAATAATTAGTCTTAATTACCAATAATTAGTATTAATTACCAATAATTCGTAATAATTAGTATTAATTACCAATAATTCGTAATAATTAGGAATAATTAACAATAATTAGTAATAATTAGGAATAATTAACAATAATTAGGAATAATTAGTAATAATTAGGAATAATTAGGAATAATTAGTAATAATTAGGAATAATTAGTAATAATTAGGAATAGTTAGGAATAATTAGTATTAATTAGGAATAATTAGTATTAATTACCAATAATTAGTATTAATTAGGAATAATTAGTATTAATTACAAATAATTAGTATTAATTACAAATAATTAGTATTAATTACCAATAATTAGTCTTAATTACCAATAATTAGTATTAATTACCAATAATTAGTATTAATTACCAATAATTAGTATTAATTACCAATAATTAGTATTAATTAGGAATAATTAACAATAATTAGTAATAATTAGGAATAATTAACAATAATTAGTAATAATTAGGAATAATTAGTATTAATTAGGAATAATTAGTAATAATTACCAATAATTAGTATTAATTAGGAATAATTAGTATTAATTAGGAATAATTAGTATTAATTACCAATAATTAGTATTAATTACCAATAATTAGTATTAATTACCAATAATTAGTATTAATTACCAATAATTAGTAATAATTATGAATAATTAATAATAATTAGTAATAATTAGGAATAATTAACAATAATTAGTAATAATTAGGAATAATTAACAATAAGTAGGAATAATTACGAATAATTAGTATTAATTAGGAATAATTAGGAATAATTAGGAATAATTAGTATTAATTACCAATAATTAGTATTAATTACCAATAATTAGTATTAATTACCAATAATTAGTATTAATTACCAATAATTAGTATTAATTACCAATAATTAGTATTAATTAGGAATAATTAACGATAATTAGTAATAATTAGGAATAATTAACAATAATTAGTAATAATTAGGAATAATTAGTATTAATTAGGAATAATTAGTATTAATTAGGAATAATTAGTATTAATTAGGAATAATTAGTATTAATTAGGAATAATTAGTATTAATTACCAATAATTAGTATTAATTACCAATAATTAGTATTAATTAGGAATAATTAACAATAATTAGTAATAATTAGGAATAATTAAAAATAATTAGTAATAATTAGGAATAATTAACAATAATTAGTAATAATTAGTATTAATTAGGAATAATTAGTAATAATTACCAATAATTAGTATTAATTAGGAATAATTAGTAATAATTACCAATAATTAGTATTAATTACCAATAATTAGTATTAATTACCAATAATTAGTATTAATTACCAATAATTAGTAATAATTAGGAATAATTAACAATAATTAACAATAATTAGGAATAATTAACAATAATTAACAATAATTAGGAATAATTAGTATTAATTAGGAATAATTAGTATTAATTACGAATAATTAGTAATAATTACCAATAATTAGTAATAATTACCAATAATTAGTAATAATTACCAATAATTAGCATTAATTACCAATAATTAGCATTAATTACCAATAATTAGCAATAATTACCAATAATTAGCAATAATTACCAATAATTAGCAATAATTACCAATAATTAGTATTAATTACCAATAATTAGAAATAATTACGAATAATTAGAAATAATTAGAAATAATTACCAATAATTAGAAATAATTAGCAATAATTAGAAATAATTAGCAATAATTAGAAATAATTAGCAATAATTAGAAATAATTAGCAATAATTAGAAATAATTAGCAATAATTAGTAATAATTAGCAATAATTAGGAATAATTAGTAATAATTAGGAATAATTAGGAATAAGTAGGATTAATTAGGATTAATTAGGAATAATTAGGATTAATTAGGAATAATTAGTAATAATTGCCAATAATGACCAATAATTGCCAATAATTAGGAATAATTGCAAATAATTAGGAATAATTGCAAATAATTAGGAATAATTAGGAATAATCAGGAATACTCAGGAATACTCACGAATACTCACGAATACTCACGAATACTCACGAATAATCACGAATACTCACGAATAATCACGAATACTCACGAATACTCACGAATAATCAGGAATACTCAGGAATACTCAGGAATACTCAAGAACACTTAGCAAAAAAAATTATATTTTCAATATTTATGAAAAAAATATTAATATTATTAAAATAATAAAAATTTATAAAATATTAAAATTATCAATATTTACAACAGATTTTGCTCTATTCTTAACATGTTCAAATCTTAAAGGGTCGCTAATTGTCAGGTCATGCGCAATAAAAAGTTTCTGTCAGCCATGTCCAATGTAAACTCTATAATTGTCCTTGCATGGTCGATCACTTCAAAAGTAATGTTGCAATCAGACAAACCAAGTCATTCCCTTCTTATCTATAAGAATCATCTCACATGAACCTTTACATAGACCATTCTTCCTTGAAAATTTAAGGGAAAAATAATGATATCCCCTCAAATTTTTAAGGAAGAATGATCTATGTAAAGGTTCATGTGAGATAATTCTTATAGTTAAGAAGGGAATGACTTGGTTTGTCTGATTGCAACATTACTTGCGAAGTGATCAACCATGCAAGGACAATTATAGAGTTTACATTAGACATGGCTGACACAAACTTTTTATTGCGCATGACCTGACAATTGACGACCCTTTAAGATTTGAACATGTTAATAATAGAACAAAGTTTGTTCTGAATATTGATAATTTTAATATTTTTTTATTTTTTTTATTATTTTAATAATATTAATATTGTTTTTTCGTAAATATTGATAATATTTTTTTTATTACTAATAATTAGTAAACGAAATCTGCTTGGATAATGAAGGGAAAATTTATAACCATCTCCACAACGATGATTATCAAATTTCCTTTCATTATTCAAGCAGTTTTCCTTTTGTTAAGTATTGCTAAATTAGTAATAAATAGTAATAATTAGCAATAAATTGTAATAATTAGTAATAAATTGTAATAATTAGTAATACTTGCTTGAGTGTTTTTTCTAACAAATTATTCAAAACCAGTAATGCTTTTATATTTTATAGAAAAATATGGAACAGCGAGGTCGTCAACAGTCATTATTAGATGACCGCATATGGATAAATCAACGTAGAAATCCAAATGGTTCTGGTTTAAATCCAGTATATATAGAGGGTGTGGAGATTTTTTTATCATTTGCGGCATCAAATTCAGAATTTGTTTCAGAAGGAAAGATAAAATGCCCTTGCAGAAAATGTGCATTGAGAACGTTTGACACGTTTGACAAAGTGGGGGAACATCTCTTGCGTTTTGGTTTTCAAGCAGATTATGTTTTTTGGTATCAACACGGTGAACGCAGTTCCAGAGCAGATGATACCAACTTGATTCCGGATCCATCCCAGTTTCAAGATTTAGTACATGATGTTGCAGGTTCATCTGTTCAACATACAGAAACTCCGGCTGATATAGCTTCAAATCCTGAGTTGGGACCGTCTGAATTTTATGAGTTGTTGAAGTCTGCTGAGGATGCATTATATCCTGGCTGCAAGATGAGCAAATTAGAAGCAGTTGCAAAATTTATGGCTATCAAATCAGATAACGGAATGTCAAACACATGTTTTGACCAGATATTTTCTTTGCTGAAAACACTGTTACCCGAAGGAAATGTTTTACCTGCAAATTACTATGAAAGTAAGAGGTTGGTTCGAAATTTGGGACTTACTTGTCAGAAGATTCATGCATGTTCAAATGACTGCATTTTATATTCAGGGGAAAATGAGTCGTTGGATAGTTGTCCCACATGTGGGCAACAGAGATATAAAGAAGGACAACACGGGAAGTCTGGTTTGATTCCTGTAAAACAGTTGAGATATTTTCCGCTTACATCCAGACTTCAGCGTTTATTCATGTCTAAGAATACAGCGACAATGATGTCATGGCATAAAGAGAATATTTCAACCGATAAAAGCTTGAATCATCCAGCCGATGGTGATTCATGGAAACATTTTGATAGAGTGCATCCATCATTTGCTTTAGAAGCTAGAAATGTTCGACTGGGCCTTTCCACTGATGGTTTCTGTCCGTTTGGATCTTATGGTAGTCAATATTCATGTTGGCCTGTTTTTTTAACTCCGTATAATTTACCTCCATGGATGTTGATGAAGGAGCCATATATCTTTTTGACTTTACTAATTCCAGGACATCCGAAGAAAAATATTTATGTTTATTTGAAGCCATTGATTGATGAATTAAATTTATTGTGGAGTACTGGTGTCAGTACATATGATGTTGCAACGAAACAGAATTTCATACTGAGAGCAGCATTGATGTGGACAATAAGTGACTTCCCGGCTTATGGGATGTTATCTGGCTGGAGTACACATGGTCAGAAATCATGTCCTTACTGTATGGGAGAGAACAAAGCATTTATGCTCATTCATGGAAAGAAACCTTGTTATTTTGACTGTCATCGCAGATTTCTTCCAGCTGATCATCCTTTTCGCAGAAACAGATCTCATTTCAGAAAAGGAACAGTTGAAAGGGATGGACCTCCAAAAATGCTATCAGGTTCGGAGTTAAAATCGGTTGTATTTTCATTACCTCCCATCACTTTTGGTCCCACAATAAACCAACAGAAAATTTCTGGTTTTGGGAAAGAACACAATTGGATTAAACGTAGCATATTTTGGGATTTGCCATATTGGTCTGATTTGTTGGTCCGACACATGTTAGATGTCATGCATATTGAGAAGAACTGTTTTAATAATTTGTTTCATACAGTTTTGGATACGCCAGGAAAGAGCAAAGACAATGTAAATGCACGTTTAGATCTTGCCCAAATTTGCAGACGTCCAGAATTGGAACTATTTGAGAATGTCAGAACAGAAAGGTTACTGAAACCAAAAGCAGCTTATACACTGTCTAAAGAAAACCGTTTATTATTTTGTCAGTGGATTGCAGATTTGAGACTTCCAGATGGTTGTGCTTCCAATTTGGGTAGATGTGTAAAGAATGGTCATATTACTGGATTGAAAAGTCATGATTGTCATGTTATAATGGAGAGACTTCTACCAATTGGATTAAGAGGTCTGTTGAATTCTGTGATTTGGGATTCCATAACAGACATGTCTCATTTTTTTCGGGAAATTTGTGCGGCTACGGCAGATTATGATGATCTAGGCAAACTTGAAAAAGATGTTGTTGTAATTATATGTAAACTGGAAAAAATATTCCCGCCGTCTTTCTTCGACTCAATGGAACATTTGATGTTACATTTGCCATATGAAGCCAAATGTGGAGGTCCGGTACAGTTTCGATGGATGTACCCATTTGAAATATGCATGCAAAAATTGAAAAGAAAAGTACGCAACAAAGCATCTGTTGAAGGATCTATTGCAGAAGCTTATTTGCAAGAGGAAATATCTTTTTTCTGCTCCCATTATTTTGAATCTGAGTATCCTTCAAAACACAACCGAATGGGACGGAATGAGAGGAATATTGATGAAATCGACAATCAATTATCTGTTTTCAACCAGTCAGAGCTTGGTTTTGGTGGAGTTTCTGAACGCTGGCTTTCAGATGATGAACATCATAGAGCTCATACGTATGTTCTGCTCAACTGTGAAGAGATGACATCAGTTGTACTGTAAGTGTTTATATCACTTATTCTATCATTTATGTTACAGTAAATAACTTTGTTTTTTATAGGTTGTATGATAATCATATCAAGAAACAAATTCCACAAATTACAGCAGCTGCTCTCGAAGAACGGCGACTGAAAAATTTCTCTCAGTGGTTTCAAAAACTGGTAACATAAATTCTTTATCATTTAGCAACTCATTCAATGTATAGTTTACTATATTGATAATTATTTCACAAATCTTCAGGTGTCTCGACATGCTGATAAAATTGACAAACGGCTCTGTGTATTGAGTAACCCACCTTCCAAACTTGTTAAAACTTATAATGCATATGTGGTGAATGGATTTCGATTCCACACGCATGCATATGGGGAATCGAAAAAAACAATGAACAGTGGAGTTAGCTTGAGAGGATCTCATCATCGAGAAAATGAAGTTGACTTTTATGGCATGCTTGATGAAATCATTGAACTCTGTTATCTTGGACAACATTACATAACCATGTTCAAATGTCGGTGGTTGGATACAGAGAGAGGCGTGCGTGTTCATCCAACTCATGGAATCATCGATATTAAATGTAAAAGTGTTCTCGCAGTAAATGAACCATTCTTATTGGCTCAACAGGCATATCAAGTTTATTATGCAAAGTACTGTGCAACATCAAGAGACTTGACTGATTGGTGGAGTGTAATAAAAATCAAAATTCGAGACAATCAGTTTAGTCAAAGTGAATGTGCTTTCACTGATGTGCAAAGAATTGAAGTTTTTCAAGAGAGTACTCAAAATCAATCTTTTTTACAAAGAGATATGAGTATCGATGACGACACCCCACATTTAAGAGTCGGTGATGACGATGATGTTAATGATGTCACACATGAATTTGAAATGGTAAGAGATGAAGCAACTGCAACTCGAATGGATATCGATGATGTTGAGGAGGAATATGAAGATGACATTGACATATATGAAGATGATGATGAAGATGAACACTTATAGAATTCCATGGTATTTATATACAATCATAATATGTATATATATGTATATATAATAGTAATTATCAATTATTTGCTAATATTAACATTTTCTATTTCAGATGGACGAGGCCACATTTCGTGAGTTGACGGAGGCTGACCTGCCTTTCGATGCGGATGAGTTGCTGGAAGATGACCCTCAGCCTTCAGGCGCTCCAGGGAGTACGCGGAGGGGGCGCGGTCTTGCACGATTGATGATTCCTGACCCCGTCCCCGAGCAACGTCCACGTCTTGGGTTTGATCCGCGCACCCGGAGGTGTGATAACCTGTGTAATAACCTGTGAATTTGACTAAGATTTCATTAATCTATTCACATAATAAATGTTTATTATTTTTTCAGTTTTTCGCATATAGCAGTCGGACAGGGCAGCGCTATTTTGCGCAACTATTTCTCTCAGTCGTGGACCACATGGGAGCAGATTCCCATTGATGTGCAGCAGGCCATGTTCGGCCATTGGTTGGTACGTACGTAAATAAATAATTTTTATTTTGAAAATTATTTCATTTCTAACTTGATATTTTGATTTATTTGTAGGGTTTATGGTATCCGATCGAGGATACCATGCGTGACGCCATCCACGAGGCATGGGAGGTGGCCATGCGTGATCGCCTTCGTCAGTTTTTGCACAATTTAAGAAAAGCTGCGATGAAGAAAGCAGGAGTGTCAGATTTTGAGGAGTCATGTAGAGCACACCGACCAGAGTACATTTCATCCCATGTATGGGATGGATTATGTGCGCACTGGTTGAGTGGTGCCTTTCAGAGGAGATCATCGGTGGGGAGGCAGAATCGGGGGAGGCAGGAGGTGACTCATCGAGCTGGGAGTCGTTCTTTCAGTACTCATAGACAGCATCTGGTACGTACATTATTTATAAATATTTTATATAACTATAAATATTAACAGTTTATTTTTTATTCTTATAGGCTGTCGAGCACCCCGATATTACAGAGTACGACGTATATCGGAGGATGTATAGTGATCCTGCTACTGGGGAGCTCAGAGGTGATCGTCAGCATCACATCGTGGTCAGTATTATTTGTTTTCAAGTTTAAAAATTAACTGCATATAATATATTCACAATTTTAATTTTAAATTGCAACTATAGGAGTCATATGAGGCCGCAGCGGCACAGGCCCGGCCTGAGAGTCAGGCCGAGTCATCAGATCAGACCACTGCCCGTCAGTTTGATGAGGCGGCATGGATGCAGGCCACCCAGTATGCCTTCGAGAAGGGCCGGGTAGTTGGTATCGGCTCTCGACTGACTCCCGGAGATTATTATGGCAGTGCTGCGATGTCGGCGTCCAGCTCGAGGGGAGCTCGTGCATCTTCTTCTACACAGTATGAGGAGCAGTTGCGATCTCAGACTGCACAGATAGAGAGTCTCCGACAGGAGCAGGAGCAGATACGTCAGCAGCATGAGGAGGAGCGTCGACGCCAGCAGCAGCTGTACGAGGAGCAGACGAGTCGGTGGCAGCAGCAGCATCAGGAGCAGATGGAGTACATGCGCCGACTCACTCATGCTTTAGGGATGGAGTTTCCTCCACCACCATCTGCAGATCCCCCACCTCCCCCCCCTCCTACAGATTAGAGTTTGTATTTCTGTTATAAAATTTGTGAAATCAAAATATTTTTTTTTCTATTCGTAGTTTCTGTCTCATTATAAAATATTAATAATATTATATTTTTAAATAACAATATTAATATGAATAATAATAATATTTATATTTTATAATATTAAATTTTATATATATATTAAAATTTTATATATATATTAAAATTTTATAATATTATAATTTAATTATTTTTTTGTAATACTTGAATTATTTTAATATTTGAATGTAAAATAATTCTATTATTTTTATATTAATTAAAATAACTTATTAATATTTTTTTTATTTATGAATTATAATTATAATATTATTATATTAATTAAATTATTTATTAGTATTCTATTATTTTTATTTTTGAATTATAATTCTACTATTATTATAGTAATTAAAATAATTTATTATTTTCATTTGTAAATTATAATTCTATTATTATATTAATTAAAATAATTTATTAATAATTTATTTTTTTTATTTTTTTTATAGTATTTGCGACGGGATACTATGCCCGTCGCAAATACTAGTATTATTAATATTTTTTTATTTTTTTTTTAAAAGAGTATTTGCGACGGGTCCCGTCGCAATTACTATGAATAGTATTTGCGACGGGTCCCGGTTCCCGTCGCAAATACTAGTATTATTAATTTTTTTATTTTTTAAAAAAAAACGTTATTGCGACGGGCCCGTCGCAAAAACTATTTGCGACGGGTCCCGTCGCAAAAGGTATTTGCGACGGGCCCGTCGCAATAACTGTTTAAAAAGTTTTTTACAAAAATACGGAATACTATTTGCGACGGGGAGAATGCCCGTCGCAAAAAAGGGCTTTAGCGACGGTCCCGTCACAAATAAGTTAAGTTGCGACGGCGTTTTCCGCAACGGGCTATTTGCGACGGGACCCCGTCGCAAATGGCTATTTGCGACGGGATCCCGTCGCAAATAGCCCGTCGCAAATACCTGTTTTTCCAGTAGTGATACACTATTCACAAACATTTCATCATATATTCATCGCTTAATATACATGTATGTAATACTGACTTTATAAACCCTTAAGTTTAAGAATTTGGTATTTATTTCATTTGGGTTATTTACTTAGGTGAGTTTTTATTAATTTATGCATTAATTAACATACACATGTACGCATTCTTGTTCTTGTAAATTCCATTATATATGAATGTAAAAATGCATGGTTTTCATGGAATCTGTTACCCTAGTACATTTATTAATGTCATTTATTATTTATATGCTCTTTTTTTCAAATATCTCAATGATATAGAATTTTTCACATATGCATGTATTCATGAAACAAAATGTTCGCTTTGATTCTCAATGCATGTTCATGAGAGTGTTGTACATGCATGCACATCATTCCTTCATGAAATATGGGTGTTCACTATCCTTTTGCACTCATATATTTCATGTGAGTGTTCAGGCATTGTCTTCCTTCATGTAAGTATGGAAAAAAATTATCAAATCAAACCCTTCATGAAAACAATGGGGATTCCATTTTTGTTCAGTACTCAAATTCTTATTTGTGAACACACTGATCTTAGGTATAAGGGTTAAATCCCTTTATCCTTCACATTACATGGTGTTGGTATAAACTGGCGTTCAATGCATCTATATTATTCATGGAAGCTAGGTATACATGTATCATGTTATCCCAATATGATTCTTGAAACAAGATTCTTTTATAATCCTCCGAGTGTGTTAGACACATGTAAAAAGACACATAACCTTCTTCTCTTATGTGCATGAAGTAGCTGCATGGAAACCTATCCTCACAAAAATGTGTTTTGCGGTGCAATATTTCTATAAAAATGAGAGCTTCTCAATCTAGAATCATATCACTTTTGGTTTATTCCTTGGTATTTATAGTCAAAACATAATTTCCTTGCACTCCCTCATCTCCTCATTTTATGCCGCATCAAGGAGAGCTTCAAACCTCTGAGAATAATGTTGCATCATGTTATGTATCATATCACCCACATTATTTTATATTTCTCAAGTATAAACCAAGAAAATAAATCCCATTATTACGTGATATATTCTTATTCCTCGAACACACGTGCATGCAATGATTGCTTGCTTCTCCTCATTTAAAGATCAGAATTATTCTATTATTTGAATAACCTACTATAACAAAGGTTTTCATTCAAATGATTAATTTATTCTAGTATTTTTAGGCATATAAGACATCGTTTCCAGAATGATATCAGGAATATTGAATGAGACACATTCTATGAACATCATCATGGAATATGCAAGGTTTATCGGTCAATGGAGATTTTGTATGAGATTCACTGACCAATAGCTCTATGGTTTCGAGAGGTTAAGGACAATACCAGAGATGATTGGATGGTTCAGATTGATTTGAACATATTTCTCATGTAATTTAAATAGTTTTATATGATAGAAGAATATTCTCACATGATGGCTATGTACCATATCCTATTTCTCATTGGTTGAGGTTATGGTTTTTCAATGATCACATTTTCTTTGTTTTTTCAAGTTGGATATGGGGTTTGGAACCCATTATATATTCACACACCACTTATTTCATCATATAGGGCTTTTTTACAAACCTATGTTCCTTATAGGCACACTCTCTATAGGCATTATACATGGTACCTCCCACACTATGTGTGTACTATGCCTACCCACACCCATCTACCACCTATGGGCTAGATAGGGTTGGCTCCCATAGCATGGTTGACCTCTTGGTCCCATAAAGTAGAGGTTTATCCTATCATAGGCTAGCTAGCATGTTGGATCCTATTTTTTAATAAGGCCACCACTTATCATAATGTACTTAGATATATTCTATGAATACATAATATACAATACTTTCTCAAATAAATTCTTCATGAAAATGTAAATGTATTTTTCATGGACAACATAAATTATTCTTCTCTTAATAAAAATAAATATTTACATTGGGTTCTATTTTTGTATTCATTATTCATCTCTTCAAAAATGTACTTTTCACATGACTTTAACATTGAATATTACATAAAAAATCATCACATTTAACAAGGAAATTGTATATAAGATGGAATTTATTATCACAAAGTGAATCCATAACAATTTTCTAAGTATCAACACGAATCATAATGAATTTTAATATAGGTGACAACCAATGATTCCCTAAAAATTATCCAAGAATAATAATATAATGCTTGTAGAATTTTCTTAGTAAATTAGATCCAAGTAATCCATAATAATTCTTCAAGAATCGCCATCAACCTTCTTGAATATAACTCAAACTCTTTCCATATTTCCCATTCCATCATTAATTACTAATCATAGTGTAATTAATTATATATTGACTTTTGATTAATTCTTATATATTGACAACAAATTCAACTATACTCAATAACCATCCACATGGGCTTTTAAATCTCCAGCTGAATGTTTTTTATCAAAACCGTATCCACAAAATAATTCAATCTATCTTCTCCCCATTATTGAAAATAAATAAAAATGGTTTATGTATGGTTTTTTCTTATTCCTCTGCCTTTCAAGGAATTTTGGAATCACTCCTACTTTTTTGAAAAAATTATGGTAACACATTGATTTCATAGTAAAAAGCGTTTAGTTGTTCTATGATAAGTCTGTGTAGGATAACCTAATGTAGAAAACAATACTGATATAACTATGGTTTTCTATGCTTCCCATTAACAACAATGAATATGATATCATGCTCAGAACATACTTATTTCTGAAAATAAGGGTTATATAAAAAAATCATCAAGAAAATTTTTCTCCTTCAATGTTATGTAAACACATCATAAATTTCAAGTGTAATTATAATTGTATCCCCCTTTCTATGAGCTTACTCGTCAAACAACACTCCAATCTTATACAAAAATTTTAAATAATCCTGACAAAGAGAAGAAGTGTTATTAGGATACCTCCAATATCTAATTCTATAGAGACAAATAGATCTTTCATATATTTATATATTGAAAAAGTCATGACAACTTATCCTTTTTGTTTTCTCAACTCAAGGTAAGAACTCTCTTTATTTTAATTGGTGGATAGATTCATTAGATTATATTCAAGATTATTATAATGATGATACACCATAGTAGAAAAATTAATGTTATTATCAATTCATAAATTATCAATCTGACATGTTGTCTTACACTTTTTAATTCCGTTATGCTCTTAATATTCATCTTCACCTTTAATTACCTATAATGTAGGAAAATAACAACCACACATGAGGTAAGGGAATAATCTAGAACACTTATGAGATTATTTATATGTATAATAGGCCTAATAATTTTTCTCAACTCAAAGAATCTTTTCCATGTAGCTATAAAGTGTTTGGTACCCTTCATGCTTCTGTCTGCTCTAAATTTCACATTCTAATATTTTTTTAACTACATGGAATCTTTACTTAGATTCACATTTATCCTGTATAGATTAATTATCTTCACATATTCTAGTGGATTGATAGTCTCCCGTGATTTTTTTTTTTTATTTACCTTCCCCTTTTGAGTAGGAACAACAATTATACATTTTTTTATTTTTTCTAGTTTGGTTCAACCTTCTGCATTATTTTTTGATACATTGTATTTTTTATTTGTAAACAACCTCACATGAAATTTTAATTCTTATTCATATGGAACATTCTATTTTACCTTTATTTTTCCTTATCTAGTGCTTCATATTCTTCTTTTTACATTTCTCTAGTATCTTTCAATTATTTAGGAAAAATGATATTGTGTTCCTTATTCTTGTTCCCCAAGGAATATTTTTTAGCTTTTATTATTTTCTTATTAATTTTTTGTGGTATTTAATTCTCATTAAGATATTCATACCAAATTCTTTGTATATACAATCACTCATCATAACTACGACAATATTTTTATTTTTTTGACAAAGATATTGAAGACATTTGAATCAATTTTATATTTATAGATTCATTTTATTCTATGGAATCTACATTTATTTAGTATGTTTCTTCAATTTTTTCAAATCTACCCCCCATGAATTTAGTCCCTCTATAGTCCTCATACATTATCATTTTTTCCAATAGTCAACAACCATATTTCCAAACTTCTTGTAGCATCAACGGTTTCCAATTAATCTCATAATTTTTCTTGTAGTACAAGTATGGCTAGATTTAGTTTTGTACATTTTTTGGGTATGTATTTCTTTATTTGGAGCGTAATTTTGAGAGTTATTTTTTTGATATTTCCAGTATCCACCCTTGTTTTTTTGGATTTATCCAAAAAATTACCAACACATATCTTATTAGACATTAGCATCGAATTTGCACTGGTATATGAGACTGTATAAGTAGAAACAAATCTAAATGGATTATGAGTTACATTATCAAGGAGATTCCAAATGGTTAATCAAGAGATGATTTAAATTTATTATTTCCACTGATATGAGTCTCTATAAATACATGAGTCTCGTCAATATTTTTCATAAAAACATCACTTTTTGAGTTTTCAATCTCTTCATATAGTTGGGTGGAAGAGTTTCTCTTCTTGTAAACTTAGTAAGTTACATCATCCATCTCCATCAAATTTTTCAATTCAATCTACAGTTTATGAAATTTCATGCTGAAGGAAAACTTATAATTTTTGAGTGATTTCATCCTACCTTATCATTCCCAATTTATTTTATTAATTTAATCATCCTGGTGTTTTTTACCTTTATTAAAAATGTTGTCAACATCTATGATTCTTATAGTCTTTTATTCCAATTGAACTTTCTTGACACTAATTGTAGATTTATGTGATTCTTATAGTGCATGGATCTTTTGAATATACTCTTCTTGCATATTGGTCTTTTCTTCCACTAACAAGTAAATATATTTAACATTACATGTTTTTCTTCTAATTGAGGATATATTACATTCATGGAAACATTGAAAAAATTTCAAGAGATTGAATTACTTCAAAAAAACATGTTTACCCACATTGATATCATAATCATGACATTTAAATTATTCTTAAATTATTAAAATCTTATTATTACAAAGAGTTGCAGATTCTTCCTTTAATTCAATGAGTTCAATGAGAACATTTCACCTTTTTAATTTCTTAACAAGTGAATCATCTTGTTTATTAAAAAAATCTACATGAAATTATTTTTCATTAAAAAACTTCCTTAAAGGAAAAAATATGTGAAATCACTTCTTCTAGAACATTATTCATATATCATTCAAATTTAGAGTATAATTCCTCAAGAATTTTGATAGAATAATCTTTTTTATACTCTCCACATTTTGTGGAAGTCTTTTCAAAAGGATGGATTCCAATTTATTTGATAAATAATTATTAATCCTTCTCTTATTTCTTTGAGATTTTTCACAATCACTTGGTTTCCCTCTTCTTTCGGTTTTTCAGCATATTAGTAGAGATGTTTATGTATTATTTAAAAGGAGTAGAAACTAAATTTTCCTCTTGAGGTACTTCAGTATCAACTTCACACCTCCACTTCATATAATCCTTGGAAAATCAATTGGGAATAGATAATTTGATCTAATTAGAGGCATACCTACACTATGAAACAACATATAGAGCCAAAATGGATCATGTAGGCACACCGGGAGGGGAGTTGAATCAGTTTAACCAAATTTTTACCAAATTTATTTAATTTTCAA
This sequence comes from Viscum album, assembly GCA_963277665.1. Classification (NCBI taxonomy): domain Eukaryota; kingdom Viridiplantae; phylum Streptophyta; class Magnoliopsida; order Santalales; family Viscaceae; genus Viscum; species Viscum album. Next base: position 1,133,487,338 of record OY728155.1, on the reverse strand, counting down.
TTATCCCTTATTATTCTCAAATATATTCCTTGGTTAGAATGAATGGATATATTTTGAACTCTCAATAATTACATACACATGAAATGATAAAAATAAATGAAATAGTATCACAAACATATTTGTACAAAGTTATGTCTTAATGGGAGAACCTAATCTTTGTCATGATCAACCTTTGGTTTTTTCATAGAATTTATTATCATAATAATTTTTTAGTAATTACAAACACCTAGAATTAGAATACAATTTTTGAGGAGGAAACAATCAATCTTCTTGAGTTAGTAGAGTTATTTATACTAGCACCAACAGTCTCTAGTGGAATTGTTTATACTAGTACACCAGTTATTAAAATTTATTGAATATATACTCTCAACAATATCTCTCTATTGCATTGAATGACTTTTCATAAAATAGAAAATATTTTTCATCAGCTAATGTATTGTACTATTATTGTATGAAAAATATTCTATGCACCTCATCCAATTACTCTTAATTAAGTTAATGGTATAACTTCCACTACAAATAACTATCTTTTCATAATTATAAATTTGAGAATATATCAAATCAATGAAAGGTGCATTATTCATAAAATATTAAATTTTTATGAAGTTAAACTTTCTTTGAATTAATTTCTAAGCTTCAATTAAATGTATTCATGTTGTTCACACAACCTTCTACAGTCTCATGTTTACTACACACTATTCATACGAAGTATATCATTTGTGCCTTCCTCAATCATTATGTATTGAATACTCACTTTATAAAACCTTACATATGATAATTGTATATTCATTGATTTTCAGTTATTTACCCAACTAAGTGTTTATTTATTTATGTATAAATTCACATAAGAATTAATGTTTTCTTCTTCTTAGAAATTCCTTCATGTATTTATGTATGCATGCATTGTTTTCATGAAATTTGTAACCATAACACATCTGTTTAGGTTCTTTTTTATTTTTATGTGCTTTTGTTTTGGGTATCTCAATGTTTTAATGTTTTTCATATATTCATGTAAACATACTACACAATGTTGACTTTGTTTATCAATGAATATACATGTGAGTGTTGTACATGCATTCACTTAATTATTTAATTCAAGGTGGGTGTTCACTATTTGTATGCACTCACTTACTGCATGCGAGTATGAATTTACTGGATTCCTTCTTGTAGGTATGTGTGTGAACTTATCTCAAATAAAACCCCAAGCCTAAACAGTGAGTATGTCGTTGTTATTCTTCCTAAAAGATCATAATTGTGTACTAAAAGGTGCATTCATGGGTGCTCTCAAAGGAAGTTTCATTTTTTGGGTACTTGGGTGCAGCAGAGTGGCTGACCAAGGTCGTCTCTCAAAAGAGGAAGTAAATTAAAAAACATCTAAAAGGTATTATAAAAATAGAATAAAATAAAATAAATGCAGTTATTAAAAATTATGAGGGGTTTATTTTAACATTTATAAAATATTAAGAAGTATGTTGGAATAAAATTTCATTGTTTTTGTTTTTTAAAATAAAACATGATTAATAAAACACAATAAGAAGATGTTTTTTAGAATATAGTTTTTTATAATACTTAATAGATCTAACTCTTACACGTCAATTAATTATTGATAATTATCATTCAAATTAAAATCCACTTAATTATGATCCCTTAATTTTTTAATCTTCATAACCTTTGAGGTTTAACATTACTGCTATGATGAAAAGAGTTAATGATTATGCCAGCTCCAGAACTTGAAATCACAGCTCCCTACTTTTATTGGCGTTGTAATACTAGATTATGGTTAGTTTTAAATTAGGAAATAAATACATTCTATAAATAATGATGAATTTATTTTATGGATTATATTTTACCTCTAAAAATTTATCCTGCATTGTTTCCTTTTATCGATTAATTTTTCACACTCACAGTTTAAATTATCTCGACCTCGTGTGTTTTTGGGTCAATTGTTCAATTGCATGATTAGTTTCATATAATTATAAAAATAAATTCATGGATAAAATTATTTAAATTATATTATCTTAATGATTCAAGATAAATAAATGAATATGGTAAGCGGTTGATTCATTACTAATAAAACTACTCTTCCATGCGTGGCGTAGTCATCATAGAAATGAATTTCATTTTCTACAATTTAGAAAGGTTAAACCGAATCTCATTTATAATATTTGATTTAGATCCCAAATAGTAATATTTATAGAAGATTAAAATTGAAAATAATATAATAAATTAAAGAGAAACTATGAGGTTATTGAAATTACAACAATACTACAACAAAAAATAAGAAAAGAATAGCATTTTGGAGAAGATCCTATCTTGGTCGCTTACCTCCTGAAATTATGAATTTAAATGGTATGTAACCACATATAATATTATCCTAATATAATAATTCACATCCCAACCCATCAAAATTAGAAACACACCAATTTATATAGTAGAGGGGAGGCTAGGTCTCAAGGTGTTTCAATTGTGAATGGGGAAATTAAGACAAATATTTTATAACTAGTTTCACCACCTGTTGGACATTTAAAACAGATAAACCAGTTTTCCATATAGAAGGAGGATTTTTGATAAATGTTTTTCCAGAGATACTATCCAAATTTGGGCCCATTACAAGAATGTATTAAGATTTTATGGCCTAAGTACAGAACTGATGTCCGATCTGGAGAATCCATCCCATCTTTGACTTCATGGCCCTTTTACTCCAACCAAATGCGCGAGTTAGCTTCATTGATTTGAATACAAGTTGTATCCCATTGAGTGAGTAATAGTTATGAAAAATTTTATATTCATATAATTTAATGTAAAATATTTATTCCTTAATAACTACAGTTCACTTTAAAAGGTAAAACTGTAATTTTCATCAAATTATCAAAAGAATGATCTAATCCAAAATATTTTATAAATAAACATATTTAACACAATGCAAGAAAAAATGTTCATTTATTATCAGTAATATATTAAAAAAATTGTTTTATCAACTCCCCCACTCTTACCCTTCTACACTCTGGGGAAAAAACTCATATAATATATTCAAAAAAGATGTGACAAGATATGAATGTTTATATTTCTCAATCCATTGTGGAAATATAAGAAATGTAGGAATCCCATCAAAGTCAATATCAATAAATTTTAAATTCATTATATCATAAATTGTGTCATAACAGCATCCATTGAGATTCATAACACTAATCACAGTGAAACATGTCATGGGTATACCGTGCCACTAATTCTCTACATGTGTGTGTGCCAACCATTCTAGGCTCATAAATCCACCAATTATTCAGTATATTCAGGTCTTGTAAAACAATTCTTCTTACATGGTTTAATTCACGTAAACTTTTCTATATTCCTTTGCAATCAAATTTCAAGACTCACTTATGCATTCCCAAAATTCAAACCTTAATCTCCTGACCTAGATATCCTCATATGTTTTACATTTCATCACACTCTTCATATATTATTATTTTTTATGTTTTACTTGGAAAACAATCCCGCACTGTACACTCAACCTATGTTTGATCTCCTCACGACACTAATTTTAATAGTTATAACATGATCAAAGGTTGAAGAAATGGGGTTTTTAACATGTCAAAGACACAACCCACATTTATTTTTCCAGGTGTATAACAGTCAGATAAAAGGTACACATTCATAGGTCAATTCAATACAGTAATGAAACCGATATAAAGAGAAAAAAATGTATGGATCAACCAATGATTTTTTAACCTAACGTCACTATACCTTCAATTTAGTAGGAAACATATCACAAGTCATGGTTGAGTGAAAGTTTGTGTGGAGAATTCAGTGACATAATTTACCAGGAAAAAATATCACAAATAATGATGACTAAATCTAGAAGGTTTTATAATGACACAACCATTCATATCATCGATGAATTCAATTTTTATAAAAATAAACCCTTGATGTTGAAATAATTATCATTATTATCATTATACCAATAAATTTTGAAAACATTCATTTTTTATAAGTTCCACATGATAATGTTATATGATATATTTGTTTTTTTATTGATTTTTTTGTTTTTTTAACTTTTCACCAAAAAAATAATATAAAGTACACACAAAACAGATAGATTAAAATCATAAATATCTTCCCCATAGTTTTTACCCTCCCCCACATATAAAATATTTAATTGTATTCAATGTGAACCTATATGATTATATATGCACATGAAATTTATAATTTTAAATAGAACAAGTAATAAAAAATTGAAAGGGTTAGAAACATCCTGAAATTTTTAAGTAATGATGGGGTCGGGCCGTGTGATGAAATCCACTAAATCAGTAGAAATTCCCTCAATGTATTACATTAAATATTTCATGTTTACTATAATGATTCTTCTAGTTTCGTCTTCTGTGATCTCCACTGCAACATAAGGAAAAACATTAGATATAATATAAGGACCTAACCATCTGGAATGCATCTTACCAGGCATCAAATTCAGTCATGAACTGGGGAGAAGGAATTTATTTCCAACATGAAACTCCATTTATTGGAACATTATATCATGAGATTATTTTTATCATTCCTTATAGAGCCTTGAGTTCTCATATTATGATATTTGAATCTCCTCAATCCTTTGAATTTGAAATTTCTTTTTCATTCCATCTTGGGCAAAATCTGTTTTTCATTTCTTTATAGTCTAATAATCCTGATGCTCGTCTTCTATAGAGAGATGAAATTAATTTCAAAAAAAATACAAAATGGTGACATAATGATGGGTGTCTTGTATGTTGTCCTAAAAACCCATAGCACATCATCCGTGAACATTTTCCAATCCTTCCTATTCTGTTGCACAGTTTCTTCAAAAAAAATCAACTCCCGATTTAAAACCTCAGCCTAGCCATTTGATTGGGTGTGGTATGGTGTTGATGTTTTTTGTTTCATACCATAATTCTGAAGGAGGGAAACTAAAAAATAATTTCAAATGTGTGTTCCATGATCAATGATGATAAACTTTTGTACTCCAAACCTGCAAAAATATGTTCCTTGAGAATGTCAACTATAACATGAGAGTCATCAGCCCTAGGGGCCTTTGCCTCCACCCATTTACTCACATAATCAACTGGAACAAAAATATAAAAAAACCAAATGAACTAGGAAAAGGACCCATAAAATCGATGCCCCATACATCAAAAATCATAGAGAATAGTACGGGTTATTGGGGCATCTCATGTCCACAAGAAATGTTCCCAGTGTGTTAGACATGAGAATATGACTCAAAAACACATGGGAATCATGGAATAAGCTAGGAAAATATAATCTAGAGTATAAGACTTTCATTTTTGTTCATTGGGGTCCAAATTGTCTTCCACATGAAAGCGTATGGATGAAATGTAGAACAGATTCAAACTTAGGACCAGGAACACACCTCCTAATAACTTGATCAGAATACATGCACCAATGTTATGGATCATCCCAAACCAAAAATCATGACTCATGCTTTAACTTTTGTACTTGATGTTTCATTAAATTTTTTGGAATTTTAGAGGAAGAAAATTAGTTAACTAAATCAGCATACTAAGGATGCATACCTGAGATGGTATAAATATGCTCATCCGGGAAAGTGTCCCGAAGTGGTACCTAGTCCATGGTGTCAGACTCTAATATGTGAGGAATACTACTCATGTGGTCTTGCATTAGGTTTTATGACCCCTTCTTTTCCTTATATCTCAATATAAAATTCTAGAAGAAGGAGCGTACATTGTATAATCCTGGGATTTTCAATTGGCTTTTCCAATATGTACCTCAGAGATGCATGGTTAGAAAAAAACTACTTTAGAGCCCAATAATCATGAACAGAATTTATCTAAACAAAATATGATAGCAAGAAACTTTTTTTTTGTGGTTGTGTGGTCTGATTAGGCTGAATCCACTGTCTTCATTACATAGGCAATCACATGTGAACATACCTCCACCATCTAAGATAAGATTGATATATCTACAATGTTGGAGGTGCCACACATATGTTCAAAAGGAACCTCCCACCGTGGGGGTTGTATGATCAGTGTATTGGTCAGATACATCTTTTTCCAATCAACGGAAGTCCTTCAAGAATAATCAAACACAAAATCAGAATCCTTTTGTAGTAATCCTAACATAGAAAGAGAAATCATACTAAACTCTTTGATGAATCATTGATAAAATCGAGCTTTCCCTAGGAAATATCTAACATCATGCACACACGAAAGGGTATGGTAAGGATGAAATAATATCTACCTTCCATTTATCAACCATTATCCCATGTTTTGACACTATATTCCCTAAGAAAATCCCATTCTCTACAATAAAATGTAACTTTTTAATTTTTAAGACTAGATTCTTCCCAATAAAATGATCTAAAACCTTTCCAAAACTAGATATGAAATCATCAAATAAAGACAAATACACTGTAAAATCGTCCATAAATAATTCTATGCGGATCTTAACAAAGTGATAAAAAATGATAACCATGCATCTATAGAAGGTACAAGGTGCATTTCAAAGTCCAAATGTAATCCTATAGTAGAAAAATGTACTTAATGGACAATCGAATGGTGTCTTCTCCTAATCCTACAGAGTAATAAGTTCCTAAAAATATCCAAAATATCCATCCTAGAAACAATAATTTTTCTTCCCATATAGTCTCCCAATCATTTGATTAATAAATGGGAGGGTGGAAATGGTCATTGCGAGTGGATTGATTTAGTTCATATAATCAATACACAATCACCAACTATTTTTCACCCTCATTGGAACTAACTCTTATATATAATTTGTAACAACTATAACACAACTTTTCTTAGGCATAACCTGAATAGGACTTAACCACTGTGAATCTGAAATGGGATAAAGTATACCTACCTCGAACAAATTTTCAACTTCTTTTTTACAACATCCAAAAAGTAGGATTTAGTCTTCTTTGTGTGTTCGTCACTAGTTTATCCCCATCATCCAATATAATCTTATACATTCAAATGGAGGGGCTAATACCAGATTTGTTAGTCAAGATCCATCAAATTTCCCTAATGTTTCCCTTCAAAAGTTTCAAAACTTTTTCTTCATGTTCAAAAGGGATATTGTTAGCAAGGATAACAAGTAATTTCTCACCACTTAAAAAGTTTCAGTATTTTATAATTAGTGGAAATGGATTAAGTTCCAATATAAGGGGTGATGTATAGATGGAGAAATTGGAGGAACTGAAATATATGCATAATTAACATCAGTATCAGAATATACATCATAAATATCATAGAATAAAGCATCAAATCCATCAGCATACTCAACCGCTAGGTCCTAATCGGAGTGAGAATTATGAAAATTAGAATATGAATACATTTAAAAATAAAATCTATGAGAATTGTATGCATTAAAAATAATTGTGGAAGTGTACTTAGACATAAATCTAGAACCAATACTCATAATCCTCCTAAGAATAGTAAAATAAAATTCCATGGGGTTTTTATTTGGTTATTCAAAATGGGAGATAAAAATAGTAGAATGGTCCTTTGAGGGGTTCTTCATGGAGTCCATACCATTAAATATCACAACTTCATCTCCAAAATCCATGGAAATTATACCCTCATAGACATTTAAAATATTTTTTCAGTTTTGAGGAATGGATTACCTAAGATAATGGGAGCATGAGAGCTTACCTGATCTTCCTCCATGTTAAGAACATATAAATCTTCTAGGAAGATAATATTTCTTACCTAAATAAGTAAATCATTAAGGACTCATACAAGAATTATTATAGCAATGTTCTCTAACTGCACCACTACTTTCATCGGCTTTAACTCACCAACCTATAAAAAAATAATATGGAGTGGGGCATCACATATGTGTAAGCTCTTAAATCACATAGAGAAATAGAAAAGTCCAACTCCCATATGGTTCAGGGAATAGTGAATGTCCCATGATCCTTGCACTTTATTGGAACATCTAGAGTTTGTGTAATGAGTGTTGACACGTTCCGTCCATGATTGATCCTCTCATTTCCCTTGAGCCCTCTTTGATAGGTAAAATGTTCTTTTAAAAATTAGGCAAACCTTGGGCTTTTTTTATTGATTCATTTAGTGTGTTGTAGATCTCAACATTCTTGAATGTATCCAAAACTATTTTTTACATCACCTATTCATCTATCTTCTTTGTTTGTATAGCTCTGTTTGGAAATAGAAGGGGTTTAGGAGGAAAATTATTATAATTTTTCTTACATTTTTCTTTCTCTATGGGTTTCTCTTCTGTTAGTATGGAATGGGGCTCCTCCAAGGTTGAGGTGAATCCCAATGGAATGGCAGCTGCAGAACTAGCTTTTTTTTATTCTCGCTTCTCAATGTGATGGCACTAAAATTCCCCTTAGGGTTTGGATTAGTTTTGGAAAGAAGATTTCTAGAGTTCTTACTTACTAGTTCATGGAGGGCGGTGGCAATCTAGCTCATTTGAATCTTCAACTCCCTCAGATTTGAACCTTGACTCTTCAGCATATTCGGTTGATTAAAAAAAATTTCAAAAATTAATCAGTATTAGAATATAACGTGGGTTTAGAATTACCATGTTGTTGAATTGATGATGCTTTAGCTTCAAATATCATTTGGGGTTATTGGGAACCCTGTTGGTAAGATGGAGGCTGTTGGAAAATTTTTTGAAAAGGGGGAATTTTTTGTTGTCTGGATCCAAACCTCATGTCTGATTAAACCTTCCACCCTTGGTTGTATGTTGGTGAAACAGAATCATACAACTTTTTGGTATGTGGTTATTGTTGTTTCTGATATAGCCTCCTAGGGAATACTTCTACACAATCCTCTAACACTGGAAATTGGGGGAAATAGTTAGTTGGGTGGTCTGTTTCAGGGATAATTTAACATGGCCTCTTAGGAGTGGGTTGAGATGTCTTTTCATCAAAAGAAATATATGTCACCATAGTCCTCATTTCTTCCAACTTACTATCAATCAAATTATTTTCACGGGAATAAATACTTACCTAATGTATCCCTCTAACAGGTGGTGTACCTCGATCGACAAATTAATTGGAGTTTTCTGCCATCTTGCCGATCAACACACGTGATGCAACTGGTGTTTTGTCTACCAATGCTCTTCCAGCTGCAGCATCAAACATGCTTCTCTCCATATGTGTGCTTCCTTCCTAGAAGTACTGGATGAGTAGTTTCTCACTGATTTGGTGATATGGGCATCTTGCACACAACATCATGAATCGATCCCAGTAGTAATACATTGACTTCACATGGGCTTTCTTGATTCCTGATATCTCTTTGAGAATGTAATTCATTCTTGATTCTAGAAAAATTCTCTGCAAAAAAAGACATTTCAAATCATTCCAACATGTTACTTCTTCAGGTTGTAAATAATGAATCCAATTCTATGTTGGTCCATCAAGTGAAAATGGGAAAACTCTTATTTTTATTTGATCTTCATATTATTTTCATGGTTTTAAGGTTAATATACCCACAATAAATACTTTTAGATTTTTATTGGGATACTCACGAGAGAGGCCATGAAATTTTTGAAGTAGTTGAATTAACCCAGATTTTAATTCAATGTATGATGAAAATTTCATTATACAATACAATTTGGTATATAGATAATATCTGGAGTAGACAATTATATAATGGTTATATTAAGTTCATTGTTTTTATTTTCATCCACTGCTTCTTGTTTTATGTTTTACTAAGAATTATTTCCAATTTTAGTGTTACCAGAATGGAGGAATTCTCTAACTTGTTAAAGGTTGAAACTTCTCGTAGACTAAGAATGTATGATTTGAGCTTGAATGCTACATTCAATCTCAGGATCAGGATCTAAGAGATTCAATGGATTAGTTTGTGTCATAAATCAAAAAAAATGAAAAGAGTAAAAGTGGACCATAATGAAAAGAAAATAAGTTTGAGTTGGTCTGATAAAAATAAAAGAAGAGAGAAAAAAACTTGAGAAAGGGGAAATAAGAATGAAAGATGATAAGAAAAGAATAACATGAAAAACAAAATAAATACCTCTAATTGGTTGAATAAGTTACTTGCCTCTCCAGAAATAGTTCCAATTTTCAAGGAGATATCATGGGCGCTCTCAAATTAATTGTGATTTTTTTGGGTACTTGGGTGTAGTAGAGTGGCTGACCAAGGTCTTCTGTCAAAATAGGAAGTAAATTAAAAAAACATCTTAATGGTATTCTAAAAATAAAATAAAAGAGATTAAAAATACTTCTTAAAAGTTATTAGTAGTTTTTTTACCATTTATTAAATTATAGTTATTATTTTGGACGAAGATTTCATTTTTTTTGTTTTTGAAATGAAACATGATAAATAAAACACAATAAGAAGATGTTTTTTAGAAAATATTTTTTAGAAGGAATAACCAGTCTAACTATACCTATTAAATTAATTATTAATCATTATCATTTTAATTAACATCCATGTAATTATTATACCCAAATTTTTTAATCTTTTTACCCTATAAGAATTAATATTTCCACCATGATGAAAAGAGTTAAACCCTTGTCCAGCTTCAGAACATGCAATTGTAGCACCCTGATTTAATTGTCTTTGTAATAATTGCTTATGTTAATTAGTAAATTAGGGAAAATCAGTTCTTTAAATAAAGATTAATTTATTTTATGGATTATATTTGAACTCTAAAAATTTATCCCATGTGGTTTGGTTTTACCAATTATGTTTGTGCTCTCACAATTTACACAAATCTCGACCTCACGTGGTTTTGTGTCAATTGTTCAATTTTTTTCTCAGTTTGTTCTAATTTTAAAAATAAATTAATGGATCATATGTTTTTAATTATATTAGATTAATGATTAAAATTAGATAAATAAAGAAGGTAATAGTTCTCTCAATTACTATGAAAACTACTCTTCCATGGGATGAGTAGTCATCATAGAAACAAATTGCATTTGAAAAGATTTTGAAGGGGTATAACCCAATATTTTTTATACTCTATAATTTCAAAACCATATAGGAATATTAATAGTTTAATAAAATTCAAATAATACAATAAATTTAAGATAAAATATTTTTTTATTGAAAATACAATAGCATTTCAACAAAGAAGAGGAAAAGAAGAGCATTTTGGATGAGATCCTAGCTTGGTATAATCCCTCCTCCAATTCTAAATAGAAATTTTATGGAATAACTTCTCATCTACTATCTATATCCTGATGAACGTACCAACCCCTAAAAATGACAAGAAACACAATTTAGAGAGTGGAGGGGAGTTTAGGATTCATTTAGTTTCAAGTGTGAATGGGGAAATTCGTCCAAATATTTTATTCCATGATGGACATCATGTTTGACTTGAAAAACGAGTGAACCAACAGTCCATATATAATGATGATTTGGGAAATATTTATTATTGATCTTTTATCCAAATTTGTACTCAATACAATCACGAATTTAGAAATTAAAACCCAAATATAAAACTAATGTCCAATTTGGAGAGTCCATCCCATCTTTGACTTGATGACACGTTTACTCAAACCAAATGCACACGATTTCTCTATAGTCTTGAATAAAAGTTGTATCCAATTGATTGAGGAATAATAATATAAAATTTTAAGTTAAAATAATTCAAATTAAAATATTTCTGCATTAATTATTAAAGTTCACTTTAAAGGGTAAAACTAGAATTTTCACCGAATTTTCAAAAGAATGATCTAATCTCAAATATTTTATCAATAAACATATTTAACACAATGAGATGAAATTTTGTAATTTATTATCCGTAAAATATTCAAGAACAATTGTGTTTTATCATGTACACACTCATCTTATGTGTGTAGGTTAACTCTATACCTCCTTCATATAACACAATACTGGTAAAAATTAGTTTCCAATGTCAAAATATTCTTCACGCAGTCTAGGGATATGTGTATAATTCTATCATGAGATGCTTCATGGAAAAATAAATTCTTCATGAATCATTTTAGTGTGTTAGACACAAGGTGAAGGACCCATATACTTTTTCTCCTTCACACAAGTAGTTGCTATGTTGAAACCTCTCCTCACAAAACTGTGTTTCTCAGTGCTATGTTTCTATGAAAATGATATCCTCTCAATCTAGAAGCACATATCCTAAGGTTTATACCTCGTTATTTATAGGGAAAACATCCATAACTTGAATCAACTCATCGATAAATTTTATTTCAGTCAGGGGTATCTTCAAAACTTCTATAATTTTGTCATATCCTGGTATATCTCATCTCACTTAAGTTGTTCGAGTTTTCTCAAGTATATATTGAAAAATATGGTTTCATTTCTTACATGATATTGGATTCTTCCTCATATGCACATGCATAAAATGATTGAATTCTTTTCCTATTTTATAGCTTGTAATTCTCCTATTATTTGAATGACCATCTGCAACTAAGGTTTTCAATCACCCAATGCATGTCTTCAAATATCTACATGCATGAAATATGTTGTTTTATACATAATATCAGGATGATCAAATGAGCCTCATTTTTTAAAAATCATTATGGAAGTTTGTTGGTATCTCGATTGAAGGAGATTATACATGAGCTCCAGTGAATAGTGATTCTTAGGCATTAATAGGTGGATGACGATCTACTAAAAATATCGGATGGTTCATAGTGATCTGATCATATGTCCCATGTAATGTTTTTCATTTTCAATAATGTAGGAATATTTTCTTGTGTTGGAAGAGTCCTGAATTGAAATATACATTGGTTGAGGACATGGTTTATTAATGATCTGATGTCCATTATTCGGTTGATCCATCTATGGGGTTTGATACTCATTAAACTTCAACACACCATGGGCTTTATCCCATGTGCATTTTATCCCAACCAATTCCCCTTATGGGAACACTCTATGTGGGCCTTATAAATGGTCTCACCTACACTATACAGGCACTATTCCTACCCACTCTCCTCTACTGCCCATGGGATGGCTTGGACTAGATCCTTGGCATGGTTTACCTCTTGGTCCCGCAATGCATAGGTTGTCTAGTGGGTTGGACACTATTTTTAATAACTCCACCACTTATCATAATATACTTAGAGATATTATAAGTAGAAATAAAATTCGAAACTTTTCTCAAATTCCATCTTCATACAAATTGTAAATTGATTTTTCATGGGAAACATAAATTATTCTTCTCTTCATGAAAATAAATATTTTCATGGTGTTCCTGTAATAGACCATCCAGGTTTAACCAAACCATACACCTGAGTTGTCCGTTACATGGTGAGGTGAAGTAAGAAATAAATAAAATGACTTTTATATAATGAAACAATATATACAAACAAATTACGATAAAGAAGAAAAATATACAACAATATCCATACAATTCAATCAAAACTAGATAAAACTAAAAGTATGAATAAATCATGATCAACAGGTCTCCATGTGACCAATAGTAACCTCTAAACCACACTACAATGAAGGCAACAACCAAAGAAGAAGTTGACATGCTACAAAATTCTCTTTCCTTTACCTATATCCTACAATACAACATCTACAATAACCCCAAAGGAAAATGTAGGGTGTGATAAAAATTCCTAGTTGGATACTACCATAGTGTCTATACAAGGTCTAATAAAAATAATGAAACAGTTCTATATATTAAAACAAAATCAAGTTTACAAAGCATTTTCATAAGTATATTTCATTGGTAAATCATTTTCGCTTTTTGGTTTTTACAAAAATATTTCATATTCAAAATCTGGAAATTTTTCAAAGAGAAGTGATATAAATAGGAAATCATATACATGCATCAAGAGGTAATCAATAAACACATATCCCAGAAATAGCTATCATATGAAGCTATGTGTTACAACCTCATAATAAAACCTATGAGAAACGATCCATGATAAAAACAACTATGTGATAACTTACTATAAATTCCATATCACCTCATATTACTTTGTAGCCTATAAGAAAATTTATACTAGTCACTCAAAAAGAATTAATATGTATCATGCTAGATCCAGTAAATATTGAATACGTCCATAGTTCATTGATATCAAAAAGGTTAACTCATAGTGGTGTCACACACACTAAGGATACTTATTTCCCTTACCCAACACACCTGAGGTTCCCAATGTGTAAATTTTAGAAAAATATTTTCAAAATCATCGGCATAATTTTATAAAACATTTTAAAAGCTATAACAATCCAATTTGGTTTTTGAAAATCTATTTCCAAATTGATAAAAATTTGTTTTCAAAGAAAAAACCTTTTTTAAAAACATTTTCCTTTACAATTAAACATTTGAAACCACATATCACTTCAAATCAATGTACATCCAAAATGGATTTACCAAGTATATAAGGAATTTGATTTCAATAACCAATAGTATAGAAACACCTACCTTAAACCAATGTAAAACTGGTTTCCTTCGAGAAGGTGATTGGAAACCATGAGATCAGACTTCGAAAGACAAGTAGCAACAAGAAAGAGTAGTGGATTGATATAAAATACTATATGATCAATAATTTAAATCCTAATAATGGAAAATGAAATACTCACAACCAATGTAAGGAATAACAATAATGAAATCTCACCTAGAGAGGATCACTACAACAACTCTGATGATTGATTACTGAACGAAGAAATTTATACGGGAGGGAATAACCCAAATTCACCACTTATAGATTATTGGCCGAGAGTGAGAAGGGGTACCATTGAATGAAATGAAATATCATATATAGAGCGCCCTAAAATCCCAACTCATGATGATAACATAGTATTGTACCATATTACATGTCGTTTCATCCACAAAGCTCAAGTATGTTGTAAAACTCGTCTCCTTTGTATTAAATTTTTTTTCTCTAAAGTACATAATGTGAACCCAATACCAATTGTGTAAACCTTTCATTCACTGAACCTACTTCATAACATCTTCCTAGAGAACATTACACGACATGAATTACCTTTACATGACATTTAATCACCCAACAGACTTTAGCAACAATAGCTTTAAGCAGAAAAACATAAAAACCTCACTCTAAGAATTATTCAAACATAGAAAGAACCCTAATAAGTATTTGACACATTTATAATCAAACACTATTAATTGATATAAACATAAATCCTAGAATATTAGTTCATTTTTTCCAATTAAGGTCTATCTATCCCCAAGAAGCCTGCAAACACACACAAAGAAGAACGAATAATAAAACATAAACAATGTAGTGCCTGAAAAGCCTAATGTGGTGTTATAATATCCCCACCATAAACAAATTCTACCCCTAAAATCCCTCATATTATTAGAGTCTCAATAAGTGAATGACACTTCTACTTCATCAACATTTACCTCTCCCACATCTTGTGGATATCTCATCTACAATGCCACAATACCCATACTAGAGGAATCATTTTACCATGAAGTAGCTTCTCTCAGTGATCCATAATATAATCTAGATGCTCAACCAAAGTGGTTTCGATCTCTTGATCAACATACACTCATAAAATCACATGGTAAGGATCAAGTATATACCTCCTTGTTTGGGAAACATGAAACACATCATTGATATGTGTCAAACTATATGGTAAGTCCTTCAGATAAGACACACTTCCCAGTCATTGAATGATCTAAATGGGAACCACATACCTTGACATAAACATACCCTTATTACCCAACCAATGATGGCCCAAGACAGGTGAAACTCTATGAAAAGTATGATCATCCACCTTAAACATCGGAAACTGAATACAATGGACTGCATAATATTTCTGACAACTCTATTTTCTAACCAATATTGTCTCGATCAACAGCATTGTCTCCGTTGTCTCTTGAAAAATACTCATCCTAACCAAGGACCACTCTCCAAACTCTACCCATAAAAAGGGATAATATCCTCAATAACCTGGATATCCCTCTAGGTTAGTTCATCCATATTTGGATGATAATATATCACTAATATAATATATGAACTCATCATCTCCTACAATCCTTTATAGAAGAGGTAAGTAAACCTCAGGTCCCTATCAGGTACAACCATATAGAAAACCCCATAAATACTCACAATCTCTCAGACATACAAGTCCCCAGGCTATTCTACCATTATGATATCCTTGATAGGGAGGAAATGAATTGAATCTATGATTTTATCAAGGTTTACACAAATTTCATCATTCCAACTATGAGTCCATGGAAACCCAATGAAGAAATCCATGGAAATCCCATCCTACTTTCATATAGGAATGGGTATGGGCTTCAAAAAAACCCAAGGTTCTCAGGTGTTCCACCTTAATAATTTGATATGTAAGACACTATGATGCAAAATCCACAATCAAATGCCTCATCCCCTTCCACCAATGATGAAGTATCAAGGTGTGACACAACTTGGATTCCTCAAGGATCACAAAACATTTACTACTGTCTACTATCCAATAAATCTTGCCTCATGGAAAATGGAACAACCAACCTACCAAAGAATCACAAAGTGCCTCTGGGAGACTTAGACCACTCGCATGAGGTCTCCCCACTATAAAATATTTCACTAAATCATTAGCACTCATTTTCTGTCACATACTTGAGAGGAAATTTCTCATCCAAATATGATTCCATTTTTATCAAATCCAATAACAATTGTCCACTATCCTCTTCTACTCCCAAGATCATCCTAGAAAAAACTCATCATAGAACGCTTATTAACTGATTTCTTCACGACTTGTGTTAATAATTATTTTCTCAATGCATTATAAACCATATTTCCCTTCCTAGGGGTGTATGAAATATAAAAAAAATCTGAAGATACTCTACCCCGCATCTTTGCCACAAGTTCATATCACTCTATGTAAAAATATATTCTAGTCTATTATGATGGGAATACACTGTAAACCGCTCCCAAAAGAGATAGTTACACCACATTTGTTGGGTATACATAACCTCTGCTAACCAAAGAACATGGGTAGGGTAGTTCTACTAATGTGGTAGTTTTTATAATGAGACATATACCACCACCTATTTCCCCTACCTTAAGACACATCCCAAACATGTAGTAGAAGAATCAATGAAAATACCAAAACTTGAACATCATTTTAGAAGATTAAAAAATAGTGTTGAAGTCAACCTCATCTTTAGAACAGGAAAATAACATTATAGTTTTCATTCCATTAAAACATCACACCCTTATAGGTTAAAGTAGACATCTAATATGCAAACATGGATAAATAACGAACAAACCATTTATATTGACCAGAAAACACCAAAAAGCTTCATATCTTAGACATATTTCTGGGATTCTCCCAGGAAATCACTACATGTATCTTTTCAAGATCCACTGAGACTCCTCTCTTAGATATCACATGTCGAAAAAATTTAACTTCCCATATCCAAAACTCACATTTGAAAATTTTACATTAATGTCTATCCTCCTTCAAGGTTTGAAGAATGATATCTGAATGGTCTCTATACTCCTCCTCTAACTTAGATTATACCTATATATCATCAATGAAGACAACAAAAAAATAGTAAAAGAACCAATGGATGATATGGTTGAATAAATACATAAGACCTATATAAGTATTATTCAAATCGAATGGCATAACTAGAAATTCAAAATGTACATATCAGATCCCAAGTATTGTTAGGTATATCCTATTCTCATATACAAAACAGGTGGTACCCTAACTGTACACTAATCTTTGAAAACCAAAATTCCCCTATAAGATGTTTAAAAAGGTCATTAATCATCGGAAAAGGATATTTGTTCTTAATGGTCACCCGGTTTAACTTTTAGTATTCGATACAAATTATAATCCTTCCATCTACCTTCTTTGAAAATAGGTCAGGTGAACTCGACAGTGAAATGATAGGATAAATAAATCCTTTAGCCCTTAGGTCCTCAAGATAGACCTTAAGTTCCACCAACTCATCCTATTCCATTTGATAAGATGGAATAGAAATAGGAATCATACCAAGGATAAGTTCAATAGTAAACTCGACCTCTCTCTAAAGTCGAAAACCCAAAAACATTGGCAAAGGCCTCAGGGTACGCACTCACCACAGTAGTAATTCGACCACCCAAACAATGGTCAACTACATAAAGAAACATATCTGAAAATTAACATTACATTACCCTATAATAAGGAACAACAAGCCCTACCCTTCCCAATCTAGAGTCCCACTCACCCTAAATGACATGAGTGGCCCCATTGGTAGATAATAATTGTACCTATTAGCAATAAAACTATTTCTGGTTCTTAACGCTGATCATCTGATCCATGTTGATAATAAAGTTGAAGATGTTATAATCAAGAAAAAAGAATTCCCTCTTCATCCCAATGTTAGTTATCATCACCCAACAAGTGGGACACATGAATCCTTATTTGGATATTTTTACCAATGTTTGGAAAAATCTAAAAAATATAGAATATGATATGAATGAAAAAACAACATGTAAACTATCTTTGATGATATAAAATAATGAGTAACACCTATATCAAACAAAGATATCACCATAGAAGATTAAATAAACAACATACCTCTAACCATATTTGGAACAGCTTCAGATTAATCTTGCACATACTCAAACTCATAAAGATGTCTGGTCTTTGCCCTTTGAACAACTCCCTTAGCATGAGGTTTTGACCCACCGCCCTTGGAATCATTTGTACAAACCCAGGAACCCTTGGTGGGAGTGGATCATTCCTTAAATACCATGGATATCCTTTCATAAAAATGATTCATATTGCCTAATAACACACAATGATGAGAAGTCCTAGGATCCATCATATAGTTCGGTCTTGTATGACCTAACCACCCACACTAATATCAAACAATTTGTTGGTATCTTGATGAATCCCTTAAAAAGGGTATTGAAAAAAAAACTGACCACCCTTTCGCTTCCTTTTCTAGATAGAAGATATTCTCTAACTATAAACTACACCTACTGAAGTTCAACCAAAACCTATCATCCCAACTATTTTTGCCTCATCCAAATATTCCTTATCAACAACCTCCACACATTTCGGAAGGCACATGAGAATCAAAATTGACCTGATATCAGGCCTGAGTCCTAATTCAAACCTAAGTGCTCTAAGGTACTCATTCCTAATAAGCACTAATGTCATATGGACCATCTCATGAAAATGGGTAGAATACTCCAAAATAGTACAGTACCCCTACTAAATGGTCAGAAACAACTAGGTCTTTTCTACATGTCATGTATCGGGGTATAATTTCTAATTAAATAATTTGTTTAAATAATCCTAAGTAATTTCCTCATGAAAATTATCTTCCACAATTGAGTATCACCATCTCCTTCTCAGTCCCTCGATCACGTATGTAGAAAAACCACCTCCGAGTCATTAAGAGTCTTCAAGAAGTTAAATATCTTCTCAATATTATCTAGACACTCCTTATACTTCTACGGAATTTATCTCCAAAGAATATGGGTGTATTCAACTTAGTAAATATAGCTCTATAATCCACTACACATTTGGGTTCCCAGTTCCCTCTTTACCCAAAGTCCAAAAAATGTAGTTAAATTTTCTACCAAATGAGGGTCTACTAGTGGGTTCTCCTGTGGAACTTGTCTTCCATCTTCCTCTCTCTAATTTAGAATATCTATTCACAGATTTGTTTTCTAATAAACACAATATAATAACTAGTTAAATCACAAGCACATTCCAAAAATATTAGGTCCACCTTCATAATTCAAATCAATAATTTAAACCACATGAATTTAAAGAAATTAAGATTTCTATCAACACAAGATTTTAAAAGTTATAGGTAAATTTAAATAAACATCCCATTCATTTTATTTAATTGAACCCAAACCCCATGTCTTAATGTTTGTAAAATTCCTTGACCACCCATGGTTACTTGAGTTCATTTACAAAAGGGACAGGTCCAAGCCCCTTTTCTACACCAACTATCCGAATTCTAATTATCCTAAATCCTATCTACCCAAGATAGAAAACCAAACTCATGTAGTGTTAAAAAACATCAATTTTATACTTGGCTCCAATACTAAATTATTGTAGACCAACTAGGGTCATCAAAATCATAAAACCAAGATATCGATAAATGATGAGGTGAAGCATGAAAGCAGAATAAGGACTTATATATAATAAAGTAAGACATAAAACCATAGTAATATGAGGACGAAAAAGATACAACCATATCCATAAAATCAAATACAAACTATATAGAACTGAAATTAGGAATAAATAAAGACCAATAAATATCCATGTGACTAATTGTCACCTCCGAACCACCCCACTATGAAGTCAAATACCAAAGGAGAAGCCGAAATGCTACAAGATTCCCTTTATTTAACTTGTATCCCACAATACAACATCTACAATCACCCCATGGGAAAAATTAGGGTGTGAGCAGAAAACCTAGTAAGATACAACTATAATGTCTATACAAGGTCTAATAACAATAATTCAACATTTCTATCTTTTAAAAGAAAAACATATACAAATCATTTTCGTAAGTCCAATTGATTTGAAATCTATTTTCATTTTTTTTATAAAATAGTTTCTTATTCTCAAACCATAAATAAGACAAGTAGAACCGATATAAATCAAAAAACATATCCATAAATCAATATATAAGGAAATAAACACATATCCATGAAATAACATATCATGTGAAGCTATGTGATACAACCTCATAATAAAACATCAGAGCAATAATCCATGGTAAATAATTATACATGATAAATCCTCTCATATTGGGACCTATACTATCGGAAAATTTGTACTAGAAATTTAAGAGCCTAAATAGGAATAACATTGGATCCAATGAATATTGATTTCTTCCACGTTCCACTGATATCCAAAAGGTAACCTCTTAGCCATGCCACACACACAAAGGCTTCCTGTGTATCTTTCCTGACAGACATGAGGTTTCCAATGTTCCTATTTTCAAAAACAAATTCATATCCATGATCATAAAATTATAAAACATTTTCAAATCCAATCCAATCAACATTGATGTTTGAAAAATTGTTTCCAAAATAAGAAAATCCATTTTCAAAGAAAAACCCTTAAAAAACAATTTCCTTTAACTGAAAACAATTGAAACCACATATCACTTAATGGTAATGAAAATACCAAGGAAATTTACCTTAAAAAATATGAAATTTATATCATTAAATCATTATATTGAAACACATACCTAAAATGGGTATAATCCTATCTACCTTCAATAACAGTGATTGGAAACCACGAGATTGACCTTTAAAAGGAACATTGTGATATGAAAATGTAAAGGATCAATAGAAAATATTGCCTGATCAAGAATCGAAACCTAATAGCTTGAAAACAAATAGTTCTGACCAATGTAACGAATAAGGAAGGAACACTTACCCAAAGAGGCACACAGTAAAAACCCTGATGACTGATCACCAAACAATGCAATTTTGAAGGGAGGGAATCACTGAAAATCATTCCTATGAGCATCTAGGATTAGAGGGAGAAGGGCTTCCAAAAAATGAAATAAAAAATCAGCCATATAGGATCCAAAAATCCAAAATCGTGTTGATTACCTATCTTGTAATCCCATTACATGTCATGCAATCCAAAAATATCAAGTACGTCATAGAACCCATAAACCTTTTATTAAAATGTCATTTTATGATTATACATTTTGTGAACTCAGTATAGGACATGTATACCCTTATTTCCTTAATCCTATTTCATGGAATATACTTGGTGAACATTGTACAACATCAAATGCATTTACACGATAATTAATCTCCCAACAGACTGTATAAAGTTCTGGTTTAAGCAGAAAAACTCAAAAACCCCACTCCGAGCATTCTCCAAACATGGGAAGAATACAACTAAGTCTTTGAAATATTTATACATGAACTCTATTAATGCAAATTAACATACATCCATAATTTCTAGTTTATTTTCCCCAACAAAGGATATACATCCTTGAGAAGCCCACTAACACACCCAAACCAAGATGAAAAATAAAACATAAACAAGGTAGTACTTGAAAAGAATTACAGTTTGTTATAGTTCCATTATTGTATGCAGTGTGAATCTATTCAAAATTACTTTTTCAGATGACTTTGAAAATTAATACCCCTTAAAAAAATCACATTCAACATGGAAAATCGCTCAGGTATGATATCCAATGTCATTAAGTGAATCCATAACAATTTTCATGCATCAAAACCAATCATGGGGAATTTTCATACAAGTGAAAACCAATGAGTCCATAACAATTTTCCAAGAATAATAACATCAAGAATGGATAATTTTCTTAATAAATGAGATCCATGGAATCCATAACCATTCTTTAAGAATCACCACCTACCATCTTAAATATATCTCAAACACATTGTATTTTTCACATTCATATATTAACCACTTACCATAAAATAATTTATTATACATTGACTTTTTATTCCTTCTTATATGTTGAAAAAATAGTAAAAATATACTCCTAAACCATCCTCATGGGATTTTCATAATCCATTGGAATAGAAATTGTTGCATGTATCCTTGGAACCTGATCATAAGGACATGAATCAACTCCATTGAGTAATGTCTCTTGAAAAACTTGATCACAATCCATAGGTTCTATCCATGCCATTCGAAATTTCATCCTTCCTAAGAGAAACTCACAATTGGTGCCTTCAAAAACTCATTGAATCACCCTCATACAAATCTATTAGCTCTCCCACTCAAAACCCCATCACCATTTAAGAGTTTCACTGGAGTTTATTCATGATATCACCATGACCTTGAAGGTACATCTAATGCCAATGGGGAAAATAACATAAATGGTCCTACCCTAATAAATTGTTAGGTCCACAAGGCTGAATACCCTGAGAGGGGGGGGGTGAATCAGGGTATGACTAATTTAAAATTAAAGCCTGTTCTGATCTTGTTTCGCTGTAAAGAAAAACACTCTTCTCTCTTTTCCTGTTGCACAATATAAATAGAAGGTAAAGCAATCACAGGACACAACAATTTTACTTAGTTCACCACTAAGGGCTACGTTCAAGGAGCATACGCCGATAGTTTGCCGGTCATACCAAATTCCACTATACTTCACTAGCTGTGGATACAATGGTTCGGGCTAGATCACTTCTATGCCCAGGCTCACTTCCCTTACAAGGTTTAGGATTAGATCACTACTTTCCCAAGGGTCACTCCCTGTTTCTCTCTCTCTGGCTCACTGCTGGTGGAGAGGAACACCTACTTTCTCTTCCTAAGCTCACAGCTCTAGAAGAGATTCACTCATAGTTTATAGACCTGTAGGTCCCTTCATTGGTAGAAAGAATGCATCCTTAACTGATGATGGATGCTTTGTTAATGTCCAAATTTCATCCACTGATGAATACCTCTTTGCCTCTGAACACTGGGCAATTCCTTTTGGAAAGACCTTCGCAATGCACCCTACTTCATGAATCTCCCATGTTCGCGAAGCTCTATCGCGAAGCACTCTCGCGATGCACAGACCTTCGCAATGCTTAGGCCGTCGTAGATCTCCTACCTTTCCGCGAAGCTCACTGAGCCAACGCGGGTCACAGATCTTTCGCAGAGCTAGAATAGCCACCACGAAGCTTCCCTTTCGCAAAGCACACTTCCTTCGTAAACCACCTCTGCGAACCGAGAGCAATGGATTTTCTCTGAAAATTATCTCTACTTCTCTCGAGGGGGTCGGCCTCTATTTATAGGCGATTCCACCGACCATTGACCTTTCTGCGCGAAGTCAACGCCACGTCATTTCAAATTGCGAAGCTCCAAAGTTTCTGCAGTAATTCTATCCAAATCGCGAAGCACCGCGGCAATTTTCCATTCGCGGAGCTTGACGTAGTTGCGATGAATCACCGTCAACATACCTTCACGCCTTCGCCGCGGAGCTCCCTCGCAAATCCCTTCACTGCCACGATGCGCTTCAGCCTCTGCCGTTCACGAAGCTTGACGTAATCGCGAAGACTCACCACCTCCATTTTTCTAGTCTTCGCGAAATCCAATCCACGCGTCCCATCTCCGCGAAATTCATTCATTTTCCATATTAAATTATGATCTTCATGGAAATCCACTTTTTGCGATGCTCACCAAACTCCAAATTTTGGACCCCAAAAATTTGGAAAACACTGGGAAATGGCGCCACCTTGTACTGCTCTTTTGTACCACCTCCAGATCGTCCTTTCCTTTGCCATCATTCTTTGTCAACAAGGTTCATCAACAAGTTCTCTAGAACTCGACAATTCTCCATGGAAACCTACTTTGTAAACAAACACAATCAACCCAAGAAATACTTCAATGTTACCTTGAGGGACTTTTTCCCAACAAAAACAATAATCCATTACAAAAAAAAACTCTTAGGGTGATTCACATTTTAGGAAAATTGATTATTTACACATTCCTCCCACCAATACCCTTTCAACTACGTCATTATCCACCTGAACCTCACACTCAAACCTCCTCATAGTCACCAGGCATATCACACCTTTACTATAGTTTCCAAGGTATCTTGTATTCCCTAAGAAAACCATTCCTAAGCACATCTCATTCCATGGTTACTAACATCACATTTTTACACAATGTACTGGCCCCAAGTCTAGCACCCACAATACTCATCAACTAACCCACTAGAAAAAATACAAGGGATCTAATAGTGTTAGTAATATGAACAAGCCTATACCTTTTGAAACAATCCAAAAAACTAAAAGCACTAACATAAATGTACTTATTCCCATCCTTTTAAAGGAATCTAACATGCTTGTACCACATACTATAAAACACCCTTCATGTACCAATATTATTCATCAATGTATTAAACTATTTCTCACAAACCTAATGGGTATCACATGGTTAGCCAACCCCTCTCATGGGTCACCCTCAAAGTCCACCAAGAATAGAATTCCAAAACTGGACCAATATCTATGAAGATTATTTGGATCTCCTACCATGATCAGAAATCCCATATCACAACGGTCACAACTTCTAGGGAGACACTGTCCTACTTTATGTTCACCCAACACCTAACTTCCAAACACCCTCTATAGTGTCGCAACACAGGTTTGGATGTAACTCATCATACTCATACCTAGGTCATGCACAAACAACTAATATCAAGATAATTCACAACACCTCGACAAGGGATTCATATATTGGGGTATCTCTCTTTCCCTTCCACCCATTTACAATGTTAGTTCAAAAACACCATTTCCTACACTAGATTATGTTTCCATCAAAAAAGGTCTCAACCACTAGGGTACCACATACCTCTGGAAATATCAAAGCCCCAAATACCCATGAATAGGTTTGAATATCATTTTCTATATAGGTCTACACCATATACATTTGGGGTTCCCAAATTATACTCTTCTATTTTATATTTCTTAGTACATCTTGAATAAGTTAAAGATAAATAAAATGTTAAGTAATAGTTATAGGGGAAAAATATTTATAATTTGTACTTGGGATTTTATTTTTCTAACTCCACATATAAGTCAATGAAAATTATAACATAATTATTTTTTAAAATATTTAATTTACTAATAATTTCTCACCAGTGAGGCTTGGTGAAAGAATATTTCAATTAAATGTTATAAATGATAATGCTCTTTAAGTTGTAATTGGAATTTGAATAAACTAAATCCTCCTAGAAATAAAATTAAAATAAAAACATAATAGATATATTATCCATTTAGAGGATCGGTTAATTAATATTCCACTATGAATTTACATGGAATCTTTATATTTATGGATTCAAACACTTTAAATAGGTAACCCGAGTAATTGTATAGTTAATCAAGAAACCAATTGCAAGAAATCATGTGAATGAAATTTGAATCCAACATGCCTAGTAAGATTCATAAAAACATACTCTCTTTCTATACTAGATCAAGTGATAAAATTCCATAAATATGTAACCACACAATCAAGTGTATCACTTGATGTTAAATGATATCAACTATAAAAATGAACGGTGTAAACAAAACCCCCAACCCAATAGAAATAAACATCCCTTCCACATGGGTTGACTAGTAATAGGTAAAAGTTCCATATAATTTCCCAGAACATTCATATTCTCTTGTTTAAATTTCCCAAATATTATGATAAAATAAAAGGTTGGGAAAACATTTTATAATGCCTCATCTCATCATACTACTAATCGATGTCTATGCTAGAAATCACAATATGGACTCAAGGTTTCCACCTCATGTACCAAAAGTAGTAGACTAGTGGTTTAGGTTAAGGGGGGTGCGGTGGAGGAACTATACCCAAAAATTAGATTAAATACAATAGCATAAATAGTAATTAAATAAGAACAACATCAGACAAGTAGTATGTAGAAAATATATTGAATTGAAAAAAATAAAATGAACCGTGCGATAACATATTAGACTATCTAAAACATACCAGATATTCATAAAATAGAATAAATATACAACATCCGAAAAATGAAAAGTTAAGACTTGGAAAACCTAAAAAATCCTTAATCATAGCTGATCCAAACTCCCAAGCTCCATCCTAGAAGCCCTATAAAAAAATCAAATTATTTATCATATCTAAACCTGAAAAAAAAGTGATAATTACTTGGGTATCCATGTTCCATGGAATCCTGAGTAGGGTGTGAGTATAAATTAGTAGGCCACCACCAATTGCATCTCCAAAAAAACAAGTCCATGACCAACTACATGTGGAAGGGATATAATTAAATACATATGAAATTTAATCTTATGAATAAAATACAAAAAATGAAATCAACAATTTCAGGGCTTTTCAGTGACACCCATTATTAGTCTGATACATGCTTTAGTCATCACCAGTATGTCTCTGATCATGGTATACATTATAGCTAGATTGGTTCCAATGAATACAATTGTAGAAAAAATAGTTATAATAATCCTAGGGAACCCGCATGAATCCATTGGGATTTCCCTCCTAATAATTCCTCTTGGGAATTCTAGGGGTATTACCCTTGGAATCCCTCTATATCCAGAATTTCATACAAAACTCAAGTAATCTTCCCTAATATTAAGAATCGTGGCTTTATTGGAATCCATTGCATATAACTGAGAAATTCAACCCAAATATATGAAGCGGGATATGGAGAGCTAATCCCATGACATTCAACCCAGGTAGTGTCACGAACCAACCTGATTTGACCTAGAACCAGTCACTTGAACCAGCCCGCAATAAGTCCTAAGAGGTATTCCCAATCCTTATGGACTGGAATGTAGTTTTGGGTATCAAGATAAATAATTTGGGAATAATTTGGCCCATAAAAAAATAAAAATGAATAAATATTAAAAAAAAGATAAACACTATTAGAAAAAATAAATTAAATGCACATACCTCCTTGTGACAATATGGATCACCATCGACTACTAAACCAATGTCATAATAGGGTGACCGAATCCAATATTGAATCATAACCAAAACATAAAAAAATATGAAACTATAGGCATGAGTATTAATACTAGGTATGAATGCCCGAACAAATATATTCCCACTGCATTTCCTCTAAACAAAAGGATCAACAATTCTAGATTTAAAATACAATATATAAAATTAGTTTTTTCACACATTTCCTCATTAAAAAAAGAATGGCCTATTGTCATTTTCATCTAAAACCATATTATTTTCTAAGAAGGAGACATTAGAATTTTAGAGGATAATATAGGGAATAAAGGGGATGATGTTTTTACATAAAAAAGGAGAATGAAAGTATAAAACATTTTCAAAACATTTAACATAAACATTTGCAAATCAACACATCACTTTTAAAAAATATTACACTATACAAGAGATCAAAAGAAATGATCACAAAACAAGGGAAATAAAATGTAGCACATATGAGTTTCCAACAAAACAAGGAATCTCAATCATCCTTCATGGACAACTGTGTGTCGAAGAATATGGGATAACCTAGGAGCTCAATGGAGAATCTGGAACATATTAATAAATAAATCATCCCATAGGCATGTCTCACTTGATGACATTAATTATCCAACACGCTCAGTCTTATCCTACCTAGAAAAATTGAGGGGCACAATCCCAAAGGATAGAAAGGTCCATATAAAGGGCCACTAGACAATATGTAATCCAAACTAGTGCATAAAACGTTTTTAGAAAATACTATAGCTATATCAGGTTCATGTGTCAAGACTAAAGTGGGGGTGAGCCATCAAATTACAAACAAGAAACCAATCACATGCACATAAATCACACACAAAAAACACACACAACAGTCACACTCGAGTCAATCCATGGGGTTTTCCCCCTCTTGACTTAAACCATCATCACATGAGGGAAGTCCCAATTGAGGACCTCCCATTTCCATTAGCATATAACCCAGTAATAGGTTCATCCATAAGAGAGTTTTCAATGAACCAATTTTTAAAATTGTTAAAAGGGCCTCAATAAATATTTGAGTAACCGACCATTTCCAAAGAACCAACCCCACCTTTTATGAAAGAGAAAACACATAATTTATAAATCCATAACCATTTAGAAATATGTTAAATCAATCAAAAGACTTATACAACTGAATCCAAAATTTAGAAACCATAATTCACTAACAGGTTTCAACCAGGCAATTTATCAAAAACTTGGTGTGTGAGGTTTAGTAGAACAATTCAGAACACTTCAT
Organism: Viscum album; assembly: GCA_963277665.1. Lineage (NCBI taxonomy): Eukaryota > Viridiplantae > Streptophyta > Magnoliopsida > Santalales > Viscaceae > Viscum > Viscum album. The sequence continues at coordinate 1,133,458,763 of OY728155.1, read as the reverse complement.
AATAATAATGAAATAACTTTTCTCATAAAATCTATTATTTTAAGAGTTTAAAATTACTAATTAACATACGAGGAAGGTTAGAAAAGTAAGGAATTAATTATTCTTAAATTTTAAAGGTAAAATTCGAAGGGATTGTACCTCAAACATACTGTTTTTTGACAATGGACACATTAAAACACTCTTTACACTTAAAAGCTGCTGAATTAATACATATATATATATATACCACTATCTACATTTAATATATTCCACTCTTCATAAATAAATATATACAATGATGGAATATATATATATATATGTGTGTGTGTGTGTGTGTGTGTGTGTGTGTGTCTTACCCATGCATGCACATGTATGTGCCCTTCACTGTGGTAGCTGAAAATCATTTCAATGAGGTCCAAGTCACACTATAATAATATTAGGGACCCAAAAAATACATTAATCCTAATTAAAATTTGGAAAAAAGAAATCTAAGAATGAAACGTACATAAAAATATTGGCGGGCAGAACGAAATAGTCTGAAACAATTCACCTTCAGTGGCAGATCTCAAAATAATCCTGAAAAAGGCCTAAAGTACCCAATGAAATCTCTATCACCAGAGAATAAACCAAAAAATTGGGTTAATCCCTAACCTCGGGTTTGGATGAGTTGGGCAGGGCGACGGGGAATGATAAATCAACAGAAAAAATGATGAGGATGGAGCCAAAGGTCATACCTTGAGATGTTGACTATAAAACACAAGGAAATATAGTGGATCTTCTTAGAGGATATGGCTCAGAGGATGGGGTGATGTGTGTGGCTGGTGATGAGGAGGGGGAGGGTTTCGTTTGACATGAGATGAGGAAAATAAAAGGGGAGGGAAAAATAAATAATGACAAAAATTAAAGAAATAAAAAATATTATAAAAATTAAAAATTCTAAAATTCAAGGGAACCTTAATGTTTTGTGCATGGTTTATCAAACCACTCACTAATGAAGTGCTAACTAATTCCAACTACAAGCATCAATACATGGTTATCCCTAATCATATGCATGGTTGAGAAAACCATGCTCAAAATATTCCACTCGGCACTGCAAACTCATAGATAAAAATCACACACTTTCCATATGGTTTAATAAATTGAGAGAAAGATAAACTACACAATTCTCCCTACCCCAGCGATTCCTGACTATGTGGAAGATTCACTATGTGGTCGATGGATGTAGCCCTGATGAATTGAATCATCCACAACCTCACAGCTAGAAGATGAAATCCTCTGATTGTGGCTTCCTATATTGATGATGAAACTTATTGACCTTTTCCAGGTGACCAAAATGGACACATCGACGTCAAGACTTGAGAGGATGATGACAAGGCATAATATTGTTCCCAAACCAACCATAAAAGAATAAAAAAAATAGATTGTTATAGTGAATGAAATGTAGGAACTAACAAGGAGAATTCCCCGGAACAGATTCCTCCAATTCACATTCCTCACCAGTTGGGGAACCTTTACAAACACCAAGAGAAACTGGTCCTTGAAACCTAGATTAAGATCCCACACAAAAGGAGGATATTCTTTCAGATCACTCAACTCTATCACTAGATAAAATGAAACTAACTCCATGGAATGGTCAACTTCGTCCGTCATTATATACTAGCCTTATTGAGTACTCATGATCTGTGCCACTTTCCACACCTTCCCCACTTCAACTGAAATCCATTGGATGAATGTTGTCTTAAAAACTTCCCATGAAATCTTAACATGCAATGATGTTGGGATGAAAACCCTCCACTGGTCCAATGTAAGACCTTCTAATGAACCCAAGACAACTTGATCCCTTACAAATTTTGGAGTTCTCAATATCTAAGGAACACTCTCTACATCTTCTAGCCACTCCATTGCCTCTAACAAACCTAGATCACCACAAAAATGGAAACAGACAAGAAGACCCTAACTCCACCACTCCATTGGGTGTCATGGAGGGTCCAAAAACTAAGAGATAATCGCTAGGTACCCCTAGGACTTTTCTGGGTGACATACTATAAATACAAGAAGGATACAAAACTGAATCAACACCCAAACAATGATCAATCGAAAAGAACATACCAAACCATAACACCACAACCACAAAGCAAACATCATGAAACAAGAACAAAATAAATTTTCAAAGACCACCTATTTAATTCAACAATAAAACCACTTTACCCAAGTCCACTTTTCCAAAAACACTATTTACTCTTAAAATTCAGTTTAAACACCAAATCTCACTTGATAAACAAAACCATGCACCAAAAAACATTGTCCTTTGGAAGCAATTTTTCTGAAAAAACCCTTTTTCCTTTCGAAAACTACTTTGGAAAATAATGTCAAATCATTGATTTTAAATACTCACCTATGACATCCTATGAACTATCACAAATTTGTACATTTCAGTTCTGCTTATATAATCTATGAATACATGTCAACATGAACTTTCCATAAACACACACAAACACACACATATGAGAATCCATAAGGAATATCAAGCACTACTAGAAAAACGACCTATACCCATGGGTCAAAACTGTAGGTATAGCCACCAAAACTGTGGGTATAGGCTATTCCCATGGTTTTGGGAACCGTGGGATAGAACGACATCCGTATAGGTCCCCAACATATACCCACAGTTTTCTAAAACAATGGGTATACGTGTTCTTCCACCGTGTCAATGAAACATAGCCAATTTCAATGGTGTCAACGACTTTTACCAACGATTTCAAAACCATGGGTATAGATCCTAAAATAATGCAGGCGGCAGTTTCTAATCCTGCAACCTCTTCGCTGCAGACACCGCGTCTAACCACTACCCTAACATCACATGTGTGTGTGTGTATATATATATATATATAGTTAAATATAGTTATAAAACCTTGGGTATAGAGGGAAGAACTGTGGGTATAGGAATCCCACAAAAAATAATTTCCTTCCCGCGGAAAAAACAATTTCTCACACACACACGGGAAGCCTATACCCATAGTTTTTCATAACCGTGGGTATATGTATTGTATCCCAGACCTATCCCCATGGTTTTCCACATAACCATGGGGATAGGTACAATTATACCCACAGTTTTGGAAAACTGTGGGTATAGGTGACTTTTTGGACCTATCCCCACGGTTTTGAAAAAATGTGGGGAGAGACCCCCTTATACACATGGGTTTGGAAAACCATTGTTATAGGTCTTCAAAAGTGACCTATACCCTGGGGTTTTCAAAACCGTGGGTATATGGGGGTTTGTCCCCTCAGTTTTCTCCAAAACCGTGGGGATAGGTCCATTTTCTAATAGTGAAGGGCCATACATACCATTTTATCATCAAAACTAAACATTCACTAAATCCATACTTCAATGTTTCTCCACATTTTCCCAAAAAATTCAAAATTATGAATCAATTTCTATTTTAAAACCCATTTTTTAAATCTGGAAAAAAAAAATTTGGGATCATTTTCATTTCAAAAACCATTTTTCTAATTAAAATACCATTTTCATTTGAAAAACCAATCACAACACAGAAAAAAAAACCAAAAATAGCATTCGCACTAAATCTAATGAATGAGGAACAATAGATATACCTAACCTGGAAACATGGTTTAACAAACAATACCCTAAGAAAGAACCAACCACTAGGAGTGTCTCGAACCATACACTCAGGCTACACATGGGTTGCTACTCCATGTAAGCCTACCGTGTAACCCTATCTCACTCCTTTTATCATCCCCCATCCCTAGAATCAAAAACCAAAGACTCCAATCCTGAAATACCCATGGAAACACAAGGATCAGAATGATTAAGAGTTCATCATGGTCTTCCCATATCTACCTATCGAGTCCTAAAAATTCTATCTTCCATCTACCTAACACCCTAAATAATAATAATATGCTACAATACTATTTTTTCATGAACTAACCTAGGTATACCCAGAACTGGTCACCCATGCTAGCCCATAAGAAGTCCTAAGAGGAGTTCTCGATCCTCCAGGGTTGAAAAATAGGGTCATTAGTCAATATAAAGTATTTGAGAATGATTTGGCACATAAAAAATGTAAAATGAATAAATATAAACTGAACAATAAAATATAAATATTAGAAGTGGAAATAAATAAAATTAATATACCTCTATGTGACCCTAAAGAACTCCACAACCCACTAAACCAATGTCGAACCATAGTGACTGAATCCATGTTTGAAGAAACACCAGAAACTAAAATAAAGATGAAACTATAGGAATGAGTATTAAAACTCAACAGGCATGTCCGAACAAATCTATTCTCAAATAATTTACACTAAACAAAAGGATAGTTAATTTCATGTTGGAAATTCAATATATAAAATTAGGGTTTTTACACATTTCCACATTAAAAAAAACACGGTCCATTTCCCTTTTCATTTAAAAACATGTTCTTTTACATGAAGGATACATTAGCATTTTAGAGGAGAATAATGGGGGTAAAAAGAATTGTTTTTTAATTAAAAAGGGAGAAAGAATGTGTAAAACATTTTCTATAAACATTTGAAACCCAACATATCACTTTTAATAAATAAGTACACCATACAAGAGAAAAAAAAGCAATGATCACATAACAAGAGTAATGTAATATAGCATGTATGTGTAACCAACTAAACAATGTATATCAATCATTTGTTGCAGAAAAATAAGTGCCAAAGAACATGGGAGAACCCAGGATCTTAGTGGATAACCTAGAACATAATAATACCTGACTCATCCCATAGTATTTCCACACCCGATGAAATAAATTCTCCCCCATGATCGATCTTACCCTACATAGCCTAACCAAGGGACATAATCCCCAAGCAGAGCAAGGTATATACTAAGGGCCACTAGATAGTGCATATCTAAACTATTAAAACAAACATTCATAGAAAATCCACTAGTTGTGTTAGTTCCCATGTCATGATAAAGTGGGGGTGTGTCGACCAATACCAAACAAGTAACCAATAACATCCACATTAAACACACTCATGAAACACACACAAGAGTCACCCCCTGAGTCACTCTATGGGGTTCTCCCCATATTTCCCTAAACCATAAACACATTAAGAAATTCCCCTCAAATGTACTACCATTTTCATTAGCATAAAAGTCAGAAAGAAGTGAATCCCAGGGAGAGTTTTCAAACAACCAATTTATAAAAGTTCCAAATGGGCCTTAAGAAATCATTGAGTAACCATTTTCAAATAAAAAAATCCACCTTTTTAAGAAAAGGGAAAAGATAACTCTTAAAAATTCACAACCATTTATAAACCCATTTATGTAACCAAAACACATTTATAACTAATCCCATACTTTAGAAACCTTAATTCACTTATACGGGCCAACTAGGCAATGTATCATAAACTTGGTGTGTGAGGTTTATTAAAAAAATTCCAAAAAAGTTATAACAAGAAGGAGATCACTTTTTCTCATAACAAAAAATTATTCCAAGAGTTCCATGTTACTAATTAACATCTAGGGAAGGTTTGAAAATCAAGAAATCAATTATTCATTAATTTAGAAGGGAAAATTTAATGGGAACCTACTTCAAACATGTTGTTTTTTTGAAGATAGCCACTAAAATCCACTCTTTACTCCTATAATCACATGAATTCGTACATATATATATATACACCAGTAGTTACACTTCACACATTACCCATTTCATGAATGAATATGTTCAATAATGGCATATATATTTATATGTCTTACCCATGCTACACAAGTAAACACCCTTATCTCAAGTAGCATTGAACCACTTCAGTGAGGTCCAAGCCAAAGTACAATAACAATAGGGACCCCAAAATAGAAAAACCCTAATTAAAATTGGTCCAAAAGCAAGGGAAGAAAGAAACCTACCTCAAAATGGTGGTAGGTGGACCAAAATGGTCTGAAACGCTTCACCCTCGGTGGAGGATGGAGAAACATGCCTAAAGAAGGCCTGAAATACCCGTTGAAATCCCTAAAATTGGAGAAGAAACCAAAAAACAGGTTAATCCCAAACCTATGGTTAGGTGGAGTTGGGTAGGGTAATGGGGAAAGAAAAATCACTGGAAAAGAGGAAGAGGAGGGATCCAGAGGTCTTACCTCTAGATGACGACCCACAAACCCAAGGAAATCGTATGGATCATTATGAAGGAGTGGGTTAAGAGGAGGGGGTAACATGTGCATCTAGAGATGAGATGGGGGGTGTCATGCAACAAGAGGGGATGAAAATAAGAGGTGAGGAAAAAATAATGCAAAAAAGGAGAATGGAAATAAAAAAGTACAATATTAAAATACTGGGCAACCCAGATGGTTTGAACTTTCTTTACCAAACCATGCCCCAACCATGCGATGGACACTACCTAGGTCCGGAACCTATGCACAACAACCCCTAAGCAGATGCACAGTTTAGAAAATGAAGCTCAAACTGTGCAACTCAAAACTGCCAACTCCCAGAGCCCAACTGCACACTTGCTGCACTATTTAATAAATTGTGCACATGTTTTGTGCCACACCTCAGACTAACCTAAGAACCACATGGGAACTTTCCTATTATTACTAACCATGAAGGATTTCCGTGAAATAGTAAAAAGCCACAAAAAAATTAAAATTCGGCCCGCCAACTTCCGAAACTCAAAATAAAGGATGAAAATAATTAAATAATTAAAATAATTATTATTTCAATGTTAATGTGTGATAGGTACCTAGAAAAAATCCAAAGCATTATTTAATGGAATTTGATACATAATACATTACTTGTATCTAGGGGCACCCCAAGGCATTTACAGTATCCAATATAAGCGAAATCCAATGGATTTCTCAAGGAATTCTATAGCATTGGGCCTCATTGAATCTAAGGGTGTCATCATACCCCAAAATTGAACTGACTCCCCTTTTGGAATCCAGATCTTTCTCATGATATTCAACATCAATCATGTTTATATATAATCCATGGAATCTCTCAAAGTCACTCCAAGCATATTATAAAAATAAAGAGAAAAAACATTCCATTCAATCAATCAATTAATTTTCTAATTTCCACATAATCTTCTTTAATTCCCTGGGCAACCAAGTCACTATGTTCCTATTTACCAAAATATAATCATGGAAAATTATTTATTTCACTATGCCAAAATAAGAGATTATTGGTGTGTTTTTTTCATCCTGTGGCAATTTAAACTGATGCTAAATCATTCTAAAATAGTTTTGGAAAACTACCGTTAAATCAAGCATCGATAATCAATTAGCGATGGTTATTCAAAATTGTCGTAGAATGACTTAGCAGCTATTTTTTTAAATAACGGAAATTATATAGCATTGGTTTGTTTATTTTTTTAAATTTTTTTAAAAAATTAATTTTTTTTTCATTTTCACAGCACATATATCTATATTCCATATATATAAATTATAAATTGGGTGATATTTGAACCCCTTACATCATACTTATTCTCAAAAAACATTACAACTCTAGCAAGATCTTCATGTGGTGAATAAATAGCATTTTATATTCATATATATAAATTGATAGAAAAAACAAAAAATATATATCAAATAGAGACAAACTAAATAATTATTTATCAATAATTATTAATCAATAATAAAAAGCCAATAATTAATAAATAATAATTAGTAATTAATAATTGGAGTAAACTGGCCTGGGATTTGGGACCCTGGCTGTGGTGTTCTTCTCGATTGTAGTGTGGGAGACCTGATGGTGGGGCTGGTTGGAGATCATGTGGCGTGGTGAGTATTTCATCTCAGTGGTGGTTCTGTAATGCACTATAGAGGTCAAACTATGACAGGTACTTTGGATATTATAGTGGTGGGTCGCGATGATGCCCTCAGGATGATGCATTTTAGTGATGTAGAATTCAGTGACAACCTTGGTCTATGAGTGATGTCCTTGAATGCGAGGCGTGAGAATTGATGACATCTAGTGTGGATTGGATTTTTTACGATCACATCAATGGTTTTTCGACTGACGGATTTGGGATCCTGACGGTGTGGGTTCCTAGCGAAGCGGTTGCCCAGTGACGAGGAGGGTTGTTCTGGCGATCACTGACATCATTGTGGGATACAGGTTGAGGACAGCTTCTAGTGAATCATAGCAACCTCAAGCTACATGTGGGAAACCGACCTCAGAATGCGGATGGAAAAAGCAGGTGATGTTGGACACTAGAGGACGGCCTTGGGGGATGCAATGACTTCTAAGGCACAAATGAGCAGTCTTAAGGTATGATGAGATCTTGATGGTTGGCAGTGTGTGTGGGAATTTTTTTTGGACGATGTGGTCATCATTAAGTTATGACCTAACTACAGGTTTCTTTTGTTAGTATTTGGACTATTAGGTGTTTTTTGGATGGCATTTTTTTTGCTAATTTTCTAGTTTGGTAGTGCTTTTTGTGCAACATGATTGTTGTGTTTCACTATATTTCTATTTTCTTAAATAAGTTTTTAGGACCAAGTTCACTCGATTCCTGAACATTCCTAGTAATCAATAGTATATAATAAATTGTTAATATCAAATAGTAAAAGATAAATATTAAATATTAAATACTAAATATATAGTATATAATATATAATATATAATATATAATATATAATATATAATATAAAATATAAAATATATAAGTAATGTACAAAAAATAAATTAATAAAAAAATAAATTAATATAATATTAATAATTAATACATAATAAATAATAACTAATAAATTATAGAAATATAAAAAATGAAAATATTGTAAATAAGTAATTAATAGTACTTTAATAATGAACTAATAATATAAAAATAAAACAAAAATGACAAAAATAAAATAATAATTAATGTATAAATAATAAATAAATAACAAATAAATAAATAATGAACAAATAAATAAGAAAAAAATAATAATATAATAATGAAAAAATAAATAATAAATTAATAGTAAAGTAATAATAATAAATAAATGAATAACGAATGTATAAAAAATAACTATATATTAAATAAATAATAAATTATTAATAAATTAATAAATTATTAATAAATTAATAACATTAAAATAAATGATAAATAAATAAATAATAAAATAAAATAATAAAATATTAATGAAATTTTTTTAAATAATAAGAAATTCATAATAAATTAATTAATTCATAATACATCAATAAAAATAATTAATTAATTAATAATTAGTAAAAAATTAAAAGATGAATAATAATTATATAATAATTATATAATAATTAAAAAATAAATAAACATATTGAATAATAAATATTAAATATTAAATGAATAGCTAACAAAAAATAAATAAATAAATAAATGGATATAAACATCTATAAATATATATACATATAAAAAAAATTTACAGAACTATATGTAAATAGACATTTATGTTATATAAATATTTATAAACACACTCAGATATATAATTGTATATTAATATAAATATATATATATATGAACAGAAGAAAATATAATTATATCTATAGATATATTTACACATATATGATATAAAAATTTATAAACATAAATATTTATTAATATATATAAATGTATATAAATGTACATAGATATTCATAAATTATTTTATATATATATATAATTGATAATAAATACACAAAATATGGGAAATCACAATAATTACAGCACCATCAAATCAATAGGAATGTGAATCAATGGAATAAAATCATAAATGACATAAAAAAGCATATGAAGACACTCTTAAACAAACATGAAATCTCATCAAGTGTGTGTGATATATATATATATATACTTATTATATATTAATATTATTTACATATATTAGAATATAAATAAAAATATATATGTGTTTATCAATAAAAATGAATATGTATATATAAATATTATTTATATATGTGTATATATGTATATTCAAATAGATTTATGATAAGTTCATCTCTGTACTTTTTTTAATTATAATGACATATTTATATAAAAATAAATTCATATATTATTTATAGACACAAATATTTAAATATATATGTATTTATTTACATATATGAGAATATACATATAAATATATATTTTTTTGTTAACATGTACATGTTTATATATAAACATTACTTGTATAGGTATATATATACATATTAATTCATTTTAATAAGGGAAATAGAATAAAATATTATTTATTTTAAATGACATGAATAATAAATATTTATTTCCATATGGATTATATGTTTAAGAATACATTTATATGTAAAAATGTATTTATACAAGTGATTTATTATATGTAAATATAAGAAAATTTTAATATATGTAATTATAAATAAAATTACATTGTGAAGAATGATAAAAATTAAAAACCATAATATCAATATAAATGTAATCCCGAGAAATAAATTTAGTCCCCACCCAAAAAAGATATAAGACCCCCTTAAACAAGGCTGAAACACCATCGAATGTTAATAAAATGGGATAGCCCAACTAAAAAAAATTAGTCATTCTGGGATTTGTTTCCTATAAAAATATTACCAGGATTCTCCCATGTCACTGGAGTGTATATAGCATCACAAGCTTCAATTTGATACATGGTAGAGCCCAGATGGACACACAGATCAAACGTTACAGTCATCTGAAGTTTGAGTTTGATTTCTTAATTTTCTTGAAACTATAATAAATTTTATTATATTAATATTTAAAAAAAATAAATATAATTTTTCTTTATATCATTTTTTAATCTTTGATTTGACTGGTTGTGGAGCAAAAATGGACTCTAGTTTCAATAGTTATGGACATTTTATGTTGAAGTTTGATTATAGACAAATATAATATTTGTTTTATGTTTCAAATTAGTATTAACTAATAATTATATATATTTATTAAATGATAAATTATAATTAATTAAAATTAAAAATAATAAACTACATATGATAATAAATAATAAATATTAATTAATAATTAATAATTAAATATTGTATTTAAAAAATCCTTTAATTTAGCAGCAGTTTTTAAAAATCTCCGCTAAATCTATTTTTTCGGTAGTGTTTCCAAAAGAATTACCCATTTTATTATCCTCCAAAGTTTAATTTTAATCTATATAGATTGAGAAATATTCCCAAATTTCTAAGGCTTAACTAAATTTGGTGTCATTAACATGCTATAAGGGAAATCATTTTTTTCTTACTGGATCTCAATTTATTCAACACCAACATTTAACATTTTACATTAAAATGTGTTTCCTATGGCCACCTTGAGGGGACACTCTATCAGTCGATTATATTAGGCTAAAACAATGGTGAAAATCCAAGTAGGGCACCCCATTGGTGACTCCCTACATAAAGGGTATCTAACATATTTAAAAATGAGTTTCACAAGGGTAAGGACATAAGGGTAGGGTCCATCTAATTTTTAAAGTTATTTCTTAGGGAGCCAGTGAGACCACACAACTAGTGAATTTAAAATATCAACATAGATATGGATTAATTAGATATTCCACCAACCAAATATACAAAACCTTCTCAATTCAACTATACCCAGAAAACCCACTGGTCGTTCTCATCCAAGACCGATGGACAACACTAAAACCACCTGAGTCCTTATCTCACAACCAAACAACCAACACTAATTATTTATAATCAAACTATAATTAATTAATAACATAAAACTAATTTATCAATGTAAAACACTTTGGAAAAACACACACTGGGTACTTGTGTTGTATATATTCCAGAACCAACAGTCCTTCCAAGGCATGCACCAAGCTTTTGGAACTAAATCGATTCAATTCCTTATCATTCAGAACTGAAACCATAATAAAAACATTTAACTAATACCAAAATCCATTAAAAATCACCTGACCACATACATCTAAAAATATTATTGGCAATAGAGTAAAATTTTCATCATAGGACACTCTATCACAAGGTAATAATGAATTTCACTCATCTAAAGAAAGTCCCACAATTCATTAGTGGATTTTTTTCCAAAATAACTAATTGTAATGGTGATAAAATTAGAGGAAAACATAGAAAGAAAAATACATAGTAGTAGCCTTACTGTATAATCTCCAATTCTTTAGATGGTTGGAGATTCAATTCCCAAATAAATCAAATCCACCAAAGTGCATGAAGAAGAGTAAATCCCCAATGGGTAACTACTACAAGTGAGTGAGTGGGAAAAATCCCAAGTGGGGCATAAGGGGTGTTCCCTAGTGAAATTACTAGGACTTCCATTTTTAAAATCTAACAAAGAGGCCACTGACTAGCTGGAGGCATCCACCATCTTTCTACTCTTGGGTAACTTCCCATCTGGCAAACTCAACTAGAAACCAGGGCCACTTCCCTTACTATCGGCTATCTGGTGGTTCTATACTGACTAGCTAGTGGTGCTATAGAAGGATGTTATAGCCTCAAAACTTTTTATGGTTCTTTTCACTAATTCCAACTACCAACTGACCCTTGTTACAAGTCCAAAAACACCCCTTTAAGGGGTCTAATCTTTCGGGACCCTCTTTCAAACATTTTATCTCTGAACAACCCATCCAATATCCAAAAGTTCAAATATCTTCAATTAACTCAAAATCATCCATAAATCTGATACATTATAGGTTACTTGAATGAAGTTGTCTAAAAAATGGAAATTTAATCAATTGTTCAATAATATGGGTAGGGAAAAATCATGAATTGAAATTTGGATTAACTATTAATGTGGAATATTATTATCATAACCTTTCAACACCTATAATTCCATGCTCTTCACATTGATGTGCTATAAATATGTTAGTGAAATGACTATTACGAACCTTCACAGTGTTTAAATTTGATAGAAATGTTTCTTTATCTTTTTACTGATCATGTACTACATAGTAGGCATGTATTCCCTATTACCCTCACCCAAATCTAAATATAAATATTATCTCAATTCAATTTATTTTTAATCACATCAAGAATTCTCATTGTCCTTTAATTTCCCCTTGACTCCCAAAATAGTGAATATTATATTATCACGCACATTTTTTTAACAATGTGTATCACATCTAATATTTTATTATAAATATTATTTTTCTAGTTAGTCAATTTGAAGAAAATACATCTCTTGTTCCAATTATGACTACGTTGTATTTTTGTAACAGTAATGGATACAAATGGAGGAGTTATTAAATCCAAAAAATCATACACTGTGTGAATGTTTTCTTATTCGAGTTCAGATAGAATTTGAACATCGAATATTATTTTCAATGATGGGTTGTGCTCTCTCTTCCCATAAAAAACACTATTGTTTTTAACATGTTTAGTGGAGGAAGAAAGTGTTTGTGGCCATGGTATACACTTTTTCTAAAGTTCTTAAGACATGTTGATTTCTTACTTTTATTAGAATAAGGGAAATAAAATTCTCTTTTGGAACTCTAACTTGATAAGTTATCATAATTTAGGAAGACAATAATTATCCATAGCAAATCATCCCAAAGTATAAATAGTTTATTTTTTATGAAATCAAAATCCATTACACTAGAGGCCCAAAAATCCTTCAACTCATTAATCAACGGTTGTATATAAACATAGATTTTTTCACCAATTCTTTTAGGTCAATCATTATGAGGGGAAAGTAACAAAAATGATTTCTTCATACACAACCATGGGGGTGGTTATATTGAACTGACACCAATATCTATGTGTTATGTGTCCCAACAACCATTGAGTTGAATGGTTTAAAACCATCTACTATAAATCCCAATAAAATAGTATGACTTTCCTAGGAAAATTATGAGTGTTTTTGGTCAAACTATTTACATGCCAAAGAATCTATAAGGTGAGTTAACTAATCATCCTATTTGTTTCTCTATGAGTTTAATGTCATTGGTTTAGAAATTTTATTTAACATGAATAATATCAACAACTTCTATTTTAGGGGGAATTAATGCATCTGCTTAGCAGTAATTTATTTCCCTTGACTCAACACTCTACTGAGAAGAATCTGACTACCTTGATTAGTCTCATTGTCTTTCCACTAGACGAGTAACAAATAATACAAGTAATAAGTTGTACATTCTCTTTTTTAAATGACATATAGTTTTTTTTCAGACATCAATGGTATCGTATGTGAAACCAAGGTTATCAGTCAACTTGTGAGCATGGTAGTATGGCTCTGGAATCTTCCCTAGAGTAAGGAGTACCTTCTGCAACAAAACCAATAAATTATTGAAGGAAGCTTTTATCGATTAATTCAAGGACTTCATCTATACCTATTCAACAATTAATGACAAGTTTCTAAAACTAGTGTATTCTATATATAATTCAATACATACATCATCAATAATTTCAATGGATTTTAGTCCTCCACCATCTGTATAAAAATAAGGATTACTCCATCCAATATCAGCATTCATGATGTTACTCTCTTCAGGTTGAAGCTAACATATCATGTTATTGATTATTATGTTTATAATATCGTCTGTTATTTGATCAACATCAATCTGAATACTTTCTAAATGGAGATAGGGAAGATAATATTTCCTGTGATGTGTCAATGACTTGTAGTTTTTTAAAAAACTAATTAGAAACGGATGTTACCTAATGGTATCTCGGTTTATGAGATACCAATCTGCATATTTTTAGTATGGGAAACTAATCAAATCACTTTAAAATTTAGTCATGAAATCAATAAATTGCTTAATCCCATCAAAATATTCATTATTAAATCTACTCAATAGATCATCTCATCACATATCCGTGTTTGTATCTGTAGAAAACAAAGATTTTAAATAAATATTAATATTTATTAATATTTATGTAATACCAAAAAAAAATATTATGCCACCCTCAAGACATCCATAAATAGTCATTATCATAAAAGTAAAATAATTGTTGGAAAGTTTATCTTCATCGATAGTAGTTTTTAGAAATATATTCTAATATGTATCTTATACAAATATTGTTATATATTTAAATAAAATAGGAATAAATGTATATTTGAAATATTCTTATGGAATATATATATATACATTGTATAAGTGTTTATATAGTTGAAGAAACACTATAAATAATATTATTTATGATATATACACATACAGAAACATATGTGTTTATAAAAACATTATATAAAAGATTTTATACAATTAAAGATGAACAATTAAAATGAATAAAATAATAGTTATAATTATTATATATAAAGAAATTATATTTTATAGAATATTTATTATATAAATATTTTTTACAAATATAAAAAAAATTGATTATTTTCATTTTTAAATTATGTAATATATATATATATATTATTCAAAATTGTATCTATGTTGAAATATCAATAAAATTAAATATAAAAAATAAAAAACTATACATTCTAATAAATATATCAGTTGAGTAGTGAAATAATTATAGATCTAAACATTTCTCCAAAACTATAAGAAAAAAAAATTAATGAATAACTTCCTTTGAATTTAATATTTGAATACAGGGAATCATAACTTGAAAATTAGAACAAACCCTAAATTTAAAAAAAACAACAAGGAACTGTTACCAATAAATTAATCAATGAATCCAAAAAATCATGATGATATTTAGAGTATACCTGTATTTTATCAAAGATACTAGGTTTGGTGGCCTAAAAAATTACCAAAAAAGAGATTACAGTGTAAGGTAATGATCATCAGGTGGGGAGGAGTTACAGGAGGGAATGGGGTGCTTGAGAATTGGTTTTCCACTATAGGAGTGCATGATGCTTGCAAATCGAGAACATATGGGGCTGTTGAATGCACTAGAGGTTTGATTTAGGGGGACGAGGGGAGGACTCAAGGGTGTGATGGTCTGGTTTTTGGGTTCACATGACTGTAATTGGGAGATTGAGGGAGTAAAAGCCAAATATTTTTAAGTGTGTGGAAATGTACATTTGGGGGGTCATTATTGGTATCAATACCAAACACTAAATGAAATTCACATACTTTTCCCTAATATAGATCATATTATATTTATTATTTCCTATTATCAAAGCTAAAAAAGACTGTAAAAGGGGGTCTTTTTATCAATGCTAACAAGAACACTAATAAATAGAACCATTATCATTGATAAAAAGAAGTGTTGATAAAAAAACTGTGAATAATTAAATTTATTTATATGTATTTATATATTTTTAATATGATTTATATAAAAATAATTATGTATGTGTAAATATAATTTATAAATATGATTTATATTGTCATGACCCATCCTCGGGACCCGTGCCATGCCTACCCCAAGCCCGCCTCCCAAAGGCCAGGGGCTAGCGACTAGCACCAAGGCGTAAATCCCAACAAAAAGGGGAAGGCATTGCCTTTATAAAGTAAACAAACACCATAGAGTAATCAAGCAGAAGTAAACACTAAGTAAAAATGGGTACAAAAGTAAGTACGGAAAGTAAATGGGCCAGAATACAAACCCAAACATATAGTAAGGTACAACTGAAAAGAAGTACAACAAATAAAAGTAAAGCAGCAATGTCGAGCCATCCACTGGAAGTCCCACCTGAAGGGTGGGTACAGATAGCCTCCTCAGCTCCTCAGTCCAACTGTCTGCTCTGTGTACGTCCCGCCTAGTGGTCCACCTCCAGGTACCAACTTGCTCTACAAGCCTCAACCACGATCAACGTTGTCCATCGTCTGCATCCAACACAACATAGTGCGGGCATAGCCCGTGTAGGGGTGAGTATATACGCTACTCAGTAGGGACCCCGAGACCGCCGAAGGTCTCCCAGAATCCACAAAGGATAATCCACAAAGGAAAGATACAATCACGAAGTAACAACCAACACTACTTAGGTATATTCCCAAACATATACCTGAGTCATCAATTCCCGTTCGGCTCCAACATCCGATCCCAAGTTAGATCACGTCTGCATAGGGTAGTACAACCAATCCACATAGGATAACACAACCCAATCCATATAGGAAAGCAAGTTAATCATATTGAAGAAATTGATTGAAAGTCACGACTCATCTCACATAGGTATACTTCTTTGTAAGGTGATAGAGATGATCAGATATAGCCAGTGATTCGTCTAAGCTGGGACCCACGTAGGATACTAAACCAACTAAGTTGTCGGACCCACATTGGATAGAGAACAACTACTCTGCCACAACCATGTTGGATAGCAAGAACATTGACAAACACTACTAGACCCGCATAGAATACAATAACAGTATTCATTGCCGTTGAACCCAAGGAGGATTTCAGTACGGTCTTCATCGCTGCCGAACCCACGGAGGATTTCAGTGCAGTCTTCATCGCCGTCAAACCCACGGAGGATTTCAGTACGTTCTTCATCGCTTCCGAACCCACAGAGGATTTCAGTGAAGTCTTCATCGCCGTCGAACCCAAGGAAGATTTCAGTACGGTCTTCATCGATGCTGAACCCACAGGGGATTTCAGTGCAGTCTTCATCGCTGCCGAACCCACGGAGGGTTTCAGTGCAGTCGTCGTCACAGTCGCAGCCAGCTCTAGGGTTCCCACACACAGCATGCTCGATTCTGGGAGGTTCTGCTCCATGATCCAATGGGTCGATACATCAACTGGCATGAATTCTAGAGTTGATGTATCTCATAGTTCCGTCTTGACAAGAGGAACTCAACGTGACAGATGATGCGTCAATCGGACGCCCGGTCTGAGATTTATTGGCTTTTTCATTCCAGGGGCCTGGTTGGTTTTTAAGTTAAAACCAACCTGACCACACTCCAACTGCATCCAAACCTCAACCGGAGTAATCCAAATGGTCCGCCTCACTAAGAGGAATCCAACAAAGTTGACGGCCCGTCAATCGGACGTCCATAGCTCAAGTTATAAGTGTTTCCACTCCGAGGGCCCGGTTTGTTTTTTTTTTCGAACCAACCCAGCCGTACCCAAGGTTCTCCGAAACCTTGAGTGTAATATAGAGAAACGACAATCTCTATATAAGGATTGCATTGCACTGGACGGTCCGTCGATCGGAGGCCCGTAGCCCACGATATGGACAAAAGAACGAACCTGTCTGGTTTTAGGGGGTTTCGGGCCCGGAACGACCCGGCCTGAGACCGCCTTGGGTCGACCCAAACCGGTTGACCCAAACTGGGTCCGCGTCTGGCCCATTAGGGAATGGCCAGCTCGATGCTGGACGAGCTGTTGCGGGAAGGGGGGCGGCTGCCCCCCTTGATTGAAACCACAGCCCCCACGTGGGGGCCGCTTCTTGCCAGCCGAGTGTTACGACCCCCGGTCTTTCCTCTGAAACGGCCATCCCGGTCTGGCCAGGCATTGCTGCCACTACGGGACCACTGCAGTCCCACCCCTCCGAGGTGTTAGCGGCTGGTGGTTCCGGCCACCCCGCCTTGCTCCGCCGCGCCCCTCCGCCGCGGCCCCGCTCCGGCGGTAGCATCTTCGTGGTTCTCCTCCGCGACACGACGGTGCCACCGAATTATTCGACAGCAATGGCGTAGCGCGACGGCGCCATGCTTCTTCCCCCGTTCTTCATTGATTCTGCGCGGTGCCATTGCACCGCGCTGCCTTTGCTCGTACCGCAATAATTACAATCATCAAAGGGGGAGGAGGGTCGGCCGTCTTCGTGTGGTCCGACCTCCTCCCATTATTACGACAACAGGTGGCCCAAATATAAATCGATGAATGGAAAAGAAATAATTCAAGAGAAAAAACAATTAACCTCTACCTCAAAGTGTTGATGAACGAAGGTTTGACGCGGGAAAAGGACGTCGTGGAAGAAGGCTCCGTAAGCATCGTCGACGTCATGGAGAAGAGGATCGTCGGTGTCGTAGTACACAGCGTTGCGTCATCGATCTCTGGGGAACTAGTGTTCTTTGTCGTCTTCCATTGGAGGTTGTCGTTCTTCGTCGTTCTTCACGTTCTCCAATGAAGAAGATAAATATTTGATGGCTTTGAGAAAATCCTATCCTAATCCTTCTCGCACGACGAAACTAACCCTTAATGAAATAAGACTTTGTATTATTTAATTAACACACAAAATCCAACGTTCAATTTGAAATTCAAAATGAATTCCGGAATTAATTAAATTGAATAACTTAATAATTTAATTAATTAAGAGAGTTGACTTTTCATTAAAGGGGGGTGCGGGTGTGTTACACATTTAATGGGGGTTTGGGGAAGATGAAAGGGTGGGGCTCGTGTGGGCCCCACTTCTCTAATATCCTACCTAGTGGAGTTAGGATATTAATGGGTCCCACTCCAACCACCAAGCCTAGGTTTAAACTACCTAGAGTAGAAATAAAATTTGTAGCACAACATTTTATTTTTATTCTTTAGATAACCTATTTAATTAATAACCTCACCCGAGCAAACACAACTTTGGAAAAGGTGTTCTTAAGAAATTACTGGCGTTGTGGTTTCATCGGTGCCCTCGTATTTCGATTCTGATCACCGGGTCAAAAGTTAGGAAAACTCACTTGTTCGTTTACTGAATGTACCTGAGCTAAACATCGGAAATTGATTTCGGGCACACTGGGCCTCGGAATCAGGTGCCGTCAAAAACTGCGTTCTTGTAAAATCCGAAAGAAAATTAAGAAAAAAATTCCCTTGAATTTTACGGGTCTTTACATTACTCCCACCTCAGGGCTTTACATCCCAATAAAGATACATCATAAACTAGGGGAACAAATGTGGGTACTGAGCACGCATCGGAGTCTCCCACTCTCAAGTGCTCTCCTAGAGGTTCTTGTGCTGCCATCTGATTCGCACAAGATGTATTGACCGTCCACATAGGACCCGCTCATGTCGATCCTAGATCTCCATCGGGACCTCCGCAAAAGTTTCCCCATCATCAATGTTCAACTCCCCATGGTTGATAATATGCGCCAAGTCATGCACGTATCTCCTTATTTGAGATACATGGAAGACGTCGTGCACCCGATGCAACTGATGTGGTAGAGCTAGGCAATAATCCATCTCACCTATCTTGCTAAGGACCTGGAATGGTCTGATGAAGCATGGAGATAACTTGCTGCCCCGACCAAATCTCTTTAATACACGTCGAGGTGAGACCCGCAAGAAGACATGGTCGCCATCCTGGAACTCTAGTTGCCTCTCCCTCCTGTCAGCATAAGACTTCAACTGGCTTTGAGCTATCCTCATCCGCTCCTAGATGACCTGGACCTTCTCTATCATGGCCTGGACCATCTTTGGTCCCACAAGTGCTAACTCCCTAGGGTCTGTCCAGCACAGAGGTGATCTGTAAGGCCGGCCATATGAAACCTCGTATGGTTCCATCCCGATGGTGGAGTGGTAGCTGTTGTTGTATGCGAACTCCACCAAGGGTAGATGGTCCTCCCAGCTGCGACCAAATTCAAGGACACATGCATGGAGTTTAGAGACCTGAAGCGTAATGTACATGAAAATTACATTACTTTTACAGAATACTTAATAATTAAAAAAAACAGACACACAAGGACCGTAATAGTTTAGTGTCTTTGGAAAAATGGAACGTAATCTTCTAATCTTGGTGAAATATCTTCAACATCTCTGATAAAGAACTTCCCCTTTTGTTTTCTTAACAAAAAACTTTCTTTAAATCCTAAGGAAAAGAAAACATATAAAGGGTGAGCTCAAATTCTCAGTAAGGGTAAGCATAGAGAACATAAAATAATCCATAAAAATTTGAATGCAAAAACATGAACATAAAATCTAAACATCAAAATCTTGAGCAAAGACATAAATAATGGAAGTACATAAATCATAGATCATAAAGGAACATTAATCATGATAAACTAGCATGGGAATAAAACATGTAATTGTGGAAAACATTCAACACTTTTTATGATTTCCATAGTATCCAAGGCATTGCTATCAAGACCATATTAGTGGACAAAGTCCCTTTCTGAATCGAGTTCACTCCTCGTTTCAGTCCTGTAACACTGAACTAGATTAACTTACCATTATGGCCATGTCTATCTCATGAGATATAAATCTTTACCCACTGCATTGGAGGGAGATATAGATCCCACCCATCTCATAATGAAATCATTCTTACTTGTTCCACAAAAATAAACATACATCATTCACAATAACCCAATGAATAAAATGGATTTCATAAACATCATCCCACCATCACATAATCCATATAAAAGAAATGGATATCATTTCAAAATAATAAAAGTGAATCCATGTAAATCAGAGAGACTTCATACTTGAAACATACACATATGAAATAATTTCATCTTAGATGTAAAATGGTTTTGATAAAACACTTGAAATGAATTCTTGAGGAAAATATCCTTTCTTCTTCAAAATCAATTTCTTTTCACAAAACATCTTGAAATTTTAAAAGAAAAATATTTTTTTGAAAATAGTAATGAAATCTTTTGGAGGAAGCTTCATGAAAATAAGGCTTTATAAAACCGTAAAAAATCCTTTCATGCCGTATAAGTTAAAAAAACATTTTCCTCATACTTTTGTTGGAAAAGTCATAAAGTACCTCATAATGTAAACAAAACAAATATTCCTTACATACCATGTAGTAGAAGACAAAATGGGTAAAAAGAACATTAATAATACATAAAAAACATTTAAAAAACATGGACTTGGATGATAACAATAACCCCAATAAATAGTTACGTATAAGCAATCTCAGATTAAAATGAGAATTGCAAAATTATCCCTTACCTTAGGTCCGATATGCCTCATACGTTTCTGAACCTCATATATAATGATTTAAATAATTCCATTGACTTATTAGAAAATCATATTAATTGTTATGAAATCATAAATGGTTCACTTATGACTTCATATTACCCGTTATTTTGTAAGTTCCATGTTAAAGCATCATTTTGGGTTAAATCGTTTTATTAATCGTACGTGTTTGGACTTGTTGTTCTTGATATTATTACTTATATCCAGATTTAATTAATTAAAGAATGTAAAAAATGATTTACATATAATATATATTTCAGTATATACATATATATATGATAAATCGATTAAATGAAATGAAATACACTGTTCATGGAGACGGTAGGCCGTACGTACGCATCAATGCTGTTTTCATTTACTTATTGAATTGAATGAAATTAAGTAGATGACATACATATATATACACATAAATCCAGTATAATTATTATGTCATATATTTCATTATTACTTATTATATATACTTTATAATCATTCATGAATGGTTAACATGGAGAATGAATCTCATTGCGTCATGGAGACGGTAGTCCGTACGTACGCACGAGCGATTATATCATTCCCATGATCATGGAATTGTATTGGAGTGTATGTATACTATTTCAGAATAAATATCACTTTACAATAATCATATAGAGTTATTATTTACACCATTATACCCATCCAAGTAAGGTGGTGGTAGAAAATAGATTACACTACGACGTGGAGACGGTATTCCGTACGTACGCACGCGCGGTGTTTTCGTTTTCCGTAGGATGGATTGATGGTGAAATATGGTTTTTTCATAATTACAATAACATATTAGTATATGAGTGATACTTATGTTATTACTTAAAAATGAAACAACTAAATAAGAACAAGTGGAAGAAGAAACAAATCTGAAAGAATCGGTAACAGACATTACCTCTTCTTTGAAGAGCCTCTTTGAGACCTCCTCTTAGGGCACCAAAATTTGTATTTGAATAAGACCATGAACTCTATGATGTTTCTAGGGAAGTGGAGAAGAAAATTTTTCATGGATTGGCCGATCGTGAAGGCTCAAATTGATGTGAGGAAGAGAGGGAGGAGGTGCCCTTTTATAAGGGAGGAGAGGGGCACCTTTGGAAAAACTTAAAATATTATTTTATTATAAAGTCATATTCAGTTTTTAATAGCTCCAAATTGATTTATTTTGAAGTTAAGGTGGGGATGGAACAAAATCCTTTAATCTAATAGAATTTAGACAAGGTTAGGTATCTATTTTAACCTTATCATTTAGATTTAACTTTAAGTAAAATAATTTTAATTTTACTATGTCTTCTTGTTTTCTTACACTATAAGGTTAATAAACATACTATAACAAATCAAACGAACCCCAATTTGTTTATTATTAATATATATAACCTTATCAAAGTAATTGGGCCGAAAAATATATTTTTAGGAATAAAATAACAATTAATAATATAATATTTGTTTTAAAAACTATTTTATGTCAATTTTGACACTATTTGGTAATTTATTTTTTGTGAAAATAATAACAGAAATATTAGTTCGAAAAAAGTTAATTCAATCAATACTAACATGTAATATTGAAATATAAAATTATTGGATTTCATAAAAAGTCTCAAATTACATTTATTTGGGTATTTATAACATCAATTATGTCAATATTTCATTAATAAGATAATTATTGCATCATAATTGTGTCATAAATAAATTAAATTATTTAATGTCTAAAAATTACAAATAAATTACCATTATGTATTAAATATTTTTAGATTTATATGGAATATTTATAGTCTAATTTATCTTATGCATAACCCTATATTAAAAATTATTTACTTATTAAACTTTGATTTTAACTATTTTAACCCTTCTTTAAATAAATTAATAATAAATGTCCTAATCTAATCCAAGTGGGTCTAAATGTTCATATTTTATTGCTAAGGTAGGTTTTGGTCGAATTACATTTATCCAATAGAATTAGGACATGTGTTAGGGTAATAATAATATAATTTTTACCCTTAATTACCCTATTTACTTTTAGCCGTGGTAAATAAATGTAAAAAGTTACTATTCACCAAAAAAAATATTTTCATCTCATTGAACTACATTTTACTTACTTTCATCAACCCTGTCTCTCATATTTTTGAAATTCCACTCACAGAAGCGGTAAAATGAAGTTTTATGTAAATTTTCAAATTCTCCTAGGAGGTGGGTAAAAGACGGTCAAAAGTACAATAAAATTTTTATATATCTAAAATTATTATAAAATGACTCTAATGAATTACATTGAACTTATATAGGTATTATGTGTAAATTTTGACCTAAAATAAATTTAAATAGAATATATAATTTTTTAAATAAAAAGTCGATTTTTAAATAGTAACACAGTGTTTTCACTATTCATCAAAAATTGAAAGTTTTCAGAAAAATACCAAAATTTCACCCTGGGATAATTTCAATATTCTGAATCCAAAAATGAAGTCCATTTTGAAAGATGAAATTTACAAAATTTTAAAATGTTGTTATTACTATTCAGAATGGCTAGTTTTAATAATATTTTAATAGCATATCGTTGTTTAGTGAAACTCGGTATTGCGTACGACGCAAGCTATCAAGGAAGGTCATGATTGCGTGTAAAGAAAGCCAAGCTATTATTTTGTGTAGTGAAAGATTACTTTGATGATTTATATAAAATAAAAACAAAATATTTCTTATAAAAGTCTCGGGTGTTACATTCTACCCCCCTTAAAATGAATTTCGCCCTTGAAATTCATCGGGGTTATAAATGGTTTACTACTCAAAAGTTTCTTTGGTAGAAACCCACATAGTTAAAAGGAATACCAAAACCAATCTTTAAAAACAAATTTATGAAACATAACGGTTACCCAAATTAACTAATCACTGGGTTTCTACATAGGAGATCATAAGTGAAAATATGGATATGGAAGGGAAACCTAACCATCATGTTCTGATGGAGAGTGGTAGAGAATATGTCTATGACAAAAAGCCAACAATCACAAAGCCATAGATTTGTGATGATCTAAGGTACCATCTGATTCATCGGATATAAGGGAACTATGATAACATTTTTGGTTTTCTAGATCATTTCCCTAAAGTTGATGAATTAAAAGAAATACTTACATGATTTTGGTACAATTTCACTGTGGTTCGTGAATTGAACAATTTACACTTCATCCCTTAAAGAAATGAAGTTGAATTTTTTATTTGTGATGTGTTAGCAGATCATGGGATAGAATGATGGGTCATTCCATCTGTTTCAAAAAAAAGGTTAGCAGAAGTTATAAGTCCATATTATAGATAGACTTATCGTATATAGTTCCAAAAATGAACTTATAATTCATATATCATACCGCTTAATAAAATAAAACTAGTTTCTACTAACCAGGGACATCCTGTAGGCCAATGGTAGGCGATAAAGGAAATTCACACTTCGATTGTGGGTTCAATTCCCACAGCCTTGTCCGACGCGATGAGCCGTCACCCATCCTGCAGGTTTTCCTTTTTCTAAAACTACATTATTATAACATTCCATCAATAATATCTAAAAAACTTCTATCCTTAAACAATACTAACTTATGTCCAACATAATCCATTCCAATATTTATGCTTATCCATAATACTTCAGTCCACTCTCATAATATAGTGAAAACGATTACCATAGATTTCATATAACAAGTATGTTAATACCATCGTTGATCTCCATATATCATAAGATATGTCTTGTTTGTCACATTCCAAACATTCAAAGGCCCTAATCATGTATCCTCTTGAAAAATGAATACCCATTGAATCTTAGTGAAAACATGAGTGTTGTCAAAAGTTAACTCTTTCCACATACCAAAACCCCAAAATTCTATATACTCAAACCATGATATAACTATTACCTTATATCAGTCATGATCCCATGAATACTGTCAAAAATTTCATTTTCTCCTTATCCCTTCATTATGCGCATATCATCTTCTTTCCAAAAATATCTCAATCACTTTCCATGGTTACCGGTACCATAAAATTATTGAAAACCATAATAGACCAATACATAAATATTTCAATATTCCATGATACTATATGCAACATTATTTTGTAATCTCATTACATGAACACTTAATCATTCCACCACATCGTTGTCATATTCAACATCGCCAATAGTGATTGCATGTGAATTCCCTTTGTCCTTTGCCTTAAGTGGTTGTTCACGTCGATCATCATTAACCCTTGGATTAGGGAATTGATTAGCATAATGCCTCATTTCATTGCATTTGAAAAATTGAAGTGTTGGTGGTGCGTTCTCTTCAATCTTTTCTTTATTCACACCATTAGAAACCCTTTTTCCATTACTTCGACACTCAGATTCTCGATGACCTTCTTTTCTACACTTAAAACATTTTCTAGTCCCTTTAAGTCAATCTCCACCATGATTCTTTCCACACTTTGAGCATAAGGAAACATTCATCTTCTCTTCACCATTATTTTGAGATTTCTCCTTGAACTCCATCTTTCGTTTCTTTTCAAAACCATGAGATGGATTTGTAACACCAACTTCCATTTCTACCATGATAGCACAACGCACGATTTCTTTAGAGATACTGAAGTCTCTTATAGCTAATGCCCTTCGAAGATTTGGTTTTAAGACACTAAAGAATTGATCAATATTACTTTCAGGTTGGATGATAAAGCCAGATGCATACCTTGCAAGCCTTGAAAAATTCACTTCGTATATACCAACAGATTCATCTTCCTTTTTCTTTAGTTCAAGAAACTCCTTCCCCATATTTGTTCGAAGAATACGAGGGAAATACTTATTGAAAAATAAGTTCTTGAACTCGTCCCATTCCATGGACTCAATTTCATCTCTTGGCCTCGTATTCTTGATAATATTCCACCATTGATCAGCTTCACCTTCCAAACGATATAATGATAAGTTGACTTTATCATGTTCAGAACATTGAAAAACTGAAAATATCTTTTCAGTGGTACTGATCCATTTTTCTGAAAATGTGACAACCGGGCCCCGGTGACAGCACAACCACCCCGCCTTAACATGGCCGTCGGGCCCTGGCCCACCAGGCACCCCCACTTCCCCCGCAGATACGTGGGGCCTACCCTAGGGTCCGCCCACATGCTTGAACGGGTCATCTGACTAATGACAGTCCCCATAGTACAACACTTGTCCTTTCTAGTGTGCTTTGTCCTCACTCACACACACCCTAGGAAACGTCCCAAAGGGTCACCCATCTTGATCAATACTCCAGGCCAAGCATGCATAACTGTGGATTTCTAATCAGGTAGGCTCTCGAAAAGGAAGGTGCACCTTGTTGACACGAGTCATATCATTTAGTCATTTAACCCTTTATCATTTGGGGATGTTACAATCACCCCCCTTTAGAGCACAATGACCTCGTTGTGGGCCCTACATCTCAACCCAGACAGTGCACTGCACTTAAGGCTGGGTACCACCTCTGATACCAACTGTAGAGACCCGAATCTTGACATACATGGACATTACATTACTTTTTCAGAATACATAATACATAACAAAAACATACACACAAGGACCGTAATAGTTTAGTGTCTTTGGAAACTCGGAACGTAATATTCTAATCTTGGTGAAAGATCTTCAACATCTCCCATAAAGATCATCCCCTTTTGTTTTCTAAACTAAAAACATTCTTTAAATCATGGGGAAAAGAAAACATATAGTGGGTGAGATCAAATGCTCAGTAAGGGTAAGCATAGAGAACATAAAATAATCCATAATCATTTGAATGAAAAAACATGAACAAAAAATCTAAACATCAAAATCTTGAGCAAAGACATAAATCCTGTAAGTAGATAAAGAATAGATCATAAAGTAAAATTAATCATGATAAACTAGCATGGGAATAAAACATGTAATTGTGTTAAACATTCAATACTGGTTATGATTTCCTTAGTAGCGAAGGCATTGCTGCCAATACCATCTTAGTGGACAAATTCCCTTTCTGAATCGAGTTCACTCCTCGTTTAAGTCATGTAACACTGAACCAGATTAACATACCGTTCCAACCATGTCTATCTCATGAGATATAAATCTTTACCCAATTCATTGAAGGGAGATATAGGTCCCACCCATCTCATAATGAAATCATTCTTACTTGTGTCACAAAAATAAACATACATCATTCATAATAACCCAATGAATAAAATTGGTTTCATAAACATCATCCCACTATCACATAATCCATATAAAAGAAATGGATATCATTTCATAATATGAAAAGTGAATCCATGTAAATCCTATAGACTTTATACTTGAAACATACACATATGAAATAATGTCATCATAGATGTAAAATGGTTTTGATAAAACACTTGAAATGAATTCTTGAGGAAAATATCCTTTCTTATTCAAAATCATTTTCTTTTCACAAAACATCATGAAATTTTAAACGAAAAAGATTTTTTTTGAAAATAGTAATGAAATCTTTTGGAGGAAGCTTCATAAAAATAAGGATTTATAAAACCGTAAAAAATCCTTTCATGTCGTATAAGTTACAAAAACATTCTCCTCGTACTTTTGTCGGAAAAGTCAAAAAGTACCTCGTAACGTAAACAAAAGAATGATTCCTTACATACCATGTAGTAAAAGACAAAATGGGTAAAAAGGGCATTAAACATACATAAAAACACATTTAGAAAACATGGACTTGGATGATAACAATAACCCCAGTAAATAGTTACGTATAAGAAATCTCGGATAAAAATGAGATTTGAATAAATTATCCCTTACCTTAGCTCCGATATGCTTCGCACGTTTCCGAACCTCCATTATAATGATTTAAATAATGTCATTGAATTATTAAAGAATCATATTCATTGTTATGAAATCATATATGGTTCACTTATGACATTATATTACCCGTTCTTTTGTATGTTCCATGTTAAAGCAGCGTTTTGTATTAAATCGTTTTATTTATCGTACGTGTTTGGACTTATTGTTCTTGATATTATTACTTTTATCTGGATTTACATAATTCCAGAATGTAAAACATGATTTACATATAATATATAATTCAGTATATATATATATATATATATGATAGATCGATTAAATGAAATGAAATACATCGTTCATGGAGACGGTAGGCCGTACGTATGTCTGAACGCTGTTTTCGTTTCCTTATTGAATTGAATGAAATTAAGTAGATGACATACATATATATACACAAAAATCCAGTATTATTATTATTTCATATATTTCATTATTACTTATTATATATACTTTATAATCATTCATGAATGGTTAACATGGAGAATGAATCTCATCGCGTCGTGGACACGGTAGTTTGTACGTACGCACGAGCGATGATATCATTCACATGATCATGGAATTGTATTGGAGTGTATGTATACTATTTCATAATCAATATCACTTTACAATAATCATATATAGTTATTATTTACACCATTATACCCATCCAAGTAAGGTGCTGGTGGAAAATAGATTACACCACGGCGTGGAGACGGTATTCCTTACGTACGCACACGCGGTGATTTCGTTTTCCGTAGGATGGATAGATGATGAAATAGGGTTGTTTCATACTTATAATAACATATCAGTATATGAGTGATACTGATGTTATTACTTCATAATTAAACACATAAATAAGAAGAAGTGGATGAAGAAATAATGTTGAAAGAATCGGTAACGGACATTACCTCTTCTTTGAAGCGCCTCTTTGAGACCTCCTCTTAGGGCACCAAAATTGGTCTTTGAAGAAGACTAGGACCTCTAGGATGTTTCTAGGAAAGTGGAGAAAAGAATTTGGCAGGTTTGTGACGAGCATGAAGGCTCAAATTGATGTGAGGAAGAGAGGGAGGAGGTTCCCTTTTATAAGGAAAGAGAGGGGCACCTTTGGAAAAACTAAAAATATTATTTTATTATAAAGTCATATTCGGTTTTTAATAGCTCCAAATTGATTTATTTAGTAGATAAGGTGGGGATGGGTCAAAAACCTTTCATCCAATAGAATTTAGACAAGTTTAGGTATCTATTTTAACCTTATCATTTAGATTTATCTTTAAGTTAAATAATTTTACTTTTACCGTGTCTTCTTCTTTTCTTACACTATAAGGTTAATAAAATTACTATAACTAGTCTAAATAACCCCAATTTTTTTATTATTAATATATATAACCTTATCTAAGTCATTTTTCCGAACATTATATTTTTAGGAATAAAATAAAAATTAATAATATAATATTGGTTTTAAAAACTATTTTATGTCAATTTTGACACTATTTGGTAATTGATTTTTGTGAAAATAATAACATAAAGATTAGTTCGAAAAATGTTACTTAAATCAATACTAACATGTCATATTAACATATAAAATTATTTTAATTCATAAAAAGTCTCAAATTACATTTATTTGGGTATTTATAACATCAATTATGTCAATATTTCATTAACAAGATAATTACTGCATCATCTTTGTGTCACAAATAAATTAAATTATTTAATGTCTAAAAATTACAAATAAAATACCATTATGTAGTAAATATTTTTATCTTTATAATGAATATTTATAGTATAATTTATCTTATGTATAACCCTATATTAAAAGTTATTTACTTATTAAATTTTGATTTTAACTATTTTAACCCTTATTTAAATAAATTAATAATAAATGTCCTAATCTAATCCAAGTGGGCCTATAAGGTCATATTTTATTCATAATGTTTTTTTTGGTCGAATTACATTTATCCAATAGAATTAGGACATGTGTTAGGGTAATAATAATATCATTTTTACTCTTAATTACCCAATTTACTTTTAATAGTGGTAAATAAAAGTAAAAAGTTACTATTCATCAAAAAATTATTTTCGTCTCATTGAACCACATTTATTTATTGACATCAACCGTGACTCTCGGATTTTTGAAATTCCACTCACAGAAGTGGTAAAATTACGTTCAATGTAAATTTGCAAATTCTCCTAGGAGGTGGGTAAAAGACGGTCAAAAGTTCAATAAAATTTTTATATATCTAAATTTATTATAAAATGACTCTAATGAATTACGTTGAACTTATATGGTTATTATGTGTCAATTTTAACCTAAAATAAAATTAAATAGATTAAATAATTATTTAAATAAAAAGTCGATTTTTAAATAGTAACCCAGTGTTTTCATTATTCATCCAAAATTGAAAGTTTTCAGAAAAATACCAAAATTTCATCCTAGGATAATTTCGATATTCCGAATCCAAAAAATGAAGTCCATTTTGAAATATGAAATTTTAAAAAATTTAAAAAGTTGTTATTACTATTTATAACGGCTAGTTTTAATAATATTTTAATAGCATATCTTTGTTTAGTGAAACTCGGTATTGCGTACGACGCAAGCTATCAAGGAAGGTCGCGATTGCATGTAAAGAAAGCCAAGATAGTGTTGTGTATAGTGAAAGATTTCTTTGATGATTTATATAAAATAAAAACAAAATATTTCTTATAAAAGTCTCGGGTGTTACACAGAGCATGTCCTCGACAGTCTGAATGGTCCTCTCCGTCTAACCATCCGTCTGAAGGTGAAAGGTGGTGCTTAGACGTAGCTGCATCCTGAATGCCTCCTTTAACCCCTTCCAAAGCGGGGAATTAAAGCGAGCATCTCGATCAGAAAATGATAGATGATGGCAGACCATGAAGCCGTACAATCTCCTGAATGTAGTGGCGTCCCAAGCTCTCCCCTGAGCCCTACTCTCTTATGGGTAAGAAGTGATCCGACTTGGTGAGCTAGTCGACAATCACCCAAATGGAGTCATGACCTCTGGAAGAACGTGGAAGTCGAGTCATGATATCTATATATATCCCATCCCACTTCCACTCCGGGACCTCCAAGGGTTGTACCAAACCTGCTAGTACCTGGTGCTCCGCCTTCACCTGCTGACAGGTGAGGCATCGAGAAACGAACTCAGCTACAACCTTCTTCAAACCCGGCCACCAGTGATGTCGTCTGAGATCCTGGTACATCTTCGCCACTCCTGGATATACCGCTAATGGTGAAGTGTGAAACTCCCTCAGCACCTCCTCCTGTAAACCAGCCAGTACCATGGGACATCCTCTCAAAAGGACGACGTGCTCTCCCCCCACAGAGAATCCATCAGGTACCTATCCTGAGGATATATGTGCATGTTGTGTCTCACGGTAAATGTCCCCACGCTCTGCCTCTCTGACCCACTGCAGCAGTGGAGGAGTGAATGTGAGTGACTGAAGAAAGGATTCTCCATCTCTATCCACAAAGGATATATGCAAAGCGGCTAGCTA
The DNA here is from genome assembly GCA_963277665.1 of Viscum album. Taxonomy (NCBI): domain Eukaryota; kingdom Viridiplantae; phylum Streptophyta; class Magnoliopsida; order Santalales; family Viscaceae; genus Viscum; species Viscum album. The sequence goes on along the minus strand of OY728155.1, from coordinate 1,133,426,873 downwards.
CTCTGTCGCCTCCTCGAGAAGATGAATGCATGTCCTCCTGCTGAGAGCATCGGCTACTACGTTCCCCTTTTCAGGAGTATAGACTATCTCAAAGTCATAGTCCTGGCAGAACTCGAGCCATCGGCGTTGTCTCAGATTTAGGTCTTTCTGTGAGAAGATTTACCTGAGACTCTGGTGGTCAGAGTAGACTATAAAGCGCTCTCCCATCAGATAGTGTCTCCACATCTTCAGAGGGAAGACCACATCTACTAACTCCAGGTCATGGGTAGAATATTTATGCTCATGCTGCCTCAACTTAAATGATCCATAGTCGATCATTACCCTCTACTTCATGAAGAAACATTTGATTCCAGTCCCTGATGCATCACAGTAGACTACGTACCCAACTCCCTCCTCTGGTAGCCTCAAGATAGGTACACTGGTCAATCTCTGTCCCAGCTCCTGAAAGATCTAGTAATATTTGTCTGACCACACGAAGGGTTTCCTCTTCTTCTTCAAAGATGAGAGTGGTGCCGCAACTCTAGAAAAGTCTGGCACAAATCTCCAGTAGTACCCAGCTAGACCCAAGAAACTCCGCACCTCCATCACGCTCCTGGGTGGATCCCAAGCTAGCACTGCCTCGATCTTCACAGGATCCACTGAAACTCCCTCATCAGAGATGACGTGTCCCAAGAAGTGGACCTCACGTAAGTAGAACTGACACTTAGAGAGCTTTCCATAATGCGGGTGCTCTCGGAGTGTGTCTAGTACAACCCTCAAGTGGTAGGCGTGTTCCTCCTCAGTGGTCGAGTATATCAATATGTCATCGATGAAGACCACGACAAATCGATTGAGGTATGGATAAAAGATCATGTTCATGAAACCCATGAACACTGCTAGAGCGTTGGTTATGTCGAAAGGCATAACCAATAACTCATAGTGGCCATATAGACATCTGAAAGTCGTCTTCTGCACGTCCTCATCTCGAACTCTGAGCTGATGATAGCCGGACCTGAGGTCTATCTTCGAGAACCACCATTCTCCCTTGATCTGATCGAAGAGGTCGTCAATCATCGGTAGTGGATACTTGTTCCTCACAGTCACCAGGTTCAGGCGACGATAGTCGACAAATAGTCGCATGCTCCCGTCCGCCTTCTTGGAGAACAATATCAGGGAAGCCCAGGGTGAAAAACAGGATCGAATGAATCCCTTTCCCTGCAAGTCCTCCAGTTGTACCCATAGTTCTCGAAGCTCAATGGGAGACATCTGATATGCTGGAGTGGATATCGGGGCTGTCCCGTGGTACAAGTCAATATAAAAGACTACTTCTCTGCGAGGAGGTAGTCCTAGAACGTCGTCAGGAAAAACGTCTGCATACTGATCCACCACTACAGGAAAACTCAGAATCCGCACGTCAACTGCTCCTAGGATGAGGCTAGCCAACTAAGGAGTGATGGGTTGTCCTCTCCTCTACGTGAGTCCATCCTGCGCTGCAAAAGATCCCTTCTCACCCGTGATGGTGAACCTGCTCCCGTCGGTGGGTACACACCGCACCTTGCGCCTAATACAGTCGATCTGATAATGGAATGTAGATAACCAATCCATGCCCAAGATGACGTCGTAAGGCCTCGACGCTACTACAAGAAGATACCAGCCTAAGCTCTCTCCTCCTAGAGTAAGCTCACAGAGCCATCACCAGTGCGTAATCATTGATTCTACTCCCGTAGGAGTCTCTAGCCGTAAGGATCGAGGCAACGGCTCCGTCGGAATCTCCGAGCTCCGAACAAGGGTAGCAGCAATAACAGAATGAATCGATTATGTGTCTATAAGAACTGCAGCAAGGGTTGACTAGACACAGATAGTACCTCGAATCATCTTTGTCACGCCGTGGTCGTAGGCCTCCGCTGCCTGAAGTTGAGCTTGTCTCTGCCCGCCAGCTCCCTGTGGTCGGGGTGGACCACCTGGTGGTGGTAGTGGTAATGCCTCAAAGCATCTCCCACCACTTGCTACTCAGCCAGCTCCCCTGCCTTGTCCGCCTGCTCTCGGTGGACTACCACGGTCACCCTCTACCTCTACCTGGGAGGCCCCTCAACTGTCTACTGCTCCTCAGCACAGCGAGTCGAGCAGTCACGAGCCATATGGCCCTGCCCACCGCATTGGTAGCACTTCCTGCTCCTTGGAAGGCTGGCTATGTGCCGTGTTCCCCGCACCTCTGAGCCAGTGTCCTGAGGTCGTCTGCTTGATGGTACGGTCCGCCTGCACCCCTCTGACATCTGTCGACTGCCAGATGTAGATGACTCTGCTACGTGTTGTCCTGCGGTAGGTCTCGCTCATAGCGTAGGCTCAGCAAGAAATCTCTCTATGAGAAGGTCTCTCTCCAGTACTCCTGCCTGTGTCGGAATGATGAGGGGGATAATTGATGCCTTGATCTCATGCCTCGGTCCATGCTCGAAGGTCCTAGGCCGAAAGAATGTGTCTCGTGCCATGTCAGTCGAATAGTGCCAGAGATCGGTAAATCTCGCTGAGTATTGGGTGACCATCATGCTGCCCTGCCGCAGCTGTAGATGATCTTGGATGAGCACCGCACGGAGGGTGGCTGGGACGAACTCTGAGTGAAAGAGGCTCTCAAAGTCTATCAAGAGTAGTGATGCCTCATCGTGAACCTGGAGTATCAAGCTCTACCATCTTCCTGCTGTCGCGTGCAGGAGGCTCTCTGCAAGGATCACCACGAGGTCAACTGGTGTCCCCACTAACCTAAAAACTCAAACCATAGCCTCCAGCCAATCCTTGGCTACCTGAGGGTCCATCTCCTCGCAGAACCTGGGCGGTCTTTTATGCTAAAACACGTGTAGTGCACTAAGGAGACGTGCACTATCTGTGGCTGGGGCTACTAGTATCGGTGGCTCGGTGGGTAGTGGTACCGCCGGTGCCTCCGCAGTAAAAGGGACCTGCACCGAGGCCTCGTCGCTCAGTGGGATGTCGTCTCGCACAAATCTCGGAACCCTAGATGGCTGTCGTCATGGGGCCATACTAAAAAGAAAAAGGTGTGCCATGGTCAGACAGTATACCTGGTGTGCTGACACAAAATAATCACAAGGAAAACTTTTGAAACACACATGCAATCAATGTTTTCTTTCATTGAGTCGGAAATCATAAGTCAGGGTCCATGTGTACAGATACGTCGGCCGCCACACCAACACAGGACTCCCTGGATAGATAACCACACTCAATACCCTCAACACTATTGCTTCACATAGAAGAGAGATTAGATTCCTGAGTTCTGCGGTAGAAACAAACTCCTCTGATACCAATTTGTCACGACCCGTCCTCGGGACCCGTGCAGTAACTACCCCAAGCCTGCCTCCCATAGGCCAGGGGCTGGTGACTAGCACCAAGGTGTAAATCCTAGCAAAAAGGGGAAGGCATTGACTTTAGAAAGTAAATAAACACCAAAGAGTGAGCAAGTAGAATTAAACACTAAATAAAACAGGGTACAAAAGTATGTGCAGAAAATAAATGGGCCAGAATACAAACCCAAACTGAAAGTAAGGTACAACTGGAAAGAAGTACAGCAACTGAAAGTAAAGCAGCAACGTTGAGCCGTCTGCTGGAAGTCCCCCGTGAAGGGTGGGTATAGATAGCCTGCTCAGCTCCACTGTCCAGCCATCCGCTCCATGTACGTCCCACCCAGTGGTCCACCTCCAGGTACCGACTTGCTCCATAAGCCTCAACCACCATCAACGATGTCCATCGTCTGCATCCAACACAACGTAGTGTGGGCATAGCCCATGCAGGTGTGAGTATACGCTACTCAGTAGGGACCCCGAGACCCCCAAAGGTCTCCTAGAATCCACAAAGGATAATCCACAATGGAAAGATACAATCACGAATTAACAACTAACACTACTTAGGTATATGACCATACATATACCTAAGTCATCAATTCCCATTCAGCTCCAACATCTGAGCCCAAGTTCGATCACGTCCGCATAGGATAGTACAACCAATCCACACAGGATAACACAACCCAATCCACATAAGAAAGCAAGTTAATCATATCGAAGTTATTGATTTAAAGTCAAGAATCATCTCACACAGGTATACTTCTTCATAAGGTGATAGAGATGATCAGATATATCCACAGATTCATCTAAGTTGGGACCCACGTAGGATACTAAACCAGCTAAGCTATCAGACCCACATAGGATACAGAGCAGCTACTCTGCCAGACCGACATAGGATAGAAAGAACATATTCAAACACTGCCAAACCCACAAGGGATAAAAGAAAAATAGTCATCGACGTCGAACCCATAGAGGATTTCAGTACGGTCTTCATCGCTGCCGAACCCACGGAGTATTTCAGTACAGTCTTCGTCGCTGTCGAACCAACAGAGGATTTCAGTACGGTCTTCATCGATGCTGAACCCATGGAGGATTTCAGTGCAGTCTTCATCGCCGTCGAACCCATGGAGGATTTCAGTATGGTCTTCATCGCTGCTGAACCCACGGAGGATTTTAGTGCAATCTTCATCGCTGCCGAACCCATGTAGGATTTCAGTGCAGTCGTCGTCGCAGTCGCAGCCAGCTCTAGGGTTCCCGCACACAGCATGCTCGATTCCGAGAGGGTCCGCTCCACGAGCCAAGGGGTCGATACATCAACTGACATGTAGTCCGGAGTTGATGTATCTCAAAGTTGCATCTCAACAAGAGGAACTCAACGAGACAGACGGTGCGTCAATCGGACGCTTAGTCTGAGAGTTATTGGATTTTTCGTTCCAGGGGCCCTGTTGGTTTTTAAGTCAAAACCAACCTGACCGCACTCCAACTACGTCCAAACCTCGAGAAGAGTAAGCCAAAAGGTTCGTATCACTAAGAGGAATCCAACAAAGTTGATGGCATATCAATCGTACGTCCGGAGCTCATGTTATTAGTGTTTCTGCTCCGAAGGACCGGTTGGTTTCGTGTTCGAACCAACCCGACCGTACCCAAGGTTCCTTGAAACGTTGAGTGCAATATACCAAAACGATCGTCTCTATCCAAGGATAACATCACTACCGATGGTGTGTCGATCGGAGGTCTGTAGCCCCTGATATGGGAAAAATAACGAAAATGTCCAATTTTATGGGGTTTTGGGCCCGGACCGATACGACCCGAGACCCCCCCTGAGTCGGCCCGAACCGGGTCAACCCAAACCGGGTCTGGGACCGGCCCACCCGGCGTGGCCCAGCCCGGGCTGGGTGGCCCGGCCTAGCTTGGGCAGCCTGTTGGCGTGGCGATGCGCGCCCCGCACGACAAGCTCGGTGCTGGCTGAGTCGTTACGGGAAGGGGGGGGGCTTCCCCCCCCCCCCCCTTGATTGAAACAACGGCCCCCACATGGGGGCTGCTCCTTGGCAAACGGGGCTTACGACCCCCGGTCTTTCCTCTAAAACAGCTGGCCCGGTCCAGCCTATCGGTGTTGCTGCCGCGGGACCGCCGTGGTCCCGCCCCTCGGACGTGCCGGCGGCCGGCGGTTCCGGCCGCCCTGCCTTGCTCCGCCGCGGCTTTGAGCTGCGGCCTTGTCCGACCAGCGCGGCACGATGGCGCCGCACCCCTCTGCCACGACCCCGCTCCATCCGCGGCCTCTTCGTGGTTCTCCAGTGCAACTCGATGGTGTCGTGGCTTTATTCGAACTCAAGGGCGCGGCACGACAGCGCCGCGCTTCTTCACCCGTTCTTCATTGTTTCCGCGCGGTGTCGTTGCACCGCACTGCCTTTGCTCGTACCGCAACAAGTACAATCATCAAAGGGGGAGGAGGGTCGGCCCTGTTCGTGCGGTCCGACCTCCTCCTGTTATTATGATAACAGGCGGCCCAAATAGATGTTGATGAATGACAAAGAAATAATTCACAGCCAAAAACAATTAACTCATACCTCAATGTGTTGATGAACAAAGGTTTGATGCGGGAAAAGGACGTCGCAGAAGAAGTATCCATATGCGTTGTCAGTGTCGCGGAGAAGAGGATCGTCGGCATCACGGTACATGGCGTCGCGTTGTCGATCTCCAGGGAACTAGCGTTCTTTTTCGTCTTCCATCAGAGGCCGGCGTTCTTCTTCGTTCTTCGCGTTCTCCAATGAAGAAGATGAAGGCCAGAAGGCTTTGAGAAAATCCTCTCCCAATCCTTGTAGCACAATGAAACTGACCTTGAATGAAATAATAATTTGTCTTATTTAATTAACCCACACAATCCAACGTTCAATTTGAAATTCGAAATGAATTCTCGAATTAACAACATTTAATAACTTAATGAATTGATTAATTAAGAGAGTAGACTTTTCATTAAAGGGGGTGCAGGTGTGGAACACATTTAATGGGGGTTTGAGGAAGTTGAAAGGGCGGGTCTCATGTGGGCCCCACTTCACTAATATCCTACCTAGTGGAGTTAGGATTTTAGTGGGTCCCACGCCAACCACCAAGATTAGGTTTAAACTACCTAGAATAGAAATAAAATTTGTAGCACAACATTTTATTTTTATTCTTTCGTTAACCCATTTAATTAATAACCTCACCCGAGCAAACGCAACACCGAAAAAGGTGTTCTTAAGCAATTACCAGCGTTGCGGTTGCATCAGTGCCCTTGGATTTTGATTCTGAGCATCGGTTGAAAAGTTAGGAAAACCCTCTCGTTCGTTTACTGAACTTAGCCGAGGTAAACTTCGGAAATTGATTCCGGGCACACCGGGCATTGGAATCAGGTGTCGTCAGAAATTGCGTTCTTTTCAAATCCCAAAGAAAATTAAGAAAAAATTTCCCTTGAATTTTACGGTTCTTTACATATATAACTATATTATAATAAAAAATATATCAATATTATTTTAAGAAATTTATATATATAAAATTATCAAATTTATATATATAAAATTATCAAATTTATATTAATAAATAAATTTTTTTATTAATTTATTTATATATATTAATTAAAAAATGTATATATAAATATAATATATTAAAATTTTATATAAATAATTATATAAGTATATAAATGAATATATATTTATTTATATATTGTTATTTGAATTTATATATTTATATTCATACTAAATAATTTAAAATATACACATATATTTGTATATATGTGTATGTCTGTGGATATATGTGTGTGTGTATGAACATGTATATATTTTTATGTATGTGTATGTATGCATTTGTATGTGTAGTATGTATATATATGTGTTGTGTGTGTATGTTTTTGTGTGTGAGTTTTTAAGTATGTATGGGGAAGTCCACCTTTTTTATTGAACTAAACAGACCCTCTTATTATTTTGGGCAGAGGGAACCCATTACATGGCTCGTAGGCCTAGCGGGTATGAATCCCCATGACAATAGCTGACCAAATTTGACCTGAAGCTACTGTCCATTAGTTCTTTTGTGCACCATGCACCCCCAATTGTCATGCTTGCTGCACCGAGCCCCTACTGTGAACCAGTAGTGGTCGAGACCCCATTATCTCATGGGTTATAGAGATATGTTGACTAGATTGATGTGCTCTGTCCACCAATTATTCCCTCACCATCAAGTCAAGCCACCTTCGGCCAAAGTCCCACCAATGTGGGAAGCATGCCAAGTCTCTGTCAGTACCACACCATCTTTATTGGGAAACAACGGCCTCCATCGTGTTCCAAAAGCCCGAAGTCCTAAGATTTTTATTTATTTATGGATAACCCCTATTTTAATGGTTGCGGGGAAACCCTTACATGACCCATAGGTCCAAGGCACAAGGCCCATACATGTCCCAAAATCCAAGAGGCACAAGGCCCAATACATGACCATAAAGGCACAAGACTTGACTATAGTTGAAAAAACTGCTCCCCAACGTCTGCATCATTGAAAGTACCCAGCTCCCGAATTCATATGGTTGAAACCACAGTTTGGAATCCTCCATTTTATCCCTATAATTGGTCTATGCACCTTGTTGATCCATGTCATTTTCACACCACCAATGTGATCAATAAACCCTTAAATACGAGGCAATCATGGTTTGAAATGTGAAACATATTCCGAATTATGAGACAACTTACCAATTAGTTGGATCCTCAACTGCTTTATGTGTATGTATATAAATTTATGTTTATGTGTATATGTGTGTGTGTGTGTATGGATTAATGTTTATGTTCGTATATGTAAGTATATGTGTATATGTGTTTGTATGTTTATATTTATGTGCTATGTGTATGTATTCATATGTATGTGTATGCACACATATGTAATTGTATGTAAGTGTGTGTGTGTGTGTGTGTGTGTGTCTGTGTATGTATGTGTATATACATGTATATTCATGAACGCGAATGTATGTGTATATACTTGTATATGCAAGTTTGTGTGTGTAATACATCCAATTTTGAAATTTATTTATACACATATGTTTTAATATTCAATTATTTTTATATATATGTAATTTATATAATTAATATTTTTTCATTTTAATTTTAATATATTTATATTTACATCTTTATTCAATTATTAGTTATTCATTAATAATCACCACTTCAATATAAATCTCTTCCTTTTTAATTTAATTTTTAATATTTTCTTATTTTAATGTTTAATTATTTTTTATATTTCATTAATTTATATAATTAAAATGATTAATTCATTTTTTAATATTTTAGTAATTTATTCATTTATTAATTTTTAATTATTAAAATTTATTAATTTTACAATTTATTTATTAATTATTATCGATTAATTTTTAATACCTATTCAATTTTAAAATCTTTTTAATTTTTTCATTTATAAATTTTATTCATTTAATATTTATGTAATTTATTCTTTTTTAATATTAATTTATACAATTTTATTTTATTTATTTTTTATATTTTTAATACGTTTTTAATTTACATAATTAATATTTATTCATTTATAATTTAATGTTTTTAAATTTAACTATTTTTATGGTTGTTATCTATTCATTTTTAATTAGGAATTTATGTAAAATATTTTCAAGTAGTGAGGTACATATTTCTAATCAATCCTTCCACTTTTCTATTTCCTTTTGTGCGTTTATTATTTATCAAATTTATTTTTACCATATCAAAATTATAACATATTTATACACATTATTCTTATATTTGATTATAATTATGGTACTATATTTAACCACCCTTCAATATTATCCAAAGAAATGTGAAAAAGATATTTGTGTGTATGTGGAATACCACCTTCACAAAACATCATGTTTCATTTTCCTTAACCAACATACATGAATGGTAATAATAATTAATTTAATAAATAAGTATTATATTTATAATATATTTTTAATTTTTAAATAACAAAAAATATTATACATTCCTATTGTTCTATGGAAAAATAAATCATCAACCTATGTGTGGATTACCTCCTACTTGTGAAGATTAATTTATATATGTCTTTTTATTAATTCCTTACATATATTTTCATGAAAATATGATTATTGGGAAAATATGATTTTTATGATAACATTATGTTTCTGGTATAAAAATTTGATAACCTATTAATGATATAATCAACAAACAATTATTGTTAATTTAATCGTTTAAAACAACAGTACTAAGAGGGAAATATTTAACTAAAATTATATAATATTTTTATACCAAATAATTATTATTATAAATACTTTTTAATTATTATAGATCATAATAATAAATAGTAAAAGTTATTATTATGATACAGGTGTATTGTAATTGAATCTAAATCACTTCATAATCATCAATAATCATGGTAAGTTCATGTTTGGGTAGGCATGACCACCGACATGAACAATGCTATGAAATTATATCATAGATTGTTATAAAAAAATTATAGGTACTATATTAAATAAATATGCAAAAATTATTTTTTTAATGGAACAGATACATCAACATTTAACCCAATAATTATGAAAATACACTTTGTAAGTTAAAAATCGATGAAAAATAATTGTTGTCGCTTTCATCATCAAGGATAAAGACTTAAGTAACCATGATAAGTGATTTAACTTCATAAATCTGTATAAGTAATTCATTATAGTAAATTTAATTAACTTGGAATGATAATATTTTTAAAAATAATTAATACTAAAACTCCTCAAATAAAACTAATACAAACGATCAAAACTATAAACACATGATGTGGGAAAATAGGAAAAACATAACTAATATACATGTATATAATGATTATAAATGGTAATTATAAATAGTATTATGTATTAATATGGTTATAAAATATTATTAATATATTTATATTTGTTTTACATGTTTTTAGAGTACATTTGACTAAGAAGGAATAAATGTAAGGGGTTTTCATGACTTGAATATCTTCATTGGGTCACAATCACACCTCTTTGAATTTTCTCTTATAATATTGATGTATTATAACTTAGGAATATGTTATAGTGTATCTAAACCTTCTTTTCTGGGAAAATCATGTTTCAAAACAAATTATTCTTCCTTGATGAAAGTATCATTTTGTGAAAAAGAAATTTTTTTCAAGAAAAATTCATATTTCTTTTAATGGATTTTCCCTCTTTATCCATGTTTTTACATCCCAAAAATGTTCTCATATTTATTTAGGAAATATAATATGTATTATTTTCTATTATTTTCATAATTATATTACAAAAATTCAAAAAAAATTATTCTATTTTTAATGATGGGGGTTTTAAAACAATGATATTTTACAAGATAAAAAGGGGTTTCCATCCTTTAAAAAATCAAATGATTTATCTTCCACTCCATATTTGGATGATAACCTTAATTTGGAATCAATGATATTATATTTAGAATTATTATAATAATTTCATTCAAAAATATTTCTCTTTACCTTTTCAAAAAAAATGTAATGATAGGGTTTTACACATCATCTTTTATAACAATGTTTAAAAAAGTTTTCTGAATACGTTTGTATTTTCACTTATATTCTTCCTCCAAGGTTATATCTCATGAAGTGAGGTTTTTATAATTTTATATGTGTTATGCTATTATGATTAATTTTCTAATATGATATTTCTATAACCAATTATTTCTTAATTTCATGTTATGTGATAATTTTATGAAACCCATTCTTTTTTCCATTGGTTCATTAAGATTTGTTTATGAATGACTTTATATGGAAAAAATATTTATGTCTGATAATGGGTAGGGTCCTATATATCCCTCAAATTACTTATGGTATGTTTATATCCCATGAGATAGTCATGCATGGAAATAATGAGTTTTTTCACAAATGAATGGGCATGAAGGGTTTTATCACATTTTTAGACATGGACATAATGTGGGTTTTCACATAGGTAAGGGCATAATGGGTTTTCTAATAAAAATATTCCAATTATTATAGATGTTTCACTTTACCATGTTGTTTGTTAATTTATTACCTATTTTCAAGATGCATTTTATTTTCATAAAATTTCAGGATTTCATCATCATGGCATATTTTTAAAGCATTATGCACTTTTATATCATGCTTAAAATCTTTATGATTATTGAGACCTATTTTTATCCATGTCATATATTGTATGATTTTTTAATGATATTATGTGGATATAACATTTTTATAATTATTATCTATGGTATTTTGATATTTTATTATGATATATATGTCATCCCCATTATATCATACATGTTTATGATATGTTACATTATAATATATAAATATATATATCTATTCGATTTCCTATTTTTTGAGATCACTCATTTCCTCTATTTCAATGCACCAAGTTATGAAGGTGATTATATTACACGAGATGTCTAAAAAGGGTTCTAGATGAGCATGATTATGGATTAATTTTTAGAAGTTTTTTAAATTTATATTTTTATATATCTAATCTCTAAGACACTAAACCTTTTGATCCTCAAGTTTTGTTATAGTTTATGATATGTATTATCTAAAACATGATCAATGTGTTATTTAAGTTATGTTTATCTTGGGTTTATTTGGTTGGTATCATAGTATGGGTTTAGCTATTTTGGAGAATATTTTATTAATTTTTTTATATTAGATTAGCTACCTTTGGTTTTCGGGTTATAGAAAATTATTCAAAACACTAGATATGTTTCTAAGTGTATGATGGTATCCTAAAATATTGGTAACGTTTTGAGTAGGTGGTTTTCTAAGAATAATATCCCTATATGGAAACTTGAATGTGTATATAGCTATGTTAAAGATTCACCTAGGGTTGATCGCCTTGAAAAAGGTTGGTTGAGAATTGACTTGATCATTACCCTAAAGTATTATAAGTGGGAATAAGACTGCACACCTCATTAGACACTCCTAGGTTATATGCTTTGGTTGATCACACACAACTTAAAAACACTATAAAGGATTGATTTCTAAGTTACCTTGAGAGATTAGGTTGAGATTTATCTGATAAACCAACTTAATCTAACCAAGGTTAAACAAATATATATATTGGTTGAACTAAAGAAACAATGGGGAAATATAATAATATAACATATTAAGAAATTTTAAAGTTAAATTCCTTTAATTATTATGATAATTACCATGTATTGTTAATTTTTTGTAACTCAAATCAACCCTTTTGGTTTTAGATAGGTATGGAACCAGAAGTAACAAATGGATAGTGGGATAATGTGGAAATTACATTAACAAACAACCCATCAGAATATGATCTAGAATGAGAAACCTTGTTATTTTTACAAAATAGCTATCATGAAATATTATTAACAATATGAACGTAGTCTATGTACCAATCCCACAAAAGAAAATAATTATGGTGTCTCACAATATATTTGGTGACAAATATGATGATGTAAAAAATGTTCAATTTCGTATATGTCGAAAATGTGGGAAGAAACACCAATGGAATTTTCGTAAGGGTACTGGATGGTTCTTTACTTGTATACGAGGGGGCCATAAATATCAAACTATTAATGAAAAATGAATATTGTGCATAAAACAATTGAAATAAATAGAGATCATACTGAGGTACTATTAATAAATCAATGTATTATTAGTAGGGAACTTGGGTATTATCCAAGAAAATTCCTTAACCCAAGGACTAACCAAGGCAATTAGTATCACCGACTTCCAAGTCTAAGAGGAAAATTAAATTCCTATTCAAGAACTACTCTTGAAGTCAATCCTAATACTTAATATACACCTACACTCTGATCAAATGTTTTATATGTCTTGTTAAAATTTGATTCAAGGAGATTTAGTATATCTCTGAAATTTTCATAGCTCATTAAATCACCACCTTGATTATTTGAATGTTCAATAATGCTTTTAACGGTATTATTATTCTATTCCATGTTGGATTTTATAGGAATTTTCATTTTGAAAATCTTATTATACTCCCTTATGATGAATTTTACATGATTTCATATAGCCACCCTTGGCTTTTTCACATATTATTAGATTATTTCAATCATAATCAACTATCAATTACAAGTTAAGGATCATAAAGTGTAGTGTGTTTGGAAGATTAGATATATAATTAGAAAGAATGAAACCCAAAAATAAAAACATATTTTATTTAATATCTATAAAGAGATCCTAAATTCTTTTTAGATCTTCATTATACATAGGATAACCTAGGGAATAAATAAATAAAAGGGATGAGTTAAAAATACCATTAAGGGAATAAACATAGGAATAAAGCATAACACATGGGTTAGAAGGCATGATATGATGACATAAAAAGAAACGGAACATGAACAAACAAAAGTAAGCATAAAATGTATGTCATGGGATCATTTAATCATTTAATCATAAAATTTTGGAAACAACACACAACATAACATGATCATGAGTCAAGGCTAACTACCAAGACTATTGCACATTGTGTACAAAGTCCCTTAAGGGAACTCGGTTTACTCCATGTCCCAACATGACGTCTCATGAGACTAAACATTACCCAATGCATATGATCTTTATCTAGGTGGATACATCATTACATGTTCAATAATTTTTATTCCACAAGATAAATCAAATATAAGGTATAAACATAAGGGTTTTCTAAGGAAAGAAATGAGTTTCACAATCATATTACAAGACATAACCAAAGGGAATATCATAATTCTTTCAATGATATAATTGATTTAAAACATACTTGGACTTTCATAATGGTAATAAGGAAAATATAATGATAAATTATGCCCAACTAATTTGAAAACATGTAAAAATAGTGTTTAAGAAACTTTAGAAATGAGCATCTTTAGTGTGATTTAAGGGAAAATATTAAAGAGTCTTTAAAGTGGGAAAATGTGTAATTGTTTTCATAAAACCAGTAATGAACATAAATATATTTTAATGATAAAAATTTTGTTTTTATAAATATATTGGTGGATTAAAATATATTATATGGTTTTCTTTAAAATGTGTCTGAAACTAGGAAGTTCCCTTTAATCGGGCTTGCTTATCGGGAGGATTTGAGAAGGGAACATTATAAAACATGTATTTCCCTAGAAAAGAAAGAATAATTGAGATATGTACTTTTTTTGGAACCTAAAAAATATAACATAGGATGAGTACAGAATAAGAATTTATAATTACACAGGGGTAAATAGAGAGAAAGCTTAACCTGAAGAAATAATGGCGTCTTAGAGGAAATCCCTTACCTTATATCTAATAGTGATCTGCACTTGCACTCAATGTCCTAGATAATTAAATTAAATTCATTAATAATTTAATTCATAACCTATTCAACATGTATTATACATATTATAATTTTATTAATTTCATTTATGTCCTTTTGAGGAGTTATAAGATTTAATTTATCGCTCTGGTGTGATAGTTTCCTAGTTTTTCCTGATTGGTTCAAATGTATACATGTATGGAAGATCATGTAAAATGAGAATAGTTGTCCAGAATTGAAATTACATGTTTTTAATGAACATACAGAAGATAAATTGGTATTATATATTATTTTTTCCCATATATTAAGATGATTCATGAGATAAAATGTTAATGATAACCGTTTAGATTATGTTGGCATCTTTCCGATCATCACGTAACAGTTCTATTTTAGTATTTAATATTATGAATATATACTAGTTGAAAAACAATAAATACATTGTAATATACATTTTAAAATCTATTTTGACCATTATAATAGCTTTATTACTAGCCTTGGAGATGGTAAAGGAAGATTAAAATATTTCATCCTCAAAGGTGATAAATCAACACCTCAAAGATGATGTTTTAATTTTTTGAATAAAAGGGAGAGGATAAAAGGTTTGATGATGAAATTTTCTATTAACATAATAAATTTATAGTATATATAATATATGGGAGTTATTATTCTACTTTTATAATAGGTGGTTACGAGATAATAATAAAATAAAATAAATTTAAAAGAATTTAAAAGAAAATGAAAGAGGATTTGACCTATTGAATTCTTCTCCTCGAGAACCTCCATTGGGAAATTTTGTTTGGTATTTTGTTGAGACAAAAGGATTCCAGAGATGGTGTGTGAGTATTGGGAGAGTATTGGGAAAAATTTATACAATATTCAAGGCTTTGGAGGTGTGAGGAGAAGGGGTGGTGAGGGGTGGTATTTTTAGTGGGAGGAGAGTAGTGATTTTGATTATTTTATTAATTAGTTTATTATTTTGGATAAAAAATATCAATAGTATTGAATATTATCAATAAATATAATAAATAATAAATTATATTTCTAGATTATGGTTCTTACATCAGAAATGACTCATGAAATAGTGTATCTAACTTATAATGTTATATATCTCAAATTACTATATTTCACTATTCTAAAAAAATCAACATTTTTAGAAAAATCCCATAAATTCACCCTTAACAATTTCTGATGTGTATATTTTAGAAATAGACACCATTTTATGAAAATAATATTTCTAAATAAGAGAAATTAAATTTTAAATTTAAATAACTATTTATTTGAAAATTACTGATTTTAAAATTATAACTGGTTTTATAACACTTTGAAACATTAATTATGGTCTCATAAAATTATATTATAATCATAAAACAAAAAATTATTAATTTATTAATCTATTTTATGAAAATAAATTTTCTTTTAAATCATTAAATTAATTATAAAATTGTATTTACAAAAATACCAACACATAATTTATCATTTTAAAAAAATTATTCAATTATACAATGATATAAATATATCATACTTTCACTTATAAGATACCAAAATTTTATTTATAATTTCCTAAGTGAGTTTACTATTCTATTGGATATTTTACTATTCCTAATGGTCACATTACTATTCCAATGGTAAAGATATTATTCCATTGGTATAGGTACCTTAATTTCTATAAATACCACTTATTTCATTCATTTTTCATTTTATAATGTTTGTATAGTGTTCTTTATGTGATGTTATATAATTTATAATATATGACATAATTATTAGAAGGGAATTTTTATTGATAAAATTATGTGTCGTTACATTCTTCCCCCTATGAAATTTCACCCTTAAAATTTTGTTTTACAAACTAAGGGGAAAATAGGTGAGGGTACTTATCTTTCATTAATTCCTCTAGTTCCCATGTCACCTCTTCATACTTATGGTTCCACCATAGTATTTTGACCAGGTGAGTAGTGTTGTTGCATATAAATTTATCTCTATGGTCTACGATCTTCCACGACTACTCCTCATAAGAGATGTCAATTTCCAACTATACTCCCACTGAATTCAGAACATGTGAGGGATCTGGTATATACATTCTCAAGAGGGATACATGTAATATATAATGTAATTGAGACATGGTTGATGTATGTTCTAGTCGGTAGGCCATGACTCAAACATGATCAAGAATCTTAATGGGGATGTTGTACTTGGGACATAGATTTTCTTTCTTCCAAAATGTCATGATCCTCTTCCATGGATATATGCATAGGAATACCATGTATCAACCTCAAACTATAGGTCATGTCGATGTTTTTCTACATTTTTGTTCTGTCGAATTTGTACTACCTTGATGTGATGTTGAATGGTTTCTACCTTTTCCACTATTTCTTCAACCATTTTGGGTCCTAGAAGATTATATTCACCGACTTCATCCCAACATGTCGGTGTTCTAAATATTTTCCCATAATGGGATTCATATGGATCCATTTCGATGCTTGAGTGGAAATTGTTATTGTAAGATGACTTGACCAGAGGTAGAAGTTGGTCTCATCCTCCTTTGAAGTCTATAGAATAATCTCTCAATGTGTCTTCCTATGTTTGAATATTCTTCTCAAATTTTCCATTAGTTTGAGGATGATAGGCCATACTGAAGTTCAACTCAATATTAAGAGCATGTAGGAGACTTTTATAGAAGTCAGAGGTAAATCTAAAATCTCAGTTTAATATAATTGATTTTGGTATTCCATACAGCCTCACGACTTCGTTGATGTATATCTGTGAAAGTTGGTCTAATGATAAGTCCTCTCGAATTGCGATAAAGTGAGTTGTCTTTGTAAGACGATCCACAATGACCCATATAACATTATTTCACATGGATGTCTTTGAAAGTACAGTGAAAAAGTGTATCATGTTTTTTTCACATTTCAATATTGATATGGGTAATGGTTGCATCATCCAATTATAATTTTTTCTTTCAACCATTACTTTATGACATATGAGGAAGTTTGATGTATATTCAATGATCGTGTCCTTCATATTGTCCCACCAATAGTTCTCTTAGAGATCTCGATACATTTTTATGCTTCCTAGGTGAATAGATAAATTAGATCTATGTCTATCATTTAGAATATCTTGGATATCTCGATACATCTCTGTATTAGATGGTACACAAAACCGTGAACCAAATCTTACAACCCATTCCTCATTAATTTTGAACATAGTGGATTTTTGATTTATGATAGATTCCACTTTTTTCTAAATTACCATATAATTTCCTTGAACATAAATTATTGTTTCTATAAGGGATGGTTGAGAAATAATTTTAGAAATGATTTATGAAGTTTATTACTTAATTATTACCATTTCCAACATTTTATGGTCTACGAATATTGGATCCTTCTCAATTATCATCATTGATAAAGTTGCAAGATCATTTCTATTCAGAGCATCTGCCACTTTATTTTCATTACTAGGATGGTACTGGATTGAGTAATTATAATCCTTGATGAGATCTTACCATCTTATATAGTCCATATTAAGATCCTTATGTCTAGATATATATTTGAGGCTCTTATGATCTATATATATCTAACATTTCTCCCCGTAGAGATAATACCATCAGATTTTCAATGTGGAGATCATAACCACCAACTCCAGGTCATGTGTGGGATATATTCGATCATGGATTTTCATCTGACTTGAAGTTTAAGCTATAAATTTATTAGTTTTTATCAAAATAGAACCTAATACATTCTTTGAAGCCTCACTTCATACCACAAAGTGTTCTCCACTTGTCAGTAGTGTGAGTGTTTGTGAAGTGATAAGCCACTTTTTAAAATCTTTGAAGTAGTCTTCAAATTCACTAGTCTAGAAAAACTTCACTCCCTTCTGATTCATCTTGGTTAGTGTGTTTTACAATCATGATATGTTATTAAAAAATCATCAGTAATAACAAGATAGACTAAGGAACCTATGGATCTTCGTTATAGATATTGTCCTGGGATACTCTTTGATTGTCTTTGTTTTAGAAAGTTCCATAGATATTCCTTTGTTAGTTATAACATGCTTCAAGAATGATACTTACTCAATAAAAAACTCAAATTTAATGTACTTTATATATATTTTCTCCCTTTGCAAGGTCTTAATAACATTAGTAAAATTCTCCTTGGGTTCCTCCTTAATCATAGAGTATATGATAATATCATCTAAAAAGAATACCACATTTTTGTTGAGGATATATCTAAATACTTTATTAATTAAGTCCATGAAAATTTTTAGAGTATTAGTGAGTCCAAATGGCATCAATATGAACTCTTTGTGTGTATACCTTGATCAAAAGGCAATCTTGGGAATATCTTCCTTCCTCACCATTAATTGGTGATATCCCGACTGACGGTCCATCTTTTTAAAATACATGGCCCCACATAGTTCATTAATCAATTCATCTATCCATGGAAGGGGATATGTGTTCTTTATAATGATT
Source organism: Viscum album (assembly GCA_963277665.1). Lineage (NCBI taxonomy): Eukaryota > Viridiplantae > Streptophyta > Magnoliopsida > Santalales > Viscaceae > Viscum > Viscum album. The sequence continues at coordinate 1,133,407,843 of OY728155.1, read as the reverse complement.
TTTTGAGCTCACGATAATCAATATACGGATTCATTTATCCATCCTTCCTGAAAAATAAGACTCACGTACCCCATGGTGAAGAACTCGGGCATATAAAACCCATTCCAAATTCTATTATAACTGCTTATTTAATTCTTCTAACTTGATGGTGGACATTAAATAAGTGGTATGTTATATAAGAAGAGACCCAATTATAATATCAATTGAAAACTCAACCTCTCATTCAGGAGGAAGACCAAGAAATTATTTAGGGAATACATAAGTGTTATCGCTCACAATTGGCATGTCTTCAAGAATTATTATCGTGTTTGTCTCAATCATTTGATCTAGATATAATAAAAATAATAATAATAAGGCAATAATATCCACAATTAAGATGATGATTCAGACGGAGATTTGTTCTCATCCTTACCCTTATATATAATTGGAGGATGTCTCAGGATGGGAAGAGTGATCTCCCATTCCAAAATGTTGATATTTTTTTATATAAATATGTACAATCCATGCCTATATATAATAAAACTCCACAAATGGAAGTATAGAATGATTATCTAGGAGGTTAAGTCCAAAACAATTAATCTATTAGGAGTTATATACTTTTTATTTAATAATTTACTGATTTTATATTCGCATAGACAACTCAACCTCTATATTTTGAGGTGGTGTTTGATTATTTCTTCTAAAATTGTATGATATAAAAGATTTTGTAGAAGAAGAATCAAATAGTACATTCACCATTCTTGAATGAATAACTAGGGTACCTTTCACCAAATCAATGTTAGGATCCATAACTAGATATGTGGTAGAATATGCCCATTCTTACTACATTGGAGGTTGCTGTTGATTGACATTAACAATCCAAAACTTAGGGTATTTTCTTTCAAAATTCACATGTTCCTCGTAGCTAAAGCACAACACTATAGTCTGTTTTTTTTCAGAACCATCCTTTATTATTCCACATTTGTGGGATTCTTCAAATCCCTTCAATAATTACTAGACATATTCTCTTCTCTTCCACATTTGAATCATCTCTTGGTTCCCCATAGGATGTTTCCTATATTCTTCTTCCATAAATTTTGAAACTGGGGATGTTGGGTCTTAATTTCATCATGAGATTTATGTGTTAATCCTTCAATATTAAACTCTATTTCTAATTTTTATCTCCTGTCCCATGAGACTACTGGGAGTATCCAATCTCCATTTTAACCATAAGGGAACAAAAGTAAATCTCCTCATAGATGTTAAAGTATCAAATCACCAATGATTTTAAAAGACCCGAATTTAGTCCACTAAATAATTAATCCACATTGCTTTTAGAGGTCCTGAAAAAACTAGAGGCATACCTTGTAATCGGGTTAATGTTTTACTCGCACACCCCCAATAGAATCTTCTTCCTATTTCATTAGTCTAATATACTCCATTTTCATCTTAAGACAGAGTGTTTGGGGAAAATATTTATCAAAAAATATTTTCTTGAATGATTCACATTCCATGAATTCAATTTTCTCTTTGGAATTCATGTTCTAGATCAGTGTCCACCACTAATCAGCTTCCCCATCAAAAAGATAGACTATGATAACATATTTCTCTTCTCTTGAGCACTGAAGGATAGAGAATATCTTGTCAATGGAGTTAATCCATTGTTCTGTGATGAAGGGATCAAGAGATCCACTAAATATAGGAGGCTTTTAATGAATTAAGGATTTGACCACTACCTTATATTTCTTACAAGAAGGAGGTCTCTCCACATGATTCATGTTATTATTCATTACTACATCCATTTGATTATGTACTTCCATTATGTTTTGAACTCATGTTCCCATCTTATTTGGCATATCATTAGGGAAATCATCACATTGGTGATCACATTGATTGTGGGAATAGGTTCGCATATTTCCATCCACTAACTAAGAAAAAAATTAACAATTAGGGGGGTTTGAATACATAGATAATAATCATCAAAATATGAAACTTTGAACATAGAAGGATAAACAGGAAAATGAAAATTATATCCGAATATGTGATTCCCTATGTTTCAATCTAGGTTATCTGTGGTGATATAATTTTCTATTGGTTTCTTACTAAAATTTTCTAGTCCTAATATCTCTAAATATCTAGACCATGATATAATTCAAAATATAAATACCTTATCTATTTTCACATATTACTGCATGATTTTAATCAGAATCAACCATAAATTACAATCCAGTGATTGTAAAGTTTAGTTTCTTTAGAAGATTAGATACATCATTAAAAAACATGGAAACCAAAAATAAAAACATATTTTATTTAAACTCCATAAAGATATCCTAACTTCCTTTTACCACTTACATATGTATAGAATACCCTGGGGAATACATGAAAAAAGAGATGAGCTGAAAAAACCTAGTATGGGAATAAACATATGAATAAAGAATAACATATGGGATTGAAGGCACGAAATAACAACATAAAAACGAATGGGACATGAAAAACATAAGGAAGCATAAATTGTAGATCATGGGATCCTATAATCATGGAATCATAGAAATGTGGAAAAATCACACAACATGACATAATCATGAGTCAAGGCTATCTGCCATGAATATTTCACATGGTGGATAGAGTCCCAAAAAGGAATCAGGTTTACTCCCTGTCCTGACATGACATCTCATGAGAATAAATATTACAAAAATATTTAGAGAAATGTCTAGGAACACCCATCATAATATCATTATTCATATGTGTTCCACATGCATAATCAATCATAACATATAAACATAATGGTTACCCATGGAAAGAAATGGGTATCATATTAATTTTATAAGGCATAACCAAAGAGAATATCATAATAGTGTCCATGAAAAAAAGTATTTAAAATATAAAGGTGCATTAATAAGTGAAATTATGAACAGATCATGACAAATGATTTGTATGAAGGTGTTCTTAACATGTACTTAATGTCTTGGTTAATAAAATTTGATTCAGTAATAATTTTATTCAGAACATATTAAACATTTAATTTATTTATTATAATATTATTAAGATAAATTATAACCGTTTTGATGAGTTATAAGATTCAATTCATCCCTCAACAGTGTTCATTTTCATGGTTTTGACGATTGGTTCACATGTATACATGTATAAAAGATCATGTAAAATGACAATAGTTATCCAGAATTAAAATTATATGATATAAATGAACTTATAGAATATTAAATGGTCTTATATATAATTTTTCCAGATACAAGGATGATTCATTAGATAAAACATTAATGATAACTGTTTAGATTATTATCGAAATATTTTCGATCATCACAAACCAGGTTTGTTTTATTATTTAATATAAGGTATATATACGGGGTTTATAACTATAAATAAGATCTAATATACATTTTAAAATAATTATTGACCATTATAATGGTTTTATGACCATCCTAGGAGGTAGCAAATGAAAATGAAAATTTTTTATCCTCTAAGGTAATAAATCAACAACTCGCTGATGATGTTTTAATTTTTAGAATAAAGTGGAGTGGAGAATAGATTTTATAATTCTTTATTACTATAACCAAATAAATTTATATTATATATAATATAATATAGTTATGATTATAATTGTATAAGGGTAGGTGAGGAGAGAATAAGAAAATAAAATAAATTGAAAATAAATTAAAAGAAAAAGAAAGTGGTTTTTACCTCTTGAATTATTCTCCTTGAGAACCTTCTTAAGGAAATTTGGTTTGGACTTTTGTTGAGACCAAAGGCTAAAATAAGTTTGGGAGAGGCTTGGGAGAGTATTGGGAAGAATTTGGACAAGCTTGAATGTCACGTCCTATCCCCCGAGGCATGTTCTATTATTACTCCAAGCCCGCCTCCCGAAGTCCAGGGGCTGGAGACTAGCGCCGAAGGCGTCCACCTGCAGGTGGGAGGCATTTTCCTAAGTACATGTACTCACACACACACACCTAACTACATCCCAACACTACTGGTATGTTAAACTTTACCAACAGTTAAAAACTGTTGGTATTGAAGGTAAAACTGTTGGTATACAATATACCAACAGTTTGTCAAACCGTTGGTAAGTTAGCCATAGGGATAGATGTATACCATTGGTTTTTAAATAACCATTGGTATATGATGAAAAAAATCATAGATTCCCAACAGTTATATATAAATGTTGCAAAAAATATATACCAATGGTTTAAAACAGTTGGTTTACAAAACATTTAGTGTTTTAACAATGATTTTTAAACCGTTGGTATAGTTTTTTTCCCAACAGTTTTAACTAAGTGTTGGGAAAGTGAATAAGTACATTGATATACCAACGGTTTTAAAACAGTTGGTATTCCATTCAAATTTCTTTCACCCATATACCAACGGTTTATAACTGTTGGTATAGTATTATAATTTTGTTCAGCAGTATACCAACGGTTTATAACCGTTGGTCTATCCTTCACCCAGATTTCCCAGTAGCATGCTGAACCAATAAACCTGCATCATGCCAAACCAATACACCTATAGGGAATCAAATTCACCTTGGACAATACAACAAACAGAATTAAATACCACCTCTACACATAATCCAATATGCAGAAGCCTCTAATATCGCATACACCAAATTCCAATACACATACAACAAATCAAATACACCTAGAGACACAATCCAATACACATGAACACAAAATCCAATATTTCATACACTAGACTCCATCATTGCATACATTGGGAAAATTACATTCCATATTCACTAGATGATAATCCTTTTGGAATAGTTCTCCTATTCCTAGTAGTTACTTTCCAAACCCTAGCATTCCACATTACTAAATACTAAAACCCAATAATAATTGAATGTTTTCTCATTAGTCTTCTAAACAATCTCAAATTCTGATTCTTGGTAATTTGTTCATCCCATAAACTATAACCAATAATTAATACCACCTTTTGGGCACATCTGGAGAATATCCATTTATGGAAGTGATATATTACAATTGATAAAACTAACATGATTCAACATTTGATACTGGGTAGTTGAGGAACGACATCAATCACTCTAATGCACCCCTACTTTCAGTTTTGTGACCTCATATTTCTTCCAAAATAGCTAAAATTTGTTGAAAATTAAAATGAACGAAATAATGCATGATATAAAAGAAAAAAAGAACAACATTGGGCAATATTTAGGCTGTCTGGGGGAGCTCTCCTTTTGGGTTGTCTGGGGGGTTGCCCAGGGGGTGGGGTGTCCAGGGGGTGGGTGTTGTCCAAGAGTGTGGGGGGATGTCCAAGGGGTAGGGGGTGTCTAGGGTGTGGGGTAGTGTATAGGGGGTGGGGGATGTCCAAGGAGAGGGGTGTGTCCAGGGGTGGGGTGTCTAGGGGGTTGGGGGCTATCGAGGGGGTAGGGGCTGTCCATAGGGGACGGGGGCTATCAAAGTGGGTAGGGTGTTTCTAGGGGCGGGGTGGTGTCCAAGGGGGTGGGGGAGAATGTCCAATGGGTAGAGGGATTCTAGAGGGTGGGGGATATCCAAGCGCGGTGGGGGCTGTCCAGGGGGTTGGGGGATATCTAGGGGGTGGGGTGTCCAGGGGGTGGGGTGGGGTCTGTCCAAGGGGGTAGGGGGTGTCCAGGGGGTGTGGTGGGGTTCCGAGGGGCTGGGAGTGTCCAAGGGTGTGGGGGAGGTCCAGGGGGTTGTGGGGTGTCCAAGGGTGTGTGGTGGAGTCCTGGGGGGTCGGTGGTTGTCCACGGGGGTGTGGGCTGTCCAGGGGGTGGGGGCTATGCATGGGGGTGGTCGGGATGTCCAGGGGGTGTGGGGTGTCCAAGGTGTGGAGTATGTAATGTTTTTAATGGAATAATTTCATGGATTTTAAGATCATTGGTATTTTTAATGTGGTTTTGGAATAGTGTTTATTTCAATAATATGTGTTTCCTTAGGAGAAAATGAATGTTTTTTGTGTGTATGGTAGGAAGGGGGATTTGGTTATTAGGTAATGCATTAAATTTTTAGTGTGGGACAAAAATACTATATGATTTTTGAAATGGAACCATAAAAATGTATTTTTATGAACTATTTTGGAGTTGTATATAGAAATACGTCTCTATTATGTGATTTTGAAATGGTTTTATGAAGAATTATTTATGATGTATCTTTATAGGATTTTTGATTTTGTTTACATTGTTTTAAAACATCATATTATTTTACTAAACATTTATTTTGATAAATCATTTTAATGTTACCACTATAAATGAATAAAAATGTGAATAAGGAGATAACTAATGTAGTCATTCCTGTAATCCAGATATAGTCTTCCTAGTCTTGGTCTCTACTCAAGCTCTTGTAGAAGTGGAATAGCCATGTTATTCTTGGATCATTGATTATACATGGGAGTTTCTAAAATAGAATCCACATTTTATATTAGTGATCAGGGATCCTAGAATGCAAAGAAGTGGGTAGCTATGATTAATGGGATCTTTGAGTTGTTAGAAACCTTATAATCCACAGGGGTGAGGGGGGCTGTCCAGGGGGTGGGGGAAGTCCACTGGGGTGGCGGGGTTTTCTAGGGGGTAGGGGTGTCCAGGGGAGTGGGAGGGGTGGTCCAAAGGGGTGGGGGATGTCCATGAGGTAAGGGGTGTCTAGGGGTGTTGGCGGGGCTTTCTAGGGGAAAGGGGTGTCCAGGGGGTGGGCAGGCTATCCACAGGGGTAGAAGGGCTGTCCAGGGGTTACAGGGTGTCCATGGGGGTGGTCGGGCTATCCACGGGGGTGGGGGGATGTCCACGTGTGGGAGGGGGTGTCCAAGGGGGTGGGAGGGCTGTACAAGGGGGTAGAGGGTCTGTCTAGGGGGGGTGGGGGAGTCTTGGGGGTGGGTCGACTATCCACAGGGGTGGCGGAGCTGTCTGTAACACCCCAGGTAAACAAAGAATATGAAATTTTCATATTTATCCATATTTGTGAATAAAATATTAATATGACTTTAAAGGGGACTCTATGCTCGATGGCGTACCCAATACGCAACAACGAGTTTCTTAGGAATCTTACATTGCACTCTAATAATAAAATAATATTATTTTAAATGGTAGTTAACATGTAGCCGTTGTATTGGCGGGAATGGATAGAAATAACAAAAATATGATTATATATGTTTTTAAATGTTTTTACGTTTATCCAATAAAAGATAAAGGCTTAAAATACGGAAAGAATTCAATTTTAGGCGTATATGCCCTAGTTTTAACTAAAGGTTCACTTATCGCCTTTTAATGGAGAACCGTCATTAAATATAGTTTTGTTAAATCTTATACATTCTATTGGACAAAATAAAACTCTTCTTAAGAATCGGGACATTAAAATTTACTTTGTGTAAATTTTTGGTATCTTTTCGATAAAGTTCATTTTTTTAATGAATAGTGTAAAATGTTGTATTTTAATTCAAAACCACTTTTTAATCTAATTTATTTATATGATTAGATTATCTCTTGAATTGGTTTTAAAGTGAAATTAGAATATATTTTTACCATTAAATCCAATAGTGGTCGTTGGAATTAATTTCACTTTGAAATCAGTCTTAAACTACTGTCAATCTTTTGATACGTATTGTTTCATAAAAACACATTATTTGCTCTGACAACGGGAATTAATTATTAAATTAATTAATGTTACTTATATGTTTTTAATTTTGTAAAATAGACTTCATTTTTGAATTCAGAATATCAAATATAGCTTAGGGTGATTTTTTGGGATTTTTCGGAAAAACTTCAATTTTTGATGAATAGTGAAACCAGTAAGTGGTACTTATAAAAACTGATTTTTCAGTTTAAATGAAATTTTTCCATATTTGTGTTTTCAATTTCAAAAATCCAATATACATGGTTGTCATTAAGATGTAAAATGTGGTTCAATGAGATAAAAATAATTTTTTGGTGAATAGTAACTTATTAAGTTTTTAATCGCGATTAGAGGTAATTAGTGTTGTTTATGGTATGAATAATGTTTTAATAAAATGAAATGACCTAGACACATGTCCTACCCTCATTGGATGTGTCATTTCCGAGTAATACAATCCATGGGTCAACATGGGGACCCCATGGAGCCACTTTGGTTGGAAAATGACATAAATATCTTTTTATTTAATGTTAAAGTAAAAATGATACAAACATGAGATGTTTTACTAAAACAATTTTTACATGGGGTTATACAAGTCATTATTTTTACTATAAATAGTCATTGGAAAGATAAAAATATTTACTACATCATAGTATTTTTTTATAATTTTTAGACATTAAATAAATTAAATTATTTATGACATCATGATGATGCAGCGATGACCTCATTATTTAACGATTTAAATAAAATGGAAAGATAATGTAATATCTAAGACCTAAACATGTCCAAAACATATTGGATGATTTCATTTCAAACCCGTATCACCTTATCCTCAAAATAATTTAATTTGGGACCTTTAAAATCCGAAAATCTTATGAAAATAAAGTAACATTTTGTAACTTTACAAGAGTGCCCCTCCTCTCCTCTTATAAAAGGCCCCCACCTCTACCTCCTTACCCACACTCACAAAGCCTTTGGCTCGTCCAACCCCTGAAAATTTTGTCTCTACACTTCCCTCTCTTACTCTTTGAAGCCTCACTTTGGGTAGAAGTCTTCCCAAGGAAGCCTTTGAGCTCAAACCAAAGGGAGTTACCCGATTTTAAGGTAATGTCTTCACTTGTGTCCTTTTGTTTTATTTTGCTTCTCCAACCCCCTAAACTATTTTTATCCATTTATTTTGTAACAAATACAGTATCTCCAATATACTATGATGTTTTTATAAGAAGGATTCGATCTACACTTACACACACCTACATCTAATGGTTAAAGAACGTATTATTTCCGTGGATGGTGAATTTCTGCCTCCCGAAACGATGATTGTTCAACATTCTTTTAACACCTTCAAAGGTGTCCATTAAGATGTCACTATATTTATATATGATATATAATATGATTATGTTTTCCTTAAGCTTATGTATTTAACATTTATGGCATACCTTTATGGCTTCCATTATGGGTATACACGATATCTTCATTTAAGGAAGTGCGGACTACCGCCCCCTCAAAGTGATTTGATTCGTTAATACCATATGTGGTACATATAATGGATATATTTAATGATATTATATATGATACCATACTGGAATTAAAATAATATTATGTATCATTATGTTTTAATTCCGTTAAATATGAAATAGAAATAGAAGTAGCGTTCATGCGTACGTACGGCTTACCGTCTCCACGAACGGTACATTTCATTTCTTATCTCAAAATGTTATGTAATATTATAAGTACATATATATAATGTACATATATGTAATATATTACATCTAAATTATGGTTATCATTCTGTAATTATAAAATATATATATATCTCTCATTTTTTTAATTCCATTAATATGACAAAAAATGAAAGTAGCGTTCATGCGTACGTACGACCTACCGTCTCCATGAATGGTGCTTTTCTTTTTTTATCTCCAAATGCTATGGAATACTATAAAATGAATATTTACTGGATATATATGATTTTTTAATCATTAATACTATTCAGTAAATTATTTACTTATAACTACATGGGCAATATTTTTTCAAACAAGTTCATTTTTGACTCATGTACCAAACGTCGGCAAAAACGTCTAATATGAATTAACATTATTAAACAATTATTATAACATTATAATATGTTATATGAACTGGATAATAATCTCAAAAGGAGGTACTTAGGAAATTATTAATTGACCAAAGTTTATTATTCAGGAATATTATGAAACGAACAAGACAAGTTGGACTTGAGGTAAGGGATCCTACTCCTCTCTTTCTTTTTAAGTACACTCTTTTATGTCATTCCTTTTAAAGATCATATTTCTCGTTATTGGGATGTTATTTTATATTAATAGTACTGTAATTTTCATGTTAATATGATGAGAGACCCTATTATCTCTCATCAATCCATTTTGGAAGTTTTGAGTGGCGCCGTTAGGCTGCCGAATTTTCGTAAGAGATCTAACCTCTCTCTTTCTTTTTAAGTACTCTCCTTTATGTCACTTCTTTTAAGCTCCTCTTTGTTATGTTGGGGGATGTTCTTTTATATTCATATTTCTGTAAACTTTATGTTAATATGATGAGAGACCCTATTTGATCTCATCAATCCATTTTTGGAAGTTTTAAGTGGCCCCGTTAGGCTGCCGAGTTTTCATAAGGGATTTTTCATCTCACTTTTATTCATGTGAGATTTATGGTACATTTTCCAAAATTTCCTTTGAGTGGTGTATGTACATCCCATTATTTTACTAATTGTGTAATATACTTTCTTTTATGATTATTTACATCAATGTTGTACTGTCCTTCTTTCATGAGGTGTATGTTTTGAAAGATACCCATGTCGGTAAGAGAACCTTTCACCCTCCTCTTTTTAGAAGACTTATTTTGTTGGGTCTTTTAATTTACATATTTTTATGTTGGGATATGTTCTCATATATTCTTATTGACTTAAAATTTATGTCCAAGTGATGAGATACCCTTTTTTTATCTCTCATCAATTCATTTTGATGTGACGTCGTTAGGCTGTCAAGGGAACTTTTTAACCCAATTTCGATATCTTTGGGTTCAACATGTTGTTATTGAATATGTCATCCTTTGAATATGTGTGAATGACCTTTGATTATTTTACACTTAATATCCACTTATATTTGGTGTATTTTTTTGTCACACATAATTATGTAATTGATTTATCCTTAAACCAAGGATATCTTTTTTGTATGGGACTTTGTCTCAATCTCCTTTCATTGAGGCGTATTTTATTTTATACACAACCTTCTTTTATATGGTGTATAAACCCATTTTACATTTACATTTATCCAAAAGGAATCATTTTATACGAATCATTTTACAAAACGACAAAAGGGAATGTTTTTGTCATACGTATGCGGCGACAACGACTTCTCCTCTGTCGTGACCATTATTTGAGTTTCGTCTTCCTCTACAAGCCATACCTTATTTTTAAAAGAAAAATAAATACCATGTTTTACTTTTCTTTTATTTTGGTATTGAAAATGTTTTTCATAATGTTTTTATATCAATGTTTGTGGTATTGATATCTTGTTATTGAAAGGTGGAAATGTTATGTTTCCTTTATGCATGTTTTATGTGATAAGATTATGTTATGGTTCTTGGGAATTGTTATGAAGACGGGTGGTTCCGTGATAAACTAAGGGCGGGTGAGCATGATATATCTCTCCAATGCATTGGGTAACGCGAAGGAATGAAACGTTAAGGTTTCTCTGAAGAGATTTAGGGAATATACTCTGGTGGGTATTCCAAACGTAACCAAGAGGGTTACTCCCTACGTAAGAATGTTATGAATGCCTCAAGTTACCTTTATGTCTTAGGATTTCTATGATTTATTCATGATTTTATGAGTTATGTTAATGTTCTTATGTTTTATGGGTAAAGTATGATTTCATTCTTATGTATACATGTACTCATGTTTCCTTTCCATATTTTTTATATCCCTTACTGAGCTTTTTATGCTCATCCCAAGTTTTTGAAATGTTTTACACAGGTCAAGGGAAGGGTACATGATATGATGATAGTGTCAAGGAAGTGTCAAGAAAGATTCCATGTTTTATTTTAAATATGTTTCCATTGATGGGAAGAATGAATACTGTCTTTTATGTAACCACTTTGTTTAAATGTGGAATGTAATGCAAGTTTCAGGATCTAATTCTCTAAAACTCTAAACCTAAAAAGATCCTCAATGTGTAATCTTGTAACAACTCAAGATTAATTAAGGTTTAAGTCTGGGGCCTTATAGTTGGTATCAAAGGTCGGTTTAGATAACTTTAGAGGTTAGGTTATTCTTTAAGCATAAGTGACATTACCATATTTCCTAGGATTTTAGAAAGTGTGATTGTTTTTAGATAAAGTGAATGAGTAAGTATATCTTAGTGTTTATCTTACTCATTAGTACATGATGGTTATGTTGATATACTCACACTGACCTTTTTGGTTTTAGTAAATGGCTGGATCTAGCAGGCACCAAAGAGACAACTGGTTTGAAGGAAACTGTGGTGGTTCTATGATTAAGATACTAGATAAAATGGGGGATTCAATGAGGAAACTCGTGGTTATTCTAAACCAACTATCAAGGTGTCATGATCAACCACTTGAACCTTGGTATGATCTTTAATGCATCATGTACGATATGACCAATTGATGTTGAAGTTTATGTAATAATTATAAAGGTAACCATTAGAGTTTATATGATCCTTACTTTTGAGGTAATTATGGGTTACTATATGTTATGATGGAAGTGAAAGGCATGAGGTAAAATTGAGGTTAAATTATGTTATGGTTATTTTTGATGATTTTATCTCTTTTTGGGGAATGATTTGAGAATTATATAGTTTTGGAAAAAGGACAAAACGCAGACCGTGTGACTACCCGTCGCGTCGGACAAAGCTGCGGGAATCGAACCCACAACCAAAGTGCGACTGGTATTTATCGCATACCACTAGACTACAAAAATTAACTGGTTAGTTTGACTGATCCTTTTTAGTTATACGATTTTATGAATTAAAAGTAAGTTTATTTTGGGTTATTTATGAAAATGATTAACCTATCATGGATGATATGTGATTAGGTTAATTACTTTTCAATACGAGACTTTAGGAGCAACTGATGTTGTTTGGAGATAAATGTTACGATTTATCTTGGAAGACTATGTGACTAAATCCTTCAAATATTTGGGTTTCAATATTAGATTGGTTTACTTTGAAGAATTTTATGGACAAATTGTTTATCGAATGGTCCTCATTGAACTTTGGGTTTTGTTGGACAAATTTTGGAGATTAAGCATAGATTTTCTTTTTAAAGGGTTATCCTTTTCTGGATTATCTGACCTTGTACTAACCTTTTTGGTTTTGGTTTTGGTTAAATCCTAAATACATGGGAATTATATTGTTATCTTTGGTGGATTATGTGATTCTCTAGAGGTTGATTATAGTACTCTTAATGCGAACAAGTCTCGCTAAATACTCGTCTTTTGGAAAAAAATATGAGTTTGATTAAGGAATATAGTAAAAGTTGAAAGTCAACATGATAGGTGATTATGTTTTCTTATGAATAAATTCCTCAATAAAAATTAACTTAAAAAAAATTTGTCTATTAACTTTTCCTACTGGGGAATCGAATACTGTTTAACCCATCACAAGTTTGTGATTTTCTTATGGTTATCTCTCTCCTAGACATGTTTACTATCACTCTCCCTCAAGAACATGACCCTTTTCTTTTTCTTCCATGTCCATGTTTTTCTACATGGAATCCTAGTATGGGTTAACTCGGGTGACCTCTGTACTTATCTTCCTTTATTTTAAAGTGATTGTTTTACTGACTCTTGTTCCAATGTGGGACTTTCAAGGACGTTTCCAAGCTCAATTTTAAAAATTACGAGGATGCGATTCCAAAAAGGGGGGAAGGATGTAACACCCTAGGTAAATAAAGAATTTGAAATTTTCATATTTATCCATATTTGTGAATAAAATGTTAATATGACTTTAAAGGGGACGCTATGATCGATGGCGTACCCAACACGCAACAACGAGTTTCTTGGGAATCTTACATTGCACTCTAATAATAAAATAATATTATTTTAAATGGTAGTTAACATGTAGCCTTTGTATTGGCAGGAATGGATAGAAATAACTAAAATATGATTATATATGTTTTTAAATGTTTTTACATTTATCCAATAAAAGATAAAGGCTTAAAATACGGAAAGAATTCAATTTTAGATGTATATGCCCTAGTTTTCACTAAAGGTTCACTTATCGCCTTTTGATGGAGAACCGTCATTAAATATAGTTTTGTTCACTCTTATACATTCTATTAGACCAAATAAAACTCTTCTTAAGAATCGGGACATCAAAATTTACTTTGTGTAAATTTTTTGTATCTTTCCGATAAAATTCATTTTTTTAATGAATAGTGTAAAATGTTGTATTTTAATTCAAAAACTCTTTTTAATCTAATTTATTTATATGATTATATTATCTTTTGAATTGTATTTCAAGTGAAATTAGAATATATTTTTACCATTAAATCCAATAGTGTCGTTGGATTTAATTTCACTTTGAAATCAGACTTAAACTAGTGTCAATCTTTTGATACTTATTGTTTTATAAAAACAAGCTATTTGCTCTGACAGCGGGAATTAATTATTAAATTAATTAATTTGACTTATATGTTTTGAATTTTTTAAAATAGACTTCATTTTTGAATTCGGAATATCAAATATAGCTTAGGGTGATTTTTTGAGATTTTTCAGAAAGACTTCAATTTTTGATGAATAGTGAAACCACTAAGTGGTACTTATAAAAACTGATTTTTCCATTTAAAGGAAATTTTGTCATCTTTGTGTTTTGAATTTCAAAAATCCAACATACATGGTTTTCATTAAGAAGTAAAATGTGGTTCAATTGGATAAAAATAATTTTTTGGTGAATAGTAACTTATTAAGTTTTTAATCGTGATTAGAGGTAATTAGTGTAGTTTATGGTAAGAATAATATTTTAATAAAATGAAATGACCTAGACACATGTCCTTCCCTAATTGGATGTGTCATGGACGACCAAGACAATCCATGGGTCAACTTGGGGACCCCATGGAGCCACTTTGGTTGGAAAATGACATAAATATATTTTTATTTAATGTTAATGTAAAAAATGACACAAACATGAGATGTTTTACTAAAAAAAATTTACATGGGGTTATACAAGTCATAATTTTGACTATAAATAGTCATTTAAAGATAAAAAAAAATTACTACATCATAGTACTTTTTTTATAATTTTTAGACATTAAATAAATTAATTTATTTATGACATCATGATGATGCAGCGATGACCTCATTATTTAATGATTTAAATAAAATGGAAAGATAATGTAATATCTAAGACCTAAACATGTCCAAAACCTATTGTATGAGTGTATTTAGAACCCTTATAACCTTATCCTCAGAATACAACAATGTGGGACCTTTAAAATCCGAAACTCTTTTCAAAATAAAGCAACATTTTGTATCATTACAAGAGTGCCCCTCCTCTCCACTTATAAAAGGCCCCCACCACTACCTCCTTACCGACACTCACAAAGCCTTTGGCTCGTCCAACCCCTGCCCATTTTGTCTCTACACTTTCCTATCTTACTACTTGAAGCCTCACTTTGCACAGAAGTCTTCCCAAGGAAGCCTTTGAGCTCAAACCAAAGGGAGTTACCCGATTTTATGGTAATGTCTTCACTTGTGTCCTTTTGTTTTATTTTGCTTCTCCAACCCCATAAACTCTTTTTATCCATTTATTTTGTAACAAATACATTATCTTCAATATACTAGTATGTTGTTATAAGAAGGATTCGAGCTACACTTACACACACCTACATCAAATGGTTAAAGAACATACTGTTTCCGTGGATGGGGAATTTGTGCCTCCCGAAACGATGATTTTTCAACATTCTTTTAACACCTTCAAAGGTGGCCATTAAGATGTCACTATATTTATATATGATATATAATATGTTTATGTTTTCCTTAAGCTTCTGTATTTTTCATTTATGGCATACCTTTATGGCTTCCATTATGGGTATACGTGATATCTTCATTTAAGGAAGCGTGGGCTACCGCCCCCTCAAAGTGATTTGATTCGTTAATACCATATGTGGTACGTATAAAGGATATATTTAATGATATTATATATTATACCATACTATAATTAAAATATTATTATGTATAATTATGTTTTAATTCCATTAAATATGAAATAGAAATGGAAGTAGCGTTCTTGCGTACGTACGGCTTACCGTCTCCATGAACGGTACATTTCATTTATTATCTCAAAATGTTATGTAATATTATAAGTACATATATATAATGGATATATATGTAATATATTACATCTAAATTATGGATATCATTCTGGAATTATAACATATATATATCTCTCTCATTTTTTTAATTCCATTAATATGACAAAAAATGAAAGCATTCATGCGTACGTACGGCCTACCATCTCCATTAACGGTGCTTTTCGTTTTTTATCTCCAAATGATATGGAATAGTATAAAATGAATATTTACAGGATATATATGATATTTTAATCATTAATACTATTCTGGAAATTATTTACTTATAACTACATGGGCAATCTTTTTTCAAACAAGTTCATTTTTGACTCATGTACCAAACATCGGCAAAAACGTCTAATATGAACTAACATTCTTAAACAATTATTATAACATTATAATATGTGATATGCACTGAATAATAATCTCTAAAGGAGGTACTTAGGAAATTATTAATTGACCAAAGTTTATTATTCAGGAATATAAAGAAACGAACAAGACAAGTTGGACTTGAGGTAAGGGATCCTACTCCTCTCTTTCTTTTTAAGTACACTCTTTTATGTCATTCCTTTTAAAGCTCATATTTCTTTTTATTGGGATGTTCTTTTATATTAATATTACTGTATTTTTTATGTTAATATGATGAGAGACCCTATTCTCTCTCATCAATCCATTTTGGAAGTTTTGAGTGGCGCCGTTAGGCTGCCGAATTTTCGTAAGAGATCTAACATCTCTCTTTCTTTTTAAGTACTATCCTTTATGTCACTTCTTTTAAGCTCCTCTTTGTTATGTTGGGGGATGTTCTTTTATATTCATCTTTCTGTAAAATTTATGTTAATTTTATGAGAGACCCTATTTGATCACATCAATCCATTTTTTGAAGTTTTAAGTGGCGCCGTTAGGCTGCCGAGTTTTCATAAGGGATTTTTTATCTCACTTTTATTCCTACGAGATTTATGCTAAATTTGCCACAATTTCCATTGATTGGTGTATTTACTTCCCATTATTTTACTCATTGTGTTATATACTTTTTTTATGAGTATTTACATCAATGTTGTATTGTCCTTCTTTCACTAGGTGTATGTTTTGAAAGATACCCATGTCGGTAAGGGAACCTTTCACCCTCCTCTTTTTAAAAGACTTCTTTTGTTGGGTCTTTTAATTTACATATTTTTATGTTGGGATATGTTCTCATATATCCTTATTGACGTAAATTTTATGTCCAAGTGATGAGATACCCTTTTTTTATCTCTCATCAACTCATTTTGATGTGACGTCGTTAGGCTGTCAAGGGAACTTCTTAACCCAATTTCGATATCTTTGGGTTCAACATGTTGTTATTGAATATGTCATCCTTTGAATATGTGTGAATGACCTTTGATTATTTTACAATTAATATCCAATTATATTTGGTGTATTCGTTTGTCACACATAATTTTGTAATTGATTTGTCCTTAAACCAAGAATATCATCTTTGTATGGGACTTCGTCTCAATCTCATTTCATTGAGGCGTATTTTATTTTATACACAAACTTATTTTATACGGTTTATAAACCCATTTGACTTTTACGTTTATCCAAAAGGAATATTTTTATATTAATCATTATACAAAACGACAAAAGGGAATGTTTTTGTCATACGTATGCGGCGACAATGACTTCTCCACCGCCGTGACCATTATTTGAGTTTAGGCTTCCTCTACAAGCCATACCTTCTTTTTAAAAGAAAAATAAATACCATGTTTTACTTTTCTTTTATTCTGGTATTGAAAATGGTTTTCATAATGTTTTTATATCAATGTGTGTGGTATTGATATCTTGTTATTGAAAAGTGGAAATGTTATGTTTCCTTTATGCATGTTTTATGTGATAAGATTATGTTATGGTTCTTGGGAATTGTTATGAAGACGGGTGGTTCTGTGATAAACTAAGGGCGGGTGAGCTCGATATAGATCTCCAATGCATTGGGTAATGTGAAGGAGTGAAACGTTAATGTTTCTCCAAATAGATTTAGGGAATATACTGTGTTGGGTATTCCAAACATAACCAAGAGGGTTACTCCCTACGTAAGAATGTTATGAATGCCTCAAGTTACCTTTATGTCTTATGATTTCTATGATTTATTCATGATTTTATGAGGTATGTTAAAGTGATTATGTTTTATGGGTAAAGTATGATTTCATTCTTATGTATACAAGTACTCATTTTTCCTTTCCATATTTTTTATATCCCTTACTGAGATTTTTATGATCATCACAAGTTTTTGAAATGTTTTTCACAGTTCAAGGGAAGGGTATATGATATGATGATATTGTCAAGGAAGTGTCTAGAAATAATCCATGTTTTATTTTAAATATGTTTCCGTTGATGGGAATAATGAATACTGTCTTTTATGTAACCACTTTGTTTAAATGTGGAATGTAATGCAAGTTTCATGATCTAATTCTCTAAAACTATAAACCTGAAATGATCCTCAATGTGTAATCCTGTAATAGCTCAAGATTAAGTAAGGTTTAAGGCTAGGGCCTTATACTTTCCATGGGGGTGGGGGCTGTCCAGGGGGTGGGCAGGCTGTCTACGGGGGTTGATGGGTTGTCCAATGGGTACGACATGTCCAGGGGTTGGGGGTGTCCTAGGGGTAGGGGTGTCCATGGGGTCTGGGGTCCATGTCCTAGGGGTGTCCAGGGGGTGGGGGTAGTCCATGGGGGTTGGGGGCTATCCAAGAGGGGTAGGGTGGTGTCTAGGTGGTGTGGTGCTATCCATGTGGTGGGTGCTGTACAGAGGGGTGGGGGGGTCCACGGGCGTGGCAGGGCTGTCCAGGGGGTAGGGGGTGTCTAGGGGGTGGGGGTTTTAATGGTTTTAATGGAATGAATATCTTGGATTTTAAGATCATTGGTATTTTTAAAATGGTTTTGGAAGAGTGTTTATTTCAATAGTATGTATTTCTTTAGGAAGAAATGAATGTTTTGGTGTGTATCATAGGAAGGGGATTTGGTTATTAGGAAATGGATTATATTTTTATTGTGGGACAAAAATAATATATGATTTTTGAAATGGAACCTTAAATGGGATTTTTATAAACCATTGTAGAGTTTTAAATAGAAATAAGTCTCTATTATGTGATTTTTAAATGGTTTCATGAAGAATTATTTATGATGTATCTTTATGGGATTTGTGATTTTGTGTCCCTTGTTTTAGAACAACAAATTATTTTACTAAAAGTTTTGTTTTTAATAATTGTTGACAATGTTACCACTATAAATGAATCAAAAACTCAATAAGTAGATATCTCATGTAGTCATTATTGTGATCAAGCTATTGTCTTATGAGTCTACGTGTCAACTCAAACTCTTGTGGAACTGGAATAGCTATGTTTTTCTCGGATCATTGATTATGCAAGGGGTTTTCTAAAATAGCATCCACTATTTTTTGTTGGTGATCAAGGAACCAAGAAGGAAACGAAGTGGGTAGCTATGATTAATGGGAACTTCGAGTTGTTAGAAACCCTATAATCAATAGGGGTTAGGGGGTTGTCAATGGGGTTGTGGTGATGTCCACCAAGGTGGCGGGGTTATCCAGGGGGTAGGGGGTGTCCAGGTGAGTGGGCGAGGCTGTCCACAGGGAGGGGGGGCTGTCCATTGGGGTAAGGGGTGTTCAAGGGGTGGGTGGGGCTGTCTAGGTGGGTACAGGGTGTCCAGGGGTGGGAGGGTTTTCCACAGGGGTGGAAGGGCTATCCAAGGGGGTAGGGGTTTCTAGGGGAGTGGGCGGGGCTGTCCACGGGGGTGGGGACTATCCATAGAGGGAGGGGTGTCAAGGGGGTGGGCGGGCTGGCCAGAGGGGTTGCGGGGCTGTCGAGGGGGGTAGGGTGTCTAGGGGGTGGGCAGGTTTTCCACGGGGGTGGGCAGGCTATCCATGAGGGGAGGGTGTCCAAGGAGGTGGTTGGCTATCCACATGGGTGGTGGGGCTGTCCAAGGGCCGGGCGGGCTCTCGACGGGTGTGGGTGGGCTATCCATGGGTGTGGGGGGCTGTCCAGGGGGTACGTGGTGTCTAGTGGGTGGGGGTGTCTAGGGGGGGTGGAGGGGATGTCCATGGGGGTGGGGGCTGTCCACAGGGGGGAGGGGTTTTCTAGGGGGTGTTGGGATGTCCACGGGGGTGGTGGGGCTGTTTGAGGGGGGTATGGGAGTCCATGGGGTGGGTGGACTATCCACGGGGGTGGGCGGGGTGTCCATGTGGGTGGGGGTGTCCACGGGGTACGGGGTGTCCAGGGGGGGTCGTTGGGGCTATCCAGGGGGTACGAGGTGTCCAAGAGGGTGCGTAGGCTGTCTGCGGGGGTGGGTGGGCTATCCAGGGGGTACGAGGTGTCTAGTGGTGGGCTAGATGTACAAGGGGTACGTGGTGTCCAACGGGGTGGCGGGCTCTCCACGGGGGTGGAGGGCTATCCATAGGGGGAGGGGATGTCCTGGGGGGTGGGCGGGCTGTCCACGGTGGTGGAGGGGCTATCGAGGGGGGTAGGGGAGTCCAGCGGGTGGGAAGGCAGTCCATGATGTTGGGCGGGCTGTCCAGGGGGGTGAGGGGGTGCTCAGGGGGGTACGGGGTGTCCAGGGGGAGGGTAGGGCTGTCCAGGGGGTACAGGGTGTCCTAGGGGGTGGGTGGTCTGTCCATGGGGGTCTCAGGGCTGTCCAGGGGGTCAGGGGGTGTCTAGAGGGTTGGTGGGTAGTCCGTGGGGGTGGCTGGGCTGTCAAGGGGTGGAGTGAATCAGTCACAACAAATCAAAAAGTCAGGTTTTATTATTTATAGATAAAAAATAAAGATAATGTGACCTATCTAATAACACATATATTCAGGACCAACAAATCAATAAACAACAATGGTTAGTAATATCAGTCAATAATGTAACGAATCAATTTGTCCCTCGTCACCATCACTATCATCACCATCATCATCAGCCTCACCCTCATCCTCATCTCTATCCCCATCATCAACCCTTCCCTCCTAAACACCCTCCTCCTTGCCCTCATACTAATCCTCGACCTCCTCATCGACCTCCTCCTCCGCCTCAGCCTCCTCCTCACCCTCATCCATCACCTTAGCCTCCACCTCACCCTTTTCCTCCTCTGCCTCAACCTCCTCATTTCCATCATCTCAAACACCACTAGAATTGCCACCTGGTTCACCATATATAGAATTCATCGATGATATATATTCATCACAAGCAGTGATGGCCTCTGGTGGAAGTGTTAGACATGAAACATCCATCAGTTTCATAAATGTTGTGTTTTCCCTAGTAGACTATTCTGCCATCAATGTGGACCTTTTTTCAGCCTGTTCTACCTATGACTTAACCTACTGCAACTTGGGGCCACTACAACTCGTACCTGAGGAGGGCCGATAACTCGTCAGAACTATACTCTTCCCAGGTTGGCAGCGTAATCTACCAAGGTTCTCATCTCCCAACACCTGATGTAAGTGATCGTTTGGCCCAATATTGTCAGGTTCTTGGGCATAAAGGGCCTCTAAAGTAGACTATTAAAAATATAAATAGATTATTATTTTATAAAATAGTGATTAAAATTTTAAATCTACAAAGTAAAACTTACAATCTGCTACTGAGTCAGTTCATTAACCACACTTCAATTTTTCTTTCTTCTACTCGAGAAAAACATTTTTTCTTGAGGGACTCGTCCTTCTATTTTCAATTTATGCCTATACAATGACATTTAATGTAAGAAACTATAATTAAAAATAGGATACCAATAATTAATTTCATAACTAAAATTATATAAAAACATTAGCAATAAAATTAATGATGGAGGAAGCAATAGAAAGTGAAAGTCGTAAAGAAAGATTATAAATTGTCGTACCTACTACCTCTCCTGATCCGGCATCATAGTACGTCCCAATGTGTGGCGGTATTTGTTAGCATCAATGTTTTTTTATTTCTTTTGGATGATTCATAAATAAAATTAAATAATTTTTATTAACAAAAAAATAGGAAAATTTTTATTTAGAAAATGTTACTGTAATTAATAACATAAATTGGCTAGACGTCCAATGAGTAATCATATGTCGATAATGTTCTAATGGATAATCATCCACTACAGGGACCAAATCAAACTCTGTGCCAACTCTAGAACACCAGCCAATATACAAATTGTGCTTATAATCTATCCAAAGCTCACCTAAATCTTTTAGACGTACTGGCCATGCACCCTCACCACCAAAAAAATTAAACCGAAATGACACCATAATATTAATTCATATAAATACAAAGAAAATTATATTACATTAAATACTACAGATTTTTTACCCATATATCTACCAAAGCTTTATCCTTTACTTCATTTGGAAACTATCTCCATGAGAGCGGGCTGACAGGAATGATGTCGGAGTATTTGGAAAACGTTGCCAAAAACTCGGACATTGCATCCTTGATTCTTAAATCATTTGACTATCCTCATTGTAGTCCACCATTAACTGTGTGCAGTAGTTCCACACAACATGCATGTGTGTACACCCCTGCCGCTACCTCCTATCAGTAGATGTATCTGTTATGAATGAAAAAAAAATATTTTATCAATACATGTTTTAATTAAAATAAATAATGGTGTAAAAATTTGTTATGGTTATATAAGTATACCTATGGTATTCTGATCAATGGTAGACGATGGATATACAGAAACTAAAGGAACACCCTACACAGGTGTTGTGGGTCCCAATGTATCCTCTGCAGGGACAGACTCTGGTGGAGTAGGAGTTGAAGAAGATGGAATATAAATGCCAAGAGAGAAGGAAATAGAAGTAAAAGAAGATGACAGGGATGACTTGCTGAATGCTGGATGGGGAGTGGTAATCATCATTGTATATGGTACAGACGGGTGCGTAGGGTCATATGTAAAGGGTGGTGAAAAAATTGGAGGCCTAAATATCCCATGTGTCCCTAATGATACACAAATATCAAAATGTGGTATGGATGATATGTCAATGGGAGGGGCAGGGTCTAATCTGGTATGCCGACCAGATCGTCTAACTCTCATACCACCCCCCTCGTACAAACACCCTGAGTACTGGTACCAATATTAGGATGATCATCAAATAATTGTCCCCTTGTAGATGGATCCTGCAAAAATGTTTAAAAATAATAATCACATGACATTATATATTATTTAAATATATATATTTGAAATAAAATACTCACTATAAGAATTAGTGGTGTAATTCCCAGCTCAGTCATGCGACGATTGTTGTCCATAATCTGTTTTTGTTGCCTCTCTTCAATTGGTTTCATTTCCTACATTTAAAAACAAATATAGAAGTAAATAGAAAATTAAAACTAATGTATAAGCCAAAAAACAAAATAATAGAGAGGGGTACGAGGTGTCCAGGGGGTGGTGGGGCTATCCCGGGGGCCGGGGGTTTCCAGGGGGGCTATCCACGGGGGTTAGGGTGTCCAGGTGGGTGGGAATTCCATGGTGGTGGGGGTTGTCTAGGGGGTGGGAAGGCTGTCCAAGGGGGTGGCGGGGCTATCCAGGGGGTCGGGGTGTCCATCACGCAGGCTCTCCACCAGGGTGGGGTTTATCTATGGGGGGGGCAATCCAGGGGGTGGGCAGGCTGTCCATGGGGGTGGCGAGGTTGTCAAGGGGGGTAGAGGGGGTACAGGGGTGGGCGGGCTGTCCATGGTGGTGGGCGAGCTGACGATGGGGGGTGGGGGGGCTGTCCATGGGGTATGGGGTGTCCAGGGGGTGGGTGGGCTGTCCACGAGGGTTGTTGGGCTGTCTAGGGGGTATGGGGTGTCCAAGGGGGTGGTCGGGCTGTCCATAGGGGTGGGTGGGTTGTCCACGAGGGTGGGGGCTATCTAGGGGGTACATGGTGTCTAGGGGGTGGGCGAGGATGTCTAGGGGGTACAGGGTGTCCAGGGGTGGGGGGTGTCCATGAGGGTGGCAGAGCTATCCAGGGGGTAGGGGTGTCTAGGGGTGGGTGGGCTCTCCACAGGGATGGGGGGGGGGGCAATCCACCGGGGGAGGGTCTGTCCACGGTAGTGGGCGGGTTGTCCACGGGGGTGGGGGATATCCATGGGGTAGGGGTGTCCACTGGGGTGGGGTATATCCATGAGGGGAGGGGCTCTCCAGGGGGTGGGCATGCTGTCCACAGGGGTGGGGGCTGTTCAGCGGGGTCGGTGTGTCCATGGGGGTGGGGGCTGTCCACGGGGGTAGGGGTGTCCAGGGGGTGGGAGTGTTGTCCATGGGGGGTGGGCGCTGTCTAGGGGGGTGGATGGGCTGTCTACGGGGTGTGGTGGGTCTATCTAGGGGTGTACGGAGTGTCAATGGGGGTTGCTCGAGATGTCCACGGATAATTTCACTATCCCTTGTTTTAGTTGAGATTTAATATCAATATAATGAATTCAATTAATCATACATTATGTAATAAATAAATTTTAGTTTTAGAAGGATGGTTATTTACTAAGAGTCAACAATCTATTAAAATCATGAAACATTGCTTCTGTGGATTTATTTCACTCAATAACCAAGAGAGAGAGCATCCTGAATTAAGACTCTAGAAAATTCAACAAGGTATATATGGGCATCAAGAGTGGGAGTTCACTCACAGTTCAGATATCCCATGATAGTTAGAGTTACATTTTGAGCATGTGGCTATGGTTTTTAGTTTTTTATTATGGAAATTGGTGCAGGAGGTGTATGTGTGATAAGTGAATTAACAATGTATGGGTAATATATGGGTGTTAAGAGTGATGCAGAACATGTACGAGCATTGATTTTGATGTGGTATTTTATTGGCATCATATATGGTGTGATTATGAAATGAGAATATGATGGAATGTGGAAAATGATGGTGTATGATGCTTCTAATATGGGTGTTATGGGATGATGGTTGTTGTCGAACCACTAGGATATTGATACCTTGGGTCGAGAAGTGATGGGGTAGGTAATTACAAGGTGGGGAGTTCCCACAGAAGGGATCAATTAATTATATTGAGTAGTTGGGGTATTCTAGGCATATAGGAATGATACATCTACATTCAATATCATATCAAATTTTGGGACAAAGATGATCAGGCACATGAGATGGAGGAGAGTTTTGGTCGGTGTATAGCCAAAATAGCATAGGGATGAGCTATTATATGTTTGGGATATGGAAAGGCACATGTAGTTTTCATGGATTTAAAATATTTTAGGGTTGGGAGTGTACAACCCCTTATCCCAATGCACACCCCCTACAGACCCCCACCTCCCACTGCACAGCCCCCACCCCCCCATAGCCACCCCTTCCACTTCATATCCCCCCCATCACAACCCCTTATACCCAACCCCCCTCCCCACCACCTCCACCCTGTAGTCCCCACCCTCAACCCCCATCACTCCCTTCAGCCCCCACCATACATAGCCCCCTCTACTGCCCCCCCCCCCCAATGTGCACCCCCACCACTACCAACCCCCTCCCACTGCATCCCCCCCACACTACCACTACACACCCCCATATCCCCCTCCCACTACACAACCACCCTACATCCAACCATTTCCTATATCCCCCCAACAGTCCCCTCCCCCTCCTACCCCATGCATCCCCCACCCCCCAAATTGCACACCCCCTCACCCCTTATAGCCCCACCCCCCACATTGCACACCCCTCACACCTTGCAATCCCACCCTCTATAGCCACCCCCTATATCCCCCCCCCCACTCCCACTACACAACCCCTGCAATCCCCTCCCACTACACAACCCCTTTCCCACTGCACAACCCCCACCCTATGACTATACATCCCCCCTTTTTCCCAGCCACCCTCTCCCTCTGCACAACCCCCCTCCCACCCTACAGCCCCATACAACCCCCTCCCACCATACAACCCTGTCCCCCACCCCCACACTACACAGCCCACCTCACCCCTTGCATCCCCCACCCTGCGTAGCCACCCCCTACAACTCCACCCCCCCCCCCCCACATCCCCCCACATCACATCCCCCACCCTCCCACTGCACAACCCCCTCCCATTTAAGAACACCTAAAAATAGGACATCACTACCATAACAGGTCTCAAAAAATAAATTATGAAATGGAGACCCATAGTAGGTCTCTCTACCATTTAAGAACTCACTAGCATGTTGGATCAATATAATAGGACATCACTAAAATATCACTATAAGACAAGAACAATGCTTATAATTAAAAGGGTCTAAATTGAAAAACTAAACGGAACTCTATGCAGTGGAATGATTCTCAATGGAACTCTATGGAAGGGAATAACATTCCATAGATACGAAATTCTAAACTGGAGGAATCATCATTTGAATAGATATTCTGCTAGAGGAATCATGTGTTATGTTATGGGAAATACGCTAAAAAGTTTTATCATTTATTTGAGGTGGATGAAAAAACACTTACTTGAATCAAGGATGGATCATAAGAAGGGTTCACAAAGAATAGGAGATATTCCATTTAGGGATAATCAAAACAAAAAACCCAAAACAATGTCTTCAAGGAAATTTGAATGAAAAATGGAATAAATTCAGGAAGAACATAAAACTCATTTATAAATTACATATTTGATGTGGAAGAACAAATAATCAGTTGATGGGAAGAAGGTTTTACATGCTGGAATAGTGGAGCTCTCTTTTATGGGAACAATGTGGGTGGATAATGATTGGAAATGGGAGCTGCATTTGAATCATTTTAGACCAATGGTTTTAAAATACCATTCGAAAAACTGTACACTATCCCAATGGTTTTTTAAAACTATTGTGAACATTTTCATATACTGAGGCCTATCCCAATGGTTCTTCATTCTGTTGAGAGAACTATCATATACCGAGGCCAATTCCAACTGTTATTCAAACCATTAGGAAAACTCAATCTAAAACGTTATATTCCAATAGTTTTCAGCAAAACGTTGGTATATGAATCCTATCCCAATGGTTCATATAAACGGTTGGGAATGAGCTGTTGGTATAGGAGGAATTTCTAGTTGTTCAACACACCGAAAAAGGAAAAAAAAGTTCCATTAAAACAAAGCTGAGTGCAAATACAACTGAGTGTAGTGGGCCAGAATACGAACCCAAAAAAAACTAAAAACATCAAGTACAAAAAGCAAACCTTGATGGCCATCTATAGTAAACCATATCTAATAATGAGTGTAGTGAAGCTATGAGAAGCCTAAGTAGTACGTCCTGTCCACCCGGTCGTACTGGGCCCCACCTGATCCTAGGCCACCAAGTCCATCGTCGTAGCGTTCATCTATCCCATATCTCTGGGCACCCCTATTGAAACATCATTCATCTTCACTAGACACAACACAGGTATTCTGTAACACCCCAAGCTTCCACGATATGCTTCTCTTTGAATAATACAATAGCATGTGTTGTATGCAACTTCGTGTTCTAACACACACCACAACCATTCAAAGCAGCCGTTATGAATGGTAATACCTAATTTCTGAAATTTATAAATTTTATCATTCAAAATGGACTTCATTTTGGGATTCTTTATATTGAATTTAGCCTACGGTGAAATTTTGGAACTTTTCAGATAACTTTTATATTTTGATGAATAGTGAAAATTACTAAATTTTAATTAAAATCAACTTTTTAAATCAAAATAATTAATAGTGATAAATTGTTATATTGAGTAGTTTTAAATTATAATTAGAATATAATTTTTCCATTTTATCCAATTGTGGTCATTATAATTAACTTCACTTTGAAATTGGACATAAAAAATTGTCAATCTTTTGATTGATATTATTTCTTAAAAACATGCTATTTGTTTTGACAATGGGAATTAATTATAAAATTAATTAATGAAACTTATATGTTTGGAATTTTGTAAAATATGCACCATTTTTGAATTCAGAATATCAATTATAGCTTAGGGTAAATTGTTTGTATTTTTCTGAAAGACATCAATTTTTGATGAATAGTGAAACCACTAAGTGGTAGTTTAAACACTAATTTTTCATGTAAATGAAATATTTCCACTTATGTGATATTATTTTAAAAAATCCGACATACATGGTTGTCATTAGGAAGTAAAATGTGGTTCAATGGTATTAAAATAATTTTTTGGTGAATAGTAACTTTTATGTTTTATTAATCACGATTAATGGTAATTAGTGAAATTTAAGGTAAAAATGATATTATAAATATATGAAAATATCTTGACACTTGTCCTAAACTTATTTTATGAGTCATGGTCGACCAAGAAAATCCATGGGTCAACTTGGGGACCCCATGGAGCCACTTGTGTAAGAAAATGACATTAATAACTTTTTATTTTAATTAAAAATAAAATTGTCACAAACATGTGTTGTTTTACAAAAACAATTATTACATGGGGTTATATAATTTAACATTTAGACTATAAATATTAATT
Source organism: Viscum album (assembly GCA_963277665.1). Lineage (NCBI taxonomy): Eukaryota > Viridiplantae > Streptophyta > Magnoliopsida > Santalales > Viscaceae > Viscum > Viscum album. Next base: position 1,133,379,564 of record OY728155.1, on the reverse strand, counting down.
GCAAAGATAAAAAGATTTCCTACATCATTATAATTGTGTTATAAATTTTAGACATTAAATAAATTAAATTTTTTATGACACCATGATGATGCAGCGATTACCTCATTAATTAACGATTTAAATAAAATGAAAAGATAATGTAAACTCTAAGACATACACATGTCAAAAACCTATTGGATGATTTTTTAGAACCCTTATCACCTTATCCTCTAAATATATCATTGTGGGACCTTTATAATCCGAAAATCATTTCATAAAAATGTAACATTTCATGACTTTCCAAGAGTGCCCCTCCTCTCCTCTTATAAAAGGCCCCCACCACTACCACCTTATTCACACCTTCAAGCCATTTGGCTCTACCAAAATCTGCTAAAATACTCTCTCAACATTTCTCCCTCAATACTAGAAGCCTTACCTTAGGGAGAAATCTCTTCATGAAACCATATAGGTTCAAACCAATGGGAGTTACCTGATTTAAAGGTAATGTCTTCTCTTACGTTATTTTGTTTTATTCTGCTTCTCCAAACCCCTAAACTATTTTTATTCTTTTCTTTTTTAACAAAACCAGTATCCTAAATATACTTGGATGTTTGTATGAGAAGGAGTTTATTTACACTTACACACACCTTCGTTTAATGGCTAAATAACATACTGTTTTTGTGGGTGGCGAATTACGACCTCACGAAATGATGATTGTTCAATCTTATTTTAACACCTCTCATGGTGGCCATTATGATGAAACTATTTTTATATAAGATATATATTATGTTTTTTTCATTATGATTCTGTATTTCTCATTTATGTCAAACCTTTATGATGTACATTATGGGTAAACGCGATAATTTCATTTTAGGAAGTGTGGACTACCGCCTCCTCAAAGTGATTTGAATCGTTAATTCCATATCTGTGATGTATAAAGGATATAGTAAATGGTATTATACATTATATTATACTATAATTATAGTATAACTTTAGATCATTATTATTTCATTCCATTAAATACGAAATAGAAATGAAAGTAACGGTCATGCGTACGTACGGCTTACCGTCTCCAAGAACGGTGCATTTCATTGCTTACATATAAATGTTAAGTAATACTATGAATGAATGTATATACTTGATATATATTATATATATGATATCTAAATCATGAATATAACTCTGGAGATAATAGATATTCTACCACATAAACAACATGTAATTATAAGAAGTTTATTGTTGACTCAAGTGCCAAAGATCGACAAAACCACCGTTATTAACATAAATGACAACATAATTTTTGTAACATTGTAATAAGTGATATAAAAGGGATAATGAACTTGAAAAAGGTTCTTAAGAAAGTATAAATTAACTCTATTTTATTATTCAGGAGATTAAAGAATGGTCGAGTGAAGTCTGACACGATGTAAGGGAACTTCTTAACACAATTTCTATTCTTTTGGTTAATATTCTACTTTAAAATTATGACATGATATTATTATGTCCTATATTGTATTTTTACTTTCTTTATGTGTAATTATAGTGAATACACATAATAGATTTATTTTATTTTAAAAAAATCATCTTTGTAAGGGAACTTCTTAACCCAATTTCCGTTCTTTGGGTTAATCTCCTACTTTCAAATTATGTCATGATATTGTTATGTACTATCTTGTATTTGTACATTATTTATGTTTACCTATAGTGGATACACATAATAGATCTATTTTATTAAAAAAATGATTTTTGTAAGGGACTTCGTCTCAATCTCCATTCATTGAGGCATATTTTGTTTTATACACAAATTTCTTGTATACGGGGTATAAACCCCTTTGACTTTTACGTTTATTCACAAGGAATATTTTTATAAGATGTGTTTTACTAAACGACAAAAAGGAATGTTTTTCTTGTCATTCGTATGCAGCGACAATGAATTTTCTGCCGCCATGACCATTATTTGAGTTTCGGCTTCCTCTAAAAGCCATAACTTTTTTTAAATGAAAAATAAATACCAAGTTTGAATTTTCATTTATTTTGGTATTGAAAATGGTTTTGATAATGTTTTTATTATATCAATGTGTTGTACTGATATCATGTGATTTAAATGTGGAAATGTTATGTTTTCTTTATGCATGTTTTATGTGATACGATTATGTTGTGGTTTATGATATGTTTAAACCTATTCATATGATGAATGCATTGGACTTAATAAGTGATAGGTGGATCCCGCTATAGCTCCTTGATGCATCGGTAGGTCTCATGAGACAAAATAGTGTCTTTTCATGAGGCCTTGAAAAAATCTTATTTTTAGTCTTAGCACGAGGCCTTGGCTATGTGGTTATGATAGTCTGGCATTATGCATTCCATCATTATGAAAGTGGTTATTGATATTGCATGTGATTATTCAACTAGTAGAATATCCATGTGAATAAGTAAATCGCATTATTTAATTTTATTTTTTCCATATTATGATGAACTTCATGTTTAAAAGGCTTTTTTTTAGTTATACATTGCCTTAAATGTTAATGTTTATTTATGAAAGCTTCTGCTATATTGTTATCATTACTGAGTATCTGAGCTCACCCCTTCCAATGTTTTAATTTTTCTAGGATGTGAACAAGTATATTAAGAATGACCTGCAGGGATAGTATGTGGGGATATGAAGACAAGATGTTGTGGTAGTTTTGTTTTAATTTATGATGTAATGTAGGACTTATGAATGTATCTAGTGTTTCCAAGGCTACTAAACTAATCAGTCTTTCGAGACTTGATCTTTTGTGATCATGCCAATGTTACGCAATAATGCACCGACTCTGGGTAACTAGGGTCGGGGCGTTACAGTTGGTATCAGAGGCAGTTTAGTACTAACCTTGGAAGCTAGATTTAGATAAACTCTGATTAGAGCACATAACCCTAAGATAGACATTGAGGATTTGTATAGAACTTCCTAGAATTTTGTTATTATAGTGATTTTGTGAGTTTTTTGAGCAATACATCCCTGTCTGGATACGAGCATATAGAGGAAGCTCTGGCACAGATGTACCTAGGGGTAAAACCCGAAAACAATGCTTTGAGCTAGACTCGAATGGGAACTGGTGCACGACAACAGGCCTTGCAGCACTCTTGGTTACGACACTCCCGAGGGATATTCTTAGGATAATTCCCATTTTCTTTAAAAATCATTATGAAGGGTTTATGAGTATATACTTTCTCAAAGAAACCATTTTTATTATTATAGTTCAATTTATGTAAAGTGTTTTAGAAGTATCAAATTATTTATTTTGATTCATAAACTAATCTAGTTTATGCCATTATTTCTAAATGGCGCATAGTGGGAGGAATGGAAACCGTATCAAGTCATGAACTCCGTGTAAGGATTGCCCTCTATCTCAAGATAATTATTGTGGAGCTAGAGATACAACTGGTGCTGATCAACTTATTACCATACTGGGACAACTCACTCAGGTTATGAATAATAACCTTACTTATATGGAGAACCCTGATCCGCAACGTGGAGGATCAATGTTAGACCACTTCAGGAGGAAACAACCACCAACATTTAATGGGGGAAAATTCATTAGTATCTGAGCAATGGATAAAATCCTTAGAGAAAATATTCTACGCCTTGTGGAGTAGAGAAATGGAGAAGGTTGTCATGGAAGTTTACCGCCTACTAGAGAGGCCGATCAATGGTGGTTGCTGATTCAAAACAAAAAGGAATATGATGAAGAATCAAGTATGGAATGGAGGGAGTTTAAGGAAAATTTCTTAGAAAAATACTTTCCACATGACCATCGATCAGATAGGGAAAGGCAATTTCTGAGTCTGAGGCAGAAGGAGGATGAGAATTTCGCAAAGCATGAGGCTAACTTTACAAGGATAGCGAGGCATGCTGCTGATTATATATGTAACCTAAGAAGTAAGATTTATCATTTCTTTGATGGGTTAAAACCATTTCTCCATCGAGCATTAGTCTCCCACAACTTCTCGTCGTACGAAGATATTGTCTCGTGTGCTACCAAGACAGAAAAGGAATTCTCTAAGTCTTATGACTTTAAAGAAAAGCAAGAAAAGAAGATATCTTCTGATCAATCTGGAAATAGAAATAAGTGGAAGAAGGGAAAAGATGAATATCAATCCTGAAGTAAATGTGGGAAGAAACACCCTGGTACTTGCTTGAAGGGAATGGGAGTCTGTTACAAGTGTGGTGAAAAAGGCCACCAAGCTCATGATTGCAAGGGAAAGAGAGTTTTTGTCAATGTAGAATGATATAATTGTAGAGAGATGGGACATTATGCAAATGAATGTCCTAAGAGTCAGGGGAACTTACCTCAGAAGAGGCCAAGGGATCAAGACCAATCTTATGCTATCACTACTGCTGAGTTTGAATCTCCGAAAGACGTGGTGGCAGGTAATTTAATGGTTTCCTCATGTTTAGAAAATGCATTATTTGATTCTGAATCATCGCATTATTTCATATCTTCTCAGTTTTCTAAGAAAAATAGATATTTCCAATTTGATTTAACAAGAGAATTTTCAGTCAAAACTCCTAAGGGAAGTATCATTGCAACAAATTTTTGTGAATCAGTCCCCATTAGAGCACATAAATGTTCTTTATCTGATGATCTCATTGTTATACCTATGATTGAGATTGATATAATCCTCAGTATGGATTGGCTTTCGTACTATGATGCAACGATTTATATTAAGAAGAAGGAGGTTACTATTTTTGATGATGATGATAAGGAACACCTTATTTTTAGAGAAGAATCGTCACCACCAAATTCTTATTTAGATCTACCCCCAGTAGCTCAACTATATTAAATTATTGGGGAGGAAGAGAATGAAATGACTAAGGGAAAGGAATGGAATGTTCAAATAGAGAATGTACCTATTGTGAAAGAATATGTAGATGTGTTTATAGAAGATTTACCTGGACATCCTCCTGAATGAGAAGTTGAGTTTTCCATTGATTTAATTCCTGGATCAAGGCCTATATCAAAGACCCCTTATAGAATGGACACCATGGAATTATATGAACTAAAGAAACAACTAGAGGAATTGAGTAATAAGGGATTTATTCGCCCTAGTGTTTCTCCATGGGGAGCCCCTATCCTTTTTGTTAAGAAGAAAGATGGATCTATGAGGTTGTGCATTGACTACAGGGAGATCAATGCTGTAACAATAAAGAACAAGTATACCCTACCTTGCATTGATGATTTATTTTACCAACTGCATGGAGCTCAATACGTTTCAAATATTGACCTTCGATCTGGATACCATCAGTTGTGTGTGAAGAAGGAAGACATTCCGAAGACAACATTTTGAACAAGGTATGGGCATTATGAGTTTACAGTAATGCCTTTTGGATTGAATAATGCACCATCTGTATTCATAGATCTAATTAATAGAGTTTTCAAGGAATATCTTGATGATTTTTTGGTGGTATTTATTGATCATATCTTAGTATACTCCAAAAGCTACGAAGATCATGAAAATCACTTGGGCATTATCTTGAAGACTCTTAGAAGTCATGAATTATATGGGATGTTTAGCAAGTGTGAATTCTGGCTTTAGGAGATTTCTTTTCTTGGAAATATTTTCTATAAGGATTTCATTTCCGTTGATCCTTCTAAGACCAAGGAAATCCAAGAATTTCCAACACCGACGAGTGTAAATGAGGTACACAGCTTTATTGGGTTGGCAGGTTATTATCGACGTTTTATCCAGATTGTTTCTTTATTGGCTAACCCGTTAACGAAGCTTACACGTAAAGGGGTTAAATTTGTCTGGACAAAAGAGTGTGAAGAATGTTTTGATGAATTGAAGAGAAGATTAGTCAATGATCATATATTGACTCTACCATCAGGGAATGATGGGTTAGTTATTTATAGTGATGCATCAATGAAAGGAATTGGCTGTGTTCTTATGAAGAATGATAGGGTTATTGCCTATGCCTCACGACAGCTAAAAATTCATGAGCAGAACTATCCTACTCATGATCTCGAGTTAGCTGCTGTAATCTTTTCCGTGAAGATATGGAGGCATTATCTCTATGGTGAAAAATGTGAGATATATACCGATCACAAGAGTTTGAAATATATTTTCTCATAAAAAGAACTCAACATGAGGAATTGGAGATGGCTAGAACTACTCAAGGATTATGATTTCACGATACACTACCACCCGGGGAAGGAAAATAAGGTTGCAGATGCTTTGAGTAGAAAAGATCATAGAATTTTGAACATGATGAGAGTGGAAAGGGATCTATTTTCATGGATCTAGTAAAGATAGATATGGGAATCACCTTGGAGGGTGAAACATCAAAAAAAATTCAAATGGTTACCAAACCATATTTACTAGAAAGGATAAAGTGTTCTCAGGCCGATGATAAAGAGTTGAAAAAGAAGATTAAAGCTGTGAATGATGGGAGATTGTGTGACTTTGTGTACGAAGATGGAATTTTGAAATTTGGGAGGAGACTTTGTATTCCCGATATACCTGATTTATGGAGGGAATTTTTGGATGATTCTCATAGTTCCAATTTCTCTATACACCCTGGGAGCACCAAAATGTATAGAGATTTAAAGGGATATTTTTGCTGGGACAACATGATGAGGGAGATTGATGATTTTGTGTCAAGATGTATGGTTTGTCAACAAGTGAAAGATGGAACGCAACTGCCTGGTGGAGTATTTCAACCTCTTCTCATATCTGAGTGGAAATGGGATAATATTACGATAGACTTTGTCATGGGACTACCAATGACTCCTAGAAGGAATAACGCAATATGTTCCACTGTTGATCGTCTTACGAGGTCCTCACATTTTCTTGCTATAAGAGAAGATCTACCACTTGAACATCTAGCAAGACTATATATTAATGATGTTGTGAGACTTCATGGAGTACCCCTGTTCATTGTCTCGTATCGTGATCCCCATTTTACATCATGATTTTGGAAAAGTCATCAGAAAGCCTTGGATACTGAACTTCATTTGAGCACTGCATACCACCCTCAAACAAATGGACAATCAGAACGAACTATTCAAACCATATAAGATATGTTGAGATCATGCCTAGTTGACTTTCAAGGTATGTGGGATCAATATTTACCTCTGTTAGAATTTTCCTATAACAATAGCTTCCATTCAAGTATTCGGATGGCACCATATGAAGCGTTATATGGAAAGAGATGTCGCACAACAACCTGTTGGGATGACGTTGGTGAAAGAAAACTTATAGGCCCAGAACTGGTGGAGGAAACGATGGAAAATGTGAAGGTAATCCAAAACCACATCAAAGCAGCTCAAAGTAGGTAGAAGGGCTATGCTGACAACCGAAGGAAGGAGTTGCAATTTCATGTAGGAGATCAAGTTTTCATGAAGGTATCTCCATGGAAGGGAGTTATTTGTTTCAGTAAGAAGGGTAAATTGAGTCCAAGGTACATCGAACCCTTCGAAATTCTAGAACAAATTGGGGTTGTAGCTTACCATTTGGAAATGCCGCCAAGTCTCTTCAAAGTTCACGATGTATTCCACGTATCACTGTTGAGAAAATACATGCCTGACCCAACACATGTACTTACTTATGAGGAATTAGAATTGGAACCCGATCTGTCTTATTGTGAAGAGCCCGTCAGGATTCTTGATACAAGAGAAAAAGTGCTGAGAAACCGAACGACTAGTCTGGTAAAAGTTCTATGGAGAAACCATAAGATGGAGGAGGCAACGTGGGAACCGGAGGAACTTATGATGAAGAATCACCCGAGTAGTTTTATATAGTGATATTATAAGAAATATCACGGATGAAATTATTTGAAGTAGGGGAGAATTTAACACCCCACGCTTCCACGGTATGCTTCTCTTTGAATAATACAGTAGAGTTTGTTGTACGCAACATCGAGTTCTAATACACACCACAACCATTCAAAGTCGCCTTTATGAATAGTAATACCTACTTTTTGAAATTTTATAAATTTAATCGTTCAAAATGGACTTCATTTTTGGATTCTGAATATCGAATTTTTCCTAGGGTGAAATTTTGGAACTTTTTGGATAACTTTTATATATTGATGAATAGTGAAAATTACTAAATTTTAATTAAAATCAACTATTTTAATCAAAATAATTAATAGTGATAAATTATTATACTGAGTGGTTTTAAAGTATAATTAGAATATAATTTTACCATTTTATCCAGTGGTGGTCATTATAATTAACTTCACTTTCAAATTGGACATAAAGAATTTTCAATCTTTTGATTGATATTGTTTCTTAAAAACACTCTATTTGTTTTTACAAAGGGAATTAATTGTAAAATTAATTAATGAAACTTATATGTTTGTAATTTTGTAAAATAGAAACCATTTTTGAATTCAGAATATCAATTATATCTTAGGGTGATTTTTTGGTATTTTTCTGAAAAAACTTCAATTTTTGATGAATAGTGAAACCACTAAGTGGTAGTTTTAATACTAATTTTTCATGTAAATGAAACATTACCACTTATGTGATTTGATTTTCGAAAATCCGACATACATGGTTGTCATTAAGAAGTAAAATGTGGTTCAATGGAATTAAAATAATTTTTTGGTGAATAGTAACTTTTAAGTTTTGTTAATCGCGATTAAAGGTAATTAGTGAAATTTAAGGTAAAAATGATATTATAAAAATATGAAAATATATTAACACTTGTATTACACTTATAGGATGAGTCATGGACGACCAATACAATCCATGAGTTTACATGGGGACCCCATGGAGCCACTTGGGTAAGAAAATGACATTAAAAACGTTTTATTTAAAGTAAAAATAAAATTGTCACAAACATGTGTTGTTTTAGTAAAACAATTATTAAATGGGGTTATATAATTTAATGTTTAGATTATAAAAATTAATTAGAAAGATAAAAATATTTCCTACATCGTTATATTTTTTTATAATTTTTAGACATTAAATAAATTAAATTTTTTATGACACCATGATGATGCAGCAACTACCTCCTTAATTAACGATTTAAATAAAATGAAAAGATAATGTAAAATATAATATTTAAACATGTCAAAAACATATTGGATGAGTAGATTTAGAACCCTTATCACCTTATCCTCGAAATATATCATTGTGGGACCTTTAAAATCTGAAAATCATTTCATAATAATGTAACATTTCATGACTTTTCAAGAGTCCCCCACCACTACCACCTTATTCACACCACCAAGCCATTTGTCTCGGAAAAACTCTGCCCAAATACTCTCTCAAAATTCCTCCATTCATCCTAGAAGCCTTACCTTAGGCATAAATCTCTTTAAGAAACCATTTTGGTTCAAACCGAGGTGAGTTACCCTATTTAAAGGTAATGTCTTCTCTTACGTTGTTTTGTTTTATTTTTTCTCCAACCCCCTAAACTCTTTTTATTATTTTCTTTTGTAACAAAACCAGTATCCTAAATATAATTGGATGTTTTTATGAGAAGTATTATATTTAAACTTACACACACCTTCGTTTAATGGCTAAAGAACATACTATTTCTGTGGGTGGCGAATTACTGCCTCACGAAACGATGATTGTTCAATCTTCTTTTAACACCTCTCATGGTGGCCATTAGGATGAAACTATTTTTATATATGATATATATTATGTTTTAGTTTTCCTTATGCTTATTTATTTCTCATTTATGGCATACCTTTATGATTTCCATTACAGGTAAACGTGATAATTTCATTTTAGGAAGTGCGGACTACTGCCCCCTCAAAGTGATTTGAATCGTTAATGCCATATGCGAGATGTATAAAGGATGGAGTAAATGGTATTATACATTATATTATACTGTAATTATATCATAACTTTATATCATTATTATTTCATTCCATTAAATACGAAATAGAAATGAAGTTAGTGTTCATGCGTACGTACGGCTTACCGTCTCCATGAACGATGCATTTCATTTTTTACCTCTAAATGTTACGTAATACTATGAATGAATGTATATAATGGATATATATGATATATATGATATCTAAATAATGAATATAATTCTGGAGATAATAGATATTCTACCACATAAACAACTTTTAATTATAAGAAGTTTTTTGTTGACTCAAGTTCCAAAGATCGACAAAACGACCTTTATTAACTTAAATGACTACATAATTTTCGTAACATTGTAATAAGTGATATAAAAATGATAAGAAACTTGAAAAAGGTTCTTAATAAAGTATAAATTAACTTTAGTTTATTATTTAGGAGATTAAAGAACGGTCGAGTGAAGTCGGACACGAGGTAAGAGAACTTCATAACCCAATTTCTATTCATTGGGTTAATCTCCTAAATTAAAATTATGTCATGATATTATTATGTCCTATATTTTATTTGTAATTTATTTATGTGTACTTATAGGGAATACACATAATAGATTTATTTTATTTTAAAAAAATGATCTTTGTAAGGGAACTTCTTAACCCAATTTCGGTTCTTTGGGTTAATCTCCTACTTTAAAATTATGTCATGATATTATTATGTCATATCTTGTATTTGTACTTTATTTATGTGTACTTATAGTGCATACACCTAATAGATCTATTTTATTTAAAAAAAATGATCTTTGTAAGGGACTTCGTCTCAATCTCCATTCATTGAGGCATATTTTCTTTTATACACAAATTTTTTCTGTACATTGTATAAAACCCTTTGAATTTTACATTTATTAAAAACGAATCTTTTCATACAATGCATTTTACAAAATGACAAAAAGGAATGTTTTTCTTCTCATATGTATGCGGCGACAATGACTTCTCCGCCGCTGTGACCATTATTTGAGTTTCGGCTTCCTCTACAAGCCTGAACTATTTTTAAATGAAAAATAAATACCAAGTTTTAATTTTCATTTATTTTGGTATTGAAAATGGTTTTGATAATGTTTTTATTATATCAATGTGTTGTATTGATATCTTGTGATTGAAATGTGGAAATGTTATGTTTCCTTTATGCATGTTTTATGTGATACGATTATTTTATTGTTTATGAAATGTTTAAACCTATTCATATGAGGAATTAATTGGACTGAATAAGTGACGGGTGGAGCCAAATATTTCTCCTCGATGCATCGGTAGGTCTCATGAGACAAACTAGTGTCTTGGCATGAGGCCTTGAAAAAATCTTTTTTGTAGTCTTAGCACGAGGCCTTGGCTACGTGGTTATGATAGTCTGTCATTATGCATTCCATCATTATGAAAGTGGTTATTGATATTGAATGTGATTATTTGACTAGTATAATATCAATGTTAATAAGTAAATGGCATTATTTCATTTTATTTCTTCCATATTATGCTGAAGTTCAAGTTTAAAAGGCTTTTGTTTTAGTTATACATTTCCTTAAATGTTAATGTTTATTTATGAAAGCTTCTGCTATATTGTTATCCTTTCTGAGAATCTGAGATCACCCATTCCAATGTTTTATTTTTTCCTGGATGTGAATAAATATATTATGATTGACCTTCAGGGATAGTATGAGGGGATATGAGGACAAGGTGATGTTGTAGTTTTGTTTTAATTTATGATGTAATGTAAGACTTATGAATGTATCTAGTGTTTCCAAGGGTACTAAACTAATCGGTCTTTCGAGACATGATATTTTGTGATCATGCCAATGTTACGCAATAATGCACCGACTTTGGGTGACTGGGGTCGGGGTGTTATATAGGTGAATCCCACACAGGGGTGAGTAACATAGTATCAGTAGGGACCCCAACACAAAAGGAAAAGAAAAAAAAACAATTACTTGAATTAATGTACAATACACAAGACATCTCACACCGGTTATATTCTAGTGTAGTAACAATTGCATCTCTAGTCACAAACGTTGAACTCCTCAGCCACTAGAGAACTCCTCCTCTATCGAGTACAGTGTGCAAGTCGGGTCACACAGAGCCTCGTCCCACTAACCTTGATTATTGTGGTACTCATCCCTGATGAGTGTCGTGAGTATACTGGGTCACACAGAGCCCCACTCCAACATGGTCCTGTCAGGTCACAGAGAGTTGCTTCCCACTATCCTTGGACTACTGTGGTACTCATACCAGATGAGTAACATAGGTATACTGGGTCACATAGAGCTGCTCCCCACCGTGGGTCTGTTGGGTCACACAGAGCCACTTCCCACCTTGGTTAAAATGAGGCACTCCTCCCGTCGAGTGTCATGGGACTTATGAGTCATATAGAGTTTCTCCCCACCATGGGCATACCGGGTCACACAGAGTCTCTACCCACTGGGTCTTCGTCGAGCAATCTATAGGTCTCAGCCAACTGCAGGGTTCCGCACGTAGTGCACTTGAAAGAAATGATACATAAGATATTATTCGCATCTCTTCCACTATTAATGGCCCCACAAATCATTCCAAAATAGCAAAATCTTAGAGAGGGTCCCAATTCCACAAACTATCTATCTATTGGATGCACAGTTTGCAGGATATTAGCATTTTAGTAACCAGGGATTCGGTTGCAACGGTGCCAACTCCGACCCGGTCAGACCGACCCGACCAACCCGGCTTGAAGGATCCATATACCCTGGTTCATTCTGACAGTGCTGACCTGACCTGATGCGGGTTGGGGTCTGTTTGGTCTGGCCTGGCCAGTGGGAAAGGCCCAATATGCCTCGCTTGTCCCGGCCTAGTTGGCAGAGGGTCCAGCTCATCGGGTCGCCTGGCGACCCCGTCTAGTCCAATCCAGCCCGAAGGGGCTTGGGTCTGACCCATCATCATGGGGTCCAGCACATCGGCACGGGTCCATCCTGATGGGGGCACGAATCGCTGAGGGCGGGAGCGACCCGCTGGTCTGAAGACCAGTAGTGTTAGTGGCCGGTGGGGTGAGCCTAGGAGTTGGCAGACCGCCACGTCCCACCCGGTCCAAGCACGAACCGAAAAGAGTGGGATGCACCTTCAAATGCTTGAATCTGGTGATGACCAACAGCCCTCCATGTCACATGTGGCCTCATTCCCAGGGTTTACCCTGGTCAATGGGGCACCATGCTGGCGCCCCAGGTGTCCAGCACATCGGCCCAATCGATCGTGGCTTCCGCCACACCGGCACACCGCTCCCCCTTGTTATTGGCATGGCTGGAGGCCTGCTCCTACCATCTGGAATTTGGTTAGTTCATGCTACCGACACCGCATGATGCCGCTACCAGCACCGGTGCACTAGAAAATCCTTCACCATACCACTGAACGTGCTTCGGTGTTCCATTATTCACATCACTTGTGCCTACAGCCTCTGTAGACTATACTCTTTACCGTGAAGCCTTCAAGGCCACCTTGCCATCACTTCAGACAAATCATTCACCTAGAGTGCACAAACAAAGCGGTTTTTTCTATTGTTCATGTAATCCTGCACCCTCTACAGTAGATGGTTTAATGATGGGGGAAGTTTGGGGAGTCTCCATTCAATCGTTACATGCCAATATTTGAACCCCGAAAATAAAACCCTGATAAAGAAATACTCACCATCATAAATGCATGAATCACAACTCTACCTATTCGTGGGTTGGCCAGTGTTAGTTGTTTATAGAAATATATGGGGAAGAAATAAATCAACAACCACTGCCTCTTATGACGTTCATTGTCCCACGTTCATCTCCAAGGTGTTAAGACGTCGACATCGATTCTCATCTTCGATCTTCAAGAAGAATGACAAAGAAGATGATGTTCTGCTAGTGTTATTTGTTCTTCACTGGGGTAGAATTATATTACTGGTTCAACATATAATCCTCCTAATTTTTAATCCATACTTCCCCAGTGTGTTGAACTATAAAAAGGAGCATGTCACAGCGTTCCCATTATGATGTGATGTCGCGTCGTTACACTATTTTATTTAAGAAACATCATCATTGTTACATGCCATTAAAACATCATTATGTTGTGTGTGTAATGATCCATTAAAGAGCCTCATTGATGTGCATTTTCATTGCCATATCACCACCCCACAACACTGCCGTCCGCCACTCAAAAGTGAGAAAGAAAAGAAAATATTTCATTTAAATTCTTTTATTATTTTTCTAGAAAAAGTCCAAAAAATAACTTTTCTGCTCAGCTCTTACCGGCCAATGTTAAGTCATTTCTAGGTTAATCTCGGTGTTCTAAATTCAATGGTTCCCTTAGATTTTATGTCCATTAAACAGTTATAATGATAGAAAAACCTGCTCGCACGTTTACTGAATATACCTAATAAAATGTGTAAAATTCCATTTTGGGCTCTCTGGACCTCGGAATCACATGCCTTCAAATTTCGTGGTCTCGAAATAAATCCATATAAATAAAAAAATTACATGGATATTCCGAGACATTACATTCTCCCCTACTTATGAATTTAAATCCTCAAAATCCAAAAAAAAACAACTAAACAAAAAGATGGTGGTACTGAGCACGAATCTTAGCCTCCCGCTCCCATGTGCTCTCCTGGAGATTCCCATGCTACCATCAGTCGCGCACTATAATAATAGACCATCTGCATAGATATCACTCTTTCCAATCCTCTATCTCCACTGTGAACTCCACAAACGTCGTCCCATCGTCAATGTCCAGCTTTCCCCTGTTGATGATGTGTGATGGATCATGAACCTACCTTATCAACTACAACACATGAAAAACATCATGAACCTACTGCATCTGTGGGGAAAGATCTAGGTAGTACGCTACCTCCCAAGCTCTGATTAGGGTCTAAAAAGGGAAAATGAACCTCGAAGATAGCTTACCGCCACGGAGAAATCTATGAAATACACATTGGGGTGTGTCCCAAAAGAACACATCATCTCCCACCTCGAACTCCAAGGGACTTAGTCTCCTGTCGGCATAATAATTCTGCCTGCTTTGTGCAACCATCATCCTCTCCTGTAAGATATAAACCTTCTCAGTCATCGATCGTACCAACTTTGGACCCATGAGTGCCGAATCTCATGGGTCTATACAGTATATGGTTTATCTGAAATGTTTCCAATACAGGGACTCAAACGTTACCATGACAATGGTGGGGTGATAGGTATTTTTGTATGAAAACTCCACTAGTGGTAGGTGGTCCTCCCAACTACAACCAAAGTTGACGATACAAGCAGAAAGCATATCCTCAAAGGACTGTATGTTCCACTCTGTCTGACCATCCAACTAGAGAAGAAAAGCTATCCTCAAATACAGTTGCATCCCGAACACCCCCTGTAATCCGTTCCACAATCAGGATGTAAAGTGGGCATTGCAATATGAGACAATCATCAAAGGCACCCTGTGAAGACACACTATCTCCTAGATGTAGAGGCCTCTTAATCCCTCTACAATTCCCTACATTCGGATGGGTACTAAGTGAGGTGAATTGTCGAGTTAGTCAATGATCACCCAAATGGAGTCATGACCTATAGACGTATGTGGAAACCCCACCACAAAGTCCATCAAGATATTTTCCTATTTCCACTATGGTACCTCGAGTGGCTGAGTCAAGCATACTAGAGCCTAGTGCTTTTCCTTCACTTAATACCAAGTGAGGCATCATTAAACGAACTCAGCCACTGCTTTCTTCAACCCTGATCACGAGTAACAATTCTAGAGGTCCTGGTACATATTTTCTACTATAGGATGTACCACCAGATGGGAAGTATAGAACTCCCTCAACACCTCCTCTTATAATGCCACATGTACTAAGGTGTTCCCTCTAAAAAGGAGGACGTGCTCCCATCCTATTGAAAATCCATCAGGATCCCATCTTGTGGGTATCTGAGCACGTAGGGTCTCACATTTAACATCCCCCAGGTATGCCTCCCTAAAACACTGTACAAGTGGGGGAGTAATAACCATTGACTGGAGGTAAACGACTTCTCCATCATTCACATGGGATATCTACATCTTGGCTTACTACTCTGTCACATCACTTAGAAGATGCAACTCGGTCGTCCTGTTGAGAACGTCTACCACCATGTTCCACTTTCAAGGAGTATAAACTAACTCAAAATCGCAGTCTTGGAGGAAATATATACATAGCCACTATTTCATGTCCAGGTCCTTCTGGGAGAAGATATACCTAGGACTCTTATGGTCGTAGTAAACGGTGAACCACTCGCCCACAAAGTAGTTCCACCCCATCTTCAAGGAAAATAATAGTGTTGCTAACTCCAGGTCGTGGGTTGCGTAGTTCTTCAAATGATGCCTCAATTGTCTTGAGCCGTAAGTGATCACCGATCTCTCCTACATCAGGAAACAACCCAGTATAGTCCCTGATGTGTCGCAGTAAACTAAATACCCCATGCTCTCCTCAGGTAGTCTCAAGATGGGGGGAACTAGTCAGTCTCTGCCTCATCTCCTCAAAACTCTGTTGGCATTTCTCTGTCCACACAAAGGGTTGTCCCTTCCATGTCAAATCTGATAAGGGTGCTTCTACTCTGGAGAAGTCGGGCACGAACCTTCGATTATAAACAGCCATCCACAATAAGCTCTGCACCTCATTCACACTCTTGGGTGGTCTCAAGAAATCAACACCTCTATCTTCACTGGATCTACTAAAACTCCAGCCTCTAAGATGATGTGTCCCAGAAGGAGGAACTCTCGTATCCAGAACTTAAACTCCGAGAGCTTACCATAAGTAAAGTAATCTCATAGTGTATCTAGATCTAACCACCGATGTGTAGCATTTATCTCCTCCAATGATGAATACACCAAGATTTCATCGATGAAGACCACAATGAACTAGTTTAGGTAGGGATAGAAGATCCTATTCATGAGGCCCATGAACACTCCTGGGGAGTTTTTCATGCCAAAAGGCCTCACCCGGAACTCATAGTGTCTGTAATGAAACTTGGAGGCTGTATTCGGTACATCCCTATCTCGTACCAAAATCTAGTGGTAGAAATATTTGTGGTCTATCTTTGATAACAACTTCTCCCCCATTAGCTGGTCGAAGAGGTCATCAATTCTCGGTAGTGGGTACTTATTCATCATGGTCTCCTGGATTAGGCACCGAAATTCCACACACAACATCAAACTCACATCTGCCTTCTTGGAAAATAGCAACAGGGTTGGCTATGGTGAAATTCTTGGTCTTACGAGCCCCTTATACTGCAATTCCTCCAGCTATACCCTCATCTCGCAAAGCTCTGCAGGAGCCATTCAATATGACAATGTGGATATCAATGTCATCCTGGGGTATAGGTCGATACATAAGTTTACCTCTATCTGAGGTGGTATCCCTAGAACCTCATCAGGAAAAACATCCTCATACTCGTCCACCACTACAGTAAAACATGGACTCCTCTCCCCCACTACACCAAGGGTGAGGTTAGCAAACTAGTGAGTGATCTGCTGAACCCTCCTTCGAGAGAGTCTGTACTATGCTACAAGGGTTTCCTTCTTTCCGGTGAAAAGAAACTCAGTACCATATGTGCAGACACACCACATTGTATGCCTAAAATAGTCGATCTAACCACGGAATGTGGATAACCAGTCCATTCCCAAGATTAAATTGTAAGGCCCCGACGCTGCTACTATGAGATCCCTGCCGAATCTCTTGCCTCCTAGAGTAATATCACACTGCCAGCACCAGTGTGTAATCCTTGAATTGTCTCTTGTAGGAGTATTTAGCAGTAAGAATTGAGCCAACGGCTCCACCAGGTTCTTAGAGCTCTGAACAAGAGTCTTGTAATGGAAAGAGTGACTAGAACATATGTCTATAAGTACTGCAGATAGGGTGAAGAAGACACAGATCATACCTCGGATCATTTTTGGAGTGTCATGGTCATAAGCCTCTGTTGCCTAGAGTTGAGCTTTCCCAAGTCTTCCTACTCCCTGAGGTTAGGGAGGACCACCTAGGGGTGATGGTGATAATATCTCTAACCATCGCACACTGACTGCCACACTTTCAGCTCCCATTCCATGTCCACCGCCCTGCATACCTTTCAATCAAACAACTTTCGGTGCCTCGACAGCCCCTCGACCATCTTCTGGTCATCTGTATAGTGGGTTGGGCTATCACATTCCATGTGTCCCTACCCACCACATGTTTAGCACTTCCTGGCTCCCTGCTGACTCCCACCGGACTGGGATCCATACACCACCGACCCTGAGTCCTGGGGTCATCCTCTAAATGATCTTGCCAACTTTGTCCCATGCGTCTGATGTTTACTGCCCACTGAAGACTCTGACTCATGGGGTATGATGGTAGCTTTAGCTGTAGGTGCCTGCTCAACCAAGAATCTATCTATTTGAAGGGCTCCCTCTAGCACCTTAGCCTAGGTAAAGAAGCTGAGAGACACCATCAAAGCCCTGATCACCCACCTGAGTAACTCTCTAAGGCTCAAGCCTTGAATAAAGGATCTCACACCATGTATGTGGAGTATTAAGAAAGCTCTGTGAACCTCGCCAAGTACTTGGCCACTATCATGCTGAGAAGCTCCTAAATGCGCACAGAAAAAAAATTGTGGGGAAAACTCCTCCTGGAAAAGCCTCTCGAAGTCAATCCAAGTGAGGGTCACATCATCGTGAGTCTTGATGGACAAGATCCACCATCTCACTACTGATCCCTGTAGAAGGCTCACCGCTAGGAACGTCATCTGGTCAGGCGGTGTCCCCACTAACCAGAAGTCCCACGTCACCTCCTCCATCCAATCCTCAACATCCTAAGGATCCATCTCTCCCTTAAACCAAGGAGGTCTCTGTCTTTGAAAATCATGTAGGGAACTAAGCCTAGGAACGTCCTATTCTGAAACTGCCAGCAGTAGATTCTAACCATCGGTTGGTGGTAGCACTGGTGCACCACCTAGTGGGGCCATCTATAGAACATGTCCCAGAACGAATTCCTCGTTTCTATGCAGTATTTCCTCATGACCTCGCATCAATACCTTGGATATTCATCCACATGGAGGCATCCTGAGATAGATAAATATGTACCACGATTAGAAGGTTATTCCTGGTGAGCTGACTCTTATTAAAATATAAGGAGACACTTATGCAACCAGTGTTTTCATGTATTATGACGAAAATAGAATTCAAGGACCTAGTGTATTGATACGTCTGTTACCACACAAACACTGAGATCCCTGAATCTGAATGTCAAACTCGAATCACATACAACTATTTCCCGAAAACAAAACATCAGACTCTCGATCATTGAGGGGGGAACCGACCGCCCTCGAATACCACTTGGTCCTGAACCGTCCCCCAAGGCCAATGTTGTGACTAACCCAAGCCCACCTCCCTAAGGCCAGGGGCTGGAGACTAGCGCTAAAGGAATCAACCTGCATGTGGGAGGTATTTTTCTAAGTACATGTACACACACACACCCAAACACATCCCAACACACTAAAAAGGTGAAACAAGTACCATCAAAACAAATTTGAGTGAAAATACAACTGAGAGTAAGTGGGCTAGAATAAAAACCCAAAAATCAACTATAAACAGCAAGTACTAAAAGGAAACTTGCATGGCCATCTACAGCAAGCCCCACCTGATCGTGAGAGTAGTGAAGCTTTTTGAAGTTGAAGTAGTACGTCATGTCCACCCGGTTCTACTGAGCCCCGCCTGTTCCTAGGCCACCAAGTCCACCGTCTTAGCATCTTTTTGTTTTATCTCCCAGATAACCCATGTCGAAATGTAGGACGTCTACACCAGACACAACACGTGCGGGCAAAACACGTGCATGGGTGAGTAACACGGTACTCGATAGGGACCCCAAAACAAAAAGGAAATAACACAAAACAATTCCTTGAAGTAAATCATGAAACTAAAGATATCTCCCACCAATTATAGTCTTGGGTATTAACATTAGCATCGTCAGTCACAAATGTGAAACTCCTCGGCCACTGGAGAACTCTTCCATTATCGAGTACAGTGGGCCTACTGGGTCACACAGAGCATCTTTCCACTAACCTTGTTCTGTTGTGGTACTCATCCCTAATGATTACCACGTGTATGATGGGCCACACAGAGTCAATCCCCACCATGGGATATCCGGGTCACATAGATCTACTTCCCACAAACCTTGGACTATGATGGTACTCATCCCAGATTAGTACTGTGGGTATGCTGGGTCAAACAGAGCCACTACCCATAGTGGGCCTGTAGGGTCACACAGAGCAGCTTACCACCTAGGTTTAACTGAGGTACTCCTCCTATAGATTATCATGGGTATGTTAGGTCACACAAAGCCACTCCCAACCTTGGGCATGCCATGTCATATAGATCCACTTCTTACTAGGTTGTCGTCGAGTATTTTTCAGGTCTCATCCAACCATAGGGTTCAGTAAATAGCATTCTTGGGAGAACCACTCCTCAAGATATTAATTGCATCTCATTGTCCATGAATGTCACCACAAATAATTCTAGAAGATATGCCTTCTCAAGAAGGTCCCAATTTTGCAAATGGCCCATCAATTAGATGTGCGGTTTGGAAGATACTAGTGTTTTATTAACCAGGGGACCAGTTGCAATGGGGCTCAATCTGACCCGGTCGAACTGACCCGACCAACCCGACTCGGGGGGGAGGGGTTCTATATACATTGTTAAATTATGAAGGTCCAGACCGGACCTGGTGTGGGTCGGGGTCGGTCTGGTCCAGCCTGGCTAGTTGACCATGCCTAATAGGCCTTGCAGGACCCAACCCGGTTGGCAGAGGGTCCAGCCCGCTTGGTCGCCCGGTGACCCGGTCTAGCCTAGATGGGCCCACCGGTGTGAGTCCGGCCTACTGGGTAGCGGGACCGGCCTAACCTTATAGGGGTTAAAACCAATGGGGTGGGGGGGGGGCGAACAGGTGATCTATAGACTAGCCACTATAGCGGTCGGTGGGGTGTGCCTGGGACATGGCGAACTGTCGCGTCCATCCCTGTCCGAGCACGACCCACAAGGAGTGGGCCGCTCCTTCACGTTCCCAAATCCGATGATGATCGGACTCCCTCCACGTCACCCGCGGACATAGTCTAAAAGTTAAACTCAGTCAATGCGGCGCCATGCTGGCACCACAGGTCTCCAGCGTCGCGGCCCGATCGGTCACGGCTTCCACCACACCAGTGCGTCATTGGGGCGTGCCTCTCTACCAGGTCGCCGACATGGCCGACGGCCTACTCCTATCATCCAGAACATGGTTGGTGAGTTCCATTACCACCGCTTCATGCTGCTGCTACCAGCACTGGTGCATCGTCAGATCCTTCGGTGGGCCACTAGATGCACTCCGGTGGTCCTTTCTTCACGCCGCCTATTCCTACGGCCTCCGGGGAGAATCCTCTTTACCGTGAAGCTTTTAAAGCCACGTTGGAATCGCTTCAGACTAAGCGTTCACAAGGAGTGCACAAATGGAGGGGTATGGGCCTTTTTTTTGTTTCCCTACACCATACGCATTAGTTTTTTTAAAGATGGAGGAGGTTTGGGGAGTCTCTGTTCAATCGTTTCATGCCAATATTTGATCCCCGAAAATAAAACCCTGAGAATGAAGCACTCTCCCGCATAAATACACAACTCATGGGTCAACCCATGAACAGGTTGACCCATGATCATAGTTTCTAGAAATGGATGGGGAAGAACATCAAATCAAGAACCCCTAACTTTTTTTGACGTTCGTTGTCACACATTCTCCCTCGAAAGGTTAAGACGTCAATGTTGCTTCTCGGCTCCGATCTTCGAAAGGAAGTATGAAGAAGATAATGTTCCATCGACATTATTCTTTATTCACTGGGGTGGAAGTACGTCAGAGTTTCACCAAAAAATCCTTCAAATTTTTAATTCATACATCCCTAGTGGTTCAAACTATAAATAGGATCATATCGCAGTATTCCCATTATAATGCGACGTCGAATGGTTACACTTTTTTATTTAAGAAATAGTGTCACTGTTACGCATCATTAAAGCATCATTACGCTTCGAGTGTAACAAGACATTAATGAGATTCATTGATTTTCATCGTCTTCTCCCTATCCCCTCCCCACAACGTTGTCGTCTGCCACTCAAAAATGAGAAATAAAATAATATAATTCTTTAAAATTATTTTACTATTTTTCTCGAAAAAGTACGAAAAAAACTTTTCTTCTCGGCCCTTGTCTACCGAAGATAAGTCATTTATAAGAGAATCTCGATGTTCTGAATTCAATTATGCCCATGGATTTTCCATCCATTAAATATTTTAAAAGATATAAAATCCCTCTTGCACGATTACTGAATGTACCAAAAAAATATCAAAATTTTGTTACGGGCTCTCCGGACCTCGGAATCAGGTGTCGTTGAATTTCACGGTCATAAAATAATTCCATATAAATAAAAAAATACATGGAAATTACAAGACATTACATTGAAGGCTTTTGATGTGTGAGGAGAAGGGGTGGTGAGGGGTGGTATTTATAGTGGGGGAGAGGAGTGTTTTTTATTATTTTTTCATTAGTTTATTATTTTGGCTCAAAAATATCAATAGTATTGAGTCTTATGACTAATATATTAAATAATAAAGTATATTTCAAGATTATTGTTCTTAAATCATAAATGAATCAAGGAATAGTGTATCTTACTAATAATGTTATATATCGCAATTTACCGTGTTTCACTATTCACAAAAAAAAAACTCTTTTAAAAAAATACCAAAAATTAACCCTAATTTTTTTTTTTTTTGTATATTTTAGAAATGGATACCATTTTTTGAAAATAATTTTTCAAAATAAGAGAAATTATATATTTAATAAAAATCATCATTTATTTGAAAATTACTAATTTTTAAATTATAACTGGTTTATAACACTTTGAAAAATTAATTAAGATCTCATAAAATTATCTTATAATCATAAAACAAAAAATTATTAAATTATTAATCTATTTTATGAAAATAAATTTTCTTTTAAATCATTAAATTAATTATAAAATTATAAATAAACATATGTTTTTTACAAAAAACACCAACACTTAATTTATCATTTCGTAATAAAATTATTTACTTATAACATAATATAAATATATCATCTTTTCACTTATAAGATACCTAAATTTTATTTATAATTTCATAAGTGAGGTTACTATTCTATTGGATAGTTTACTATTCATAATGATCATATTACTATTCCAAAGGTCAAGTTACTATTCCATTGGTATAGGTTCCATAATTTCAATAAATACCACTTATTTCAATCAATATTCCTTTATAATGTCTGTATCATGTCCTCTATATTTTGTTATTTGATTTATAATTTATGAAATAATTATAATAAGGGAATATTTATTGATAAAAATTTGGGTCGTTGCATTTTTTTGATGTATTGGTTCCCTCCACGTAATCAAAAAAATATATAGAGTAAGGAAAACACATTACATATTAACCTAAAATATTCATACAAATAAAGGATGATTATGAATACCATCTAGAAACAAATTATATATTTTGGGCCTAGAATAATTGTAAAATCCTAGCCCAAATCATTATAAAAAAATTTCTATATTAAGGAAAGGCTTATTCTAAGGAAAGACATATATTTCCCATGTTTGTAAGGTTATTGTCTCTTTAGATATTATATCCTATGTTGTGTCTATAATTTTGATTCCCTTTGACATTTCTGTTGGTATGTGATAATTAAAAATTTTGAGGATGAAATTTAATTAAGGGGGAGAGAATGGAACATCCTAGCTTTTAAAGAAGCATATTATTTTCCATAATCTATATGTTTATAATTCTAAAATACTAATTTTTCTATTTTTTCAAAGGAATACAAATATATTTGGTAAAAATTCATAAAATATTTGAATTAAACAAACAAAAATTTATTCTTTAATTGTAAAACATTACAAAAAAAAATAACATGAAACTAAGTATTGCACATTACGGATGATTACATCAATTAAAACTGTAAAAATTAAAAGTGGAAAATAAATTAATGATAATAATATCTTTAGAACTAGAAACTACCTTGGACCACCATTTCCATTAAGTATCACTATTATTATAACAATAATAAAAACGCGAACAAATAAAAAGAAATAATAAATCATATTCTTAGATCTAAAATGAAAACTATTGAAATGGGAAGTAAAAATGGAATAAATTTAATAATGTTATATATGTAGGAATTAAATATGGTCATTGAAAATACGGTCATTGAAAATATTTTCATTATATATATGTTCATTGGACATATATCCAATGGTTATACTGAATTTGTTTATATTCAAGTTTAAATTCAAAATAATATAACTCACAATGAAATAAAAATAAAATGTTAAATATATATCTGTGTGGGTGTGTGTTTATGCATTATGTTTAAATATTAATAATATTTTTATTATAATATTAAATGATGTATATATAAAATTAAAATAAACGTTTTAATATAAATGGAGAGGTGAATTTAAATTTTTAAATATAAATATTTAATTTTTATGGTATTTGTTAAAGCATATTTGGTATAAAAGTTGAATTTATTTTTTTGTCAAAGAACCATTTTTGTTATGTTTTGTATATTTTATCCTAAGAGATTATATTTAACATTTTTTTAATATTATTATATATGAACTAATATATTAACATCATATAATTTATAAATTGATATGATCAAATAATAATAACACATACAGTTTAAAAATGCATTATTTTAATAAAAGATAATTTTCATTATATTTTGTATTTTTATTTAAAAAGTAAATCTTAAAATTTTAGAATTCTAATTATATAAAAATATATAATTTTTATATTTATAGTATTTAGATTATCTAAAGATTAATTTTTTATATTTTTATAAAAAATTCATTTTTAGGTGTATAGTGCAAATACCATATTTACAAATAACAAAACTTTTGTGACATTATTAGTATAAAAATATGAATTGGAAATTCAAGAAATTTATTTATAACAACAAATATTTATTTTATAATTGAAATTTTAATTTAAAAAATGGTTGTTTAAGTTTATAAACCCATATTTGACATTTTAAAATTTAATCATTTTTTCAAAAAAGATTGTTTTAATTCCTTATACATTTAGTATTTTAAAATGATTTTTATTTATTTTAAAATTTCAATAAATAATTATTTTCAAATTTAGAATCATTTCCTAAAAATTATATTACCTGGAAAATTTTATTTTTTGGATATAATGGATAAATTACCTAGGTATAACCTAGTTACCATAGTGAAAACCAAAATGCTAAAAATGAGTAACGAAAGAGGTAAAGGACAAAACATGTTGAAAACATATTTTAATTGTGGGATTGAGGTGTTTATAGACCTTATTTTTTCTAGTCAATATTGTTTCTCTATTTTGGATCCATTTTTCTAGAAATTGAGTTTATATTATTTGAATTTGTTGGGTATTTACAAAAAATGTCACTCTTTTTCACTTATAAAAGAGGGACTCCTCTCCTCATTCCAATCACATCCTAAGCAACCTAATTTCATCATAACTTCTGAGAAAATATCTCTCAAACAATCTTATAAACTTTAAGGAGGTTCTTTTATTCACAAAATACCATCCCTCAAAGGTTAACCCCCCTTCACAAAGGAGTTAACCCAAGTAGTGAGGTATGGATTTCTAAATGCGTCATACTCTTTTATTTTCCCTTCCATGCATTTATTCTTTATAAAATTTATTTTCACCGAACAAAAATGATAAAATCAGTATAGTTATTATACCTATATTTTACTATAATGATTGTATGATATTTAACCACCCTTCCCTTTTTTTCTAAGAAAAATTAAAACTACATTTGTGTGTGCGCGAACTACCACATCTATAAAACATCATATTTTGTTTTCCTTAACCATTTTAAATAGATAGTAATAATGTTGAATTTAACTAATAAGTATGATATTTATAAAATATTTTATATTATAAAATTCTAAAACATATTATACATTTCTCCCATTTTGTGCAAAATGAATTCATCAACCATGCGTATGTGTAGACTACTGCCACCATGTGATGATTGATTTTTGTTTTTCTTTTCATCACCACCTTACATGGATGGTCATGATAATGGTTTTAATAGATAAATATAATTTTTATAACATAATTATGTTTATAGTATGATAAATTAGAGAAACTATTAATGATATGATCAAAAAATTATTATCACTAATTCAATCGTTTAAACCAAGCATACTAAGAGGAAAATCATTAATTCAAATTTTGTAATATTTTAATATCCATTACTTATTATTATATATCATTTATAATTATTATATATTATACTAATAGACACTATATTATATCATTATACAACTATTTCAATGATATTTTTACTAAATCGCCTCATAATCATCAATAGTCCTGATATATTCATGTTTGGGTTAGTTTGGCCACCTACATGAAAAATGCTATGAAATTATATAATTTGTGATTTTGAAAGAATTATTAATGGTATAATATGATATAAATATTTAATTAATTATTTTTTTGATAAATTTTTATAAATATTTAACACTTATATTAAGAAATCACCCTTTATAGGTTTAAAATCACTGAAAAATATTCATTGCTAATTTTATCTTCCAGAATAATGATTAATATACTCATTCAAGGAAAATTAAACTTTATAAATCAATATAGATAATATACTAATTCTAATTTAATGAAATTTTAATGTGATATTTGGAAGAATATGGAATACCGACATGGCTCCAACAAAACTAATATAAAGGATTAAAACTATAAACACTTGATGTTTGAATATAGGAAAAACTAACTAATTGTTGGGAATATATTGTCTCAAAAATTCACTATATTATATTATAATTTTAATCATCAAAAATACCTTTTTTTTCTAATAATGTTTCATTATGTATGTTTCAATAATATATATCATGTTTCTATCTTTGATGAAATGAAAAGCTACAGGATGTGTTTTGGAAACACTATTCAAACCCTACATTTAGGGAATGAATGTATGGATCACCATCATTATTAAATGTTCAATAGTTTGTGTATGGAACAATATACCTACATTTGGGAATCAATGAATATATGGAATATCATCTATATGCTGAAATCGGGAAACATTTTTTCGACCCTACTTTCAAGAAATTTAACATATGGTTAATGAATGCTATGTTTGGGATCATCTGCTGAAAAGTATAGAATGTATGGATCATTATCACTATATTACTTTGATGCCTAAATTACACATATATGAAAGTATAGTTAAGGAACCATACATTGGTAGGATCCCTACGCTATGTAAAGGAAACCTACATTGTGTATTTCAACCCTATGTGTGTCTACTTAACAACGGAGTTTTAAAATCACGATTTTATACGAGATTTTTGAGATGGTATTGATAGAATTACATGATGATTGAATTATTCTCTATGAATAATTAAAATCTCATTATGATTGAATCAAATAACAGTAGTCATCGGATAAAATCACTCATTTTCTTAAATTATTTTACGACTCCCATGGTCAATTAAGATTTCAATTTCTATGATCTTTCAGGGGATTTTCTGAGATCTGTTCAACCGAAAGAATGCTATTTATATGATCAAAGTATTTTTTTTTTATTCAATATTGTAGTGGTGGTGTGTGTTTCATAAATGTGATATGGGTTATTCAAGTTTTATTCGTTCACACATAAGATTATATTCTTAGGAATATCTTTTACAAATCTGCTGCAACAAATTATCGACTCTGTAATTTGGAGAAGAGGCTACACATTGGAGATATACATGTTACAACCTCATGCTACTGTAAGATTTCTACTGATTTTTTTTGATAATCAAATTGAATATCATTTTAACTAGGATTACTTCATAATTACACTTTCTTTAAGATTTTCATTTATGAATAAGAAGATCCATCTACTCTCAGTTTTTACTGCTGCAACTATAATGATCAACCTGAACCATCAACAAATCAAACTATTTTTATTTATTGAAGTATCAACAACTCATACTTTGTTGTGGGGAAGTATCATCTTCTTGTACTAAGCTGTGAATAATTGGTTCCCTATCAAAGAACTAGATGACTTGGATTAGACTTATTATAAATTTGCAAATTTCCTGCACTTAGTTGTGGATTTGAAGGACTTGTGATAAAAGGAACATGGTAGTGAAATTCACCAAGATCGTAGAGAGAGAATTTGTGGAGTGGAATAGGAGACCATTGTTCCCTAAAGCACTATATTTTTTTATTATATCTATTTATTCGCTACTTATATTCATTATATAAGAGAACACTACATATCTTCATAGATCTCCAAAAGGTTTACAAAAAAAATCCTTCGAGAGTTTCGAAAAGACAAAATTCACCCCCCCCCCTCCCTCTTTTCCATATTTGTATTATTCCAGTGTAACAGTTGGTATTAAAGGAGATATTTTTGGATAATGATATAGAAAGCTGAAAAGAATAAGATCTATACAAATCTGATTCCACTGGATGATCTGAAATAAGGAATGTATATGGTTCCTACTCTATAATTTAATGGTAAAAATTATAGATGCTGGAAATATTTAATGATTATCTATATAAAGAATCTTCGATTCAAATTCTATTATAAAATCATTTCTATTTATGTGATTCATGAATAACCAAATACTTGGACTGGTAAAACTGATGCTGAATTGAAATCAATTCAAAATTAATGAATTCTATTATAAGTAGACATGGAACCAGATAAGTTTAATCTTGTATCACAATGTCCTACTACTTATAAAATGTGGAATACTATTACAGTTTCTTATGAGGGAATTTAAAATATAAGATAGATGATATATGCTACTTCTAAGCTAAATTTTGAAAACATTACAATTTTTGATAGTGAAAGCATCACATAGATGAATGGAAGATTAAAAAAATATAAATAATATTACTGCCTTGGGAAATCCTATCAGTCAATATAATCATGTACTAAAAGTACTTAGATTACTTGCCTCTAAATTTAATGGAATATACGCTTCTATTCAATGATCATCACCTTTCAATAATTTAAAAAAGAATAAACTTATTGGAACACTAATGATGTATGAAGAATAAATGAAACATGAAGCTTAAGATAAAAAAAGTTGTTAAAAGATAAAATACACCTTAAAAGTAACATCTCAGAAGTATAACAGAAAAAAAAACAAGTACACAAAACCAAGAAAAATTCAAATTTCTCAGATTCTAAAATGGAACTGGCTCAGCTATCCAGAATGTTAGGAAAATTATACATGAAGAAGAGAGACTTCAAAAAACCCTTCACAAAGGATAAGAAATAACCTAGAGATGTTCGATGGTATGAATTCAAAAAATTGGGTTACATAAGACCTGACTTCCCTCAATAGAAAGATAAATGAAGAAGGAAAGAAAATAAATATCATAAGAATATTGTTTATGAGCATAATGGAAAAATATAAATTAAAGATATGTTGAGTGTATTTTAAGACTCAAATAGTTTTCAAAATGTGATTTATAGAAGGGGAAATCAAATTTCAAAGAAAACATGTACTTTATAGCTAAGGAAGAATAAGAGTCTTAATCCTATTACTCTTCTGATTCTGATACTAATATTTTCTCAAATTATAAATTAGCTTCCAACTATTCAATTTTAGATGGGAAGTATGATTCATTACAAAAGAAGCATAAATCTTTGAAAAATATTCAAAGTGTTGTTTTAGGTGAATGAGAAACCATGATAAAAGAACAACAAGAACTAGATAAAAATTAAATTCTTCTACATAAAATTATGTTGATCATGAAAAAAGGATTAATGAATTGTATGATGAAGTAGAGTCTTATAAGTGTACTGATCATATTTTTATTAAAGGAGGAGAGGTTTAAAATGAGATTCTTAGAAAGAATGTTTTTAAAAGAGAAAAATATGGAATAAGAAGAAAGGGTGAAAAATAAAAACTGTATAAGAATTACATTGCGTCAAATTAAAAAAATGCTACCTATTATTATTGTGAAACAAAAGGTCATTTTAGTAATAACTTTTATTTAATAAATCCTCAAATTAGTGGTATTAAAAAGACTTTCATTTCTAGAAGTATGACTTAATAATGTTATGTAAATTATTTTATAATTAAAAAAATAAAGATTCATATATTATTAATCAAAAACACTATGGGACCCAAGAAAATAAAGGTACCAAAATAAAAATTTGATTAAATTATATTGCAGGAAAAATGCTACAAGAACAAGAATTCTATAAGGTGTATATATAGTTTATATTCCAAGAACATGAGTGGAGACTCATCAAATTTCCATACGACGACTCAAATTAATGGAGGACTAGTCACTTTTAGTGACAACGAAAAAGAAAAAATTCTTGGAGTTGTAACTGTTGGAGATCCAAAGACAATCTCAATCAAAAAATTATTGTAAGTAAAAGGTTTAAAACAAAAGCTAATGATAATTTCTCAACATTGTGGTGAGGGTATTTTGTTTATTTTTCTAAAAATTCCTACTCTTTATTTTAAGATATGTTTCTTAAATTTATTTCTCCTAGAACTGATAACATGTATACTTTGGATTTAAATTCTCTCTATAATAGAAAGTGAATATTTTAAATGTTAAGAAAAATGATTCGTAGATTTGGCATAGAAGACATGGATATTTTAATGTATGTTATTGACATAAATTATCTATTAAACAGTCAGTTTCTTATTTTCCAGGTCATAAATTTGATAATGATAGATTCTGTGATACATGCCAAATTGAAAAACATTAGAAATCTTCGTTCAAATCTATTAAAAAAATTGATACATCTAAACCATTAGAAATAATCCACATGGATTTCAATTGGACCAACCAGAGTAGATATTTCGGATTGTAAATTATATGTCTATGATTTAGATGAATATTATTATTAGTTTACTTGGGTATATTTTCTAAAAAAAAAGTTACGTATTCACTATTTTTGAATTATTTTGAAAAAAAATTCAAAATTAAAATGGTTTTCAAATAATTTCATTGATAATTTATCATGGTGGTGAATTTGAGAATCGAGAATTTATTTAATTTTTCTCAAATATGGGTATTAAAATCATCTTCTCTTCACCAAGAACACCTCTACAAAATCTATTTGTTGATAGAATAAATATAAATAATCAAGAAATGACAAGGACTATACTAAATTAATACAGCCTTTCTACCAATTTTTTAGGTGAAGCTCTATGAATAGACTATTATATCATGAATAGAGTTTTAATATGTCTTATTTTTAAAAGGACATCCTATGGACTCTCGAATAACAAAAAACCTAAATTAAAGTAATTTTATGTTTTTGGATTAATGTTATATATCTTTAATACTTAAGATAACCGTGGTAAGTTTGATCCAAATTACTATGAAAGAATATTTTTAGGATATTATGATACCTCTAAAGCCAATATAGTGTTTAATAAAAAGTCAAGGATTGTTGAAGAATTATTTCATTTTAATATTGATGAGATTGACCCCTTTTTTAAAGAGAAAGATCAAAGATACAAATTTACTAATTCATTTGTATCATGAGACTTGAAACTCATAAAGATTATTTTGAAAATGATATAATCAAAATTTAGTCTAGTTCAGTAGAACAAGAAACTGAAGACCGAGAAAGTGTCTTTCCTAGATAGTCTAAAACATTAAAGAACCATCCTTTAGAAACTGTTATAGGAGTCCTAGACACGAGAATTGGAACTAGAAGAATTGTTGGAATCCTAACTGAATTTTCTTCATTTCTTTCTCCGTTAGAAACTATGTCTGTTGAAAATCCTTAAAATATGAGTGTTGGATGTTAATAATGAAAGATGAACCAATCCAATTAAAAAGGAATGACATTTGGGAATTGGTAGAAAGAATAACCAATTATCTAGTGATAGGAACTAAGTTGGTATTTAGAACATAAATAGGATGATCAAGGGATCATAACAAAAAATAAAGCTGGATTATTAGTTAATGGATATAATCTAGAATAAGGAATAGATTATGATGAAAACTTTTCCCCTATAGCTAGAATAGAATCCATTAAAATACTTTTAGCTTATGCATATCATATTAATTTTAAATTATATTAGATAGATGTTAAATTATCCTTTTTAAAAGGATATTTAATTGAGGAAGTTTTTGTTTAACGACCTCCTAGTTTTGAAAACCCTCATAAAACAAACATTTTTTTAAACTTACTAAAGATCTCTATAGAATTAAACAAGCACCTAGATCTTAGTAGGAATGATTAACTTCATTTATTTTAAATATATATTTACTGTTGGATTGAAAGATCCAAAACCTTTTAAGAAAACTGTTTGTTCAAATATTTTATTAGTATAAATTTATGATGATGATGTTATTTTTGGTTCAAAAAATAAAAATATTTGTAATGATTTTTCAAAACTAATGGAAAAAGAATTTGAAATGAGTATGACGGGGGAAATAAATTTATTTTTAAGATTAAAAATTCATCAACATGATTTTGGAAATGTTTTAAATCAATGTAAACATATTATTGATTTATTTAAACTTTTGGATATTAAAACTATAATACTTACACAACTCCTATGTGTACTAATATAAAACTTGATTTGGATTGAGCTGGGAAACCGGTTGAAAAAACTATATATAGAGGTATGATGGTTAGTATGTTATATATTACTTTTAGTAGACCATAAATTATGTTCTTTGTATGTTTATGTGCTAGATTTCAATTAAATCCAAAAAAATCACATCATACATCTGTTAAAATAATTTTTAGAATATTAAAAAGGAACTATTTTCAATCTCTTCTTTACCCCAAAACTTATGATTTTATTTTAATTTTATATTCAGATGCTGACATTGGAGGTTGTAGATTAGAAGTAAAAATAAACTCAAGAACCTGTCTATTTTTAAGAAAATATTTAGCATCATGGTCAATTTAGAAACAATGCTCAGTTTCCCTATCAACAACCAATGAAGAATATCTTCTTGATGGAAGTGGTTGTGCATAAGTATTGTGGATGAATAACACACTACTAGAATTTGTACTAAATTTTAATAATATACCTATTTTATGTTATAATACTAGTGCTATAAATATTTCAAAAAATACTATAAGTCACTCTAGCACTAAACATATTGACATAGGGCATAATTTTTTGAGATATCATGTTCTCAAAATTGCTAGATCTATTACATTTATTAATACTAAATATCAATTAGCAGATATTTTCACTAAACCAATTCCCCATGCATGTTTTTTAATTAAGGGGGAGTTAAAATTATTTAATTTTAAATAAAAATATATTAATCTATTTTATTGCCAATATATATGTTTTTATCTTCAAAAATATATATATGATTCGTTTAATTAATTATTACTCTTTACTTTGATCTATTACATATTTATTAGTTTTAAATATAATTTCATTTGTTTTTGTCTTTTCAAATTGAAAAGTAATGTGTACATTCTCAATCGGAATGAGAAAAATATCTTCCTTCCCCCACTCTTCCCCTTCATATCACTTCAGTTTTTTGAGATTTTCTCATTTCAGTTTACAGATAACTTAACCTAAAAACCCTGAATCACACAACCTTCTGAAATGGAAACACCATGAAGACCTGAAGATATTGATTTGTTTGTATCTATTTACCTTCCAGTGAAGTATCGTAAATTTATTCAAGGTAAGGTGGTAGATTTTGAATATTTAGATGGAAAAATTATTTTGTTAAAGAATGTGATTAGATATATAGGTCTAGATTTTTTATTTGTATATGATAATACTCCTTTGATGATTTACATATAAGTAAAAGATTTCTGTAGAAATTCCTTGTTCTATTTTATAATCGATGAAGACACTATGATCCCTATGATTCATGATACTTAATTTTCTCTTTATTTTGTGTATATAGATAATATGTGGTGTTTTCCCCATGAGTAGGATTTCCAGATTTACTTGGGAAATATTGTTGATGAAAAATATAACCCATATGAAATTATGTTTTCTTTATTTGGTTCAAGAACCATTAATAAATTATGGAACAAGGACCTTACTTTATATGGTAAAGTCATTATGAAGTTGATTATAAAAGGAATTTTTTGGAGAACAACTGAGTCGAATAAATTATTGTACCCAGATATTTACATTCTATTTTTATTTTTGAACCACATTATGTTCACTTTTCCTCATTTTATGATGAGTTATATAAGTCATTTCTGTCACAAATTAACTAATATGGGATTCTATCCTTATGGAAGAATTATTTCAATTTTGTTCCTTAGAAGAGGAAGAATCCTAAATATGACTCTCAAATATAGATTTCATCATGATAAAATTATAAATTTTGGGATTATAAATAATTAAGATATGTTTTGAGCTACTCCTATAATTATTTTTAACCTTTTGGTGTTGAACAATAATAGAAGCTAATGGAAAATGCATTGGGGAGAAGAGGGTGACTCCATATATTGGTTATGTTAAACAAATTCTTGGTGAAGGTTCCAAATCTAGAGCTAAATAGGGTCATCTTGTTCAAAGAAGAATAATTATGATCAACATTATTGAAGTAGTGAATGAAGATGAAAATGCAGTTGAGTATGAGGCTCATGTGAGTGAAAATTTTGAGCTAGAGGCTCATAGGGAAGACTGTCACAGGGAAGATGTCCCTAAACCAAAATAACATTCACTCATTGCTCTAGATTGTATTGCTACAGAAAGATATGTATTGAGTGAGAGACTAAAAGAACCTTTATATCCATGTCTGGATATTATAGTGGGTGGTCAGACATCAAGAAATATCACTCCAGAGTATTGTGAATCATATTATGAAGCTTTGATTCAAAAGTGCATGCGATTCGAGATCTAGAACTTATCATTGATAGAATATTTAGAATAAGAGAAAAATAAATTTTAGGTACATAGAAGTTAAACTCTTCTAAGAGACGATTTTGAAGCCCTTCAAACTCAACTCAAGTATGTTCAAGAAAATTTTAATTCAATGAATGATCTTGAATATTTTATCACTACCTTAGGTGGAAACTTTAGATCTTTGAAATATGAATCTATGAATAAGTATGATTTCGGTGAATTTGATATTATATTGGGAAGATAATTTTAGTATATTAAGAATAATCATAATTCTTATACCTCTACACATCAACCAACTTCACCTGACTTGATATGGATATTTGAAGAAATAACTATTATAATGGATGAATTCAGATATAGGGTGCACACTTTCCAGTGTGACAGTACACCTCTAAATTTTTTTCTGGATATTCAGAGTGATTTAATCAACTAGTTGACCTCTAATGAATCCTGGTTGAGACTAGTCATTCATCAAGTCAAAGATAGATTAACAACCTTTATTCGATTTGAAAAATCGGTGATTGAGTTTGTTAAGGTTAACATGGTAGAAATTTTAATTATAGGACCTGATTCAAGTAATATATTTCAACAATGGATGGATGTATTCAGTAACCATTTTTAAATTCGGTTAGTAAAGATACATGAAATTTAATGGAATTGTTAAGACTATTCCTCATCTGACTGTAGAAAATACTAACCATGGATATTCTGACCAAGGAAACCTATCAAACTAGAACACCTCATTTTGAAGACATCTTTAGTTGATTGGGGGTTATACCCACTATTTTTCTAAAGAGATGGCCTAATTTTTAAATTTATATTACTTTTATATTATTATTTTTTATTTTGTTTTATTTTTTATTTTTTTTACTTTTATCTTATTTTGTAATTTGTGTTTAATATTACATTTACATATCTCATATCTTATTTTTCTAAAATTAGACTATAAAATTCATTTACATTTTAATGCTATATTAAATATGGTTTATATGATTTCTCTCTTTCAAACTTTCTTTTTGATATCACACAAAGGGGGATAATAATGGAGTAACACTTATTTCTTGAAGAAAATATTTTAATATAAATAGTTCTTTGAAATGGAAATAATTTTGAAACTATAATATTTTCTTTAAAATTGTTTAAAAATCCTATATTTTCAATTAGATATTTTATGGGTTTTTCAATCATCAAAAAGTGGGAGATTTTTTGGCATGTATTGTTTCAAAAATACTCTATATTATATAATGATTTTTATGCTCACAGATACCATTGTTTGTTTCCTAATAATGTTTCATTAATTATGTTTCATAAATATATATCATGTTTTTATCCGTGATGAAATGTAAAGCTACGGGATGTGTTTTGGAAACACTTTTCAAACCCTACATTCAGTTAATGAACCCATAGATCATCATTCCTATTTTACATTGAATAGTTTGCATTTGAAATGGAAACCCTATGTTCAGTAATCAATAAACATATAGAATATCAACCCCATATTGAAATATGGAAACATGATTTACACCATACATTCGAGAAATTGAATGTATGGTTAATCAATTCTATTGTGGAATCTTATGGTAAAAAAGGATGAGTATATAGATCATCATCCCAACAATACATTGATCCAAATATTACGTGATGATGAAAGTATGGTTAATGAACCATAAATTGGTAGGAAGCCTACTCTACACAAAGGAACCCTATTCAATGAAGTTCAATCCTACATCTATCTACTCAATAGAGGAGTTTTATGTTTGTGATTTTATGTGAGATTAATGAAACCATCTTCACAGAATTAAAGTCTGATTGAAATCTTCTCTATGACTAATTCAAATTTCATTATGATCGAATCAAAGAACCATATTCATCATAGAAAATAACCCTTTTTCTTAAAGTAGGTTCCAACTTCCCATGTCCATT
This sequence comes from Viscum album, assembly GCA_963277665.1. NCBI lineage: Eukaryota > Viridiplantae > Streptophyta > Magnoliopsida > Santalales > Viscaceae > Viscum > Viscum album. The sequence goes on along the minus strand of OY728155.1, from coordinate 1,133,342,942 downwards.
AAGATTTGATGTTTTATTATATTTCGAATGATTTTCTAGGATATATTTAACCACAAGAAATATATATAAATTATCAATGTATTTTTAAATCAATATATTAGTGTTGGTGTGGGTGATATATGTGATTCAACTGATTCAAGTTCTATTCATTCACACGTATGACTATATTCTTGTTAATATATCTAATAAATGTACTGTAACAAATGATCGACTCTTTAATTTATTGAATAGGCTACACATTAGAGATATACATATTAAAACCTTGTGTTTTTATAAGATTAGTAATGTTGTTTGTTGATATTAAAATTTAAAATCATTTGCAACCAGGATCACATCAAAATTACTCTTTCTTCAATACATTCATTTCTGAAGAAGAATATCCATTTATTATCAGTTAGTGTTGTTGTAATTGTGAAGATCAACCCGAACCATTAATAAATCAAAATATTTTTATTTATAGTAGTATCAAATTATCGTACATAATTGTGGTGAATTATGAGATTCTTGTACTAAGCTGTGGAACATTGGTTCCCTTTAAATAAACCAGAAGGATTTGTTTATCTTAATTGTAAAGGTGTCAACTACCTAAACTCAAGTGTGGATTTGAATGTCTTGTGATAAGAGGACCTTTTTAGTGAAATTCACCAAGCTCACAGAGAGAGCGTTGGTGGCATGGACTAGGGGACCTTTATGCCCCGAACCACTATAAAACATCTATGTTCATTATATATGTTTATCCTCTTCTTATATTCATTACAAAATAGAACACGACATATCTTCATAGATTGCCCATAGAATTACAAACTAGAATATTTTGAGAGTTTCGAAAAGACACAATTCACCCCCACTTGTGAATTTTTGTATTATTCTGACCTAACAGTAATATACATATACATAATGATTATAAATTTAAATTATAAATATTTTTATTTATGAATACTATTTCAAAATATTATATTAAGATTGTTATGTTTATTGTATCGGGTGTTAGAGTGAATTTAACTAAGTAGGAATAAAGGTAACGAGTTTTGTGAGTCAAATATTTTCCTTTGGTCATAAACACTCATCTATGACTAGTATCATTCCATATTCATATATAATATCTTATGAAAATGTTGTGTTTTATTTCCATATTATTTTATATGATAATCATGTTTCAAAAAAGTAATTACTTTTTGATATACCTTTCATTTTACAAAAATGAAATTTTGTTTCGAATAATTCCCTTTTCATGTAATTGATTTTTCCATACATATCTATGTTTTCCATCCCACAAATATTCTCCTCACTTTTTAGGTTATCTAAAAAGGATTATTTTTTATGATTCCCATAATACTATTTAATTATTTTCAAAATGAAAATTAAATACTCTTTTTAACAATGTGGGTTTCCGAACAAAGGCATTTCAATAGATAAAAAAAGTATTTTTCATCCTTTCAAAATTTTATTTTTTTATCTTACACTCCATTTTTTATAATGCTTATTTCATTTCAAGGATATTTTATTTAGAACTATTTATAATTCAGTTTTCCAAAAATATTCTCTTTTTATTATGAAAAATGTGTTTTTTGAATGTAATAGATACTTCATATTATATGGAAATGTTTAAAACGTTTTTGTGAAAACTTTTTTATTTTCACTTATATTTTTCGTCTATAGATTATCTCTTATAAAGTGATGTTTTCATCATCTTATATATGTTATTATGTTATGATTACTTTTGTAAAATGATATTTTAATACCTTATATATATTAAGTTCATGTCATATGATAAGTTTGATAAATTCATTCTTTTTTCCATGTGTTCATTAATATAAGTTTATGAATGATTTTAAGTGGCACAAATATGCATGTATTATGATGAGTGGGGTATTATATCACCCTCCAATGCCTTGGTTAAATTTTATATCCCATGAGAGAGTTATATGTGGACATAATGAGATTTTTCACTTATGTGTGGTCATTATGAGTTTAGTCCTATTTTTAGGCATGGGCATAAAGAGATTGTTCACATAAATGTGGGAATGATGGGTTTTATAAAAAAAATCATATGATTAAGGAAGTTCCACATTTCATATCTATCCTAAAATGCAGTGTTGGATAGTGACATAGGTGATACAGTCCCATTGTTTGGTGATTGGATGGGTGATGATGGTGTTGTAGAGGACAACAACAGGATGAGTGATGCATGCCCCAATGTTTTCCATCTTGTTTTCTATGTAGGTATGGTCTTGGGATTGGCCCCCTATCTGGGCTTCTTATGTCACTTTATGTGGTTGTTCTACATTTCATCAGTTCTCACTCATCCTTAAAGTTATTTTATGTGAAAATTTAAAAAAAAGTTTGTAGAAGGGGGGGATTTACCCATATAGTGCAGTTCCACATTTCCATATTGTTTGTTAATTTATTCCACATTTTCCAGATGAATTTTATTTTCATAAAATGACATATTTTCATGATCATGCCTTATTTTTAAAGCATTTTTCTATTTTATATCATGCTGACATGTTTTTTGATTATTGATATGTATTTTGAGACATATCATATCTTTTATGCTTATTTAATATTGTTTTTTATGGTCTTATGTTATTCTATAATATTGTATGATCATCATATATGGTCTTTATATATTTTATTAAGATATTTATTCCTTCCTCATGATCTCTTCCATTTTTATGATATTTTACATTATGATATGTTTTCCCTTAATGAGCATCTAAGATCACCCCTTCCTTATGATTTAATTCCCTAGTTTGTAACTATGATTATATTGTATTATATATATAAAAAGGGGTCTATAAGAATTATATTATGAAGTAATTTTTTCAAGTGTTGTAAAATAACATTTTTATGTTGCTAATATCTAAGTCAATAAACCTTTCAAAACTCATGTTTTGAAATTTTTTGTAAGATGTATTATCTAAAACATGAAATTAATGTATTATTTTAGTTATGTTTATCTTGTTTCACTTTAATTTACACCGTGATTTCGATGAACACATTTATTAATTTTATAATTTCATAATGGAACAATGTTCAAATATGGTGATATGACCATCATTATGTTTGAAAAAAAAAATGCACAAAGAGGCCATTACAGACTATATTATTCTTAAGAATGTAGATTAAAATCCTTGATCATGAATATCTAGGAGACTCATTCAAAATTTATACATGAGGTACATTTTCATAATCTATTTTTCTAATAGTTGATCAACTATGTTAATTATAGTTAAATATTATTCATATTTTTTTCAAGCATATATATCAGTACTATGTGAAGGGAAAACCCTATGAACAAAAATATAAAATCACTAGTCCTCACATCACTTATATATAAAAAATTCATTGTAATAGGTTGAATATTTGGAAATGGTAGAGAGACTATCTTTAATTTTTCATGAGAAACTTGCATATGAAAAAAAATTCGTAATCCCTATGATATAGGGTTAAAACTCTAAAATCTAAAAATATAATATATATTTTTATTTATTTCACCACTTAATAATTGTTTTTGTTTTTCAGGAACCATTGGTTCTCATTTCAATCAATTTAGATACTCTTCTGATTTATTTTTAGGATTTAATGTTATTATTAGAAACAAATTGACCATACATGATGATGTTTTTAACTTTTTATTACACTATATTAAACATTTTACAAATAAACATCAAGTAATATGTTTTATATTATGTTTTCATAAATAACTCTTTAGGATAGGGAGTTGTTTATATATCAACAAAATCATGGTACGACGATGATCCATGAGCACATGAAGCCTATTGATTTATATAAATAGATATGTATTATGGTATATATAATATTATTTCACTATCAAAAAATATATCAAAATATTTAATTATTTTTATAAAATATTCTATAGTTTCAGAAACTAACTAATGGAAAAGATAATGGTTATTAAATTTGAAAATTTATGAAAGATATTATATTCTATTAATAAACTAGTTTCCCTAAAGAGGTATTTTTTATGACACTTAAAATTTTATTTAAAACATTCACTAACCAACTATTTATATTTTTTAGTACTTCCTGCTATATTTGTGGCCCATGTATACAAAAGAGGAAACATATTTTTTTATAAATGAGTGAGCAGAGTACATGGTGTCAGAATTCTTATTGGTATCATGAACAGGAGATTTACTATGACTTATATAGTTAGTTTTCTCGTCATTTTGTATAATTATTTTTTAGTTATTTTTAATCATTTTTATTTACTAATTATTTTGTTAATTTTCATAGTGACAATGATGAAATTGCTTCTTTGATAATTGTTTTTTCTCCAATAATTTTTTTTCTCAATGAAGAGTAAAATATACTTAGAGAAAAATCAATTCTTGGAAAAGGATTCAACAGGGAAGAAGAATTGATTTATTTATGGATTATTTAGAAATTTTTCTTTTCATTTTATATAATTATTTTTTATTTAATTCTCCAATCATTTTTATCTACTAGTTATTTATTTATTTTTCCCAAATATCATGAAGGGGTTATTTATAATTTAAATTTTTTTAAGTTTATTTCAGGTAGAAATATCATAAAAGTTCTCTATACAGAGTTTACGGTCATTCTTGAAGGCTAAAATAAGAATTTAACTTTCAAAGAAGGGAATTGAACTTTGTATTGAGGATTTTTTTATATTTATAGGCATAAAATTCTTACAAAAAAATAAATTATTTATAATGTTTGAAAAGGATGATACACTGAGCTGTATGTTTAATGTTCGCTCTATAGACCTTTTACTAGTTTATTTTTTTGGATTTTGGTTAGTAGTGATGCAATGAAATCAATTTTGAATCAAATAAATTTTAATAATAAATGTGTAATTAAATGCATTGTATTATGAAACAACTTTATTAACATGATATACACGTCATTTTTGATATGTATGAATCAATTTTACATCAATCAAATATATTGTGTTCCCAGTATGACTCAAAGTGTGTTTTTTAGTTTAAAAGTGACATTATAGTTCAAAATGCATGTCACTGACTAAAAAACAAGAAAACATCCTCATTTTATATTAATAATTTAGAAAAAATATTCTTAAGACATTTTTAATGTATATTAATTGACCATACATAAACATGACACATAATGATCCCATTATGATTGAAACTGAATGTTTTGATTTAAGATAAATATTTTAATTCAAAACATGCATCACATACTTAAAACTAAGAAAACATTCTCTTATTGTCATGATACTTTATAAAAAAATCATTTTTGACATGGGAGAATCAAACTCGCATCAATATGACACATGGTGTGCTTGGTATGATTCAAATAGCTTGTTTTTAGTTTAAAAGAAAACATTTTAGCTTGAAACATGCATCACATAATAAAAACTGATAAAACACTTGGATTATATTGATGATTTGGAAAAAAAATAACCTAATTTTTATATAGATAAATTATTCACAAATATATCTGACATATGTTATGTTCCGTAGGATTGAAAGTGTGTGATTTTATTTAAAATAAACATTTTAGTATAAAAAACTTTTAACATACTCAAAACTAACAAAAAATGATAGGATTATATTTATTTTTATGAGAAAAAAATTCAAAGAGTCATTTTCGATGTTTAAGAACCTTAATCACATGAACCTGACACATGGAGTTATCGTATGACTCAATGTGTGTGTTTTCAGTTTAAAAACAACATTTTAGTTCATAACATTCATCACTTATTAAAAAATATGAAAAGACATTTTAATTATATTGATAATTTAGGAAATTTATCCATATGTCATTTTTGATGTATAAGAATTATCCCCATATCAATCTAACACGTGACATGGCTGACATGTATGAAATTGTGTGTTTTTATTTAAAATTGTCATTTTATTACAAAATTACTTCACATGCTCAAAATTGACCAAACACACTAATATATTCTTGATACATTAATTAAAATATCCAGAAGTTATTTTTTATAAATTGGAATCATTTTTACATGAATCTAATACATGATGATATTGATATGACTCAAAGTTCATGTTTTTAATTTTAAAGTATCTTTTAAGTTCAAAATGCATATTCCGTATTCAAAATTGAAAAAACATGCTTAGATTTATGGTATAATTTTGGAAAATGATCCAAAAATCATTTTTTATATATAAGAATCTACTAAACATGATTCTGAGACATGATTCTTTGAATATGACATGAAGTGAACGTTTTTAGTTTAAAAGTGTCGTTTTAGTACAAAACACACTTCACATACTCAAACCAAAAAATATTCTTTAATTGTTTCCATAGTTTATGAAAATAATACATAAGTCATTTGTGATGTAGAAATATTAGGATCACATCAATCCAATATACAGTGTGACTTATATGAATCAAAGTGTACGTTTTCAGTTTAAAAGTGACTTTTTAGTTCAAAACATGTGACATTGAATAAAAATATTATGAAAAACTATGTTTGTCTTGATAATTTATAAAAAATGATCCATAAGTAATTTTTAACACATAACAATCAACCATTCATCAATCCAAAAAATGATGTTCTCAGTATGACTCAAAGTGTGTTCTCTCAGTTTAAAAGTAACATTTATTTCATGATACATGTCACAGACATACAACCATGAAAATTGACTTATATTGTCTAGATAGTTTAGTAAAATGATACATATTTCATTTTTGACATTAATGAATCAGTTACATGTCAATTTGACAAACGATTCTACTCATATATCTCAAAAAGCATGTTTTCAGTTTTAAGGTCACATTGCAGTTCCAAACGCATGTCACATAATGAAAATTGATAAAACACACTTGTATTGTCTTAATAGTTTACGATAATTATTAAATATTCATCTGTGATGTATATAAATTAGTCTCACGTCAATATAACACATGGTGTGATTAATATGGATCAGTGTGTGTATTTTCAGTTTAAAAGTGACAGTTTAATTATGAAATCATGTCACTTACTGATAACTAGGAAAACACACTTGGGTTATCATGATAATTTTGGGAAAAAATCCATAATCCATTTTTGTTTGTATAGAAATTTTCCTTATATCAATCTAATATATAATGTGGCTGATATGACTGAAAGTGTTTGTTTTTATTTAAATTGATGTTTTAGTACTAAATACAATTCCCATACTCAAAACTAAGAAAATACACTTGTATTGTATTTAAACTTTTGAAAAACAATCTGTAAGCCATTTTTGGATGTGTAAAAATCATCCTCAAATTCATCTGACGCATGGTGTGCTCAGAAGACTCAATGTTCTTATTTTCAGTTTAAAAGATACATTTTAGTTCAAAACAAGTGTCACTTATTGAAAATTACTAAAATTCAATCAAATTTTCGTGATAATTTAGAAAAATGATCCATATGTATTTTTTAATGTACATGATTCAGTTACACATCAATATGACACAATATGTGTTCAAAATGTCAGAAAGTGAGTTTTTTTCTTTAAAATAAACATCTTGGTACAAAACACACTACACATACTCAAAATTGATAAAAAATCATATCTTCTTGATGCTTTAGGGAAATTATCTATAATTAATTTGTGACATGTAGGAATTAGTTATACATTAATCCAACATATGGCGTGCCTTTTATGACTCAATGGGCATGTTTTCAGTTTAAAGGTGAATTTTTAGTTCAATATGCATATCATATATTCAAAATCAAGAAAACACACTTTTATTTCCTTGATACTTCAATAATACAACCCAAGAATATTTTTTTTGTATAGTAGTCAGCTAAACATTAATATGACACACAATGCTTTCTATATTACTTGAAGTGCATGTTTTTAGTTTTATGGTGAAATTTTAGTACAAAACACATTTTACATACTCAAAAATAATAAATTGTGATTTTATTTCCTTTATAAGTTAGGTTAAATTATACATAAGTCATTTGGGATGTATAAGAATCAAGCATGCATCAATCCAAAACATTGTATGCCTTGTATAAATAAAAGTTTGTCTTCTCTGTTTGAAAGAGACATTTTAGTTCAGAATGTGCATCACTAACTGATAACCTGAAAAATAACTCTGATTATCTTGATAATGTATAAAAAAATACATAATCCATATTTGACATAAAGGAATCAACCACACATCAATCCAATACATGGTGTGCCCGGTATGACTCAATGTGAGTGTTTTTTGTATAAAAATAATATTTTAGTTCAAAACACATGTCACATATTGAAAACCATGAAAAACAATTCAATTGTCTTAATAATTTATTAATATGATATATAAGATATTTTTGACATGTATGAATCATCTGCACATAAATCTGACACGCCATGTGGACGATATAACGGAAAGTGTGTGTTTTCAGTTTAAAGGTCATGTTTTAATTCAAAACGCATGTATCTTATAGAAAATTGAACAAACACACTTGTATTGTACTGATAATTTATTAAAATAATTCACAAGTCATATTTGATGTATAGTAATCAATATCACATCAATCTGACACATGATATGATTGGTATGACCGGAAGTACATGTTTTTAGTTTAAAATTGACATTTTAATTAAAATAATAACTCAATGAATTATAATAAAAAATGATCATATGGTTTTAATACTATAGTAAAATTATGCATAAATCAGTTTTTATTTTTTCAAATAAACAATAAATCAATCTGATACATGATTTGACATGTATTACTCAAAGTTCATGTTTTAGGTTTAAAAATGAAATTTCATTAAAAAAATGTGCCGCTAACAAAAAAACAGTTTTATTTTCTTATTATTTTAGTAAAAATATCCACATATGATCTATAATTTACAAGGATCATTTTCACATCAATCTAACACACTTTTTGACTGGTGTGAATCAAAGTGTGTGTTATCATTTTTAAAGTGAAATTTTAGTTAAAAACGTTTCGATCATTAAAAACTGATAAGACACTCTTTTATGGTCTTAATACTTTAATAAAATGACCCAAATGTCATTTATGGTGTGTAGGAATAAACTAAATGTCAATCTGATACACGGTGTGACTAATATGACCCAATGTGTGTGTTTTTAGTTTAAAAATGACATTTAGTTAAAACATGTGAAACTCACCTTAAACAAGGAAAAAACACTCAAATCGTATTAATATTTTAGTAAAATGATTCATAAATCATTTGTGATGTGTGAGAATTAGGAACATGTTAATCTGACACACGGTGTGGCCAGTATGACCCAGAGTGCATGTTTTTATTTAATAATGATATTTTAGTCTGAAACACATGTTACAAACTGAAAAACTAAGAAAATGAACATAGATTGTCTAAACACATTACGAAAATGATCCATAAGTCAATTTAAATTTATAATAATCAATATATGATAATCAAACTCCCAATGTTCCCATTCCACCTCAAAGTGTATGTTTTTAGTTTAAAAGTGATGTTTGATTAGTGCATTGTATAATATTTATATTTAATTCATTTATTTATACTATTACTATCAAAAGAATTGTTTTTATACAGGTAAACTATTTTTTCAAGTGGAGGGGGGTTTTTAACAATCGGTAGAATGATTAGGCTATTTTGGAAGGGGATCAAAGGATAATGAAATAGTGTTTTTGGATTTTTTTTTATTATACTAAATTGTACATAGTAATATAATTGTAAGTACCAATGAAATTGTACACAGATTTTTGAAATTTTTGTAATCATTAAACTATGTTGTTTTACTATATTGTTATTTAAATTCAATTTAAATTTGATTTCAACTTTTTTTACTTTAGTGTGTATAAATTGTAGTGGCACACAAATTTAGGTGAAATTTTATCAATGGTTATTGTTACATTGATAAACTCATCATTCATCAATGATAAAACAATTATTGATGAATAGACACCTGTACTAGGGCTAAAAAATATGTTGATAAATGGCCCAATTTATCACTGCTTTTTTAGCACTAATGCATATACCTTTAATCAGTACTGATAAATGTCATCCACTTTTAAAGGATCATACAACATCAGTTTTTTTACACTAATGAAGGTTATTTATAGCATTGATAATTCTCATATCTTTAGTAGTATTTACCCAACGTGAAAGTATAAAATTCTAAAAATATTATCAAAAATAGAAATTTAATATTGGAATATATTTGTATTTTTTAACATACATTGACATTCAATTATAATAAAAATCTATTATATTTTTCCTATTAATATCCAGAATAAATTTAAGGAAAAATTAATTTAATAATTCAAGGATAAATTTTTTATTTAAAATTCCCATTACAAATGTTTATTTACAAGTGGAAATTAGTTCCAAAAATTAAATTTTAATTTGTATTAAATATTTCTAGTTATTAGTCGAAATTGTTGCTCGAGATATAATTATCATTGAAAACTTCAATATTTATAATAGAAGTTTGGAATAGAAACATAAAATCTAGACTTATAGTCACTAGTTTAAATTTATACATAAATTTTAATTACTATTGAAAATTCCCAATGAAAATTATTAAGAACTAGTAAAAACTTCTACTTGGAATTTAATTTCCAATGGAGACTTCTAAAATTACAGTAGAACTTTTTCAATGAAAATTCATAGTGAAAATTTTAGTCACTAGTGTAAATTTTAATCAAAATTTAATTTTCAATGGGAACATTTAAATTTTGAATAGATATTTTCAATGAAGATACATAGTGAAAATTTCTAGTTATCAGTGGAAATATCTACTGGAATGTAATTTTCAATAAGAAAATTATAGTAAAAATTTCAAGTTACTAGTGTAAACCTCTTTTCAATGTTTAATTCCCACAATATATTTTCAATTTGAAATCACAATGAAAATTTTTAGTTACTAATTGGATTTATAATTAAAATTTAGTTTTTATATAAATGTTCTAAAATTCAAATATAAATTCAAAGTCATGTTTTTTTAAGTTACTAGTGTAAATGTTATATAATATTTGATTTCAAATTAATACATTCAAAATTCCAATCAAAATTTTAAATGATAATTCAATGTGAAAATTTTGATTCACTAATGGAAATTTATAATAGAAATTTAATTTCTAATTTAATATTCCAACATTTAAATGAATATTTTCAATGAAAACTCATAATGAATATTAAATATTGGAAAAATACATATGTATAGACTAAGATAAATATATATTATAATTTTCATGTGTTAATCTATAGTGTAAGTTTTTGATATGTTCGTACATATATTTATATATATATATATAGACACACACACAAATATAAATATATAATGTTATTTACACTTCAAATTTTCACACCAAATTTCACTGGATGCATATATAAATGCACATATATACATGTATAGATAAATATATGAGTGTGTTAATAGTTATAAAAATATAAAATTTAATTTTCAAGGGTAAATTTAAACAGTACTACAAACCACATGATATTCAGTACGGACTTTTAACAGTGATAAATAAAAAATAATTTATAAATATGGGACTTTTATTATTATTTTTTAAAAGTGGTCATAAAGGAAAATTTTTTTGACACTAAAACATTCTATGAAAAGGGTACCCATTTCAGTTCTATTGTAAGCATTGATAAAGGTGCCACGTTATCAGTGTTTTTTTTAACATTGATAAAATCAACACCATTAACAGCATGAAAAGGCAATGATAAAAGGACCATTGAATAATTTAATATATATATATACATATTTACATAATATTAAATAATATTTATATTATAATGGCAATATATATGTAATCATAATATATAAATATGATTTAAATAACTTTTAATAAAAAATTATTATTGATATTATTTTAATAATTATTTATATATAATTTTTAAATTTTTAATAATCAATAATTTTTTTAATAAAATATTTATATTAATTAATTTAAAAATGTATATATAATTAATATAAATATGATATATGAAAATTTTATTTAGAAAATTATTGAAATATATAAGTTAATATATTTATTTAAATATGTGTTTCATAGTTAATTTTATATATTCATATTCATATTAAAAAATATAAAATCTATGTACATGTATTTGTATATATATGTATGCATGTGTATGTATGTGGATGTATGTGCATGTTTGTATGTGTGTGTATGTATGTGTTGTATGTTTATGCATGTGTTGTGTTGTGTGTGGGTGTGTGTGTGCTTTATGCATGTGTAGTTTTATATGTTTATGTGTTTGTATGTATGTGTGGGTACGTATGTGCATATTTGTTTGTGTGTGTATGAATGTACATCCTTGTGTATGTATGTGTATATGTATGTATATATATGAAATATGTATATGTGTATGTATGTGTACTTATGTTTATGTGGCATGTGTATGTTTATATAGTATGTGTATGTATGCATATATATATATGTATGTGTTAACACATGTGTGTAATTGTATGTATGTGTATGTGTATACATGTGTGTATGTGTATGTGTATGTGTATGTATATGAATGTATGAATTTATGTGTGTGTATGTGTGTGTATTTGTATGTGTAAGTGTGTGTGTGTGTGTGTGTGTCTGTATGTCTACATATATACATATATATAAATATTAATGTTTGTATATGTATTTTTATGTGTATGTGTATGTGTAAGTGTATGTGTATGTGTATGTGTATGTGCATGTAAATCTGTTTGTATATGTGTATGTGTATTTGTATGTGTATTTGTATGTGTATGTGTATGTGTGTGTGTGTATGTGTGTGTGTGTGTGTGTGTATGTCTATGTGTGTGTATGTGTGTATGTGTATGTGTATGTATATTTATGTAGTATGTGTATGTATGAATATTTATGTGTATGTATGTGCATGCACGTGTATGTAATTGTATATGTGTGTGTGTGTAGATATGTGTATGTGTACATATTTTCATATGCACATTTATGTGTACGTGTATGTTTATATGTGTATGTGTACCTATATATGTGTACCTGTATGTACATGTATGTGTACATATGTATGTCTATGCCAATATATGTCTGTGTATGTGTATTTGAATGTGTATGTGTTTGTGTTTTTGTATGTGTTTGTGTATGTGTACGTATATGTATATGTATGAGTATATATATGTCTATGCATATGTTTGTGTGTATGTGTACATGTATGTGTATGTATGTTTATGTATTATGTGTATGTATGCAAATGTATGTTTATGTATGTGCATGCACGTGTATGTAATTCTTTGTGTGTTTATGTGAATATCTATATATGTATGTCTCTCTATATGTGTGTGCGCGTGCGTGTTTATTGATTAAATATTATTCATTCATTTTTAATATTTCTCCAATTTTATTATTTTTTATAATTTATTCATTTTTAATATTTATCCATTTTTATTATATATTCATTTTTGTTATGTATTCATTTAATATTTTGTAATATTTTCAATTTTGATAGTTATGTATTCATTTTTAAATATTTATACATTTAATTAAATAGTGACATTTTTAATTTTTAATAAAAATTTTAAAGGCTAATAATTAATTATATTTTGTACATATAGTTAATACAATACATATATCAATAATTAACAGTATTATTATTATTATTTATTCTTTTTTTATTTTTTTGAAATTCATGTAATTAATGTAATGAATTCACTTTAAAAAAATATTTTATATTTTACTTAATTTTATTTATTCATTTTTAAGATTATTTCATTTAATACTATTTTTATATTTGTGATATTTAATCATTTTTAATATTTTGGTAATTTATTCATTTTTTAATGCATAATTATTTAATATGTTATAATATTTTCTATATGTTTACAATTTAAATGATTAATATTTATTCAATTTTATTTATTATGTTTTATTTTTTAAAATGTTTCAAATTTATATAAATTATTTTTATAAATATATTTTTATTTTTATATTTTTATATAGTCAAAATAATGCAGTGTTCATAATTTTTATTTATATAATTCATATTATCTATTTATTCATTTTTATTCATTTTTATGTGTCGGTAATTCATGTAATTAATTCTACGAATTCACTTTTTAAAATATTTTTATAATTGGTTTAATTTTATTTATTCATTTATAATATTATTTCATTTAATATTATCTATTCACATTCAATATTTATTAATTATGAATATTTTTGAAATTCACTTATTTTTTAATATTTATTTATACATAATTATTTGGTGAGTTTTAATAATTACAATCTGTTTTTAATTTATTAAATTTTATTTCTAATGTTGTATTATTTTTAAAATGTTTTAAATTTATATAAATAATTTTTTAACAGCATTATTTAATACTTTTTAAATTTAATTAATTAATATAATTTGTTTTTAATAATTTTGTTATTTATATAATTTTATTTATTTTTTTATTTTTTTATTATTTTTTTATAACTCATGTAATTAATCCTAAAAATTCATTTTTTATTCTTTTTTATCTATTAATTTTTATTCATTTATTTTTATTATTATTTCTAGAATCCCCAGCCTTAAACCTTACCTAATCTTGAGTTATTACAAGATTACACATTGAGGATCTTTTCGGGTTCAGAGTTTTAGAGAATTATATCATAAAACTTGCATTACATTCCACATTTAAACAAAGTGGTTACATAAAGATAGTATTCATTTTTTCCCATCAACAAAACATATTTAAAATAAAACATGGTTTCTTTCTTGATACTTCCTTGACACTATCATCATATCATGTACCTTTCCCTTGACCTGTGAAAAACATTTCAAAAAAACATGGGATGAGCATAAAAATCTCAGTATGAGTTATAAAAATATGGAAAGGAAACATGAGTTCATATATACATAAGAATGAAATCATACTTTACCCATAAAACATAAGCACTTTAACATACTTCATCAAATCATGAATAAATCATAGAAATCATAAGACATAAAGGTAACTTGAGGCATTCATAACATTCTTACGTAGGGAGTAACCCTCTTGGTTACGTTTGGAATACCCATCACAGTATATTCCCTAAATCTCTTTGGAGAAACCTTAACGTTTCACTCCTTCGTGTTACCCAATGCATTGGAGAGCTATATTGGGCTAACCCGTCCTTAGTTTATCACGGAACCACCCGTCTTCATAATAATGCCCAAGAACCTCAACATAATCGTATCACATAAAACATGCATAAAGGAAACATAACATTTCCACCTTTCAATCAGAAGATATCAATACAACACATTGATATAAAAAAATTATGAAAACCATTTTCAATACCAAAATAAAAAAAAAGTAAAACATGGTATTTGTTTTTCTTTAAAAAAATGTATTGCTTGTAGAGGAAGCCGAAACTCAAATAATGGTCACATCGGCGGAGAAGTCGTTGTCGCCACATACGTACGACAAAAACCTTCCCATTTGTCATTTATTAATTCGATTAGTATAAAAAATATTCCTTTTGGATAAACATAAAAGTCAAAGGGGTTTATACACCGTATAAAAGAAGGTTGCGTATAAAATAAAATATGACTCAATGAAAGGAGATTGAGATGATGTCCCATATCTCGGGTCCGACTCGACTCGGTCGTTCTTTAATCTCCTGAATAATAAACTTGAGTTACTTTCTACTTTTTTATGAACCTTTTTCAAGTTCATTATTCCTTTTATATCACTTATTGCCATGTCATGAACACTATGTAATTATTTAAGTTAATAACAGTTGTTTTAACGATCATTGGTACTTGAGTGAAAAATAAACCCTTTATAATTACAAGTTGTTAATGTATCCATTATATCCAGAATGGTATTAATGATGTAGATATCATATATTTCATATATATCCAGTACATGCATGCATTTATAATATTACATAATCATTTAGAGGTAAGAAATGAAATGCACCGTTCATGGAGACGGTAAGCCATACGTACGCATGAACGCTACTTTCATTTCTATTTCATACTTTATAGAATGGAATCATAATGAAATAAAGGTATATTATAATTACAGTGTAATATCATATATAATATCATAACTTCATCCTTTATACGTCTCACATATGGTATTAACGAATCAAATCACTTTGAGGGGGCGGTAGACCGCACTTCCTTAAATGAAGATATCGCGTTTACCCATAATGGAAACCATAAAGGTATGCCCAAAATGAAAAATACAGAAGCTTAAGTAAAACATAAACATATTATATATCATATATAAATATAGTGGCATCTTAATGGCCACCTTTGAAGGTGATAAAAGAATGTTGAACAATCAACATTTCGGGAGGCAGAAATTCGCCATCCGTTGAAACAGTATGTTCTTTAACCATTTGATGTAGGTGTGTGTATGTGTAGCTCGAATCCTTATTATAACAACATCCTAGTATATTGAAGACACTGGATTTGTTACAAAAGAAAAGAATAAAAAGATTTTAGGGGGTTGGAGAAGAAAAATAAAACAAAAGGACTCAAGTGAAGACATTACCTTAAAATCGGGTAACTCCCTTTGGTTTGAGCTCAAAGGCTTCCTTGGGAAGACTTCTGCCCAAAGTTAGGCTTCAAGGAGTAAGAGAGGGAAGTGTAGAGACAAAATAGGCAGGGGTTGGCCATGCCAAAGGCTTTGGAAGTATGGGTAAAGAGGTAGAGGTGGGGGCCTTTTATAAGAGGAGATGAGGGGCACTCTTGGAAAGTAAAGAAATGTTACTTTATTTTAAAATGAGTTTCGGATTCAAAAGGTCCCAAATTAATATAATTCGAAGGTAAGGTGATAAGGGTTCTAAATCCACCCATCCAATAGGTTTTGGACATGTGCAGGTCATAGATTTTACATTATCATTTCATTTTATTTAAATCCTTTATTAATGAGGTAATCGCTGCATCATCATGATGTCATAAATAATTTAATTTATTTAAAGTCTAAAAATTATAAAAAAAACTACTATGATTTAGGAAATCTTTTTATCTTTCTAATTAATATTTACAGTAAAAAATATGACTTGTATAACCCCATGTAAAAATTGTTTTAGTAAAACATCTCATGTTTGTGTCATTTTTACTTTTACATTAAATAAAAAGTTATTTATGTCATATCCCAACCAAAGTGGCTCTATGGGGTCCCTAAGTTGACCCATGGATTTTCTTGGTCGGCCATGACACATCCAATAAGGGTAGGACATGTGTCTATGTATTTTCATTTTATTATAATATCATTTTTTCCTTAAATTGCACTAATTACCTCTAATCGCGATTAAAAACATAATAAGTTACTATTCACCAAAAAATTATTTTAATCTCATTGAACCAAATTTTACATCTTAATGACAACCATGTATGTCGGATTTTTGAAAATCAAATCACAGAAGTGGCAATGTTTCATTTAAACGAAAAATCAGTTTCTTTAACTACCACTTAGTGGTTTCACTATTCATAAAAAATTGTAGTTTTTCTGAAAAATACCAAAACTTCACCCTAAGATATATTTGATATTATTAATTCAAAAATGTTTTCTATTTTACAAAATTCAAAACATATAAGTTTCATTAATTAATTTAATAATTAATTCTCGCTGTCAGAGCAAATAGCGTGTTTTTATGAAACAATAAGTATTAAAAGATGGACACTAGTTTAACTCCAATTTCAAAGTGAAATTAATTCCAATGACCACTATTGGATTAAATGGTAAAAATATATTCTAATTCCACTTTAAAAACAATTCAAAATATAATCTCATAATATAAATAAATTAGAATAAAAAGCAGTTTTGATGTAAAATGCAGTATTTTTCACTATTCATTAAAAAATGAACATTGTCAGAAAAATACCAAAAATTCACAAAAAGTAAATTTTGATGTCCCAATCATAAAGAATAAGTTTATTTTGACAAACATATCTTATAAAATTTTCAAAATATAGATTTAAAAATGGTTCTCCATCAAAATGCAGTAAATAAATCTTTTAAAAATATTAGGGTATTCCATGCTTAAGGTTGGATTTATTTTCATTTTAAGCCTCTAAAACACTATCTAATTCATTAATATACATAGATAAAAATATCTATTATTCATTACTTACTTGGTATGTTACATCCTTCCCCCCTTTAGAAAATTGTGTCCCTGTAATTTATTTACTAATCGAATAAATGGGGGTACTTATCCCTCATTGCATTTTCAGATTCCCATGTTGACTCTTTCATCATGTGGTTTTTATGCAGAACCTTTACCTAATTAATCACCTTATTCCGTAACACTTTCTCCCTGTGGTCAAGAATCTAGACCGGTTGTTCCTCATAAGATAGGTTCTCTTCTAGCTGAACTACCTCTGGACTCAAAACATGAGATGGATCTGGCATATACTTTCTCAACATTGAAACATGAAAAGCATTGTGTACCTAAGATAAACTCGGATGTAAAGCCACTTGGTAAGCAACTGATTCAACTCTCTCTAGAATTTCATTTGGTCCAATGAAACTTGGACTCAGCTTTCCTTTCTTACCAAATCGCATCACACATTTCCATGGTGATACTTTGAGAAAAACATGATCACCTTCCTCAAAAGAGAGATCCTTCCTCCTGTTGTCGGCATAACTCTTCTGCCTACTCTGAGCTGTTCTCATGTATTTCTGTATCAGCTGAACTTTTTCTGCCAACTCTTCTACCAATTCTGGTCGCATCAGCTTTCTTTCACCCACTTCATCCCAAAAAGCTGGAGTTCGACACCGCTTCCCATATAATGCCTGAAATGGTGCCATCTGTATTATGGAATGAAAACTGTTATTATATGAAAATTCAACCAAAGAAAGATGTTGGTCCCAACTTCACTGAAAGTACATCGAACAAGCTCGTAGAATATCCTCCAAGGTCTGAATTGTTCGTTCTGACTGCCCATCTGATTGAGTATGAAATGCTGTACTAAAATTTAATTCAGTACCCAACGACTTCTGAAGGCATTTCCAAAAGTTAGAAGTGAACCTGGGATCACGGTCAGATAAAATGGAGAGAGGAACTCCATATAACCTGACTATCTCTTTAAGATACAAACGGGAAAGTTGATCTAGGGAAAAAGTATCTCTTATTGCAAGGAAATGAGTAGATTTAGTCAAGCGATCAATAATAACCCAGATTGCATTATTACCTCGAGGGGTCTTCGGCAATCCCACAACGAAGTCCGGATATATTCTCCCATTTCCACTCTGGCACTAGTAAAGGCTGAAGCATCCCTTTCGGTAACTACCGCTATACTTTAACCTATTGACATGTCAAACACTTCACAGTAAAATCAGCAATATCTCTTTTCATTCAATCCCACTAGTAATACTCCCGCAGATCTCTGTACATCTTAGTACTGCCAGGATAAACTGAAAATGGAGAACTATGAGCTTCACATAACAACTCTCTCTTCAACTGTGAATCACAAGGCACACACAATCTCTTCCCAAATCTCAAAACACAATCATTATCAATGTGGAATTCAGGCAACTTACTCTTCTGAACCAGCTCTACCTTTTTCTGCAACTCACTGTCTTGCTTCTGTGCTTTCTTGATCCTGTCTGATAGAGATGATCTCACTGATACCTGAAACAAAACAGAAGAACGTCCTACACCAACAACTTATATGCCAATTTTCATCAAATCCTAAACCAAAGGATCACGTTTCAAACGCAAAATTGCTAATGAAGCATTACTTTTTCGACTCAAAGCATCAGCCACTTTATTAGATTTTCCCGGATGGTAATGAATTGTACAATCATAATCCTTGATTAATTCTAGCCATCTCCTCTGTCTATTTTTCAATTCATTCTGAGTGAATATATACATTAAACTTTTGTGATCGGTATATATTTCACACTTTATTCCATACAAATGATGCCTCCAAATTTTTTAAGCGAAAACAACAGTAGCTAATTCCAAATCATGTGTAGGGTAATTTACCTTATGAGTTTTCAACTGTCGTAAAGCACAAGAAATTACCTAATTAATCTGCATTAGGACCTAACCAATTCCTTTCAATGAAGCATAACTGTATATAACAAACTCACCATTCCTGGAAGGAAGTGCCAAAACTGGAGCATTTACAAATCTTCTTTTCAATTCATGAAAACAATCATCACATTCTTTTGTCTAGATAAACTTAACACCCATCCGAGTTATCTTAGTCATTGGACTAGATAACCATGAAAAATTTCTAAAAAACCTATGGTAATAGCCTGCCAAACCAAGGAAAATACGAATCTCTGTTACATTTGTGGGTCTTGGCCATTTTTCAACAACCTTTGTTTTTACAGGATCAATGGTTATCCCATCTTTAGAAACAATGTGACCAAGGAAAGAAATTTGTTGCAACCAAAACTCACACTTGCTGAATTTCCCATACAATTTCTTTTCTTTTAAGGTTTTCAATATAACCCTTCCTCCTTACTTTTAAAAAACACCAAAATATCATCAATGAAAACCACCACAAACTTATCCAAGAACTCATGGAAAATTCTATTCATTAAGTCCATGAATATAAAAGGTGCATTGGTTAGCCCAAAAGGCATTACTACAAATTCATAATGGCCATATCTTGTACGAAACGCAGTCTTCAGAATATCTGCTTCATTTACCTTCAGCTGATGGTACCCCGATCTCAGGTCAATCTATGAAAAATACTGAGATCCCTGGAGCTGATCAAACAAATCATCGATATGATGCAATGGATATTTTTTCTTAACAGTGATGTTATTAAAGGCTCTATAATCAATGAAAAGTCTCATAGAACCATCTTTTTTTAACAAATAATACAGGATCACCCCATGGTGACGTGCTAGGTCGAATGAAACCTTTCTCTAATAAATCTTGCAATTGCCCCTTCAACTCTAAAAGTTCAATTTGAGCCATTCGATAAGGGGGTTTCGAAATTGGATTAGCATCAGGAACTAAGTCAACAGTAAATTCAACTTCCCGATCTGGTATTATTCTAGGCAACTCATCAGGAAAAACATCAGGATACTCATTTACCACTGACACATCATTAATCTGAACAGTTCCTTTATTTTCAACGATGTGTGCAAGGTAACATTCATTTCCATCATTTACAAGTTTCTCGGCCTCTTGATATGTTATCAATAGTAAGGGTTCGTTCTTGTACACAAACTGAAATTATTTCTGAAAAGAAACATCTTTAGCTCTACAGTCAATCTTAGCATGGTAAATAGAGATTCAATCCATACCCAGAATAACATCAAACTCTACTAGAGGTAGAACAATAAGGTTTGCAAAGTAGGTTCTTTCCAAAGATAAGGATATGAAGATTCTTATAAATTCTTTTTACCTCAACATTTCCCCTAGGTGTTTTTACCCAAAGATCAAGAGTCATTTCTTGAGATGGTATTCCCATTTTACTAGAAAATTTTTCAGAGATGAAAGAATGTGTAGACCACGAATCAAACAACACACTATCATAATCTGAAAAAACAAACAATTTACCTGATACAACTTCATTTGATGGCACAACATCTGCTGAAGTAGTTGCAAAGGATTTAACCACCCCTTTTTGCTTCTAGTCTAACTGATTCCCATCACTCGAGCTCTTTGTCGGACACTCGTTTGCATAATGACCCATCTCATTGCACTTAAAAAATTTCACTAACTCTAAATCAAATTTGGTCTTACCATCACCTTGATCTTTTTCAGTTCAATAACGAGCCTTATGTCCCATCTTACCACATCGGTAGCACTTTCCAGAATTCAGAAGACATTCCCCAACATTCCTTTTACCACATTTATCACAAACTGGAAACATAGATTTCTTACCATCAGACTTTTTTGAATAATTCATCCCTTTCTCCTGCCACCTCGGTCTCTTCTTCTTCTGGTTGTTATAGAACACTTTGTCATCGGAAAACTCCATTTCCACCTTCTCAGCACATCGAACAAGCTTTTCATAACTTTTAAACTCACGAGAAGCTAATTCCCTTCGATATTTCGGTTTTAATCCTGAGTAAAAACGATTGATTTTACTATCAATGTCTCGGATAAAATTTGGAGCATACCTTGACAATCGAGTGAACCTCTCTTCATAGGCATCCACTGAGTCTTCCTCTTGCCTCAATTCCAAGAATTGTTTTTCCATCCTAAGTCGAACAGCCTTAGGAAAATACTTCTCAAGAAACATAACTTTGAATTCATCCCAGTCAAGAGCATCAATCTCATCAGCATCCCTGATATTTTTAACCATCGACCACCATTGATCTTCCTCACCCTCTAATCGGTAAATAGAAAGACTAACCTTTTGATTGTCTGAACACCCCATGACATTGAAAATCTTCTCCAGTGCTTTAACCCACCCTTCAGCTAACACAAGGTCAGATTATCCTCTAAATGATGGGGGATATTGCCTCATGAAATGTTCCACCACTGACATGTTCCTCTGTGGTTGATCTGGCTGATATAGTGCATGGATACCACCACCATTTATCGCTTGAGTCAAATGCGCCATTACTGCAAAAAACTATTCACTTCCAATTCCTACCATCTCAGGATGCTGATTCGGAAGGTTATTTCCTTCTGTATGACTTCTTATCACTACCTCCCAGTTTCCTCTGTGGAAAACCATTCTGAAAAAACATGTCTTAGATGAAGCAACATGGTAATCTTCAAATGCTATATCATATAAAAAAATATTTTTGGATAATCATTTAATAGAATTATGAATCCTAAAGTTATCTAAACCAACCTCTGATACCAACTACAAGGCCCCAGCCTTAAACCTTACTTAATCTTGAGTTATTACAAGATTACACATTGAGGATCTTTTCGGGTTTAGAGTTTTAGAGAATTATATTATAAAACATGCATTACATTCCACATTTAAAAAAAGTGGTTACATAATGATAGTATTCATTTTTTCCAATCAACTAAACATATTTAAAATAAAAAATGGATTCTTTCTTGATACTTCATTGACACTATCATCATATCATGTACCTTTCCCTTGACCCGTGAAAAACATTTCAAAAAATACATGGGATGAGCATAAAAAGCTCAGTATGGGTTATAAAAATATGGAAAGGAAACATGAGTTCATATATACATAAGAATGAAATCATACATTACACATAAAACATAATCACTTTAACATAACTCATCAAATGATGAATAAATCATAGAAATCATAAGAAATAAAGGTAACTTGAGGCATTCATAACATTCTTACGTAGGGAGTAACCCTCTTAGTTACGTTTGGAATACCCATCACAGTATATTCCTTAAATCACTTCAGGGAAACCTTAACGTTTCACTCCTTCGCATTACCCAATACATTGGAGAGCTATATCAGGCTCACCCGCCCTTAGTTTATCACGGAACCACCCGTCTTCATAATAATGCCCATGAACCTCAACATAATCGTATGACATAAAACATGCATAAAGGAAACATAACATTTCTATATTTCAATCACAAGATATCAATACAACACATTGATATAAAAAAATTATGAAAATCATTTTCAATACCAAAATAAAAGAAAAGTAAAACATGGTATTTATTTTTCTTTTAAAAAAATGGTATGGCTTGTAGAGGAAGCCAAAACTCAAATAATGGTCATAGTGGCGGAGAAGTCGTTGTCGCCGCATACGTACAACAAAAACATTCTCTTTTGTCATTTAGTAAAATGATTCGTATAAAAAAGATTCAATTTTTATAAATGTATAAGTCAATGGGGTTTATACAGCGTATAAAAGAAGGTTGCGTATAAAATAAAATATGCCTCAATGAAAGGATATTGAGACGAAGTCTCATATCTCAGGTCCGACTTGACTCGATCGTTCTTTAATCTCCTGAATAATAAACATGAGTTAATTTCTACTTGTTTAAGAACCTTTTTCAAGTTCATTATTCGTTTTATATCACTTATTGACATATCATGAACACTATGTAATTATTTATGTTAATAACGGTCGTTTTAACGATCATTGGTACTTGAGTAAAAAATAAACGCTTTATAATTACAAGTTGTTCATGTATCCATTATATACAGAATGGTATTCATGATGTAGATATCATATATGTCATATATATCCAGTACATTAATGCATTTATAATATTACATAATCATTTAGAGGTAAGAAATGAAATGCACCGTTAATGGAGACGGTAAGCCGTACGTATGCATGAACGCTACTTTCATTTCTATTTCATACTTTATAGAATAGAATCATAATGATATAAAGATATATTATAATTACAGTGTAATATCATATATAATATCATAACTTCATCCTTTATACGTCCCACATATGGTATTAACGAATCAAATCACTTTGAGGGGGCGGTAGTCCGCACTTCCTTAAATGAAGATATCGCGTTTACCCATAATGGAAACTATAAAGGTATGCCCAAAATGAAAAATACAGAAGCTTAAGAAAAACATAAACATATTATATATCATATATAAATATTGTCTCATCTTAATGGCCACCTTTTATGGTGTTAAAAGAATGTTGAACAATCATCGTTTCTGGAGGCAGAAATTCGCCATCCACAGAAACAGTATGTTCTTTAACCATTAGATGTAGGTGTGTGTAAGTGTAGCTCGAATACTTATTTTAAAAACATCCTAGTATATTGAAGACACTGGAGTTGTTACAAAAGAAATTAATTAAAAGAGTTTAGGGGGTTGGAGAAGCAAAATAAAACAAAAGGACTCAAGTGAAGACATTACCTTAAAATCAGGTAACTCCCTTTGGTTTGAGCTCAAAGCCTTCCTTGGGAATACTTCTGCCCAAAGTGAGGCTTCAAGGAGTAAGAGAGGGAAGTGTAGAGACAAAATTGTCCAGGTTGGGCCGAGCCAAAGGCTTTGGAAGTGTGGGTAAAGAGGTAGAGGTGGGAACCTTTTATAAGAGGAGAGGAGGGGCACTCTTGGAAAGTAAAGAAATGTTACTTTATTTTAAAATGTGTTTCAGATTCAAAAGGTCCCACATTGATATAATTCGAGGTTAAGTTGATACGGGTTTGAAATCCACCCATCCAATAGGTTTTGGACATGTGTAGGTCATAGATTTTACATTATTATTTTATTTTATTTAAATCATTTATTAATGAGGTAATCACTACATCATCATGATGTCATAAATAATTTAATTTATTTTAAGACTAAAAATTATTAAAAAAAATACTATGATGTAGGAAATCTTTTTAGCTTTATAATGAATATTTATAGTCAAAAATATGACTTGTATAACCCCATGTAAAAATTGTTTTAGTAAAATATCTCATGTTTGTGTCATTTTTACTTTTACATTAAATAAAAAGTTATTTATGTCATTTCCCTACCAAAGTGGCTCCATGGGGTCCCCAAGTTGATCCATGGATTGTATTGGTCGGACATGACACATCCAATAAGGGTAGTACATGTGTCTAGGTATTTTAATTTTATTACAATATCCTTTTTGCCTTAAATTGCACTAATTATCTCTAATCGCGATTAAAAACTTAATAAGTTACTATTCACAAAAAAATTATTTTAATCTCATTGAACCACATTTTACAACTTAATGACAACCATGTATGTCGGATTTTTGAAAATAAAATCACAGAAGTGGAAAAGTTTCATTTAAACAAAAAATCAGTTTCTTTAACTACCACTTAGTGGTTTCACTATTAATCAAAAATTGAAGTTTTTCAGAAAAATACCAAAACTTCACCCTAAGAAATATTTGATATTCTGAATTCAAAAATGTTTTCTATTTTAAAAAATTAAAAACATATAAGTTTCATTAAATAATTTAATAATTAATTCCCGCTGTCAGAGCAAATAGCGTGTTTTTATGAAACAATAAGTATCAAAAGATTGACACTAGTTTAAGTCCAATTTCAAAGTGAAATTAATTCCAATGACCACAATTGGATCAAATGGTAAACATATATTCTAATATAACATTAAAACAAATTCAAAATATAATCTAATCATATAAATAAATTAGATTAAAAAGCAATTTTGATGTAAAATGCAGTATTTTTCACTATTCATTAAAAAATGTACATTGTCAGAAAAATACCAAAAATTCACACAAAGTTAAATTTGATGTCCCAATCATAAAGAATAAGTTTATTTTGACAAACATAGCTTATAAAATTGTCAAAAGATAGATTTAAAAATGGTTTTCCATCAAAAGGAAGTAAAACAATCTTTTAAAAATATTAGTGTATTCCATGCTTAAGATCGGGTTTATTTTAATTTTTAACCTCTAAATCAATATCTAATTAATTAATAGACATAGATAAAAATATATATTATTCATTACTTACTTGGGATGTTACAATTTCATTTAATGTTATTTAATCATTTTGAATATATATTAATTTAATATTTTTTCGAATTTAACGATTTTTTAATATTTATTTGTACATATTTATTCTCTATGTTTTTGAAATTTTCATTATGTTTTTAATTTATATGAATAATATTTATTCATTTTTTTATTAAGTTCTAATATTTTTAATATGTATGAAATTTATATAATTTATTTATTTAAATGCATTTTTTTAATAATTCTGTAATTTAAATAGTTATTAATATCAAGTCTTAACAATTTCAAAGACACCTTTGTAGAGGTCTGGATTAAAATTCATGTCCTTAATAAGGTTTTATGGAATTTAGAGATTTTTTTTTGATATCATATCTGCGATTGGCATTCTGATTAGATTGGAAAGTGTTACTAAAATCGTCAGTTTTTTCCATTATGTAAGAGTTTTGGTTGAAGCTTTTAGTTTGGTTGACTGGGTGGTTCTCCACATGCTGCATGATGAGATCAACATTAGAATAGAATTTGAGAAAATACCATTTTGTGATGACTGTAGAATTATTGGATATGTAAAACCTTGTTGTAGAAAAGGCCATGTTTTCACTATCTCTTAGCTTAAGGGACATGGGTCCCCACACTGTTGAATGAAGAATAATTATGGGAATTTTGATCAATGTAAAAAATCAAGTTTCTGATTATAATGGAATTCATCTTCTACTAAAATATTAAATCCACTACAAGGAATTACTTCTGGTAATACCAAAGGGCCTTCTTAGGGACTCCAAAGACTTGATCACGATTCACCTTCTCTGAAGGATGGCTAGACAGATGCTCTAAAAATCAGAACAACCTCTTCACCTTGAGATGTAGTTATAAGATCCAAACATATTTTGGATATGTATTGATCTCATTTACATGTACTCTTTCCATTATTAAGAATATTTTATTTTTTTTATCTTGGCGGTGTTTGGGTAAATATTTAATGTTTTTAAGAGGTTTTGGGCTTGGATAGTTAGCGCACGGCTTACCCAAACTGTTATCCATACCCCAAAAAACCATGAAACCCCAGACAGAGAGGGATTTCAAAATTGGCGCATGGTTTTTCAAATTGTTCACCCTCCCATGAGTAACTGTGCACCCCCCTGTCAAGTTGAGGCACATAGTTTGGAAAACCATAAACCCCATCCCATGAAACCGTTCATGTGGGTTTTAATATTCCAAAATTTGTTTTTAAAAATCCTCAACCCTTAGGATATAACCCAAAGTTGACAATACTCGACCCTAACTCACTCCTCTAATTTGTGGTTGCTTCTGAAAGAATTCTTCGGGGTCTCGAACATTGTTTTAAAATAATTGATGGTCAGATTGATAGATTTTCACATTTTTTTGAATGTGGTTTCTTCACGATTAGGTTTCTCTCTCTAGAGCCCCTCTTTCTGAATAAAATAAGAATGTTTTTTCTTCCATTGGACTGGGTTTGTATCTAGGTTTTTACGGTTGTTGTTCTGTTCTGCTTCAAATTGGGGATTTCTGTTGGCGAGTGTTCATCACCATTTCTAAGGTAGGTGGTCTAAATTCAATTCCCATAGTATATAATATCTATTCTATTTATTTATTATGGAATTAAAATTGATAGGTTTAACTATTTACTCTTGAATTGAATTAATTAATTGATTAATTAATTTATGGGATCATGGAATTGATTAATTTATTTTCCATTTTTTTATAAGTTGTGTTGAATATGAGGAAATTGATTATAGTAATTTTGATTATTCAATTGGTGGAATTGGATTAATTAATTAGTTGATTTATTAATGAAATGTTGTGATTGTGGAATTGATGGGAAATTGGGTTCGTGCAGTTGATTAATTAATGTGATTGTGAATTAATTGATAATGAGGATTATGAGATGGTTGGCCTAAACATAATTGTTTAATGGGATGTGTGGTTAAATAATGTAAAATGGTTTAATAGTGAATCATTCATATTATTCCATTGGAATAAATTAAAGAACCATGTTTGTTGTGATAAATTGTTGTGGTATACCATGATGTGAAATGTTGATTAAAATAGGTTAATAATGATTATACTTGATTTTATGTAATATATATGATATATGTGTGATTGATTGATAGATGATAATGGGACATAGACTAAGGCTCCAAATACCCATATCTGATAAATGAGTGTGGGACATGGACTGAGGCTCCAAATACCCATATGTGATAAATGAGGTGTAGGACAGGGACTGAGGCTCCAAATACCCATATGAGATATCAAGTATGGGACTTGGACTACGGATCCAAATACCCCTATGACATTGAGATGCGGGATAGGGATGGAGGCACCAAATATCTATAGGGTGTAAGATACTACATTCTATACACATGAGTTTAGAATTAGACTATGGCTTTTATTGTCCTTGATTTTATTTGAAATGAAATAATAAATGATAAAAATGCTATTGAGATATGGTATAGACTCTGGAAGAGGGCCGAAGTAGGAATTGAGGGTTCGGGTTTCCTCAATATGCTAAGGGTTTATGTGGTTAATTAATGAATAATGAAATGAGATGATTTTTTGATTTATGAATTTTACTTTGTTCTTTATAAAATTATATATGATTTTAATGAAGGGATATTGTTATAGACATCGTTGGTGGATACCTACTAAGTTATACTCACATCCTACTCATGCTGCCTAATCAGTACCCGAATAGAAATCATATTTGTAAGAAATTATAAGGGCAATGATCCTATGTTAGATGGATGAGTCAGGATAAAGAATTGATAGGGAACCAAAATTGGTGTTGGGACCTTCTTGGGAGAGATATCATTGTGATTATTTTGGGTTTGAATTTTGACACTTGACACTTATTTTCTATGAAATATCTATTGTTTAGTTATGGATATTGTTTGAGTTTTGGTTCATCATGTGCTATTTGTCTTTTCTGGTTATTGCATATATCATTTAGTTACTCATATTTAATTTTTTCAATTTTTATACTTTGATAAATATGGTTTAGTCATCCTATTTTATCTATATCATTCCCTCATTACTAGTTGGAAACATATAGCATATAGAGTGTCATTATTTAGATCATGTAACTGACTGGCATAGGGCACCAGTGTGTGGTACTCAGGTCAGGATGTTTCAAAGAGTTATTAGAGGAGGTTTAATTTTATTTTATTTTCTATCCTTTTGTATTACTATTTGGGAAAGGTAGATAGGATGATAGTATGAGTCATGCCTTGGTTAAGAGCTCAGGAATGGGAGTATCTAAACCATGTATGAAGTTAAAATCCAAGTGAATATGGTGGGATTATTGTTATTGATGTTTTTTTGTTAAAGTTGAATGTTATTTCACCTCGAGTGATGCACTTGTTGTGTGACGTGATTATTGTTTTTGAGTTTTTCAGATATTGGACATTGGGAATGGTAGGTAATGAGAGTTGAGACTGAATGTATCATTATAGGAACTCAATATTTATGTTATGTTCATCATTTTAGGAATGCATGGGAATGAAATTTGGGTAAGTTGTTGGTTTTGAAATGTTTTTCCTTACTTGTGTAATTGAAATTAAATGGTTCATAATATGAGTTGAAAATTTTAAAAATGATACAAAATGTGAAAAAATGGGTGTCTAATGAGAAACTTCAAAATTGAGAATGTGTTTAACCTTTGTTAAACAAGAACTGGGTGAGGGATGGTTAATGGTTTTTATAGAAACTTGGTTTTGATTATGTGGTGGAGAAAGTGGGTGACTTGTTATAGCTATTGTGAATCCCTCTCACATTAAATGTGTTAGTGTTGTTTAATGTGTCCTGATATGTTCATTTATAATTGTAGAGATATTCCTTCATGAAGAAGCTTGTTGATAGGATGAATGGATTATATGGCTAAAATGATCCTCTAACAGTCGAACCTGAGGAATCGATAGTGCTAGGTGAAGAATCCGGAGAGAAGTTCCATGAGGAATTTTCTCACTTCATGCAGTTTATGGAGAGAGACCCATAGTGGGTATTGAAGAGTATGTATTACCTCACATGGTAGTTTTAGTCACAAAACCATTAGACTTCCACTAGAGAGGGTGTACTCGAGGTATATTTCTTTTGGATTGAGTCCCTCAAGAATGTACTTTACCATTTAATGACTCTTGCGGAGAAGTGGGTCAAATTAGCTACTTATATGTTATGAGGATCATCAAAGCACTGGCAGGATGTCCAGGCTCGGACTGGGTAGGCTTAGGGAATGGTATAAAAAGAATTTTTTGGAGATGTTAAAAGAGTACTTTTATCCAAAGACACTAATATATGAGAGATATACTAAGCTCATGTGGTTAACTTAGTGGAGTATGTCCATGACAGACTATGTTGTTCACTTTTCTGACATTGAGTGCTTTTCTACAGACCTCGAAGGGGATGAGACAACTATGGAAAGGTGTTTCCAAGATGGGATTAATTGTGATATTAATTACCAAGTTAATATATTTCGGTGGAATTTATTTTGAAGTGGTGGATAATGATCTCATATCTAAGGAGAACCTAAAGGAGACTTCCAGTGGAGGGCAGGTGGTTTCTGTTGAACAATCATGAGGTATGTCTTCCAAGGGAAATAAGTGTCTCTATAATAATGGTGACCAATGTAGTGGAAAGAAGAGTGGATAGTGGGAAGGATAATTTACTTAGGATCTTACCTAAGTGCATTACCACTAGTGTGGTAGGCTAGGCCACATTCGTAGGCAATGTCCCCGACCATCGATAGAGTGTCAAGCTTGAGGTCGGATGAGAAATCTACAAAGTTTCTATAGGAACCAATGACATATGGGTGGCGATATAGCAGCTAGGCCGAACTAGAGTGTATGAAGGGGATCTTATAAACCATATCATTATGGTATATGGAGTTCTACTAGTCATGGTGATAGAGGTAGTGGACGTAATGCTTCTATGAAAGATCACACATATCAGTAGAGTGTTACAGTTTAGGGGACTCAAACTGCATCACAAGGATATGGGGCACAAAAGTTTCATTTATTCCAACCTATACTTATAGATAGAGAGGATGGAACATTGATAGTTAGATAAACTATTCTTGTAGATTATATGAAATCTAGTTCCTTATTTCATACTAGTACCTCTCATTCTTTTATATCTTCACAACTTGTGAATGGTTTGAGCATGGCGGTGGAGTCTGTGAGTGGGGTTATGATGATAAGAACACCTTTTGCGGTATGGTAGAGAGACATCTATATGTGTTAGGGGTGTTCCCTTGAGGTTGGAGAGTATCATTTTAGTTGGGATCTTTACATCCTTAACATGTCAGGCTTTGACCTGATTGTGGATATGGACTAGTTAGTGGCATATCAAGCCCACATTGATAGTTATCATATAAGAGTGACAATTACATCTACTTGGGGTGAAAATTATGTTCAATATGTAGGATGGGATATCAAGGATGGATATATAGGGAAAGTTCATCGGCAACTGAGGAAGCTCACTGCCCATGTTGCATGCCAATTGATGGATGCTGGTGGTGGAAAGTTGGTTGTATTTCCACCTGTAGTAGATAGGTTTCAAGATGTGTTTCTGGAAGACTTATTAGGCCTCCCACCTAATATAGAATTATAATTATCTATTGATCTCATACCGAGGGATGATCTATTTTCACTTCCACCATACAAAATGGCTCCAGTTGGGCTTCAAGAGTTAAAGACACAACTAGAATAATTGATGGATAAGGGGTTTATTTGTCTGAGTACATCACATTGGGGTTCCCTCATTTTTTTTGAATATGTCTGACAGAACTCTAGGCTAGTGTGTTGACTACTAGAAGATGAACCAGGTGATTGTGAAAAACTGATATCCTCTTATTGATGATATCTTTGACCAATTGAGGGGAGATTATGTTCTCTCCAAAATTGAATTGAGATCAGGGTATCATCCATTGAGAGTTAGACCATATGATATATCGAGGACATCATTTAGAAGAGGGTATGGCCTATATGATTTTTTCGTTATGTGTTCAAGTTGATGAATGCACTAGCAATGGTTATGGCCATGATGAACACAATCATCCTCCTGTACATTGATCAGTTTGTGGTAGTGTTTGTGGATGACATCTTGGTGTAATCCAATAATCAATATATTCATTCCCAATAACTTGACATCATCCTAAGTACACTGAGAGGGCATTGGTTATACACCAAGCTATCTATGTATCTGTTTTTGATTGATCAGGTACATTTCTAAGGTCACATCATCTTAGAGGAAGGTGTTTTAGTAGACCCAGTGAATGTCCAGAAAGTTTTTTATTTGTAGAATCACAAGAATGTTTTCTATTTCCATGTTTTTTTGTTATTAGTGTGATATTGTCGAAGGTTTATCCAAGACAATTCTTGTTTGGCAGCACCAATTTCGATCTTGACAAAGAAAGGGACAAATTTTTAATGGTTAGAATCATGTTAGAATGCTTTCCAGGAGTTGATGAAGATGTTGAAAACAACACCAATATTGATCCTACCCAATCTAGGTGAAGAGTATATGGTGTTTTGTGATTCTTCAAGAGTAGGAAGTGGATAAATATTAATGCAGGGAAATCAATTATTGGTGTATGGGTCTCAGCATTTGAAGTTGCATGAATAGAACTACACTTTTCCCAAACTTGAGTTGGATGTGGTTGTTTATGCCTTTATTTGTTAGTGATGTTATCTTTTGGGTGAAAAGTTTAATGTGTACACTGATCACATGAGCTTAAAGTTTATCTTTTCTCAATTAAATTTGAATATTTTTATGAAAAGTTTGATTGATTATATGCATTAATTTGATTTTGATCTAGCATATATTCCCATAAATGAAACCATTTTTAATAAGTCTTTGAGTAGGAAAACTCAAACTCAAGCAATTCGGGAGTCTAGTATAGAGTGGAAGATGATAAATTTAATGGTTGTGTTTCATGTTCTGGTTCAGTGGATCTAAGAGAAGATGACTCTCATATTAGTTTTAGTGGAATATTTAATTTTAAGCAAGATTAGGAGAGGCAGTATAGGGATCAAGGGTGTTTTCCCTTAAGGGTAAGTCTGGATGGTGGGGATACACCTTATAATTGTACCACAGATTAGGATAAGATCATATATTTCTGGAATTGGGTTGTTTTTCCTACAAGAATACAAGATGATATGATACATGAATATCATGCGTAGAAGTAGGTGGTGCATATAGGTGTGACCAAAATTTACATTGACCTATGACGATAGTTTTGGTCACCAAGCATGAAAAAGGAGATAGTGGGGTTGGTTACATAATGTTACACCTATCAACTGGTGAAGTCTGGGCATTAATGACTTGGTGGTGTACTACATTTTTTTAACATTCTAGAATGGAAGGGGGATAAATTTACCCTGTAATGTGTGGTCGGTCTCCTTAGGAACCCTTGGATTAATGATGCTATTTGGGTGGTTGTGGGCCTATTGATGCAATTAGTGCATTTATTTCCTATACGGTATAATTTATTAGTGGATCACTTTGGATATTTATATGTTCAAGAGATAGTCTGTCTCCATGGGGTTCTATGTAACACCCAGAGATTTTCTTAAATATTTTTTCTTAAATTAATTTAATATGTTGATATTTTTCAATTCACGCAACACGGAAAATAATATTTTTATATTAAATCACTATGTAAAACATTCTTTTCACATGAAACCAACATTTTTTTCACTACACACAACACTGAATTAGTGTATGTTACACGCAACACCAAGTTTCCATGAAGCATCATTTTATTGTTATAATTATTTAAATGTGATACTTGTAACCTAGCTATTAAAAATAGTAATATAAATAGTAATAACTACTTTTCAGATATTATATACAATGGCTTTATATAAATTAGACATATTGATAATGAAAAATGAAATTTTTGGAAAAGTCTTTATATGATTAAAAATACTAAAATCTAAAATGAACTCTTTTTCATTTCCTTTTGTGAAAAAACAATAAAATTAATTTCGGACACATTTATAAATTTACATTGATAAAATAAACTTCATTTTTTATTTTATAAAGTCAAAATTAGCTTAGGTTGAACATTTGGAATTTTGCAGAGAAACTTTATTTTTGGTTGAATAGTAAACAACAAAAGATTTTAATTCAAAAAGAAATTTTCATATATATCATTTTTAAGTTTAAATTATATTTCAAATTTGTTTGAAACATTAATTAGATAATATTTTTATCAATTAATCAATGTGGGTTATTGAAATAAATTTTACTACGTAATTGGATATAAAAACATAGAAAACTTTTAAACATTTTTACTTTAAAAACCTACATTGTCGACCCGACTAAGGGATTAAATTTCAATTAATTTCAGCCACTTCTGTGATTATAATTTAGATAAATGGATTCCATATTTGGGATAATAATAATGTCTAATTTATAATAATTTCAAATTAGTTTTTTACCAAAAGTATTACTAAAAGTAATTAAAATTAATTACATTGATTAATATATGATTAAGCTTAACAAAGGACTAAACATTAATCTTAAGGGTAAAACGACCTAAAAACTTTTCCAATATCACTTTTATGGATATATTTAGACCCTATCATCCCTTTTGTCTAATTTTATTTATTATTGGATCCACGTTATATGGGAAAAACATGGGTAAAATTCCATTTCCCAAAATTTAGAAGAGTGTCACTCCTCCTCCACTATAAAAAGGCCTACTCTCCTCCCACTTCATCACAACTCTCATGAAACGTTTGCTTGAACAATATCTAGATGAATATCTCATCAAAATACCTCCCATAATCCAATAATTCTCTACTTTGGAATAAATCAATCCATGCAATCCCTTTGGTGAAAACCAAAAAAGGATACCCCAATAAGAGGTAACATTCTTCCTCTAGTTAATTTATTTTATTTCAATTATCCTCCCACTAAAATATTATTATTACATGATTTTATAACAACAACATTATCCTAAATATACAAGGACTTTTTTATACTACCGTTTCAACCAACACTTACACACACTTCCATCTAATGGGTAACAAACATACTATTTACATGCATGGTGAATTACATCCTCACAAAACGATGATTGTTCATTTTTCCTTTACTAACTCTCATGGTGGAAATTAAGATGGAAAATCTATTTATATATGTTATATAAAATATTTAATTTTTATTTAATCTTCTTTAATCCTTTTAAAACACATATCTTGGTACTTTTCCTATTGTGTAAATACAATAATTTCATTTGAGGAAGTCTGAACTACTTCCCCCTCAAAGCGATTTGATTCATTCACAAACTACATGGAATGTATTACGGATGTGTTTGGTGAATGAATATGATATTTATGAAATAATTATTCTAATCAAATTATAATATATATATACATATATCATTTTCCTTATTACTTTCAATACAATAATAAAAATTTAGACAACGTTCATACGTACATACGATTTATCGTCTCCATGAACAATGTATTCCATTTCAAAGATATATATTATATAAATTATTATAATACACATATAATGAAAATACATGATTTTTATGTCATATTTTACATTCTTGAAATCAAAATATATGTATAAGTAACATAGATATGACAAATTAAGACACATGCAAAGAACCAAGAGGACATTACTTGAAGTGAAACCTTAACATAGAGTTGATAACAATAGGGTAATATAATTTAATAAGAAAAACATATAAGGTATTAGATATAATAATATGGGTCTGTGATAGATGTATAATAAACTAATTTTTTTTAAAAAGGAGGTTTGTATGTGTATGACAAGATTTAAGACACAAGGGAAAGGAATTTCATCTCTCTCTTTATTTATGTAAGATACACACCACCAATTCCATTTGTGTAGTTTGTATAATTACCATGGAAAAATTCTACGATTATTATAAAGAAATTTATGGGTACTTATATACCCATTTTATGATCATTATTCTTTAAGTTATAAGTTTCAAAACTTAACAAATAAAAAAAATAATTTTGTCTCAATTTTCCTTCTTTGAGACTGATGTTTTGTTATAAACCTAAATTCATTTTCTAGGTGTATATAGTTTCATTTTACATTTTATATCATGAATATGATTATTTTAAAGATATTTTATGCGTCATGTAATTCCATATTCTTGTATGGAGAATATGATCCCAAGTTACCAAGTTATAAGATCTCATTGAAACAATCTCACCACCTTCTAATATTGTTTATCTTTATGATTCCTTCAAGGAAATAATATGATCCATCTCTCAATAACATTAATGAATTTTATTATCCTCTGATTATTCGTAATATATTCAGGTATTGGTACCATTTTACTACTCATAGGTACAGAAGATATTAAAGAAAGTGTTTTTAAAAAAGACTGACTTTACCCTCTCATTGGTAGTAAATCTATGTTCCTTCAAAACCATCTTTTCTAAAAAGGGTATCTAAGAATATTATTCTATTATCCTATCATCAATAAAATAAAAATTATACCTTTTTATCTTTTACTAATTTTTTAAAATGAATCTTCTTTTCACTTTCTAAACAAGCCATTTTTTATATCCTTTTATTATAAAAAGGAATGTTCTCATTACCTTATATGACGTGTATGGATTTACCTACTGTTATTTCTATAAAGATTTCTTTTCATGATTAAAAGGTTAATTTTTAAAAAAATGTTTTTAAAATTAATTTTTAAAGAAGTGGGTTTCAAAATGTTTTAATGACTTCTTTATAAGTTTACAAATTATTTCTCAAGTAATTTTTTTTCAAAAGGTTTTTAATGTTCATCAATAAATTTTTAAACAAAATTGTTTTCAAAATGTTTTAATGCTTATGTTATAAGTTTTCAAGGTATTTTTTACCAAATGTTTTCAGAATTCTTTTATATGTTTTTAGGGGGGGGGTTTCAAAATATTTTCAAGCATCGTTAAATTTATTTAAGGAAAACAATTCTAAAAATTATTTTAGGACTTATTTATAAATTTTCACATATTTTCAAATAAATGGTTTTCATAACTTTTTCAAGATCATTTTATATGTATTTAAGGAAAATGGTTTTAAAAAATTCTTAAATCCCTATTTATAAGGTTTCAATGAAAATTTTTCCAAAAGGGTTTCAAATATTTCTTTATAATATTTCATGTTTATTTTCAATAAATTTTTTTTCAAATGGGTTTTTGTTTTAAATATCATTTTTTCAAAGAAGAAAGAATATATTCTATAAGAAATGTTTCAAAATATCTTTCTATGTTATTTTCCATATAAGATGATATCTATTTATGTTACTCACTCCCTTAAAATGGTCTAATGGTTACATTCATGTTATTTCTTAAATGGTTTATCTGTTGATGGAGTGATTCTTATGACAGTTATTATCTTCCATGGGTTATATGATTTTTAAAATTGTTTAATTTCATGGGTTATTCTTTGATGAAATTATTATAAAACCTATCTTTTTTCATAGGTTTTGATATTATTACATGTTTATGATACACATTTCATTTTATGGGTTGTGATATGATTGTTAATGAATTTTTGTAACATGTATTTATGATTTCATTATGATATGGGAGGACCAATATATACCTCCAATACATTGGGTAAAGATTTATATATCATTACATAGACATGGATGGAATGAAAAATGAACTCAATTTAGTATTATAAGGCTGGAACAAGTAGTGAACTCAGTTCAGTAATACAATGCTAGAATGGGGTGTGAACCATATTCAGTGAAGGAATTTTTCCACTAAGATAGCCTTGTCATCAATTCCTTGACTACTATAGAAATTATTATATGTGATTGTGTGTTTTACACAATTCCATTTTAATTCTTAAGATATGATTTCATGTATTTTTTTCATTATTTCATTATGATTCGTGTCTAATTAACTATTAGTATTTATGCCATCATTCATGTTTATGATCTATAATATGCAGGGTATGATCTTCTATTTTATTTATCATGTTATCGTAAACTTATACTCATGATTATGCTTACATTTCTTCCTTTTTTACCCTAACTATGCATATGAGCTCACCCCTTTTATGTTTCCTTTCCTAGGTTATGATGATATATATTATTTTTGATGTGTTTAAGAATGGTGTTAGTAAAGAAGAACCTAGTGGAAGATAATATAGCTCACCTATGTACCAATGTCTATGTTTTAATGATTCCAAAGGAAGTAGGATAATACGGTATTTGGGTATTTGATTGTGTACTTTATTAATTATTCTGCAAAATTGATGTAATGTTAATGTATGAAAAGTGAGGATCGTTATAGTTGTTATCAGAGAAATGGTTTAATTGACCATTGGAAGCTAGGATGAAAAAACATTAGTGATAACCCTAAGGAAATGTCTAAGGATAAGACTAAGGATAAGAAAAATAATAGGATAATGTTCAAGAATTTTGGTAATGGATAAAGTGAGTGGTTTCCTAGAAATGAATCCATGTATGGATACTACAAGTGGATGTCACTATGGCACAAATATACCTAGATGTAACAACGTCGACAAGATTGGTTGGGCCCAACTCCAGGTAATCTGGTACATTAAAATGAGCCTTGGTGCACACATGGTTTGACACTCCCGTGGGATATGCTTCGGAAATTCAAAAACACTTCATGAACTATTATAAATAATTTTAATAGAATATGACTATGAATAACCTATGATAAACCTAAGCTGTCATAGATTAAGGATGGTTTCCTAATTTAGACATCCAATAAGTAATTATTTTCATTAAAATGTGTTTTTATGATATGATAATGAATGCTCACACTATGATTTTGGTTTTATTCAATGGCAGGAACCCGAAGGAACTGGATTAATGATAAATGTGATGGATGATTTTCTAATGAGAAGTCTACTGGGATGATCACTAGAGTGAATGATGTTTCGATCATTCCTAATAATTTTCATGGAATTTGATTAACAATATGAAATGTAACCAACTCTTGGAATCACCAAGGAAGAGATAAAAGGATTTAGCTGAGAGTTTGAGTAATGAAGACCACAGTGGAATGAAGATTCAATTTCATTTTTTTCAAGAATGTGGAAATAATCACCTAAGTGAATGTCTTAGAGGAATAAGAATATGTTTTTACTGTGGAAAAGGACAAAAATAATGTGACTATAATAGACAAAACGAAGAGTTAATTTAATGAACTGGATGATAATATTGGCTTCTCTAAGGCATCATCTAATGATTAGTGTTTTAAGTGTGGAATAAATGGTCATTATGCAACTCAATGTCCCAAGAGGAAAACTCCTGAAGAGAATAAGAAATGTTGTGCGAGTAATGGTTATATTTCTAATGATGATGAGACTAAGGATGAAATATGAATGGAAATAGGTATTATAAAATAGGTTTGGGTATCCTTCATATGGATTATGGATGTAGTGTAATAATCAATGTTTTTTGTAGTTTGGATTTAAGAATTATGTTCTATGAATGGTGAAATAAACAAGGATTTCCCAACATATTTTTTTTTTCTATGGATATAAAATATTTTTTCGAATGTTTCTGATGGATTGGAAAATTGATTTAATAATAAGGTGATGTTATGAATAAGGGAAGATAACCTCTATTATGTTACTTATGTAAAGATATTTTTGTTTGAATAAAGATTTTTGGGATACGAATAAGTAAATTGTACGGTACTGATTTCCTTGGATGTAATTAAGGAATTGTTGACAAGTAGTTCATGATATCATAGATTAAGTTTACTAATTCTTGGATTTATTGAATATATCTAGTAATCAATGGAATAAGGAATAATTCATGTTTTTAAAAGGATTTATGGTAATTTGGGTTCTTACTATGTTCCAAGATAATTTACCATGAGGGTATTCACATATTTAGAATGTGACAACAAAGAGGTACATTGTTATGTTTGGGGAAACAATGTTAACATGATTTCTTGAATTTATTTCTAACATTTTGTATTTTCATATTTCAGAAGGGTTATAAGGTTAACAATTAGTTGAATGTTTAATTTAAACTTTGCAGGAAGTATGTATGTGTTATTATTGTATTAAAAACATTGGTTAAACTGTTATTTAATGATTAACCTTATTTTAAGGATGTCCATCATGTTTATTTTTGAAATTACATTAGTGTGGTTATAGAAAAGTGCACCATGTATGTTGGGTGACAACCAATCAATTCTATTAAGGTCTTAGGTCTTGAACCCATGATCAAAGGACGATAAGGGTTTCACTCCTACCATTTTCCTACGTGATGTCCTAGTTAATGTAGAATAATTTTTTCTGAATAGTTATTTATGATGAAACAATAGTGTTACTTTTTATTCTTAGAGATTAATGTATTAACCATATTTATTTTTAAGAATATTTATAGATAAATAGTTATAATTTTTATTCTTGTATAGGAATTAATATATGATAAAAGTGAATTTTAGTACATTAAGCATCAAAGTTAATTTCTGGACATCCATTTCATGAAGTAATTGATGAATTAGAAATATTTGAAAGAACAACCAAAGAATTAATTCTTTTATAGAAATATATCATGTACGAATATTTCCTTATATTCTTTGTTAATAAAATAACTCCTTAAAGATAGGATAATAAGAAAAAATGTTGTCTTAATACCTTAATTTTTGTTGAACCAATAACCTTATAAATCATCACATATTTATGAATTGGAGGCCCTAAACATTTGTTTGATCATTCACTTGTTTTTGATTTATGACATCAATTACTCACAATATATATTTTTGTTTCCTCTATTTCAAATCTTCACTCCCAACATATGCTCTCCCATCTGGAAAACTAGTTATATGTTACTTTTGGTAATCGTTATGGTTCCAACATTCCCTTTTTAAGGAATGTTTTTTGTTTTTCATTATTATGATTTGGTTTTATATGAATGTAACTTTAAAATATTAATCATTTGATAACCCAAAAAAAATTGAGGGATAAATTCATTTTAAGGGGATGGAATGTAATACCTCGAGATTTTGTGAAATATATTTTTTGAATTAATTTAATCTATTGATATTTTTCATTTCACACCACACTAAAAATAGTTTTTTATATTAATTCACTAAGTAAAAAATTCCTTTCACACATAAATGACTTTTCTGGTGCTATACACAACATAATCTTGGCATACGTACACGTAACACTGAGTTTCTAGGAAGCATCATTTTATTGTTTTAATTATTTAAATGAGATAATTGTGACCTAAAAGTTTAACATAGTAATATGAATAGTAATAACTACTTTTAAAATATTATATATAATGGTTTTATATAAATAAATCTTATTGATAATGAAAAACCTAATTTTTTGTAAAGAATTTATATGTTTAAAAATACTATAATCTCAAATGAACTTCTTTTCATGTCCTTTTATGAAAAATAATAAAATTAAATTAAACAAATTTATAAATTCAATTTGATAAAATAAACATAATTTTCAATTTACAAAGTCAAAATTTACATCGGGTGATGTTTTGGGATTTTTCCGAGAAACATCATTTTTGGATGAATAGTGAAAAATACATAATTTTAATTCAATACTAATTTCTCATATATTTTATTTATAAGTAAAAATTATATTTTAAATTGGTTTAAAAGATAAATTAGATAATATTTGTATCAATTAATCCAATTTGGTTCATTGGAATAAATTTTACTTGGAAATTGATTTTAAAACATAGAAAAATTTTAAACGTTTTTAGGTTGAAAACCTGCATTGTCGACCCAACTATGGGATTAAATTGAAATTATTTTCTTCCACATCTAGGATTGGAATTTTGAAAAATTGATTCAATATTTGTAAAAAGAGTAATCTATAATATCTAATATGTTAAAAAATGTTTTGACTAAAAATATTAGTGGAAGTAATTAAAATCAATTACTACGGTTAAGGTAATATTATGCTTAATAAGGGACTAAACATTAATATTAAGGGCCAAAATGACCTAGAAACTTTTCCAGGATCCATTTTATGGACATATTTATACCCTATACTACCTTGGATCAAATTTGGTCTATTATTGTATCCACCTGACATGGGAAAACATGGGTGCAATTCCTTTACCCAAAATTTACAAGAGTGCCACCCCACCACTATAAAAAGGAATCCTCTCCTACCACATCCTCACACCTAGAAAAAATATTTTAATAAACAATATCATCCCAAATAGATCCTTTATTTCAATTCCCTAATACTATATTCCTAACCTTTTTCAAAAAGCAATCCATGGAATCCCTTTGGTGAAAACCAAAAGGGGTTTCCCGAATAAGAGGTAACATTCTCCCTCGAGTTCTTTTATTTTATTTCAATTATACACCCCATAAAATATTCTTATTCCATGATTTATAACAATAAAAGTATCCCCAATATACTAGTATTTTTTTCTATGGTTTTTACCTGCACTTATACAAACTTCTTCTTAATGAGTAACGAACACACTGTTTATGTGTACGACAAACAACCGTCTCACGAATTGATGATTGTTCATTCTTCCTTTATCGAATCTCATGGTGGAAATTATGATGGAAACTATTTTTATATATGTTATATATTATATTTATCATGTATTTAATATTCTATAATCATTTTACATTACATATCAATATACATTCCATTTTGTATAAATATGATAATTTTGTTTGAGAAAAAATTTATGACTACCGCCTCCTCAAAGCGATTTGATTCATTCACACACTACATGGAATTTATTAAGGATGTGTTTAGTGAAATTATCTGATATATATGAATTAATAATAATAATTTAATTATAATATCTATATACATATATTTTCTTTTCTTTCTTTTTTTCAATATGATAATAAAAATGAAAACAACGTTCATGTGTATGTACGACATACCGTCTCCACGAACAATGTATTAAATTTCATACTTATATGTTATATATATTATTATAATACACATATAATGAAAATAAATTATTTTTATATGGTTGTTTTATATTCTTGAAATCGTGATATAAGTATAAGGACCAAATATATAACAAATTAAGACACATAAAAGAATAAAGATGACATTAACCGAAGTAAAACCTTAACATAAGATTGTTAAAAGGAAGGTAATATAAAGTCCTAATAAAACCATATAAGTTATTATATATAAGAATATGATTCATTTATAGATTTATAATGAACTTATATTTATTATACAATATGTTTTTATGAGTACAATGAGAGTCAGGACACAATGTAAGAGAATTTCATCTCACTTATTTTGTGAGATACATGCATTATTCACCACCCATTCCTTTTGTGTGGTGTGTATAATACCCATGGATGAATTCAATTACACTTATAATTATATTTATGGGTACTTAAATATCCATTTTATGATCTTTCTTTCATGGGTTTTACGTTTCGAAAGTTACTAAATCGGTAAAATAGTTTTGTCTTAATTTTCGTTCTTTGAGAGTCATGTTTTGTTATGCACCTAAATTATTAGTATATAATTCCATTTTAAATGTTATATAATTAATATCCTTATTTTAATGATATTTTAAGATTTATGTAATTTTATTTTTTTATGTGGAGAGTATGATCCCAACTTACCTTGTTATAAGAGTTTATTGAAACAATCTCATCGCTTTTCAAGATTGTTTACATTTAAACTTCTTTTGATGAAATATTTTGATACATCTCTCAAAATAATTCATGAATTTTATTATCCTATGGTTATTAATAATTTATTCATGTATTGGTTCCATATTCCTACACTTTGATACATAAGATATTTAAGAATGTGTTTTTAAGAAATCCCGACTTTACCATCTTTTCGGTTAGAAATATGTGTTCCTTCAAAAGAATGTTTTCTAAAAGGGTTTCCAAAAATATATTATTATTATCCAATAATATTTACAATACATTTGTTCACTTTTTACCTTCTACAAATATTTTCAAAGGAATATTTTTATCTCCTTCCAAACAAGGAATTTTCTTAACATTTTAACGTGAAAAATGAATGTTTTTCTTACCTCATATGGAATGTACAGATTTACCCAAAATCCTTTATGTGAAGATTCATTTACATAATTAAAAGGTAAATTTT
Organism: Viscum album; assembly: GCA_963277665.1. Taxonomy (NCBI): domain Eukaryota; kingdom Viridiplantae; phylum Streptophyta; class Magnoliopsida; order Santalales; family Viscaceae; genus Viscum; species Viscum album. The sequence goes on along the minus strand of OY728155.1, from coordinate 1,133,298,650 downwards.
TAAGAAAATATTTTTTAAAATAATTTTCAATGAATTTATTTTCAAAATGTTTTAATTATTTATTTATAAATTTTCAAAGCATTTTTCATGGAAAGTGTTTTTAAATATGTTTTTAAGGATCTTTCAAAAAAATTTAAGTAAAATGGTTTTAAAGATGTTTTCAACCATAATTAATAAGTTATCAAGGGAAATTGTTTACAAAACCTTTTTAAACTTCTATTATAATTTTTCAAGGAAAACTGTTTTCAAAATGATTTCAAGCCTTATATATAAGTTTGAAAAGTATTTTCATAGAAATTATTTTCATAATGTTTTCATTCCCCTTTTATATGGTTTCAATGAAAATGATTTTCAAATATTTTTTATGCTCTCATTATATGTTTTCAAAGAAAACGTTTTAACAAATGTTTTCAAATCTTTCTTTATAATATTCCAAGTTTATTTTCAAGAAAATGGGTTTCAATTATGATTTAAAGAGCCTTTTTTCAAATAATAAAGGATATTTTCCTCAAGAAATTTTCTTAAAATATCTTTCCAAGTTATTTTCCATCTAATATGACATATGTTTATGTTACTCATGCTCTTATAGGAAAATATCCAAATGTTCTATTCATATTATTTCCTGAATGGTTTTTTTTTATGGATTAATTCTTATGAAACTCATTTCTATTCCATGGGTTATATGGTTTTGAAACCTACTTCCTTTTATGGGTTATGCCTTAATGAAATGACTTTGAATATTTTTTTTCAACATGTTAAAATATGATTGCATGATTATTATACAATTTTAATTTCATAGGTTATGATATGATTGTTTATGAATTTGTGTCACATGTATATATGTTTAAATTATAAGATTGGTGGGACTTATATCTCTCTTCCATATATTTGGTAAAGATTTATATCTCTTGAGATATAAATGGTTAGAATGAAAAATGAACTTGGTTTAGTATTTCATGGCCGGAATGAGTGAAATGAGATCAATGATACAAGGTTGGAACAGGGTATGAACTTGGTTTAGTAAAATACATTGTCCAATAAGATAACCTTGAAAACATTTCCTTAGCTACTATGGAAATAATTATATATTTATAATTGTTTTTCACAATTCCATTTTTTATTCCTATGATATGCTTTCATGGATTTTGTTCTTTATTTCCGTATGAATCATGTCTTATGATCAGCCAATCATTATTCCATGATTTAAATTTATGATCTTTGATATATACGGTATGATATTATTTTTTATTGATCATGTTGTCATACCATTGTTCTCATGATTATGCTTACATGTCTCCCTTGTTTACCCTTATTGAGCATTTGATCTCACCCCTTTTTATGTTTCCTTTCTCAGGTTGTAAAGATATTTACTATGTTCGATATGTATAAGAACATTTCTAGTCAAGAAGAACCTAGTGGGAGATAATGTATCTCACTTATGTACTAGTGTTTATGTTTTTATGTTTCCAAATGCACTATATTAATATGTTCATTGGATGTTTTTTGTGCAATGTATTAAGTATTATGTAAAAGTGATGCAATGTTAATGTATGAAAAGCGAAGGTTTCTATATGACATAGAGTATTGTTACAGAATATGGCTCAAATTTTACTTCAGGCTTCTGGTAGGAATTGTAGAAGGAACCTGGTACACAGGTTATACTACATACGACATTCCCCCCCCCCCATAGATAGATGGGCATTCATAACATACTATTTAGGTTTTTGAGGACATTATTTGGTAATGTGTCCAAGACATTGGTGGGTCTTGGGAGAAGCACCTTGATTTGGAAGAGTTCACGTATAAGAAATGTTATCCTGATATGAATAGATGAAACCATATGATTAAATTTATGGTATTCCATGAAAATCACATTTATGTTGGATGGAGGTAGGTGAGTCAGAGTTATTGGGACTGCGTCTCGCATAGGATATGTCTGCGTAGGTTTTTCTGATTTAGAAATGTATGGCTACAGTTCAAAGTAGACAGAAATAATATGTATATTAATGTCAAAACCCCATATATTTTATAGAGAGTGATTATTTATTTCTTTAGGTGTTTCCTAGATTGGGTAACCATAGGATATGGAGGTACGGCAAGTTGGAGACTAGGATTATTGGACCATTTGAGGTTGTAGAGATAATTAATCTAGTGGCGTACCAATTGGCTCTTCCACAGATTTGTAGTGTTATACATGATGTTTTTCATTTGTCACAGCTTCATCAATATCCCCCCGACCCTTCATATGTGATCTTTATAGAAGATGTTGAGCTTGAGACTAATGAATCCATTGAGGAGCATCCAATAAGTGGGTTGGATCATAGTGAGAATGTGTTACAGGGAAAGTCATTTCCGGTAGTTTTTATACTGTGGCACCATGGGCATATTTAAGCGGTAACTTGGGAGAGAGAAAGGGATATATGGGCTCAGAAGCCCGATATTTTTGACACAGAATCATATAGATGTTGGGGAGTATAACGAAAGGGTGATTTTTTATAAGGATGAGAGATTATAAGATCATGACCAATTTTGGAGATGTCTCAAGCTCATTTATTGGTACTCTTTTTACTTGTATTATGTCTGTTTTTTTGTGTTTTATCTTTGATGTATTTGGGTGAAAATTGGATTTTTTATGGGGTCCTAGATAGTGCTCACATTTTTCATGGTTTTTTCAAGTCATTTTCCCTTCCCTAGAAAACTATGATTCCCAAGAGAGAGATTGATTACATGGCTAGCACATGGTTTTTGAAACTATGAACTGTCTTAGGAGTAACCTTGCACCCACAAGGAGAGGTGTATGGTTATGGTCTACTGTTCGGAAGATCATGCGCACTTGCCTTGGAAATAGTGTGGGAGGGTTTTAATATTCTGAAAATTTGTTTTAAAAATCCCAAACCCCTTGGACTTCACCCAAAGTCAGACAAATTTTCCTTAATTCCTTCCTCGAATTTGTTGAGGCTTTTAGATGAATTCTCAAGGATCTCAATCACCGTTCTTGAGAAATCGAAGGTTGGGTTGACAGATCAACACCTTTTTAGGCATGTGGTTTCTTCTTAATTAGGTTTATCTCTCTCCCATCCCAATTTCTAGATAAAATATGAATATTTTATCCTTTATTGGAATGGTTTTTTGTGTAGGTTTTTATAGTTGTATTTTCGTTTTATATTGGATCTAGGATTCGGATTAGATCACCTTATTCTTCGTAATCATGGTTTTTTCGCTTCAAATTATGGATTTATGTTAGTGAGTGTTCATTAAAATTTTTGAGTTAGGTGATCTAAATTCACTTCACATGGTCTTGACTTCCAATTACATGTATGTATTATGGAATTTCGATTGGAATATTTGACAATTGACTCTGGGATTGAACCAATTAATTGTTTAATTAATTTATGGAATCATTGAATTGACTAATTTATTTTCCATGTGTTTATTAATTTAGTTGAATAGGGAAAATTTTATTTTGGTAATTGTGATTATGTAATTGGTATAATTATATTAATTAATTAGTTAATTAATTAATGAAATGTTGTGACTATATATTTTATTGTAAATTGGTATTGTGTGATTGATCAATTAATTTAATTATGTTTTAATTGATAATGAGGATTATGAGATGGTTGGATTAACCTTAATGGGTTAATTTTTAATATGGTTAAATAATTTAAAATGGTTTAATAGTGAATCATTCATATTATTACATGTGATTAAATGGATGAACCAAGTTTGTGGTGGTAAATATTAATGGTATACCATGATGTGAAAAGTTGATAAAAAAGGGGTTCATGTTGATTAAATTTTGTTGATGTGATATATAAGATATATGTATGATTGATAAATCAATGATTTTGGGACATGGACTGAGTCTCCAAATACCCATACATTATAAATGAGTGTAGGACATGGGTTGAGGCTCTAAATACCCATATGTGATATGTGAGGTGTGGGATAGAGAAAGAGGATCCAAATACCCATATGAGATATTAAGTATGGGACATGGACTGAGGATCCAAATACCCATGTGTCATTGAGATGTGGGACATGGGTTGGGGATTCAAATTCCCATGGGGTGTTAGACATAATGTTCTATGACCATGATTTTGGCATTGGAATCTAAATCAAATATTCAATGATATTATTTTAAATGAAATGATAAATAATAAAAATGATATTGTGATATGTTTCAGAATATGACATGGGAAAATGTAGGTATTGAGTGTTCGATTATCCTAAGTATCTTGGGGGGGTTGTGTGGTTAATTAAAGAATAATTAAATGAGATTATTGTTTAATTTTTTTCATTTTATTATATTATTTATAAAAATGTATACACTATTATTGTCTAGATATTGTTTAGAAATTGTTGGTGGTGGCCTACTGAGTTGTACCCACACCCTACTCAGATTGTCTGATCGGTACCCGAATAGATTTCATGTTTGTAGAAAACGATAAGGGCAAAGGCCCTACGTTTGATAACTAAGTCAGGATGGATCATGGATGAGGGAACCAGACATTGTGCTGGGACTCGCTTGGGGGATTTGTTAGTGTCTTTATTTTGGGTTTTCATTTTGACACTTTACACTTATTTGGCATGACATATCTATTGTTTAGTTATGTATACTATTTTATTTTTGGATCATCATGTGATATTGGCTTGTTTTAGTTATTGGTTTTATCATTTGTTTATTCTTATTTATTAATACAGTTGGTATTCTTTGATAAATAGGGTATAGTCTCCCCATTCTAACTATATTAGACCCTTGTTTCTAGTCGATATCCTTTGAAATATTGGGAGGCACATTTGAGGTCATGTAATTTAGTGGCTCGGGGTACGGGTGTGAGGCACTCAGGTTGGGATGTTACATAGCAGGTTATGTTTCTCCAACTCAAGAGAATTATAAGTCCCACTCATGGGATTACATTCAATATGACTTGTATATTGATGGTGTTTCATTTAAAGATACATTATCTAAAAGAGTTATGGAAGATCCTACTAGTGAGTAATCTGATGAAAATAAAGATGGTAATGAGATCTTGACACAAGCTAATGTGGATTTAGATTTTTGGTAGAAACAGACAATGATTTCTTCAAAAAAACGTAAAGTGAAAGAAAAAAACTAGATGCTACTACAACAATGAAGCCCAATACCAAAATGATCTGGATCTCACATATTCATCAAAAGTATAAATCTACCCCTAAAAAGGGGAATGAATGGTTCTAGACCCCCCTTTGAATAACTTTTCCTTAATTAATGCTATCTTTGTAGGCTCTTCATGTAATATTACAATTCTCAATGAGTCCTCCATCTCTTATACTGCACTATTTGACATTGGACATAAAGAGGACGATGTTTTGGGTGGGAAACAACCTTGGGGAAAGGAAGATAGTAGCACTCAAACCCCCTTCGATACTAGCTGTAGTGTGTCAATGGTCCATCTAAGGTTTGTTTTCAGTTAATGTCTGCTTACGGTAGCTAAATCTCATGTAATGCAGTTAATGAATCATTGATCTCAACAACAGATGTTATTAAATGGGATGAATCCACTAGGGCTCTCTATTAGAGACATGTGGGATCTAACCTCCATATGCAGACTCCTGCAATCACAAATCATTCTCCTGGATATGTTTTGGGTACTGAATCTAGTAAGGGTATGGAATTTCAAAATTTTGTTTCTTTTTATTAAATTGAATCTTCCACCATTCAGTCAGTAATGGAAGAATTGGTTTCAAAGGTTAGTACACATAACTCATTTGAGATGATTGCGTATGGAAGTAATGAGGAGGATGGAAAAAGTAGTGATCATGTTCTTAGAGTAGAAGATATGATGACAGTCATGGATGCTGGACTCCTAGATGACATAGGTGGTCTAAGGTTGTAGGTGAAACCATAGAGAAGATTTCGACATCCTCATGGTTAGGGTGGACGCTCCTCCCATCATAACACGAGTAATCATCCTTGATTTTCTTTATTTCTCATGATTTCTAGTTTTTTGTATTATTGTGGAAATTTTATATTTTCATGTTCATCCACTATATTTATTTTTTTAGTAATAATGGGGTCTTCGAGCCTTGATCATTTCATAAAAAATTAATTTTTTAAATATAATTTTGTAATATTTTTAAAATTTATTCAGTTTATTTATTCATTTTTTAATATACATTTATTCAATATTATTTATTAATTTTTAATATTTATTAATTTTTAATATTTTTTATTAATTCATTTTTTAATATTTATTTATTAATTTTTAATATTTTTGATATGTTATTAATTTATATAATTAATTCAATTAAATGAATTTCTTAATATTTATGTAATTTAAATATTTAATACATTTCCTTTTTTAATATTTTTTTTACTTATATAATTAATACTATTTATTTATTTATTTATATTAATTTTCTTACATTTCTTTCACCATTAGTTTAATCTCATATACGAGTGTATTTTATTAGTGATAAAATAGAAGCACTGAGAAATACGACTTTTGTCTAATGCTTTTTGAGAGATGATAAAATTAGTGATTATCATTGATAAGAAGTAAATGAAAAAAAGTGTTTATCATGTTTTTAGAACTAATAAAATACACTTTTATCAGTTCCTTTCAGTAAGATCTAATAAAACCTTTCACTCTCTTTATAAAAGATCTATAATAATCTCAATTTTTAAATAGTCTTTAAACCCTCTTAAATATAATTTATAAGAATCTTATATGATAAATTTAAAAAAATTAAATAAATTCTTACACTTATGCATCACTTATGACTTGTGTAAGGATATAAGGATTTTAAAGACCCTAGGTATGGGTCAAGTGGTGTTTCTTTGAGTAGTGTAAGGGTATGGATTCTTTTCCTTGGGTTATGTAAGGGTAGAGTAGTCATTGTGTAAGGGTAACCCCTAGTTTCTAAAGGTTTCTTAAGGGAAAATATGATCTTTATAAGGGTTGTCTAGAATTTTTCCACTGTGTAAGGGTAATATTCTTTACCCTTACACAACACATGTAATATGCATAAGGGTAAACCATAATACCCTTACACAACACCCTTATTGGAAAAAATGCTTTAAAACCCTCTTTTTCACTTCTTTTTCCCTAACATGATATTGTAATATGTTTTTTACTATTTTAAAATCCAAACAACATGGGAATTAATTCCCTAGACTCATTTATGTTTTATAATTACTAATTTAAAAAATTTAACCACACCGCATTCATGACCCAAGTGAAGAATGAATTAAATGGTAAATTAAATTTTGGGTTTTCAATTACTCTGAACTGGAACACCTTGGTATTTTCTTAAAATACCCAAACCCTTAATACTTTTATTTTTTGGTGTCACTCTGGAGTTTGGTAGTCTATATTTCCTTTGATCAAGTTTGATTAAATCATATTTGACCAAACTGAGTTCTTCATCTAGTTTCCAGGAATGGAAGAAAATAACCCTCTCTCCTTTATTCCAGGTCTTGTGTATTCAAAAGATAAAACCTAGTAATAATTCCATAAAATATTTTCATAAATAAGTTTGTGATTAAATATTTCCAAATCTCTCTAAAAAATTAAAAGATTTATTAAAATAAAAATAACTCAGAATCATGGAATAGAATAATAAGAATTAGTCTTGTCTAATCAAGATTAATCTGGAGAGTGAATATTTTTATCACAAGTGGAATTTTAATTATTCTCTGAGAAATAAATAGGAATTTTGAATATGGATAATATGGAAGAATAATTTTTATTCTATATTATCGAGAAGAATGAATTTATTATCTCATCTGGTATTTTATTTTTTTAGAAATAAAATTTATTTAATCAGTTCTAGGATTCCTCAATGAGTTGTTTGAGAATGTAAAAACATAGACATGATTTGGGTGATGATTCCCTGGTGAACCTCAACTTTATTTTTGACCAACTTGAGGTAGGAAGTTCCATTCCATATAGAGTCCACGTATATAGTTGTGATCATAATACAATATTGTGTGTTGATGTTATTAGACCATGTTGATTTGTTCACTTGTGTATTTGTTTTGGAATTTTTTTCACACTCATGATATGATATGTCTTCCTTGAAATGATAACATGGTTTCCTTGTGATGTTTTTGGTATATTCTATGTTATTGTTGTATTATCCAAGGTTCCAAAATTAAAGGTGGAACAATCATGGATTTGTAGCCCTAGAGGGGGAGCATGTTCAGATGCTGGATGTGATATAATGAAAAGTCTATGATAGACAACAGAGTATGATGCCCATGTGTGGCCTAACCTAGTGTAATGGTAGTCATATGGGATCAGACCAAAGAGATAATAGTGGGATATGATGTTCAATGTGACCTGACCTTTGGGGAAACACCAAGGCATGGTGGTTCATGTGACCTTACTAGAGAGATAGAGATAGGGTATGAGGACCTATTACTGTCTAACCTAAAGGCTTAGGGATTATATAGCTATTAAGTAGCTTCAAGGCTGGCTGCTTCATTTTGATGTATCTGCAACCATTTCGATATATTTCGAAAATTATCTAAAGAAATTAAAAAGGGTGTTTGTGGAGTCTTGGTTAGTGCAAAAACACATGACATGAATATTTACTTGTGTGTGAATTAATTATTATCATATCAGACACTCTTAAATCTGAACTAATTTTAAGGATGCAATGCTGGTGTCATACTATGTTTTTCTAATCAAACCACGCACGAGCATCTCGATGCGTATGAAAAATAAAGGTACCAGGGCACTTAGAGGAAGCCAGTGGTCTGGAGATTTAAAGTTACTCATCACAAAAGTGATGAAACAACATCATCTCTATCAATTCAATCCTTGGTAGAGTTTTGAGGATCTCATGTGAAATTAGTAAGAAAAAATAAAAAATCAAATTGTTACAACATTTGAACCGAAGCATGATGGACTATATCTCATTGTCAGAAACTTTTACTAAAAGGATCTGAGCTCAAACCCCTATAGTCATCCACACATGCTTTTAGAATCCTCACAATTTTCATTCATCAAATTTTGGGTGCTAGAACAAAGCTTCGATGAATCCTTCAACATCACGAAGATCACCTCATTCCCATCCCTTCGATCTATCGAAGACATTATGGAATTGATCACTTAGAGAGATTCTTTCTCACTCTAAGAATTTGGAGGAGGGAGAGGCTATTATTCCATTATAATGAGTCTTGTATGGAATAGAGTCTCTCTATAGCTTATATAGTGGGAGGCTTAATTACCCAAAAAGGGTCCTCTGGACCTAAGAATTAAATTTTACACTAAATAATAGTAAATGACATGTTATGAAAAACTAACTATATTATAATGTCTTTTATATTTTTATCGCATACTTATAATATATATTTAATATATTATGTGACAAACACGTGTCATTAAATCAACTCATAATTTCCAAAAATATTAAACAATCCTTGAATATTAAAATAATAATCATTTATATAATATTTTTACACATCTTCACGTAATACCATGTGAACACTATTAATGAGTTAATTCAACCCAATTATTCTATACTCAAATAATAATGAATTTAGTTATTATTCGGTGACCGATTACTTGGAAAACTCTGAAACCCTATGGTGGATCTACCATGGTCAATATTCAATTTCACCAGAATAGGGTAGACTATTGAATATTCTATTGTGTGTCATCCTCAAGGACCTTTTTGTGATAGTTGAGAATACTATTCACAGACCATGAATAGAGATGAGAAACCCATCAATGCCCCTGAAATGATAAGGAATAGTCATATAAATGAAAACTATCCTTCAAACACTCAATGTGTAATATAATCTATTTGTATCATGATATCTCATAACTCAAGATGCACATCTTGTTTCATTTTCCATTCTTAATTTATTATTTATTTATCTAACTAGACAGACACACATTTGAATACCTTGGAAAAATATTTATGTCGGTACTACCATCCTAATCAACTAGTCCTGAGGTATCAATTTCTAAACGTGAAAGTGAAAAATTAATAATTAACCATTCAACAAATTCCATAACACGAATGACATTCCCAACACAAGGTACCTCACCACAACTTCAATGTCATAGTTTTTTACTTACATCGGAGTGCAAAATACAATGGTATACATTGATAAGGACCTCAAGTCAAGAGAGAAATACACATGTTCATAAATAGGAACATCCAATGACACCTGAAACATGTGGTGTTCCTATCAGCGGGTCAGTCCTCATTAATTCACATACTAAAGATCACTATGTTCAGACTTAATGAGAAAAAGTATCAATTCTTGTGATTGACCAGCACCTGATAGTCAGACATCAATTGTGTCCAGTCAGTATGATGTATCTAGAATATTGGACATATGTTTAAGACTAATGTAATAGTATTTCAATGTTCTCATTATACCATGGGAACTACTATAAACTTTTGATACGATTATTAATCAATGGAAATTTCCATTTAAATAGTGGATGTAGTAATATCAACATTATAATGGTAATTTTACATCATGCATAACTCACTGTATACATAGTAAGGTAATAAAAAATTACATAAAAATTGGGTCTAGGGACCCCACTTTTACAACAATCCCACTTGAACTAGAACAAACTTTCTAACTATCCTTGTTAGTTATCACATGATAATATTATGTTTTTGCTAAGTTATGGATTTAGTTAGGGGATTTTCATGTTTCCAATGCATGAATAGTTATACTATATGCATCCTCAACTCCTTGAGTAAGAGTACTCAAGAGATGATATCACTGAGTGTATTCCTTTTTTACACTATTTTAACATGTCATATTGGCTAATAATAGTAGTAGAATAATCATAATTTATATTATGATAAAAATATAATTATTAGGTGTGATTATAATAATTGGAAGAAATCATTGCATAATCTACACTGCTTCTTTAGCTTCCATAGAATTCGCAACATTCTCAGTATTTATAGACATGGCTACCACTGGCTTGAATATGCTTGTGAAGATTACAAATTTAACTTACCTATGATATGAGATCATATTGATATAAAGGAATACTAGTATTCATACCATTATAACTAGTATCCTTTCCTCTCCACATAATAGGTATATTTCTTATGTACTTTATCAAGTACAATCAGATAGTTTTGGTTGCTTCCCATACAGTTCTTGAGGTTCCTAAGGATTGAATAACAACTGAGAAGGTGAGATAAATCATTTATAAACTTTTTATATGTTTCAACACTCTTAGAAACATAAACCCTACAACATGTCAAATTTAATTAACTTATAATATTTTATTAAATACTAATGCATAACAAGGTAGGAAAGAATGTAAAGAACATGAGATTTACAAGGTTCGGCCTCAGTGTTAAAACCAACATCCTTTCCATAGCCACTCCCATGGGTCTATAAAAAATTACAATAATCATGAAGTGAATTAAAATTGAGTTAACTTCTATTAGACACCTTCTATATCTGGATAGTAATTATTATACTGACTCAATTCAGTTTAAAAATATCTATTTCAAATCATTGATCCAAAAAAGAAAATATCTCAAAAAAATTTGCTCCTAAAAATTATGTTTGGAACCTCAGTCTGATAACCCTAGGATTGATTGCCTTAGTTCAATTGGTTCATTACGATGAACTCATTTTGATGGAATCATTACAATGAACCCCTTTCTCAAAAAACTCTTATAAAACTCTACTCAAATATTTATTTTTATCTTCCTTACTCTAATATTACTATGTCTGATAAGAAATCTTTCAACTATATGGTCTTCTAACAAGATCTCTTTCCAGAAAGTAACTATTACTCAAACTCTGTAGTGCTCCTCCTTTTGCACATGTGAAAAGATTAGAATGAATGAATGTACTATAATTCTATTTATATATTTATTATAATTGAAATCTCAAGAAACTTGAAAACATTCCCCTCTATCTTAAATTCAAAAACTCTAATATCTATGCATATTTAAATGTAAAATGTGACCACTTAAACTCTTTAAAAAAATTCTGGAATATTATCGATTCTTCTTTATAATTATCATTTTTGGAATTCCAAGCCTTTATTTTGTCTGATAAAACTTCATCAACACATTAGGGTGAAACTTCATCATCTATGTGTAGTGGAGCTTCCTTAGATCATTACAAAGAACCTAACTCAGCTCATTATGCTCTCATCCTTTATAAAATTTCATAGACTGATCATGTTTGTTGAACCACTGCATGAAAATTTTTATTGGTGTGAAACTTTCATCCAATTTATCAGTGTATTTTCATGGAATGATGGTTTAGTATCAAAATTGAACTCCCACTTTTTCATTTTCTCATGTAATCATTAGTCATTAAGAATCATCATACTTTCATAACGCATCTATGTCTGGTGGATCAGTGTTAACAACTCTGGTTACTCTGATTTTTGTATCCAATGTAAAATTCACTCAGATGATCTTCACATTTTATCAGTTTTAATCATACAAACCTATGAACAATTATGAGCCTAGTACTTCTCGATCTGATATTCTGTGTCCAAGTTTCTAGAATCGATAAAATCTATTTTGATACCTTCAAGATCCTCCATTCTTCAAAATATTTTGTCGTGATAATTTATCATGATTCATGAGAACTACCTGATTAGAAATCATCATATGAATTAATATTATAAAGTTTTAAACCATTATAACACCTTAAATTAATGTATTCATTAATCCTCTTCAGTAACAATCTTAATTTATTACCCAACAATTTCTTTCAAACAAACATCATGTCTGATTGATCTTGAACATCATACTGGTTTATCTAAGACCAATGCTATTCCCGATCAACAACATTAACTTTTTGATGAATTAAGGAACAAATACTACTCAATCTCATAATCTTTGTATAGTAATTTTCAGTCCTATTATCTTTTTTTGGAAAATAACTTGGTCAAAAAAATACCCCCTTTATGTCTGGGTTCAAATATTTTGAAATGTTCACCTATTTTTTTAAAACATTAATTTAAAAAATATTAGTTTTCAAAAAATACAAATCTGTTTTAAAAACAAAACATAAAAAAGGTTCTTCAATTTCCCCCTTTGTATTTATTTAGAAACTTGAAATAACAACTTTTACAACTCACCATTTTTCATACAGTCGGACTTTTTTACAACAATTTTTTAAAAACAAACTCAAATTTTTTATCTTTTCTAAAAAAAATTCATTTCTCAAAAGAGAGTGTCCTGAAACTACACCACTAGATAATGTAATGTTCTTTAATTAATTTCATCCCTCACTAGAAAGAAATATTTACACCAATGTAAAGATAAACTCCCCCTCAATTATATCATTTCTCAACTTTCCTTTTCTCTCCCCCTTGATTGTCCCCCCCCCCCCATTATCTGATAACCACATCATTAAATTCATAAAAAAATTAAATATTTCCTAAATAGTATAAAATTGTAACTTTCTCTCCCTCTTTGTAAATATAATCCAAAACATGATGGGGTGCCTTTATTAAGTGTTTTAGGAATTCATTAGAGGAGACTGAACCTGAAGTTGCATCCTCAACTCAACAAATATTTCTTTTGGAATTTCCTTTTTAAAGATATAAGCCATTTGATAATTTTATGAGATATATTCTATAAAAACATATCCAACAACAATTTTTTCATTTATAAAGTTAAATATTATATCAATGTGTTTTTTTATTGAATGCTGAACAAAATTTTTAGAAAGATCAATCGCACTCTGATTTTCACAGGGTATCATCAATGGTTTAGAAACTATTACCTTAAAATCTTCTAGCTGATCATTGATACAAAAAGTTTGAGTAGTCAAAACATATTCTGATTCTACTGTGCTCAATGTTACTAGACATTGTTTCTTACTATGCCAACTTACATAACATTCAATCAATCAAAATGTTTCTCTTGAGGTTGATTTTCTATATTTAAAATCTCCAGCTCAATTGACATCAGAATAACTATGAAACATTATCTCACAATAAACATTTTATAAAATACCATGTGAATTTCTTCCTTTGAAATTTCTCATAATTCTATTTTCTTCTAACATATGTGGTTCTTTTGGATTACTTGGATACCAATAACCCAAATTTAGAGCATAAACAATATCAGGTCTTGATTTTGTGAGGTACATTAGACTTCTAATAAGATTATGAATTCCATTCTGACTTATAATTTCTCTAGAATCATCTTTACTCAACTTCACCCCCATGAGATAACAGTAGAAATTTATTTGGATTCTTAATTGAATTTTATTTTAACAATTACATGGCATATTTTCCATGATATAGAAAAATATATTTTTATTTTTGTTAAACATTTAAACCATGGAATAAAGTTAATTCTCCCAATATTGACATCTAAAAGTTATTTTTCATATCTTTAGAAAATGTTTTACAAAAATCTTCACTATCCCAATCAAAAATTACATCTTCCACCTAAATAATTACAATTAGAGTTATATAGTGAAAATATTTCACAAATAAATTACTATATACTTTTACTTTAGGAAAATTAAATTTTCTAAAAAAAATCCGGTTTATAATAGCATAAACAAGGACATTATTTCATCCCATAAAAATGGTTCTTCAACTTACAAACCTTTTTTCAACCTCATCAAGTGAAAACACATAAGGTTATTCGATTTAAACTTCTTCTTCAATTTCATCATTGAGAAATAATAACGTTACATCTATATGATTTATTTTTAAATTCTAAGGACATCCACTTATATAAATTTTTTAATATTTTCTGGATTTTCAATGGGGGAAATGGTTGCATTAAAATACATGCCTTACACCTATGTATATCCATTATAAACAAGGGTTTATTTATTTCATGAAACTTCTCCACATTTATTAAACTTTTTTTGTTAACCCATTTTTTTCAGATAACATTTTTACATGTTGGACATGAAAAAAGTTCCCATGTTTCATTTTCCTCGATTTTATCTAAATCATCATTCATACTATTCACCCATTCTTTTTATTGAATAGCTTATAAAATTTATTCCAGTTCAACTTTTTCGATGAATGATGTTTGATTTTAAAATCCCATTATTTTTCTATTTTAAACTGGAGATTTCTAATTCCCAATATTTTTTTAGGCCTCAACATGTTTTTGTAATGTTGGAAATTTCATATTTCTTTTTGTTTCATCACTTTTCTCATCACACGATTCATCTGAATCATCAGGAACATTAATTTTCTCCCCTTCATTTTCATTAGAATATTTCAGTTTTTCTTCATCAACATTCCTAACATATTTTGTTAAGGAATTTGGATTTTCAATAAATTTAACATCATATGAGTCCAAAAAAATTTATAATTGTTTTTTCCCTTACTTAATAATCCTTTTATTAGGTGACTACCCTATGAAAATTCCTTCGTTAGCATTCTCGTCAAACTTTCCATGATCCAATTTTTTTTAGAAAACATGGACATCTAAAAAGTAATTTAATTCAATAATTATTTTCTATTATTAGACATTTTATAAGAAGTCATGTTGGATCCTGGTATCAATAAACATATATTATGAATATGTAAATCATTACTAATAGCTTCTCTCTAGTAGAACATTGAAATTTTTTATTATGCTAACATAATTCCTCCCAGTTCCACCAAAATTATATTCTTTCTCTCTATCACATTATTTTGCTCTGGATTGTACGGAGAACTATACTGATGTTTGATACCAACATTTCACATTTATGTTTTAAAATTATTGTTTTTGAATTCAGAACTATGATTTATTATCAACTTATTTATATAAAATCTCATCCCATTCTCAACTTATTTTCTGAAAAACATGATCATTTTGACAACATCAAACTTATGTTTTTTAAACATGATGTTTTCCATCGGAGATAAATCATTAATAAAAGTGATAATTTATAAATCTACTATTGTTGATTGATGTCTCATTGGACCATATAAATTGGAATGAATAAGATCCGGAGTCCTGGTAGATTGAATCTCAACATTCTTATAACTTTTATAAGACATATTCCCTTTCTAAAACATAACACAAATAAATTCTTCCATTCTTCACAATTATGAAAAATTTTGTACAAAATCAAATTTAAAAAGTTTTTTTTTATGTATTTGTGCCCACGGTGGCCATGTCTTGAGTGCTACAACTTATTTTTATCTTCTTCATTTAGAAAACATTAGTTGTTAAGTTCTCTAACTTGAAAAAGATTTCCACTAGTTATTTATCCTTTTGTGATAACTTTTTCATCTTTCACACTTCTTAATATAAGTAAATATTTTATGAAAATCAACTCTTTTTTATCATAAAAATATTTAATTACACTATGTATGTTATATTTTATCTCATTAACAAATAATACATCCTTAAATTTCAACTTTTCTCCTTCAGGGAAAGCTATTTTGATTACTCTGATTTTTATGGAAATATCATTACCAAAAGGTAACAGCGCATCCATCATGATTTTATAAATGATTAAATATTTATAAATCCTCAGTCATGTGTGATGAACAACCATTATCAGGTGTCCATGGTTGCTATTTTTACTTTCGTTTAAGGTAGTCTCAACAATAAAATCTCTTTCCTCAACTTTATTTTTTCCAGCATCCTTTTCTTTTCTCCTATAAGAAACTTGTTATGGAAGGAGTGTCATACATATTTTGGAATGATGACTATCTTTATCAAATATACCATAAATATATTCCAAACATTCAAATTTATTTTTTTGGAATGATTCTAACATCTTGAAATTTTTTTTTTCTAAATTCATCTTTATTAGGAAATTTTCTCTTTCTAATTTCATTATTTCATCCATTCTGATCAAAACATCCTATGAGAAGTTATAAGTAATTCCAAAAATTATAATCCCTAATCCAATAGATTCCACAACACCATAAAAAACCATAAAATCATGATTTTCTATTGAAGTATAATCTTTCTCTGTCTAAACTTTGTTGAGATTTGATAACATTTTCTTCTCTAACATACTCTGGCCACAGAACATCATTCCTTCTGAGTGAGTTTTCAAATTTTTTATTTTTGATATTTTTATCACATCCTTTATCCAACCAAACTTTCCTATTACACTTTTTATCACATTAATTGTTATAAAAATAATATGAAACATTATTTTTGGAGGGTGAGTAATTCACCTGATTCTTGATATGAGTTTTCTCAGCCATTTTAGAAATCTTAAATTTTAGTTATGAATCTTTATTAAAATTTTAACTCATCATAATCAAGATAATCTATGATTCAATAAGATTATATTGAAACTTATTCACTTCTGAATTTTTATCTCCCAATTTCTTACTAAGATATTCATTCATCTTTCCATGTTCAACAACTCCTAATTTGTAACTAATGGTCTTTGGAATATATTCTTAATTATTATAAGATCCCCAACTTTTCTAGAGTTATCTGGATAATTTTTTGAGGTACTATTTTTATTTTTTTTTTATTTTAATTTGTTTAGGTTTTACCTTGAGGTTGTTTGGGTGAAATTTTGAAATAAATAGAAGGAAGAGGGGAAGTGAATGATTGGCACACGATTTTCCCAAATCTTTTACCCAGCCCAAAAAACTGTGTAAACCCAAAAAAAGGATTTTCATGATTGGAACATGGTTTTTCAAACATTGTGCCCTTTTAGGAGAAACCATGGTCTCCCCTAAAATATGTACACGGTTAATGTGCATAGTTTAGAAAACCATGTGCCCCTACATAGGAAAACATGCATACAATTTTAATTAACCTTAAAATTAGATTTTAAATTCTCCAACCCCAAATATTAACCCCCAACAACCCCAACTCTTCTAAAATCATTTTATCTCTTTTTTGGAGGCTCCCAAAAGGATTCCAATCCATTCCAACCCTTGATCATGATGATTCGAAGCTCAGATTGAAGATCTGTAACTCTCTTGGTAAGAGATCCCTATCCTGTGTGGTTTCCTCCTACTTTCCCATTCATCTACCATCTTTTGAAAGGATGTTTTACCCTATTTGTATTGGATATTGATCTAGGTTTTATGGGTCATGATCCATTTTATCTTGTTTCTACGATTTGATTCAAGATCTCGTTCTCCATCATAGGTTTCAAATTTCTATTCCAATTTTGGGATTTTATGTTCAGTGATCACTCATAAATTATTTAAGATAGGTGTTTTAAATTAAAATCCCACAGTAATGATTTAATTATGTGTATATAATTAATAAATTTTTATTTCGATGATTGCTAAATTTTCCTTGATAATTGAATTGATTTTTTGGGATATTAGAAGTATGCGAATTGGAATTAATTAATTGTTGAATTAATTAATGGGATATTAGGATTATAGAAAATGGAATTAATTAACTATTGAATTAATCAATGGGATTTTGGGACTGTGGAATTTGATTAATTAATTGTTTAATTAATTAATGGGATTATTGAAATTGTGAACATTATTGAATTAGATTAATTATTTGTTGAATTAATTAATGATATTGTTGTGTTTATACAATTTATTTATTAATGGATTATTGGGATTGTGAAATGTGATAACAGGATTAATGTTTATTAACCACGAATGATGTGATATTGTGATACATCTGATATTGTGATACATGTGATTATGTTATAAACATGCGTGGGACATGGTCTTCTGCATTAGAATCAAATAATGATAAATGATAATGGGATAAGGGCCAATACTTCAAAATCCAAAAGTGGTAAATATATATTAATGTTGGACATGGTATGCTACATAAAAATCCCATAGTGATAAATTAATTAATGTTTGTGGGATATGGTCTACTGCTTCAAAATCCTATAAGGGTCCTAGGCATTGAGATCTAGACCCAAAATAATATTAGTGGACTACGGCTCCAATTGGACATGTGCACGCAGGCACGTTATTGGGCACGAGCGACAAACTAAAATTTATAACCTACTTACTAATTAGGATAATGGCAAGACAGTGTCGAACCAAAGGGAGACCTTGTGTTTTGTTTGGCGTTCTAAAAAAATAAACTAGACAAAAACACACAAGCAAAAAATAGAAAAAACACTTGATGATGGTGAAGTGGAGTGAATAAAAGTTGGTGTGCAATGAAATTAGGGTAAACTGGTCGGTGCAAGGGGAGTAGACAGAGTAGAAAGAAAATTTGGGGTCTTAACAACGGATAGATGAATAGGGGAAAAGTCCACTGGCCGATTTGATGTTTCTTATCCTTGTTCATGCACTGAGATTTAGAAAAATATGGATCTGACTGAAATTAGCAAGCCAGATTTTTCGTCTTTTCAGTTTGGGAAGAAATAGCTCTTACAGTCCTTCGACTGTAAGAGTTATTCCATCCAATAGTTAAAATAGGTCAGAAGTCACTGAGCTCAACATGTCAGTGGAGTTTGGTGTGTCTCTCTCATTTGATTATAATACACTTGTTAGTGAATTACTCAATTTGAAACAGTTTTAATTATGGTACAAAAAAGATCAGTTTTCACACAATCTTGTTGTTTTGAAAATAAACTTGTCTATAAACAATGAGAGAGACGATCCAAAGCAAAAGGCTGTAACGCATGAATAATACTAAAAAACCCTAATCAACCAGCTTATTCCCCCTGAAGGAAATTAGCCGGACATAGTGGTTGGTTTTAATGCAACAATAGGGTAAGAAATAATGATGTTCATGTTAAATTGAGTTGCAGAAAAACAGAGCACAAGGAAAATAAGGATGTTCGTCTCCCTGGTCAAGCTCTCGGAACTCTAACTCCTATTGCTTGATGGTGGATGGAATGTTGGTACTCACTCGATGTCCCGCCCTGGAGTTGAGGTCTAAAAATGAACTGGTATGCTTCTCTTAGTACTCCAATCGCTCGAAAGGAGATGGTGTAAGTTGCTCTTGCTCTGCTTCCCACGGTCTCGAACAAAGTCTCACTGCCTTTTTCTCAACTGTTCTCGCTTCCTTGATTGATCAATTCCTCTCCCGCCTCTCGCGCATTCATAAACCAATAAAAGTCTCTGTAATCTCCCCCAATGAGTTCTCGGGCCTCAACGTGGAGCTTTCACTGTGTTGCTCCTCCCTCACTTGTCACCAGAGCAATTGATCTTAAACGAATGAAAAAGATACGCGCGTGGAGAGCTCATTTCTTCCCTGGAAACAACAGATCCACGTGACATGCTTTTATGTCCACATCACGATATTTTAAGTGAATTATATGTAAGTGAATCCTGCCCCCTACAAAAAACAACAATAAATGAACGCGAGTCAAATAAAAAATAAAAAACGAAAATATTATATTCTATATATTAATATTGTTACTTAAATAAAAATACCTATATATATATATAATTTAATATTATTTTTACTAATATATGTTATCATAACTATTTTATTTAATTAATACATATATTATTCTTATATATAAAAGCTTATATACAATTATTAATGTACATTATAGTATTAATGTATAGTATATTACATAATATATATATAGATATTATATTGTATGTTATAATAAAAAATGAAAACTAAACTATCAAAAGAAAAGATGAAATGGGGGGTCGAGTCTGTTCGGAATAGGGAGAGGGAAGAAAGTGGGAGTCGTTCGGTGCAGGGGAGATGTAGTGTGACGGCGTTCGGGTGATGCAGGCTATGGGCGACGAGGTCGACTCAACAGGGGGTGATGGTTGCTGTGCAGTCTGGGTTCACGGAGAGTGCGGACAGGGAGGACATTCTAGGACGAAGGGTGAGACCGGTGTTCGATTAGGGTTCATGGAGGTTGGATGCAGTGCCCCGGCTGGTTAGAGGGAGATTCTCGGCTTGAGAGAGATGGCAGGGCGGCGTGCGGTGCGATGCAGGAGTAAGGCGTAGTGGGCTCGTGGGATTTGGGTCACTCGCCGGGGAATAAGGGGTGAAGCTGTGAAGGGGAAGCGCGGACGGCGAGGTGATTTAGGGTTTGAAGTTTCATCTGGGTATGTGTTATCTTCGGATCTGATTTAGTATGATTTGTGATCTTTAACTTGCTGTTACGTTTTGAGTGTCGTAATGCATTGGTTGATTTGTTGATGCTGCTGCTGGTGAGTTAGTGTTGGTCCTGTGTGAAGGAGGGCGGGAGCAAAGGAGCTAGAGGATGAGGTGGAGGAGGCTGGGCAGAGGAGTGTGGCAGGGGGTTACAGTGAGACAGTGACCGTGAGTCATGGTGAGACAGTGAGAAATGGGTTTGGAAAGGTGAAGGGGAATTGATACGGTGAGATAGTGAGGAAGCGGTGAGATGGCTGGAACCGTGATGGGGTGATAGAGGCACCATGAGTGTTTCTTGCGGTCCCACCGTGAGTGTTGCTCATGGTCTCATACGGTGGAAATATGGTGCGGCGTGGACTGAAACACCTGAAAAATAAACCGAATTAATTAAAACCTTAATAAAACCAACAAAATCTATTAATAAATTAAATTTTAAAAACAACAAAACTAAAAAATAAATAAATAAGATAAAATTAATTATGCTTTATTAAAAAGAATTAATTTATTTGTATTAAAAATTATAAACAAATTAATTGAAGAATAAATTAAAAAAATTACAATAACATGCTTAAATTATTTAACCAACTAATTAGCCAAAGAATTAAGTAATGTAAATTAAAGAATAAGAAAAATTAAATGAATAAACTTAAATTGCTAAATTTAATTTAATTATTAAAAGACTAAAAACCAAAATGAGTTATTTATTTACAATTTAAATAATATAAAATTAATTAATTTAATTAATGAATTACAAAACTAACTAGAATGATAATTAATAAAAATAAAAGAGTAAATAAATAAAAGTCTAATCCATGAGACTAAACTGATTTAAGATTTATTTAAAATGACACTAATGCACATTAAAACACATGTTTTAAACTAAAAACTGATTATTTTACATAGAAAATTCAAAAACACTATAATTATCAATTATTTAATAAAAAACAACATTTTAATATAAAAAAGGCAATAGAAAATGAAAAAAGGATGTGGTAAAGAGTGTTAAAACACTACCACATCAAACTCCCCCACACTTAATGATTTCTTTGTCCTCAAACAAATACATGCCCTTAGACTTTAAAACAGAACTATGATTTGTGAATTTCAGCTCAAAAAGTGCATGATTGACCTTTAATATACTAATAGACAGGGCCAAATAATGAGTCAGGTTTTTCAAAGGTGTTCAAGAATGTTGTCCTGTCTAGCTTCAAATACTCACTGGAAGTCAAGAGCATGACAAACTCATACATTGTAAAGTATGTTATGCCTATTATTTGTAATCATTAACCATCATACTTCACCGTCCAATTCAAGTACTTATTCAAGGAGTGTTGACAGGTTAGATGAAGTGGAACTCAAAACTGAACCAAGTGCACCTTCTATTCTCACCT
Source organism: Viscum album (assembly GCA_963277665.1). NCBI lineage: Eukaryota > Viridiplantae > Streptophyta > Magnoliopsida > Santalales > Viscaceae > Viscum > Viscum album. The sequence continues at coordinate 1,133,276,298 of OY728155.1, read as the reverse complement.
TTCTCCTGGTTACAGAAATTAAAGTCCATTAATTTGATCACTTTATTGACTCAACCAAAATAAAAATTAACCAAGTCAATCGCTCCCTTCTTCATCTGGGATAAAAATTCTCCTGACCTTAATGAGTTCATTTTTGACAAGGGCACTTTCTTCTATTTTGACCAGCCATATTACATGTGCAGAGCACTATGCATAGCACTTATTAAAATTGAAATTGGATTTATTTATTTACATAAACGCACCCAATGCACCTTGCCTCAGATACTCACCTTGGGATCTCATTTTCCCATTTTACTCCAGTTACAAAAGACTTAATTAATAATTATTTGGATTGACTTCCTAAAGTGATTGAATATAATTAAATAAAAATATGAGTTCCCTGGGTTCCCGTGAGAACATCAAGTTACCCTGAGCCATAATCATCATCCCATAAAAATTACCCTATCATACTCTCATCCTCAGTTCCTAAACAGACAAGTTCATAGAGATAGTGACCAATTGCACTTAGGAATCATTCATACTTAACAGTTTCTGACTAAGTGTCACTCTCAATATCAACCAAACAAGTATCCAATAAACAAGACATAATTGAAGTATCAGTGAACCTCCAATGACCATCATGTGATGAATGAATTTGGAATTTTTTGAAGGAATTTTGAACCCTTTGTTTTGAATAAATGAAAAAATCTAACCATTTATTTTAAACAACTACAAACTCTGGTTCAAGAAGGGGGGAATTCAACATGACACTAGAATGACCCCTCTCCCCCACACATAAAACCCAAAATTATCCCAAATGTTGTATCTCAAGGAGGGAGATAGTTTAAGTTCATGATTGATGGATATTTCAGCTTAAATAAGATATGGAAGGGTAGCAATGAAGTTCAAAAAATTTCATGGTCACATAAAAAAGAGAAAATAAAAGAAAAACAAAAACAAAAGAACCCAAACCCAACAAACATCACCAATAACCATGTGAATTTTTATTCCTAAAATGTTCATGATCTGAATGTTTAAAGAGCAGAAAAGGTATTTAATCAATTTACTTCAGATAGTAGCATGATTAACAGTGATGTGCAGCAGAATCATAATGAAAAGAAAAACAATGGGTGTGACAAGTTTCACAAATCAGCTCAAAATAAATTTTCAACTAAGTAGATATTAGCAGCTAAACACCCATGAAAGAGAATATATTCACTAGCTTCAAGAATCAGTAGAAACTCCCCGAAAATTAATTTAAAGCAGCATGCAATAAAAATATGAAGAGTAAAACATTGGAACATAAAACAGTACTCCCCTGAATGTGCAGCTTCTAAAATTTAAAAAAAGAATCCCTTTGATTTCCATGTGCATGAACTTTTGGTGCTTCAGCTTTTCACCTACATGATGAAACAATTTAACATTATTGATCAAGATTTAAATCCCAAATAAAAAGAAACTACAAAGTATGAGTTAGGGAATTTTATCCATTAATCCATTGAGCTGACCCCTGAGACTTGAATGATAGCCACGCGAAATCTACTACATGTTTATTGTCCTAAGAAAACAAAACTCAAATTAAAAACATCAAGAAAAAAAGAAACTAAAGCATCAAATTAAAGAGGATAATCCTGGGATAACCCCATGGGGTGCTATATTTTGACTATCCACAGCTGGACAGTCCTCAGATCAACCCTTGTCTGATGGCGGATTTAACTTCTTTCCCAAGAACCACCATGTGTGATTCCTTCCAAATTGAGTGCTTTTTTATCTTTGGAATACCCCATGTGCAGCTTCAACCACATTCCCCTCTTTAGAAATGAAGTACTTCATGTTGAATAGTGGAGGGGTGAAGAGGATATAGGGGTACTTACCTACTTCTTCTTGAAGTTCAATGTGAACAAGTTATAATGTTGGAAAACATGGATGTGACTTGTATACTGGTTCATTATGATAAAACATTTCCTCTGCTTCATCCGCATCCACTTAGCGCCACCAACATCATAGAAAATCAAACATATTCAACAACAGACTCAACCAAAAGGATAGTAGAATCATTAACCAAAACAGTAGTGGAATTGCAACAATCCAGTAGTAGATTCAAACAAGAAAAAATATATGAATCACAAAAGAAAAAAACCCGAATAAGCATAACAAGAAATGAGAATTGAGAACAGATTAGAATCCCTAATTTTTAAAGATTTGAAGAGCACTCGCGGGTGAACTAGGATTCCGAGCGCCGCACTCTACATGAAATTGGTTGTCGAAGAAGCCTCTGCTCAGTCGAACCCACACCCTAGTCGCGGCCTGCCATAATCGAAGCCTTACCCCTACATAAACCCCCAGTCCTGAAGCCGCATTCTCATCTCGCCACACCCAGTCCGAGCCTCGCAACCATGCATCAAAACCGTCACCACCCACTGTACCACACCCCTTGCTCCATAGTCGCCGCAACCCTAGAAACAATGCCACAATTTTGACGCTCGCGCGTTATTGGGCATGGGTGGAAAAATATAATTTATAACCTACATACTACTTTGGGTAGTTTAAAGATAGGGTCGAACCACCGGGAGGCCTTGTGTTGTGTTTGGCGTTCTAAAAAAATAATCTAAACAAAAACACACAATAAAACCAGAAAAAAACCCATGATGATAGTGAAGTGGAGTGAATGAAAGTTGGTGAGAAATGAAATGAGGGTGAAATCACTACTGGAAATCAGATCTTTCCCAACACTTATATATACCCTTTCCCAACGGTTCTCCCAAACCGTTGGGAAAGGGGGGTCTTTCCCAACGGTTTGGGAGAACCGTTGGGAAAGGGTCCTCAAAACCCACCTTTCCCAACGGTTTGGGAGAACCGTTGGGAAAGGGTCCTCAAAACCCACCTTTCCCAACGGTTCTCCCAAACCGTTGGGAAAGGGGGGGTCTTTCCCAACGGTTTGGGAGAACCGTTGGGAAAGGTGGGTTTTGAGGACCCTTTCCCAACGGTTCTCCCAAACCGTTGGGAAAGACCCCCCCTTTCCCAACGGTTTGAGAGAACCGTTGGGAAAACTCACCCCCAAAACCAACCTTCACCCTCCAGCAAATTTCCACCTATCCCAACAGTTTTGAGAACCGTTGGGATAGACCTATCCCAACGGTTTTGAGAACCGTTGGGATAGATTCTTTCATTTCTTCCAGGTCTGCTACCCGAGAACATTATATAAATCTAAATTTTAAATAATTATGATAATACATATATATATTTATGAAATTATGTTTACAAAAGTGAAGTTAGCTTAGTGGTTAAGTCGTTCGATTATAAACAAGGGGTCGTGGGATCAAATCCCAGCACATATTTTTTTTTTGAAATACATTTACCAACGGTTTTATATCCGTTGGAATAGATTTTCATATTACTTATACCAACGGTTTTGTAAACCGTTGGGATAGGTCTATACCAACGGTTTTGGGAAAACCGTTGGTATAGACCTATCCCAACGGCTTACTTCGCAACGGTTCTCCAAACCGTTGGTATAGGCTATACCAACGGTTTGGAGGCCTATACCAACGGTTCCAAACCGTTGGTATAGGTTAGTATTCTACTAGTGAATAGTGGGTTCAAGGGGAGTAGATGGAGAAAAAAAGAGAATTTGGGGTGTAAACAACCAATAGATGAATATGGGGAAAATTCCACTAGCCGATTTGATGTTGCTTATCCTTGTTCATGCACTGAGATTTAGAAAAATATGGATCTGACTAAAAGTAGCTGGATGGATTTGTCATCTGGTTAGTTTGTGATGAAATATTTCTTACAATCCTTCGACTATAAGAGTCATTCCATCCAATGGTGAAAATAGGTCAGAAGTCACCGAACTCAACCTGTCAGTTGAGTTCGGTGTGTATCTCTCATTTGAGTATAATTCACTTGTATGTGAATTGCTCAGTTTGAAATAGTTTTAATTATGTTAAAAACTAGATCGATTTTCACACAATCTTGTTGTTTTGAAAATAAACTTGTCTGTAAACAATGAGAGAGATGATCCAAAGAAAAAAGATGTAATGCATGACTAAGACTAAACCACCCTAATCAACCAGCTAATTCCCCCCCGAAAGAAATTAGCCGGACATAGTGGTTGGTTTTATTGCAACAATAGGGTCAGAAATAAAGATGTGCATTTTAAATTGAGTTTCAGAAAAATAGAGCACAAGGAAAATAATGATGTTCGTCTCCCTGCTCGAGCTCTCGGAAACTCTATCTTCTGTTTCATGATGGTGGATGCAATGTTGGAACTCCTTTGATGGCCCGCCCTGGAGTTGAGGTCTGAAAATGCATTGGTCTGCTGCTCTCGGTACTTCAATCACTCCAAAGGAGATGGTGTAAGTTTCTCTTTCTCTGCTTCACCCAGTGTCAACAAAGTATCGATTCCTTTTTTCTCCTACTACTGCTGCCTTGATGGATCAATGCCTCTCCCACCTCTCATGCATTCATCAACCAATCAAAGTCTCTGTAATCTCCCTCGAGGAGTTCCCAAGCTTTTACGTGGATCTTTCACTATGTTTCTCCTTCCGTGCTGGTCAATGGGGCAATTGATCTTAACTAAATGAAAAAGATGTGCGTGCGGAGTTCTTATTTCTTCCCTGGAAATAGCAGATTCACATGTCGTGCTTTTATGTGCACGTCCGGATCTTTTAAGTGAATTCTATGTAGGTGCATCCTGCCCCAAACAACAATAAATACACATGAGTCAAACAAAAAATATAAAAATATACTATTATATTCCATATATTAATATTATTACTTAAATAAAAATACTTATATATATATATTTATAATATATAATATTATTGTTACTAATATATGTTATCATAACTATTTTATTTAATTAATACATATATTATTATGATATAAAAAAGATTATATACTATTATTAATGTACATTCTACTATTAATGTATAGTATATTACATAATATATATATTGATATTATATTGTATGTTATAATAAAAAATGAAAACTAAACTATCAAAATAAAAGATGAAATGGGGGTCGGGTCTGTTTGGCTTGGGGAGAGGGATGAAAGTGGGAGACGTTCGGTGCAGGGGAGATGAGGCGCGACGGAGTTCGGGTGATGGAGGCTGTGGGCGATGAGGTCGACACAGCAGGGGGCGACGGTGGCTGTGCAGGCTGGGTTCAAGGAGTGTGTGGAAAGGGAGGTCAGGCCACGAAGAAGGGTGATACCGGTGTTCGATTAGGGTTCGTGGATATTGGATGCGGCGCCCCAGCGGTATAGAGGGAGCGGCTCGGCTTGAGAGAGAAGGCGGGGCGGCATGCAGTGCGAAGCAGGAGCATGACGAGGCAGGCTCGCGGGATTTGGGTCACTCGTTGGCGAATATGGGGTGTAGCTGTGAAGGGGAAGCGCGGATGGAGAGGTGAGTTAGGGTTTGACGTTTCATCTTGGTATGTGTTATCTTCGGATCTAATTTTGTCGGATTTGTGAGCATGAACTTTCTGTTACGATTTGAGTCTTGTACTGCATTGGTTGATTTGTTGATTATACTGCTGGGGAGTTAGTGTTGGTCTAGTGTGAAGGAGGGTGGAGGAAAAGGAGCAGGAGGATGATGTAGAGGAGGATGGGAAGAGGAGTGTGGCTGGGGGTTACGATGAGACAGTGACCGTGAGTCACAGTGAGACAGTGATAAATGGGTTTGGCAAGGTGAAGGGGAATTGATATGGTGAGATAGGGAGGAAGTGGTGAGATGGCTGGAACCGTGATGGGGTGATGGAGGCACCATGAGTTTTGATCACGGTCTCACCGTGAGTGTTGCTCACGGTCTTATACAGTGGCAGCATGGTGTGGCGTGGACTGAAACACCTACAAAATAAACCGAATTAATTAAAACCTTAATAAAACCATAAAAATGGATTAATAAATTAAATTTTAAAAAGAATAAAATTAAAAACTAAATAAATAAGATAAAATTAATAAGGCTTTATTGAAAAGAATTAATTTATTTGTATTAAAAATTATAAACAAATTAATTGAAGAACAAATTAAAAAATTTACAGTAACATGCTTAAATTATTTAACCAACTAATTAACCAAGGAATTAAATAAAGTAAATTAAATAATAAGAATAATTAAATTAATAAACTTAAATTGTTAAAATTATTTTAATTATTAAAAGACTATAAACCAAAATGAGTTATTTATTTACAATTTAAAGAATAGAAAATTAATTAATTTAATTAATGAATTACTAAACTAACTAGAATGATAATTAATAAAAATAAAAGAATAAATAAATAAAAGTTTAATCCGCGAGACTAAACTAATTTAAGAATTATTTAATATGACACTAATGCACATTAAAACACATGTTTTAAACTAAAACCTGATTATTTTACACAGAAAATTCAAAAAACACAAAAATTAACAATTATTTAATAAAAAACAACATTTTAATATAAAAAATTCAATAGAAAATACAAAAAGGATGTTTAAAAGAGTGTTAAAACACTGGCACATCAACGTGTTAATGAAATGAAATGAAATAGATAATGAAATACCATGCGTTATAATGAATTTTAAATTGGATATGTGATATAGTTTAGACTCCGAAACAGGGTGAAGTAGGTTTTTAGGGTTCATGTATCCTCAAGACTCTAAGAGTTATGTGTTTAAATAAAGATTAACTGAATAATTGTAAAATTATTACTTTATTTATTGTATTTATTATTTATAAAACTATATATACTATTATTGGTTGGATTTTGTTTTAGAAACCATTGGTGGTGGCCTGCTGAGTTATACTGACACCCTAATCTGGCTATTTGACATGAACCCAAATAGATTTTGTGATTGCGGGATTGGTTAAGGGAAAGGTCCCTTTGTTAGATGGATGATATTGGAGGGAGCGTGGATGAGGAAACTATACATAGTTTCAAAACCTTCTTGGGAGTTGTCAAAATAATTGTTTATTTTTGGTATTTCATATTGACATTGGACACACATTTGGCATGACATATCTACTATTTAGTATTGGATATTGTATTTTTGTCTCGGTCATCATATGATTTTGGTATTATTCTAGTTATCGTTATATCATTTTGCTATTTTTTATATTACTTTAATTGTTTTTCTACTTTGATATAGAATGTATAGTCTCCCCTTGATTGATATTAGACCCTTGCTTCTAGCTGGTAGCCTTTGGCATATAGGGAGGTGTGCCTGAGGTCATGTGACCAATCGTCCTGGGGCACCAGTGTGTGGTACCTAGGTCGGGATGTTATAAAGTTGTATGAGAGCCTATTTTAATTTTCTTTTCCTTTATCTTACTATTTAGGAAAGGTATGTAGAAGAATATAATGGGTTGGGTTTTAGTTAATAGATTATGCATGGTATTTTAAAACCCATGTATGCGAGTAAAATCCAAGTTTCAAGGGTGGGATTATTGTTATTGATTCGTGTTCTTACAATTGGATGTTATTTCACCTCGAGTGATGAACTTGTTATGTGATGTGATTATTGTTTTAAAATTTCTAGGATTTTTCTCATGTCCTAGTATGGAAATAGAGTTGTATGTACATTCATCATTATAGGAACATATAAAAATTATGTAGAATGTATCATTTTAGGAAATCCTAGAAAAACATGTTTTGGGTTAGTCGATGAAATTGAAATTTTTTTCCTTTCATTTGTGATTGAATTGAAAAAATTGACTAATGTGAGATTAAAAGTTATAAAACGATGAAATATGTAAATTTAATTGTAAAATGGGTGTCTAATGAGAAAACATGAGTACATGAATGGGTTTATCCTTTTTTAACCATGGCCTAGATTTAAGATGATTAAGGTTAGTGATAACACCTCAATTTTGATCGTGTGGCGATGTTTGGGGAAATGACTTGTTATGGTTTATTTTGAATCCCTCTTACATAAGTGTGTTAATGTTTTTTTGTTTCCCGAGACATGTGTTTTTCATTGTAGAGATATACATCCATGAAGATGTTTTTTTGAGAGAATGAAAGGAGGATATGGCTAGAGGTGTTCCTCCAGTAGCGGAACATGAGGCACCAATAGTTCTGAGTGAGGATACAAGAAAGATGTTTCATGAGAACATTGATCTCTTATTGCAATTTATAGATAGATACCCAGAGAAGGTTATGAAGATCATGTCTGTCATGGCATAAGAGTTTCCATTGAATCACCCTTCGACCATAACCGGAGAGGGTGGACCTGAATCAATAGATTCCTGGATTGTGTCCATCCAGACTATAAATTACCATTTGGAGAATCCAACATAGATGAGGTTCAGTTTGGATACTTATATGTTATGAAGATCAATGAAGCCCTGGTGGGATGTTCAGACTTAGACAAGACAAGATGATGCTATGTTATGGAAGAACTTTTTGGAGAAGTTCCTGTATAGATTTAATCCAGAGAAGCTTAGACATGAGAGAGTAGTTGAGTTTGTGATATTGAATCAGGGGAGTATATTCATGATGTACTATACCAGATGCTTTATGTATTTCCTACGATTTTCTCTAGCATTCACAGGGGATGTTGCTATGACAGAAAAGAGCTTTCAGGATGTGATTAAATGTGAAATTAAGTCCTGGGTTAATATCATTAGGCTAAAGAAGTATTTAGAAGTGGTGAATTAGGATCTCATATCTAAGGTTAACCCGATGGAATCCTATAGTGGTGGAAAAGTGGTTTCTTCTGGACCATCAATAGGTATGACTTCAAAGAGTTGGAAGCATCACTATGAAAGTGTTAGCTAGGGTGATAGTAAGAGGAGTATCTAAGGGGAAAGGAAAATTACATAGGACCTTACCCAGGTGATATATCACCATTGTGGTTGTTCAGGTCACTTATGGAGATAGTTCCCCTAACCACAGATTGAGTTTCAATATTTCATCAACATGGGACATCTATAGTGGTTTTATTGGAACTTGTGATAGATGGGTAATGATAGAGAAGTTATGCAGTACCTGAGTACGAGAAGAGAGACTTCTACACTATACCAGTCTTGAGGTTATCATTCTACACACAATGACAGTAGAGGTAGTGGAAATGGTGATTCAGGTTAAGAGAACCCATATCAATAGTGTGGTGTAACTTAGGTGAGGGAGACTGCATCACAGGTAATAGGGGAAGGATATTTTTATGTATTTTAGCCTAAACTAGTGAATAACGAGGCTGGAGATTCAATAGTTAGAGTTAATATCCTTGTAGATTATACGCTTACAATTCATTATTTGATTTTAGTTCCTCTCATTGTTTTATTTTTACACAACTTGTGAATAGTTTAAACTTGCTGGTGGAGTTCATAAGTGGGGGAATGATGATAGATACACCATTGGGAGTACAATCGAGAGAAATCTTTTTCTGCAAGGGGTGTTCTCTCATGGTTGGGGAGTATCATTTTTATGGGATCTTGACATCCTTGATTTTTTAGGATTTGACCTATTTTTTTGTATGGAATGGTTAGTATCATACCAAGCCCATATTTATTGTTATTATACGAAAGTGACCTTTACATCCCCCATGGGTGAAAATTATATCCATCGTGGAGAATGGGATATCCCAGAGGGACATGTAAAGCCAGTTCATCAACAACTAGGGGAGCTCACTGCCCAAATTTAGAGTCTATTGCTGGATGATGGAGTTATAATGAAAACTTTTATTCCACCCATAGTATATATGTTTTAGGATGTGTTTCCTTAAGTGTTCTCAAGGATACTACCTAAGAGAGATGTGGAATTTATGATTAATCTCATGCCCAGTGATGATCCAATTTCTATTCCAGTGTATAGAATTGAACCAATAGAGAATTGTGAGGTTAATACTCAATTGGAAGATTTGATGGATAAGGGGTTTATCCATCCAAGTATGTCACCAAGTGGTTCTTTATTCTGGTTTGTAAGGAAGGATAATAAATAACATGCCCTTGTTTGTTTATTATTGTCAGTTTAACTTGATGACTATGAAGAATAAATATCCTCTACCACATATTGATGATATTTTTGAACAGTTGAGGGGAGATTATGTTTTCTCAAATATGGACCTGATATTAGGGTATCATCAATTTAGATTTCGGTATTCTGATATACCGAGGAATGATTCGAGACCCAGGTATGACCTTTATGAGTTTTTCATAATTTCATTTGGGTTAACAAATTATCCTAAGGTGTTTGATGCCTTGATAAAATGTTTTTTATATCCAAACCTAGATCAATTTGTTGTTATATTTTTGGATGTAATCTTGGTGTACTCCAAGACTCCTAGCGATCATTCCCAACATCTTGACATCATCCTGATTACACCGAGTTAGCATCATCTATATTCCATGATATGTAACTGTCAGATATTGATTGAATAGGTACCCTTATTAGGTTACATCATCTCATAGGTGTTGGGACCAAGTTCCCAAACCCTTTCACTTGTATGTTATTAATCTAAAATTAAATTTATAAATTTTCAGAGAAGCTATTAGGACATGGATATAGATTGAGGATATTATATTCTTTATTTTGTCAAGGATGTGAAAAAATGTTGGGTAGCTACAAAAAATATATTTATTTCTATGTTTTTTATGAAAAATAATTAAATCAAGTTACGTGGCCATTTTTATGTAGAAAATTAAGAAAATAAATTATTTATTTCCAATATCTCATTTGTAATATGATAAAAATTATTAAGATATTTTTCATTCATTTTTATATTCTATAAAAATTTTTATTTTGAATGATAAGATAAATTTTATAATTTTTGAGATATTGATATATTGAAATAATTTATTATAATACATTTTACGGTAAATTATGTTATTTAATTTCTTCTAAATAATCTCACATGACCGTAACATGTGATTTTTTATTCATTTAATGTTATAATCAACTGATGTTATTTTTTTCATTATATAAAAATAGTTCTTTCATAGATATTTTTGTTCTCTAATAAAATTCATAATTTTACTAAATTGACCAATGGTTGTGTACAAAATATTTATCTATTTGACAACCTAAAAATATTTAAAAATTGGGGAGTTATAACTATAGTACATACTGTTATATCTGTGTGTGTAGCTTAAGATTTGTCTGTAATTAATTTTTATGTTATTAGGTTTTGAAATTTTATTGTCAAGAATATAGAAAAGGTTAAGTGGATAAGAATAGGGTATTCAAGACTATTTTACATTTACTTAATATATAGAATAAATATTGGATATAAAATTCTTGAAATGGATGGCACACACACATGGATGATTAATGTAATAGTTGATTGATAAATGTATTTCTCCCGAGAAAGTATCATTAATCATATGAGATTAAATTAGGATTTAATTTGATAGCTAGTGAAATTAATATTTATTGATATTTAATCCTTAATTTAATTAATTTTTTTCAATTTTTTCATCGATTATGAATTTTAAAAATACATATATTATCATATTTCTTTTAGAATACATAACATGATAAATATACCTGCAGTACAAAAGGGTACGAGTGAGGAAATTGATATACACTATTCTCATTTAATATTTTTTGTCATAATAAATTATATAATTCCTCCCACATTTTGGAAATTTTTTCATTTCTAAAAAACGGTATTATATCATGAATTTGAAAATTTGTTGAAAATTTCATTTTTTACCATTTCAGGTATAATCTATTATTATTTTTATCTATAATATTATATGTATTTTTTGGAATCCATGTTTATTTAAATTATTTTACACTCCATGGGAACCAAATTTAATTCAGACCAGTTATGTTGGATCGACTATTTTATGAAAGAAAATGGGATGCAAAATCAATGATGGGTTGGACTCATCATCATTGACACCAAACTAAATTTTGGGACATCTATTCTTTGTTAAAACATGGATTGGAATAAAATTTGGATTCTACATAGAAAATACAATTGAAAAAAATAAAGAAGTATAGCTGTAATATGTTGATTTAAAAAAATTGTGCATGTTGGATTAAAATATCTTTCCAATTTTCTCACTCATACCAGTTTCATTCTGTAACCCTAAACACCCTACAGACCTATAAATGTGTAATTCTAACATTTTGGGAGGTCTAGATTATAATTTGGATATTTTAGGAAAGATTATATACTATTTCACACCATTTATCCATTAATTAGAAGAGGGATATCTCTAGAAGTATCAATATAATCTTTGATCCCATATTTTTATTTATATTGAAAATTTCATTTCATTAAATATAACTCTCTATTTAGCTTTTATTTTGTGTTCGAATAAATTTTATAACTAACCGTTCAAACATTTGGTCTTGAAATAATAATTAGAAATGATATTGGGTAATACCCATTCCATACCATAATATATGAAATTTGTTTCACGATGTCTTACCTATATATGAAAGGGTTTCTTTTCTTATTAATCAAAAAATATTTTATGCTTATTAATTTGAATATTTAGATTCACATAAATTACTACAATTCATATCATTATTAACCCTTAATATGGATTCAATTTTAAAAAACACTCATGTGATTTATTTTTTATATACAAGGTCAATAAAGTGAGAATCGTTGGAGTGTAAACTACATCAGTAAATCTAAACCATGAGGAAATATTCAATATACATAATATGTAATAAATAATTAAATCAACATAAATGAGAATATTTATAGGATCCATAATTCATAAAATACTAATAGCGTGTTGTGAAATAATATTAAATATAGGGTGAAACTATTGCACATTCTATAGGTATCATAGGGTTCAATTCATTTAATATTTAAGGATGAGGTAAATCTATATAGTGTTGTGTATTATAAAATTTACGGTCAATAATAAAGTGGAGTTTATTTTTAATGATAATTGTTATTAATTGATTATATTGTTTGAAATAGATTAATTACAAAATCTATTTATTTAAAAAAATAATGTCTTATTATACTATTAATTAATATTAAAACAAAAAATAAATAATCCTTAAATAGAAGCATGTTGGTGTTATAAACAGAAAAAAATCCTTTTTAGTATTTAATTTGTATAATTATGTTTTTATATTACCAATATTATTTTGATTAAGTTTATTTATTCTTATGAGAATAAACTAGGTCAACCATTGTACTACACTCAAATAAATTACCTTTCATTTGAGGGTCCCCTAAAGAATTCTCTACAAAATGAATAGCTATATACAACCAACCACCAATATATTTTGATATTTTCTTCATTGAAGTGAGACTTACTTAGTAAAAATCATAATTATAGATGCTCAGATGGAAAATTTAAAATTTACAAAGGAGTAAATTCCAAATTGACTGTAACATTGATAACTAAGTAGATATTTCTTCACTGATGAACCCCATTAATCTTGAGTAGTCTTATAAACACATAAATGATGAATTTGATCATTTAGATAACAAGTGGAAGAAAACAAAAATTTTATATAACATTTTGATCTATTGAATATAAACGATTACCTCGATTAGGTCTGTAAATATCTCTATAATAAGAAATCTATCCCAATAGAACTCATGATAAATATCAAATTCAATCGTAGTTGGACCAATCGTATTAGACTCCACTGACTACATCAACATCATCACCATCCCAAGGAAAATTTCTCTAGATGCCCGTGACATCATAATGTATATTACTACATTAATTAATAATAGGAATGGGATATATGTAGTAATGCAATTTTATTGGATGGAATATCATAAATGGGCTGTCTTAAACCCTCTTCTACACAGCATTGTGAATCCCCTATTCACCATATTCAATATAATATGACAAATATAATAAAATATCATGTACAATGATGATTACTTTATCCAAATGTTGGTAACACCTGAGGAAAGTAATGTTGTAAGTCATATATGTATCATGTGTGCACTAAAAGTAACAATATTTATATAGTGTATAAATTTACTTACTGGGTAGATTTTATTTAGAATATCATTTACCAAGTCAACTCCACAATATGGACAGTGGTAGTTATTAACCTCTCAAATTTAAAAAGGAAGTGAAAAAAGGTTGATTGAGGTAATTATCACCTGACATAATGTACTAACCTACGTCATGAATGCGTTTCATCTTCAGATTTCAATTCCAACATTTCCCAATAATTACTGTATACAGGAATAGGAATAAATCAAATATGATCCTTTATTATTGAAGATCGTTATATTATCTAGTGAGGTTCTAGTTCGGTTCTCGGTTTGTGATTTTCGGTTGGTATTTTCTGGCGTTGTGGTGGTGGCATGGTTTTCAGCGGCGTCATTGTTTTTTATCATAATGGGTTTTTTAATCTGACAATGGTGTATGGAAGGATTCGTGTTGTTGATTGGTCTGTTCTATGAATATTTTGCAGTTTGGTCGTTGATTTGTGTGGATTGAATTTGGAGAGGTTTTTCATTGGGCTCTGTGATCTGCGGGTTTTGGGGCAAGGCAATCGGTTCACATACAGGGCTACTTCAGAAGAGGATCAGAGTAGGGAGTTTTCACAAACCATCACAATTCGGATTTGGATGTTTGAGAGGGTATGACAATTGTCATTGGTACTAGGCTCGTGCAGTCCTTCACAGGACATTTGCTGAGCAGTGTTGTGATAGTGAAATATGGTCTTAACGTGATTGATGCTAGGGAGGAGGTATCATTGAATTGAATTTGTTTGTTTTTTGATTTGAAATCTTGGACCGTGAGGGTTTGTTTGAATGTATTAGTCGTTGAAGTCATGTTGGGTTCCCCCATGTCCTCAAAAGGGGGTTTATTCTAATAATAAAAAATAATAATTTTCAGTCAGTTATATGATCTGGTATCAATGAACTTATATACATTCATTTGGGTATATAAAAATATCCAAAACGTGCAATAATGGTATATGTTTCTCCCTATACTGAATAGGATAAGAATATTTTATTTTTAAGTAACCATGAATCTTAATTTGAAAAAAATTATACAAAAATACTCTGTTTGGAAACACAAAAGGATACCTATAATTCATTTCAACCAAAAACGTCATGTATACAAATATTAATAAAATAAAATGCATCAAATAAATTTCTATGAAAGTGGTAATGAACGTTGATAAATTAACCAAATGAAATATAATTAAGGAAGTCCAATACCTAATTTTTCTCAAAACAATCTACCCCATCATCAACAATAATGACAAATTTGAGTATATATTGATTTAAATGACATCAACTAGTATTACCTTATGGATAATTTCCTATCACTATTCACAGAACTACATATAGGGGAAACAAAAGAATTCATTAACTCTTTTTTATAGATGGATATTTTTTGATAAAATCTGATCTAAATTTCCCTTAATGTTGATAAAGACATATCTATCATGGTACCTTAGAGGAAATACTATTATTAGGCTTGTTATTTTATATTGTCTAACAATCCATCAATATAACAGCATTCCATACACCATATATTCATTCCTTTTCTAGGTAAAACCATAAAATGATATTAGGATAATCTTTTGGTAAAATATCAACAATCCTTATATCAAAATGGTGATCGTTAAATTGTTTTAAAAAAATAAAATAATATATAATGTAGATGAACCCCATACGATGTGATTTTAAAGAAACCATGGGTAAATTACTAGGCATTATGGGATTCCGTATAGACCGAAAAATTGTCATTGAATAGTCCAAGTTCTAACCCAATATCCCCCATCCTCAAAATCTCATGGAATTTAGAGGAATCAAGAGATATCAACATGACATGAAATTATGAATAACTAATTTTTTTTATATTTTTCTATTCACAAATATGATGGTGAAAGGGATAAATTTTAACTATAATGAAGTGTTTTTTAAATCCATCAATGATCTTAATTAGAATATATATACTCCATGAGTCTTGATGAAATTGGTAAAATGGAAACCTATAATAATTTATGTTTCAACCATTGATTGGTCACTTATCATCAATAAAAAATAGCATAGTGACATGAAAATGAATAAAAGTATATACTATCATAGAAAAATAATTTTTGGTTGTGGTAGAAGATATTCTGGTACTGAAAAAAACCACCTCATATTGAGTTTCATGGAGATGGATTTGAATTCTATGTGTATCATAATGAGGCCCACTATTTCTATCAAGTTTACACTATATATTATTATCTTAGTTATCCAATGAAGACTGGGAATTTTATATGGTTGATATCATTATATAATATTTGGAAATTTATTTTTTCTATGAGAATAAAATCAATGGATGTGTTCTAACATATGTCCATATTGTTTCCCCTATATAGAAAAGATACATGCGAATATAGAACTCTCCAATGAATATTTCTATTCTATTAATGAATCTTCCCAATCATGGAATATGTATTTTGATTATTACTTTAAGATCAAATCTATATGATGGGTACAAAATTCATGTATTATCCAGGTTATTGTATGGATCTTGTTCATCTACATATAAAAACTTGTTTTACCTCAATCAATTATAAAACTAAAATTATTCACCAATAATTAGTAGAATATCATTCCATCATTGCAGTCCTGAAGCTGGCTCTCTAGATAACAGTTGATCGATTAAATATTATGGATTATTATGACTCAACAGTCATGAAACTAAATTTATATTATGTCATAATAAATAAGAGGTGATTCCCTATCATGATTATGTATTAGTATTGAATTCCTTGTTCCTCATAGACCGTACACTACGTCACATCCTATATTCACCAAATTTCCATGTACATTCACTAACCAATGTAGTTACAAACATATCATTTCCTGAAGTGGATGAGATGTTCATTCCCATCACAAATCATAGGATTGTTTAACTACTCATCAATAGATATATATATTCGAATAATGATGTTAACCCAAACCATTATCAATGTTATCCTATATCCATACAAACTAAATCTATAATTATATGGATGTATCCAATAACATACTACCTCTATAATGGAATAGTTCACCTAAATTGAACCAATAATGAATAAATATATCATCATGCATCAGATTTTATTTATTATGACAACTCAAAATTCTAAAATATTCATCTATAAGAGAGGCTTAGGTGTATTTGTCCTCATGTAAATTGAAAGAGGAGGGATTCTAACCATTATACGGGAAGTACAAGGTAGCACCTTCAGTTACCAGAAATCCAAATCAAATCCTTGTCATCAAATTATAAGTGTTGGATACTCCTCAAAATCTATGAGGAAAGACAATGCGGGGGATAAAAAGAAGTACTCTTCTACTGATATTCTTTCTATCATCATGAATACACCCACATATCTGCCCCCTATTGTAATATATTCATAACCATTTTCTATAGGATGAATATATATCATGGGGCTATATACCTCAAATATAGAATGAATGTTCGTGTATATCCATACTAACACTGAATTTTCACTATGATAGATAAGAAAATATCCCATAACAAGTTCATAACAATAGATATAGTCAATTTTTTTTTTAACTTTGGTATCGTCCCTAAATTTTTTGTCCCCCATACGATACTGACAGATTGAAGAACACATTTGTTTCTAGATGAATTAAAGTGGTTATACCATGAATACAATATCTAATCATGAAACCCATCTTACTATCATGACGTTTCCAATATAGAGATATGAACTGTAAAAGCACAATCTATTATCCTTCAAAGGATAATGAATATTGAATTTAAATCATAAAGATACATGATCCCATATTCATTGTTGGAAAATCCCACCGAGAACCACACTACCACATAAGTGACCACATATTCTCATTATTGTATGACATATGATTTCTTTCCCATTTAGCTTAAACATCCCTCACTTCATATCACCATTTTCAATAATTTAACCAAAAATTAACCATCACACATTTTGTTTTATTAAATAATGATACATAATGAGAAATAGTTATCCATGTTTCGCAACAAATAAATTCATTAGAAAGTCCCATGATTATTCAATAAGAATGTTTTTCTTTATTCATTCTATTACATGAAAAATTATATTTTATTTGAGAACTCACATGATACTAGGAAAGGGGACCCTAAAATTTAAGCAAAAATGAGATGTACATTAGATCATATATAATTTTTAATCCAACATATCCTATACCATTTGGACATTTCCTTGATAATATTTCATTCTTTTCCAAAATTCATTATTTGATAATAAATACTTTTTTTAGAATATTTAGGGGTTCAGATAGTTTTTTCATGAAAATATCATTATAAAACATAGTATTTGTCAAATGATGTTAAACTAATTGAAATAAAGTACATACCATGTGCCTATAAAATCATCAGATAGGTCATTCAAAAATGACCTGAAACTAATTGGGTATATCTATTCTATTCAACTTCTAATCATAAATTCACACATATAAGAGATAAAACTATATGAGGATATACTTTCCCTATGTAATTAATGGTTATGGACACACTAGTGGAACATAATTTATTTTTTCACATTTCCCATGATAAAAATTACCCATACTAGAACAATACATGGCTTGATTTGTACAACCTTCTAATATGTAGTGATTCCTTGATATCCAAAGTTATGTTCAACTATTACCAAAAATTTCAATCAAGTTATCCTGTATGGATGATTATTTTTCTAATTAAATTTATTATTCATTACACTCCCACAATAAACATCTATATATTTCTCCCATTCTCACTTGTACATGGGATCTATTTATATCGGGTGATATTTTATAAGAACTATATATGTGATGATCCATATTAATATTTGATACATAGTGATGCATATATATTCTTTAAGAGGTCACCAATTTATTCATTATTCATTCCAAACCTTGATGTTGATAAACTCTAAAACCATCCCACATGAAGTGTTGTTATGTTATGTTATTAAAATGGGACCATTTTATTTCATTTTTGTGTTGAGAATACATTCTAATCCGGTTTTCTCCTTTTTTAAAATTTTATTTCCATCGATTTCATTACCTTATCCATATAAAAATTATGCAATAATTATAGAGGGATTATAAAATAACTTCGGGCTATATTCAAATTTTCATTGAATACGTAATAAATATTAGGTCCCATTCTAGGTAAAGTCACTTAGATCATTAAATACAATTTAGAATTATTTGGATCCTACTAATACATGATGGCCTTATCATATAAATCTTGAACTATAAAAAAATATTCGTCAATATCACTTTATCAAGTATCAAATGGTTGAAAATAGATCCTCTTCATATGGCTATAAAATACATAACAACTAATACCACATTGTGTCACACTAAAATACATAGAAAAAGTTTTCATCATTTTTCCATTGACGATATATTAAAAATTTCCCATCCATATAAGTGAAAATATCATGTAAAGTTTTTCATTGTCATCAAATAAAATATATTATACTTTTGTAATTATCACTAAACATGACACTGCTTGTCAATAATTTGACTATATAATACATAAACTGCTTAGAGTAGTATATCATTTATATCGTGATTATCAATAAATGAGAGGATGATCCATATAAGGGTGCCCAGTATACGAGCTTCTATCAAGGAAATGTATTCACATATAATGTAGGCCTACTCATAAGAATTGTAACCTGGTTTTGGGCTTACCATACAAACATCATCTTTCCTACCCCAACCATTAATTAAGATACAGTAGGAACAATCCAAAATAAACAATCCAATGTATATATATAAAGGCTATTTTATTATTGATCCACCATTTGTATAGGTTATAAATATAACCATATGATTACTACATGAATCACAATTCCACTTTCCAATAGGTATGTTGTGAAACACAGATTACATTTAATAGGAATAACAATAAATTCAATTAATTTCGAATCTATCCTTATTTATGGCCTCATAATTCATTTCACATATTCTTGTATTATAATATATAATGGGATGAAATATTTTTCTATATATATTTATATTGATTTTATCTTTTTTATTCATCATACATGGTGATTCATGGAAAATATATTCCAGACCCAACCACATATCATAATTTCTCTTCATTCCCACTCAACTGCTCATAACAACCCAATCAGTGTTAGTTAGAGATTTTAGTCTTTTAATCTCATTTTTATAATCCTCTTCCAATATATAAAAATTGTTTTTTGAGTGCACTAGTTGTCATGAATTTATAATTCTGTATTTACTTGAGTGTATTCAACTCAAAAAATACATTTCATATTAATAATGTTCATGAATCAATTTTTAGTACTGTCGATTAGTGGTTCCTCTCTTCCCTTAGGAATCATACTACATCCATGTGTTAACTAAAAAATTTAATTGTATCCATCCTTGAAATTTTATTTAGTGATCATATTTTCCATATTTGATGTACCTTAACACATCATCATTAACGATTCCTATGTTTCGATTAATATTACCTTCAATCCATACTAAAAATGTGTTAGAAAATACTTATAACATTATTCCAATATGGTTTTTTATGATCCATACACAATAGGTCTAAGAATAAAAAATTAAATAGTATGAACTTAACCATATGGTTTTCAATAAGAGTACCAGGCAACCCATTCATGTCAGGTTAATGTTTCAAGTTACTATGTATAATATCTGATTTCCTAGTCTAATATGTGGGATTATAAAAATATTATGGAATATAATTCAATCAAGTTACCATAAACTGTTTTAAACTATCCTAAAATTTATTTATCTTAGCATGAGGACATCCAAAATTCAAATCATGTTTTCCTGTCCTGTAATATATAGAACAACTCTCCATTTTTTTTGTCGTATTGTAACACAATGAAATTTTAAAAGAGTAAGATAATGTTGGGTAGCATATATGATAGAAAACACCTATATTAAGTGGGATTGTTACACATTAAAGAATATCTAAATATTTTTTTTCTAAATAAATTAATTCTCCTTGATATCTTTCTATACAGACAATATAATATTTATAGGATACACAATTCTCTATAAATATATTATAATGTAAAAATGAAAATTATTAGCAATACATTATGTTTTTAGATTAGAATAAAAGTAAATAAATTATGAAAATTCTATGGATTAATTATGTGTAAAAAAAATTAAATAATTATCCATATATTATAAAAAATAAGTACTTTTTGAATGATAGAAAATGTTTTCTGAAAAAATATTTATTCTAAAACGTGGTTTAGTCAATATTTTAAATCAAAATTTAAAATTAAATTTTATAGATATTAGAATAGTTATTTTGGAATATATACCTCATTTTTTAATCTACATATCAAATTAATCATTGAGTGATGTATTGAGAATTATCTAAAAAGGATAATTGTTTTGGTGAATACCGAAAAATACTGATTTCTATTAAGAACTTCTTATAAATAAAAAGTATTTAAAAAGTTAAATTATATTTAATTTTTTTTAAATTAGAATTAGTTATATTATCTTAATAAATTTCTAAATATTGATAATTATATTATATTTTATATTCAAATCGATTATAAAACCATTTTAAATGTTTTTAGATTTTTTTATTTTAAAAAAAGGATTTTTTACATCGGTGTCGGTTAAATTTTAATTTGAATTATTAATGTTATATAAATTTAATTAGTAAAGATTTATTCCATAGTTGGAATAGTAAATATTTATATCATATAATATGTTCATAATACATTTTTTATAATGAAAATAAATAATTTTATCCTATATTTTACGCGATTAGGGTTAAAAAATTGTATAAGATGATAAACTAAAAAGATAAGGGGATATTTTTCTTAGAAACATCTTCTGAGACAAAATTATGTAAATATATTAACATTATCACAAATAAAGTTTTATAATGACCCATCATGGATCCTTTTTTACATGTAAAAAACCATGGGACACTTTATTCCTTCCTAAATATTTCATTTGTTTTCCCTCCCCCACTTATAAAAGGACTCCCACTCATGTCAAATACTCACATATAAAATTCCGGTTTGTTATTCCTATACCTACAAAAATATATTCCCTAATTAAACCATGCACCCTAAGGGACTTATTTTAATTATTAAACCATCCAATGAAGGCTTTACCTTTAATCCCATATATTCTCACTATGGATGTGGTACAGTTATTAAACATGCGTTAATATTTTATACCATCCTCCACCTCTATAAAATATTCTTCTAATATAATATTAAAATAACTAAAGTATCTACTGTATACATATATTTTATTATGTTAATTGAAAAATGGATTTCCATCTTCACTACCAGCATGTGGTAAAAAAACTTGTCGATCATGTGTATGAATGAGTATTGCCTCACAAACCGATATAATTTGTTTTCCATCACCACCCATAAAGATTTGATATAAGGATACATTTTAAAAATTAAATTATATTTAATAAATTAAAATCATTATTTAGATATTATATTATAAACTTATTCATACTTATCATTCCACGGGGATATGATGTCATCACTTATGAATATGGTGGACAACCACCACATGAAGCAATATAAAACATTTTCCATTAACACTTTTTATATATTTTATTAAGGTAAAATTTAATTAAAATATGTGATATGAAATAAATAATAATGAATCTTGAATAGGAAATATTTTATTTAACTATAATTTAATATAGCAATAACAATGGGTTGATCATTCATGCATATGTAGAGACAACCATATCTATAACAGTACACGCCAATTTTTACCTCTATTTTTTTAATGGTTTTAATAAAAATATTATAATTACTGTATAATATATTACTAGAAATTCAAATTTATGTACATTACTTAACAATGAACAATAAAATTGGAACAAAATTACAAAAAAGAAATTACAAAAACAGAATATACTTGAAAAACAATGAAATTATCAATTGAATTAGTGATCATATACAAATTAATTTGTAAATTGGTGATATAAATCTATAAGTAAATAATATAGTGAATTATATTTATGAGTATACTTCTGTAATATATTTTTAAAAATCATATTATTATTATAATATTTAATTTTACACATATAATGGAATTAAAACATGAGGTATTGGTTTCTCATCAAACTTTAACTCCCATGAGACATATGGTATATTCACCATTTTCTTCTATTTAAGGGTGTACATAAATCCCTTTTTATATGTTATATCATAAATACCATTCTATTTATGTTATTTAGACATTCATTTTTTGATATTTATTTAATGGGTTTTTTGATACAATGTTTACCAAAAAAATATGGGTATATTTAAGAATTTGATTGTTTATCGGGATAGTTTATGAATAAATTCATGATAATGAAATATTATGTAATAAAACACAAGGAAATCATAATTTTATTATAATATTTTTATTACTTAATTTTTCATGTAATAGTACAATTTTACCCTCATTGGTATTTAATATTATAAATGAAAATATATTTATATAATAAATTTTAGCTCCCATTTTTGTCAAAATATCTATCCTATTCCATAATCATTTGTAGTAGAATAATAAAATATGATTTTAGAATTCTAAAAATAATTATTTAAATTAATTTTACCCATTGATATATTTCTCAAAAAAATATAAATGGATTCATCATTTCATTTTCCAAACATTGTACATTATTAATTTTTCCCAAAAATGTGAAATTAATATTTATTTAAACATACTCAGATGCTATATAATTTATCAACAACATGAGAACATAATTATTTATGTTGATTATGTTTCCATAATTTCATATGTGGAATTCATTTGACTTAGTATGTGATGGGAGATGACCACTTTTTCTACGCGATGCATTGATAGGTCCCATGAGACAAACTAGCTTGGGATTTTAGCCATGACCATATACATTTGTTAATATACAATTGAATGTGTCCTTTATGATATTCTAATTATGTCCAGAATTATGTTTTTTATGTTATAAGAATAAACATTAATGTTCCATTTGATATTTTTATTATCCATAATAATCTGTTATATGTATCTTCATCATGTGATAAATTATATAGTATTATTTCACCATCATCAATACCAAAAATATTATTATTATTTTATATGTTATTGATTAAAGTTCATGTGGTTAAGATATTGGAATTTTAATTTTAATTTTGTCACACTCATGATATCTTTTACTGTATAAATAACATTACTATGAACTAGAGCTCTATATTTTCTTATTTTTTATTTTACCATGAATTTTTTGACATTATTTTTGATTTATATGAAGGATATTCTAAGGGGAAACAACAGAATTATAAAAAACACTACGTTTTGCTTAAATTTTCAAAATTTTAATGAGATTAAACTATATATAAAATCTACCGAGACTGCTAAATTATTCCGTCTTTGAGGTGTGATTTCTTATAACTAGAACCACTGTAATAATGTAAAAACTGATGCATGGCTGTTGTGGTCATGGTATTTATAGTCAATATTAGAGTTAGGATGAATTAAAAATGTTATAACTAGATTAAGGAATACACTGATTAGATAATGACAACCTATGATATAATTTGAGGACATGTATTCAATAAAATCATAAGGTTTTGGTGATATAGAGGTTATGTGATATTTATTACCAATACATCCATGTTTTTATACTATAATTTTAAATGGTTATGGCATAGTTGTACCTATGGGTAATAAATATTAAAATGTGGAAATGGGAATTCACATGATAGTCCCCTAATTCCTGAACGTATGCTTTATTGATATCATAGATTCAATCTCACATGTGATATTATTAGATTAAATCACATTATCATCACAATTCCTTATAAAGGGTTTTGAAATATTATCATTTGAAAACATTAATCAATAAAAATGTTTATGATTAAGAGAAGATATATGAAAAAAATACAATTAATGTACGTATTTCTCTAGTTTAGGCATTATAAATTATGTTTAATAATAATATAATCTAATATAGTGTATGAAATTTTTTATAAAAGGATATTATAATAATTAATGAAACCCAAATAACTTATTTATCCTCTGTATTGACTACCATCATAGAAATGATATTGAATCATGAGCTATAAAAATATTTGAAACTAAATAAATTCTAACCATATTTGGAAGATGACTCTAGTTGTGACCAATAACTATTCCAATATAGATCCACTTAATGATATACCACATGGTGTAACAATGATAGACCTATTTTTTGATTCAGAAACTTTCATGATTTAATTAGACTGAAAAATAATTTCTAACTAAGTGATGGAAAATTTCTAAAGGGAAGATATTTCATAAATTATGAAGAGAATAAATGGAGAAATTTTTCATGGATTTTAATAATACCATAGTATATATGTAATATTTGTGGTAAGTGATAGAAAACAATAAACATGAATATGATTTAGAAAACCTGGGATGAACGAATTTTAAGGTAATATTCATCGAAATTTATTTTCTACACAAGAAATGATATGATATAGAGAGACAATAACTATGTATAATAAAGAATGAATTGAAAATGATGATAGGACTAATGAAAAAATTAAAAGCAGATAAATGAATTCTATGTACAATTTACGTAATAAAAATAGAAAGATTAACCATTTCTTAAATGGGCTTAAGTGAATTCTTCAAAAGGTACTAGACTTCGACAAATTCTTAGTAGAACATACTATCATACAGTATGAAGACAAATAATGAATTATAAAGGTCTTATGGATTCAATGGGATTAAATATAATAATATAATGGAATTGTTAATGTGAACATAGAAATGAAATATTTTTTTCCCATGTTATAATAGTGGAATGAAACACCACAATACTTTCTTCAAGGGAATTAGAATTTTTTAAAAGTCTGGAAAGAATTTACAAAATGATGGTGATTCAAAGGGAATGAAATATGTTCTCAATGTTCATTTATTTTTAAGAATATGTGGAACTACAAAAATGAATGTCACGAGACCCAAAGGAATATCTCCCATAATTATCGATGTAATCAAAGTAAATCTTATTATATTACTACAACTAAAGAGGATTTATTTAAGTGCATGTGTATATAAATTAATGAAGTATGTTTTTAACATATTTTATCAATTATATTTTCATTATGAGAGTCATAAAATTTATAATTATAAAATTTTAGTTGTTTTTATATAAGGATTTTAAGGAATATATTGAATTATTCCGATGACAAAGAGAATTTATAAAAAGAAATGTTTATATTTTTAGAGGTAAAATGATTGGGGGAGGATAAACCTTAATATATGACCTATGGTGATATAATAAAGATTAAGAGACATTTTTGGGATATTATTTAAAACCATGAAATTGGTGTGGGATTTGATGGTTTTTGTTATCATATTTTGAGTTTAATGGATTTTTCAAATTATGGAATAATTTTGATAATTTGTGATTTATTTAAGGAATGGAGTGTAAAATAATATTTACAAGCGCACGATATTTCTTTATGATTATATAGTGATAATTTTATTCACACATTATGAATAAACTAATATGATCCACATTATATTGTCTATCTAATATATTGTTTATTTGGCGACCTTCCATATATACTTTGGGACATAGAATTCAGTTACCCTTACATTGGATGATTCATATGATTAATCATATATGAAATGGTTTATGATGAATTTTGGATGTTAATATTGAGGTTTTAAATAATAATGTTTTATATTAGATTACTTTTTTGAACAATTTCTGTTTTGGAAAATATGAGAGGAATATCATGTCATTCTTTTATAGTTCATATGATATAATAAAAGTTAATTTTATTACTTTTGGAATAAAAAATTAATATTTGATATTCATTTCCTATATTTTTAAATGACATGGGAATTTAGGAATGGTCATAAAAACGATGAAATGATTTTTACGAATTAGAAATATATCATGTTTATATATTTTATTATTTTCACCATATAGATGGTAATGTAATTAATAAACTCAAAGAGAATGACCATAAATCAAAAAATAATTTCTAGTAACAACATTTTTAATTATTAAATTGGTATTTTGACTCATTATAGGAATAATTTTTTTACATTAAAATTTACATACAATTAACATTCATTTGATCAATGACCTCTATCACTCTCAATAATTATTTATTCATTTCTCCGACGTCAATAACTTTACATCACAATAATTTTTTCCTACATAGAGAATCCATAATAGGTAATTATATATAACAATATTACATACCTTTCTCTATTTGGAAGAGGATTTTTTTTAACAATATATATGATGTGTTTAATAAAAAGATAATTTCAAATGTCAAACCCTCGATTACTGAGATCACGATTAAATTGTGAGGACACAATTTATTTTTGGGGCAGTAGAATTTAACACATCGAGATTAGAAAAGATAAAAATAATTTTTTATATCATATATGACACACAAAACCAATAGTATATGAGAATTAAACCCCTTGATACTTTACTATATATTCCTCTTTAAATAAAATCAAACTTTTCGATAGCTTGTGTTGTAAAAAACATAGTGTTTAAATGAAAATTGATACCCAGTAAAAATATAATTATTTAAAAATGAACATTATTACCTATCCATTATGTTGCTAGGTAAGAACATTAATTACAATATTATGAATTTTTTTTCTTTATACTTGTATAAAACAAATTCAATAGTTATACACTAAATAAGAATAATATAATATCCACTTAAAAAAAATATATTTCTTTTGAAAACAAAAATTCTCTAAAAGGTGGTATATTTTTCCTTGAAAACATAATTTAAGATTAATATTTACTCATTTTAGAAAATACAACAATTAATACAAGATTCATTTTTTGAAATATAATCCTCAAAATTATCTATTTTTGAATTTTTAGGAATTTTTGAAAAATATCACTACTAGAATTTTAGACTGTAGACACGGACCTATGTCCATGGTCTATGAGAACTATTGCTATATGTGTCATATACCCACATCAATTTTATTTCCCATGGTGGGAACCCACCCCGCACCCCGAATTCTATACTACCGTCAATAGATTCTTCCACCCCTACACTTGTGAGGATCCACCTCCCCATAACCATCCACCCCCAATGATTCCACTCAACCTCCCACAATTCTCATTCCACATGACCACCCAACTTCTCCATAATACACATAATACTTCATTATGGCCACACCACCTCCCCACTGATGATTCTATGATGAATCTCTAATGAATCATCAGAACCTCTTATTTTATCTCACCTATGACATGTCCACCCCAACACTATGTGATCCTCTTACACTAATGCCTCTCTGACAGGGCTTCAACTCAATAGTGGTATAGATATAATGGGGACACCATACCTCCTAGGATCATCCTACTTCAATGAGGCAATCTATAATCATCCTCATCCAATGTGCTGACTCTATCACGCCAAATTCTCCTTATAATCAAATTATAACCAATAAATCCTACTCCCCACATGATTTATAATTAACCTCATTCCACTGATCATAAGGGAATCCTTATTTACCTTTAAAAATATATGCCTCCTTTTAGAGACCCAATTACATCATTCATGGATATTACATCATTTGAGAAGAAAATTTGTCACATTACAAAAATACATTCCCAAGGACCATAATATATTAATGTCTCTGGAAACATAAAGAAAAATCACAAATCACTGAGAATGATATTAAATGTTTCCAATAATGATATTTCCCATTAGTAATTATCAATAAAACATTTCATCATAACTTGTGATAAGGAATCATATGAAAGGTGTGAGCTGATATGCCCAAAATAGATAACAGTTTTATTTATGTAATCATAAATATTAGCATAAGGCTATTAGAATGTGATCACGTCATTTGAATATCATACCCTACAGGAAAATATCATAAATATAAATCATGATATATAGATTGGAAGTTCAGAAGACATGAATCATAAGAGAAGAAATAGAATAAGACTTGATAGCATAACATAAAAATATGAGATATAATTGTGGAAAACAAATTAGAATGTAACATGATTTTTGTAGTAGTCAACACTTCATTACCAATCCATATTATTTGTAAGATTTCATTCTTCAACCCATATTAGTAGTCATGGTTTAATCCCATGACCATATTAGTAGTCATGGTTCACAAACAAATCCATCTTAGCAGACAAAGCCCATTAATTAACTGAGTTGTCTTCTCATTCCATCCATACCTATCTCATGAGGCATAAATACTTACCCAATGAATTAAGGGAAGATAATGGTCCCACCAATAACATGATTATATCATACATACATATTCTATAAGATCATAAACATTCATCATATCATAACATATGAAATGAAATGGGTATTATAAATATGTAATAAAATCATTCTATGTAGAAAAGATATGGGTTTCAAATTATTTCATCAATTCACAATGTATTAAAAGAAGTGGATACCATAATTGTATAACAGATGAAAAAGAAGCCGGATTCATAAAAATATAACTTGTAAAATAGAATCTGGATTCATAAATATTCTGTCCTCCATAAATAAATAGATCATAGAATGAATATAAATATATGATTTGGTACATTTCCCCAAAAAATGAATGAGTAACAAAAATACATGTCATGTTAAATCAAACATAATTATGAAATACCATTTAAAAACATTTTATTAGGAAAATATCTATTCTTATTTGAAAAATTATATTTAAATAATATATCCTTTTAAAAAATATTACAGAAACTAGATAATATGTTGAAAAACATTTTATTTGAAAGTATAAATGAAAAATTGTAATGAATGATTTAAAATTAATTTCAAATATTTTTCCATGAAAACACACAAAAGAAGAATCAAAATATTTTTAAAACAATTTTCCATGAAAATATATAAAAGAGTCTGTAAAATAAACTAGAAAAATTATTAAATAAACATGGAATGATTATGAAAACATTTTCTATGAAAAGTAATTAAAATTTTATAAAGATATTTTCTAATCTTTGTGAAAACCATTTCATTTAAAAAACATTGAAAACTGATAAATAATTATTATTTTTTAAAACCATATCTCCGAAACTACATTGTAGAAAAAAAACATTAAAACGTTTTGAAACCCATTTATTTTAAAATACATAGAATATTTATATAAAATGCAACGAAATTAATTGAATCCCGGTTATTTTAAAAGAATTTGAAAACATTTGAATATATAATTTAATAGGTTTGAAAACAATTTCATTTAAAATAATTTGTAAAATTATCAAAAATCTTATAAACTATTAGAAAAATATTTCACTAAATATAATTTGAATAAATTTAAACAAAACATTAAAATAATTTTTAAAAATTTATGAAAGGAAATACATTAAATACTTATGAACAATTAATGGATTTTTTTTTTGAAAACATGGTTTTGAGAGAACACGGATTTCTAATTGATGATAGAGGTAAATTCATATTATTATTTAAACACATTCTTAATAATATGACATACCTAATAGTTGAAAAAATCATACAAAAAACTGATGATATCGTGAATAAATAGAGGAGAATAAAACTAATGATACTTCTTGAGAAATGGATAATTATATTTCATAAATGGATGCATAATCATAAATAATTCAAATAAAAAACAAGAGTATTTCAATAAAATATTATCACTTGTTAAATTTTCATTATGCTCACCTTGAAAGAAAAATAGATAAAACTAAGATTAAAATTTAATGAAAATAATTATATTCATGATATAACATATCAAATAGTTGTGTATAAACTACATAAATAAATATTGGATGGGTCTGATAGATTATATGGAATATATTCTAGTGGTGGAGGCTTTAATGGGGGTAGATATATAATGACACCCTATGGTCTTAGGGGAACCATTTTTAGTGGAACTAAGTTCTTTTCAGTTATAAAAATTGATTCACAATTTTGCGTACCCCAATAGTGTGTTTCATTATTCTGGAGACGCGCGAACATCTGTATTGTCATTCGATGTGTAGTAGGCATTGTGTCCTGATGCATGGAGTGGGATGGTGCGTCAATGTTTTTTCTTTTTGATAGATCATGACATGGGTATGTAATGTGTTTATATAGGTTAATTAGGGGTGTGTGTCTTACTTAATGTTATTTAATTTCTCATAGCCCTAGGTGGATTTGGTTGATGTTGTTCTCAGGCCTTTTTTGGTTCTTAACGTTGTATGAGTTCTCCATTTTCCTTCAAAATATATTTAGTTGTATTTTTCATACCTCAAACTATTATGTACTATATGAAAAACAAAAAAATCACCAAAATTATTTAACATGCCATTGGGAAGTATATAAACCACACAAAATAACCAAGTGTTGAATATTTCATTTATCTTATATAAATTAAAGGTGATGTGAAATTCATCTACCTTGAGTCTGAAGTATGAACTACGAAAAACTGTATACAAAAGTAAGTGATGAAAAGAGAAAGAGGCCAGAAATACAAACCCAATAGTAAGTATAGTACAACTGAAAATCTAATACAACTATAGTAAAGTAAAACAACAACTACCAAGTCTTCCTCCGGGAATCCCACATGAAGGGTGGGTACATGTGGTCTCCACAGCACCTCAGGTCCGTCTGTCTACTTCGTGTACATAATGTCAAGTGTTCCACCTCCGAGTACCATCCAGCTCTACAAGTCTCTAACTCGATCAGTGATGTCTGTCGTCTGCATCCAACACAACGTAGTGCGAGCATAGCCCGTGTAGAGATGAGTATAACGATACTGAATAGGGACCCCGAGACCCACAATGTCTCACAATATCCACTAAGGATAAAAAATAAGTAAGATACAAAACACAGTGCATAATCCAACCCTTCTTAGGTATATGCCCATACATATACCTAAGTCTTCAATCCAGTTCGCCTCCAACTCTCGAGCTCAAGCACAACCCAGTTCACACAGGATAGAAAGTCAATCACATCGATGATAATGATTGTAAGTCAAGAATCAAATCCCATAGGTATACATATTTCATATAGAGATAGAGATGATCAGATGTTGTCACTGATTCATCTAAGCTGTTGGACCCACGTAGGATACTGGACAAACTAAGCTGTTGGACCCACGTAGGATACTAGACCAGCTACCCTGTCGGACCCACATAGGATAATAGAAAAGTAGTCAACCTATCAGACCAAATTAGGATACAATTACAATAGTCATTGTTGTCTAACACAGGGAGGATTCCAGTATAGTTGTCGTCGTCATCGAACCGACGGAGGATTCCAGTACGATAGTCATTGCAGTCGCAGCCTGCGTTAGGGTTCCCACACACAGCACGCTTGATTCTGGGAGGGTCCGCTCCTCAAGCCAAGAGGTTGATACCTCAATTATCATGAATTATAGAGTTGATGTATCTATAGGTTACGTCTCATCAAATGGAACCCAACGTGATAGACGGCACGTCAATCAGACGCTCGGTTGAAAAGATGTTGGCTTTTGCATTCCAGGGGCCCGGTTGGAATTACGCTAATTCCAAATCCAGGAATTTTCAAAATCATCCAAAACAGACACAGAGTATCGTGAATGGACCACCTCGTCACGAGGATCCCAGTGCCGTAGACGGCGCATTGATTGGACAGACGGTCGTGAAGTTATTCACATTTAAGAGAAATGGGCCCACCCCGTTAAGCTCAGTGGGTTGGCAGTTTGGGTCGACCACGTTTTAGAAGGTCCGACACGACTGGAGGTTCACTGGCCCAGTGAATCGTGCGGCCTAGCCTGGTGGGGCATGGCTCGGACCGAGGGGCCCGGCGCTGCGTGTCCCGTCCTGGAGTAGCACGGCCCGACCTGGCGCGGAGCGGCCCGGCGCGGCCGGACGAGCAATGGAGGGAGTGACTGTTCGACTTCCGGAACCGGCGGCATCGAGTGGAGCCACCCTCCTGTCCGGCCGACCGGTCTTCCCGGTGCGAACGGCCTGCATGGGCGTGCTGCGGTCCTCCTGCGCGGCACCTGCTGGTGCCTCGGCCTTCATCAACCCGGTCGGTGGATGATCCGGCCAGTTCACCCACTGATGCGGCCCGCGATCCGCTGCAGTGTGGCACCATGGGGCGTCACGGTTCCACCAGCCCGGCTATATACGACAAGCCGATTCTTCTTATGCTGAGCGGCCCACGGATGCGGGCCACGGTTCTACTCCACGTGGCCGGCACATGGCCGCCGCTTCCTTCGGTCACCACCACCTCATCCATCAAAATAAAATAGGGGTAAACGGAGGGTCTTTGGGCCATGTTCGTTCGGCCCGTGCCCTCCGCGTTAGGCGGTATCATAAGGCTGAAGATAAAAAATGGTTTCAACGAGGGACGAAGGAAAATTTTATTCAATTAAAATTTAAACTAACCCCTTACCTCGAAATAGGGATCGTTCGTAGACGGACTCACAGGGAGGCAGCATCAACTCATTGACGTCAGGGAATAAGGGGCTGATGATGGCGCGTCATCAGCATTACTTGCGGGTGGCTCCATCTCCTTTGGCTTGGCTGAAGATCGAAGGAGATGATCATCATTCTTCGGTGGTTCATCGTCGAAAGAAGAACACTATTCTTCTATTTCTCAAGATCTCTCCAAAAATTATCTCTATACAATGAGTGCCAAAATAAAATAATATCTAAAGCTATTATTCTATTCACAAATGAATTTTCAAAATTGAAACAATTTAATTAATTAATTTTAGGGTTCAATTCATTAATCAAAAGTGTTGGAAAAAATTAATGGGAGAGAGGGAGGTGAAGAGATCACCTTAATTAAGGGGAGAGTTTTCAAATTAATTAAGGGGCGGTTAATGGAGAGTTTAAAGGAGTTGAATGGTTTGGGGTTTGTGTGGGCCCCACCTCACATTACCCTCTCATGGGAGGTTATGTGTGTGTCGGACCCATAGAAAAATTACCCTTTTAGGATACAACTAACATCTTTAAATAAAATTGTTTACTACAATTTTATTTATTTTATTCTAAATCCCCCAAAAAAATACTCAACCCGCATAAAATGAAACTGCGATAAAGGTCCCCTTAAGCGAATATTGTTGCTGCGAGTTCATCAGTGTCCTCAGATTTCAATTCCGATCACCAGATCAAAATATAGGAAAACCCACATGTACCTTTACTTAACGTACCCAAAAAAATATTCCGAAATTGATTCCGGGAAAACCGGGCCTCAGAATCAAGTGCCGTCAAAAACCGCAGACTCGTAAAATTCCGAAGAATTAAGAAAAAATATTTTGGTGAAATTTCAGGTTCTTTACATTACTCTCACCTCAGGGAATTATTTCCCTGTAAAGTAATAACACACACTAGGGAAAAAATGGGGGTACTGATATAATGACCTGAGCCCACTCTTCCGGACTCGATGCTTCAAAATGCTGTGTAATTTTCATTATAAAAGTTATAAAATAATTACATAACACTTTAAGGAAATGAGAAACTTTTACCGGTCTAGGTTCTGGAGAACTAGAGAACACCATAAATTATCAGAGTTGAACTAAAATACTAAAATTTTACACTATGCTTCTGTGAAAGCTAACTCCACAAGTGACGATATCTACGATAATATCCTAAGATACATGTGAAAAACATTACAAAAACGTATGGTGAGCACAAAAGATGACCAGTAAGAGGGTTTTGAAAACCTTTGATAAATCACTTTTAAAAATATTATATTGATAATACATTTGAAAAACAACCTTTACAAAATAATGTAATGCTTTTGAAAAAAAATTATACTTTGAAAACACTTTTATACTAATCCAAGGATTTTAATTCGAAAATATTAATCAAACATCATTAAAACGAAACATCATTTTGAGGCAACTTATTTCATTGAAGGTTTTCTTGGGCCTACCCACTTGACGAAGGACGGGTTCACTCCCCAAGGACAGTCTATTTTTACAACGAATAAGCACCGATATTTTTTTCAAAAATGTTTAAAATTTTCTTTACATATATATATATATATATCCTAGTATTTCTCAATATAGTTTTTACCTTTATACATGTCAAGGAATTTAAATAATCATTTCCTCTAATATCCATATGTAAGTATATGTATATATATATGTTTGTGAATTTTTTTTAAAAAACACTTGTGTGTATTGATTCCCAAAAAATCAACACTTTAATGAAAATAAGACTTTTTACCAGTCTAGGTTCTGGAGAATTAGACAACACCATACATTATTAGAGATGACCAAAAATAAAAAAAATTCCACTATGCTTCCATGCATGCTAACTCCATAAGAGACAACATCTACAATAATCTCCTAAGATACATGTGAAAAACATTACAAAAACGTAGGGTGAGCACAAAAGATGCCCGGTAAGATGGTTTTGAAAACCATTGATAAATCGCTTTAAAAAATATCATTTCAATAATAAATTTGAAAAAAAAGTTTAGAAAATAATGTAATCCTTTAGAAAAATAATTATACTTTGAAAAAACTTTTAAACTAATCCAGTGATTTTCATTGGAAAATATTAAGCAATCTTTATTAAAACAAAACATCATTTTGAGGCATCTTATTTAGTTGAAGGTAGTCTTGGGCCTACCCACTTAATGAAGGATGGGTTCACTCCCCAATGAACTTAGATTTTTACAACGTACAAGTGCTGGTATTTTTTTCGAAATCATTTAATGTTTTCTTTACAAATATATATATATATATATATATACTAGTATTTCTCACTAGAGTTTTTACCTTTAAACATGTCAATGAAATTAAATAATCATTTCCTCTAATATCCATATGTAAGTATATGTGTGTATATATATATGTGAATTTTTATTGAAAAAACTTGTGATTATTGATTCCCAAAAACTCATGTCACTTGGCATGTACATAAATACCAACATACCAGATCTTCCATTGACAAATAATAAAAAGAAATATCAATGATTTGATTTCATGATTAAATGACAGAAACAATTTTTTAAATTGAAAATTATAAAATAATAATGTCAATGCAAAAAATATTATAAATGATATATTTTTAAAATCAACATTTCATTCATGAGTAAAATTATAAATATAAACAGGTACAAGACAACTTAAAATTATAACATGTCTATAAAATTTTCATCCAATTCCATTAAAATTCATTTCTTTGTAATGTTTGTCAAATGTTCATTAGTATATGTATATACCTATATATTCATATGAATGTATGAATTTTCATAAACTTTCATCGATATATGGCCATAACCTTGATTTTTATATGAATTGTATGTGACATAATAAAGTTATAATATTCTTAATTTATAAATTCATATGTGAATTATTACTCGACTATTAATTTATTTAAAACAATTATATTTTTTCACATCATGATGGTATATATATATATACATACATTATTCACTTGATTTTATATGTGATGTCCCTTCCAAAATAAAATTTAATTTTTCAAATAGACTCATAAATTTAAAACAATTAAATTGTTCTAAAAATTTTAGAACGGTTTACTAAAGCTTATAAACATATGCCTAAAACTGCAGACATGATGATTTTTGTTTAAGAGAACCATTAAAGAAACATTTCTAGCAAAAATTTTCCAATTCCAAATACCACAAAATATAAACCGTATTATTTATCTTAAGAAAATCTTCCTTGCAATAAAATAAAAAGTATAATAATAATATATTCCTATGAGGATTTAAAAGTGTAGAAAATCTACCTTACACACAAACCCATAAAACTAAAATCATGATAAACAAATAATCCCTTAACCCATTATACTAAACCAAATTTGAACATAATTTTGATAAACATAAACATGAATTATTTAACTGAATAAATAAATTACAATTAATAATTAATGAAGAGATGTATTTGAAAACAAAATAAAACTATCTCTTACAGAAATAAAATATCAAAATAAATAAATATTGGAAGTATATGTTTCACACTTACACAAATAATAATATTGGAATTCATAGAATTTAATTTTGAAAATACATAATCCTTTACTTGTTAGTAGCCGAAAATATATTCTTCTTGTTTCATACAGTGGGTTCAAGACATATAAATTGCAAGTAGTGCAGATATAGACGATTGAAACCAAGACTAAAATTCCTTAACTGAAAAATGCAAAAGAGATAGATTAAAGGAAAAATAAAGATTCATTGCTTCTATTTACCTCCTTTCACATGTCCCACAAACCCTAATTTATACCTCAAAATGTTTTTACTTTATTCCAACTTCCAGAGAGTTCTGTTGCCTAAATAATTTTCTAATGCAAGTTGATCAGATAAGATTTTTTAGTTTGGTCAATGATTGTAATGTTTAAATGAAAATGGATTATCTGAAGAAATGGATTGACGAATGAAAATGTAGTGTGTGCCCTTAAAGAAAATTATCATTTACAAACTTGAAAAATTAGTGATTGTTTCATACCACAAAATCAAAAGACACAGAATAAAAAACAATGGATAGAAAAATTCAATACTGTGACAAATAATTGCATTGCAATAGAATAAATTATGTTGCCGATAAATTCTATAGCGGTCCACAGATAATATTTTGAAGAAGAAAAACTAGAAACAAGACAAATTGGTATTCAATTTGATGCGTACATTTAGGATAGTAAACACCTACTTGCGACTTCACACTACACGATGCGTTTTCCCACCAAATCTCATTCGGACCATCTTTGCGGTCATGACTCGGCCAGCGACACTCAACGACATTTGATCTAGACTCAAACTGAAACCCTAAGTCCATCCGAGACAGGATTTTTCTCACTCGACCTTCCTCTTGTCAACCATCCCCTCCGTCTTCTCATCTCGACCATCCTTGATGATGACATCACATGCCCTTGGCTGAAGCTCGATTCGATTGCCTAAGGACCCTTGCGATGTCTCTCGGCTAGCGACCTCTCCAAGATTTCAGCCAAAAATTGACCCCTCGATGAACCCTGCCATCGGTCTCAAGAAACCCGAACCCTACCCCATCCAGATCCCACCTCTAATTATGATTTTATTTTTTTAATCCATTTTAATTTTTATTATCATTTTATTTTGGTTTTATTATGATATATGTATAAATAAAATTTGTTTTATTTTCATAATAATACCTTTATATATATTAAGATAACAATAATGTTGATGATATTATTTTCTTGTGAATATGAAATCATTATTTATATATTTATTAAACAATTAAATTCATTTCATTATATATATACAATACTCTTATTAACGTATTAATAAGATATGGAATAATAATATTTTCATCAATTTCCCAGGATATATGTTTTCTAATATTTAAAACATTATTTAAACTTAGAATAATTTATTAAATATTTTTAAACTTTTTTATTGCATAAAACTATTCAAATCAATATTGTTTCTATTTTTTTTATGTCAACGATTATCATAAGTCACTTCTCAATTTTTAATTAAAAAACTTATAACGGATTGTATTTATAACGGTTGGCTAAAAAAACTATAAATAACAATGTCTAAGTGTCGCTCAAAGACACAGGGAAAATAATATTATGATGCTCACACCACTGTTTTCGGAGATGATTTTATATGTTTTTCTTATTTTTAGTTTCATTTCTATTGTTCTTGTTATAACGTTTGTGCTTCTATTAGATCAAAAAAAGGATAACTACTTGATCTGCATCATTGTGTTTCTTGGTGGTCTTCAAATTGTTTTATAATCGATAGAAGTGTGGTTACTGGGTTATTTTGTGTGTGTCAGGGATGTATTATGGTATTTGTTCGAATAAAGTGCTCACTACATATATATTTTCATTCGGAAATTGATTTTATTGCATCTTGGAAATATTTTCAAAACATAAAATTTAATTTTAACACTGGGGTGTTACATTCTACCCCCTTAAAAATAATTTCACCCTCGAAATTCATTTACACTTATCGCTCTTAATTCCCATCTATTCTGAGTCTCACATGATGACCCCAATGTCTTTACAGTTGTCTTCCATGGTTTCCAGGTCTTGCTATGAGATTAAAGTTCAAAGTGGATTCAAAATATTCCACTAAATTCACCAAAATGAAACTACTACAAGTGGGGTTTTATAGATGTAGGCACCGAAAGAGAGTCCTCAAGGAATGATAGTCAAAATAGTATCTGAGAAGTTCTTCTTGAATTTAATTTCTATAAGAAAGTCTCATTGAACCATATTCAAAAGATTCGAAGTAATCATAAAATCTTCTTGTGAAGAAAAAGCTTAAAAGTTGACACATATAAGTTGCGTGAAGATTCCCTTCTTCAGCTGCTCTATAAAAATTTGAGATTGATTCCGGCTGCTCAAACATGGTAAAGCATATAAAAAGTCCTTCGTAATATGCCCCATGGCATCTATAGAAGTGATGTTGTATCTTTATGATATCTTCGAAGACGAAACCAAAAACACGGTGAAAACAAAGTATATCAGGTGTCCCTGATATATTATAAAGTCATTTACAGGAAATCCTTATGGCTTTGTAGGGATTAGATTCTTCTTCGCATGATTTTTCCATGATCATTGCAAATAATTCATCCGTAAGGCCTAACAGACTTGTTTGATTTCTCCTTCCTTCCATCTGAAAATTACAAAGAAAGATGTTGACTGAGAAAGGATAGTTAATTTATCGAAGGGATCTAAATTTCTAGAGCTATCTATACCGTGCCTCTGATACCAATTATAACGACCCAATCCCGCTCTTCTGGGTCCAATGCTTCAAAATGATGTGTAATTTTTTTATTAATGTGATAAAATAATTACACAACACTTTAAAGAAAATAGGATTTTTTACCGGTCCAGGTTCTGGAGAATTAGACAACACCAGACATTATCAGAGTTGAACAAAAATAATAAAATTTTCCACTATGCTTACACACGCGCTAACTCCATAAGTGACGACATCTATGATAATATCCTAAGATACCTGTGAAAAACATTTCAAAAACGTAGGGTGAGCACCAAAGATACCCAGTAAGGGGGTTTTGAAAGCCTTTGATAAATCAATTTTAAAAATATCATTTCGATAATATTTTTGAAAAACAACATTTACAAAACAATGTAATTCTTTTAAAAAATATGTATACTTTGAAAACACTTTTAAACTAATCCAGTGATTTTCATTGGAAAATATTAAGAAAACATCATTAAAATAAAACATCATTTTGAGGAAGATATTTCTTTGAAGGATATCTTGGGCCTACCCACTTAATGAAGGATTGGTTCACTCCCCAATGACCTTCCATTTTTACAACGAACCGACGCCGATATTTTTTTCGAAAATGTTTAAAGATTGCTTTACATATACATATACAATAGTATTTCTCACTGGAGTTTTTACCTTTAAACATGGAAATGCATTTAAATAATAATTTCCTCTAATATCCATATGTAAGTATATGTATATATATATGTGTGTTAATTTTTATTGAAAAACAGTTGTGAGTATTTATTCCCAAAAACTCACATCACTTGGCATGTACATAAATACCAAAACACCTGATCTTCCATTGATAAATAATAAAAAGAAATATCAATGATTTTTTTCATGATTAAATGACTTATACCATTATTTTAATTCAAAATCATAAAATAATAATGAGCATGCACCGAATATTATAAGTGATATATTTTTAAAATCAACATTTAATTCATGTGTAAAATTATAAATATAAAGAGGTACATGACAACATAAAATTATAACATGTCTATAAAAATTTCATCCAATTCCATTAAAATTTATTTCTTTGTAATGTTTATCCAATGTTCATGAGTATGTGTATATACCTATATATGCATATTCATGTATGAATTTGCATAAATTTTCATTGATATATGTCTATACCCTTGATTTTTATATGACTTGTATGTGACATTTTTAAATTATGATATTCTTAATTTATAAATTCATATGTGAATTATTACATTACTAATAATTTATTTAAAATAATTATATTTTTTTCACATCATGAAAGTATATATAAATATATATTATTCACTTTATTTTATATGTGATGTCCCTTCCAAAATAAATTTTAATTATACAAATAGACTCATAAATTTAAAATAATTAAATTATTCTAAAAATTTTAGAACGGTTTACTAAATCTTATCAAAATATGTCCAATAATGCAAACATGATGATTTTGGTTTAAGATAACCATTAAAGAAACTTTTGTTGAAAAAATTACAATACCCAAAACCACAAAATATAAACCATATTATTTAACATAAGAAAATATGCCTTGAAATAAAATAAAAATAAGAAGAATAATATATATCTATACGGATTTAAAAGTTTAGAAAAATCCCCCTTACACACAAACCAATAAAATTAAAATCATGATAAAAAAATAGTCCCTTTACCCATTATACTAAACCAAATTTGAACATAATTTTGATAAACATAAACATGAATGATTTAATTGAATAAATCAATAAAAATTAAAAGTTAAAAAAGAGAGGTATTTGAAAACAAAATTAAAATATCTCTTACAGAAATAAAAATTCAAAATAAATAAATATTGGAAATATATGTTTCACACTTACACAAACAATAATATTGGAATGAATAGAAAGTAATTTTAATAATATATAATCCCCTACTTGTTAGTATCCAAAAATATATTCTTCTTGTTTCATATAGTGGGTGCAAGACATCCAAATGGCATGCAGTGCATCTATAGACGAATGAATCTAGGACTAAAATTACATTATAAAAACATGAACAAGAGATATATGAAAGGAAAAATAAATATTCATTGCTTCTATTTCCCTCCTTTCACACGTCCCACAAAACCCTTATTTATACCCCAAAATGTGTTTATTTTATTCAAACTTCTAGAGAGTTCTATTGCCTAAATAATTTTCTAATGCAAGTTGATCAGATAAGATTGTATAGTTTTGACAATGATAGTAATGTTTATATGTAAATGGATTATCTGAAGAAATGGATTGATGAATGAAAATGTTGTGTGTGTCCATAAATAAAATTATTGTTTACAAACAGGAAAAATTGATGATTGGTTCATACCACAAAATCAGAAGACATAGAATGAAAAATAATGGATAGAAAAATCCAATATCGTGACAAACACTCACGTCGCAAAAGAATAAATTATGTTGCCGACAAATACTATTGTGGTCCACATATAATATTTTGAAGAAGAAAAACTAGAAATAAGACAAATTGGTATTAAATTTAATGCTGAAATTTAGGAGTGTAAACACCTACTTGCGATTTGGCACCACACGATGCTCTTTTCCCCAAAATCTCGTTCAGACCATCTTTGCAGTCACAACTCGGCCAGTGACACTCAACGTCGTTTGATCTAGACTCAAACCAAAACCCTAAGTCCCTCCGAGACAAGATTTTTCTCGCTTGACCTTCCTCCTGTGAACCATTAACATCGTATTCTCATCTCGACTAGGCTCGATGATGACCTTTCATGCCCTAGGCTAAAGCTCGATTAGATTGCTTAAGGACCCTCACGACGTCTCTCTGCTTGCGACCTCGCTTGGATTTCAGCCAAAAATTGACCCCACAATGAGCCCTGCCATTGGTCTCCAGAAACCCGAACCCTAACCCATCGAGACCCCACCTCTAATCACAATTTTATCTTTTTTAATATGTTTTAATGGTTATTGTCATTTTATTTTTTATTTATTATGATATATGTATATATATAATTTGTTTTATTTTCAAAATAGTACCTTTATATATATAAATATTCGAATAATGTTGATGATATTATTTTTTTGTGAATACGAAATCATTATTTATTTATTTATAAAACAATTAAATATATGTTGTTATATATATATATATATAATCCTAATATTATTGTATTAATAAGATATGGAATAGTAATATTTTCATCAATTTTCCAGGATATCTGTATTCTAATATTAAAAACATTATTTACACTAATAATAATTTATTAAATATTTTTAAACATTGTTTATTGCATAAAAATATTGAAATCAATATTATTTTTATTTATTTATTTTACGTCAATGGTTATCATATTTTGTTTCTCAATTTTTAATTTAGAAACTTATAACGGATTTTTTTATAACAGTCGGCTAAAAACACTATAAATATCAATGTCTAAGTGTCACTCAAACACATAGGGAAAATAATATCGCGATGATCACGCCACTATTTTCGGAGATGGACTAATATTTTCCTCTTATTTTTAGTTTCATTACTATTGTTCTTACTATAACGTTTGTGCTTATATCAGATCCAAAAGATGATAACTACTTGATCGACATCATTTTGTTTCTTTGTGGTCTTCCAATTGTTTTATTATCGATAGCAGTGTGGTTAATGGGTTATTTTGTGTGTTTCAAGGATATATTACGGTATTTGTATGAATAAAGTGCTCACTACTTATATATTTACATTCAAAAATTTATTTAATTGCATCATGTAAACATTAACA
Organism: Viscum album; assembly: GCA_963277665.1. Taxonomy (NCBI): domain Eukaryota; kingdom Viridiplantae; phylum Streptophyta; class Magnoliopsida; order Santalales; family Viscaceae; genus Viscum; species Viscum album. The sequence continues at coordinate 1,133,233,014 of OY728155.1, read as the reverse complement.
AAACATAAAACATAATTTTAAAGCTGGGGTGTTACAACTAAGCTCGCATCTGAGCCTCCCACTCCCAAGTGCTCTCTTGGAGGTTCCCGTGTTTTCAGCGAATGCACACCAGAGGAATCGACCATCCACGTAGGACCCACTCTTGTCAATACTTGATCTCCCCCAGGACCTCCATAAATGTTTTCCCATCATCGATTTCCTTCTCCCTGTGGTCGATGATGTGGGACGGGTCATGCACATATCTACTCAACTAAGATACATGGAAGAAGTCATCCACCCGGTGAAACTGAGGTGGAAGGGATAGGCAGTAAGCCCCCTCGCCTACTTTGCTGAGGACCTGGAATGGCCTGATGAAATGCGGAGATAACTTACCGCCCTGGACAAATCATAGTAGTCCTCGTCGATTTGAGACCTATAAGAAAACGTGGTCACCATCCTAGAACTCTAGTTGTCTCCGTCTCCTATCAGAATAGGACTTCTGTCTGCTCTGTGCAGTCTTCATCAGCCCCTGGATGATATGAACCTTCTCCATCATAGCTTGAATCATCTTTGGTCCTACAAGTGATGACTCCTCTTGGTCAGTTTAGCATAGAGGTGAACTGAAAGGTCGAAATTACATTGAATCATATAGTGTCATCACGATGCTGGAGTGGTAAATGTTTGTGTACGAAAACTCCACCAAGGGTATGTGATCCTCCTAGCTGCGACCAATGTCGAGGACACATTCACGGAGCATTTCCTCGATATTCTGAATGTTCCTCTCTGTCTGGCCATCCGTCTAAGGATGGAAGATAGTGCTCAGACGTAGTTGTATCCCAAAAGAATCATGTATCCACTTCCATAGCCAGGAAGTAAAACGAGCATCCCAATCAGAAATGATAGATGATGTCACACCATGAATTCGTACGATCTCTTGAATGTAGAGGCGTCCCATGCTCTCTACTGAGCCCTGCTCTCTGATCAGTAGGATGTTGGATGACTTGGTGAGTCATTCTACGATCACCAAAATAGAGTTTTTCCCTCTGGATATATGTGGAAGCCCCATCATGAAATCCATTGATATCTCTTCCCACTTCTAATCTGGGAAATCTAAGGGCTATACCAATCCTGCTGGTACCTGGTGCTTCGCCATCACTTGATGACAAGTGAGGCATCATGAAAGGAACTTTGATACAACCTTCTTCGTACCCGACCACCAGTGATGTTGCCTGAGGTCCTGATAAATCATCGCCAGTCCTGGATGTACTGCTAGAGGGGATGTGTGTAACTCCCTCATCACTTCCTCCGGTAGTGCAACTAGTCCCATATTACGTCCCCTAAAGATGATGACATATTCCCCTCCTTCAGAAAATCCATCAGGTTCATGCATTGAGGATATCTGAACACGTCATATCTCAAAGTCAAAGTCCCCACGTTGTGCCTCCCTGACTCGCTGATGTAGTGGAGGAGTGACTGTGAGAGACTGAAGAAAGGCTACTCCATCTATATCCACAAAGGATATCTGCAACGCGACTATCTGCTCTATCTCCTCTCCTAGTAGCTGAATGACCGATCTCCTGCTCAGAGCATCAGCTACAACGATCCCCTTTGACGGAGTATAGACTATCTCAAAGTTATAGTCCGGGAAGAGCTCAAGACAACGTCGATGTATTTAGTTAATGTCCTTCTTTGAGAATATGTACCTGAGACTCTGGTGGTCAGAGTAGACTATAAAGCGCTCGCCCATCAGATAATGCCACCACATCTTCAAGGAGAAGACCACTACTACTAACTCCAGGTCATGGGTAGCATAGTTATGCTCATGCTGTCTCAACTGTCGTGAACCATACACAATCACTGCACTCTCATGCATCAGTACACACTCGAGTCTAGTCCCCGATGCGTCGCAGTAAACTACATACCCAACTCCCTCCTCTGGTTTCCACAAGATGGGCGCACTAGTCAATCTCTACCTCATCTCCTGAAAGCTCTGCTGGCATCTCTATGACCACACGAAGGGTTTTCCCTTCTTCGTCAAGGCTGAAAGTGGTACTGCAACTCTGGAAAAGTTTGTCAGAAATCTTCGATAGTACTCAGCCAGTCCCAGGAAAATCTGCACCTCCGTCACACTCCTGGGTGGCTCCCAAGCAAGTACTTCCTCGACCTTCGCTGGATCCACTACAACTCCAGCCTCTGACATGAAATGTCCCATGAAATGAACCTCTTAAATCCAGAACTGGCACTTCAAGAGCATACCATAAAGCAGGTGCTCTCGTTGTGTGTCCAGTACAACCCGTATGTGGTAGGTGTGCTCCTCCTCCGTAGTTGAGTAAATCAATATGTTGTCGATGAAGACTATGAAAAATCGATCGAGATAAGGCTGGATGATCCTATTCATGGTACTCATGAACACTGTTGGAGCTTTGGTTACGCTGAAGGGAATAACCATGAACTCATATTGGCCATACCGACACCTGAAGGCCGTCTTCTACACATCCATGTCTCGAACTCAGAGCTGATGATATCATGACCTGAGGACTATCTTTGAGAACCATCATGATCCCTTGAACTGATCAAAGTGGTCGTCAATCCTCAAGAGTGGGTAATTTTTCTTCACAGTCACCTGATTCAGGCAAAGGTAGTTGACACACATTTGCAAGCTCCCATCCGCCTTCTTGGCGAATAGAATCGGAGATGACCAGGGTGAAACACTGGGTCAGATAAATCATTACCCTAGAAATCATATACCTGTATGCACAACTCACGAAGCTCAGTAGGATCCATACGATATGCTAGAGTAGATATCAGTGTTTTCCCAGGGTATAGGCCTATGATGAATTCTACCTTCTTGCGAGGAGGTAGTCCTGGAACGTCGTCAGGAAAAATGTCTGCACACTGATCCACCACAACAGGAATACTCGGACTCCACACTTCCACTTCTCTGAGGATGAGACTAGCCAACTGATGTGTGATCGGCTGCCCTCTCCTCTGCATAAGACCATCCTGCGCTTCAAAGGCTACCTTCTCGCCGGTGAAGGTGAACCTAGTCCAATCCGTGTAGACACAACGCACATTGCGCGTAATATAGTCGATCTGAGCATGTACGGTGGATAACCAGTCCATACCCCGGATGATGTTGTAAAGTATTGACGCCGCTACAAGAAGATATCATCTGAAGCTGTTGCCTCCTAGAGTAAGCTCACACTGTCGGCACTAGTGCGTAATCATCGAGTCTGCTCTCGTAGGGGTCTCTAGCCGTAAGGATCGAGCCAACAGCTCCGTCAGAATCTCTGAGCTGCAAAAAAAGGCAACGACAATAAAAGAATGACTCGGTCATGTGTCTATATGTACACCAATAAGGGTGGAGTAGACATAGATAATACCTCAAATCATCTCAGGTGCGCCGTGGTCATAGGCCTCGACATCCTGAAGCTGAGCCCGCCTCTATCCGCCAGCTCCCTGTGGTCGGGGTGGAAATCTTGGGGGTGGTGGTGGTAGAGCCGCAAAACATTGTCCACCACCTGCTTCTTGGCCATCTCCTCTGCCACATCCACCTGCTCCCAATGGACAACCACTGTCGAACCTATGACACTACCTGGGATGTCCCTCTATTGTATGTTGCTCGTCCGCATGGCGGGTCAGATAGTCTCGAGCCATCTGACCCTACCTGGAGCATGCACAACACTGCCTACTCCTTGCATAGATGGCTCCGTTTCGGGTGCCCCACACAACCGAATATGTATCATGGGGTCTCTCTCTTGATGGTCTAGTCTACTTGGACCTCTGCGTCAACTGTCTATTGCCAGCTGTAGAAGACTCCGCTACTTTTCACCCTGTGGTGGGTCTCGTTGCTGTTGTGAGGTCAGTGAGGAAACTCTCTACAACAAGGGCTTGCTATAGCACTTCTTCCTGCATCAGAATGCTGTGGGAGATCATCAAATCCCTGATCTCATGTCTGAGTCCCTGCTCAAAGGTCCGGGCCCTGAATAATGGGTCTCGTACCATGTCTGTGGAGTAGGGCGAGAGGTCATTAATCCTCATTGAGTACTGAGCTACTGTCATGTTGCCATGCCTCAGATCAAGTAACTCCTAAATATGCACCGCACGAAGGGTGGCCGGAACATACTCTAAGCATAAAAGACTCTCGAAGTCTGTCCAGAGTAAAGATGCCTCATCATTCACCTAGAACATCAGGTTCCCCCATCATCCTACTGTTGCATGCATGAGACTCTCGTAAATGATCACCATAAGATAGGTTGGTGTCGGTAGCAGTCTGAAGACTCTAACGATAGCCTCTAGCCAATACTCGGTTGCCTCAGGGTCCGTCTCTCCATGGAAATTGGGTGGCCTCTGTCCCTATAACTCGTGCAACGCACTCAGACGGCATGCACTCTCTACTGCAGGGGCTGGTGGTATCGGTGGCCCAGTGAATAGTGGTACCATCAGTACCTCCGCTGTGATGGGGCCCTGTACTGAGGCATCATCGCTCAGTGGGCCTCTATCTCGTACGCAACTCGGAACCCTAGATGGCTGCCTTCATGGGGAAATCCTAAAAAGAAACAGGTGTTCCACGGTCAAACAGTATACCTGGGGAGCTGACACAAAGTAATAAAAAAGAAAACTTTTGCAACACACATGAAATCAGTGTTATTGTGCACTAAGTCAGAAGTCAGAGGTCAGGGTCCGGGTGTACGGATACATCGGCCACCACACCAACACTGGACTCCCAAAACTGATAAACAAACTAAATACACCTTACATTATTGCTTCACAGTAAGTTAAATCAGAGTCCTAAGTTCTGTTGTAGAACCGACTCCTCTGATACCAATTTCTCATGACCCATCCTCATGGTGCGTGTTGTGACTACCCCATGCCTGCCTTCCATAGGCATGTGGATGGATACTTGCACTAAAGTCATAAATCCCAATACTGGGAAGGAATTGCATTTATATAAGTTAAAAAACACAATAGGTTACGCCACTGAAGTAAGCACTAATAAAAACTGTATACAAAAGTAAGTGATGAAAAGAGAAAGGAGCCGGAAATATAAGCCCAACAGTAAGTATTGTACAACTAAACAACTAGTACAACTGTTGTAAAGTAAAACAACAACCATCAAGTTGTCCTACGGGAATCCCACCTGAAGGGTGGGTACATATGGTCTCTTCAGCACCTCGGGTTCGTCTATCTGCTCTGTGGACGTCTCGTCAAGTGGTCCTCCTCCGGGTACCATCTAGCTCTACAAATCTCTACCTCAATCAGTGTTGTCTGTCATCTACATCTAACACAATGTAGTGCGGTCACAGCCCATACAGGGGTGAGTATAAAGATACTCATTAGGGACCCTGAGACCTACAATGTCTCACAATATCCACTAAGGATAAACATGAAGTAAGATACAAAACACGGTGCATAAACCATCCCTACTTAAGTATATGCCCATACATATACCTAAGTCTTCAATCTAGTTCGACACCAACTCTCGAGCCCAAGAACAACCCAATCCACACAGGAAAGAAATTCAATCACATTGATGATAATGATTGAAAGTCAAGACTCATCTCACATAGGTATACATCTTTCGTATAGCTGTAGAGGTGATTAGATGTAGTCACTGATTCATCTAAGCTGTCAGACCAATATAGGATACTAGACCAGCTAAGTTGTCTTACCAATGTAGGATACTAGACCATCTACTCTGTCAGACCCACGTATGATACAAAAACAAAAGTCAAACTGTCGGACCCACATAGGATACAAGTACAATGGTCATCACTATTGAACCCACAGACGATTCCAGTAGAGTTTTCGTCGTCGTCGAACCCGCGGAGGATTCCAGTATGGTAGTCATTACAGTCACAGCCAGCACTAGGGTTCCCGTACACAACACGTTCGATTCTGAGAGGGTCTGATCCTCAAGCCAAGGGGTCGATACATAAAATATAATGAATTATAGAGTTGATGTATCCCAAAGTTCTATCTCGCCAAAAGGAACCCAATGAAACCGACAACACGTCAATCAGACGCCCAGTTTGAGAGATATTGCATTTTCTGTTCCAGGGGCTCGATTGGAATTACAGTCATTCCAAACCCAGCCATTTCCCAAAGTCATCCAAAACTCACTTAGATTATCGCAAAATGACCGCCTCATCACGAGGATCCCAATTTCGTAGACGGCGCGTCGATCAGACTTACGTTCGTGATGTTATTCACATTTAAGAGAATTGAGCCCGTCCCATGAAGCCCAGCGGGTTGGCGTGTTGGGTCGACCATGTTTTGGTGGGTCTGAACCAGCTGCTGACAGACCGACCAGACGGGGCATGGCGTGGCCCTGTGGGGAGGGACTCAGTATCACGAGGTGCGGCCCGGCACGGTGGTGCGCAGCCGGCCCGACGCCGCGTGGCTCTGCCCGGCCAACCGAGCGGTTCGGCCTGGGTGGTCGAGCGATGTGGGAGGCATGGCCCCCTGACTTCCCGAACCAGCAGCGTCACAATCATTTCCGGCCGGACGAAGCCGGCTGGTCATCCCATCGCGAGCGGCCCGTATGGGAGGGCCGCGGTCCTCCGGTGCGGCAGCTGCGGGTGTCACAACCTTCATCAACCCAGCCGGCCGACGAGCTGGACGGTTCTCCCGCTGAAGCAGCCCGTGGAGTGTGGGCCATGGTCCTCTGCAACGCGGCACTAAGGGGCAATGCGGTTCCACCAGCCCGGTCGGCTATGGCCATCTGGTTCTTCTTCGGCCAAGAAGCTCCTGGATACGGGCCGCAGTTCTTCTCCACGCGGCGGGCACACAACCGCTGTTTCCTTCGGTCACCTCCACCTCATACATCAAAATAAAATAGGAGTCAACAGAGGGTCATCGGGCCATGTTCATTTGGCCCGAACCCTCTACGTTAGGCAGTATCCAAAGGTTGAAGATAAAACATGGTTTCAATGAGGGACGAAGAACAATTTTATTCAATTAAAATTGAAACAAACCCACTACCTCGTAATAAGGTTGATACGTAGATGGAGTCTCGGGGAGAAGGCATCAACTCTTTGACATTGGGGAAGAAGGGGCCGAGGATGGTGCGTCGTCGGCGTTCATTGCGGGTGGCTCCATTTCGTTTGGATTGGCCGATGATCGAAGGATATGATCATCATTATTCACAAATGATTTATTAAAATTCAAACAGAAGAATTAATTAATTGTAGGGTTCAATTCATTAGTCAAAAGAGTTGGAAAAAATTAATGGGAGATTGGGAGGTGAAGAGATCACCTTAATTAAGGGGAGAGTTGTCTAATTAATAAAGGGGGGATTAATGGGGATTTTAAGGGAGCTGAAAGGTTAGGGGTTTTTGTGGGCCCCACCTCACATTATCCTCTCATGGGAAGTTATGTGGGTGTGGGCCCCACCTAAAACATCCCATTGTAGTATATAACTAACATCTTTAAATAAAATTGTGTAATTCAATTTTATTTATTTTATTCTAAATCCCAAAAAATACACTCAACCCGCATAATACACAACTACTGTAAAGGTCCCCTTAAGCGAATATCGGTGCTGTGAGTTCTTCAGTGTCCTCAGATTTCAATTCCGAGCACTGGTTCAAAAGATAGAAAAACCAGCATGTACGTTTACAGAACGTACCCAAACAAAACTTCAGAAATTGATTTCGGGCACACCTGTCCTCAGAATCAAGTGCTGTCAGAAACTGCAGACTCGTAAAATTCTAAAGTATAAAGAAAAAAATTCCCTTTATATTTATGGGTCTTTTCAGGGTCTCTATTAAAAAGAAAAAAAATCCAATTTAAAAAACATATATTTTTATTCATAAAATTGGATTTTATATAATGTTAATCTTATATATTATATGGGATGACAGAAAAAATTTTAATTTAATTATAATATAAAAATTTTATTATAATCATTTACCAATGTTTTTTTTATTTTATTGAGTTAATATTGTGTATGTACAAAGAAATATAATTTTCTTAAAAACATCATTTCTTTAATATCAAATAGTTCTTACATTCAAATATACTAATTTATAATTATAAAATAATATTTATATATATTTTTAAATAATATTTTCACAATTTATTTAATATTATTTGTAACATCCATTTTAATGGCGAGGTGGTAACAATAATAATACTTTAATAATGAATTTAATAGTATATTTTTGTATTGTAAAAACTCAGACATGCATATAACATATGATATTTAATGGACTTAGTATTGTGTGTAATTGAACGAACACATAGTATTATTTGTTCCAAAAGATAATATATATATACAACCCAACCATAAAAAAATACATAATCTTAAATTAAATGAACAATTCACATTGAGGATATTTTTATGTTTAGAGTTTCAGAGAAATAGGCCTTAACTATTGCATTACATCTCAAAAATTATAAAGTAGACAATTCTACTCAGTTTCCATTTTTTCATAAAATAAAAACTCTTGAAAAAATGTTCCATGTCTAGTTCTATGTTTTAGACAGCATGACTTTTCCTTAATCCCATCCTTTACCCTATTCATCTTTATGTTTTGTGAAAAACATTTCAAAAACTGGGATGTGCATAAAAATCTTAGTAAGGATTATATGATAAAGAATGATAATAGTTTTCTATAAATACATACCTAGAATAAGCTAGTACCTCATGAATTCATAATATTTATGAATAACACATTGAAATCATAAATCATAATTGTAACTTGTGGAATGCATAACATACTTATATTGTGCTTTTCACAGCTACCTAGGGAGTAACATTTGAATACCCATCGCGGTATTTTTCCTAAATCTCTTAGGAGAAACATTCACGTTTACCTCCATCTTGTTACACAATTCATTGGAGTTCTATCTCAGGCTCAGCCACCATAGGTTTATCACAGAACCACCAGTATATGTAACAATTCCCAATAAACCTAACATATTCATAACTCATAAAACAAATATAAAGGAAAGATAACATTTCCACATTTTAATCACAATATATTTTTTAAATATATTGACACACCAAATCCATTATCAAAACCATTTTAAATACCATGATATGTAATAGAGTATATGGTATTTATTTTCATTTTAAAAAAAATTATGGCTTGTTAAGGAATACAAAGATCAAATAATACTCAGAGAAGGGGAAAAGGTCATTGTCACTACTTACATTAAAAAGAAACATTATTTTTTTCATTTAGTAAATCTCCTTGTTGAAAAATATTCCATTTTTAATGAAATGAGATGTAAATTTTTTTATACACCGTATAAAAGTAAGTCTTGTATAAAACAAAATATGCCTCAAGGAACAGAGATTGAGACGAAGTCCCTTACCTCATGTCTGACATGACTTGATAATTAGTTAATATTTTAAATAATAAACAAAATATGATTTTTAATTACATAAGAACCCTCTTCAATTTTATTATTCCTATTATATCAATTATTACCTAGCAAAAACTATTAGTTAATTATTTGAGATTATATCGGATATTTTGTCGATATTTGGAACATGAGTTAAAATGATCATGTCATATTTATAAATAGTCCATGTTGTAACAATTAAATTATATCCTGAATTATATTCATGATTTAGATATCATATATATATTATATATATCTATTATATATATGTATTTATAACAGTACAAAACATTTGAGGTTGGGGACGGTAAGTCGTACGTATGAATGAACGCTACTTTCATTTCTATTTCATATTTCATGGAATAAGAACATAATGATAAATAGGTATATTATAATTGAAGTATAATATAATAAATAATTTCTTTGACTTCATAATTTATATGTTCCACATATGCATGAACCAGTCATATCACCTTAATGGGGCCATAGGCCGCACTTCCTCAAATGAAATTATTGTATTTACCCACTCCGAAAACCATATAGGTATTCTATAAATGAAAATTATATAAGTATAAAAAAATATAAATATAATATATATCACATATATGTACATTTCCATATTAATGGCCACCATAAAAGGAGGTAGGAGAAGATAGAACATTCATCAGTTCGTGAGGTTGTAGATTGTCGTCCACAAAAACAGAATGGTCTTTACCGATTAGACGAAGGTGTGTTTATGTTCTGGTCAAATACCTATCATAACAACTACCTAGTTTATTTAAAATACTACTGGTGTTATAAAATATTGGAATAAAAATATTTTAGGTGGTTTGTTAAAGAAAATAAAACAAAAGAATATAAGAGATGACATTACCTTTAAATTGGCTATCTCTATTTGGTTTGAAACAAAAGGTTTACATGAATTTCTTTATGCCTAGGAAAAGGATTCTTGGAGGAGGAAAATGATATAGGTTGATAAATTGGGAATAGGTTGGATGGACCAAGGGTCCTGAGAAGTGTTAGGAATAGGTTATAATTTAGGTCTTTTTTAAGGGGGAGGAGAGGCTCATTAGGAAAAATTAAAAATATTCTTTTATTATATACTAATATTCGGTTTCTAAAAGTCCAAAACTCATTAAAGTAAATGATAAAATGACTCATGGTAAAAAAAATCATTCAATAAGTATTGAATAGTTTTTGGATATTGTATTTATAATTATAATCTTATTTATTTAAATAATTCATTAACTAGGTAAACGTTGCATCCTTATTGTCTCTTCAATTTTTTTTATTTAGACGGCGTCTAAAAATTATAAGAAAATATCATGATTTTGAAATATTTTTATCATTAAAATTAATATTTATAGTCAAATAGAAATCTTTTATACCCCCATATAAAAATTTATTTACTAAAATATATGTGTTTATATCGTTTTTATATTTACATTAAACTCATTATTATAAAGTGTAATTATAACTCCCATGTGGCTCCATGGGGTCCCAAAATCGCCCCATGTATTCCCATGGTCGGAAATGTATCAAAAAATAAGATTATGACACATGTTTGGGTAATTTTATATTATTATAGTATTATTGTTTAACCTTATTTAACAGATTTACCCTTTAACCATGGTAAATAAAATATTTCCTAATGTAAATATTCATAACATCTGAAAATAAAAGTCACATATTTACACAATTTATACCTCCGGATTCCGAATATGGAATCCATTTTTATAGTTTCAATACATAGAAGTGGTATAAATTAATTTAAAATTAATTCGTATTGTCAAAATAAAAAGTGTGTTTATAAGACAAATAATAACTATCAATAGATAGACACTTATGTTTTCCAATTTCAATGTGAAATTTATTAAAATAACCAACATTGGTTTAAATGGTTAATACATAATATAATTACACTTTAAAAATAATTAAAAAGATAATCTCACTTTATAATTAAATTATATTAAAAGGTAGTTATGAATTAAAATACAGTATATTCACTATTCATAAAAATCAACATTATCAGAAAAATACAAAACATTAACCTAAAAAATATTTGATGTCCTGATTCTAAAGAAGAATTTAATTTTGTCAAATAGAATATATAAAATTTTAAAAAAATAGATTTAATGAGGGTTCTCCATCAAAAGGAGGTAAATCAGTCTTTTAATGAATATTGTAGTATTCATGCTTAACATTAGATTCTTTCATATTTTAAGCCTCAAAAATTTATTGGATAAATATAATAACATTTAACAAACATGTATATTCATATTTTAGTTAGTTCTATACATTCACACTAATACAACTACTAGTCATTAACTACAATTAAAAATAATATTATATTTTTATTTTTCATAATGACCAAACGTTGTGTGAAACATAAGATTTTAAAGAACTTTGTTGTTGCGTATCAAGTACACCATCAAACATAACATCCCTTTTAAAATAAAATTAATATTTAAACAAAAAATATTAATAAATAGGAAAATGTCTTATTATTTATTTACCTTGGATATTACATCCCTCCCCCCTTTTGAGAATTGTGTGCTTACAATTTTATTGACTAATCAAATAAATGAGGGTATTTATCATCCATAGAATTTTCAGATTCCCATGTTGCCTCTTCAACCATATGGTTTTTTCACAAAACATTTAATTGATTAATTACCTTATTCCACAAAACATTCTATCTTTGGTCAGAAATCTGGATTGGTTGTTCCTCATAAAAGATATTATCTTCCAACTTAACTACATTTAGGATCAAAACATTAGATGGATATGGTATATACTTTCTCAATATTAAAACATAAAAAACAATGTTTACTTGGCGTAAATATGGAGGTAAAGGTACTCTGTATGCAACTAATCCAAATTTTTCCAGGATTTCATAAGGTCTAATGAACCTCTGACTCAACTTTCCCTTCTTACCAAAACGCATCACACATTTCCCTGGAGAATATTTGAGAAAGATATGATAACCTACCTCAAAAGAGTGATCCTTCCTTGTGTTATTTGCATAAATTTTTTTCTGCTCTGAGCTCTTCTCATTTGATTATAAATCAACAAAAATTTTTCTGCCATCTCTACTACTAATTCTGGTCCCATCAACTTCATTTCACCTACTTCATCCCAAAGAGCTGGAGTCTGACATTGCTTACCATATAATTCCTAAAATGGATCATCTGTATACTTGAATGAAAACTATTATTATAATAATATTCATCCAAAGAAAGATGTTGGTCCCAAATTCCCTGGTAATCGATTTAGTGAGCATGTAGCATATCCTCCAAGGACTGAATTGTACATTCTGACTACCCATCTGATTGAGTATTAAAAGATGTACTAATATTTAATTCAGTACCCAATGACTTCTGATGGCCTTTCTATAAGATAGAAGTGTGCGAGGATCACGATTAGATACAATAGATAGGGGAAAACGATGCAACCTGAATATCACTTTAACATACAATATAGAAAGTCAATCTCATGAAAAATAATCCCAAATAATAATTAAATGATCAGATTTAGTCAATCGATCAAAAATAAATCATATTGTAATGTTACCTAGAGATGTCATTGGTAATCCCACAAGAAATACCATCGATATATTTTCCCATTTCCACCATGGCACCGGTAAAGACTGAAGCATCCCCTCGGTAACTGCCACTATGCATTAACCCCTTGAAAAAGTCAAACACTTCATAGTAAAATCAAGCGAATATCTTTTCATTTTATCCCAAGAGTAATACTCTCGAAGATCACTGTACATCTTAGTACTTCTAGGATGAACTAAAATTGGATAACTATGAGTTTCACAAAACAACTCATTCATCAACTAAGAATCAAAAGGCACACATAATCTCTTCCCAAACCAAAATAAACAATCACCATCAATGTTAAAATCTGGCAATATAACCTTCTGAACCAAATTTACATTTTTTATGCAAACTCACTGTCTTCCTTATGTGATTTCTTACTTATGTTTGATAGGGAAGATTTCATAGACACCTGAATCAAAATAGAGGAATTTATTGCACCAATAACTTCTATACCAAAATTCGTCCAATCAAAAATCAAAGGATATCGTTCCAAACATAGCATGGTTAATGAAGCATTGATTTAATGACTCAAAGCATCAGCCACATTATTTGATTTTTCAGGATGGTAATAAATTATGCAGCCATAATCCTCGATTAATTCTATCCATCTCCTCTATCTCATGTTCAATTCTTTGTAAGTGAATATATTTTTCAAACATTTGTTGTCAGTATATATTTCTCATTTTACTCCATATAGATGATTACTTAAAAACATTATTGCAAAAACAACAACAGCTAATTCCAAATCATGTGTAGGGTAATTTAACACATGAGGATTCAACTGCCAAGAAGTATAAGCAATTACCTAATCATTCTTCATTAGGACACAACCAAGAACTTTCAATGAATCATCATTATAGATAATATAATCACCATTTCTGGAAGGTAGTGCCCAAACTAGAGAGTTTGTCAAAAAAACTTTATTCATGAAAAAAATCATCACATTATTTTGTCCAAATGAACATAAAAACCTTTTAAGTTAACATAGGCATTGTGATATATAACTTTGAAAACATTTCAACAAACTTCTAGTGATAACATTCCAAACTAGGATAATTATGAATCTCTATTATATTTGTGGTTCTTGGTCATTCTTCAACACTTTTGTTTTACCATGATCAAGGGTTGTGCCATATTTTGAAACAATATGACCAATGAAAGAAATTTTCAGTAACCATAACTCAGACTTTATAAATTCCCATATAGATTATGTTCTTTTAATATTTGCAAGATAACCCTTAAATGACTTTTATTCTTCTTTTTAATTTTAGAATATAGAAAATATCATCAATGAACACTACAAAAAACTTATCCAAGACCTCAAAGAAAATTTTACTTATTAGATCAATGAATACAACAGGTGCATTGGTTATCCCAAAATTCATAACTACAAATTCATAGTGTCCATATGTAGTATGAAAAGAAGTCTTCAAAATGTCTTCATCCTTCACTTTCAAATTATTGTACGCAGACTTGAAATAAATATTTGAAAAATACTCATCTCCCAGGAGCTGATCAAACAATTCATTGATATGAGAAAAATGATACTTGTTCCAAAAAGTGATGTTATTCAATGCTCTATAATAAATGCAAAGACTCATTGAACCATCTGTATTTTTATCAAGCATGACAGGATCACCTCATGGTGATGTGCTAGGTCAAATTAAATCATTATCTAATAACTTATGTAATTGATTATTTAACTCTAATAGTTCAATTTTATCCATTCGATAAGGGGATTTTGAAATTGGATTAGCATCAGGAACTTTTTCAACATTAAATTCAAATCTCGATCTGGTATTATTCAATACAACTCATAAGAAAAAACATCATGATACTCATTTACCACTAGTAGATAATTAATCTGAATAGTTTTTTTTTGTTTTAAAAAATATGTGCATGGAAACATTTATTTCCATATTTCACTAGTTTTTATGCTTCCTGATATGTTATCAAATGTAAGGGTTCATTCTTGTACACGAAATTTTTTTTTTCTGAAAAGAAACATCTTCAGCCTATCAGTCAATCTTATCATGATGAATAGAAATCCAATCCATACGCAAAATAACATCAAGCACTTCTAGAGGAAAAACAATAAGGGTTGCAGGTAGATTCTTTTCGAACACAAGGACATGAAGGTTCTTATAATATCTTTTCACCTCAAAATTTCATCCATGTGTTTTTACCATAAGTTCAGGATTCATATCGTCAGATGGAATTCCAATTTTACTAGAAATATTCTAAAAAATGAAAGAGTTTGTAGACCCGGAATCAAAAAACACATTGGAATAATCTGAAAAAACAAATATTATACATGATATTACTTTATTTGATGGCCCAACATCTTCTAATGTAGTTGCAAAGGATTTCACCACCCCTTTCTTCTTCTAGTCTGGATTCTTTCCTTCAGTTCAGTTCTTTTTTAGACAATAATTTTCATAATGAACCATTTCATTTCACTTAAAACATTTTACTGACTGTAAATCAGATCTTGTCGTACCATTACACTGATCTTTTTTAGTTCAATTACGAGATTTCTGTATTAGTTTACAACATTGGTAGCACATACCAGAATTCAAAAGAAATTCCATAGTAAGATTGTTATCACAATTTTTACAAACAGTAAACATAAGATTCTTACCATCAGACTTTTTTGAAGAGTTATTCCCTTTCATCTACCACCTTGACCTCATATTCTGTTATTTTACAAAGAACATTAGATCATCGACAAACTCCATTTTCATCTTCTCTGCACATCGAACATGTTTTTCATAACTTTTGAACCCATGGATTCTAAAGCACTTCGATACTTTGGATTTAATCCTGAGTAAAAATGGTTGATATTTCTATCAATATCTTGTATGAAATTTATGGCATACCTTTCCAATCGAGTGATTTTTTCTTCATAAGATGAAACTAAGACATCGTCCTACCTCAATCCGAGGAATTATTTTTCCATCCTAAGACGATCCACCTTAGGAAAATATTTCTCAAGAAACATACAAATGAATTTATCCCAAACAAGATAATCAAACACTTCACTATCCATGATATTTTTCACTATTGACCACCACTGATCAGAATCAACATTAAAATGGTAAACAATGAGGCTGGAATTTTGATTTTAGAAACACCACATGACATCAAAATCTTCTCTAGTTCTTTAATATAACCTTCAACAAGTACAGGTTTAGATGATCCCATGAATGATGGGGGATGATGCCTCATGAAATGATCCAATACTAACGTGTTCCTATATTGTTGATCTAGATGATCTCGTGCCTGGAAACCACCACCATTTATATCCTATGTCAACTATGACATCACTACAAAAAACAGTCCAATTCCAATTCGGTCCATCTAATGTTTTTTAATTTGAAAGGTTGTCTTCCTCCGGATGTTGTCCCAACATAGCTACCCTATTTCCTCTGTGGAAAACCATTCTGAACAATGAAATATCTTAGCCTAAGGAACACGGTAATCTATAAATGCTATATCATTTTGACCAAAAATTATACTAAAAATAATTTATGGATATTAATTTTCAATATTCTAACTCCAAATGTTATCTAAATCGACCTCTGATAACAACTATATGGACCCTACCTTTAAATAATACATAATCATGAATTAAATGAATAATTATCACTGAGGATGTTTTCATGTTTAGTGTTTTAGGGAAATTGGCCATGACTATTAAATTACATCTAAAAAATTACAAAGTAGACAATTCTACTCAGTTTTTATTTTTTCATAATAAAAGAATTCTTTAAAAAAAGAGTCATGTCTAGACCCATGTATTAGACATCATGAATTTTCCTTGATCTCGTCTTTGACTCTATTAATCATTAAGTCATGTGGAAAACATTTTGAAACATGGGATGATCATAAAAAGATTAGTACGGTTTATAAGATAATGAAATATAACATTTTTTCATAAATACAAATCAAGCATAAGCTCATAACTCATGAAATCAAATGATTTATGAATAACACGTAGAAAAAATAAATCATAAAGGTATCTTGTGGCATAAATAACGTAGTTACATTGTATATTTCACATCTATGTTGGGAGTCAAATTTGTATACCCATCACAGTATATTCCCCAAATATCATAGGAGAACCATTAAAATTTACCTTCGTCATGTTACCCATGGCATTAGAGAGATATCCCAGGATCACACGCCCTAGTTTTATCACAGAACCACATGTATATGTAAAAATTCCCAAGAACCATAACATATTCATATTACATAAAACAAATATAAATGAAAGATAACATTTGCACATTTCAATCACAATATATAATTTAAATATATTGACATAAGATATCCATTATCAAAAAAAATTTAAATACCAAATTACGTGAAAGAGTATATGGTATTTATTTTCCTTTTAAAAAAACATTACGGCTTATAAATGAAGCCAAATATCAAAAAATTCTCGCGGTTGTGGAAAAGGTCATTTTCACCACTTATGTTAAAAAGAAACATTTCTTTTTTTCATTTAGTAAAACTCCTCATCTATAAATATTCCTTTTTAATGAAATGATAAATAAAATGTTTTTATACACCGTATAATAGAAACTCATGTATAAAACAAAATATACCGCAATAAAAGGAGATTGAGACGATGCCCTTTACCTCGTGTCTATATTCACTCAATCATTCATTATTCTCTTGAATAATAAAATAAAGTATATTTATACTTTCTTAATAACCTTTTTTGATTTTATAATAATTTTTAATTCAATTATTACCTAGCTATAACAATTATTTGATTATTTGAGTACATATCATACATTTTCTTGATGTTCAGAACTTGAGTTAAAAATTACCTTGTTATATTTATAAATTGTCCATGAGGTAAATATTACATTATATCCAGAATTATATTCATGATTTTGATATCATGTATATCATATATATCAAATATATATAGGTATTAATAACAGTACATAATATTTGGAGGTAAGAAATGAAATGCACCATTCAGGGATACCGTAAGTTGTACGTAAGCATTAACGCTTATTTCATTTCTATTTCATACTTAACAGAATAAAAACATTATGATAAATAGGTATATTGTAAATCTAGTATAATATCATATATATTTTCATTATCTCCATCTTTTATACGTTCCATGTATGGCCTGAACGAGTCATATCACTTTGAGGGGCAGTATTCCACACATCCTCAAATGAAATTATCGTATTTACCCACTATGGAAACCATAATGGTATTTGATAAATGAATAATAACGAATTATAGAAACATTATAAATTTTACATATATCACATATAAATACAGTACCATCTTAATTTCCCTAATAAGAGGTGGTTGGAAAATATTGAACAATCATCGTTTCGTGAGGCAGTAGTTCACCCTCCACAGAAACAATACCTTCTTAATCTATTAAAAAGAGGTATATCTATGTGTATTATGAATGTTTCTCAAAAAAAAAACCATGAATATTGAGATAATATTTTTTTTTAGGAATGGAATAAAAAATGTTTTGGGGGTTGGAGAAGGAAAATAAAACAAAAGATCTTATGAGAATACATTACCTTTAGATCGGGTATCT
This sequence comes from Viscum album, assembly GCA_963277665.1. NCBI lineage: Eukaryota > Viridiplantae > Streptophyta > Magnoliopsida > Santalales > Viscaceae > Viscum > Viscum album. The sequence goes on along the minus strand of OY728155.1, from coordinate 1,133,214,489 downwards.
CTCTTTGGTTTGAACCCAAAAGTTTACATGGATTGACTTATGTCTATAAGAAGGATTCTAGGAGGAGGTGTGGGATTTATGGATCAAAATCTGGCATGGGTTGAATGATCCAATGGGCTTGATATGTCTGAGGAATGGGTTAGATGTGAGAGATTTTTATAAAATGGAGGAGAGGCTCTTTTGGAATGTTTAAAAATGTTATTTTATTATATAATGATTTTTGGATTCTAAATGTCCAAAACCCATTAATGTACAAGATAAGATGACTAATGTTCGAAACAAAGTCATCCAATAAGAATTGGATTTGTTTTTGATATTTATTTAATCTTAATAATCTTTTCTATTTAATTATTTAATTAATGAGGTAAACACTGCATCAATATTGTGTTGTAAATTTTTTTATTTATATGAGGTCAAAAAATTAGTAGAAAAAATTATGTTGGTTGAAATATTTTTAGATTGACAATTAATATTTATTTTCCAAAGATAAGACTTATATAACCCCATGTATGTATTCATTTACTAAAAGATATGTGTTTATTCCATTTTTGTCTTTACATTAAATTAATTAATATAATGTGTCATTATCACACTCAAGGGCATCCATGGGGTCCCACAATCATCCCAAGGATGACCATGGCTAGATATATATCAAAAATTAGATTTAATACACATGTTAGGAATATTTTATATTATTAAAATTTTATTCTGTTTACCATTATTTTCCAGATTTACCATTTAACCATGGTAAATAAAATATTTAATGAAATAAATATTCATAATTTCTAAAACTAAAAATTTATTATTTACAAAATTTGGACCTCTATATTTTAAATATGTTATACGTTTTTACAAATTCAAATCATAGAAGTGGAATAAATTAATTTAAATTTAATTCCCACTGTCAAAATAAAACATGTGTTTTTAAGAAATAATAATTATCAAAAGATAGACACTTATTTATGTCCAATTTCAATGTTAAATTACTTCAATGACCAAAATTGGATTAAATGTTAAAAATATAATATAATTACACTTTAAAACAAATTATTAATATAATCCAACCTTAAAAATAAATTATATTAAAAAGTAGTTTTGAATTAAAATAATGTATTTTCACTATTAATAAAAAAATGAACATTATAAGAAAAAAAAATAATTACCCAACATAAATTTAGATATCCTGATTCTAAAGATGAATTTTATTTTGAAAAATAGAACATATAAAAGTAACCAACACTAGATTTAAGGAGGGTTCTCCATCAACTGGCAGTAAATCGACCTTTTAATGAATACTATAATATTTATGATTAAAATAGGATTCATTATTTTTTTAAACCTATAAAATTTCATGGATAAATGTAAATTTTTTTAATAAACATGTATTTTGATATTGAAGATAGTTCGGTCTATTCCCGCCAATACAACTTATAGGTGATAACTACAATTTAAAAATAATATTATATTATTATTTTTCTAAATAACCTGACGTTGTGTGAAACATAAGATTTCAATGAACCCCAATGTTGCATATCGAGTACACTATCAAATATAGAATCCATTTTAAAAAAATTAATATTTAAATCACAAATATTAATAAATATGAAATTTTATTCTTCTTTATTCACATGGGTTGTTACAATATTAGTGTTGTGTGCATAGAAAGATTAACATGGTGAGGCATATATTGCAAACAACACCTAGTTTTTTTAATAGAAAACTATATTAATTAATTTTTTAAAATAAGGATTATCATAAATATAAAATTAATTTCATAAAACTAATTTCAAAAAATATAATGGTATAACATTCTACCCCCTTAAAATAATTGTTTCTTCATAATACATTTGGCATATCAATGGTTCAACACCAAAATTTTTCTTTCAAAGAAACTCAAATTATAATAATAAATAAAAAAAATTTATATAAAAATGTAATTTGGAATTATAACTATTACAAAGAGTAACTTATAACTAGGTTCCCATGTAGTATAACATAACTAGCGTGTGAAAACATGGACCTAGATTAAAAATCTAACCACAAAGTTCCAATGGAATGTGATATAGAAAATGGTTAAGAGAATGTTAACAATCATAGTTCCATTACACATAAGGTTCTTCAAATTTTTTAATTATATCATTAAAAATGATGATAACATGGAAAAAAATTATTTCATGACCTTTTTCAGAAATATAATGAATTTTCTTGAAAATATATACTTACTTGAATTATGGAAAACCATACCCTTTGTTGTCCCTTAATTAATTTTCACTCCATGCCTTATTCTTTGAATTGATGGAGAAAATGAAATTACCGATGCATTAGAAGATCATGACATCCATAAATAGAATTATATGTGATTATATATATTTATTTATTAGAAAAAGAAGGATAAAACATGTTACCCAAATTGTATAAATCCACAAACAGAGTGATATTAATTTAATTTCCAAAATACAAATCCCTAAATATAACGTCAATAAATTTCATAGAAATATCTTATCCTTGATTCCCCATATATCATAAAGTATTTATTATTCATCACATACCAAACATGTGAATTTATTCAACATGTTTTCTCATAAAACTTAGTAATAAAATTAATTACAACAAATCCATATTGAAAAAATGCATTATTCCTTATTATAGAGTTCAATAGATAGATTATTTAAATCCTAAACTTATGTAAACTCCATCCGTGATATCATAAACCACTTTTCAAAATGTCCTTAATTAGTTATAATGTTATTAGTATCGTCAAATTTTCATAATCATATTGATTATCTTTTTATCCCAACATCATTATATTAACATAAGGAACATATTAAAGGATATAATTCCCATAATATTTTATTTTCAATGAACATAGCCTTTCTATAAAATCACTATTCAATTCTTTCAGATCCAATGAAATTATACTAGTAAATCCGTAGAGATGAACAAAATCTAAACAGTCCTTATATAGATATCCATTAATAATTCATAAATCAAAAAATAATAAGTACGTCCATTAACATTAATGAATAGAATGTAATAGGACCTTCAATGTTTTATTATAATGTCATTAGGTAAGGTCATTGAGTTGGTTAATATTAGTTTTTTCTCTATACAATACATTAATCTCCCTAGAAATTCATTACTCTATGACCCATTTTCCAAAATAAATAACATCATCTCCTCCATTTGAGGTTTTCCTAAAGGGTTTCATTCCTATCTAATTTGAAATTTTGAAATCCGAATATTCATTAATTTATGATCCTTACAATGTGATCATTTAAAAAATTCCATATTCCAATAAAATCACATCTAGAATGCTAAAATTATGAACCCTTATTATGAAACCCTATACTTATCCTTATATACATCCCAATAAATATCCTTATAAAAATTCCAAAATATCTCACTAATTTTTTCACTACATAGTTTCCTATTGTTTAAAACCGGTCATTCCATTCAAAATATATTGATATAGGCTAACCATAATTGTGTATTACATAGTTTTTTAGGAATATTATACACATTACAAAAATATATGACGTGTTTCAATAATTTCGTACTGTATTTGGAAACATGGAACAAAATATTATAACATGGTGAGGATCTTAAATATTTCTCAATGATAAAATTAAATTTAGTAGTTATACTTAAATCCTTTGTTCATAACCTATGGAAGTGATATATAATAATGGGGTAAGATAAAATTCTCAGTAAGGATAAATAAAATATATTTGTACGAATAAATATGGAAATATGTTTTTTTATAATATGGTCATGCTACAAGAGTATCGTACCCTTTATAACTATGAACATGAAAATCAGTCATTGCATAAGTATTTGAAATTCACAAGACATGAATCATAAGGGAATCAAGAGAATAATCCATGAAATCATAACATATTATAAATACATTGAGTTTTGGAAGACACATAAATATATAAAAGTATTTCCATAGTAGTTAAGGAATAACTACCAAGATCATATTAGTTGTCTTTTTTCACTCCCCATACCATTTTGGTAGTCATGGTTCACTCCCATAACTATCTTAGCAATCAAGTTTCACTCCTAATACCATATAAGTGGACAATATCCTTTACTAAATAGAGTTCAATCTCTCTTCCATAAATGATTGTCTCTTTAGATATAAATCATTACCAAATTCATTGGAGGTAGACATATATCTCATCCATCTCATGAATAAATCTTATATACACATTCCAAAATATCACAATCATTTTTCATATTATAACTCATTAAATAAAATCAGTATCATAAATATTCCATCATATCAAAACCTATCAAAAAGAGATATGTTTCATAGTTATATTATCAAATAATTACCCACAGAAATAATTGGGTTTATATGAATAAAATTCATGAATTGGATGTTGGTTTCATAAACATATATCCCATGAATGAGAAACATGATTTAAAAACAATGTGACACAACTAGAAAAACCATTCATATAAATAATATGAATGGATCCATTAGATCATTTCATATACATTTCATGAGTGAGACCAAGGAATGTCATCTAATATGGAAAATAATTATTAATTTTATTTTAAAAACATTTCTTCCAAAAAATATTCATTCTTCAATTATAAATATTTTTTAAAACTAAAGCCTTTTGGAAAATTATTTCATTGAATACATGTTATAGAAGCATGAAAACCTATTGGAAACATTTTCCATTGAAAAATTATTTTAACACTTATATTGAAATCATTGAAAACACTTTGAACCCGTTTTTCATTCAAAATCTATAAAATATAAATGAAATTTTTTGGAAACCCATTTCCTTAAAAAAATATAAAACAATCTTCATAATATTTTGAATATTGTTTTTCATGATTGAAAATAAATGAATCATGAAATCAGTTTTAAAAAATTTTCATTGAAAATACTCTTAAAAAATATAAATAAATAGTGAAAATTTATTGAATCCCATTTATTTTAATATTATTTGATTTTTTTTAAAAAAACATCAAAAAATATTTTAAACCATTTATTTTAAAATAAATTTAAAATATATATTTAAATCCTCAAAATATTTATAAAAATACATTAAAAATAAATTAAAAAACTAAATTAGGCATAAAAAGTGTTTTGAAAACCATTCCTTTTATGGGAAATTTAGAAGCTTTTCAATAAATCTTTAACAATTTTGAAACTCATTTAATTGAAAATACATTGAAAACATATAAATAAATCATCACAAAATCATAATAAATATTTATATGAATATACTATAAAAACATATAAAGAAGGATTTAAAACATTTGGAAAATATTTTACATTGAAAATAAATAGAAAAAATTTGAATACTTATTGAAAATAATTTTATAAAACAGGGTTATAAAAGAACATTGATTTTTGACCGAAGAGAGAGGTAATATAGGAAATTATTAAAAAATCATTTTTAATCATTTTATTTACCAAATAATGATAAAATGGTACCCATTCATTATTATTTCATGAATAAAGTGAAGGGAATAAAACTAATGATATTTCTTGAGATATGGATCATGGAATTTCATTAATGGAAGTATAATCATAATCAATCCGGATAAAGGATGAGATTCTTTCTATAAAATCTTACCACTTGCAAATGTCGAGTCATAATCCCCATGTAAGAAAAAGTAATTATGTTATTCAAAAAATATCATTAAAATTTGCACATTTATGATATAATATGTCAAATGTAATTATATTAACCTCATAGAAGAATATAGCATCATAATAAAACAATTGTCTCAAAGAATAAAAATTGAGAAAAAATTAATTTACCGATTTTGTAAAATATGAATCATAAACGACATAAAATAAATATAATCATATAGACAAGTAAATACATAAAACATTAAGTATAAAAATCAGATAATAAATCCATCTTATGTATAAACAAAATATATAAGAAATAGGGGGTTAACATGGCTTGTGTCCCACAGAAATTAATGTTAAGATGGGGAAACCCTTACTACATGAGTAATTTTTTAATTTTGGTCCCCATAAAATAATAAAAATAACTATAGAATTACATATCATAAAAAAATAATTAAATTATATAAAATATCATAATCTAGTATATACACCACCCAATAGAATCATGTTGTGAATATGGAATCAATCTCACAGAAATAAATAAGTGAGACAAAATTCAAATAACCTTGAGTCCAAAATGCCACATGTCTCTTTATATTCCTGAAAATAGTAATATTATAATTATTTTATTTTTTATAGAATATATTAAAGATTATTGTTACTTTTACATCATTTAATACAATGTTTTATCTTACTATATAAACTATTATGTTTTAATCGAGTGTTTTGACCAAATTCGTTTCATCTATTAAAAAAATACTCTCTTATGTTTAATAAGGTCAAAAGGACATTTAATAAGCTTATAAAAAATTATCTTCATGAAATAACTATCAAATATATACATCTATAATTATTTTAGTGCATACCATTAATGATGGTGGTGAGAAATGATCAAACATTACAATCAAAGAGACGGTAGGCCATACACATAGATAAGTAACGTTCACATTTATCAATGATCATTATAGAAAGAATGTAAGTAACACTATATACAAAAATAATTATAATTATATAATAAATAATATTTTATTTAATAATATATACATATATATAGAATTTTCATATTTTAAAATGAAGCACATTGAGTCAAGGAGGTGATAATCCACACATCCACAAATGATACTATAAATTCTGTTGTGTATAGAATATTAAAGAAAGAAAATAAAATATTATATTTCTAGAATGTTAATTATGTTATATATATCATATAATTTTTATGTCAAATATTTCTTATTAAACAAATTCTTAATACATTCCATGTATCTATGAATGTATCATATCGCTTTGAGGAGGCACTAGGCCATTGGCCTACAAATGATGTTATCATATTTACACAAACTCAAAATTATGAATGAAGGTTTCATATAAATATTAATGATATATAAATGCATAAAAAATATTATCTATATAAAATAGAAAAATATTTTTCATTTTAATTTCTATCCATCATATGTGGTAAAAGTAAAAATTTAAAACGTCACTGCATGAGGTGAAGGTTCACCTTACACAAGAAATGAAACATTGTTACCGATTACATCAAAGTGTATTTTACTATATGTTTAAACCATACACTAAAAAAAGCTCATCAAATTTTCTATACTTTTGTAAATATATAATCATGGAATAATAATATTTTAGGAGTATTAAAATGAAAATTAAACAAAGCTTCTTGAAGAAGGATGTTACCTCTTCTTTGCGCAACTCATTTGGGTTTTCACCAAAATGGTTTACATGGATGGATTTATAACCAATCAGAGGATTAAAGTATTAATGGACAGATGTTGGGATGATATTTTGTATGGGGTTTTCTAACCATATGTTATTGATAAGTGTACATAGTGGGGAGGATACAAGGCCTTTTATAAGTGTGTAAAATTACACATCGGGAGTTCATTAATCAATTTGTGTGTCTGCCATGATTTACTTGTTCTAGAATGGTTTGAAATAAAATAGAGTGAATGTTTAGAGGCATATGGGCTGATAGAGGTCCATAAAATTATTCTTAGACATGTGTAGGGTCATTTTTACAACATCATATCTTTATTAGGTCATTAATTGAGAAAAACATTTTAATTAATTTAAGTTTCCTTCACAAATATATTTTGTAAAAAATGAATATATAATTATTTTAAATTATAAATTAGAATGATTTAAAATATTCAATACATTTTTAAAAATTAAATTCCCTGATGTGAAAGAAATTAAAATGAAATTAATCTCACAGACGTGTCTTGATAGTGTATTTTTTAAGAGAACATTTCTAAAAGATCAGAATGTTTTTATATACAATTTCAATGTGAAATTAGTTGAAATGAACTATATAAGATTGATTGATATAAAAATCATCTAATTACACATTAATATAAAATAATATTAAATTATTTCAATATAAATAAATTTGAAGAAAACATAGTTTGGAATTAAAATCCAATGTTCTCACTATTTATCCAAAAACGCAACTTCTCAAAAAAATTCCAAAAAAGTATCCCAATATAGTTTTTTATAGAATTATACAAAAATTTAAGTACATTTATTAAAATTAAAAATATAAAATTGTTAAAAAATAATATTTACTATTTTTTACCATTACAAGGTAGAAAAATTCCCTTTAAATAAAATATACCTTCTTATTCAAATATTTTGATGTGTTATTGTCATGTATCTAGAAATAATATTGGATGAATATAAAAAATGTTAAATAAATATAATATATGTAATTTTTTTTAAAAAAAAATCCAAAATTTGTTTCATTATTTTGTTGAGGTAAATTTTTTTTCTACATAGAAATATCATTTTCTTAAAAAATATGTAATTTCAATATTTTTATATAGTTTTGACATTAACATTACTAATTGGTTACCAAATGATTTATTTATTATACTTGTTTGAATAAAATTTTCATGGTTTATTTAATTTAATTTAAATATAAAATTGGACAACTAAGTGGTGGACTTAATGATATTTTAATAGTCATATTAATATTATATATAATTTTAGTAAAAACAAGGCTTGTCCTATAATGATAGTTATTTAAGTAACTCAGTGTTATGTGTAACCTAAGACCAAGGGATTTTTTTTGTAACCAAATCTAATCTATGAGTTGTGTGTGGTGTAATTTTATATTTAAGTTACACATAACACAAATAAAACACAGCTCTTTCATATAAAAAAAATAATGTTTTCAGTGTTACGTGAAATAAGAAATATAAAAAAGATTAAATTATTTTGAAAAAATCCACAAAATTTGAGGGTTTCATAATCCTTACCATTTATTGAATTACATATACATAAATGGTTTTAATTTCCCTAATTACATATAACAAATTATTTTACTATTCTATGTTATGTTTTTAGTCAGATATTGAAAAATATTTATTTCTTTAAAATAAAATTCAAATATTTTCACCGAACATCCATAACTTATTTGGTTCTAATTCTATTGTTTCATATTAGATTGATTGTTTATTTTTTAATACATTCTGTTATTATGTAAAATGTTAGAAACAGTTAAATTATATATTCTTGCATGTTTATATATAATTAAAATTATATTAGTGATATAAAATCATTTCTGCATTACCTTTTCAAATATGATCATACCCAACATCAAATATTACAAATATTACATGGAAGTAATATGTATAATAATGTTTCCATGATCCACAAAATTATTTTTATATAATCATATTTTATTGAATAGAACATACTGAAAACTTTTTATTAATCATATCACTTCTTAAATATATCATTTTTAATTGCTTCCCATTGATGAAATAATTTTATATAACTTCTTTATTCCTATTTTCATTAATAAAATCACTACTTATTTTTGAAATTGATTACCATAGGTGATATGTGTGAAAATAGTTTTCAATAACTTCACTAAAATGGAAACAAAACCTTCTTTGTCTTTTAATTAAACATATTCCGTAAGTATAATTAATTATCCATGTCATAAAATAGCATAAATATGGGGAATAAAAATATTTTTTTGGGACATGTTATTTCACAGGAATTATTAGAAGATATCTTATTAATTTTACTAACTGTGTTTTACACTATAAAATATTATAATTTTAATTTTCACCAGTATAAAATATTACATTTTGAGATCTAATAATTTATTATTTTTACATAGTTTTTTAATTTACTATAATACATAATAGTGTGGAATGTAATTCAAAAAAACAATTAAGGACATTTTTATATAAATGATGTATTTTTTCATGAATAATTATAATAGAATATTTTTTAATGGATAACAATATCATTTTTGTGACCATTCTAGAATTGTTATTTTCTTAATTTTTTAATCAATATTTTCACCCATTAAACATTTTGATATAATAATATATCAGTTACTATTATATTAGTGTTATAATCAGTTTCATGATTTTTTGTCATATAATCAAAATATTTATGACTCAATTTTCTTATACATTTTTACTCACAAGGTGATGTTATTTACATATTGTACAAACCAATTTAAATGCTTCAAAACAACCCTCATTTTAACATTTTTACTGTTAAATTTCGATATATAGTTCAATACATTTTATGTGATTTTTATTATGTACCTCATTGGAAAAAAATAAAAATGATGATAATGTTTGTGGTAAATGATTATTTTCAGTCATTTATTATATTTTTTGTTTTTAGTGGTATAATATTTTTGGATTCTAGTATTGTGTTTATATTGTGGGGGATTTTCCAATTTCTATGTCTTATGATTTCACGGTTCCTTTTTCCCATTAGATGATTCCAGTAACCTGTGTCCAAAATTTGAGTAGTCATTCAATTTTACATTACATTTTATATTCTTATAGGGTTTTTCTTCTAATGCAAGATTATAATAAACTTAATCATTGACTATGTAAATTTTATAACCAAGCGTACTAGTATGAAATGAATTATTTCATCTATAATTTACATCTATATTAAGAACTTATTATATGATTTTTCTTTCAATTTATACATATATTCAGTAATTTATGTTTTAGTGATTCTATTATAAATTTGTTGACGAAAATATGTGTGAAAATGTTAATTTTATTGAATTGTTTGATCTTAGGTTATAATAATTTTTAAAAATTATTCACCATAAAAAAAATATAGTTTATATGATAATTTGTTTTTAAAAATATTAACATCCATATAAACATTAAAACATGATTCAACTTTTTTTGTAAAAATAATAATAGTTTATAATTTAGAAGTGGTTTAAATATGTATTTATTTGTTAATATATATTATATGATTATAATATTGCATGCTAATACTATTTAAATGTTCATATATAATATATGTTAATATAGATTGTATGATTATAAACAAATATGGTTTTCATTTTTCTTGGCATTGTGTAGTTGAAAAAAAGATCGATAATTATCATAATCATTTGTTAGTGTTATATGTGAAAATATATATTTTCTTGAATCATCCGCAAGATAAATGTGAGCTCATGAACTCTGAGGATGTTTCTCATAGAGAAAATTGATTCTTTAAATATTGATTATTATTTTTTGGTCCATCATTATTTGAATTCTTTTAAAATTATAAATAGTAATATTTATATTACATTCATTGAAGCTGCTAAGTGATGACTATGGGCTAATGAAATTCTTCACATATAGAAAATGTTAAACATTAAAAAATTTGTTTTACCAATATGAGACAAAGAAATTATTTTTTTATAAAAAGAAATAAAATTTCCCTAATAAATAATTATTTTATTGTTCCATTTATATTTAAATAAAATGTGATGAAATAAATTGAATTTTTGGGTTTGATTTTTGGATTTAGTATTACCCATTGAGTCTTACATTGATGTTGATATAATATTTAAATTTAATTTACCTAGTTGACTATTAGAATATAGTTAATCTTAAAATTCTCTTTGTAATCATTAATATCTAAACACTTTGATATTAATAGGAAATATATTTCTTAAAATATATTTTAATGTTAGTACTCTACTTCAAAAATTGAATAAGTGGGGTATCTTATGCTTCTAGGAAACATAATGAGTGAAATATATTGATAAAAATCCATCTAGAAAATGAAGAATTTATATTCCTATTTTTTTATATATTTATATAGTCATTAATATTCAATAGAATTACAATTTTTAATTAAATTTTCCATTAATATTTGCCAAATAAAATTTTATTAAAATATATAATGTTTCATTCTATGCGTCCATACAAAAATATAGTACTTTCCTCATCAGTTGTTAATCTATAAATAGAGTATATAGGTAATTATTCATATTATAATTTATGTATTTTAATATTTTTAAATATTTATAATTGTTATTGATCCATATTCATGTAATTTTTGTTATTAAATTACAAGAATAAGGTATTTAAAATTTATTTGAGTTCCTTCAAACTAATTAAACTTCACATTAACCACATATTTTCTAATTTATGTTGGTTTTTTTCATAGTTATCAAATTTTTACAGTGTTTATTTGGTTTCATTACCAATATTAACTTTATTCTATCCTACAATGACATGAGTTTTTTCAATTATACTCTCAGTTAAATAGAAAATATTTCATTAAATGTAATAACTTATTAAATTAATTTTATTATTAATTTCATTAGTTGAATAAATATATGTATGAAAAATAAATCATTCATATCTCATCATTATATTTTTATTTTATGATATATATTTAATTTTTTTCTTTCATCATTTCTTTTATTAATTTTTATTCTATATGGGCGATATACGGAAATATCAAGGTGATGTTATTACATGAATTTTTTCACATTAAAAATATATATTCTAAAGTCATTTTCATTCACCCCTAATGCATTTTCATTGAATTTGTTTCATGGTTTTGATTTTGATATGAAACGTACTTTCCTCTCACACACATTTACCAGTATATGTGAGATCCATATAATTGTAGAAGTAATAAAAACAATATTTAATTATAATATAACTCATACATTATGCTCAACATTAATATGTAATAATTTATTATTTTTATTGATTAAAAATATATTCTTAAATTGGAATATTAATATTATGAAATATAATGTAATATGATTAAAATGATGTCACATATGACATCCAACAATATTGTATGATTTATAGAGATAAGGTTATAAAGAAATATAATTACATTCTAAAGAATTTTATTTTCATAATTTATGTTTTTTATTACACATTAATCTCTACATGATATATAATTTTTAATGGTTCACCCACATTAAATGTATATTTACTTCTTCAACTACATTACCTTCTCATTCTCAAAAAACATCCACTTCAAATATCATATGAATACACTATACTAACATAAAATTAGTAATTGGGAATTTATATACATTATCATGGTCTTTGTAATATATATATATATATATGTATATATGTATCTCATTATGAATTTTCAGTGATCACCCTATACTATCAGTTATATTCATCACTATTATCATAAACATTTGAATTTTTTGTCAGTGTATTATTTTTATGATGTATATAAAGTGTGACAACAATTAAATATTCATTTTTATTTACAAATATATTCTAAGATATTTATTTTAATTTTTATACTCACTTTTCAATATCATAACATTGTATTCATCAATACACATTACCTTTAATAATTTTTAGTTTCATATATATGTAAATCAATTATATATTATCTTTTAAATATGAAACCACATTATTTAAATTTTACCATCAAGTTGATGTAAGGGTGTAATTATTAATCAAAAACATTTACAAGGAAACATTAGTACATTGAATTAATATAGAGCAGTAATAACAAATAGGGAAGACAAGACAAAGAGAGAACCAAAGAGTTGATGTTGATGGGTGGTTTTAAAGATTACATGATGATGACCATTTCATATTATTGTATATATACAAGATTTGAATGTGTGTTTCATAGGGAATGATTTATGTGAGTGGATAGTTTCATAGTTAATAATGGATGATAATGGTTTTTAGTTTGTTATCCTTTATCATTTGTTTTTTATGTTAATTATATATTCATTCAATGCATGGATTCTATAGGAAACTCTAAGTGTGATATATATTTTTCATTAAATTTTGTTACAATATATAAATTTAAATATTAATGAATAAATTATATCAATATATCCCATTGTAAATATTTTTGATATAAATTTTGATTCCTCATAGTAATAAAATTAATATCATACAGTTTTTTATCATAGTTACTATAGATAAATTCTAATTGCCTTTTTGAATAATAGATAAAATATTTTGTATTACATTGGATAATTCATCTAATTTTTACATGTATATATTATATCAGCACTTGTAGAAATAGTATGTGAAAAAAATAATTTTTATATCATACTTTTAATATTTTACTTTTATGATAATATTTAGATTTTGGATTTTATGAGTATTGTCTGTGATTTTGGTCTATGTTAATATTTACTATTATAGTTATCTAAAATGAATTGTAGTGATGGATGATTCATAGTTATTATTAGAGACTGATAAACTGTAGATCCATATTATAGAGGAGAAGGTTGCAAGATAAGAGGCATAGAAGGATTCTATGGTATCCCTGAATAGGTAAAATAAATTGATTTCAGAGATAAGAGATATCTTGAAGAGGGCTTAAGATGATATTAAATGGTTTTAGAGGGGAGATTCTAATGGAAGGTGTTCCATGATCTGAATTATTGATTTATAACACTATATAATAGTCATGTAATTTATATTATTCCTATATGTGTTATGTATTGTAATCGAATTTTTAAATAATGAAATCATTATATTGCATTCGAATAACTATATAGTATCTTCAGAACCTCCCCAAATAGAAATATAAGCATTATAATATAACAATAGCTAACCTCAACCCATGTTAAACAACTAAAGAAATAGAAAACATTATAATAAAATTTCAACACACATATTGGGGCCTAATGGGAATGATTAATTAACAATTCTCAAAACATCACCTCCTCCGAAACAAAAAAAATGTATATGAGTTTCCCAACCCATACTAGATCAGGTCACTACACCTCTTAACCATATTAATCTATATAGAAGATAAATTTTCTGAATTATCATGAAGAAATAATATAGGTTATTCAATCATGTTTCAGATACAATTCATAATGTCTCACACTGGTCTTGATCGTGTTGTTACTAGACAAAAACATGTTTTACTAATCCGAAGAATAATAACCTAAAAGGTATAATATCATCTACCTCTACTAAATCAATAAAATATTATTTATTGACGTGGTATTCATGAATTTAGTTTTTACAAACATAAAAACATATTGGTTAATAACACAACTGTATTCCAGTTTGTCACCAACTCGGTGGAATACCTATTTCGACCTAACTATTTTCATCAGAAATCATAGTCACACTAATGGGACTATGATTATAACATTATTCCTTGCCTTATTATTCATGTTATCATTACATATATGTGAACCCATAAGTAATGTAACCATCGAAACTATAATACAACTTTATTAAAAAAGATCTCATTGAATAAACGAACCATCATAAAATATGTCTATGATTCCACAAGCTACTCACACTAACCAAAAATGAATTTAATCATCCATAACCCATATCATTTTGCCATCCATTTTCCATAATATCACATTATCTCTCTTTCAATTTCCCTAAAACATGACATGTCATTTTTTTGGATCCCTCACACAGAACTCAAAATTTTTTCTAAAAATCGATAAAAAATCACATGCTTAAATCACCATTGGTTTGATCCGCACATAAAAAATTCCCTACATCATCCCCTAAAAAATCATCCATTGGGTTCCTTTATCAAATGTTCATCACTCCTATGCCATAGTCATCCATTCCTTATGAAAATATATCAGGGGAAAATCTTAAATTGTTTATACCATGGTAATCAAATCTATTTTTATAGCTCCCACATCAATCAGGGACACTAATCAGACTCGTCAAGACATATGTCCATCAAAACTGTTGGAATATAATACATTCTATTGGTCTCCTCTTATATCGATAAATTATCCTAGACTCGAAGATAAGAATCCAACTCATCAGAACTTCTAAAAACCAACACAAATCATTTATTCAGGTTTATTCATCCACATCAATTATGAATCATCTTCCAGCTATAAACAATGTTAAAATCACAATTTACTTGAAATTACATGTGTAACTCACTTATAAAACCATTCCCTTCCACATCAGACAATATTAAATACTTTTACCACAATCCTTAGGTTATATATTGGTCATGTAATCCTGTTTAACACATATTCTAATCCAAATATCACCATAATACCCCATTAAATGAGGGTTTATTATTATATAAATTTCACACCCAATAGTCACATTAACATTAAATTACACTAATCTGATATTAACCTTACTAATAACATGTTATACCAACACATATAAAACTATATAACCCTAACCCAAAAATCATTGACGTTCCATCCTATTTACCTGGCTTAATAATTATTTAGATCCTCTCAGACACATTAAATCATGTGAACTACTTTTAATCTCAAATCCACGGCCAATAAAGTATCTACATTTGACCAATAGACTACTAAATCATGTATTAGCATGGTAATTAAATTCATATTAGATAATTGAATGATATTTTATTACCATACTCTATGTGTATACCATATATATGAGATGATTAGAAATGAAACGAGCTTCCTGATTTGTGTCACTAAAAGACATGGTGTGTTAGTTAGCCTACACAACTTGTAGGGAAATAGTGTTGTCCTAGTGTGAACAATGATACACATTTGGGTTTGAGTTAATGAGATTCAGGGAGGGTAACCAATGATAATATCATATTTTATATTTTCAATAAGAACTCATTTAATTACAAAGACTTATAAGACCAATGGCATTTTTTTCTATGGATTATAAGTCTGGTATTATAGTTTTCCTGAATTATTCATCTTCTTTCATTTAATTATGTGGTGGAACACAAAATTCATACATTTTCATCATATTTTCCATAAATTTCTCTAATTTTCACCCCATTTGAACCATTATATTACCTCAAAAGGGCTTCCTCAGCCATTTATTTTTGCACCTGTTTGTGTCTAATTCGACTTCATTTAGTGTCTTGTATATCCCTCGAAGAAGATTCACTGTTTTATTTGTGTTACATGACCTATCACTTTATCATGGCCTTATACTCAATTCATATGTGAATTATAGACTTGTAATGGGATTATAATTGGATTAATGTGTTTCAACATGTTTCATTGATTAGTAATTTCATTAATTATTGATCAATGTATTTTTAGTTATTTTTAGATTGATTTAAATCGACTATTTTACTTTATTTATGATATATGGAAATGTTATTTTATCTGGTAGTTTATATGGTATACCTTTTTCACGAAAGTGAAGGATATATCTCTAGTTTATAAATATGGAAATAAATTTAATTCCATGCTTTTCACAATGGATACTTTAATAATTCCAAATTTATAAACCATTTATTTATTTTAAGAATATATCCATAGTTTTAATAATGGAAATAGGTCCACTACAATTGTCAAAACCATGAAAATAGGTATATTTACTTGTTTATGAAACCTGTAAATTTCTTTACATGCCCAAGTGTATAGCCACTATAAAAGCTATGACAATACACCTATTTTAATAATTAAAAACATGGCTCTATCTTTATCCCTATTTGACACAAATATGATCTATGAGAATAAATAACATTGCTATAGCCAATACCCAATGTTTTGTGGCTATATCGTTGGTAAAAATTGTGGATATAAAAAAATTCATTCTACTTTATAAAACTGTTTTATAAATAATGATAAAGTCATATTTACATTGAAAAATTCAATATCATTTAAATTAATTTAAAAGATATATTATATATTATATAGATTTAAAAAAATAATTCATTTATATTACAATTGCACATGTTTATTTCACTAGAATTAATTTCATTTTGAATTATGATGTTAAAATTTTTTATGTTTTTAATTTATTTATATTGGAAAAGAATTTTTTCAACACAAAAACATGATTAATTTTAAATTGAATTCTACCAAATTGTGAATTCAATTTTTAATAATGGATTTTATATTTGGAATCATAATAATATATAACATATTATAATTTCTACATTATTTTTTTTTTCATAATGAATTGTAAAAACAATAAAAATTATATACTGTTGTTATAGTGAAAATGAGTTTATAAGTGAGTAAACTAAAAATATAAAGGGAAATGACATATAAATAAGTATCAAAACTATTTAAAGGGTATATTTTTACATCATAACTAATAATGTGTGATAATGACCCTTCTTAGAACCCTTTTTCTTCTTAAATTAATGGATAATATTTATAAATGTAAATAGTATATATTTTCTACCAACACACATAAATGGCATCATTATCTCCTCCACTATTAAAAAAACGGAATCAATTTTTTGCATAAAATATATTTTAAAATATCATTCTTTCATTTCTTATAACATCATAGAGTCCTTTTTTTGATTAGTAAACCATCCAATGAAGGCTTTATGTATAATCCAATATTGATTCTCCCATGAAGATGTGTAGTCCTTAACCATGTAATTTCATTGTATTTCCTCCCTTGTAACCAAAAAATATAAATACCCTAGAGTAATATAATAAATCTAGTATATCCCATATACATTGATTTTATTATTTTAATTTAATAACATATATCCTTCTACTCTTCTATAAAATAGGAAATTAAATAGTTGATCATGTGTACAGTGGACTACTGCTTCATGATCTGATATTAAATGTTTTTCATCATTTCCTCCCATGGATTGATATAAATATTTATTTAAAATCTGTATATAATATTTATGAAAATAATATTCCAATGGAATTATGACAGCAAAAATACCATCTTACTTCCCATTCCATGGGGATATGATAATCTTTCTCATCTTTGTGGAAGATTATTTCCCCATGAAGCGATGTGAATCATTTTACACTAATTCTTTACATGGAAGATAATAAGGATAAATTTAATTAACATATTTTATATGTATGATTTTAAAATTAATCTATAAAATGATATATGTTATTGAACATATTTCATTTTATCCCTTATGAAATATAAAAATTGTGATCATGCCAATGTATGACCTAACTTATCTATGAATGGTGTAATCTGTTTTTATAAAAAAAAATTGGATTACATTAAATACATAAATTTTGAAAATATAAAATATCTATACCCTATTTAAAATTATTGGGATGAATATACCATGATCTTTGTTAAAAGGATACATTAATATACCAAAAAAAAACATGAAAAATGAAGCAATTGTCACCTGAAATAGCAATTTAAACAAATAATAATAATAACTATGTGATAAAAGAATATCATTAATCATATATAATATTATGTATATGAATATTATTTATTAATATATTTATAATAAAAATATATTTATTATATCGGATGTTTGGACAAATATGAAGGATGTCGAACATCGGGAAATGATTCTTCGTCTCACTTTTACTCTCATGAGACATATGCCACACTCACCACTTAGTTATTTTTTGTGGAGTTTATAATGCCCTATTGTTATGTTATATCATTAATAACTTTATATTCATGTTCTTTGATGTTTCATTTTGTGCAATGTTTTCCATGGGATTTATGACTCAAATGTTACCAAAGTGGTAAGAGTTTATTCAATATTTGAATAATTTAATGGGATTATTTCTGATTAAATATGTGATGAATAAAAATTATGATATATCACATAATATGATCCTGAATTTTATTATCTTATGTTTATTCATTATAATATCAATTAATAGTAACATTTTCTTCTCTTTGGTGCTGAAATATGAAGTAAAAATGTTTTTTATAAAAGAAAACATTATTTATCTTTTCATTCAAAGAAAGATATTTATTCAAAGACTATGATTTCTATTAATGTTCTAAAAAATGGTCTAAAAATCTCAAATTTTTTATTGAAAACAATTTCAACCACGATTGAATGTTTTTATTAAAAAATTGAATTGGGATATTTGTATTCGTTTCTGAACAAAGTACATATTAACATTTTTTCAAACATTTTAAAGGAATCATTATTTCAACATACTCAACATATACAGAATATTATGAGTAAATGATCAATCATTGATATAATAGATATTATCAACTATAAATGGATTTTTCAAAGATAATCATTTTCATAATATTCAATGGCTTTTTAGTTTTCCCGAAGGGATTTTTAAAAGTGGAAAATATTATTTCGTAATTAAAATTTTTAACATAAAGTTTATGTTATTTATATTCATCAATGTTAACAACCCATTATTTTTCTAACACCCTCCAGGGCTTTGTTTTACTAGTTCCATCATTTTTCTATCCCAAAATGGTTTCTTATTAGTTTGATTAAGGATATACTTTTTAGTTACTATTCACCATATTACTCTAAATGATTTTTGATTATATTTATTGAATGGGTAATTATAAAAAGGTCAAATATTAGTTTTAAGAGGGGAATGTTAATTTTTACTATGTTTTACTCATTTTATATGTTAAATGATGTCGAATTTTTATGTGATGGGAAGGGCTGACTCTATACCATTGATGCATCGGTAGGTCTCATGAGACAATCTCTCTTGGGATTTTGGCAGAGACATTATCATTTAATATAAGATTTATTGGAATAAGGACATGGAGGTATGGTAATAAATATTTGAATTATTAATTTCATGTATATTATATTATTCGTTTATATTATATATGATTATTTTTTTAGTTACAATATTCATTGTTAATTTACATTCTCTTGTGATTATTTATGTCTCACTCATTGATCATGACCTATTCGTCCTTTAGTTTTTATAATGTTCATGTTATTGACTAAATGAATCCTATTTTAGTGTTTTATATTTTTATATTGAATATTAAATATTCATGATAGGTTTCATTGTACATATATTCATACAGAGAAATAGAGATCACCCCTTTAAAACGATTTATTTTCCCTAAGATGTTCAAATGTGTTTAATGAATGATATATAGTATCTTCTAAATGAAAAAATGCTGTTCAAAATGAATATAATATGTTGTATTTTGTGTTTTAAAATATAAACGAGATTCAAAATTTGTGATGGTATACTAGGACTAATAAAACATTCAATCATTTGGAATTTGAATGTATCAATAACCTATGTAGTAAAGCAACCCCTATATCCAGGGTTCTAGTACTAGGGTATTTACATTAATAAAATTATGTTTCAGTTGCCTTTTAGTAAATATATTATAACCATAAACAACAACCTCAATTATCAAATATGAAGACCATAAATATAATGAATAATTATTAATAGTTCTCAATTGGATGAAACATGTAATGTGATCCCTCTTAAAATGTCTACTCATCAATTTCTAGGAATATAACTCGAATTATTGAAGAATATATTGATCATTTAAATAAGAAAATATTCTAAACCTATTATTTTGAAAACATATAAGGGTTTCCCATGATTTTTTTCTTCACAATAACCCATTTTTAAATGTTTCATGAAACCAATAATATAGGAAATAGAAAGATATAAATCATGTGTGTACCACCATTTAGTCCTATAAAAAATGGGTTTCACTTACTACATTAATTATACATGGTAACAAAACAATCACCCTTCTATCGCATATATATTGGTTCATTCAATTTGTATAAAATACATAAAAATATTAATATTTGGTTATTAGAGACCATTCAAAAATTTGAAATCTCTTTCCAACATCCACCTTTTATGGTCCTCAATATTTTGATTCATTCACCTCTCTCACGTTGGAATGGATAGTCCATAGATTATTGTTACGGAATATGTATCTCCATATATGACCCTCTATTATGTATTTAATAGAACACATTCAAGAGAAAATCATTAAAATGGGTTATACATGGATTATTGGGATGTTATATTTTATACTATATCTGCCCCTTATATATCCATATATGTGAAAAAATACTATTGCATAATAAATCCCACTGTCCTTTTTCTCTCAAACTCACCCCAACTCAAGGTGATAGTAAATGATCTTTCATATTCATCTATTTTATAATCTTATGGCATAATATCATTAAAATAAATTTTATTGGGTTATATGAATCTTTGACTCAAACATTATGGTGTAACACCATCAAATTTTGTAAATTATTATTATTTAACTAATTTAATCTTTCTAATATTATTCATTTAATTGAATACTTTAAATATTTTTTTATATTAAAAAACTGTTTGTAGATTGAATTATATTAATTATATAGTTAACCATGAAGTACACAGAAAATTAATTTTAGCATTCTCTATATTTAATAATGAGGATAGCTTAAGTTACATGTAAGATTGACTTCCCTCCATGTCTTATATAACACTCAAGACCCACTGTTATTGAAAAATAATTCCTTATTAAAAAATTATTATTTAACTAGATTTAACATTGACATTAAATTTTTTATTATAAGAATAACTAACTTATTAGTATATAGAGTTTAATTTATTAGTTACATAGTAATTTGAAATAATATGCAAACCCATTGTATATAAAGGGAATTATTTTATAAAATCATTTTTTTAAATGAAAAGAAAATATATATTTATAATTTAAATTAATTAATAATAAGAAAAATATTTATTAAAACAATATGTTATATATTAAATAAATTAATAATCATCATACGTATTTGATATATATAAGACGATAACAACCCCAATTTTATTCCTAAAATATATATTTTTATAAATGTAGTTTTCCCAAAATTAATGATGAACCCATATTAAATCCAATATTTGTCACTTTTTAGACATGTTATATGTCAAAATAAAAATCAAAGTTGTTGGAGAAACTTAAAAATTATGTTACGACAATTTTTTTGTATTTTTCTGTAAGATTTTAATTTAAAATTATTGTTAAAGATAATTATTTATAATTAAAAACAACTTTTTCATCTAATAAATTTATTAGGATAAATAGTATTATAAATTGTTTTGTAAATAATTTTTAATAATATTATTACAATTTAATATAATTTTAGGCATTGGAATAAATTTAACTTTTATGTTGGCTATTAAAACTTAGCAAAAGATTGGACATGTTTACTATAAAAATCCACTGTGTCGTCATGTATGTGAGATTATTTTAAATTTAGTTTTTTCCACATCATTGATTATAATTTGAAAAAATGGATTACATATTTAGAATCATCATAATTTGTTATTTTTAATAAGGTAAACATTGTTTTTTTCTGAAAATGTTAGAGAACGTGATTACATTTAATTGGAAAACTAATGAAAAAAATTATGTTAACATGGTACTAGAAGATAAATGTGAGACCCAAAAATACCCAGAAACAGGTTCAAACACAATTATATGGACCTTATTTTGATATGGAACAATCATTATTGAGTTTTTACGGTTCATTATGACTCTTTTTAGGTAAAAACGTGGGTAAACCTAACTTATTTTCAAAAATGAAAAAAAGTCCCTTCACTTACTTATAAAAGGCCATCGACTATTCATATACAACATTCTTATAAATTTAATTATGATCTAGAAATATCAACCCATAAACTTAAAAACAGACCTCGCTTCCTCCTAGGAGCCTCCCCTTTGAAATCTAGCAATCCAACGAAACCTTTTGGAAGAAACCAAAAGGAGTTACCATGTTTAGAGGTAACAAGTTATACCAGAATCATTTCTTTTTTTTTCATTCACCTCCCCCCTACACTCTATTTATTGAATACATGTATATATATAGATGTATCATAAATATATTGTTATTATTTTATTCTGTGGGATCTACATAAACATTCGTACACCTCCATCTAATGGTTATCAACCGTATTGATTATTTGTATGGAAAACTACCACCTCAAAAATGATGATTGTTTATTTTTTGTTACCGGCATTCGTGGTCGTCAGTATCATGGAAAATATATTTATATATGATATATATTTTTTTATGTATTTATGAATAAATAATTCTTTTAAAACAAATATCATTATACTTGACATTTGTTTTAATTATGATAATTTTGTTTGAGGAAGTGTGGAATATCGCCCTATCTAAGCGATCTGATTCATTTACAAACTACATGGAATGTATTAAGGTTTGGTTTAGTGAAATTATATGAAATATATGATATAATAAATCTACATATAAATATATATATATATAATTATTTCATTTACCATATTTCGTTCAGAATGATAATAAAAATATATACAATGTCCATGAGTACATACGACATACCGTCTCTAGGAATGGTATATTCCATTTCATACATCAATATTATATATATTATTATAATACACATAAACATACTATAAAAGATATATATATATATATATATATATATATATCATGTTTTACATTATTTAAATCACAATATAATTAAAAGGACCAATGATATGGAAAATTAAGACACATGCAATGAATATAGAATATATTACCCAAAGTGAAACATTAACAAATAATTGATTACAAGCGGGTAATATAAAGTCAAAATCAAAAAATATAATATATTTTTTATAATAATATTTTTCTTTGATATATTTATAATAAAATTATATTTAATATATGAGAGGTTTTTACATGTACGATTATAGTCAAGACACAAGGTAAGGGGATTTCATCTTATTTTTTCTTTTTGTGAGATTAAAGACTTATTCAACACCCATTAAATTTATATAGTGTACATACTTCCCATAGATCTATTCAATGATTCAAATACATAAATTTATCGTTTTTTATATATCAATTCTATAAAACTTATGTCGTGGGGTTTATATTACCAATCATACCAAATCTGTAATATTGTTTTGTCTCAAATTTCTTTCATTAGGACTCCAGTTTTGTTATACACCTAAATTCTTTTTGAAGATGTATATACATCTATTTTATATGTTATGTCATAAACCTCGTTTATTTCATGAAATTTAAAATAACATCATACAAAATTTTCTTACATGGAGATTATGATCCCAATTTTTCAAGTCATAAGAGTGTATTGAAAAATTCTCATCGCCTTTCCAGATTGAATATGTTTTCACCACCTTTGATGAAATATTAATATCCATATCTGATGAAATTTCATTATTATTATTATAATATATTTACTAAATATATATCCATTTTTTAGTAAAAGTTTCCTCTATTTTTAACTTAATATAATTATGAAAATGTATTTATGAAATACCTAAATGAATTTATATTTTCTATAGAAAATAATTTTTATTTAAAAAACCATGTTTTCAAATATGTTTTGAAAAAAATTTAATCATAATTTAGATGTTTTTAAGTAAATAATATTTCAAAATATTTTCGAAATATCTTAAAAAAATTCAATTTTATTTTAAATGAAATGCTTTTGAAAACATATTCAATCATTCTTTACATGTTTTAAAAGATATTTTTAATGAACTGATTTTAAAAAATATTTCAAGATCTATTTACATGTTTTTAGATTATTTTCAATGAAACGGTTTTAAACAAATATTATAGGTTTATTTTAATGTTTGAAATGTTTTTTCATTGGGAATTTTTTCATTTAATTTTTTTTAATGTTATTCTATAATTTTTCTAGGAAAAATATTTTCAATTTTTTTAAGTCTTCATTTCATGATTTTATGATATTTTGTACGATAATTACATTCAAATGGTTTTATGAATTAAAAATCATTTTTCAAATAATAATGGATAGTTTCATTTGGAAAAGAGATTTTTATTGTTTTTCAAAATTATTTCCCATATAACATGACATTTGTTAATGTTAATCTATCATTTATAGGAAATGGTATATTGTTAATTTAATATTTTTTATATAAATTGGTTTTTCTAAATGTCATGGTATTCATGAAACCCATTTTTAATATATTGGTTATGTTATTATGAAATCTATTTCTTTTTCTTTGGATAAAATTTTAATAAAATTATTCTTGAAACAAGTATATTTTTCCACATTTTATTATATGAATGCATGTTTATAATACTGATTTCATTGTATGAGTTTTGATATGATTTTTAATGATCATATGGAATATGAACATATTATTTCATCATGATATGGGTGGGAACCGTCTCTTCATCCAATGAGTTGAGAAAAATCTATGTCTCATGATGTAGAGTTAGATGGTCATGAGAACGATCCTCAGCTACTAAGATGACCATTGGAGTGAACCAAGTCTACCATGTTGGTTTGAAGAGTGAACTGAAGCTACTAAGATGACAAATAGAGTGAAAAATTATTACCAATATGGTATGGGGAGTGAACCCAAACTACCAATATGGTATTTTAAGTGATTTTTTTTCCACAATGAAAATCAAATTATATTCTTACATGTTTGACAAAATATCATTTTTATTCATATGTTTTTCTTTCATGGAATCTGTTATTTATTTACATATGAGTCATGCCTTAAGAAGAACCATGATTATTTCATTAATCATGTATATGATAATTTATATGCATGGTATGATCTTATATTGTCATGATCATGTTCTCATACCCCTATAATCATAATTAGGCTAATTTGTCCATTTTTTAAACCTTATTTGGAATCTATGCTAACACCTTTTTATGTTTCCATCCCAATGTTATTAAAATATTTATTATGTATGACGTTTCTAAAAAGGGTTACAGTAATTAAGAACACATATAGAGATAATTTATCTCACTTATATATCAATGATAAAGTTTCCATGTTTCAAAAGGAACTAAACTAATAAAGTCGTTAGTTGTCTATTTATATATTTCATTATGTACTCCAAAAATGTGATACAATATTAATATATAAGAAGATAAGTTTATTATATTTGGAATAATATAAACATTTTAGTTAAAAATGGTAATATTGGATTAAAAAATCATTGTGAGAACCATAAGGACATGACTAGTGTTAGTTATACGGATAATGGAAAGTGTATGACATTGTCATGGAATTATGGTAAAAGAAATAGTGTGTTGTTTCCCAGTAATACAACCATGTCAAGAAAATTAATTTTGTTGTAGATATGTAATAGATGTTAATATGGGTAGAAACTGTAACATGATTTTCTTGGCCTGAATGATTTTAATATAGTACATGAGAATTGGCCTTAGTGCACACCTCATTTGACATTCCCTTGGGATATTATGTATGAATTCAAAAACTCTTCACAAACTATAATGATGAATTTATATATATGTTTTCTATAAATAACATATGTTGAACCTTGGGTGTCATATATTAAGAAAGGATTAATGATTTATACATACTATAAGAATGTTTTATCATTATTATGTGGTTTTATTCTATGATACGTAATGATCACAATTTACTTATGGCTTTAGTCAATGGAGTGAACATGAAGGAGATGAATTATTATTGAATGTGATCGATGACTGGTTTTTACAGTAAATTTGTACAAAATTAACAAGTAGTTATTTTATTACACGATGTGATTCAGGAATACTTTTTAAATACTTCCGAAGTTCCATTACGAGTAAATAAAACCCATTGATTAATTAGTCAAAACATATATTATCTAACAATGTGAAACCTAATGGGTCATTGGTATGTCCCATTTATATACATCCTTTGGAAATCTAGTATATACTTACATAAAACATTATACTAATAAGTGTCTGTTGGATACAATGTGAATGATGAACATGTTAACACAATAGGGACTCTACAAAAGATTGAACTTTAAGATGTTTCTATAATATATTTATTAGGAAAATATGAATTAAATAAATTGGGAGAATCTTACTAGAATGTATCTTCACATAAGAACATAATATAGGGTTATAGAAAAGCGGTAATCCACCTTAATAGTACAATAAAAGAAAAAATAATCATATATGACATCATAATATTCATTATTAAAATTAAAATTCTATTTTTGATTACATAGGGAAGACCCAAAAAAAATTCTTTCTATCCATGTAATCATTTATTATAATCCGTGAAATATAAAAATTCCCTAGGAAAATAATTGTAACATATTTATATATTCAAATAGGATTTCTAATAGAGGATAAATATGAAATATATGTCTTTTCTTCTATTACTAAATTGTTTGGTAAACCATTTTATAATATTTATTTAATATAGAGATAGAGTTTATCTTTACAAAAATTACTCCCACATTGTTAACGGGGATATTTTCAATTTCAACATCTCATTAGATAGAAAATGATGATTTTTATTTTATGACTTACAAATTTTAATTTGAAAAGTATATCTCTAAGAGTTTTAATGTCAATTGTATATTTCCACAAGTTTATCAATGATATTAAAATAAAAAATTTATAATTTTTATTTTGTTTTATCCTGAATAAAATTTTACCATTTTAAAATATTTTAAATGGAAATAAATTTAAATATTTAGTTGTTGTATACATTTCATGTTTTTTTCTCATTTTTTACATAGAAAAAATTTAATGATTAAACTTAATAAATTACTATGAAAAATGTATTTTAACATATATTTTTCAAGGATATGATTTTTACCAATTGGAAGATTTTAAAAGTGAAATCATTTTATTTAGATATTATTATATTTTATTCAATTTCATTATTTTATAATTTATGTAATACATGTTATTGTTCATTTTTTTGAAAAATGATGATAAACCATGAACGTGAAATCAATCTAAAATTTAGTGAGTGTATTTTTACTTAGTGATGAATGCCTTATTTAATAACATCATGATTTTATGTTAGACATTAGGACCAAATCAATCTCAAAATATGATTGTTTTTGTCATTAAATATTTAATAGACACTATAATGCCTATTTTTCAATGGTGTATAATTTCACTAATGAACATAATCATGATCATTCAGTGTTTGATGGAGGATTTATTATTGACCTACTTTTTTTAATTATTTATCAAATTTCATTATTTTAATGAGAAATATTTGTATTTTTTTTTATAAAAATTAATTATTAATCATTAATCCATGTACTTGTATTCTATATAAATATAAAATATCATAAAACTAATATAAATCACTATCATGATTTATCACATCAACATTTCCAATTAGAACCACTGCATCAAAATGGGATTCCATTATTTAGGTCACCAGTGTTCCTATATCAGTATGTTTCTGATGAATTTAATTTTAGGAATTGAAAACCAATAATGACTTACATATTTGTGACATGATATTTAATATGGGACTGCATTCTAAATTTTTATGGTCGCCATATTTGTTATATCATAAAAATTCATAGTAAGTGAATTGGTTGATAGGGGATAATTTGGTCCAACCCAACATTTTGAGGGGAATATATCCAACTATTAGACTCATATAGATTTACAACTATTTTCATTATCGTTTTCCATATCCTAATGTTTAATATGTTACCCTATGAATTTTATTAGTTATTATCATGAATTAACATGAATATTTATATTTCGTATAGGTTCTTAATAAAATTGAACATCTTTATATTTCATTGTTCCTTCATCATTGTGTACATCTATGTGTATCAGAGGTACTCCATATTTTTTATCTTTTGAATATATCAAATTTTATCCATATAGTATTAATATTAGTCATTTATTCTTAGTATCAAGAATCTATGGATTAAATCCAGATAGCTAGAAACTCTAGAGTTTATCCCCATCCTTAGATGTGGTAGGTGTTCGTGGTGTTGGGATCATTCCCAAGAAATGGTTTTGCAATATACTATTGAGAAATGAATAAAAACCAATGTAATATTGTGCCACATAATAGTTTACATTATACATTTTAATCCAATATTATAATAATAAATCATAAATGTTCATAATCACTATATAAGGACTGATATATAGGTCATTTTAATTCATTCAACATGAACTACTTTGTAATTCTTCTGATGCGTCTCAATTATTCTAGAATAAAGATAAACTAAACCACTATTGACATGGGATATATTATTGGTGTAATGAAAAATAGATAAAAATAGTTTTATTAAATTATAGTTCACAACATGTTACTTAATGTGTCTTATGCACTTGTTCCACCCTAGTATAATTGTTATTTTATAATAAGAGATATAATTGTAGATTGGTTATGAATAATTTATGAGTTTCCATTATATAAATGAGTTCGTAGATGAATCATGGGAAAATATATTTGGGGATTATACAAAATAGTATCCTCATGATGCTGCAAAAGGTATTATTTATTAAATGAGGCCCATTTTAATTCATTTTAATTGTGATAATGATTTATTTAATAAAAATAACAATTCCCACATTAATTTTGGTTGTTATGAAGAACAATAAGTAATAAAACATTGAGTGAATCAAATAAAAGTTCATAACTAAATTTTAATTGGTCTTATGTATTGAGGTTGGTCATGAGTAAAACTTCATCTCATGTTTATGGCATGAGGCATCCAGTGTTATTTTTACAAGGAATCATATTTTCCATGAGTTTGATAGTATTTTATAACATATTATACAGAGAAAATCGTATATGTACTTTAACATCATCTTGTCGGTGTTATACCCTGAGGTTGTTTTATTTTTGTTTCAAATAAATATAATGTTTCTGTTATTTTAAGTGACACACACTACTGAGTTTTTCTTTTATACATGCAATACTGAGTTAAGTTTTTGTTTCATGAAGCACTAACATGAATTGAAAGTTCATGTACATAAAAAATATTGTCATTTAATATTATATTCATATAAAATCATTATAATGGTGGGTTTGATTAAGAAAAAATAATTTATAAAAATAAATTTTTAAAAAAATTATATTAAACGAATTATTTCTTTCCCTATTAATGAAAACTGAAAATAAAAAATATTTTAAAAAAGAAAATAATTTATGGGAAAACAATTTATGCATACAAACTTGTTTAACCACTAGTAATTAATTTAAAAAATAATAAATTAAATGTAATTTATATATTATATAATCAAGAAATCATTTTACATTCAACAATATGATTTCTAAACCTGAATTAATATTAAATCCATTTTTAAACCTAAATATGTATTTTTTTATAAAATTTACCTTTTATCCATTGGAATAATTATTTTAATTTTAATTTTCACCATATTGGATTTTTTTAATAAAAAATTACTTTATGTAATTTTCATTTAAAAATTATGTTATGGTGAATTTTTGGTTAATTTTGAAATAAAAAATACTTTTTTGATGAATTGTAAAAAATACCAATTTTTGATAAGAATAGTCAGTCCTTTTAAATCTTCAACAAACATAAAAATTGTTTGGATATGGTTTATAATAAAAAACTGTCAAATTATATATCTAAAAATCTAATTTATGTCATTTTATTAATTATAAAATTTAATTTTTATATAATAACATGTTTATGTTTGGAATATCTTCTCTTGGGAAACCCCCTTTCACATCGTGTCTGCATAATTAATTTTAAATTAAATATTTCCACTAAAATGATCATAATTTATGAAATTGGAATCTATATTTTTAATTAGAACAATTTATTTTATCTAATAATGAATAAATTTTTTTTACAATAATAAAAAAAAAATATAATGAATTATTTTCTGCAGTTATGGTGAAAACATGATTACTAGAGAGTTAAAAGAAATAGGTAATGGTTAGAAACGTAAAAAGACATTTCGAAACCCCATTACTATACATACATAGACATTAACCATTCAATTGTAGTTAATGTTGAATTTTTTTTAAAAAATAATGAGTAAACCTATGTACACCATTTTATTTTCAATCAATTACAAATATTCCACTGAACTATCTTATAATTGGACACCCATTCCCCATTTAACATAAAACATCCAAAACAATATGGTTCAGTAAAAAAAACCCTAGTAACATATTTACATATATAATATCTTCTTGTAGGACATATTCTTTTTATAAATATATCATGTGAATCAAATTGGATCACACCAAAATAAGTTGTCTGATTAATTGTCAACAATACTAATAGAGAATTTTATTTTCATTCTTCTTCCACCTATATAAATTATTTCTAAATCATGATTATATAATGAAAATATTATATATCATATACTTAGAATATATTTTTTATGGTATTTACATACAATAATCTCCTCTTCAATAAAATGTGATTATAGTCGTATGATGTTCAAATAGAGGATTACCTCCTCACAAACCAATGTTATTAGTTTTCCATCACAATCTGTCATAGGTGGATATAATGATATATTAAATGTTTAAATATGATAGTAATGCTATTGTTATATATTTTTAATTATTACATCATACTTTCCATTTTAAATTTCTATTCTACATGACTATGATAATGTCAACCATGTGTACAGTGGTCTACTACCTCATGAATCAATGTGTTTCTTTCACACTTTATATTGAAATAAATATTATGGTTTTAATTATATTATTTTATATAAATTATATAATTGTGATCATTTAATAAAAATATATTATTCACATTTCTCTAATTTAATCCATTGACAAAATGGAAACTGTGTTCATGCGTACGCAAGGCCTACTTTTTTATAATTAATGTATTTCATTTTAAATCTATAAATCTTATGGATTAATCTAAATATATAGTCAATTAATATATATGATATTTATTTCATTATTATAATTATGTATATTAGGATTCTTAGATAAAAGCAATATGATAAAAATTTATAAATAACAACATACAAGGAAAACAAAGCAGTTATTTTCTTTTACATGACGTTAACATGGTATTTTTAAATAATTAGTTATAAAAGGTCATATGAGAATAATTTAAAGAAATATATAAACATGTATGGTTATGTAATATAATTATAATAAAATTATAGTTATTATATATGTTGTATGACTGTGTTGGAAGGAATTTAATACTTATGAGGGAATTCTTGTCAGTATTTTATTTTTAGGAGACATTTGTAGAGTCACAAATAATTTATTTTTCTTATGGTGTATATACACCCATTTTGACATTTTATATAATAAATATAATTATTTTATGGATATTAAATGTTTCATAGGATGTTATTATTATTTATTTATTATGATTAAAATGATTAATACTAATGGAAGTGAATTTTTTCTCGCATTTATTTTTATATGATACGCATTCCATATTGACCATGTGTTTGTTTAATGTTGTGTATATATATTCCTTGAATTTATTTTATGATTAATATCATTTAATTTTACTTATCTTGAAATTTCCTTTTTATTATATCTCTTCTATGTTGGTTTAATTTATAATTTTAAAAAGGAAATAAGGTATTATTTTCCTAAATTAGCTTCATTGGGACCTATGTATGTTATGAATCAATCATAATATATGAGATTTATATACTAACCCATGAAAATGTTATATTCTTAATATTCATATGTCAATTTTAAGATATGTTTCATTTAATGTTATTTTTTCGTGGGGATTATGATTCATAGTTAACAAATTAGTAAGTGTTTTGTGCTACAATATCATCATTTATCATGATCAATTATAATTATTATTCATATGATGAAATCATATGATCGATATCTCATGAAATACATAAAATTACATATTATCTAATTAAGGAATTGAAATACATAGTTTTCCTTCATTTCTTTCTCTTTATGTACTCTAGAGTCCAATAAATTTTTTTTTAATCAAAATAATTTTTATTCCATTAATCAATTTGAAAAAAAGATTCCATTCTAAAAAATATTTACTAAAAAAAATTTCAATCTTTTAAAATTATTAAAAAATAATATTAAATTATAATTTCTCTATATTTGACATTTTAAAAAATCGAATGGTTTATACATTGATTTTTCAGATAATGATAGTTTTCATTTTTTTGAAAATGTGTAATGATTGATTTCCAAAATGATAGTGTAATGAATAACATTTACCTCCCTTTTAAATATTAATTTATTTAAAAATTAATTTATAATTCATTAGGGTTATTTAAAATTAAATTTATTTTTTAAATTTTTATATCTTAAACAAAATTTCTATACGTAAAAAATATTTTCCTCAAAAAACATGTAAATTATATTCTAAGCTTCATTAATAAGTTATCAATTTTTTTCGATGAAGAGAATATTTGAATTCATTTATTTTTACAAACGTTTAAAAAAAATAATTGATATTAAATCAGAAAATTATTTAAATTATTTTTAATCATGCATCATAAGTTCCCATGTATATTTTAAAAGTGAATGATTTTTAACTGATTTAAATTTACATTTATTTTTTACCATATAGGAAATGATGTTTTCTATAGGAAATGTTTTAAATTATTTATAAATATTCATTTTCATTAAAATTTATTTTCAATGAAAAGGATTTTCAAAAAACAATAGGTTATAAGAGGTTTTTTTTCAATGTTGAATGGATATCTTCCAAAAAAATTATATGATTTTAAAATATTCCTTTATAAGATTTCTAGTAAAGATTAATAGAAAAGGGTTTTCATGCATATATAAGTTTTAGAAATATACATTCAATGTAGAAATGGTAAATTCATATAGAAATGTTAAAATTTTCTTTTATAATTCCATTAAAGAAAATTTAATTTAATTTTAAGGAAATGGATATCCAAAATATTTTATGAGGTTTCAGTTTTAACAATACTTTACAAATAATTGTTATTTTCATTTATAAATGTTCTATGTGTTATTTGAAAACCATTTTCCATCAAATATGAAATCTATTGATTTGAATTATGAATAAAACGTGATATAATACATGGATACATTTTTATTCACTATTTGGATGGTTAATTTTTAAAATGACAAGTTTTTTTGAGACATATTACACTTATATGGGTTATACCACGATAATGTTTTGATGATTCCAATAAATATAAGTTGGATATACTATAATAAAATGATGAAATTATTACGAAATCTATCACATTTACATATGTATTGATATGAGGAATTGTTTTTGAATCCCATTTCATTTTATTTAATATTATATGATGAATGTTTGTTGATATTATAACATGCATAAATATTATTTTAATTATGCAATGGTTGGGATACATAACTCGCTCAAATGCCTTGGGTAAAGATTTAAATAACAATAGAGATACTGAATAAGAATGGGTAGTGAATGAGGTTCGTAACGGATATAATTATATTTTATGGTTTTGGGAGTTAACCATGAATACAATGATGGTTCGATATGTGAATCTATTATACTATGAGATCATTGGCAGTGACCCTAGAATAGTATTGAAATGATATTCTATGATTATTTTTATTCCACAATTATGTGTCTTATTCCAATTTTACACTTTAATGGCTCAGGTTATTTGATTCCCATATGACTCAAATCTTATAAACTACCAACCATCATTCCACTCCCCAATATTATGATAAATGATATTAAGGTTAGGGTTTCAAATATTAATATAATGTTCTCATATCCTTATGATCATGTTATGATTATGTATCTCTCATATTTACCCTTATTAGAATCCCAACATGCCCATTGTTATTCTTCATTTTCTCCAGTTATAATGAAGTTTATTATATTTGATATGTATAAGAAGTTTAATAGTTATTAATAATATGTTTTGAGATGCAATAAGTCACATATAGACTAATAATTTATGTGTCCATTTTTTCAAAAGAATTACACATTTTGGATATATAGTTGTGTGTAAGTGTAATACAATGAATATTCATCTAATGGGATTTAAAAAATATTTATATGAAATGATATAGTCGAAATATTTAGTGTCATTAGATATTTTTTATTCTATATTCTAATTTATTATAAGAAAAAATTATTGATATCCTTATGTACATTCCCGAGGATATGTCTATAAATGAGAAAATGTAATTTAAAATATCTTATAATTTTAGAAAAGGATGGGGTGAGTGGTTTCCATTAAATTAAATCCTTTTTTAGATTGTAATAATGAATATGGATCAGGTATAGAGGTTCATATGGGTAATAAAACCTAAAATATAACATTGAGATGGACTCAATTTATAGTTGGTGAATGAAAATAGGACCTACTATACACCTTGACTAAAACATAAAATATATATTATTTGGAAGTTCCCAGACTATTCATGAACCATCGTTAAAGATTTAATTACATGTGGACATTGAATGATTGAAGATAGTCCGATGGTGTCATAATTTAGGTGTCCTATTAGTTATTTTTCATGATTATGCGGTTCCCTACAATTATTAGTGTTTCTCAAACGTTACTGTTTTTTGTAGTCGATGGATGGAATGTGAAGAAATTGTTATAAACATTAATGCAATGGAAAATGAAATCATATCCATCCTAATAAAATGAGTTTTATGGTATATGGACTGAAAAACCCCATTGAATTTCTCACACTATATTTCTAATAAATGAATCAACATATAATTAAAAACAAGAAAATGTGGGAACCAAATTATATCAAGAAAATAATAAATAAACATCCTCATTCTTTCAGTGGGTCTTCTGATATCATAATTGATTATTTTTGGAATAGCAAGCTAAAATGATATTTTCCATCCCCCATTATTTAGTGAATATAATTGTCATTTTTATGTCCACTATTTATAAGGTGAAGTTTATTAATGGGGTAATCCTATTGAAAATAAGAGAAAACATTATAAAATTGAATAAATGGACTTAGATTAGTTTAATGACATATTTTCAAATACGTACATTCCTCGTATTATTTGTACAAGTATGGACAATGATCTTCTATATCTTATGAAAATAAATGATAAGTATATTTGTACCTATGAGGCTACTTTTACAATACATGAAAGTATTACTTCTATTATTTTCATCCATCAAGATAGTAATTTTGATCATTTCATTACAGTATTTATACAAACTATTCAAAGGACATGACCCATATGAGAAATAAATTGTAATGAATAGATTATCTGATGTTCTATCAAGGTTGAAATGAATGTTGGTTCTATGTAAAAATTTCAGGGTTTTTGTTAAAAGACAAAAAGGAAATTAAAAGAAAAAAAATATGAACAAATAAGAGAAAAAAATTATATTTTTTTATGATAAATGTGTGGGAAAAACATGGAGATAATTTTTCATATGTGAAATAGAAATTATTTTTCATTTTGATGGTTTGATCATCTGAATATCAAATGTTTATGTGATGAGAAGATGTTTTATATTGATTCAAATTGAGACGAACCCTCACATAATGAATCACCCAAAATATATTACTTCAAATTCATAGAATATGGGTCTTCTGTGAATCCATTAACCAGCATAAAAAACCCCAATAAATAAGAATAATAATTTACATAGAAAAGAATATGAAATCATGATAAAGGAAATGAGAGATGATAATTATGTCACTTTTTCCCTCCACTCCAATGTATGGAAATGGATGTTTTAAATTGTATGAATGAACCCTTTGAAAACCTTATTGTTTATCCTTTATTATAATTTATTATGATTTTAATCATTTATTATCTCCCTATACAAACACTACTAAATAATGAAATCACATTTTATATTCCATGAGTAAAATAATGTAAACATGATTCCATAGGTAATATTTTTGTATAAGATGTGAGATTATTTAACAAATAGTTGGTGAATTATATTTTTAAATAATATATGTATCCAAGTAATAGTATCTTGTGAGTTATGGATTACATTTTTGTTTCTATTAATTTATGGTATATCATAATTTAAATTTCATTAACACCTATTTTTAGGTTTTATATGATTGGATCTTTGGAATAATAATGATATTTTAAGAGACATGGATTGAGATAAAACAATTTTGTTTTTCATATAATTTATTTTAAAAATTATTTAAGAGGAATTATAATACAATTTTTGGAAACATGATTAATGGTACTGAAAACCTTTATCGCTTATCTTATCATTTAGGATGTGGTGATTATGGGTAGTTGTTTATCACCATAAGAAGTCATATAACTTTCCTTCTATCAATGTATATTTAAATCTTGATCTAACTTCTAGAATATAAACAATATAATTTTTAATGTTTCATTGAGTACCCCTTGTAGTTTCAATTTTATCTCACACTGATCTATAGTCTACCTTGTAGAGTTTGAAAATTATTTAGAATGATCTCGATATCGAAATGAGTTTCATCACTAAGTATAATTTTAAGATAGATTTTTTGTTTGATAGAATTAAATAAATCCATATTTTATATTTTGATATCTTGTTATATGGATTTCAAATATGGTTGTAATAAAAAACTCCATCCTGTTGAGTTTTTTTTAACAATAATAGCTTTCACATGATTATGCATATGGATCATTTTAAATCACAATATAATGAAGAGTGTAGATCTAAAATATATTAGAATGTGTTATAGAAATAAATATATTGGTATAAATTAAATATTATCAAATGGACATGAATGTTAGATACATTTTTTAAAACCTAAGTCTAGTACATAGTTGACGTAAATGTTATGTTAAAAAAATTGATGCATTCTAGAATGTGATGTTACTGAGAATGTGATTCAATGAATTTATCAATGAATGAGATAAGGTAAAACTAATCCCTAGTTATACTATTCCAATTGAAATTCTTGATCAAATCTTGATCATAGCATATTGTCTGGTTCCCCCACGACACCTATATTATGCTTATGATGTATTCCTTGTATCTCTCCTAAGGATGTAAATAACTGATCCACAATATTTATTAAACTCATAGGTTTTACTACTATAGTATAATAGTTCTTATGTTGAATAATATATGGATAATCTTGATCAAACAATGAATTTTCTATAGAACAACCCCAATCAACAGATAAATTGTTATTAGAAAGGATCTTTCATCAGAGTTTACATGGAAATATTTAAATGTAATGTGGTATAATTATCCTTAGTTTTTGTTACTAATGTGATGAAGTTCATCGGAGAAATTAATTTTATAGGGATTAAAATATAACTACATTGGTTTTTTTTAACAATTGTTAAAATAAAATTAGCCTTTCTAATATGCTTCATTACACACAACATCATGTTTAGATTTTATAACATGAAAATTGATCTTTTCTAGTGTTACAAACAACACTGTGTTTATTTGAAATGTGATATACTATTGGAATAATATTATTTAATATAATATTAATGAACAATTAATTGAAATGGTTGCTTTAAATAAGATTAACTAAATTTTGAAAAAATATGTTTTATGTATATATATTATATGAATTACTTGGTCTCCAATTAATTAGAGATGAAGATATAAACCATTTTACAATAATGGTAATCGTTTTCATAAAAAATAACTTTTATAAAAAATTGTGTTTCAGCATATTAAATTAAAAATTTCAATTATGGTAAATTAATGTCATTTAATTTAAATTTTTTATATTCACTAAATATTTTGACATTCATCTAATTCTCTTTCAATACAAGAGATATTATTACATCCAATTTTACAGTCATAACTACATTTTTAAACAAATTTAATATTATCATGTTTTCTAAAAAAATTAAAAAATATTTTTTTTCATAATATTTGAAATTATATTTCAAAAAATTAACACAATTATTTTAAAAATCATGACGAATTTTTCATATGATAAATTTTGTATCGAATTTTCAAAAAAAATTAAATAGTTAATTTATTATGAAAAATACTAGTTTTTGTTAAGAATTTAAATATATTTTAAATATTTTAAAAATATTGACTTAAAATAAAAAATAAAAAATTTATATATCAATTAATTCAATTTCACCATTTTAATCATTTTCATTTTTATTTTATTGAATAAAATCCTTTTAAACTTTTAATCATTTTTTCTTTGAAAACATGCTTTTATTCATGTTTTAAGTGTTTATTTTAAAATAAAATTTCCCAATTTTTCGAAAGGAATTTGTGAAAATTGATTAATGTTTTGAAATAATATTATTTTTCATTATCTAAACAAGTATGCACATTTTCTGTCATAATATATTATAAAAATAATAAAAACTATTTACAACAGGTAAGGTAAAACAAGGTTTACTAAGGGTTAAACATAAAATGATAATGGTTAAAATGAAAAAGAAAAAATAAAAACCCATTTATATTGAAATATTTATACACCATATCATATATTATTATTAATTTTCCATATTGTATCCATGTTTCATAATAGAATGATGGTACACCTTTTCCTTTTCAAATAACTTCAAGCGTGCCACTTGCCTCACTTGTAAATAATGACCCCTTCTCCTCTACTCCTCAGACATCAAAAACTTTTTAGTACATCCAATACCTATAATAATCATTTCTGTACATCCATACTAAAATCATATACTCCTTAATTTAGTCATAAATCCTTCCAATGAATCCAATTTGTACAAGATAAAGGATGTTGTTGAAGAAGTGAATACATCCCTAAAAAGTGTTTTATATTAGTTCATACTGCACCAAATTCAATTCATATTAAACCATGGTGATATAATATAATTATTATATATAATATAACCATATTTCTATATGTTTTTTCAAAACTGAAAACCACATCCTCTTCAATAAAATGAGATATGAAATCATCATTCGTATGTACGATAGACTACCGATGCACGAATGGATGTTATTTTTTTCCATCCCCCCTCTCATAGATAGATATAATGACTGATAAATTTTTAGATTTTATTTTTATTTTATTATTATAATTAAATAATTATTAAATCACATATAAGTCAGTACATTCCATTATGGTATAATACGATAATGTCACATTTGTAGTTGGAGGACTATCGCCTCACGATGTGATGTTATTCATTCGCGCTTTACATAGAAGGTACTAAGGATGATTTTTTTAAAAAAAATTACATATATATGAAAAAAAATATATTTTAATATATTATTTACGATTAATTAGTTTTATTATTTTAGGAAATGGAAACCTCATTCATGCGTACATACGACATGCCATCTCTTCGAGTGGAGTATTTAATTTTCTATCACAAAATATTAAAGATTAATATCAAAATATTTATACATAATATATATTATATTTATGTCAATTTTTAAATATAATTATACTATTTGACCATGAATTATTTTTATTAAAAAAATAAAAAATAAAAACATTGACGGAAAAAAGCAATTATTGCCTAAAACATGACCTTTACATGGAATTGTTAATAAACTGGTAATAAAAGGTGATAAGAAAATAATTTATTATATATATATAAATATTTTTATTTTATAGTTGTATAATAATAATATATTTATTATGAAATAGGTTAAAATGGGTTTCAATGAATTTTAGACTTAAGGTAAGGGATTTCGAGCATCATTTTATTTATGTAAGACATATTAAAATTCACCACACATTTAATTTTGTTTGGTTCCTATAATAATCCTATGACATGATATGTTAAAAATATACATAATTTAATTATACTTAATGTTTCATTTTATGTTTATCTATATTGGTATTTAATATTCAATTGATTACTAATTTGTTAATAGATTTCTATATCATATTTTTTTCTATGATACACATGACATGTTTTCCTTATGTTTATTTTATGTTGTATATATAATACTAATGGATTTATTTTATAATGATAATCCTCAATTTTTTTTAAATATAGATATATATTTTAGGATCAACCTTCCATGGATTTTAAGGATCAAATGTTGCCAAACCTATAAGGGGTTATTATGTATTAAATTTCCTTCTTTGGAACATAAGATATGTTTTTCACCTATCTTCTTTTTGAGGTTT
Source organism: Viscum album (assembly GCA_963277665.1). Taxonomy (NCBI): domain Eukaryota; kingdom Viridiplantae; phylum Streptophyta; class Magnoliopsida; order Santalales; family Viscaceae; genus Viscum; species Viscum album. The sequence goes on along the minus strand of OY728155.1, from coordinate 1,133,173,224 downwards.
TTATACTTCCTCTTTTATATGTTATATTATGAATATAATTATTTTCATGATATTATAATACTTTTTAACGATATTATTTTATTTTGATTATAATTTAATGTTACAAAAATGGTAATTGTTTTGTGTTACAAACTCATCATTTATCATAATTTTTAATGATTATGCTTCCAAAGATGAGGTATTTTGACCTATCTCTCTATAAATTTATTAATTTTATTCTCTTATATATGATATCATGAGAATTTATTATTTCCCTTCATTTTCATATCCTTATGTACTCAAGAGTTCAAACTTATATTTCTATGAAAAAATTATCCTTATTTATCTCATTAATGGAAAAAATATTTTATTATAAATCAATATTTTCAAAAAAAAATTCAAAAATGATTTCTAAAATTATAAAAATTCATTAATAAATAAATTTTTACCAATTTTTTTGACTTATTTCAAATAAAAAAAATTAGGGTATTCTTCATTTCATAATCACAAAAAATGGCATTAGTCTTTTAATGAAAATGCGAATAAACCCATCATTTTAACATATATAATATTAATAAGTATTTCTATTATCAAGACCATTATTTTCATTGAATATTACTTTATAATTAATAATTAATAATTTAAAAAAAAAATTATTTATTTTGAAAATATTTTTCTAAAATTCATATGGGTATTTTCATCAGAATTTGTTTTTAATTATTTTTACAATTTCAATTTTAAATTTTGAAGGATATTTTCAAAGAAATCTAGTTTTAAACTGATTTTTGCATTAAAATAATTTTTTTAAGATTTTGAATTGTTATCTTTCTCATGATATGTTTTATACTATTTTAATGGTTTATTTCTATGTTTCTAGGGACATTTTTCAAAGAAATTATTTTTATAAAATTTATGATTAAAAAGTGTTTTTTAATGTGGAAATGATATATTCCTCAGAAATGTTTTAAAATTATTTTATAGTTCTCCCTTAGAATATTTCCTGGTTATATTATATTAAATGGGTTTTCAAAATTTTTCCTCTTTTACAATATTTTTTTAAATGAAAAATTCTATTATTATCAATAAATGTCGTAAATGTATTTTAATGCATATATTATATGTTTTTAATATATATATTTTTCAAACAAATGGATTTCAAATGGGATTCAAAACAATATAGTAAAGAAAAGGTATTATTTCATAAGAAATGATATAAATGATTTTTATAGATTCATTTATATGTTCTGAATACTGTTTTAAATAATAATAAATTCTAAAAAAATTATGAATTTTTACTTTTATTAACATATTTTTATGGTAATGTTTTTTTCCATAAAAATGTTCAATGTGATATTACAAAATCGAATTTCATATAATATTACGTCCTTTGATATTAACTATAAATTACTATGGATATGATACACGTATACTAGTCAATGGATAGTTTAAATTTTAACAAAAAGATGTTTATGTAAACCATTAATCTTCAATGGATTATACAATGATAAAATACTTATTATCATTAGTTTGTTGTGTGGATATACTATGTTGGAATGATGAAATGATTATAAAACCTCTATTTTCTCTATAATTTATAATATAATAAAATGTTTTTGAATCTCATTTCATTTAATGAATTATGATATAATGATTGTTTTATGATCCGAGGTCACACTTGCATACATTTTTTATTATGTGATGAGCAGGGCCTATATTCGTCTCTAATGACATTGGTAAATATTTATATATCATGAGAATTATTGGTATAGAACAGGGTGTGATCTCTGATCCATAAGGGACTTCCTCTACTATGAATGTATTTAGAGTGATTTCTGACTACTATGAAGGTTTGGGGAGTAAAACCATTTTAATTTGATATCTTTTGTAGTGATCCTTGATTACTATGTAAATGATTTTCTATTCTTCTCATTATTCCACTATTTTAGGTATTATGTTGATTATATTATCTCATCTATAATGTTATTTGATTTAATTTTGTTTCTTGTATTATGAATATATAATGATTATCCATGCATCAATTTTATGAGAGGCTACTCCAAGAATTCCATTGGATTACCCCTTCATGTTCCACTCAGATATGAGAGGCTGATTCAACACATTACAATACTTTTTTATCTCATATATATTAACCTATGAGTTGATATAACATTTATAACAATCCTAAAATCACTTTGGTGTAGAGCCTCATCCCCTTCCAATGATAACAAAAGATATGTAAATCTGTGAAGTGACTGGAATATCTATCACATATATAATACCATGGTTAAACCTCAAAAACTCTAATACCATCTACTACCTAAGAATATCATGGTAAAATTACTCCAAAAACCTCTATCTTAATTACTTTAATACCTTATTCTCTAGTTGTTTATCCCATGTTGGAATGTCCCTCCAATTGTTTGTTTTACCATGTGACATATAATAATCAAGTTTGGCTCTCTACAAAGAATGAGTATCTATAATGTAATTACAAATCTAGATTATGTAAATAAATATATTGAATACCACATGTTCACCCTCTCTAGTGAATTTTAGGAGTGTGGTAACTGGAATGATCATGTCATGTCAAACTTGTTGAACACACCCTTCTCAAAATACAATTACATAAACATCATAAACTGATACAATTTATAATGGAACTACTCTCTGATTTCCTCACCCCAAACTATTGGAGACACTGTTTCAAATATTATAGGACTATTCCTATCCTTGTCCTCTAAAAAACATACCAAAATGCAGCAGTTTATTTGAAAATTACTACAATTCCAATCAAAAATCTTAAAACACAATACACAAAATTAATAAGACACTTATGTAAGAAGGATTCCCAAAACTACACAATAATTATTCACCTAAAATACCAATACATATTCAAAATAGAGGTGCTCTCATATCCCCAAATCACCCTAAACCTAGTTCATTTCATACCTACTGTAACCACATTCAAAACTCAAGATTCTCGTTAGAAACACATTTTTCCATTTCATTTTTCATTTTTTTAATTTAAATTTTCTCAATTTCATATTCATAAGCATTTGTATTTATGTTGCACATGAGATAATAGAATTTTCATTTAAATAATACACCAAAACCCTTATTTTTTGTGTCTACAAAAAAATATTCATGTCATAATAATTCTTGAGTGATATAAATAATTCAATATAACACTCATCTCATTCCATTTAGGGCCTCAATAATTTTTTTTAGAAATAATCATATTACACAAATTGTGAATCCGTCAATGAGTAATAACATTAAACTATACATCAAACATATATAACAATAATCCCACACTAATTACTTGTTTTTACCCTCCTACTTGTGTTAGCTACTCCCATGTACGAGCTCGTCACCATGGAATGTATAATACTAATATAATATCTACCATTCTAAATTTTTATGGAATTATAAAATAAAATTAAATAATATCCCCTATAATAACACATTGTGATTCCTTGACCGGAGTGCTAGATGGTGGTGACCTCATCCAGGTGGTCTCATGACCACATACAAACCACCCAATATGAAAAAGGCTTGCATCAAGTAGAAAGGGTCAAATTTATATATGATGGGAGACTATACCATATTTATCAAAGAAGAACAACATAAGAAATAAAAAACAATATCCAAAATATGATAAAAAAATATCTACATATCATACCATAACAATGAATGAAAACATCACATAATAACAACAAAATTGGAATAAAATATCCAACACTGAATTGGTGGATATTTCATGTCATATACATTCCATGTGTTGATGGTAAAACCCAAACAAATGACACATACAACTCTCAAGTGGGTCCTACAACCTTTTATGGATTCCTCATCTATGTTGCACCCCAACTCATCCATCTAATTTAGGGGGTTTTCATTATATTTACCTACAATAATGAGTTTTATTCGGGTACTGATCATGAATCCCATGTATGGTGTTAGTACAACTTAGTAGGCCACAAAAAATAGAGTTAAACCAATATACAACCTTTAATAGTGTATGTTTTTTTATAAAAAAAATAAAAAAATTATATAGTTATCACATTTCATTATTTTTTATTTAACCACATTAATTTCTTGGGTTCATGTTTACACATAAATCCCCAATACCTACTTTGGACAGTGCTGGAGTCTAAAAAATCCGCAAATGTATATAAAATTTTATTAAATCATTGTTTTTCATTTTTCAAATGATTACAATTCCATATTCAAACAATGGGGTCCTTGATAAGTATTCTGGAACACCATGGGTATTTAGACGAGTAGTTCCTATCCCAAAACAAAGTGATCATATTTACACATAAACATATTTGGGGCCTAAATAAATAATTTTGAACCCTGTTGGATTTTGGATTAGTGGACCCTATCATGTATTTCAATTATAGATATCAAATCACATAGTTCCATAATTCAATACATTTATAATCAATTATTAAAATTCATTTTTCACACATTTTACAATTTAATTTATCATTTCAAAAAATATTACAATTTTACCATTTCATCATATCAGAGCTCCCCATGGTTGGATACGAGTTAAAAATTCCATTAATGACCAATTTCATAATTCAGATTATTCCTTTTTATTAATATCACATAATCCATCAATTTCATAATCTCATTAGTATAGAAATTCCATGAATTTCATAGTTAATAAAAAAATTGTTTAATCCAATTCAAGATACAATTTTCTATTGTGAAAATTTCATTTTCATAGTTAGATTCATGAATTTATAAAAACAAAAATACTAGTTGATAATTATAAAACCAACCACAAGAGATTTGATGAATTCTTTCCACACTATAACCCTTAATTGATGTTGAATGGTTGGAAAAATAGTGGATAAAAATATTGGCAATCAAAACACAAGATTAAGATCAAACCAAAAAACTAAGAACTATCAAGAGGTTCCACTACATCATTTGAAGAAGGAGGAAACCAAGGAAACTAAAGATAAAAAAGCCTTTCCGTGTAATTTCCCCATCCCTAGAATCCTATAGTTAGGGCCTTCTATTATTAAATTGGACTTATTATAAGTTGTTTTATCCCGAAGGACCAAATAGTTTTTATTACTTGTAAAATAGATCCATACATGAACCCCATTTAATATTTTGAATATAAATTAAAATATAATATATAAAAAATAAACAAGTCAACATCCTTTAAATTAGTACCACAAACTCACCTTGATTTCCTCGGGAAATATGGATTAATTACATCACACATATTAAATAATTGGTGGAAAAAGCATATCTCAAAATAATAAAAGTGAGATAAGAAACTCGTACCTCAGAATTTTATTTAGATGATCATTATTTATCCTTCATTATAATTGTTTAAAACATGATATTAATTTATAATAAAACAATATTCCTATCAGTTATATCACATATGATAATTTTATATCTTGTTATCACTCATTTTTTAATAATATTTTGTTATTACCATTGTTTTGAGTATTAATGAGTTCCTTTTCCAATGTATGGTTTGTTGTGTATGACCTACATATTTTATAGAGGATATGGTTACATTATCATTCGAATTATATGAAGATCATATACATCAAATTTATTCATTTCTTACATTTTAATAATCATTCATCAATTATAATAATTGAAAATTAATCGCATAGCACCATGGAGATGGTGGGTCGCACGTACACACAATTGATAGTATCATTACCTAAATGGTGTAAAGATAAAAAAAGGTTATATCCTATTAATTTTCCAGAATCAAAATAAAATAAATTTTCATACATACCCATCATTTCAATCATTATAACGATCCACGTATTGTGGGGATCAAAAAGAAGTTATATCACAATGTGGATATAGTCAGTCGAACATACACACACATGATGATTTTATTTTAAATAGGATGTATAAAAGAAAGAATATAGTGGTCCCATAATCCTATTAAAATTTAATATTATATATTATATGATATTTAGTAAGTAATAATGAAAACAACACATGAAGTGGAATTATAAAAATTAAGAAACATGAATGAGATGGTAAATATGATTACCTATTCTTTAGAGGACTTCCCTTTCATCAATTATTAAAGGATCAAGGGATGGTATTTTTTGAAGACCATGGACTCCATAACTTCAATATGGATGTTTGAAAGAGAAATAGATTGGGTATGGTCTATATAAAATTCTAAATGGGTGTAAATAATTTATGTAAGAATTTCACTTTTATAATTAATGTGAGGGAGACTTTTGGAAACTCTCAAAATATGAAAATATAGTAATTTTATATGAAGAATGAAGACTTAAAAATAGTATATAAAAGAATACATGATGAAATTTTCGGCCATTTATTTTCCCCTTTGGTCTTTTCTAATATTTTTATGATTTTATTAAATTTAGTTAGACATTATTTCAATAAAATATCATTCTATTTAAATTTGATACTATTAATTTAATTTGAATTTAAATACATCAAGATAAAGTGGAAATTTGAATCAAATTATTTCAAACCACTATAATATAGTCCACAGATCTATAAAATTTGTGTAAACACATCAAAAATTAAAAAACATATAAATATTTATATTTTAAAAATTAAATTATTTACTTTTTCATTTAATTAAATAAATATTCTACTACCATTATAAAATAATTTATGGTAATTATATAATATATAAAAATGAAATATAAATTTACAAAATTAACATAATATCATTTATATAAAAATAGATATTCAGGGCCATTAATACGTTGATTCTATCTCTATGTAGTCATATAAAAGATATTCCAGACCAGAAAACTTTTTATTTCGTTATTAAATACATGTATACAGTAGAATTGAAAAAAAGAAGTACAAAAAAATATCCAATTATGTGTGGTCTAAAATAGTGGGGTTCCAAAGACGCCACTCTAACAAAGTTAGTCACCTCCATAGGAAATGACCCTATACTAATAAAGAAGGATTTCCATTCTATTTTTATCTCCTTGGATACTATAAAGTCAATGACCATATTACCCTCATGACATGAATTTAAAATTTTAGTGTGATCATTTATAAGCTCCATGTACTATCATATAGTATATGTTATTTCTCATGGTATGGTACTGATACCGTAAAGTGAATTATAGCTGATTAAGGATTGAATCTAAACAACTTCAAGGGAAAAATTTTGTTGATAAAATATCCCTAAACTCATTTCCATTGTTTGTCCTTCAGCATGCAGGGAGTTGCAATGTCCATATTACGCTTAATAAAAAACTCTAATATATCCACATGAGACCCTAAACACTCCTCCAAAACACATTATTCCAATTTTACAGTATCTTTTCATGTTATTTTTAAAACCCTATTGTGGTGGTTTCCATCGCACCCACCGACCCTGCCCCAGTCTGCTTCTCAGAGTTTCTAGGAAATGTTTTCTTATGAGTGGGAAAATGGATGGATCCTAATAATCACCCATGAAAAACCTGGTTAATTCTGATATGTAAATTTTGGGTTTGAAAATAATATTATATATGTTTTTAGTTACACTTTAGAGATGCTATTTATTTATAGATCTCAATAAAAATAGTATCCCACAGCCAGAATGATTTTCCTACCCATCCTTTCTACACTACGAGTGTTTGTACCCTAATACTAGTTTTGAAAGAAGTGTTTAATTAAGGCCTCTATAATAACTGGCCTGAAAACACCCCCGAACATTTTTCATTCCTGACTTTCCCATTAAATATCAAAAAATAGGTTCCTAATCGTTTATTTTTTGGGATCTGAGAAACACCTACATCGAGAAGTATGTTCAACTCCCATTCATTGAATATTTTCCTCTGTAGTAAGGCCCCTATTTAGACATCTACATACGAAATAAAATTAATCTTATTTGGAATTCAATTGGACTATAATGACTCCCTCAGAGAATCCTTTTAATTAGGATCCCACCACAATATGTGGAGGTATTTTTTTGAGAATCCTCATTGTACTGATCCTATGAATATGATTCTATTTTAATCAATGATAATTACAATGCTATCTAGAAACCCCCCTAATTCTCATCAAGGAACACATAAAAAATTGATCAATCATCACGTGCATCAATAAATGTGATTCCATGTTCAATAACTCAAGGAAAAATAAATTTTGAATAACCAAATACAATTTCTATAATTTGATATATCCATTTTCAATTATCCAACTAGACTGATTCTATATGAGAAATATGCATGGAAAAATCAAATGTCAGATGACTAAAGGAATTTCTCTCTCCGTTATACCCTCCATCCCATACATATCTTGGATTAGATCCCCCCACACAGACATCCCCTTAATATCCTCCCAGTATAGCATTTCATGAAATCACTACATAGCCTCAAACACACCCTTTATAAAGACCCTACCTTAAAAAAATACATAATCCTGAATTTAATGAATAATACACATTGCTGATCTTTTTAGATTTAGAGTTTTAGAGAATTGGGCCATAAATATTACATTACATCTCAAAAATTACAACATACACAATTCTAATTTTTTTTTCAATTTTTTTATAAAATATAATCTCTTGGAAAAAGAGTTGAGTCTACTTCCATGTTTAAGACAACATGACTTTTCCTTGATCCCATCATTGACCCTATTAATCTTTATATCCTGTGAAAAACATTTCCAAACATTGGATGATCATAAAACAATCATAAAGGGTTATAATTTAATGGAAGATAACATTTTTCCATAAATACATACCAATCATAAGCTCAAACTTCATGAAATCATAAGATTTATGAATAACACATAGAAATGAAAAATCTTAAAGGTAACTTGTGGCATACGAAATATATTTACAATGTAGCTTTCACAGCTACGTGGGGAGTTTCATTTGGAATACCCATCACTGTATATTCCCAAAATCTATTAGGAGAAACATTCAAGTTTACCACCATCACATTACCCATTTTATTGGAGAGCTATCTCAGGCTCAGCCTCCTTAGGTTTATCACATAACCACTTGTATACGTAACAATTCCCAAGAACCATAACATATTCATAACACATAAAACAATAATGGAATGATAAAATTTCCAAATTTCAATAAAAATATATCATTCAGATATATTGACATAACAAATCCCTTATAAAAACCATTTTCAATACCAAAAAACTTTTAAGAGTGAATAGTATTTATTTCCCTTTACAAAACATTACAGCTTGTAATGGAAACCGAAGATCAAATAATACTTGTAGTGGCGAAAAATGATGTTGTTTCAACTTACATAAAAAAAACATACATTTTGGACATTTAGAAAAACTCATAATATAGAAAGATTCATTTTTAATGAAATGAGAAGTCAAATATTTTTATACACCGTATAAAATAAAGTCATGTATAAAACAAAATATGCCTCAATAAAAGGAGATTGAGATGAAGTCTCTTACCCTGTGTCTGACTTGACTCGGTCATTCTTTAATCTCCATAATAATAAAATCAGGTAAATTTATACTTTATTAAATTAATTTTTCAATTTTATCATTCCTTTTATATAAATTATTACCTTGTTATAACAATTAGTTAATCAAGTTAGTTTATATCGGACATTTTGTTAATTTTCGCAACTTGTGTTAAAAATAAACTTGAAATAATTATAAATTGTCCATGTGGATGAAATTAAATTATCTTTATAATAATATTCAGGATTTACATATCATATATATAATATATATCAATTATATATAGGTATTTATAATAGTACATAACATTTTGAGGTAAGAAATGAAATGCACCGTTAATGGGGACAGTAAGTCGTACGTACGGATGAACGCTACTTTAATTTCTATTTAATATATAATGGAATAAAAACACAATGATACATAGGTATATTATAATTCTAGTATCATATCATATATAATTTCAATAACTCCATCCATTATAAATTCCACATATGGAATGAACGAGTCATATAACTTTGAGGGGGCGGTAGTCCACACTTCCTCAAATTAAATTATCATATTTACCCACTATGGAAACCATAATGGTATTAAATAAATGAAAAAAGCATAGAAACCATATAAATATAATATATATCATATAAAAATACCCTTCCATATTAGTGGCCTCTATAATAGGTGGTAGGAGATGATTGAACAATCATCATTTCGTGAGGTAGTAGTTCGCCATCTATTGAAATAGTATGTTCTTTACCCATTAGATGGAGGAGTGTTTAACTATAGTTAGAATCCAACTCATAAAGAAATATTATATTTATGATATTAGTGTCATAAAAAAAGTACTAAAATAATTTTAGGGGTTGGATTAGGAATATAAAACAAAATAACTTAAGAGAAGATGTTACCTTTAAATCAGGTATCTCCCTTTTGATTGAACCAAAAGGATTTCTTGAATTTCCTTTTTTCTTGGGGAAGGATTCTAGGAGAAGGAGAGGGATATATGGAGATTATTTTGTCATAGTTTGGGTGAGATAAGGGGAATGATAAGTGTGATTAATGGGTTATAATTAAGGTCTTTTTTAGGGGGAGAGGGTCTCTTTAGAAATGTTTAAAACTATTATTTTTTTTATATAATGATTTTCTGATTCTAAAGGTCCAAATCTGATTAAAAATGAATATAAGATGACTAATGATCGAAATTAAATACTCCAATAAGAATTCCATAGTTTTTGGATATTATTTTAATCTTTATTATCATATTTATTTAAATCATTCATTAATGATGTAAACACTGCATCATTATTCTGTCGTAAATATTTTTATTTAAATGATTTCTAAAATTTATTAAAAAAATATCATGATGTAGGAAATATTTTTACATATTAAATTTATATTTATAGTTGAAGAGATATCTTATATAACCCCATGTAAAAATTGATTTACTAAAAGATGTGTTTTTATGTTATTTGTCTCCTTACATAAAATTAATTAATATAAAGAGTCTTTATCACTCTCAAGCAGCTCCATGGGATCCCAAAATACACCCAAGGATGACCATGGTTGGAAATGTATAATAAAATAGTATTAAGTCACATGTTAGGGTAATTATATATTTTTTATAAAATAATTAGTTTACCCTTATTTACCTGATTTACCCTTTAACCATGGTAAATAAAATATTTACTAAAGTAAATATTCATAATTTATAAATATAATTTTTACCTATTTACAAAATTTAGACCTCCTGATTCCAAATATGGAATCCATTTTTACAAATTCAAAACACAGAAGTGGAAAAAATTAATTTAAAATTTAAATCACGCTGTCAAAATAAAAATCTTGTTTTAAAAAAATAATAACTATCAAATGATTAACACTTATTTATGTTCAATTTCAATGTAAAATAACTTAAAATGACCAAAATTGGATTAAATTATAAAACCATAACATAATTACACTTTAAAAACAATTAATAAGTTAATATATCCTTATAAATAAATTATATTAAAAGGTAGTTTTGAAATAAAATACAATATTTTTACTATTTATAAAAAGTGAACAGTATCTGAAAAAACCCATATATTCATCCAAAGTAAATTATGATGTCCCAATTCTAAAAAAGAATTTTATTTTGACAAATAGTACATATAAAAGTGACAATAAATATATTTAATGAGGTTTTGCCATTAAAAGGCAGTAAATCGACCTTTTAATAAATATTAGAGTATTTATACCTAAAATCAGATTCTTTCTTAATTTGACCCTCTAAAATTTATTTGATAAATATAAAAAGATATAAAAAACATGTATATTCATATTTTACTTAGTTAACACCATTCCCTCAAATACAATGGCTAGGAATTTACTACAATTTAAAATTATATTATATTATTATTTTTTAGTATGACCCAACATTTTCTGCAATGTATGATTTAAAATAACCACATTGTTATGTATCGGGTATGATATAGAACATAGAGTACATTTTAAAATTAAATTAATATTTAAATCACTAATATTAATAAAATGTCTTATTCTTTATTTACCTGGTATGTTTCATCCTTCCCCCCATTTGGGAATTGAATCCTCTCAATTTAATTCACTTATAATGTAAATGAGGGTATTCATACCTCATATAATTTTCAAATTCCCACATTTCCTCTTCAACCAAATGGTTTTTCACAAAAACATTACTTGATTTATTACCTTATTCCACCAAAATTTCTCTCTTTGGTCATGAATCTGGACTAGTTGTTCCTCATATGAAATATTATCTTCCAACTGAACTACCTCTAGGCTAAAAACATGAGATGGATCTGGCATATACCTTTTCAACATTAAAAAATGAAAAACAATTTGTACCTGGGATAAACATGGAGGTAAAGACACTCTATACACAACTGATCCAACTTTATCTTGTATTTTTTAAGGTCTAATGAACCTGAGACTCAACTTTTCCTTCTTAATGAATCACATCACACTTTTACATGGAGACACTTTGAGAAAGACATGATCTCCCACCTCAAAAAAATATTCTTCCTCTGGTTATATGCATAACGTTTATGTCTACATGGAACTATTCTCTTGTGCTTCAGAATCAGGTGAAATGTTTCTGCAAACTCTTCTACCAATTCCAGTCCCATCAACTTACTTTCATCTACTTCATATCAAATAGAAGGTGTTTGAAACCAAATCTCATATAATGCCTTCAATGGAGCCATCTGTATATTAGAATGAAAACTATTACTATAAGATAATTCAACCAATGAAAATTTTTTGGTCCCAACTTTCGTTGTAATTAATCAAGCAAGCATGTAACATATCCTCAATGTAATGAATTGTTCATTCTGACTTCTTGTCTGATTTAGGATGAAAATTGGTTCTAAAATTTAATTCATCCCCCATCGATATCTGATGTCTATTCCCAAACTATGAAGTAATCCTGGAATCATGATCAGATACAATGGATAGGGGAGAACCATGAAACCACACTATCTATTTAACATACAACAGAAAAGTATATCTATAGAAAAATTATCTCGAATAGAAAGGAAATGAGATGATTTAGTCAATCGATCAACAATAACCTAAATTCCATTATTACCTTGAGATGTCATTGGTAATCCCACAACGAAGTCTATGGATATATTTTCCCATTTCCACTCTGGCACCATTAAAGATTGAGCCATCTCTTTCAGAAACTGTTACCCTACTTTAACCTATTGATAAATCAAACTCTTCATAATAAAATCAGAAATATCTTTTATCAATGCATCCCACCAGTAAAAATCCCAAAGGTCTATGTAAATATTAGTACTTACAAGATGAACTAAAAATTGAAAACTTTGAGCTTCATATTACAACTAAGTTATCATCTTCTAATCAAAGGGCACACATAATATCTTCTCAAAACTCAAAACACAATCATTATCAATGTTAAAATCGGGAAACCTACCCTTCTGAACCAAATCTACCTTTTTCTACAACTCAATGTCTTCCTTATTCACTTTCTTAATTCTATCAAATATAAATTATTTCATTGAAACATGAAAAAAATAGAGAAATTTCCTACACCAGCAACATCTATGAAAAAATTCATCAAATAATAAACCAACGAATATTATTCCAAACATAGAATAGTTAACAAAGCATTACTTTTTCAAATAAAAGAATGTGTCACTTTATTTTCGTTTCCGGGATGTTAAGGAATTGTGAAATCATTATCATTCATTAATTTTATCCATCTCCTCTGTCTCATGTTCAATTAATTTTGAGTGAATATATACTTTAAACTTTTGTGGACACTATATATTTCAAATTTTACTCCATATAGATGATGCCTATAAATTTTTAATACAAAAACAACAACAGCTAATTCAATATCATGTGTAGGGTAATTTAACTAATGAGGATTCAACAGACATGAATCATAAGAAATTACATAATTATTCTGAATTAGGACACAAACAATCCCTTTAAATGAAGCATCATTATAGAAAAAAACACACCATTTCTTGAAGGTAGTGCCAAAATGGCAGCATTATCCAATCTTCTTTTCAATTCCTGAAAAATATCATAATATTATTTTGTCCAATTGAACATAACACCTTTTCGAGTGAACTTTTTCACTAGGAATGATAACCATGAAAAATATTCAAAAAAACTATTGTAATAACCCTCCAAACCAATAAAACTACAAATTTCAATTATATTTGGGGGTCATGGACATTATTCAACAACTTTTGTTTTAGCAGGATGAATAGTTATGCGATTTTCATAAATAATGTGACCAAGGAATGAAATGTTCTGTACCCAAAACCCACACATTCTATATTTTCCATACAGTTTCATTTCTTCAGATGTTTTCTATGAAAACCCTTAAAATAAATTCATTCTCCTCATTACATATGGACTAAACCAAAATAACATCAATGAACACAACCAAAAATTTATCAAAGAACTCATGGAAATTTTTTTCATAAGATCCATGAATACTGGAGGTGCATTGATTGATCGAAAAGGCATAACTACACATTTGTAATGGAAATATATAGTATGGAATGTAGTCTTTGAAATGGAAGATTCCTTTAATTTCAACTTATGGGTCTCAACCTCAAATAAATCTTAAAAAAATATTGATCTCCCTATATCTGATCAAATAAATCATTGATAAGAGGAAAAGGGTACTTTTTCTTAATAGTGATGTTATTCATTATTGTATAATAAAAGAAATGTTTCATTGAAACATATATATTTTTAACAAAAAGACAAGAGAAACACATGGTGATGTGCGAGGTCGAATGATTTTTTTTTTAATAACTCCTTTAATTGCTTCATTAACTCAAAAAGTTCAATTTGAGCCATTCAATAATGGGGTTTTCAAAGATTCTTAGAATCTGGAAATAAGTCATCAGTAAATTCAACCTCCCAATTATGTATTATACCAAGAAACTAATTTGGAAAAACATCAAGATACTTATTTACCACTAACACATCATAAATTTGAACAGTTCCTTTTTTATACAATATGTGCAAGGTAACATTCATTTTCATCTTTTACTAGTTTCTTAGCTTCCTGATATGTTATCAAAATAAGGGTTCATTCTTGTACAAAAACTAAAAGTATTTCTGAAAAGAAACCACTTTAGATCTGTATTCAATCTCTACATAATAAATGGAAAGCCAATCCATACCCAAAACAACATCAAAATCTAATAGAGGCATAACAGTAAGGATTGTAAGTAGATTCTTTCCACACACCAGGACATGAATGTTCTTATAATTTCTTCTTGTCTCACCATTTCTTCCCAGTGTTTTTACTCTAATTTCATGATTCATATGTTGTGATAGAACACCAAATTTACTAGAAGACTTCTCAGAAATTAATGAGTGTGTAGGCCATAAATCAAATAATACATTGGCATAATCTGAACAAAAAAACAATATAAATGCTACTACTTAATTTGATGGCCCAACATCTACCGATTTAGATGTAATGGATTTCACCACCCTTTTCTGCTTGTAGTCTGACTACTTTCCTTCAGTTTAGTTGTTCATTGGACACTAATTTTCATAATGACCCATTTCATTACACAATAATCATTTTGTTGAATGTAATTCAGATTTTTTCTTTCAATTACCGCGATATTTTACATTTCTATAACATGCCTTATGTCCCATTTGACCACATCAATACCACATACCATAATTACAAAGAAATTACTCAATATGATTTTTACCAGAATTTTCACAGTGTAAACTTATTTTTCTTACCATATGACTTTTTGGAGAGTTATTCCCTTTTGTCTGCTACTTGGACCTGTTATTCAGTACTTGGTCAAAGAACACCTGATCATCATCAAACTAAATTTCCACCTTCTCTGCACATTGAAAAAAAAATTCAAAACCTTATAAATCTTGAGAGGCTAAAGCCCTTATATACATTGGATTTAATCCGGAGTAAAAATCGTTTATTTTTCTATCATGATCTCATTTGGAATTTGGATCATTCCTTTTCAGTCGAGTGAATTTTGTTTCATAAGTAGACACTGATTCATCCTATTACCTCAATTAAATGAAATGTTTTTCCATAGTAAGACGATCCAACATAGGTAAATATTTCTCAATAAACATACCTTTTAATTCATCACAATCAAGAGCATCAATATCTTCACTATCCCTGGGATTTTTTTACTATTGACCACCATTGATCAACTTCACATTCAAAACTGTAAATAGCGAGACAAACCATTTGATGTTCTGAACAACCCATGACATCAAAATTATTCTCCAGTGCTTTAATCCAACCTTTAACTAGCACAAGATAAGATGTTTTTCTGAATGATGAGGGATGTTACTTCATGAAATGCTCCATTACTGACATGTTCTTTTGTGGTAGTTTTGGTTGATCTCGTACATGGATACCATCACCATTTGTTGCTAGAGTCAACAGTTCCATCACTACACCAAACAATTCAGTTCTAATTCTAACCATCTTTGTTTGTGGATTTGGAAGGTTGTCTTCCGCCTGATGTCATCCCATCATATTTCACTTTTTACTCTACGGAAAACCATTCTAAACACAGAAATAGGATTGGTGAAGCAATATGGTAATATGTAAATGCTATATCATTTCAGACATAACATAAACTAAATATCATTTATGGATATTAATTTAACAATATCCTAACTACTATTGTTGTCAAAACTGACCTCTAATACCAACTATAAGGACCCAACCATAAAACAGTACATATTCTTTAATTAAATGAATAATTCACATTAAAATTCAGTTCAGGTTTAGAGTATTATAGAATTATGCCATACCAATTGCATTATGTCTAAAAAATTACAAAGTGGACAATTATACATAGTTTCCATTTTTTTTATAAAATAGAAACTCTTGATAAAAAGCGCAATGTCTACATCCATGTTATAGTCAACATGACTTTTTCGTGATCTCATCCTTGACCCTATTCATATTTATGTTCGTGAAAAACATTTCAAAACATGGGATGAGTATAAAAAGCATAGAATGGGTTATAAGATAAGGAAAGAGAAATTTTTTCCATAAATTCATACCAAGAATAAGCTCATACCTCATGAAATCATTATATTTATGAATAACACATTGAAATCATAAATCAAAAAGGTAACATGTGGAAAACATAACATACTTACGTTGTAGCTTTCACAGCTATGTAGGGAGTTACATTTGGAATACCCATAACTGTATATTCATTAAATCTCTTAGGAGAAACATTCATGATTACCTCCATCACAATACCCAATGCATTGGAAGTTTTCTCGGGCTCACCCGCCCTAGGATTATCACGAAACCACCTCTATACTTAACAATTTCAAAGAACCATAACATATTCATAACACCTAAAACAAATATAAAAGAAGGATAAAATTTACACATTTCAATCAAAATATATCATTTAAAAATTTTGACAAAACAAATCCATTATCAAAACCATTTTCAATACCAAAATACTTAAAAGAGTATACAATATTATATTTTTATTTTAAAAAAAACATTACGGCATGTTAAGGATGCAAAGATCAAATGATACTCGTGACGATTGAAAAGGTCGTTGTCACTGCTTAAATTAAAAATAAACATTATTTTTTTTCATATAGTAAAACACCTAATAGAAAACGGTTACATTTGAATAAATGAGAATTAAAATGTTTATGTAAAACGAATAAAATAAATTCATGTATAAAACAACATATTCCTCAATGAAAGTACATTATGACGAAGTCCCTTATGTCATGTCCGACCTAACTCGATCATTATTTAATATCTTGAATAATAAAATAAATGTATATTATACTTTATTAAAAACTTTTTTCACATTTATTATTCCTTTTATATCAATTATTACCTATTTATATCTATTAGTTTATTATTTGAGTTCATATCTATCATTTTGTCGATGTTCGGAACTTGGTATAAAAATTAACTTGTTATAATTATAAATTTCCCATGTTGTCGAAATACCATTATCTCCTAAATGATATTCATGATTCATATTTCATATATATAATATATATATCTAGAATATATATGTATTTAGAATAGTACATAACATTTGGATGTAAGAAATGAAATGCACCGTTCAAGGAGACGGGATGTCGTGCGTACACATGAATGCTATATTCATTTCTATGTCATATTTAATGGAATAAAAACATAATGAAAAATAGGTATATTATAATTATTATATAACATCATATATAATTTCATGATCTCCATCCTTTATACGTTCTAGGTATGGGATGAACAAGTCATATAACTTTGAGGGGGCAGTAGTCTTCAGGTCTTAAACTGAAATTATCATATTTACACACCATGGAAACCATAAAGGTATTATATAAATTAAAAATAATGAAGAATATAATTTTTTTTAATATAATATATATCACTTATAAATATATTTCTATTTTAATTTCCACCAAAAGATGTTGTAGGATATGATTAAACTATCATTGTTTTGTGAGGTAGTAGTTCGCTGTCCACAAAAACAGTAAGTTCATTACCAATTAGATAGAGGTGTGTGTAACTGTAGTTTGAATCCTTCTCATAACAAAAATGTAGTATAATTAGGATATTTTTGTTTTTATAAAATATAAAAATAAAATGAGTTTAGGGGGATGGAGAAATAAAATAAAACAAAAGATCTTAAGAGAAGACGTTACCATTAAATCAGATATCTCCCTTTGGTTTGAACTAAAAGGTTTATTTGAATTGCCTTATGCCTCGGGGAAGAATCATAAGAGGAGGATATGGATGTAATGAACTTAATTGGGAATAGTATTGATGATCCAATTGGATTTATAAGTTTGAGGAATGGGTTAAAAGTGAAGGCATTTTATAAGGGGGAGGAGGGGCTATTTAGGAATGTGAAAAAATACTTTTTTATTATATAATTATTTTCAGATTCTAAAGATCCAAAACTCGTAATTCAAAGATAAGATGACTAATGTTCAAAATAAAATCATCTAATATGTATTGGATAGGTTTGGGATATTGTGTAATCATTATAATCTTATTTATTTAAATCATTAATTAATGAGGTAAACACTACGTCATTATTGTGCCCTAAATATTTTTATTTATTTGATGTCTAAAAATTATTAAAAAATATCAAGATGTAGGAAATATTTTTAGCTTTAAAATAAATATTTATATATCCAAAGATAACATATATAAACCTATGTAAAAATAGATTTACTAAAAGATATGTGTTTATGTAATTTTTGACATTACATTATATTAATTTATATAAATTGTCATTATCACTACCAAGTGGCTCCATGGGCTCCAAAAATCAACCAAAGGATTCACATGGTAGGAAATGTTTCAAAAAATATTATTAGAAAACATTTTAGGTTAATTTTATATTATTATAATCTTATTTTTTAACCCTTATTTACCAAATTTATCATTTATCAATTGTAAATAAAATATATACTGATGTAAATATTCAGAATTTCTAAAAATAAAAGTTACCTATTTTAAAACATTTTACATACTAAGTACAAATATAGAATAAATTTTTATAAATTTAAAGAACAGTAGTGGCCGAAATTATTTTAAAATTAATTCCCGCTGTCAAAACAAAAACGTGTTTTATGAAATAATCACTATCAAAATAATGACACTTAATTTTTTCAAATTTAAAAGTGAAGTTACTTCCAATTACCACCATTGGATTAAATGGTAAAAACATAACCAAATTACACTTTAAAACCAATTAATATAAAAATATATCCTTATAAATAAATTAGCATAAAAATACCAAAAAATTATCCAAAGTAAATTTTGATGTCCGGATTCTAAATAAGAATTTTATTTCTTAAAATAGAAAATATATAGGTGACCAAAACTAAATTTAAAGAGGGTTCTCCATCAAAAGGCATTAAATCAACCATGTAATAAATTTTAGATTATTTATCCTTAAAATCAGATTCAGTCTTATATTAAGCGTCTAAAATTTATTGGATAATTATAAAAATGTTAAAAAACATATATATTCATATTATAGTCAGTTCTAACTATTCCTTCCAATACAAAGGCTAGGCGTTAACTACGAATTAAAATAATGTAATAATATTATTTTTCAGTATAGCCCAATGTTGTGTACAACGTATGATTTCAATGAACCCTGTTGTTGAATATTAGGTATGCTATCAAACATATCATCCCTTTTAAAATAAAATTTATATTTAAATCAAAAATATTAATAAATATAAAAATTTATTATTCTTTATTTACCAGGTATGTTACACCCTTGATATTAACACCTCCAATTAAAGTTGTCTAGCCTCCCTTCTCTATGAAAAATAGTGATTCATTCCTTACATATAAACAAAAAATAATAGGTATTTGATTTGTATCTAAATATTTAATATTACCCTTTTGGATACCTTAAAAGTAGAAAGTACATGGATTGGAGTTTAGTATTGAATGATGTTTACTAGTGTAATTCTACTTCATAAGGATAAAAATATGTTTTTCCAATTTAGTATACACCCTGTTATTATATTAAAGATTATATCCAGGTGGTGAATCATAATATTATTTTGTGAGACTTTGGAACACAATGACTACATTAGGAATGTCCCTTAATGCATATCCAATCCATTTTCCAATGTCCATATTCTATTATACATGAATTTTCATTCAAATAGAATTAACTCTTGTCCCTATTAATAAATTCCCTACTCAGGATGAAATATTATTGTAAAATACATTTAATTACCGAAATTGATTTTATACTTCAATTGAAAAATAAAATGGTTTCATTTGAATACAACAACTGAGAAATACCCCTTTGCTAAATGTGTGTTCTGGTAGGGAGGGATCCTACACGTATGCATTCCATGGTTGATGTAATGGCTCAACGCATCCTATGTTACCGGAAATAATTCTAATATAAGGGTTCCTTTTTCTTTATCCCCATACTTCCTTAATAAACACAAATTTATATCCCATGAAGGATATTGAAAACCTTGTTGAGTTGAATCATCTGAATAAATGATCAATAACATAGGTGGAGAACCCCATATAAAACAAGTCTTTTAAAAAGAAGTTACATTCATCCTTTTAAAAATAATTTCTCAAATCCTACATGATAGCCACATTACTCCAAAATATACTCTTGATTATATCACTAATCACCTCTTACAATCCTATAATTGCACATTGAATTGTTCTAACTTTTAAAATGTTTTGTTGATCTTTAGTAATCCAACTAGATAATTATGATACTATTATCTTATTTATAATACATTACAAAACATTGTATGAGAGATTATACATGAATATTTTATGAAACTGATCCAATTAATGAGGATCTATTTACTTGTCCACCAATACAATTTTCATAGCATGTGCCACCTTTGAAAGGCTGCCACACTGGAATTAATCAAACATAGCTCACACAAAGTCCCTTATAAACACATCAAAAGAGATAATGTAAATAAATCCGAGAACAACATTAGGGCCCTTATAATTTTATATATCGATGGTTCATATCGTACTACCTACATCCTACTCATCTAGAATCATATATAACCACTTATTATCCCTCTCATTCAACCTGTGAGGAATAACATAAAAGTGATCTAATATGAATCTTGTATAGCCTCACATAATTATTAGATCATGTCTCTCTAGTAACCAATTAATGTGGCCATCCAATAATTTACCCACCCCCTCAAAATAAATTGATAAATATCCATTGTACTATAGAATATTTGGGCTCTTGAACCAATGCCTTTCTTTTATACAAGCGTGTAAGTATCTAGTGTTCCTATCACCTTCTTGTAGATTGTTTGTCCTTGATTTTTCTTGAGATATACTTTATTTCCTCAAATAAATGTATTCCAATAGATCCTTCCTTACTCTAATATCATAAAATAGATACTTATCCCACTATTTTTCCTAGATGGTCTCTATCCGATCAATATCACTACTGGTTACATCCAAATCTTATACGCGAGGGGGGATTTTCTTTATCGACAATTTAATATTACCTATCATCCATCATTACTTATTGTGAAGATTTATCCATGGGTTCCGTAGATATTAAATCTCCCAAGACTCTATGAATATTTAATGAAACAACAATTCCTACACTCACATCTATGAAAGATGAAGACCAGCCTCTTAACATTCCCTATCCATCGGGCTGATTCTCAAAGTCGAGTTATCCAATAAACTTCATGCTAAATGAGAAATTAAATGTCTGTAACTAGGGATATATTTGAAATATTTATTAGGTACTGATTAGTACAACACCATGCTCAATGAACCCCTCTAGGATTATTATATCATCAAAAATGATCTCCTACAAGACTACATCCATTAGACAATTATTGATTTTGAATGATAAAAATCTCTAGAAATATCTATGTGGCAAACCTCCACATTCCTTCATTTCAGATAGGAAAACCACTGAATTGATGTTACCTACCCCCATATATACAATTTCCACTTAACATAAGGATCCAAGACCCAATGACAACTCATACTTTTCCTAAGAATCAAATTGAGAAAATTCAAATGGGAAGTAGAAACTGTAATCCCACATAAGAATTTTAGTTTTTAGGAACTGATCTGATGAGTTTATTAGGATGATTGATATTTTAGTCTTCCAAAAATTTTTTTTTTAAATGGGAAGAACAAGAATGTATCCTTGTACTCTAATAATCCATGTATACTCATTTAATCCTATTGAGTATTGTTTTAGTAAATGAACTGAAACATTCGAAATGTAATTATTATAAATATCATTCATAATGACATCTTATTTCTCCTAAGAACATATCCTGAAAACATTCCATATGAGTATACATTACATTAGAAATGAATATGTCTATATTTTTTCCTAGACCCCTAGAATATAACATCCTAAGAGTTCATTGAAAATATCTTTAATTTTGTCTATGATCTAGTGAAAAATCCTCTCTGAATCTTAAGATTGGAAAACTCTTGAGTCTAAATATTTTGCACTTCCTATTATTCGAGACCACACTTATTGGACTCCATATAAATACTATCCACCCTAATAGAAGAGTATATTATTACTAGTGATGACATGGATACTAACACATTATCCTAAGGATCATAGACTTCTATTGAAATTCCACGGATTGAAATTTTAGGAAGAGAATTATGCACTTGAAGTAATATAGGTTTTTATACCATGGGTAGAACCTATGGAATATCAAGATGACCCAAGATTAAAAATCAATTAGAGAGGCAGCGACACAAACCTTATATTACTTCAAACACATGGATTCCACCCAAACACATGGATTCCAGAACAACACCATATCCAAACACATGGATTCCACCCCTTCAGAATCTCTATTGTTCTATGATGAAGATACCAAATACACTATGGATTAAGGCACTAGAATCACCAATTACTCTTAGTCTCATGCTCCCATTATAGAACCAACAGGTTTTCTAGCATCCCCTGTTGATGATGTATGATACTCGTTATTGCCTCTAAATTTCTCCGACCATATTTCTACCAAATCCATACGATACATCTGATGTTGTGAAATTTCATGTCCTTTAATCATACACTTCAATTATTACTTTTGTTCCATCTAATAAACCATATTCTTATACTACTCTTTCATTCCATCAACTCGAACAATGATCAAATCCCAAATCAAATAATAGAGATCTATCTCAACACACATATTCTTCATTACCGCATCTTCTAGTAAAAACAATCTTATCACCCATGAAAGGAAAGTATTAAAGAGAGACCCTACTTTCTTTAAAAGAGCCCATATTCATAATATTTAAAATAAGTCCTAGGATAGAATCCAAAACTATAGTGTGTAACAAATCCCTACATGAGTGGACATCCGTCGACCACTAGAATAAAGAAAACCTCCATCGACCCATAGATCTGAGACCTTTTCTCCAAGATAACATAAAATCTTTTGAAGAGGATAAAACAATGTAAAATATAATTTTTATTCAATGACACTACCCTGGAATGTTTATAAAGTCCCCATGACATTATAAATCCCACAAACAATGATGGAAGAGGTTTTTCTAAACCATATCATGAAAGTAATGTAAATTGAAGAATTGACATTTCATCCTAAAACTAAACAATATAAAATTATATCATTAGAAAACCATCATCAATATAGGATGATGCATCCAAAGAGGCCACTAATGATTCTCCTCTAGAATCCATCTAAGGAGGGATATGAAAAAATAGTAAATCATTATATGAATGACTGAAAAAATTACCCCCCAACCATGTGGATCTGAAACACCGTTTTCCCATTTTCATGTCTGAGGAGAATGGACCTCACAACCAATGTTAGTTACCAGTGAAAAAGGCTATACCACGATGGTTTGCAGCAAAGGGGGAAGGGTAATAGTCTGGACTAAAGACTCCATCCATTTTTTTGGGCTCATAAGTGAGTAACATTTCAAAACTATATTTTATTTAAATAATATATATTTCTTTTTCATGGAAAAGTGTCCATTATACAACTAAAACATTATATTATAGTGATAATGGTAAAATCAGTTTCATCTAATAAAATATGGGCATGGTTACACCCATATCATTTGGTTTAAAAAATTATATATCTCATATAACTCTTACCTTGATAACATGAATTTTTACTCTTTAAGGGACATTTAGTTACCATAAAATGACAAATGAATCATAAATTTATCATAGATTAACTCTATCACTTAATAAAATACAAAAGGAACAATATAAAGTTTTTAGTAAATTTTTATCATTTAATCAAGTATTACTTATTATAAAATATCATTAATCTCAAATTAGAAAATATTCATTAATCTGACTTCAAAATCATCTATCGAAGAAGATATCTTAGAAACAAATATTTTAATAAATCCATAACATGTCATGATCAAACCTAATATTTTAGTTTGACATTAATTATCAAAAAAATATATTTATTTAGTTATTTTTAATATCATTTTATTGATAATTCCATTAATTAAATAATTACTGCATCCCTAATGTGAAATTATTTAAGGAAAATATTTGTTCAATAAAAATTTAATCTGAAAAACTATGATAAATAGAAGTAAAATATATTTGAAAATAATTTTTATAGATTAAAAAACCATCTGGATAAAACAACTTAAAAATGATATACTTATTAAAAACATTAGTGTGACATGTTTTTCTTTTTCTAAATAAAACACTATAACGGGACTAATATTATGCCAGTGTCTAATAGAGGTCATAAATTCAGCCTAGGGATGTTTGTGTTCTGTACTAACTCATATATTAACAATGGAAAAATTAATAGGGTAATTCTATAATCATTATAAAATTATTTAGGCCTTTAATTTCTCTTTTTACCCATAATCGTGGTAATAAAAATTAATAATATTAATATTCTTTTTGCCCAAAAATTAATGGAACCTGTTTACTTAATTTATACATCATGAATAAAAAATGGGTATCCATTTTTAAAATTTTAAAAAAATTAGTGAATAAAATCAATTTAAAATTAATCTCAATGATGGTGTGGGAAAGCTAGTTTTGGATGTTAAAATGTGAAAATGTTTAAAATATATTTATATAAATATTCATCATAAAATATATTATAAAACCATAGTTGGATTCATAGATTTATTATTAAACTAATTTTTCCGTAAAATGAATTTGTAGTATAATATTACATTATAAATTATATAGTTCAGAATTATGTTTTCAATTAAGATGTATTATTTTTTAGTATTCAATAAAAATTCAATCCATTCAATAGAAATATCTAATGTTCAACCTACGATAATTCTGATAGTAATATTTTAAAAATAATATTTATTTTTTCAAATATATTTAATAAAAGTTTTTAAATTTCGTTTCAAAAAATGTGTGTAATTAATATGGGGAAAAACTACCTTTAGAAAAATACTTATTTTTAATTATAAAAGGTGATTTATTTCCATACCATGTCTAGAAAAAAATACAACAAATTAAAAAAATTTAAATTGAGAATATTATATAAGAATTTCATAATTTTTTTAAAACAAATCATTCCCAAAAATTGAAGGGATATGTAATAGAAATATTTAATTGTTCATTTTATTTGGTTGTTGCATGCAAAGTGAACATTAAAAAATATTAAACATAAAGGTAGATATTTCAAAAAAAAATTATAGTGTTACATTATATCATCCTTCAATAAATTTCACCATTTTAATATGATCTATCACTTCTAAAACCAAATGTTTATAAAATGAAAACTATTTTTAGAAATTCTTCATCGTAAATATGTTCATAAAAAATCCCCATTTTCCGAGGGAATGGGAAAATCCAAGGTAAAAAAATTTGATATTTCCTACCGGAAACATTATTGGAAAATGAAACCATTGATATGGAAGAGAAATATATCTAACAAGTTATGATAGAGAGTGAAAGGGAACATAGTCATTTTTTTTTCAACCAACACATAACCCTGAATATTTTATGGGACAAAAATCCATCGATTTTAGAGAAATAAAAGTATACAGATTACGTTTTTTTCTATAATCCTTTTTCTACTATTAAGAAATTATTTCAATATTAATTAAATGACATTATAATATAAACATACTTTATTTCATTCAACTTCATAATCATAACCACATCATTTGGTTTTCATAATTATATTTCAACTTCTTACACCTAGAAATGGATATTCTAGATGAAATTTTATATTCATGAATATCAATGATGAATCATAACCTCTACATATCATTCAACAATCATTTAAAATTTACTTGAAAAAATGGATCGAACTTGTTATCTAATATGATATAACATAAATGAACATCAAACTATAATATCCTAAGTCAATTCCTTGAGTAGTTACCCTTAAGACTCATCCCAATAATATTTTTCCAAAGCATTAGATGAATGAACACTAAATTTCGAAAGTCAACTTTACAAACATTTTTCCTCAATGAACATAAAGTATTATTTTTTGTCACATATCATATATATAAATTCCATAATCACCTTTATACCTTAAGGAAAAAATTTATTCTTCTATAATTGAAATATCATGTGTTTTTCTTATATCTAAAAATATTGTAATACCCGAAAAAGATAACAGAAACCATGTTATTAATAAAAAATTCATTTTCAGTGGTACTATCTCATAAACACAACCTTTTCCTTATTAACAAAACATAGATCATATATTAATGGGTTTTTAACCTCAATAAAGTTTTTTAAAAAACATTATCATTCCACTGAATCACTTTTACTAGTCATCGGAACTATTAAACATAAGCTCTCAAATCCTTAATGAAGAAGTAAATCAATACAATCTTTATATATCTCATGATTATTGTAAATATATTATTTTTTATAAAAATAATTTTTAAAAATTTATATTAAATCCAAATATAAAATTATTATAATCATTTCACATCATTCTGAAAACATTAATTATTCATAATACCTCGTGAATTTCAAATGAAATAATATTTCTTGTAATCATCAGCAGTATATCAATTATTCCTACTACCATGTTGACTCTCTTCCTGAGATTTACCCCAAGGCAATTTATCTGTATATTTCCCTTATATCCAAAACTAAACATTCAAATGTTGATATTACCATAGGGATACAATTATACGAATACATTTCATTGAAAAAAAAATTATTTCTCCATGCAAATAAAATATTTCATGACCATTTTTTCCATACACAAAAAAAATATGGTTCCTCTATGAATTTAGCATGGAATTAAATTCTCACATTATTATCATATATGAATCATAATCCTCTTACATCCATACTCACTTCTACTTAAACATTCATCAACCCCTATTCTTATATTTTCAGTGAGTCTGAGTGATTCTAAAGTTTCATGTTGTTAATCATATAACGTGATAACTTATTATGATTAATCAAAAAAATAATCTAGTAATAATTATACTTGGATTATTATCGATTAATTTTTTACCCCAAAAAATGTACGCCAATACCTTATGATTCTCACCAATGAATAAAACTCAATGTACAATGTCTGAAACTCTATTCTCAGTGATATTGTCCTCAAAATTCATTTATAGGATGTCTAATTCATGAAATTTTCTTAACAATATAAGATTCAATGGGTTTAAACTAAGTAATAAGTGGTCATTAATATATATATATATAATTCTAACATACAAATATCATTATCCTAAAATTCATTCATAGGGTTATGTATTCAATTCAATAATTTCATAAATCTAGTTCCCACAATTTCTACTAAACTTCCTCAAATACCAGCTGTAATGACCCCAACCCCAAATTCCAAGAGACGATGACTTGATTTACAAAATTGGAATGACTATATAGATTCACACTATAATGGACTGAGTAGTTTCTTATTCTTGGTAAAATAGTTACATACATGAATTCCATTATACATTGGTAATAGAAAAATAAATATTATACATACAAAAATATGTTTCCAACTTCCTTGAAACCCATTCCGAGAATTCATCTTACAATCTTGGGGAAAGAAATAATAATAAGGGTGAGATAAAAAAATTCTGTAAGAGTGAAATTCAATGGAATGTAATATGAATAAATTGTAATAATAATATATTTATTTTCAAATAAAGGATCAGACATTATATTTAGTCTATATATATTGAATAAAATGAATCCATAGATTTTCCATAGATAAAATCCTATGGATAATAATAAATAAATTAGGATTTCAGGAAATAAAAAATTATTTAATTTCTTGTATCATGATCATTAACCAATACACCACCATGATGTATTTTTAAGATAATTTAATTCTATGGTTAGAAAACCACGACATTTTGTTTTGATGCTAATATAAAATGTTTGGTGCCACCTAATTTGTATCATGAGACCTACCAATGCATAGAGGGGTTATCATTAACATGGACCCACACATGTATACCATTCCATATCATTCACCATATATCGATTAATTGATATAATAAAAAAAATTCCCTATCAACAAATATTGATATTGAATAAATTTTTATTGATTTTTAAATATTTCCCTAATTAATCAAATAACATTAATATTAAACAACATACAAAAAAGTGAATAAATTTTAGGAAATACTAAAATTACATGATTATCTATATCAACTATAAAACCATATTATTCATGTTTAATTATATAATAATACTATCAAATGTTATTTCACACAAAATCTTAGCATAAAATAATATATAAAGTATTTGTTTAACACAATTATTACAAATTGTGTTACTAAATATGTTTCCACATTATAATCAATCAAATAGTATTCCCAATAAACTAATCAAATTGTAGAAAACATAAAATATCATGAAAATAAAGAGATTCATGATATGATATATCATCGTTCAATACACCACACAATTTAAATAAGTGGTGAATAAGATAAATCTTAGAGAAATTCAAGTGAGACGAGAAACCCCTACATTGTGCTTTTATGTAGTTTAAAATTAAATAAACCATAGTATAATGGTATAAATAATGTTATTAATTTATACCAGAATCATTTTTAAATTTATTATATCATATAATATCCTATCATATCATCTTATCACTAATTCTTTAATAATAATTCATAATTACCCGTCCTTCGTGTGTTAACCGTTATAATTTTCTTGGATTGATACGTACTATAGGTCCACATTATTGTGTATATAAAAATATGTATTACATATATAAATATTTTTAAGTCATGTAACTCATATTTATTAATAGTACAATTTTTTATAGTCATTCATCAATGTTTAACCTTGAAAATTTATTGTATGTCATCATAGAGATGACCAGTCATATGTATTAACAAGTGACTATATCATTCCCGAAATGGGGAAAGTCTAAGGATTTGTACACTAAATTAATTTTTATTTAATGAATATAATGTCAATATTATAATATATTCCTCTTATTTCCATCATTATACCCATCCAGGTAATATAAGGATCAAAAAAATAATACCATACTGTGGAGACAATAAGTCATACGTACACACATATGAAGCTTTTAATTTTCATATATTAGATAGAAAGTTGAATATATTTTCCCTATAAGCATAATAAAATCTCATTATATATATTATACTACATTTGTAAATTTAAAATGTGAAAAATCATATATAGATGAATTATAAGAATAAATAAACTCGAATTGGTTGGTAAAAATGTAATCTTATTCATCATTAGACTTCTTTTAGATCTATTATTAAAATATGTAGGGTTGGTATTTTTGGAAGAAAATGGTTCCCAAAACATGTCTAATGATTCAATTAAGAGAAAGTGTAGTGTTTTTCTGATCTATAAGGCTCAATGTGATGTATGAAAGTGAACGAGGAAGTATCCTTTTATGATTATGGTGATTTTACATTTTGGAAACTCATAAAATATTTTATATATAACAAGGATATTTTAGAGCCAAAGACCTAAAATTGTATATAAATAAATAGTGGATTACATTTTAGACAATATGTTATTCAATTTTTTATATTATAATAAGTTTATGATTTTAAAATTATTTTTTAGAAATAAAATTTCAATAAAGTATCATCATTTTCAAATTTAAAACTATTCATTTAATTTTATGTCAAATACATGATCAAAAAGCGGGAATTAAAATATAAAAAATTAAAACCAATGTTATATATCAAATATATCAATAAAATTATTTAGACAGATTACCATATCCAAAATATATCAATATTAATATTTTTAAATAAAATTATTGTGTATTGTGATAATTAAACAATTTTTTTATCATTATTAATTTAGCATTTAAGGTTATTATATAATTTATAAAAATTAAATACAAATTTATTTAATGAAATTATTTTCATTAATATCAAAATATTTTTTTAGGATCATTCATTTCTTGATTGTATCCATATGTGGACACATAAAAATATTAAATACAATGCGAGTGACATTTTTTTTAATATCATTTATTCAAATAATATTTAAGTTATTTTCATAAATATATCTCCATTATACAAAGAAATTTAGACATTAAGATGATGATAGTTTCATCATAGTCAATAAATAATTTTTTATAAATTATTTTTCAGATTATACCCTTATCATTTGGTTGTAACCCCTATTTAATTGATTAAAATCATACCTTAAAAATATCATTTTTTACTCATTGTATGTTAATATTGTTACCATAAATTTCAAAACGATTTATATATGGATATTTGAAAAAAACATTATCCTAATACATATCGTTTTCCTAAATTTATGATTTTTAAAAAATTTATAAAATTTAAAAATATCTTATTTATTTTTAAATATGATTATTTTCATTGTTGAATCAATTCATTATATTAACACTAAAAACAATATATATCAAAAACCTTATTGTAGAAATAAAAATTTATAAAATAATATTCATTTCAATTTCATTTATAAATTTTTTATACTACATTAATTATCTCATATTATATTAATTTTAATATATTTAAAATCATTTATTTGATAATTCCATTAATAAAATATTTACTACATCGTTGTTTTGAATATATTTATGATAATTATTTCTTTAATAAAAATTAAAATATATATTAATAACATATTTTGGATTAAATTATATTTCATAATGTTATTAATAGTCAATATGCTCTCTATATAACACCATATTAAAAATATAGTACTTATTAAAAATATTATTGTGACATGTTTGACATTTAAAAAAAATATAACACTATAAGGGGACTAAAGACATACAAGTGGCTACAAGAGGTCATAAATTTGTCCCATTTATTTTTTGGTCTTGAAACACATCATTAATAAATTTGGAAGAAGTTCTAGTGTAACTTTCATAAATATATAATAATTATTGTTACCGTTAATTACCTAATTTACCCTTGACAGTGGTAATAAGGATTATTGAATCTATTGTTTTTTGGGGATAAAAAAAGTGAACTACTTGAATGATTTAGATATCTTGAATAAAAATATTGAATCTATTTTTAAAAACTAAAAAAATTTGTAAAATTAATTTAATATTAATACCATAGAGGGGTGAGAAAGAGGGTTTGTAATGTTAAAATGTTCAAATTTTGGAAATGTTTTCATTTTCAAATTCAATATAAAAAATCTAAAAATTAAATAAATTTAATTAATATATTTATAATATATATAATTTTCCAGTAAAAAAATTATAATATTTATAATCATAATAAATTTTTTATTTTAAAAGTCAATTTTTCAATTAAAATTCAGTATTTTTCATTATTCACGTAGAAAACAATCATTCTAGAAAGATACCTAATTTTACAAAAATAAAATTGTGGAAAAAATATTTTTAAAATTAAGTTAATTTTTTCATATAGATCTTATAAAAGTGTCAATATATATTTTTAAAACAAATGCACATTCAAAAGGTGGGAAAACCACCTGAATAAAAAAATAACCTTTATGTGTAAAATAAGTTTTATTTTTAAATATTTCATATAAAACATAAGGTGAAAGATATAAATTAGATTTAAAATATAATATTTAAATAATATAATTTTGTTAATACTATTATATCCATCCAATTTAATGGCTAGGTTATAATAATATTTCTTTTTTCATTTAAGTAAGGTGTTGTGTGAAACATAATCTTTCGAAGTGATTAAATTTAAAAAGAGAGATAATGTAATATCAAATGGTGTTACATACAAGGCATAAAAAAATCCATGATGATGGAAGATGAATAATTGACTCCAAAACCATAGATACACTCAATAAGATTGTGAGAAAGAAGGTTGTGGGTAGGAATTAATCCCAAATGAACAACAAGACTCCACAAGATGTGTCACACAATATTCCTCATTGGTAAAATCATTTTGGAAAAAACTCATAAGTTCTTTTAACATGTTCCAAAATTCCCAAACAAACACACTCACCTAATGTAGACATATAATCTCCTAAAATATTCACTACCTTAATGGTCAAATAATGGATCTATGTCCAGAACTATTTCTAAAATTCATCCGATAAAACATAGTCATTCTTCTAGTCACAAAGATACAACATCCACCACTAAAATATAACACCCTGAATTTGAAAAACATCCATAGGGACCATGTACTCTTCTAGGTCCAAGATAAATCTAAATGAAATATTTTCTGTCTTCAAATTAATATCTATATAATGATTAGAAACAATTCCCTTATACATACACAAATCATTCAGATAAATATAATTGGAAATTATCTACCACTAATCACCCTCTAATACTAGATCAACCCTCCTATGAAAAATTGGGTTAAAATGATTAACCTCTACTACTGAAACCTCTTGAATTTGATTTACATGAAACATTTTTTAAATATACATCAGGATTTATTTATCAAGATCATATGGATATTTACTAAGGTTTTATTATATCATTATTCCATTTTAACATTCCTAATACTTAATTCATCCAATTAAATAAATATAAGATGTCATTATGATGCAAGTACCTCTCTTATATCACTTACCTAAAAAATAGTCCGCCTCACTTGACCATTCAAATAGCTTAGATTTCTGGCACCTCACCACGAGGGCCCCATAAATCCATGTCATCACCAGTCCATATGTCATATTTCACGCACCACGATCAAAAAATAGAGTTACCTCATCAACCAATGAAATCATCATACTGACCAATTTCAAAATCCACCATATATCTCAAAAATCGTCTCAAATAGAACTCTATCAGTACCCCTTCCCTACGAAGATACTAAAATAAATGTAGTCGGATAACGAACCCTATGTCTCGCCTCCAGTATTCATTATGTTAGAGACAAACAATGAGGGTATAGAAATATCCTAAATGTTATACATTAAGATCTATATTAATAAGATATCGAGATAGGATAATTCAACAAAAAATTACTACCTGATATTTCAGATGAAATAGGAATCTAAAACCATCCAATAATGCATGAGTAAAGTAATCACATGTAGACAAAAGTATTCAAATATCAATAATTAATATATTAGCTAATTTATAATCACAGTAACTTCCCAAGGGTCCATGGTAGTAATATCCTACAGAGTATATATAGTGCACCTTGAAACTGGAAGATTAATTTATATACATTGGGTGAGCAAGATGTTTATTAAATAGGTTAACTAATATCTGTCATGAATATATGAAATAACCATGCTACTGATCTCATGAGAAAATTATAGAACCAACAACACCTAAAAAAGTAAACTAACCAAACCCATCCTTACTAAGAAATGATGAACATATAATGAATACAAGTATAGTTCTATAAATATGAAGTATATTGGAAATTGGTTCCATGAACCTCATTCTACCAAAATATACATTCTTAAAAACCCTCATTACACATCATAAAAATTCCACATCTTCTATATTCATAACAGAATAACAACACCCCATATAATAGAAACATCAAATCTTATATCACCAATATACTCCTAGGCCATCATCACACCATGATTTTCTCGATTACACTATGTTCATCACTTCATATAACACATGAAGACACTTGATACATTAACAGTGTAGTTGGAATTCATTGAATATTGGACATACACCTCATGGACACCTCCTACAATTCATGACCCCCACCATAGGACACCTAAACACCTAAAAAAATAACACTAACATGTTATTTTTGATGATTCTATATCACCACCCATGGGGGTTAATAATGCATAAAATAGAAAGTGGGAGTCGTATGTAGTCAATCATCAATCCTTCCACAAGGATGTTGGTCAAAACAAACCTATATTATGATATAAGATTCAGAACATGGTTTTCAACCTAGTTTCGGTGTGTTTAGATAATCAAAATGAATATAAAAGGTATATATATATAAATATTCACACACAAGCTCATCCTATAGGCTAATATAAAATCATTAACATGCGGAAAATATCACTACCCAACAATATAAATCCACCACTTTCACTACCACTACTAAATGAAAAAAAACCACACAAAAACCCACAAGACACATTTCATATTCCTCCTCAATTAAATATAACATCCATAATCAATTAACAAAAAAATAAATTTATTTTTCCCATTAATTTTACACCCCATTTAATTAAAATTTGAAAAAATACAATTTTAACAATATATAAAATTATTAATTATACATTCATGAACTATTCAAACAACACCATTTTAATTTATCATTTACCAATTGATTCCATTACTATTAGATTATTCCATTTCAATTCAACATTATCTATCAATTAAAAAGCTACCCATAAATCTAGAAAAAAATCACCATGATAATAAACAAAACTATCAATAATACTTAGCATGATAAGTGGACCCACATCACTATTCCCATTCCACATCAAAACCACATGTAATCGCCCCAAAGTTGGGTTACACCACAAAACCCCACAGCATGGTCACACCTCATTTCCCCATGGAATGATCACCCCTTAATAAAAAATACCCAAACACTGATACAAAACATGAAAAACAAATTTGACACTAGATTCATAAAATAATTTGAGATTTATCGTGGAATTTTAATCACATTCAAATAATTAATTTATTGTCATTCTCACAGAATCCATTAATCCTAGTGAAAGAATTGTATTAGCCAACTATAGGTGGTTGTCTAATTTAATTTCATTCAAGGTGATGCTAATCATTCTCAATAAACAAGGTTACATATTCAATCAGTCAATGTGAATGAAATCTCTAATGGGAACAATTTTCATCGAGGAATCAAATATGAAATAGAAAAATATGATTTTTAACAATAAAATAGTAAAATATAAGAATAAACTCCATTTCCCTTTCAATTTTTGTTAAACAACTTATTTTACCTTTTTAAATCCAGTTTCAAACACCTTATGAAGAGATAAAAATTGTAAAACACATCCACCATGATACATGATATGAGAAATTAATAATACCCAACTTCATATAGACATTATGGATCTAATAAACAAACACAAAATAATATTATTACAACCACTAAAGCCCACAATGATGGACATGAAATGATCACCCTAAAAAAATATAAAATCATTTCCTTCTAAAAACACTATACATGTAAATGAATATCAATATATGAAACCATCTTATATGATGAAACGTTGAGATAATGGATTAACATGCAAGGAAAGTCAGGATTGTATCTCACCTTAATCAGTAAGGATAAATCTCCATGGAATGAGGGAAATATCCATTGTATGGGGGATAAACTCCCTTTATGGAATTCACCAAAGTCACCCAAAAATTGAGATCTAAGATTTAAAATTGGGGGAATTTGAGGTGAGTTAATAATGTATAGGTGGTATAATAAACATAAGTTTGCAGTGTAACCCCCATGACCATGCCTCAGAATGTATGAAATAAGGGAAACCCCATTGCATATGGGAGGACCACACTATATACTGTATTTTCAAACCACTATAATTTCTATGTCTATCTCCTAGTCGAAAATACAACAAAAGTATAGAGGGTACCATATTATAGAAAACGTTGTTACCATGAAGATCCTCAATAACCGATTAGGGCGTTATGATGCATCCCCTATTAATGACACAACCGAGTTTATATTTGAAGATGAACTGATACATACAACCATAGCATTATTCCACAGTTAGAATCTCGACATCATATTCATTCCCTAATTTTATCTCCCACAAAAAATATCTACCCGAGCCACTACACCTCATCCATCACCAGTATTGTTGTGGAACACAATTCACATTCATTGTATCTAACGCCCTACACCACAATTGATCCACTACTGGTGAAGACACATGATCCATGATATATGGATATATATATCTCATATTTTATTTCCAAGACATGTCCTCCCTAACCCTCTTAAAACCCTAAAAAATCATTGATATCTATATTGACATCCTCCCTAAAATAATTCTATCAAATCTAACTAGATGGAATGTCAATCCTGATTCAGATAATTCATGTTATGTTGAAACCAAATATATATTACAATAATATTTCTATATTGTTTTCAAACTATTTAAAACAAAAAATCATTGGATTTTGGAAAACAGTTTTAATGCGATTGAAGTCAATAAAATATTTTCTACTATAATTGATTATTTTTTTCATAGAAGAAATATGTGATGGGTCATACCAAATATTTATTTCTTTTATGATCAATGATTAATCCTATATTTATACATTTCTAAATTTCATGATCAAAGGAATTGAATAAATGAATATATACAATGTATATATTCTAAAATAGAAGCACATGATCATTACATATAATGTTGTATTAATTTATTAAATTATAGGATTACCTTGTGAGAAATGGTTTACTCATTGATGGATTTTAAAATGGGTCTATGTCATACTATATTTCTTTATATGAATCAATATTATATTTATTTTAGTGGTTATCCACACTGGTTCCAAAAAACAATGAATGTCGTTGTAGGAATTTCCTTGTGCTAGCTTCGAATATCCTATTTCTTGTGATGTTATACTGTTAATGTATCGGTAATCACTTCTAATAGATTCTCTTTGATATCTCTTGAATATAGAGTGGAATCTAGAGGAACATACATATTTGATCCTGAGATAATTGATGGAAAAGGGATTTATCTATGAATCTATGAAGATTCTCTGAATTTCATTAGTGGTCAAGCATAAATAATTTGGGGTTGTAATTAAATGAAGAAAATATTTTTCCCTAATATGTGATCAATTAAATATGTAATGTGATGATCTTGAAAATATCTTAATATCATCAAATGTTAACTCTATCATCGTTAATGGGTGAGAAAACACATTACATACTTTTATTATCATGAAAATTTATATTACTGAAGGAAAAAATATTCCCTCTATATATTCCACATTTGATTATGACACCTGTTATGTGCCATTCTAGATAGTTAGGTCTTATGTGACATCTCATGTTTTTTCATCTATTGTAGTGGATATTACACAATACTCTTTTGGAAATAAATTGACATTCAACGGTCACAATTAAGGTAACACAATGTGGGACCTCACATACATGAATTTGATCAGATCACACTACTTGAATCAACCATCACATAAGAATATTAGGCTTTCCAAAAACCATTACCTTTTATGTAATTAATTTAAAATTAAATTACTATTTTTTTGTATATATCAGGTCATGTTATTCCCTTGAGGATAATAAATTCTTTATTTTTTCAGGGATGGGAAAAAAGTTTGTGTAACTAAAATAGGATTTTTTTTCAATATTATATTTTTTTAAAAAAATTAAAACATAATAGCAATTTAAATTTTGTGACATGATCATTTTTTTGTATAAAATTATGAAAATAATTGAATTATTTTCCTAATCTCATTGGTTCTATGAAAATAAGGAATATTATATTTTTCACTAGTTTTTTCTTTCAAGAAAAAAAGTGATGTTTCAAATGATAAAATCATTTTTATAATAATAATAATAATAATATATTAACATAATTCATTATGATATTTTTTATGGTAAATAATGTTGTTTTTATTTCTACACAATGCATCACACTACACTATAACTTGTGAATTTTGATTTATTTATTTAATGTTATAATAAACAGATGTACTATTAAAATTATTTAAAATGGTTATTCCATATATATATTTCTTCTCTAATAAAAATTATCATTTTATAAAATTAAATAATGTTTTGGTATATAATATTTATATATTTGACACCCTAAAATCAATTTAAAAAGTGGTATTTAAGAACTATAGTACTTAAAGTGATATCTAGGAGTGTAGATTATGTTTTTCATTAATGAATTTTTAATTGAGTTAGTTTTGAAATATTTTTTACAATAGTATAGAAAAGCTATAATAGAAATTAATAAGGTATTCAACAGTTTTTTACATTTACATTATATGAAGAATAAATAATTGAATGAAATTCTTGAAATGGTGAGCACAAACACATGGATGGATAATGGAATAGTAGATGCATAATATTCTCCACTAGACTAGTTTCAATAATCCATCAGTATTTTTTTTATAAAATTTATTAAATAATGGAATTTATATTTAGTTAGGATGATTTCTACATATAAGTTCTTCTTCTCCCACTTATTCTTAGATTTTGAAACGTCAAAATACATATCTAATCATATTGATTTTAGAATAAATAACATGTGGCATTTCCCAATAGTACAAAGGGTACATGTGAGGAAATAGATATACATTATTCTTATTTAATATTTTATTCATAATAAATTATATAATTTTCCCACACTTTTTAAATTTTTTCATATATACAAAAAATGGGTTTATATCATGCATTTGAAAATTTAAAGAAAATATTATTTTTAACTATTTAAGGTATACTATATTAATTATTATATCAATAAAATCATATGGATTTTTTTGGAATCAATTGTTATATATATTATTTTCTAGTCTATATGAATCAAATTGAATGAGAATAGTTATATTGGATCTCACATTTCATGAGAAAAAAGGGCTATGAAATCAATGATTGGTTTGACTCATTAGTATTAAAACCACATCAAATTCGAAGACTTATATCTTCATTAAAACATGGATTGGATTAAATTTTGATTTGGTATAGAGAATATAATTTGAGAAAAAATTTGTATAATTATAGCTAGTTTTTGTTGAGTTAATAAAATATTGTATGTTAGATTTAAATATTTTTCCAAATTTAATGTTTATACCAGTGCCATATACTAACCTGAATGTGTCCACCATATTATATATGTGTAATTTAGACATTTTAATGGGACTATATGGTAATTTGGAGATTGGGGATTGATGATATGTTATTTCACACCATCTATCTATTCATTGGAATAGGGATCTCTCTTGATGTATGGATCTAATGTACTATTCCCTATTATTATTTATATTGTAATTTTCATTTAAGTAAATATAAATCTCTATTTTTATTATATTTTTTTAGTTCCAATCAATTTTATAATTACCGATTCACACATTTGTTCAAGATATAATGAGTATAAATGATATTGGATTATACCCACACATGGCCATAACATCAAAAATTTGATTCACTATGTCTTCCTTATCCATTGAAGGATTAAATTTCTTAATAATCAGTCAAAATTTATCAGTATAAATTTTTATTTTTTATATTCAATGAGACTACTATAATTTATATCATTATTAACCTGTTATTTGGCTTAAAATTTATAAAACAGTCAAGTGATTACCTTTTTACATATGAGGTTGCATAAGTGAGAATTATAAGATTGTAAAATAAATAAATAACTATACCATGGGTGAATATTTAGTATAGTTAATAAATATTAACCAATCAATTCAGCATTAATCACAATATATATAGGATCCCTAATTCAACACAATCCATTAACATGTTGTGCAATGATATTCAATGTAGGCTTATGTGATTTAATGATCTTGAGCATTATTAGGTTTCAATTCATTTAATATTTATGGTTGAGGTAAATCATCCTAGGGGTTAGGTTTAACAAATTAACATATCTCCATAAAGTGGATTTTAATTTAAATGATAATTATTAGTGGTTAGTTATATAGTTTGATATGGATTAAATTCAACATCCAATTTTTTTAAAAACAACATCTCATTAAACTATCAATTATACTTAAAACAAAACATATCCACTAATATAAGTATTCTAGTGTAATAAACAAAAAATACAACTTTTATATTATTTAATTTAATTTATTATGTTTTAATATAACTGTTAATAATTTTTTTAATTAATTTCATCCCATTATAATAACCTATGTCAATGATTGTGCTACACTAAAATAAAATGCACAACATTTGAGAGACCCTTCTAGATTTATCATCAAAAGAAATTGATATATATGACCCACCACCCAAAAGAGTTGTTATTTTCTTCATTAAAGATATAATTACTCAGTATAAATCATAGTTATAGAGGCTTAGATGGATCATTTCGAAATTAAAAATGAGTAATATTCAAATTGACTATAACATGGATATCTAGGAAGACATTTCTACTCTAATGAATCCCCTTAATCTTGAGGGGTCTTCTCAATACATCATTGTAGAATCTGATCTTATGGATAACTCAGGGACTATAAATTTTCCTTATATAGCATTGCTATCTGAAGAATATAACCAATTACATCCATTATGTCAGAAACTATATTTATCTCAAAAAATATATCCCAATAACACACAAGCTAGATATCAAATTCAATCATAGTTAGTCCAAAA
The DNA here is from genome assembly GCA_963277665.1 of Viscum album. Lineage (NCBI taxonomy): Eukaryota > Viridiplantae > Streptophyta > Magnoliopsida > Santalales > Viscaceae > Viscum > Viscum album. The sequence goes on along the minus strand of OY728155.1, from coordinate 1,133,132,105 downwards.
ATATTAGGCTCCACTAACTACATAAACTTCATCATCATCCCAAGGAATTTTTTCACTTGATTATCATGACTCCATAATTTATCTTATTATAATAACTTTATACATGTTCGGTCTATATGAACACGTGCAATTGGATTGCAGTGAATATCCTAAATTAGTGGTCTTAAGTCCTCTTCTACATAGCATTATGAATCCATAATTCACTATATTCCATAGAAAGCCTCCCTGAGGTTCAATACCAACACCCCATTGGTTACGATCACCTTCATGTTGGTTCCCACCACTGGAACTACGTGGTATTTGATCCTTTCCAAGGTGAGGTACATAGGAAGCCTCCATGAGGTTCATGCCCAATAACCATTGGTCCCGACCGTCTTCACTTTGGTTCACCAACACATTGTGTTTCCTCTGAGTGTAAGCCCCAAATTCCCCTCTATTTCTTGAACTATGTGGAATTTGATCCTTGCCATGGAAATTTTCGCAAGAGACATCTCTGAGGATCAAACCATACACCCAGTAGTTTTGACCTCCTTAACTTCGGTTCACACACACCCATACCCAAAAATCGTGGGTTTTGATCCCTGTCTCCTAGACAGGGTACGTAGGAAGCTTCCCTGATATTTTTCCCCAATCAGTAGTAAGCTGTTGTCATCCCCCTTTCATTGGTAAGCCATTGTTGCCCCTTTCAGGGGTAAGTCGTTGTCGCCCACTTTCAGTGGTAAGTTGTTCGAGCCCCAATCAGTGGTAAGGCTTTCTCAAGATGAACTATGTTGACTTTGATTCCCCAGCATGGGGATACGTTGGAAGCCTCCCTGTGGTTCAAGACCTTCATTCATGTCTCATCCTGATCACTCACTCGATCCCATGTGTTCTTGGAAGATCATTCCCCATCCTAGAGGTTCCACTTCCTCTAGGTCCCATCCTTGTGTTCATTTTCACAGGCCTCCTCCTCAGGTGTCTCATCGTCCGCCCCGCACTACATGGACTTTGATTCCCTGCCACGTGGATATGTAGGAAGCCTCTTTGAGGATCAGGCCCAACACCATAATCACCCCAAGTCGACTCCATAAAATTTTCCACCCACTTTACATAACCACCCATAATTCATCTTGATCCTTACCCGGGCCGCCACATTTTGGTATGATCATGCCAATTCACCTCTTCACTTCTCCTAGATGTAACTGGCTAACTAACATCGTGTTAGACCTTACATCAGTGTTCCCTCTAGAGGCTACATCTATCTTATCCACCCCAGTCAGTGTTCGGATCAGTCTAATCATTCTCCACTAGACGTTAAACATGTGTCATACCTTGTGTTAAACCTAGGAAGCTGAGGAAATCCTCGGTTACATGCCCATGACATATAATTCTCCACATGAGAAGTGGGATTCCTCGGGATTCTGTGCCCTCGAGAAGCCCTATAATAAGGAGAAGAAACCCAGAAATTCCACTGTTCCTCTGTCCAGACACGCTAGTGATTCCCAACATGACTACTACCCTGACCGAAGTTTGCTGCCCTAAATGGACCCTTTGGAATCTCCTGACAGAAGCATCGTAATTAAATGGTTTCCATGAAATCATGGTCCTAGGATAAGTTTCACAAACAACGCCTTATGTTTATAAGGGAGACCCAGAAAAGGTGATGAGTTATGAGGAGGAATCCGTATATGGAAGAACCAACATCCCATCATCCTATTTTGATCAAGTAGAAAACATCCCTGATCAAGCAATGGATGTCATCCGCCTTTGGAAATCAGGAATGCAGGGCAACAAACATCACCTCTCTTCCTCTAAAAGATGGATGTGTGCACACTGGAGAAAGCATCAAAAACATAAATGGTGAACATTATGTGAAAGATATTCTCATAAACATGGTTACTTGTAGTGTTCGAGGCATCGATGGATTAGCGTGTCACCAGATCCAGTTATCTGGCATGGGGTCCCACTAAGAAAATAGCGAGCCTAGCGTGAAACTCAACAAGAAGATGGCGCACTCAAAAAGTTGGTCATCTCGATCTGCGATGTTGTCAGTGTGGATCCCTCTTACCGGTGATGGAAGACGTAATAGAGTAAGGGTACTGGTCATTGATTACTTTTTCTTTCAGCACTAACGAGGTAATCTACCTTCTTTCAGGAACCAAGTTGTTGTATCTGGAAATCGATTATCACCTGCCCACCGACACAGGTGCAGTGGAAATGCCAATGCGAAAATCCTGTGCGGTTATTCCTTTTCAAAAAGTTCTCAAGGTCCATAACCATTGGGTGACCATGCCCCATCCTTCCATTAGAACTCATCCATCGAAGGGTGATTAATGACATCGTACATCGGTACGATGAGGAGGGGATCATCCTGACAAGGGACATGGCCTGCCTGGATTTAGATGTGTATGCACCTTGTAGTCAAGCCTGCCCCCAGGGCCGTGCAGGGAGCTGCTGCTCCCCACCCCAACATATAATCGTTTCGGGAGCTTGCCCCCAAAACTCCTCGATGACTCCCTATCCTACGCCGAGGAGGAAAGGGATTTTCGGGCCAGCCCAGTCAGAGTCCCATTCCAGGGACTCTTGGATAGGGCTCCCACAAAGCCATGTCCGGGCCACCACCTAGTCTTACAGGCCATGGAGAAGGTGAGCCATGTGCCTTCACCACAGGATCCAGTCCATCCGAGTCGATGCCTGCATTGGGTGCAAATTGAAGAGGATTCCTGCCAAGGGGCGTCAGCGGCAGCGGCTACTGTGGCCCGGGCCACCGCTGAGCATATCACCAACTCCATGTGTAGGCTAAGTAGGGGAAGTTATAATACCAACTTGGATTGAGGCCCTAACCGCCCCATAAGTAGGCTAGGTCAACTCTCTCGGTCACCGACATAGGCAATGGCCGCCGCAGACTAACCTGCAGCGATGCCTCCTAGTACGAAGGCCCTCCCCGTAACAAAACCATAGAGAACGTGGGTCTTCCCCACTTCCATGCTCGGCATGGAGGTCCACAATGTTCCACGTTCAACTTATATGGGGTTCCACCCCATGGCGGCAACACTCAGTATGGTAGTCTCTCTCAGGCTCACACACCATGTACAAAGTCATTCCTCCTATTGCAAATCGCTGAGGTTGGGACGTTGCACATCTGGTCACTCTCCAACATGGAAGTCATCACCATGTTCTTGTTGTATTTGGATAAAGTAGTTTTCACCCTAGAAATCATAGGTATGGGGATCAACTTCACTTCACCCACACTGAGCATGGAGGACCTACCCATGTTCGGCCTGACCAGAACGAGGACCTTCCTCAAAATGATGTCGCGAGTGGGAACAATCATGGAGGCCCTACCCGTGCTTCTATCAGCTTCAGGGAAGGTCCTAACCACTCTTGAACTATCCAAAAAGGTCCTCCCAGTGTCCCATTCGATATCTCCATAGGTGCTCCTCACTCCCCGGCTTACTCAGGTAGAAACCCTCTCCTCTCCAGCATTAGTACGGCAAAAGGACCTGCTTGTGTCGGGAATCTACCCCCATCCTGAAGTAGCATCCTAGGGAAGGAATTCAAGTCGTTGCTGCCAAAAAAATATCACTGAGAAGATTCATACTGAGATCAAACCGGTTTGCTTCTCAGATTCTGATGTTGTGTACAACTCTGCGATGAAACCCTCCCCTCAGTCCTCTGCATCAAGGGCTGGGGTAGGAATGAGGCGCATCATCCCCGTGCTCCTGGAAAGTGAAATCCACCTAATTCCTTCATCCCTCCGTAGGTACATCTAGGAGGATGAAAATATAGCAACCCCGTAGGTCACGGTCATGCAATCAACACCATCATCACTAGAAGCACTCTATACCACGACAAGAGATCACATTGAGCTATTTTGGGGACCAATTGTGGGCGAGTAGCATCGCGGCCTATCGCCGGTAGCCCTATACCATGAACTAGGAACTACAGTCGTCAGCTTGTCTTATCACAATGTAGTATCCAGGTCTCTACACACTTCAAAAGACAACCCAAGATTCAGTGGCCAGTCAACCCACTCATCGTATTCTCCACCGACCAGCTTGTCATCCCATCGGTCTGCCTTAGCACCGTGGTCGGTCCCTCAGTCGCCTCTAGTTTATTAATGGGGAAATGAAGTGATAGAACCTGAATCTAATCCATGGAGCTTATGAAACATCCTCATAGTAGACCACTTCCCTAAGAAGTTTTGTCCTGCTGCAACGCCAAACATTTTTGCGCCAGAATCCCTCACCCTAGAGGAAGTTGAGTGTTTCTGCCAAACCCTCTGGGTGATGCACTTTCACCATATTAATCATTGATTTGTTTACCCTAGGAGCCAAGCACATTTTTAAGACATTGGCAAGAAATTCCTTGTAAAGAATCGGAAATTCTAGGCAAATGTTTTTTCTTAAATTCATGGGATTTTTACAAGTCTGCGAAAATTTATGGTGCTTGATTCCAAGGCCCGGTGTGTCCGGAATCAATTTATAATGTTTTTTTCAAGTACATTCAGTAAAATTGTGAGCCAAATTTTATATCTTTTGAACCGGTGCTCGGAAATGAAATCTGAGAGCACCGTTGAACTTGCAACGCTGGTGATTGCTTAGTGAGTCCTTCACTGCAGTTACGTTCTGTCGAGAATGGAAGATAGATTTTGGGGTTTCTAAATAAAATTAAAAAATAAGGTTTGATTATTTTTATTTTTTGGTGGTTAAAACCTCCATGTTTAGGTTAGAGGTGGGGCTCGGCCGCACATAACCTCCCACAGGAGGATATTATTTGGTGGGTCCCACATAAAGTTTAACACCCTTGAAATCAAAGAGATGGGTACCACATGGGGTTAACCCCCATTTATGTTGGGGAAACTCTTGAGCTCCCATCATTAAGGTGCCACTCCAAAAGAATTAATTAATGGTTCATTGATTAATTATTTTGAATTATTTTGAATTATTTTTCCAACAAATTAAATAATGGGTAAACATAACCCATTATTTTGGTTGGAAAATATCTTGGTGGAGCTTCGGGAAGGAGGAAGAACTTGGAAGAATGCTTTTTACACCAACGAAGAACCTTCAGTCGAGGGATGAAACTGTCGCCCACGAAGAACGTAGACGACATCATCTTCGACTCATCTTCTCTGAACTCTTCCTCTTCCATCATTGACTAAATGAAGTCGCCTTCCGGTGACTTCATCAATGATTATCATCAAGTGAGTTAGGGTGATTGGAATTTCTTTTTGGTACCATTATTTGTCATTCCGGTTTTGGAATGTGAATTGCCGGTTTATATCAACGTATCAAGGAGGGCTCGGACTGCATGATCACAGCCCGACCCTCCCCCTTGGGTTATTCTTGTTTGATGACAATGGAGGCAAACCACATCGAAGCCGGCAGTGCAAGGCCACTGGGTAACCACAAGGGTGCGCCATTGTGGTGCCGCGTGGAAGAAGAGCCACAACCATACCGGGTCGGGGCGGAGGCACGCGAGGCCATTGCCCCGCGCAGAGGGTAGCAGAGGGTCATGGACATGCTGGGCCACGATCGAGGTTGCACGTCGTTGTTGTGTTGTGCATTAGAGCTAGAGGCAGCGGCTAGGCCGGGCAGCGGCGGTGGCGATGCCACGCTGTCATGTCGCGCGGAGGGAAACAGGACCACGACGTTGTCACACCACGGTGAAGGAGCCGAGGCGGTCGACCGGGCTGGCCTCCAGAGGAGCCGAACGGCTAACCATAAGGAAAAAAGTGAGGAGTAGGACCCTTAGGGTCCCGCGTGACCTAGACTGGCGCCACCTGGCACCAGATAGGGTTCCCATATGAACGACTTAACCGTTCGGATGCCAGGGGGCGCGCGCCTCCCCCCTAGGTGTGGCTAGGGAAAGCTGTCGAGCTACCATCGGACGAGCCTCCCTCGGTCAGGCTGACATCGGCTGGGCCACCATCGGCCGGGCTGCCCGTGGGACAGGCATCCCTCGGTCAGGCCACCCCCTTCAAACTGGCTCAGACCCGCGGACCGGGTTAGACCCCAGTCTAGACCTGATTGGCTTGTTTATATCTTTTTTTCATATCCTGGGTTATGGGTGTACAATCAACGAACCGTCTACAGTGACATAAAGCTTACAATGAGATGGTAATTTTGGAATACCCTATATGTGGTTTGGACACATATGGCATTCTGTCGGGTTGGTTCGAACCTAAAAAATCAATCGTGCCCTTGGACTAAAATTGTCTATAACTCATAGACTGGGCGTCCGATTGATGTGATGCCTATTGCATTGAGTTCCTTATAATGAGATAAAACTACAAGATACATCAACTTGAGACTTCATGGTTGTTAATGTATTGACACTGGGCTCAAGGATCATACCCTCCTAGAATCGAGCATGCTATGTGCGATAACGCTATGGATGGCTGCGACTGAGATGATAAGATCCTATGTGGACCTACTTTTGTACATGGATCCTCCATGGGATCAATAGTGACGATACGGTACCAGGATCCTCTGTGGGTTTGACAACGACAGTACTGTACCGGGATCCTCTGTGGGATCGACAGTGATGATTTCTGTACCAGGATCCTCTGTGGGTTCAACATTGTTGATACTGTTCCAGGATCCCACGTGGGTTTGACAGAGGTGATGATTCTGTGGATAAATCAAATAATCTCTACCCCTCTACATGAGTTGTATACTAGTGTGATCTGAGTATTGGCATTCAGTTATTATCATCAAGATGATTGACTTTACTTCCTTTGTGGAATGGGTTATGAGTGGGATCGAGTGTTGGAGTTGGACTGTGATTGGAAACTTAGGTATATGTATGAAATATACCCATGTAGGGATGGTTGACACTTCGTGACTGTATCTTAATAATGTGGTTTATCGTTAGTGGATTTTGGGAGACCATCGAGGTCTTGGGGTTCCCTACAGAGTATTGTTATACTCACCCCCGCACGGGCTTTGCCCAAACCTTTTTGTGTTCTCTACAGACGACGGTCAGCAGTGATCGAGGCTGAGGGTGACAAACGGGAGGCTACTCGGACCTGGACTAGACAGGATGCACAAAAAGGGACGAGTTGATCTAGATATGTACCTACCATTCAGGTAGGATTCTCTGGTGGATGACCCAAGAGCTGTTTTCCATTTCTTCTTGTACTTGTGCTTATAGTTCAGTTGGGTTTGTATACTGGCCAATTACTTTTACCACACCTTTATTTTCTATATTAGTACTTGTTGCTTCTACTGCATGTGTTCAGACTATTTTCATTACATGTTTAAAGGAAATTCCTTCACATTTTTATCATGGATTCACCTTTGGTGCTAGTCGCCAGCCTTTGACCTATGAAAGGCGGGCTTGGGGTAGTCACGACACATGCCCTGAGAAAGGGTCGTGACAAATTGGTATGAGAGGAGTCAGTTCTACCGTAGAACTTGGACACTGATTCTTTTAATGGAAATAGAGTTAAGTGTTTTGTGTGTGGTTATCAGTTTAGGGAAATCGGTGTTGGTGTGTCGGCCGACATATCCATACACTAGGGATCTAACTTCTGATTTCTGACTCAGTGCACGAAAACACTGATTTCATGTGTGTTTCCATTGAATGGTTTCAAAATGATTACATTGTGTTAGCTCACCTGGAATATTGGCTTGACCATGGTACAACTGTTTTTTTCATGATGTCCCCACATAGGCAGCCATCCATGGTTCTTAGTTTTGTACGAGATGGTAGCCCACCGAGCGACGAGGCCTCACTGCAGGGCCCCATCACAGCGGAGGTACTAGCGGTACAACTACCCGTTGGGCCACTGATACCACCATCTCTATCAGTAGAGAGTGAAAGCCATTTGAGTTCATTGAAAAACTTCCAACACTAGAGGATGCATAGGATCAGGGGAGAGATGACCCACAGGTAGCTGAGGATTGGTTGGAGGCTGTTTTGAGAGTTTTCAGATAGGTGGGCACACTATCTGTCCTCATGGTGATCCTTGCTATGAGTCTTCTGTAGGCATATTGTAGAGACTATTTTTCAAGGTGCATGAAGAGGCATCACTACTCTAGAAAGACTCCGAGAGCCTGTTCTGGATGGATTTTGTACTATCCACACTTTGTGCGGTGATGATACAGGAGTTACTGCATCTACAGCAGTGTAGCATGACGGATGCTCAGTACTCAGCGAGGTTTACAAACATCTCGCGCTACTCCACGGATATGGTACATGACCCATTCTTCAGGGCCCAGACCTTCGAGAATGGACTCAGACAGGAGATAAGGGCTTCGATGATCTCACTCAGTATTCTGATGCATGAAGGGGTGCTGGGGAAAGCCCTTCTTATGGAGAGTTTTCTAGCTGAGCAGTCACCAGCAGCAAGACCCACCGTAGGGCGACACATAGCGGAGTCTTCTACAGACAATAGTAGACAGATACCATAGAGATCCAAGCGTACTAGGCCATCAGGTGGGTGACCCCATGACACAAGTTCGATTATGAAGGGAACACGAGTCAGAGCCAACCATATGAGGAGCAGGCAGTGCTATGCGTGCGGTAGGCAGGGTCACATGGCTCGTGACTGCCCAACCCACCATGCAGATGATTGGAATACAGTAGAGGGACCTCCCATGTAGAGGCAGAGGTTCGGCCATGGTGTTCTTCCAGGAGAAGGTTGACATGGAAGATAAGCTGTCCTAACAGCAGGTGGTGGACGCCGTTTCGAGGTCCTACCAGCACCACCACTAGGAGGTCCACCCCATCCACAGGGAGATGGTGGACAAGGGTGGGCTCAGCTCCAGGATGTCGAGGCCTACGACCAAATTGCACCTAATATTCTTTGAGGTACTATAATTTCCTACCCCAACCTTGTTTCAGCACTTATAGACAAAGGTGTGAGTCATTCTTTTATTGCTGCTGCCCTCATTCGGAGCTCGGTGAATCTGACGGAGCTGTTGGCTCGATCATTAAGACTAGAGACTCCTACAAGAGTAGACTCGATGATTACACATTGGTTCTGGCAGTGTGAGATTACTCTAGGAGGTGATATTTTCAGCTGGTATCTCCTCATAGCGGCATAGAGGCCTTACAACGTCGTCTTGGGTATGGACTGGTTATCCATAGTTCATCCTCAGATTGACAGCATTTGGCGAAAAGTGCGGTGTGTCTATGAGGATGGGATGAGGTTTACCATTACCAGTGAAAAGGGAGCATTGAAAGTGTAGGAAAGACTTACCTAGAGGAGGGGGAAGCCTATTACACATCAGTTGGCTATCCTCATTCTCGGAGGGGTTGATGTGCGCAGTCTGAGTTTTCCTGTTGTGGTGGATCAGTACACATATATCTTTTCTGATGACATTCCAGGACTACCTCCCTGTAGATAGGTATAATTTTACATGTACTTTAACACATGGATGACACTGATATCCACTCCAGCATATCAGATGGATCCCACAAAGCTTCGTGACCAGCGAGTATAGGTTGAGGACTTGTAGGGGAAGGGATTTATCTGACACAGTGTTTCACCCTGGGCAACCATAATTTTGTTCGCCAAGAATGTGGATGGGATCTTGCATCTGTGTGTTGATTATCGAATCCTGAATCAGGTGACCTTGAAGAACAAGTACCCACTCTTGAGGATTGATGAACTCTTTTACTCAGCTGAAGGGGGTGCGTTGGTTCTCAAAGAAAGATATTCGGTCGGGCTATCACCAACTCCGAGTACGGGATGAGGATGTGCAGAAGAAGGACATTTGATGTCGGTATGGCCACTACGAGTTCTTGGTTATTCCATTCAGCATATCCAATGCACCATCAGTGTACATGGGACCCGTGAATCCGATATTTCATACATGCCTTGATTGCTTTGTGGTAGTCTTTATCGATGGTATTTTGATCTACTCAGCTATGGAGGAGGAGCATGCCTACTATTTGTGAATAGTATTAGACACACTCTGAGGGAACCAGCTTTATGGTATTCTCTCTATGTGACAGTTTTGGATCTGAGAGATACACTTTCTAGGACATGTCATCTTAGAGGCTATACTTGCAGTGGATCTAGCGATGATTGAGGCAGTACATGCTTGGGAGCCACCCAGGAGTGTGACAGAGGTAAGATGTTTTCTAGGACTGGCTGGGTATAATCGGAGATTTGTGCCAGACTTCTCCATAGTTTCAGTACCACTTTCAGCATTGAAAAAGAAGGGGCAACCCTTTGTGTGGTCAATGAGATGCCAACAGAGTTTTCAAGAGCCGAGGAAGAGGCTGACTAGTGATCCCATCTTGAGGATATTAGAGTAGGGAGTTGGGTACGTAGTCTATTGGGATACATCAGGGATCGGGATCGGATGTGTCTGGATGCAGGAGAGAGCAGTGATAGCTTATGGTACACATCAACTGAGACAACACGAGGAGAACTACACTACCCATGACCTGGAGTTAGCAGTACTGGTCTTCGCCGTGAAGATGTGGCAACACTATCTGATGGGAGAGAGTTTTACAGTCTACTCTGACCACCAGAGTCTCAGGTACATATTATCACATAACTACCTGAACCTAAGACATCGGCATTGTCTTGAGTTCCTCCAGGACTATGAATTCAAGATAGTATATACTCTTGGGAAGGGGAACGTTGTAGAAGATTCTCTCAGTAAGAGATCAGGCATTCAGCTGCTGGGAAAGGTGACGAAGCAGCTGGCCGCATTGTAGTTATTCTTTGTGGATCAAGAGGGAGTAGCCTTTCTATAGTATCTTACAGTTACTCCTCCAATTTTTTAGTGATTCAGGAAGACACAGCATGGATACGATGACTGTGAGACGTGACATGCTCATATATCTACAGTGGCAAGCACCTGATGGATATTCTAAAGGTGGGGAGTATGAGATCCTCTTCAGAGGGCGTAATGTGGTACCAGTTGCACTACAGGATAAAGTGTTGAGGGAGTTCCACACTTCCCCTCTAGTGTTACATCTAGGAGTGGAGAATATGTACCAGGACCTTCGGTGACAGCACTGCTATCTATGTATGAAGAAGGTTGTAGTAGAGTTTTCTAACAATGCCTCACCTGTCAGTAAGTGAAGGCAGAGCACCGGGTTCCAGCAGGTTTAGTTCAGCCCATAGAGGTCCCAGTGTGGAAGTGGGACGGGATACCCATGGATTTCGTGATGGGAATTCCACGTATATCTAGTGTACACGACTCTATATGGGTAATCGTTGACCGAATCACCATGTCATCCCACTTCCTACCGATTAGAGAGCAGGGATCAGTAAAGAGCTTGGGACGCCTCTACATATGAGAGATCGTACAGATTCATGGTGTTCCATCGAAGATCATCTTTGATCGAGATATTCGTTTCACTTCCTAGCTATGGAAGGGGTTTTGGGAGAATTTCAAGATGCAACATTTCTTGAGAACCTCCTTCTATCCTCAGACGGATGGTCAGACGAAGAGGACCATGCAGACCCAAAAGGACATGCTCTGTGCTTGTCTACTATACTTTGGTCGCAACTAGGAGGATCTCATACCCTTGGTAGTGTTTACGCATAACAACAACCACCACTCCACCATCGGTATGGCATATTTCGAGGAACTTTACGTCCGAACATGCAGATCACCTCTGTGCTAGACGGTCCCAGGTGAGTCTGCACTTATGGGACCACGGATGGTGCCGGCTATGATGGAGAAGGTGCAGATCATCCAGGAGCAGATAAAGATTGCACATAACCGGTATAAGTCTTATGCGGATAAGAGACGGAGACCTCTAGAGTTCGAAGATGGCGACCACGCCTTTTTATGGGCCTCAACTTGATGAGGTCTATGGAGACTTGGTCGAGGTGGAAAGTTATCTTCACAATTAATCGGACCTTTCTAGGTCCTCAGCAGAGTAGGCGAGGTGGCTTACCGCCTAGCTCTTCCAACTCAGTTGCACTGGGTGCAAGACTTCTTCCACACGTCTCAGCTGAGGAGATACGTGCACGACCATTACCACATCATCGACCATGGAGAGCTGGACATCGATGATGGGGTGACTTTCACAAAGGTTCCAGTTGAGATTGAGGATCGATAGGATCGGGTCCTTCATGGATGGTCGATACCTCTAGTGCTCGTTCGCTAGTAGCATGGGAACATCTAGGAGAGAACATGGAAGCGTGATGATCAGATGAGTTCTCAGTACCCCCAATTGTTTCCGTAGTTTGAATTGTATATTACGGGGACGTAAAGACCTGAGGTGGGGAGAATTTAAAGACTCATAAATTTTGTGTAAATTTTTTTTATTAAATTAATGGGATTTTTACGAGTCGTTGAAAATTTTCGGCACTTGTTTTCAAGGCCGGTTCTGCTCGAAATCAATTTCTGATGTTTTGTTCTAGTATGTTCAGTAAACATGTGAGCAAGATTTTATGCCTTTTAAACTGGCGCTTGGAACTGAAATTTGAGGTTATCGTAGAACATGCAGCGTCGGTGATTTCTTAGTGAGTCCTTCACCATAGTTGTGTTCTATCGAGAATGGAAGATTTTTTTCGGGGTTCTTAAATAAAATTAAATAAAAATAAGGGTTGATTATTTTTTATTTATTGGTGGTTAAAACCTCAATGTGGAGGTTAGAGGTGGGGTACACCCACACATAACCTCCCTTAAGAGGATATTTTTTGGTGGGGCCCACCCTAAGATTAACACCCTTGCAATCAAATAGGTGGGGCCCACATGGGTTGAACCCCCTTTAAGCCCCCATTTATGTAGGGGAAAACTCTTGAGCTCCACTCATTAAGGTGACACTCCACATGAATTAATTAATGGTTCATTCATTAATTATTTTGAATTATTTTGAATTATTTTTCCAAAAAATTAAATAATGGTTTAACATAACCCATTATTTTGGTTAGAATAATCTTTTGGAGAAGCTTGGGGAAGGAGGAAGAACATGGAAGAATGCTTTCTCTGCCAATGAAGAACCTTCGGTCAAGGGACCAAATCGTCGCCCACGAAGAACGAGGACAACGTCCTCTTCGACTCGTCATCTCCAAACTCTTCCTCTTCTAACGTTGAAGAAACAACACTGCCTTCTCGTGACCTCGTCAACGATAATTGTCAAGCGAGGTAGTTTTATTTGAATTTGTTTTTGTACCATTCTTTTTCATTGAGGTTATGGAATGTGAATCACCGGTTTATATCCCCATAATGCGGAGGGCTCAGACCGCATGATCACGGCCCAGCCCTCCACATTTGGTTGTTCTTATTTGTGGAAGACAGAGGCAGAACATAACGATTCTAGTGGTGAAAGGCCTCTGAGTCTCCACAAGGGTGTGACACTTCTATGTCGCACAGAAGGGGAGCACCGACCATGTTGGGCCATGGCGGAGGTGTGTGGCGCCGTTGCGCCATGCGGAAGGTAGCAGGGGGCCGCATCTATTCTGGTCCACGGCGGTGGTGGCGCGGCACTGTCGGATCACACAGAGGAGTTGGAGGCCACGGCCTGGCCGCGACGGTGGTGGTACGACGTCGTCACACCGCACTGAGGGCAGTAGGACCGCAGCACCAACACGCCATGACAGAGGTGCCGAGGCGGCCAGACGGTCTGGTCGTCGAAGGAGCGGAACTGTTGGCTGAATGGATAGTTGGGAGGATTGGGACATCTAGGTCCCGCGTGAACTGGACCAGGGCCACTTGGCACCAGTTGGGGTCCACCTGAAGGTCTGAGCTGTTCGGGTGCCAGAGGGCATTCGCCTCCCCCTGGTCGCGGTGAGGACATGCCGCTAGGACGCCTTCGGTTGGGCCGCCCTAAGCCGGGCTACCTTCGGTCGGGCCGCCCTTGGCCGGGCCACCCACGGTCGGGCATCCCTCCGCCAGGCCGCCCTCTTCAGACCGAGTAGGACTCGCAGACCAGGTCGGACCCCAGTCCGGACCCGATTGGCCAATTTACACCTTTTTGCCGATATCCTTTGATACGTGTGTCCGATCAATGAACCTTCTATGGTGACAAAAATCTTAGAATGATATGGTACTTTTGGCATACCCAACTTGAGGTTTGGACACAGTTGGTGTACAGACGGGTTGGTTTGAACCTAAAAACCAATCGGGCCCCTGAACGGAAATGCAAATAACTAATAGACCAAGCGTACGATTGATGCGCTGTCAGTCACGTTGAGTTCCTTATGATGCAACAGAACTACGAGGTACATCAACTCGATACATTAAGTTAGTTGATGTATCGACACTTGGCTCGAGTAGAGGACCCTCTCAGAATCGATCGTGCTGTGTGCGAGAACCCTATGGCTGGCTGCAAAGGAGATGATAGGATCCTACGTGGACCTAATTCTGTATCAGGGTCCTCCTTGGGTCCTACAGTGACGATACAATACTAGGAGCCTCCGTGGGATTGACAGCGATGGTATTGGACTGTGATCCTCCGTGGGTTCGACAGTGATGACTTCTGTACTGGGATCCTCTCTAGGTTCGACAGTGCTGATACTATTCCTAGAACCAACATTGGTTCGAAAGTGGAGATGATTCAGCGGCTACATATAATCATCTCTACCCCTCTACATGAGTTGAATACCATTATGAGTTGAGTCATGACTTTCAGTTGTTATCATTGAGATGATTGACATTACTTCCTTTTTGGAATGTGTTGTTCTTGGGAGCAAATGTCGGAGCCGTATTGTGATTGGAAACATAGGTATATGTATAGGAATATACCTCAGTAGGGATGGTGGAAACGCCGTGACTGTATCTTACGACTGTGATTTATCCTTACTAGATTCTGTGAGTCTTTTGGGGGTCTCAGGGTCCCCTACGGAGTATTGTTATACTCACTCCTTCACGGGCTTTTCCCGCACCTTGTTGAGTTTTGTGCAGACGACGTTCAGCAGTGATCGAGGCTAAGGGTGATGGATGGGAGGCTTCTTGGAGCTGGACTAGACGGGACATACCATAGTGATGAGTTGATTGAGATCTAAACCTAGCCTTCATGTTGGATTCCCCGGTGGACGATCTAGGAGCTGTTTTCCCTTTTTACTTGTACCTGTACTTGTTGTTCAGTTGGGTTTGTGTACTGACCCACTTACTTTCAGCAAACCTTTCTTTTCTATATTAGTACTTGTTTCTCCTACTGCTTGTGTTCAGACTGTGTCTGTTACTGTTTGAAAGGCAATGCCTTCCCTTTTTTATCAGGGATTCACCTTTGGTACTAGTCGCCATCCCCTGGCCTATGGAAGGTGGAATTGGGGTAGTCACGACACGGGCCCCGAGAACAGGTCGTGACATGTCGTCTAGTTGATTTGACCGCACTCCCTGTGGACCAACACCCAAAGTCTCCAAGAATCCATAATTCCATCCAACATCAACGTGTTCAGAGTTTTAATGTACTCTATAAGGTTATCATGGAGACTTCTCCTCAAGCGCAAATCTGTGAATGGGGGTAGTATGCTTCCCTCCTCTTCAGTCCTATCTAGTGGCAGCCTGACTCGCTTAGAGATATTGAGGATATGCCCCGAGGAATGGTCACGATCAACATGGCCGACATAGTGGATGAGGAGGATGAGCAGGAGATTCTTGATGGGGATCTTCCCCCAGCGGGCATGCCACCACTATTGGACCTGTCGGGAAGAGTTACTTGCCAGTAGAGGAATCTTCTAGGTTTCCCTCTACCCACCGAGGCATTAGTGCTCAGCTAGAATTCTGGTAAGGGAAAAGAGCACTCCGGATCTGCCAAACACAGAGTCCGATCTACCTCAGTACAATAGATGGAAGAGGACTCTGAGAAGGACACATTGAGCCCATAACTTGCCGAGCAGAAGAAGTTGGTCGTTGGCCTCCTGGCTGAACACACGGCAGAGTGACGCCCAGACTACGAAAATCCTAGACCAGTACACCAAGGGCAGGCACAACTTCCCCTTGGTGATGTACCCCAAGGTGACCATGGTCATCCTGCTCATGTAGATAAGGTTGAGGTTGAGGCCTATGGTAGGAACGTGTAGTACATATTTCCAAATACTCGTTAGTGGCATAACAACCCATGGAACCCAGCTCAGGCTCTACCAGTTTCCCAACAGGTCATTCAGCCAACTGCTCCACAAGCTGATGATCTCGCATACCATGTTGAAGAACTCGACAATGCACTGGTGGTCAGGGATCCTTGTTAGGACATGGACCCCCACCCAGATGATCCAATGGAGGCACCCATTGCCTGCCTTTAGGCGTTGGAAACACGACAGGTGGCACTACAACATGATGACAAGCCACACCAACCATGTGTGGATGATATTTCAGCACCACTGGGTTTTGGAAATCCATAAATTTACACCTTCAATGGGATAGGGGACCCACTTCAACACTTGGACCTCTTCATCTCAATGTGTCGGCCCTTGTTGGGGACTCTAGAATAGCAAGAATCCACCAAACATTGGTGATTTGTGCGAATGTTGGAGGGACCAACATTTGTCTGGCATAGCCAGCTCCCTATTAGGTCAACAACTAGTGGGGAAGACCTCTAGAGGAAATTCCTCTACAAGTTCAGTTCTACCACCCGTAAGAAGAGTATCTCAGACCTCTTCAAATGCAAACAGAGGGATGATGAGCTGGTTGCAGACTTTGTCGCCCGGTGAAAATGGCTCACTTACTCTCTCGACATGCTAGTGACTCAAGAACAACTATTGATGATGTGAGAATGGAATTTCAAGATTGAAATGGTTCCCTCATTGATAACCCATAACTACCATGGGGATTCTGATACTTCTCTCATAAGCCCTGTTGACTAGAGTAAGCACCATAACAAGATGTCCAGGCACATCAGTTGCCTCCTGTAATTTCTATGAGAAGGGCCTCTAGAGTCAAGCCCACTACAATAGCCCAAATAGAAGCCCCCATGAATCTATAATTTCAACCAGTAGCACCGGCCCCATATCCTTGAAGAGGCCCTCCACCTTAGGTTCAGCCTCCATTCCAATAGTGCCAACCTCCGAATCTGTAGGTTCCCCCCTGTATTCTACCACTACCTTGGCGAGATAACCAGGAACCACCACTTAGATAGGCTCCTACAGCTCCTTTCCAGAGTCAGGATCCATGGTCCCCCATTTCGGAAAGAAGAAACTAGGCCTACTCTTTCATTGATTCTCAGGTCCCTGGTTACATCCGCAGCGCCATAGAGTAGGGGATTGTATGCTTTCTTGGGTGAAGAAGGCTGGAAAGGGAGAATCTCGCTGATCTCCCCAACTACTTCCCTTATCACCTAATCCTGGGGCACACCCTCCAGAAATGAAATGTGTTCAAGGACTGGCTCCAAGACCAGGTCGTCAATAACATAGTTCGATTGGGCCCTTCCCTGGCATATGTGGCGTGCATCTTTGTAAGACCAAACAGCAGTAGTGACTGCGAGGGTGAGTAGCAATAGGATTCTAACCACAGGTTCTAGAATTACGACTACTGGATGGCTCACAAAACAGTTTTCCATGCCCATTGTGTCATATATGCATGCTTGAATCAGCCAAATCATTCAGAAGATGCATCCACTACTTCTGCATCATCATCTTAGTTGTCCTCTTCCTAGAAGAGTAATAATCGACGACGCAAGGGGAAGCAATGTGTCTCATCGATGCCATTGTCATATCACACTCTTGGCTACTTAATTCCACCACAGATGGAGAATACCCCTAGAATTTTCCTGGTAGAGGAGGAATCTTCAAGTGATAGTAAAGGGTATGCTTCGGATAATACCATAGAGTTGGTAAACCCCCACAAGACTCTTAATGATGGGGAGCGCCAGGTGTATCTCCCCAACTTCCCCTGTTAATGCTAGAATCGACGGAGCTACAGTTATATGAGTTGTCGAGGAACATCAGTTGGCACCTCCAGCCAGTCCGTACATGCCACTGAAACCAGACAACTTGCTCAACGAAGAGCTTAGCAAACACATCCTTCTCATCTGGTGTCATTAGGTCTACCTTCGCCGCCGATCGTACTGTGAGATCAGGAAGAGACGCCAAGACCTTATCGTGATCAGGCATGCTTCCTCACAGACCAATTGGAGTTGTCAGGTTCCCCTCCTGAATTCACTCCACAAGCTTCTTTAGTGAGAAATTAGACCTCCCCAGCACCAGTTAGCCACAGATCTAGCCGACAGGGTCTATCATACCTCCTTTCATAGAGAGACCCACTGTTGGCAGGAGCTCATGCCTAGCATGAAAGTAAGACATCCTCAATCATCATTCCAGTATCCTGGAAAGAATCCCCATCCTTGAGGCTCTTCACCTGTTGTCGAATATGCGTGAGGCCCTCACTGAGACTTTAAGAAGCCCCCTCGAGTTTAAGAAATAAGTTGTAGCTGAAGATTCCATCCATGCTGAGGAAATTGAGAATGCTGAATGACTTGACATTATCTCATTCTCTAGAGAGGATGAGGGCTCTCCCATACCAGGTCACATTCACCCTCTGTACATAACCAGCTAGTTCAATGGAATATAGGTTCTCCGTTTTATTGTTGACATTGGATCTGGGATCAACCTAATTCCGACTCAGACAATAAGATAATTAGGGTTGTCTAAAGATAATATGATCCCCTATGACCTAAGAATCTAGAGTTATGATAGGACAGAACTGATGTCGGTCAGAAAGATCTGCTTGAAGACCCAATTGGGTGGTCAAGCTACCAGCACCGAGTTTATGGTTGTATATTAAGAGACTGCCTAAAATGAATTGATGGGCATACCACAGCTACTCCCGCACAGAGCGGTTCCCTCATAATATGACTAGTGCCTTAAAAACTGTCTCAATGGTCATGTGGGCATGCTACAATGCGACACATCTCCCTTTGCATCTTGTGAAGCCCTCTATCTAGATGCCAACTACTAAAAGATCAAAGACAAGCAGATTAAGTTCAACGAGGTCGAGCATGACGCGACTGCAACCTACTCGTGGACAGATCTAGATGGTGCCTACGTCTTCCCAATCCATCATTTAGAGGCCACAAACCCTGATAAGGGGAAATGTTTTTTTGGTCTTTGGGATAAGAGGGAACCAGATTCCCAGATCCAAGCGACATCAAGAGATCACTTCATATTCTTATACGAATTAAGCCTCGGTGATCTCTGAGCCCCCTATCCCTATAAGGTATCGGTATGTCCACCCCCTGGCAATGATAATGCATCATACATGCCTGTTTCGCTGGGATGGAATTAACCGTATGAAGGAAATGTGAAACTACTTCTTTTATTTCCTCAAGCATGGTACCTTGGGCTGAAGACCAGATGGAATCGGGTCGACAACCTTTATTTCTATGATTTTGGCAGTACCGGAATCACTCGATGCTGTGACCACTACTACTCAAGCATATACCAGCCTATCTTACGGATCTTCCGACCCAGAGGATGCTCCTCCGACAGGAGATCCCTCCTAAGAAATTGAAGAAGAGTATCTGGAAGACGCTCCCACCGCCTTTGAAGAGGGCATCTCCACCACGGTTGATGGATTATTACAGGTGAATCTCGGTAGCGAGGCAGATCCGAGACCCACATTGATCAGTGTCGCTATGACTCTCAAAGAGCAGAAACAGTACATAGACTTCCTAAAACAACATCATGAGGTATTCACCTGGAGAAATGAAGAGATGCCTAGGCTATATCCTAGGGTAGTCGTCCACCACCTTGGTCTCCTGAAAAATAATCACGGGTTCAAGCAGCCTTCCAGAATGATGCACCCTTCTCACGGTACCATGGTCGAGGCCGAAGTTGACAAGATCATCAGAGTCAACTTCATCAAGGAGTTCCAATACTCTAAGTGACTAGCAAACATTGTGCAATTCATGAAGAAGAATGACAGATCTGAGTCTTCATCGACTTACGTGATCTCAATCGTCATGGTCTGAAGGATGATTTCCCCTTCCAATGATGGAATTTCTAATCGACTCTACGACATGGATCCAAGACCTTTCCTTCATGGATGGGAACTCTGGATATAATCAGATCCAAATGGCCCCTGGGGATGAGAAGAGTACAGTCTTCAGGGCACCAAAAGTTACGTTATGTTACCAGGTAATTCCATTCGTCATAAAAATGCAGGTGCCACCTATCATTGGGCTATGAATTGCATATTCAAGACAATGCTCGGGGCATTGGTGGAATGTTATGTGGAAAATCTTTTCATCAAATCTTTCTAGTGTCATGAATTTAGAGACCCAAATCGTTATGTACATGGACATTACATTACATTTGCAGAATACATAATACATGACAAAAATAGACGCCCAAAGACCATATTAGTTTATTGCCTTTGGAAACTTGGAACGTAATCTTCTAATCATTGTGAAAGATCATTAACATCTCCCATTAAGATCTTCCACATTGGTTTTCTTACCTAAAACTTTTCTTTATATCCTGGGGAAAAAACTTATAAAGGGTGAGCTCAAATGCTTAGTAAAGTAAATCATAGAGAATATAAAATAATCCATAAAAATTTTAGTGAAAATACTTGAACATAAAATCTAAACATCAAAATCATGAGAAAAGACATAAATTGTTGAAGTATGTAAGGTATATATCATAATGGAACGTCAATTATAATAAAATTGAATGGGAAGAAAACATGTAATTGTGGAAAACCATTAAGCACATTATATGATTTCCATAGTAGCCAAGGAATTGCTACCAAGACCATCTTAGTGGAAAAAGTCCCTATCTGAATCGAATTCACTCCTTGTTCCAGTCCTATATCACTGAACCAGATTAACTTACCATTCCAGCAATGTCTTTCTCATGAGATATAAATAGTTACCCAATGCATTGGAGGGAGATATTGGTCCCACCCATCTCATAATAAAATCATTCTTACTTGTGCCACAAAATCACAAATCATACATCATAGAATAACCCATGTAATAGAATGGGATTATAAAACATCATTCCATCATAACATAATCCATAACAAAATGGATATCATTTCATCATATGAAGAATAAAACCATGTAAATAATGGATAAATTATACTTGAAACAAAATCATATTAAATAATGTCTTTTTAGATGGAAAATATTTTTGATAAAACACTTGATATGAATTCTTGAGGAAAATATCCTTTCCTCTTCAAAATCATTTTCTTTTCACAAAATTCCATGAAATTTTAAAATAAAATGGTTTTTTTGAAAATAATAATTCAATATTGTAGAGGAAGCTTCATGAAAATTAGGTGTTATGAAACCGTAAAAATCCTTTCACACTGTATAAGTTAAAAATAACATTCTCCTCGTCCTTTTGTCGAAAAAGTCAAAAAGATCCTCGTGTGGTAAAAAAAGTAAGATTCCTTTCATAACATGTGGTAAAATCCAAAAATGGGTAAAAAGACATTAAACATACGTTAAATGTTATTTATAAAACAGGTACATGGATGATAACAAAAACCCCAGTAAATACTTACGAATAAACAATCTCGGATAAGAGCAAGATTAGAAAAGTTATCTCTTACCTTATGTCTGATATGCTTCATATGTATCCGAACCTCCTGTATAATGATTTAAATAATGTCATTGACTTATTATAGAATCATATTCATTGTTATGATCACATATGTGGTTATTTATGACTTTATATTACACGTTATTTTGTAAATTCGATGTAGAAGCAACGATTTGGGAAAAATTGATTCATTTATTGTACGTATTTCGACTTGTTGTTATTGATATTAAAACATATATCCTGATTTACTTAATTCCTGAATGTAAAAAATGATTTATATATAATATATATTCATCTTATTCACATATATATATATATATATATTATTGATCGATAAATGGAATGAAATACACCGTTCAATGAGACGGTAGGTCGTACGCATGCATGAACGTTGTTTTCGTTTCCTTATTGAATTGAATAGAACTAAGTAGATGACATAAATATATATATACAAAAATAGAGTATCATTATTGTGTAATATATTTCATTATTATTCATTATATATACTTTATAACCATTCTTGAGTGGTTAAATGGAGAATGAATCTCATCGCGTCGTGGAGACGGTAGTCCGTACATACGCACGAGCGATGATATCATTCTCATGATCATGGAATTGTATTGAAATGTATATATAATAATTAATAATCAATATCTCATTAAAATAATCATATATATATATTTATTTACACAATTATACCAATCCATGTAAGGTGGTGGTCGAAAACATATTACACCACGGAGTGGATACGATATTCTGTAGGTACGCATGCGCGGTGATTTCATTTTCCGTAGGATGGATAGAAGGTGAAATGGGTTTGTTTAATATTTATATTAAAATATATGTATATAAGTAATATTGATGTTATTACTTTATAATGAGACAACTAAAGAAGAAGAAGTATATGGAGAAGGAAACTTGAGAGAATCGGAAGAAGAGATTACCTATACTTTGACACACCTCCTTTAAGCTTCCTCTTAAGGAAGTAGAGTTGGTCTTTTGAGAAGACCAGAACCTCCAGAATGATTCTAGGGAAGTGGAGAAGTGAAATGAGTAGGTTTTTGCTGAGCATCAATGCTCAAAAGGGTGTGAAGAGAAGAGGGAAGGGGTGTCCTTTTTATAAGGGAGGAGAGAGGCACCTTTGGAAAAACATAAAATATTATTTTATAATAAAGTCATATTCGGTTTATAATAGCTCTAAATTATTTTATTTCGAAGCTAAAGTGGGGATGGGTTGAAATCCTCTCAACCAATAGGTTTTATACATGATTAGGTTACTATTGTATCCTTATCATTTAGATTTAACTCTAATTTATATAATTTAACATTTACCATGTCTTTTTGTTTTCTTACACTCTATGGTTAATAAACTTACAATAACAAGCCAAACAAACCCCAAGTGGTTAATTATTAATATATATATCTTTATCTACGTCAGTTGACCGATCCATAGATTTTGAGGAATAAAATAACAATAATAATATAATATTTTTTTAAAAAACTATTTTATGTAAATTTTGACACTATTTGGTATATGATTTTTGAGAAAATCAAAACAGCATGATTAGTTCAAAAAAAGTTAAATAAATAAATACTAACATGTCATAATTATCTATAAAATTAATGTAATTCATAAAAAGTCTCAAATTACATTTATTTGGGAATTTATAATATCAATTATTTTAATATTTCATTATTTAGGTAATTACTGCATCATGATTGTGTCATAAATAAATTAAATTATTAAATTTCGAAAATTTATTAAAAACATAAAATTAGGTAGGAAATATTTTTATCATTCTAATTAATATTTATTTTCGAATTTATCTTATGTATAACCCTATATTATAAAAGTTTTATTTATTAAACTTTGATTTTAACTATTTTAATTCTTCTTTAAATAAAATAATAATAAATGTCCTAATCTAATCCAAGTGGACATAAAAGGTATTATTTTATTCCTAAGGTTGTTTTTGGTTGAATTAAACTTATAAAATAGAATTAGGACATGTGTTAGGATAATAATAATATCATTTTTACCCTTAATTACCCTATTTACTTTTAACCGTGGTAAATAAAAGAAAAAAGCTACTATTCACCAAAAATTATTTTTATCTTATTGAACCACATATTACTCCTTTATATTAACCGTGTCTCTAAGATTTTCGAAATTCTACTCATAAAAGTGGTAAAATTATGTTTTATGTAAATTTTCAAACTCTCCTAGGAGGTGGGTAAAAAACGTTGAAAAGTTCAATAACATTTTTATATGTCTAAAACTGTTATAAAATGACTCCAATGAATTTAATTGAACATATATAGGTATTATGTATTAATTTTGACATAAAATAAATTTAAACAAAATAAATAGTTATTTATATAATAAATTGGTTTTAAAATAGAGACCTAGTGTTTTCATTATTCATCAAAAATTGAAAGATTTCAGAAAAATAACAAAAATTCACACTATGATAATTTCGATATCCCAAATCCAAAAATGAAGTCCATTTTGAATGATAAAATTCATAAAATTTCAAAAAGTGGGTATTACTATTCAAACCGGCTAGTTTATAGAATATATCGTTGTTTAGTGAAACTCGATATTGCATACAACACACGCCATCATGGATGGCCGCGATTGTGTGTAATGTAAGCCAAGTCAGGGTTGCGTGTAGTGAAAAACTCCTTTGTTGTTTCATATAACAGAATTCAACATTATTTCATATATACGTTGAATATATATATATATATACACACTCAATGTTGCGTATAACAAAATCCAAAAAATATTTCATATAAACATTGAATATATATATATATATACACACACACACTCAATGTTGCGTAGAATAACTAATATCAAACAAACTTGAAATTGTGTGTAACACGATCCAAGAATAGTGGTGTGTATACTGCAAGCTAATACGGTATTGCATATAGCGCATGATAATCTTGGTGTAGCATACAAAAAAAGACATCAACGAAATTAAAAATTATAATACTCATAAAATATTGGGTTGTTACATTCTACCCCCCTTAAAATGAATTTCTCCGTCAAAATTAGTCGGGGTTATAAATGGGTTTCTACTTAAAAGTTTCTTTAATTAAAACCCACATCGTAACATGGAATACCAACACATAACTTTGAAAACTAAATTATTAAACGTAACGGTTACCAAAATTAACTAATCACTGGGTTTACACATAGGAGAACATAGGTGAAAATATGGATATGGAAGAGAAATTTGATCAACAAGTTCTGATGGAGAGTGGTAGAGAACATGGCTATGAAAAATCCAAAAATCACAATGCCATAAACTTGTGACGATCTAAGGTACCATCTAATTCATCGTATATGAGGACACTAGGACAAAATTTTTGGTTTTCATGATCATTTCCTTAAAGTTGAATAATTAGATGAAATACTTACTTTATTTAGGTACAATCTCACCGTTGTTCATGCCATGATCAATTTCCAATTCATCTCATAATTAAAGGAAGTTGAATTTGTCATTCATGAAGTGTTAGTAGGTCAGGTGATAGAATAATGTGTCATTCCATCTGTCTCAAACAAAAGGTTAGAAAAAGTTATAAGTTCATCTTATAGTGATATTAATCGTATATGGTTCCAAAAATTGACTTATACTTAATCTATCATAGCACTTAATAAAATAAATCTAGTTTATACTAACCAAGGACTTCCTGTAGGCCAGTGGTATGAAATAAAGGCATGTCGCACTTCGGTTGTTGGTTCGATTCCCACAGCCTTGTCCGACACGATGGGTTGTTGCCTGTCCTGTAGGTTGTCCTTTTTCTAAAACTACACTGTTATAACTTTACAGAAATAATTTCAAAGAAAAGTTCTAGCCTTAAACAATACTATCTGATGTCTGTTATAACCCTTTCCCATATTTAGACTTATCCAAAATACATCTATCAAATATCATATTATAAAGAAAATGGTTACTTGAAAGGTCAAATAACAAGCACGTGAATACCATCATTTATCCCCCATATATTATAAGATATATCTTGTTAGTCACATTCCAAACATGTGAATTCCTTAATCATGTATTATCTTGAAAAATTAATACACATTGAACATTAGTGAAAGCATGAATGAAGTTAAAAGTTAACTCTTTCCACATACCATAATCCCAAAAATTCTATATACTCAAAACATGATACCACTTAGACCTTATATCAATCATGAGATCATGAATACTATCAAACATATTATTTTCTCCTTATCCATTCATTATGCGCATATCATCTTCATTCCAAAAATATCTGAATAACCTTTCATGGTTACCAGTACCATTAATCATATACTTTCAAATACTTTAGGAAAAACAATAGTGTAACAATCCTTAGATGATTCTCTATTCCATAGTACCATTAACTATACAACATAACTATTGATAAACATAAAAAATTCCATTACCTTCTTAATCCATTGACCAAGCTTCAACACTTCTTTCATCTCATATATCATTTGTAGTCTCCTCATCGTCATCCACATAAATACTACCCATATGACCATGCGGATTCTATTTATGAGATTTTTCCTTATGGCATTAGTTTGCATAATGCCCACACATTCTACATTTAATACATCTAATCATTGTTGATGTCGTAGCAATACCATTATCCTTATCCATGGTGTTAGCTAAACATTTTCATTTTCAATTATTGGATTTGTTCCCTTTTTTTCCGCACCCAAAGAATCTTCCTGTCCCTTTGAAACATTCTCCTTGATGCCTCATCCCACATGATTTACATGAGAGAAATTGAACTTTTTTTCCTCTTTGATCATCAAGAAACTATATCTTTCTCTTATTAGATGAGTCAGGAAACTTACCAAAGATGAGATTATTGATCATATTATTAGATTAATGATTATTCATAATAATGATGTTTGGAATTCCAAATCCTGTTTCATTTGGTTTCTCATGAATAATATCATTCCATTGTCAATAATATCCTCCATTATCATGAATCTTCCTATTTCCGGCCATTTTCTAGAACCCAAAAAGAATAGTGTGAGAGGATAAAATCATTCTAAGGAAAACAACATAATAAATGGGGAGTACCGTCAATATCTACAATCTTAGGTTAAATTCATATACCGTTACCATAATTCTAGGACTATAACCTATACCTATACTTATCCTTAGAGACATCCGTAGACATACCATAGAAATATTTCTAGGGATTTTAATATAAGTTGTCGCATCCAAGTTTCCAAAGCTTAACTAAACCTTCACTCTGATAATAACTGTAGAGACTCAAATCTTGACGTACATGGACATTACATTAATTTTGCGGAATACTCAATAAATGAAAAAAACAGATGCCCAAAGACTGTATTAGTTTAGTGTCTTTGGAATCACAGAATGTAATCTTCTAATCATGGTGAAAGATCTTCAACATCTCCCATAAAGATATTCCCCTTGGGTTTTCTTAACAAATTTTTTTCTTTATATCTTGGGGAAAAGAAAACATAAAATGGGTGAGCTCAAATGCTCAGTAAAGGAAATAATAGAGAAAATAAAACAATCCATAAACATTTGATTGCAAAAACATGAAGCTAAAATCTAAACATCAAAATCCTGAGAAAAAACATAAATCTTGGAAGTATGTAAGGTATATATCATAATGGAAAAATCAATCATGATAAAAAATCATGGGAAGAAAACATGTAATTGTGGCAAACAATTAAGAACATGATATTATTTCTATAGTAGCCAAGGCATTGCTACCAAGACAATCTTAGTGGAAAAAGTCCCTTTCTGAATCGAGTCCACTCCACGTTCCAGTCCTGTATCACTGAGCCGGATTAACGTACCATTCCCGCCATGTATATCTCATGAGATATAAATCTTTACCCAATGCATTGGAGGGAGAAATATGTCCCACCCATCTAATAATGAAATCATTATTACTTGTGCCACAAAATCATAAATCATACATCATAGCATAACCCATGTAACAAAATGGGATTCTTAAACATCCTGCCATCATAACCTAATCCAAAAAAATGGATATCATTTCATCATAAGAATAATCAAACCATGTAAATAATGGATACATTATAAATTAAACATAATCATATTAAATAATGTCATTTTATATTGAAAATAGTTTTGATAAAACACTTGAAATGGATTCTTGAGAAAAATATCCATTCTTTTTCAAAATCATTTTGTTTTCAAAAAATGCCATGAAATTTTAAAATAAAAGGGTTTTGTTTAAAATAATCATGCAATATTGTATAGGAAGCTTCATGAAAATGAGGCATTATGAAACCGTAAAAATCCGTTCACACCATATAAGTTAAAAATAACATTCTCCTCATACTTTTGTCGAAAAAGTGAAAAAGTTCCTCGTGTGGTAAACAAAAGTAAGATTCCTTTAATAAGATGTGGTAAAATTAAAAAATGGGTAAAGGCCATTAAACATACATGAAAACATTTTTAGAAAACAGGGACAAGGATGATAACAAAAACCCCAGTAAATACTTACGAATAAATAATCTCGGATAAGATCAAGATTGGAAAAGTTATCCCTTACCTTATGTTTGATATGCTTAATATGTATCTATACCTCCTGTATACTGATTTAAATAATGTCATTGACCTATTACAGAATCATATTCATTGTTATGGTCACATATATTGTTTACTTATGACTTTATATTACCCGTTCTTTTGTAAATTCGATGTAAAAGCAACGATTTGGGAAAATCGTTACATTTATTGTATGTATTTTGACTTGTTGTTCTTGATATTAAAACTTATATCCTGATTTACTTAATTACAGAATATAAGACATGATTTATATATAATAAATATTCATCATATACACATATATATATTATCGATCGATAAATGGATTGAAATACACTATTCATGGAGACGGTAGTCCGTACATACGCAGGAGTAATTATATCATTACCATGATCGTGGAATTCTATTGAAGTGTTTGTATAATATTTCAGAATTAATATCACTTTAAAATAATTATATATATTAATTTATTTGCACAATTATACCCATCCATTTAAGGTGATGGTCAAAAAAATATTACACCACGGCGTGGAGACGGTATTCCGTACGTACGTACGCGCGGTCATTTTGTTTTCCGTAGGATGGATAGAAGGTGAAATAGGGTTGTTTCATATTTATAATAACATATAATTATATATGAAATATGTAAAACCTCTAGAGTTTATGAAAAATATTCTTTTAGTTTCATTGATGTCTTGTGTTGTAAGCTACAACAAGATTACCTTGCGCTATACGCAACACCGTATGAGCTTGCAGTATACACAACACTATTCTTGGATCATGTTACACACAATTATGATAGTAGTTATTCTACGAAAAATTGAGTGTATATATATATATATATATTCAATTTATAAATGAAATATGGTTGGATTCTATTATAAATAACAACATAGAAGTCTTGCACAACACGCAACCCTGACTTGGCTTGCATTACACACAATCACGACCATCCTCGATAGCATGTGTTGTACACAATACCAGGTTTCACTAAACAACGATATATGGTTATAATATTATTATGGACTAGACGTTATGAATATTATAAACTAAATTTTGAATTTTATAACATTATTATTCATCTTACACATTTTCTAGAACATTGTATGAGAACAAAATCAATTTTTCGAGTAAAATAAGTATTTTTAAAAAAATGTAGTTTTGCTGCCTTTTGATGGAGCACCCACATTAAATCAAGTTTTGACATGTATATATGTTCAATTTGACAAAACAGAATTATTCTTTGGAATCAGGATATAAAAATTTACTTTGGATAAATTTTTCATATTATTATGATAACTTTCATATTTTAATGAATAGTAAAATATGCTATATTTTAATTGAAAACAACTTTTTCATTGAAATAAATAATATGGATATATTATCATTCTCATTGGGTTTAAAGTGTAATTTTAATATATTTTTACCATTTAATCCAATTTTGGTCATTGGAATTAATTTCACTTTGAAATTGGATATAAACAAGTATCAATCTTTTGATAGTTATTGTTTCTTAAAAAACACGCTATTTGTTTTGATAACGGGAATTAATTATAAAATTAATTAATGACACTTCTATGTATTGAATTTGGAAAAATAGACATCAATTTTCAATTCGGAATATCAAATAATTCATAGGCTGAATATTTGGTATTTTTTTGAAAAACTGCAATTCTCGATGAATAGTGAAACCACTTAGTTGTAGTTAAAAACTAACTTTTTTTAAATTTAAATTAAATTTTACCACTTTTGTGAATTTAATTTCAAGAATCTAAGATACACAGTTAATATCAAGGACTAAAATGTGGTTCAATGTGATTAAATTTTTTTTAGTGAATAGTAACTTTTTACTTTTTTTACCACGGTTAAAAGTAAATAGAGTAATTAATGGTAAAAATGATATTATTATTACCATAAAACATGTCCTAATTATATTATACAAGTGTAATTAGACCAAAAACAACCTTAGTAATAAAATATGACCATTTAGGCCCACTTGGATTAGATTAGGACATTTATTATTAATTAATTTAAAGAAGCATTAAAATAGTTAAAATCAAAGTTAAATAACTAAATCATTTTTAATATCAAGTTATACATAAGATAAACTCAACTATAAATATTAATTAGAAAGATAAAACTATTTATTAGATAAGTGTATTTTATTTTTAATTTTTAGACATTATATAATTTAATTTATTTATGACACAACGATAATGCAGTATTTATCTTATTAATGAAATATTGACATAATTGATGTTATGAATACCCAAATAAATGTAATTTGAGACTTTTTATGAATTAAAATACTTTTATAGGTTAATATTACATCCTGGTATTTATTTAATTAACCTTTTTCTAAATAATCATTCTGTTATCATTTTTTAAAAAATAAATTACCAAATAGTGTCAAAATTGACATAAAAAAGTTTTTAAAACAAATATTATATTATTAATTGTTATTTTATTCCTAAAAATATAAGGTTCGGCGAAATGACTTAGCTAAGGTATTATATATTAATAACAAGTAACTTGGGGTTCGTTTGGCTTCTTTTAGTAATTTTATTAAACTTATAGTGTAAGAAAACAAGAAGACACGGTAAAAGAAAAATTATTTAACTTAAAGTTAAATCTAAATGATAAGGTTAAAATAGAAACCTAAAAATGTCTAAATTCTATTGGATGAGAGGATTTCGACCCATAACTACCTTAGCTTTTAAATAACTCAATTTGGATCTATTAAAATCCGAATATGACTTTATTATAAAATAATATTTTTAGTTATTCCAAAGGTGACCCTCTTCTCCCTTATAAAAGGGCACCTCATCCCTCTCTTCCTCACACCATTTTGAGCCATGAATCTCGGAAAACCTATGCCCATTTCACTTCCCCATTTCCCTAGAAACATCCTATAGGTTCTGGTCTTCTTCAAAGACCAATTTTGGTGCCCTAAGAGGAGGTCTCAAAGAGGCGCTTCAAAGAAGATGTAATGTATGTTACCGATTTTTTCAACTTTATTTCTTCTTCTACTTCTTCTTCTTTAGTTGTTTCATTATGAAATAATAACATCAGTATCACTAATATACTGATATTTTATTATAAGTATGAAACAACCCTATTTCACCATCTATCCATCCTACGGAAAACGAAATCACCGCGCACGCGTATGTACGGAATACCGTCTCTACGTCGTGGTGTAATCTATTTTCCACAACCACCTTACTTGGATGGGTATAATGGTGTAAATAATGACTATATATTATTATTGTAAATTCATATTGATTCTGAAATAGTATACATACACTCCAATACAATTCCACGATCATGGAAATGATATCATCACTCGTGCGTACGTACGGACTACGGTCTCCACGCACGCGATGAGATTCATTTTCCATGATTAACCGTTCAATAATGATTATAAAGTATATATAATGAATAATAATGAAATATATGACATAATAATTCTACTGGATTTATGTATATATATATGTATGTCATCTATTTAATTTCATTCAATTCAATAAGTAAACGAAAACAACATTCATGCGTACGTACGGCCTACTATCTCCATGAACGGTGTATTTCAATCCTTTAATCTATCTATAATATATATGTATATAATAAATATATATTATATATAAATCATGTTTTACGTTTTGGAATTATGTAAATCAGGATATAAGTAATAATATCAAGAACGTCAACTCGAAACACATATGATAAATGAAATGATTTTACCCAAAACGGTTCTTGTATATGGAATTTACAAAAGAACGGGTAATATAAAGACATAAGTGAAACATATATTATATCATAACAATGAATATGATTATGTAATAAGTCAATGGCATTATTTAAATCGTTATACCGGAGGTTCGGATCCATACGAAGCATATCAGACCTAAGGTAAGGGATAACCTTTCCAATCTCGTTCCTATCCGAGATTGTTTATTCGTAAGTTTTTACTGGGGTTATTGTTCTTATCCATGTACATGTTTCCTAAAAATGATTTCAATTAATTTTAATGTCCTTTTTACCAATTTTTGACTTTTACTACATGGTATGTATGGAATCTTTCTTTTGCAATGTACTTTTTTGACTTTTTCGGAAAAAGTACGAAAGGAATGTTTTTTAACTTATACGGTGTGAATGGATTTTTACAGTTTCATAACACATTATTTTCATGAAGCTTCCTCCAAAATATTTCATGAATATTTTCAACATAATCCTTTTCTTTTAAAATTGGATGTCATTTTGGGAAAAGAAAATGATTTTGAAGAAGAAATGATATTTTCCTCAAGAATTCATTTCAAGTGTTTTATCAAAACCATTTTTCATCTATGATGACATTATTTCATATGTGTATGTTTCAAGTATCATGTCTCTATTGTTTACATGGTTTCAGATTTCTTATTATGAAATGATATCCATTTATTTTATATGGATTATGTGATGATGGGATGATGTTTATGAAACCCATTTAATTCGTTGGGTTATTATGAATAATGTATGTTTATTTTGTGGCACAAGTAAGAATGATTTCATTATGAGATGGGTGGGACCTATATATACCTCTAATTAATTTGGTAAATATTTACATCTCATGAGATAGACATTGATGGATTGTTAAGTTAATCCGTTTCAGTGTTACAAGACTGAAATGAGGAGTAAACTCGATTCAGAAAGGGACTTTGTCCACTAAGATGGTCTTGGTAGCATTACCTTGGATACTATTGAAATCATGACATGTGATGAATGTTTGACACAATTACATGTTTTATTCACATTATATTTTATCAGGATTGATGTTCCATTATGATATATTCCTTATCTACTTCTAATATTCATGTCTTTGCTCATGATTTTGATGGTTAGATTTTATTTTCAAGTACTTGCATTCAAATGTTTATGGATTGTTTTATGTTCTCTATGATTACCCTTACTAGGAATTTGAGCTCACCCCTTTTATGTTTTCATTTACCCAGGATATAAAGAAAGGATTAAGGTAAGAAAAAAGGGGAAGATCTTTATGGGAGATGTTGAAGATATTTCACCACGATTAGAAGATTATATTCCAAGTATCCAAAGACTCTAAACTATTAATGTCCTTGTGTGTCTATTTTTGTTATATACTAAGTATTCCTCAAAAGTAATGTAATGTCCATGTATGTCAAGATTCGGGTCTCTACAGTTGGTATCAGAGGAAAGGTTTAGTTAACCTTTGGAAACTAGGATGCGAGAACTTTAGTGAGATCCCTAGAGATATTTATAAGGTATGTATAGGGATGTCCCTGAGGTTAAGTATAAGTATAGCTTATAGTCCTAGAATTATGGTAAAAATCATAGAATTAACCCTAAGATGTTATAAATAGATGGTACTCCCCCTTTATTATGTTGTTTTCCCTAGCATGATTTTGTCTCTGACACTATTCTTTTTGGGTTTTAGACGCTGGCTGGAACCCGAAGGAACAATGTTGATCAATGTAATGAACAATGCAATGATTGTCCTCATGAACAAAAAAATGTTATGGGAGATGGAGTGTAAAATCTTATTTCTATACTTACACAAGCTATGCATCATTCTGGACTTCCAAATGAGCAGAGAAGGGAACAATATTCTATTGAGTCCTTCATGAGGCAACACCCACCTTCTTTCAGTGGGTCTTCTAATCCACTTGTTGTGGAACAATGGATCAGTACCACAGAAAAGATATTTTCAGTTCTTCAATGTTCTGAACATGATATAGTCATCTTAGTAGTATATCATTTGGAAGGTGAAGGTGATCAATGGTGGAATCTTATCAAGAATACGAGGCCATGAGATGAAATTGAGTCCATGGAATGGGATTAGTTCAAGATCTTATTTTTCAATAAGTACTTCCCTCGTATTATTTGAACAAAGATGGATAAGGAGTTTCT
Source organism: Viscum album (assembly GCA_963277665.1). Lineage (NCBI taxonomy): Eukaryota > Viridiplantae > Streptophyta > Magnoliopsida > Santalales > Viscaceae > Viscum > Viscum album. Next base: position 1,133,098,220 of record OY728155.1, on the reverse strand, counting down.
TGAACTAAACCAAAAGGATTATGAATCTGTTGGTATATACGTAGCTAATTTTACAAGGCTATCAAGGTATGCATCTAGATTTATCATCCAAACTGAAAGTAAAGTTGATCGATTATTCAGTGGCTTAAAACCAAATATTCTAAGGGAATTAGCTGTAAGAGACTTTAGTAGCTATGAAGAAATTGTGTGTTGTGCTATTAAGGTAGAAATGGATGTTGGTGTTACATATCCATCTCATGGTTTTGACAAGAAACGAAAGATGGAGTTCAAGGAGAAATCTCATAATAATGGTGAAAATAAGATGAATGTTCCCTTATGCTCAATGTGTGAAAAGAAGCATGGTGGAGATTTTTGAGGTCCAAAGCTTGACGTACGTGGACATTTCATTACTTTTGCAGAATACATAGTACATAACAAAAACAGAACCACAAGGACCATAATAGTTTAGTGTCTTTGGAAACTAGGAATAAAATCATCTAATCGTGGTGAAAGATCTTCAACATCTCCCAATAAAGATCTTCCCCCATTTTTTCTTACCTAAAACCATTATTTATATCCTGGGGAAAAGAAAACATAAAAGGGGTGACCTTAAATTCCTAGTAAGGGTAAACATAGAGAACATAAAACATTCCATAAACATTTGAATGCAAAAACTTGAACATAAATTCTAAACATCAATATCTTGAGCAAAGACATGAATCTTGGAAGTACGTAAGGAATATATCATAAGGGATCATCAATTATGATAAAATATCAAGGGAATAAAATGTGTAATTGTGTAAAACATTAAGCACATGTTATGATTTCCATAGTAGCCAATGCATTGCTGCCAAGACCATCTTAGTGGACAAAGTCCCTTTCTGAATCGAGTTCACTCCTTGTTTCAGTCCGGTAACACTAAACCAGATTAACTTACCAATCCAGCCATGTCGATCTAATGAAATATAAATCCTTACCCAATGCATTAGAGGGATATATAGGTCCCACCAATCTCATAATCAAATCATTCTTACTTGTGCCACAAAATAAACTTAAAACGTTCATCATAACCCAATGAATAAAATGGGTTTTATAATCATCATCCAATAATCACATAATCCATATAAAACAAATGGATATTTCATCATAAGAAAAGTGAAACCATGTAAATCATAGAGACATTATACTTGAAACATACACATATGAAATAATTTCATCTTAGATGGAAAATGGTTTTGATAAAACACTTGAAATGAATTCTAGAGGAAAATATCCTTTCTTCTTCAAAATAATTTTCTTTTCACAAAATTCCATGAAATTTTAAAATAAATGAGATTTTGTTAAAAATAGTCATGAAAGCTTTTGGAGTAATATTCATGAAAATAAGGCTTTATAAAACCATAAAAATCCTTTCATGCCGTATAAGTTAAAAAAACATTCTCCTCGTACTTTTGTCAGAAAAGTCAAAAAGTACCTTGTATGGAAAAAAAGAAAGATTCCTTACATACCTTGTCGTAAAAGTAAAAAATGGGTAAAAAGGACATTAAACATACATAGGTGTACTTTTATAAAACATGGACATGTATGATAACAATAACCCCAGTAAATACTTATGTATAAGCAATCTCGGATAAAAAATGAGATTTGTAAATTTATCCCTTACCTTCGGTTTGATATGCTTCGTACGTTTCCGAAACTCCTGTATAATGATTTAAATAATGTCATTTACTTATTACAGAATCATATTCATTTTTATGATATCATATATGGTTAACTTATGACTTTATATTACTCGTTCTTTTGTATGTTCCATGTTAAAGCAGCGTTTTGGGTTAAATCGTTTTATTTATCGTATGTGTTTGGAATTGTTGTTCATGATATTATTACTTATATCCTGATTTACATAATTCCATAATGTAAAAAATGATTTATATATAATATATATTCATCATATACATATATATATTATAGATCGATAAAACCAATGAAATACACTGTTCATGGAGATGGTAGGCCATACGTACGCATGAATGTTGTTTTCATTTCCTTATTGAATTGAATGAAACTAAATATAAGACATACATATATATATACATAAATCAAGTAGAATTATTATTTCATATATTTCATTATTATTGATTACATATACTTTATAATAATTCTTTAATGGTTAATCATGGAAAATGAATCTCATCGCGTTCGTGGAGACGGTAGTCCGTACGTATGCACGAGTGATGATATCATTCCCATGATCGTGGAATTGTATTAAAGTGTATTTATAATATTAAATAATCAATATCAACTTAAAATAATAATATATATTCATTTCTTTCAACATTATACCCATCTAAGTAAGATGGTGGTGGAAAATAGATTACACCACGGCATGGAGACGGTATTCCGTATGTACGCACGCGCGGTGATTTCATTTTCCGTAGGATGGATAGATGGTGAAATATGATTGATTAATACTTATAATAAAATATAAGTATATGAGTGATACTGATGTTATTACTTCATAACGAAACAACTAACGAAGAATAAGTGGAAGATGAAATAATGTTGAAAGAATCAGTAACGAACATTACCTCTTCTTTGAAGCGCCTCTTTGAGACCTCCACTTAGGGCACTAAAATTGGGTTTTGAAGAAGACCAGGACCTCTAGGATGTTTCTAGGGAATTGGAGAATATAATTTTTCAGGGGTTTACTGAGATTGAAGGCCCAATGTGGTGTGAGGAAGAGAGGGAGGAGGTGCCCTTTTATAAGGGAGGAGAGGGGCACCTTTGGAATAACAAAAAATAATATTTTATTATAAAGTCATATTCAGTTTTTAATAGCTACAAATTGATTTATTTCAAATATAAGGTGTGGATGGGTCTAAATAATTTAATAAAATAGAATTTAGGGAAGTTTTGGTTTCTATTTTAACCTTATCATTTAGATTTAACTTTAAGTTAAATAATTTAACTTTTACCTTGTCTTCTTTTTTTCTTACACTATAAGGATAATAAACTTACTATAACAAGCCAAAGGAACCCCAAGTTGTTTATTATTAATATATATAACCTTATCTAAGTCATTTGGATGATCCTTGGATTTCTATAAATAAAATAAAAATTAATAATATAATGTTTTTTTTAAAAACAATTTTATGTCAATTTTGACACTATTTGGAAATTGATTTTTCTGAAAATCATAACAGAATGATTAGTTCGAAAAAAGTTAACTAAATCAATAATAACATGTCATATTAACCTATAAAATTAGTGTAATTCATAAAAATTCTCAAATTACATTTATTTGGGTATTTATATAATCAATTATGTCAATATTTCATTAATAATATAATCACTGCATCATCACTGTGTCATACATATATTAGTTCATTTAATGCCTAAAAATTATAAATAAAATACCATTATGTAGGAAATCATTTTATATTTCTAATGAATATTTATAGTCGAATTTATCTTATGTATAACCCTATATTAAAAATTATTTACTTATTAAACATTGATTTTAACTATTTTAACCCTTCTTTAAATAAATTAATATTAAAAGTCATAATCTAATCCAAGTGGGCCTAAATGGTCATATTTTATTCCTAAGGTTGTTTCTGGTCGAATTACACTTTTACAATAGAATTAGAACATGTGTTAGGGTAATAATAATATCATTTTTACCCTTAATTATCATATTTACTTTTAACTATGGTAAATAAAAGTAAAAATTTACTATTCACCAAAAAATATTTTAATATCATTGAACCAAATTTTAGTCCTTGATAATAACCGTGTCTCTTGGATTTTCAAAATTCCACTCAAATAAGTGGTAAATTTAAGTTTTATGAAAAATTCAGTTTTTTAACTACCACTTAGTGGTTTCACTATTCATCAAAAAAATGAAAGTTTCCAGAAAAATACCAAAAATTAGGCCTAATCTATATCTGATATTATGAATTCAAAAATGATGTCTATTTTACCAAATTAAAAACATATCAGTTGCATTAATTAATTTAAAAATTAATTGTCTTCGTCAAAACAAATAGCGTGTTTTTAAGAGATAATAACTATCAAAAGATTGACACTTGTATATGTCTGGTTTAAATGTGAAATTACATCCAATGACCAACATTGTATTAAATGGTAAAAATATATTCTAAATATACTTTCAAACCTCTCAAATTAATAATTTATCACTATTAATTATTTCTATTAAATTTTTTTTTATTTAATTAAAATTTAGTAATTTTCACTATTCATCAGAATATGACAGTTATCCGAAAAGTACAAAAATTTCACCCTAAGATAATTTTGATATTTCGAATCCAAAAATGAAGTCCATTTTAAAATATAAAATTTATAAAATTTCAAAAAGTGTGTATTACTATTCAGAACAGCTAGTTCATAATAATATTATAATAATATCACTTTTAGTGAAACTCGGTATTGCGTAATACTCACGCTATCTAGGAAGGTATTTATTGCGTGTAATTCAATCCAAGTCAAGGCTTCGTGTAGTGAAAGATCTGTTTGGTGTTTCATATAACATATCCAAAACTTATTTCATTTATACATTAAACAAAATCTATACATAATGTTACGTAGAATAGTTTCTACAAAACGAACTTGAAATTGTGTGTAATGTGAGCCAAGAATAGTGTTGCATATACTGGATGAAAATACGGTGTTGTGTATATCACAAGCTAATTTTTGTGTAGCATACAAAACAAGACATTAAAAAGATTATTTTTCATAAAATTTCGGGGTTTTACATTTTACCCCCCTTAAAATGAATTTCGCCCTCAAAATTCGTCAGGGTTATAAATCGTTTACTATTTATAGAAACCCACATCGTAAAAAGGAATACCAAAACTTAATTTTAAAAAGTAAAGTATGCAATTTAACGATTACCCAAAGAAACTAATCATTGGGTTTCCATATAGGAGAACATAGGTGAAAATATGGATATGGAATTAAAATCTAACCATCAAGATATGATGGAGAGTGGTAGAGAACATGGCTATGAAAAAGCCATCAATCACAAAGCCATATATTTATGATGATCTAAGGTACCATCTGATTCATCAGATATAAGGGCACTAGGACAACATTTTTGGTTTTCAAGTTCATTTCCCTAAATTTGATGAAATTGGAATTAGAAGAAATACTTTCGTGATTTTGGTATAGTCTCACCGTTGGTCATTCTTTGGACAATTTTCTCTTCATCTCTTAAAAAAATGAAGTTGAATTTGTCATTCGTGAAGTGTTAGCAGATCATGTGATAGAATGATGGGTCATTCCATCTGTCTCAAACAAAAGGTTATAAAAGTTATCAAAAATACATAAGTCCATATATAATGAGATTAATCATATATGGTTCCTAAAATGGACTTATAATTCATATATCATACTGCTTAATATAATAAAACAAGTTTCTACTAAACAGGGACTTCATGTAGGCCAGTGGTAGGCTATAAAGGCTAGTCACACTTCGGTTTTGGGTTCGATTCCCACAGCCTTGTCCGACGCGACGGGTTGTCGCCCATCCCGCAGGTTGTCCTTTTTTTCTAAAAATACATTTTTATAAGTTTCCATCAATAATGTCGAAAAAGTTCTAGCCTTAAACAATACTAACTTATTTCCAACAAAATCCATTTCAATCTTTAGGCTTATCCAAAATACTATTGTATAATCTCATATTATAGTGAAAACAATTACCAGATAGTTCATATAACAAGCATGTTAATACCATCGTTGATCCCCATATATCATAAGATATGTCTTGTTGGTCACATTCCAAACATTTGAAAGTGTTAATCGTGTATTATCTTGAAAAATGAATACCCATTGAACCTATGTGAAAACATGAGTGCTGTCAAAAGTTAAATCTTTCCACGGTATCACTTTGTCCATATATTAGTCATGAGCTCATGAATACTATCAAACAATTCATTTTGTCTTCATTATGCATATCATCTACTTTCCAAAATATTTGAATCACTTTTCATGGTTACAGGTACCATAAAATTATTGAAAACCACTATATACTAATTCAAAAATATTCAAATACTCCATAAAAGTACCTCAACAACATTATTCTTGAATACCAATACATAGATATTCCAAAATTGCACAATACCATAAATTAGATTCCCTGATACTATTTTGAAATCCCATTACATAAACACTTAATCATTACACAACATCATTTTCATACTCAACATCACAAATAGTGATCGCATGAGACTTCCCTATATCCTTTTACATAAGAGGTTTCTCATGTTGATCATCATTAACCTGTGGATTAGGGCATTTAGTAGCATAATGCCCCATTTCCTTGCTCTTTAAGCATTGAAGTGTTGATGGAGAGTTATCTGTAGTCTTTTCTCTATTCACATCATTAGCAACATTTTTTACATTACTTCGACAATCAACTGCTCGATGACCTTCTTTTCCACACTTAAAACATTTTCTAGTACCTTTTAGGCAATCTACACCATGCTTCTTTCCACACTTTGAGCATAAAGAAATATTCATCTTCTTTTCACCATTGTTCTGAGATTCTCTTTGAACTCCATCTTTCATTTCTTGTAAAAACCATGAGATGGATATGTTACACCAACTTCCAGTTCGACCTTGATATCCCAACGCCCAATTTCTTCATAGCTACTGAAGTATTTTATAGCTAATGCCCTTCGAAGACTTGGTTTTAAGCCACTGAAAAATCGATCAACTTTACTTTCAGGTTCGATGATAAGTCCAGATGCATACCATGAAAGTCTTGTAAAATTCTCTTCGTATATACCAACAGATTCATCATCCTTCTACTTATTCTCAAGAAACTCCTTTTCCATTTTTTTTCGAAGAATACGAGGGAAGTACTTTCTGAAAAACAAGTTCTTGAACTCGTCCCATTCCATGGACTCAATTTCGTCTCTTTGCCTCGTATTCTTGATAAGATTCCAACATTGATTAGCATCACCTTCCAAACGATATAATGCTATGATGACTTTATCATGCACGGAAAATTGTAGTTCTGAAAATATCTTTTCAATAGCACTGATCCATTGTTCAGCCACTAAGGGATCAGAAGTCCCGCTGAATGAAGATGGATGCTGCCTCATAAAGGATTCAACAGAATGTTTGTCCTTTCTCAGCTCATTTTGAAATCCAGAATGATTCATAGCTTGTGTAAGTATAGAAATAAGATTGTTCACTCCATCTCACATGAAATTGGTTTGGTCAAGAGGACAATCATTGCATTGTCTATTACATTGATCAACATGGTTCCTCCAGGTTCCATCCATCCTCTAAAACCCAAAAAAAAATAGTGCGAGAGGAAAATACCATGTTAGGGAAACGAACATAATAAAGGGAGAGTACATTAAATTTCTAACATCTTAGGTTTAATTCTAAGATCGTTAGAGAAATTCTAGGACTATAACCTATACGTAAAATTATCCTTAGGGACATCCCTAAACATACGTTAGAAATATCTCTAGGGATCTCACTAATGTTTTCGCATCCTAGTTTCCAAAGGTTAACTAAGCCTTTCCTCTGATACCAACTATAGATGTCCAAAGCGTGACGTACATGGGCATTTCATTACTTTTGAGGAATACTTAGTACATTACAAAAACAGACACACAAGGACCGTAATAGTTTAGTGTCTTTGGAAACTCGGAATAAAATCTTCTAATCATGGTGAAAGATCTTAAACATCATCCAATAAAGATCTTCCCCTTTTATTTTGTACCAAAAACCTTTCTTTATATCCTGGGGAAAATAAAACATAAAAGGGGTGAGCTCAAATGCCCAATAAGGGTAAACATAGAGAACATAAAACAATCCATAAACATTTGAATGCAAAAACATGAACATAATATATAAACATCAAAATCTTGAGCGAAGACATGAATCTTGGAAGTACGTAAGGAATATATCATAAGGGAACTTCAATCACGATAAAATGGAATGGGAATAAAACATGTAATTTTGGTAAACATTTACCACATGTTATTATTTCCATAGTAGCCAAGGAATTTCCATCAAGACCATCTTAGTGGACAAAGTCCCTTTATGAATCGATTTCACTCCTCGTTTCAGTCCTGTAACACTGAACCGGATTGACATACCATTCCACCCATGTCTATATCATGAGATATAAATCTTTACCCAATTCATTGGAGGGAGATATAGGTCCCACCCGTCTCATAATGATATTATTCTTACTTGTGCCACAATATAACATTAAAACATTCATCATAACCCAATGAATAAAATGGGTTTCATAAACATCTTCCAATCATCACATAATCCATATAAAACAAATGGATATTTCATCATAAGAAAAGTAAAACCGTGTAAATAATAGATAAATTATACTTGAAACATACACATATGAAATAATGTCATCTTAGAAATTATGTACATGGATGATAACAATAACCCTAGTAAATATTTATGTATAAGAAATCTCGGATAAAAAAAGTGTTTTGCAAAATTATCCCTTACCTTAGGTCCGATATGCTTCGTACGTTTCCGAACCTCCTGTATAATGATTTAAATAATGTCATTGACTTATTATAGAATCATATTCCTTGTTATGATATCATATATGGTTCACCTATGACTTTATATTACCTGTTCTTTTGTAAGATCCAAGTTAAAGCAGCGTTTTGGGTTAAATCGTTTTATTTATCGTACGTGTTTGGACTTGTTGTTCATGATATTATTACTTATATCCTGATTTAAATAATTCCATAATGTAAAACATTATTTATATAAAATATATATTCATCATATACATATATATATATTATAGATTGATAAAAGGAATGAAATACACCGTTCATGGAGACGGTAGGTCGTACATACGCATGAACGCTATTATCGTTTCCTTATTGAATTGAATGAAACTAAATAGATGAAATAAATATATATATATATATATATATATATAAATCCAGTAGAATTATTATGTCATATATTTCATTATTATTCATTATATATACTTTATAATCATTCTTGAATGGTTATTCATGGAAAATGAATCTCATCGCGTTCCTGGAGACGGTAGTCCGTACGTACGCACGAGCGATGATATCATTCCCATGATCATGGAATTGTATTAATGTGTATGTATAATATTATAGAATCAATATCACTTTACAATAATCATATATATTCATTACTTTCACCATTATACCCATCCAAGTAAGGTGGTGGTGGAAAATAGATTACACCACGGCGTGGAGGCGGTATTCTGTATGTACGCACGCGCGGTGATTTCATTTTCCGTAGGATGGATAGATGGTGAAATATGGTTGTTTCATACTTATAATAAAATATCAGTATTTTAGTGATAATGATGTCATTACTTCATAGTGAAACAACTAAATAATAATAAGTGGAAGATGAAATAAATTTGAAAGATTCGGTAACAGACATTACATCTTATTTGAAGCGCCTCTTTTAGACCTCCTCTTAGGGAATTAAAATTGGTCTTTTGAAGATGACCAGGACCTCTAGGATGTTTCTATGGAAGTGGAGAAGATAATTTTTATGGGTTTGGCGGAGATTTAATGCTCAAAGTGGTGTGAGGAAGAGAGGGAGGAGGTGCCCTTTTATAAGGGAGGAGAGGGGCACCTTTGGAATAACAAAAAATATAATTTTATTATAAAGTAATATTTGGTTTTTAGTAGCTCCAAATTGAGTTATTTCGAATCTAAGGTGGGTATGGGTCGAAAAAATATAATACAATAGAATTTAGACAAGTTTAGGTTTCTATTTTAACCTTATCATTTAGATTTAACTTTAAGTTAGATAATTTAACTTTTACCGTGTCTTCTTGTTTTCTTACATTATAAGGTTAATAAATATACTATAACAAGCTTAAAGAACAACAATTTGTTTATAATTAATATATATATAACTTTATATATGTAATTTTTCCGATCCTTAGATTTTTAGGAATAAAATAACAATTAATAATATAATATTTGTTTTAAAAACAATTTTTCAATCTTGAAAACATTTGGTAATTGATTTTTGTGAAACTTATAACAGAATGATTTGTTCGAAAAAAGTTAACTAAATCCATAATAACATGTCATATTAACCTATAAAATTAGTGGAATTCATAAAAAGTCTCAAATTACATTTATTTGGGTATTTTTGACATCAATTATGTCAATATTTCATTAATAAGATAATTACTACATCATCTTTGTGTCATAAATAAATTACATTATTTAATGTCTAAAAATTATAAATAAAATACCATTTTTTAGGGAAGATTTTTAGATTGCTAATGAATATTTATAGTCGAATTTATCTTATGTATAACCCTATATTAAATATTATTTACTTATTAAACATAGATTTTAACTATTTTATCCCTTCTTTAAATAAATTAATATTAAATGTCCTAATCTAATACAAGTGGGTCTAAATGGTCATATTTTATTTCTAAGGTTGGTTTTTGTCGAATGAAACTTATCCAATAGAATTAGGACATGTGTTAGGGTAATAATAATATCATTTTTACTTTTAATTATCCTATTTACTTTTAACCGTGGTAAATAAAAGTAAAAAGTTACTATTCACAAAAAACAATTTTCATCTCACTGAACCAAATTTTAGTCCTTGATATTAACCATGTCTATCGGACATTCGAAATTCCACTCACAGAAGCGGTAAAATTAAGTTTTATGAAAAATTTAGTTTATTTAACTACCACTTAGTGGTTTCACTATTCATCAAAAAAATGAAAGTTTCCAGAAAAATACCAAAAATTAGGCCTAAAATATATTTGATATTTTGAATTCAAAAATGATGTCTATTTTACCAAATTTAAAAAATATCAGTTGCACTAATTAATTTAAAAATTAATTCTTGTCGTCAAAACAAATAGCATGTTTTTAAGAGATAATAACTATCAAAAGATTGACACTTGTTTATGTCTGGTTTAAATGTGAAATTACATCCAATGACCAAAATTGTATTAAATGGTAAAAATATATTCTAAATATAATTTGAAACCACTCCAATTAATAATTTATCAGTTCTAATTATTTCGATTAAAAAAAGTTGTTTTTAATTAAAATTTAGTAATTTTCACTATTCATCAGAATATGAAAGTTATCCAAAAAGTACCAAAATTTCACCCTAATATAATTTTGATATTCCGAATCCAAAAATGAATTCCATTTTTAATGATAAAATTTATAAAATTTCAAAAAGTGGGTATTACTATTCATAACGGCTAGTTCATAATAATATTATAATAATATCTCGTTTAGTGAAACTCTGTATTGCGTACTACACACGCTATTGAGGAAGGTATTTATTGCGTGTAATGAAAGCCAAGCCAAGGCTAAGTGTAGTGAAAGATCTGTTTTGTTTTGCGTATAAAATAATCAAAACTTATTTCATTTATACATTAAACAAAATCTATACATAATGGTGCGTAGAATAGTTTCTACAAAATGAACCTGAAATTGTGTGTAACGCGAGCCAAGAATAGTGTTGCGTATACTGCAAGAAAATACGGTGTTGTGTATATCACATTCTAATTTTGGTGTAGCGTACAACACAAGACATTAAATATAATATTTTTCATAAAATCTTGGGGTGTTATAGAGATTGTCATAAAGGGACTAGAAAACGTTTTAGGTGTGGAAAAGAAGGTCATTGAGCATCTGAGTGTCGAAGTAATGGAAAAAGGGTTGCTAATGTTGTGAATAAAGAAAAGACTGCAGAGAACGCACCCCCAAAACTTCAATGCTTCAAGTGGAATGAAATGGGTCATTATGCATATCAATGCCCTAATCCACGGGTTCATGATGATCAACGTGAGCAACCTCTTAAAGCGAAGGATAAAGGGAAGTCTCATGCGATCACTATTTGTGATGTTGAGTATGAAAATGATGTTGTGTAATGATTAAGTGTTTATGTAATGGGATTTCAAAATAATAACATGGAATCTCATTTATGGTATTGTGCTATTTTGGAATATCTATGTATTGGATTTCAATTATTATATAGTACTGGTAACCATGAAAAAGTGATTGAAATATTTTTGGAAAGCAGATGAAATGTGCATATAGAAGGGATAAGGAGAAAATAATATGATAGTAATCATGAGCTCATGACTAAAATAAGGACAACATGATATCATGGTTTGAGTATATAGAAATTTTGGGATTTTGGTATGTGGAAAGAGTTTACTTTTGGCAGCATTCATGTTTTAACTGAGGTTAAATGGGTATTCATTTTTCAAGAGAATACATGATTAAGGTATTCACATGATTGGAATGTGATCTACAAAATATATAGGCGATAAATGATGGTATTCACATGCTCGGTAGATGACATTTCAAGTAATTGTTTTCTTAATACTATAAGCTTGGACAGAAGTATTTTGGATAAGCCTAAAGATTTGAAATGGATTATGTTGAACATAAGTTAGTTTAAGGTTAGAACTGTTTTCGATATTATTGATGGGATGTTATAGTAATGTAGTTTTAGAAAAAGGACAACCTATAGGATGGGAGACAACCCATCGCGTCGGACAAGTCTGTGAGAATTGATCCCACAACTGAAGTGTGACAGGCCTTTATCGCCTACCACTGGCCTACATGAAGTCCTTGTTTAGTAGAAACTAGTTTTGTTATATTAAGCAGTATGATATATGAATTATAAGTCCATTTTAGGAAAAATATATGATTAATCTCACTATAGATGGACTAATGTAATTTTGATAACTTTTATAACCTTTTGTTTGAGACAGATGGAATGACCCATCATTCTATCACATGATCTGCTAACACTTCACAAATGACAAATTCATCTTCATTTCGTTAAGAGATGAAGTGGAAATTGTCCAAAGAACGACCAACGGTGAGACCGTACCAAAATCACGAAAGTATTTCTTCTAATTCCAATTTCATCAACTTTAAGGAAATGATCTTGAAAACCAAAAATGTTGTCCTAGTGCCCTTATATCCGATGAATCAGATTGTACCTTAGATCATCACAAATCTATGGCTTTGTGATTGAAGGCTTTTTCATAGCCATGTTCTCTACCACTCTCCATCAGAACTTGATGGTTAGATTTTTCTTCCATATCCATATTTTCACCTATGTTCTCCTATATAGAAACCTAGTGATGAGTTACTTTGAGTAATCGTTACATTTCAGACTTTAGTTTTTAAAATTAAATTTTTGTATTCCTTTTTACGATGTGGGTTTCTATAAATAGTAAGCGATTTATAACCCCGATGAATTTCGAGGGAGAAATTCATTTTAAGTGGGGTAGAATGTAACACACCGAGATTTTAAGAAAAATATTCTTTTAATTTCATTTATGTCTTGTTTTGTAAGCTACAACATGATTACCTTGCACTATACGCAACACCGTATGAGCTTGCAGTATACACAACACTATCCTTGGATCATGTTACACACAATTTTGATAGGAGTTGTTCTACGAAACATTGAGTGTATATATATATATTTTCAATGTATAAATGAAATATGGTTGTATTCTATTATACGAAACAACAAAGGAGTATTTCACAACACGCAACCCTGATTTGGCTTGCATTACATGCAATCACGACCTTCCTCGATAGCGTGTGTTGTACGCAATACCAGGTTTCACTAAACAACGATATATGGTTATAATATTATTATGGACTAGCTGTTATGAATAGTATCAACTACATTTTGAAATTTATAACAATATTATTCATTTTACACATTTTCTAGAACATAGTATGAGAAAAAAATCAATTTTTCGAGTAAAATATGTATTTTTCAAAATATGTAGTTTTGCTGCCTTTTGATGGGGCACCCACTTTAAATCTTTTTTTGAAATGTCTATAAGATCAATTTTAAAAAATAAAATTCTTCTTTAGAATCAGGATATAAAAATTTACTTTGGATAAATTTGTCATATTATTCTCATAACTTTCATATTTTAATGAATAGTAAAAACATGCTATATTTTAATTAAAAACAACTTTTTTCATTACAATAATTTATATGGTAAGATTATCTTTTTAATTGGTTTTAAAGTGTAATTAGAATATATTATTACCATTTAATCCAATGTTGTTCATTGGAATTAATTTCACTTTGACATTGGATATAAACAAGTATCAATCTTTTGATAGTTATTATTTCTTAAAAAACACGCTATTTGTTTTGATAACGGGAATTAATGTTAAAATTAATTAATGCCACTAATATGTTGTGAATTTGGAAAAATAGAAATCAATTTTGAATTAGGAATATCAAATAATTCTTAGGCTTATTTGTTTGTATTTTTCTGAATAACTACAATTTTCGATGAATAGTGAAACCACTTAGTGGTTGTTAAAAAACTGACTTTTTTTTAATTTAAATTAAATTTTACCACTTCTTTGAATTGAATTTCAATAATCTGAGAGACACGGTAAATATCAAGGACTAAAATGTGGTTCAATGAGATGAAAATATTTTTTGGATAATAGTAACTTTTTACTTTTATTTACCACGGTTAAAAGTAAATAGAGTAATTAAGGGTAAAAATGATAATATTATTACCATAAAACATGTCCTAATTCTATTGGACAAGTTTAATTCAACCAAAAACAACCTTAGTAATAATATATGACCATTTATGCCCACTTGGATTAGATTAGGACATTTATTATTAATTTATTTAAAGAAGGGTTAAAATAGTTAAAATCAAAGTGTAATAACTAAATAATTTTTAATATAGAGTTATATATAAGATAAATTCAACTATAAATATTCATTATAAATCTAAAAATATTTCCTACATAATTATATTCTATCTGTAATTTTTAGACATTAAATAATTTAATTTATTAATGAGACAATGATGATGCTGTGATTATCTTATTAATGAAATATTGACATAATTGATGTTATAAATACCCAAATAAATGTATTCTCAGACATTTTATTAATTACACTAATTTTCTAGGTTAATATGACATGTTACTATTGATTTAATTAACTTTTTTAGATCTAATCATTCTATTATGATTTTCACAAAAATCAATTACCAAATAGTGTCAAAAATGACATAAAATAGTTTTTAAAACAAATATTATATTATTAATTGTTATTTTATTCCTAAAAATATAAGGTTCGGCCAAATGACTTAGATAAGGTTTTATATATTAATAATAAGTAACTTGGGGTTCTTTTTTCTTGTTATAGTAAGTTTATTAACCTTATAGTGTAAGAAAACAAGAAGACACGGTAAAAGAAAAATTATTTTACTTAAAGTTAAATCTATATGATAAGGTTAAAATAGAATCCTAAACATGTATAAATTCTATTGGATGAGAGTATTTAGACGCATCCCCACCTTATCTTTGAAATAACTCAATTTTTAGCTATTAAAAACCGTATACGAATTTATAATAAAATAATTTTTTAGTTATTCCAAATGTGACCCTCTCCTCCCTCATAAAAGGGCACCTCCTCCCTCTCTTCCTCACACCAATTTGAGACTTTAGGATCTACCAACCTCTGTCCATTTCCATTAAACACTTACCTAGAAACATCCTAGAGTTCTTGGTATTTTCCAAGACCAATTTTAGTTCCCTAAGAGGAGGTCTCAAAGAGGCGCTTCAAAGAAGAGGTAATGTCCGTTACCGATTCTTTCAACTTTATTTCTTCTTCTACTTCTTCTTCATTAGTTGTTTCATTATGAAATAATAACATCAGTATCACTCATATACTGATATGTTATTATAAGTATGAAACAACCCTATTTAACCATATATCCATCCTACGGAAAATGAAATCACCGCACGTGCGTACGTATGGAATACCGTCTCCACGCTGTGGTGTAATCTATTTTCCACCAACACCTTACTTGGATGGGTATAATGGTGTAAATAATGACTATATATGATTATGATAAATTAATATTGATTCTGAAATAGTATACATACACTCCAATACAATTCCACGATCATGGAAATTATATCATCGCTCGTGCGTACGTACGGACAACCGTCTCCACGAACGCGATGAGATTCATTTTCCATGATTAACCATTCAAGAATGATTATAAAGTATATATAATGAATAATAATGAAATATATTAAATAATAATGCTACTGTATATATGTATATATAAACGTATGTTATATATTTAATTTCATTCAATTCAATAAGGAAACAAAAATAGCGTTCATGCGTACGTACGACCTACCGTCTCCGTGAACGGTGTATTTCATTCCTTTTATGGATCTATAAGAAATATGTATATGATGAATATATATTATATATAAATCATTTTTTACATTCTGAAATTATGTAAATCAGGATATAGGTAATAATATCAAGAACGATAACTCGAAACACAAATGATAAATGAAATTATTTTACCCAAAACGTTGCTTTTACATGGAATTTACAAAAGAACGGGTAATATAAAGTCATAAGTGAAACAAATATTATATAATAACAATTAATATGATTATTTAATAAGTCAATGACATTATTTAAATCATTATAAAGGAGGTTCAGATCCATACAAAGCATATCAGACCTAAGGTAAGGGATAACCTTTCCAATCTCGTTCTTATCTGAGATTGTTTATTCGTAAGTATTTACTGGGGTTATTGTTCTCATCCACGTCCATGTTTCCTAAAAATGGTTTAATGTATGTTAAATGTCCTTTTTACCCATTTTCTACTTTTACTACATTGTATGTATGGAATCTTTCTTTTACGAGATACTTTTTGACTTTTTCGGCAAAAGTACGAAAAGAATGTTTTTTAACTTATACGATGTGAATGGATTTTTACGGTTTCATAACACCTTATTTTCATGAAGCTTCCTCCAAAATATTTCATGAATATTTTCAACATAATCCTTTTCATTTAAAATTGGATGAAATTTTGGGAAAAGAAAATGATTTTGAAGAAGAAAGGATATTTTCCTCAAGAATTCATTTCAAGTGTTTTATCAAAACCATTTTTCATCTAAGATGACATTATTTCATATGTGTATGTTTCAAGTATCATGTATCTATGGTTTACTAGGTTTCAATTTTATTATTATGAAATGATATACATTTATTTTATATGGATTATGTGATGATGGGATGATGTTTATGAAACACATTTTATTCGTTGGGTTATTATGCATAATGTATGTTTATTTTGTGGAACAAGTTAGAATGTTTTCATTATAAGATGGGTGGGATCTAAATATCCCTCCAATTAATTGGGTAATGATTTATATCTAATGAGATAGACATGTCTAGAATGGTAAGTTAATACTGTTCAATGTTACAGGACTGAAACGAGGAGTGAACTCGATTCAGAAAGGGACATTGTCCACTAAGATTGTCTTGGCAGCAATGTTGTGGCTGCTATGGAAATCATGACATGTGCTGAATGGTTTCCACAATTACATGTTTTATACCCATTATATTTTATCATGATTGATGTTCCATTATGATATATGCTTTACGTACTTCCAGGATTCAGGTATTTGCTCATGATTTTGATGTTTAGATTTTATGTTCATGTTTTTGCATTCAAATGTTTATGGATTGTTTTATGTTCTCTATGTTTACCCTTACTGGGAATTTGAGCTCACCCCTTTTATTTTTTCTTTTCCCCAGTATATAAATAAAAGTTTTAGGTATGAAGAAATAGGGGAAGACATTTATGGGATATGTTGATGATCTTTCACCACGATTAGAAGATTATATTCCGAGTTTCCAAAGACACTAAACTATTATGGTCCTTGTGTGTCTATTTTTGTTATGTACTAAGTATTCCGCAAAAGTAATGTAATGTCCATTTACATCATTATTTGGGTCTCTACATAATACTTATGTTATTACATTATAATGAGACAGCTAAAGAAGAATAAGTAGAAGGAGAAAGAAACTTGAGAGAATTGGAAGAAGAGATTACCTCTTCTTCGACGCACCTCATTTAAGCTTCATATTAAGGAAGTAGAGTTGGTCTTTTGAAAAGACCAGAACCTCCAGAGTGTTTCTAGGGAATTGGATAAGAGAAATGGGCAGGGGTTGTCCGAACTTCAAGGCTTAAAATTGAGTGAAGATAAGAGGGAAGGGGTGCCCTTTTTATAAGGGTGGAGAGGGGCACCTTTGGAAAAACATAAAATATTATTTTATAATAAAGACATATTCGGTTTATAATAGATCCAAATTAATTTATTTTGATGATAAAGTGAGGATGGGTCGAAATTATCTCAAAAAACAGGTTTTAGGATTATTTATGTTACCATTTTATACTTATCATTTCGATTTAACTCTATGTTAAATAATTTAACTTTTACCGTGTCTTTTTGTTTTCTTACACTATATGGTTAATAAACGTACTATAACAAGAAAAAATAACCCCAAGTGGTTCTTTATTAATATTTATATCCTTATCTATTTAATTTGGATGATCCTTAGATTTTTAGGAAAAAATAACAATTAATAATATAATAATGTTTTGAAAACTATTTTATGTTTATTTTGACAATATTTGGTACATGATTTTTGTGAAAATCAAAAAATCATGGTTAGTTTGAAAAAAGTAAATTAAATCAATACTAACATGTCATAGTAACCTTTAAAATTATTGGAATTTATAAAAAGTCTCAAATTACATTTATTTTGGTATTTATAATATCAATTATTTTAGTATTTTATTATTTAGGTAATTAATGCACCACCATTGTGTCATAAATAAATTAAATTATTTAATATCTAAAAATTATAAATAAAATAAAATTAGGTAGGAAATATTTTTATCTTTCTATTTAATATTTATAATCTAATTTATCTTATGTATAACTTTATAGTAAAAATGGTATAGTTATTAAACTTTGATTTTGACTATTTTAATTCTTCTTTAAATAAAATTATAATAAATGTCCAAATCTAATCCATTTGGACCTAAAGGGTAATATTTTATTCCTAAGGTTGTTTTTGGATGAATTAGACTTATCCAATAGAATTAGGATATGTGTTAAGGTAAAAATAATTTCATTTTTACCCTTAATTACCATATTTACTTTTAACCGTGGTAAATAATAGCAAAAAGTTACAATTCGCCAAAAATTATTTTTATCTTATTGGACCACATTTTACTCCTTGATATTAACTGTGTCTCTCAGATTATTGAAATTACACTCATAGAAGCGGTAAAATTATGTTCTATGTAAATTTTCAAACTCTCCTAGGAGGTGGGTAAAAGACGGTGAAAAGTTCAAAGAAATTTTTATATGTCTAAAATTATTATAAAATGACTCCAGTGAATTACATTGAACTTATATAGATATTATGTATCAATTTTTACCTAAAATAAATTTAAATTAAATAAATAATTATTTATATAAAAAGTTGGTTTTAAAATAGTAACCCTGTGTTTTCATTATTAATCAAAAATTGAATGTTTTCAGAAAAATACCAAAAATTCACCCTAGGATAATTTCGATATTCCGAATCCAAAAATAAAGCCCATTTTGAAAGATAAAATTCATAAAATTTCAAAAGTGGATATTACTATTCATAACGGCTAGTTCATATAACATATTGTTGTTTAGTTAAACTCGGTATTGCATACAACACATGATATCGTGGAAGGTCTCGATTGCGTGTAATGTAAGCCATGTCAGGGTTGTGTGTAGTGAAAAACTCCTTTTTTGTTGCATATAACAGAATCCAACCATATTTCATTTATACATTGAATATATATATATATATACACTCAATGTTGCGAGAATAACTACTATCAAACAAACTTGAAATTTTGTGTAACACGATATAAGAATAGTGTTGCGTATACTGCAAGCTAATACGGAATTTCTTATAGCCCAAGATAATCTTGGTGCAGCGTACAACAAAATACATCAAAGAAATTAAAAAGTATAATACTCATAAAATCTCGGGTTGTTACAAAGACCATCTTAAGGACCATGATAAATGTTCAGCTTCCTCCGTTCTCTCCAACTGAAGATGAATCCCTTGAAGTGTTCCTTCTGGGTTAGCTATGGGATGTTCCTTGGCATTGTTGTTAGGTACCGGGGCATCGAGATAGACCCAGAGAAGATCAAGGCCATCAACCAGATGCCTCTCCCGAGCAATATTTGGGAACTTCGGGGTATACAATGCCTCTTGTCCTACATATTCCGATTCATTGATAATCTTGCCGGCAAGTGTAATCCATTTTCTAGGCTCATGACGAAAGGCATTGCTTACGAATGGGATGAAGAGTACTAGACTGCATTTGAGGAAATCAAGTAGTATCTACTCCAACCTTTGGTCTTAATACCACCTGTCTCCGGAAATCCATTGGTCCTTTATGTGACCGCCTTGGAACATTCTTTTTGTGCCCTTCTCACCTAGAAGAACAATAAGGGGATAGAAAATAACCTTTACTACCTCATTCTCATGCTCCTCGGTACGGAGACCCGATACTCCCCCAACGAGAAGAGCTGTCTTGTGTTGGAATTCGTAGTACATAAATTGCGGAATTACTTGCCGCACCACGAGGTACAACTGGTGTCTTGGGTAGAAAAACTGAAGATCATTTTGAACCACCCCATGTTGACAATCTATACAACTCAGTGGGTAGTGATTCTTCAGCAATTCGATATCAGGTTTTTCCCTCAGAAAGCTATTAACGGAAAAGAATTTGTAGAATTCCTTGCCGCCCATCCAGCTCTGGCCAACTAGTCTTTGGATCTCGATTTTTTTGATGATGCAATCCTATCAGTGGATCATGCCATGCCGTGCTGGTAGATGTACTTCAATGGTGCTTCACGGAGTCCCATCGGAAGGAGCCTCAACGATCCTAGGCTAAACACGGTAGGAATGGGTATTGTCTTTATCACCCTGGCTCAAGCCATTATGCTACACTCATTCCTATTGTAAGAAGGTTGCACCAAAAATGAGGTGGAGTTTCAGGACCTTTTTACCGACCTCGAGCTGGCCCTCAAGATTGATGTGCCCCATTTACATGTAAAAGGGGATTCCGAAATAGTCACCAAACTGATCAACAGTGACTATGTCGTCAGAAAGACGAAACATTTACCATTGTTGGAGCACACTCTCCAGCTAAAGGCCCAATTCCAATATTGTCTGGAATATACTCATGTTGCTTGATCTCAGAACGGGCGTGCTGACGCCTAGGCTGGCGTTGTTGTATCACTTGTAGAACTCGAGCAAGATGATCCAATTATCCATGTGGCACATTGGAGAGTCATTACTCCTGTCATCCGAGGTGAAAACAACATCCTACATGTGATCTATCTTACCGCTGGATCCTACACGTCAGGACCCCCATGCCCGTCATATGTAGTGGCTAAACTGACCCTTAATTGGAGATCCCCCATTGTCGAGTATCTCCAAAATTATTAGCTACAGACTGATTGGGCAGAGTGCTAGCGAATCCGAAACTGCGTGCTGTAGTTTACCCTCCATAGTGGTCCCAGTCTTGAGAAGATCATCTAAAAGAATGGGTTCAAGGGTGTTCACCTCCATTGAATCCATGTAACCGAGATTTCTCAGGCCATGCAAGAGGTTCATGCCAGTTCCTACAGGGCTCATCAGATCGGTCTGAAGCTGTCTCTCCAGATCTAAAGACTGGGGTATTTTTGGCCCTCCATGATCCATGACTGCATCGGGTTTTCCAAGAGGTGCCATGCATGTCAGGTTCGTGCTAACTTCATGCATCGGCCACCGGATACTCTCCACACTATCAAGTAGTCTTGGCCCTTTGCAGTCTAGGGACTTGATGTCGTACGACCATATCCACTGGAAACAGTATTCCAATGCCAGTTCGTCCTGACCGCAACGGATTTCTTTTCCAAGTGGGAAGAAGTGGGTCCCCTCAAGGAGTTCAAGCCCTGATCTATCATTGACTTCATGAGCTCCAATAACATCTACGGATTTGGAGTCCCTCATGCTGTCCTTAAGGATAATGACACCAACTTCTAAGTATTAGAGATAAAGAAATTATACGCCAAGTACATCATCCGTTCTAACCATACCTCCTGATACCACGCGCAAGAAAATGGGAAGATCGAAGAGTTCAAAATACCCTCTCTAACATCTTGCAAAAAATAGTTGGTCAGTACAAGATGTGATGGCCGGAAAATCTCCCCAAGAACCTATGGGCTTACCGGACGACGATGCGTAATTCCACCCAGGTTATTCCATATTCCCTGGTGTACAGATCCGAGGCTGTCATGGACATTGAGATTTAGTTTCATTCATTACGTACAATTTTCTATGACCAAAATACACAAAATATGGTAATTTTAATCCGTCTGGCTGAGCATGAAGCACTCGATAAGAACAGGATTTGTGCCCTTTACAATCTGGAAAGGTACCAGAACAAGATGGCTAGAGCAATCAACAAAAGAGTTCACCTTCGCTACTTCTTACAAGGCGACTTGCTACTGGCCCTCAAGACACCAATTATACATGGTAGGAAACCACCCAAGTTGGAACCCAAGTGGGAAGTACCATTCATTGTACACAAGTTCTACCCCAATAGTGCATAATCTTTGGTGATTATGGATGGTGGGCATATAACTCCTCCCACAAATTCAATTGTAACAACCCAATATTTTATAAGATATATTCAGTTTAATTTCATTCATATCTTCTGTTGAAAGATACAACAAGATTATCTTGCACTATACGCAACACCGTATTAGCTTGCAGTATACGCAACATAATTGTTGGATCGTGTTATACACAATTTCAAGTTCATTTGATAGAAGTTATTCTACGCAACATTGAGTGTATATATATATATTCAATGTATAAATGAAATATGGTTAGTTTTTTTTATATGAAACAACAAAGGAGTATTTCACTACACGCAACCTTGACTTGGTTTCCATTACACGCAATCGCGACCTTTCTCGATAGCGTGTGTTGTACGCAATATCAGGTTTCACTAAACAACGATATATTGTTATAATATTATCACGAACTAGACGATATGAATAGAATTAACTACATTTTAAATTTTATAACAATATTATTAATTTATAAATTTTCTAAAATATTATATGTTCACAAAATAAATTTTTCGGGTAAAATAAGTATTTTTCAAAAAATGTAGTTTTGCCACCTTTTGATGGCGCACCAACATTAAATATAGTTTTTGATATGTTTATAAGTTCAATTGTCCAAAATAAAATTATTCTTTGGAATAAGGAAATAAAATTTTACCTTGGATAAAATTTTCATGTTATTCTGATAACTTTCATATTTTAATGAATAGTAAAAACACGCTATATTTTAATTAAAAACAACTTTTTTCATCGTAATAATTTATGTGGTTAAATTATAATATTTAATGGTATTAAAGTATAAATATAATATATTTTTACCATTTAAAATAATGTATGCCATTATCATTTATTTTAACTTGAATTCGTAGGTTAAATCAATTCAATCTTTTGTAATGTTTTAAACAAAAACCCGTTCTCTTTCGACAACGAGATTAATTGTAATTTAATTTATTCAACTTCTGTGTATTGAATTTGGAAAAATGGATTCCATATTTGGAATCAGTGGGTCCAAATTATATTAATAGACTACTTTTTATTTTTGGTCATTATGAATAGTAACTACGGTAAATTTTATTTACCATAGTTAAAGGTAAATCGGGTAATTAAGGCTAAATATAAGATTATAAAATTACCCGAACACCTACCAAAATCCTATTGGATGATTAAAGGTCTACCCATATCATCTAATGGTCGGATTAGAATCATTTAATGGACTTGTTTCCATGAAAACAACTTAATTATTATTAAAACCAAAGACAGTGACAACATGTCACTCTCTTAAATCTTATAAGTATGTTAATTTTAATTTAGTGATACACTTAATGAAACATTGAACATGAATAGTATCCAGAAATATAATAAAATTATCTACATCATATGAATTTATTTATAATTTTTAGGAATTAAATAATTGTCATTAATTGTGACACAATAGTGATGCAGAAATTGTTTATCTAGTGAAAAGTCAAGAATATAGTTTTTATTAAACTAATATTGACCATAAAAGGCACAAAACCCTGACCAAAACTAATTTATCATGTAAATATAAACCATAATCATCCAATGGTCGAATATTGGATAATTTGTAGCCTTATAAAAGCGATTATGACACTTATATTTTTTTTATATTAAATGATGACAAAGTTGTCACCTTCATAATTTAATAAATATAAAAATTTAAATATTGTTATTTTAAGATTATAAATTAGAGTAAAAGTATTATTATGAAAGTTAGTAGATTTTTATTTATCATAGGATTTTATTTTTAATTTTTATGCAACATATAAGTATATTTAATAATTATACAAAAATGATGTAGTAATTATTTTATTAAGAGATAAACCAAATAAATGGTTTTAAAAATAATAAAATAAATATTATATGAACTATTTATTGTGATCCACTAATTTTCTAGATATATATGACCTTTTATAAATCTATTAAATCTTTTATTTGGAACATATCTTCTGTATATAGTTTATTTAAATTCAAATAAATTAATAGTGTCAAAATTGACACTATTGTTATTTTATAAAAATAACATATTATAAAATTGTTTAAAAATAACAAAAATATTTACCAATTATAAATTTAAATGTATATGGTAGAAAATTTTATAATGTATCCAATTATGGACAATTCACAACAAATATGTAATTATTTTTTATAATTTAAAATTTATAATGTTATTACCACAAATAAAATTAAATTGATTAAATAAGGATAAATCAAGTTGATAATGATTAAAATAAATTCCTATCATCTGTAAATTTTATTTTTTGAGGACATTAAAAACCTATCTCATCTAATATTCGAATATGAGTCATTTTTGGAGGTCTTTAAGTGGGGTTATATTTATTATAAATTAATATTTTTAAGATTTCCAAAGGTGCCCCTCTCCTTCATTATAAAAGGGCACCTCCTCCCTCTCATATTTACACAACTTTCAGCCTTCAAGCTCGGCCATCCCCAGAAAAATTATCTTCTCCAATTCCCTAGAAACATCTTAGAGGTCCTGGTCTTCTTCAAAATAAAATTTTAGTTCCCTAAGAGAAAGTTTAAAGAGGCACTTCGAGAAAGAGGTAATACCTTCTACCGTTTTCTTCAAGTTCCATTTTTCTTATACTCCCTCTTCATTAGTTGTTTCATTATGAAGTAATAACATCAGTATCCCTCATATAAGGATATGTTATTATAAATATGAAACAACCCTATTTCACCTTCTATCCATCCTACGGAAAACAAAACCATCGCACGTGCGTATGTACGGAATACTGTCTCCACGCCGTGGTGTAATAAGTTTGTCCACCAACACCTTACATGGACGGGTATAATGGTGAAAATAATAACTATATATGGTTATTATAACATCATAATTATTATGATATATTATACCATCCACACCAATTCTATAATTATGGGAATGATATCATCGCTCGTGCGTACGTACGGACTACCATCTCCACGACGTGATGAGATTCATTTTCCATGATTAACCATACATGAATGACCATAAAGTTTATATAATGAAAAATAATGAAATATATGAAATAATAACGCTACTGGATTTATGTATATATATATGTAAGTCACTTATTTAGTTTCATTCAATTCAATATGGAAATGAAAACAACGTTCATGCGTACATACATCCTACCGTCTCCATGAACAATGTATTTGATTCCTTTTATCGATCTATAATATATATATGTATATGAGGAATATATATTATATATAAATAATATTTTACATTCTGGAATTATGTAAATCATGATATAAGTAATAATATCAACAAACGACAAGTTGAAACACATATGATAAATGAAATAAATTTACACAAAATGCTACTTTAACATGGAATTTACAAAAGAACGGGTAATATAAAGTCATAAGTGAAACATATATGATATCATAACAAAGAATATGATTTTGAAATAAGTTTATGACATTATTTATGTCATTATATAGGAGGTTCAGATCCATACAAAGCATATTAGACCTAAGGTAAGGGATAACTATTCCAATATCGTTCTTATCCGAGATTGTTTATTCGTAAGTATTTACTGGGGTTATTGTTATCATCAATGTCCATGTTTCCTAAAACTAGTTTCATGTATGTTTAATGTACTTTTGACCCATTTTTTCTTTTACCCAATGGTATGGAAGAAATTATTCTTTTATTTACCCTACAAGGTACTTTATGACTTTTTCGACAAAAGTACGAGAATAATGTTTTTTAATGTATACGGCACGAAAGGATTTGTACGGTTTTATAAAGCCTTATTTTCATGAAGCTTACTCCAAAATATTTCATGACTATTTAAAAATAATAATTTTATTTTAAAATTGCATTATGTTTTGGGAAAAGAAATTGATTTTGAAGAAGAAAGGATATTTTCCTCAAGAATTCATTTCAAGTGTTTTATCAAAACCATTTTCTATCTAAGATGAAATTATTTCATATGTGTATGTTTCAAGTATAATTTCTCTATGATTAAAATAGTTTCAATTTTCTTATGATGAAATATCCATTTGTTTTATATGGATTATGTGATGATGGGATGATGTTTATGAACCCCATTTTATTCTTTGGGTTATGATGAATGTTTTATGTTTATTTTGTGGCAAACGTAAGAATTATTTCACTATGAGATGGGTGGGACCTATATCTCCCTCCAATTAATTGGTTAAAGATTTATATCTCATCAAATAGACATGGCTGGAATGGTATGTTAATCTGGTTCAGTGTTACAGGACTGAAACGAGGAGTGAACTCGATTCAAAAAGGGAATTTTTCCACTAAGATGGTATTGGAAGCAATGCCTTGGCTACTATTGAAATCATAACATGTGATGAATGGTTGCCACAATTACATGTTTTATTCGCATTATATTTTATCATGGTTGATGTTCCATTATGATATATTCCTTACGTACTTCCACGATTTATGTATTTTCTCAAGATTTTGATGTTTAAATTTCATGTTCATGTTTTTGCTTTCAAATGTTTATGGATTTTTTTATGTTATATATGTTTTCCATTACTAAGAATTTGAGCTCACCCATTTTATGTTTTATTTTCCCCAGGAAATAAAGAATTTGTTTAGGTAAGGAAACAAAAAGGGGAAGATCATTATGGGAGTTGTAAAAGATATTTCAACATGATTATAAGTTAATATACCGAGTTTCCAAAGACACTAAACTATTACGGTCCATGTGTGTCTATTTTTATTATGTAATAATTATTCCGCAAAAGTAATGTAATGTATATGTACGTAAAGCTTCGAGCCTTTACAGTTGGTATCAGAGGAATGTTTTAGTCAACCTTTGGAAACTAGGATGCGAAAACGTTAGTGATATCCCTAGAGATATTTCTAAGGTATGTCTAGGGATGTCCCTAAGGATAAGTATACGTATAGGATATAGTCCTAAAACTATGGTAACAATCTTATAATTTAACCTAATATGTTAGATATTGAGGGTACTCCCCCATTACTATGTTGTTTTCGGTAGCATGATTTTTGCCTCTCACAGAATTCTTTTTGTGTTTTAGTCAATGGAGGGAACTAGAAGGAATTTGGTTAACATTGAATCCAATGGAAAAATTGGAGACTATGAGCAACAAAATTGTTAAATGCCTAGAGGGAAAGATATTGTGATTATGCCGAATCAGTCATCACGATATATGATTAACAAGGTGAAATTTAGTGGTATGCCTAATTCATCAAATAAGAGGAAGATATACTTTTATGCATGTTCGCATGTTGAGGAGCATAATGAAAGGAAGATTGAGATTTCTAAAGAAGGGATGAAGAACCGTGAGGAATTGATCAAATGGATGGAAAGATGTTATCTGTGTGGAGAAAATGGTCATAGAGTGACAGACTGTTATGGAGTTAAATGTCTTATTTGTGGAGAACATGGGCATTACCCAACTCAATGCCCTGACCTAAAAAGTTACTTCTAAATCAAGGAAGGAATTATTCCAAGACAATCATTGAAGAGTATGGATTGAAGTGTTTATGTATTGGTATTAAAGAATAATGTTGTTGTGGTACTTTTATTGTTTATTAGAATTTTTTTCTATTAGTCTATTGTGGTTTTCAATAATTTTATGGTACCGGTAACCATGAAAAGTGATTAAAATATTTTGGAAAGCAGATGATATGCGCATAATGAAGGGATAAGAAGTTAATGATATGTTTTATTGTATTCATGAGCTCATTATTGATATAAGGACTAAGTGATATCATGGTTTGAGTATATAGAATTTTGAGGATTTTGGTATGTGGAATGTGTTAACTTTTAACTGCATTCATGTTTTCACTAAGGTTCAATGGGTATTCATTCTTCAAGAGAATTCATGATTAAGGTATTCACATGTTTGTAATCTGACCAACAAAATATATCTTATGATATATGGGGGATAAATGATGGCATTCACGGGATTGTTATGATACATTTCAAGTAATCCTTTTCTTTATACTATGAGCTTGGTCCGATGTATTTTAGATAATCCTAAAGATTGGAATGGATTATGTTGGACATAAGTTAGTATTGTTTAAGGATAGAACTTTTTTTATATTATGGATTGGATGTTATTGTAATGTAGTTTTAGAAAAAGGAAAACCTACAGGATGGGAGACAACCCATCGCTTTGGACAGGGTTGTGGGAAATCGAACCCACAACAGAAGTGCGACTGGCATTTTACGCATACCAATGGCCTACAGGAAGTCCTTGGTTAGTAGAAAATAGTTTTATTTTATCAAGCGGTATGATATATGAAGTATAAGTTAATTTTTGGAATCGTATATGATTAACCTCACCATAGATGGAGTTATGTATATTTGATAACTTGTTCAAACCTTTTGTTTGAAACAGATGGAATGACCCATCATTCTATCACATGACCTGTTAACACTTCACAAATAACAAATTCAACTTCATTTCCGAGATGATGTTGAAATTGTTCAAAGCACGAACAACAGTGAGTTTGTACAAAAATAAAGCAAGTATTTCTTCTCATTCAAAATTTTCAACTTTAGGGAAATGATATTGAAAACCAAAAATGTTGTCCTGGTGCTCTTATATTCGATGAATCAGATGGTACCATAGATCATTACAAATTTATGACTTTGTGATTGATGGCCTTTTCATTGCCATGTTCTCTACTACTCTCCATCAGAACTTGATGGTTAGATTTTTCTTCCATATCAATATTTTCACCTATTTTCTCCTATATGGAAACCCAGTGATGAGTTACTTTGGGTAATCATTACGTTTTATACTTTATTTTTTAAAATTATGTTTTAGTATTTCTTTTTACGATGTGGGTTTCTATAAATAGTAAACGATTTATAACCCCGATGAATTTCGAGGGCGAAATTCCTTTTAAGGGGGCAGAATGTAACAACCAGAGATTTTATAAGATATATTCCTTTTAATTTCTTTCATATCTTCTGTTGAATTATACACCAAGATTATCTCACACTGTACGCAACACCGTATTATCTTGCAGTATACACAACAAAATTCTTGGATCGTGTTATACACAATTTCAAGTTCATTTGATAGAAGTTATTCTAGGAAACATTGAGTGTATATATATATATTCAACATATTAATGAAATATGGTTGGATTTTTTTATAAGAAACAACAAAGGAGTCTTGCACTACACGCAACCCTGACTTGGTTTTCATTACACGCAATCGCGACCTTTCTCGATAGCGTGTGTTGTACGCAATACCGGGTTTCACTAAACAACGATATATGGTTATAGTATTATCACGAACTAGCCTTTATGAATATAATTAACCACATTTTTAATTTTATAACATTATTATTCATTTATAAATTTTCTAGAACATTTTATGTGAACAAAATTATTTTTTCGGGTAAAATAAGTATTTTTCAAAAAATGTAGTTTTGCCGCCTTTTGATGGTGCAACCACATTAAATCTAGTTTTTGATATTTTTATAAGTTCAATTGTACAAAATAAAATTATTTTTTGGAATAAGGATATAAAATTTTACCTTGGATAAAATTTTCATGTTATTCTGATAACTTTCATTTTTCAATGAATAGTACAAACACAATAAAGTTTAATTAAAAACAACCTTTTTTTCGTAATAATTTATGTGGTTAAATTATAATATTGAATGGTCTTAAATTATAAATAGAATATATTTTTACCATTTAATATAATGTATGCCATTAGCATTGATTTTACCTTGAATTCGTAGGTTAAATCAATTCAATCTTTTGTAATGTTTTAAACAAAAACCCATTTTCTTTCGACAACGGGATTAATTTTAATTTAATTTCTTCAACTTTTTTGTATTGAATTTGGAAAAATGGATTCCATATTTGGAATCAGTGGGTCCAAATTATATTAATAGACTACTTTTTATTTTTGGGCATTCTGAATAGTAACTACGGTAAATTTTATTTACCATGGTTAAAGGTAAATCAGGTAATTAAGGATAAATATAAGATTATAAAATTAACCTAAAACCTGCCAAAATCCTATTGTATGACTAAAAGCCGACCCATATCACCTATGTGTCGGATTAGAATCATTTAATAGTCCTTTTTCCAGGAAAATAACTTAATTATTATTAAAACCAAAGAAAGTGACAACATGTCACTTTCCTAAATCTTATAAGTATATTAATTTTAATTTAGTGATAAACTTAATGAAACTTCAAACATTAATAGTCTCCAGAAATCTAATGAAATTATCTACATCATATGAATTTATTTATTATTTTTAGGGAATAATTAATTATCATTAATTGTGACACAATAGTGATGCAGAAATTGTTTATCTATTGAAAAATCAAGAATATAGTTTTTATTAAACAAATATTGACCATAAAAGGCACAAAACCCGGAACAAAACTTATTGGTCATGTAAATTTAAACCACAATCCTCTAATGGTCGAATATTTGACCATTTGGAGCCTTATTAAAGCGATTATGACACTTATATTATTTTATTTTAAATGATTCCAAAGTTGTCATCTTCATAATTTAATAAATATTGTGATTTAAAGATGGTAAATTCGAGTAAAAGTATTTTTGTGAAATGTAATTGATTTATAATCATTATAAGATTTTATTTTAAATTTTTATGCAACAAATAAGTATATTAAATAATTATACAAAAATGATGTAGTAATTATTTTATTAAGAGACAAACCAAATAAATGGTTTTAAAAATAATAAAATAAATATTATATGAACTATTTAATGTGATCAACTAATTTACTAGATATATATGACCTCTTATTATTCTATTAAAGATTTTATTTCTAACATATCTTCTGTATATATTTTATTTAAAATCAAATAAATGAATAGTGTAAAATTTTGAACTATTGTTATTTTATAAAAATAACATATTATAAAATTGTTTAAAAATAACAAAATTATTTAAAAATTATAAATTTAAATTTATATGGTATACAATGTTATAAATTATCCAATTATGGACAATTCAAAACAAATATGTAATTATTTTTTATAATTTAAAATTTAGAATGTTATTACCACAAATAAAAATTAATTGGTTAAATAAGGATATATCAAGTTGATAATGTTTAAAATAAATTCCTAACATATCTAAATATTATTGTTTGTTGATATTACAACCCTTTCTCATCTAATATTCTAATATGAGTCATTTTTTTATGTATTTATGTGGGTTTATAGTTATTATAAAATAATATTTTTACGATTTCTCAAGGTGCCCCTCTCCTCCCTTATAAAAGGTCACCTACTACCTCTCATCTTTACACAACTTTGAGCCTTAAATCTCGGCCATACACTGCCAAATTCTCTTCTCCACTTCCTTAGAAACATCCTAGAGGTCCTGGTATTCTTCAAAGACCAATTTTAGTGCCCTAAGAGAGAGTTTAAAAGAGGCACTTCGAGAAAGAGGTAATACCTTCTACCATTTTCTTCAAGTTCCATTTTTATTCTAATCCCTCTTCTTTAGTTTAATCATTATGAAGTAATAACATCAGTATCCCTCATATAATGATATGTTATTATAAGTATGAAACAAACCTATTTCACCTTCTATCCATCCTACGAAAAACAAAATCACCGCGCGTGCGTAAGTACGGAATACCCTCTCCAAGCCGCAGTGTAATATGTTTTTCCACAAACACCTTACATGGATGAGTATAATGGTGAAAATAATAACTATATATGGTTATCATAACATCATACTGATTCTGATATATTATACCATCCACTCCAATTCTATAATTATGGGAACGATATCATCGCTCGTGCGTACATACGGACTACCGCCTCCACGACGCGATGAGATTCATTCTCCATGATTAACCATACATGAATGATCATAAAGTTTATATAATGAATAATAATGAAATATATGAAATAATAATGCTACTGGATTTATGTATATATATATATGTATGTCATCTATTTAGTTTCATTCAATTCATTAAGGAAACGAAAACAGCGTTCATGTGTACGTACGGCCTACCGTCTCCATGAACGGTGTATTTCATTATTTTTAACGATCTATAATATATATGTATATGATGAATATATATTATATATAAACCATGTTTTACATTATGGAATTATGTAAATCAGGATAAAAGTTATAATATCAAGAAACGATAAGTCGAAACACATACGATAAATGTAATGATTTTAACCCAAACGCTACGTTAACATGGAATTTACAAAAGAACGCGTAATATAAAGTCATTAGTGAAACATATATGATATCATAACAAAGAATATGATTATTTAATAAGTCAATGAAATTATTTAAATCATTATACAGGAGGTTCAGATCCATACGAAACATATTGGACCTAAGGTAAGGGATAACTATTCCAATCTCGTTCTTATACGAGATTGTTTATTCGTATGTATTTACTGGGGTTATTGTTATCAACCATGTCCATGTTTCCTAAAAATGGTTTCATGTATTTTTAATGTACTTTTTACCCATTTTTACTTTTACCCAATGGTATGGAAAAAATATTTCTTTTATTTAGCCTACAATGTACTTTTTGACTTTTTTGAAAAAAGTACAAGAAGAATGTTTTTTTAACATATACGACATGAAAGGATTTTTACGGTTTTATAAAGCCTTATTTTCATGATGTTTCCTCCAAAAGATTTCATGACAATTTTAAACAAAATCCTTTTCTTTTAAAATTTAATGATGTTTTGCGAAAAGAAATTGATTTTGAAGAAGAAAGGATATTTTCCTCAAGAATTCATTTCAAGTATTTTATCAAAACCATTTTCTATATAAGATGACATTATTATATATGTGTATGTTTCAAGTATAATGTATCTATGATTTACATAGTTTCAATTTTCTTATGATGAAATATCCATTTGTTTTATATGGATTATGTGATGATGGGATGATGTTTATGAAACCCATTTTATTCTTTGGGTTATGATGAATGTTTTAGGTTTATTTGGTGGCACAAGTAATAATGATTTCACTATGAGATGGGTGGGACCTATATCTCCCTCCAATGCATTGGGTAAAGATTTATAACTCATGAGATAGACATGGATGGAATGGTAAGTTAATCCGGTTCAGTGTTATAGGACTGAAATGAGGAGTGAACTCGATTCAGAAAGGGACTTTGTCTAATAAGATGGTCTTGGAAGCAATGCCTTGGCTACTATGGATATAATTACATGTGCTGAATGGTTTCCATAATTACATGTTTTATTTTCATTATATTGTATCATGGTTGATGTTCCATTATGATATATGCCTTATGTATTTCCACAATTTATGTCTTTGCTCAAGATTTTGATGTTTAAATTTCATGTTCATGTTATTGCTTTCAAATGTTTATGGATTGTTTTATGTTATCTATGTTTGCCCTTACTGAGCATTTGAGATCACCCTTTTTATGTTTTATTTTCCCCAGGAAATAAAGAAAGGTTTTAGGTAAGGAAACAAAAAGGGGAAAATCATTATGGGAGTTGTTGAAGATATTTCAACATGAATAGAAGTTTATATACTGAGTTTCCAAAGACACTAAACTATTACGGTCCTTGTGTGTCTGTTTTTGTTATGTATTAAGTATTCCGCAAAAGTAATGTAATGTATACGTACGTCAAGATTTGGGCCTTTACATCCATGTTCCTCAAGTGATAATTTGCATGATCCACAAGGTCCGGCATGACTTTAAACTGTTTGGCCTTTCAAGACCTCAAACTGCATATCATCCCGCAAGACGCTAAACAATCGGGTCTTGCAAGACCCTAAAATGCTTAGTTCCCACATGACCTTAAAATGTATTGGGTCCAACAAAACCATAAATTTCTATGTCCTACATGACATTAAACTGGACATCGTCCCGAAAGACGCTAAAATGTAAATTTAAGAACTACGTTTGTCTTGATTCCCATCCGCATGGGATACGTAGGAGCTCTCAGATGTTACATCTTGAGTCCAACCCCCAAACTATTTTCATTAACTATTCCCCCTGGGAATAGTTCTCATGGATGACCATGGTGTAGTGCATGCTTATTTAGCTCTGACTCATGTCAAGAGTATGAGGGTCACATCATTTGCTCCCTTTTCATTTTTCTATTATCCCACATCCTCAACACAAAACGCTAAACTACATGGCCTTCAAGAACTTCGTGTGGAATGATTCCAATCCATATAGGATACGTAGGACTGCCTAGAAATTGTGTCTATCATCCAAACCCATACATCAGAATCTCTCATTGGATCCCTCGACCCACGGGCACTTTGACCCTTTTTGTTTCATTGACCCCTGTGGCCCCTTATCCCAAGTCCTTATTCGAGACTGTGCAGTGAGATATGGACTCCATGTCCTCATTAACATCGGGCTCTTTTTCCACACCCCACACATTACTGTGAACATAGGCCCCACCATGTTTCGTGAGCCCCATCATTTGGGATTCCATTATATTTTATATTCAAAAGGACCCCCGAATGTCATGGATATTTAGCCGAAGGGTTATCATACCATTTCAGGCCAATGTCCCCAAGGATTTGAGAGAAAAATTGTTACATGTATTGTATTGAAAATATGGTCAATAGTCGATGCCGAATTGGTCGCTTGCATCACGCTAGGGGGGGACACTACTTTTCGAATTTGGTCAACAACTATCCCATATCATCATTTCTACCCAGTGGTATTCCATATGCACAATGATTCACGCTTTTAATTTAGTTGTCCCATGCATATGACATTATACTAGGCATCCAATGTCCAATCTCTATGACCTTACACTAAAATCACTATCGTACTCCCATCAAGACGTTAAACTGCAAGTTGGCTGTGATCTTCTATAGTAGCCCAACCTCAGGTCCCTCGACCTTCAAAGGACCTAGAACCGAGGTTTCACTTAGAGATGTACGGAGTGGTATGGGATTATGTGCTCATTCATGTCGGGTTACTCATCGTGCCAAACACATCCCTTGTTGGGATATCCTGCACTTACTCAACGTCCTTTTCACAGGACTTTAAACTGCATGACACCTTCTAGAACTATGTGTGGCTTGATTCCCATCCATATGGGATATGTATGACTGACCAAACATTTAGTCTTCGGGTCCAGCCTCGTCTCAGCCCATTGGCCTACATTATCACTGGGAGACGAATATATGGTGTGGTATGAGATTATGTCCTCATTCACATCGAGTTTTGTAACAACCACTCCATTTACCTCATTCTCCTAAGATCTCTCCATCCCATTGTCCTATACACATATTTTCAAATCAGCCTCTCCCAATATGATCCCCTTTACCCTCTTTGATGATTCACCAATGTGCTCAAGAGTACACTAGTTCAAAATCAGGAGTGTCGGATTTTACCTGGACATGCCTTCAGCCATTATTCAGGCTTCGTATTCCCCTTCATTTGGGCTTCCATAATCCTTCAGACCCGAAGAGAACCCCAAATGGAATGGATGCTCGGCCCAAGGGCCCTCATAACATTACGAGACAACGTCCTCGAAGGTTTCGAACAACATATTGATACATGTCCCACGTTTCGAATATGGTCAGCGGTTGATGCTCATTTGTTGTTCCTGTTCCACGCTAACGTGATATGGATGCTCAGTTTCAAAAATGGTCAATAGTTATCTTCCATCGTCATGTTGGCTCCTTCAAGACCTGAATATTGGATAAATTATTCACATTATTTTTCACCCATCATGTCCAAATATAAATTTTCCACTCCTAGCACTATCCCTCGGTGAACATCTGCATGTTAGGAGGAAAAATGCCACAGTAAGTGCATCATTCAATGCTCCAAACCACTTTCCCATTGGCGTGCATTCCAATAACTTCAAAAAAACATCTGCATCACTTGTTTCCCGCACCGATTTTGACTCACATGGGCATAGAGATCGGGTTGAGGTTTTCAGTAACTTGGAAGGTTTTCGCTCCTCTATGGTTCGAGCTCTAGGACCATTAACTAAGATCTCTTTTAAGAACTATGTATATCTCGATTCCCATTCCCATGAGATATGTAGGAATGCCTAGATATCTTTTCTTTGAGACCAGCTCGAGTCCCACTAATTTATCTCTTATGTTCTTCCCCGGGGCTTTAACTCTTATGGGACTGCGTGGTGTGGTATGGGCTTCTAACCTCATTCACGTTGGGTTTGTGTTAGCTGCACCACATACGCCCCTCTCTAGGAGATATCCCCCTAAATCTTGTCCCACATGACATTAACCTGTATGTAGTCCCTCATGACATTAATAGTCCCCTTCAATAACTACGCGTGGCTTGATTCCCATCCTTATGGGATACGTAGGAACACCTGGACATCTTGTCTTCGACTCCATCTCAACTAAGATCCTGCTTCTCCTATCCCATGTCCTTTAATTTTTTTATCCCCTTAGACCGATGATTATTTTACGGAATCATGCATGGTGTGATGTGGACCTCGTCCTCATTCACGTCGGGTATGTTTTATCACATTGTGAACATTCTCTTTCAAACCTAATCCTTCTTGTATATGTCCAATCTATATGTCATTATAATTTTCTACCTAGTCCCACACGACTCTAAACTATTACTTGTATCCTACACAATGTTAAAAATGAATGGTAGGTCCCACCAAATGACCCTAAAATGTGACATTATCGTCCGGGCCGCATGATGAAAAATGGAACTATTTCGTGGTGTCCTCACTCGAGGGGACATCAACTTTGGTATCGGTCACACACCATACAATTTGTCAACGCCTGCATACAGCTTGATTCTTGTTTTGATTCTTATAATTTCTATCCTAGGCCCATTACTTCACAATAAAAAAACACAATTCGTCCTAAAGGAAAAATGAGATGAATCAAATACCACTCCTTTTGGTGTGAGGGTGAGACCCGCACAAACTTATTATCCCTATCACTAGTATCTTACAGTTCCACCATTTAAAACTACATATGGCTTGATCCCCATCCTCATGGGTTACGTAGGAAAGGTCATTCACCCTGTCTTGGGCACAACTTAACCATTTTTTTGGTCTCTAGACCTGAAAACTCACCACGAAGCGCATGGTGATTCGGTCTCAAGGTCCTCGTTCACATTGGGTTGTGCAATTGCATCGCCATGTGTCTCCCCCATTTTCTACCATTCATGGTCTGAACTCTATGAAAATAAACTAAGACCACTCCATGTCCTTGTTTCAAGACGTTAAACTGCATGAAATCTTCTAGAACTACGTTTGCCATGGTTTCCATCCTCATGGGATACATAAGAACGCCTAGGACTTTTTTGGCTATGGGTCCAAGCTCAAGAATCTACAATCCTACCTCTTTTTTTGGACCCATGGGCCAAACTCATTTGAGAATATGTGGTGTGGTGAGTAACTCTTATGTTATAATTCACAATAGTTTTTTCAGTAGTCGCAACATGCACTTCCCAAGTCTTTTCCCTGCATGGCCCGAGTTCTATGACCCAAAACTAAGATCTCCCCATGGGAACTGCGTGTTAAGTTTGGCTATTTCGCTACCCTGCACATAGTCCATTAAATCAAGAACCCCATAATGATCCACCCTATGACCTTATGTCGAAATCATGTGACTCCAAGAACCTTGTCCTTGGGATGGAACTCGACTCCCTGCATGTGATACGTTACATTTCTCTACGCAGAGGCATTTTGACAAAGAGCCCGAAGTGTGGAATTTTCATGAGGACATTCCCCTAGTTCCCTATCCAATCTCCATGGGCCTGTTGTTTGGATCCTCATCTTATTCCACATTCGAAGGGACCCCCCCCCTTCATAGCCCATTCTCATGCCACCTCGGCTCACCTACCGTCTCGAGCCAATGTCCCTAAGGACCTCAGATGACATTTGCGATAGGTCTCGTGTTTCAAACATGGTCAGCGGTTGACCATCATCTTTCGGTCCCCATATCAGGCTAACATGATTAGGATACTATTATTCGAACATGGTCTACATCCATTCTCTATCATCACTCCACCATCATTGTGGTCTAGATCTCGAGAATCATGATTGAAATATTTCCACTTCCTTATGTTCAAGTGTAATTCTGACATACATGGATTTACTTATTCGCTCATCTAGGTGAACTACGTGGATGGGTTAAAATTATTGGGACAAAATTTACCTAATGTACCTTCTCCCCTAACATGTTCATTCCTATGTCTGGAATGTCCCACCACTACTTCGTGTTTCCCACATCGAGCACGACACACATGGGATTAGTAGTTTTTCTAGGATGTGTATTGGCACAGCCATGTCTTTCATCATCCTGCATGATGTTAAATTGTTCTCTTAG
Organism: Viscum album; assembly: GCA_963277665.1. Taxonomy (NCBI): domain Eukaryota; kingdom Viridiplantae; phylum Streptophyta; class Magnoliopsida; order Santalales; family Viscaceae; genus Viscum; species Viscum album. The sequence goes on along the minus strand of OY728155.1, from coordinate 1,133,059,334 downwards.
AACTATGTATGGATTTATTCCCATCCTAATTCGGTACGTAGGAATGGCCGACCACTTTGCTTCGGGCCCATCATATTTTCAACTTTTGGTCCCTCGACCCGAAGAACATCCTCTGGAGATATATGGTGTTTTATGGGACTATGTCCTCTTTCACATTAGGATTATAGCTAATACACCACATAGTCCCTTCCCGATATCTTCCCTCTCAGTCCCCATCCTACTGTATAACGTAAATCTACTGATCATTCAAGGTCCTTACCAGAGAGGTCGTGTTCAGAATTGTGTCTAATTCCTGATCAGACTGATGCACCAAACAAATGTGTTTTAACCATGGTGGCATAATTTCATGAGTGTTGGACTATGCTCAATCCACCCCTCACACCACCCTGCATGCTTTGCATGATCCTTATTCAGACCCTTATACCTATTCACGTGTAAAAGAACCCCCTAATGGTATGGACGCTCGACTTTTGGCTTGCCTACTATCCTGCGAAAACATTCCGTATGACTAATGGATAATGTTTCGAGTCATGTACCATGTTTCAAATATTGTTAGCGGACTTCCCTCATTTGTTATCCCCATTTTAGGCTAACACTATTAGGATATTGTCTTTTGAACATGGTGAAAAGTTATCCGTCAATGTCATGCCACCTCATAGTGTTTCCAATCTGGGGTATCTTAATTCCCACATCTCACTCCCATATGTTTGGATTAACTCCAACGCCCCCGGAATTACCCCTCTTGTGCACAAGATCACATCGAGAAAATGGAAATATGGTTGTTTTATGGTCTCCCACCTCAAGCCATGCCTTTTCACCTTTTATTAAAGGAATTCAGATTTCCTGTCTATGCCCCTAGATACCTATAGTTTGGCTTTCACTCCCACGTTTTAATGGAGTAATAAGGTGGAATCCCCTTTTTTCCACATCATGCCTGACCCACATGATCTTAGGGAATGATCGCTAGACGCCCCATGAATGTCACATGGATGCATTAAACCAACACAAATAATGGAACTCATGCTATTAGGATGGTATGTGACTGAGTATGATTTACACTATAATAACAAATGTAGGATTGAAATAAGAATGAGATTCTCAGATACAAGAGGGGGGGGGGGGAATTGTAAATTTTAAAAATTCCCTATGGAAATTTTGCATAACCAAAATTCACAACACCTCTAAGTTCTATAGACCTTCTTGATTCGGAAAAGTGATTCGAAAATGATACATAACAAATGTTACAAAGATTAATATTATACCTTAAGGCATACATAATCTATCGATATAAGAGTACTAGTAAGGAAGTATAATAAAGTTATACTTTCCTTAACAATACAAAAATGCAGTGGAAAACACGTAACAAAAACAAGTAACAAGTAATAAGTCTTTCAACCCAAAGAGAAGGGTATCCAACAACCTTGGATAAATGTCCCTTGATTTATAAATTCAAGAAAGTATGACTTACCCACAAGAGGGTAAGCCATCATTATGAAGATCAGATTCTGTCTTGCAATCCCTGCAAGCCCTCAACTATCAGGTAGTCGGAACCTCTGTCTTCCTCAGAAAGGAAGCCGTCAACTTCAAGGGGTTGGAACCCCTGTCTTCCTATCCATGGAAGCCCATGATTGTACATCACAACAATCAGATTCACATGAAGAATATTTTCACAAAGAAATGTTTGAACAAGCTGTTCAAACTTTCTTCACGATGCTCGAGAGTTGATAAGAGCATCTATCTCTCTCTCTAGAAATCACTTCAACCGCATGTAATAATGATTGTCAATGTTGTTGCTTCTTTTAAAATGAGATCCTATTTATAGGCGAATCTCCAACGGTCGACTCCCTCCTCCAATGGTCATATTCATCAATAAATTTCGGAAGGACTTATACACGTGTCACTCAAACATTCATTAGTTAATAACTGAAAGAACGACATTGTTTTGTAATAAAACAAGTGTAAGAATAACTAAACTGATATTCAAAATGGTGTCGAAAATAAAAGTTCAGAATGGAAAAGTTTAAAGCTCGGAATGGAAGTAAAAATATATTCGTAATCTAGAAACTTAAGAATATTCGAATTCTGTTTTGTAGGAATTCAGAACCTGAATTCTGTAGAAATACAGAGTTTGAATTTCAAGGAAATTCGGAGACTGATCTCACTAGAATTTAGAACCTGAACTTACAGAGTTTGGAGTCGAACTAATAAATGTCCGGAGTCAAACTCATAGATGTTCAGATCCAAACTCATTGATGTTCGGAGTAAAACTAATAGGAGTTCTAAGTCCAACTCATAGAATTTTGGAGTCGAACTAGTAGTTGTTCGGAGTCATACTAGTAAAAGATCAGAGTTCATAATTCGAAGTTGAACATAATGAGAGTTCGTATATAGAATTCAGAGTGGAACTTCATGAGAGTTCGTATCTAGAATTCAGAGTTGAACTTCATTATATTTCGTATCCATAATTCGGAGTTGTACTTCATTAGAGTGCGTATCCAGAATTTGGAGATGAACATCATTAGAGTTCGTATCCAGAATTTGGCGTTGAACTTCATAAGAGTTCATATTCAAAATTCGGATCATAAAATAGAATTCTTCTTGTCTATGTATTATATTATTACTAGGTTTTATATATGAATCTGATTTTTACTTTTATGAAAAATATTGATATGAACAATGAAAAAAGGTAGGGGTAAATTTCATTTGGGAAGGAAATTTTCCTTATGGATGTAAAAAATGGGTAAAATGAAATTTTCCTTAAGAAAAGGTGTTTGTGAATTTCAAAACAGGAGGAATGGTAAAGTCATATGGAAAACTTGATGACTTATCAATCTCCCCCATGAATGATGGAATGGAAAAAGACATAAGGAAAAACTTATTGACTCAACAATCTCCCTCCTTTTTGAAAGCACAAACATTCTTAAGAAAAAGAATGTAATGACATAGAAAAAATTTCTAGACTTGAAATTAAATCTTATCTCCCTTTGTTTGTGATAAGTGGTGAATACGACTAACTCCCCCTTAGGCTTTGAAACTCTAAGGATCATATTTTTGATTTCTGGAATGAAAGATTTTATTTGAATGACAAATTCATAATGAGAACACCCCCTTACTTAAGGATAGTTCATAACATAGAAAATTTTCTTCTCCCTTTTAGATTTTTCCTTCCCCCCCTTTGAGTAGTACTTTTTCCTTCTCCCCCTTTGTGATTTTCAAAAAGAATTTGAGGGAATGGAAAAACTATAAAGTACCAGAGACATTAGTAAGACTTATAATCAATGCAAGAAACCAAAGTTTTCATTAAGATTGAAAATATTAGTACAAGGAAAAATAAATAAAATATCAGATTGGTCTATTTTTCTTCTTTTTACATAGGGATTAGCTTTTTCAGAAGGATTTTTAGCTTCTTTATGTCTTTGTTGTCCTCCTCAGCTTGCTTATCCAAAGCTGTGATCCTTTCTTCTTGAGCCTGCAGAGCCTCAGACTGAGCCTTAAGAACTTCATCCTGCTTTACAAGGTTTTCTTCGATCTCAATCCGGAGATCACTTTCCCATTTCCTACTTTATGCAATAGAGTAAAGATTCCCATTCAGATCCTTCACCTATTGATTCCGAGTATTTTTCTAAAAATTCAGCTTTTCCGGAAGGTTCTTCATCTTGGAATCCTTTGTATCAAAAGATTCTTTCACATCATTCTGAAAGGTATCATGCTCTATCAAATCCTCATCGATTTTATTTGACCATAAAGTCATTTTTCTGCAAGATTTTATGTGGAACTCATAATTGAAAAAAAAATTATGATCATCCTCAATCTTCACACATTTATCCATCACCATGGATACAGATTCTGACTTCTTATTTTAGCTATGCTAAAGCATCTGGAATTTGGAGTCTATTATAGAAATGATCAGAATTGTATCGCCCAACTTCTTCAGAGTCTCAACAACAAAATCGTTTCCCAGTGTAGATGACTCAGAATCTGATATCTAGTTAGGTGAATGTTCTTCTTCAATTTTGACCATCTTTCTTCTTGAAGCTCCACCATCATCCTTCTTCTTTATGATATCTTTTGTTGGGGTTTTCATCAGCACATTCTTACCCTTATAAACTTTTATAATGGCTTCCTTATCAGGAGATTCTTCCTCACTTTTAGAAAGTTGAACTATCTTGTCTTCATCAGGTTAATCCTTCTCTAGTGCTTCCTCAATAAATTTCTTTTCATAGATTTATTCCTCAGATAGTTCATTCTCTTTTTCTTCTTCCTTGTATTCATCATTGTTACCTTCTTTCTCACCTACCTTTACTAGAGTGACAGGCTTTGAGAACTCATCCTCAGATGTTCAGAGTGGTAATTTTTCTGATGGATTTTCCTTTTCATGATAATCTTCAACTAGTTTAATCAGATCAGCTAAGTCACCAATATCTTCTTCTTCTAATTATACTTCCTCTTCTTCTTTTACTTATTCAACAACTTCTTCTTCTTCATCTTTGACAACTTCTTTCTATTTAGATTTTTCCATAGTAACAAAATACTTCCCTGGAGTTTCAGCAAATGACTGGACTAGGAAAGTGTCCCGTACTGGAATATTACTAGAAGCTACTTCTATGGATCTCAAAAGATATTTTAAAAATTCATCTTCAAACAATTTCATCTTCATCTTCTTCTATTTTTCAACCTTCTCAAGGTATTCAGCAATCTGGTATCTTCAAGACTTGGCTGCAGTAAGGTCCAATCCGAACTGATGTTCCCCTTCTTTCCTCATTTCCTTATCTTCCCTCCACTTTGCAACCACTTCATCTGGATACGATTTATGTTTCTTCTGTTTGGGAGGTGCAGATTGAGCTTCCTTAGCTTTAGGGGTTTTATCTATCTCCTCCACTTCCTTCAGCTTCCTTTTCTTCCCAGAATTCTTAGATGGCTCAACTTTTTCAATATTTTTTGAATTGGCTTCCGCCTCTTCCTCTGAAAGATCATAAAGCTCTTTTTTCTCCTTTGAATATGCCATATTCATTCTTTTCCGAGTGTCATCACTAACAATCATAAGTTTTCAATTCTATGATTTCGATTTTCATGTAATCTTGAATGACTGAAGACACCGAAGTATAACCTTTGAAAGCAAGGAAAGAAACATGATAATTTGGGCTCTAATATTCCCATCTTTGGTGTTCTTGATTGTAAGAAGTACATGCCTAATCAAATTGATTTTCTTAGATTTACCTGGAAGTCTAAGAATTATATATCACATTTCTTGAGAGTATCTTTGCCACCATATCTTGGTACAAAGAATCCTTGTACCCATAGCTGAAGGATCCAGTCGTTAGAAGATAGGTGAGAAATTTTGGCTTTCTTGAAATCATCAAGTCCAAGATATTTTAAGGTCTTTACCTCAACAAATCTAACTAGAACATTAGGGAGATTGTGTGAGAAAAACTCAGCTTCCCCTTTGTACGCCATCCACACAAATTTTGCAGCCATGGTGTATGTAAGTTTATAAGGCGTCCCATAACTCTAAAAATAAAATTTTTCAATTCCCTCTTCGTCAAGGAAACAAACTAATTCATAGAACTCCAAAAGAAATTCTGGATACACAACATCTTGATCACCTATCTTATATATGTATAAATATTCCAAACTATTTAACATGATATTCTTAGAGATGATAGAGTCATACATTAAAATGTTTGGATGGTCTAACCTTTCCCTGTATACTTACCATTTTTAGATTGGCTTCATGGTAGACATTTCTTGAGAAGAATCTTGTACAAACATTCAGATTCGAGGAGTTCTGAGAGATTCAGAACGAGCTTTAGGAACTAAGGCAGAGCTTCAAGACGCGAGAGATTAGAAATCGTTGTGGGACATCATTAGGGGTCCCCTATATATATGTGATGGTCGTGACCATTCAACTTCCAAAAACAATCTAACGGATGAAAAACTCTCAAATATGATCTGATGGTTGAAAACATGCCCACAAGGAAATCCTGAATCCGATCTTTTGAGGTTTTAATAAAAACATTCAGATTTAAGAAGAAACGAATCCAAGAAATTTTTAATAGAAAATACTAGAAAGTAATGGTGACTATGAAAACTTAAGTAAGTAAACCATACCTTTCATATTTTCTAGGAAGATTATTTGTAATAGGTGATATTCATCTTGAAGAAATTTTGACTACGAAAAACTTACTATGAAAATCTCACTATGAAAAACACACTAAGAAAAAGTTTTATTTCAAAAGCATTGAGTACCAAAACTCGATTACGAAAATTATGAGTATGAAATTCCCATTTCAAAAATTTCCAGTACGAATATTTCCATTCCGAAAATTTCCAATACGAAAATTTCATTATGAAAATTTCCAGTACAAAAACATCATTACAAAAATTTGGAAATACTCATTACGAATTTTTATTTAAAAACTCATTATGAATTTTATTGAAAAACTTCAACAAAAGATGTACTCCCCCTGTGAAAAGAAGTTTATTAGTGTAAGGAGAATGGATAAACATGAACTTAATCAAGGAAGATTACCTAGAAGTTATCATTACTAACTTTTGGTTGATGTATTTAAATCTATCAGAGGGTAAAGATTTTGTAAAAAATATTAGCAAGTTGATCTTGAGTTCTAATGAATTAAAGAATTATATCTCCTTTCATTTTGTGATCCCTAAGAAAGTGATGCCTAATATCTATGTTTTTTTCATGAGAGTGATGTGCATGGTTTTACTAAGGGAAATTGCACTTGAGTTATCACACAGAATCTGAGTCTTAGTAAAATACATGCTATAGTCTGTGAGTGTGTGTTGCATCCACAACACTTGAGCACAACAACTTCCAGCTGTTACATATTCAGCTTCAGCAGTGGAGAGTGATACTGAGTGTTTCTTCTTGCAAGACCAAGAAAATAATGAATCTCCTATGAAATGAAAAGTTCTATAGGTACTCTTTAATTCCATTCTACATCCACCAAAGTTAACATGTTAAAATCTCTTTAAAATAATCATTTACAGAAGTATAAAATTGTCCAAGATACATGGGTCCCTTTATATAGTGAAAAATTCTCTTCATTGCCTTTAAACGAGATTCATTATGATTGGATTGATATCTTGAAAATAAACATACTAAAAACATCAAGTCTGGATGACTATATGTCAAGTATAGTAAGCATCCTATCATACCTCTAAAAGATGTTTGATCTACTGTTTTTTAAAACTTAAACAAGATCAAGTGTGCTTGAGGTACCAATGGGAGTACATATACTCTTAGTTTTTTCATATCAATACTTTTTAATAAGATATTTAATATACTTATGTTTGGATATGTAGATTCCTTCTAGTTTTTGAGAAATTTTAAAACCAAGGAAAAATGCTAACTCACCCATCATACTCATTTCAAAATCAGATTTCATTATATCTACAAAGGTATCAGTTAAAGATTACTGAGCTGAACCAAATATAATTTCCCCAACACATTTTTGAAAAATCAAAACATTTTTCTTATCTATCTTTATAAAAAGGGTTGGATCTACATTTCCCTTAAAATAGTTATTTTGAAGCAAAAATCATGTATGTCTATCATACCAAGCATGAGGGGCTTGTTTAAGTCCATACAAAGATTTGGTAAGTCTAAAAACATGATCAAGATGTTTTTTATCTTTAAATACAAGAGGTTGTTCAACAAAAACATCCTCTTGAACATTACCGTTAAGAAAATCACATTTCAAATCCATTTTTTAATGTTTAAAATTGAATAATACTACAATGGCAAGTAAAGTATGAATAGATTCAAGTATAGTTACTAGAGCATTAGTTTCTTCATAGTTTATTCCTACTTGTTGATTATAGCCTTTAGCAACCAACCTATATTTATTTCAAACAATGAATCCATTTTCATCACACATATTTCTGAAGACCCATTTTACTCTGATAATAGAAGTTTCCTTAGGTCTTTCAACCAAGGTCCAAACTTTATTGCTTTTGAATTTATTTAGTCCATCTTGCCTGGATTTAATCTAATCAGCATCACCTAAATCTTCATCAGTGCTTTTTGGTTCTGATTAGGAAAGTAATTCTAAATGTTCTACTTCATTTCATAAGGATCTTCTAGTCATTATGTGTTGATTCACTTCACGAATGATACTGTCACATGGATGATTCTTTAAAAACGACTGATTTGGGTTTTTTAAAACTTGTTCATCAACATAGGGTATGAAATCTTATGGGGTAAATTTTTTAGAATAATATTCTTTGAACATTTTCTTTATCAAAAGAATTTTCTATCATAGGTTGATAAACAGTTTTTGAAAACACATCCGGGGATGGAGGTTGGGGTTGTTTGAAAACAAAGGGATCAATTTCATCAAAATTGACATGTACTGTCTCTTCAACAGTGCAAGTGTTTTTATTAAAAACTCTAAAAGCCTTAGAATTTGTGGAGTAGCCTAAGAAAAATCCTTCATTATACATTAGTGTGAATTTGTGTAAAATATCTTTAGTATTAAGAATGAATACTTTACAACCAAAAACTGCAAAGTAGGAAAGTCTTTGTTTTCTACCATTTCATAACTCATAAAGAGTTTTATTAAGAAAAATTCTTATTAAAACTCAATTTATAGTGTAACAAGCAGTACTAAAAACTTTAGCCTAAGAATAATTAGCTACAGAATACCCACTCAACATGGTTCTAGTTATATTTTGAAGAATTCTATTTCTTCTTTCAACAACACCATTTTTCTAAGGTGTTCTGAGTGCTGAGAAGTTGTGAGTAATACCTTTTATAATAAAAAATGTTTCAAAATCCTAATTTTGAAATTCTCCTCCACGATCACTCTGAATAGTTTTAAATAGAACGTTTTTCTCATTTTTGAATTGGGCTCTATAACTTTTTAAATAAGAAAACTCTTCAGACTTAGTTTCTAGAAAAGAGACCCACATAAATCTAGTGTGATCATCAACCAAAACAAATACATAGTACTTTCCCCCAATGCATCCAGTTTGTGTTAGACCAAGAAGATCCATATGCAATTTCTGTAATACATCAGTGGTTGAGACTTCACCGACTAATTTAAAACTTGAGTTGTGTTGCTTCCCATATTCACAAGGTTCGCAGACTTTTGAATAATCATATATAAGATCCAGCAGATCCTTAACTAAACAATTCTTAGAGAGTTTTCATAAGTTCCTAATGTTATAGTGTCCTAGCCTTCAATTCCAAAACCACGAATGATCTTCAATTGCACTAAGTCAATGTAATTTTTGGCTTCTATGGTCTTCTAAGTTTAGTGTGTAAGTATTCTCTTGCCTATGGGCAGAACGAATAAACTCTTCCTTGGAATTCAGCACTAGGAATTTATCATTCCTAAAATTCATAAGGCAACCTTCATCACATAACTAAATTATGGTAATGAGGTTGTTCTTAAGACCCTTACCAAATAAAACATTAGAAATAAATGTTTTCCAAGAAGAACAATGTTACCAATACCAATATTTTCTCCATGAGCATTATCTCTGAAAGTTACTTTTCCTCCTTTCGTCTTGATAATATTTTAGAAATTGTTTTTGTTACCAGTCATATGCCAGGAGCATCCACTATCCATGTACCATGTATTGCTATTGGTACTTTCCATATTTTCCTGAAAATAATAAAAAGTTTGATTTTTAGAATCCAGACATTCATGAATCCATAAATTTCAGAATGAAAAATATTGGGTACCCACATCATCTTAGAAAAATAAGCCTTATGAAATCCTAGAGATTGTGTTTTGTTTAGAGAAAAAATCTTTGCTTAGTGACCACCACATTGACACTTTGTGAAGAATAGGGAACTTTGAGGAACAAGTTATTTGTTACTAAATGTTGGTTTAGAACTAGTATAACCAAAACCAGAAGTATTCCTTAAAGGAAGGATTTGTGAATACATTTTATCAAAATTTTCCTTACCTTGGGCAAAGTTCAACAAAAACATCCTCATGGAAAATATTTCAGATATGAGTTTTATAAATAAGTTCTTATCTTCAAAAGCATTTTATTTTGAACTAGAGCTAGGCTCAAAAACATCTTTCTTATAAATTAATTTTTCTAGATATTTATAAAGTTTATTCTTTTCAGAATTTACTTTCTCATGATTTTTTGAAAAAGTTTCAGAATCCACATTTTTCTTATCAAGATCTTTATATAGATATGATATTTCTTTAGTAAGAATAATATTCCTAGAATTTTCCTTATCATATTTTTTCATGTGTTTTGAATTCTCATTCTCAAGATGTTTGGAAAACCTAGAAACATTTTCAAAGGTAGGTAATGTATTATCTTTATCAGAAGAGGATTCTTCATCCAAAGAGTTATAATATTTACTATCATTAGAATTCAAAGAAACATTGGTCATTGATTCAGCATTGTGTACCACAACCATCAAGCAATGATTATCAATATGTATCCTGGAAAAAAGACCAATATTCTTCTGTCTAGAAGATTCATAATCTGAACATTCATTTGAGGAGTCTTCAACACTAGCAATCCATGTGTCATCGGCTTTCAAAACTTTCTTATCTTTGGATTTGTAATACTTTTTTCTGTTTTCCTCAAAATACCTTTCCTTTCATTCTTTTCTCTTCTGCATAGGGCAGTCATGTCTTATGTGTCCAGCTCTCTTGCATTCATAGCATGTGACATATGAATCTTTCTTATCTTTCATTTACTTCGTCTTATACATGGATTGGATATTTATCTATCCAACTATCTTGTTCATCCCTCGATCAGTATTAGCTAAATCATTTCTTGAGACTTCACACTCACTAGATTCGGAATGGATAAGAGCTTTCTTAGATCTGGATCTAGTGACTCTCTCAGGAGTCTAGGATTTCATATAATTGAAGTTTTAAGTGAAAGATACACTTCCATTTCCATTCTTCTTCTTCACAATATCAACATCTCTCTTCATTCTAGTCTCATACTGAAGAAGAGTTCCAAACAACTCATCAAGTGTAATATGAGTGACCTTTCTATTCTCATCAATTACAGTCCTTTTAGATTCCCACTTCTTTGGCATGATGTCAATGATCTTGTCAACAAGGGATTCATCTTCTAATCCTTTCTCTCCCATTGATTGTAATCTATTCACTATAGTCATGAATCTCTGTATTACTTTTCATATGGGTTCACCATAAGGAAAACTAAAACCATGATAATATGCTCTAATCATGGATCTTCTGGTCTCAATAACTTTTGATGTACCAAAATTATTAACTTCAAGTTTCTTCCATATATAATTTACTGCTTCACAAGAAGAAATTTGGCTATATATATTTCTATTCATTGAACAAAGTATAGTTTTTCATATCTTATAGTTGAGTTGGTGTTTATGTTTTTCTTGATTGTTTAAGGAACTTACTACTTTATTAGGAGTTTTGTATCCACTAGTAAGAATAACAAAATTTTCTACCCCGGTGTTGATAATGAAAGTCTTTATACGATCCCTCCAATATTCGTAATCATTACCATCAAAGATAAGTGGTGTGGTTAGATTAAGATTGTCCATAGAGCCAAAATTTAATCCTACCATCCTTAAAGAAAAAATTTGGCACACAATATTTTTAGATGAATAAGTCTGTAAACAAGATAAAATATTCTAAGAAAGAAAAAGTGTATCTCTAAGTAAAAAATGAATCCAAACTATGATTCTGAAAAATAGATTCTGAAAAGTATGAATCTTTAAGAGTGAATCCGAAAATTCAATTCTGATAATTTTCTTCTGGATCTAATCGTGAGATTAATTCTGATTGAACCAAATCCTCTGATACCAATTGATAAGATGGTATGTTACTGAGTATGATATACTCTATAATACCAACCTTAGGATCAAAATAATAATGACATTCTTATATACAAGAAGGGGGGGGGGGTGAATTGTACCTTTTAAAAATTACCTAAGGAAATTTTGTATAACAAAAATTCACAACACCTCTATGTTCTAAAGACTTGCTTGATTCCAGAAAAATGATTCCGAAAATGAAACATAACCAAAGTTACAATGATTAAGATTCTACATTAAAGCGTATAGAACCTAACTATATCAGAGTACAAGTAAGGAAGTATAAGAAAGTTATAATCTCCTTAACAATACAAAAATGCAGCAAAAAAACTTGTAACAGAAACAAGTAACAAGTAATAAGTCTTTTAACCCAAAGTGAAGTGTATCAAACCACCATGGATAATGGTCCCTTGATTTATACTTTCATGAAAGTCTGTCTTACCCACACTAGGGTAAGCCCTCAATACGAAGATCAAATTCTGTCTTGCTATCCCCGCAAGCCCTCATCTATCAGGTAGTCGGCACCTCTGCCTTCCTCAACAAGGAATACCTCAACTTAAAGGTGTTGGAACCTCCATCTTCCTATCCACGGAAGCCCTCAATTGAACACAACAACAAGCAGAGTCGAACAAAGAAAATCTGCACAAGGCAATGTTTGAACATTCTGTTCAAACATTCTGCACGAAGCTTGAGAGTTGATAAGAGCCTCTCTCCCTAGAAATCACTTCAACAGCATGTAAGCACGGCAGTTAAATTTGTTGGTTCTTTTCAAATGAGATCATATTTATAGGGGAAAATACAACGGTCAGCTCCCTCCTTCAATGGTCATATTCATTCTTTAATTTCAGAGGGACCTGTACATGTGTCACTAAAACAATGGTTAGTTAATAACTGAAAGCACGAAATTGTTTTGTAATAGAACAAATGTATGCATAACCAAACTGATATTTAGAATGGAGTAGAAAATGAAAGATCAAAATGGAAAAGTTTAAAGTTAGGAATGGAAGTAAAAATAAATTCGGAATCTCTAAACTTAAGAATATTCAAATTCTGTTTTGTAGGAATTCGGAACATGAATTCTATAGAAATATGGAGTATGAATTTCAAGGAAATTCGGAGTCTGATTTCACTAGAATTCAGAACCTGAACTTACAGAGTTCAGAGTCGAACTAGTAAAAGTTCATAGTCGAACTCATAGAAGTTCGTAGTCGAACTCATAGAAGTTCGGAGTTGAACTCATAGAAGTTCTAAGTCAAACTAGTAGGAGTTTGGAGTCGAAATCATAGATGTTTGGAGTCGAACTAGTAGAAGTTCAGAGTCGAACTAGAAAAATTTCGGTGTCCAGAATTTGGAGTGGAACTTCATGAGAGTTCGTATGCAGAATTCAGAGTGGAACTTCATGAGAGTTCATATCCAGAATTCTGATTTTATGTTCATTAGAGTTCGTATCTAGAATTTGGAGTTGAACTTCATTACAGTTCGTATCCAGAATTCAATGTTGAACTTCATTATAATTTGTATCCAGAATTCATAGTTGAACGTCATTAGAGATCGTATCCATAATTCGGATCCTAAAATAGAATGCTTCATGTCTAATTATTATATGATTCCGAGGTTGTAGATATGAATCTGATTTTTTCACTTAAGAAAAATATTGATATGAACAATGAAAACATGGTAGGGGTAAATTTTCTTTGGGAAGGAAATATTCCTTATGGAAGTAAAATATGGGGAAAATGAAATTTTCCTTATGAAAAGGTGGTTTTGATTTTCAAAACAAGACGAATGGTAAAGTCATAAGGAATAATTGCTGACTTATCAATCTCCCCCATGAATGAAGGAATGGAAAAAGTCATAAGTAAAAGCTTATTGACTCAACAAATGCATGTAGTTGAAATAAAGAAATCAAAGCATGAAATTACATTGAAAAGTTACGTGCATTACAACACCCCAGGACTGAGCCATCCAATGGTCGAGTTGACCCCATAAAATAAGAGTTGCAACTCTACCACCATCTATTATGTGGCGCCTAGGATTTGATACCTTTTATTTAGCTCCCGCTCCTCCTCGACAACGATGGGGTGCATCTCGTTAGCCGCAACCCGTGCCCACTTTACAACGGTCCAGATGAAGACCATATTATTGGAGTATTTCTCTATACACTATTCGTCCTCTACTAGTAGGGCCTTCAATCTCAATACCAGCTCAGATGACATGTTGAGGGAGGATGAGTGCTCGTCCTCCGGGATCTACAACCGTTAAACCTCATTTTCAGCCCCCTGTAGACTTTTGATGTTCACCTCTTTCCTCCACTGCAAGCCCACACCAAGGCCACAGTCATACTCTTGAATCTCCTCCTCCATATGTTCTCGGATGAGCATGTGAGGACGCTGGGCATCCACTCCCCTAGCACACATCTCACACTGTCGTGAGCGAAGCTTATCCATCTCATCCAGACTTAGTTCTTGGGCATGTCATTAATGAAGCACTTTATCGGCTTCCAGGATCGACGAATGAATATTTTGTTGTCCTCTTCATCAGACGTCGTCTCATCCCAGTAAATGAAGTTAGAAGGCTTATATATGGGGAATTATCTTAGGAACACATTAGTAGGATCCGCAACTGGCCTTTGGTCAGGCATGGCAGGACCTGGGCTATCTGATTGATCCTTATCATCGAATCCCACCTCAATAATCTCAGGTGCAACACTGCTGACGGTCCCTGGAACATCCCCAAATGATAAAGGGTTAAATGACAAAATGATATGACTCATGTCATCAAGTTGAACCTTCCTTTTCAACATCCTGTCTGATTAGAACTCTGTAGTAAAGCGTGCTTGGGCTGGAGTAGTGATCCGGATGGGTGACCTTCTGGAATGTTTCCCAGGGTGAGTGTGTGCGACGACAAAGCACACTGGAAAGGACATTTGTTGGCCTGTAGGGCTATCATTAGTCGGATAAACCATTCAGACCCGTGGGTGGACCCTGGGGTGGGGACCATGTGTCTGCGGGGAAACTGGTGGTTCCTGGTGGGCTAGGACCCGACGACCATGTTATTGAGGGGTGTCTGTGCTATCACTGGGGCCCTGTTATCACATCTTGTATCAGAGGAGGAACCCAGCCTTAATTGCATGGTGCACTGCCTGAGTTGAGATGTATTGCCCACAATGAGAATATTGTGCTCTAAAGGGGCGGTGATTGTAACAACCCCAAATGATAAAGGTACGGCTGTGTTAAGGCGGGGGGTTTGTGCTTTCAACGAGACCTGGTTGTCGCATTTGGTATTAGTGGAGGAACCCAACCTTAAGTGCACGGTGCACTACCTGGGTTGAGATGTAGGGCCCACAACGAGGACATTGTTCTCTAAAGGGGGGGTGATTGTAACATTCCCAAATGATAAAGGGTTAAATGAATAAATGATACGACTCATGTCATCAAGGTGAACCTTCCTTTTCGGGAGCATGTTTGATTAGAACTCCATAGTTAAGCATGCTTGGCCTAGAGTAGTGATCAGGATGGGTGAACTTCTGGGAAGTTTCCTAGGGTGTGTGTGAGTGAGGACAAAGAACACTGGAAAGGACATGTGTTGACTTGTGGGGACATTCATTAGTCAGATGAGCCATTCAGGCACGTGGGGGGAACCTAGGGTGGGTACCACGTGTCTGCGGGGAAACTAGTGGTACCTGGTGGGCCAGGACTTGACGGCTACGTTAAGGCGGGGTGTATGTTCTTTCAATGGGACCCGGTTGTCACAGTCCCACTAGTGATCGTGAGCAATACAGTTAGTATGGTTCAGACCCCTAGCTCCACGACCACCGGCGTTCCCCTGGGAATGATGCTACCAGAAGCCCCGACCAACCTCACCAAGGTGGTCCACACCATTTGAAGAACTGCATGCACCAAAAAGGGGCATGGACGTAAGTTGACATGGTCAGTGGTTGAAAATTTTAATTTTAGTAGAGGAGATATACATAGATATAATCCCGTGTATCGTTCTTGGGTTGACACTATTGGGATCCCTAGATGTGTCCCCCCATATATGGTTGGAAGATCTGAAAGATCTGGAGGGGTCACCTAAGGAGTCCCAGCCCCACTGGATATAGCAATAGATACGGTGGCAGGCATAAATCTCGAAGGTCCCACATCTGCATCCACTGAGGGATGAGAACAAGTTCTGTGTATGAGACTCTCCTGAACATTTTAGATATTAGAAAAGTGTCCAGAACAACCTCAATGTATGCCTTGAAGAAAGGGGTTTCATATTGTTACCTCAAGGGCCTCTACGAACACATCAAGATCCGAGTCTTGATCTCCAACATCACCCACCTCCAACGGGATCCCTCTCCTGGCCTCATCCTCCCAGGAGGACTCTTCTGATTCTTCCGATAGAGGGAGTCATTCCCTTAAATCTACAGTTGAAAACTACGGTGGATTAGTGCGATCGAGCAACACCTTGACTCGATCTGACATCAGATGAGGAGTACACCGGGAGTGCATGATGTCCTCCATCTCAGTCAGGTATTGTTCCCCCTCATCTTGGGACACTGTAAAGCTGGCCCTGAAAGGGCCTATCTCCAGAAAATCCTTCCTGAGATGGTTCAGGTGTTGCCACATCTCAGATGGGATGATGAATTTCCTGTTAACGTCCTAAATGTCCCAGTCCTCCGTGAAGATAACATTCTTTGGCATATCAATGTGGTGTAGTCACTTCCTTAGATCCTGAGTATGTATTCTATGGATTCCCCATGGTGGCCTCCCCTATGGGTGACTTTGATCTTCTAGAACCGTTGTGTCCACTACCGTAGTTGGGTCTCTCACTATTGCCTCACCCTTAACTGGTGCGGGCCTCACTGCCATGGAAACCCTCCCACCGTGAGATGCCATTGCAGCCTTAAGCCGGGGTGTCTGTGCTTTGAACGGGAGCTAGTTGTCACATGTGGTATCAGAGGAGGAACCCAGCCTTAAGTGCATGGTGCACTGCCTAGGTTGAGATGTAGGGCCCACAACAAAGACATTGTGCTCTAAAGGGGGGGGGGGGTGATTGTAACATTACCAAATGATAATGTTTAAAATGAATAAATGATATGACTCATGTCATCAAGGTGCACCTTCCTTTTTGGGAGCCTGTCTGATTAGAACTCCATAGTTATGCGTGCTTGGCCTGGAGTAGTGATCAGGATGGGTGAACTTCTGGGAAGTTTTACCAGGGTGTGTGTGAGTGAGGAAAAATCACAATGGAAAGGACATGTGTTGACCTGTGGGGACTGTCATTAGTCAGATGACCCATTCAGGCATGTGGGTGGACCCTAGTGTGGGGACCACATGTCTGCGGGGAAACTAGTGGTACCTGGTGGGCCAGGACCTGATGGTTTTGATAAGGCGGGGTGTCTGTGCTTTCAACGTGACCCGGTTGTCACATTCCCACTAGTGATCGTGAGGACTATAGTTAGTTTGGTTTAGACCCCCACCTCCACGACCACCGGTGTTCCCCTAGGAATGATGCCGCCTGAAGCCCTGACCAACCTCACCAAGGCGATCCACTCCATTTGAAGAATTGTGTGCACCATAAAGGGGCATGGACATTAGTTGACATGGTCAGTGGGTGAAAATCGTAATTTTAGTAGAGGAGACATACATAGATCGAATTCCGGGTATCGTTCTTGGGTTGAAGCTGTTGGGGCCCCTAGATGTGTCCCCCCATATATGGTTTGAAGAATTGAAAGATCTAGAGGGTTCATCTAAGGAGTCCTAGCCCCACTGGATGTAGAAATAGATGTGACGGAAGGCATAAATACCAAAGGTCCAACATCTGCATCCACTGAGGGATGAGAACGAGTTCGGTGTATGAGACTCTCTTGAACAGTTTAGATGTTAAAAAAGTGTCCAGAATGACCTCAACCTCCACGACCACCAGCGTTCCCCTGGGAATGATGCTTCCAGAAGCCCTAACCAATCTCACCAAGGCGATCCACACCATTTGAAGAACTGAATGCACCATAAAGGGGCATGGATGTCAGTTGACATTGTTAGTGGGTGAAAATAATAATTTTAGTGGAGGAGACATACATAGATTGAATTCCGGGTATCGTTCATGGGTTGACGCTATGGGGGGGCCTAGATGTGTCCCCCATATATGGTTGGAAGATCTAAAAGCTTTGGAGGGGTCACCTAAGGAGTCCTAGCCCCACTGGATGTAGCAATAGATGTGGCGACAGACATAAATCCTGATGGTCCCACATCTTCATCCACTGAGGGATGAGAACAAATTCTGTGTATGAGACTCCCCTGAAAATTTTAGATGTTAGAAAAGTGTCTAGAATGACCTCAATGTAAGCCTTGGTGAAGGGGGTTTCATATTTTTACCTCAAGGCCTCTATGAACACTTCATGATCCGAGTCTTGATCTCCAAATTCACCCTCATCCAACAAGAACCCTCTCCTGGCCTCGTCCTCCCAGGAGGACTCTTCTGATTCTTCTGACAGAGGGAGTCGTTCCTTTAAATCTATAGCCAAAAACTACGGGGGAGTAGTGCAATAGAGCAACACCTTGACTCGATATTTCATTAGATGAGGAGTACCCCAGGAGTGCATGATGTCCTCCATCTCAGTCAGGTATTGTTCCCCCTCAACATGGGACACCGTAAAGCCGGCCCTGAAAGGGCCTATCTCCAGAAAATCCATCCTGATATGGTTTAGGTGTTGCCACATCTCAGATGGGATGAGGAATTTCTTGTTAACGTCCCAAATGTCCCAGGCCTCCGTGAAGACAGTATTCTCTGGCATATCAATATACTGTAGTCACTTTCTTAGAGCCTGAGTAGGTATTCTATGGAATCCCTATGGTAGCCTCCCCTATGGGTGACATTGATCTTCTAGAACCACTGTGTCTGCTTCCACAGTTGGGTCTCTCACTATTGCCTCACCCTCAACTGGTGCGGGCCTCACTGCCATGGCAACCCCACCACCATGAGATTCCATTGTTGCCTTCTGGCCCCAACCCAGTGTTTGGGAAATCTCACCATCACTGACTTGAATGGTTTTATTCTTCATCATCTCCTACGGGTAGGCCACCTCCCACCTCTGGGTATATTCATTCAGTATCCGGAAGACGATTGTGGGTGTAGTCAGCTCGTTCCACATTTTCCAGTCCTCTTGTGTGAATGTGATCAACATATACCTCATCACACATGGATGTTTCTCGTGGAACACCTACAGATAGACCCATGGGGTCAGTAGATGCATGCACCAGAATTTCCTTGCAATCTAGTGTGGGGTGTATGGATTGCAAAGGGGCTCATGGTCCACCCTTTCCACCGGGACTCCACCTCGAAAGGACAACAGATAAGCCTGATGCTCTTCCGTTCCCTAACCATCATTTGTAAAAACCCCCATCAACAATGTAAACAGGTGGAAATTGAATTCCTCCTCCTTCCATACTCGGTTCAGTAACAACAGTGTGGTCAGCATGTCCTAAAATCTTCTTACGACATTCAGAATTGATGGGCGAAACTTCAAGCCCAGAGACGAGATAGCGTTCGGGTACTCGTAAACCCCCATGATGTGTGCCTCTATCCACCCATACAAGTGGTGGAATGGATCACATATCCTCTGTTCCCACTTCCCCACACTGATGTTTCACAACAACTTATTCAATATGGTGAGCATCATGATCCTGATGTTAACATTCCCTCCTATCACCAACATAGACGCCATGATAAATGTTTTTGGTCACACTCCCATGTTGGTATCCCTCACTGACTAGATCCAACCATAGATATGAGTTGTGATGAACACTGCCAACCTGACTATCTGTTACTGCTCGGTGATGACTCTCAACACCCAAGACTTCCACCAGTTGTCCTTAATTAGATGCCAGTATGAGTTCTCATTTCCCTGTTTAGCCCCCTTTGGGAAAGTTCAAGGCCTCACCGGAAACCATATCTCTTCTGGAAATTTCAGATATTTCTTGAACCATCACCAGAAGTGGACATCTCTAACTTCTTCTTTTTCCTCACCCAGCCCCAGCTCCATCAACGCCATCGCCAACTGCATAATTTTCTGTGGATCCTCCCAAGAACTCATGATGGGGATGAATTCATCGTACATAGCGCCCAGTATCAGGACCCCCAAAATCTGGTGGACATCCCACAAGCCGATACTGACCCCCTCATAGTGTAAATGGAAGGTATTGGTCCTCGATGACCATTTGATCAACAGATCTGTCATCAGCTATTTCGGTTGGTAGATGTGGAATTGGGAGGCCCATGCCTTTTCATACAAACCCAATCTCTTTATCCCTGCCTCGAACTCCTCACATGAGGTGCCTAACCAATAGGCTCTAGACCAATTTTCTGTCATGTTGCCACCCTGGAGCAGGTCCCACTCCTCAAAACACCTCTTCCATGGGTTCCTCAATGCAGCCATCAATATCATCCTGTATAGAGGGGGTGATTTCTCCGGATGTAATTCCTTCCCGTCGACATTATTTAGGTCGTTGTATAAGCGGTCATCGATGACAGGTATGAAATCCTCTCGGGCATAGCCGTCAACCATTGTGAACAATTGTCGATGGCACGCCGTACTTCTGAACCAGTAAGTTGGTTCGTCCCAACATCATTCTGGGATGAAGACGTCTTCCCTCATCCTAAATCCATACAAAGGAAACCTCTTAAATAGTGGGTAGTTCATCTATCACTCTGATAGAAGAACCACCAAAGTGACATAATCAGTGTGGCTCCGATTTAACTACCCTATACCCAAACTGTTTTTCATATCATCTATCCGGGTAGAATTGGAAAGGACCCCCTAGGAATCTTCTTGATGAGACATTCAGTTTGAAAAATTGAAATATTTTTGGGTTTGGTTCGTGAAGCTCGTTCATGTAGCACGTTGGAGAAGCCTATTCATTGAGCCCACATCATCCTTCAAGCGCAAGATCGCAAAGCACTATCACGGATTCAAAGACTCAATGTGCGCTGTGGAGCTGAAGACCCGATATGCAGAGAGAAATCGTGGAGTATGCTGAGCTTCGCAAATTGAGAGCACTAAATGCCAAATCTGTAGAGTGAAGACATGAAAAAATAGGTCAGCTCCCCTATTTATAGGCAAAGACCTTCAGAGCTCCGCGGAGTGTCCTTATCGCACCAAGCATCACAGAGCGATCGGTATGCACGTCGCCTATCCACCATGCAAGCCCTCTTCAAGAGACAACATCGCGAATGGGCGAGGGATTTTGGAGATGGAGCCTCAGACATTGAACATTCATTTCCGCTCGCCTATCCGCCACATAGAAATGACATAGGATGCTCCGAGAATCCATTTAACATTCTCGATCCCTCCATGAAGCAAAGGAGGCATGATGCTATGCGAACGCCTCTGACATTAGCGATCCCATCACAAATAAAGGATGTTGGATGCTCGTGAATGAATTTGACATTCACGACCTGCCGCAGAGCCCGAAAATCCATCTTCGCGCCGATTGAGCTCTAATTTGTGGTGCCTCTTGCCTATAAATATAGGCCTCCCCCCATGTCCATAGGTGGATCATCCGAAATTTCAAGTTCTTAGATCCTGAATCGAGAAACACTCTTTGCTCGGCGAACCATGAGCTAGGTGAGGTATATTTTCTCTTCAAAGTGCATCCCCATTGCCTTGTTTTCTTCCCCTCTTTAGAGTGGAATGGCTTTCATGGTGCATACGGGCCTCCACGAAGGAAGGGGATCCCCAAGGGACACATGTTATCCCAGATCATTTATGTTTGGTGAAGCACACCTCTTGTAAACGTGATCCACAAGCTAAAGAAGGGTCATCGTTCTTCGAGAAGCACATTTCTTCACAACAGCTTCCTTCACAAGGAACCTTTGCTTCATAAGGAAATGCACTGAGAATGCCTTTAAACTCCATGAAGTACCTCTGATATGAAACTCTTCCCTATGATTATGCTGGGACACTCCACTTCGCGAAGCACAACCGTTCGTAAGTACCCTCCACTACGTGGAGCACCAGAGCTTCACAAGGCCCCTTACTATGAACCCCTCTTCTTTTCAATTCATTTTCTCATTTGACTCTTGAGGTTTGCACGAAGTGATTTCAATGTCCCATGGACACCACTTCTTATTGTGTTGCTTCGCCTCATGCTTCTTCACATAGCCCCGCTAACGACTATTGCTTCTTCACATAGCCCTGCTAATGTGGACCCCCAATGGGATCACCTCATGAAACCCCCTAGCCAGGGAATTTCATGTCGCTTCTCTTAACCAAGGTGTAGAGGGTACCAGTTATGTATTCCCTAGGGGTGTGGATAAATCCCACCTCATCTGAGTTGCCGGACATTAAACTACCAAGCACCCTCATCCTCAGAACACGACATTAAACTGTGACATCCCCTATGCATTGTATGTGGGGAAAGGGAAACCATATTGGTGTAAGCCCCATAGCTTTTCTTGCAGGAGGTAGCACCCCTGCTTCTCCTGACTTCTTCCTGGACAAATACTATAGAGGGAGGGGGGATGGGCATCAGAGCCCTCCTTCTTTGGTTCCAAATCCCAGTCCCTTTGGGCTATGTCACCATCCTTGCCTCCAACCTTGAGTAAGTACTAATCTTTCTCTCCCTAGGCTGCTAACCATGTGTAATCCCCACTCCAATTCCACGGACACACCTTCTGCGACGTGATCATCAGGACTTCACTACCTCTTGTTTCTTACACCGAGCATTACTCACATGGGCTTATAGTAGGCATCGACCATGAGATCCTCTTCTAGAAGCCCAGAGTGTAATCCCCACACATTTATAAATCTATGTGGACTTAGATCCATGAAAAGGATAGGTACGTAGGAAGCCTCATTCAGGTTCAAGCCCAACACCCCATTGGTTCCAACCACCTTCACATCAGTTCCCACAACCTGAACAACGTTATATTTTATCCTTTCCATGACATGGTACGTAGGAATACCCCTTGAAGTTCAATCCCAACTACCCATTGTTTCTAACCACCTTCATGTTGGTTTCCACCACCTGAACTACATGGTCTTTGATACTTAACTAGGTGAGGTATATAGGAAGCCTCCATGAGGTTCAATCCCAACAACCATTGGTCCCGACCATCTTAACTTCAGTTCACCAACACATCGGGTTTCCTCAAAGCTTAAAGCCCAAATGTCCCTCCATTACCAAAACTACATGGAATTTTGATATGTGCCATGGAAAGGTATGTAAGAGACCTACCTTATGTTCAAGCCTGACACTCGGTCATTTTGACATCTTTCACGTTGATTCACCACACCCATACCCTAACTACACGGGTTTTGATCCCTGTATCAAAGACAGGGTACGTAGGAAGCTTCCCTGAGGATTAGCCCCAACCAATGGTATGTTGTTGTCAGCCGCCTTTCAGCGGTAATCCATTGTCGCCACATTTAGTGGTAAACCGTTGTCTCCCTCTTTCAGCAGTAATCCAATGGAACCCCAATAAGAGGTAAGTCATTTCCAAGATGAACTACGTGGACATTGATTCCCTGCCGCAGGGATATGTAGGGAGCCTCCTTGAGTTTCACAACCTTAATTAATGTCTCATTCTAATAACTCCCTCGATCCTATGTGTTCTGGGAAGATCATGCCCCATCCTAGAGGTTCCACATCCTCTGTTCCCCATCAATGCATCCATTTCCACATGCCACCTCCTTTGGTTTCCCATTGTCCCACCGAACTATGAAGACTTTGATTCCCTGCCAATGGGTTACGTAGGAAGTCTCTTTGAGGATCAAGACAACCACCACCATCTACCCGAGTCAACCCCATAACATTATCCACCCACATAACTTAACGACTCATCATCCATCCTGATTCTTACCTAGGCCGTCACATTCTAGTAAGATCATGCCAATCCACCTCTTCACTGCTCCTAGCAGTAACTGGGTAACTAACCACACATTACCCCTGACATCAGTGTTACCTCAAGTCGCTACATCTATCTGATCTACTCCAGTAACTTTTCTGATCAGTCCAATCTGTCTCCACTAGATGTTAAAGTCGTGGCATACCCTGTGTTAAACATAGGAAGATGAGGAAAACCTTGGAGACATTCCCATGGAATATAATTCCTCGCATGCTACGTGGGATGCCTTTGGATTTTGCGCCCTTGAGAAGCCCTATAAAAATAGAAGAAACCCAGATGTGCCAGTGTTCCAGCCTCCAGACACGCCAGTGATGCCCAACATGAGTACTCCCATGACCGAAGGTTGCTGTCATGACTGGACCCTTTGGAATACCCCACAAAAGTAGCGTAATTAAGTACTGTCAATGGAAGGTTGGCTCTAGGAAGATTTTCACAAACAACATATTAAGTCTATAAGGGAGATACAGACTAGGTGGAATGTTTTGAGGATGAATCCTAAGAAAGAAGAACTGAAATCCCAAAATCCCATTTCGATCATTGAAAAAACATACCTGAGTAAGTGAAGAATGTTGCCCGCCTTTGGAAAGTGGGAATTCAGGGCAACAAACAACGCCTCTCTTCCTCAAGCAGATGGACGCGTGCACCCCAACGAAATCATGGGAAGAAAAATAACACCAATTTCCAATCCACATAAGTCTAAATATCATGGAATTGTTTATCATTTATTGAATGTAAAATATCTGATACATTTTAATTTTTCATATAATGTGAAACTACATGTCATTTGTTTGACGCTACAATACATTAACTTCTTAGAGTTGTTAATCATTTAGGATGTGATTTTCTATATATGAGACGACGATCTTTATTAGGGTTCCCAATATACTCTCTTCTATCAAATAAATGCATTCGCATACAATATATTCCCACTCATAAAATTTTTTAATTAATTTTGGGCTTCCCAGAGATACATCATGTTTCAAACCCCAAACATTAATTATGATTCTTTGTGTATAATCCCAGATCTACAATCTGCATTATATCCATTTTGACACTTCTATTTTTATCTTCCTTTATGATCTGAAATAAATTTAAACCTATTACAACAAAATGGATCGTGATCCCTCTTTTCAATAGGTATCTAGTAAAACCTAGAATACATATATTTGGCCTATCAAAATATTCAATTAATTTCTAACACATGATTTTTTATAGACCCAACCTTCATTTGATGTATTACTATATTGAAATCCATAATGGGATGGAATATATTCTGTGATACCTATATATTTATATTATTCTTTTCATTAATGATACAAAAGGATGCATGGAAAATATATTTCTGACCAAACCACAAAACATAATTTCCCTTCATCCCCACTCAAGAGCTCATAACCACCCAATAATTGTTAGTCAGAGATTGTAGTCATTTAATAACCTTATGATAATCATTTTCCCATATATCTAACTTTTTAACTTTATTGAAAAAATTGAATTAAATTTTTAAATAAATTTATTTTTCATTGTATTCAACTCAGAAACAGAACCTTATCGTAGTAATATTGTTCATGAAGAATTATTTGGTACGTTTGACTAGTGGTATCATTCTCCCTAAGGGAAACATCATCAATCCACATGATACCTAAAAACATTCATGGAAACCACCATTCAAATTTTAATTAGTGTTCATTTCAACATATTTGATCCACCTCATCAAGTACCCATTAATGTTCTTTGTGTTATTATTCAAATAACCTTCAAAAATTACAAAAAATGTATTAGAGGACCCCTATAACATTAAGATAATATGGGTTTTCAGACCCACACATCATTGGCCTAAGAACAAAAAATTAAATATAATTAACTTAACCCCATGTTTGTGAATACTAGTACTAGGATACCCATTCATGTTGGGTGAATGTTTCATGTTACTATTTAAACAATCTAATTTGTTAGTGAAATATGTGGGATTATAAAACTACAATAGAATATAACCCAGTCACTATGAACATGAACTATATAAAACCATACATACACCAAGATTACATTGTATTATCACCCAATAATAAATTTCAATAAATTTCAATATAAATAAATTAAATCTCTGTTATAGCTTGTGATGCCCACAAAATAATATATATAGGAAATGCAATACTCTATTAATATATTATAACATAAAAATGTAAATATTTATCAATCCATTAAGTATTAAGAATGGAATAAGAGTAAATAAGTTATGAAAACTATATGGTTTAAATATTTATAAAATAATCTACATTTTTATCCATATATTATAAAATAATAAGAACTATTATAATGAGAAAAAACTATTTTTTGGAAAACTATTTTTTCAAATAGGCGGTTGAGTCAACATTTTATAACATAATTTAAAAATTAATTTAAAAAATATTATAATATTTAATTAAAAAAATAATCATAAATATTTTAATCTAAATGTCAATATAATCATTGTGTGTTGTTTTAAGAATTATCTGAATTGGATAATTTTTCATGAATAGTGAATAATACTGATTTCGATTGAAAACATCTTACTCATATAAATTATTTACAATGTAAGAATATATTATAAATTTATTATAATGTAAACTTGGTAAAATATAATTAGAAGTTAACAAAATTTAGGTCTTTATAATAAATTTAATATTTAATTCTATTATAAAAACATTTAAAACATTTGAATTTTTATCCTTTGAAAAATTGTTTCCCTTTACGTGGGAGTTGGTTAAATTTTAATATGAATTATTAGAGATATATAAATTAATTTTTTATAAGTTATTCCATATTTAGAATAATAAAAATTTATATTTAATAATATTTTCTACTTATATTTTTTTCATAATGAAATATACAAACAAAAAAATTTATTTACCATGATTTGGATGAATGCTTGTCTTTTAGTTGTTAAAATAAAACAATAAGGGTGAATTTACATATAAAATTGTCAAGGATCACATTATGGAAATATTTTGAGCTTTTAGAAAATACAGTCTTATAATGGCCTAACATGTTTCCTTTTAACATTTCAAAAACCTAGGCACACTTTATTCCTTCCCAAAAAACCATTTATGTCTACTACCTACTTATAAAAGGCCACCCACTCTTTTCCCACTTTCACACAAAAAATATAATTTGGTTAATCCTATAACTTCCAAAATATCTTCCCTAATTCCAAACCCAAATCCTAAGGGCCATATTTATATTTTCAAACCACATTATAAAGGCTTTACATATAATCCTAAATATTATCCCCATGGATGTGGTACATTCCATAAACTTGCATTTATATTTTAAGAATTCCTTCAACTTCGTCAAATATACTTAAAATATAATAATATAATAACAATAGAATATACCATATAATTATATTTTATGATGTTAATTGAATAATTTTTTCCAATATCCACTTCCATTATTTGGTAAACAAAACCATCGATTTTGTGTATATCTGAGTACATCCTGATGAACATATTTAATTTGTTTTCCATCACCACCCATTAAAATTGGATATAATTATACATTTTAAAAAATAAATGATATTTCTATAATTAATATACCTAATTAATTATTATATTATATACACATTCTTACAAACCATTTCATGGGGATACCACATTATCGCTCATGTGTACAACAGACTATCCTCTCACAAAGCGTTATGCTCCATGTTTCACTAAAACATTTCATAAAAAGTAATAAGGTAAAATTTAATTAATATATATGATATATAATAATTAATAATGACTCTATAATAGGTAATATATTATTAAAATTAACTTCATCAACTTAGAAAAATGGAATGATCATTCATGCGTACGTACATTCAACAATCTCCAAGAACTACGAAAGCCATTTTTTATCTCTAAATTTTATTGGATTCTATAAATAAAAATATAATTACATAATAGGATACCAATTCAAAATCAAAATTATGGAAATTATTTAACCATGATCAATAAAATATGTCCAAAATTATGAAAAAAATATACTTGAAAACCGATACAATTATCAATTGAAAGTGTGGTTTTAACATATAATTTTTAATAAAAAATTTATAAAAATAATAAAGTAAATACTACAACATAAGGGATTTATGAGTATATATAGATGATATATTTTTAATATACCTATATTAATTATAATATTTTTTTACAAATATAATTTAATTCAAAACTATGATATTGGGTTCTAATCGAACTTGTACTCTTGTGAGGCATATGGTATATTCACTATTTAGTTCATTTCTGTAGTTTTTATACATCCATTTTTGTATTTAAAATCATGAATACTATTATATGAATTTTAATTAAGGTTTAATTTGATGATATTTATTTAATGTTTTATATGATACACTATTTACCAAACTACTAAGGGTTTATTTTACAATTTAATTGTTTATCGGGAAAGTTTATGGATGAAATATTGATAATGAAATATTATGATGAAATAAAAAGAATACCATAATTTTATTCTACTATTTTTATTTGTAAATTATTCACATAAAATTACAATTTTACACTCATTGGTATTTAAATTATTGAAGAAAATATTTTTAGGGAAGCCGTTTTTATCTCTCATTTCAGTCGAAAATCTTCTTCTATTCAATTTCAATTTTTCTAATTTTTTTTTCTGGACTTAGAAAAATTATTTATTAAAATAATTTTTACCCATTAATATTTTTTTTCAAAAAAAAAATTAAAAAGGGATCAACCATTCATTTTATAAACATGGTGTATTTTTACTTTTTAACAAAAATGTGAATGGTGTATTTACTTTAACAAACCCTCCATGTATGGAATTTCACAAAAACATGATGAAATAAATATTTATGTCAATTATGTTTCAATAAATTTTTATTAGGAATTCATTTTACATTATAAGTGATGGGGGGACCACAGTTTTACCTCAATGTCGTGATAGGCCTAATGAGACAAACTAGCTTGGGTTATTAGCCATGGCCTTAGCCAATTATTTACGTATAATGGAATGTGTCCATAAAGATATAGTATTGTTGTATAGAATTATTTATTTACTTGTTATGAGAATTATCATTGATGTTCCATTTGATAATTTTATTATCCAAAATATTCCTTGTTATGTTTCTTTATCATGTGATAAATTTTATCGTATTATTTTCCCATAATCTATTCATAACAAATTAATATTAATGTTTATGTTATTGATTAAATTTCATGTGTTTATGTTATTTGACTTTGAATATTCATTAAATCTTACACATGATAGATTCTACTGTAATTCAAACCATTATAATGAATTAGATCTCTAAAATTTCATATATTTCATTTTCTGTAGAACTATATGGATTTGTTTTATGATTGATATGAAGAATATGTTAAGAGAAAAAACGGAATTATAATAAAATATTTGTTTTATTTATTTTTTTAAAATTAAAATGAGATTAAACTATATATCTAGTTAATGAATACTACCAAACTATTTGGTATTTGGGATGTGATTCTCTATAACTAGCAATGATGTAATAATGCAAACACAGAATATAGGCTACTGGGGCCAGGGTTATTATAATTTTTATTAGAGCAAGGTAGACTAAAATAATTATAAATTTATTTAAGAAAACATTTATTAGATAACGTAACCCTAAAATATAATATTATGAAATATATTCAAAAAAATACTAATTTTTATGTGGTTGAGATTATGTGAGATTTATTAGTAACACATCTATGTCTTGATACTATATGTGGAAATGTTTCAGGCACAGTTGTACCTAGGGGTAACAAATATAAAAATATGCATTGGGAATTAACATCATCATCACTGGGTGAATAAAAATGTGCCTTATTGATAACATAGTTTGAATTTGACATGTGATATTCATAGGGTAATTCACATTATCTTTAGAAACCATTATAGAGGGTTTGAAATTATTATTAATTGAAATCATTCTTTAGTAAACCATATTTGTGAATATGATATTCTCTATGAATAAATAAATCGATTAATATAAGTATTTCACTAGTTTTGGGATTATACATTATGATTCATAATAATATAATCTAATCTAGTGTATGACCTTCTTTAGAAATGGATCCTAGTATAAGAGATAAAACCAAATTAAATAGGCATCCTAGTATAAGGAATAAAACAAAAGTAATTTATGTATCCCATGTATTGAATTCCCTTATAGGAATTATATTGAATGTATAACTAGAGATATGTATGTAATAGATAAAATTATGACCATATTGGGAATATGAATCTGGTTAAGACCAATAACCATTCCCATATTGAGCCCCATGATTATCTACCACAATGAGTAATAGTGATAGATCTATTTACGAATTATAAACCTCAATGATTTAATTATATTACAAGTCCATTTGTAACTGAGGGATGTAAATGTTCCATAGAGACTATATTTCATACTTTACAAAGAGACAAAATGGGGAAAAATCATGCATGTTAATAATATCTCAGAATATGTAAATCAATAAAGGTAAGTGATATAGAACATAAAATATGATGAATAAGTGTCAAATATGGTATTGAAGGATTTTATGGTACTCTTCATCGAAAATTATTTCCATTGAAGAAACTAGGGGATATAGAGAGACAATTTCTAATTATAAAAAATATTTAATTAAAAATGATGGTATGATTTATTAAAAAATAAAAATCATATAACGGCATTCCATGAACTATGTACAAAATCCGAATAGATATATTAACCATTTTAGGGATGGGTGCAAGAAAATTCTACATAGGGGACTAGACTACCTCACATTCTCATCATAATAGGACATACTATCATATAGTGTGAATATAAGGAAATAATTTTCCATGTCGTATAGAAATAATGGGATGAACGAGAAGAAGAGAAAGAAAGTGAAAATCATAGATAAAGATAACAGAGAAAATAAATAGTTTTCCCCATGTGATAATAGTGGATTGAAACAACATAGTACATTTTTCCAGGGAATGTGAATTTTTTAAATATCTGGATGGAATTTACACCATGTTAGTGATTCAATGGGAATGAAATAAATTTAAAATTTTAACTACTTAAACTATAAGAATATGAGGAATTAAAAAATAAATTTCACAAGCCCAAGGGAAGGTATTCCAAAATTATCTAACGGATAATTGTCATGTAATTGATATTACTGTTATAGAAGAGGATTTATTCAACTGATTGCGAAATTGAATTAAAGAAATATGTTTTAAAATTATTTTATGTGTTATATTCCCTTTATAAGAATCATAAAATTCAAAATTATTATATTTTAATAGATTCTATGTATGGATTTTAAGGAATATGTTGAACTATACTGATGGCCAAGAAAAGTCTTACAGTCAAATATTGATATTTTTTTTATGAAAAATGATTGGGGGAGGATAATAATTATTTTATGACCTACGGTGATATAATAATTTTGAAGTGGAATTTATGGGATATTATTGGCTTCTATGTAAATGTTGTGTGATTTAATTGTTTATGATATCATTGTTAGAGTTTATTGTATTTCATTAATTATGAAGTAATTTTGATAATTTGATATTTATTTAAGGAATAAAGAGTAAAATAATTTTTTGAAGAAATCATGTTTTCTCTATGTTATCATAGAGATAAAATTATTCTAATTTTTGGAATTTATCATTAAGAACCATTGTATATTTTATGGGGAATATAACATTGTTTGAGGAACCTTCCTTATAATTTTTTGGACTTTTAATTCAGTTACACCAACATTGGGAAAATATTAGGATTAACCATATATGAATTGGATTATCATGAATTTTTGTGGTTTCAATTTTGGTTAGGGATATTAATGTATTGTATTCGATTAATTTTATGACGGATTTTTGTTTTCGTAAAGTTGAGAGGAATTTATTGTTATTATTTGATGGATCATATAATCTATTAATAGTTAATTTCATTGATTCATACATAAAAAAATTCATCTTTGATATTCTTTTCTTAGATTATCCAATGATTTGGAAATTGATCAATAATCATAAAAATGATTAAATTTTGCATATGAAATAAAAAATATACCATGTAATTATATTTTATTATTTTTCTATCCAGATTGTAATGTAATTCATAAACTATAAGAGAATGGTGTTAAAATAAAGGTTATCCTATTAAATTTATTAATAATGAATCAACTAGTCTTTTACCATATTATAGTTTTATAGATTTATTTTTCATTAAATTTTGTAGATAATTAACTTTCTTTTGATAATTGATATCTATCAATCTGAAAATTATTTATACTTTTCATCCATTTCAATAGATTTACATCTGTCTAGTAGTCTCTAAATGAAAAACTTATAATGAATAATTCTAGATGACCATCGTATATACCTTTATCTATTTTCAAGGTGATGTTTTATTAACATTATTTAATAAAAGATTACTCAACAAATTAACATTCAAATTTCAAACCATTGATTACTATGGTTATGATTAAATTGTGAGGAATCAATTTATTTAAGGGAAGTATAATATCACACATCATGATTTTATAAGAGTAACATCATGTTTTATATCATATATGATTCACATATCCAAGAGTAGATGAGAAGGTAACACCATGGCACATTACTATATATTTGTCTTAAAATAAATTCAATCTATTCGTTATCTTTTGATGTAAAAAACATAGGGTTTAAATGAAATGTGATAACCTTTTAAAATATAATTATTAAAAAAGTTCCATTATTACCTAGCCATTATGTTGGATGGTAAGAATAGTAATTACAAGATTATGAAAATTATATTTTTTATACTTGAATAATAAAATTCAACTGTTATACATTGATTAGAAATAAAACAAGAACTATTTGAAATAAAAGGAAATATCTTTTGAAAACTACACATATCTAAAAGAGGGGATAGTTTTTATTTTCAAACATAATATTAGACTATATTTTTTCAATTTCAGAAAATTTAACTTATAATATAAGATTAATTTTTTAAAATATACACCTTAATATAATATTTTGGTGTTTTTCTTAAAAAAACATAATATCACTACTAGAATTTTGGACCATAGACAAACAATTATATACATGGTCAATAAGAATTGTGTCTATATGTATCTTATTCCCACATACATTTTATGTCCAATGGTGGAAACCCATCCCACACCCCATTTCTATACAACCCTAACGAGATTCGTCGGCACCCTCCCCTCGTGAGCTTCCACAACCCCATGACATTCCTCCCCAAATGATGACACCCATACTCCTACAATCCTCTTCCAAAATTCCCATCCAATGTCCACATGTCCTCCTATAATGGCCCGGACCTCTCCGGCCCTTTCCATTGTCAAAAAGAAGGTCAAGAAGTGTTCTGGAGGGTAAAATGGACTTTTCCACACTTTCCAGAATTTCGAAACTACACGTCGTGTAGTTTGAGTACATGTCTTGTACATCCTTTCCAGGTATAACCCGTGTTGAAGGCCGTGTCCTTGCTATGTGAAATAATGGGTGCACGCCGTGTTCCCAATTCTACACGTCGTGTAGTCCTTCCCCGCGTATGCGTTAATAGTCAACAGCTGTGTACCGTGTTGGATCTGTGTCCTTGCTGTGTGAAATAAATGAGTACATGCCGTGTGTCCAAACTACATGCCGTGTAGTCCATCCCCTCATATGCATTACCCACAAACCGTGTATTGATTAGTCAATGGCCGTAGAGCCGTGCTGGAAGCCGCGCGGAGACCGTGTGGAAGAACTGAGTACACGCCGTGTACCATAAAGTACATGCCATGTACTTTTTCTTTTCACGCCTATAAATGGAGGGGTCCCATCCTCCTTTCAACTCACCCCTCTCCTCCCCTCTCTTATGAGCAGAGCTCTCCCAAGAGACTTGAAGGATCTTTCTTCCTTAACTTCTTCGTCCGAGCTCTGATTTATGATCCATCAGTGGCCACAGGATCACAACGACGAGGCGGAGCTTCCGAGCTTGGATACATTGTCTATCCGTCAGCCTTTCCTTTTCCTAATTCCACCCGAGGTGGTTTTTCCAGGACCCGAAAGAGGTGACGGACGCCGAAGGGCGTCTTCTAAGGTTGATCTGGGGGAGCGTTGCGATCAAGAACCTGTTGAGGTAGGGATCTTACCTTCGTCTCTCTAATTTGTGAAACATGCGGGGTGGGTGTTCTATTGTTTACCTGAAACACTTTTGAACGTGTTTAATGAAGATAATAACTGGCTTAGATAATGGGGATGGGAAGTTGTGATTACTGTTACTTTGTATCCTGTGTTATTTTTTTGTGAGTTGAATGAGCTTCTGCCTACAGAAAATCATGGTCGTTGGGGGCCTTTTCTTACGCAATTAAATGTTTCCCTCTCCTTCTGGATTTTTTATGGATGGAACTTTGTGGAATGTGGAAATTGGTTAATCACATAAAGTTGGCTGTTAAAATCTAGAACCCTTGAGTGATCACCCCGGTTAAACAAAATGGAATAATGAACTTGTGGGTGTTGGATTGGATACGAGGTATGTGTTGGGGGTGTATTGTGGGTTGTTGTGGATCGGGTGAACAGCAGGGCTGTAGTTGACCTGGTTGTGGATTGGTGTGAATGTTACGTTGGTGATGGACAGCGGGGCTGCGATAAATGGTATTAAAGGGATAATGATGTGCGAGTTCGGTGTGGTTGTGGTTATGGTGGTTGGCAGCGGGGATTCAGGGATGTGTTTGAATGTGAATGGGGTATGGGTTTTGAATAATAAATAAAAGCGGAAGAGTTAATGAATCGTGGGGCGTGGTAATGAAACAGAATTAATAATCAATGGGGCGGGTGGGTTGATAAGAAGGACTTGGTTGTGATGCTTTTGTTTTCCTAACTTGATTTGTGGATTACAGGGATATGTTTTTATGAACAATGAATGTGGTTGGTTGTGGATAGTTTCCCAGTAGTTAAGGAACTAATAAAATAAATCTGCGGAAATGTGAAAATCCTAAATGGGGTTGGGGTTGCTTGTTGTATTCATATTTCGTGGTAGTAGTGCCGAGGCACGTGCTCAGTTTTCCATTTAGAATCCATAGGTTGGGCTGTGTGTTTGGTATATATATATATATATATATATATATCTATCTTTTGTGTTTTATCGCACCCCACCCATGTTGAGAACATAGTTCTGAACACTCCCATTTCATGGGAGAGGGTGTTTTTCCCTTATTTACTAGCTCTTTACTGCTCCTTCTCCCCTAGGATGTGATGGCATGAGGCAACCTAACACCTAAGACTCTTCAGGTTGGTTTCGATTGGGGTGGATTTAGCCCAAGACTCTTCGGCAAGTTCTACTGTATCCCAAGAATCTTCGGGATGAGGCCCAGGTGTGTGTGGGCGGGATACGTGGTTGTGAGGCCCAGGTGTGTGTGGGTGGGATACGTGGTTGTGAGGCCCAGGTGTGTGCGGGCAGGATACGTGGTTGTCAGGCCCAGGTGTGTGCGGGCGGGATACATGGTTGTGAGGCCCAGGTGTGTGCGGGCGGGGAGAGTGTGGCAGCATCAGGATGTTTGTCGTTAGGAATAGAAGCTAACTAAATGGAAATGGTGTCGGGTACCCAATACTCTTGTTCTTATATACTACTACTACATGTTGTGATTGTGTTTTGGTGAGTGTGTCTTGTGAGGTTGGGTGGATATAATTCGTTTCTAGGTTTCTTCTGTTGATCTTACGAGACATTAAGATGTCTCCCCACTTGTGCACGAGAGCATTAGGTTTCCCTAATGAGTATACTTGTATGATCACCCTACGTTTACTTTCAGGTTTCTAGGAGGACTACCAGGGCCTTGCGGGACCCTACTAGTCGGACAGTTGGAGTTGTAGTTGTTGTTGTACCTTTGTTTTATTTTGGTATTGTACTTTTATCTTTCTTGTACTTGTACCTTGTTATAAAATTATGTAAACATGCATGTGTGCTTGGTTTGGGTTATTTATATACACTTTTCCATTTTCCTTTTTGGGGGTTGACTTGTCCTATTTCCCAATCATTTAAAATAAAAAGGGTAATTCCTCCCATATTTGTGAAAAACTCATACCCTTAGTGCTAGTCGCCACCCTGGGGCCTACTGGAGGTGAGACTCGGGGGTCATTATCTCCCTTTCACCTTTGCCAGCTCAAGAGGGGAATCTTTGGTGGGAGGGGGTCATGACAGAATGGTATCAGAGGTGATGGTTGAGATATAGGATGGAGTCTGGAGTTAGGCACTATGAGGATTGCATGGTATGGTAGGGAAACAGTGTTAGTTAATCTTGGCATGTGACATAGGCCAGGGAAGACTGTCTAGGACACGTGATTTTAGGGCCCCCCATGATCCGATGCAAGGACTCTAAGCCTACCGAACGACCAAGTGAGACTACATTGAATGCAGGTTAGAGACCCTAGGGAAGGTACATGCATCATCATGATTGTGTTTTACTGGATTTGGGTGTTCTGGGAAATAAATTGAAATAAAATGATAAAAATGAAACCTTGAGTTTTTCCTTACTACTTGGGCTTAGGCGATCCTTGTTTACCGTACAGCTATGGCACCTAGACGTCGTCCTCGGGAGGCTCAGACGACCAAGGCATAGCAGATTCAAGAGGTCGATCAGTTGAGGATTTACCAAGAGGAGGAAGATAGCCAGTGGCAGAAGACTCTCCATTCTTTCCAGCGGTAGACCCTCAAGAAGTACGAGGATAGTACTTCGGATACAGAGACAGAGGGGTGTCTTTAGGAGCTAGGGATCGCGTTTACCTTGATCCGTGCTCCGAGGGAGTACTAGGTTCCCCTAGCAGTCAGTCAGCTGAGAGGTGCGGTGCGACAGTTGTGGACGCTCTACCTCGGAGAGAGGATAAAGGCAAAGGTTCCATGGGCTGACTTTGAGAAGGAATTCCGAGAGGAATTCATTTCTTCCATGATCAAGGTGGAGAAGCGGTAGGAGTTACTCTCCCTTCAGTAGGGGAGTATGTCGGTACGAGAGCTGGGGATCATGTTCAAGGATCTACTTCTCTTTGCTCCAGATCTCTTTCCGGATGAGGAGTCTCGAGCGAGATGTTAGGAGGAGGCGCTTCATCCTTCGCTCCAGTATGCTGTCTCCCCATTCACCCTTCTGACGTACTTGGCGGTACAGAAGAAGGCATTGGTTGTAGAGAGGATGCACTCGCTGGGAGGTGCACCCCGAGAGGGGAACCAGCCAGGCTCGTCGAAGGGGATGGCAGTCAGCAGCAGGTCTCCTGTGATGGGACCTTCCAGGTTCAGGCTAGTGGGGAGCAGGCCCCAGCAGTTCCAGTTCAGATCTTCAGGTCCTTGTACCTTTTTCACGAGCCCATGACTGTGGTGTTTTTCTTGTGGAGGATTCAGGCTTGTTCAGAGTCGGTGCCCGACCCGAGCTTAGTACGGTGGAGGTGGGCAGGTTCAGCACCCACCTCAGCAGCACCCGTTGCTGGTGAGGCCCTTCCAGCAGCAGCAAACCCATGCTCCTCTAAGGGAAGACTTTGCGGGAGGAGGCCGACCTTAGGGTGCTCCTCAGGGACCTCGACTAGGGCATGGTCGGGGAGGTGGACGACCTCAGAGAGGTAGAGGAGCTGGGCGTGGATAGTTGCACACAGTAGAGTTGACAGCTCCAGCAGGACCAGAGGTGGTGCGAGGTATGATTTGTCTATTCAGCACTCTTGTTTATGCTTTGTTCGATTCAGGAGCCCCACACTCCTTTGTTTCACCTGGTCTAGCCCATGCTATGGGACTAGACGTAGAGAGACATTCCATACCACTGGTACTATGTACACCAGTTGGAGGCTAGACCAGCGTATCTTGTGTTTGCCGGGGATGTGGGCTGATGTTGGGACCACATCGATCTTGTGGGGACCTTCTTCTGTTACAGATGTAGCCATACGATGTCATCCTAGGCAGCGACTGTTTGTTTTTTGTTAGTTCCATTATCAACTGCTTCCAGAGAAGAGTCATGTTCTCCGACGTGGATGGACATCGCACATCTTTTGATAGTGAGAGGAGGTATCAGGCGGGAAGCCGGCGTGTGGAGCCTCTCCTTTCCTTGTTAGGCGGGTTATCAGTGGTTCCAGCTGATAGAGAGATAATGGATGTCCCAGAAGTTGTTGGGGAGTTCCTCGATGATTTTCTTGAGGAGGTTGTGACTCTACCCCCAGACGTGACATTGAGTTTGTGATAGACTTACAACCTGGTGCCCGTACGATTTCGATGGCCCCTTATTGGATGGAACCTTTGGAGTTGCGGGAGTTGAGGATTTAGATTGATGATCTTATGGAGAAGGGATTTGTTCGACCCAGCGTGTCGCTATGGGGTGCTCCAGTTTTTTTCGTGAAGAAGGAAGATGGTGGTCTCAGGCTATGCATATATTATCGAAGGTTGAACCATGTAACGGTCAAGAACCGCTACCCCCTTGCAAGGATAGATGATCTCTTCGACCAGCTGGGGGGAGCAGGTTGGTTCTCCAATAATGATCTACGATCTGGATATCATCAGCTGAGGGTGAAGGACAGTGACATCTTGAAGACGGCTTTCAGGTGTAGGTATGGGCACTTCGAGTTTGTAGTAATGCCGTGTGGAGTTACGAATTGACCAGCTGTTTTCACAGGACTTATGAATTTTGTCTTCCGAGAGTTTCTAGACCGGCTCGTCATTGTGTTTATCGATGACACCCTAATCTACTAAAGATCAGAGGCAGAGCACGTTGAGCATCTCAGGGCAGTCTTGGAAGTCCTTCGACACCACCATCTTTACGGGAATATGTGGAAGTGTAAGTTCTTGATGCAAGAAGTACACTTCCTTGGGAACGTGGTGTATCAGCATGGAGTATCGGTGGACCCATCAAAGGTGGAGGCAGCTGTTTCTTGGGAAACACCCAAGAGCGTGGCAGAAGTTCATAGTTTCATGGGGTTATCAGGTTACTATCGGAGGTTCATTTCGGACATCTCTTGAGTTGCTTATCCTTTGACAGCTTTGACGAGGATGAACCAGGTCTTCCTATAGAGCAAGCCGTGCCAGAAATATTTGACTACCTGAAGGAGAAGTTGGTCAGTGCTCTCATACTCAGGTTTCCAGAGGAAGGGTTGTTGTATGAGGTGTTTTGTGATGCTTCTGGCCTTGGTCTGGGGTGCATGCTGATGCAGAAGAAGGGAGTGATTTGTTATGGGTCTATGCAGTTGCTCCCTCACGAGCGTAACTATGCCTCCCATGACCTGGAGCTTGTAGCAGTAGTGTTCGAACTAAAGTTGTGGCAACATTACCTCTTCGGGGAGCGCTTTGTGGTCTTCTCATATCACAAGAGCCTGCGTTATATCCTCTCCTAGCGTGACCTGAACTTATGACAGTGGAGATGGGTCGAGTTTCTCCAAGACTATGACTTTGATATCTCTTACACTAAAGGTAAGGTAAATGTTTTGGCTGATTCCCTGAGCAGGAAGTCGCATTAGGAAGTTGTTTGGGAATCTGCTGATGCTTGGAAGGCAATGGGAGAGTTGGCTGCCTTGCACTTGGATGCCAGGGTAGAAGGTGTAAGAGGCTGTTTTTTTCAGATGACGATGCAGTCCTCCTTGATGCACCAGGAGGAAGAGTCGCAGTGGGGGGACTCCGAGGCGGAAGTGATGCGAGATCATGTCGATCAAGGGAGTGCTCCAGAGGGATGGTCAGAGGACAACCAACATCGGATGCTTTTCCATGGAAGGTTTTTTGTTCCGGAGGTGATGCGCGAGGGAGTTCTCCGTGAGTTCCATAGCTTAGCCTTAGAGGTACATCCAGGAGTTTCAAAAATGTACCGAGGCCTGAGGGATTAGTTTTGGTGGCCCGGGGTGAAACATGTAGTGGCAGAGTTTGTGGCTAAATGCTTAGTGTGTCAGCAAGTGAAGGCTGAACACTGTATTCCCGGTGGTTTGTTGCATCCTTTAGATTTCCCCCAGTGGATGTGGGATGAAATCTCAATGGACTTCGTCACAGAACTACCCAGAGCACAGGGTGGTTATGATGCTATCTGGGTGGTGGTGGATCGACTTACGAAATTGGCCCACTTCTTAGTAATCACGAAGTTGGGCCTGGTGAGTACCTTAGCACAGAGGTACGTAGACGAGGTGGTATGTTTTCATGGAGTCCTAATACTATCATCTCAGATAGGGATACTCGGACTACCTCACGAGTCTAGAGGGGGTTACAACATGCTTTTGGAACCTAGTAATGCCTTATTACTGCTTTCCACCCCCAGACCGACGGGCAGACAGAGTGGACTATCCAGAAGTTGGAGGACATGCTGCGAGCATGCGTTCTGGATTTCGGAGGATCATGGGTATGACACTTGCCTTTATTAGAGTTTTCCTACAACAATAGCTTCCACTCTACTATTGGCATGACACCGTTTGAGGCTTTGTATGGAAGGCCATGTCGTTCACCCATTTGTTGGGACGAGGTTGGTGAGAAAGGCGCTCTTGGACTAGAGGTAGTGCAGAGCACCACAGAGAAAGTCCAGCTTGTACGTGAGAGGATGAAAGCGGCTCAGGACCGACTGAAGTCTTATGCTGATCGTCGGAGGAGGCCCTTGGAGTTTGAGGTGGGAGATCATGTGTTCTTGAAGTTTTCCCCTCGACGGGGGCATCAAAGGTTTTGGAAAGGGAGCAAGCTCTCACCTAGGTTCATCGGACCTTTTGAGGTGCTGAGGCGAGTTGGCGAGGTGGCATATCAGCTGGCCCTGCCACCTCAGTTAGAGAAGGTTCATGATGTCTTCCACGTCTCCTAGCTTCTTCGGTACTTACACGACGAATCCCACGTTATCGAATAAGGAGAGTTAGATATGGGAGACGACACGAACTTCGAGGAACAACCCGTCAGAATTGAAGATCATAAAGAGAATGTGCTCCGTGGACAAACCATTCCCTTGGTTCGTGTGTTGTGGAGACATGGTGGCCTCGAGGAGAGAACTTGGGAGCGGGAGACCCAGATGCACACTCAGTACCCTGAGTTGTTTCGAATTGTGTTTTTTTCCCTTGTTCTTCATAGTTTGGTGTTGATGTTGTACATTGTACCCTTGTTATATTGAATGTTTGGCTTGTCAGTTGTGAGACCTTTTGTTTCTTTGTTCCCTGGTAATGTGTAACATGTCCGGATGTGTGGGAAAGGGAAAAACCTTACCCTTAATCGAGACGCATTAATGTTGATGTGATTGTACCCGTGCGGGCGAGTCAGTGCCCCCTAAAGCGGATAGTATCTCGACATAGGAGAAGGAATTTTCCAAACTCACGTGTTTGGGAAGTGTGTAGGTTGTGCGGTGTTGGTGTTAGTGCGAGTTGAAAAATCCTAATGTATGAAAGTGGGAAGACCCAATTCATAATCAAGACGCATTAATGAGGATGCGATTAAACCCGTGCAGGCGAGTCAGTGCCTCCTAAAGCACATAATATCTCGACATAGGAGAAGGAATTCCTAACACATATGATTAGGGTGGTTGGTTGGGTTTTTTTTATAATGAGAACCCTAAGAGGTATCTTGTTGGGTTCCTCTGGGTTGGTTTTTGAATTCTCGGGGACGAGAATGTTTTAAGAGGTATCTGATGTGATGGACCAAACCTCTCCGACCCTTTCCTTTGTCAAATAGAAGGTCAAGAAGTGTTCTGGAGGGTAAAATGGAATTTTCCACACATTCTAGAATTTCAAAACTATACGCCATGTAGTTTGAGTACACGCCGTGTACCTCCTTTCTGGGTATACCCCGTGTTGAAGGCCGTGTCCTTGTTGTGTGAAATAATGGGTGCACACCGTGTTCACAGTTCTACACGCCGTGCAGTCCTTCCCCGCATACGCATTAACAGTCAATGGCCATGTACCGTGTTGCAGCCATGTCCTTTCCGTGTGCAATAAATGAGTATATGCCGTGTGTCCAAACTACACGCCGTGTAGTCCTTCCCTGCGTATGCGTTACCCTCAATCTGTGTGTTGACCAGTCAACAGCCGCAAAGTCGTGTTGGAAGCCATGTGGAGACTGTGTGGAAGAACCGAGTACACGCCGTGTACCATAAATTACACGCCGTGTACTTTTTCATTTCACTCCTATAAAAGGAGTGGTACCCTCCTCCTTTCAACTCACCCCTCCCCTCCCCACTCCTCTGAGCAGA
Organism: Viscum album; assembly: GCA_963277665.1. Taxonomy (NCBI): domain Eukaryota; kingdom Viridiplantae; phylum Streptophyta; class Magnoliopsida; order Santalales; family Viscaceae; genus Viscum; species Viscum album. The sequence goes on along the minus strand of OY728155.1, from coordinate 1,133,017,505 downwards.
GCTCTCCCAAGAGACTCGAAGGCTCTTTCTTCCATAACTTCTTCGCCCGAGCTCCGATTTACGATCCGTCAGCGGCCACATGATCGTAATGATGAGGCATATCTTCAAAGATTGGATCCATTGTATTTCCTTCGGCCTTTCCATTCCGACTTCCACCAGAGTAGGTTTTTCCGAGACCCGACAGAGGTGACGGACGCCGACAGGCGTCTTCTAAGGTTGATCCGGGGGAGAATTGCGATCAAGAACCTCTTGAGGTAGGGATCTTACCTCCGTCTCTCTAATTTGTGCAACATTAAGGGTGGGTGTTCTCTTGCTTACATGAAACACTTTTGAACCAGTTTAATGAGGATAATTACTAGCTTATATAACGGGGATGGGATGTTGTGATTAATATTACTTTATATCCTTTGTTATTATGTTGTGAATTGAATGAGCTTCTGCCTATGGAAAATCATGGTCGTTAGGGGCATTTTATTACACAATTAAATGTTTCCCTCTACTTCTAGATTTTCTTATGGATGGAACTTTGTGGAATGTAGAAATTGGTTAATAACGTAAAGTTGGCTGTTAAAATCTGGAACCCTTGTGTGATCAACCCCGTTAAACAAAATTGAATAATGAACATGTGGGTGTTGGGTTGGATACGAGGTATGTGTTGGGGGTGTTTTGTGGGTTGTTGTGGATCGGGTGAACAACAAGGCTGTGGTTGACTTGGTTGTGGGTTGGTGTGAATGTTACCTTGGTGATGGGCAGCGAGGCTGCGATAAATGGTATTAAAGGGATAATGATGTGCGGGTTTGGTGTGGTTGTGGTTATGGTGGATGGCAGTGGGGATGCAAGGATGTGTTTGAATGTGAACGGGTTATGGGTTGTGAATAATAAATAAAAGAGGAAGAGTTAATGAATGGTGGGGTGTGGTAATGAAACAGAATTAATAATCAATGGGGCTGGTGGGTTGATAAGAATGACTTTGTTGTGATGCTTGTGTTTTCCTAACTTGATTTGTGGATGATAGGGGTATGTTTTTATGAACAATCAATGTGGTTGGTTATGGATAGTTTCCCAGTAGTTAAGGAACTAATAAACTAATTCTGATGAAATGTGAAAAACCTAAATGGGGTTGGGGTTTCTTGTTTTATGCATACTTCATGGTAGTAGTGCCGAGGCACGAGCTCAGTTTTCTGTTTAGAAGCCATAGGTTGGGCTGTGTGTTTGGTATATATATATATATATGTATCTTTTGTGTTTTATTGCACCCCATCCATGTTGGGAACATAGTTCCGAACACTTCCATTTCATGGGAGAGGGTGTTTTTTCATTAGTTACTAGCTCATTCCTACTCCTTCTCCCCTAGGCTGTGATGGCTTGAGGTGACCTTACACCTAAGACTCTACGGGTAGGTTTCGATTGGGGTGGATTTAGCCAAAGACTCTTCGGGCATGTTCTACTGTTTCCCAAGAATCTTTGGGATGAGGCCCATATGTGTGCGGGTGGGATACGTGGTTGTGAAGCCCAGGTGTGCTGGCAGGATACGTGGTTGTGAGGGACAGGTGTGTGTGGGCGGGATACGTGGTTGTGAGGCTCAGGTGTGTGCGGGCGGGATACGTGGTTGTGAGGACAAGGTGTGTGCGGGCGGGGAGAGTGTGGCAGCGTCAGGACGTTCATCGTTAGGATGAGAACCTACTAATGGGAAATGGTGTGGGTTACCCAATACTCTTGTTCTTATATACTACTACTACCTATTTTGATTGTGTTTTTGTGAGTGTGGCTGGTGAGGTTGGGTGGATAGAACTCCTTTCTAGGATTCTTCTGTTGTTCTCATGGGACATTAGGATGTCTCCACACTTGTGCATGGGAGATTTAGGTTTCCCTACTAAGTATACTTGTATTATCACCCTACATTTACTTTCTGGTTTCTAGGAGGACTACCAGGGCCGTGCGGGACCTTACTAGTCGGACATTTGGATTTGTAGCTGTTGTTGTACCTTTGTTATCTTTTGGTATTGTACTTTGAGCTTTCTTGTACTTGTACCTTGTTATAAAATTATTTGAACATGCATGTGGGCTAGGTTTGGGTAATTTATATACAGTTTCCCTTTTTCCTTTTTGGTTTTTGACTTGTCCTATTACCCGATATTTAAAAATAAAAAGGGTAATGCCTCCCATATTTGTGAAAAACTCATACCCTTGGTGCTAATCACCACCCCAGGGCCTACTGAAGGCGGGACTCGTGGGTCATTATCTACCTTTCGCCATTGCCAACTCAGGAGGGTCATCATTGGTGGGAGGGGGTCGTGACACCTCCTAATTCTCTAATGCAGCCACACAACCTCCCCACTGATGATTCACTACTGATTCTCCAATGCATCCTCCCCATCATTTCCATTAATGCACCTATGACACATCCACCCACCAATGTGTGATCCTCATACTCTGACATGTCTCTCACATGAAATCAATGTAGATATTACATGGATATCATGTGGCCACCACACCTCATAGGATCATCATCCTTTGATGAAGAAATCTGTAATTATCCTCATCCTATGTGCGGACACCATAACCCCAATTTGTTATTCTCTTCACACCATAACCATGAAAACCTAATCCTACTATGATTTTTAATTAACAATATTTGGATGACCATAGGGAAATACATATTTCCCATTACAAATATCTACCTCTTTATAGAGACCCATGCTTTACATAGATGGATATGACATCGTTTTTTATCAAAATTTGGCACACCACAAAAATTCATTCCCAAGGACTATAATAGTTTATTGTATTAGGAAACATGGAATAAAATAATAAATAATCAGGACATATATTCAAATTTTTCACCAATGATCATCCCCATTAGTAATTGTAAATAAAACCATTATTAAGAACCAAGTGAAATGAATCATATTCAAAAGGGGATCTCAGATTCTAAATATGGGTAAACAAAGTAATTATTTAAGTGTAAATATATGTATAATGGTATGATAATGTTATCATGTCATTATAAGGTCATAACATGTATTAAAATATCATAAATATGAATAATTATATAATTTTTGGATATTAACAATACTTAAATAATAAGGTAAGCAAGAATATAATATATTAAAGCATAACATAGGAATATGACATATAATTGTGGTAGAAACATAAGTATATATCATGATCCCTATAGTAGTCAATGAATCATTTCCATGGAAATATTATTTGAATTATTTGACACTTTATACCATCTTAGTAGTCATAGTTTACTCCCATGAACATATTAATAGTAATTGTTCACTACCAAGTGAATCTTAGTACACAAATTCCTTCACTAAACCAAGTTCACTTCTCATTCCATCCATGTTTATATCATGAGGTATAAATTAGTATTCAATGCATCAAAGGGAGATATAGGTTCCACCAATATCATTATGAGAAAATATATATGTGTTCCATGAGATCATAAAAATTCATTACATCAAAACCCATGTAATGAAATTGGCATTATAAACTTGTAATCATATCATAACATGTAAAAAAAGGCATGTTTCAAATTATTTAATCAATTAATTATTCATGAAATGAAAAATATTTCATAAGAATGTATCCCATAAAAAAGGAATCACGTTTCATAAAAATTATACATGGGAATGTGAAACAGGTTTCATAAACATCATATCATCAAAACAAAAACAATTAAGAGAGAAAATATGAATGTAATTTTTTTTTAATTTCCCTTGAAAGGATTGAGTAAAAAAAATGTATGTTATCTTATATTGATTTTTTTTGAAATATATATTAAAAACATTTCATGAGAAAAATATCCTTTACTATTTGAAAAACTATTTTAAAAACATACAGTCTTTTGAAAATAATTTTCAATGAAAATGTGATATGGAAACATGAAAGGATGTTGAAAAAAATTATTTAAAAATAATTATGAAAACATATAATGAATCCATTGATTACAATTTGAAAACATTTTTCCATGAAAAATTATTAATGAATCTTCAATCCATTTTGAAAACTAATTTCCATATAAGCATATAAATGAAATGTGACAACATTTTTAAAACCATTTTCTTATAATATTTATAGAGGAATCTTGGAATGATTTTGAAAAACTATTCTGAGAAAATAAATAGAAATAATATAATGAAATATTGTAAATGTTTTCAAAACAATTTTATCGAAAACACATTGAGAACATATAAATAATTAATGAAAACATTTTCCAAACCATATCATCAAAAATAATTTGAAGACAAATAAAGAAAGAATTAAAACAATCTGAAACCCATTGACATTAAAATAAATAGTATACTTATAATGAATCCATGAAGTTGTTTTGAAAACAATTTATTTTTAAATAATTTTAAAACATATAAAGAAATATTGAATAATTTTTGAAAAAAATTACTTTTTAAAATAGTTTGAAATCATATAAATAAATCTTGAAAATATTTTTAAAAAAATTTCATTCAAAATAATTTGAAAAAATAAAATGAAATAATTTAAAGAAATTAAAATTATTTTATTATAAAATTCATTTAATAATTATAAAAAATTATTTATTTGTTTTAGAAAATATGGGTTTGAATGAACACATATTTTTCATTGAAGAGAGTGGTAAAGTTGGACTATAATAAAACACATTCTTAATAATATCTTATACCAAAGAGTGAAAAAAATAAAACAAAAACCTAATGATATCCTGAATAACCCGAACAGAAAATATTTCACGATTTTCTTTTGAGTGATTGATCATTATATATAATTAATGGAAGCATAATCACAAAAAATCTCAATAAATTATGAGATTGTATCAATAAAATATTAACAATCGGTAACGGTAATTTATACCCATGATGTCTATAAATTAGATTAATTGAAAATGATAATTTCATGAATTGAAAAATATTCATGAAATATAAGGTCAAATAGAAGTGTATACACCTCATAAAATAATATTGGATGGGTGTGACATATTCTATGGTATATTGGATAGTAGAGAAGGCTTCGATGGGTGTTGATTTCTTAATGTTTCCTTTTGTACAAATGTATTCATTTGGAGTGGATCGTTTGGTTTTCTAGTTTTATAAATTTCTTCACCCATTTGGTTGACCTCCATTAGTGTGTTTCACAGTTCTGGTGTTGCGCAAGGGTCCCGGTTGTAAATCTTATGGTACGAGGTGTTGTTTCCAGAAGCATTACATGGGATGGGGTGAAAATGGTGGTGTTTTCCAGCATATCCTAATGTGGTGGTGTAATGATTCCATGTAGGATCATTAAGGGTGTGTGTCTTACTTCATGCTTTTTTTTTGTCACGGACCAAAGTGGATTTTGTTGATTTTGTTTTCATGTCATTTTATTGGGTTCTTAACATTGTACTGGTTCTCCATGTTCATTCAAAATAGATTTAGTTATATGGTTATCACTCAACCCGATTGTGTAATATATGGAATATAAAAAACAAATTAAATAATTGATATATCATTTCATAGTGAATTGTATAAAACAAAAAAAGAAGCAACTGGGAATATGTCATGTATCTCACAGAAATAAAAAGTTATGTGAAATTCCCTTACCTTGATTCCAACATGTCATGTGCATATTTATCATTAAAAATAGTAAACATATCATAATTATTTACGTGAATGATAAAATTATTAATTTTTATTATATATTTTACATCATTTATTTCAATTTTTTAATAAAACTACATAAACAATTGATTTTATGTAGTGTCTTCTGGAAAAATTGGTTTATCTCTTAAAAATGACTTTTGTTAGTTTTCTATGGTGAAATGGGTCATTATATAAAAATATCCATAAAAATAATCAAGAAATAATAACCAAATTTATTTAAAAAGTTTACTTTAAAAAATTATTAAATATTATTTGAAAAAAATGAAACAAAATTACAATCATGGAGAGAGTAGGTCGTACCTATGCATTTGTAATGAACCCATTATTCAATGATCATTATGGAAGGAAGATAAATAATATTATATCCTCATTAAATGGTCATTATATCTTAAATATCATTTAATTTAATTATAGATACTTATATATATATATATAATTATTTTGAAAAGGAATCACATCATGTCCGGGAGGCGGTAGATGAAACGCCCATGAATGACATTATCACCTTTTAGTGCATTAAATGGGTAGTAATAAAAATTATATATTGTATTTTAATCATGTTAATTAATAAATAAATATCATTTATATTTTTATTGTGTCCCATGGACATAATTAAACCCATCCTTAATACATTCCATGTAATGGGTGAAAATGTATCATCACATAGTGGATGCAGTAGTCCACACGTCTACAAACAGTGTTTTCATATTTACACAAAATGGAAAGTATGAAAGAATATCTTATATAATAGTTACTGAAGCATAAAGGCGTCAAAAATATCATATATATCATTTTAAAACGTGGTTTCCCTCGTAATTACACATTTGATTTGTAATAATGTAAAAAAGGAACAATATCATTTTGTGAGTCGGCTGTTTTTCATACACATGAATGGTCTGTTCATTACCCATTAGTTGGAATTGTGTAATTTTTTTTTGGAAATAGTGGAATAAAAACATGTAATTATATTTATGATTTTTTTTCATTATATAATCATGGAATAATAATATTTCTAGGGTAGAGGATATAAATGTTTTACAGGATCATTGGAAAGATGTTATATAATATTTCGGTAACTCCTTTAGGATTTCACAAAATGTGATGCCTTGGATGGATTTATACCCAAAGAGAGTCTTCTAGGATGAATGGAGGGATGTTTTAAGGTGATTTGACAAGATTTTTGGGGAGAAATAATGGATTGAGAGGTGTAATGCGGTCGGTGGAGAAAAGACTGTTTATAATAGGGGAAAATGAATAATTCAATATTCATGAACAAAATTGTGTTCAATCATATTCTAAATTATCCTAAGGGTTCCAAATGGATTTTTCAGTATCCATTGATTATTAATGGATGAATAATTTCAATATAATTATTTTTAAAATAGTTTATGGTCGATTTTTTTACTTATTTTCTTCATTTAGTCATTAATTAATCACCTTTTAACAGTAATGAGTATAAATAATTTTAATTACATCGAACAATATTTTTCCAAGAAAAATAATATTAAAATATTATAAATTATAGATTATCCTGATTCAAAATATGAATTCCATTTGTCCATATTCAAATCATTTATGTTGATGAAATTAACTTCAAATTATCCACAAATTCATGACGTTAAAAAGTGGCTTTATGTTAGAATGTCTTAATGTCAGAATAGATTTTACATTGAATTTTAGTTTGAAAGTTGTTAAAATGAACTATATATTATTAATTGATATAAAATTGTTCTAATTACACGTTACGATCAAATAAAAAAAATATATAAATAAATTAGATGAAAAAGAATTATTGAATTAAAATTTATTGTTTTTCACTTTTTATAAAATAATTAAATTTGTTAGAAAATTACAAATAATTCCCTACAAGTAATGTTTTATATAAATCTTGTAAAAAAATTATTTTGTTAAATAAAAAATTTTAATTTGTAAAAAAATAATATTTGAAATGGGTTCTCCATTAAGAGTCTATAAAAATCCCATTTAGAAAAAATGCATCTTTCTATTCATAAAATGAGATTTATTCTTTTATTATACCTATTAAATATATTTGATGACAGTATGAAATAATAATTTAATGGATAATATATAAATTTTATTTAAAATATTATCAAAAAGTGTGTTCTAATGTTATTTAGGAAATATTTTGTTTGTATAGGGAAAGGTAGTTTTCTTAAAAAAGTTATTTCATTATTTTCATATAGATATTTCATTCACATATACTAATTGATAATCAAAGGATTAAAATTATATGCATGTGTAAATATTATTTTCACAAATTATTTAATCTCATTTGTGAAGTATATTTTAATGGATAGGTTGTAGCTGTAACAATATTTTAATAATATTATTAATAGTATATTGTAGTTCTATAAAAACTAGTCCATATGTGTAACATGTTCTATTTAATGGACTCGGTTTTGTGTGTAAAAGTATAAACACATGGTATTGTATGTACCACATGATAATATATGTTTTGAGTACAAGGAATTATTAAATTTGTGTTTCATATAACTGAAACCAAAAATATTTCTATAATAAAAAACTATATTCAGTGTTGTGTGAAAGGGATAATGTCCAAAATATAAAATTAATAGGGAAATTTAAATTTTAAAAAAATATCAAGGTGTCACATTCTACACTAATAATATTAGTTTTTCCCTCAAAATTCAATTGGGATAACACTGGTTTAATACAATAAATTTTCATTCATAGAAATACACATTATAATAAGGATTACTAAAAAATCATTTATAAAAGAAATTTCAAATCATAAGTATTAAACAGAGTTTGTAATAATTGGGTTTCAAAGTAAGATAACATATCTTGAATGTGAAAACATGGAACTAGAATAAATAATATAACCATAAATTTCTAAAATAAAGTGATAGAAAAACTTGATATGAGAAAGTAAACAATCCTAAATCCATAACATATAGCAGTTATCAAAAATTTTATTAATATCATCATCAATGATGAGAACATGATAAATGTTTATTTCAGTACACCTTTTCTTAAATTTGAATAATTTTCATGAAAATAAATACTTACATGATTTCAGGAAAACCATATCCTTCTTTTTTCCATAATCTATTATTTGGACATCTATTATTCATTGATATTAAGTTGAATATGAAATTACATGACCATTAACATATCTTGATATACACAAGTAGAATGATATGTGATTTTATATGTGTTTAGTTATTAGGAAAAATAATTTAACATGTTATCCCTTATTAAAAAATCCATATATTGTTAGATAATACATTAATATCCAAATCCTCATCCAAATTTTAACATAGCTATTCCATAAACAGTAAACCTTTTAGCCCTTCCGAATGATGAAAATCCAAAACCTTAAAAAAAGTCACATAATTTTCTAAAAACATATTTGCATTGAATCCACATATATCATAAATTACCCTTTATTCATCACATTCCAATCATGTGAATATAATTATAACGTTTTCTCTTGAAACATGGTAATAACATGAATTAAATAAATTGATTATTTAAAACATGCATGTTTCGTTATTCCAAATTTCCATGGATATATTAATTAAATAATAAAATTATGTAATCTTTATCAATGATATCATAAAACAGTTGTTTAATTAACCATAATTAGATCCAATGTAATTAGTATCATGTAATTTAATTACTAATATCCCATATATCTTTATCCCATAAACAATATCTTAACATAAGTAACATAATAATGGTTATGTTTCCTGTAATAATTTTAATCCCCAAAAACTACCTTTATATTAATTCACAATTACATTTTTTTGGAGACATTAATCATATGCTTTCAAATCATCAGATAAGAACATAATCAGAACAATAATTCAGTCCTTCCATATTGATGAATATAATGGAATATGACCATCCATGGTATTGAAGAAAGGTTTTTGGTCAGGTCATTGATTTTTATAATTCCAGAGTTCTCCATAGATAAGACACTGCACTCTATAGAAATTAATCACTCAAAGACCTTTTTTTGATCCATAGATAACATCATACCATCCATTTGAGGTATTCCTTATGGTTTTTATTCAATTCTATTTGAAATGTAGGAAGCCGAATAATCATTACTCTATGCTCCTCACAATGTGAATAATTATAAAATTTCACATTCCACTTATTCTTTGTATTGTGAATATCACCAAATTTCACAATGTTAATAATATATCATGATAATTGATTCAACATAATCATGATATCCTACTCTTTAGTCATTATTCAATTTTTTTCTAGTAGTAAACGAATTTTCCATCAGATTCTAGGTTAAAGTAGTTTTTTTTGTTCTTTCCGATGACTAAAACTCAAAAGCATAGTGTGTGAAACACTTATTATAGAGGAGATCCACATAATCATGAAAAATCACTTCTAGGATATCAAAATTATGACACCATAATATGACACCATAAAATTATACTAAGATGCATCCCTATAAATATACTTACAATTATTAATAGGGATCACAATAATATTATCACATACTATTTCCAACTTTTTCTTAAACATATCCTTTAATTCAGGATATATTAATGTTGGCTTAATATACATGTATATTACATAATTTTAGATAAATATTTTTCATATTACAAAAATAAATTTTTAGAGACTATAGTAGTTCAGTGTCGTTGGAAACATGAATGAAAATTTTCTAACATGGGGGATGTCTTGTATTTTCCTCAACAAATATCTTCCCTTTTATTAATTCTACCGAAATCCCTTCTTCATCTCATGGTGAAAAACATATGAATGGGGTAAGCTTAGATTCATAGATTGGATAAATAACGGATATTTGTAAGCATATATATATAGATAAGGATATGAGAATGTTTATTATGATTCTAGAGGATCATACCCTACAAAATAAAGATCATTAACCTAGAATGGGGTATAAGGATTGGAAATTTATAATAGATGAATCATAATGGAATCAATAGAATATTCCATGAAATCAAAACATATGATTATGATATAGTGTTTTGGAAGACTCATAGATTTAAAAAATTAGTTCCATAGTATTCATGGAATCACTACCACATTCATCGTGGTAGTAGTTTTCACTCCCCAAACTATCTTGGTAGTCATGGTTCTCTCTCGTAACAATCTTAATAGTCATGGTTCACTCCCAAAACCATCGTAGCAGACAAAGAACTCTATGGAATAGAGTTTACTCCCTATTACATACATGAATATCTTATGAGATATTAATAATTAACAAATTCATTATATGTATATATAGGTCCTACCCATCTCATAAAGAAATAATATATAAATTTTCCAATTAACCGAAAATATTGTTCATATATTAACCCATCAAATCAAATTGGTATCATAAACTTGTCCTCATACAATAACCTATCAATAAGAGGGATATTTCATAATTATTTTATCAAATAATAATCCATGAAAATAATTTTGTTTCATAATCATATAACCCAAGAATGGGATGCATGTTTAATATTCATATACCCCATGAAATAGAAAGTGTTTTAATAAAAAAATTTTCATTAATAAATAAATCATTTAGGTCAAGAATGTGAATGGAACATTTGGATCATTTCGCTATTATATTATGATTTAAACCAATGAATATCATATTAGATGTGAAATAATTTTTAAATATTCTTTTAAAAAATTTGTTCATGAAAATATCTTTTCTTGTTTCAAAAATATTTTTTAAAACATAAATCCTTTTAAAAACCTATTTCCTTAGAAACATGTTATGTTTACATGAAATAATTTGGAAACTTTTTTCTTTGCTAAAATATTTTAAGACATATAATTGATGATTTGAATACTTTTTTCATCAATTTTTCCCTAAAAAACAATAAAATATACATGAAAACATTTTGAACCCAATTTTCCAAGAAAAAAATATAAAACAATCATGAAATTATTGAATTCTTTTCCACAAAAACATATTAATGAATCCCAAAAAAAGATGTAAAAATGTTTCATGGAAAATACTGTATGAAAAGACTTTTGTTTTTTAACCGGGTTAAAATAAAAAGGGTTTCCAGTTTTTTTAAGTTTAATAACGGATTGTTTTTTTAAACTATGCTCTAGAATTTTATTCCATGTGTTGGGGCACCTACTGGTATCATTTTTGGACTTTCAAAATTACCATATAATTTTAGAGTGAGTCCCGATGAGTCTTTGGAGCACTGGATATGGACACATCCACTTTAATGGATCTCCACGTGCAGAGCACGGTTGTGGTCGAACCCTTGTGGTTTAGACTATTTAAAAAATTAAAAAATTAAAATAAAGAAGACTCAACGATAGACTGTGATTAATTATAAATTTTTTAAATAAAAATAAAAATTATAATTAATTTATTATTATTATTATTGTGGTTGTTTAATTAAATGAATGATAAAGAATTAATTAAAGTATGGTTGAAGAAATTTATGTGGCTTTTGGGTTTATTGAATAACCATTTTAATTTAATGAAGAGTTTCAAATTTATTAAATGACCATTTGATATTAAATGGATGAATGTGAAAATTATAATAATGTCATCATTATTACTATGGTGTCACAAATTATTTTTATGCTTTGATATTTTAATTGCATGTTTATGGAGTGTATCATTTATTAGAACTTAATGTTGATTTTGAGATTCTCAATGATACATTTTATTAAATTCGGGGTTCCATATTTAATGATATATTTTCATTAAATAGAGGTGTTAGGTTTATCAATGTGTTTGAAAAATAATTATAATATGATGATTATTATTATACTTTTATGAATGTAATAATTATTATTATTATGGAAATTAAATTATAGGTCATGGGTTGGCGTTTTAATCATATTAATGATATTATAATAAAATGGGGGTTTGTATTTTAAATAAATAAAAAACAATAATAATAATGAGCATGTTATTATTTTTATTGTTTTTATTAAATTAAATAAATGATAAAATAATTTAATTTAATGATCAATAGAGAGTTTCATTATTAATTATGAAATTTTTATTAAGAGAATAATAATGAAAAAATGTATTTAATTAAATGGAGAGTTTTCCACTTATTATATTAGTGTTTAATGTTTATAATAATAATAATAATAATAATAAAATGAGTATTATTTTTTTTAAATTTTTACATTCAATTAAATGGATTAATTTAAGGGAAAAAATAACAGGGGGAGGTGTGACCTGTAGGCTACGAGACCCCAATTTTTCCCCTCCTACATGCGCGACACAAAATTATCTTTGGCCTCCTCCTCCGTACTAACCTGCTTGTTGGGACTTCCAATATCCCGCACCCCCCAGGAAGATCTCCTCCACCACATAACACCCCCCCTTGGAGTTCACCATAAATAGCTTCTTATTCTGAAATTTACTCTTTTTTTAGGTCTAATTATTTAGGGAAAGAACTTCCCTAATGGTCTCTTTAATCATAATGTCTAGTCACTAATTTTTTGGTGACTTTTTTGGTATTGGCTAAAACCCTAAGTTTCTGTTTTATCCAGTTGTTGAGTTTTTCAAATTTTAGGGAATGTAAATGTGGTTTAGGTACCCATAGGTCAATGTCCCAACATCCTCCACCACAGGTGAGGCGTATGGACATAATTTTCTATGAAGCCGTTGGTTCAGGTAAACATCTAAACACGCTATTTGGTTTTTCACCGATTAAATTATGGTTTGTTAATTTTTTATGAGTCCCTGGTATCAAGTTAGAGGTTTAATGATCATTAATTCTTTGATTCTAGTTACTAGTTTAATATAAGGAATTTTTTTGATCAATGTAGACAATGTGAACATATATATATATATATATATATATATATATATATTTGATGGTGTGTGCGCATGCAACTGTGTTCTAGTTGTGGACTGGTTACCTCTAGGTACATTAATGTGTTGTAGAATTCAAATGGTGCAACCCAAGGTAGGGTCCCGATTCACTATCACTTTATTTTAAAAAATTATCTTCTTAAAATAAATTGAGAATGTATGTTTCATTGATTATGGAAGTTCTATGTATTCTTGAAATTATGATTAATGTTAAACAATTGGTTAGTGGTAATATCATATCCTACATGTTGTGTGTTGGTATTTCAAATGTCTTCTTTCTAGAGCTCATATATGATATGTCAATGCATGAGACCATTGATGTTATTAAACAATGTCACCCCCATGAGATAAATGAAGATTTGAACATGTGTTGATATTAGGCATGTTTTTATAATTTGTTTAAAGTGTATGATTAAACTGTTAAATGATTTGAATGTGTTAGAATAGGTAATAGGGAAATTAATCGTAGAGTTTATAATCTTTCCATGTGTTGGTGTAAAATTGTGGATTTTACTATTTACTGAGAATATCGAATATTTGATATGTACAGTATATAAATTAGAAATAGGTAATAATTAATGGATTTATTAATTTATACCAGTAAAATAGTAAATGCATAATTAATTGATGACTGGTAATGGGATATTATTTAATTAATTAATAATTGAAATAATTAATTTTCATGCATTAAATAAATATTATGAATTTATTGATTGTTACAATAGTTGGCCAAGGGTTACTTTTGATGGGTGTTTGTTTTCCATGCCTTATGTTGTCCTGGTTGGAGTTGATTAAAAATATGATATGTTGTGTGAGATGGTTGTAAAATATATAGGCCTTGTTATGTTTGTTTTGAGATTATTATGACTTTCATGTAAATTAATAAAGTCCTAGACAAATCATTGATAGAGTTGACAACTTCAGACTTGTAAAAAAATTTGGGTATTTAAAGGTTGATTTAATTATTTAGTTGGCTTGTTATGAATAATTTATTGTTCATTAATTATATTTTACTGATATTTTAAATGGTTAATTAATTGTTCACTTATTTGATGGGTGATTTATGTTGTTAAGTAGTTGATGAATTAATTAACAGATTGGACTAATTAATTAATGAATTAATTAATGGATGGTTTTGGGATGTTATACATGGAATTCTAAAATAATGATAAATATATATGTGTAACAACCTGAGATTTTATAAGATACATTCTTTTTAATTTCTTTCATATCTTCTATTGTACGACACACTAAGATTATCTTGCGCTATACACAACACTGTATTAGCTTGCAGTGCACGCAACACTTTTCTTGGCTCTTGTTACACACAATTTCAAGTTTGTTTGATAGAAGTTATTCTATGCAATATTGAGTGTATATATATATATATTCAATGTAAAAATAAAATATGGTTGGATTCTGTTATATGCAATAACAAAGGAGTTGTGCACTACACGCAACCCTGACTTGGCTTGCATTACAGGCAATCACGACCTTCCTCGATAGCGTGTGTCGTACGCAATACCGGGTTTTACTAAACAACGATATATTATTATAATATTGTTATGAACTAGAATTTATGAATAGTGTTAACTAAATTTTGAATTTTATAACATTATTATTCATCTTACACATTTCTAGAACATGGTATAAGAACAAAATAATTTTTTCGGGTAAAATAAGTATTTTACAAAAAATGCAGTTTTGCTGCCTTTTGATGGCGCACACACTTTAAATCTTGTTTTTGACATGTTTATAAGTTCAATTTGACAAAATAAAAATTCTTCTTTTGAATCAGGATATAAAAATTTACATTCGATAAAGTTTTGATATTTTTCCGATAACGTTTATATTTTAATGAATAGTAAAAACACGCTATATTTTAATTAAAAACAACTTTTTTCATCGTAATATCTTATTTGGTTAAATTATAATATTGAATGGGTTTAAAGTATAAATAGAATATATTTTTACCATTTAATATAATGTATGTCATTAGCATTGATTTTACCTTGAATTCGTATGTTAAATCAATTCAATCTTTTGCAATGTTTTAAAGAAAAATCTGTTTTCTTTCGACAACAGGATTAATTTTAATTTAATTTCTGCATCTTTTGTGTATTAAATTTGGAAAAATGGATTCCATATTTGGAATCAGTTGGTCTAATTATGTTAATAAGCTACTTTTTATTTTTGGGCATTGTGAATAGTATCTATGGTAAATTTTATTTACTATAGTTAAAGGTAAATCGAGTAATTAAGGGTAAATATAAGATTATAAAATGACCCTAACACTTGGAAAAAACCTATTGGATGGATAAAATTAGACCCATATAACCTAAGAGTTATAAAATTCATGAGTATAAAATGACCCTAACACTTGGAAAAATCCTATTGGATGTCACTTTCTTAAATCTTATAAGTATAATAATTTTAATTTAGTGATAAAATTCATGAAACTTCTAACATGAATATTCTAAAGAAATCTGATACATTTATCTATATCATAGGAATTTATTTAGAATTTTTAGGGATTAAATAATTATCATTTATTATGACACAAAGATGATGCCGTAATTGTCTTATTAATGAAATATTGACATAATTGATGTTATAAATGCCCAAATAAATATAATTTGAGACTTTTTATGACTTAAATTAATTTTCTAGGTTACTATGACATGTTATTGTTGATATAAGTAACTTGGTTCGAACTTATCAATCTGTTATGAATTTCATAAAAATAATGTACCAAATAATGTCAAAATTGACATAAATTAGTTCTTAAAACAAATATTATATTATTAATTATTATTTAATTCTTAAAAATCTAAGGCTCAGCCAAATGACTTAGATAAGGATAGATATATTAATAATAAACAACTTGGGGTTAGTTTGGCATGTTATGGTAGGTTTATTAACCATATAGTGTAAGAAAACAAAAAGACACGGTAAAAGTTAAATTATTTAACTTAGAGTTAAATCTAATTGATAAGGTTAAAATAATAACCTAAACTTGTTTAAATATTATTTGATGAGAGGCTTTCGACCCCTCCCCACCTTAGCTTCTAAAGAACTCAATTTGGAGCTATTTAAAACTGAACATGACTTTATAATAAAATAATATTTTTAGTTATTCCAAAGGTGCCCCTCTCCTCCCTTATAAAAGGGCACCTCCTCCCTCTCCTCCTCACACCAATTTGAGCATTCCAGCTCAGCCAAACCCTGAAATAATATATTATACACTTCCCTAGTATCATCATAGTGGTCCTGGTCTGATTCAAAGACCATCCTTATTTATTTAAGTGGAGGTTAAGTGAAGGCGCGTCAAAAAGAGGTAATATCCATTACCGATCATTCTCAATTTCATTCTTCTTCAACTTCTTCTTATTTAGTTGTTTCATGATTAAGTAATAACATCAGCATTTATTATATAATGATATGTTATTATAAATATGAAATAACTCTAATTAACCTTCTATCCATCCTACGGAAAAAGGAAATCACCGCGCGTGCGTACGTACGGAATACCGTCTCCACGCCGTGGTGTAATCTCTTTTCCGCCACCACCTTAATTGGATGGGTATAGTGGTGTAATGAGTAACTATATATTATTATTATAAAGTGATATTGATTCTGAGATAGTATAAATACACTTAAACACAATTCCACGACCATGGGAACGATATCATCGCTCGTGCGTACGTACGGACAACCGTCTCCACGACGCGATGAGATTCATTATCCATGTTAACCATTCCAGAATGATTATAAAGTATATATAATGACTAATAATGAAATATATGACATGGTAAATCTACTGGATTTATGTATATATATATATATGTCATCTACTTACTTCCATTCATGACAATAAGGAAAGGAAAACAACGTTCATGTGTACGTACGGACTACCGTCTCCATGAACGATGTGTTTCATTTCATTTATCTATCTATTATATACATATATATACTGAATATATATGATATATAAATCATAATTTATATTCTTGAAGTAAGTAAATCATGATATAAGTAATAATAATGTCAAGAACAACAAGTCCAAACACCTACGATAAATGAAATGATTTTACCCAAAACGCTTCTTTAACATGGAATTTACAAAAGAACGGTTAATATAAAGTCATAAGTTGACCATATATGATATCATAACAATTAATATGATTCTATAATAAGTTAATGACATTATTTAAATCATTATATAGGAGGATCAGATACGTACAAAGCATATCAGACATAAGGTAAGGGAAATATCACAATCTAATTTTTATCCGAGATTGTTTATACTTTGATGTTAACTAGGGTGTATTTTATCATCCACATCCATGTTTCCTCAATATGTAATATTATTTCCATCCACTTACAATTGTATAAATCCAATTTTACCCTTCGGTGAGTTTTTAGTAAAAGATATGAAATGAATCTTTTGTCGTTTTTCGTACGAAGTACTTTTTGACTTTTCCGACAAAAGTACGAATAATGTTTTTTTAACTTATATGGAATGAATGGATTTTTAAAACATTATTTCCAAGAAGCTTCCTTTAAAAGTTTTCATGTTTTTTTTAATAAACTTCTTTTAGTTTAGAATTTTATGACATGTTATGAAAGGAAAAGTGTTTTTGAAGTAGAAAGGATATTTTCCTCAGGAATGGAGTTCAAGTGTTTTATCAAAATTATTTTCCATCTAAGATAATAAAGGGTTCTGTTTATATCTCTATTATTAAATTTATTTTCTTATGTTGTGATGGAATTATTTTTATTAATTCCTTTATCTTATATGAATTTTTTTATGATGTCGTGATGTTTAAGATTCCCATTACATGGGTTACGCTATGATGTATGGTTTATGATTTTGTGGCACACATAATAATGGTATCATTAAGAGATGGATGGGACCTATATCTCCATCCAATGCATTGGGTAATTATTTTATATCTAATAATATAGACATGGCTGGAACGGTAGGTTATACCGATTTAGTGAAACAGGACTGAAATGAGGGTGACTCAGTTCAGAAATGGACTTTGTCCACTAAGATAGTCTTGGAAATGAGTCTTGACTAATAAGATATGATTCTTTATTATTATGTGTGTATGCCACAATGTTTCATGTTTTATGTTATTATTATTGGGATTTCATTTCACTACTATGATTTATCCCATGTTATGAAATTATGCTCTCTTTTGCAGGTTAAGATTTCCAAAATGTTATGTTCTTATGAAAATGATGTGATTGATATTTCTTTTGTTTACCCTTACTGAGAATTTGAGCTCACCCTTTTATGTTCTCTTTTCACCAGGATATAAAGAATGGTTTTAGGTAAAAAAAGGAAGATCTTTATGGGAGATGTTGAAGATCTTTCACCATGATTAGAAGATTATATTCTGAGTTTCCAAAGACACTAAACTATTACGATCCTTGTGTGTGTATTTTTGTTATGTACTAAGTAGTCTGCAAACGTAATGTAATGTCCATGTACGTCAAGATTCGGGTCTCTACAGTTGGTATCATAGGAAAGGTTTAGTCAACCTTTGGAAACTAGGATATGAGAACGTTAGTGAGATCCCTAGAGATATTTATAAGGTATGTCTAGGGATGTCCCCACGGATAAGTATACGTATAGGATATAGTCCTAGAACTATGGTAACAATATTAGATTAAACCAAATATGTTAGATATTTAATTTACTCCCCCTTTATTATGATTTTTTCCTCTCACACTATTCTTTTTGGGTTTTAGAAAATGGCTGGAAACAGGATGATTCACGATAATGGAGGATATGATAGACAATGGAATGATATTATTCATGAGAAACCAAATGAAATATGATTTGGAAGACCAAACATCATTATTATGCCGAATCAAAAATCTCATAATATGATTAATAAAGTAAAATTTGTTAAGTTTCCTGACTCGGCTAATAAGAGAAATATGGAGTTTCATGATGACCATAGAGGAAAGAAAGTTCAATTTCCCCTATGTAAATCATGTGGGAAGAGGAATTAAGAAGAATGTTTCAAAAGAACTCGAAGATTCTTTGGGTGTGGAAAAGAAGGACGCAATTCTAGTAGGTGCAAAGGAAAAGGTTCAGTTAACACCAGGGATGAGGATAATGGTATTGCTACGACATCAAAAATGGTTAAATGTTTTAAATGTGGAATGTACGGGAATTATGAAAACCAATGCCCTAAGGGAAAGTCTCATGAAGTGAATCAGTATGGTCGTATGGGTAGTATTTATGTTGATGATGATGAAGAGAATACAAATGATATGTGAGATGAAGGAATTGTTGAAGCTCGGTCAATGGTTTAAGAATGTAGTGGAATGATTACATGTTTATAATGTGTAATGTTGTATAAGTAATCTCATGATACTATGGAATAAAGAGACATCTAAGTATTGTTACACTGTTGTCTTTCCTTGAGTTTTGAAAGTGTATGATTAATGGTACCAGTATCCATGAAAGGTTATTGAGATATTTTTGGAATGTAGATGATATGCGCATAATGAAGGGATAAGGAGAAAATTAAATGTTTGATAGTATTCATGAGCTCATGACTGATATAAGGAGAAGGTTATATCATGGTTTGAGTATATAGAATTTTTTGATTTTGGTATGTGGAAAGAGTTAACTTTTGACTGCATTCATGTTTTCACTAAGGTTCAATGGGTATACATTCTTCAAGAGAATACATGATTAAGGTATTCACATGTTTGTAATTTGACCAACAATATATATCTTATGATATATGGGGGATAAATGATGTAATTCACGTGATCATTTTCTTTATACTATGAGCTTGGACCGAAGTATTTTAGATAAGCCTAAAGATTGGAATGGATTATGTTGGACATAAGTTAGTATTGTTTAAGGATAAAACTTTTTTTGATATTTTTGATGGGATGTTATAGTAATATAGCTTTAGAAAAAGGACAACCTGCAGGACGGGCGACAGTGCATCGCGTCAGACAAGGCTGTGAGAATCGAACCCACAACTGAAGTGCTACTGGCCTTTTTCGCCTACCACTGGCCTACAAGAAGTCCCTGTTTAGTAGAAACTAGTTTTATTAAGCAGTATGATATATGAAGTATAAGTACATTTTAGGAACTATATAAGATTAATCTCACTATAGATGGACTTATATATTTTTTTGATAACATTTATATCCTTTTGTTTGAGACAGATTGAATGGCCCATAATTCTATCACATGATCTGATAACACATCACGAATGACAAATTCAACTTCATTTCTTTAAGAGATGAAGTGAAAATTGTCCAAAGAACGACAAATGGTGAGACTATACCAAAATCACGAAAGTATTTATTCTAATTCCAATTTCATCATCTTTAGGGAAATGATCTTGAAAACCAAAAATGTTGTCCTAGTGCTCTTATATATGATGAATTAGATGGTACCTTAGATCGTCACAAATTTATGGCTGTGTTATTGCTGGCTTTTCCATAGCCATGTTCTCTACCACTCTCCATCAGAACATGACGGTTAAATTTCTCTTCCATGTCCATATTTTCTCCTATATGGAAACCCATTGATGAGTTCATTTGGGTAACCGTTATATTTCATACTTTAGTTTTTAAAGTTCAGTTTTGGTATTTCTTTTTACGATGTGGGTTTTTATGAATAGTAAACGATTTATAACCCCGACGAATTTCGAGGGTGAAATTCATTGTAAGGGGTGTAGAATGTAACAACCCGAGATTTTATAAGATATATTATTTTTAATTTCATTCATTTCTTCTATTGTCTGACACACCAAGATTATCTTGCGCTACACGCAACACTGTATTAGCTTGTAGTATACACAACACTTTTCTTGGCTCTTGTTACACATAATTTCAAGTTCGTTTGATAGAAGTTATTCTACGCAACATTGAGTGTATATATATATATATATTCAATGTATAAATAAAATATGGTTGGATTCTGTTATACGCAACAACAAAGGTGTTGTGCACTACACGCAACCCTGACTTGGCTTGCATTACCCGCAATCACGACCTTCTTCGATAGCGTGTGTTGTACGCAATACCGGGTTTTACTAAAGAATGATATATTATTATAATATTGTTATGAACTAGACGTTATGAATAGTGTTAACTAAATTTTGAATTTTATAACATTATTATTCATCTTACACATTTCTAGAACATGGTATAAGAAGAAAATAAAATTTTCGGGTAAAATAAGTATTTTTAAAAAAATGCAGTTTTGCCACCTTTTTGTAACACCCCAAGATTTCATAGTGTGTTATTTCTTCAAAATAATTAAATAACTTGCACTACACGCAACACCGAGTTCAATCACACCATGACTTACAAAAAAAAATGGCCATTAAAAGAGGTCATGAATAGCATTAACTACATTTTAAACTTTATATAATCCTTATAATTTTAGAATCCATATTATGAGTTTCTTAGTCATAATGCAAGAAGAGATTCATTTTCAGTATTTCACTTTTATCAACTTTTAATGGTGAAACCTTTTTAAATACAATATTTTAAACTTTTTGACTAAATGGGGACATCAAAAAAATTAAAATGAAACATCCCAAGCTTACACGGTACGCTTTCCTTTGAATAAAACAGTAGCGTGTGTGGTACGCAACTTCGAGTTTTAACACACACCACAACCGATCAAACTAGCCGTTATGGATAGTAATATCTAAATTTTGAAATCATATATATTTTATATTTTAAAATGGACTTCATTTTTGGATTCGGAATATCAAAATTAGCCTAGGGTGAAATTTTGGTACTTTTCGGATAACTTTTATATTTTGATGAATAGTGAAAATTACAAAATTTTAATTAAAAACAACTTTTTTAATCAAAATAATTAATAGTGATAAATTATGAATTTGAGTGGTTTTAAAGTATATTTAGAATATATTTTTACCATTTAATATAATGTTGGTCATTGGACATAATTTTACAATTAAACCAAACATAAACTAGTGTCAATCTTTTGATAGTTATTATCTCTTAAAAACACGCTTTTTGTTTTGACAGCGGGAATTAATTTTAAATTAATTTCTGCCACTTCTGTGTTTTGAATTTAGAAAAATGGATTCCATATTTGGAATCAGTATGTTCAAATTGTGTAAATAGGTAACTTTTATTTTTAGACATTTTGAATAATTACTGCGGTAAATATTTTATTTACCATGGTTAAGGGTAAATCCGGTAAATAAGGGTTAAAAAATAATATTATAATAATACAAAATTACCCTAAAACGTGTCCTAACCTTATTGGTGGACACATACCCGACCATGGGCATCCTTGGGTCAATTTGGGGACCCCTTGGAGCCACTTGTATGTGGTAGGGACACATTATATTAATAAAGTTAAAATAAAAATAAAAATGGCATAAGCTTACATCTTTTATAAGAACAATTTTTACATAGGGTTATACATGTTGGATTTTCGATTATAAATATTCATTAGAAAGCTAAAAAGATTTCCTACATAATGATATTTTATTTATAATTTTTAGACATTATATAATTTATTTTATTTATGACACAATGATGATGCAGTAATTACTAAAATAGTGACAAATAAAATTAATTGATCTTATAAATACCCAAATAATTATAATATGAAACTTTTAATGAATTAAACTAATTTTCTATGATAATATGATATATTAGGATTGATTTAATTGACTTTTTTCGAAGTAATCAATCTGTTAGGAGTTTCACAAAAATCAACTAATGAATAGTGTCAAAATTGACATAAAAGAGTTCTTAAAACAAATATTATATTATTAATTGATATTAAATTCCTAAAAATCTAAGGTTCGGCCAAGAGACTTATATTATGATAGGTTAATCATTAATGGACCACTTGGGGGTCGCTTGGATGTATATAGTAAGTTTATTAACCATATTATATAAAAATACAAAGAGACATTGTAAAAGTGAAACTAATTAACTTAGAGTTAATACTTAAAGATAAGGTTAATATAAGTACCCAAACCTGTCTAAATTCTATTGGATGAGTTGTTTTCGACCTATCCCCACCTCATCCTTTGAATAGTCAACTTTGGAGCCTTTGGAAACCGAATATGAATTTATTATAAATTAATATTTCTAGCTTTTCCAAAAGTGCCCCTCACCCCTCTTATAAAAGGGCACTCCTCCTTCTCTTTTCCTCACACCTCTCAAGCCACTTGGCTCGTCCAAACTCTGCCCAACTAAGCTCCCCAAATCCCTCTCCTCCTCCTTGAAGCTTCACCTTAGGCAGAAAGCATTTCAAGAAGTCCTTTGGTTCCAACCAAAGTGAGTTACCTAAATTAAAGGTAACGATTTCTCTTAAATTATTTTCATTTATTTTGCTTCTTCAACCCCCAAACTCTTTTTATTTCCTTTATTTTGTAACAACACCAGTATCCTCAATATACTAGGATGTTGTTATAAGAAGGATTCAAACTACACATACACACAACTCCATCTAATGGATGATGAACATAATGTTTCTGTGGATGGCAAACTAACGCCTCACGAAACGATGATTGTTCAAATACATCTTACCGCCTCTCATGGTGGCCATTATGATGGAACTGTAATTAAATATGATATTAATGATATATATTTTATATATAAGCTTCTGTAATTCCATTTTATTTCATACCATTATTCGTTTCATGTTGTATATACATACGATAATTTCATTTGAGGAAGTGCGGACTACCGCCCCCTTAAAATGATATGACTCGTTCATACCACACATGGAACGTATAAAGGATGGTGTTAATGAACTTAAGTAACATATATAAAATATTATATTATACTGGAATAGTAATATACCTATGTATCATTTGTATTCGATTCTTTTAAAATAAAAATTAAATGGAAGTAGCGTTCGTGCGTACGTACGGACTACCGTCTCCACGAACGCGATGAGATTCATTCTCCATCGTATCCATTCAAGTATAATTATCATTTGATGATTTAAAAATTATGTTTAAGGACTAGAGATCATTCTGGATATGAATAAGATACAACAACCATGGCTTATGTAACAAAACATATAAAGAAAATGAGTAAGTTAACACCCGAAACGACGATAATTCTAAGATATTATTAACAAATCAATGTTAAAAGATCATATATGATATCATATTAATATATATGATTCTTGTATAATTTAATAACAATTATTTCACCATTATACAGGAGGTTAACCTACCCCAACCAAGGAAAAGTACAAGGTAAGGGTTTACTTTACAACCTCTTCATTATCCAAGGTTTTTTATACGTAATAATCTACTGGGATCTCTTTATCATCCACATCCATGTTTCTTAAAAATGTATTTCAAAACATTTTTACTATTTACAAGAATATGGGTTAAAGTCATTTATACCCTTGTTTGACTGTTTATAAGAGGTTTATAAAGGAATCTTTCCGTCGTTTTCAAAACAAGGTCCTTTTTAACCTTTTCGACAGAATTGAGGTAAGAATGCTTTTTTTAACTTATACGGCGGGTGCGGTTATTTTACGCCGTTATAAAATCTTCAAAGCTTTACTTACAAGCTTATAAGAATATTTTCAAAGAAAATGTTTTATTTTATATGGCTCTTAAATGATTTCAAAAATAGAAAGAGATATTTCTCTAAAAAGTGTTTTGATTTCATCTATGTCAACATCCTTTAATGGATTTTACGCTTATTTGAAGTTGATTTATTATAATACAAAACTTCTATATTGTATTGAAGGTTTTGTGATATGTTTGACTGTGGATGTGCTATTTTATACCATTCATAGTTTATGGTAAAACTATTGACATTTCGTATGCTAGTTTTAATCCGAATGTTTATGTTATATTTCAAACTTTTCTTCAGATGAATGTGCTAAACAAGTATGTTCCGGGTTGGGGACCGGTAAAAGTAAGCCCTCCAGGTTGGGGACTGGTTAAAGTAATCCCTCCAGGTTAGGGACTGGTAAAAGTATGCCCTCCGGGTTGGTGTCCGGTTATTAGAGGCACTCCGGGTTGGTGTCCGGTTATTAGAGGCACTCCGGGTTGGTGTCCGGTTATTAGAGGCACTCCGGGTTGGGTTCCGGTTAGAAGTAACCCCTAGGTCTTGGGATGAGGCCTAGAAAAAGAAATTAACGTTTAGCATTATGCATTCCAACATTATGAAAGTGGTTATTGATATTGCATGTGATTATTCGATTAGTAGAATATCCATGTGAATAAGTAAATGGCATTATTTCATTTTACTTTTCATATACTATGTTGAAGTTCAATTTTAAAAGGCTTTTGTTTTAGTAATTCATTGCCTTAAATGTTTATGATTATTTTGAATGTTCCGCTATATTGTTATCCTTACTGGGCATTTGAGCTCACCCCTTTTCTATGTTTTATTTTTCCCAGGTTGTGAAGAAGTAAATTATGAATGACTTGCAGGGATATTATGAGGGGTTAATAGTGTGGATATGAAGACTTTGTTGTTGTAGTAGTTTTTCACTTTGAAATGTAATGTAAACTTTATGATTATATCTAGTGTTTCCAAGGCTACTAAACCAATCGGTCTTTCGGGATTTGATCTTTCTTGTGATCATGCCAATGTTATGTAATAATGCACCGACTCTGGGTAACTGGGGTCGGGGCGTTACAGTTGGTATCAGAGGAAGTTTAGTACAAACCTTGGAAGCTAGATTTAGATAAACTCTGATTAGAGCACGTAGACCTAATATGAACTTTGAGGATTAGTGTAAAAGAACTTCCTAGAATTTTGGTATTGTATAAATTTTGTGAGTTTTCCGAGCAATACATCCCTGTCTGGATACGAGCAGGTAGAGGCGGCTCTGGCACAGATGTACCTAGGGGTAAAACCCGAAAACACCGCTTTGAGCTAGACTCGAACGGGAACTGGTGCACGACAACGGGCCTTTCTGCACTCTTGGTTACGACACTCCCGGGGGATATGCTTAGGATAACTCTCATTTTCTTTACAAATCATTATGAAGGGTTTATGAGTATATACATCCTCAAAGGAGACATTTTTATGATTATGGATTATATCCATAAATAGTTCAATTTATGTTAAGTGTTTTATAAGTATGGGATTATGTATTTTGATTCATAAACTGATCTAGTGTATGCCATTGTATAGAAATGGCGCCCAGTATAAGGAATGAGAACTCCAGAAATGCACATGATCCAAAGAGAAGGAAGGATCATATCTTTCATGGTCTTAAGCTAGAATTTATAAGAGAAATAGTCTCCCATGTATTATCATCATATGAAGAAATAATATCATGTGTTGATAAGTAAAGAGTTTACTGAGTCCTATGGCTTTGAAGGGAAGCAAGAGAAGAAAAGGATGGAAGATAGAAAGATGGATAAAGGGAAGAAGGAAAAGAAGAATTTTCCCATATGTGGTAACTGTGGAAAGAAACACCCTGGAACTTTCCTGAAAGGAATGAGAGTTTGTTATAAGTGTGGAGGAAAAGGGCACAAAGTACGTGACTGCAAGGGTAAGAAAATGGTTTTAAATGTACAATGCTTCATTTGCAAGGAGTTTGGACACTACGCGAACCTATGTCCCAGTCATCAGACTATACCGCAAATGATGTTATTGGATAATAATCAAGTTATGATACTACCATAGATGAAGAGGAATGATTAGAGTTCTTATGTTGATTATGTCAATTGAGTATTGTATCAACAATGTACTTGATATAATAATTATGGAGTATATAAGGATTGTACTGCAGTACTATTTCATTAAGGACATGAGATTGTGTGGAACAAAGAAAAGTGACTCAATAGCAGGATAAATTTTTGGAAAATATATGGTTGAGATAATGATAAATCATAATATAGTTCTGATACTGAGGTAGTGATTTTGGAATAATATGTGATTGTTTTGGATAAATTATATTGGATATTCTTGACTACCTTGGAACTGATTAATGATTTGTATATTCCATCATTGTTGGTGCTTAAAACATTTTTGGATTAATGAAGTATATCCAGCATTCTATTTGGAATAAGGGAGCATGAATGTAATCAATAAGGAATATGGTAATACATGATGAAGGTATTCATATGCTATTACGGGGTAAAAAGGATCTATATTATGTTTACCTTCCTTATAAATGTTGGACTGTGAGTTTGGACATAAGTATTTTGGATAGTTCTAGTTTGGATTATTTTGGATTGCCATAAAAGGACAACCCGGAAGTCGGGCGGCAACCCGTCGCGTCCGGCAAGGCTGTGAGACTTGAACCCGCAACCGAAGGGCGACAAGGGTGTATCACCTACCACTGGCCCACGAGATGTCCTGGATTAAATAATTTAGTTTTTATTAAAAGATCTGGTATATGAATTATAAATTCATTTATTTTGGAACCCTGTATAAATTTTTTTTTACGTTCTATTATCTCTTAGAGTGAAAGATGAGTTTGTGGTAGAAATTTATTATTAGATAAAACTCTAATTATAAAGTAAGTATATCTCCTTATGATCTTAGACAAACTCATAAATAAATTCCTCAACATTAATAAAAGGAACTTAGAACAAAAATGTTGTCCTAGATGGTACCTTAAATCATCACTAATTTATGGCTTTAGGATTGTTGGCCTTTTCATAGCCATGTTCTCTACCACTCTCCGTCAGATAATTGATGGTTAGATTTCTCCTCCATATCCATATTTTTCTACATGGAACCCTAGTATGTGTTATTTTCGGTAATCTTCATACTTTCCACTCTTTATTTTAAATAGAGGCCTCATTAATTCATTTTTCGATGTGGGATTTCAACTAAGATATTTTGAAACGTCAAAAATGTGTTATCCCAATACCCTATGTTTTGTTGAACCGATGGTATTTCAAATCATCATAGATTGATGAGTTTAAGGACCTCAATTTTACACTTTTTTGTGATTGATGACCTCAATCACTACCTATAAATATTTACGTTTTTCCTCCAATTATATGTCTCTAATTGCCACCAATGTTCTCCTAATCGAGATCATAATTTGGTGGTGACCCTTTCATTTCTCTTTTCCTCATATTAAGACTAAATTTTAGTAACCCAATTTCCGATGTGGGTTTTCCCACAAATATATTTTCTATTTTCAACCTTTTATTTTTGAAGAACAATTTCAAATTGCGAGGACGCAATTTATTGAAGGAGGGGAGAATGTAACACCCCAAGATTTCATAGTGTGTTATTTCTTCAAAATAATTAAATAACTTGCACTACACGCAACACCGAGTTCAATCACACCATGACTTACAAAAAAAAATGGCCATTAAAAGAGGTCATGAATAGCATTAACTACATTTTAAACTTTATATAATCCTTATAATTTTAGAATCCATATTATGAGTTTCTTAGTCATAATGCAAGAAGAGATTCATTTTCAGTATTTCACTTTTATCAACTTTTAATGGTGAAACCTTTTTAAATACAATATTTTAAACTTTTTGACTAAATGGGGACATCAAAAAAATTAAAATGAAACATCCCAAGCTTACACGGTACGCTTTCCTTTGAATAAAACAGTAGCGTGTGTGGTACGCAACTTCGAGTTTTAACACACACCACAACCGATCAAACTAGCCGTTATGGATAGTAATATCTAAATTTTGAAATCATATATATTTTATATTTCAAAATGGACTTCATTTTTGGATTCGGAATATCAAAATTAGCCTAGGGTGAAATTTTGGTACTTTTCGGATAACTTTTATATTTTGATGAATAGTGAAAATTACTAAATTTTAATTAAAAACAACTTTTTTAATCAAAATAATTAATAGTGATAAATTATGAATTTGAGTGGTTTTAAAGTATATTTAGAATATATTTTTACCATTTAATATAATGTTGGTCATTGGACATAATTTTACAATTAAACCAAACATAAACAAGTGTCAATCTTTTGATAGTTATTATCTCTTAAAAACACGCTTTTTGTTTTGACAGCGGGAATTAATTTTAAATTAATTTCTGCCACTTCTGTGTTTTGAATTTAGAAAAATGGATTCCATATTTGGAATCAGTATGTTCAAATTGTGTAAATAGGTAACTTTTATTTTTAGACATTTTGAATAATTACTGCGGTAAATATTTTATTTACCATGGTTAAGGGTAAATCCGGTAAATAAGGGTTAAAAAATAATATTATAATAATACAAAATTACCCTAAAACGTGTCCTAACCTTATTGGTGGACACATACCCGACCATGGGCATCCTTGGGTCAATTTGGGGACCCCTTGGAGCCACTTGTATGTGGTAGGGACACATTATATTAATAAAGTTAAAATAAAAATAAAAATGGCATAAGCTTACATCTTTTATAAGAACAATTTTTACATAGGGTTATACATGTTGGATTTTCGATTATAAATATTCATTAGAAAGCTAAAACGATTTCCTACATAATGATATTTTATTTATAATTTTTAGACATTATATAATTTATTTTATTTATGACACAATGATGATGCAGTAATTACTAAAATAGTGAAAAATAAAATTAATTGATCTTATAAATACCCAAATAATTATAATATGAAACTTTTAATGAATTAAACTAATTTTATATGATAATATGATATATTAGGATTGATTTAATGGACTTTGTTCGAAGTAATCAATCTGTTAGGAGTTTCACAAAAATCAACTAATGAATAGTGTCAAAATTGACATAAAAGAGTTCTTAAAACAAATATTATATTATTAATTGATATTAAATTCCTAAAAATCTAAGGTTCGGCCAAGAGACTTATATTATGATAGGCTAATCATTAATGGACCACTTGGGGGTCGCTTGGATGTATATAGTAAGTTTATTAACCATATTATATAAAAATACAAAGAGACATTGTAAAAGTGAAACTAATTAACTTAGAGTTAATACTTAAAGATAAGGTTAATATAAGTACCCAAACCTGTCTAAATTCTATTGGATGAGTTGTTTTCGACCTATCCGCACCTCATCCTTTGAATAGTCAACTTTGGAGCCTTTGGAAACCGAATATGAATTTATTATAAATTAATATTTCTAGCTTTTCCAAAAGTGCCCCTCACCCCTCTTATAAAAGGGCACTCCTCCTTCTCTTTTCCTCACACCTCTCAAGCCACTTGGCTCGTCCAAACTCTGCCCAACTAAGCTCCCCAAATCCCTCTCCTCCTCCTTGAAGCTTCACCTTAGGCAGAAAGCATTTCAAGAAGTCCTTTGGTTCCAACCAAAGTGAGTTACCTAAATTAAAGGTAACGATTTCTCTTAAATTATTTTCATTTATTTTGCTTCTTCAACCCCCAAACTCTTTTTATTTCCTTTATTTTGTAACAACACCAGTATCCTCAATATACTAGGATGTTGTTATAAGAAGGATTCAAACTACACATACACACAACTCCATCTAATGGATGATGAACATAATGTTTCTGTGGATGGCAAACTAACGCCTCACGAAACGATGATTGTTCAAATACATCTTACCGCCTCTCATGGTGGCCATTATGATGGAACTGTAATTAAATATGATATTAATGATATATATTTTATATATAAGCTTCTGTAATTCCATTTTATTTCATACCATTATTCGTTTCATGTTGTATATACATACGATAATTTCATTTGAGGAAGTGCGGACTACCGCCCCCTTAAAATGATATGACTCGTTCATACCACACATGGAACGTATAAAGGATGGTGTTAATGAACTTAAGTAACATATATAAAATATTATATTATACTGGAATAGTAATATACCTATGTATCATTTTTATTCGATTCTTTTAAAATAAAAATTAAATGGAAGTAGCGTTCGTGCGTACGTACGGACTACCGTCTCCACGAACGCGATGAGATTCATTCTCCATCGTATCCATTCAATTATAATTATCATTTGATGATTTAAAAATTATGTTTAAGGAATAGAGATCATTCTGGATATGAATAAGATACAACAACCATGGCTTATGTAACAAAACATATAAAGAAAATGAGTAAGTTAACACCCGAAACGACGATAATTCTAAGATATTATTAACAAATCAATGTTAAAAGATCATATATGATATCATATTAATATATATGATTCTTGTATAATTTAATAACAATTATTTCACCATTATACAGGAGGTTAACCTACCCCAACCAAGGAAAAGTACAAGGTAAGGGTTTACTTTACAACCTCTTCATTATCCAAGGTTGTTTATACGTAATAATCTACTGGGATCTCTTTATCATCCACATCCATGTTTCTTAAAAATGTATTTCAAAACATTTTTACTATTTACAAGAATATGGGTTAAAGTCATTTATACCCTTGTTTGACTTTTTATAAGAGGTTTATAAAGGAATCTTTCCGTCGTTTTCAAAACAAGGTCCTTTTTAACCTTTTCGACAGAATTGAGGTAAGAATGCTTTTTTTAACTTATACGGCGGGTGCGGTTATTTTACGCCGTTATAAAATCTTCAAAGCTTTACTTACAAGCTTATAAGAATATTTTCAAAGAAAATGTTTTATTTTATATGGCTCTTAAATGATTTCAAAAATAGAAAGAGATATTTCTCTAAAAAGTGTTTTGATTTCATCTATGTCAACATCCTTTAATGGATTTTACGCTTATTTGAAGTTGATTTATTATAATACAAAACTTCTATATTGTATTGAAGGTTTTGTGATATGTTTGACTGTGGATGTGCTATTTTATACCATTCATAGTTTATGGTAAAACTATTGACATTTCGTATGATAGTTTTAATCCGAATGTTTATGTTATATTTCAAACTTTTCTTCAGATGAATGTGCTAAACAAGTATGTTCCGGGTTGGGGACCGGTAAAAGTAAGCCCTCCAGGTTGGGGACTGGTTAAAGTAAGCCCTCCAG
This sequence comes from Viscum album, assembly GCA_963277665.1. Classification (NCBI taxonomy): domain Eukaryota; kingdom Viridiplantae; phylum Streptophyta; class Magnoliopsida; order Santalales; family Viscaceae; genus Viscum; species Viscum album. The sequence goes on along the minus strand of OY728155.1, from coordinate 1,132,985,134 downwards.
GTTAGGGACTGGTAAAAGTATGCCCTCTGGGTTGGTGTCCGGTTATTAGAGGCACTCCGGGTTGGTGTCCGGTTATTAGAGGCACTCCGGGTTGGTGTCCGGTTATTAGAGGCACTCCGGGTTGGGTTCCGGTTAGAAGTAACCCCTAGGTCTTGGGATGAGGCCTAGAAAAAGAAATTAACGTTTAGCATTATGCATTCCAACATTATGAAAGTGGTTATTGATATTGCATGTGATTATTCGATTAGTAGAATATCCATGTGAATAAGTAAATGGCATTATTTCATTTTACTTTTCCCATACTATGTTGAAGTTCAATTTTAAAAGGCTTTTGTTTTAGTAATTCATTGCCTTAAATGTTTATGATTATTTTGAATGTTCCGCTATATTGTTATCCTTACTGGGCATTTGAGCTCACCCCTTTTCTATGTTTTATTTTTCCCAGGTTGTGAAGAAGTAAATTATGAATGACTTGCAGGGATATTATGAGGGGTTAATAGTGTGGATATGAAGACTTTGTTGTTGTAGTAGTTTTTCACTTTGAAATGTAATGTAAACTTTATGATTATATCTAGTGTTTCCAAGGCTACTAAACCAATCGGTCTTTCGGGATTTGATCTTTCTTGTGATCATGCCAATGTTATGTAATAATGCACCGACTCTGGGTAACTGGGGTCGGGGCGTTACATTTTGATGGCGCACCCACTTTAAATCTAGTTTTTGAAATGTTTATAAGTTCAATTTGACAAAATAAAAATTCATATTTTGAATCAGGATATAAAAATTTACATTCGAAAAAGTTTTGATATTTTTCCGATAACATTCATATTTTAATGAATAGTAAAAACACGCTATATTTTAATTAAAAGAAACTTTTTTCATCGTAATATATTATGTGGTTAAATTATAATATTGAATAGTTTTAAATTATAAATAGAATATATTTTTACCATTTAATATAATGTATGTCACTAGCATTGATTTTACCTTGAATTCGTAGGTTAAATCAATTCAATCTTTTGCAATGTTTTAAAGAAAAATCCATTTTCTTTCGACAACGGGATTAATTTTAATTTAATTTCTTCATCTTTTGTGTATTTAATTTGGGAAAATGGATTCCATATTTGGAATCAGTGGGTCCAAATTATGTTAATAAGCTACTTTTTATTTTTGGGCATTGTGAATAGTAACTACTGTAAATTTTATTTACTATAGTTAAAGGTAAATCGGGTAATTAATGGTAAATATAAGATTATAAAAAATCCTATTGGATGGATACAAGTAGACCCATTTAACCTAAGGGTCATATTAGATTCATTTTATGGTCTTTTGTCCATGAAAATAATTTAATTATTATTAAAACCAAAGAATGTGACAACATGTCACTTTCTTAAATCTTATAAGTATAATAATTTTAAGTTGGTGATAAAATTCATGAAACTTAAAACATGAATAATCTCCAGAACTCTAATACAATTATATACATCATAGGAATTTATTTATAATTTTTAGGGATTAAATAATTATCATTTATTATGACACAAAGATGATGCAGTAATTGTCTTATTAATGAAATATTGACATAATTGATGTTATAAATTCCCAAATAAATGTAATTTGAGACTTTTTATGACTTATATTAATTTTCTAGGTTAATATGACATGTTATTGTTGATATAAGTAACTTGGTTCTAACTTATCATTCTGTTATGAATTTCATAAAAATCATGTACCAAATAATGTCAAAATTGACATAAATTAGTTTTTAAAACAAATATTATATTATTAATTATTATTTAATTCCTAAAAATATATGGTTCGGCCAAATGTCTTAGATAAGGATATATATATTAATAATAAACAACTTGGGGTTCTTTTGTCTTGTTATGGTATGTTTATTATCTATATAGTGTAAGAAAACAAAAATACACGGTAAAAGTTAAATTATTTAACTTAGAGTTAAATCTAATTGATAAGGTTAAAATAATAACCTAAACTTGTCTAAATCCTATTGTATGATAGTATTGTGACCCATCCCCACCTTATCTTAGAAATAAATCAATTTGGAGCTATTTAAAACCGAACATGACTTTATAATAAAAAATATTTTTAGTTATTCCAAAGGTGCCCCTCTCCTCCCTTATAAAAGGGCACCTCCTCCCTCTCCTCCTCACACCAATTTGAGAATTCAAGCTCGGAAAACCCCTGCCAAAATCTCTTCTCCACTTCCCTATTATCATCCTAGAGGTCCGGTTATTCTTCAAAGACCATCCATAGTTATTTAAGTGGAGGTTAAGTGAGGGCGCGTCAAAAAGAGTTGATATCCATTACCGATCTTCTTCAATTTCTTTCTTCTTCAACTTCTTCTTATTTAGTTGTTTCATGATAAAGTAATAACATACGTATTTCATATATACTGATATGTTATTATAAATATGAAACAACTCTAATTAACCTTCTATCCATCCTAGGGAAAAAGGAAATCACCGCAAGTGCGTACGTACGGAATACCGTCTCCACGCCATGGTGTAATCTATTTTCCGCCACCACCTTAATTGGATGGGTATAATGGTGTAATGAGTAACTATATATGATTATTATAAAGTGATATTGATACTGAAATAGTATAAATACACTTCAAAACAATTCCACGACCATGGGAACGATATCATCGCTCGTGCGTACTTACGGACTACCGTCTCCACGACGCGACAAAATTCATTATCCATGTTAACCATTACAGAATGATTATAAAGTATATATAATGAATAATAATGAAATATATGACATGTTAAATCTACTGGATTTATGTATATATATACATTTCATCTACTTACTTCCATTCAAGACAATAAGGAAAGGAAAACAGCGTTCATGCGTACGTACGGACTACCGTCTCCATGAATGGTGTGTTTCATTTCATTTATCTATGTATTATATATATATATATACTGAATATATATGATATATAAATCATATATTATATTCTGGATGTAAGTAAATCATGATATAAGTAATAATAATGTCAAGAACAACAAGTCCAAACACCTACGATAAATGAAACGATTTTACCCAAAACGCTTATTTAACAAGGAATTTACAAAAGAACGGTTAATATAAAGTCATAAGTGAACCATATATGATATTATAACAATGAATATGATTCTTTAATAAGTTAATGACATTATTTAAATCATTATACAGGAGTTTTGGATACGTACAAAGCATATCAGACACAAGGTAAGGGAAATATCACAATCTCATTTTTACCCGAGATTGTTTATACTTTGAAATTTACTGGGGTGTATTTTATCTTCCAAATCCATGTTTCCTCAATATGTAATATTAATTCCATCCACCTAACATTTTTTAAATCCAATTTTACCCTTCGGTGAGTTTTTAGTAAAAGATATGAAAGGAATCTTTTGTCGTTTTTCGTACAAGGTACTTTTTGACTTTTCCGACCAAAGTACGAATAATTTTTTTTAATTTATATGGAATGAATGTATTTTTAAAACATTATTTCCAAGAAGCTTCCTTTAAAATTTTTCAAGTTTATTTTTAGTCAACTTCTTTTCGTTTATAATTTTATGACATGTTAATAAAGGAAAAGTATTTTTGAAGTAGAAATGATATTTTCCTCAAGAATGGAGTTCAAGTGTTTTATCAAAATTATTTTCCATCTAAGATAATAAAGGGTTCTGTTTCTATCCCTATTATTACATTTATTTGATTATGTTGTGATGGAATTATTTTTATTAATTCCTTTATCTTATATGAATTGTTTTATGATGTCGTGATGTTTAAGATTCCCATTACATGGGTTATGCTATGATGTATGGTTTATGATTTTGTGGCACACATAAGAATGGTATCATTAAGAGATTTGTGGGACCTATATCTCCCTCCAATGCATTGGGTAAATATTTTATATCTCATGAGATAGACATGGCATGAACGGTAGGTTATACTGGTTCAGTGAAACATGACTGAAACGAGGGTGACTCGGTTCAGAAATGGACTTTGTCCACTAAGATAGTCTTGGCAATGAGTCTTGAATAATAAGATATGATTCTCTATGCTTATGTGTGTATGCCACAATGTTTCATGTTTTATGTTATGATTATTGGGATTTCATTTCACTACTATGATTTATCCCATGTTATGAAATTATGCTCTCTTTTGCAGGTTAAGATTTCCAAAATGTTATGTTCTTATGAAAATGATGTGATTGATATTTCTTTTGTTTACCCTTACTGAGAATTTGAGCTCACCCTTTTATGTTTTCTTTTCCCTAGGATATAAATAAAGGTTTTAGGTAAAAAAGGAAGATCTTTATGGGAGATGTTGAAGATCTTTCACCACGATTAGAAGATTATATTCCGAGTTTCCAAAGACACTAAACTATTACGATCCTTGTGTGTGTATTTTTGTTATGTACTAAGTATTCTACAAAAGTAATGTAATGTCCATGAACTCCAAGCTTTGGGTATCTACAATATGTATGGTTGATAAATGATTTTTGAGACAGAGACTTATGCTGAAAATACAAATTGTGTGCTAGAAATGTCATTCTACACCCATCTAGCATGAAAAAATTATTTTACGGGACATGGATTGATGGTCCAAATTCCAATGGGTTGTGAGTCAAGGACTAATGCTCCAAATACCACAAGGGTTCTATTCATGATTCTCTACACCCATTAATTAACATTGAACTATGGGTCTAATTGGTCGTACATGATGTGAATTAATGGTTAATCAAAACTGTTGTGACATAATGTTTTGTAAACTGAATATGAGGAAGGGTTCATACTTATTAATGATTTTGGTGAATCACTATTTGTGGATGGACCCAAGAGAAAATCACTATTTTAGTGGATGGGCTCAGACATTATGTATGAAATATTAAATTTAATATCTTATGTTTCATTATCCAAGAAAAATCACAAGCTAGGATTCAGTCATTACTTTGATTTCTAAGATGGTATTTATAGGTATTCGTGGTGAGTGAAGTTTACATGGGATGTCTGTTATAGGAAAAATCTAGAGACTTTCATAATTTAATGAGGTTTGAATAATTGATAAATGAAAATGGTTGTGTAATGGTGGTTGTGTATTCTTGAAAAATGTAATATGCAGGTTCAGACACAAGCTGAGGGCGGGAGTAGGTACTTTGATATATAGATACATAGTACTCCTTACATTATTTACGGATGCTTTCACATGGTACAAATTATTTATTAAATTTATAGATTGGGGGTAGACACTGGTGGTCCTGACATACTGAGATTTATATCTCACACCCTACTTGTACCTCCATTTAACGTGTTACCTGAGTATATTCTATATGGTTTCATGATTGTTCTATTTGAATATACATGGGATATAGGAGAAGAGGACCGAGCGAAAGCTCAAGATGCTCGAGGAGACCACCCCCAGGGCTTTGGGTCATTATTTTTTTATATCTATAATGGAATGTAAAGAATGATGTTTTGTTCAGTGCATTCCTTTTTTTGTGTCATTATCTTGTGATGCATGCATCTGCTGTATAATTGGAATTGGACAATTTTATAAAATGAGTACTATATGACTTCCACTTTTTGTCAATTTTGTATTACTACTTCCATTATTGATTGTTATTTACTCTAATAAACCGTTTTAAAACTCTGATAATAGGGTATACTAACCGCACTAACTATTCTATGACCCTCAACACTAGTTGGTAGCTTCCGGTATATGGAGAGATGTGCTTCAGGTCACGTGGTGATCGGTCCGGCCACAGGTTTTGGGGTAATCCGGGTCGAGATGTTACAAGTAGTTTTATAGGGGTTGATTTCCTTTTTATTAGAATTTTGGGGTTGGTAGGTAAGAGACTAGGAATGTGTCGGTACATGGGTTAATTGCTGTTCTTGGTACAGATCAACCAATGTACGGGAAATGACCATGTGGCCAGGGTTAGGATTGTTGTCATGATGTTCACTATCACTGCATATATGATATCCCCATGAGGGACTATTTTATTTTCCACTACTAATTGATTATGAAAATTTTGAAAATAATTACCTTGGCATGATATGGAAAGGATTTTGCATACAAGCATCATCTTTCAAACATAGAGATTCTCATGTCATGTATATAACATGCAATGTAGTTTCATTAGTGGGATGCCAAATAATTTGGATTATGAGCCTTGGGTGGAATGTCATGTTTTGATCTGCATTAGAATGCCTCTATAGATTGTATGTTTCGCTAACAGACATAACATGCTTGATTGATTATATTCCATACATCCAAAGTTATATGGATGTTTTTTTGTTGTTTCATGCTTCTATTTTATAGCATGTTATTGTTTTACATCTTCTTCTAACATGTTAGAAATGTTATGGATATGTGAAATGGTTGCGAAAGATATAATTTTTAATGAATGTTTATTGTGATAAAAGGGAGACAAATTCCAGAGATAAGGTGTATGGGTGCCTTATCGATTGGTAGATGGCCACCTATGCGTTTAAACCTTATAAAACCATTGTCTATTTGAAATCATTATAATTGTAAATTGTTGAGTTTTGATTGTAATGATCTGTTGTTGGGTTTCTTTTTGATGGACCCATATTGAATATATGAGTCTTTTAGAGGTCTCTTTTTTCAATAAAATGAATTTATGTTCTAACTTTTCTATCAATATTTGAGTAAAATGGAATGTTAAATGATTATAGCAGATATTTGTGATAGTATGAAAATTGTTTTTGTAGGGAATTTTATTTAAAACCAAGCAACATGTAGTGAAAAAGTACTTGGGTTTTTGTTAAAAAAACATTTAAAAGTTGAAAGGGTTAAATTAATTAATAAAAATGCCTCAGAAGAAAAAGGGTTCTTTGAACCATGTGATTTTAGTTTTGTGACCAAGAGAGAGGGTCGACATTTATGTTTCGTTAGGGGCTAACCTGTGGTAGGAAGTACCCTAAGAATTTCGTTGTATGTTAAATTAATTTTGTAACACAGATTGAGAGGAATTTTTGGATGTCAAGAGTTATGGAATGCCGATAGGTTTATAGTACAGATTTTATGATCGATGCTAGATGTGGTGACCTTGGTTCGAGGAACGTTACATGCATGCATTATGTGTATTAAAATAGAGCTCCAGTGAGCGACTAATCATTTATTTCGATGACATTGGAAATCCAAAGGGGGGTAGTGTCACATCATTTTCTGTAAATGAGTCATCAAGATATGTTGAGCTTTTAAAACCGATTATTCCAATAGTAGTTTGACTGATCATCATAATGTCCTTGGTATTCTCTTAGTGCACTCTTCTAAATATGATGAGCATGTCATTAAACATGACCTCCTCATGGAGACACTAAGATAGTGTTGGCCTTACACCGTGTTATAGTTTAAATATTGATGGGATTGAAGAGTGGTTGTTATCTGGGTAGTACGTGGGATGTGTGGCATCATTGGTCTACACTATTATTCATATTGGGGCACTGTTTTTGTTTTTTTAATAGCCTTGTGATGACTTGAGATGTAAATTTCACCAAAGACCGGGTAAGGAAATCATATACTTGCGGATGGTTTTGGAATAGTTTTAAAGTCACGTTGTATGATAAAAGGGAAATGTGGGTTTTGGGTCTTTGATGTGTTTTGATGGAAGCATGCACAACCACTTTTGTTGGTTGATCAAGATTAAATCATTTTTGTTGACTAGGTCCCTATAATGGCATCATATATAAGATTTATTTTGATGTTTAACCTATAGAGTAAGATTTGGCTCTTGTTTTAAAGGCTTAGATGTTAGACTTGTGATGGGTTAAAGGTGAGTTTGGTGTTGGGAATGAAACATGAAATTTCGAACAAGATGAAATGACTATGGTAGATCAGTTGTTTTAGTAGTGGTTCCCAATGGCTTCTCAAGGATGGGTAGTTTTTTCGGTGGGAAGATTGTAATGTCCTATGTTTTTTTTCTATGTCAAAATATGAAGGTTTTAAAAAAAACATTGTCAATGGATAGTTTTTTTAACTGAACTCCTGAACTTTATTCTGAGTGTTGGGACACTTAAATGTGTCGTTTTTGGACTTGCATAATTACCCTATAATTTTAGAGGGAATCCCGACGAGTCTTGGGAGCACCAGTCTGAAAAAGTCCACTTTAATGGATCTTCAGGAGCAGAAAACAGTTGTGGTCCATCCCATGTTGTTTACCATATTTAATAAATTATTTAATTTAATTAAATACGATTTTATGAGAGATAGTGATTAACTAAAATAAAATTTTAATAATAATTATTATAATATTGAAGTTATTATTATTATTGTGGTTGATTAATTAAATGAATGATAAATAATTACTTAAATGATGGTTGAAGAAATTAATGTTGATTTTGGGATTATCAAATAACTATTTAAATTAATTGAAGAGTTTCATATTTATTGAAGGAACATTTAATATGAAATGAAATATTGTTCTAATAATAATAATTTTATTATTATTATTATGGTGTCATAAAATATTTGTATGCTTTAAGATTTTGATTTCATGTTAAATAAGTGTATCATTTATAAGAAGTTAATGATTATTTTGAGCTTCTAAAAGAAACATTTAATTAAATTCAGAGTTTTAGATTTAATGAAGCATTGATATTAAATAGGTGTGTTGGGTTTATCAAAGGTTTAAAAAATAATAATAATGAGATTATTATTATTTTATTTTTTTATTGTAATAATTATTATTATTATGGAAATTAAATTGTGGGTTATGGGTTTGAGTTTATATCATATTAAGGATAGTCTAATAAATCCGGAGTTTGGGTTTTATATAAATAAAAGCTAGAATAATAATAATGATGATGTAATTATTATTTTTGTGATTATATAATTAAATAAATGTTCATATATTATAATTTAATGATCAATAGGTAGTTTCATAATTAATTAAGAATCATTTTTAAGAGAATAATAAAAAAGAATCATCTTTAATTAAATGTGGTGTTTTGCACTTATCAGAGAAGTTTCTAATGTTTATAATAACAATAAAAAATGATTTTAATTTGTTTTAATTTTTAAAACCAATTAAATGGATTAATTTAAGGGGAAAAAATAAAAAGGGGATGTGTGACATGCAGCTGGCGTGACCCCATGTTTCTCCTCCTCTATGTGCGACACAAAATCAAATCCGGCCTCCTCCTCCACATGACCCTCCTCTTCAGGACTACCAGCAGCTCGCAACCCTCAGGAAGAGATCCTATAGTGCACGACCCCCCAAGGTGCCCCCCTTCGGGTTCACCATCCACAACTTTTTCATCCCAAATTTCATTTTGTTTTAGGTCTGATTCTTCAAGGAATGACCTTCCCCCATTGTCTACTTCATCGCTTTGGCGATTTGGTAAATTTTCGTTGCCAGTTTTTGTGTTTTCCAAAACCCCAAGGTTTAGTTTTTTTTTTCTTCAGTTTTTGCAATTTTCAAATTTTTGTGCATGAGAATGTTGTTTTGGGACCCATTTTTCAATGTTTCTTCATCCACCCCATGGGCAAGGATAATAACCATGATTTTTTTGAAGTCATTGGTTCATGTAAGCTTCTAAACCTAATGTTTGGGTTTTCACTATTTAAATTTAAGACTGTTATTTTTTTTATGAGTCCCTGGTATCATTTCATAGTTTTTTTGTTCTTTAGTGCTTTTTTTGGGTACTAGTTTAATGTATTTAATTTTGATGAACAATGTAGACAACACCCATACAAACAAATATATAAATATATATACATATATATATATGAAAGTGTGTGCATGTGCGACTGTGGACCAGTTGTGGACTGGTTCCCTCCATGTACATTAAAGTGTTATGAAAATAAAATTGTACGCCCCATGGTAGGGTCCCAAATCCCTATAACATTATTTATGAATTACATGTTCTTTAAATAAATTGAGAATACATGATTCCTTGATTATGGAACTACTATGTTTTCTTGAAATGATGATTAAATATAAAGTGTTGATTATTGATAATGTCATATCATGCTTTCTGTGATTTGGATTTTCATATGTCTTCTTACTAGAGCTGATATATGATTTTTCAATGAAAGACACTTTTGATGTTATTAAATGATGCCACCCGCGTGAGATAAATAAGGCCTTGAACAAGTGTGGATTTTAAGCATATTTTTCATATTTGGTTAAAGTGATAGGATTAAACAATTAAATTATTTAAATGGGGAAGATTTTTTTTGTTTTGGTAATTAATTGTAGAATTAATTATCAAGTCACAAGATGGAGTAAAATTGTGTCTTTTTCTATTTATTGAAAATATTCAATATTTGAGATGTTTGAAATATAAGTTGGAAACTAGTAATAATTGTTGGATTGACTAATTATTACATGATAAATGGTAAATGGTTAATTAATTGATGACTGGTTAAAGAGATATGATTTAATTAATTAAATTTTGAATTAATTAATTTTCAATAATTAAATTAATATTGTGAATTGATTGTTTGTTAAAATAGTTGGCCAAGTGTACCTTTTGAAGTGTGTTTCTTTTCCATGCCTTATGTTGTCTTGGATAGAGTTGTATAAAAATAATATATGCTATGTGAGATGGTTTCTAAATATCTTGGCCTTGTTTATTATTTTTTTAGATGATTATGGCGTGCATGTAAATCGATAACATCATAGAAAAATCACTATTAGAGTGTAAGAGTTCAGACTTGTTAAAAGAATTTGGATAATTAAATTTTGAGTAAATTATTTAGTTGGATAATTAATAATAATAAATTTTACATTAATTATTAACTATTTAGATGTTGAATGGTTAATTAATTGTTGACTTATTTGACGGGTGACTTATGTTTTAAATTTGTTTCCAATTAATTGAAAGATTAGATTATTTAATTAATGAATTAATTAATGGATGGTTTTGGGGTGTTAGCAATGGAATTATACACCAATAATAAATATAAATGTATAAATCATTAATGGGTTTTGAGATAGAGACTTATGCTCCAAATACTAACGGGTTGCAAGACATGGCGTTCTACACCCACCATGCATGGAAACTTTCATTTATGGGACATGAAAAGATTATCCAAATACCGATGGGTTGTGAAACACGGAATGAACCCCCAAATACTTATGAGGGTGATATAAATTATATTCTACACCCATTAATTGACATCAGACTATGTGTCTAATTGGTTTTACATGAAATAAAATAATGGTTAATGAAAATGGTTGTGACATAATGTTTTGTGAACAAAATTTGAGGAAGGGTTCAGACTTACTAATGATTTGGGAGGATCAATGTTGGTGGATGGACCCTTGAACGAATCTCTATTTTGGTGGATGGGATTGGACATAGTGTAAGAATGATTAAATTGAATATCTTGTGACATGTTATATAAGACAAAGCACAAGCTATGATTCAGTCATTATTTTTATTACTAAGATGTTATTTAGAGACATTTTGGGTGAATGACTTATACAAGGGATGTCGGTCTTAGGCCCAATCCTGAGACTTTTATTATATAATGTGGTTTAAATAATTGATAAATTAAAATGATTTTTTAATGATTTTTTATCGTTCATGACAAATGTAATAACCAGGTTCAGACACTATCTTAGGGCTGAAGCAGGTACTTGGATATATAGTTACATAGTACTACATAATTTATTTATGTATGCATTCACTCTGTTTAAATTATTTGTTAAATGTCTAGATTTGGGATAGAAACTTGTGGCCCCGACCTACTAAGATACATATATCACACCTTACTCAGACCTCCATTGCATTGGGTACACATTTAGATTCAATTTGTTTGCAGTATTGTGATGTTTTGATATACATGGGAGATAAGAGCATTGGACCCAGCAGAATCTCGGGATTCTCGAGGAGACCACCCTCAGGGATTTGAGTCATTTCTTATTTATTTCTACACTGGAATGTAAATCATATTGTTTTGTTATCTTCTTTCTATTTTTGAGTCATTAGCATGTGGTTCATGCATATGCTGTATAGTTGGCATTGCCCACATTTATAAAATGAGTACTATTTGTCATCCACATTTTTTTCAATTATGTATTACTGCTTCTGCTATTGATTGTTATTTACTCTGATAAATCGTTTTGGTACTCTAATAAGAGGGTATAGTCTCCACCTGATTATTATTGGACCCTTGCTGCTAGTTGGCATCCTCTGGAATATGGGGAGATGCACTTGAGGTCACATGGCAACAGATCCGACTAATGGTTTTGGGGTGAGTCGGGTCGGGATGTTACAAAGTAGTATTAGAGGATTTATTTTCCTTTTTATTAATGTTTGTGTTCGGTAGACGGGGTACATGGAATGTGTCGACACTTGGGTTAATAGTCGTGCTTGCGAATGATCACCCCACGTACGGGGAATGACTATGTGGCCAGGGATTGGATTGTATTTCATGACGTTCGATGTTACTGTTGATATGATTTCACTATAAGTTACTGTTGTATTTTACGGAGCAAATTGATCCTGAAAATTTTAAAAATATTTACCTTATCATGATATGGCAGGGTTGTTGCATATATGAATCATCTTAGGCACTTAGATATACACAAGTCATTCATATAACATGCCATGTAGTTTCATTAGTATGATTCCTACTTATTTAGATTGGGTGCCTTGGGTGAAATGGCATGTTTTGATCTTCTTTAGCATTCCTCTATGGATAGAATGTTTTAGAGATAGATTTATCATTCTTGAGTGGTTATATTCCATACTGCCTCAGTTATTAGCATGTTTTGTTGTTGTTTTACACTTCTATGTTATAGCATGCAGTTTTGTTACAGCATCTGCTAACATATTAGAGATGTTTTGGATTTTTGAAATGGGTTCTAAAGAAAAAATGTAAAATGAATGTTTATTGGGATAAATGGAAGCCAAATTCAAGTGATAAGGTGTATGGGTGCCTTATCATTTTGTAGATGGCCACCCACGTGTTTGAACCTTATACAACCAAGGTATGTTTGAAATGGTTAAAAATGTAAACTGCTGAGTTTTGATTATAATGAATTGTTGTTGGGCTTCCTTTTGAGAAACCAAGATTAAATAAATGAGACCATTGGAGTCCGCCTTTTCGGTAAAAGGAATTTAGGAGCTAAATTTCTTGTCTATATTTGAATAACACTGATTTTTAAATGATTAAAGAGGATTTTTGGGATATTATTCCTATTTTTCCCTAGGGCGTTGTTTTGGAAACCATGTTACTTGTTGTAAAGAATTATTTGTGTGTTTGTTAAAATTCATTCAATTGATAAAATGTTGAAATGAATTAATTGAAATTTTTAAAAAGAAAAAGGGAACTTTTAAGCTTATGATTTCAGTTTTGCTTGATCACGAAAGACGGTGGAAGTTTATGTTTCATAAGGGTGTATCCCATGGTAGGTAACACCCTTAGAATGTTCTAGGCTGTTAATGTATGTTTTCCCAGTAATAGGGAGGAATTCATGGTTCTCAAGTGTTATGGAATGCCGATAGGTTTTGGCTACATATTTTATAATAAATGTTTTACGTGATGATCATAGTTCGAGGGCTATCACATGTATGTGTTATGTGTTCTGAAATAGAGCTCCGTTGAGTATTTGATCTTTTATTTTGAACTCATGGACAATATTTAGGTGGGTGGTGTCGCATAATTTTTGGTAAATGTGTTGGTAGAAGATTTCTAGATTTTAGAACGAATTTGTCCATTAGTAATTCGATTGATCTTTTTAATGACCGTGTTTTTATCTTAGTGCAATCTTCGGAATATGAAGAGCATGTCCCCTATCGTGACCTCATCATGGAGACAATAGATAGTGATGGTATTACACTGCGCTATAGTTTAAATATTGATGGTCTTGATGACTACTTGTTTTCTGGGTAGTAAGAAAAATGTGGGGTTTCTTTGGGCTAATCCATTATTCATGTTGGAGCATATTTTTTTTAAATATCCCCGTGATGGCTTGAATTGGAAACTTCACCAAAGGTTAGGTAAGGACTGCATTATACATGCGGATTGTTTTGGAATAGTTTTAAATGCACGTCATCCAATAAAGGGTAAATGTAGGTTTTGGGTCTGTGACGTATTTCGAGGGAAGCATGCACAACCTGTTATGTTGGCTTGTCGAGATTCATTCATTTTCTTTGAGGAGGACCCTGTAATGGCCTCAAATATAAGATCTGTTTCGATGTTTAAACTATAAAGTGATCATTTTCTCTGGTTTTAAAAGCTTATCTGATAGGGTTGTGAATGGTTAAAGGTTAGTTTAGCATTGGGAATTCAACATGTTAGTTCTAACAAGATTAATTGACCATGGTAGGTTGATTGATTTAGTAGTGGTTCCTGATGACTTAATGGAGATGAGATGATTTTATGGTGGGTAGATTGTAATGTCCCATGTCTTTTTACCGGGTTAAAATATGAAGGATTTCTAATTTTTTATCAATTTATGAATAGAAATTTTTTTAAACTGAGCCCCAAATTTTTTTTGCCGATAGTTGGGATACATAATGGTATCGTTTTTATATTTGATTATTTAGCCCATAATTTTAGAGGGAGTCCGAATGAGTCTTGGGAGCACCAGATTCAAAAATTTCTACTTTAATCGATCTGCAAGGGCAGCACACTGTTTTAGTCTAACCCATGCTATTTAGCATGTTTAATTAATTCTTTAATTTAATTAAACAATATTATATGAGATATTTTGATTAATTAAAAAAATGTTTTAATAATAATAATAATAATAAAGTATTTATTATTATTATTGTGGTTGATTTATTAAATGAATGAAATAGAATTAATTAAATGATGGTTAAAGAAATTAATGTAGATTTTGGGTTTATTGAATATCTGTTTTAATTAAATGAAGAGTTTCATATTTATAAAGGACCATTTATTAATAAATGGAGGAATGCGCTAATAATTATAATCATATTATTATTATTATGGTGTTATAAATTATTTTTATGCTTTGATATTTCAATTTCATGTTAATGGAGTGAATCATTAATGATAATTTAATATGGATTTTGAGCTTCTCAATGAAACATTTAATTTAATGAGGGGTTTTAGATACAATGAAGCATTGTTCTTAAATAAAAATGTTGATTTTATCA
This sequence comes from Viscum album, assembly GCA_963277665.1. Classification (NCBI taxonomy): domain Eukaryota; kingdom Viridiplantae; phylum Streptophyta; class Magnoliopsida; order Santalales; family Viscaceae; genus Viscum; species Viscum album. Next base: position 1,132,970,009 of record OY728155.1, on the reverse strand, counting down.
AAGGTTTCAGAAATAATAAAAATGAGATTATTATTATTTTAGTTTTATGAATGTAATAATAATAATTATTAAGGTAATTAAATTAGCGGTTATGGGTTTGAGTGTTTATCATATTAATGAATATGTAATAAATTCAGGGTTTTGTTTTTAAATAAATTTAAGTTGGAATAATAATAATAATAATAATGTTATTATTATTAATATTATTTAATAAAATAAATGATAATTTAATTTAATTTAATGATCAATAGGGAGTTTCACAATTAATTAAGAATCATTAATTAAAAGAATAATAATGAATAAGAAATTTTACTTAAATGTTGAGTTTTCAACTTATTAGATAAGTGTTTAATGTGTACAATAATAATTATAAAATGAGTATTATTATTATAAATTTTTATATTCATATAAATTGATTAATTCAAGGGGAAAAAATAAAAAGGGGAGGTGCGACCTGTAGGTGGTGTGACCCCCTTCCTCTCCTCCTCCATGCGCGACACAGAAGAATCTCTGGCCTCCTCCTCTACATGACACTCATCCTCGGGACCTCCAGTAGTGTGCAACCTTTGGTTAGAGATCCTGCAGTGCATGACCCCCATGGCGCGACCCTGCCCCCCTTTTCGGGTTCACCTTTGGCATCTTTTTCTTACTAAATTTCTTCTTGGTATTGATCTTATTAATCATAGAAAGACCTTACCTCATGGTCTCTTTCATCGCTTTGGCGATTCGATAATTTTTTGGTGGCTATTTTGTTGTTTGACAAAACCCAAAGGTTCGGTTTTATTAGGATGTTCTGTTTTTTAAATTTTAAGGCCCGAGAATATTGTTTAGGGACTCGTAGGTCAATGTTCTAGTTTCCACTGTAAAGGGAGAGGTGGATGGGCATGATTTTCATTGAAGTCGTTGGTTTTTTAAAGCTTTTAAACCCATTGAATTTTTTCCACCGGTTAAATTATGGTCTATAATTTTTTATGAGTCCCCGATATCAAGTTAGAGGTGCATTGATCATTACTGTTCTGATTCTGGGTACAAGTTTAATATATTTAATTGTGTTGAACAATGTAGACATCATGAACATATATATATATATATATATATATATTTATGTTTTCAGTTGTGCGCATGTACAACTGTAGACCAGTTGTGGACTAGCTGTGTCCATGTAAATTAATGTGTTGCGGAATAAAAATGGTGCACCCCTGGTAGGGTCCCAAATCCCAATCCATTATATTAACAAGTATACCTTTTTTGAATAAATTGACAATGTACATTTCATTGATTATGGAACTGCTAAGTTTTCATGAAATGTTGATTACAGATAAACTACTGGTTATTGGTAATGCCCTATCATGCTTGTAGTGGTTTGGATTTTCAAATGACTTATTGCTTGAGCAGATATATGATATAACGACGCATGGAACATTTGATTTTATTAAATTATGCAGCCCACATGAGATAAATGAGGACAGGAAAATGTGTTTATTTTAAGCATGTTTTTCTAATTTTGTAACGTGATATTATTAAGTAGTTAAATTATTTGAAAAGTGCAGAATGGGTAATGGGGTAATTAATTGTGGAATTAATTATCAAGCCAAGAGTTTGATTAAAATTATGGAATTTACTATTAATTTAGAATATTGAATATATGACAAGTTCAGAATATAAATTGGAAACTGGTAATAATAAATGGATTTATTAATTATTTAATGTTATATGGTAAATGGTTAATTAACTAAAGACGATTAAAGAGATTTGATTCAATTAATTAATTTTTAAATTAATAAACTTTCAAGCATTAAATTATGAATGGGAATTGATGTTTTGTTACGACAGTTGACCAAGGGAACCTTTTGATGGATTTCTGTCTTCCATTACTTATGATGTCTTAGATGGAGTTTTTTAAATATATGATATGCTGTGTTAGGTAGTTTCTAAATATCTAGGCCTTGTGCATTATTTTTTGAGATGATTATGATGTTAATGTAAATTGATAAGTTCCTGGACGAATCAATGTTGGAGTGGATGGGTTCAGAATAGTTAAAGAATTTGAGTAATTAAATTTTGAATTAATTATTTAGATGGCTTGTTATAAATTATTAATTTTTATTTAATTATTAAATATTGAGATGTTGAATAGTTAATTAATTGTTGACTTATATGATAGGTGATTTATATTATTAATTATTTGTTGAATTAATTAATGGATTAGATTATTTAATTTATGAATTAATTGATGGATGGTTTAGGGGCGGTAGACTTGGAATTATACACCAATGATAAAAACATATGTATGATTGATAAATGGGTTGTGAGACATGGAATAATTCTCTAAATACTCACGGGGATCTAGACATGGCGTTCTACACCCATCTTGCATGCGAACATTTTTTTTACGGGAAAAGGACTGATGCTCCAAATAACCATGGTTTGTGAGACAAGGACTGACGCTCCAAATACTCACAAGGGTGCAATAAATGATGCTCTACACCCATTAATTTACATAGTACTGTGGGTCTAATTGGTCATAGAAGAAATTAATTATTGGTTAATGAAACATTTTGTGATATAATGTATTGTGAACAAAATATGAGGAAGTGTTTGGACTTATTAATGATTTGGGTGAATCACAATTTGTGAACAGATCTAGGATGGAATCTCTATTTTAGTTGACGAGATCAGACATAGTGTAAGAAAGATTAAATTTAAAATATTATTATTCTTTATCCATGCCAAATAACCAATTAGGATTTAGACTTTAATTTGATTACTAAGATTGTCTTTATAGACATTTAGATGAGTGACTTATAAGGGGGATGTCTGTCTTAGACCTAATCTCTAGAAATTCATAATTTAATTTGGTTTTAATAAGTGATAAATGAAAATGATTTTGTAATGATTGTTGAGTATGCATGAAAAATGTAATATGAAGGTTCAGACAGTAGATGGTGTTTGAAATAGGTACTTGGATATATAGTTACATAGTATTGCTTAATTTACGCAGGCTTTCACAATGTTTACATTATTTATTAAATGTCTAGATTTGGGGTAGAGACCGGTGGTCCTGGTCTATTAATATTTCTATCTCACACCCTACTTAGACATCCACTTCACTGGGTACCCAAGTAGATTCTATTTGGTTGTAGGATAGTGTTGTTTGCATATACATGGGAGATTGGAGAAGGAGACCGAGCGGAATATCTAGATGCTCGAGGATACCACCCTCAAGTCTTTGAGTAATCGTTTATTTATTTCTGTATTATAATGTAAAGAATGTAGTTTTTTTTCGCTTCTTTCCATTTCTGTATAATTAGCATGCCATGCATGCATCTGCTGTATAATTGGCATTGGCCACATTTATAAAATGAGTTATATTTGTATTTCACTGTTTTTTAATTATGTATTATAGCATACAGTATTGATTATTATTTACTTTGATAAATAGATTTGAAACTTTGATAATAGGGTATAGTCTCTCTAATATCTATTCTTAGAGCCTCACTTCAAGTCGGTAGCCTCTGGCGTACATGGAGATGTTATTGAGGTCACGTGGTGACCTATCCAGCCACTGGTTGAAGGGTGATCTGTGTGGGGATGTTATAGTCTAAAAAAATATAAATAAAACATGACATTTTTTTAAATTCATTTATTTTAAAATTCTTTTAAATTTTTAAAACAAATATTTAAAACATTTTGACAAACATTTAATTGAAAATAAATTGAAAAAAATAATGAATTCATGAAAATGCTTTGAATGTAAAATTCATTTAAAAAAATTTAAAACATAAAATTAAACATTATTTATTAAAACCATTAATTTTAATAAAATTTGGAAACATTAAAATAATTCTTCAAAAACTTTTGAAACCCATTTCATTCAAAATCCACTTAAAACATATAAGGAAAGCTTCAAAACTTCTCAAAAAACATTTATTTTAAAATAATATGAAAACTTATAAGGAAGTATTGAATATAGATTGAAAAATTATCAATTAAAAATAAATTTAAATCATGATAATAATTATTGAATATTTTTTATAAAACATTGTTTTGAAAGAAAGCAAATTTCCATTAGAATAGAGAGGTAAAGTGAGACATTATTAAAAACACATTCATAATTATATTATGTACCAAATATTGTGAAAATAGTTATAATACATGATTATATCATGCATAATTAGAATGGAATAAAATTCATGATATTTCATTATAGATGGATTATGATATTTCATTAATGTAGGAATAATCATAATCAATCCGGATAAATGATGAGAATGTTTCAATAAACAATTAACACATGGTAACATTTAATCACACTCCCCAAGTAAGAAAATGTAATTAAATGATAAATGAAATATACATAACAAATGTACAAACATCATATAATATATCATATTGAATTATATTGACCTCATAAAAGAATATAGATTCATGACGAAACATTTGTCTCAAAGAAGGAAAATAGAGAGAATTTTTTTTCCAATTTGGTTAATTTTGAATCCAAGAAGTCATAAAATAAATGTCAATATATGGATATGTAAATACCAAAAAAATAATTTTATTATTCATATATTAAATCAATATTCATTATACACACCACATATTAGAAATATTGGGTTAACTTGACTTGTGCCCAATCGAAACTAAATGTTAGAAGAGAAAACACTTACTACATGAGAAATTTGAGAATTGTGGTTCCAATTAAATAATTACAATCATTATAGAATTTAAAATCATTAAAAAGTTAAATTAATGATTGAAATTTTTATAGGATAGTATGTAACCCACAAAAAAAAATCATGTAGTGAATATGGCATGTAACTTCGGGAAATAAAAAAGTGAGATGAAATTCCATCAACATCGAGTATGACTTTCCATATATGTATTTATATTCCTAAGAAACAATTTTATTTTAATTATTTCATTTCATATGTATATAATTCCAATTTATTGTTAATTTTAATTTAGTTATTACAATATTTTATCAAACTAGATAGACATTTATGTTTTGGTCGAGTGTTTTGACCAAATTCAGTTCATCTGTTAAAAATTACTATATTAGGTTGAAAATGGAGAAATAAGACATTATATAATCGTAGGAAAAATAATAATAAAGAAATAATATTCAAATTTATACATATATTTTAACTTTAATACATACTATTAATGATGGTTGTTAAAAATAAAACAACGTTACAATCATAGAGATGGTATGATGTATGTATAGATGAGTCACATTCCCATTTATCAATGATAATTATGGAAAGAAGGTAAGTAACATTATATACAACCATAATAATAATTATTTAATAAATAATACTTCATTTAATCAAATATAGTTATATATATAAATATTTTAATGTATAAGTAAGCACATTTCCTCAATGAGGTGATAGTCTAGACATCCATGAAAGTAGTTATCACTTTTTAGTGTATAGAAAGTGAAAGAATGAAAATGATATATTATATTTCCATAAAGGAAATTATTTCATAAATATCTTATTTTTTATGTCACATATTTTTAATTAATATTCTTTTCAAAACATTCCATGTAATGGGGTTATGTATCACGTCGCTTTGAGGTGGCGTTAGTCCACACATTAAGAAATAAAGATATCATATTAACACAAACCAGAATGTTTGAATCAATGTTTTATATAATAATTATAGAAAACTAAAGATATAAAATATATCATTTATATCATATAGAAACATATATTCCATCTTAAATCCTATCTATTAGAGTTGGTAAAATAAATAAATAAAAACATCATTTTGTGAGGCAAATGTTCACCTTACAGAAGAACATTAACAATGATACCCATTACATAGAAGAGAGTTTTTGTATATGATTAACCCTTATAATATAAATATATCATCATATTTCATATAATTACGTTATTATATAATCACTGAATAATAATATTTGAGTAGAATTAGAATTAAAATGAAACAAAGTGTCTTGAAGAAGGATATAAACTACACTCTAAGTAACTCATTTTGGTTTACATAAAAAATGGAATACATGGAATGATTTCATCCCGATGGGAGGATTCTAGTATGAATGGATGGATTTTGGAAGTTTATTTTCAATGGGGTTTTTCTTTTACAGAATTGTTTGGGACGTTTTAATAGATGGTAGGGGAGAAGGACTTTTATAGAGTGGAAAATGAAACATCAGTAATTATTCAAAATATCTGTGTGTCCCCCATGATTTACTTTCCACCAAAGGATACAAATAGAATATAGTGAATATTTTTAATTTTAAGGGAAAAAATATGTCCATACAACAATTTTTTCACACGTTCAAGGCCATTTTAACATCATCATTTCTTAGTTTAGTCATTAATTTTTCTCATTTGGACGTTAATCGTTGTAATTATTTATAATTACATTCAATAATATTTTTGTTAAAAAAATGAAAATAACATTATTATAAATAATAAATTATTTAGATAAAAACTATTTCATACATTTGGAAAATTAAATTCACTATGGTGGAAGAAATTAATTTTAAATTGATCTCACACACATGTCTTGATAGTGTAAATTTTTTTTAAAAAAATTGTAAAATATTGAATTGCTGTTCTGAATAATTTAAATTTGAAATTGGTTATAATGAATTTAATTATATTAATTTATATAAAATTCATCTAATAAAAAATTAAAATAATGTTTATTTGAAATTTTTCTAGTAAAATAAATTCGATAAAGAAGTGTTTTTAAATTAAAATTCAGTGTTATCTCTATTCATGAAATAATGAGACTGCACATAAAAATTTCAAAAAATATCCCAATATAAATTTTTTATATTCTTCTACAAAAATCTATGGTCATATGGTCAAATTAAAATTATTAAAATATCAAAAATAATATTTTACATGGGTTTATCATTAAAAAGAGTTTAAATATCACTTTAGAAAAAAATAAATTTTTATTCATAAAAATGGATTTATTACTATCATATATCTGTCAAATATATTGGGTGATTTTAAAAAATATTTATTAAATACAAAATATGTAATTTTTTTTAAAAAATTATCAAAATTATTTTTCTCAAATTATTAAGGTAAAATTTTAGTGTTATATATAAATATAGTTTTCTTAGAAAAGTAATTTCCTTATTTTTATATAGTTCTTATATTCACATATACAATTTGGTTACCAAAGGATTCTTTTTATATACATCTATAAATAAAATTTTTCCAATTTAATTAATCTTATTTGAAATATCAATTTCAATATCTATGTGGTAGAAATAATAATATTTTAATAATATTATTACTATTATATTTTATTTAGGTAAAAAACTCAACCTAGCATGTAATGACATCTATTAAAGGGACACTATATTGTATGTAATACAAGACAAAAATAGTGTAAAGTGAACCGTAATCTAATCTATGTGTTGTGTGTAGTGTAATTTTAACACTTTGTAACCTACAATTCAAACCAACCATAGTGATTTTATATTAAAATGATATATTCAGTGTCACTTTGAAAGAAAAAAAATGAAAAATATTAAATTAACTATGAAAAAATGTCCCAAATATGTGGGTGATACACTTCTGACATTCTACTGAATTACATCTGCATAAATAGATTTGATTCCACTAACGACCGATACAAACTTATTTTATTATTCAATAATATGTGTTTAGTTGGATATTAATTCATATTTATTTCATGAACATACAATTTCAATATATTCTCCAAACTTCAGTAGCTTATATAGTTCTGATTGTATTATTTTTTCATAGTGTGATTTTTTCATTGTTTATACGTTCTTTGAATTTTTCAAATGTTTGACATTGTTATATTCTATATTCTCTCATGTTTAAATTTATGTTAGATTATAGTGGTGACAGATGACCATGCTATACATTACCATTTCTAATATGATCATGCCCAACATGCAATAGTGAAAATATTACCTTGAAATTATAATCAAATACTACATTATTTTAATCTCATCACATTTTATTTGATAGAACATACTAAAAACTACTTATTAATATTTTCACTTCCTGTATCTAATTTTTATAATTGTTTCCCATTGATGAAATTATTATCTATAAATTCATTATTCATATTTTTTATAATACAAAAAAACATCAAAATATTTAAATTGATTACCGTATGTTGTACGTGTGTAAATATTTTTCAATAATTCCAATAAAAAAATATAGAATAATTTTGTCCCATATTCAAAAATATAATTCAGTAAGTATATTTTTTTTCATGACATAATATAGTATAAATATTGTGCATAAATTAATTAATTTTTTTTAATATGATATTTTACACGGATTGTTGACAATTATATAATTCATTTTAATAATTATGTTTTACACTACCACATATTATAGTGTTTATTTGAATTGGTAAGACATTTTAATTTTTTATACCTTGTGATTTGTTTTTTATTTTTTTTCATTTACAATGACACATATTATTGTGACACGTAATTCAAAAAATATAGAAGGATTTTTTTTGAAAATAAGGTATTTTTTCATGAAGAATAATAAGGTATTAAGTTTATTAATGGATAAGAATATCTCTTTTATGACAACTCTAGAAATTTACTTTTTTTATTAATTTATATAAATTTATTAATAATTCAATATTTTGATAAAATAAATCTTTATTAACTATAATATGACTATAATAATTTGTATTCATATATTGTTGTCCTACAAACAAAAAATTAGAAACATAATTTGATTATAAATTATTAGTCACTAGCTAATGTTATTTTCGAACTGTACTTACCAATTGAAATTCATGAAAATAGCCCTCATTTTCAAATTTCTACTTTTAATTTTACAAATACAGTTCAATCCATTTTATGGGGTTCTTATTATGTTCCCCATTGGAAAAAAAATTTAATGTGATCTAAATATATTAGTTAAATGAATATTTCTAATAAATTATCATTGTATGGGATTTCAGTGACATAATAATCTTGGTTTCTGTTAATGTGATTATTTTGTGGGGGAATATTCAATTAAAATGTATTACTATTTCATGATTCAATGTTTTCTATTAGATGATTCCCACCACTTGTGTCAAATATTTGAGTAGTCATTCAATTTGACATTACTATTTATTTTCATATAGGGTTCTTCATTTGATGAATGATCATAATGAATTGACTCGTGTATTGTGAAAATGTCATCATTTTACCTAATGGTATGTAATTAATTATTTCATATTTCATTTACACTCATTTTAAGAACATTTTGTAAGCTATTTCTTTCACTTTATATTCCTATATATTTATTGATATTATCATGATTCTATTTTAAAATGTTTCATGAAAATATGTGTTAAAATGATAATTTTAATGATTTTTTTAATCCTGTATGGAAGTATTTTTAAATATTTCATAATAATAATGTCAATATAGTTAATATGATTATTTATTTAACATATTAACATATAAATAAATTTATAATAATTTTTTTTGTATCAACATAAATAATTTATAATTTAGAAGTGGTTTCCATAGGTATTTATTTGTTAATATATATTATATGATTATAAGATTACATGTTAATACTATATAAATTTTCATAACTAGATTATGTTAATATTTTTTTAAATATTATATGTCAATATTCTTTCCGGGAATCAGGTATTTTAAAATAAGACCTAGAAGTACCATAATCAGATGTTAGTGTTATATGTAAAAATATAGATCTTCCTATATCATCCCTCAAGCTATATGTGAGATCATGTACACTATGTATCTTTCTCTTAGTGAAACATTGATTCTATAAAAATTGATTATTATTTAGTTGTACTGCATTATTGGAATTCTTTTAAAATTATCAATAGTGATAATGAGATTACCATCATTGAAGCTATTGAGTGATGACCAAGGGACATTGAAATTATTCACATAAAGAAATTGATAAATGATATATATTCCTTTTTTTAGTTATAGGTGGGAATTTTTTTTCTTTAAACAATAACAAATTTTATGAAATAATTATTTATTTATTTCTTCCAATTATAGTTAAATCATATTTGTTCAAAAACGATACATTTTTTGGGTGTGTTTTGTGTATATGTATTCTGTCTTGAGTCTTAAATTGGGACTGATTTTATATTTATATTTCATTTACATAGTTGATGGTTTGACTTTATTTATTTGTTATTTTTTCATTGTATTCAGTGGTATCCTAACATAATGATTATCACTTAATAAGAAATAGAGTTCTTTCACTACATTGTAGTTATGATACTCTTCTTAAAAAATTGTATAAGTGGAGTACGTTATGGTTCTATTCTATAAAATGAGTGTCAAATATTGATAAAAATACATATAGACAATGAAGAAATTATATTCTTTTGTTTCTATATATTTCTTTTGTCATTAATATTCAACGAACTTAAATACTGTTTTTCATGTTTCCATTATTTTTTTCCCATAAAAATTTAATTAAATATAAATTGTTGCATACTATCAATTCATATAAAATATATTTCTTTCCTCATAAAATGTAAATCAAGAACCAGAGTATTTGGGTTATTATTCATATTAAAATATATGTATTTTAGTGTGTGTACATATTTCAAATTGTTATTTCTCTCTATTCTTGTATTTATTTTTAAAATTACATGTACAAGATTATTGAAAATTCTTTAATTCCTTTTGAACCAATTAAATTTCACATTGAGAATATTTTCTCTAATTAGTGTTGGTTTCTTCCAACTACTCAAATTTTCATTATATTTTTGTGGTTTCTTTACATATCATAACACTACTATATCTTATAAGGACATGTATTTGTTCAGTAAAACTATATGTTGAACATTAAATCATTTCTAAAAGGAAAATACATATAATATTAATTAATTATAAATATTGTATATTAAAACATTATATTAAATAAAAATAATATTTTATATTTGAATATTTAATTTTTACTTTTTTTCAATGGATTTCATTTATTATATTCATAATATCATATATTCATTTTTTTCTATATGGGTGGTAGACTAGAATGTTAAGGTGATGTTATTGTATTACTATTTACCATCATAAATAAATATTCTAAACTCATTTTCATTCATCCGTGATTCAATTTTATCTTATTTGTTTCCTGATTTATATTTTTATATGACACAAACTTTTATTTCCCAAACTTTTACTATAATATATAGATTCCACATAGATATTGCAGCAATAATACTTATATTTAATTATAATATATATCCAACATTACTATAAACATTATGATAAAATATTTTTTAATTGTTATTAGTTAATAATATATTATTTAATATTAATATTAATATTATAAAATATAATGACATTGGATTAATATGATGTGACACATGATATCCAATGATAATGCTAGTATCAAAGAGAGAAGGGGTAAAAGAAGGTAATCATTTTCTAAAGTTTTTCATATTATTAATTTATGTTATTTTTTTGCACATACCTTTATATATTATATAAATTTTTTAATTTCTCACCCACAGTAAAAGTTTATCTACTTCTTCAACTACATTACCATCTCATTGTATAAAATAATCCACTTCAAATTTAACATGAATACTCTATACTAACATAAAAGGTTTAATTTTCAACTTATATCAATTATATATGTTCTTATCATATATATATATATCTATGTATCTCATTATGAATTTTCAGTGATCACCAAAAACTATCCTTTACATTCATCACTATTATCGTAAACAATATATTTTATTTTCAGTGTACTATTTTTATGATGTATATGGAGTGTGATAATAATAAAATCATCATTTTTATTGACTAATGTTTACTAAATTATTTATTTAAATTTTTATACCTTCTTTACATTATCATAAAATTCAATTTATCAATCCAAATTAATTTTAATGATTTTTAGTTTCATCTTTATGTTAATCAATTATATATAAACATTTAAACATGAAACTTTCTTCTATAAATTTGACCTAGATATTAATGTAATGGTGTAATTATTTGTGAAATATTTTACATGGAATCATGGGTTTATTTCATGACACTGCACCTCTAACAATAGAAATTAATGACATGACAAAGAGGAACCAAAGAGGTAGTAGTGTTAGGATGTTTCGAAGAAGGCATGATAATAACCATTTTATATTATACCAGATCAGCATGATTTGAATAGTTGTTTCATAGGGAATGAGGGTTTTGAATAGATTGTTTCATGGATAATGATGGATGGGAATGGAGTTCAATTGGTTTTCCACTATCATTTTTTGTAGAATTAGATTTCCATTCATCGCAAGGATTCAATAGGGAATTGTATGTCCAATAATTCTATTTCATTAACTTTTGTTATAATATATAAATTTATATATCATAGAAAAAAATATATCATTTTATTTTCTTGAAAAAATTTCTTAATATGAATATTTATTCTTCATAATAATAAAATTAATATCCAACAGTGAAATATAATAGTCATAATAGATAAAGTCCAAAATTCCTTTTCACTATTAGATAAAATATTAAATATTATATGGGGAAATTCCTCCAATTTTTAACATTGTATTTTTTATCAAAACATGAATAAATTTCATGTGGAAACACACATTTGTATTAAATCATTGAAATTTTTTCTTTTATAACAATATTTCAATTATGGATTCTAATATTTTCAACTTAGATTATAGTCTACATTAATATTAACTTTGATAAGAATATAAAATAAATTATAGAGATGGTGGTATCATTGATATGATATGCGACTAATGAACTAGAGATATATCCTACATAAGAGAAGGTTGTGAGAGAGAAGGCCTAGAAGGATGCCATGCTAGCCAAGAAATGGTAAAAAATAGATTCATGAGTGGAGTGTGAAACTGAAGAGAGCTAAAGAAGATACCTAATTTCTACGAAAGTTGAGATGAAAAGGGAAAGTGTGGAATTATCTGAATTTATGGTTTTTAATATTATAACGTAGTCATGTTATTTATATTTTTTCCATATGTTTAAGAGAATATAATTGAATTTTTTAAACAAGGAATCATTTTTTTGGATTAGAATCACTATAAAGTGTCTTTAGAACCTCCCCAAATAGGGATATAAGCTTTGGGAAGGAATAATATCTGACCTCAACCCAGAGATACCACTAAAAAAATTAATAACATTACCCAAAACTTATAACATATATATTGGTACTTAATTGGCAAGGATAACTGATAATTCTCAAAACATCCCCTTCTCTAAAACAAAAAAGAACAAAATTTAATTTTATTTTTTCAATAAAAAATACTGCGGGTCATGGAAACTTCTAATAACATTGTTCCATATACAAGATAATTTTACTTATGTATCATAATAAAAAAATAACTATTAATCAAAAAATGATACCCATCAAATTTCCAATATCTCACAACATTCTTATTTGTGTTTTTACTAGACTAAAAATTATTTTAGTAATCATATTTACACTAGCGTAAAAATTATAATAAAATATATTTCCACCAAATACACTATAATTACTTTATTCATGTGGTATTCATGAACTCTGAATTTACTGACATTGTAACCTATTGGTTAATAAAACACCTTCATACTACATTGCCACCAACTTGGTAGCACACCTACTTCGACATAACTATTTTCATAAGAAATCAATGTCTTGCTCATGGGAATATACTTATAACATGATTACTAAGCTTATTATTTATAACGACCCATACTTTACATACATTGTTAATAATTCAAAATTGAAGCATACTTATTACAACATATAACAAAACCACGAATGGACCGTATAGGTATAGTGTCTTTAGAAACTGGTAAACATAAACAACTGGTTCATAAAGCATCTACACTGTCTCACATTTTTGTCATCATATCTATAGTCCCTTTTGGAATATCTTACTTAATAACCTTCTTCCTGACCTGGAGAAAGAAAAAATACAAAAGGGTGAGCTCAAATGCTCAATTAGGGTAAACAAAAGAAATATCAATCACATCGTATACACAAGCACATAACTTTTTGAAATCTTATCCTGTAAAAGAGATCATAATTTCATAACATGGGATAAACCATGGCAGTGAAATGTAATCACAATAATCATAACTTAAAACATGAAACTTTGTGGAATTCACACATAATCATAGAGAATCATTTCTTGTTAGTCAAGACTCATTTCCAAGACTATCTTAGTGGACAAAGTCCCTTTCTGAACCGAGTCACCCTCGTTTCAGTCCTGTTTCACTGAACCGGTATAACTACCGTTCTATCCATGTCTATCTCATGAGATATAAAATCTTTACCCAATGCATTGGAGGGAGATATTGGTCCCACCCATCTTATAATTATATCATTCTTATGTGTGCCACAAAATCATAAATCATACATCATTTCATAACCCATGTAATACAAATGGGAATCTTAAACATCATGACATCATAAAACAATTCATATAAGATAAAGGAATTCATAAAAATAATTGCATCACAAAATAATCAAATCAATTTAATAATAGGGATAAAAACAGAAACATTTATTATCTTATATGGAAAATAATTTTGATAAAACACTTAAACTCCATTCTTGAGGAAAATATCCTTTCTTCTTCAAAAACATTTTTCCTTTCTTAACATGTCATACAACTTTAAACTAAATGAAGTTGATTAAAAATAAACTTGAAAAATTGTAAAGGAAGCTTCTTGGAAATAATGTTTTAAAAATCAATTCATGCTCTATAAGTTAAAAAATCATTCTTCTCGTACTTTTGTCGGAAAAGTCAAAAAGTACCTCGTACGAAAAACGAAAAAAGATTCCTTTCATATCTTTTACTAAAAAATCACCGAAGGGTAAAATTGGATATAAAATATTGTAAGTGGATGGAAATAATATTACATATTGAGGGAACATGGATGTGGATGATAAAATACACCCCAGTAAATACTAAAGTATAAAAAATCTCGGATAAAAATGAGATTGTGATATTTCCCTTACCTTAGGTCTGATTTGCTTCGTAAGTGTCCGAACCTCCTCGTCTTTGAAGTGCTTCTTTGAGACCTTCTTTTAGGGCACTAAAATTGGCCTTTGAAGAAGACCAGAACCTCTAGGATGTCTTTAGGGAAGTTTAGAGGAGAAAGTGGCAGGGGTTGTCTGAGCATGAAGGCTCCAAGTGGTGTGAGGAAGAGGGGGAGGAGGTGTCCTTTTATAAGGGAGGAGAGGGGCACCTTTGGAATAACTAAAACTATTATTTTATTATAAAGTCAATTTCAGTTTTAAATAGCTCCAAATTGATATATTTCGAAGCTAAGGTGGGGATGGGTCTAAATCCTCTCATCCAATAGAATTTAGACAAGTTTAGGTTCCTATTTTAACCTTATCATTTAGATTTAACATTAAGTTAAATAATTTTACTTTTACCATGTCTTCTTGTGTTCTTATACTATAAGGTTAATAAACTTACTATAAGCAGCCAAACGAACCCCAAGTTGTTTATTGTAAATATATATAACCTTATCTAAGTCATTTGGCCGAACCTTAGATTTTTAGGAATAAAATAACAATTAACAATATAATATTTGTTTTAAAAACTATTTTATGTCAATTTTGACACTATTTAGTAATTGATTTTTGTGAAAAACATAACAGAATTATTAGTTCGAACCAAGTTAATTATATCAATACTAACATGTAATATTATCCTCTAAAATTAGTGGTATTCATAAAAAGTCTCAAATTACATTTATTTTTGTGTTTATAACATCAATTATGTTAATATTTCATTAATAAGATAATTACTCCATCATCATTGTGTCATAAATAAATTAAATTATTTAATGTCTAAAAATTACAAATAAAATAAAATTATGTAGGAAATCTTTTTATCTTTATAATGAATATTTATAGTCGAATTTATCTTATGTATAACCCCATATTAAAAATTATTTACTTATTACACTTGGATTTTAACTATTTTAACCCTTCTTTAAATAAATTAATAATAAATGTCCTAATCTAATCCAAGTGGGCCTAAATGGTCATATTTTATTCCTAAGTTTGTTTTTGGTCGAATTTCACTTATCCAATAGAATTAGGACATGTGTTAGGGTAATAATAATATCATCTTTACCCTTAATTTCCCTATTTACTTTTAATCGTGGTAAAAAAAATTAAAATGTTACTATTCACCAAAAAAATATTTTCATCTCATTGAACAACATTTTAGTCCTTGATATTAACCGTGTCTCTCGGATTTTCGAAATTCCACTAACAGAAGCGGTAAAATTAAGTTTTATGAAAAATTCAGTTTTTTAACTACCACTTAGTGGTTTCACTATTCATCAAAAATTGAAAGTTTTTAGAAAAATACCAAAATTTCACCGTAGGCTTATTTCGATATTCCGAATCCAAAAATGAAGTCCATTTTGAAAAATAAAATTTATAAAATTTCAAAAATTGGTTATTACTATCCATAACGGCTATTTTTAATAATATTTTAATAGCATATCGTTGTTTAGTGAAACTCGGTATTGCGTACGACACACGCTATCAAGGAAGGTCGCGATTTCGTGTAAAGCAATCCAAGCAAGTGTTGTGTATAAAAAGATTACTTTGATGATTTATATAACATAAAAGTCTCGGGTGTTACATTCTACGTCCCTTAAAATGAATTTCACCCTCGAAATTCGTCACTTTGTAACAAACAGATGAGGATACCTCTCCCTCATCATATCCTCAAGCTCCCATGTAGCTTCTTCAAATTGGAGGTTCCTCCATAAAATTTTCACCAATCGAGTGGTCTTGTTTCGTAGGACTTTTTCACTACGATCCAGAATCTCTATCGGTTGTTCTTTATAAGAAAGATCTTGCTCCAGCGGTACAACTTCTGAGCTGATTACGTGTGAAGGATCCGGTATGTACTTTCTCAGGAGAGATACATGGAACACATCGTGAACTTGAGAGAGATTTGGTGGAAGCGCCAATTGGTAAGCTACCTTCCCTACACGATCCAGTATTTCGAAAGGACCGATATATCTAGGGCTTAACTTCCCCTTCTTTCCAAATCTCATAACCCTCTTCCAGGGAGATATTCATAAGAACACTTTATCGCCCACTTCAAACTCTAGATCTTTTCTTCGGCTGTCGACATAACTTTTCTGTCGACTCTGAGCTGCTCTTATGTGTTGTTGAATAGATCTGACCTTTTCTTCCATTTCATCAACGAGATCAGGTCCTAATAGCTTTCTTTCCCCAACTTCATCCCAGCAAGTTGGAGTCCTGCATTTCTTTCCATAGAGAACTTCATAAGGAGCCATCTGAATACTGGAGTGAAAGCTATTATTATAAGAAAATTCCACCAAAGGTAGGTGTTGATCCCATCCTCCTTTCAAATCCATAGAGCAAGCTCTCAACATATCTTCTAGGGTTTGAATTTTTCTCTCAGACTGACCATCTGTCTGAGGATGATAAGCAGTGCTGAAACTCAACTCTGTATCCACAGTATGCTGAAGACTTCGCCAGAACTTCGAGGTAAATCTCGGATCCCGATCAGATATAATAAAAAGTGGTACTCCATGCAATCTTACCACTTCCTTTACATATATCCTAGCAAGCTGATCCAGAGAGAAATCCTCTCTAATAGCAATGAAGTGTGCAAACTTTGTAAGGTGATCAACTATGACCCAGATAACATTATTGCCTTTGGATGTTTTAGGAAGTCCTGTGACAAAGTCCATAGTATTGTTTTCCCATTTCCATTCGGGTATGGGTAATGGTTGTAACATCCCCTTAGACTTCTGTCTCTCAGCTTTAACTTGTTGACAAACCAAGCATCCAGAGACATTTTCAGCAACATCTCTTTTCATGCCATCCCACCAGAAGTACTCTTTCAGGTCCCTATACATCTTCGCGCTTCCACGATGAATAGAGAATGAAGAACTATGAGCCTCATCCAGCAGCTCCTTCTTTAATTCGGGGATGGGAGGAACACAAACCCAATTCCTGAACTTTATTATCCCATCACAATCAAGGATGAACTCAGGAACATTTCTCACCTTCTTTTGTAACTCGACATCTTCTTTCTGTGCCTCTTTAATCTTCACATGTATAGATGGTTGAACATTTATTTGAGAGAGATAAGATTTTTCCCCTTCCATTATTATTCCAAGATCCATCCTTTGTAAATCCATAAATATTGTATATTTTATGATCCTCATCATGGATAAACTAGCATGGTATTGTCGACTTAATGCATCTTCCACCTTGTTTGCTTTCCCAGGGTGGTAATGGATTGAGCTGTCGTAATCCTTAATCAGCTCCAACCTTCTTCTTTGACGCATATTCAGCTCCTTTTGTGTGAAAATATACTTTAAACTTTTATGATCAGTATAAATATCATACCTTTCACCATAAAGGTAATGCATCCAAATCTTTAATGCAAAGTTTACCGCAGCTAACTCCAAATCATGTGTTGGGTAATTTTGCTCATGGATTTTCAACTGTCGTGAGGCATAAGCTATCACCATATCATTTTGCATAAGAACACACCCTAATCCATTCTTGTATGCATCACTATAGATCACAAACCTTTCTCCACTACAAGGCAGTGTGAGCACAGGTGCACTGGATAACCTTATTTTCAACTCCTTGAAATTCTCTTCACATTCTTCCGTCCAGACAAACTTAACTCCTTTCCAAGTCAACTTGGTGAGTGGACTAGATAATTGTGAAAAATCTTTCACAAAACGACGATAATATCCAGTGAAACCAAGAAAACTTCGGATCTCAGTACTGTTGTTAGTCTTGACCATCTTTCGATAACCTCTGTTTTTGCTGGATCTACAAATACCCCCTCTTTTGAGATTATGTGACCCAAAAATGCAACTTTTTGAAGCCAAAATTCACACTTGGTAAATTTGGCATAATGCTTCTCCTTTCTCAGGGTCTTCAATATAATTCTCAATTGATCTTCATGTTCTTCCTTTCTCTTTGAATAGACAAGAATATCATCTATAAAGACTACCACAAATTGATCAAGATAGTCTCTAAAGACTCTATTCATCAGATCTATGAAGATAGCATGGGCATTAGTAAGACCAAATGGCATCACTATAAATTCATAGTTTCCATACCTTGTACGGAAAGCCGTCTTTGGTATATCCTCCCTTTCGACCCTTAATTGATGATACCCTAAATGAAGATCAATCTTGGAAAAGTATTGAGCTCCGCGTAGTTGGTCAAATAGGTCATCAATGCGTGGGAGAGGATATTTGTTCATGATAGTGATCTTGTTAAGTTCTCGATAATCAATGCAAAGTTTCATTGATCCATCTTTCTTCTTAACAAATAGAACAGGTGCTCCCCAAGGTGACGCACTAGGGCGTATGAATCCTTTATCAAGATTCTCTTGGAGTTGCTTCTTCAATTCCTACAACTCAATTGGGGCCATTCTATAAGGTGTCTTTGAAATAAGCAAAGCACCCAGTACGAGTTCTATTGAGAACTCAACTTCACGATTTGGTGGAAGTCCCGGTAATTCCTCCAGAAAGACATCATCAAACTCCCGTACAATGGGCATATTCTTAATCGTGAGTTCTCACCAACCATTTGAGATAAATAACCTTCATTTAGTGGAATCAAGACCCATAAGATGGAAGAAATTTCCACTGGAAGGTTATGTTCATCCTTGCATTGATAGACGATCATAGATTGATCTGGAATATGAAATGTGACTTCCCTTCTTTGGCAATTGATATGAGCTCCATATAAAGAAATCCAATCCATGCCAAGAATCACATAAAATTCCACTATGGGAAGGATCACAATATTTGCAGGGAGCACTTTCCCACAAACTTCGATCGGAGAAGAATTATAAACTTTTGATGTGACTGTTGTGCCATTAGGTGTTGTCACAGCTAACTCAACATCTAATTGTTGAGGTAATACAGTGATACCCTTAGAAAATTCTTCAGAAATAAAAGAGTGGGTGGATCCAGAATCAAATAAAACATTTCCTACTTTAGAGTGAATGGTATGTGTACCTTTCACCACATCGTTATCGTACTCCACATCACTGATAGAAATTGCATGTTACTTTCCTTTGTCTTTAGCCTTAAGAGTTTGTTGACGTCGACCATCATCACCAACCCTTGGATTAGGGCATTTATTGGCATAATGCCCCATCTCCTTGCACTTGAAACATTTAAGTGTAGTAGGTTAATTCTGTGTATCCCTTCCTTTGTTTGCATCATTAGACATCTTCTTCCCATCATCACGGCATTCAAATGCCCGATGACCTTCCTTTCCACATTTGAAACATTTACTTGTCCCTTTAAGACAACTCCCTCCATGTTTCTTTCCACACATTGAGCATAAGGGAAAGCTCATCTTCTTATCAGTGCGCTCTTTATATTTTCCTTTGAATTCAATTTTCCTCTTCTTATCAAACCCATATGACTGATGGGTTACTCCAATCTCCATCTCGACTTTCAGATCACATTTAACGATTTCCTCGTAGCTTTTGAAGTCCCATATGGCTAACGCCCTTCGAAGACTTGGTTTTAAGCCACTAAAGAATCGATCGATCTTACTCTCAGGTTGGATAATAATACCAGAAGCGTACCTTGAAAGTCTTGTAAAATTTGCTTCATAAGTACCAACAGATTCATCATCCTTTTTCTTCAGTTCAAGAAACTCTTTCTCCATATTTGATCGGAGAATACGAGGGAAGTACTTATTGAAAAATAAGTTCTTGAACTCGTCCCATTCCATGGACTCAATTTCATCCCTTTGCCTCGTATTCTTAATAAGATTCCACCATTGATCAGCATCTCCTTCCAAATGATACACTGCTAGGATGACTTTACCATGTTCAGAACATTGAAGAACTGAAAATATAATTTCAGTAGTACTAATCCATTGTTCAGCAACTAATGGATCAGTAGACCCGCTGAAAGAAGGTGGACGCTGCCTCATGAAGGATTCAACAGAATGTTGCTCCTTCCTTTGCTCGTTTGGAAGTCCTGCATGATCCATAGCTTGAGAAAGTTGTGTGAGCATGGCTACAAGATTTTTCATTCCAGCTCCCATAACATTTGGTTGCTCAGGGGGACAATCATTGCATTGCCCGTCGCATTCCGCATTAACACAGTTCCTTCGGGTTCCATCCATTGACTAAAACCAAGAATAATAGTGTGTGCAACACAAATTATAATAGGAAAACCACATAATCAAGAATAAAATTTCACACTTAAGGTCTTATCCTATGTTATTCATGGCCATTTATAAAACAATAAGATTGTGTTCTATGCTTAGACTTATCCTTATGGTTCTTACTAAGGCTTTCACATCCTAGTTTCCAAAGGTTGACTATAAATTTCCTCTGATACCAACTATAAAGACCCATACTTTACATACATTGTTAATACTTCAAAATTGAAGCATACTTATTACAACATATAACAAAACCACGAAAGGACCGTATAGGTATAGTGTCTTTAGAAACTGGGAAACATAAACAACTAGTTCATAAAGCGTCTACACTATCTCCCATTTATTTCATCATATCTATAGTCCCTTTTGGCATATCTTAATTAATAACCTTCTTCCTGACCTGGGGAAAGAAAACATACAAAAGGGTGAGCTCAAATGCTCAGTAAGGGTAAACAAAAGAAATATCAATCACATCGTATACACAAGCACATAACTTTTGGAAATCTTATCCTGCAAAAGAGATCATTATTTCATAACATGGGATAAACCATAGCAGTGAAATGTAATCACAATAATCATAACATAAAACATGAAACTTTGTGGCATTCATGCATAATCATAGAGAATCATTTCTTGTTAGTCAAGACTCATTGCCAAGACTATCATAGTGGACAAAGTCCCTTTCTGAACCGAGTCAACCTCGTTTCAGTCCCGTTTCACTGAACCAGTATAACCTACCGTTCCAGCCATGTATATCGCATGAGATATAAAATCTTTACCCAATGCATTGGAGGGAGATATTGGTCCCACCCATCTCATAATGATACCATTATTATGTGTTCCACAAGATCATAAATCATACATCATTGCATAACCCATGTAATACAAATGGGAATCTTAAACATCATGACATCATAAAACAACTCATATAAGATAAAGGAATTCATAAAAATAATTCCATCACAACATAATCAAATCAATTTAATAATAGGGATAAAAACAGAACCCTTTATTATCTTAGATGGAAAATAATTTTGATAAAACACTTGAACTCCATTCTTGAGGAAAATATCCTTTCTTCTTCAAAAACGTTTTTCCTTTCTTAACATGTAATACAACTTTAAAGTAAAAGAAGTTGATTAAAAATAAACTTGAAAACTTGTAAAGTAAGCTTCTTGGAAATAATGGTTTAAAAATCCATTCATGCCGTATAAGTTCAAAAAACATTCTTCTCGTACTTTTGTCGGAAAAGTAAAAAATTACCTCGTACGAAAAACGACAAAAGATTCCTTTCATATCTTTATCTAAAAACTCACCAAAGGGTAAAATTGGATATAAACTATTGTAAGTGGATGGAAATAATATTACATATTGAGGGAACATGGATGTGGATGATAAAATACACCCCAGTAAATACTAAAGTATAAACAATCTCAGATAAAAATGAGATTGTGATATTTCCCTTACCTTAGGTCCGATTTGCTTCGTAAGTGTCTGAACCTCCTCTTCTTTGAAGTTATTCTTTGAGACCTTCATTTAGGGCACTAAAATTGGTCTTTGAAGAAGACTAGAACCTCTAGGATGTCTCTAGGGAAGTGGAGAGGAGAAAGTGGCAGGGGTTGGCCAAGCTTGAAGGCTTTAAGTGGTGTGAGGAAGAGGGGGAGGAGGTGTCCTTTTATAAGGGAGGAGAGGGGCACCTTTGGAATAACTAAAACTATTATTTTATTATAAAGTCAAGTTCGGTTTTAAATAGATCCAAATTGATATATTTCTAAGCTAAGGTGGGGATGGGTCGAAAATCCTCCCATCCAATAGAATTTAGACAAGTTTAGGATCCTATTTTAACCTTATCATTTAGATTTAACATTAAGTTAAATAATTTTACTTTTACCATGTCTTCTTGTGTTCTTATACTATAAGGTTAATAAACATACTATAAGCAGCCAAAAGATCCCCAAGTTGTTTATTATTAAAATATATAACCTTATCTAAGTCATTTGGCCGAACCTTAGATTTTTAGGAATAAAATAACAATTACCAATATAATATTCGTTTTAAAAACTATTTTATGTCAATTTTGACACTATTTAGTAATTGATTTTCGTGAAACACATAACAGAATTATTAGTTCTAACCAAGTTAATTAAATCAACAATAACATGTCATATTAACCTATAAAATTAGTGGGATTCATAAAAAGTCTCAAATTACATTTATTTTGGTGTTTATAACATCAATTATGTCAATATTTCATTAATAAGATAATTACTGCATCATCATTGTGTCATAAATAAATTAAATTACATAATGTCTAAAAATTAAAAATAAAATTCCATTATGTAGGAAATCTTTTTAGTTTCTAATGAATATTTTTAGTCAAATTTATCTTATGTATAACCCTATATTAAAAATTATTTACTTATTAAACATTGATTTTAACTATTTTAACCCTTCTTTAAATAAATTAATAATAAATGTCCTAATCTAATACAAGTGGGCCTAAATGGTCATATTTTATTCGTAAATTTGTTTTTGGTCGAATTTCACTTATCCAATAGAATTAGGACATGTGTTAGGGTAATAATAATATCATCTTTACCCTTAATTACCCTGTTTACTTTTAACCGTGGTAAAAAAAAGTAAAAAGTAACTATTCACCAAAAATTTATTTTCATCTCATTGAACCACATTTTAGTCCTTGATGTTAACCGTGTCACTAGTGGTTTCACTATTCAGTTTTTTGACTACCACTTAGTGGTTTCACTATTCATCAAAAATTGAATGTTTTCAGAAAAATACCAAAATTTCACCGTAGGCTAATTTCGATATTCCGAATCCAAAAATGAAGTCCATTTTGAAAAATAAAATTTATAAAATTTCAAAAATTGGTTATTAATATTCTTAACGGCTAGTTTTAATAATATTTTAATAGCATATCGTTGTTTAGTGAAACTCGGTATTGCGTACGACGCACGCTATCGAGGAAGGTCGCGATCTCGTGTAAAGAAAGACAAGAAAGTGTTGTGTAGAAAAATATTCCTTTGATGATTTATATAACATAAAAGTCTCGGGTGTTACATTATTCAAGTAAATATGCTGTCTGTGAGAAATAATATTTAATGAAACCAATCACCCTATAATCCAATTTCTTGAAAATATGACAAGTGGAATGAACTAACCACCATCCCATATCATTATGCTTCCACATACAACACTCACTTACCAATTATGAATCTCATCATCCATCACACATATAATTTTTCATTCTATTTTCAATATGCAACCCAGTCTATCAATTACAATTACTATAATAAACAATAAAATATTATTTTTTCAGATCCATTATACATCACTACCATTATTTTCTTAAAACCAATTAAAAAAAGCATATGCTTAAATCATTTATGGTTTGATACCCACATAAATAATTCCTTTAATTGGTCCATTAAAAAATCTCCCATTGGGTTCCTTCACCAAATATTCATTTCTCCTAAGACACATTCATCCATTCCTTTGGAACACATATCATAGACCAAACTATTATTGGTCATACCATATTACTCAAATCTATTTTTGGAAGTCACCCAAAGTAATGAGGGAAACCTCTCATCCTTATGAAGACATGTGTCTGGAATAACTATTTGTATTTAATCCATTTAGTTGGTCTTATATCCGATCTAGAATTATTGAAAACCACTAGGATAAGAATACAACTGATCGAAATTATAAAAACCAACACAAATAAATTATTCAAGGTTATTCATCCACATCCTTTAGGATTTATCGGGCATCTATGAACCATGCTAAAATCTCAATTCCCTTTAATGTACTTGTGGAACACAATTATAAAACAATTACCTTATACCTTATACTAAATAAAATACTTTTACTAAAATCTTTAGGTTATACAATAGTCACATAACACCACTTACCACATATTATAATCCAAATATCACAATAATAATCAATTATATTATTTATTATTATTATATAAATTTTACATGAAATAGATATAATTTTCATCCAACTACCCCAATCAGGAATCCACCACACTAATACCATCTTAAAAAGCATTAAATTACATAAAAACTCATCAAAACGTGCGAACTACTTATAACCTCACACACATGACTACTAAGGTATCTCCATTTAACCAATATGCTAACAAAGAATTTATTAAAAGGTAATTCCATTCATATAACCAAATTAAATGATATTTTAGTTTTATACCAAATCTGTATTCCATATATATGAGAAGATAATGTACTAAATGAGCTCCCTTAGTTGGGTCACTAAAATACATGGCATGTCAGATGGCCTATATAGTTTGTGGGGATAAAGCATTAACCTTGTGTACACAAGGTAACACATTGAGGTATGAATTTATAAGATACATGGAGGGTAAACTATGATAATATCATATTTATTATTTGAAATTACAAAAAATACTTAATTTAGTAGACTTATTTGATATATAAAATTTGATTCTATGGATTATAAGTCATGAAGTATTGTTTTTAAGAACTTTTCATCATTTTTATTTTCATTATGTGTTTCAACTGAAGAAGCCTACTTCTAATTCATATTTTACTTTGATTTCCCACATGTATAACCCCATTTGAACCATCATATTCCTTCAATGGATCCCCATCACCCTTCTTTTTCTGCACCTATTTGTGGAAACTAAATATCCAGTCAGTTTCATGTCCATTCACCGAAGAGGATTCCTTTTCTTATATGTGTTAAATGACTTATCACGTTCTCATTGACCCTGACTATGTACATATATGAATTATGAAATGGTTATGGACTTCTTATTGATTTAAATTTCATCAATTTTTTCTTTGATTGAAAATTAGTTTAATTATTGATAAATATTTTTTTGGGATTTTTAGTGTGATTTAAATTAATTCTTTGTTTTTATTATTGGTGGATGTGGAAGTTATGTGTTCTGGAAGGTTAGAGGATATACATTTCTCTGGAAAGTGGAGGATACGTCCATGGTTTATAACTGTGGAAATAAACTGATTTTCATGGTTTTAACTAAGGATACTTACAAAATTCAATGGTTACAAACCATGGACATATGTAAAGAAATATCCATAATTTCTAAATATTGAAATAGGTCCACTAACATGGTTTAAACAATTGATATGGGTCTATTTCAATAGTTATGAACCCTAGAAATAGGCCTTCATCGGTGAGAATATAGCCCTGTAGAAAACTATTTCCATATTTAAAACCAAGGTTATATCCAAATCCTTATTTACACACCAACACGATCCTTGACATTAAAAACCAAAGATATAGACTATATACATATTTTATGTGGTTATATCCTTGGATAAAAATTGTGGATAAAATTTTTTTTAGCACTCTATCAATTTTTTATAAATAAAGAGAATCACAAAATTGTATTAAAAATTTCATTAACATTAAAATTATTTAAAAAGTTATATTATATATTATATTGGGTTTAAATTAAAATTAATTCAATTATAATACTATTGGAAAATTTTACTTCACTAGAATCAATTTCATTTTTAATTATGATGTAAAACTGTTTCATCTTTTCAATGTTTTTCTATGGGAAATCATTTTTTTGAACACATAATTGTGATTAATTTTAAATTGAATTATACAAAAAATGTGACTTGAATTTGTAAAAATTGATTTCAAATTTAGATTCATAATTATTTATAACATATAATAAGTACTACATAATTGTTTTCATAATGAATTATAAAAAAACACTAAAATATATATATTATGATTATGTTGAAAATGTGTTTATAAGGGATTAATCTAAAAAGATAAGGGAAAAATGACCTATAAAAAAGTCTCAAAATTTAACAATGGATATATATTGACATTATAACCAATATTATGTGATAATAAAACATTTTTGATCCTTTTTTATTATGAAAATAATAATTATTCACTATTATTGTAAAAAATTCAATT
Source organism: Viscum album (assembly GCA_963277665.1). Lineage (NCBI taxonomy): Eukaryota > Viridiplantae > Streptophyta > Magnoliopsida > Santalales > Viscaceae > Viscum > Viscum album. The sequence continues at coordinate 1,132,942,869 of OY728155.1, read as the reverse complement.
TTTCTACCCTACACATATAAAAGGACACATTATCTCTACCCTACATAAAACATCCAAATCCATTTTATGTATATAAAAAATTCCAAAATATCATCCTAACATCCTTTCCCATATCATAAAATCCTTATTTTTATTATTTATTCATCCAATGAAGGCATTAGGTATAATCGAAATCTGATTGTCTATTGAAGAGGTATTTTCTTTTAAATGTATTTTCATTTTATTTATTCCTCCACCTCCTTTAAATATTGTTATACTATAATAATATATAAAAATAGTATATCCCATTTACATTGATTTTAATTTTATAATTTAATAACATATATCTATCTCATATTCTATAAAATAAGAAATTAAATAGTTGATCATCTGTATATCGGACTACCGTCTCACGAACCAATGTGAAAAGATTCGCATAATTTCCTCCATTGGTTTGACATATTTACTGATTTAACATTAGTATATTATATTCATGAAAATAATATTCCTCTATAATTATGAAAAAATATCATCATACTATCCATTCCATTCAGATACGATAATATTTTTCATCTTTACGGAAGACTACATCTACATGAAGCGATGTGAATCATTTTTCACATATCATTTATGTTGAAGATAATAAGTAAAAATCTCATAAATATATTTTATATATAATAAATATTAATTACTCTATAAAATGCAACATATTATTGAACATCTTTCATTTTATCAGATATGAAAAATAGAAGCTGACCCCATGCCAATGCATGGCCTAACATCTCCATGAATGGTGTAATCAATTAACTTTCACCATTTCATTTAGATTAAAAAAACATATATTATGATTATATAAATTTGTTTTTATCTTTTTTACAATTATGGAGATGAATTACCATTATCAATGTTAATGGGATATATTACTGAACCAAAACAAACATGAAAAGAAATGTAATTATCACCTGAATTAATGATTTTAAATGAAAAATTTTAATAAAAATGTGATAATATAATTTTTGTAGATAATATATGATAATATATATTTGAAAATTCATCATTAATAGATTTATAATAAAAATATATTTATTATAATTAATGTTTGGACACTAATGAAGGATATTAAACATTGGGTATGCGTTTCTCATCTCACCATTACTCTTGTGTGATATATGCCATATTAACAAAATAGTTTTATGGAGTATATAATGACATATTGTTATGTTATGTAATGGTTACAATTATATTCATGTTAATTAATGTTTCATTTTGTGTTATTTTAGTCTTGTTGTTTATGATTCAAATGATACCAAAGTTGTAATAGTTTATTCTACAATCTGATCATTTATTGAAATTGTTTATGATTAAATTTATGATGATTAAATATTATGATATATCCCATAATAATACTTTTAATTATATTATTCAATGGTTATTGATGATAATATCAATTAATTGTACACTTTTCATCACTTTGGTACTCAATATTAATGAAAAAATTATAAAAAAGGAAAATTTATTTCTCTTTCAATTCAAAAATCATTATATATTCGATGTCCATATTTTCGAAAAATATTCAAAAAAATTGTCACTAAATTATCGAAAAGATTTATTGTAGGAAATTTTAACTATTATTTTTTTATATAATAAACTGGAATATTCATATAATTTTTTGATCAAGGTACCTTTTAACAGTTTAAGAAATAATGTTAAAGGATTTATTATTTTAACATACTCAAAATATATAGAATTTTCTAATGAAATCATCACTCATTGATTTGAAGGAAAATTATCAATTATAATAATATTTTCCAAATATAATTTTTTTCTTAATATTCTAGTGATTTTTAGTTTCAATGAATGTATCTTCAATGTTAAATGTATTTTTTCTTAATGAATATTTCCAATCTAAATTTTATGTTGTTTCTATTCATCAACGCTGACAACTCTTTAATTTACTTATACCCCACAAGGAATATGTTTTACAAATACCATAATTATTATTTATCATGATGATTTAAGATTAGTTTGATTAGGGATGTATTATTTTTTAATTATTCACTACATTAATCTGAATGGTTTATGATTAGGATTATTTATAGGGTAATAATTAACATTTCAAATATTAATTTTCATATTGGAATTTTAATTTTGATTTTGTTTCACCACGTTTATAAGAGTAATGAGCTATAATTTGTATGTGATAGACATGGGTTGTTCTATTCCCTCGATGCATTGGTAGGTATCATGGGACAAACTATCATATAATTTTGGATGAGGCCTTACCATTTATGGTAAGATGTATTGGAATGAGGCCTTGGAATTACTGTAATGATGATTAGAATTATGGATTTCCTCTTTATGATATAAGACATAGATGATCACTAAAAATATATTTTTTAGATATAATATTCATGGTTAATTTTAAATATATTTTGATAGTTAATGTGTCTTTATTTGATCATCACCTATTATTTTCGTATTATTCTTAAATTTCACTATATTTATTAAATGTAACATGTTTGAGTTATTTTCCTTTTCATTTTTAAAATTTAATAATCATGATAGGTTTCTTTGTAAGAATACCCCAACTAGGAAATAGAGCTTACCCCTTTTTAATTATTTTATATTCCCCAATATTCTAGAAATTATTTTATAATTGATATATAGGATCTACTACAAAAGAATAATGGTTTTCTTAATGAATATACAATGTTGTATTTTTTATTTTCAAATTAAAATGAGATTCAAATATGTATCTGGTTAACCAGGACTAATAAACCATTATATCCTTTAGAATTTGAATGTTATTATCCATAACCAATGTAATAATGTAACCAATAGCTTGGGGATACTAATATCAGGGTATTAAGATGTAAAAAAATATGTTTCATCCACCTTTTTTAAATGTACTCAACCATAAACACCGGAATCAACTATATAGTATAAAGACCATAATAAGAATAAAGACATATGAATAGTTCTTAGTAGGTTGAAACCCATAATGTGATCCCTGTAAAAATTTATAGTCTCCAATATCTAAAAAAAATAATTTTCATTAATGGGGAAAATATCAATCATTTAAATTATAAAATGTGATCAACCTAATATGTTAAACAATTATGGTGGTTTCCCAGAAAAATATCAATTTTTTTCCTAGAAAAACATTTTTTCAATGTTTAATGAAAATTTTTATATAATAAATTAAATGATATAATTTTTTGTGTACCACCATTTTGTACTAGAAAAAATGGGTTTCTCTTTCTACATACCCTAAAATAGGAAAAATAATTGATCAACCTTCTATAACACACATATTAGATGATTTTATTTATATAAATTACATAAATGGTGTAATTTTTTGTCAATATAAACCTGTTGATCATTTGAAATATTAATCCTAAATCCAACATTATGGTCCTATATATTTTGATTCATTCCCCTCACTATCCTTTATATGGACTTTCCATATCTTATTGTGATGGTATATGTATCACAATATTTGACACACTAATTTCCATGTTAGATAACACATTCATGAGGAAAACATAAAAATGGGTTATCTTTTATTATGGTTATTCTAAATTTGTTACTATATCGGACCCTACTATATACATATATGTGAAAACAATCTATTATAGTCTAAATACCACAATCATTTATCTCTCAAACATACCCCAACTCATGGTGATGGTAAATTTAATTTCATATTCATCTATTTTATATTAATATGAGATAATATTTTTAAAATACATTGCATCGAGTCATATAGATTTTCGATTCAATAATTTAGATGTAACATCTTGTGAATTTTTGACTTATTATTATTTATGAATTAACTTAATCTCTCTGATATTTTCCATTTCACACAATCTGGAAAATAGTTCATTATATATTAAATAACAATTAATGTGTTGTGTTATATTCAATATAAAGAAAACCATTCACTACACAGAACATAATTTTTAGCTATCGCTTCATAGAACATCAAGGATAACTTACATTTTAAGAGATACTGATATTCCCCAAAGTTTTATGTAACACACGAGATCAAGTGTTACAAAATAATTATTTATCAATAAAATATTATTATTTAATTGGATATAACATTGATATAAAATATATTATTATAGGAATAAATAACATATGAGTATATAGATTGTAATTCATTGGTTACATATAAATTAAAAAATATATAGAAACCTAATGAATATAAATGGAATGATATTATAAATGTTTATTTTTAAAAGACAATTTATATTAATATGTTAAATAATCATCTATTAGCATTAATATTTTTTTAAAGGTATATGTTATAAATTTAAAAAATATTTTAAAAAATTATAAATCATAATTTAAATATAATATATTGGAAAAAACAAAATTTTATACATAAAACATATATTTTTATAAAGGTGGTTTTGAAAACTTTTAATGGAGAATCAATTCTAAATCCAATTTTTTTTTTACTTTTATATATGTAATATGTCATAATAAACATAAAATTCAAATTAGAAACATAAAAATAATGTTAGGATAATTTTTTTTCTATTTCTATGATGTTTCATTTTTTAATAAATTGTTAAAAATACAGATTTTTAATTCAGAACATTTTTTTCTTCTAATTAATTCGTTAGGATAAATTTTATAATATTTTTTTTAATTTTTATTTAATAATAATATTATAAATTAATCCAAATTAGAACATTGGAATCAATTTAACATTTAATCTGGTTAAGAAAACATAGCAAAAATTTATACATTTTTTCATTAAAACCATACAGTGTCATCCCTTCAGTGTGATTATTTATAAACGAAATTTGTCTCCTTCATTGGTTAAAATTTTTAAAAAATGAATTCCATATTTAGATCCATTATAATTCAAAATTTAAAATAAGGTAAAATTTGTTATTGATCAAAACTAATATTGAACGTGAATAAAAATAATTACAAAGATCAGGGGAAAAATTTTGTTAACAAAGTACTAAAACATAAATTTAGTATCCAAAAAAACCTAGAAACTTATCAAAAACATATATTGTAGACATTATTAGGATTTGAACCATCAATTTTTTAGTTTTTTGGATTTTGTATTACTCTTTTTAGGTAAAAATATGGGAAAACCTATGTTGTTTTCAAAAATACCACGTTTTTCCTTTCACATTACTATAAAATGCACAAACTCTCCATCTACATTCCAACTTTAAAAAATAGGTTCATCCAATATCTCCTCATACTCTTTCAAAAAGACATATTCTTCCAGTGGGTAACAAATATAATGTTTCGGTGTATGGAAAACTACCGCCTCAAAAAATAATGATTGTTCATTTTCCTTGACACCTTTCATTGTTGACATTATTATAGAAAATATATTACTATATTATATAAATTATATTTTTTATTTATCAAATCGTCTTTATTTTTGTAAACACATATCATTATACTTTAATGTTTGTGAACTTATGATAATTTTTTTTAATAAGTGTGTCATACCACCCCATCAAAGGGATGTGATTTATTAAAGAAAGTACAAGGAATTTATTAAGGATGGATTTAGTGAACTTATATGACATATATGATATAATAAATATACTGTAAATTTGTTTAAATATAGAGACACACATTTCATTTCCATTATTTCCTTCAATATGATAACAATATGAGAAACAATGTTCATGAGTACATACATCTTACCACATCGAAGAGTAGTGTATACCATCTCATAAATATATTTTATATTGATTATTATAATACACATATAATTCATATAATTCATATTTATATCAAGTTTAAATTTATTTTAATCACGATATATGTATAATGATGTCTGATATGACAAATTAAGATACATGTAATGAACAAAGGAGATATTATGAGAAGTAAAACCTTAACATATAATTCTTAAAATGTGGGTAATATAATTTTATAACAAAAAAATATATGTTATTAGATATAATACTATGGTACTATGATAGATGTATAATAAGATTTTATTTATTGTATGTGAGGTTATTACATATACAGTGGCATTCAATACACAAGGTAAGTGGATGTCATTTTTTTTTCATGAGATACAAGTTTTATTCGCCACCCATTACTTTTAAATGGCATGTACACATCCAATGGAAATATTTAATGTTTATTATACATATATTAATGTGCATTTAAATATCCATTATATAACCATTATTTCATGCATTTTGGGTTTCAATTGATTCAAATTAGTAATATTGTTTTTCCATAATATGCCTTCTTCAAGACTCGTGTTTTGTTATGCACCTAAATTCATTTTCTAAGAGTATATACATCCATTTTATATGTTATATAATGAATATCTTTAATTTTATGATATTTTACACTTCATAAAATTTAATTTTCATACATGGATATTATGATCCAAATTCACAATGTTTTAAGAGTTTATTGATACAATTTGATCGCATTACAACATTGTTTATGTTTATGATTCCTTTGATGAAATATTATGATTTATATCTCACAAAAATTAGTTAAAATTATTATAAAATATTTAATAATGATTTATCCATTTATTAGTACATATTTTAATATTTTGTACAAAATAAAATTATGAAATATTTTTATGAAATGTCTCTCTTTATTTCTCTTTTCCGTAAGAAATCTGAATAATAAAAAAACCATGTTTTAAAATATTGTTTAAAAAAATTACAAATAATATTTTATATTATTTGAAGTAAATATTGTTTAAAAAAATTTTGAATAATTTTTTATAGTTTTTAAATGTTTTTTATAATTTAATTGTTTTTAAAATGTTTTCATACATACTTTAAATGTTTTTAATGGAATTTTTAAAGAAAAGGTTTTCAAAATGATTTCAATATTTCATTATATGTTTTAAATTATTTTAAATGAAATGGTTTTCAAAATTATTTAATGATTTAATTTCATGTTTTCAATATGCTTTCAATGAGAAATTATGTTAAAAAATATTTAAGCTTATTGTATAATTTTTCAAGGAAAATGATTTCAAAAATGATTTCAAGTATTTTTTATAAGTATTTTTTTGTATTTTATATGAAAATAATTTTAAAATGTTTTTATGAATTTAAAATCTTTTTTAATGAATAAATTATAGATTCTTAGGGAATAATTTTTAATATATTTGAAAATTATTTCCAATAAATGAATAAATATGTGGCTGTTATTCATTCCCTTCTAGGAAATGATCTAAAGTTTAATTGAATATTATTTATAATAATGGGTTATTATTATTGTCGTTGTATGCATGAAACAAATTTCTAATTCATAAGATATAAGTTTATGAAATATATTTATTTTTCTTGGGTTATGGATTGTAATGAAATTAGTTTCAATCTTAAATTGTTTTCTATATTATATGCCATGATTACATGTTTACAATTACCATTTAATTTAATGAGTTTAGATATTGTTTTTAATGATCAGGGGAAAATGTATGTGTGATATCATTATGATATTGGTGGGACCTATATCTACATCCAAAAAATTTGGAAGATATTTCTTTCTCATGACATAGAGTAATATTGTCATGATAATGAAACTTGACTACTACGATTGTAATTATAGTGAACCAAGTCTAGAAAGATGCTTTGAGTAGTGAACCCAAGCAAATAAGAAAGAAATAATAGTGAAAATTGACTACCAATATGGAATGGGGAGTTAACCCGGACTACTAATATTGTCTTGTTTGTGATTCCTTGTCCACAATGGATGTCATATTATATAATTATGTGTTGGAAAATATATCATGTTTTATAAATATGTCACGCTTTTATGGCTCATGTTCTTTATTTAAATGGGAGTTATTTCATGTGAACTACCAAGATTTATGCCATAATTCATGAATATGATAATTTATATACTAAGTATGATCTCATATTGTCATGAACATGTACATATAGCCTTATTCTCAAGATTATGCTTAAATGTCCCCTTGATTACCCTTAGTGGATATCTATGCTCATGCATTTTATATTTCATTCCCAATGTTATGAATATATTTATTTGTACGACGTGTCTATGAAGTGTTCCATTAATGAGGATCTATATGGTAGATAGTGTAGGTCACTTATATATTAGTGATAATGATTCCATGTTTTCAAAAGAAATATACTTATACAGTATTTGGGTGTCTTTTTGGATATCATTTTAAGTATTCCATAAATGTGATATAATGTTATCATATGAGAAGAGAATTTTCCTATAATTGGAATTAAAAAAACATTAGTGGAAATTTGTATGTTGGGATGAGAAATCAATTGTGAGGACCCAAAGGACATGTCTACGATGATGTTTAAGGATATAGAAATGTATAGGAATATGTTTTCAAATTTTTTTAACGGATATAGTGATGAGTTTCCTAGAAATATATCCCTACCTAGATACTACAAGTGGATGCGGATCTGGAATAGATGTGCCAATGTGTAGAAACTCTGATATGATATTCTAGTCCTAATATGGAAAAATATAGTATATGAGAAGGGGCATTGCTACAAACATTGTATGACATCCCTGAGGATATTATTCATGACTTCAAAAAATATTCTCAAAACATAATGAATGATTTAAAAATAAGTTCTCTATAATTAACCTTGGTTGAATCAAGAATGTAATAGTTTAAGGAATGATTCAAAATAAAGATATTCTATAGGAAATTCTTTTCATAAATATGTGTTTTTCTACAATGATTTGTAATGCTCACACTATACATTTGGTTTTTTCCAATAGAAGGAACTGTAAGAAACTGGATAATTTATGAATGTGATAGATTATTTTATAATGAGATGGTAAGTTGTTTTATCACTGGAGTGAAAGATATTGTGATAATTCTTTACCATTTTTTGATAGAATATAATTAACACGTGTACCTTAAACAAATCACAAACTCACTAAACAAATAAAAAAGGAGTTCGCATAGAGTACGGGTAAAAAAGATCGTAGAGGAGAGAGGATTCGATTTCCTTTGACTCAATAATGTGGATGAAATCATAAATGTGAGTGCCTTATAGGAACCAGAATGAGCTTTAACTATAGAAAATATAAATTTAAATAAAGTGAATTCCATGAAAAAATGTATATTATAATTAATAAAATGGATGATAATGTTGGAATCCCTAAAAATAATTAGATTTTAAGTGTTTGTGTGAGAAATAATTGTTCATTATGCAACTCAACGCCCCTAGAGGAAATCACAAAAAAAGAATAATCAAGGTGGTGTGAGTAAAGGAAATTTTTCTAAAGATGATGAGAATATAGAGGAATTGTGATCAGAAAGAGGTATTAAGAAATAAGATGTGTTTTCCTTCTTATGGATTATGGATTAAGTGTAATAATCAACATTTGTATGCATTTGGATTTACGAATTATTTTTTTGAATTTTCAAATAAATATTGATTGTATAGTTTTTTTCTAATGATTTACAAGAATATATTTAATAGATCTGACAGAATAAAAAAGTGATACAATTGAATGGTTTATTTCTTGGAAAAAACAAGATCAAGGGAATGATAACCCTTAATATGTATCTTATATTATTATAATTTTATTTGATAATGATATGTTTGATATAAGTAAACTGGATTATAATAATTACATCGAAAGTAATTATGGACTTGTTGAAAAGTATTTTATGCTATCACGAATGTAGTTTTACACTTCTTGTATTTATGTAATATATCAAAGAATCCATGAAATAAAGAGTAGTTAATGTTTGTGAAAAGTATTAATGGAAATTCTGGTGTTTTTTTTCTTATTTCAATAGAATATATGATGATGGTAATCATATGTTTAGAATGTATCAACCAAGATATACATTATGACATATAAGGGATACATGTTATATTTATTTTGTGACATTATTTATAATGTTGTATATTTTCATCTTTATAAAGGTTAACCATTTAGGAAATGTTTAAGTTAAAAATTGAAGGAATTTTTTATGTATTGAGATTTCATTATAAACCTTGGTTAATAGGATATTTAGTGATTAACATAATTTCATGGAGTACATCATATTTATTTTCTAAATAATATTTGTGTAGTTGTTCAAAATTATATCATGTATATTGGTTGTAAATAATTAATATCCTTCACGGAAACCTACCTTAGACCCATGAATGAAAGACGATAATGGTTTCATGCATACCACAAGCTTATGCGATGTCATGGTTAATGTATTATTATTTTGGATGAATAAATATTTAAGGAGAAATAATAGAGTAAAATTTTATGTTTAGATATTAATTTATATACCAAATTGATTTTTAAATATTCTTAGAGAAAAATAGTAGTAGTTTTTATTATTTATGATCTTGATGGTCTGTTTAATTTCTTTGAGTATCAATGTTAATTTCTAGACATTCATTTCATAACATAAATGATGAATTATAAATAGATAAAATCATAATCAAAAGATGAAATTTAGTTTATATAATCCAAAAAAATATCTCTTTACATTCCTGTTCAATAAAAATTTACTCAGGGATATGATAATGATAAAATAGCATGTTGTCCTAATAGCTTAGTTTTTTTTGAACTAGTGGCCTTCTAATTCATCACAAATTTATGACTTTGTGGCCCTCAACATTTCATTGATCATTCACATGTTTATGATGAATAACATCAATCATCCCCTACGAATATTTATGTTTTTTCACTAAGTCCATCTTTTCAATTTCTACACATGTTATCTTATATGAAACCCTAGTTATATTTTAATTTGGGTAACTTTTGTGTTTCGGTCATTTCATTTTTAATATATGTCTTAGGATTCAATTTAATGACATGGTTTTATATGATAAGAACTTTAGAATATTAATATTTTGATATCCTTGAGTAATTGTGAAGTTGAAAGTAATTTTATGGGGATACAATATAACACCATATGATTTTATGATTTTTTTTTCAAATTAATTTAATAATTTTAATTTTTTTCATTTTTCCTGATACTAAAAATAGTTTATTTTATATTAATGGACTATGTTTTGATTCTGTTATATGAAACAGAGTGTTAATCACAAAATATACATAACATAAATATTAGATTTCTCTACATGGTACATCAGTAATTTCTTACCTTAAACACAAGATGGTATTTCCTCAATGGCTTGCGTAACAAGTAAGTCTGAGAGTTAATGAACAAAAATATATTATTAAAATACTTTTATTTCATAGGATATAACATGAATATTAAATTAAATATTATAAGATTAAATAAATAGTATATATATATATATATATAGTTGAATTGACTAGTTACATATTAATTATAAAATAATTTAGAAACCAAATGAATATAAAGGGAATGATTTTATAAATATTTATTTTTACTGGAAATGATTATATATATTAATATGATAAATTAGTTACATATTGTGATTTTTTTAATTAAATATATACTTAATATATTCAAAATAATATCATTTATACTCATTAAATAGATTTGATAGATATCGGATAGGAACAAAACCAATTATATACATAAAATCCAATATTTTTATAAAGGTTTTTTAGAGAATTTTATCTGACAACACATTTTAAATACAATTTTGTTCACTTTTAAAAATTTTATTATTAAAAAACCTTAATATATTATATATAAAGATAAAAAATATGTTAGGATATTTATATGGTATTTATCTGTATGGTTTCATATTTTTAGTTGATAAAAATACTGAATTGTAATTCAAAACTGGGTTTTCATCTAATTCATTTATAAGATTAATTTTTTTTAATTTATTATAATGCTTAATTTTATAATAATTTTATATATTAATCCAATTTGGGTCATTGGAATAAATTTCACTTTTACATTGGGTATAAAAAATTTACAATGTTTTGGACTTTTTACTTTAAAACCCGCAGTGTCGTCCCGTCAGCGGTATTACTTTTAAATTATTTTATGTCACTTAGATGAATAGAATATTTAAAAATGGATTAAATATTTTAATTAATAATAATTTATAATGACTAATAAGGTATCATCTTATTTTTACCAAAAATAGTTTATGAAAGTGATATAAATAAACAATGATGATTATGAGAAAAATAAGGTTAACAAATAACAAAGCATTACTTTTAAGACCCAAAATGACCTAGAAAATTAAAAAAAATCCCATTTTACATCCTTTATTCAGACATGAATCCTATATTTTTTATTTTTTCTTTGTTTTTTATGAATAGTTTATATAAAAATTTGGGTAAACCTTTTTTTTTCAAAAATGTCAACTATATCATTTACCTTCGCTATAAAAGCCTACCAACTCTCCCTCTTCTTCACACATCCTATAAAAATTAGGAACATATTAGGTTCAAAAAAACAAAATTATAAACAACCCTAAATTCATTAAATAAGCCTTCCATGGGGAGAAATAAATCTAAGGAATCATTTTGGTATAATGAAAATGGAGTTAGTGAGTAACTGATAATGTACTCTCTCAACCTCTGTTCTTTTCTTCAATCTTGACCCCCAATATATTTATTACATGAATTTATAACAACACCAAAATATTAAATATACTTGGATGTTATTATACTATTCCTTTTACCGATACATAATCTCACATTCCACTAATGGGTAACGAACATACTTATTATGTGCACGACTAACTACCGCATCATAAAATGATGATTTTTCATTTACCATTACCACCGCTCATGGTTGAAATTATGATGGGAAGTTTTTTATATATGATATAAAAATATTTATTATCTATTAAATATTATGAAATTAATTTACTACACATATCATTATACTTTCTATTTCATGTAAACATGATAATTTTGATTTAGGAAGTGCACACTACCACCCCCTCAGACTGATGTTCTTTATTCACACACTACGTGGAATGTATTAAAGATGGGTTTGGTGAACATACATGATAGTTATTATGTAATAATTATAATGAAATAATTATTTATATATATATTGACACATATTAATTCTACCATATTTCATTCAATACAATAGTAAATATGAAAACAACGTTCAAGTGTACATACGACTTACCGTCACCATAAACGACGTATTTTATTTAAGAAATTTATATTATAAATATTATTATATTACTAATATAATATATATAATTTATATATATACAACTATTTACATTCATGAAATAATGATATATGTATAAGTAACAATGATATAAAAAATTCAGAAACATGCGAAGAAAAAAGCTGATATTACCTGAAGTAATACCATAACATTAAATTGTTAAGATGAGGAAAATATAAAATCTCAATAAAACAAAATAAAGATTTAGATATTATTATAAAATTATTTAATAGATTAATTATAAACATATAATTACTTTATAGGTGTTTTTTATGGGTATCATGATAGTCAAGACATAAGGTAAGGGTATTTCATATAAATTTTTATTTCCATGAGATACATGATTTAATCACAGCCCATTACTTTTGTTTGGTGTCTATATTTACAATGTATGTATCAAGTTTTTATTATAGATAAATTTAAGGGTATATAAGTATCCTTTATATTACCTTTATTTCATTTTGGTTTATGTTTCAAATGTTACCAAATTGGTAAAATTATTTTGACTGAAATCTCCTTTGAGATCTGTGTGTTATTTTGCAAAAAAATTACTTTTTGAGGTGTATATACAACAATTTTACTTATTATATCATGAATAAACATATTTTTATGATATTTTAATGTGCATTTAATTTCGTTTTCTTACATGGATTGTATGGCCCCATGTTACCATGTTATAACATTTTCTTGAAACAATCTCATCACAATTCGGGATTTTTTATGTTTAGGAAACCTATAATGAAATAATATGATCAATATATCAATAAAATTTATTAATTTTATTTTCCTCTATTTAATGAATATATCCCCATTTATTTGTATCCTTTTTTCACTATTTTGTGCTTTTTATAATTAAGAATTATTTTTAAAAATGCATACTAGTAATAGTAATATTTGTATGAAATCTATATTTTTTCAAAATTAGCGTTTTTAGATATGTTTTCCAAAACATTTGATCTTAATTAAAAAGTTTTCTTGTAAAAAGTTTCTAAAACCTATTAATAATTCTTTATATGTTTTAAAATATATTTTCAGAGAACTGGTTTTCAAAATATTTTCAATATTTCATTACACGTTTTCAATATTATTTTCTAAGAAACAGTTTCTAAAACATTTTCAAGATTTATTTTTATGTGTTCAGAGTATATTAAATGAAATTATATTTAGAACGTTTTGAATCATTCTTTTTATGTTTACAATGTGAATTACAATATATTTTTCAAAATGTTTTTGAAAATAATTTATCTATTTTCAAGATAAAAAAATTCCAAAATGATTACACATATTTATTTATATTTTTTAGATTATTTTATAAGAAAAAGGTTCTCAAATGGTAAAATGCACTAAAAATTATTTTTCAAGGAAGAAAGGATATTTTCATCATGATTTTTCTTTAGGATAATTCCTTATTTGTTGTCTTATAAAATAACATTTGTTGATGTTACACATTTCTCTATAGGAAATGATAAAAAGTTTACAATAATATTATTTCTATGAATCAGTTATACTAAATGAGATGAACTTTATAGAACCCATTTTTTCAAATGATAAATTTTTATGAAATTAATTTATCTTTCATGGGTTTTCCATTTGATGAATTTATTTTGAAACATTTATCTATTTCCATATGTTATGATATGATTACATGTCTATGATACACATTTCAATTCTTGGGATATGGTATGATTTTTAATGAACAAATAGAACAGGTAATTATTTTTTCATTAAGAGAAGGGCGGGACCATTATCAACATTTAATGTGTTGGGAAAATATTTAAATCTCTTCAAATATACTAATATGGTCTTTGAATGAACCATGAATTCAAGGATAGCCATGTGAGTGAACCATGATAACAAAGATCATATCAGGAGTGAAATATTGCTACATATATAGTCATGTGAGTAAACCTCAACTAAAAAGATGGAATGGGGGTGAACCAATACTACCTAGATGGTCTTGTCAGTGATTCCCCGACTACCATTTAAATCATATTACATGTTTATGTGTCTTCCATAATTTTACATTGTTTTCCTATGATACGCTTTCATGGATAATGTTCATTATATCCTAAAGATTCATGTCTTAAGAACTACCTGGATTTATTCCATGATTCATGTATATGATCTTTGATAATCATGGTATGATATAATGTTTTCATTATCATGTTGTCATACCCTTATGATTAAGAATAATCTTACTTGTATCCCATTTTTACCTTACTAGTAATCTCAGCTCATGCCTTTTTCTGTTTTCTTCCAAGGTTATAGAGATACTTATTATTTATGATGTCTATAATAAGGGTTATCGTCATGAATAACCTACGAGGATATAATTTAACTTGTTTATATTTTAGAATTTATGTTTCCCTGATTCCATATGTACTAAAATAATACGGTCTTTAGGCATCTATTTTTATAGTTTTTAAATAATTACACAAAAGTGATGTAATAATAATGTTTTAAAATAAAGTGTAGTTATATTAGAGATGAAAATTAACAATATATATCCACATTCATGGTTGATGTATATTTATTTATGGTGATATTATTTTTAATGGAGATTAAATATTATCCATAAATAATTATTTATTTCATACAAAAATTAATTAAAAGAAGATAAATTCTAATAAATATAAGTATTATCATCTATTTTAAAAGAAAAAGAGGAATATTTAAAATTTTTAGTCTTCATTAATTTTTATAAAAATGTTTAAGAAATAATAAATTACTCAATAAATAATACAATCTATTAGGGAGCATATTTTATCAATTGATGGTGTAGAATCGTTAATATTGAATTATAATTCCCCTAGATCTACAACATGCACATCCATGTTGTACTGTAATATACCTACCATTACAGTAATATACACCCATCACCCTAAACTAATAGTGAATTTTTTTTACTAAAATTGTCCCTTATTTGTAAAAAATGATTCTAAGACCATTCCTATAAATAAGGACGCTTTTCTTGATGTGACATATCATTGAGATTCTTAGAATCTATCATTGATTCTTCTGAAGAAAGTCATTCGAGTAACCTATTCTCCTACTCACACTCATGAGATATTTCCTTTAATATTAGATGGACAATTTTTTTTATATACCTCATATCCTATAATTCTAATAATGTTGCACGTCCTATAAAATATCTTCAATATCCACTCATTTGGAGTTTTGTAATCTAACTTCTAATTATTGTCAATATGCGCTACCAAGAAGGGTATTTGAAATTATGAGACTCTTGATATGGCTCAGAGTCACTACTAGAATAAAAAATATAGAATAGTGACAACTCAATGGATGGAATCCCATATTAATCACCCTTGAGTTAATTTATTTCAGAATAGTCAAAATATTCATATTCAATATTCGTTGAGAATTTAAGATGGTAACCTCATTGATACATCACATAACCTGAAATGATATAACTAAAATCAATATATATGTGTACATAATCCATCTTATTAGTGTTAAATTTTAACAAAATTATTATTGGTAATCAATTTTTTTTTCAAAGCATAATATCATTAATCTATCACTACCTCTCTGATATAAAAACATAGATATCTTCTCTAGTATATGTTTCCTTATCTTCATTAATTTGGACAGTATTCTTTGAATTTTATAGATAATTTGGTACATGATAATTCCATTACCTCGTATGATGGATTTATAAACTATTTGATACTCCTCTATAAGATTTATTCCATCATCCACTTTTGGGGATATAATTTTCAAGTGAGGAAAGACCTCAAGAGATGATTTGAAATTATATTGAATTGGGTAAAATAAATCCTCCCTTTCCATATATTGGGTAATTTATTTATCAACCCAAATATGAGAGATTATTATAATATCTGATTCGTTTATTGAAAAATCATTTTTTTAAAGAAATTTTTTTATGACCATAAAGTCAAAATCATCACTCCATATATTGGAATAATTATGAATATTTCATTAAGAACGTCTTAAGACCAATATTCTCTTTATTAATGTCTCCAAACAAATCTAGGGAGGTGATTCTATCAATCAATGAAACTAAATATTGTTCAATGGTTGATGATTCAGTATTCATTTGAATCCCTCAAATAAGAATGAAGATAAATGTTTTGATTTGGAATGTGTTAGTTTCACATAGTGTTTATATGTGACAGATAAGTCCCCCCCACAAGTATAGGTGTTCAAAACTATTTTTATTGATATCAAATCTACTATTACTCCAACAAAATATTCATTTTATGAGTTAGTGAACAAATTAAGACTCCATTTATACACCCTATACACTCATATTATATTTCTATCTATTTTGAAATATTGATCTTCCCGGTAATAAAATTCATTATTAGTTTATCAATCAAATGATATGAAAATACTCGAATTCAATCCTCCTTCACTTGTAATGATCTGTTTGAGTGATGTTTTTCATTCCACTAATGTCTTTTATAGGTTTAGAGGTATATCTAGAATCACATATAAATAAAAAGACAGTGGGTACTAGGAATATATAGAATGGGACACACAATACTTCATCTATAATTATCTTATTGCTATATGAATTATAATTATTCATCTAAGGTAGTTAATTCCACAACACGTATAGTGAACATTTAAGACTCAAATATTTCAAATGATATATATTTTTCAAAAGTATATAGAATATAAATAACTACCTTCTATATAATTTATTCATCATAGATCATCTGAGTTAACGAGGACATCAAAATTCATGTCAATATATGAATTAATTAACCCTCTAGTGGTTCCATGGAACACCAAATTTGGAAGTGGTAACAAAATAGTAGTAGTATTGTTTTCATATATAATATCATATTTATCCATCTATGTTACATAAGATATAGTTTATGATTGGATTTCTAGATAAAATAAATGGAAACCATCCAATTGTTGATTTTTTATACTTATTAATCCTTAATGACTATTTTATAAAGTCAAAAAAATTCAAAAAAGTGGAATCTCTTATAGAATCTTGACTGATTCACAATATAATATGTTTTATAAGGTCATATGACATCTGTTATTTTAGTTTATTTCTGTATATCTCTTCATTAGTTGGAATTTTATTCTACTAATGTTCACTAGAATATCATAGTTTAATATTAGGATAAGATTTCACATCAATGTAGAATTGTTATGAGAATTATGTGTATTGCTAAATCCAAATATCTATAGTTATACCCTCATTATGGGAGTTCATGGTTTCCATTTTACCACTCCCCATGATTAATGATTGTGTATCTTAGGAAAGAAAATATTTAAGAGTCCCACATGGGTCATGATTATACTCTGGATTGAGAATATGAAGATGTTATCCAGCTGAATTCATTTGGGGAGGGAATCCTTATTGCATCACAATTGTTTGGACCTAATTACTCATTGAAAAATTGTCAGTATTGAATTATTATAAATCTAAGAACATTTCAATTGAACAATCCCATAATATTGAATACAAAACAATTTATATGTAAATATATAAGGTATATATGACTTATGGATGATGTAATAGTCACTTCAAGACACCATAACACAATCCCTATTAGAAATATTGTTTGATTATTTTTGATATTAATCATATATGTCAAACACAATCATTTAGATAGGAGGGTGACCATACTTAATGTAGTATAATTCTGAGGGTAGAATCATAAGTCTCAAGGCCTTGTACCCATTTAATGATAAATGACTAATGACTAAAATAATATATATAAATTTAATAAATTGACATATTAAGATCTAAATCTCATTATAATTACCTTATTTGTAGATGAAAACCATAATGTAAACCCAATAAAACATTAAATGCCATTAATTTAATGTCTAAAGTTCTCTTTTTATTGAACTGTTGGATGAACTGCAAGATTTTTTCCAACATCAGTACATTTTGGAATATGGGACCCTTTCCTAAATACTGAGGTACGAACATAAAATACGCCATAAAAATATAATATGTGTGTAATGATCTACGAGAATGTATCCATTGTTTATCATGGAGAGTAATCAAGAGAGTGAATCATTATGATGGATGTTTGGGTTAAGGGTGTAGCTTCACTCTTGAAATTGGCCACAGTCAATCTTAGGTTGATAAATTTTTAGGATTACAACTTTATTAATGTTTTCGAAACATTTGGGTATTTTTTAGTCAGCCCATATATTCTTGAAAACATGTTGTCATTTAATAATATTTAAAATCCAATGTCATTTTTTGCATGGGGATCCTTCCCTGAATCATTTGTGGATTCCATTAAAAGTGAATGAAAATAGGATCGTCACCATAGAATCATCCAAAGTGGACATTAGGGGTATAATTAATAATATATAGATATTGGAAATATTTCAATATAGATCTTCTATATTTCCCATTTATTGATCCCTAATTATTCATGTATGAGCCCGACTATGTTGTGTTGTGGACTCATGTAGCACAAAAATCCTAGAATCATGGAGACAGACTTGTAAAATTTCTCATTAATATTTAAATATCTTATTTGATCACAAATTCCATTAGGTATGTTTCAAAATTAGCACATATTAATTATACCCAATATTCCCTCAACCATTAGTTCATAACACCACCTTTACATCATTGGTCAAAATCGAATTCAAAGTATTAGAACTAGATCCTTTTTTATTCATGTAAGATATAAATGAATAAATTTCACAGGGAACATAATATGTTTTCTATTTTTTTGGGAATCCATTGAGAAAATAAAAATGTTTAATAGGATGATATACCAGTCATTAATGTATTAAACCATTGATTATATACTAGAACTCCAAATAATAGTTCCCTTATTTAACTAGGACCATGTGAGTTTATAAAACATTGATATTTCATAAAACTTTTATCATATTCTGAACACATATATGAAACATGGTATCTATAATGGTTCAGTCAAATAACCTATGAAAGCACTAAAAACTAGTGCCTAAAAATACAAAAGTTCCTAGTTCAACATATATAATCAGTTAATCAATGCAAGGAGTGTCTTTAAAGAATATTATATTATTCAACAGAAATATCATTTCCCTATAAAATAATATAACATAATATTAGTTGGATAAAAAATGATATATTCACCTTATTATCTAGGGACTTATTACACATAAGGGAACAAATAAATTGAAAAAATGAAAATATAGAAGTTATGTTGGTTTATTTATCCGACATCACCAAGGTCCCTTACTTCAAATTCTCTAATCCCAACAAAAAATTCCTATGTGGGGGAATGCAATGATTGGAATGAAAAATCTTATGTTTCCATATCTTTCACACCAAAAAGGAGTCATCATAGGTAATGAAAATGTTGGAGTTGTGTGAAATATTACTAGGATAAATAAATATAACTTTGGTGGAAAGAGTTTATTAATGATTATGAATAAACTTAATTTGAGGTTATGAAAAATAAATATGTCATTCCATACTATTTTTAATGTTTATGTCATGACCCTTTCCCTCCCATATTCATTTGAATCTAAAAACAAACCACCATAGGAGTATTATTCATGAAACCTGCATGACCAAGTCATTTTAGAGGGTCTATATTATGGTATAACATCACCCATGCCCCCAAAATATGGTTAAACCCAACCCTATTACCTTAATAGGAATCTTCTTATCCCTATTTATATGATTAGGTCTCCCATATACTGGGAAATACATCAAGTAATAATTCCCTCCATGTCTTATAAATAGACACCAATATACCTAGGATGCATATATGGGTGATACTTTACCCTTATCAAATATGTCGTTTTTATTTATCATATGCACTATACATGGATACAATATTTCATTGATATTACAATTGGGTACAATTTTTCCATAGTTTTTCACCATGATATTCCACCTACCGAGGACTTCTCTATGAACTTTAGAGACACATAATCAAAAAATTAACATCAGTGTTCATCCCATTAACCATATAGTCCCATCATAATACATCACTCATTGTTTTAATCTTTAATTGATGGGGCCCTCATAGTGTTTAAAATCATGTATTATGTCAAAAATGAGCTATTTTATCATTAGGAAAATGAAGTAAACTCTCCTGGCTCTAAATATTAATCTTGCATGCTCAATAACAAGTGAAATATCATCTACATTATCTAATCATCCTTTTTAACCACTCGATGATCCATGGATCCATATATATGAATCTTAATATATATAATAAATTTTTTATCCTTATTAATGACCTTTTTTACCCAATAAATTAGAAATAGAGTTCGATAATCCATCAGATCTCTATGGTTTTAAATTTTATCTCATTATACTAAATTATTTATTAGTTCAATGACCAATCCTTGCATATTAAAAAATAGGAAGGAGGAAAAAATAAAGTAACCCATAAATAATCCCTACTCAATAACTATTTGAAAGAACTTTCACATAATATGAATCCAAAGTTAATTACATTAATGGAGCATCCTAAGTATTTATCGAACATTAATTTTTCATATCAATTTATATTTATTAATAAGACATTAATTTTTTATTAAAGAATAAACTTTTCATAATATCATACTGGACACGCAACAATGGGTTTCTTTGAAATATTACGTTGCACACAAAATTGAGTTATACAGAAAAATAGTACAATAATATAATAATTATTTTAAATGGGAGTTAATGCGAAGTCATTTTATTGGCACCAATGAATAGAACAAACTAAAATATGATTACAAATGATTGCTAATTTTTGTACACTTATCCAATAAATTTTAGTGGTTTAAAATGAAAATGAATCCAATTTTAACCATGAAATACTCTATTATTATTTAATTGGTTGTTTTACCATCATTTGGTGGACATAACCTTTTAAATATATTTTCTTTCTCTCTTACATGTTCTATTTGACCGAATAAACATCTTATTTTCAAGAAGGACATCAAATTTTAATTTCATTTAAATTTTAGTATTTTTCTGACAAAATTCATATATTAATGAATTGTGAAAAATCCTTAGTTATAATTAAAAACTACATTTTCAGATAATTTATTTTTATTCTTATGTTATACTTTTAATTGTTTTTAATTTGTAATTGAATTATATTTTTATCATTTTATTTTTTTATAGTTTTTATTTCTTTAAAACTGGTTTTCTGGTTTTGATAACAAGAATTAATTTTAAAATAATAACCACAATATCTAAGTTTGGAATTACGAAATATAAATTCCATATTTGTAATCAAAAGGGTCAAATTTTTTAACCCATTACCTATTATTTTTTTAACAATGTGAATATTAAATTTTGTAATTATTTTTATTTACCATGGATAAAGGGTAAATCTAGAATGTAAGGGTAAAAAATAATATTATAATATTATAAATCAACACTAAAACATGTCCTAATACTACTGGGTGAGATACGTCTGACCATGAAAATCTTTGGATCGATTCTAAGACTCTATAGATCCACATGGGCATGATATTGACCTTTTATATTTTTTAATTTAATGAAAAGTGATGTATACACTAAACATGTGTCTCCTACCTAAAACAAGTTTAGTTAGGATTAAATAAATGATATATTTAATTATAAATATTCAATATAAATATAAAAATATTTTCTACATCATTTTATTTTATTTAAAATTTTGAGACATTAAATAAAAAATTTATATATGACACAATGATGATGTTGTGATTAACTTATTAATGAATGTTTCAAATAAATGGCAATATTAATATTAAAATAAATATAATTTCCACATCGTGGTTTTGAACACTATTTTTAGAAATTATAATTACATATATTAATTGATTTAATCATATTTTTTTGGAATTAAATTTTTATGAAATTTTCAAAAATCAATTAATAAATAGTTACAAAATTGACATAAATGACTTTTTATTATAAAATACTGTTTTATTAAATGATATAATAGTCCTAGAAATATATATTTAAAAAACTATGTTAATAATGTTATAAATGTCATTAATTATCCACTTTTAGGTATTATGGAAAATTATAGTTTCTATAGTGACCATATATTAAAAAAATAAAATAAGAAATAGTAAGAGTTAATGTTTCTAACAAAGGGTTAATGTTACAATATAAGGTTAATTTTTTGATCTAAACTTTTTTATAACATATTAATTGAGAGAATATAGACCCATAAACATCTGATACTCTAAATATATTACTTTTAAGCCTTTATAATTCAAAAATAAATTTACAATAAAATAATATTTCAAGAGATTCCTAAAGTGACCCTCCTCCCACTTATAAAAGGTCATCATCTCTAGACACTTACTCACATATTTCCGGACCCTTGGCATGTACAAAATTTTCACAAATAAGCTCCCAACATCCCTCTTTTCTTTCTAGAACATGTACCTTTAGATGAAGGAAATTCAAGAATGCATTTTGGATTAAATCAAAAGATGTTGCCAAATTTATACGAAACATCTTATCTCAATTTCATTTCCATTATTTTCCATCCCACCTCTATATTCACTTCTTATTAATTTATTACTTAATAAAACCAATATCCTCATTATATTAGGTTTTTTTATGATAAACAATAAAACTAAATTTACACACAATAACATCTAATGGATACGATCATTTTGTTTATGTGTATGGAAAACTATTACTTCACGAAATGATAATTGTTCAATTTTCTCCTATAACTTCTCATAGAGGAAATTATGATTGGGTTGTATTTATCTATGAAATATATTATCTTTATATTGTCTATAATCATATTAAATTTTTATTTACAACATACCTTTTTGATTTCCATGATGTGTGAATATGATAATTTTAGTTGAGGAAATGCGGACTATCGCCCCCTCAAAATGATATGACTCATTCATGCTATACATAGAACGTATAAAATATGGTTTTATTAAATATATGATACATACATGACATATATATAATAATCAAATTATAATATACATTTACATCATTTGATTATTATTCTTCTAATATGATTAATAAATAAAATTATTGTTTATGTGTATGTACGAACTAATGTCTCAACGAAGAGTAAATTTCATTTAATATCTCCCATTATTATGGGTATTATAAATACATATATAATGGATATATATGATATTTTGCAGATGATCAAATTTGACCACATAGAAAATTTACATCCAAACATGTACATTATTTACTCAAGTATCAAATATCAACAAAATAACTGATATGAAATTAAATAATTATGTAATTTTTATTACATGGTAATGAGTGATATAACAAGAATAATAAATTTTAAAAGGGTTATCATGAATGAATAAATTTTCTCGAGTTTATTATTCATGAGAATAACAATTTTACCTGATGAGTCACACTCAATTAAGGAATCTCATCTAAATATCCATTAATTGTGGCATATTTTGATAATAATACACCTCATACTGTGATACAGTGTATAATAAACCCCATTTACATTCAATTTCATTCAAAGGGAATCATTTTTCTACAAATAATTTAACTAAAAAACAAAAATTAATATTTCTAATGTATGCAGTGACATGAATCATCTACATCCAGAACCGTTATTTGATATTAGGCTTCCTCTATAATCTTTAATGTTTTTAATGGAAAAGAAATCCATTTATCTCATTTTGGTGGTATAGGTATTGAAAACAGTTTTGAATGTGTATTTACTATTTTAATATCTTTAAATAATCTATTTTAATATAAAATGAAAATTTATGAGTGAAATTTTGATTATTGAGATCTATTATGTGTTATTATTATATAATGGTACATAGAAATTATATTTGTGGTTACATGATTAACCAATGATGGGTGGTTACCTGATATTCCAAAGTCATCTTGTTTCATGATAAACAATTGGTGGGTGTTTACGTCATAACCAGTAATGCATTGGGTATAGAAGTTGGTCTTATGGATATTCAATTTAGAGATATGTGTAGAAGCTGAACGTATTGTTATTCTATTTAAGTATTCTAATGTCCCAAGTTACCATTATATTTTATATGGTTAATTCTATGGTATTTATGGTAATATTTTGGTTACATAAATCATATGTAATGATCTTATATTTAGTGATGTATATTTACTAATTCTTAATGGTAAAAAGTATTAATTTATGATAATGTAATCATGGTTTTTATGTTATCCCATGATGAACAGTTTTACTTCATGGTGTATCCCTTACTGAGATTTTTATTCTCATTCCACATTTTGAAATTTTATTTACATGACATAAATAATCATATCATCATGGATTGGATAATGGAAAAGTCATTCTATTTAAAACATGAAACCAACCCTGTTTATTTTTAAAGGGTTTTTGTTTTATAAAAGACGGATAGTGATTATATGTGTCTACATGTAAAATAAAAGTTGTTATATATAAATTATTACTTATGTCTATAAATATATAAACCATAGAAAATCATCCATTTGAATTAAAATCAAATTATGGATTTATCTCCAAACTAGGTAATGTTTAAGGGAGGGGCCTTATAGTTGGTATCAAAGATTGGTTTAGAAAAATTTTGGAGTTATAATATTATTAATAAAATATCCATAATTGATTTTTAATTTATGGTCAAAATGATCTAGCATTTGAATATTACTATGTATATTCATCTCAGATAAGATTTTTTAAAATGTTTTTCAATAGAAGAAATAGGGCAGCTATGCTGGGAAGTTATACAGAGGGGAATAACCTTCCAAATCAGCATTCTCATATGGGTGGAATTGGAACTAAATTGTTTGTGGTAGTGATGGATCAGTTTACTATAGTGATAAATAGTGGTGGGGTATATGAATGAGATCAACCCGACCAGCTACTGAGGAATATGTTGATCATAGAGCATTTCATGGGGAATCATCCCCCATCATTCAGATGATCATCTATCCCTATGAAATATGAAGGGTTGATTAAATTATTGGATTTTTTTTGATTTAATGGGGTGTAATAAAATAAAATGGTTAGTCTTGTTGTTTATAATTTTGAATTTGGAGTCGATCAGTAGTGGTCAATGATTGAAAATATTATAGGAACTGAAGAGATTGAATCCATGGAATGGGATGAATTTAGGAATATATTACTTGAAAAAATTTCCCAAGGTTGTCCGAATTATGATGGAAAATAAATTCTATGAATTGAGACAAAATGAGTGAGATTTTGTGGCTGTATATTAAGAAAATTTACCCATTTGAAAAATTACGTCCCAAATTTTATCCAGGATATATATGGTAAGTAAAATTTGTATACCCCTGATTGAAGTCCAAATATAAAATTTCATTACATTCTCATGAGTTCATAAGCTATGAGAAACTTGTCTGATGTGATGAGAAGCTAGAAATGGAGTCTTTCATTAGTTTTTGGATCAGTTTTGGGTTGTGATTATAGGATATATTTATCTATATTACAAAATTCAAGAGGAAAATTAATGTTCCTTTTGGAATGTGTTGAAAACTATAAAATAACATAATGTGTATGGGATGTTTTGTAATAGTGAATTTTGGTTGAAACAAATTTCCTTCTATGGTCATAGTTTTTCTAATGATGGAATAACCATTGACCCTTCTGAAACATCATTTATGTGGAGTGGCCAATACCTACGAATATCAAAGAGATTCATTTTTTCATAGATAATTGTGTTCTTACTTATGGATTGTTGAAAAGTGTTCTCAATTACCTATCCCACTAACTAAGAAATCACGTAAGGATGTTAAATTAATTTTTAAAAAATATTGAGATTATTGGTTTTTGTTATTGAAAATAAGATTATTAAATTATCCATTTTTGTCCCTACCTCATAAGAATAGTGAATTTGTTACCGATAGTGATGTATCATTGAAATTATATTGTTGTATCATAATGATGAATGATCAGGTAATTTCCTATGCTTAACGTTAGTTGAAACCTCCTTAGTTATGTTACCCTACACTTGATTTGGGATTATCTAGTGTTTTTTGGCATTAAAAATTTTGGTCTGTTATTTTTATGGTTTTAAGATAGAAATATATACTAATCACAAAATAATTAAGTATACATTCACTCAAGAAGAAATAAACATTAGAAAAATGATATGGGAAGAAATAATTGAGGATTATGTTTTCACGATTTCTTACCATCTTGTAAAGGAAAATAATTTTTATTATGCTTTGATTTGAAAGAGTAATGCTACATTAACTAAGATATCTTTGAGATTTGATCTTTTGGTTTTTGATTTGATTAATTATTTATTACAAGTTTTTGGTGCAATAAATTAATATATTTTGTTTCAGGTGGCTATGAAATAATTTTTAGGAATGAAAATTAAGAATGTAAAGAAAGAAGACTATGAGTTATAGAAAAAGGTAAAATTGTTTTAGAAGGGTATGTTACCTTAATATAACATTGATAAAGACTTGGTTTTGAGTAATGGAATGAGAATTCATGTGCCATGTGATTGAATGTTTATGAAATAGTTGATATGGGAATCTCATAGTTCTCCATTTTTGGTTTATCCTAAGAGAACTAATATATAAAGAGATATTCGAGAGTATTTCTGATGGGATTGAATAAATATTGATATTGCTGACTTTAGTGAGTGGTTTTTGAATTGAAAATTGGTTAATAAATAATGACTATGACCAAAAAAGATGCATTAGCGTTTTCCAGTGCAAGAGTAGAAATGGGAAATTTTGTCTATGGCATTCGTAGTGGGATTACCAAAGACTTAATGATGTGACAATGCAATCTTGTATATTGTTGATCGATTGACTAAATATTCTATTATTATTCCTATTTGTGATTCTCAATCCCTAGATCATCTTTCTTGAATGTATTTAAAAGTGATTTTCTGGTTACATGGAGTTCCTCTCACCATTGTATATGATCATAATCCCACATTAACATCTCACATTTTGAAAGGCCTTCAGAAGCCATTGGGAACTGAATTAAATTTCAGAATAGCTTTCCATCATCAATCAGATGTGTAGTCAGAATCAAAAAATTAAGACCTTCTAGGATATTCTACATGCTTGATCAATAGACTATCAGGGATGTTGGGATTACCATCATTTTTTGGATGAGTTTTCTTATAATAACAGTTTTCATTCCAGAAAATTGATGGAAATAGTTGAATAAATATATGAAATTTGTTGTCAAACACTATATTTTTAAGGTGAATTAGGTGAAAGGAAGTTGATGGGAACAGTTTTGGTAGAATAGTTAGTAGGAAAAGTTTAGTTTATTTAGAAGTACATTAGGAAATCTTAGAATAGGAAGAAAAGTTATGTGTATTTCCAAAGGGATGATCTTTTATTCGATGTAGGTGATCATGTATTTCTCAATGATTCTCGATGGAAAAGTGTGATGTATTTTGGTATGAATGTAAAGCTGAGATCGAGGTCCATTAAACCCTATAAAATCATTTAGAATGTTAGAATATTTGTCTATAGGGTGGATTTACCTCCATGTTTAGCTCAGGTATATAATTGATTTCATATTTCTATGTTGAAAAAGTGTACTCCAGATCCATATCATGTTTAGACTCCAGAGGTATTCCAGTTGGACGGAAATCATTCTTATGATGAATAACTAGTATAGATTCTTAACCGTAGAGAGAAAGTGTTAAGGAATAAGTTGATTTATCATGTAATGGATTTTTGAAAAATAGCATTGTTCAAGAGGAAATGTGGGTTTATAAATATGATATGAGGGAGAAATACCGCCACTTATTTGGTAAAAAAATAAAATTACGGGGATGAAATTTCCAAAATGGGGGGAATGATATATCATCATAGGTATTTATAGAATATTACTTATTCATATCTATTAATATTTATGAATAAGATATTAATTTTAAATTAAAAAGGATACTTTGTTCGATATCGTACTCGACACCCAACAATGTGTTTCCTTGAAATCTAACATTGCACACGACATTGAGTTAGGGCAAAAAATAATACAATAATAATATTATTATTTAAAATGATAGTTAATGACTTTCCATTGTATTGGAAGGAATTATCAGAACTAACTATAATATGATTACACATGTTTGTTAAATTTTTTTACATTTATCCAATAAATTTTTGTGGATCAAAATGAGAATGAATCCAATTTTAAGCATGAAATACTCTAATTTTTTAAAGGCCATTTTACCTCCTTTCTATGGAGAACCCTATCTAAATATAGTTTTTTTAAATTTATATGTTATATTTTAAAAAATAAACTTAGTATCTACAATCAGGCATCAAAATTTACTTTTTCTTGTAATTTTGTTAGTTTTCTATTATGATATATATTTTAATGAAAAGAAAAAAATAATAAATTTTAATTCAAAACTGCCTTTTTCTCTAATTTTTTGAATTGATATTTTATCTGTTTAATTTTTTTTAATGTGTAAATAAATTATTTTTTATCATTGATTCAAATTTTGTTCATTACAAGTAATATTACATTGAAAGTGTACATAAACACCTATCAACATTTTGATACTTTATTACTTCTTAAAACACACATTCTTATTGTGGAAACATGAATTAATTTTATATTAATTGCTACAAATTTTGTTTTTTGATTTTGGGAAAAAGGATTCCATATCTGGACTCTACCTATCCAAAATTTTGAAATTGGAACATTTTATTTTTGGACATTTTGAATTGTAACTTGAGTAATTATTTTTATTTATCATGGATAAAGGGAAAATATAGTAACTAAGGGTAAAACGTAATATTATAATAATATTAAACTACCCAAAAACAAGTCTTAATATTGTTGGCTGAGATATTTCTGATCATGGTCATACATGGGTCGATTTTAGGACCCCATATATCCTTCTGGGTTTGATAGTGACCTTTTATAATTTTTAATTTCAGGAAAAAGGGATGGATAACACAAACATGTTTCTCATAACTAATTTTTTTTAATTTTATTTATATAAATTACTTGTTTGACTATAAATAGTAATTAGATAGATAAATATATTTACTACATCATGGTATTTTATTTATGATTTTTATTTTTTAAATAAAAATAGTATTTATGACACAATGATGATGCATTGATTACCTTCTTAATGAAAGATTCAAACAAATGATATTGTAAATATTAAATAAATATAATTTGAACCTTTTGATGTCATCCATGAATTTTATGGATTAATATGGAATATTATCTTTGATTTAATGATTTTATTTTGATGAAATCATGTTTTTATGACATGAACAAAAATCTATTACTAAATAGTGTCAAATTCGACATAAATGTATTTTTAAAACAAATACGATTTAATTTAATTATATAATAATACTAAAACAAAAATATTCAGCCAAAAAAATTACATAATGTTAAAATTTATATTAATGATCCACTTATGGTTCTATTGGACATTTATTGTAAATATAGTAACCATATATTATAAAAATATAAGTAGACATGGTTAGAGTTAATATTTTTAAATAAGGGTTGACGCGAAAAGATATGGTTATTTCTGTGAACTAAAAGTGTCTGAAACCTAATGGTGGAATTGATTGATACCCATACACATATTCTTTGGGAAATAAATCACTTTGGAGCCATTATAATTTTAAAATTAATTTATCCTAAAATAATATTTATAGATTATCATAAGGTGCCTCTCCTCCCGATTATAAATGGACACCAACTCTACTCACTTACTCACACCTCAAAGCCCCTTGGATCATCCAAAATCTATTCAAATAAGTGAAAAATATTTATACCTTCCATTTAGAATCCTTACATTGTGTAGAATAAAATTCATGAATGCATTTTGAATCAAATCATAAGAATTTAACCGATTTAGATGTAACATCTTCTTCCAAGTTTGTTTCTTTAATTTTACTTGTCCACTACCTATGGTTTTCTTATTATTTGATTACACACCATAACAAGTATAATCAAAATAACAGGATTTTTTATTAGATTTATTATAACTACACATACACACACCTCTATATAATGGATAGAAACATAATGTTTCAGTGTACAGTGAACTACTACCTCACAAAATGATGGTTGTTCCATTCTCTCCTACAACATTTCATAGTGGACAATGTGACAAAACTGTATTTATATGTGATATATATTATATTTATATTGCCTCTATGCATCTTTAATTTTTAATTAAAACATAATTTTCTATATTCCATGATTTTTAAATATGATAATATCATTTGAGGAAAGGTGGATTGCAGACCCCTCAAAGTAATATTACTTGTTCATGCAAAACAAGGAACTTATGAAGGTTAGATTTATTAAAACTATGAGAAATAAATTAAATAAATACAGTACTTTTATTATTATATACATATATATAATTTTATTATTATTCTTTTAATATGTAAAAGAAATGACATTAGAATTCATGTGTACGTACAATCTACCATCACTATGAAAGATGCATTTAATTTCTTATATCTATATATTATTGATATTATAAATACATATATAATGAATATATATGATATTATAGAGATTATTTACTTTGAAAACATGGACAATTTACATGAATATATTTTCATTTTTGGCTCAATTATCTAATATCATCAAAATCGCTGACGTGAAATTACATAATTTTGTAATTTCTATAACATGGTAATAAGTTATATAAAAGGAAAAATAAATGTGAAAATGACTCTCAATAAAGTATAAATTAATATATGTATATTATTAAAGAAAATAATGATTATGTATGACAATTTTGACTCTAGGTAAAGGACATCATCTCAATATACTTTTATTGGGGAATATTTTGATAATAATACACATCCTTCTTTTATAGAGTGTATAATATACACCCATTGACTTTAATTTCATTCAAACAAAATATTTTCTCTCTGAAGAATTTTACTAAGTGAAAAAAAATGTTGTTTTTAATGCATTCAGTGACAACGACTCCTCTACCACTCTAACCATTATTTGATATTAGGATTTCTCTATTTGGAATAATGTTTTTTAGAGGAATAGTAATCATTTATTATATTTTTCTATATTTTGTTATAAAATATATTTCAAGGGAGAATTAATATTTCAACATCTTGAAATATACAATTATTTTTGAAAATTAAATATAATTACCGAAATATTGATTATTACAGTCTTTTTTGTGTTATTATTATATAATGGTACTTAGTCTTTTAAAGGGTGGTTACATGATTAACCAATGATGGGTGATTACCTGGGAAAACATTGATGGGTGATTCCGTGACAAACCATAAATGGGTGGTTACATTATAACTATTAATTAAATGTGTAGGGAAGTCAGCTGTATGGATATTTTTTAGGGATATGTATGGATGTCGATTGTTTTTTCCATTTATCTATGTTTATGTCTGAAGTAACATTTATATGTTATATGTTTCTTTATATGGTATTTATTGTAATCTATTAGAAACAAAATGGGTAAGAAAAGATAATATATTCAATTAAGTATATTTACAGCTTCCTAAATGTGAAAAGCATTAATTAATGATAGTGTATACATGGTTTATTAATTATCCAAAGAATAACCATTTTCCTTCGTTGGGTATCCCATACTGAGATTTTTATGCTCATCCCAAGTTTAATATTTTTCAAAGGACATAAAATAGAATTCAATAAACTATGGTAACAAGGAAAATATATGTTGTTTAATACATTAAACAAACCATGTTTCTTTCTAAAGAGTTTTTTTTATGAAAAATTGGATATTGAGTAGAATTGTCTACTTGTAATATTAATGTCCTTACGTATGATTTGTGACCTAATTATTTAAAGCCTTATATGTGAAAATTTAATTGATGGAAATTAATGTCAATTTATTGACTTTTCATAAGATTAAGTAATGTTCAGGGATGGTTCATTATAATTAATCAAAAAGGAAAACTGCAAAGATAAAATGAATAACTATGAAACTCGACATTGATTACTAAAAAAATACATATGAAACAGAATTTGTACCAAATGCTAGCACCTTAATAGTGAATTCTACATAAGATTAAATAGATCCAAACAATTATTTGTTTTAAATATTTATATGGGTATGGAATTCCTATCATATGACACTGAACTATATGGGTACTAATTCAATTTATAATTATATGTTAGAGGCCCCTATAATAGTAGCAATACAAAATCAATATTACATACTTCCTTCATTGATTGTGATATGTTATAAGTTTTAAAAATACTGTTCTATCATTCATATCTTTATTAACTAGAAAAAAGGAAAATATCCTCTAATATACATATATATTCAGATTGATTACTGATTTTGATTTCTCAGTTGTAAAAAGATAATTGTAATTATATTACAACATGAAATGATTCATGTATACTTTTTAAATACCTTATAGATTCTATTTACAGGGAAAAAAACCCCTTGATGAATTATAAAAAACATATATTAGCAAAAAATGTGAAACCTAAATAGACATTGGTATGTCCCTCTAATATACATCCATTAGAAATCTAGTATATATTTACACAAAACATGTTGGTAATGGGTGAATGTTAGATACAATTTCATAGATGAACATGTTGGTATAATTCTGCCTCTACAATATAGTGATCGTGAGGATGTATCCAAGATATGTTTCATTGGAATATAATAATTAATTATATTTGGATAATCTTCCAAGAATGTATCTTCACACAACAACACCATATAGAGTTATTTAAAAGTGGGAATCCACCTTAATAGTACAATAAAAAATATAATCATTATATGATATCTCAATATCCATTGTTAAATTTAAAATTTATTTTTGATAATACAGGGAAGATCCCAAAATAATTTTATTTCAATCATGTAATCCATAATTATAATCTCTAAAATTTAAAATAGAAATTTGAAATTAATTGTTCCATAATTATCAATTCATACATGATTTCAAATATTGTATATTTTGGAAATATATATGTTTTCATCAATTATTAAATTATTAGGAAGACATATTTATTATAATTATTAGATGTTGATATAGAATTAACCTTAAAAAAATTATTTCCACTTTATTAATGGGGTTATTTTCAATTTTAACATCTCATTGGATATAAAATGATCATTTTTATTTTATAGTTTACAAATTCTAATTTGATAACTATATCTCTTAGAAAATTAATTTTAATTGAATATTTCAACATATTTTTCAAAGATTTATAAATAAAAAATTGATAATTACATTTTATGATTCATCATGATAAAATTTTTACCATATATAAATATTAAAGAGGAATGAAATTTTGTAGATTTGGTTGATGTATACTCTTCAAGTAAATTTTCACATTTTTACCAAAGGGAGAAATTTATGTTCTAGCTATGTTATTTACTATGAATAATTTGTTTTAATTTATATTATTATTAGGATATAATTTTTACCCTTCCGTGAATGTTTTGAGTGACTTGAAATTATTTATGAACTATTATTTTTTTATTAAATTTCAAAATTTTATTATTTAAATAACACATGTTGTTATTTATTTTTGTGTAAAATGACGATAACCCATGAATGAGACATCAATATAAAATGTAGTGAGTGTAGTATTTCGTAGGGAGATATGCCTCATTTATTACCCACCTAATTCAATTCATCCCTTTACGACTAAATCAGTCTCAAAATAGTATAATTTGTTTTCTTTATATATTTAATAAAAATGATAATAACTATTATTCGAATGTATATAATTTTGCTAATGAACATAACCATGTTAATTCATTCTTTGATGGATAAATATTTTATTGACCTATTAATTCAATTATTTTTCAAATTTCATTATTTTTTATTAAGAAAATATTTGTATTTATTGTTACTAAATTAATTATTAATTATTAATCAACGTGTCCTTTTCAACATAAATATAAAATATCACTAAACCAATATACTTCACTTTCATCAATTATAATATTTTTATTTTCTTTATGAACCAATACATCAAAAGGGCATGCCATTAACTGGGTCTCTAATGTTCATTTATAAGTATGTGTCCAATGAGTTGAATTTTAGGAATTGAAACACCCAACAACTCACACATTTTAATAAGATATATTATGTGGGACTAATTTCTAAATGTAGGTTCTCACTAGGTTTTTTATAAATAAAATGTTTTATGAATGTTCATTGTTTGAGAGGGTATTATATTAGTCTCATCCCACCTTTTAATGGAATGATTCCAAATATTGGAGTATTATATTGATTTAAAACGTTTTCTCATTATAGTTTTCCATATCCGAATGTATAAGATGTTACCCTACTGATTTTATTAGTTGTTATCATGTATTAATCAAAATAATTATATTTTATAACGAATATGTAACAATGTGAAAATCTTTATATATCATTGTTTCTTTATCATTGTGTTCATATGTATGTATTTAAGGATTTCCATATGTGGTATGTTCTATTCATATCATATTTCCTCCATATTGGTTCAAAATTACATAGTGATTCACAGTTTCATGTATTTATGGATTAAATCCACCATGATATGAACTCTATAGTTTAACAGCATCATTGTATGTGGTAGGTGTTCTTGGTGTTGGGATGATTCCAAGGAATGTATATTCCTATATACAATTGATAAAGGAAACAAGAACAATGTAATACGGTGCCCCATAATAAGGTAATTCATAAATTTTAAGAAACTATTATAGAGACCAATAATCAATGTTTATTATCATAATGTTAGGACTAGTTTCTATTTAGTATTATTTCAAAAAACTATGAATACTATGTAATTCATGAGATGAATCCCAATTATTCTAGAAGAAAGATAAACTAAACCACTATTGACATGTGAAACATTCTTATTGTAATAAAAAATGGTTAAAATAAAATATTTATTACATTGGAGATCACAAAAAGGGGAAGAATGTGTCTTATTCATATTTTCTACCCTATTAAAATTGTCATGTAATCATAGGAGTGATAATAGTATATTGAGAAGGAATTATGTATGAGTTTACATTAGATACATCAGATGGTAGATGATTAAATTGAAGATATATTATGGTATTACACCTAGGAGTAGGCTCACGATGTAAGACAAAGATGGGTATTATAACTTCAAAGAGGCAAAATTTGAATCATTTTAATTGTTATAATGATGATATCAATAAAAATATCAAATCCCACAAGAATTGTGATTATTATGAAAACCAAGAGATAATAATAGATTGAGTGAATAAAATAAAAGTACAAAATTAAATGTTAATGTGTCGTATGTATTGAGGATGGTCATGGGTAAATATTTATATCATGTTTATGACATAAGGAATCATTTTTACTTCATATAAGGTATCTTATGCTCAGTGAATTTGATAATCTATTTTTAACATATTACGCAGAGGATATTGGATACGTTCTTTAAAGTCATGTTGTCAGTTTAACACCAAATGATATTTTTTTTAAATTCAGTTCAAATAATTATAATGTTTTTGTTATTTTGGGTTACACACAATAATGAGTTAATATTTTGATGCATTCAATACTAATTTATCATTGTGATGTATAAAACAAATAATTTAAATGAACGGTGATGTAATATTAATATAATTTTTTTAATAATAAATTCATAAAAAATTTTGTAATTTTTTTTATTAGGATAAAATAAATTAGAAAAATATATATTTATCATATTTATATTAAATAAATTAATTTTTCACAAAATAATGGTAACTGAAAATAAATTTTTTTTGGAAAATTTTGATTTTTAATAAGAGTTAAGCATTGAAACATGTTTTAAATTAATAAATTAATCAATAAAATTAATAAATTTAAGTAAATTTATATATTATATATCTAATCAATAATTTAAAATTCTTAAAATTTTTCTAGAAATGAAATGATATTATATCCAATCTTAAACTTAAAACACCACGTTTTCTAAATAGTATTTTCTTCTCTTTTGGTTTATATATTTTAAAATTATTTTTGTTTTTATTTTTGAATTTTATTTTACAAAATAAAATTACATTATAGAATCCTCATGTCAAAATTTGGTTATGATGTTAAAAACAACTAATTTTTTTATGAATTGTAAAAAGTAATTCATTTTGTTAAAAATATTCATCCTTTTAACAAACTCACAAACATAATAATTGCATGAATATGGAATTAAAATTAAAATTAGTAAAATTATATATCTATCAATCAAATTTATTTCATTTTATAAATTTTAATATTTAATTTTTATATAAAGACATTTTTATGTTTTGAATATTGTTTCTTCAACAACACAATTTCTCATATAGTCTGAAAGATACATTTTACATTATATTTTTTCACTTAAATTTTTTAATTTATGAAAATTGACTAAAATTTTGGAATTTGAATAATTTATATTATATTATAATGTAAATGAAATATCTTACAAAAATAAATAAATAAATAGTAATAATTATTTTTCCATTGTTATGGTTAAAACAAGTTTACCATAGAGTTAAATAAAAAATCTAAGGGTTAAAAATGAAAAATGACATTTACAAAAACCATTTATATAAAAATGTAGAAATTATATATTATATTTTATATAATATTTAATGTTTGAAAAACAATCATGGTAAAAACCTATATACACCATTTTCAATTCAAACAATTACTACTATTCCACGATCATAATTTATAAGAGGACACTCCTTCTCCTCACCACATAAAAACTCTAACCACCTTTGGGATAGTAATAAAATTCACTAATCAACTACTTACAGATATAATAAGATCTTTTAGGACTATTTTTTTCATCAATCCATCCTATGAATCCATTTGGATCAAACCAAAAGTAGTTGTCCAAAGAATATTTACCAACCCTAAAAAATAATATTATTTTCTTTCATCGACCACCTTTAATGTAAATACATATTTGTAATAAATAATTATTATATTTAATACACTTAATTTTTATTATGTTATGGTATTTACCACCAAGTATATTCAGCATAATCAAATGGGTAGAAAAATCATATTTTGTGCATATATAGTATTACAACCTCACTAACCAATGATATTTTTTTACCATTACTATATATAATTTATGGATACTATGACTAATTAAATGATTATATATGATATTAATGATATTATTATATTTATTATTATTATTATATCACTTATATCATTTTACATTCTATTCTACATGAATATGATAACATCACTCATGTGTACAATGGACTACAACCCCACAAATCTATGTTATTCATTCAAACATTAATGGGAATGAAATGAAATGTTTTTAATGAAATTATTTTATATATATGAAATAATAAAAATTATTTAATATTAATATATTATTTACATTTCATTCATTCATATACACTGAAAAAATGGAAAAAGAATTCCAGTGTACGTAATGCCTACCTTTTCATGAATTTTGTATTTTATTTTATTTCACTAAATAATATTGATTACACTAAAAATATAGAGACCCAAAACATGACGTACATGGAAATTACAGTAGTTTTTCGGAATACTTAATAGATAACAAAAACAAACACACAAGGACCGTAATAGTTTAGTGTCTTTGGAAACTCGGATCATAATCTTCTAATCGTGGTGAAAGATCTTCAACATCTCCCATAAAGATCTTCCCCTTTTTGTTTTCATACCTAAATCCTTTATTTATATCACAGGGAAATGAAAACATATAAAGGGTGAGCTCAAATACTCAGTAATGGTAAACATATAGAGCATAAAATAATCCATAAATATTTGAATACCAAAACATGAACATAAAATCTAAACATCAAAATCATGAGCAAAGACATAAATCTTGGAAGTACGTGAAGAATATATCATAAAGGAACATCAATCATGATAAAATAGCATGGGAAAAACATATAATTGTGGAAAACCATTAAGCACATGATATTATTTCCATAGTAGCCAAGGCATTGGTTCCAAGACCATCTTAGTGGACAAAGTCCTTTTCTGAATCGAGTTCACTCCTTATTCAAGTCCTGTATTACGGAACCAGATTAACTTACCGTTCCATCCATGTATATCTCATGATATATAAATCTTTATCCAATGAATTGTAGAGAGATATATGTCCCACCCATCTCATAATGAAATCCTTATTACTTGTGCCACAACATGAACATATATCATTCATCATTACTTAAAGTATAAAATGGGTTTCATAAACATCATCCCATCATAACAAAATCCATACAAAACAAAATTTATATCATTTCATCATAAGAAATGTGAAACCACGTAAATAAAAGTGAAATAATTCTTGAAACATACACATGTAAAATAATTCCATCTTATATGGAAAATGGTTTTGATAAAACACTTTAGATAAATTCTTGAGGAAAATATCCTTTCTTATTCAAAATCATTTTCTTTTCCCAAAATGACATGAAATTTTAAAAGAAAAGTATTTTGTTGAAAATAATAAAGAAATATTGAAGAGTAATATTCAATAATATAAGGTTTTATGAATCCGTAAAAATCTGTTCATGCCGTATATTTTTAAAAAAACATTCTTCTCGTACTTTTGCTGGAAAAGTAAAAAAGTACCTCGTAACGTAAACAAAAGAAATATTCCTTACATATCAAGTAGTAAAAGTCAAAAATTCCTAAAAAGGACTTTAAACATACATGAAACAGTTTTTAGAAAATAGGGACATGCATGATAAATATAACCCCAGTAAATACTTACGAATAAACAATCTGGGATAAAAACGAGATTGGAAAATTTATCCTTTACCTTAGGTCTGATATGCTTCGTACGTATCCGAACATCCTGTATAATGATTTAAATAATGTCATTTACTGATTACATAATAATATTCATTGTTATTATATCATATATGGTTCACTTATGACTTTATATTACCCATTCTTTTGTAAATTTCGTGTTAAAACATCATTTTGGGTAAAATCGTTTTATTTATCGTACATGTTTGGAATTTTTGTTGTTGATATTATTATTTATATCATGATTTAATTACATCCAGAATTTAAATAATGATTTATATATCATATATATTTAGTATATATATATATAAATAATATATAGATAAATGAAATGAAATACACCGTTCATGGAGACGATAGGCCGTACGTATGCCTGAATGTTGTTTTCCTTTCCTTATTGACTTGATTGGAATTAATTAGATGACATAAATATATATATACATAAATAAAGTATCATTATTATGTAATATATGTCATTATTATTCATTATTTATACTTTATAATCCATCATGAATGGTTAACATGGAGATTGAATCTCATCGTGTCGTGGAGACGGTAGTCCGTATGTACGCACGGGCAGTGATTTCATTTTCCATAGGATGGATAGAAGGTGAAATAGGGTTGTTCCATATTTATAATAACATATCAGTATATATGTATTGATGATGTTATTACTTTATAATGAAACAACTAAAGAAGAAGAAGTAGAAGAAGAAAGAAACGTGAAAGAGTCGGTAGATGAGATTACCTCTTCCTCAACGCACCTCCTTTAACATTTTTCATAGGGAATTAGAGTTGGTCTTTTGAGAAGACCAAATACTCTATGATATAACTATATAGGTTCAGAATAGGAATTTTCAGGGGTTTTATGATCTTCAAGTCTCAAAAGGGTGTAAAGAAAAGAGGGAAGGGGTGCCCTTTTTATAAGGGAGGAGAGGGGCACCTTTGGAAAAACTTAAAATATTAT
This sequence comes from Viscum album, assembly GCA_963277665.1. Taxonomy (NCBI): domain Eukaryota; kingdom Viridiplantae; phylum Streptophyta; class Magnoliopsida; order Santalales; family Viscaceae; genus Viscum; species Viscum album. The sequence goes on along the minus strand of OY728155.1, from coordinate 1,132,902,204 downwards.
TTTATAATAAAGTCATATTCGGTTATTAATAGCTCCAAATTGATTTATTTATAAGATAATGTGGTTATGGGTAGAAATACTCTTAACCAATAGGTTTTATTCAAGTTTAGGTTAATATTTGAACCTTATCATTTATATTTAACTCTACATTAAATAATATAACTTTTACTGTGTCTTTTTTTATTACACTAAATGGTTAATAAACATACTATAACAAGCCAAACGAACCCCTAGTGGTTCATTATTAATATATATAACCTTATCTAAGTCATTATGCTGAACCTCATATTTTTAGAAATATAATAACAATTAATAATATAATATTTGTTTTAAAAACTATTTTAAGTGAATTTTGACACTATTTGGTACATGATTTTTGTGATAATCATAACAGCACAATTAGTACAAAAAAAGTTAATTAAATTAATACTAACCTATCATATTAACCTAGAAAATTAGTTTAATTCATAAAAAATCTCAAATTACATTTATTTGGGTATTTATAATATCAATTATTTTAATATTTCATTATTTCGGAAAATACTGCATCACCATTGTGTCATAAATAAATTAAATTACATAATGTCTAAAAATTATAAAAAAAATAACAATAAGTAGGAAATATCTGTAGATTTCTAATTAATATTTATAGTAAAATTTATCTTATGAATAACCCTATATTAATAATATTTTAGTTATTAAACCTTGATTTTAACAACTATAAATCTTTTTTAAATAAATTAATAATAAATGTACTAATCGAATACAAGTGGACCTATATGATAATATTATATTCCTAAGGATGTTTTTGGTAGAATAATACTTATCCAATATAATTATTACATGTGTTATGATAATAATATTATTATTTTTACCCTTAATTACCCAATTTACTTTTAACCGTGGTAAATAAGAGTAAAAAGTTACTATTCACCCAAAATTATGTTTATCTTATTGAACCAAATTTTACTTATTGATATTAACCTTGTCTCTCGGTTTTTTAAATTTCCATTCACAAAAGCGGTACCATTATGTTTCATGTAAATTTTCAAATTCTCCTAGGAGTTGGGTAAAAGACGGGGAAAAGTTCAATAAATTGTTTTTATGTCTAAAATTATTATAAAATGACTCAAACGAATTAAATCGAACTTATATAGGTATTATGTATCAATTTTGACCTAAAATAAATTTAAATAAAATAGATAAATATTTAAATAAAAAGTTGCTTTTTAAATAGCAACCTAGTGTTGTCACTATTCATCAAAAATTGAATGTTTTCAGAAAAATACCAAAAATTCACCCAATTCTAATTTCCATATTTGGAATCAAAAAATAAAGTCCAATTTGAAAGATAAAATTTATAAAATTTCAAAAAGTGGGTATTACTATTCATAACGGATTGTTGATAATAATATTATTATAATATCTCGTTTAGTGAAACTCGGTATTGCATACAACACACGCTATCATGGAAGGTCGTGATTAAGTGTAATGAAAGCCAAGTCAGGGTTGCGCGTAGTGCAATATTCCATTGTTGATTCATGTAAAATAATCCAACCATATTTCATTTATACATTGAATATATATATATACACTTAATGTTACGTAGAATATCTTCTACTAAACAAACATGAAATTGTGTGTAACACGATCCAGTATAAGTGTTCCTTATACTGCAAGCTAATACGGTGTTGCGTATAGCACAAGATAATTTTGGTGTAGTGTATAATAGAAGACATCAAAGAAATTTAAAAATAATATATCTCATAAAATCGCAGGGTGTTACATTCTACCCCCCTTAAAATGAATTTCATCCTCAAAATTCATCAGGGTTATAAATGGTTTACTAATTAAAATATTCTTTCATAGAAACCTACATCGTAAAAAGGAATACTAAAACATCATTTTATAAAGGAAAGTTAGAATCATAACGGTCACCCAAAGTAACTCAGCACAGGGTTTCCACATAGGAAAACATATGTGAAAATATAGATATGGAAGAGAAATATAACCATCAAGATCTAATAGAGAGTGGTAGAGAACATAGCTATGAAAAATCCATCAGTCAAAATCCATATGTTTGTGATGATTTAAGGTACCATCTAATTCATTGGGTATGAGGGTACTAGGATAACATTTTTAGTTCTCAAGATCATTTCCCTAATTTTTAAGAATTGTTGAATTAAAAGAAAAACTTACTTTTTTTAGTACAATCTCACTGTTGTTCATGAATGGTAAAATTTCCACTTCATATCTTAATTAAATGAAGTTTAATTTGTCATTCGTGAAGTTTTAGCAGAAAATATGATAGAATGATATGTCATTCCATCTGTTTCTATCGCAAAAAATTTAGTACAATTTATTAAATATACATAAGTCCATCTATGATGAGATTAAACGTATTTGGTTGCAAAAATGGACTTATACTTCATCTATCATAACACTTATTAAAATAAAACTAGTTTCTACTAACCATGGACTTCTTGTAGGCCAGTGGTAGGAGATAATGGTCTTTCGCACTTTGGCTTGTGGGTTCGATTCCTGCAACCTTGTTCGACCAGACGAGTTGTTGCCTGTCCTATGGGTTGTAATTTTTCTAAAACAATACTATTATATCATTCCAAAAATAACATCGAAAGATAGGTTATATCCTTAAACAATACTATATGTTTTCCAACACAATCTATTACAATCTTTAGGCTTATCCAAAATACATCTGTCCAATCTCATAGTATAATGAAAACAATTACTGAAAAGCTCACATAACAAGCACATGGATACCATCGTTTATCCCCCATATATCATAAGATATAACTTGTTGATCACATTCCAAACATGTGAATACTTTAATCATGTATTCTCTCGAAACATACATTACCATAGAAGCTTAGTGAAAACATGAATTCTATCAAAAGGTAACTATTTCCACATACCCAAATCCCAAAAATTCTATATAATCAAACCATGATATCACATTATCCTTATATCAGTCATGAACTCATTAATACTATAAAAAATTTCATTATCTCCTTATCCCTTCTTTATGAGCATATTATGTTCTTTCCAAAAATATCTGAATAACCTTTCATGGTTACCAGTACCATTCAACATATACTTTAAAAAACATAAGGAAAAACAATAGTGTAACAATCCTTAGATGTTTCATTTTTCCATAGTACCATTAAATTACCTATACAACATAACCCTTGATAAACATACAATCATTCCACTACCTTCTTAAACCATTGACCATGCTTCAACACTTCTTTCATCTCATATATCATTTGTATTTTCCTCATCATCATCATCACCCACAGAAATACTACCCATATGACCGTGCTGATTCTTTTCATGAGATTTTCCCTTAGGTCATTTGTTTGCATTATGCCTATAAATTACACAATTAAAACATCTAATCATTGTTGATGTCATAGAAATACCATTATCCTTCTCCATGGTGTTAACTGAACCATTTCCTTTGAACTTACTAGATTTGTGTCCTTCTTTTCTTCACCTAAAGCATCTTCTAGTTCCTTCGAAACATTATCCTTGATGTCTCTTCCCACATGATTTATATGAGAGAAATTGAACTTTCTTTCCACTATGATCGTCATTATACTCCATCTTTATCTAATTATTTGAGTTGAGAAACATACCAAAGTTGAGATTATTGATCATATTATGAGATTTCAGATAAGGCATAATAACGATGTTGGGACTTCCAAATCCCTTTTCATTTGGTTTCTCATGAAGAATATCATTCCATTGTCCATAAAATCCTCTATTATCATGAATCTTCTTGATTCCAGCCATTTTTCTAAAACCCAAAAAGAATAGTGTGAGAGGAAAAAATCATGCTAGGGAAAAAATAAAAATAAAGGGGTAGTACCTTCAATATATATAATCATAGCGTTAATTCTAAGATTATTACCATAATTCTAGGACTATAACCTACACTTATACTTAACCTTAGCGACATCCCTAGACATACCTTAGAAATATCACTAGGGATCTCACTAATGTTTTCCCATCCTAGTTTCCAATGGTTGTGTAAACCTCCCTCTGATACCAACTGTTGAGACCCAAAGTTAGATGTACATGGACATTGCATTACTTTTGAAAAATACATAATACATAAGAAAAAAACAAAGAAGGACCGTAAGAGTTTAGTGTCTTTGGAAACTCGAATCATAATCTGCAAATCGTGGTGAAAGATCTTCAACATCTCCCATAAAGATCTTCCAATTTTTGATTTTTTACCTAAAACCTTTCTTTATATCCTAGGGAAATGAAAAAATGTAAAAGGTGAGATCAAATGCTCTGTAAGGGTAAACATAGAAAACATAAAACAATCCATAAACATTTGAATGGAAAAACATGAACAAAAAATGTAAACATCAAAATCACGAGCAAAGACATAAATCATGGAAGTACGTGAGGCATAAATCATAATGGAACATAAATCATGATAAAATATCATGGGAACAAAAATCGGTAAAAATGACTTTAAACATACATGAAACAATTTATAGAAAAAATGGACATGGATGATAAATATAACCCCATTAAATACTTACGAATAAACAATCTCGGATAAAAATGAGATTGGAAGAGTTATCCCTTACCTTAGGTCCGATATGATACATACGTATCTTAAACTATTGTATAATGATTTAAATAATGTAATTTACTTATTAAAGAATAATATTCATTGTTATTATATCATATATGGTTCACTTATGACTTTATATTACCAATTATTTTGAAAATTTCATGTTAAGGCAGTGTTTTGGGTAAAATCGTTTTATTTATCGTACTTATTTGGACTTGTTGTTCTTGATATTATTATTACTTATATCATGATTTAATTACATAATAAATTTAAATAATGATTTATATATCATATTAATTCATTATATATATATATAATTGATAGATAAATGAAATGAAATGCACCGTTCATGGAGACGGTAGGCCATACATACACATGAACGCTGTTTTCCTTTCCTTATTGACTTGAATGGAATTCTGTAGATGAAATACATATATATATATACATAAATCCAGTATCATTATTATTTCATATATTTCATTATTATTCATTATATATAATTTATAATCATTCATGAATGGTTAACATGGAGAATGAATCTCATCACGTTGTGGAGACGGTAGTCCGTATGTACGCACGGACGATGATTTCATTTTCCGTAGGATGGATAGAAGGTTAAATAGGGTTGTTTCATATTTATAATAACATATCATTATATAATTAATAATTATGTTATTACTTTACAATGAAACAACTAAATAAGATGATGTCGAAGAAGAAATAAACTTGAAAGATTCTGTAGAAGAGATTACCTCTTCCTCGACGCACCTCCTTTAAGCTTCTTCATAGGGCATTAGAGTTGGTCTTTTGAGAAGACCAGAGCCTCTATGATATAATTAGAGAGGTTTAGAAGAGTAATTGGTAGAGGTTGTCAGAGCTTCAAGGCTCAAAAGGCTGTGATGTGAAGAGGGAAGGGGTGCCCTTTTTATTAGGGAGGAGAGGGGCACCTTTCTGAAAACTTAAAATATTATTATATAGTTAAGTCATATTCAGTTATTAATAGCTCCAAATTGATTTATTTCGAAGCTAAGGTGGGTATGGGTCGAAATCCTCTAAAAAAATAGGTTTTATATAGGTTTAGGTTACTATTTTAACCTTATCATTTATATTTAACTCTAAGTTAAATAATTTAACTTTTACCGCGTCTTTTTGTTTTCTTACACTAAATGGTTAATAAACATACTATAACAATACAAACGAACCCCAAGTGGTTCATTATTTATATATATAACCTTATATAAGTAATTAGGACGACCCTTAGATTTTTAGGAATATAATAACAATTAATAATATAATATTTGATTTAAAAACAATTTTATGTCAATTTTGACACTATTTGGTACTTGATTAATGTGAAAATTATATCATCATGATTAATTCAAAAAAAAGTTAATTAAATTAATAATAACATTTCATATCAACCTATTAAAGTAGTCGAATTCATAAAAAAGTCTCAAATTACATTTATTTGGGTATTTATAATATCAATTATTTTAATATTTCATTATTTAGGTAATTAATGCATAACCATTGTGTCATAAATAAATTAAATTATTTAATGTCTAAAAATTATAAATAAACTAAAAATAGGTAGGAAATATTTTTATCTTTCTTATTAATATTTAATTTATAATTTATCTTCTGTATAATTGTAACACCCCAATCTTCCACGATATGCTTCTCTTTAAATAATGTGATAGCATGTGTTGTACGCAACACCGAGTTCTAACACACCATAACCAATCAAACTAGCCGTTATGAATAGTAATACCTAATTTTTGAAATTATATATATTTTATTTTTTAAAATGGACTTCATTTTTGGATTTAGAATATCGAATTTAGCCTAAAGTGAAATTTTGGTACTTTTTGGATAACTTTAATATTTTGATGAATAGTGAAAATTACTAAATTTTAATTAAAAACAAATTTTTTAATAAAAATAATTAATAGTGACAAATTATTAATTTGAGTGATTTTAAAGTATATTTAGAATATGTTTTTACCATTTTATACAATGTTGGTCATTGGACATAATTTTACAATTAAACCGGACATAAACAAGTGTCAATCATTTCATAGTTATTATCTCTTAAAAACACGCTTTTTGTTTTAACAACGGGAATTAATTTTAAATTAATTTCTGCCACTTCTGTGTTTTGAATTTAGAAAAATGGATTCCATATTTTGAATTAGGATGTTCAAGTTTTGTAAATAGGTAACTTTTATTTTTATACATTTTGAATAATTACTTCGGTAAATATTTTATTTACCATGGTTAAGGGTAAATCCGGTAAATAAGGGTTAAAACATAATATTACAATAATAATAAATTATACTAAAACGTGTACTAGCCTTATTGGTTGAAATATGTTCGACCATAGGCATATTTGGGTCGATTTTGGGACCCCATGAAGCCACTTGTAGGTGATAGGGACACTTAATTTTAATTAAGTTAAAATAAGTACAAAAATGACATAAGTATATATCTTTTAGAAAAATTTTTTTTACATAGGGTTATATATGTTGGATTTTCGACTATAAATATTCATTATAAAGCTAAAAATATTACCTACAAAATGATATTTTATTTATAATTTTTAGACATTAAATAATTTAATTTATCTATGACACAATGATGATGCTGTAATTACCATAATAGTAAAAAATTAAAGTAATTGATATTATAAATACCCAAATAAATATAATTTGAGACTTTTAATGAATTAAAATAATTTTGTAGGATAATATGACATATTAGGATTTATTTAATTAACTTTTTTTGATGTAATCATTCTGTTATAAGTTTCAAAAAAATAAACTATTGAATAGTGTCAAAATTGACATAAAAGAGTTTTTAAAACAAATATTTTATTTTTAATTGATATTAAATTCCTAAAAATATAAGGTTCATCCAAGAGACTTATATCATGATAATTTTATTATTAATGAAACACTTAGGGGTCTATTGGCTGTATATAGTAAGTTTATTAACTATATAATATAAAAATACAAAGTGACATGGTAAATGTCAAACTAATTAACTAAGAGTTAATACTTAAAGATAAGGTTAATATAGTAACCCAAAACTATGTAAATTCTATTAGTTGAATGTTTTTAGACCTATACCAACCTTAAAATTTAAATAATCAACTTTTTATCCATTTGAAACCGAATATGAATTTATTATAAATTAATATTTCTAGCTTTTCCAAAGGTGCCCCTCACCCCTCTTATAAAAGGGAACTCCTCATTCTCATTTCTTCACACCATCAAATCCTTTTGGTTAGGCCAACCTCTTCCAAAATACTCTCCCAACTTCCCTAACTACAAACTAAAGGCCTTAGTTTGATCATAAAGCCAACCTAAGGATCCCTTTTGGTCAAATCAAAAGGAAGAACCCGAAGAAGAGGTAATGATTTCACCACCCTTTTCCAAGTTCCTTTCTTCTTTCACTTCTTCTTTCATTGTTATTACCATTATAAAATAATGACTCCAGTATCTTATATATACTGTTATGTTATTATATATATGGTACAACCATATTCATTACTCTATCCATCCTTTGAATAACATGTCACCATACGTGCGTACGTACGGCTTATCGTCTCCACGTCGTGGTGTAATTGTTATTCAATAAATTATTATTTGGATGGGTATAATAATGATGTATAATTCATGTTAATAATAAATATAACATGATAATGATTCTGTATATATTATATAACATCCAATTATATATTATCTTAATATCAAATGAATGATATTGTCGCTCGTGCGTACGTACGGACTACCGTCTCCACGAACACGATTAGATTCATTCTCCATCGTATCCATTGAAGTATAAATATCATTTTATGATTTAAAAATAATGATTAAGGACTTGATATAATTCTGGATATGAATAAGATACAACCAATACATGAAAAACATGTCTTACGTAACAAAACATATAAAAGAAAATGAGTAAGTTAACACCCGAAACAACGATAATACTAAGATATTATTAACAAATCAATGTTAAAAGTTCATATATGATATCATATTAATGTATATGATTCTTGTATAATTTAATAAAAATTATTTCACCATTATACAGCAGGTTAACCTACCCCGACTAAGGAAAAGTACATGGTAAGGGTTATTTCACAATCTCTTCATTATCTGAGGTTGTTTATACGTTATAATCTACTGGGATCTCATTATCATCCACATCCATGTTTCTTAAAAATGAATTTTCAAAACATTTTTACTATTTAATAAAATATGGGTTAAAGTCATTTATACCCTTTTTTTACTTTTTATAAGAGGTTTATAAAGGAATCTTTTCGTCATTTTCCAAACAAGGTTCTTTTTAACCTTTTCGACAGAATTAAGGTAAGAATGTTTTTTTAACATATACGGTGGGTGCGGTAATTTTCCACTGTTATAAAATCGTTGAAGCTTCCCTTACAAGCTTATAAGAATATTTTCAAAGAAAATGTTTTATTTCATAAATATAAGACTGTTAAATGATTTCAGAATAGAAAGAGATATTTCTCTAAAAAGTGTTTTGATTTAATCTATGTCAACATCCTTTGATGGATTTTTTTCTTATTTGAAGTTGATTTATTATGATACAAAACTTTTATATTGTATTGAAGGTTTTGTGATATGTTTGACTGTGGATGTGCTATTTTTATACCATTCATGGTTTATGGTGAAAGTATTGACATTTCATATGATAGTTTTAATATGAATTTTTATGTTATGTTTAATCCCTATCATATGGGAATGCATTGGACTTAATATGTGACGGGTGGAGCCCGCTATAGCTCCACGATGCATCGGTAGGTCTCATGAGACAAACTAGTGTCTTGGAAAAAGGCCTTGGCAAAATATTATTTATAGTCTTGGCACGAGGCCTTGGATATGTGGTTATGATAGTCTAGCATTATGCATTCCATCATTATGAAAGTGGTTATTGATATTGCATGTGATTATTCGATTATTAGAATATCCATGTGAATAAGTAAATGGAATTATTTCATTTTACTTTTGCATTACTATGTTGAAGTTCAAGTTAAATAGGCTTTTGTTTTAGTTATACATTACCTTAAATGTTTATTCTTATTTAAGAAAGTTTCCACTATATTGTTATCTTTACTGGGCATTTGAGCTCACCCCTTTTCTATGTTTTATTTTTTCCAAGATGTGAAGAAGTAAGTTATGAATGACCTGTAGGGATATTATGAGGGGATAATAGTGTGGACTATGGAGACATTATGTTGTTTTAGTAGTTTTTCAATTTATGATGTAATGTAAAACTTTATGAATATATCTAGTGTTTCCAAGGCTACTAAACCAATCGGTATTTCGAGATTTGATCTTTCTTGTGATCATGCCAATGTTATGTAATAATGCACCGACTCTGGGTAACTGGTGTCGAGGCGTTACATTTGGTATCAAATGAATTTTAGTACAAACCTTGGAAGCTATATTTAGATAAACTCTGATTAGAGCACGTAGACCTAAGATGAACTTTGAGGATTAGTATAGAAAAACATCCTAGAATTTTGGTATTGTAGAGATTTTGTGAGTTTTCCGATCAATACATCCTTGTCTGGATACGAGCAGGTATAGATGGCTCTGGCACATATATACCTAGGGGTAAAACCTGAAAACACCGCTTTGAGCTAGACTCGAACGGGAACTGGTGCATGACAATGGGCCTTGCTGCACTCTTGGTTACGACACTCCCGGGGGATATGCTTAGGATAACTCTCATTTTCTTTACAAATCATTATGAAGAGTTTATGATTATATACTTCCTCAAAGAAAACATTCTTATGATTATGGATTATATCCATAAATAGTTCAATTTATGTTAAGTGTTTTGTAAGTATGAGATTATGTATTTTGATTCATAAACTGATCTAGTTTATATCATTTTTTAGAAATGGCGCCTAGTTGATGAAATGGAAATTGTATCAAAGCACACACTCCATGTAGGTATTGCCCTCCTTCTAAAGATAATTATAGTAGAGCTAGTGATGCAACTGGTGCCGATCAGCTAATCACCATACTGGGACAACTTACTCAGGTTATGAATAATAACCTTACCTGTATGGAGCACCCTGATCCACAGCGTGGAGGATCAATGTTAGATCGATTCATGAGGCAACAACCACCAACATTAAATGGGAGTACAAATCCCTTAGTTGCTGAGAAATGGATAAATTCCCTTGAGGAAATATTTCAGGCTTTGGGGAGTAGTGAAAGGGTTGAAGTTATCATGGCAGTTTACCGACTCACTGGAGATGCTGATCAATGGTGGTCATTGATTCAAAACACGAAGGAAGATGATGAAGTATCAAATATGTAATAGAGGGAGTTCAAAGATCTATTTTTAGAAAAATACTTTCCTCACGACCATCGAGCAGATATGGAAAGGCAATTTCTGAGTCTGAGATAGAAGGAGGATGAGAATGTCGCAAAGTATGAGGCTAACTTTACAAGGTTAGAAAGGTTTGCTGGAGATTATATACGTAACACAAGAAGTAATATTGATAGTTTCTTTGATGGGCTAAGACCATTTTCCGTCGAGCATTAGTCTCACAATCCTTTTCATCATACGAAGACATTGTCTCATGTGCTATCAAGACCGAAAAAGAATTCTCTAAGTATTATGACTTTAAAGAAAAGCAAGATAAGAAGAGACCTGCTGATAAATATGGGAATAGAAATAAGGGGAATAAGGGAAAGGTTGAATATCCATCCTGTGGTAAATGTGGGAAGAAACACCCCGGTACTTTCTTGAATGGAATGTGAGTCTATTACAAGTGTGGTGAAAAAGGCCATGAAGCTCGTGATTGCAAGGGGAAGAATGAAGCTACCAATGTTCAGTGCTACAATTTTAGGAAGATAGGACATTATGAAAATGAATGTCCTAAGAGTCAGTAGAACTTACATAAGAAAAGGCCAAGGGATCAAGGCCAAGCTTATGTTATCACTACTGCTGAGGTAGAAGCTCCGAAAGACGTGGTGGCAGGTTATTTAATGGTTTCCTCAAGTTTAGAAAATGCATTATTTGATTCTGGATCATCGCACTGTTTCATATCTTCCCAGTTTTCTAAGAAAATTAGATATTTCCAATTTGATTTAACAAGGGAGTTGTCAGTTAAAACTCCTAAGGGAAGTATCATTGCAACAAAGTTTTGTGAATCAGTCCCCATTAGAGCACATAAATGTTGTTTATCTGCTGATCTCATCGTCATACCTATGATTGAGTTTGATATAATCCTCGGTATGGACTGACTTTCAGACTATGATGTGAAAATTTATTGTAAGAATAAAGAGGTTACGATTCTTGATGATAATGATAAGGAACACCTTATATTTAGAGCAGAATCATCACCACCTAATTCTTATTTAGATTCACCCCCAGTAGCTCAACTAAATTCAATTATTGGGGAGGAATAGAAGGAAATTTCAATGGGTGAGGAAAGTAATGTTCAAATATAGGATATACCTATTGTGAAATAATTTGTAGATGTATTTCCGGAATATTTACCTGGACATCATCCAGAACGAGAAGTTGAGTTTTCCATTGATTTAATTCCTGGATCAAGGCCTATATCAAAGACCCCTTATAGAATGGCCAATATAGAATTAGTTGAACTAAAGAAACAACTAGAGGAATTGAGTAATAAGGGATTTATTCGCCCTAGTGTTTCTCCATGGGGAGCCCCTGTTCTTTTTGTTAAAAAGAAAGATGGATCTATGAGGTTATGTGTCGACTACAGGGAGATCAATGCTACAACAATAATGAACAAGTATCCACTACCTCGCATTAATGATTTATTTGACCAACTACATTGAGCTCAATACTTGTCAAAGATTGACCTTCGATCTGGATACCATCAGTTGTGTGTGAGGAATGAAGACATTCCGAAGATAGCATTTCGAACCAGGTATGGGCATTATGAGTTCACTGTAATGCCTTTTGGATTGACTAATGCACCCTCTGTATTCATGGATCTGATGAATAGAGTTTTCAAGGAGTATCTTGATGAATTTTTGGTGGTATTTATTGATGATATCTTGATATACTCCAAAATCTACGAAGATCATGAAAATCACTTGCGCATTATCCTGAAGACTCTGAGAAGACATGAATTATATGGGATGTTTAGCAAGTGTGAATTCTGGCTTCAGTAGATTTCTTTTCTTGGCCATATTGTCTCTAAATATGGAATATCTGTTGATACTTCTATGACAAAGGCAATCCAAGAATGGCCAGCACCAACAAGTATAACTGAGTTACGTAGTTTTATTGGTTTAGCAGGTTATTATCGACGTTTCGTCCAGAATATTTCTCGATTGGTTAACCCATTAACGAAGCTCACACGTAAAGGGGTTAAATTTGTTTGGACAAAAGAGTGTGAAGAATGTTTCGACGAACTGAAGAGAAGATTAGTCAATGCTCCTATATTGACTCTACCATTGGGGAATGATGGGTTCGTTATTTATAGTGATGCATCGAAGAAAGGACTTGGTTGTGTCCTTATGCAGAATGATAGGGTTATTGCCTATGCATCACGACAGTTGAAAATTCATGAACAAAACTATCCTACTCATGATCTCGAGTTAGCAGCTATGATCTTTTCTTTGAAGATATGGAGGCACTACTTCTATGGTGAATAATGTGAGATTTATACTGATCACAAGAGTTTTAAGTTTATTTTCTCACAAAAAGAACTCAACATGAGGCAAAGGAGATGGCTTGAATTACACAAGGATTATGATTGCACGATACACTACCACCCGGGGAAGGAAAAAAAGGTGGCAGATGCTTTGATCAGAAAAGATCATGGAGTTTGAACAATATGAGAATTGAAAGGGATCCAATTTTCAAGGATCTAATGAAGATGGACAAGGGAATAACCAGGGAAGGCGAAACATCAATTCTTTTTCAAATGGTTGCCAAACCATCTTTACTAGAACGGATTAAGAGTTCTCAGACCAATGATGAAGAATTTAAAAAGAAGATTAAAGCTGTGAATGATGGGAGATTGAAAGACTTTGTGTACGAAGATGGAATTTTGAAATTTGGGAAGAGGCTTTGTGTTCCCGATTTACCTGATCTAAAAAGGGAATTGTTGGATGATGCTCATAGTTCCAATTTATCAATACATCCCGGGAGCACAAAAATGTATAGAGATTTGAAGGAACATTTTTGGTGGGACAACATGAAGAGGGAGATTGCTGATTTTGTGACAAGATGTATGGTTTGTCAACAAGTGAAAGCTAGAAGGCAACAACCTGGATGAGTCATGCAACCTCTTCCCATACCAGAGTTAAATGGGGAAATATTACGATATACTTTGTCATGGGACTACCAAAGACTCCTAGAAGGAACGATGCAATATGAGTTATTGTTGATCGTTTTACCAAGTCAGAACATTTTCTTGCTATAAGATAAGATCTACCACTGGAACGTCGAGCAAGACTATATATTAATGAAGTTGTGAGACTTCATGGAGTACCCCTATTGATTGTTTCTGATTTTTATCCCCGTTTTGATTCAATATTCTGGAAAAGTCATCAGAAATCCCTGGATACTGAACTTCGTTTGAGCACTGTTTACCACCCTCAGACAGACGGACAATCATAATGGACTATTCAAACCTTATAAGACATGTTGATATCTTGCTCACATGACTTTCAGGGTATGTGGGATCAGTATTTACCTCTGGTAGAATTTTCCTATAACAATAGCTTCCATTAGAGTATTCATATGGCACCATATGAAGCGTTATACAGAAAGAGATGTCACACACCAACCTGTTGGGATGACGTTGGTGAAAGAAAATTTATAGGTCTAGAACTAGTGGAGGAAACGATGGAAAAGGTGAAGGTAATCCAAAATCACATCAAAGCAGCTCAAAGTAGGTAGAAGAGCTATGCCGATAATCAAAGGAAGGATTTGGAATTTCAAGTCGGTGATCATGTTTTCCTGAAGGTATCTCCATGGAAGGGAGTCATACGTTTTGGTAAGAAAGGTAAATTGAGTCCCAGGTACATCAGACCTTTCAAAATTCTAGAACAAATTGGGGCTGTAGCTTACCGATTGGCAATGCCTCCAAGTCTCTCCAAAGTTCACGATGTGTTCCACGTATATCTTTTGAGGAAATACATGCCTGACCCAACGCATGTACTCACCTATGAAGAATTAGTACTGGAACCCGATCTGTCTTATTGTGAAGAGCCTATCAAGATTCTTGATACAAGAGAACAAGTATTGAGAAACTAGACGACGCGTCTGGTAAATGTTTTGTGGAGAAACCATAAGATGGAAGAGGAAACGTGGGGACCCGAGGAACTTATGATGAAGAACCACCCGAGTCTTTTCATGCGATAATATTCTAGAAATTTCGAGGAAGAAATTATTTGAAGGAGGGGAGAATGTAACACCCCAAGCTTCCACGGTATGCTTCTCTTTGAATAATGTGATAGCATGTGTTGTATGCAACACTGAGTTCTAACACACCATAACCAATCAAACTAGCCGTTATGAATAGTAATACCTACTTTTTGAAATTATAAATATTTTATTTTTTAAAATGGACTTCATTTTTGTATTTTGAATATCGAATTTAGCCTAAGGTGGAATTTTGGTACTTTTTGGATAACGTTAATATTTTGATGAACAGTGAAAATTACTAAATTTTAATTAAAAACAACTTTTTTAATCAAAATAATTAATAGTGATAAATTATTAATTTGAGTGGTTTTAAAGTATATTTAGAATAATTTTTACCATTTAATACAATTTTGGTCTTTGGAAATAAGTTTACAATTAAACCGGACATAAACAAGTGTCAATCTTTTGATAGTTATTATCTCTTAAAAACAGGCTTTCTGTTTTAACAAGAGGAATTAATTTTAAATTAATTTCTGCCACTTCTGTGTTTGGAATTTGAAAAAATGGATTCCATATTTGGAATCAGGATTCTCAAATTTTGTAAATAGGTATCTTTTATTTTTAGACATTTTGAATAATTACTTCGATAAATATTTTATTTACCATGGTTAAGGGTAAATCCGGTAAATAAGGGTTAAAAAATAATATTATAATAAAACTAAATTACCCTAAAACATGTCCTATCCTTATAGGTTGATACATGTTCGACCATAGTCATCTTTGGGTCGATTTTGGGACCCCATGAAGTCAATTGTAGGTGATAGGGACACTTAATTTTAATTAAGTTAAAATAAGTACAAAAATGACATAAGTATATATCTTTTAGAAAAACAATTTTTACATAGGGATATATATGTTGTATTTTCGACTATAAATATTCATTAGAAATCTAAAGGGATTTAATACATAATGATATTTTATTTATAATTTTTAGACATTAAATATGTTAATTTATTTATGACACAATGATGATGAAGTAATTACCATAACAGTGAAAAATGAAAATAATTGATAATATAAATACCCAAATAAATATAATTTGAGACTTTTAATGAATTAAACTAATTTTCTAGGATAATATGACATATTTGGATTGATGTAATTAACTTTGTTTGAAGTAATCATTCTTTTATGAGTTTCACAAAAATCAACTATTGAATAGTGTCAAAATTGACATAAAAGAGTTTTTAAAACAAATATTATATTATTAATTGATATTAAATTCCTAAAAATATAAGGTTTGTCCAAGAGACTAATATCATGATAGTTGTATCATTAATGGACAAATTAGGGGTCTTTTGGATGTATATAGTACGTTTATTAACTATATAATATAAAAATACAAAGTGACATGATAAATGTCAAACTAATTAACTAAGTGTTAATACATAAAAAGATAAGGTTAATATAGTTACCCAAACCTGTCTAAATTCTATTATTTTAATGTTTTTAGACCTATACCTACCTTAAAATTTAAATAATCAACTTTGGAGATATTAGAAACCGAATATTAATTTGTTATAAATTAATATTTCTAGCTTTTCCAAAGGTGCCCCTCACCCGTCTTATAAAAGGGCACTCCTCCTTCTCTTTTCTTCACACCTTCAAAGCCTTTTTGTTCGGCCAAAATCTGCCCAAATACACTCCCAAATTCCCTAAATACAACCTAAAGGCCTTAGTTTGATCATAAATCCAACCTAAGGAGCCCTTTTGATCAAATCAAAATGAAGAACCCGAAGAAGAGGTAATGAATTCACCACCCTTTTCCAAGTTCCTTTCTTCTTCCACTTCTTCTTTCCTTGTTATTACCATTATAAAATAATAACTCCAGTATCTTATATATACTATGATGTTATTATAAATATGGTACAACCATATTCAGTATTATATCCATCCTTTGAATAACATGTCACCATACGTGCGTACGTACGGCTTACCGTCTCCACGTCGTGGTGTAATTGTTATTCAATAAATTATTATTTAGATGGGTATAATAATAATGTGTAATTCATGTAAATAATAAATATAACATGATAATGATTCTGTATATATGATATAACATCCAATTATATATTATTTTAATATCAAAAGAAGGATATTGTTTCTCGTGCGTACGTACGGACTACCGTCTCCACGAACGTGATGAGATTCATTCTCCATCGTATCCATTCAAGTATAAATATCATTTTATGATTTAAAAATAATGTTTAAGGACTTGATATCATTATGGATATGAATAAGATACAACCTATACATGACAAACATAGCTTACCTAACAAAACATATAAAAGAAAACGAGTAAGTTAACACCCGAAACAACGATAATACTAATATATTATTAACAAATCAATGTTAAAAGATCATATATGATATCATATTAATGTATATGATTCTTGTATAATTTAATAACAATTATTTCACCATTATACAGGAGGTTAACCTACCCCAACCAAGGAAAAGTACAAGGTAAGGGTTATTTCACAATCTCTTCATTATCCTAGGTTTTTTATACGTAACAATCTATTGGGATCTCTTTATCATCCACATCCATGTTTCTTAAAAATTAATTTTCAAAACATTTTTACTATTTAATAGAATATTGGATAATGTCATTTATACCATTTTTGACTTTTTATAAGAGGTTTATAAATGAATCTTTCCGTCGTTTTCCAAACAAGATGATTTTTAACCTTTTTGACAGAATTAAGGTAAGAATGTTTTTTAACTTATACGGCGGGTGCAGTTATTTTCCGCCGTTATAAAATCGTCGAAGATTCCCT
The DNA here is from genome assembly GCA_963277665.1 of Viscum album. Taxonomy (NCBI): domain Eukaryota; kingdom Viridiplantae; phylum Streptophyta; class Magnoliopsida; order Santalales; family Viscaceae; genus Viscum; species Viscum album. The sequence goes on along the minus strand of OY728155.1, from coordinate 1,132,884,348 downwards.
TACAAACTTATAAGAATATTTTAAAATAAAATTTTTTATTTCATAAATATAAGACTCTTAAATGATTTCAAAATAGAAAGAGATATTTCTCTAAAAAGTGTTTTGATTTCATCTATGTCAACATCCTTTGATGGATTTTTTTCTTATTTGAAGTTGATTTATTATGATACAAAACTTCTATATTGTACTGAAGGTTTTGTGATATTTCTAACTGTGGATGTGCTATTTTTATACCATTCATGGTTTATGGTGAAAGTATTGACATTTCGTATGCTAGTTTTAATACGAATGTTTATGTTATGTTTAAACCTTTTCATATGGGAATGCATTGGACTTAATATGTGACGGGTTGAGCCCGCTATAGCTCCTCGATGCATTGTTAGGTCTCATGAGACAAACTAGTGTCTTGGCACAAGGCCTTGGCAAAAACATATTTGTAGTCTTGGCACGAGGCCTTGGCTATGTGGTTATGATAGTCTGGCATTATGAATTCCATCATTATAAAAGTGGTTATTGATATTGCATGTGATTATTAGATTAGTAAAATATCCATGTGAATAAGTAAATGGGATTATTTCATTTTACTTTTTCCATACTATGTTAAAGTTCAATTTTAAAAGGCTTTTGTTTTAGTTATACATTGCCTTAAATGTTTATTCTTATTTATGAAATTTTCCGCTATATTGTTATCCTTACTGGGCATTTGAGCTCACCCCTTTTCTATGTTTTATTTTTCCCAGGATGTGAAGAAGTAAGTTATGAATGACCGGCAGGGATATTATGAGGGGATAATAGTGTGGACTATGGAGACATTATGTTTTTGTAGTAGTTTTTCACTTTGTGATTTAATGTAAAACGTTATGAATACACATATGAAATAATGCCATCTTATATGGAAAATGGTTTTGATAAAACACCTGAGATAAATTCTTGAAAAAATATCATTTCTTATTCAAAATCATTTTCTTTTCACAAAATGACATGCAATTTTAAAAGAAAATGATATTGTTGAAAATAGTAAGGAAATATTTTAAATTAATCTCCATGAAAATAAGGTGTTATGACACCTTAAAAATCCGTTCATCTTGTATAAGTTAAAAAACATTCTTCTCGTACTTTTGCCAGAAAATTTAAAAAAAGTACATCATAATGTAAAAAAAGGCAGATTCCTTACATACCATGTAGTAGAAGTCAAAAATCGGTAAAAATGACTTTAAACATACATGAAACAATTTATAGAAAAAATGGACATGGATGATAAATATAACCCCATTAAATACTTACGAATAAACAATCTCGGATAAAAATGATATTGGAAGAGTTATCCCTTACCTTAGGTCCGATATGATTCATACGTTTCTTAAACTATTGTATAATGATTTAAATAATGTAATTTACCTATTAAAGAATAATATTCATTGTTATTATATCATATATGGTTCACTTATGACTTTATATTACCAATTCTTTTGAAAATTTCATGTTAAGGCAGTGTTTTGGGTAAAATCGTTTTATTTATCGTACTTGTTTGGACTTGTTGTTCTTGATATTATTATTACTTATATCATGATTTAATTACTTAATAAATTTAAATAATGATTTATATATCATATTAATTCATTATATATATATATAATTGATAGATAAATGAAATGAAATGCACCGTTCATGGAGACGGTAGGCCATACATACACATGAACGCTGTTTTCCTTTCCTTATAGACTTGAATGGAATTCTGTAGATGAAATACATATATATATACATAAATCCAGTATCGTTATTACTTCATATATTTCATTATTATTCATTATATATACTTTATAATCATTCATGAATGGTTAACATGGAGAATGAATCTCATCACGTTGTGGAGACGGTAGTCCGTATGTACGCACGGACGGTGATTTCATTTTCCGTAGGATGGATAGAAGGTTAAATAGGGTTGTTTCATATTTATAATAACATATCATTATATAATTAATAAATATGTTATTACTTTACAATGAAACAACTAAATAAGATGATGTAGAAGAAGAAATAAACTTGAAAGAGTCTGTAGAAGAGATTACCTCTTCCTCGATGCACCTCCTTTAAGCTTCTTCATAGGGCATTAGAGTTGGTCTTTTGAGAAGACCAGAGCCTCTATGATATAATTAGAGAGGTTTAGAAGAGTAATTGGTAGAGGTTGTCTGAGCTTCAAGGCTCAAAAGGGTGTGATGTGAAGAGGGAAGGGGTGCCGTTTTTATTAGGGAGGAGAGGGGCACCTTTGTGAAAACTTAAAATATTATTATATAGTTAAGTCATATTCAGTTATTAATAGCTCCAAATTGATTTATTTCGAAGCTAAGGTGGGTATGGGTCGAAATCCTCTCAAAAAATAGGTTTTAGATTGGTTTAGGTTACTATTTTAACCTTATCATTTATATTTAACTCTAAGTTAAATAATTTAACTTTTACCGCGTCTTTTTGTTTTCTTACACTAAATGGTTAATAAACATACTATAACAATACAAACGAACCCCAAGTGGTTCATTATTTATATATATAACCTTATCTAAGTAATTAGGACGAACCTTAGATTTTTAGGAATATAATAACAATTAAAAATATAATATTTGATTTAAAAACAATTTTATGTCAATTTTGACACTATTTGGTACTTGATTAATGTGAAAATTATAACATCATGATTAAATCAAAAAAAAAGTTAATTAAATTAATAATAACATTTCATATTAACCTATTAAAGTAGTCGAATTCATAAAAAGTCTCAAATTACATTTATTTGGGTATTTATAATATCAATTATTTTAGTATTTCATTATTTAGGTAATTAATGCATAACCATTGTGTCATAAATAAATTAAATTATTTAATGTCTAAAAATTATAAATAAACTAAAAATAGGTAGGAAATATTTTTATCTTTCTTATTAATATTTAATTTCTAATTTATCTTATGTATAATTGTAACACCCCAATCTTCCACGGTATGCTTCTCTTTAAATAATGTGATAGCATGTGTTGTACGCAACACCGAGTTCTAACACACCATAACCAATCAAACTAGCTGTTATGAATAGTAATACCTAATTTTGGAAATTATATATATTTTATTTTTTAAAATGGACTTCATTTTTGGATTCAGAATATCGAATTTAGACTAAGGTGAAATTTTGGTACTTTTTGGATAACTTTAATATTTTGATGAATAGTGAAAATTACTAAATTTTAATTAAAAACAAATTTTTTAATAAAAATAATTAATAGTGACAAATTATTAATTTGAGTGGTTTTAAAGTATATTTAGAATATGTTTTTACCATTTTATTCAATGTTTGTCATTGGACATAATTTTACAATTAAACCGGACATAAACAAGTGTCAATCATTTCATAGTTATTATCTCTTAAAAACACGCTTTTTGTTTTAACAACGGGAATTAATTTTAAATTAATTTCTGCCACTTCTGTGTTTTGAATTTGGAAAAATGGATTCCATATTTTGAATTAGGATGTTCAAATTTTTTAAATAGGTAACTTTTATTTTATACATTTTGAATAATTACTTCGGTAAATATTTTATTTACCATGGTTAAGGGTAAATCCGGTAAATAAGGGTTATAACATAATATTATAATAATAATAAATTATACTAAAACGTGTACTAGCCTTATTGGTTGAAACATGTTCGACCATAGGCATATTTGGGTCGATTTTGGGACCCCATGAAGCCACTTGTAGGTGATAGGGACACTTAATTTTAATTAAGTTAAAATAAGTACAAAAATGACATAAGTATATATCTTTTAGAAAAAAATTTTTACATAGGGTTATATATGTTGGATTTTCGACTATAAATATTCATTATAAATCTAAAAATATTACATACAAAATGATATTTTATTTATAATTTTTAGACATTAAATAATTTAATTTATCTATGACACAATGATGATGCTGTAATTACCATAATAGTGAAAAATTAAAATAATTGATATTATAAATACCCAAATAAATATAATTTGAGACTTTTAATGAATTAAAATAATTTTGTAGGATAATATGACATATTAGGATTTATTTAATTAACTTTTTTTGAAGTAATCATTCTGTTATAAGTATCAAAAAAATAAACAATTGAATAGTGTCAAAATTGAAATAAAAGAGTTTTTAAAACAAATATTTTATTTTTAATTGATATTAAATTCCTAAAAATATAAGGTTCATCCAAGAGACTTATATCATGATAATTTTATAATTAATGGAACACTTAGGGGTCTATTGGCTGTATATAGTATGTTTATTAACTATATAATATAAAAATACAAAGTGACATGGTAAATGTCAAACTAATTAACTAAGAGTTAATACTTAAAGATAAGGTTAATATAGTAACCCAAAACTATGTAAATTCTATTAGTTGAATGTTTTTAGACCTATACCCATCTTAAAATTTAAATAATCAACTTTTTAGCCATTTGAAACCGAATATGAATTTATTATAAATTAATATTTCTAGCTTTTCCAAAGGTGCCCCTCACCCCTCTTATAAAAGGGAACTCCTCATTATCATTTTTCACACCATCAAATCCTTTTGGTTAGGCCAACCTCTTCCCAAATACTCTCTCAACTTCCCTAACTACAACCTAATGGCCTTAGTTTGATCATAAAGCCAACCTAAGGAGCCCTTTTGGTCAAATCAAAAGGAAGAACCTGAAGAAGAGGTAATGATTTCACCACCCTTTTCCAAGTTCCTTTCTTCTTTCACTTCTTCTTTCATTGTTATTACCATTATAAAATAATGACTCCAGTATATTATATATACGGCTTATCGTCTCCACGTCGTGGTGTAATTGTTATTCAATAAATTATTATTTGGATGGGTATAATAATGATGTATAATTCATGTTAATAATAAATATAACATGATAATGATTCTGTATATATTATATAACATCCAATTATATATTATCTTAATATCAAAAGAATGATATTGTCGCTCGTGCGTACGTACGGACTACCGTCTCCACGAACGCGATTAGATTCATTCTCCATCGTATCCATTCAAGTATAAATATCATTTTATGATTTAAAAATAATGATTAAGGACTTGATATAATTATGGATATGAATAAGATACAACCAATACATGACAAACATGTCTTACATAACAAAACATATAAAAGAAAACGAGTAAGTTAACACCCGAAACAACGATAATACTAAGATATTATTAACAAATAAATGTTAAAAGTTCATATACGATATCATATTAATGTATATGATTCTTGTATAATTTAATAACAATTATTTCACCATTATACAGCAGGTTAACCTACCCCAACTAAGGAAAAGTACATGGTAAGGGTTATTTCACAATCTCTTCATTATCCGAGGTTGTTTATACGTAATAATCTACTGGGATCTCATTATCATCCATATCCATGTTTCTTAAAAATGAATTTTCAAAACATTTTTACTATTTAATAGAATATGGGTTAAAGTCATATATACCCTTTTTTGACTTTTTATAAGAGGTTTATAAAGGAATCTTTTCGTCATTTTCCAAACAAGTTTCTTTTTAACCTTTTCGACAGAATTAAGGTAAGAATGTTTTTTAACATATACGGTGGGTGCGGTAATTTTCCACTGTTATAAAATCGTCGAAGCTTCCCTTACAAGCTTATAAGAATATTTTCAAAGAAAATGTTTTATTTCATAAATATAAGACTGTTAAATGATTTCAGAATAGAAAGAGATATTTCTCTAAAAAGTGTTTTGATTTCATCTATGTCAACATCCTTTGATGGATTTTTTTCTTATTTGAAGTTGATTTATTATGATACAAAACTTTTATATTGTATTGAAGGTTTTGTGATATGTTTGACTGTGGATGTGTTATTTTTATACCATTCATGGTTTATGGTGAAAGTATTGACATTTCATATGATAGTTTTAATATGAATGTTTATGTTATGTTTAATCCCTATCATATGGGAATGCATTGGACTTAATATGTGATGGGTGGAGCCCGCTATACCTCCACGATGCATCGGTAGGTCTCATGAGACAAACTAGTGTCTTGGAAAAAGGCTTTGGCAAAATATTATTTGTAGTCTTGGTACGAGGCCTTGGATATGTGGTTATGATAGTCTAACATTATGCATTCCATCATTATGAAAGTGGTTATTGATATTGCATGCGATTATTCTATTATTAGAATATCCATGTGAATAAGTAAATGGAATTATTTCATTTTACTTTTGCCATACTATGTTGAAGTTCAAGTTAAATATGCTTTTGTTTTAGTTATACATTGCCTTAAATGTTTATTCTTATTTAAGAAAGTTTCCACTATATTATTATCTTTACTGGGAATTTGAGCTCACCCCTTTTCTATGTTTTATTTTTTCCAAGATGTGAAGAAGTAAGTTATGAATGACCTGTAGGGATATTACGAGGGGATAATAGTGTGGACTATGGAGACAATATGTTGTTTTAGCAGTTTTTCAATTTATGATGTAATGTAAAACATTATGAATATATCTAGTGTTTCCAAGGCTACTAAACCAATCTGTATTTCGAGATTTGATCTTTCTTGTGATCATGCCAATGTTATGTAATAATGCACCGACTCTGGTTAACTGGTGTCGGGGCGTTACATTTGGTATCAGATTAATTTTAGTACAAACCTTGGAAGCTATATTTAGATAAACTCTGATTAGAGCACGTAGACCTAAGATGAACTTTGAGGATTAGTATAGAAAAACATCCTAGAATTTTGGTATTGTAGAGATTTTGTGAGTTTTCTGAGCAATACATCCCTGTCTGGATACGAGCAGGTATAGGTGGCTCTAGCACATATGTACCTAGGGGTAAAACCTGAAAACACCGCTTTGAGCTAGACTCGAATGGGAACTGGTGCACGACAATGGGCCTTGCTGCACTCTTGGTTATGACACTCCCGGGGGATATGCTTAGGATAACTCTCATTTTCTTTACAAATCATTATGATGATTTTATGAGTATATACTTCCTCAAAGAAAACATTCTTATGATTATGGATTATATCCATAAATAGTTCAATTTATGTTAAGTGTTTTGTAAGTATGAGATTATGTATTTTGATTCATAAACTGATCTAGTTTATATCATTTTTTAGAAATGGCGCCTAGTTGATGAAATGGAAATTGTATCAAAGAATGCCCTCCATGTAGGTATTTCCCTCCTTCTCAAGATAATTATAGTGGAGCTGGTGATGCAACTGGTGCCGATCAGCTAATCACCATACTGGGACAACTTACTCAGGTTATGAATAATAACCTTACCTGTATGGAGCACCCTGATCCACAGCGTGGAGGATCAATGTTAGATCGATTCATGAGGCAACAACCACCAACATTAAATGGGAGTAAAAATCCCTTAGTTGCTGAGAAATGGATAAATTCCCTTGAGGAAATATTTCAGGCTTTGGGGAGTAGTGAAAGGGAAGAAGTTATCATGGCAGTTTACCGACTCACTGGAGATGCTGATCAATGGTGGTCATTGATTCAAAACACGAAGGAAGATGATGAAGTATCAAATATGTAATAGAGGGAGTTCAAAGATCTATTTTTAGAAAAATACTTTCCTCACCACCATCGAGCAGATATGGAAAGGCAATTTCTGAGTCTGAGATAGAAGGAGGATGAGAATGTCGCAAAGTATGAGGCTAACTTTACAAGGTTAGCAAGGTTTGCTGGAGATTATATACGTAACACAAGAAGTAATATTGATCGTTTCTTTGATGGGCTAAGACCATTTCTCCGTCGAGCATTAGTCTCACAATCCTTTTCATCATACGAAGACATTGTCTCATGTGCTATCAAGACCGAAAAAGAATTCTCTAAGTATTATGACTTTAAAGAAAAGCAAGATAAGAAGATACCTGCTGATAAATATGGGAATAGAAATAAGGGGAATAAGGGAAAGGTTGAATATCCATCCTGTGGTAAATGTGGGAAGAAACACCCCGGTACTTTCTTGAATGGAATGTGAGTCTGTTACAAGTGTGGTGAAAAAGGCCACGAAGCTCGTGATTCCAAGGGAAAGAATGAAGCTACCAATGTTCAGTGATACAATTGTAGGAAGATGGGACATTATGAAAATTAATGTCCTAAGAGTCAGTAGAACTTACATAAGAAAAGGCCAAGGGATCAAGGCCAAGCTTATGTTATCACTACTGCTGAGGTAGAAGCTCCGAAAGACGTGGTGGAAGGTTATTTAATGGTTTCCTCAAGTTTAGAAAATGAATTATTTGATTCTGGATCATCGCATTGTTTCATATCTTCCCAGTTTCCTAAGAAAATTAGATATTTCCAATTTGATTTAACAAGGGAGTTGTCAGTTAAAACTCCTAAGGGAAGTATCATTGCAACAATGTTTTGTGAATCAGTCCCCATTAGAGCACATAAATGTTCTTTATCTGCTGATCTCATCGTCATACCTATGATTGAGTTTGATATAATCCTCGGTATGGACTGACATTCAGACTATGATGTGAAAATTTATTGTAAGAATAAAGAGGTTACGATTCTTGATGATAATGATAAGGAACACCTTATCTTTAGAGCAGAATCGTCACCACCTAATTCTTATTTAGATCCACCCCCAGTAGCTCAACTAAATTCAATTATTGGGGAGGAATAGAAGGAAATTTCAATGGGTGAGGAAAGTAATGTTCAAATATAGTATATACCTATTGTGAAATAATTTGTAGATGTATTTCCGGAAGATTTACCTGGACATCCTCCAGAACGAGAAGTTGAGTTTTCCATTGATTTAATTCCTGGATCAAGGCCTATATCAAAGACCCCTTATAGAATGGCCAATATAGAATTAGTTGAACTAAAGAAACAACTAGAGGAATTGAGTAATAAGGGATTTATTCGCCCTAGTGTTTCTCCATGGGGAGCCCCTGTTCTTTTTGTTAAAAAGAAAGATGGATCTATGAGGTTATGTGTCGACTATAGGGAGATCAATGCTACAACAATAATGAAAAAGTATCCACTACCTCGCATTAATGATTTATTTGACCAACTACATGGAGCTCAATACTTGTCAAAGATTGACCTTCGATCTGGATACCATCAGTTGTGTGTGAGGAATGAAGACATTCCGAAGATAGCATTTCGAACCAGGTATGGGCATTATGAGTTCACTGTAATGCCTTTTGGATTGACTAATGCACCCTCTGTATTCATGGATCTGATGAATAGAGTTTTCAAGGAGTATCTTGATGAATTTTTGGTGGTATTTATTGATGATATCTTGGTATACTCCAAAATCTACGAAGATCATGAAAATCACTTGAGCATTATCCTGAAGACTCTGAGAAGACATGAATTATATGGGATGTTTAGCAAGTGTGAATTCTGGCTTCAGGAGATTTCTTTTCTTGGCCATATTGTCTCTAAAGATGGAATATCTGTTGATACTTCTATGACAAAGGCAATCCAAGAATGGCCAGCACCAACAAGTATAACTGAGTTACGTAGTTTTATTGGTTTAGCAGGTTATTATCGACGTTTCGTCCAGAATATTTCCCGATTGGTTAACCCATTAACGAAGCTCACACGTAAAGGGGTTAAATTTGTTTGGACACAAGAGTGTGAAGAATGTTTCGACGAACTGAAGAGAAGATTAGTCAATGCTCCTATATTGACTCTACCATCGGGAAATGATGGGTTCGTTATTTATAGTGATGCATCGAAGAAAGGACTTGGTTGTGTCCTTATGCAGAATGATAGGGTTATTGCCTATGCATCACGACAATTGAAAATTCATGAACAAAACTATCCTACTCATGATCTCGAGTTAGAATCTATGATCTTTTCTTTGAAGATATGGAGGCACTACCTCTATGGTGAATAATGTGAGATTTATACTGATCACAAGAGTTTTAAGTTTATTTTCTCACAAAAAGAACTCAACATGAGGCAAAGGAGATGGCTTGAATTACACAAGGATTATGATTGCACGATACACTACTACCCGGGGAAGGCAAAAAATGTGGCAGATTCTTTGAGCAGAAAAGATCATGGAGTTTGAACAATATGAGAATTGAAAGAGATCCAATTTTCAAGGATCTAATGAAGATGGACAAAGGAATAACTAGGGAAGGCGAAACATCAATTCTTTTTCAAATGTTTGCCAAACCATCTTTACTAGAACGGATTAAGAGTTCTCAGACCGATGATAAAGAATTTAAAAAGAAGATTAAAGCTGTGAATGATGGGAGATTGAGTGACTTTGTGTATGAAGATGGAATTTTGAAATTTGGGAAGAGGCTTTGTGTTCCCGATTTACCTGATCTAAAAAGGGAATTGTTGGATGATGCTCATAGTTCCAATTTATCTATACATCCCGGGAGCACAGAAATGTATAGAGATTTAAAGGAACATTTTTGGTGGGACAACATGAAGAGGGAGATTGCTGATTTTGTGACAAGAGGTATGGTTTGTCAACAAGTGAAAGCTAGAAGGCAACAGCCTGGAGGAGTCATGCAACCTCTTCCCATACCAGAGTTGAAATGGGGCAATATTACGATATACTTTGTCATTGGACTACCAAAGACTCCTAGAAGGAACGATGCAATATGAGTTATTGTTGATCGTTTTACCAAGTCAGAACATTTTCTTGCTATAAGAGAAGATCTTCCACTGGAACGTCGAGCAAGAATATATATTAATGAAGTTGTGAGACTTCATGGAGTACCTTTATTGATTGTTTCTGATTTTGATCCCCGTTTTGCTTCAAGATTCTGGAAAAGTCATCAGAAATCCCTGGATACTGAACTTCGTTTGAGCACTGCTTACCACCCTCAGACAGACGGACAATCATAATGGACTATTCAAACCTTATAAGACATGTTGATATCTTGCTCACTTGACTTTCAGGGTATGTGGGATCAGTATTTACCTCTGGTAGAATTTTCCTATAACAATATCTTCCATTAGAGTATTCATATGGCACCATATGAAGCGTTATACGGAAAGAGATGTCGCACACCAACCTGTTGGGATGACGTTGTTGAAAGAAAATTTATAGGTCTAGAACTAGTGGAGGAAACGATGGAAAAGGTGAAGGTAATCCAAAATCACATCAAAGCAGCTCAAAGTAGGTAGAAGAGCTATGCCGATAATCAAAGGAAGGATTTGGAATTTCAGGTCGGTGATCATGTTTTCCTGAAGGTATCTCCATGGAAGGGAGTCATATGTTTTGGTAAGAAAGGTAAATTGAGTCCCAGGTACATCAGACCTTTCGAAATTCCAGAACAAATTGGGGCTGTAGCTTACCGATTGGCAATGCCTCCAGGTCTCTCCAAAGTTCACGATGTGTTCCACGTATATCTTTTGAGGAAATACATGCCTGACCCAACGCATGTACTCACCTATGAAGAATTAGAATTGGAACCCGATCTGTCTTATTGTGAAGAGCCTATCAAGATTCTTGATACAAGAGAACAAGTATTGAGAAACTGGACGACGTGTCTGGTAAATGTTTTGTGGAGAAACCATAAGATGGAAGAGGAAACGTGGGAACCCGAGGAACTTATGATGAAGAACCACCCGAGTCTTTTCATGCGATAATATTCTAGAAATTTCGAGGAAGAAATTATTTGAAGGAGGGGAGAATGTAACACCCCAAGCTTCCACGGTATGCTTCTCTTTGAATAATGTGATAGCATGTGTTGTATGCAACACTGAGTTCTAACACACCATAACCAATCAAACTAGCCGTTATGGATAGTAATACCTACTTTTTGAAATTATAAATATTTTATTTTTTAAAATGGACTTCATTTTTGGATTTTGAATATCGAATTTAGCCTAAGGTGGAATTTTGGTACTTTTTGGATAACGTTAATATTTTGATGAACAGTGAAAATTACTAAATTTTAATTAAAAACAACTTTTTTAATAAAAATAATTAATAGTGATAAATTATTAATTTGAGTGGTTTTAAAGTATATTTAGAATACATTTTTACCATTTAATACAATTTTGGTCATTGGAAATAAGTTTACAATTAAACCGGACATAAACAGGTGTCAATCTTTTGATAGTTATTATCTCTTAAAAACAGGCTTTCTGTTTTAACAACAGGAATTAATTTTAAATTAATTTCTGCCACTTCTGTGTTTTGAATTTGAAAAAATGGATTCCATATTTGGAATCATGATGCTCAAATTTTGTAAATAGGTATATTTTATTTTTAGACATTTTGAATAATTACTTCGATAAATATTTTATTTACCATCGTTAAGGGTAAGTCCGGTAAATAAGGGTTAAAAAATAATATTATAATAAAACTAAATTACCCTAAAACATGTCCTATCCTTATTGGTTGATACATGTTCGACCATAGGCATCTTTGGGTCGATTTTGGGACCCCATGAAGTCACTTGTAGGTGATAGGGACACTTAATTTTAATTAAGTTAAAATAATTACAAAAATGACATAAGTATATATCTTTTAGAAAAACAATTTTTACATAGGGCTATATATGTTGTATTTTCGACTATAAATATTCATTAGAAATATAAAGGGATTTCTTACATAATTATATTTTATTTATAATTTTTAGACATTAAATATGTTAATTTATTTATGACACAATGATGATGAAGTAATTACCATGACAGTGAAAAATTAAAATAATTGATAATATAAATACCCAAATAAATATAATTTGAGACTTTTAATGAATTAAACTAATTTTCTAGGATAATATGACATATTTGGATTGATTTAATCAACTTTTTTCGAAGTAATCATTCTTTTATGAGTTTCACAAAAATCAACTATTGAATAGTTTCAAAATTGACATAAAAGAGTTTTTAAAACAAATATTATATTATTAATTGATATTAAATTCCAAAAAATATAAGGTTTGTCCAAGTGACTAATATCATGATAGTTGTATCATTAATGGACAAATTAGGGGTCTTTTGGATGTATATAGTACGTTTATTAACTATATAATATAAAAATACAAAGTGACATGGTAAATGTCAAACTAATTAACTAAGAGTTAATACATAAAAAGATAAGGTTAATATAGTTACCCAAACCTGTATAAATTCTATTATTTTAATGTTTTTAGACCTATACCTACCTTAAAATTTAAATAATCAACTTTGGAGATATTATAAACCGAATATTAATTTGTTATAAATTAATATTTCTAGCTTTTCCAAAGGTGCCCCTCACCCGTCTTATAAAATGGCACTCCTCCTTCTCTTTTCTTCACACCTTCAAAACCTTTTTGTTCGGCCAAAATCTACCCAAATACTCTCCCAACTTCCCTAAATACAACCTAAAGGCCTTATTTTGATCATAAAGCCAACCTAAGGAGCCCTTTTGATCAAATCAAAATGAAGAACCCGAAGAAGAGGTAATGAATTCACCACCCTTTTCCAAGTTCCTTTCTTCTTCCACTTCTTCTTTCCTTGTTATTACCATTATAAAATAATAACTCCAGTATCTTATATATACTATGATGTTATTATAAATATGGTACAACCATATTCAGTATTATATCCATCCTTTGAATAACATGTCACCATACGTGCGTACGTACGGCTTACCGTCTCCACGTCGTGGTGTAATTGTTATTCAATAAATTATTATTTGGATGGGTATAATAATAATGTGTAATTCATGTAAATAATAAATATAACATGATAATGATTCTGTATATATGATATAACATCCAATTATATATTATTTTAATATCAAAAGAAGGATATTGTTGCTCGTGCGTACGTACGGACTACCGTCTCCACGAACGTGATGAGATTCATTCTCCATCGTATCCATTCAAGTATAAATATCATTTTATGATTTAAAAATAATGTTTAAGGACTTGATATCATTATGGATATGAATAAGATACAACCTATACATGACAAACATATCTTACCTAACAAAACATATAAAATAAAACGAGTAAGTTAACACCCGAAACAACGATAATACTAAGATATTATTAACAAATCAATGTTAAAAGATAATATATGCTATCATATTAATGTATATGATTCTTGTATAATTTAATAACAATTATTTCACCATTATACAGGAGGTTAACCTACCCCAACCAAGGAAAAGTACAAGGTAAGGGTTATTTCACAATCTCTTCATTATCCTAGGTTGTTTATACGTAATAATCTATTGGGATCTCTTTATCATCCACATCCATGTTTCTTAAAAATTAATTTTCAAAACTTTTCTACTATTTAATAGAATATGGGATAATGTCATTTATACCATTTTTTGACTTTTTATAAGAGGTTTATAAATGAATCTTTCCGTCGTTTTCCAAACAAGGTGATTTTTAACCTTTTTGACAGAATTAAGGTAAGAATGTTTTTTTAACTTATACGGCGGGTGCAGTTATTTTCCGCCGTTATAAAATCGTCGAAGATTCCCTTACAAACTTATAAGAATATTTTAAAATAAAATTTTTTATTTCATAAATATAAGACTCTTAAATGATTTCAAAATAGAAAGAGATATTTCTCTAAAAAGTGTTTTGATTTCATCTATGTCAACATCCTTTAATGGATTTTTTGCTTATTTGAAGTTGATTTATTATGATACAAAACTTCTATATTGTACTGAAGGTTTTGTGATATTTCTAACTGTGGATGTGCTATTTTTATACCATTCATGGTTTATGGTGAAAGTATTGACATTTCGTATGCTAGTTTTAATACGAATGTTTATGTTATGTTTAAACCTTTTCATATGGGAATGCATTGGACTTAATATGTGACGGGTTGAGCCCGCTATAGCTCCTCGATGCATTGTTAGGTCTCATGAGACAAACTAGTGTCTTGGAACAAGGCCTTGGCAAAATCATATTTGTAGTCTTGGCACGAGGCCTTGGCTATGTGGTTATGATAGTCTGGCATTATGAATTCCATCATTATGAAAGTGGTTATTGATATTGCATGTGATTATTCGATTAGTAAAATATCCATGTGAATAAGTAAATGGGATTATTTCATTTTACTTTTTCCATACTATGTTAAAGTTCAATTTTAAAAGGCTTTTGTTTTAGTTATACATTGCCTTAAATGTTTATTCTTATTTATGAAATTTTCCGCTATATTGTTATCCTTACTGGGAATTTGAGATCACCCCTTTTCTATGTTTTATTTTTCCCAGGATGTGAAGAAGTAAGTTATGAATGACCTGAAGGGATATTATGAGGGGATAATAGTGTGGACTATGGAGACATTATGTTGTTGTAGTAGTTTTTCACTTTGTGATTTAATGTAAAACTTTATGAATATATCTAGTGTTTACATGGATACTAAACCAATCGGTCTTTCGAGATTTGATCTTTCTTGTGATCATGCCAATGTTATGTAATAATGCACCGACTCTGGGTAACTGGGGTCGGGGCATTACTGTTGGTATCAGAGGAAGTTTAGTACAAACCTTGGAAGCTAGATTTAGATAAACTCTGATTAGAGCACGTAGACCTAAGATGAAATTTGAGGATTAGTATAGAAGAACATCCTATAATTTTGGTATTGTAGAGATTTTGTGAGTTTTCCGAGCAATACATCCCTGTCTGGATACGAGCAGGTAGAGGCAGCTCTGGCACAGATGTACCTAGGGGTAAAACCCGAAAACACCGCTTTGAGCTAGACTCGAACGAGAACTGGTGCACGACAATGGGCCTTGCTGCACTCTTGGTTACGACACTCCCGGGGGATATGCTTAGGATAACTCCCATTTTCATTACAAATCATTATGACGGGTTTATGAGTACGTAATTCTCAAAGTAAACATTCTTATGATTATGGATTATATCCATAAATAGTTCAATTTATGTTAAGTGTTTTGTAAGTATGAGATTATGTATATAGATTCATAAAGTGATCTAGTTTATACCATTTTTTAGAAATGGATCCTAGTGGAAGAAATGGAAACCATATCAATGCACGCACTCCATGTAGGTATTTCCCTCCTTCTCAAGATAATTATAGTGGATCTTGTGATGCAACTGGTGCCGATCAGCTAATCACCATACTAGGACAACTTACTCAGGTTATGAATAATAACCATACCCGTATGGAGCACCCTGATCCACAGTGTGGAGGATCAATGTTATATCGATTCATGAGGCAACAAACACCAATGATCAATGGGAGTACAAATCCATTATTAGCTGAGAAATGGATAAATTCCCTAGAGGAAATATTTCAGGCTTTGGTTAGTAGTGAAAGGGAAAAAGTTATCATGGCAGTTTACCGACTCACTGGAGATGCTGATCAATGGTGGTAATTGATTCAAAACAAGAAGGAAGACGATGAAGTATCAAATATGTAATGGAGGGAGTTCGAAGATCTGTTTTTAGAAAAATACATTCCTCGTGACCATCGAGTAGATATGGAAAGGCAATTTTTTAGTCTGAGATAGAAGGAGGATGAGAATGTCGCAAAGTATGAGGCTAACTTTACAAGGTTATCAAGGTATGCTCGAGATTATATACGTAACCCAAGAAGTAATATTGATCATTTCTTTGATGGGATAAAACCATTTCTCCGTCGAGCATTAGTCTCACAATCCTTTTCATCGTACGAAGACATTGTCTCGTGTGCTATCAAGACCGAAAAGGAATTCTCTAAGTCTTATGACTTTAAATCAAAGAAAGATAAGAAGAGACCTGCTGATCAATATGGGAATGGAAATAAGGGGAATAAGGGAAAGTTTGAATATCCATCCTGTGGTAAATGTGGGAAGAAACACCCCGGTACTTGCTTGAAGGGAATGAGAGTCTGTTACAAGTGTGGTGAAAAAGGCTACCAAGCTCGTGATTTCAAGGGGAAGAAGGAAGATACCAATGTTTAGTGCTAAAATTGCAGGTAGATGGGACATTATGCAAAAGAATGTCCTAAGAGTCAGTAGAACTTACCTCAGAAAAGGCCAAAGGATCAAGGCCAAGCTTATGCTTTCACTACTGCTGAGGTAGAAGCTCCGAAAGACGTGGTGGCAGGTAATTTAATGGTTTCCTCATGTTATGAAAATGCATTATTTGATTCTGGATCATCACATTGTTTCATATCGTCCCAGTTTTCTAAGAAAATTAGATATTTCCAATTTTATTTAACAAGGGGGTTTTCAGTTAAAACTCTTAAGGGATGTATAATTGCAACAAAGTTTTATGAATCAGTCCCCATTAGAGCACATAAATGTTCTTTATCTTCCGATCTCATCGTCATACCTATGATTGAGTTTGATATAATCCTCGGTATGGACTAGCTTTCAGACTATTATGTGAAGATTTATTGTAAGAATAAAGAGGTTACGATTCTTGATGATAATGATAAGGAACACCTTATCTTTACATCCGAATCGTCACCACCTAATTCTTATTTAGATCCACCCCTAGTAGCTCAACTAAATTCAATTATTGGGGAGGAAGAGAATGGAATGACTGTGGGTGAGGAAAGGAATGTTCAAATAGAGGATGTACCTATTGTGAAAGAATTTGTAGATGTATTTCCAGATGATTTACCTGGACATCCTCGAGAACGAGAAGTTGAGTTTTCCATTGATTTAATTCTTGGATCAAGGCCTATATCAAAGACCCCTTATAGAATGGACACATTAGAATTAGTTGAACTAAAGAAACAACTAGAGGAATTGAGTAATAAGGGAATTATTCGCCCTAGTGTTTCTCCATGGGGAGCCCCTGTTCCTTTTGTTAAAAAGAAACATGGATCTATGGGGTTATGTGTCGACTACAGGGAGATCAATGCTATAACAATAAAGAACTAGTATCCCCTACCTCACATTGATGATTTATTTGACCAACTGCATGGTGCTCAATACTTGTCAAAGATTGACCTTCGATCTGGAAACCATCAGTTGTGTGTGAGGAAGGAAGACGATCCGAAGACAGCATTTCGAATCAGGTATGGGCATTACCAGATTACTGTAATTCCTTTTTGATTGACTAATGCACCCTCTGTATTCATGGATCTAATGAATAGAGTTTTCAAGGAGTATCTTGATGAATTTGTGGTGGTATTTATTGATGATATATTGGTATACTCCAAAAGCTACGAAGATAATGAAAATCACTTGCGCATTATCCTGAAGACTCTGAGAAGACATGAATTATATGGGAAGTTTAGCATGTGTGAATTCTGGCTTCAGTAGATTTCTTTTCTTGGCCATATTATCTCTAATGATGGAATATATGTTGATCCTTCTAAGACCAAGGCAATCCAAGAATGTCCAGCACCTACAAGTATAACTGAGGTACATAGTTTTATTGGTTTAGCAGGTTATTATAAACGATTCATCCAGAATTTTGCCCGATTGGCTAACCCATTAACGAAGCTCACACGTAAAGGGGATAAATTTTTTTGGACAAAAGAGTGTCAAGAATGTTTCGAAGAACGGAAGAGAATATTAGTCAATTATCATATATTGACTCTACCATCGGGGAATGATGGGTTTGTTATTTATAGTGATGCATCGAAGAAAGGACTTGGTTGTGTCCTTATGCAGAATGATAGGGTTATTTCCTATGCATCACGACAGTTGAACATTAATGAAAAAAACTATCCTACTCATGATCTCAAGTAATAAGCTGTGATCTTTTCTTTGAAGATATAGAGGCACTACCTCTATGGTGAAGAATGTGAGATTTATACTGATTACAAGAGTTTGATGTTTATTTTCTCACAAAAAGAACTCAACATGAGGCAAAGGAGATGGCTTGAATTACTCAAGGATTATTATTGCACGATACACTACCACCCTGGGAAGAAAAAAAAGGTGACATATGCTTTGAGGAGAAAATATCATGGAGTTCGAACAATATGAGAATTGAAAGGGATCCAATTTTCATGGATCTTGTGAAGATAGACATGGGAATAACCAGGGAAGGCGAAACATCAATTCTTTTTCAAATGGTTGCCAAACCATCTTTACTAGAACGGATTAAGAGTTCTCAGACCGATGATGAAGAATTTAAAAAGAAGATTAAATCTGTGAATGATGGGAGATTGAGAGACTTTGTGTATGAAGATGGAATTTTGAAATTCGGGAAGAGGCTTTGTGTTCCCAATTTACCTGATCTAAAAAGGGAATTGTTGGATGATGCTCATAGTTCCAATTTCTCTATAAATCATGGGAGAACCAAAATGTATAGATATTTGAGGGAACATTTTTGGTGGGACAACATGAAGAGGGAGATTGCTGATTTTGTGTCAAGATGTATGGTTTGTCAACAAGTGAAAACTGGAAGAAAACAGCCTGGAGGAGTCATGCAACCTCTTCCCATACCAGAGTGGAAGTGGGACAATATTACGATGGACTTTGTCATCAGACTACCAAAGAATCCTAGAAGGAATGATGCAATATGGGTTTTTGTTGATCGTCTTACCATGTTAGCACATTTTCTTGCTATAAGAGAAGATCTACCACTGGAACGTCTAGTAAGAATATATATTAATGATGTTGTGAGACTTCATGGAGTACCCCTATCGATTGTTTCTGATCGTGATCCCCGTTTTACTTTAATATTCTGGAAAAGTCTTCAGAAATCCCTAGATACTGAACTTCATTTGAGCACTGCTTACCACCCTCAGACATATGGACAATCAGAATGGACTATTCAAACCTTAAAAGATATGTTGAGATCTTGCTCACTTGACTTTCAGGGTATGTGGGATCAGTATTTACATCTGGTAGAATTTTCCTATAACAATAGCTTCTATTTGAGTATTCAGATGGCACCATATAAAGCATTATACAGAAAGAGATGTCGCGCACCAACCTATTGGGATGAAGTTGGTGAAAGAAAAGTTATAGGTCTAGAACTAGTGGAGGAAACGATGGAAAAGGAGAAGGTAATCCAAAATCACATCAAATCATCTCAAAGTAGGCAGAAGAGCTATGCCGATAATCGAAGGAAGGATTTGGAATTTCAAGTCAGTGATCATGTTTTCCTGAAGGTATCTCCATGCAAGGGAGTCATACGTTTTGGTAAGAAAGGTAAATTGAGTCCCAGGTACATCAGACCTTTCGAAATTCTAGAACGAATTGGGGCTGTAGCTTACCGATTGGCAATGCCGCCAAGTCTCTCCAAAGTTCACGATGTGTTCCACGTATCTCTGTTGAGGAAATACATGCCTGACCCAACGCATGTACTCACCTATGAAGAATTAGAACTGGAACCTGATCTATCTTATTGTGAAGAGCCTGTCAGGATTCTTAATACAAGAGAACAAGTATTGAGAAACCGAACGACGTGTCTGGTAAAAGTTTTGTGGAGAAACCATATGATGGAAGTGGCAATGTGGGAACCCGAGGAACTTATGATGAAGAACCACCCGAGTCTTTTCATGCGATAATATTCTAGAAATTTCGAGGATGAAATTATTTGAAGGAGGGGAGAATGTAACACCCCAAGCTTCCACGGTATGCTTCTCTTTGAATAATGTGATAGCATGTGTTGTACGCAACACCGAGTTCTGACGCACCATAACCAATCAAACTAGCTGTTATGAATAGTAATACCTACTTTTTGAAATTATATATATTTTATTCTTTAAAATGGACTTCATTTTTGGATTCAGAATATCGAATTTAGCCTAAGGTGAAATTTTGGTACATTTTGGATAACGTTAATATTTTGATGAATAGTGAAAATTAGTAAATTTTAATTTAAAACAACTTTTTTAATCAAAATAATAAATAGTGATAAATTATTAATTTGAGTGGTTTTAAAGTATATTTAGAATATATTTTTACCATTTTATACAATGTTGGTAATTGGACATAATTTTACAATTAAACCAGACATAAACAAGTGTCAATCCTTTGATAGTTATTATATCTTAAAAACACACTTTTTGTTTTAACAACAGGAAATAATTTTAAATTAATTTCTACCACTTCTATGTTTTGAATTTGGAAAAATTGATTCTATATTTGGAATCAGGATGTTAAAATTTTGTAAATAGGTAACTTTTATTTTTAGAAATTTTTAATAATTACTTCGGTAAATATTTTATTTACCATGGTTAAGGGTAAATCCGGTAAATAAGGGTTAAAAAATAATATTATAATAATACTAAATTACCCTAAAACGTGTCCTATCCTTATTGGCTGATACATGTTCGACCATAGTCATCTTTGGGTCGATTTTGGGACCCCATGAAGCCACTTGTAGGAGATAGGGACACTTAATTTTAATTAAGTTAAAATATGTACAAAAATGACATAAGTATATGTCTTTTAGAAAAACAATTTTTACATAGGTTTTTATATGTTGGATTTTTAACTATAAATATTAATTAGAAATATAAAACGATTTCCTACATAATGACATTTTATTTATAATTTTTAGACATTAAATAATTTAATTTATTTATGACACAATGATGATGCAGTAATTACAATAATAGTGAAAAATTAAAATAAATGATATTATAAATACCCAAATAAATATAATTTGAGACTTTTAATGAATTAAAATAATTTTCTAGGATAATATGACATATTAGGATTGATGTAATTAACTATTTTCGAAGTAATCATTCTGTTATGAGTTTCACAAAAATCAACTATTGAATAGTGTCAAAATTGAGATAAAAGAGTTTTTAAAACAAATATTATATTATTAATTGATATTAAATTCCTAAAAATATAAGATTTGGCCAAGAGACTTATATCATGATATTTTTATCATTAATGGACCACTTAGAGGTCTCTTGGATGTATATAGTAAGTTTATTAACTATATAATATAAAAATACAAAGTGACATGGTAAATGTCCAACTAATTAACTAAGAGTTAATACTTAAAGATAAGGATAATATAGTAACCCAAACCTGTATAAATTTTATTGGTTGAATATTTTTCCACCTATAACCACCTTAAAATTTTAATAATCAACTTTTGAGCCATTAGAAACTGAATATGAATTTATTATAAAGTAATATTTCTAGCTTTTTCAAAGGTGCCCCTCACCCCTCTTATAAAAGGTCATTCCTCCTTCTCATTTCGTCACACCATAAAATCCTTTTGGTTCGGCCAAACTCTGGCCAAATACTCTCCCAACTTACCTCAATACAACCTAGAGGCCTTAGTTTGATCATAAATCCAACCTAAGGATCCCTTTTGATCAAATCAAAAGGAAGAACCCGTAGAAGAGGTAATGATTTCACCACCCTTTTCCAAGTTCCTTTCTTCTTCCACTTCTTCATTTTTTGTTATTACCATTCTAAAATAATAACTCCAG
The DNA here is from genome assembly GCA_963277665.1 of Viscum album. Lineage (NCBI taxonomy): Eukaryota > Viridiplantae > Streptophyta > Magnoliopsida > Santalales > Viscaceae > Viscum > Viscum album. The sequence continues at coordinate 1,132,862,025 of OY728155.1, read as the reverse complement.
TATCTTATATATACTTTGAAGTTATTTTAAATATGGTACAACCATATTCAGAATTCTATCCATCCTTTGAATAACATGTCACCATACATGAGTACGTACGGCTTACCGTCTCCACGTCGTGGTGTAATTGTTATTCAATAAATTATTATTTGAATGGGTATAATAATGATGTGTAATTCATTTAAATAATAAATATAACATGATAATGATTGTGTATATATGATATAAAATCCAATTATATATTATTTTAATATCAAAAGATTGATATTTTCGCTCGTGCGCACGTACGGACTACCGTCTCCACGAACGCGATGAGATTCATTCTCCATCGTATCCATTCAAGTATAAATATCATTTTATGATTTAAAAATAATGTTTAAGGACTTTATATCATTATGGATATGAATAATATACAACCTATACACTAAATACATGGCTTACATAACAAAACATATTAAAGAAAACGAGTAAGTTAACACCCAAAACAACGATAATACTAAGATATTATTAACAAATCAATGTTTAAAGAGCATATATGATATCATATTAATGTATATGATTATTGTATAATTTAATAACAATTACTTCACCATTATACAGGAGGTTTACCTACCCCAACCAAGGAAAAGTACAAGGTAAGGGTTATTTCACAATCTCTTCATTATCCGAGGTTGTTTATACGTAATAATCTACTGGGATCTCTTTATCATCCACATCCATGTTTCTTAAAAATGAATTATCAAAACATTTTTACTATTTTATATAATATGTCTTAAAGTCATTTATAACCTTTTTTGAATTTTTATAAGAGGTTTATAAAGGAATATTTCCGTCGTTTTCCAAACAAGGTGCTTTTTAACCTTTTTGACAGAATTAAGGTAAGAATGTTTTTTTAACTTATAAGGTGGGTGCGGTTATTTTCCGCCATTATAAAATCGTCGAAGCTTCCCTTGCAATCTTATAAGAATATTTTAAAAGAAAATGTTTTATTTCATAAATATAAGACTCTTAAATGATTTCAAAATAGAAATAGATATTTCTCTAAAAAGTGTTTTGATTTTATCTATGTCAACATCCTTTGATGGATTTTATGCTTATTTGAAGTTGATTTATTATGATAAAAAACTTCTATATTGTATTGAAGGTTTTGTGATTTGTTTTACTGGGGATGTGCTATTTTTATACCATTCATGGTTTATAGTGAAATATTGACATTTCGTATGCTAGTTTTAATACAAATGTTTATGTTATGTTTAAACATTTTCATATGGGAATGCATTGGACATAATATGTGATGGGTGGAGCCCGCTATAGCTCCTCGATGCATCGGTAGGTATCATGAGACAAAATAGTGTCTTGGAACAAGGCCTTGGCAAAATCTTATTTGTAGTCTTGGCATGAGGCCTTGGCTATGTGGTTATGATAGTCTGGCATTATGCATTCCATCATGATGAATGTAGTTATTGATATTGCATGTGATTATTCGATTAGTAGAATATCCATGTGAATAAGTAAATGACATTATTTTATTTTTCTTTTGCCATACTATGTTGAATTTCAAGTTTAAAAGGCTTTTGTTTTAGTTATACATTGCCTTAAATGTTTATTCTTATTTATGAAAGTTTCCGCTATATTGTTATCCTTACTGGGCATTTGAGCTCACCCCTTTTCTATGTTTTATTTTTCCCAAGATGTGAAGATGTAAGTTATGAATGACCTGCAGGGATATTATGAGGGGATAATAGTGTGGACTATGGAGACATTATGTTGTTGTAGTAGTTTTTCACTTTATGATGTAATGTAAAACTTTATGAATATATCTAGTGTCTCGAAGTCTACTAAACCATTCAGTATTTCAAGATTAGATCTTTCCTATGATCATGCCAATGTTATGTAATAATTCACCGACTCTGGGTAACTGGGGTCGGGGCGTTACAATAATCCTATATTAAAAAAATGTTAGTTATTAAACTTTGATTTCAACTAATTAACTCTTTTTTAAATAAAATAATAATAAATGTCCTAATCAAATACAGGTGTACCTAAATGATAATATTATATTCCTAAGGTTTATTTTGGTCTAATTATACTTATAAAATACAATTAGGACATGTGTTAGGATAATAATAATATCATTTTTACCCTTAATTACCCAATATACATTTAATCGTGGTAAATAAAAGCAAAAAAGTTATTACTGACCACAAATTATTTTTATCTTATTTAATGAAATTTTACTCCTTGATATTAACTGTGTCTCTCGGATTTTTGAAATTCCATTCACAGAAGCGGTAAAATTATGTTTTATGTATATTTTCAAATTCTCCTAGGAGGTGGGTAAAAGACGGAGAAAAGTTCAATAAAATTTTTATATGTCTAAAATTATTATAAAACGATTAAAATGACTTAAATTGAACTTATATAAGTATTATGTATCAATTTTGACGTTAAATTTTTTTAAATAAAATAATTAATTATTTAAATAAAAAGTCTTTTTTTAAATAGTAACCTAGTGTTTTCACAATTCATCAAAAATTGAATTTTTTCAGAAAAATACCAAAAATTCATCCTAGGCTAATTTTGATATTCTGAATTCCATTTTGAAAGATAAAATTTATAAAATTTCAAAATGTGGGCATTAATAATCATAACGGATATTCATAATAATATTATAATAATATATCAGTTAGTGAAACTCGGTATTGCATACAACACATGCTATCGTGGAAGGTCGTGATTGCGTGTAATGCAAGCCAAGTCAGGGTTGTGTTTAGTTAAAGATTCTTTGTTGTTGTGTGTAATATAATCCCACTATATTTCATTCATACATTGAATATATATATACACTCAATGTTACATAGAATAACATCTATCAAGAAAACTTGAAATTGTGTGTAACACGATCCAAGATTAGTGTTGCGTATACTTCAAGCTAATACGGTGTTGCGTATATCGCAATATAATCTTGGTATAGTGTATAATAGAAGACATCAATGAAATTTAAAAATAATATATCTCATAAAATCACAGGGTGTTACAAAAAAAATATTTTGGGAATATATATTATATTTATTTAATTGTTAAAATTATGTATATTATGTTGCCTATATCATATTGATATGACCAAAAAAACAAATCAAAACACATGTGGAAACAATGTAATTCTATTTCATTAAATGACTTTAACATGAAATTGTTAACAAATTTGTAATAAAAGGTCATAAGAAAATGATATCTGGTATTATATATATAATTATGGTTGTTTAATATATTTATTGTAAAATAAATTTAATATATATGATTTGTGACTCTGAATGAAGGAATTTAATACTTTCGGTGAGATTTATGATCACTTTTTAATTTCTAGGAGACATTTTCAAATTCACTACTCATATATTTTGTGTGGTGTATATACATCCCGTTTGACATTTTATATAATAAATATCATTATTTTGAAGATATTTCATGTTTCATTGCATGTTATTATTTATTTTATCATAATTTCCAAAAGATTACTAATGTTGTAAATGATTTTTGTCACACATTTATTTTTCTGTGATACAAATTTAATATTTCCCATTTGATTGATTAATGTGGTTATATACTCCCCATGAATTTATTTTATGATTAATATCCTTAAATTTAATTAATATTGAAATATCTATTTTATTAACTATCTTTCATGGTAATTTCATTTAAAAATATACGAAAGTAATAATGTCTTTTTTTTATCAAATTGACTTCATTGGGACATAAGTTTTGTAATGAACCAATCATCTTATATGAGATGTTTATAATACCCCTTTGAAATGTTATATTTTTAATATTATTATTTTAATTATTATATAAGTTTCATTTATTATAATTCATTCATGGGGATTACAATTCAATGTTAAAAATGTGGTAAGAGTTTTGTTTTACAATATCATCGTTTATCAGGATTGTTTATAATAATTATTCATGAGATGAAATGACAGGATCAATTTCTAAATAAAATCATGAAATTACATATAATATTATTATAGAATAATAATACATGGTTATCCGTGATTTCATAATATTTTTTTTACCAAAGAGCCTGATAGAATGAGTTTTAATAAAATAATACATATTTCTCTTTTCTGTTGAAAATAAATTCACTCTTAAAAAATATTTTCTCAAAAAAATAAAAATCTAGAAATTATTCAATTGTTTTAAAAAATTCAAATTTCATTGTATTTTACTTTTCATGAAATGTTTTGAATGGTCTATACATGTATTTTTAAAATAATTCCTATATAGATTTTCCGAAAATGTGCAATCGATCGTTACATTAATGTGTGTGGGATGACCAATATTTCCCCCAATTTTGAATATTATTTTATCTAATTTTTATTTTTATTTTTCAAGGTTATTTCCAACAAAATGGATTTTAAAATGTTTTTATTTAAAAAAAACTAAGAATTAATATTTTCCTCAAAAAATAATATAAATGATTTTTATGCATTACTTATTAGTTTACAATTTTATATTCAAAGGATAAAATTTTAGAAAAAAATCTATTTTTTAAGTTTTTTTCCAAAATATTAATAGATATTTAAATATCAATTGATGTAAATAATGCATAAATCATCTTTCAAATGCTCCCATTATACATTTAAACAGAAAATAATTTCCAAAATATTTTATTTTTTAAAAAGATTTTTTCTTTAGAGGAAAGAAGAGTTTCCTTATGAAATGTTTTAAATTATATCTAAAAATTCCTTTTTTTCAAATCATTTTCAATGAAAAGGATTTTTAATTAATTTTATCTTAAAAATATTTTTTTCATATTACAAAGGATATCTTCCAAAAAAAATTAAATTATTTTTTAATATTCTGTTATAATATTTCAAGTATAGATTAACAAAAAGTGGTTTAAAAAATATATATGTTTTAAAAGATATGTACAATGAGGAAATTATATTTCCCTAAAAAATGATAAAATATTCATTTATGTTTCCTTTATATGTTTGCGGTTTTGTTTTCGAGGAAAATGACATCAAAAATATTTTATGAATTTTTATATTTAACGATAGATTTTAAAAATACTACTTTTTTATTTTATAAATCTTCCATGTGATATTAGAAAATAATTTTCCATCTATGTAGATATAATTTAATTTTACTTATGAATAAAAGGTGATATGATCCGTGGATACATTCCTTATTCATTATTTTTATTCATAATGTTTATTATGAAATGATCTTTTTGAAACCCATTTCTCTTACATGAGATATAACATAATAAAGTGATAATGATTCGAACATCAATTTCATAGTTTATGCAATGATAAAATGATAAAACAATTATGTAACCTGTTAATTTTACATAGGATATGATATGGGGAATTTTTTATGAAACCCATTTAATTAATGGACTATGATGTGATAAATGTTTCAGATATTCTGACACAAATATATATGATTAAAATTATGCAACGAGTGGGAAATATATCTCCCTCTACTGTATTGGGAAAAGATTTATATCTCATTCGAGAGAATGATTATAATGGGTGGTGAACCCATTTCATAAGGTACTTAATATAATATTAAGGTTTTGAGAGTGATCCTTGAATACTATGATGGTTTGGGAAGTGAACCCATTCTTCAAGTATATCCTTGGAAGTGACCACTAATTACTATTGAAATGATATTATATGATTTTTTCACTCCAAAATTCTATGGATTATTTGAATTTTATACAATGATATATCTGCTCAACATTTCAAATCTAATTCATGTCTGTTGATTTACCAATCATCATGTTATTAATCAAGATTATGATCATTGATTTTAAAGTTAGGGTTTCAAATATTATTATCATTTTCTCAAATAATCATCTTCATGTTATGATTATTTATCATCCTTATTTCCCCTTATATAGAATCTTAACTCCCCCATTATTATACTTCATTTCATCGGGCTATTAAAAAAAATTATGTATGCTATTTCTATGAAGTTAATAAGTTATTAAGAATATAGTGGGAGATGGAATTTGTCACTTGTAGAGCAGTTTTTGTGTGTCCATATTATAGAAGGCATTATACATATATGGTCCGTAGTTGGATTTAAATGTAATCTAATGAATATTCATCTAAATAGAAGTAAAATATATTTATATCAAAAGATACAATCTTTATAATTAATATCAGTTTATATTTTAAATTATCCATTGGAATCTATGATAAGAGAAAATTATTGACATCCCTAGGGACATGCCTAAGGAAATGTCTATAAATGAGATAAATTATTGAAAAATGTCTTGGAATTTTGGTAAAGTATGCAGTGAGTGGTATCCATTAAATTACATACTTTTCCGAATTCTATGTGTTGATGTGGATTTAGTATAGAGGTACCTAGGTGTAAGAACACCAAAATTGGAACATTGAGATTGAATCAATTTTCATCTGGGGAATGATAATGGGACCTAATGACCACCTGGATCGTTACTCCTAATAGATATGATATGGAAATTCACAAACTATTCATGAAACATCATCAAGGATTTAAAATGTTTAAAACTATGAATGGCCATGTATATACACATGGTTTCATTCACTAGACATCATATTAGTTATTTTTCATGATTATGTGGTTCCCAAAAATAATTACTATTTATCACACATAACTGTTTATTTAATTTTATGCCTGGAACCCAAATAATTTTTATAAAACTAAATGAAAAAGAAAATTAAGTCATTTTAATCTTGGGAAAATCAATGTTATTGGAGCCGGCATGAAAGAGAACATTTCATTTCTCGCACATTGTTCCTAGTATTTGAATCACGATAGAATTCCAAAAAATGAGGGTAAAATTATATGGTGAATATACTGAGGAAACATGAACCTTCTTTTAGTTGTTCTTGTGATCCAAAAATTAACTAGTAGTGGATTAACATGAATAAGTTGATATTTTCCATCCCCCAGTGTTTAGATAATTTAAATTTCATTTTTTATTTCCACTATTAGAAGGTGAAGTTGATCAATAGTGGACTCATATTAAGAATATGAGGGAACATTATGAAATTGACCCCATGTATTGAGATGTGTTTAATGATATGTTTTTCAATAATTACATTCCTCGATTTATATGTACACATGTAGAGAATGTTCATCTGAATCCATATAATAAAAATAATGAATCAGTTTGTACATGTGAGGTTACTTTTACAATACATTATAGTATTACATCAGGTATTGATAGAGAACCTTAAAGTATGGATGACAGATTCATTACTAGCAAGATACCATGTTTTAAAGGGAAAACGACATATGGTTAATACATATATATGAAGATATTTTCTGATGTTCTATAATGTTGGAATCAAATGTTTCATTTATGTATCAATCTCATGGTTTTTGTTAAAAGAGTTGAATAGAATTCAATGGAAAATATAAGAACAATTTGGGGTAGAAAATTATATTTTTATTATGTTATTTGTTTTTGAAGGACATGGATGAACTCTATTTAGTGAGATAATTTTTTTTGAATTTATAAGGTTTTTTTCATCAAGGGATTGAATGTTAATGTAATGGGAAGAGAACTTCTAATGATTCAAATCAAGAGGAAACATTACAAAATGAAAAACACATAATATATTGTTTCAAATGAATTTAATATGGGTATTATGTGAATCAATACCATAGGATAACTAGCCACAACAACCACTAATGATAATGTCCAATGGAATAGATTATGCAACCATGACAGTTGAAGTGAATCATAAAAACTTTGGTAATATTTCCTCAACTTCGAATTAGGTAATTCCATGTTTGATTTTATATGAATTAACCCTTGGAAAACCATAATTTCTATCTTTTACCAACATTTCCATTTATTTAAATCATAGATTATCTCCCTATACATGGATTATGGAATAATGAAATCACATTTTATATTCCATCAGTAAAATGATGTACACATGATTATATTAAAAATATTTTTGTATAAGATGGGGGATTATTTAAGGAATAAAGGGTGACTTATAGTTTTTAAACATATATAAATGCATGTAATATTAACTTATGAGTTATGGATTCCATCATTGTATTATTAATTTATGGTATATAATAATTTCAATTTCATTAACACTAATTTTGAGGTTTTATGTGATTGGAGTTCATGAAGAATAATGATATTTTAAGAGACATTAATAAAAATAAAACCCTTTATTTTTTATATGTATTAATAAAATAAATACCAACAAAATAATTACATTACTAATTGTGGAAATGTGATTAATGGTACTGGAATCCTTAATATTTTGTCTTTTCATTGAAGGTAATTATTGGTTATAGTTGGTCACCATATGAATTCTTCCCACATTGTTTCTATCCATGAATATTTGAATCTAGATCTATCTTAAAAAATCTCCCTTAGTGATGTGGTAATGTTTCACGGTGTGCACCATGTTTTTTCAATGGTATCTTATAAGGATATATAGTCTACCTAGTAGTTTTTTAAAATTATTTACAATGAACATGATACAAAATTGAGTTTCATCACTATGTATCATTTTAAATTATATATTTAGATTTAGAGAATATTTCAATCCCAAGAGTATATTATGATATAATGTTATATGGATTTCCAAGATAGTTGCATTCAACACCTCCATGATGTTATGTTTTCTTACAATAATAGATTTCACAAGATTATTCATATGGATCAAAATAAAGCACATTATAGAGAGGTGTGTAGATCTAAAATATAGTAGAATGATTTTATAGAAATATATATATTAAGATAAAACAATGATAACTAATTAGAAGAGAATGCTAGTTCTATTTAGTGACACATAATGCAAGCACGGAGTTGGAATAAATGTTTTGTCAAAAATAATAGATGCATTCTAGAATGTGATGTTATTGAGAAGGTGTTTCATTGAATTAATCTATGAAAGAAATGAGCTTAAACTAATCCATAGGTATATAAATCCAATTGAAATTGTTGAACATATCAAGATGAATGAATATTTCATGGTTCTTCCGCCGCACCTATCATGGGTTCATAGTGTGTTCCTTGTATCCCCCAATGGATTTAAGTACCTCATCCACCATATTTATTGAACATATAAGTTATTCCAATGGAGTATTATAGTTCTTATTTAGAATATTATATGGAGACTCATCATATAACAATGATGTTTCAACCAAGTAACCCCACTCACCAGATAAATGTTTATCAGAAAACCCACCAGTATCAGAAGATATATGGGAACCTATGGATGAAATTAGGTATAAGAATACTAAGTTGTTGGTACCAATGTGATTAATTTCATGAGAGAAACTAATTTTATAGGGGGTATAATATAACACCATGAGGTTCTGTGAACATTAAATAATATAAAATTAAACATCAATTAAAATAAAATTATCCTTTTTATATTCTTCGTTACACAAAACATCATGTTTTTCTTTCATTACACAAACAATTATTTTATCTTTTGTTACAAACAACCCAGAGTTTACATGAAATGTAAAATACTATTTGAATAATATTATTTAATATAATAGTAACGAACTATTAATTGAAATGGTGGATATTAAAAAGATTAACTAAATTATGAAACAAATATGTTTTATAAATATATATAATATGAGTTACATGGTGGCCATTTAATTAGAACTGAAAATAAAAACTATTATAAAATACGGGATATATTTTTCTGAAAATCTATTTGTATCCCTAAAAATGTATTTCACAATAATATAATAAATAATTTCACTTTTGTTATATTAATTTGAATTTAATTTCTATTCTATATATTATGTCATATTTTTTACATTCATAAAAGGTTTTTTCAAGAGGCACATCAAATTTTACACTAAAAAACAACATTTTTTCTAAAAAGTAACATGATCACATTTTGTAAACATATTTTGAAAATATTTTTTATTCAAATTTTCATGTTTTATTTCAATAAATTACAGAATTTTTTAATTTATCATGTGAAAATTATCATAAAATGATTTTTAAAATTTTCAGTGAAAATATATTTTTCAATGATTAATGATAAACACTAGTTTTTGTTAAGAATATTCTTCTCTTTTAAATATTTTTAAAAAATAATCAAAAATAATTTCGGTTTAAAAGAAAAATTAATTAACTTATATATCAATTATACCAAATTGAGTATTTTAGTAATTTTAATATTTAATTCTGGTATATAAAACTTTTAAACATGTGATCATTTTCTCTTTAAAAAGTTTCACTGTCACTGCGTCTGAAGGTTTAATTTTATAATAAATTTTTCCAATTTTTTGATTTAAAATTGTTAAAATGAATTATATGATTGGAATAATAAATATTAAATTATCTAATGAGGTATACTTAATTTTTTCGGATAATTTATAGTAAAAATTGTTCAGACTATTTTCAACAGTTAATGTAAAAATGGGTTTACTGATTGTTAAAAATAAAAGGATAATGGTTAAAAATGATTGAACCCCTATATACAAAAATATTTCTTTAAAACTTCTACACCATATCTTATATATATATATATATTAATGGTTCATTTTGACTCTTTTGGCATTCAAAATATTTGGTACACCTTTTTCTTTTAAATCAATTACATGTGTGCCACTATCCTCACTAGAAAATAACGACCCATTATCCTATGCACCTCACACTTCCAAAACCATTAGTTCATTAGATACCTACCCAAATAATTTACATACTTATTCAGATAGAAATATATCATATAAAACATATTCATACAAACTAATGGATGTTTTATGAAGAAGTGGTGACACCCATAAAAATAACTTTATTTTATTTCATCATCCACATAATTAAATTCTTAATAATTAATGATGATATAATAAAATTACTATATATATATATATCATATCATGATTTTTTTCATCACTAAAACAATCACTTTTTCTTTAAAAATTCTATATGAAATCATAATTACTATGTATAGAAAACTATTACCTCATGAACCGATGTAATTTTTTTTACATCACCTTTTCTCATAGCTAGATATAATAATGGGTTATTTTTTATTTAATATATATTTATATTACTTTAATTACATAATTATTAAATAAAATATATGTTTATACATTCAATTCTTCTAGAGTATTATAATGTCTCTCATGTAGATATAGGAGAAGTGTCTCAAAAAGTGATGTCATTCATTCAAGCTTTACATGGAATGTACTATATATAATTTTATTGTTCATATGAAATTTTTATGAAAAAAATACTTTTCTAGTAATATATTTTTTACCATTCATTAATTCAGTTAATTGAGGAAATGTAATCATCATTCTTGCAGATGCATGACCCATCATCTATATGAGTAGCGTATTTAACATTGTATTTCAAATTCTTATAGATTACTCTAAAAATATATACAATCAATATATATGATATTTTTGTTATTTTTTAATTTTATTACATTATTAAACCATGAACTATTTTTTATTACAAAAAAATCAAAAATCAAAAAATACATGAATAAAACAATATTTTCTCAAAAAAATGACTTTTACATGGAATTCTCAACAAACAGGTAATAAATGGAGATAAGAAGATAATATAAGGTATATATATAATTATGGTCATTTAATATTTTTATAATAATCATATATTTGTTACATAATAGTTTAATATGTGTTTATATGAATTTTAGACATAATTCACGGGATTTATAGTATCTTATTATTAATGGGACACATATGGAAATTTATTACATGTTTTATTTATATGGAGTTTATAATAATCCATTAACAGGTTATATTACGAATATCACTATTTTCATGATACGTAATGTTTTATTTAATGTTAATCTGTATTAATTCATCTGATTCAATAGATTACTAAATTTGTAATGGATTTATTTCTCACATTGTTTCTATGAGATAGAAGCCATATTTTCCTTTTTTTTCTTTTATGTGATACATATAATTCGCATGGATTTATTTTTTAATGATTATACTTGATTTTTTATGTAAAACTATATTTCTAGATATCTATATTTTATATTATATTGACCAAATGTTACCAAAACTCTAAGGTATTTTTAGGTATTTAATTTCATTCATTAGGTAATAAGCTATGTTATGCTTCTATATTTTTTTAGGTTTTTATACTACCGCTTTGAAATGTTATATAATGAATATACATTTTCCTGATATTGTAATTTTTATTAAATATTATTATTTCATTTTGAGTATCATTCAATGTTATCATAATATTAAGTGTTTCGTGTAACAAACTCATCATTTATCATAATTTTTTACGATTATGCTTCCAATGATGAAGTATTATGATCTATCTCCAAATAAATTCAGTAATTTTATTCTCTTATAGTTATAACATTACAACTAATTATTTGAATTTATTTTCATCTCATTATAGACACAAGGGTTCAAAAGAAAATTTATAAGTAATATCTTATTTATTTCTCTAATCAGTTGAGATCACATTTTATTATAAAATAATGTTTTCTAAAAATATTTCCAAAAATGTTTTCTATAATTACAATTTTATTATAATGAATGTTTTAATAAAATTGTAATTTTTTTTAAAAAATATTAGGGTAATATTCATTTCCTATTCATAAAAAATCGCATTTGACTTTTAATGAAAATTTAAAATAAAAAATTATTTTAATGTTAAAAACGTTAACAGATATTCACATCATCATGAAAATTATTTTCATTGATGATTACTTTATAATTATTGAAGTTTATTTTTTAAAAATATTTTAATTGATTTTTAGGTTTTATAATTTTTTTTGAAAATGGAAATGTTATTTTCCCCACCAAATGCTTTAAATTGTTTTTAATGAATCATTGATTAATTTTCATTTTTTATTTTCAATGAAATGTATTTTTAAAATTATTTATTTTTTAAAAAGTAATTTTAAAATTTTAATATATATTTTCTTTAATATATATTAATAGCTGTATTTAATGATTTGTTTCTATGTTTTGAAGGTTATTTTCAATGTAAATAATTTTCAAACGAAATTATGATTTAAAAAGTTTATTTTAAGAGGAATATATATTTTTATCAGAAACTGTTTAAATTTTTTTAATGTCTCCCTTAAAATCAATATTGGTTATTCTCAATGAAATGGGTTTTCAAAATATTTTTTTTTGTTTTAAAATTTGTTTTTAAAATCATAAATGATGTTTTTATCAGTAAATTTCTTAATGATATTTTATTGCTTCTTTTATATTTTTTTAAATGTTTTAATCAATGAAAAAGTGTTTTTAAAATATTTATTTAAAAAATAACCCAAAAATGATTGTGTATTATCTAAAAGAAATGATTTAAATGACATTTATATATTATTTTATATCATTTCTATGTTGTTTTCATTGAAAATAAATTCCAAAGAAAATAATTTTTTTTAGTTTTCACAACATATTTTAACTAAAATTTATTTTCCAAAAAATATTTTACAAGTTATATATCAAAATCAAAGTCAATATAATATTACATCATTTTTTGTTACTTATGATTTGCTATAGATATGATCTATGTATACTAGACATTGGATGGTTGATATTTTTAATGAAATGTTGTTTGTGTAACCAATTTCTCTTCAATGGGCCATATCATGAAAAAATAATTATGAAACCAAATTTCTTCTATGGATATACTATGTTGTACTGATTAAATGATTATAAAACATATTTTTTCTCTATATGTTATAATATAATAAAATGTTTTCAAATCCCATTTCTTTTACATAGTTATGATATAATGATTGTTTTATAATCTTGTGTCACACATGCATAGGTTTCTCATTATGTGATGGCAGGGGGGGGGGCATATCTCCGTCTAATGAATTAGGTAAAAATATATATCTCATGAGAATGATACATATGGATTAGGGTGTTATATCATATCCATAAGGGAAAATTTCATCAATGATTTTCATAAGAGTGATTACAGATTTCAATGATGTTTTGGGGAGTAACCCCATTCCCCTATGATATCCCTGGTAGTGATCATTGACTAATGTGGAAATTATTTTCTATTCTTTTTATTAAGCCAAAATTTTATGTATTATACTGATGATATTCTCTCATGGATACTATCCATTGATTCACTTCTGAATATTGTTTTATAAACATCAAGTCATTATACATGACTCAATTTTATGATCATTGTTGTGAATGGAATGGTTTTAAAATGATACGCTAGTGTACTAACACCCTTATGTTCATGGTATACTTAAGAATATTCCTGGTTTACCCTTAATGATAAAATTATTTCACCCATTATTATGTTTCCCTTCAGTATGTAATGAAGAAATGTGTCATAATTGGTATTTTTAATAATGTTTATATTTATGAAAAACAAAGTGGGAAATTATGTAACACCCTTAAGGACTTGTTTTATATACTTCCATGTTTCTAAAAGAACACTATATTTACGTGCATCATTTGTGTGTTTGTGTAATGTAATGAATCTTTATAAAAAATGTGTAATATATTAGTGATGTCCCACCCCATGTTCTATATGTCGGTCCCCCAAATATAGTTGACCGCATGACCACTGGAACACCTCCCCATACACTAGAGTACACCGACAAGAAGCGAGCGTATCACATATAAATAATTCGGAGACTATTCTATCTTCATCAAAGCATCACAAAAAAGAAGAATAAATAATCAATATCCAAATTATTATAAAAAACAAAAGGATATCATACAATAACAAATAATAACAATACAACATGATAATACCAAAAAGAATACAATATACAAAATTAATATAATAGATATTTAAGTCCACATATTCATTTAACATAGATTCAAAATCCCAAAATAAATACACTAAAAATAGCGAACAGGGAAGAAATACAACTTCTGGATCCCTCATCCTGGCACCAACCCCAATAAATTATCTAATATAGGTCTCTAGCACATATCATGACCTCTAAATAGGTGGTCTGTTTTGGTACTGATGAGGTATCCCATGTAGAGTGTCAGAAGAACCTAGTTGACCACCACCAATGGGGTCTAAAATTAAATCCCATCTAAATATGTTTATTAATTTTTATAAAGAATAAAATACACCAATGTAAATAGTTATCAAATTTCATTATTCCTTATTTATCCACATTAATTACTCAGGTCCTCAATGAATCCCAAACAATCAATACTGACCTCGAGCTATTCCTAAATCTGAACCATCCCGAAAACCATTTAACATATTATTTATAAGGCCCCATCCTTAAACCTTACTTAATCTTGAGTTATTACAAGATTACACATTGAGGATCTTTTCGGGTTTAGAGTTTTAGAGAATTAGATCATAAAACTTGCATTACATTCCACATATAAACAAGGTTGTTACATAAAGATAGTATTCTTCATTCCCATCAATGGAAACATATTTAAAATAAAACATGGTGTAACACCCCGAGCTTCCATGATACGCTTCTCATTCAATAATGCAATAGCTTGTATTGTATGCAACTTCGAGTTCTAAAACATCGCGACTACTCATAGTAGCTGTTATGAATAGTAATAACCACTTTTTAAAATTATATAAATTTTATATTTCAAAATGGACTTAATTTTTGGATTCGGAATATCGAAATTAGCCTATGTTGAATTTTTGGTATTTTTCTGAGAACTTCTAATTTTTTATGAATAGTGAAAAATACTTGAAAACAACTTTTTTAATCAAAATAATTTATAGTGATAAATTATACTATTTAGTGGTTTTGAAGTATAATTAGAATATATTTTTACCATTTTATCCAATGGTGGTCATTATAATTAATTTAACATTGAAATTGGACATAAACAATTGCAAATCTTTTGATATAAATTGTTTCTTAAAAACACGCTATTTGTTGTGACAACGGGAATTAATTATAAAATAAATTAATGCAACTTATATTTTTGGAATTTTGTAAAATAGACATCATTTTTGAAATCGGAATATCAATTATAGCTTAGGGTGAAATTTTGTCGTTGTTCTGAAAAACTTCAATTTTTGATGAATAGTGAAACCACTAAGTGGTAGTTAAATAACTGATTTTTCGATTAAATGAAATATTACCACTTCTGTGATTTGATTTTCAAAAATCCGACATACATGGTTGTCATTAAGAAGTAAAATGTGGTTCAATGAGATTAAAATAATTTTTTGGTGAATAGTAACTTTTAAGTTCTTCATCGCGATTAGAGGTAATTAGTGTAGTTTAAGGTAAAAATAATGTTTTAATAATATGAGATGAGCTTGAAACTTGTCCTACTCCTATTGGATGTGCCATGGAAGACCAAGACAATCCATGGGTCAAATTGGGGACCCCATGGAGCCACTTTAGTTGGAGAAATACATAAATACCTTTTATTTAATGTTAAAGTAAAAAATGACACAAACATGAAATGTTTTACTAAATAAAATTTTTACATGGGGTTATACAAGTCATATTTTCGACTATAAATAGTCATTGGAAAGCTAAAAATATTTTCTACATCATAGTATTTTTTTTATAATTTTTAGACATTAAATAAATTAAATTATTTATGACATCATTATGATGCAGCAATGACCTCATTATTTAATGATTTTAATAAAATGAAAAGATAATGTAAACTCCAAGGCTTACACTTGTCCAAATACTATTGGACGGGTCTATTTCGAACCCTTATCACCTTATCCACGAATTATATAAGTGTGGGCCCTTTAGAATCCGAAAAGCATTGTATAATAATGTAACATTTCAATCTTTCCAAAAGAGCCCCTCCTATCCTCTAATAAAAGGCCCCCACCTCTACCACCACATTCACACTTTCAAGACATTTGGCTCGGCCAAAATCTTCCCAAATACTCTCACAACTTCCCCCTATTACTCCTAGAAGCATAACTTTGGGCATAACTCTTCCCAAGGAAGCATTTGTCTCAAATCAAAAAGAGTTACCCGATTTTGAGGTAATGTCTTCTCTAATGTTGTTTTGTTTTATTTTTCTTCTCCAGCCCCCTAAACCCTTTTTATTCATTTATTTTGTAACAAAACCAGTATAATAAATATACTAGGATGTTGTTATAAGAAGGATTCGATCTACACTTACACACACCTACATCTAATGGTTAAATAACATACGGTTTCTGTGGATGGCGAATTTCTGCCTCACGAAACGATGATTGTTCAACACTCATATAACACCTTCAAAGCTGGCCATTAATATGTCACTATATTTATATATGATATATAATATGTTTATGTTTTACTTATGCTTCTTTATTTCTCATTTATGGCATACTTTATGATTTCCATTATGGGTAAAACGCGATAATTTCATTTTAGGAAGTGCGGACTACCGCCCCCTCAAAGTGATTTGAATCGTTAATGCCATATGTGGGATGCATAAAGGATGGAGTAAATGGTATTATACACTATATTATACTTGAATTTTATTATACATTTATATCATTATGATTTCATTTCATTAAATACGAAATATAAATGAAAGTAGCGTTCATGCGTACGTACGGCTTACCGTCTCCATGAACGGTGCATTTCATTTCTTACCTCTAAATGTTATGTAATATTATAAATGAATGTATATACTGGATATATATGATATATATGACATCTAAATCATGAATATAATTCTGGAGATAATGGATATTCTACCACATAAACAACTTGTAATTATAAGAAGTTTATTGTTGACTAAAGTACCAAAGATCGACAAAACAACCGTTATTAACTTAAATAATTACATAATGTTCATAACATTGTAATAAGTGATATAAAAATGATAATGAAATTAAAAATGGGTCTTAATAAGGTATATATTAACTCTAGTTTATTATTCAAGAGGTTAAAGAACGGTTGAGTCAAGTCAGACACGAGGTAAGGGAATTTTTTAACCCAACTTCCATTCTTTGGGTTAATCTCCTACCTTCAAATTATGTCATGATATTATTATGTCCTATTTTGTATTTTTACATTATTTATGTGTACCTATAGTGAATACACATAATAGATCTCTTTTATTTTAAAAATGATATTTTTAAGGACCTCGTCTCAATCTCCTTTCATTGAGGCATATTTGGTTTTATACACAACTTTATTTTATACGGTGTATAAACCACTTTGACTTTTATGTTTATTCAAAAGGAATCTTTTTTATACGAAGCGTTTTACTAAACGACAAAAAGGGAATGTTTTTCATTCCGTACATATGTGGCGACAATGACTTCTCCGCCGCCATGTCCATTATTTGAGTTTCGGCTTCCTCTACAAGCCATCAATTTTTTTAATGAAAAATAAATACAAAGTTTTAACTTTCTTTTATTTTGGTATTGAAAATGGTTTTGAAAGCGTTTTTATTATATCAATGTGTTGTATTGATATCTTGTGATTGAAATGTGGAAATGTTATGTTTCCTTTATGCATGTTTTATGTGATACGATTATGTTATGGTTTATGATATGTTTAAACCTATTCATATGAGGAATGCATTGGACTTAATAAGTGACGGTTTGAGCCCGCTATAGATCCTCGATGCATCGGTAGGTCTCATGAGACAACTAGACATGGAATTGGCCGAGGCCCTTTCCAAATTTGATTTATGGTTTTGGCCGAGGCCTTAATCATTTTAGATGTCTTGGCTGAGGCCTTGACAAAATGTTTCAGAATGTCTGGCATCATGCATTCCATCATTATGAAAGTGGTTATTGATATTGCATGTGATTATTCGACCAGTAGAATATCCATGTGAATAAGTAAATGGCATTATCTCATTTTACTTTTTCCATATTATGTTGAAGTTCATGTTTAAGAGGCTTTTGTTTTAGTTATACATTGCCTTAAATGTTTATGTTTATTTATGAAAGCTTCCGCAATATTGTTATCCTTACTGAGCATCTGAGCTCACCCCTTTCAATGTTTTAATATTTTTCAGGATGTGAAGAAGTATTTTATGAATGACCTGCAGGGATAATATAAGGGGATATGAAGAGAAGATGTTGTAGTTTTGTTTTACTTTATGATGTAATGTAAGACTTATGAATGAATCTAGTGTTTCCAAGGCTACTAAACTAATCAGTCTTTCGAGACATGATCTTTTGTGATCATGCCAATGTTACGAAGTAATGCACCGACTCTGGGTAGCTGGGGTCGGGGCGTTACAGTTGGTATCAGAGGCAGTTTAGTACTAACCTTGGAAGCTAGATTTAGATAAACTCTGATTAGAGCACATAGCCCGAAGATAGACTTTGAGGATTAGTATAGAAAAACTTCCTAGAATTTTGGTATTATAGAGATTTTGTGCGTTTTCCGAGAAATACATCCTTTTCTGGATATGAGCAGGTAGAGGCGGCTCTGGCACAGATGTACATAGGGTTAAAACCCGAAAACACCACTTTGAGCTAGACTCAAACGGGAACTGGTGCACGACAACGGGCCTTGCTGCACTCTTGGTTACGACACTCCCGGGGGATATGCTTAGGATAATTCTCATTTTCTTTACAAACCACTATGAAGGGTTATGAGTATATACTTCTTCAAAAGAAACATTTCTTTTTATGATTATGGATTATATCCATAAATAGTTCAATTTATGTAAAGTGTTTTACAAATAAGGAATTATGTATTTTATTTCATAAACTAATCTAGTTTATGCCATTGTTTAGAAATGGAGCCTAGTGGAAGGAATGGAAACCGTATCAATGCATGCACTCCGTGTAGGGATTGCCCTCCTGATCAAGATAATTATGGTGGAGCTAGTGATACAACTGGTGCTGATCAGCTTCTCACCATACTGGGACTACTCACGCAGGTTATGAATAATAACCTTACTCGTATGGAGCACCCTGATCCGCAACGTGGAGGATCAATGCTAGACCGTTTCATGAGGCAACAACCACCAACCTTCAATGGGAGTACAAATACTATAGTAGCTGAGCAATGGATAAATTCCTTAGAGAAAATATTCCATACCTTGGGGGGTAGTGAAAGGGAGAATGTTGTCATAGCAGTTTACCACCTTACTGGAGATGCCGATCAATGGTGGTCACTAATTCAAAACACAAAGGAAGATGATGAATTAACAAACATGGAATGGCAGGAGTTCAAAGAGTTGTTCTTAGAAAAATACTTTCCTCAAGACCATCGAGCGGATATGGAAAGGCAATTTCTGAGTCTGAGGCAGAAGGAGGATGAGAATGTCGCAAAGTATGAGGCTAACTTTACATGGTTAGCGAGGTATGCTGCAGATTACATACGTAACCCAAGAAGTAAGACTGATCGTTTCTTTGATGGGTTAAAACCATTTCTCCGTCGAGCTTTAGTATCACAATCTTTCTCAACATACGAAGATATTGTCTCATGTGCTATCAAGTCAGAAAAGGAATTCTCTAAGTCTTATGACAACAATGTAAAGCAAGAGAAGAAGAGAACAGTGGAACAAG
This sequence comes from Viscum album, assembly GCA_963277665.1. Taxonomy (NCBI): domain Eukaryota; kingdom Viridiplantae; phylum Streptophyta; class Magnoliopsida; order Santalales; family Viscaceae; genus Viscum; species Viscum album. The sequence continues at coordinate 1,132,841,594 of OY728155.1, read as the reverse complement.
AGGCATATAAAGGGAAAAAGGGAATGAAGTATTTTCCATTATGTGATAATTGTGGGAAGAATCACCCTGGTACTTGCCTAAAAGGAATGGGAGTTTGTTATAAATGTGGAGAAAAGGGTCACCAGGCTTGTGATTGCAAGGGAAAGAAAGAGGCTATCAAAGTTGAATGCTAAAATTGTAGAGAAATGGTTCATTATGCAAATGAATGTCCTAAGCGTCAGGGAAACTTACCTCAGAAAAGGCGAAGGGATCAAGGCCAATCTTATGCTGTGACTACAGTTGAAGCGAAATAATTAATGTATTGGTGCTTTTGGACTCATGGATTATATTCTGGTTATTAGAATAATGTGATATATAAGGATTGTACTGCAGTACTTGTTTATTTCAGTAAGGTTTTAATATGATAAAGGTAATCATATTTTTAGTATGTGACAAAAGAGAAACTTTAATTTGTTTGGGGAATCTGATGTCACAATTGATTTTGGAATTTAGAGACCTTTTAGAGAAAGTCTGGACTGTAACGCCCCGACCCCAGTTACCCAGAGTCGGTGCATTACTTCGTAACATTGGCATGATCACAAGAAAGATCAAATCCCGAAAGACCGATTAGTTTAGTAGCCTTGGAAACACTAGATATATTCATAAGTTTTACATTACATCATAAAATGAAAAACTACTACAACAACATAATGTTTCCAACGTCCACACTATAAACCCATAATATCCCTGCAAGTCAATCATAATTTACTTCTTCACTACCTGGGAAAAATAAAACATAAAAAAAGGGTGAGCTCAAATGCCCGGTAAGGATACCAATATAGCGGAACATTCAAAATAAGCATAAACATTTAAGGCAATGAATTACTAAAACAAAAGACTTTTAAAAATTGAACTTCAACATAGTATGGCAAAAGTAAAATGAAATAATTCCATTTACTTGTTCACATGGATATTCTACTAATCGAATAATCACATGCAATATCAATAACCACTTTCATAATGTTGGAATGCATAATTCCAAACGTTAATTTCATTGTCTAGGCCTCATCCCAAGACCTAGGGGTTACTTCTAACCGGAACCCAACCCGGAGTGCCTCTAATAACCGGACACCAACCCGGAGTGCCTCTAATAACCGGACACCAACCCGGAGTGCCTCTAATAACCGGACACCAACCCGGAGTGCCTCTAATAACCGGACACCAACCCGGAGGGCATAATTTTACCAGTCCCTAACCTGGAGGGCTTACTTTAACCAGTCCCCAACCTGGAGGGCTTACTTTTACCGGTCCCCAACCCGGAACATACTTGTTTAGCACATTCATCTGAAGAAAAGTTTGAAATATAACATAAACATTCGGATTAAAACTAGCATACGAAATGTCAATAGTTTCACCATAAACTATGAATGGTATAAAATAGCACATCCACAGTCAAACATATCACAAAACCTTCAATACAATATAGAATTTTTGTATTATAATAAATCAACTTCAAATAAGCGTAAAATCCATTAAAGGATGTTGACATAGATGAAATCAAAACACTTTTTAGAGAAATATCTCTTTCTATTTTTGAAATCATTTAAGAGCCATATAAAATAAAACATTTTCTTGAAAATATTCTTGTAAGCTTGTAAGGAAAGCTTTGATGATTTTATAACGGCGTAAAATAACCGCACCCGCCGTATAAGTTAAAAAAAACATTCTTACCTCAATTCTGTCGAAAAGGTTAAAAAGGACCTTGTTTTAAAAACGACGGAAAGATTCCATTATAAACCTCTTATAAAAAGTCAAACAAGGGTATAAATGACTTTAACCCATATTCTTGTAAATAGTAAAAATGTTTTGAAATACATTTATAAGAAACATGGATGTGGATGATAAAGAGATCCCAGTGGATTATTACATATAAACAACCTCGGATAATGAAGAGATTGTGAAATAACCCTTACCTTGTACTTTTCCTTGGTTGGGGTAGGTTAACCTCCTGTATAATGGTGAAATAGTTGTTATTAAATTATACAAGAATCATATATATTAATATGATATCATATATGATCTTTTAACATTGATTTGTTAATAATATCTTAGAATTATCGTCGTTTCTGGAGTTAACTTACTCATTTTCTTTTATATGTTTTGTTACATAAGACATGGTTGTTGTATCTTATTCATATCCAGAATGATATAAAGTCCTTAAACATCATTTTTAAATCATCAAATGATAATTATACTTGAATGGATACGATGGAGAATGAATCTCATCGCGTTCGTGGAGACGGTAGTCCGTACGTACGCACGAGCGACAATATCATTCTTTTGATATTAAAATAATATATAAATGGATGGTATATCATATATACAGAATCATTAACATGTTATATTTATTATTTACATGAGTTACACATCATTATTATACCCATCCAAATAATATTATATTGAATAACAATTACACCACGACGTGGAGACGGTAAGCCGTACGTACGCACGTATGGTGACATGTTATTCAAAGGGTGGATAGAATACTGAATATGATTGTACCATATTTATAATAACATCACAGTATATGTGAGATACTGGAGTTATTATTTCAGAATGGTAAGAACAAAGGAAGAAGAAGTGGAAGAAGAAATGAACTTAGAAAAGGGTGGTGAAATCATTACCTCTTCTTCGGGTTCTTCCTTTTGATTTGATCAAAAGGGCTCCTTAGGTTGGCTTTCTGATCAAACTAAGGCCTCTAGGTTGTATTGAGGGATGTTGGGAGAGTATTTGGGCAGAGTTTGGCCGAACCAAAAGGCTTTGAAGGTGTGAAGAAATGAGAAGGAGGAGTTCCCTTTTATAAGAGGGGTGAGGGGCACCTTTGGAAAAGTTAGAAATATTAATTTATAATAAATTCATATTCGGTTTCTAATGGCTCCAAAATTGACTATTCAAAGGTTAAGGTGGGGATAGGTAGAAAACAACTCAACCAATAGAATTTAGACAGGTTTGGGTACTTATATTAACCTTATCTTTAAGTATTAACTCTAAGTTAATTAGTTTCACTTTTACAATGTCTCTTTGTATTTTTATATTATATGGTTAATAAACTTACTATATACATCCAAGAGACCCCCAAGTGGTCCATTAATGATTAACCTATCATAATATAAGTCTCTTGGCCGAACCTTAGATTTTTAGGAATTTAATATCAATTAATAATATAATATTTGTTTTAAGAACTCTTTTATGTCAATTTTGACACTATTCAATAGTTGATTTTTGTGAAACTCCTAACAGATTGATTACTTCGAAAAAAGTAAATTAAATCAATCCTAATATATCATATTATCATATAAAATTAGTTTAATTCATTAAAAGTTTAATATTATAATTATTTGGGTATTTATAATATCAATTATTTTAATTTTTCACTATTATAGTAATTACTGCATCATCATTGTGTCAAAAATAAAATAAATTATTTAATGTATAAAAATTATAAATAAAATATCATTATCTAGGAAATCTTTTTATCTTTCTAATGAATATTTATAATCGAAAATCCAACATGTATAACCCTATGTAAAAATTGTTCTTATAAAAGATGTAAGCTTATGCACTTTTTATTTTTATTTTAACTTTATTAATATAATGTGTCATTATCACTTACAAGTGGATCCATGGGGTCCCAAAATAGACCCAAAGATGCCCATGGTCGACCATGTATCAACCAATAGGTTTAAGACACGTTTTAGGGTAATTTAGTATTATTATAATATAATTTTTTAACCCTCATTTACCGGATTTACCCTTAACCATGGTAAATAAAATATTTACCGCAGTAATTATTCAAAATGTCTAAAAATAAAAGTTACCTATTTACACAATTTGAACATCCTGATTCCAAATATGGGATCCATTTTTCTAAATTCAAAACACAGAAGTGGCAGAAATTAATTTAAAATTAATTCCCGCTGTCAAAACAAAAAGCGTGTTTTTAAGAGATAATAACTATCAAAAGATTGACAATTGTTTATGTTCAGTTTAATTGTATAATTATGTCCAATGACCAACATTATATTAAATGGTAAAAATATATTCTAAATATACTTTAAAACCACTCAAATTAATAATTTATCACTATTAATTATTTTGATTAAAAAAGTTGTTTTTAATTAAAATTTAGTAATTTTCACTATTCATCAAAATATGAAAGTTATCCGAAATGTACCAAAATTTTACCCTAGGCTAATTTTGATATTCCGAATCCAAAAATGAAGTCCATTTTGAAATATAGAATATATATGAATTCAAAAAGTAGGTATTACTATTCACAACGGCTAGTTTAATTAGTTATGGTGTGTTAGAACTCGGTGTTGCGTACAACACACGCTATCACATTATTCAAAGGGAAACGTACCGTGGAAGCTTGGGGTGTTTCATTTTAAATTTTTGATGTCCCCATTTAGTCAAAAAGTTTAAAATATTGTATTTAAAAAGGTTTCACTATTAGAAGTTGATAAAAGTGAAATACTGAAAATGAATCTGTTCTTGCATTATGACTAAGAAACTCATAATAGGGATTCTAAAATTATAAGGATTATATAAATTTCAAAATGTAGTTAATACTATTCATGACCTCTTTTAATGGTGTGATTGAACTCAGTGTTGCGTGTAGTGCAAGTTATTGAATTATTTTGAAGAAATAACACACTATGAAATCTTGGGGTGTTACATTCTCCCCTCCTTCAATAAATTGCGTCCTCGCAATTTGAAATTGTTCTTCAAAAATAAAAGGTTGAAAGTAGAAAATATATTTGTGGGAAAAACCACATCGGAAATTGGGTTACTAAAATTTAGTCTTAATATGAGGAAAAGAGAAATCAAAGGGTCACCACCAAATTATGATCTCGATTAGGAGAACATTGGTGGAAATTGGAGACATATAATCGGAGGAAAAACGTAAATATTTATAGGTAGTGATTGAGGTCATCAATCACAAACAAGTATAAAATTGAGTTCCTTAAATTCATTAATCTATGATGAATTGAAATACCATCGGTTCAACAAAACATAGGGTATTAGGATAACACATTTTTTACGTTTCAAAATATCCTAGTTGAAATCCCACATCAAAAAATGAATTAATGAGGCCTCTATTTAAAATAAAGAGAGGAAAGTATGAAGATTACCGAAAATAACACATACTAGGGTTCCATGTAAGAAAATATGGATATGGAAGAAAAATCTAGCCATCAATTATCTGATGGAGAGTGGTAGAGAACATGGCTATGAAAAGGCCAACAATCCCAAAGCCATAAATTAGTGATGATTTAAGGTACCATCTAGGACAACATTTTTGTTCTAAGTTCCTTTTATTAATGATGAGGAATTTATTTATGAGATTGGCTAAGATCATAAGGAGATATACTTAGTTTATAATTAGAGTTTTATCCATTAATAAATTTCTACCAAAACTCATCATTCACTCGTAAAAAAAATTCTATTTATACTATTCATAGAGGGTTCCAAAATAAACGAATTTATAATTCATCTACCAGATCTTTTAAAAAAACTACTTTATTTAATCCAGGACATCTCGTGGGATAGTGGTAGGTGATACACCCTTGTCGCCCTTTGGTTGCGGGTTCAAGTCTCGCAGCCTTGCCGGACGCGACGGGTTGCCGCCCGACCTCCGGGTTGTCCTTTTATGGAAATCCAAAATAATCCAAACTAGAACTATCCAAAATACTTCTGTCTAAACTCACAGTCCAACATTTATAAGGAAGGTAAACATAATATAGATCCTTTTTACCCCGTAATAGCATATGAATACTTTCATCATGTATTCTTTTAATACACTGAAACATCCTGAATTACCATATTCCTTATTGATTACATTCATTCTCCCTTATTCCATATAGAATGGTGGTTATACTTCATCAATCCAAAAATGTTTTAAACCCCAACAAAATGATGGAATATACAAATCATTAATCAGTTTCAAGGTAGTCAAGAATATCCAATATAATTTATCCAAATCAATCATGTATTATTCTAAAATCACTAACTCGGTATCAGAACCATATTATGATTTATCATTCTCTCAACCATATATTTTCCAAAAATTTATCCTGCTATTGAGTCACTTTTCTTTGTTCCACACAATCTCAAGTCCTTAATGAAATAGTACTGCAGTACAGTCCTTATATACTCCATGATTATTGTAACAAGTACATTGTTGATACAACACTCAATTGACATAATCAACATAATTATCCCTCTTCATCTGTGGTAGTATCATAACATGATTATTATCCAATAACATCATTTGCGGCATAGTCTGATGACTGGGACATAGGTTCGCGTAGTGTCCAAACTCCTTGCAAATGAAGCATTGTACATTTGAAACCATTTTCTTACCCTTGCAGTCACGTACTTTGTGCCCTTTTCCTCCACACTTATAACAAACTCCCATTCCTTTCAGGCAAGTTCCAGGGTGTTTCTTTCCACAGTTACCACATATGGGAAAATTCTTCTTTTCCCTCTTCCCTTTATCCATCTTTCTCTCTTCCATCCTTTTCTTCTCTTGCTTCCCTTCAAATCCATATGACTCAGTAAACTCTTTACTTATCTTATCAACACATGATATTATTTCTTCACATGATGATAATACATGGTAGACTATTCCTCTTATAAATTCTAGCTTAAGACCATGAAAGATATGATCCTTCCTTCTCTTTGGATCATGTGCATTTCTGGAGTTCTCATTTCTTCTACTGAGTGCCATTTCTAAACAATGGAATACACTAGATCAGTTTATGAATCAAAATACATAATCCCATACTTATAAAACACTTAACATAAATTGAACTATTTATGGATATTATCCATAATCATAAAAATGTTTTCTTTGAGGAAGTATATACTCATAATCCCTTCAAAATGATTTGTAAAGAAAATGAGAGTTATCCTAAGCATATCCCCCGGGAGTGTCGTAACCAAGAGTGCAGCAAGGCCCGTTGTCGTGCACCAGTTCCCGTTCGAGTCTAGCTCAAAGCGGTGTTTTCGGGTTTTACCCCTAGGTACATCTGTGCCAGAGCCGCCTCTACCTGCTCGTATCCAGACAGGGATGTATTGCTCAGAAAACTCACAAAATCTCTACAATACCAAAATTCTAGGAAGTTCTTCTATACTAATCCTCAAAGTTCATCTTAGGTCTACGTGCTCTAATCAGAGTTTATCTAAATCTAGTTTCCAAGGTTTGTACTAAACTTCCTCTGATACCAACTGTAACGCCCCGACCCCAGTTACCCAGAGTCGGTGCATTACTTCGTAACATTGGCATGATCACAAGAAAGATCAAATCCCGAAAGACCGATTAGTTTAGTAGCCTTGGAAACACTAGATATATTCATAAGTTTTACATTACATCATAAAATGAAAAACTACTACAACAACATAATGTTTCCAACGTCCACACTATAAACCCATAATATCCCTGCAAGTCAATCATAATTTACTTCTTCACTACCTGGGAAAAATAAAACATAAAAAAAGGGTGAGCTCAAATGCCCAGTAAGGATACCAATATAGCGGAACATTCAAAATAAGCATAAACATTTAAGGCAATGAATTACTAAAACAAAAGACTTTTAAAAATTGAACTTCAACATAGTATGGCAAAAGTAAAATGAAATAATGCCATTTACTTGTTCACATGGATATTCTACTAATCGAATAATCACATGCAATATCAATAACCACTTTCATAATGTTGGAATGCATAATTCCAAACGTTAATTTCATTGTCTAGGCCTCATCCCAAGACCTAGGGGTTACTTCTAACCGGAACCCAACCCGGAGTGCCTCTAATAACCGGACACCAACCCGGAGTGCCTCTAATAACCGGACACCAACCCGGAGTGCCTCTAATAACCGGACACCAACCCGGAGTGCCTCTAATAACCGGACACCAACCCGGAGGGCATAATTTTACCAGTCCCTAACCTGGAGGGCTTACTTTAACCAGTCCCCAACCTGGAGGGCTTACTTTTACCGGTCCCCAACCCGGAAGATACTTGTTTAGCACATTCATCTGAAGAAAAGTTTGAAATATAACATAAACATTCGGATTAAAACTAGCATACGAAATGTCAATAGTTTCACCATAAACTATGAATGGTATAAAATAGCACATCCACAGTCAAACATATCACAAAACCTTCAATACAATATAGAATTTTTGTATTATAATAAATCAACTTCAAATAAGCGTAAAATCCATTAAAGGATGTTGACATAGATGAAATCAAAACACTTTTTAGAGAAATATCTCTTTCTATTTTTGAAATCATTTAAGAGCCATATAAAATAAAACATTTTCTTGAAAATATTCTTGTAAGCTTGTAAGGAAAGCTTTGATGATTTTATAACGGTGTAAAATAACCGCACCCGCCGTATAAGTTAAAAAAAACATTCTTACCTCAATTCTGTCGAAAAGGTTAAAAAGGACCTTGTTTTGAAAACGACGGAAAGATTCCATTATAAACCTCTTATAAAAATTCAAACAAGGGTATAAATGACTTTAACCCATATTCTTGTAAATAGTAAAAATGTTTTGAAATACATTTATAAGAAACATGGATGTGGATGATAAAGAGATCCCAGTGGATTATTACATATAAACAACCTCGGATAATGAAGAGATTGTGAAATAACCCTTACCTTGTACTTTTCCTTGGTTGGGGTAGGTTAACCTCCTGTATAATGGTGAAATAGTTGTTATTAAATTATACAAGAATCATATATATTAATATGATATCATATATGATCTTTTAACATTGATTTGTTAATAATATCTTAGAATTATCGTCGTTTCTGGAGTTAACTTACTCATTTTCTTTTATATGTTTTGTTACATAAGCCATGGTTGTTGTATCTTATTCATATCCAGAATGATATAAAGTCCTTAAACATCATTTTTAAATCATCAAATGATAATTATACTTGAATGGATACGATGGAGAATGAATCTCATCGCGTTCGTGGAGACGGTAGTCCGTACGTACGCACGAGCGACAATATCATTCTTTTGATATTAAAATAATATATAAATGGATGGTATATCATATATACAGAATCATTAACATGTTATATTTATTATTTACATGAGTTACACATCATTATTATACCCATCCAAATAATATTATATTGAATAACAATTACACCACGACGTGGAGACGGTAAGCCGTACGTACGCACGTATGGTGACATGTTATTCAAAGGGTGGATAGAATACTGAATATGATTGTACCATATTTATAATAACATCACAGTATATGTGAGATACTGGAGTTATTATTTCAGAATGGTAAGAACAAAGGAAGAAGAAGTGGAAGAAGAAATGAACTTAGAAAAGGGTGGTGAAATCATTACCTCTTCTTCGGGTTCTTCCTTTTGATTTGATCAAAAGGGATCCTTAGGTTGGCTCTCTGATCAAACTAAGGCCTCTAGGTTGTATTGAGGGATGTTGGGAGAGTATTTGGGCAGAGTTTGGCCGAACCAAAAGGCTTTTAAGGTGTGAAGAAATGAGAAGGAGGAGTGCCCTTTTATAAGAGGGGTGAGGGGCACCTTTGGAAAAGTTAGAAATATTAATTTATAATAAATTCATATTCGGTTTCTAATGGCTCCAAAATTGACTATTCAAAGGTTAAGGTGGGGATAGGTCGAAAACAACTCAACCAATAGAATTTAGACAGGTTTGGGTACTTATATTAACCTTATCTTTAAGTATTAACTCTAAGTTAATTAGTTTCACTTTTACAATGTCTCTTTGTATTTTTATATTATATGGTTAATAAACTTACTATATACATCCAAGAGACCCCCAAGTGGTCCATTAATGATTAACCTATCATAATATAAGTCTCTTGGCCGATCCTTAGATTTTTAGGAATTTAATATCAATTAATAATATAATATTTGTTTTAAGAACTCTTTTATGTCAATTTTGACACTATTCAATAGTTGATTTTTGTGAAACTCCTAACAGATTGATTACTTCGAACAAAGTAAATTAAATCAATCCTAATATATCATATTATCATATAAAATTAGTTTAATTCATTAAAAGTTTAATATTATAATTATTTGGGTATTTATAATATCAATTATTTTAATTTTTCACTATTATAGTAATTACTGCATCATCATTGTGTCAAAAATAAAATAAATTATTTAATGTATAAAAATTATAAATAAAATATCATTATGTAGGAAATCTTTTTATCTTTCTAATAAATATTTATAATCGAAAATCCAACATGTATAACCCTATGTAAAAATTGTTCTTATAAAAGATGTAAGCTTATACACTTTTTATTTTTATTTTAACTTTATTAATATAATGTGTCATTATCACTTACAAGTGGATCCATGGGGTCCCAAAATAGACCCAAAGATGCCCATGGTCGACCATGTATCAACCAATAGGTTTAAGACATGTTTTAGGGTAATTTAGTATTATTATAATATTATTTTTTTAACCCTCATTTACCGGATTTACCCTTAACCATGGTAAATAAAATATTTACCGCAGTAATTATTCAAAATGTCTAAAAATAAAAGTTACCTATTTACACAATTTGAACATCCTGATTCCAAATATGGGATCCATTTTTCTAAATTCAAAACACAGAAGTGGCAGAAATTAATTTAAAATTAATTCCCGCTGTCAAAACAAAAAGCGTGTTTTTAAGAGATAATAACTATCAAAAGATTGACAATTGTTTATGTTCAGTTTAATTGTATAATTATGTCCAATGACCAACATTATATTAAATGGTAAAAATATATTCTAAATATACTTTAAAACCACTCAAATTAATAATTTATCACTATTAATTATTTTGATTAAAAAAGTTGTTTTTAATTAAAATTTAGTAATTTTCACTATTCATCAAAATATGAAAGTTATCCGAAATGTACCAAAATTTTACCCTAGGCTAATTTTGATATTCCGAATCCAAAAATGAAGTCCATTTTGAAATATAGAATATATATGAATTCAAAAAGTAGGTATTACTATTCACAACGGCTAGTTTAATTAGTTATGGTGTGTTAGAACTCGGTGTTGCGTACAACACACGCTATCACATTATTCAAAGGGAAACGTACCGTGGAAGCTTGGGGTGTTTCATTTTAAATTTTTGATGTCCCCATTTAGTCAAAAAGTTTAAATATTGTATTTAAAAAGGGTTCACTATTAGAAGTTGATAAAAGTGAAATACTGAAAATGAATCTGTTCTTGCATTATGAATAAGAAACTCATAATAGGGATTCTAAAATTATAAGGATTATATAAATTTAAAAATGTAGTTAATACTATTCATGACCTCTTTTAATGGTGTGATTGAACTCAGTGTTGCGTGTAGTGCAAGTTATTGAATTATTTTGAAGAAATAACACACTATGAAATCTTGGGGTGTTACATGGACAAAGGTATTTTGGATAACTATAAAGGTTGGAATGGATTAAGTTGAACTTTGGATAGTATTGTTTAAGGTTAAAACATTTATGAAGATTATTTTTGGAATAGTATAGTACTATATTTTTAGGAAAAGGACAACCTGTAGGGTGGGGCATAACCCATCGCGTCAGACAAAGCTGCAGGAATCGAACCCACAACCATAGTGCGACATGCCTTTATTTCCTACCACTAGCCTACAGGAAGTCCCTGGTTATTAAAAAATAATTTTACTAATCTAAATGGTATGTGTTAACATTTGGAACCTTATACAATTAGGATAAGTATAATATTTTTTGGGTTATATTATCTTTTTGAGTGAAAGGTGAGTTGAAGGTTGAAACGCTAATTGTCAAGCATAAATATATATATACCTATCTGTTATTCAATGAATAAATTAATTCTTAAACATTAGTAAAGGGATATTAAAACAAAAAACTGTGTTATCCTAATACCTTATGTCTTGTTGAACTGATGATATTTTAAATCAACATAGATTAAAGGCTTTGAGGCCCTCAATTTGACAGTTGATTGTGATTGATGACCTCAATCACTCCCTACAAATATTTACGTTTTTCCTCCAATTATATGTCTCTAATTGCCACCAATGTTCTCCTAACCGAGATCATAATTGGGTGGTGACTTTTTCATTTCACTTTCCCTCTTATTAAGGCTAAATTTTATTTATCTTATTTCCGATGTGGGTTTTCCACAAAGGTATTTTCTCTTTTCAACCTTTAATTTTCAAGGAAAAATTTCAAATTGCGAGGACGCAATTTATTGATGGAGGGGAGAATGTAACACCCCGAGCTTCCATGATATGCTTCTCATTCAATAATGCAATAGCTTGCATTGTACGCAACTTCGAGTTCTAAAACATCGTGACTAATCATAGTAGCCGTTATGAATAGTAATAACCACTTTTTAAAATTATAGAAATTTTATATTTCAAAATGGACTTCATTTTTGGATTTGGAATATCGAAATTATCCTATGTTGAATTTTTGGTATTTTTCTGAGAACTTCTAATTTTTTATGAATAGTGAAAAATACTTAAAAACAACTTTTTTAATCAAAATAATTTATAGTGATAAATTATACTATTTAGTGTTTTTAAAGTATAATTAGAATATATTTTTACCATTTTATCCAATGGTGGTCATTCGAATTAATTTAACATTGAAATTGGACATAAACAATTGCCAATCTTTTGATATAAATTGTTTCTTAAAAACACGCTATTTGTTGTGACAACGGAAATTAATTATAAAATAAATTAATGCAACTTATATTTTTGGAATTTTTTAAAATAGACATCATTTTTGAAATCGGAATATCAATTATAGCTTAGGGTGAAATTTTGGCATTGTTCTGAAAAACTTCAATTTTTGATGAATAGTAAAACCACTAAGTGGTAGTTAAATAACTGATTTTTCGATTAAATGAAATATTACCACTTCTGTGATTTGATTTTCAAAAATCCGACATACATGGTTGTCATTAAGAAGTAATATGTGGTTCAATGAGATTAAAATATTTTTTTGGTGAATAGTAACTTTTAAGTTCTTAATCGCGATTAGAGGTAATTAGTGTAGTTTAAGCTAAAAATAATGTTTTAATAATATGAGATGAGCTTGACACTTGTCCAAATCCTATTGGATGTGCCATGGCCGACCAAGACAATCCATGGGTCAACTTGGGGACCCCATGGAGCCACTTTAGTTGGAAAATGACATAAATACCTTTTATTTAATGTTAAAGTAAAAAATGACACAAACATGAAATGTTTTACTAAAACAATTTTTACATGGGGTTATACAAGTCAAATTTTCGACTATAAATAGTCATTGGAAATATAAAAATATTTCCTACATCATAGTATTTTTTTTATAATTTTTAGACATTAAATAAATTAAATTATTTATGACATCATTATGATGCATCAACGACCTCATTATTTAACGATTTTAATAAAATGAAAAGATAATGTAATATCCAAGGCTTACACTTGTCCAAAGACTATTGTATGGGTTGCTTTAGAACCCTTATCACCTTATCCACAAATTATATAAGTGTGGGACCTTTAGAATCTGAAGAGCATTGTATAATAATGTAACATTTCAATCTTTCCAAAAGAGCCCCTCCTCTCCTCTTATAAAAGGCCCCCACCTCTACCACCTCATTCACACTTTCAAGCTATTTGGCACGGCCAAACTCTGCCCAAATACTCTCCCAACTTCCCCCTCTTACTCCTAGAACCCTCACTTTGGGCAGAACTCTTCCCAAGGAAGCCTTTGGCTCAAATCAAAAAGAGTTACCCGATTTTGAGGTAATGTCTTCTCTAATGTTGTTTTGTTTTATTTTTCTTCTCCAACCCCATAAACCCTTTTTATTCATTTATTTTGTAACAAAACCAGTATCCTCAATATACTAGGATGTTTTTATAAGAAGGATTCGAGCTACACTTACACACACCTACATCTAATGGTTAAAGAACATACGGTTTCTGTAGATGGCGAATTTCTGGCTCACGAAACGATGATTGTTCAACACTCATATAACACCTTCAAAGGTGGCCATTAATATGTCACTATATTTATATATGATATATAATATGTTTATGTTTTACATATTCTTCTGTATTTCTCATTTATGGCATAATTTATGATTTCCATTATGGGTAAAACGCGATAATTTCATTTTAGGAAGTGCGGACTACCGCCCCCTCAAAGTGATTTGAATCGTTAATGCCATATGTGGGATGTATAATGGATGGAGTAAATGTTATTATACAATATATTATACTGGAATTATATTATACATTTTTATCATTATGATTTCTTTCCATTAAATACGAAATAGAAGTGAAAGTAGGGTTCATGCGTACGTACGGCTTACCGTCTCCATGAACGGTGCATTTCATTTCTTACCTCTAAATGTTACGTAATATTATAAATGAATGTATATACTGGATATATATGATATATAAGACATCTAAATCATGAATATAATTCTGGAGATAATGGATATTCTACCACATAAACAACTTGTAATTATAAGAAGTTTATTGTTGACTCAAGTACCAAAGATCGACAAAACGACCGTTATTAACTTAAATAATTACATAATGTTAATAACATTATAATAAGTGATATAAAAAGGATAATGAAATTAAAAATGGTTCTTAATAAGGTATATATTAACTCTAGTTTATTATTCAGGAGGTTAAAGAACAGTTGAGTCAAGTCAGACACGAGGTAAGGGAATTTCTTAACCAAACTTCCATTCTTTGGGTTAATCTCCTACTTTCAAATTATGTCATGATATTATTATGTCCTATTTTGTATTTTTACTTTATTTATGTGTACCTATAGTGAATACACATAATAGATCTATTTTATTTTAAAAATGATCTTTTTAAGGACTTCGTCTCAATCTCCTTTCATTGAGGCATATTTGGTTTCATACACAACTTTCTTTTATACGGTGTATAAACCACTTTGACTATTACATTTATTCAAAAGGAATCTTTTTTATACGAAGCGTTTTACTAAACGACAAAAAGGGAATGTTTTTCTTTCCGTACATATGCGGCGACAACGACTTCTCCGCCGCCGTGACCATTATTTGAGTTTCGGCTTCCTCTACAAGCCATCACTTTTTTTTAATGAAAAATAAATACAAAGTTTTAACTTTCTTTTATTTTGGTATTGAAAATGGTTTTGAAAGCGTTTTTATTATATAAATGTGTTGTATTGATATCTTGTGATTGAAATGTGGAAATGTTATGTTTCCTTTATGCATGTTTTATGTGATACGATTATGTTATGGTTTATGATATGTTTAAACCTATTCATATGAGGAATGCATTGGACTTAATAAGTGACGGGTGGAGCCCGCTATAGCTCCTCGATGAATCGGTAGGTCTCATTAGACAACTAGATGTGGAATTGGCCGAGGCCCTTTCCCAATTTGATTTATGGTTTTGGCCGAGGCCTTAATCATTTTAGACGTCTTGGCCGAGGCCTTGACAAAATGTTTCAAAATGTCTGGCATTATATATTCCATCATTATGAAAGTGGTTATTGATATTGCATGTGATTATTCGACCTGGAGAATATCCATGTGAATAATTAAATGGAATTATGTCATTTTACTTTTTCCATATTATGTTGAAGTTCTTGTTTAAGAGGCTTTTGTTTTAGTTATACATTGCCTTAAATGTTTATGTTTATTTATGAAAGCTTCCGCAATATTGTTATCCTTACTGAGCATCTGAGCTCACCCCTTTCAATGTTTTAATATTTTTCAGGATGTGAAGAAGTATTTTATGAATGACCTTCAGGGATAATATAAGGGGATATGAAGAGAATATGTTGTAGTTTTGTTTTACTTTATGATGTAATGAAAGACTTATGAATGTATCTAGTGTTTCCAAGGATACTAAACTAATCGGTCTTTCGAGAATTGATCTTTTGTGATCATACCAATGTTACGAAGTAATGCACCGACTCTGGGTAGCTGGGGTCAGGGCGTTACACATGGATTCTTTCTTGACACTTCCTTGACACTATCATAATATCATGTACCTTTCCCTTGACCTGTGAAAAACATTTCAAAAAAACTTGGGATGAGCATAAAAAGCTCAGTATGGGTTATAAAAACATGGAAAGGAAACATGGGTACATATATACATAAGAATGAAATCATACTTTACCCATAAAACATAAGCACTTTATCATACCTCATCAAATCATGAATAAATCATAGAAATCATAAGACATAAAGGTAACTTGAGGCATTCATAACATTCTTACGTAGGGAGTAACCCTCTTGGTTACGTTTGGAATACACATCACAGTATATTCCCTAAATCTCTTCGGAGAAACCTTAACGTTTCACTCCTTCGCATTACCCAATGCATTGGAGAGCTATATCGGGCTCACCCGCCCTTAGTTTATCACAGAACCACCCGTCTTTATAATAATGCCCAAGAACCATAACATAATCGTATCACATAAAACATGCATAAAGGAAACATAAAATTTCCACATTTCAATCAAAAGATATCAATACAACACAAAAAAATTGTGAAAACCATTTTCAATACCAAAATAAAAGAAAAGTAAAACATGGTATTTATTTTTCTTTTAAAAAGATGGTATGGCTTGTAGAGGAAGTCGAAACTCAAATAACAGTCATGACGGCGGAGAAGTCGTTGTCGCCGCATACGTACGACAAAAACATTCCCTTTTGTTGTTTAGTAAACACTTCGTATAAAAAAGATTCCTTTTGAATAAATGTAAAAGTCAAAGGGGTTTATACACCGTATAAAAGAAAGTTGTGTATAAAATAAAATATGCCTCAATGAAAGGAGATTGAGACGAAGTCCCATAACTCGTATCCGACTTGACCCGACCGTCCTTTAATCTCCTAAATAATAAAGTCAAGTTAATCCCTACTTGCTTATGAACCTTTTTCAAGTTCATTATTCCTTTTATACCATGTTATGAACATCATGTAATCATTTAAGTTAATAATGTTCATTTTGTATGTATTTGGTTCTTAAGTCAAAAATAGACTTCTTACACTTACATGTTGTTAATTTGGTCAAAGGTTCGTTATATCCAGAATGATATTAATGATTTGGATAACATATATATCATATATATTCAGCATATATATGTATTTATAATATTACATCACATAGGGGTAAGAAATGAAATGCACCGTTCATGGAGACGGTAAGCCGTACGTACGTATGAACGCTACTTCCATTTCTATTTTGTATTTTCTGGAATGGATTAACAATGATATAAGAGTATATTATAATTCTAGTATAATAACATATATAATATCATTAACTTTATCCTTCACACATCCCACATATGGTATTAACGAATCAAATCACGTTCAGGGGGCGGTAGTCCGTACTTCCTAAAATGAAGATATCGTGTTTACCCATAATGGAAACAATAATTATATGCCATAAATGAAAAATAAATAAGCTTAAAGAATGAATAAACATATTATATATCATATATAAAAATATTGACATCACAATGGCCACCTTTGAAGGTGTTAAATGAGTATTGAACAATCATCATTTCGGGAGGCAGAATTTCGCCATCCACGGAAACCGTATGTTCTATAACCATTTTATGTCGTTGTGTGAGAGTGTAGCTTGAATAAATCTTATAAAAACATCCTAGTATATTGAAGATACTGATGTTGTTAAAAAAGAAGTAAATAAAAAGAGTTTAGGGGGTTGGAGAAGCAAAATAAAACAAATGAACAAGAGAGAATGAATTACCTTTAAAAGTGTTACTCCTTTTGATTTGAGACTAAAGGCTTCCTTTGGAAGGATTCTTCCCAAAGGGAATCCTCTAGGATGAGGAGAGGGATGTGGAGAGAGTAAATGGGCAGGGGTTGGCCGAGCCAAAGGCTTGAGGAGTGTGTGAAATGAGGTAGAGGTGGGGGCCTTTTATAAGAGAAGAGGAGGGGCACTTTTGGAAAGTAAAGATAAGCTACATTATTTTAAAAAGAGTTTCGGATTCAAAAGGTCCCACATTTCTATAATTCGATGATAAGGTGATAAGTCTTCTAAATCCACTCATCCAATTGGTTTTGGCCATGTTTAGGTTTTATATGTTTCATTATCTTTCCATTTTATTTAAATCGTTAAATAGTGAGGTCATCGCTGCATCATCATGATGTAATAAATAATTTAATTTATTTAAAGTATAAAAATTACAAAAAAATACTATGGTGTAGGAAATCGTTTTAGATTTCCAATGAATATTTATAATCAAAACTCTGACTTGTACAACCTCATGTAAAAATTGTTTTAGTAAAACATCTCTTGTTTGTGTCATTTTTACTTTAACATTTAATAAAAAGTTATTTATGTCATTTCCCAACCAAAGTGTCTCCATGGGGTCCCCAAGTTGACCCATGGCTTGTCTTGGTCTGCCATGACACAACCAATAAGGTTGGGACATGTGTCTAGGACATTTCATATTATTAAAGCATTATTTATACCTTAAACTACCCTAATTACCACTAATCGCGATTAAAAACATAATAAGTTACTATTCACCAAAAAATTATTTTAATCCCATTGTACCACATTTTTATTCTTAATGACAACCATTTATGTCGGATTTTTGAAAATTAAATCACAGAAGTGACAAAGTTTTATTTAAACGAAAAATCAGTTTCTTTAACTACCACTTAGTGATTTCACTATTCATCAAAAATTGAAGTTTTTCAGAAAAATCCCAAAAATTCACCCTAAGCTATATTTGATATTCCGAATTCAAAAATGAAGTCTGTTTTACAAAATTCAAAACATATAAGTCAAATTTATTAATTTAATAATTAATTCCCGCTGTCAGAGCAAATAGCGTGTTTTTATGAAGCAATAAGTATCAAAAGATTGACACTAGTTTAAGTCCGATTTGAAATTGAAATTAATTCCAATGTCCACCATTGGATTAAATGGTAAAAATATATTCAGATTACACTTTAAGACCAATTCAAAAGATAATCTAATCATATAAATAAATTAGATTAAAAATTAGTTTTGATGTAAAATGCAGTATTTTTCACTATTCATAAAAAAATGAACATTCTCAGAAAAATACCAAATATTCACACAAAGTAAATTTTGATGTCCCAATCATAAATAATAAGTTTATTTTGACAAACATAGCTTATAAAATTGTCAAAATATAGATTTAAAAATGGTTTTCCATCAAAAGGTAGTAAAATAGTCTTTTAAAAATATTAGTGTATTCCATGCTTAAGATTGGATTTATTTTCATTTTAAGCCTCTAAAACACTATCTAGTTCATTAATAGACATAAATAAAAATATCCATTATTCATTACTTAAATGGGATGTCACATCCTTCCCCCCTTTAGAAAATTGTGTCCCCGCAATTTATTTACTTATCGAATAAATGGGGGTACTTATCCCTCATTGCATTTTCAGATTCCCATGTTGCCTCTTCAATCATATGGTTTTTCCACAAAACCTTTACCTGGCGAATCACCTTATTCTGTAACACTTGCTCCCTGTGGTCAAGAATCTGGACCAGTTGTTTCTCATAAGATAGGTTCTCTTCCAGCTGAACTACCTCTGGACTCAATACGTGAGATGGATCTGGCATATACATTCTCAACATCGAAATGTGAAAAACATTGTGTACCTGAGATAAACTCGGAGGTAAAGCCACTCGGTATGCAACTGGTCCAACTCTCTCCCGAATTTCATATGGTCCAATGAACCTTGGACTTATCTTTCCTTTGTTACCAAATCTCATCACACTTTTCCAAGGAGAAACCTTGAGAAAAACATGATCACCTACCTCAAAAGAGAGATCCTTCCTCCGGTTATCTGCATAACTCTTCTTCCTGCTCTGAGCTGTTCTCATGTGCTTCTGAATAAGCTAAACTTTATCTGCCATCTCTTATACCAATTCTAGTCCCATCAACATCCTTTCACCCACTTCTTCCCAGAAAGCTGGAGTTCAACACCGCTTCCCATATAATGCCTGAAATGGTGCCATCTGTATACTGGAATGAAAACTGTTATTATATGAAAATTCAACCAAAGAAAGATGTTGGTCCCAACTTCCATGATAATTCATAGAACAATCTCGTAGCATATCCTCCAAGGTCTGAATTGTTTGTTCTGACTGCCCATCTGATTGAGGATGAAAAGCTGTACTAAAATTTAATTCAGTACCCAACGACTTCAGAAGGCCTTTCCAAAAGATAGAAGTAAACCCGGGATCACGATCCGATACAATGGAGAGAGGAACTCCATGTAACCTGACTATCTCTTTAAGATACAAACGGGAAAGTTGATCAAGAGAGAAAGTATCTCGTATAGCAAGGAAATGAGCAGATTTGGTCAAGCGATCAACAATAACCCAGATTGCATTATTACCTCGAGATGTATTTGGTAATCTAACAAAAAATTACATGGATATATTCTCCCATTTCCACTCTGGCACTGGTAGAGGCTGAAGCATCCCTTTCGGTAACTGCCACTCTTCTTTAACCTGTTGACAAGTCAAACACTTCACAGTAAAGTCAGCAATATCTCTTTTCATTCCATCCCACCAGTAATACTCCTGCAGATCTCTATACATCTTAGTACTGCCTTGATGAACTGAAAACGGGAGCTATGAGCTTCACAAAACAACTCTCTCCTCAACTGTGAATCACAAGGCACACACAATCTCTTCCCAAATCTCAAAACACAAACACTATAAATGTTGAATTCAGGCAACTTACCTTTCTGAACCAGCTCTACCTTTTTCTGCAACTCACTGTCTTGCATCTGTGCTTGCTTGATTCTATCTGATAGAGATTATCTCACTGATACCTGAAACCAAACAAAAGAACTTCCTGCACCAACAACTTCTATGCCAAAGTTCATCAAATCCTTAACCAAAGGATCATGTTCCAAACACAACATTGCTAATGAAGCATTACTTTTTTGACTCAAAGCATCAGCCACTTTATTTGATTTTCCCGGATGGTAATAAATTGTACAATCATAATCCTTGATTAATTCTAGCCATCTCCTCTGTCTCATGTTTAACTCTTTCTGAGTGAATATATACTTTAAACTTTTGTGATCGGTATATATTTCACACTTTACTCCATACAGATGATGCCTCCAAATTTTTAAAGCAAAAACAACAGTAACTAATTCCAAATCGTGTGTAGGGTAATTTACCTCATGAGTTTTCAACTGTCCTAAAGAATTAGCAATTACCTCATCATTCTGCATTAGGACGCAACCATGTCCTTTCAATAAAGCATCACTGTATATAACAAACTCACCATTCCTAGAAGGTAGTGCCAAAACTGGAGCATTCACCAATCTTCTTTTCAATTCCTGAAAACAATCATCACATTCTTTTGTCCAGATAAACTTAACACTCTTCCTAGTTAGCTTAGTCATTGGACTAGATTACCGTGAAAAAGTTCTAACAAACCTTCGGTAATAGCCTGCCAAACGAAGGAAGCTATGAATCTCAGTTACATTTGTGGGTCTTGGCCATTCTTCCACAACTTTTGTTTTTGCAGGATCAACAGTTATTCCATCTTTAGAAACAATGTGACCAAGGAAAGAAATTTGTTGCAACCAAAACTCACACTTTCTGAATTTCCCATACAGTTTCTTTACTTTTAAGGTTTTCAAGATAACCCTTAAATGTCTTTCATGCTCCTCTTTACTTTTAGAAAACCCCAAAATATCATCAATGAAAACCACCACAAACTTATCCAAGAACTCATGGAAAATTCTATTCATTAAGTCCATGAATACAGCAGGTGCATTGGTTTTCCCAAAAGGCATTACTACAAATTCATAATGGCCATATCTCGTATGGAACGCGGTCTTCGGAATATCTGCCTCCTTTACCTTCAGCTGATGGTACCCCAATCTCAGGTCAATCTTTGAAAAAAACTGAGCTCCCTGGAGCTGATCAAACAAATCATCGATATGAGGCAAAGGATATTTGTTCTTAACAGTGATATTATTCAAGGCCCTATAATCATTGGAAAGTCTCATATAACCATCTTTCTTTTTAACAAATAAAACAGGAGCACCCCATGGTGATGTGCTAGGTCTAATGAAACCTTTCTCTAATAAATCATGAAATTGCTCCTTCAACTCTAAAAGTTCAATTTGAGCCATTCGATAAGGGGGTTTTGAAATTGGCTAGGCATCAGGAACTAAGTCAACAGTAAACTCAACTTCCCGATCTGGTATTATTCCAGGCAACTCATCCGGAAAATCATCAGGATACTCATTTACCACTGGCACATCATTAATCTGAACAGTTCCTTTATTTTCAATGATGTGGGCAAGGTAACATTCATTTCCATATTTTACAAGTTTCTTGGCCTCTTGATAAGTTATCAACAGTAAGGGTTCATTCTTGTATACAAACTGAAAATATTTCTGAAAAGAAACTTCTTTAGCTCTACAGTCAATCTTAGAATGGTAAATAGAGAGCCAATCCATACCCAGGATAACATCAAACTCTACTAGAGGTAGAACAATAAGGTTTTCAAGTAGGTTCTTTCCACAGATAAGGATAGGAAGATTCTTATAAATTTTTTTTCCCTCAATATTTCCTCCAGGTGTTTTTACCACAAGTTCAGGAGTCACTTCTTGAGATTGTATTCCCATTTTACTAGAAAAGTTTTCAGAGAGAAAGAATGTGTAGACCCCGAATCAAACAACACACTGGCATAATCTGAAAAAACAAACAAAGTACCTGATACAACTTCATTTGATGGCCCGACGTCTACCGAAGTAGTTGCAAAAGATTTCACCACCCCTTTATGCTTGTAGTCTAACTGCTTCCCATCACTCAAGCTCTTTGTCGAACACTCGTTTGCATAGTGACCCATCTCATTGCACTTATAACATTTCACTAACTGTAAATCAAATTTGGTCTTACCATCACCATGATCTTTTTCAGTGCAATCACGAGCCTTATGTCCCATCTTACCACATCGGTAGCACTTTCCAGAATTCATAAGACATTCCCCAGCATGCCTTTTGCCACATTTATCACAAACTGGAAACATAGTTCTCTTACCATCAGACGTTTTTGAAGAATTCTTAACTTTCTCCTGCCACCTCGGTCTCTTCTTCTGCTGGTTGTTATAGAACACTTGGTCATCGAAAAACTCCATTTCCACCTTCACAGCACATCGAACAAGCTTTTCATAACATTTAAACTCACGAGAAGCTAATGCCCTTCGATATTTTGGCTTTAATCCTGAATAAAAACGATTGATTTTACTATCAAGGTCTCGGATAAAATTTGGAGCATACATTGCCAATCGAGTGAACCTTTCTTCATAGGTAGCCACTGAGTCTTCTTCCTGCCTCAATTCCAAGAATTGCTTTTCCATCCTAAGTCGAACATACTTAGGAAAATACTTCTCAAGAAACATACCTTTGAATTCATCCCAGTCAAGAGCATCAATCTCATCGGCGTCCCTGATATTTTTAACCATAGACCACCACTGATCTACCTCACCCTCCAAATGGTAAATGGCAAGACTAACATTTTGATGGTCTGAACGCCCCATGACATCGAAAATCTTCTCCAGTGCTTTAATCCACCCTTCAACTAGCACAGGGTTAGATGATCCTCTGAATGATGGGGGATGTTGCCTCATGAAATGTTCCACCACTGACATGTTCCTCTGCGGTTGGTCTGGCTGATCTCGTGCATGGATACCACCACCATTTATAGCTCGAGTCAACTGCGCCATTACTGCAACAAACTATTCAGTTCCAATTCTGACCATCTCAGGATGCTAATTCGGAAGGTTATTTCCTTCTGTATGCCTTCCTAGCACTGCTTCCCTGTTTCCTCTGCGGAAAACCATTCTGAACAAACATATCTTAGATAAAGCAACATGGTAATCTTCAAATGCTATATCATTTCATAAAAATATTTTTGGATAATAATTTAATATATTTCTAACTCTTAAAGTTATCTATACCGACCTTTGATACCAACTATAAGGCCCCAGCCTTAAATCTTACTTAATCTTGAGTTATTATAAGATTACACATTGAGGATCTTTTCGGGTTTAGAGTTTTAGAGAATTAGATCATAAAACTTGCATTACATTCCACATATAAACAAGGTGGTTACATAAAGATATTATTCTTTATTCCCATCAATGGAAACATATTTAAAATAAAACATGGATTCTTTCTTGACACTTCCTTGACACTATCATCATATCATGTACCATTCTCTTGACCTATGAAAAACATTTCAAAAAAACTTGGGATGAGCATAAAAAGCTCAGTATGGGTTATAAAAACATGGAAAGGAATCATGGGTACATATATACATAATAATGAAATCATACAGTACCCATAAAACATAATCACTTTAACATACCTCATCAAATCATGAATAAATCATAGAAATCATAAGACATAAAGGTAACTTGAGGCATTCATAACATTCTTACGTAGGGAGTAACCCTCTTGGTTACGTTTGGAATACCCATAACAGTATATTCCCTAAATCTCTTCGGAGAAACCTTAACGTTTCACTCCATCACGTTACCCAATGCATTGGAGAGCTATATCGGGCTCACCCGCCCTTAGTTTATCACGGAACCACCCGTCTTCATAATAATGCCCAAGAACCATAACATAATCGTATCGCATAAAACATGCATAAAGGAATCATAACATTTCCACATTTCAATCACAAGATATCAATACAACACAAAAAACATTGTGAAAACGATTTTCAATACCAAAATAAAAGAAAAGTAAAACATGGTATTTATTTTTCTTTTAAAAAGAAGGTATGGCTTGTAGAGGAAGTCGAAACTCAAATAACGGTCACGACGGGGGAGAAGTCGTTGTCGCCGCATACGTACGACAAAAACATTCCCTTTTGTCGTTTAGTAAACGCTTCGTATAAAAATTATTCCTTTTGAATAAATGTAAAAGTCAAAGGTGTTTATACACCGTATATAATAAAGTTGTGTATAAAATAAAATATGCCTCAATGAAAGGAGATTGAGACGAAGTCCCATACCTCGTATCCGACTTGACCTGACCGTCCTTTAATCTCCTGAATAATAAACTTGAGTTAATCCCTACTTTCTTATGAACCTTTTTTAAGTTCATTATTCCTTTTATACCATGTTATGAACATCATGTAATCATTTAAGTTAATAATGTTCATTTTGTCGGTATTTGGTTCTTAAGTCAAAAATAGACTTCTTACACTTACATGTTGTTAATTTGGTCAAAGGTTCATTATATCCAGAATGATATTAATGATTTGGATAACATATATATCATATATATTCAGCATATATATGTATTTATAATATTACATCACATAGGGGTAATAAATGAAATGCACCGTTCATGGAGACGGTAATCCGTACGTACGCATGAACGCTACTTCCATTTCTATTTTGTATTTTCTGGAATGGATTCATAATGATATAAGAGTATATTATAATTCCAGTATAATAACATATATAATATCATTAACTTTATCCTTTACACATCCCACATATGGTATTAACGAATCAAATCACTTTCTGGGGACGGTAGTCCGCACTTCCTAAAATGAAGATATCGTGTTTACCCATAATGGAAACAATAATGATATTCCATAAATGAAAAATACAGAGGCTTAAAGAAAGAATAAACATATTATATATCATATATAAAAATAGTGACATCATAATGGCCACCTTTGAAGGTGTTAAATGAGTATTGAACAATCATCGTTTCGGGAGGCAGAATTTCTCCATCCACAGAAACCGTATGTTCTTTAACCATTTGATGTATTTGCGTGAGAGTGTAGCTTGAATAAGTCTTATAACAACATCCTAGTATATTGAAGATACTGGTTTTGTTATAAAAGAAGTAAATAAAAAGAGTTTAGGGGTTCGGAGAAGCAAAATAATACAAATGAACAAGAGAGAATGAATTACCTTTAAAAGTGTTACTCCTTTTGATTTGAGCCTAAAGGCTTACTTTGAAAGGATTATGCCCAAAGGAAATCTTCTAGGACGAGGAGAGGGATGTGGAGAGAGTAAATGGGCATGGGTTGGCCGAGCCAATGGCTTGAGGAGTGTGTGAAATGAGGTAGAGGTGGGGGCCTTTTATAAGAGGAGAGGAGGGGCACTTTTAGAAAGAAAAGATAAGTTACTTTATTTTAAAAAGAGTTTCGGATTAAAAAGGTCCCACATTGCTATAATTCAAGGAGAAGGTGATATGTCTTAGAAATCCACTCATATAATTGGTTTTGTCCATGTGTAGGTTTTAGATTTGTCATTATCTTTCCATTTTATTTAAATCGTTAAATAATGAGGTCATCACTGCATCATCATGATGTCATAAATAATTTAATTTATATAAAGTATAAAAATTACAAACAAAATACTATGATGTAGGAAATCTTTTTAGAATTCCAATTTATATTTATAATCAAAAATCTGACTTGTATAACCCCATGTAAAATTTTTTTTAGTAAAACATCTCTTGTTTGTGTCATTTTTACTTTAACATTTAATAAAAAGTTATTTATGTCATTTCCCAACCAAAGTGTCTCCATGGGGTCCCCAAGTTGACCCATGGCTTGTCTTGGTCGGCCATGACACAACCAATAAGGTTGGGACATGTGTCTAGGACATTTCATATTATTAAAGCATTATTTATACCTTAAACTACCCTAATTACCACTAATCGCGATTAAAAACATAATAAGTTACTATTCACCAAAAAATTATTTTAATCCCATTGTACCACATTTTAATTCTTAATGACAACCATTTATGTCGGATTTTTGAAAATTAAATCACACAAGTGACAAAGTTTTATTTAAACGAAAAATCAGTTTCTTTAACTACCACTTAGTGATTTCACTATTCATCAAAAATTGAAGTTTTTCAGAAAAATCCCAAAAATTCACCCTAAGCTATATTTGATATTCCGAATTCAAAAATGAAGTCTGTTTTAAAAAATTCAAAACATATAAGTCAAATTTATTAATTTAATAATTAATTCCCGCTGTCAGAGCAAATAGCGTGTTTTTATGAAACAATAAGTATCAAAAGATTGACACTAGTTTAAGTCCGATTTCAAATTGAAATTAATTACAATGTCCACCATTGGATTAAATGGTAAAAATATATTCAGATTACACTTTAAGACCAATTAAAAAGATAATCTAATCATATAAATCAATTAGATTAAAAAGTAGTTTTGATGTAAAATGCAGTATTTTTCAGTATTCATAAAAAAATGAACATTCTCAGAAAAATACCAAAAATTCACACAAAGTAAATTTTGATGTCCCAATCATAAATAATAAGTTTATTTTGACAAAAATAGCTTATAAAATTTTCAAAATATAGATTTAAAAATGGTTTGCCATCAAAAGTTAGTAAAACAGTCTTTTAAAAATATTAGTGTATTCCATGCTTAAGGTTGGATTTATTTTCATTTTAAGCCTCTAAAACACTATCTAGTTCATTAATAGACATAAATAAAAATTTACATTATTCATTACTTACATGGGATGTTACATCCTTCCCCCCTTTAGAAAATTACGTCCCCGCAATTTATTTACTTATCAAATAAATGGGGGTACTTATCCCTCATTGCATTTTCAGATTCCCATGTTGCCTCTTCAATCATGTGGTTTTTCCACAAAACCATTACCTGGCGAATCACCTTATTCTGTAACACTTGCTCCCTATGGTCAAGAATCTGGACCAGTTGTTTCTCATAAGACAGGTTCTATTCCAGCCGAACTACCTCTGGACTCAATACGTGAGATGGATCTGGCATATACTTTCTCAACATCGAAACGTGAAAAACATTGTGTACCTGAGATAAACTCGGAGGTAAAGCCACTCGGTATGCAACTGGTCCAACTCTCTCCCGCATTTCATATGGTCCAATGAATCTTGGACTTATCTTTCGTTTGTTACCAAATCTCATCACACTTTTCCAAGGAGAAACCTTGAGAAAAACATGATCACCTACCTCAAAAGAGAGATCCTTCCTTCGGTTGTCCGCATAACTCTTCTGCCTGCTCTGAGCTGTTCTCATGTGCTTCTGAATAATCTAAACTTTTTCTGCCATCTCTTCTACCAATTCTAGTCCCATCAACTTCCTTTCACCCACTTCATCCCAGAAAGATGGAGTTCGACACCGCTTCCCATATAATGCCTGAAATGGTGCCATCTGTATACTGGAATGAAAACTGTTATTATATGAAAATTCAACCAAAGAAAGATGTTGGTCCCAACTTCCCTGATAATTCATGGAACAAGCTCGTAGCATATCCTCCAAGGTCTGAATTGTTTGTTCTGATTGCCCATCTGATTGAGGATGAAAAGCTGTACTAAAATTTAATTCAGCACCCAACGACTTCTGAAGGCCTTTCCAAAAGATAGAAGTATACCTGGGATCACGATCCGATACAATGGAGAGAGGAACTCCATGTAACCTGACTATCTCTTTAAGATACAAACAGGAAAGTTGATCAAGAGAGAAAGTATCTCGTATAGCAAGGAAATGAGTAGATTTGGTCAAGCGATCAACAATAACCCAGATTGCATTATTACCTCGAGATGTATTCGGTAATCTAACAAAAAATTCCATGGATATATTCTCCCATTTCCACTCTGGCACTGGTAGAGGCTGAAGCATCCCTTTCGGTAACTGCCGCTCTTCTTTAACCTGTTGACAAGTCAAACACTTCACAGTAAAGTCAGTAATATCTCTTTTCATTCCATCCCACCAGTAATACTCCTGCAGATCTCTATACATCTTAGTACTGCCTTGATGAACTGAAAACGGGAACTATGAGCTTCACAAAACAACTCTCTCCTCAACTGTGAATCACAAGGCACACACAATCTCTTCCCAAATCTCAAAACACAAACACTATCAATTTTGAATTCAGGAAACTTACCTTTCTGAACCAGCTCTACCTTTTTCTGCAACTCACTGTCTTGCTTCTGTGCTTGCTTGATTCTATCTGATAGAGATGATCTCACTGATACCTGAAACCAAACAAAGGAACTTCCTGCACCAACAACTTCTATGCCAGAGTTCATCAAATCCTTAACCAAAGGAACATGTTCCAAACGCAACATTGCTAATGAAGCATTACTTTTTTGACTCAAAGCATCAACCACTTTATTTGATTTTCCCGGATGGTAATAAATTGTACAATCATAATCCTTGATTAATTCTAGCCATCTCCTCTGTCTAATGTTTAACTCTTTCTGAGTGAATATATATTTTAAACTTTTGTGATTGGTATATATTTCACACTTTACTCCATACAGATGATGCCTCCAAATTTTTAAAGCAAAAACAACAGTAACTAATTCCAAATCGTGTGTAGGGTAATTTACCTCATGAGTTTTCAACTGCCGTGAAGCATTAGCAATTAACTCATCATTCTGCATTTGGACGCAACCTAGTCCTTTCAATGAAGCATCACTATATATAACAAACTCACCATTCCTAGAAGGTAGTGCCAAAACTGGAGCATTCACCAATCTTCTTTTCAATTCCTGAAAACAATCATCACATTCTTTTGTCCAGATAAACTTAACACTCTTCCTAGTTAGCTTAGTCATTGGACTAGATAACTGTGAAAAAGTTCTAACAAACCTTCGGTAATAGCCTGCCAAACGAAGGAAGCTATGAATCTCAGTTACATTTGTGGGTCTTGGCCATTCTTCCACAACTTTTGTTTTTGCAGGATCAACAGTTATTCCATCTTTAGAAACAATGTGACCAAGGAAAGAAATTTGTTGCAACCAAAACTCACACTTGCTGAATTTCCCATACAGTTTCTTTACTTTTATGGTTTGCAAGATAACCCTTAAATGTCTTTCATGCTCCTCTATACTTTTAGAAAACACCAAAATATCATCAATGAAAACCACCACAATCTTATCCAAGAACTCATGGAAAATTCTATTCATTAAGTCCATGAATACAGCAGGTGCATTGGTTTGCCCAAAAGGAATTACTAAAAATTCATAATGGCCATATCTCGTACGGAACGCGGTTTTCGGAATATCTGCCTCCTTTACCTTCAGCTGATGGTACCCCAATCTCAGGTCAATATTTGAAAAAAACTGAGCTCCCTGGAGCTGATCAAACAAATCATCGATATGAGGCAAATGATATTTGTTCTTAACAGTGATATTATTCAAGGCCCTATAATCAATGGAAAGTCTCATAGAACCATCTTTCTTTTTAACAAATAAAACAAGAGCACCCCATGGTGATGTGCTAGGTCTAATGAAACCTTTCTCTAATAAATCATGAAATTGCTCCTTCAACTCTAAAAGTTCAATTTGAGCCATTCGATAAGGGGGTTTTGAAATTGGCTAGGCATCAGGAACTAAGTCAACAGTAAACTCAACTTCCCGATCTGGTATTATTCTAGGCAACTCAACTGGAAAATCATCAGGATACTCATTTACCACTGGCACATCATTAATCTGAACAGTTCCTTTATTTTCAATGATGTGGGAAAGGTAACATTCATTTCCATATTTTACAAGTTTCTTGGCCTCTTGATAAGTTATCAACAGTAAGGGTTCATTCTTGTACACAAACTGAAAGTCTTTCTTAAAAGAAACTACTTTAGCTCTACAGTCAATCTTAGAATGGTAAATAGAGAGCCAATCCATACCCAGGATAACATCAAACTCTACTAGAGGTAGAACAATAAGGTTTTCAAGTAGGTTCTTTCCACAGATAAGGATAGGAAGATTCTTATAAATTCTTTTTGTCTCAATATTTACTCCAGGTGTTTTTACCACAAGTTCAGGAGTCACTTCTTGAGATTGTATTCCCATTTTACTAGAAATGTTTTCAGAGATGAAAGAATGTGTAGACCCCGAATCAAACAACACACTGGCATAATCTGAAAAAACAAACAAAGTACCTGATACAACTTCATTTGATGGCCCGACGTCTGCCGAAGTAGTTGCAAAAGATTTCACCACCCCTTTATGCTTGTAGTCTAACTGCTTCCCATCACTCAAGCACTTTGTCAAACACTCGTTTTCATAGTGACCCATCTCATTGCACTTATAAAATTTCACTAACTGTAAATCAAATTTGGTCTTACCATCACCATGATCTTTTTCAGTGCAATCACGAGCCTTATGTCCCATCTTACCACATCGATAGCACTTTCCAGAATTCATAAGACATTCCCCAGCATGCCTTTTTCCACATTTATCACAAACTGGAAACATAGTTCTCTTACCATCAGACTTTTTTGAAGAATTCTTACCTTTCTCCTGCCACCTCGGTGTCTTCTTCTGCTGGTTGTTATAGAACACTTGGTCATCGGAAAACTCCATTTCCACCTTCTCAGCACATCGAACAAGATTTTAATAACTTTTAAACTCACGAGAAGCTAATGCCCTTCGATATTTTGGCTTTAATCCTGAATAAAAACGATTGATTTTACTATCAAGGTCTCGGATAAAATTTGGAGCATACATTGCCAATCGAGTGAACCTTTCTTCATAGGTAGCCACTGAGTCTTCCTCTTGCCTCAATTCCAAGAATTTCTTTTCCATCCTAAGTCGAACATACTTAGGAAAATACTTCTCAAGAAACATACCTTTGAATTCATCCCAGTCAAGAGCATCAATCTCATTGGCGTCCCTGATATTTTTAACCATAGACCACCACTGATCTGCCTCACCCCTCAAATGGTAAATGGAAAGACTAACATTTTGATGGTCTGAATGCCCCATGACATCGAAAATCTTATCCAGTGCTTTAATCCACCCTTCAGCTAGCACAGGGTTAGATGATCCTCTGAATGATGGGGGATGTTGCCTCATGAAATGTTCCACCACTGACATGTTCCTCTGCGGTTGGTCTGGCTGATCTCGTGCATGGATACCACCACCATTTATAGCCCGAGTCAACTGCGCCATTACCGAAACAAACTGTTCAGTTCCAATTCTGACCATCTCAGGATGCTAATTCGGAAGGTTATTTCCTTTTGTATGCCTTCCTAGCACTGCTTCCCTGTTTCCTCTGCGGAAAACCATTCTGAACAAACATGTCTTAGATAAAGCAACATGGTAATCTTCAAATGCTATATCATTTCAAAAAAATATTTTTGGATAATCATTTAATATATTTCAAACTCCTAAAGTTATCTATACCGACCTTTGATACCAACTATAAGGCCCCAGCCTTAAATCTTACTTAATCTTGAGTTATTATAAGATTACACATTGAGGATATTTTCGGGTTTAGAGTTTTAGAGAAATAGATCATAAAACTTGCATTACATTCCACATATAAACAAGGGGGTTACATAAAGATATTATTCTTCATTCCCATCAATGGAAACATATTTAAAATTAAACATGGATTCTTTCTTGACACTTCCTTGACACTATCATCATATCATGTACCATTCTCTTGACCTGTGAAAAACATTTCAAAAAAACTTGGGATGAGCATAAAAAGCTCAGTATGGGTTATAAAAACATGGAAAGGAATCATGGGTACATATATACATAATAATGAAATCATACATTACCCATAAAACATAATCACTTTAACATACCTCATCAAATCATGAATAAATCATAGAAATCATAAGACATAAAGGTATCTTGAGGCATTCATAACATTCTTACGTAGGGAGTAACCCTCTTGGTTACGTTTGGAATACCCATCACAGTATATTCCCTAAATCTCTTCGGAGAAACCTTAACGTTTCACTCCTTCGCGTTACCCAATGCATTGGAGAGCTATATCGGGCTCACCCGCCCTTAGTTTATCACAGAACCACCCGTCTTCATAATAATGCCCAAGAACCATAACATAATCGTATCACATAAAACATGCATAAAGGAATCATAACATTTCCACATTTCAATCACAAGATATCAATACAACACAAAAAACATTGTGAAAACCATTTTCAATACCAAAATAAAAGAAAAGTAAAACATGGTATTTATTTTTCTTTTAAAAAGAAGGTATGGCTTGTAGAGGAAGCTGAAACTCAAATAACGGTCACGACGGGGGAGAAGTCGTTGTCGCCGCATACATATGACAAAAACAATCCCTTTTGTCGTTTAGTAAATGCTTCGTATAAAAATTATTCCTTTTGAATAAACGTAAAAGTCAAAGGGGTTTATACACCGTATAATATAATGTTGTGTATAAAATAAAATATGCCTCAATGAAAGGAGATTGAGACGAAGTCCCATACCTCGTATCCGACTTGACCCGACCATCCTTTAATCTCCTGAATAATAAACTTGAGTTAATCCCTACTTTATTATGAACCTTTTTTAAGTTCATTAATCCTTTTATACCATGTTATGAACATCATGTAATCATTTAAGTTAATAATGTTCATTTTGTCGGTATTTGGTTCTTAAGTCAAAAATAGACTTCTTACACTTACATGTTGTTAATTTGGTCAAAGGTTCGTTATATCCAGAATGATATTAATTATTTGAATAACATATATATCATATATATTCAGTATATATATGTATTTATAATATTACATCACATAGGGGTAATAAATGAAATGCACCGTTCATGGAGACGGTAAGCCGTACGTACGCATGAACGCTACTTCCATTTCTATTTTGTATTTTTTGGAATGGATTCATAAATATATAAGAGTATATTATAATTCCAGTATAATAACATATATAATATCATTAACTTTATCCTTTACACATCCCACATATGGTATTAACGAATCAAATCACTTTCAGGGGACGGTAGTCTGCACTTCCTAAAATGAAGATATCGTGTTTACCCATAATGGAAACAATAATGATATTCCATAAATGAAAAATAAATAGGCTTAAAGAAAGAATAAACATATTATATATCATATATAAAAATAGTGACATCATAATGGCCACCTTTGAAGGTGTTAAATGAGTATTGAACAATCATCGTTTCGGGAGGCAGAATTTCTCCATCCACAGAAACCGTATGTTCTTTAACCATTTGATGTAGTTGCGTGAGAGTGTAGCTTGAATAAATCTTATAAAAACATCCTATTATATTGAAGATACTGTTTTTGTTAGAAAATAAGTAAATAAAAAGAGTTTAGGGGGTTGGAGAAGAAAAATAATACAAATGAACAAGAGAGAATGAATTACCTTTAAAAGTGTTACTACTTTTGATTTGAGCCTAAAGGCTTCCTTTCAAAATATTATGCCCAAAAGAAATACTCTAGGATTAGGAGAGGTATGTGGAGAGAGTAAATGGGCATGGGTTGGCCGAGCCAATGGCTTGAGGAGTGTGTGATATGAGGTAGAGGTGGGGGCCTTTTATAAGAGGAGAGGAGGGGCACTTTTAGAAAGAAAAGATAAGTTACTTTATTTTCAAAAGAGTTTCGGATTAAAAAGGTCCCACATTGCTATAATTCAAGGATAAGGTGATATGTCTTATAAATCCACTCATCCAGTTGGTTTTGGCCATGTGTAGGTTTTAGATTTTTCATTATCTTTCCATTTTATTTAAATCGTTAAATAATGAGGTCATCACTGCATCATCATGATGTCATAAATAATTTAATTTATATAAAGTCTAAAAATTACAAACAAAATACTATGTTGTAGGAAATCTTTTTATCATTCCAATTTATATTTATAATAAAAAATCTGACTTGTATAACCCCATGTAAAAAATGTTTTAGTAAAACATCTCTTGTTTGTGTCATTTTTACTTTAACATTTAATAAAAAGTTATTTATGTCATTTCCCAACCAAAGTGTCTCCATGGGGTCCCCAAGTTGACACATGGCTTGTCTGGATCGTCCATGACACAACCAATAAGGTTGGGACATGTGTCTAGGTCATTTCATATTATTAAAGCCTTATTTATACCTTAAACTACCCTAATTACCACTAATCGCGATTAAAAACTTAATAAGTTACTATTATCCAAAAAATTATTTTAATCCCATTGAACCACATTTTACTTCTTAATGAAAACCATGTATGTCGGATTTTTGAAAATTAAATCACAGAAGTGACAAAGTTTTATTTAAACGAAAAATCAGTTTCTTTAACTACCACTTAGTGATTTCACTATTCATCAAAAATTGAAGTTTTTCAGAAAAATCTAAAAAATTCACCCTAAGATATATTTGATATTCCGAATTCAAAAATGAAGTCCGTTTTACAAAATTCGAAACATATAAGTCACATTTATAAATTTAATAATTAATTCCCGCTGTCAGAGCAAATGAATGTTTTTATGAAACAATAAGTATCAAAAGATTGACACTAGTTTAAGTCCGATTTCAAATTGAAATTGATTCCAATGTCCAATATTGGATTAAATGGTAAAAATATATTCATATTACAGTTTAAGAACAATTCAAAAGATAATATAATCATATAAATAAATTATATTAAAAAGCAGTTTTGATGTAAAATGCAGTATTTTTCACTATTCATAAAAAAATGAACATTGTCAGAAAAATACCAAAAATTCACACAAAGTAAATTTTGATGTCCCAATCATGAAGAATAAGTTTATTTTGACAAAAAATAGCTTATAAAATTGCCACAATATAGATTTAAAAATGGTTTGCCATCAAAAGGCAGTAAATCAATCTTTTAAAAATATTAGTGTATTCTATGCTTATGATTGGATTTATTTTAATTTTAAGCCTCTAAAACACTATCTAGTTCATTAATAGACATAGATAAAAATATCTATTATTCATTACTTACTTGGGATGTTACATTATTACATCTTATTTTTTCATTTATAAAATAATTTCATTTTAAATGTAATACAATGGGGTATAGAGTATTACTCTCAAACACTATGGGTATTTGGAGAAGCAATCAATGCCCCACAACTCAGTGGCCCCATGTATACATAAATATATTAGGGTCCCAGAGCAGTAGTCTGGAACCCTGTGGTTATTTGGAACACCATTCCATGTCCCAAAACTAAGTCAAATATATCAAATCACATGGTTTCATATTTCAAATCATTTATAATAAATAATCACAATTCTTTATTCACCATTCCATAATCTCATTTATCAAGTAAGAACAATTTAAAATTCAAGATTTTCATCAATTGGCACACCCTATGGGTTGATACCAATTTACAATTCCATTAATATCCTATTTCACAATTCATATTATTCTTCAATTTCAATATGAAATAATCTTCTAATTTCTTAATTCCATTAATTATCCAAATCCATGCTTCAAATATCTAATTAATCAAATATTCAATCCAATTCCAAATGTTGATTCCAATAATGATTAAATTTTTTTCACAAAGACCTGCATGAAATTTTAATATTTAAAATTTAATTTGACAATTATACCACCTAACTTAAGAACATTTATGAACAATTTCCCCACCACAAAAATATATCTGCACTGAACAACTAAAAACCCAATGTTTATGATGATCATGAATCGAAACCTATATTAAATATATTTCCCAAATACAATGGACTATCAAAAGGATCCACCACATTATTTAATGAATTAAGAATTAAAACAATATAAATAAAAAATCTTACCATATATCATATATTATATATGCTGATCAGAGATGAATATATCTCTCTAATATAACTTAGAGTTTCCCTAGGTCCGTGTTAATGAATGATGTTCAATGGAATGAAACTAAAACGAACCACATGGTACATTTTTGTTTTATTATCAGCGAATTATAAATCATGTCATTCCATTAAAATCCTTGAAATTATTTTTAATAATTAATTGTGAAAAACAAGTCACCCCAAGTGATTTTATCCTAATTGAATGATGAACAACTAATACTAATATTACACAGAATGTAAATTTTATCAATAATATTTTCATCCTCCAATAATATATAAATGATATGACCACTTCCAATTCCTTCCAAACCAAAGTAAAATCTTCACCAACCATAAATGTGTTTGGAAAAAACATCATGAATCATGCCTGATAAAAAGTGCGGGATATTACAATATCCCCACCTTATAATAGTTAATCCTTGAGATGTACCCCCAGAATCACTATTATTGTGAGTTAAAAATATTTTCCAACTGAGCACGTATGTATTCTTATCTCTCCCAATTTTCCTCTTGAACATAGCATTGTTTCTGCAACACTCAAACACTGGATATAATCTTTCCCCACAACACTTTCTCACAATGATCTAGAAGGTGTATCTGATGCTACTCAAATGATGCATCAATCTTAAAAGTAACATCATCACTATCATTCACAAGATAATTTTAAGGGTGATGCCTCTAATGGTATAACATGTTAAAAAATATTCATTGAACTCTACATGTACAGAAAATCAAATATGTATGCCACTATCCCGATTATAACCACAATATAAAAAGGTCCAACAACCGTAGTCATTGAATTTACTTTCCTTCGAGTCCTATAGTGACATAATCTAAGAGACACTCATTGAAACTCTGGATCACCCACTATAATCTCAATGGTTCATCTGTGTCAATCAATATATATCTACTAAATAATCTGGACATACCATATATTTTTTAATCATCTAGTCATACTCTTATGTGTCCTGCACAAGAATGAGCCCCAAAAACGATAACTCGTCTAACTCAATAAAAAATAGAGGTGATATTCATGTCATACCATAGATAACATCAAATGGTGACATGTGAATAGTCACATGACTGACCCCCAAAAACAATGACTCAGTTAACTCATTGAATGAATTCTCAGATGATCTATCCTTGCCAAACTTCACTCCCTTCTTATTTAAGCACAAAATAAGTAATGTCAAGTGGGAAAATTCTTAGAATTTTTTTTGATAAATGTCTATTAAAGCATGAAATCTGAAACTATCAATGAAATTTTAGGCTTCTTCGGAGAAATTCTTTACCATATTGTTTTTGGATCCATTAACAAACATTCCTCTAAGATGATTTAACCTAACAAATGAAACTAATCGATCCAGAATTGGCATTTAAATAACATTCCATATATGTGGTTTAGTTTAAGTATTTACAATATGATTTCATGTTGTTGGGATATTTCATGACGAGTCTTGGAGTACCCTATGATTTTATCCAGAAACACAACAAAATCTTATCTCTGTACGGGTGGAATATTTTGTTTATATAGGTTATTAACACTTTTATAGAGTTCATCGACCTGAATGTCTAAATGATGAACGCATATGGGCCATGCGTACTTATAAGTTTGGTTCATGTTATATTAGATGGTCAAAATATCATTAGATGATGACCCAGTCTAATGTAAACTTATGATAAAACAAAATCTCCTCTCAAATGGACAAATTGACCATCGATACACGAAAAATAATATTGGTTCATTAGATTAATCTGGTCCATCTTATCGAAATAAACACATATTATTAGAGTTCTATCAACCATCATATAGAATTAAAAAACTGAACCCCATGATGATGTACTTTGTAGGATAAACCCATTTCAGATTATAAATTCCACCAGAGTCTTATGTTCTTGTATCAATGTTGGTTCCAATAGATATGGGGGAATGGGATGTTTCTTAGCTCTAGAAATGTGCTCAATCATAAAAAATATCACACATATGTGGTTTCCTTGATATTTATTCCAACAAAATCAATGGAAATGATCCACTATAGGTTGAAATACATCAGTCTCCACACACCCATAACCCACCAAAATACTATCAACCTAGACAATGAGATCCCCTAGTTACTGATGAGATATCCCTTTACAGCCTTCCTTGATATCCCCTCTCCATGATGTACAAAATTTTCACCCTTGAGAGACACATTGGTCACTTTTCACTGATAATAATATATGTGGGATTATTATGAACTATCCAATCCCAAATCAATATAAATTCAAAACCTGATCTTTACAATATATAATGTTTCTAATACAAACAACACTCTAAAACATTTAGAAAATACCCCTTGGATAAATAGATGTCCCTCAACCATACTCCCAATGGTGTATCGATAATCATAACACCACATGCAAGCTCCATGACCAGACTCAATTGACTCATAGGTGGTGAAGATATAAAAGAATGAGAGGACCTAGAATCAAATAACGAAATAGAATGTATTGAACCTATTTGAATGGTACATATGACTGTTGGTGTCAGGGACACTCTATCAACATTTCATGGATAAATTTTAGGAAACTATCCATACCCTTTTCCCTGCACTACTATCTTAGTATCGATTTCCAAAACCCCCTACTGATAAAAGTACACTTTCCCAGAATTACCCCATCAATTTGCCCAAAGGTCACATCCAGTAGAACACCTACCACCATATTGATATGGGGTAAATGAGCCCCTCTCAGAATTCTGACACTACATGGCTTCTCTACCTCTACACATTGATCTATGGTTTCTTCAATGCCTCTATATGTAAAACATCATACTATAAGATCAATACTCTACTGGTGTTCACAAATATTGGATACAAATATTTCCTAAACTAATATTAGGGTATTAGTATATTCAACTACTTTTCTAATTAATAGATCCATCTCTCTGGACACACTATTCTTTATCTCCAAAAAAGACATTCTAAATTCAATTCCTCATACACTTGGAAGACATACATCTTAGTCATCTAGAAGAATCCACATACATTCCACTAGAAGCCTCCTTTAGTTTCCCCTCAGATATGAGAGTCTGATCCAGTACATTAGAAAACATTTTCATCACATATATTTTATCCTAGGATTTGATCTCATATTTTTAACAATCCTAAAATAATTTGGGTTCATTATCCTCACCCCTACCAATATTGATAAATTTTATAATATTTTATGAAGTGAATGGAGTCACCCATCACACACATAATCCCTTAAGGACAACCTCAAAATAACAGATACCCTCTTCTACCTAAGAATCTTAGGGTGAAATTAATCCAATATATTCTTATAGAATTCCATTATTACTATATTATCTAACTTTCCATTCCATGTTTTAATTTACGTATAATGTTTTGGTTGACCATGTAACATATAAAAATCTAGTTTCACTATTTTCACATCAAGAGTCTCTATGTAGTGAAGAATATTTTGGATTGTCTAAATCTATTACTCGACTACATCCGGTCAGCCCTCTCTGCTGAAAGATGGAGGGTGCCGCAACTGGGGCTCTCAGGTTATATAAAACATGTTCCACACAACCTTCCTCAGGGCCCATCACATAAACCTCTTAAAATGATAAAATTTATCATAGTACAACTCTCATGCTTCCTAACCTATAACTATCGGATCCTCTAGTTCTACTTTTGTAGTACCAATCCCATTTATGTCCTCCAAAAATCCAACTGACATAAATAATTTTGTCAGAATATTTCTACAATTCAAATAATATATATTAAAACACAACATACAATATTAATAACCCAGTTATGTAAGAGGGATTGACAAAAATCCATAAATGGTTTCCTCACAAACCCCAACACACATTCAATAGGGAGATTTTATCACATCCTTAAACCATCCCAAATATAGATCATAGCAAGCATTATGTATAATATTTTAATACTGGATAATTTCATTACAAAAAAAAATTCCATTTCATTTTTAAATATTTTTTATCTTTTATGATTTCTCAATTTCATATTAAGAACCATTTTCATTTAAATTACACAAGATTCAAATGATTTTTCATTGAAATAATACTCACAAAAACCTTTATTTCTTTGCAGACCAAAAATGATGCTTGATTTAATAATTGATGAG
This sequence comes from Viscum album, assembly GCA_963277665.1. Lineage (NCBI taxonomy): Eukaryota > Viridiplantae > Streptophyta > Magnoliopsida > Santalales > Viscaceae > Viscum > Viscum album. The sequence goes on along the minus strand of OY728155.1, from coordinate 1,132,800,759 downwards.
TGCCAAAAATGAATCATGCTTACACTCCTCTCATTCCATTCAAGTCCATGCATTATTTTTTTCAAAAATAATCACATTTCACAAAAAGTGAAACCCTAATACTGTAATAAGATTTTACTTTATGATCAATATTCACTAACAATAATCCCACACTATGTACATGGTTTTAACCTCAAAAATATGTTAGATAATCGCTTTTAAGGACTATTGAAAAATACCCACTCATACTAATATCTTTTCTACCTAACCCAAATTGAAGGAAAAAAATAAATAAAATTACAATCCCCTCGGATAACACATTGTGAGGTCATGAACCAAGGGACTCCTGTGGGTGACATTATCCATATGATCAAAGGACATCAAAGATACCTCTAAATACTATATGAGCTTCCAAAAAGAAGTAATTTTCTAATGAAATAATCACGGGGACACTATAACATCATTATCCATGAAGAACAACAATGGATATTAATAAACCATATCCAATTTACAATAAACAGTAACCATATATCAGACCATAAAAATGAATGAAAACATCCCATGATAACCAAAAAATTGTACTAAAATACCCTATACTGAATTGGTAGATATTTCGATAAATATATGTGTCATATGTCGAAGGAAAAACCCAAAAAATGTCACTGAAAACTCTATAGTGGGTCCCAAAAACCGTTCTAAATTCCACATCTATGTTCAACCCCAACTCACCTATCAAACATAGGGATTTTTCAATAATTATAACCAAAAAAATTAATGTCTCTTCATGTACAATTTATAAATCCCAAGTAGGGTGTCTGTACAAATCAGTAAGCCACCAACAATAGATTATAAACAATATGCATTCTATAATAGTGTATTAGGTTGTATAAACAAATAATACAAGAATTTAAAAAGTTATCACATCTCATTAATATTTATTTATCCACATAAATTTCATGGGTTCATGATGACACTTAAATCATCAATACCAGCATTGGACAATGATAGAGTCTAAACCAAAACCAAATATATATCAAATTTAATTACATCATCAGTTTTAATTAATCCAATGATTCCAATTTTACATTCAAACAATGGGGACCTTGAAATGCAGTCTGGAACACCTTGTGTATTTAGAGTAGTAGTTCCTTTCACAAAACGTAGTGATCATGTTTATTCATAAATATATTGGTGGCCAAGAGAATAGTATGAAAACCCACTAGATTTTGGAGTACTCAACCCTATCCCTCAAATAAGTCACAGATATCAAATCACATGGTCCCATATTTCCAAACATTTTTAATCAATTATCACTATTCATTTTTCACACATTTTATTATATAAAATATCAATTAATAAAATATTACAGTTATAATTTTTCATCAAATTAAAACACCTAAAGTGTGGATTCCAGTTATCAATTCCATAAATCACTAATTGTAAAACTCCAATTATTCTAAATTTTCAATATCACATAATCAACCAATTTAGTAAACACATCAATCCAACTATTCCTTTAATCCAATAAATAAAAAACCAATTAATTAATCCAATATAAGATTCAATTTACTAGAAAAGAAATTTTATTTTCATAGTTATATACGTGCAATAATAGTAAATACTATTCTCTTTGATAATTAGACATCCTACCAAATGATAGTTGATGAATTATTTCCAACTACACCCCTCAATTGATGTGGAATAGAAAAAAACACATATGATAAATACATGAGGAATTAAAAAATAGGATCAAGATCAAAGTCCCAATCTATGAAAAATATGGATGTTTCACAACATCATCACAAGAAGGATTAACAAAACGAAACCAAAGAAAAACAGACTTACCATGTAAATATCCCGACCCCAGAAGCCTAGATTCGGGGCTTTACATTATTACATCATTATGATTGAGTTAGTCACATTTCAAAGGAATGAATAGTTTTTTACTCTGGGTAAAAAAGATGAATAGATGAACCCAATTTTGTTAGGTCCACAAGGCTGAATACCCTAAGAGGTGGGGGGTGATTCAGGGTATGACTAATTAAAAATTATTTCCCATTCTGATGTTATTTCCCTATTAAACAAAACACTCATCTCTATCTTCCCATTGCACAATACAAGCAGAAAGTAAATCATGCAAAGGACAAATCAATTTTTTCTAGGTTCACCCTCACTGGGCTACATCCAAGGAGCATACAATGGTGATGTGCCGCTGTACCAAATTCACTAAAGCACACTGATGTTTACAAGTTTTAGGATAAATCACTTCTATTCCCAGGTTCACTACCTTTAAAAGGTTTAGGGTCATATCACTACTTTCCCAAGGGTCACTCCATGTTTCTCTCTCTCTGGATCACTACTGGTGGAGAGGATCACCTTCTTCCTCTTCCTTTTCTCCCTAATCTAGAACGGATCCATTCACAGTTTATAGACTTGTAGGTCTCTCCATTATCTCTAATGAATACATCCCCTGTTGTATGTGGATTCTCTGTTGATGTCCAACTATCACTCGTAGATGAATCTCTCTTTCTACTAAAGGAATCGGGCAAACTTCCAGCTTCAACGCAGCCCAAAAACACAGTCGGGGAATCAACCTTAGTTGGCGCGCAGATTTAACCCGGCGCGCAAGTATCAGTGCGTAGGTCACAACTGGTATGAATGTCTTCATCTACCACCTTCATGGCACAATATTCTATAACTCCAAACCTGTGCGACTCAATCACTTTTACACCCAAGCCAATATTGGCGTGCAACTACCAATCGACGCACAACTTCAAACACTAGCGCACAAGTCCACCTGCGCGACCACTCAACACATGCGCGGCGACCACACCAGCGCGAGAGGAGATCTGATTTTTCTATGTATTTAACTCCATTCAAAATGAGGAGGGGTGGTCATGTATTTATAGGAATTTGGTCACCCTGTGTGAAGGGGCGCAAGTCTCCCCTTGGCCCACAAGTTTCGGCGTGCAAGTCTATTCCCTTGCAAGTCACCTGAACGACTAACCCAATACTTGCTTGACCCTATATACTTTTCTATATTTTTATCTTCTGATCTTGAAAAACAATAGGTGCGCAAGTTCTCAAGACTTTTAGTCATTGGAGCGCAAGTCTTTTCACGGCGCGCAGGTCATCTGTGCGACCACAACAATACCTGTGCAACCCTCTTTCCTTTTCCATATTTTTTCCTTCTAATCCGGAAAAACATTAGATGAACAAGTTTCCTCTCCTTAATGTTCATGGAGCACAAGTATCTTTTCCAAAACCACTTTTATCCTTTTGTCGATTTTCAGGACAAAATATTTGGTAAACATTGGAAAATGGTGCCACCTGGTATCTGTTCTTTTTGTACCGCCTCCAGATCATCAATTCCTTTTTCGATTTTCTTGAATAAAACATATTTCATTGACCACAACTCTTGAACTTGACATTCCACCATTAATTCCTCTTTGTCATCAAATATTTATGTCATGGTTTTTTTGTCAACAATCATAGCATAGTTGTCCACATTGTCAACAAACACAATCACCTCAAAAATACATCAAAGATACCTTGAGGGATTTTTCCCAAAAAAAATCATATTTTATATTGATAATGAAATATAATAAACAAAAAATATTATTTCATAATAGCCTCGAAATTAATTTTTTAATAATATTTTGTTTTTACTAATGTTTTTGGAGATAATGAGTTCATTTTATAATGCTTGTTTTGTTGTCTAGAAACTTGTTAATTTTTATTAGATATAGTATCATCATCTCTATAATTATATAAATATCATATATATTAAATTTATTCATTTAATGCATTTTAATTATCATTCTTAAATGATAGATATACAATATGAATCACATCTCATCGTGGAGATGGTGGGTCATACGTACACACGAGTGACAATATCATTACCTAAATTGTGAAAGGGTAATGAAGTGAATAGTCTATATATATTTTCACAATCAATATAAAATCCTCATTTTCATATATATCCATCAATTCAATCATTATAACCATCCATTTAATGCGGTGATGAAAAAGAGGATATACCACAACATGGAGACCGTATGCCTTACATATGCAAACATAGTGTTTTGTTTTTTGTAGGATGGATATATGTTTGAATAGAGTTGTCCCATAATCATATTAATATTTAATTGTATATATTATACATTATTTATAAACCTATAATGTGAACAACACATGTAGATCAATAGTAAATAAAAAAAACATGAATGAGATGGAAAAAATGAGTACCTATACTTTATCATACTTTATTTTGATCTCCGCATAAAATATATAGGGTTGGGGTTATTGGAAGGCAAGGGCCCCCATTACATCAATAAGGATGTTGATAAGGAAAATGGATAGTGTTTGGTCTATCTGGATGGCTCAATGTGTGTAAATAATTAAGGTAAGGAGTTCCCAATTATAATTAAAGTGTGTGACTCTTTTGGAAACCCTCAAAATAATAAAATTTAAAAATTATATTTGAGGGATAGAGACTTCAAAATTGCATATAAAATAACAAGGGGGGAAATATTAGGCCATATATTATCCCATTTGGTCTTATTTAATATTCTTATGATTTCATGTTAATTTAATAAAATATTAATTCCTTAATATATCATTATTTTTAAATATGATACTATTGATTTCATTTGGATTTAAATACATTATGATAAAGTGGAAATTTGAATCTAATTATTTCACACCATGCTAAAAAATCCAATGTATCTAAAAAATGCATTATACACATAAAATATTCCCAAACATATCAAAAATATTTTTTACGATCAATTATTTAATTTTTTATTGAATAAAAAACATTATTCTTCCATTGTAATAGAATTTATGGTAATTATGTCATCTATCGAAATTAAATATAAATTTTTATAATAAAAATAATTTTATTAATATAAATTGATATTTTGGGTTGTTCATACCTTGATATTTTCCCTATGTGGACATATAATATATATTTAAGACCAATAAACTTTTATTTTTTTTAAAAAGAAGTTCACATAAGAAGTGAAAAAAAATGAAAAAAACAACCATTCCAGGGTGGTCTAAAATAGTGATGTTCCAATGAATTTTCTCTTCCAATGTTAGTGCCCTCCCTAGTAAATGACCATATATGAAGGAAGTAGTACATTCACTAACATATCATCTCCTTGGATGCTAGGAAGTCAACGATCATATTACCCTCATGCAATGTATGTATAATAAATGTGTGATCTTTCATAAACCCCATGCACAGTCTGATATTATACATTTTCTCACAACAGATGCTACTGATACCTTGAAGAGTATTATTGATGATTAATAATTCTGTATCAACTGATTCAAGGGTTATATTTAATTGATAACATAACATTAAACATGTGGTAATTGTTTACAGTTCAACATGAAAGGTGTCACATATTTCATAGTATAATGTATAGGCCACAATAATATACCCCCACGAGTCCCTACATAATCATCCACCTCAAATTATACTAGCTTGATTTGAAATCTATGTGTTATGTTTGAAACCATGGTGAGGTGGATTCCATCGCACCCATTGAACCTGCATTGGCCTGCTACTTAGATATTCCATGAAACATGATGTTATGTGTGGGCTTCTAGATGATGATTCTCTACTACCATTTCACAACATTGTTATGTCCAATATAATATTTTTGGTTTTCAAAATGATATTTTCTTTGATTACAGTTACACCATTGATATGTGCTTCATTTAAATCAATCCATAAAAAACATCATCCTATTGGCATATTTATTTTCTTGCCCAACCTTTATACACTATGATTTTCTGTCCCCTGATACGAGTTTTTTAAAAAGTATTCTTTCAATTACACCTATAATAACTATCCCAAAAACCACCCAATAATTTTTCATACAAGGTAATCATATTAAATTTTGAAAAATAGGTGCCCAACCATTGAAATCTTGGGACCTGAGTAGAACATACATTGATAAGCCATGTCGACTCCCATTCATTGAATATTTACCTCCATAAGTAGGGCCTTATTTTGAACACACTATACCATGAAAATGAACATCATTTTAATTCTATTTCACCTCAATGTCTACACTGAATCATCTATATTATCCCGATCCAGCAACAATATATGGAGGTATTTTATTGAGAAGGATCATGTTATCGATCCTGTGAATATTCATTAGTTTGGCTCAAAGTTAAATACCATTCTATCAAGGAAACCCAACTGATTCTCATCAAGGACCACGTAAAAACTTGATCGATGATCATGTGCATCTATAAAAGTGATTTGTGTAGTATGAAACTCAATGAACCAAAATTTGTGAACAACCCAATTCTATTCCATGAATTTGATATCTCTCTTCCCAATTATTTCATGGGAATGATTTTGTAGGAAAACTATGTCCATCTAAATCAATTGACATATAATTAAAAGTATTTATCTCTGTGTTGTCCCCTCTATTCCATACCTACCTTGCATTATCATTCCCCACAAATATTCAACCTATATATCCACCCTGGATAATAAAGAATGCACTGACTCCATAGTGTTAAAGACACCATTGATATTAATACCTCCCCCTACAGTGGACCTAGACGACATTTTCCATGACACCCAGCGATTATTTGTTTCCATATAACCATCCCATGAATAATATTTCTCCAATATCTCCATTTTTTATATTTCTCTTTTGAGTAATATCAACGTAGAATGTACAGGCATTGTAATTGAGGATAGCACGTTTTCCACTAGTGTAATTATTCATTTGAAGGATAAAAATATGTTTTTACAACTTAGTATACACCATATTATTTTGTTAATGGATATATCATAGTTTTAATTCAGAATATTATTTTCTAAGACCATAACACCCAAATACACAATTAGTAAAGAAACTATATTCATTTCCAATATCTTTTCCAACGTCATTATTCTTTTTTCCATGAATTTTCATACAAAATAGAATTAAATATTCTCCTTATAAAGAACATGCCTAATCCAGATGAAATATTATTCTTGAATCCTATTAATTCACTAAATTTATATCCTACTTCCATTAGAAAAATAAAATTTTTTCATTAAAAAACATCAAGTGAGAAACACTCTATTGCTAAATACATGTTCTATTCATGATGGATCCTACCTGTATGCCTAAATTGGATGATGTACTGGCTTAATGAATCATGTGATAGAATAAATAATGTAAAGTATTTATGATCCCCGTACCATAAGCCCTAGAAATCATTATTTAAAATAAATTTCATTACCATGAAATATTTATATAAAAACATTGAGTTAAAGGAATTGAATAAAATATAATAAACCTAAAAGGAAAACCCCGTACAAGACATTACCCTTTATGAGGATCCATTAATCCAATTCATAATCCTTGCCTAAATATATATTGAAATCAACATTTCCCCCAGATATAATTTGTTATATATCTCTAATCACCCCTATGTTAGTATTATTGCGGCATAAATTGTTCTTTAATTTAAAAATCTATGTTTCTCTTCACCAATACATCTAGATAATTATCAATCTATTATATTTTTTAGAATATATGACAACATATTTTATGAGACATTAAACATGCATATTTGGACAAACTGATCCAAAGATTGAGGTTCCATTACCATGTCCACCAATGTAATCATTGTTACAAGTTCCAACTATGGATGATTTTCACCATGGAAGTAATCCAATAAATCTTACAACAATTCCTTTTTAAGAACATCCACATATCCAATTTGAAAGTATCCATGAACAGCATCAGGGTCTAGAGAATGCTCTAAATTGAGGGTGCATACCACACTACCTACCTCCTCCTCATATACAATCCTCCTCAACCACTCATTGTCTCTATAATTATACCTATGAGGAATTACATCAAAGTGCTATAATGGCCATATTGTATATACTCACTTCATTAATGAATTAAGTCCCTCTAGTTGATATTTAAAATATTCATCCTAAAATTCACCTACATCCTCCTAATAATATGAGTAATATCTATAATCCTAGATAGTATTATGACTATTGAACCAGGGATTTTCATTAATATAGTTGTGGAAGTATCTAGCTTTCTAATCATATTTTTTAGACAGTTTGTCTTTAATATTTATTGAGCTAACCATTCCTTCTTCAATAACATGTATTCCAGTAGATCCTTTCTAACTGTATGCTTAGCAAATATCTTCACATCCAAATCATTTTCTTGGTCGGTCTACTTCCGACTAATATCACTATTAACAAATTCCATATATTGTCCATGAGGTGGGATTAGAAGACCCAACCTTATACATTTCATAATATTGAGAAATGTCAATAAATTGACTCTATTTTAAATTAAGGATCATTTTTTATAGTTTTAGATAATTATACAATTGCTGTTACATAAAAACTAAAATTTATACAATGTGGATACAACATAATAAATATCCAATTCTTCCACAATATAAAACTTTTTAATCACAAACATGATTTCTTTTCTTGATAAAATTCTTGTTAACTTCTTCCTTTATATTACGCTTCCTTATAACATGTGCAAAATATTTCAAAAACATAGGATGAGCATAAATAGATCAGTATGGAATATGAAATGTGGAATAAAACTGTCAGTCGGTGAATATTTTAAACCCATGAAAACATTGTCATAAAATCATACTTTTCACCCATTAAACAAAAAATCTTTAACATAAATCATGAAATCGTAATAACTATGTTAGACTTAATGAAATCATAATTCATAATGTTATTTTGTTGCATTATATAATACAAACATTGTTCCTCTCATACCTATATAGGGAGTAACCTTCATGGAATATTTGGAGTACCCATTATAGTATATATCATAAATTTCATAGGAGAAACATTAATGTTTATCTCTATCTCATTACCCAATTCATTGGAGTGCTTTCATAGGATCACCTACACTCGGTTTATCACAGAACCACCCATTCCTATAAGCAATGATCGATATCCATAACGTAATAAAATCATATAATACATGCACAACAGAGAAATAACATTTCCACATTACAATCGGAGGAGAAAATTTCAATATCATGACAAAATCAATAATTTTCCAAAACCAATTTCAATTTAAAAATACATTAAAATGGTATATGGTATTTATTTTTTCCTTTAAAACATTATTCCATGTCGAGGAATCCAAATATCAAATAATGGTTACTATGGAGAAATAGAGGTTTTCAGAGTATATGTCAAATAACAATCCTTTTTGTCTTTTAGTAAAACATTTTGTATAAAAAATGGATTCTTCTTTAAAAACATTGAATGAAATTAAAAATAAATGGGTTTTATTATAGAATGTATAAACTAAGGAGTTGTGTACCATAAAAATATGCATCAATGAAAGGAGATTTAGAAAAAGTCCCTCACATTGAGCCTGACTCATCACGTTCAATCATTAGGTTCCTAAATAACAATCATAGGTTAATTTAAAATTTATTGAGATCCTTTTTCAAGTATGCTATTTAATTTATATCACTTATTATCATGTTCTAATAATTACATAAATATTTATGTTCATATCATATTTTTTGTTGATATTGGGTACATGAGTCACAAATGAACTTGTTTTGATGTAAATTGTCCATGTGGCCAAAATTACATGAACTCCAGAATTGTAATATTGATTTAAAATAACGTATATATAGTAAATATAAACATATAATAATCATTATATTTGGGGATAATAAATTAATTGCACCATTCATGGATATGGTAGGTCAAATTTAAGCAAAAACACAAATTTAATTTCTTTTTCATATTATAAGACATGTTATAATAATTACATAACTATTTATGTTCATATCAAATATTTTGTAGATATTGTGTACTTGAGTAAAAAAAAAACTCATTTTGATGTAAATTGCCCATGAGGTCAAAAGTACATCATCTCCAAAATAGATATAATGATTTAAAATAAAGTATATATAGTAAATATGAATTTATAATAACCATAATATTTGGAGATAATAACTTAAATACACCATTCATGGAAACAATAGGTGGAATTTACCCAAGAACACTAATTTCATTTCATTGTCATATTATAAGAATAATTATTTAATGATATTAATGTATAAGAAAATAATAATATTATATTAATTTCATAAATTTCTCATAGGTTTAATAAAACCATAGTTTATTCATTCCATGTATAGAGGGAATGCATTATATCGTTTTGAGGGTAAGTATTCCACACAAACTCAAATGAAATTATCAAATTTACAAAACATTCAAAGCATAAAGGTAGGTTCTAAATAAAAATTTCTAAATCATAGAGACAATATAAATATAATATGTATCATATATAAAATTATTTTCCATAGTAATGGAATTCACAGAGAGGTGGTAGGGGAAAATTGAATAATCACCATTTCATGAGGTAGTTGTTCGCTGTACACGGAAACAATAAGTTTGTTACCCATTAAATGGAGGTGTGTGTAAGTGTAGTTCAATACCTTTTAATAAAACATCAAAGTATATTGAGGATATGTGTGTTGTTTTTTAATAATAAAATAATAAGATTATTGTTGTCGAAAATCAAAAAGAGTCTAAAAATCATGAGAGAAGTTGTTACCTCTGAATCAGTTTTCTTCTTCTTTTTTATTTCAAAAGGATTCCTTGGGAGAAATTAGTCCCTAAATGATAGTTGCAGGATAAGGGGAGAGATTATAAGAATACTTTCATGTATATATTATAAGAAAAAAAGGATTTGGAGGTTTTAGTAATAGATATGAATGTGTTCCTTTTTATCGGGGAGGGAAGGGACACTAATGGAATTTTTCAAATAATTAAATTAATATGAAAAAATTCCATTAAAAATGGTCTAAAACAAATTTTTTTCGAGATAAGATGATAATAGTATGAAATAATCTCATCTAATAGTTTTTAGACATGTTTTAAATATTTTACAATCATTATAATTTTGGATTATCCCTTATTTTACCCCTTTTAATGTTACAATTATATTAACTTATTTACATTTATTGCATTAATTAAATTACCATAACATGTCAAAATACCAAAAAAATTCAATCTATGACATATTTGAAAATTTCATAAATTTTTTTCCACATCTTATATATATATATGAATTTAATATTATTTAATAAAATGTTTAATATGTTACACTACCTATCGTATCAATTTTGACAATATTCATTGGTTGACAATAAAAAATCATAAAAGAAAAATAAATTCAAAAAAAGAACATGAAATAAAAAAATTAAAATATGTCACTAAAATTATGGGATGAAATAAATTATGTCATATAATAATATTTTTTTTATTTAAAATAGCATTTATTTGATTTTTTTATTTATGAAATAATTAATAAATCACTGTTTTGTCATTATTTATGGTAATTATTTACTCTATAAGAATTCAAAATAAATTCCAATTATGTAGATAATTTTACAATATTTTTTGAGAATATTTATATTCAATGATTCAACTATTGTATCATAACATTAATGTTAGTATACTTATAAGAGGCAAGAGTGTGGCATGTTTTCACCTTTTTTGTTTTAATAATAATTATAGCACATTAATGGGAAAAAGTCTATTTAAAGAAGAAATACCAAAAATTTGGTGATACTTGCCAAATATTATTCATACAAATGGTTTTTATTATGTGTTAGGGTAATCTATTTTCGTTATCAAATATTTTGTTACCTTAATTTATCCAATTTACCGTTCTTCATCGTAAACAAAATTATCATTTTTTCTATTCATAAACTAAAAAAAAATTAAAAGTAACTTGTTAACATAATTTAGAAATAATGATTCCAAATATGGAATCAATTTTTTAAAAATGAAAACACAAGAAGTTTCAGTAATTAATTTAACATTTTTTTCTCATAACCATAGTGCGAAAACACTTTTTTTACTTGTAAAAAACATCAAAAGATTGACATTTTTATCGCAAATTTCAATGTGATATTACTAAAAATGGCCAACATTGTATTAAATGATTAAAACATAATATAATTATAATTTAAAAATTTAAAAGGATAACCTTTCTAATTAAAATAATTAGATGAAAAAGCTGTTTTAAATTAAAATACAATATTTTTCACTATTCATTAAAAATGAATATTACCAAAAAAACAAATAAAATTCATCCAAAGTTAATATGAGGTCTCCCTTTAAATTATAAAGTATATTTTATCAAAAATAACTTTAAAAAGTGTAATAAACTATATTTAAAATGGGTTCCCCATCAAATAGTGGTAAAACCACATTTTTTGAAAAATAATCATTTTATCAATAAAATAGGATTCATTCTTATTTAATGTATATTGAATGTATAAAATGAATTTTAAACATTAAATTGAATATATAAAATTTATATTTCATTAATAAAATCAATAAAAGTTTATTTTATTATTTTTATAAATTCACCTATTTGCATTTGAAATGTTTTTTAGAAAAAAACATCTTTAGTTATTTAAAAAGGGGTTTAATTTAATTTATAAATAATTGTTTAAAAATGAATTTGTAATCAATTTTATAATTAATAAATTAATATAGTTCATTATCAAAATTTTAACATCTTGGTTATAAGGAAACATAATAATGGTTAAGTTCGATGTGGCATATAATCTATTTTATTGAACATATTGTCTCCTGAAAACTCAGGATATTAAATTTCCCCCCATGGAAATTTATTCCTCATAATTTTAATTTTTATTTGGTAACCAAGGTAGAAATATTCAAAATACCATTATTTCCTTTCCAAATTGGAAAACATATTATTAAAAGAACCACATTAAATGAAAGAAATAGAACAAAAAAGGTCACGCAAGATAAACCATATTAAAATTCCATGTAGAAAAAAAATAGATATGGAAGAAAAACTATCCATATTTTTATGATGGATTCTGATTGAAAAAATGATCAAGAGAAAATTAAAAATCATAAAACCACAAAATTGTGATGGGTTAAATGATCTTTGATTTTCAGTAGGAAAATTTAATAGAGAATATTTTTATTTTAATATCCATTTCATGATTTTGATGAATTTACTTACGAGATTGACTATGAATATAAGGAAAACTAGTTAATATTAAAGTATATTATCTTAATTTAATAATTTTTTACCAAAAAGTCATGTTTTATCTAAAATATGAGTATTCAGAATGAATTATTCACACCTAAAGCAATAGAATCAACTTTTAGGGAATCAAATACTCCACCAAGGATTAACTCACTATTCATACTTTCTTGAAATATTAACCAAAATCAAAAAAATTAGATAATATAATATAATTCCCCTAAAATAATAAACTATTGTGTAAGGGAAAAAATTATAATATCCAAAATTCAACAGGAATATCCAAATTTAAACAAAGACCATTAAACAGATAATTTTCCTGAAAATTCCTCATAAAATTCCAATCTAAGATTAAAACCTAGGATTTATAATAATTTTATTACCTGGTAATTTAGGATATATTTTAACATTTATCTCAAAAAATCATTAAACACTCTTAATGACTCATTCCAAAGAGTAATTTCATAATCACATATTTTGAAAAATAGGTTAATTCATTCAATAAATAACCATAATCACCATAAGTACACATTAAAAACATGGATTCTACCAATATACAGTGAAACCAATACACCTAAAAATAAAATCTCATAGTATTCTATTTTCCTTAGCCACATTGGGTTCCCACAATAGTGAACTTCTTTAATAATAACATTTATTACTCAATCCAAAAATCATTTTCCATTCCCAAGGATATCCAATTGATAAAAAATAAGTTCCCAAAATCAACTAATTCACATTTCCACAACTTATTTAACTGAAAATATAAATTCATACAAACTAGGTTCATTATTTAGGATAGTGGAAGGAGATAAAGGCTATTCACCGTATGGTTGTCAGTTCGATTCACATATAGTTGTCTGATGCAATGGTTTGTCACACGGTCTGTGTATTGACAGTTTTCTAAAACTATATCATACTTATAACATACTCCTATTATGAGATAAAATCCCTAAACTATACACATACCTTGTTTTATCCTTAATGGTTGTCTTAGATATCTCAATTGTATCCCAACTCATAATTACCTCAACATTTTAATTCATGAGGTATTATTTATATTGACATATTTTTTCACCACTAAATGATTTAATAAAAAAATTCCCAAAATAACAAACATGATACCTTGATCATGGTATCCACATGGTTTAATGTATTTTTTTCATGTATATAGATTTTACATACTTTACAACAATTATTTAAATATTCTTCCAAATCACTTTCTTCCTTTGTCCAAATGGACCTTTTACAACATGGGTCGTAGGGGTGTTCACAGAGAAATAGTTTGGTAAAATAATCTTGTAGACAATATAATTTCAATATATCAGATAAGATTGGTTTTTTATAAAACATTCAGACCAAGTTTTTAATGAAAAAATAAATCAATTCTCCATTTAAAGTATAATAGTATGTACTGAAAGATAGTATTTAGAAATCAAATATAAATAGGTTTCATAAGGGTCTCCTTTTTCAGTATCTTTTTGAAAGTATTATTATAATTCATAAACTTGTGATCTGGTAAAACACCAAAAAATACCTTGATAATATTTACCATTTTTTTAATATGAGAATATTGAAAAAATAATATTTGATTAAAAACATCCCATTATACATGACGATATCAAGGTATAATGGCATGGTTTGATATATCAATCATATTATTGCAAGTGATTAGTATGTTTGAAATTGTTCTAGAATGATTTTAACATGAATTTGCTATAATTATTCCAATAAAGTCATTAAGGAGTTATAAAAATATTTTTTTCTATTCCCCCTTCCATTGGTAAATGTATTTCCTTGGTATAAAAAATTTATATAACAAGGATGTAACAAAAAAGTATATAGAAAAAGTTACCATTTGATTAACAATATCCCTAAATCCTTAATGTTTTCTAAGACAACCAATGATACCAACTATAAGGCCCCATCCATAAACAGTAAATATTTTTGAGTTATGTTAATAATTTTACATTAGTTCACATTGATGATCTTTTTAGGTTTAGAGTTTAAGAGTATTTGGACATATTTAGTACATAAAAACTCAAATTCATACAATGTGGATACAACTAAAAGAGTATCCATTTCTCCGTAATATAAATATTTTGAAAGATAAACATGATTTAATTTCCTGATAAAATTCTTCACGACTTCTTCAATTCTCTTACCAAACCTTATATCACGTTGAAAAAATTTCAAAAACCTCAGATGAGCATAAAATGTTAAGTATACAATATAAAATATTGAATAAAATAATTAGTCAATGAATATTTTAAATCCAATAAATCATTTTCACAAAATCATACATTTCACCCATAATAAATAAACTCATTAACATAACTCATGAAATCAAAATATTTGTTTATGACTCAATGAAATCATAAATCGCTAAGGTATGTTTTTCCATTTATATCATACTTAAATTATAGAATTCACAACTAAATATGGAGTATCCTTCGTGGCTACTTTTGGAATATCCATTCTGGTATATTCCCTAAATCTCACAGGATAAACATTAATGTTTATCACTATATCATTACACAATGAATTAGAGATCTATCAATGTTCACCCTCCCATGGTTTATCATAGGACCACCCATGTACATAATCAGTGCATGTGATCCATAACATAATCAAAATCACATAAAACATTAATAATGGAAAAATAACAATTCTATATTGCTTTCATAGGATTTAATTTCAAGATATCTAATAAATAAATCTAATATATAAAAAAATTTCAAAAAAAATTACAAGAAAATTTAATTAGGTATTTAGTATTATTTTAAAATATTATGTCTTGTAGATGAAGCCAAATATAATCTAATGGTTATAGTGTCGGCAAGGTTAATATCACCGCATATTTTATGAAAAATCATTATTTCATTCAGTAAAATGCTTTATATAAAAAAAATATTCTGTTTGAAAACCATTTAATGACATTAAAAGTCAGAGGGGTATATTACACACCGTATAAAAGGCGGTGGTGTAATCCATAGAAATATGCCTTAATGAAAAGAGATTGAGACAATGTCTCTTACCTTGAGTCTGACTGATCATGCACAATCATTATATTCTTCAATAATAAACATAGGTTAATTTATACATTCCTAATAACATTTTTCAGGTTTATATTATATTTTATATCACTGATTACCATTTTATCAAAATTACATAACTATTTAAGTTCATTTGGGATGTTTTGTCAATATTCGGTACACGAGTCAAAAAATGGACTTTTGTGATGTAAATTCTTCATGTTTTCAAAATTACATCATATAAATCATTGTTTGAATATTTTAAAAATCTTATATACCATGTTTATACTAATTTATAATAATCCTTAATACATGGTGTTATGAATAGAAATGTACTCTTCATGGAGAAGGTAGGCTTACGTACGCATGCATGCTACATTCATGACATTTTCATAGTAGAAAAATAATAATTAAATGATATAAGTGTATATTATATTATAATTATTATATTAATTTTATATATTTATTAAAGGGTTAAAAAACCATCTTTTATATGTTCCATGTATAGAGGGAACAATTTATTTATCCTAGAGGGGCAGTAGTCCACACTTTCTCAAATAGAATTATCACATCTACACAACATATAAAGAATAATGGTATGTTCTAATAAACAATTACATAGAAATATAAGAAATATTAATATATTGTATATCATATATGAAAACATTATCCATATTAATATCCACCACTATAGGTGGTAGAGGAAAATTGAATAATGAACTTTTTGTGATGTTGTTGTTCAAAGCAGATAGAAAGAGTATCTTCATTACCCATTAAGCGGAGGTGTTTGTATGTATTAGTTAAAAACATATCGTAACAACATAATAGTATATATATTGTACTGGTTTCCCTAGGTAATAATTAAATAATGAGATTTTTGGGAGTGGGGAATGGAAAAGAAACTAAACAGCCTAAGAGAAGGTGTTATCTCTTAATCGGGTAACATCTTTTTATTTATATCAAAATGCATCACTGGGATTCATTATTCAATAAAATAAGGCTTCTAAGATGAGGGGAGATATTATAGGAAGGGTTTTGGGAATATATTGGCCAAACCAAAATGCTTTGTATGGGTGAGTAATATATATGAATGTCTGACTTTTTATAAGATTGTGGAGGGGAAACCTATGGATAATTAAAATTATTAAATTATTATTAATTAAATTTTGATTCCAAATGGTCCAAAACTCGTTTAAATTTAAAATTATATGAGGATTGATATTAATCCTCTCATAAAATTGTTTTTAGATAAGTTTCAAATATTTTTTAATCATTAAATTTTTTGTTTAACTTATATGTTACCATTTTTAATCTTACCATGATGTTATGTTATATAAACATTGTGGGTTCATTGAATTTCCATAACCTGTAAAACTACCCAAAAAATCCAATTATGACACATTCGGACTTACCCTATCCATTGTTATTAATCTTTCATAATTATTAATTTAAAATCATTCAAAAATTATAATATATGTTAAAATACCAAGACTGTCAATTTTGACCCCATTAATTAGTTGATGTTAAAAAAATCGTAAAATATAGATAAAATGTATAAAACACCATTAAATCATAAAAAATATGCAAAAAATATGTAAAAAATTATTGTATGACATAAATTTTGTCATATAATATTTATTTTAGTATTTATAATATCATTTTATTGTCAGATTTATTAAAAAAAATTACAATTTTATTGTTCTTTCAATAGTTATGGTAAATATATAATATCTAAAACATAAAAATAATCTCTGTTTATATTGATAATTTTATTATATTTCAGGATAATGTTTATTTTCTATCTTTTCTCATGTTTATCACAAAATTAAAATTAGTATACTGATAAGACATAATAGGGTGACATGTTGTCACTTTCTTTTGTTTTAATAATAATTACATCACATTCAATGAAAAAATCTAATAAATGAATCATTTTGGACCATTAGGTGATAATGTTATAATTTTATTCATCTAATAGTTTTTTGGATTATGTTCTATTTATAATGTTTTCCTTATCATTTTATTTATTACATTAATTTCTCCAATTCTCCATTA
The DNA here is from genome assembly GCA_963277665.1 of Viscum album. NCBI lineage: Eukaryota > Viridiplantae > Streptophyta > Magnoliopsida > Santalales > Viscaceae > Viscum > Viscum album. The sequence continues at coordinate 1,132,782,602 of OY728155.1, read as the reverse complement.
ACCGTGCAGAATAAAAATTTAAAAATATTTTCTTAATATATTACAAAAAAATTAACCAATTAACATAATTTTAAACCACTAATTATGAATATGGAATCTGTTTTTTAAAATTAAAAACACTGAAATCACAGTAAATAATATAAAATTAATTCTAGTTTTCAAAGTGAGAAAACATGTTTTTTAAAAGTAAAACCCATCAAAATATTGACATGTGTATATATCAAATATCAATGTTAATTTAATTCCAATGAGTAAAATTGGATAAACTGATAAAACCATAATATAATTATAATTTAAAACCAATTAAAAGGATATCCATTATCAATAAATTAATCTAATGAAAAACATGTGTTAAATTAAAATACAGTATTTTTCACTATTCCTTGAAGATTATACATTATCAGAAACATACCAAAAATTCTAAAAATGTAATTTTTGATTTCACAATTCAAAATAAGAAATTTATTTTTTCATAAAATAGTTATAAAAGTGTAAAAAACTAGATTTAAATTTGGTTTTCTATCAAAAGGTTGTAAAACTGCATTTAAAAAACACACATTTTATCAGTAAAATTTATTTTATTCTTATATAATGTCTCTAAAACATATATGTTGAATTTTCAGCATTTTATTTAATTTATTATTTTTATATGTCATTAATAAAATCTATAAATAGTGATTTTATTATTTTATAAACTCAATTTTTATAATTGAAATAGTAATTAGGAAAAATAAATTTCATTTTAATTAAAAATGGTTTTATAATCATTTATAAATAATCGTTAATAGAAGAATTAATTAAAAGCATGTGTAGAAAATAATTTGATAAATAAATTAATATTGTTTATTACCTCCATTTTATCAGATAGGTTATAAGGTAATATAATAATGCATCATTTCAATGTGGCATATTATGTATCCTATCAAATATATTACCTCTTTCAAAAACACATGATGTTATAGGGATATTATTTACCACCTTTTAGTATTACCTCTCAGTCACCACAATTTATTTTGAATTTTTATCAATGGGTTCCCCAAAGATTAAATTCACCAAGACTACTTGACAATTTAATGGAACCTGAGTTACTCCCCTCACATTTCAGAACACTAAAAACCCTACTCTTGACATTCTTGGGCCATCTGGTTGATTCAGAAATGCACATTTTTTGAAAAAAAAAATTATGCACTAAATGAGAAATTTTAGTGTTTATAAATAAAGATATAGTTTAACTATTAATTTTTCAAAAAATTGAGAAGACAACATGTCCAGCAACCCCCACTCTAATTATAACAAGAAATAAAACAATATATTGCAAAGCATGCATCCATGAGAAACTTATTTCACATTAATGATACAGATCACTTTAAATATCTCATGTGAATGGCTTCACAACCATTCATTTACAATTGGTCAACAGCTATATTGTAGTCACCTCCCACCATCTAAGGAATATCATATGAATTGAAGGATCCAATACCCCTCCACAACTCCTCCATTGACTGATAATCACATTGAGCATATTCAAATGGGATGTAGAAACTATAATCCCCTAGAGATATTTTAGTTTTCATGAACTGATCTAATTAATTGATTTGGTAGACTTATATATTATTAATCCAAAATAACCAAATGTTTGAGTTAATGAGATGACCATGAATACAACCTTGTACTATAATCCATTAGACATACTCCTTGATTCTTTTTGAGTATTGTTTCTATTTTTGAATCGAATCCATCAAAATGGAATTATTTTAAATATCATTCGAAATAAAAGTATATTCCACCCCGGAACCTAGCCTATGCTAATTAAATATGATCATAATTAACATTAGAAATTAATCTATTTTTATTTTTTCCCAGACCCCAGGCCTTGCACAACCTGAGGTGGCTTTGAAACTCCCTTTGATTATGTCCTTGGTCTAGTAAAAACTGGTCTATGAACAACCAGTTAAGGAAAGACATGAGACTATACATTTAAAACTCTATCATCTTCTAGAACACAATAATTTGATTCTAGATAAATACTATCCACCCTCATAGAAGAAGATATTTTTACTTGTGAAGACATGGATACCCAAACCACATCCAATGGATCGTTGTCCTCCCCTGAAATTTCAATAATAGAAATTTTTGGAAAATAATTATTCAATTGAAATATTATATGTTTATATAACAAGGGAATAACCTATGGTAAATCGCACAATACTATGATTTGAAATCGGCTGGAGAGGGAGATACAAATGAATTGGGAGAAAAACACTATATCCAAACACATGGATTCATACACTTTAGAATCACTAGTGTTCCAAGATTAAAAAACTGCATACTCTTGGGATGGAGGAACTAGAATCACCACCTTACCTCAGCCCAGGGCTCCCATGATAGAACTAAAATGTTGTTGAGGACCCCTAATGATGATGTATGATACTAGTGATTGCCTGTGAATTTCGATGGCCATATATCCACTAGCTCCTGAATATACTGTTTAAATTCATGAATTTCTTGGTAGTGAATAATTCACTTGGAGAATAACTTTAGATCCACCAAATAAACTATTTTTTGATCCTGCTCCTCCATACATTTAACTAGAAGGATGATCTTGTCCAAAATCAGATGGGTTATATCAATCTCTCCACAAATATTTACCACTAATATGTCCTATATTCAAATCATCATCTCATACGTGAAAGTAATGGATCAAAGAGAGACCCCCAATCCATTTTAGATATTATATATTCCAAAAGGTTTGAGGATTTCCTAGGAGATAAATCCAAACTATAGTATGCGATGAATCCCGACATGAGTGGACATTCAACTACCACTAGAATAATGAAAACCTTCATCAACACATAGATCTGATACATTCGTACCATGATAAAACAAAATCATCCCCATATGATAGAACTTTGAAAAAATACTCTTGATTCTACAATAATACCAGCAACGATTGATAAAATCCCCAAAATTTGAAATATCCCTAAAAAGGATAGAGGAGGTTTTCCTAATCCATATATTTAAAAAAATGTCCATTGAAGATTCAATGATTAATCCTAAAAAAAGCTATAGAAACTAATAGAATAAGAAAACTTTATTCTATAGAGGATGATGCATAAAAAGCATCCACCGGGAATGATGCTCTAGAAAGTATTTGAGGAGGGACATACCACCAAAGTTTATCCTTATACGAAGGCATTGAAAAAAACCGCACTATCCCTGAGGATATAAAACACCGTGTTACTGATTGAATGTGTGAGGATAATGAAAAACCACCTATTAAAGGAACTATATAATAAGGCTACACTTGGGAGGTCTTCATCGATGTGGGTAGGGAAATGGTCAGGAGTGAGGAATCAATCCTGTTTTTTTGAGCATAATAAGGGAGTGGAATTTTTTAACACTATTAGATTTAAATAATATATAAGTCATTTTAATGGAAAAGTGTCCACAAAACTACTAGAACTATAAATTATGGTGATAAGGGTCTAATATGTTTCATCTAATAATTTTGGGACATGATTAGGACATGGTTGTACCCTTAACTAGTGGTTTTAGACATTATTTTAATAATTTAACTCTTACTCGGACTACATGAGTTTTTACAATTAGAGGGATAATATAGTTAACATAAAATACCTAATGACCCATAAATGCACCATTGATATAATTTTTCACTTCATAAAAACCAGATTAAATAATATAAAATTTTTTGTATGTTTATCTCATTTAATAAAATGTTATTTATTATAAAACATCATTAATACCAATTTTGACTCTATTTATTAATTGGACTTCTAAAATATCTACCAATGAAGATTTATTCAAAAACTACCATTTAATGAATACATAACATGTAATGGTCATATAAAAAAATAGAGTAGGACATTATGTTTCTGAAAATATATATTTAAATATTTTTTAAAATCATTTTATAAATAATTCCATTAATAAAATAATTACTACATCACTGAATTGAATGTATTTAAGGTAATTATTTGTTTACTAATAATTAAAATTAAATTACTATTAAAATTTAATTACATTACCTTTAAATGTAATAGTTATAGTCTAAGGTACCATCTTACTAAAAACATTTGTTTGACATGTTTATCTTTACATTATATAAAACACTATAAGGGGCCTAAATTTATCCAAGTGACTAATATAGGTCCTAAATTTAGACAATTATATTTTTTCAACACTAACACAACCATGAATAATTTAAAATTGATATGGTAATTTTATAATAATTATCCTAAACATTTTTTAATTATATGATTTACCCTTAATTGTGGTTATAAAAATTATAATGTTATTATTCCAATTACCAAAAAATAAAAGGGGCCTATTTACATAATTTAGAAATCATTAGTAAAAAATATGATATCCATTTTAATCATTAAAAAACATAAGTGGATAAAATCCATTTAAAATTAATCTCATTGAGGGTGTGATGAAGCCAGTTTATAAGGTCAAAATGTTCAAATTTTTAAAAAATTAAAAATTACATACAAAACATAAAAAATATTAACAATATCATAATTATATTCATATATTTATAATTGGTCTAATTTTACATTAATAAAATTTTAATATAATATAACATTATAAACTATATGGATGAAAATTCATTTTTAATTAAAATGAAGTATTTTTTAGTATTCACTAAAAATTCAATCCATTCATAAAAATATAAAAATTTCATCAAAAGATAATTTTGAGACTAATATTTTATCAATAATTTTTAATTTCTCAAATATTGTCAATATATGTGATTAAAGTATGTTTTAAAACTATTATTTCATTCAAATGTGGAAAATCTAACTTTTGAAAAATGCCTATACTTATGTATAAAACATGATTTATTTGTATACTATGTATAAAAAAATTATATGAATGTTTAAAGTTATATTGTGAATATAATATATATAAAATTCTCAATTTTGTTAAAAACAATTCATTACCAACAATTTTATTGCAAGGTTAATGTAATATTTCATTGTTAATTTAATTTGTTTGTTGTGTGGAATGTGAACATACAAAAATATTAAAATTAAAATGATAGATACCAATATAATTTGGGGGTGTTACATTCTACTATACTTAAACAAATTTCAACGTCTCAATTTCATATTTAACATCAAAAATCAATGTATTATACAAAACAATTTTTTTGGAAATCCCTCATCTTATATAGTTTTTTAAAAAAAATCCCCATAGTAAGTGGGAATGGGAAATTATATGTTCACCAAAAAAATTAAGCTATTAAATCGGAAACATTAGTGGGAAGTGAAAACAAGAACATGTAAAAAATATATATAACAAGTTCTGATGGAAAGTGATAGAGAACATGGTCATTATAAAATCATCCATCATAAAAGAATGAATCATTCATGGGAAAAATGGTTATTGATTTCATAGAATGAAATGTAAACAGATTGTGTTTTGGTTCAATAATCTTTTTCATACTATTGAATGTTTTTTTCATTATCCATATAATTTACTTATAAATAACATACATTATTTCATAAAATTTTATAAGAAAAATATCATTATTTGGTAGTTCTTCGATCTATTTAAACTTATTCAGTGAGAAAATGGATATTCAAGATCAATTTTTTAATCCCGGAATAACAATGATGAATAACAAAATCTACAAGTGATTCCATCATCATTTAAAATCTATTGGAAAAAAATTTATAGAACTGGTTATCCAAAATGATATATTATAAATTAAAATCAAACAATAATATTCTTATTCAATTACATATGCTTTTACCCATAACACTCCAAAAAATATTTTTCTTATACTTTAGAATGATGGACACTAAATTAACAAAATCAACATAACAAACGATTTTCTTCAATCCAAATAAAATTTCTTTTATTTGTCACATGTAAAATATTTGAATTCCATAATAACAATTAATACTTAATAAACTCATTTATTCATAAAATAAAGTAATATCATGTGTATTTATTAAATAAAAAAATTTATTAATACCCAAAAAAGTTAACATAAACCCTAAAATTACTAACCACATATTTTTTGAATGGTAATATCTTATAAAAATCTATTTTTAATTATTATTTAAACATAGATCAAATATTTTTGGTTATCATGCATCAATAATGTGTTTTACACTATATAAATATTCAAGTGAATCAATTATCATAGTAATAGGTACCATTGAATATATTCTCTCAAATCATTAAAGAAGAAGTATAATTGTAAAATAATTATATATCTATTGATTATTTTAAATATAATTTTTATGATAAAAACATTTAAAAAATAATAATTGAATCTGATTATACAATAACTATAATAATTCCACTTAATTCTGAAAACATTTATTATTCATAATTCCTCCTTATTTTCAAATTTCATTTGTAGTATCTTCATCAATAGTAGTATAGCAATTATTTTTACAACCTTGTTTACACACTTCCTAAGATTTTCCTTGAGGACATTGTTCTTTATATTCCCCATACGTCCTACAATGAACATTAATCTATTGATATTACCCTTGGGATAAAATTATTATAATCCATTTCTTTAACTAAACAATTCAATTTTCCATGGAAACTAACTATTTCATGTCATTCATTTCCACACAAATAATTTTATAAGTCATATATGAATTTCAACTGCCTTTTCTTTGATCACATTATTGAAATATAAGAATCATAATCTCCTTTCCTACATGGACTCCTCATCTTGAACATGCAACAACCTCTTTCCTTATAATTTTTGGTGAGACTGAGAGATGGTTAGCTATAATTTGTTAATCATAAATTGTGATAACTGATTATGAATTGTAAAAAATAAATTATTACATTAATCAGTAACCTTCTTTTCTTATCAACAAATTTTCAATCCTCTTCAATGTTACATCAATTCCTTTTGATTATCACCAATGTATAAAACTAAAATCACGGTGTCAAAAATCGTATTTATAATAATTTTGTCATGAACAATCAATTATATGATGTCTAAATTATGATATCTTTTTCCCAAAATAAGTGTATATGGGTAATTCTTAGGTAATACAAGGTCATTACCAAATATATAGGATGATATCCTAAACATATATTTATCCTCAAAGTCATTCATAGTTTTATGTTTTCTAATTAGTGATTTCCTAAATCTAGTTCCTAAGGTTTCTACTATACTTTCTTAGATACCTACTATAATGACCCGAGCCAAAAATCCTAGAGACAATGAATTACTTATTTAAATTTTCATGATTATAAGGATTCACATATGAAAGGACTGAATTCTTTTTTATTATTGATAAATTAGATACTTACACGAAACCCATTTAACATTTTTAATAGAAAAAAACATAATACCTAAAAAAGTAAACTACTCAACATCCATGAAACTCATTCCAAGAATTTATCTTAATATCTTTGGGAATGGAATAAAAATAATGGTGAGATTATAATTTTAGTAAGAGTTAAAAACAATGGAATCAACCTTTATTCAATAATAATAATCAATATGGAATAGTAAATAATGGATCTAGGAAGTAATTGTTGTTGAAACATAATTTGGAGGAATGAAAAGAAAGGAAATTTCAAATACTCTCCCACTCGTTCCCTCAGCAGTGCTTGGGCCTCCGGTGAGTGGTGGTGGTTCGGTTCGTCTACCTCAACCCTCCTTCAAGGAGGCTCTTCTGCGTTCTCCATCGGCCGGTGAGTGGGTTCTATAACCTTCATCGGTTGGTCCATCGACCTTTTATTCATTCTCGAAGAATGGTGCTACGGTGCTATATGTGTCAGCGGAATCCTTCACTACAGAATCCTTGGATATTTAGTGGACCTTGGTAGCATGTTTCGGTGCCGATAAGCCTCCTCTTGGGGTTTTAAAGCTTGCATCAGGCGTTGGGGTTTAGATCTGCCGGTGGTGGTGTCATTTTTGGATAAGATGACTTTTTTCCATCGTCTTGGATTCAATAGAGGACTTCGTGAAGGCTTTGTGTTGGAGTGCGTGATTCATGGTCTGTTGGAGGTTCTCCCTCTCCAGTTGGACGATGGACGCCCATTTCGTCATGAATTCTCTAAGGCGGCAGTCTGGGTCTCGCTTCTAATGCTGCCATTACCCCTCTTGAACGGTTATTTTCTTAAAGCAATCAGGAATTCGTTGGGAAGTCTCATGTGTGATGATGATCGGACTTCTCTCTTGGAGAAGGATTCTATTTCTAGGATTTGTGTTGAGTTGGATATTTCTCGGCCGCTACAGGACCATCTCATGATTAGGATTCAAGTAATGGAGGATCATCATCAGCATCAATTCTATACAGTTTTCACAGGTTTTATTCTCTTTGCCATATCTCTGGTCATACCCTACATGTTTTCCGCAAAGCTCGATGAGATGCCTTCAAATCTGGGGGGTTTAGAGGTGATTTATTCAGAATTCTCCCACGTGGGTCCCCTCAGGTCCGAGGGGCTGGGATTGGGGAAAAGGCATTGCATTGGTTCCCTCTATTCAGACGCCAGAGGATTCCTTTTACATGACTTTTGTCTTCGGTGATGGGTGGCTCCCCACTTCTCATGGTTTGATTCCTATTTACAGTGGAAGGGGTGATGCCTCCAGGGATCAGTTGCCTGAGAAGGATCACTATTCATTGGGGTTGACTCTCAAAAATTCATTTTGTCTGCGATATCTGTATATAGGGGATTGGGTTTTGTCTCAAAGATGTATATCTGAGATCACCATGATGGAAGACTTGAGTTTCTTTGAATACTCCCCGCTCTCCCTGCATAGGGAGATCCCTCTTCTACCCTAGAGAAATTCTCTAGGGGTGTCCTGTCCTATGTCTTTCATAGTTCTGATTTCTCTTCCATCCTCTCCCCACTCTCCTTCATCGCCTCTAATGTTGGGTGATGTCTCAATGGATGGGCATGCCATTATTTCTCTAGATGTTACTAGCACGGTGTCTTCCGGGGGAGCAGTCTCTTCATGGGAATTTTCCTCATAGGTGCAAGTTGGTGTTCAGACATGATCTAAATCAAAATCCTATGTCAGGGTATGTGATTTCTCTCTTCATTCAGTAGAGGGCCGGGAGTCTAGGGCCAAAGCCATACATGCCCGACTCAATGTCTAAAGTCTTAATTTGGAACATATGTGGCCTCGGGGGTTGGGTGAAGTCTGACTTCATATCCAATGTGATTTGGAACAATCAGGTTTCTATAGTTGTTATCTTGGAACCAAAACAGGTTTCCATCGTGTTAAATGAGTATGCGCAGAAGCTTATGGTTTGATGCTTTTTTCACGAGGATCCTCCTAACTCACATATTTGGCTATTTAGGATGGATAATGTAAGTGTTGATATGTTGAGTGCGTCAGATCATTCTTTGACCACCAAGATCACAATTGGGAATCAAGTGATTATTTTCTCATTTATCTATGCCAAGTGAGATGCCCAGGCCAGGGAACCCTTGTGGCATGAGTTAGATTCTGTTAACCTAGATGATGCTCCTTATCTTGTCGGGGGAGATTTCAATATTATCTCATGTACAGAGGAGAACAATGTGGAGGGGATTTTCCCAGGAATGACAGTCATGCATTCGTTTCCTTCATGGCTAGAAATGCCATTATGGATGCCGAATTTGAGGGAAGCAGATATACATGGTGTGATAACCTATCTAGAGGGCGACGCTCCTATTGTCATCTAGAACGATGCTCGAGGAATGGAGCTATTGTTTCAACTTTTCAGGACTCCAGAGTTGTGCATCTGGTTCAGTGTTTATCTGATCACTCCCTGCTTCATGTTTCATTGGGTGCAAGGACCAGTAGTGAAGGTGGTGGTGTTTTTCCAGAATGTGCATGGATGAACTGGGTTTCTCAGATGTGGTCAGCGAAGCATGGAACATTCATCCCAGGGGGAACCCGGGGATCATACTTCATAACAAGTTGAGATGGCTTAAAATTATTCTTCGCTCCTGGACAAAGAAGATACTTGCTTGTGATCATGATTTGGTCGAGATCAATAAACATGTGGAGCTTTTGAAGAATCACCTAGAGCAGGCCTGATATGAGTCTCTTTTTACCAAACTGAGAATAAAAAAGGATCTTATTACTGATCGTCTTCAGAGATAGGAGTGGCTGGACAGAGAGCATGCCAGAGTCTGATGGCTTCGGGAGGCAGATAGGAACTCTGGCTATTTTCACACCTGCATTAGAGAATGTCACTGTGTTCTGTGGCCCAATATTTTTAGAGAATATGGTTCCTTCATCAGTGATCATGATGAGGTAGGGGCCATGGTCAATAGTTCCCTCAAATATTTATTGAATTCATCCAATCCAAATATGGTAGGGGGATATCCGAGTGGGTGTGACAGATTTTTTGAGGGAATTCCAAGATGTGTTTTGGAGGCCATTTATGAGATCTTGAGTAGGACTCTGGATAAGGCTGATGTTCGTTAGGCGATTTAGTCTTTGAACTCGGATAGTGCACTAGGGACTGATGGCTTCCCTGGATCATTTTATAGGGCGATGTGGGACCTTGTTAAAGGGGACCTAGTGTGACCTGTCCAGGATATCTTTTAATGTGGGGATTTTCTATGTATTGGTTGCACAACCAAGATGGTTCATATTCCTATGGTGGGTAATCATCAGTCTATTGATCAGTATCGACCCATTTGTATGTGCAATATTATGTAGAAGTCCATGGCCAGCATTCGGAATAGAAGGCTGGATATTTACCTAGATTCTTGGATGGCGTTTGAACAACATGGGTTTATTAAAGGGAGGTCTATTCAAGGCGCAATAGTTGTGGCTCAGGAAATGTTTAGTGGAATCAACAACAGGTCCTTTGGGAATAATTTGGTGGTGAATCTTGATATGAGCAAGGAATATGAAAGGATGGAATGAGGTTTTGTTCTCAGAGTCTTGATAAGAAGGGGGTTCTCTATTTGGACTAGTGATATGTTGTTCCGTTGTTTCAGCTCGACATGGATTTCAAACTTTTTATGGGTAAACATTTTTTATTTTTCAAGACGTGTCGTTGTCTCCAGAAAGGAGATCCTATCTCCCCCACTCTTTTCATTCTCTCTCAAAATGATTTTAGCTACTATATTAATCAAGGCCTGAACATGGGAAAAATTTCCTCTTACCATAATAGGAATGCCACTTGGGTTATCTCACACTTGATGTTTGCTGATGACATAATTGTATTTATCAATGGCAGTAGATGTATTGTGCAGGGGCAGAATGGTCTTCGAGGGGATTATTGTAAGTGGAGTGGGAAGGGGGTGAACAAAGAGAAAAGTTCCTTTTATATGACCCGGAATTGCTCTAATGAGAGGGTGAAGGATATGGGGATATGATTTAATGTAGAGAGACTCAATTTTCCCATGGATATCTTGAGCTCTGGTTAGTCCCTCATATCCTAGGGTCCACCATTTTGATAAACTTTTTAGCAAGATCTCTGAGTGGAATTATAACTGGAAAAATAGATTTCTTTCCTTCAGTAGTCGTATAAAATTATTGAATAATGACATGGTCTCCATTACCATGAATATTTTTTCTACTCTAAAGGTTCCTAAAAGTGTAATTTCCAAATTGGATAAGAGTATGGTGTCCTTTATATGGGATGGGAAGATGGAGGGCATACATCATTGGGCTTCGGGGAAACGTCTTGCAAGCTCTCACTCTGAAGGTGGGATTAATTTGTGGAGTGTCTCCTCATCCATGTAAGGGCTTCATGAAAAGCTTGTGTGGGATGTGTTAGAAGGTCGATCCCTTTGGGTCTGGACTATGCAAGACATATATGGTTAGAATATGTGGGATCAGAGATCCAATTCATCTCGGATATGGAACCTAATTCATCATTTCATGGTGGTTTTACATCACCATAATCAGTGGATAGAGGGAACAGGGAACATCAACATCTGGAAACATGATTGGGGGGTGGGAAGGTTGTATTTCCTGGGTTTCCCCATCTCGGACATATCTTTTAGCGAGGACTGTGGATAGGCTCAATATCTTCAGGCCATCTCTGAGAACGATAAACTTACTGTTTTTAATTGAATTTTTATCATTGATGATCCTAATAAACTTATTTTTACAGGTTTGACGTCAGGTATTTTTTCTATAAAGGATTACATTCGTGTGACAAGGGATATGTCAAATACAGACTCGTGGGGAGTGAAATTGTGGTGCAAGGAGATTCCATATAAATTTAATTTTATGTTGTGGCATATGAAGAACAAAGATTTTCATACTGATGAAAATATGAAGCGTATGGGTGTGAATATGGCCTCAAAGTGCTGGTGTTGTAGGGATTCAAATCACGAATCAGTGGGCCATCTTTTCTACGAAAATTAATGGGCTAGGGGGATTTGGAAGACGTTTGGGGGGTTTTTTTTGTTGGGAGGTGCCTGGAGGGGTGCAAGAGGATTTTATATGTTCATGGTTTTGGGGTAAAGATTCCTATGGGCCTAAGAGGAAGGCTCGAACCATCATTCTTATTGTTGGTTGATGGATTATACGGAAGGTCTGAAACTTGGTTTGTCATAATCATGCCTCGACATCTCATGTTAGTGTTATTTTCCGAATAAAGAACATATTGCTGGATTTGTTTCGCCTGTGTCCAGATTTCCACTCAGTTCCCTTGGTGCATCATTCTTTCCATGATCTCGTAAATGTCACTTAGGTGGATTCTTTAGGGCCGGGAAGGTGGATTCGATGGCATCCACCGGGTTAGGGTTTTAATGTTAACACAGATGGGTCGCTTGTCATGGCGGAGATGTGAGGGGGTGGAGTCATGAGAGATCAGACAAGATTAGTCATTGAAGTGTTTTCTTTTTCCTATGGAAGAGGTGATTTTCTGCAAGTGGAGGCAAGGGCCATGGAGACCGGGTTGGATGTTTGTAGGAAAAGGCAGATCAGTCTTAGAATGGAAAAGATGGACTCCATGGTTTTGTACAATGCTTTGAGGGTAAAGGGAAGTATCCTATGGAGCGTTGTATATAATATAAGAAAGTGCATATTTGTTATGGGTAACCACACTAAGGTCTCTCATACATGGCTGGTGGGGAACATGGTTGTAGACTTCTTGGCATCTCTGGCATCATCAAAACAAAGTATCTTTTTTTTCTTTTTCTTGGGTTCTTTTCCAAATGAGGGGATGAATTTGTTTGTCAACGATGCTTTCGGTTTACATTACTTTAGACCACCATGAGGTTTCTCCTTTTGGGTTTTGTTGTATGGTGGGTTTTCAAAATAAATAAAAATGTTAATTTCCAATAATGGATCACATATTCTATTTTATTAATAAATAGAGAATAAAATGAATCCATAGTTTTCTTCTCAGTGAAATTCATATGAATAATAATCACCAAATTAATATTTAATTAAATGACTAGTTAATTAAATTTACATATCTATAAAAATAATTAATATAACATCAAGATGTATTCTGAAGATATTTTAAGTCTATGGGTAGAAAACCATCTCATTCTGTTTTGATACTGATGTGAACGTATTTTCACCAACTGATTTGTATTATTAGACCTATCCATGAATAGAGGGGTTATATTTATCATGGCCCCACCCATTTATACTAGTCCATATCATTCCCCATATATCAATTAATTTAAATAATTAGAAATTGTTTCTTGTCATCAAATATCTATATTGAATAAATGATATGGGTTTTTCAATATATCCATAATGAATCAAATAACATTATAAGTAAACACCATATAAAAACAGAGACTGATTTTTTTTTCTATAATAAATTTAATAGAATATCTATATCAACTATAAATCCACATAAAAATTGTAAATATAATATAATACAATGAAAATTCATTTCACACATAATAAAGGAATGACATAATCAATAATGTATATTTTTAAACCAAATGAATACAAATTCAGTTAATAAATCCACTATAACATTATAATTAGTCCCATAGTATATGCTATAAAATAATGAAATTTTCACAAAGATAAAATATCATGAAATAAGTAGATCCATGATATGAAATATCACAGTTCAATAAACCACAAAATATAAATAATATGTGAAAAAGGAAAATCTTGTAGAAATGTTAGTGTGATGAGAGACCCATACATTGCGCATTTATTAAGTTGAAAATTATTTAAACTATACTATAATTCTTTTAATCATGTTATAAATTTATACCATAACCATTTTTATATTTATTATATCATATATGATCGTCTAATACCATCTTATCACCCAATTTTCATTAATATTTCATTATTTGTCTCGTTTAGAGTATTAACTATTTCATTTTTCAATGTAGGTTTTGGACTGTAAGTCTAAATTTTTGTGCATAAGAAATATTTATCATATATATATATAGGTTATTAAAATAATATTTATTCATTTTATACTTTTTCTAAGAATTATTCAATTATTAACCAAGAAGATATATTGAATCACATTGTGGAGAAGATAAGTCGTATGTACGAGCAATAGACTGTATCATTCCCTAAATAGTGGAAGGATAATGATGTGTATAGTACAATAATTATTAAATAATTAATATAGTATCATTATTATAATACATTCATATTATTTCTATCATTATACACATCAATATAATGTGGGGATAAAAAATTGCACCCTAGTGTGGAGACAATAAGTCATACGTACGCACCTTCGATGCTTTCATTTTTCATTTTTTGGATAAAAGGTTGAATATGGTTGTACCATAATAATAATAAAATATATTAATATATTATATACTATATTTAGTAATATATAGTGTAGAAAATAAACGAACATGAATTATAGGTATAAATAAACAGGAATTAGTTGGTAAAAATGGTGGCTTATTCTTCCTAATACATCGTTTATATAGATTTTTAAAAGAGGTAGGGTTAGTATTTTTGAAAGAACAATGCCTCTGAAACTATTATATGAATTCCAATAAGAGAAAAGGTATGGTTTTTATGAGTTATAAGGCCCAATGTGATGTATGAAAGCGTAAGAGAGAGTTCTCTTTTATAATTAATGTGATTGACCTTTTTGGAAACCCTCAAAATAATTATATATTAGAAGGCAATTATAGAGCCAGAGACATAGAATAGTATATAAATGAATTAGGGATGAAATTTCAAAACATATCTTATAACATTTTTTTATTGAATATGTTTATGACGTTGAAATTTTTTAAAAAATAAAATTTCCATTACTGTTCAATTAGATACTATTAATTTAATATTAATTTGAATGCATGATGTAAAAGTGGGAATTTAAATATACTGTATTAAAACCTATCTAATTTATCTTATATATATATAAAATTATATAGACACATTAACATATCCAAAATATTTAAATATTAATATATTTAAAATCAATTATTTTTTATTCTAATAATTAAGAAATTTTTGTATTTGCATTGTAGAAGCATTTAACGTAATTATATAATATAAAAAAATTTAAAATAAATTTCTTTAATAAAAATATATTCTTTAAGATCATGATAGACTTTTAGGATCGTTGTTTTCTTGATTGTGTCCCTATGTGGGCACATAAAAGTTTTAAATAAAAGCGAGTTACATTTTCTTACTATCTTTTATTTAATTAATATATAAGTTATTTTCATGGAAATATATCTATTAATCAACTCAATATAGATCATAAGGTGATACTAATTGAATAATATTCATTCAATATATTTTATCCAAATTTTGTTCATGATTATACCCATATCTTTTGTTGTTAACCCTTATTTAATCCATTTTAATCTTACAGTGACAATAATATTTTTTAATCATTGTATGTTAATATAGTTACCATAAAATTCTAAACAACCCATAAATTAGTAATTGATTAAAAATTTATCCTTATTCATATATTTTGTTTTCTGAATATATTATTTCTTGGAATTTTATATCATTTAAAATGTCAAATTTATTTTCTAATATCATTAAGATCAATTTTGAAGCAATTGATTACATTGAAATTAATAACAATATCTATCAAAAATAATTTCCTAGAAACAAATATTTTATTAAATCCACAAAATTTCAATTTCATCTATAAAATTATTTAATTTCATTAATTATCTCATATTTTATTATTTTAATATATTTAATATCATTTATTTTATAATTACCAAAAAAGTTAATTACTTCATTGTTGTTGTGAATGTTTTTAATATAAGCATTTCATCAATAAATAATAAAAATAAAAATATGATAAAGAGTATTAATTTAAATTTCATAATTCTATTTATAGTCAATATATCTTCTACATAACTCCATATTTAAACTGATGTACTTATTAAAATCATCAGGGTAACAAGATTGACTTTTCATAAAATATAAGCCTCTAAAGAAGGCTAATGTCAACCATGTGTCTACTTGTGGTCATAATGTTTTCCCAATGAAATTTTTAGTTGATCAACACTAATCCAATAAATTTTGATTATTTGTTAGGGGAACATTCATATCTTTATAGTAATTATTATTACCATTAATTACCCGACAAACTCTTAACCATGGTATTAACGAGTATATAATTAACAGTTATTATGAGATACAAATAAAAGTGACGTATTTAAATAATTTGGATAAATTAAATCAAAATATCAAATCCATTTGTTAAATAAAATTATAATTTGGTAAAATTATTTTTATATTAATCCTATAAAGGGGGAATGAGAGCGGGATTGTAAAGGGAAAATGTTCAAATGTTTGAAATGATTCATTATAAAAATTAAATATAAAAATAACACATCAAATTAATTAGATTAATATAATTATAATTGATATAAATGTCAATTAAAAATAATTTCAAATATAGTGCAATATTATAAATTATTTAGATGAAAAGTCATTTTCAGTTATAATGTATTGTTTTCACTATTTTCTGAGAAATCAATCATCATAGAAAGATGCCAAAAATTCACAAAAATACAACAGAGAAATTTTCATGACCCATACTATAGGGACCGTGTCGTGACATCTTACTATCCCATCTCCCAAAGGCCAACAGTTGGAGAATTTCACCGAAGGCGTCATCCAGCAAGTGGGAGGCATTTTCCTGAGTACCGGTATGCACACAAAAAGAGACAGATTCTAAATCTGGACTGGTTAACATGCATGACACTAAAAAATAACTGATTAAAAGTATAAATTGTAGTTCAAATGGGATATAATACAAACCTAACAAAATTAAACTGATAACAGAAATGTACCATGAAACATTGAAAATTATACTTTGAAAACCGCACATGATGGGTAAGTGTAGAGTTGTTAGAGGACGTTGTAGAAGTACACCCACCTTCCTAGTCTCACTATGGACCACCAGGTCCAGGGCCACCACGTCCTTCATCAAGGGGTGGTCATCTACATGAGACACAACACGTTTGAGAGAAGCCCATATAGGGGTGAGTAACAATATACTCAGCAGGTACACCAAACCAACAAGGAAATTCAACAAATAAATCCCCAATGAAAACCAAAAAACAAGATAGATCGCACTAGGTATAATCTATAATAGGAAATAGGACCACTAGTCGTATCATTGAATACCTTGAGCTGCTAGAGAACACCTCTTAAATGAGTATAGTGGGCCTGCTGAGTCACACAGAAGCCACATCCAACTAACCTTGGACTGCTACGTTACTAAGAGAAATTTGTATCATGGGTATGTTGGGTAACATAGAAGAATCTCCGCAATGTGGTGATACTAGTCCATAGAGAAGCCTCATCCCACCTTTCCCATACTGAGGTACTCCTCTTGTCGAGTATCGTGGGTGTGTCGAGTCACACAGAGTTTCTCTCCACTGTGGGTTTTCCAAGTCACACAGAGCTGCTTCCCACTGGTCCATCATAGATTATCCACATAGGTTCTCTTTTCAGTAGACTTTATGTCTTATC
The DNA here is from genome assembly GCA_963277665.1 of Viscum album. Lineage (NCBI taxonomy): Eukaryota > Viridiplantae > Streptophyta > Magnoliopsida > Santalales > Viscaceae > Viscum > Viscum album. Next base: position 1,132,764,724 of record OY728155.1, on the reverse strand, counting down.
CAACTGTAGGGTTTCCACACATAGCACGCTTGATTGTAGAAGATAATATCCTCCTGACATTCTTCAAATTTCAAATTCTATTAAAGCCTCCAAATAGTATGCTGAAAGATCTGCCTCATCGTGAGTGTTCCATCACCAAAAACAGAATATCAATCGGATTCCTAGTTTGTATGTTATTGGAGTTTTTTTTAAATTGGGTCTTGTTAAGTCTGGTCCCATTTTGAACCGGTCAAACCAACCAAACAATCTAGGCCCATGGCCCCACATTCCTTAGTTTAGTTAAACTAACCCAAACTAACCTAGTTGGGGTGTGGGAAACCCGGTCTGTCCAGGGCCATTAGGCCTCACTGAACCTGGCCGGGTTTGGCTAGGGGTCCTGCCCAACGGGGCACATGATGACCTGATCTCTTCTAGCCTGGCCCATTGGACTACCATCCCAAAAGGATGTTGGTATGTTAGGTCACAGGTCTGGTCCTTTGGGTTGGGTTCAACCCTCCCTCTGACCGACCCACTATGTGGGCTGGTTCTCTCCCACCGAGACGCCTCGATGTCTTCTAGCTTATGCACCACATGGCCAGTGGATGCTTGCCTCACCTCCAATATGCAATGGGTTTAGGGACCACATGCAAGCACATTCACTGTAGTTGCAGCCGTGGCATACTCCACCAACATAGGCAAGGGATACATCCCATATCTTCCATCCACCGGTCTACTGTTGATGGCTCCTGCTGCACTGTCGCCTTCCGAGTCGGCCACAACGCTTCCCACAATTGCACCATCATAATACAGCACCACCTTCCAATAGCCTTCTACACATACCACCTCTGGCAGTTGTCAGTAGGTTCTTTCATGGACCAAGAGGATAGCTCTGGTGGTCCGTTCTTCACGCTGAATGAGCTTATGGTCTCTGGTGGATGCCATCATCCCTAAAGTGGCCTCATATCCTCCATGCTTACATTTTGAGTATGAATCCACAATGAAAACACAAGGAGGAGGTGCTCATGTGTTGATCATGTCAGCCTGTGTCGTCAACATTAGATTTTTAGACAAAGGGAGGCTTTTTATTGAGATTATATCAATAACTACTTGATCTTGAAACATTATTCCCAATAAAATTAACCCTCTCCCATGAATAAGAGACCCGTGGAGAAACCTATTCAAGGGGTTATCTGAGTTCATCGTTTTAGATTGAATAAAGGGGAAGCATAATACAAAACAACCCCTACCATGTTCAGATCGTTGGTTGGTGATAAAGGGTGTCAGTACATTCATCGTTTTTATATTCTCTATTTACAGTGGTTGGTTGAACGTCGTTGGTGATGATATGTTCAAAGTGGGGATGGAATTCGGCATCGTCACCCACAATTTCTTCAGATAAGAACTTGGATTGTTCAAAAAATCATGAATTATCAACATGGAAACAAATGGAAGAAATACGAATCATCGTATTAGTTACCTATCTCCTATGAATTCATTACGATATTTCATTTAATGAAACTGCATATTCAGTTTTACTTGGTTAGAAAATCATTGAGCTACTACAATCTGAAGTTCTAGGAAAATAAAATATAAATTTTTTATTTTATTTTTATCTTTTTCATTAGAAATTATGAAAAAAGATTCCCTCATACTACGCAGGTCGAGGTTTTTTCCATTCTTGGAGAATCCAACCATTCTGAGTTCAAAAATTCCCTATTATTTTTTATTAGAGCACATATTTAATTTTTAGAAAGAACCACTCATAAGTTTACCTAAAATAACATAATGAAATCTTTAAAAATTATATTTTGGGCTCACTGGGACTCATAATTTGGTGCCATCCAAGTGTCTAGTCTTGAAATAATTACATATATTTATATAAAATATAAAAAATTTCTAGTACATTAAATTTTTCCCATAGTGGGAATTTACATCCACAAAATCCTAAACATGGTTAAAAAACAAAAGGTGGTACTGAGAATTAATCTAAGCCTCCCACTCCTGTATTCTCTCATAGAGATTCCCATGTGGCCACTGATCATTCAATTGAGTAATCTACCATCCACGAAGGACCTGATATTGTCGATCCGTTATCTCTACTGGGAACTCTTCAATTGTCTCCCCATCATCAATGTCCAGCTCTACCTAGGAAATGAAGTGTGATGGAAAATGCACGTACCTCCACTACAATGACACATGAAAAATAATGTGCACACAATGCAACTATGGGTGAAGAGCTGGGTGGTACACCACCTCTCCAACTCTGATATGATTCTAAAAAGGTATGATAAACCTCATAGATGACATTATTCCATAAAAAAATCTATGAAATTCCCATCTGGGTGAGATCCGAATGAACACATTGTCTCCCTCGTCAAACTCCATGGGTCTCCTTCTCCAGTCAGCATATAATTGTTTCCTACTCTATGCAATCCTTGTCTCCTCCTGAATGATCATCACATGTTCAATGGTAGCTTGTACCAACTCTAAACCCATGAGTGTTGACTCTATTGGGTCCGTCCGGCATAGAAGTGATCTTCAGGGCATCCCATACAAGGACTAAAATTGAGAAATGTCAATAATGGAGTGATAGTTGTTGTGGTTTTCACACTCCATAAGTGGTAGGAGGTCCTACCAATAGCGACCAAAATCAAGGATGCGAGAATAAAGAATTTATTCCTTGGTATGTATAGACTTCTTTGTCGGACCATTTTTCTGAGGGAGAAAGGTGGTTCTCAAGCACATTAGAGTCCCAAACGGCTCTTGAAATCCCTTCCACAATTGGGATTTAATGTCTGCATCATGATCGGAGACTATCTTCGAAGGAATCCATTGTAGCCAAACTATTTCATGTACATATAGGCATCTCAATCCCTCCCCTGATCCCTGCTCTTGGATGGGTAGGAAGTGAGGTGACATTGTGATTCTGTGAAAGATATCCCAGATAGAATAGTGGCATGTGGATGTGTGTGGTTACCCGGTATTGAAGTCTATCGAGATTCCATCATATTTCTTCTACAGTACTTCAAGTTGTTGTTCTAAGCCTGTTGGAACTTTATTCTCAACCTTCACTTGATGAAAAGGGAGGCATTATAAAATTAACTATGCCACTACGTACATCATACCCCAGCACCTTTAATGATGTCATATGTCCTGGTACATCTTCCCCACACTAGGATTCACTGCCAAAGGGGATGTATATATGGATTTCTTAGAACACCTACTCTAGAAAATCCATGGTTACAACTGTGCATCCTTTGGAATTGATGATGTGATCCCAACCTATAAAAAATATTTCAGGTGCTTATCCTGAGGATAAATAAGCACGTCAAACCACACAGTCAACATCCACAAGATGTTCCCCCTGACTCACTCTTAGAGTTGATGAATGATAGTCATTGACTAAATATAGATATCTCTATCATCATCCATGAATTAAATCTTCATCACAGCTAGCATCTCCTTCACTTCACTCACCAGTTGTAAACCGGACATTTTGTTGAGCGTGTCTGCCATCATGTTCCCCTTTCTAGGAGTATAGACTATTTCAATGTCATAGTCCTAGAAGAACTCCATACATATCCGCTTTCTCATGTTTAGGTCCATCTATGAGAATATATACTTGAGACTCCCCAGGATGGAGTAGACGGTAAACCATTCACCTGTCATGTAATGCCACCACATCTTCAAGGAAAAGACCACTGCTGATAACTTCATATCTTGGGTTTTGTATTAATTCTCATGTTGACTCAACATTCAAGAGCCATATGTGATAATGGATCAATCCGGAATCAAGACACAACCCAGTCTAGTCCACGACACAAAGTTTCAGACTATATTCCCAACACCCTCTTCTAGTAGTCAAAAGATAACATATCTTGTCAGTCTTCTCCTTATCTCTTGGAAAATATTCTGGCACTTCTCCAGCCACATTAAAGGATTTCCATTTCTTTTCAAGGATGATAAATTTTCTTCTACCCAAGAAATGTTTGGCAAAAACATCAAGTTGTATCCAGCCAACCCTAAAAAACTCCGCACCTTAGTGATACTATTGGGTGGATCCCATGAAAGAACTGCCTCTATCTTACCGGGATCCACTGCATCTCAAGCCTCTAAGATGAAAATTCCCAGATAGTGGAACTTTTGAATCTAGAACACCACAAAAAGATAGAGGAAATGCTGGAAGATCTTGTTCAAGATGCCCATGAACACTGCTATGGAATTTGTAATAATGAAGTGAATTACCAAGAACTCATATTGGCCATACCAACATCTGAAGGAGGACTTTGATAAGTCATCATTCCATAACTGATGCTGATGATAGCCAGATCTCAGGTCGATCTTTGAGATCCACCTCGCTCCCTTCAGCTGGTTGAAGGGGGCATCGATTCTTGGAAGTTGATAATTGTTCTTCAAATTAACCTAGTTAAGGTTCTGGGAGTCCAAACATAGCCTCATACCCATGTTTTTATTCATGGAATACATTACTGGGTACTTCCAGGGTGAAACGCTAGGCCTCACAAATCCCTTCACCAACATGTCCTCCAACTACTCCCTAAATTTACAAAGCTATATAAGATACATCTGATATACCAGTGTGGAAATTAGTTTCATCACGGATTATAGGTTGATGACGAATTCTACCTCCCTACGAGGAGGTATTCCTAGAACATCTTCAAGAAAGACATCATCATACTCCTCTACCACTATACGAAATCGTGGAAACCTCTTATCCACCACACTCAGGGTAAGGCCAAGCAATTGGCGTGACATTGGATGGAACCTTATCTGAGAATTTCCATCTTGTATGGCAAGAGTTCCCTTCTCACTGGTGAAGGAAAACCCAATCCCATCCACATGGACACACCACACTTTTCACCTATCATAGTCGATCTGAGCCTCGATTGTAGATAAACAGTCAATACACAAAATGATGCAACAATTCCTCAATTCTACTGCTAAGAGATCACATATGATTCTCTCACCTCATAGAGTTATCTCACACTATCAAAAATAGTTTTTAATCATAAAATCCCTTCTCATAGGAGTCTGTAAAAGTAAGTATTGATCCTATAGCTCCACTGGAATCTCTGAGCCTCGAACAAGGTATATGGAAATAAAAGAGTGATAGGGACCATGGTCAATAAGAACTTGAACTATGGTGGAGATTTCATAGATCTTACCTCTATTCATATCTATATTTACTTGTTTGTGGGCCTTAATTTCCAATAGTTGGCCTCTCCCATGTCCATTGGCTACCTGAGCCAATGGCAGACCACCTGGGGTTGGTGGTGATAGCACCTCAAACAGTCGTCCAATGCTTTCCGCACGGCCTTCTCCCATACAACATATTCTGCCATGTCGATATCCTAACTTGATTCTATGCCTCTACCTAGGAGGTCCCCCAACCATCATATATTCATCTATGTGGTGGGTTGGGTAGTCATGATCCATGTGTCCCTTCCCATCACATTGGAAGCTCATGTCGATTCCCTACTTACTAAATTTACTCAGGGAGTGCCAGACTACCATCCCTAAGTCCTGTGTGTCATCCAGAGAATGATATTACCCACCTTGGGTCCCCATGATTGATATCTTCTACTAACTATTGAAGACTCTACCTCCTGATGTCTGATGGTTGCTTTAGCGGTGACTGTCTTCTCCACTATGATGCTCTCTACAAGAAGGGCTCTCTCCAGAACCACTGCCTGAGTGGGGATGCTGAGAGACACCATGTATGTCCTAATATATTGTATGGTTTCCTGGCCAATGTTCTAATTCAAGAATGAAATGTTCCAGCACCGTTTCTTTGGAGTAGGAGGATGGGTCTGTGATCCTCGCAGATTACCCAACCAATGACATGATAATGTTCTATAGGTGAAGCACCTTCTCTATGCACACTGAGTGCAAGGTCATGGGGAGGAACTCCTCCAGAAAAATCTCCTTGAAGTCAGCCTAATAGAGGGTCGCCACATCTTGAGTCTGAATCATCAAAATCATCCATCTCACTATTTATCCTTGAAGAAGGATCACATTTAAGGTTACCATTTGATCAATAGACATCCTCACTAAGTGGAATACATGCATCACCACCTCCATCCAGTCCTCAACGACATGTGAATCTATCTACCCCCCTAACTGAGGATGTCACATTCCCTTTAACTCATTCAATTTGATACGCAAGCCCAAATACTTTATTAGTAATGTCGGTACTAACTGCAAAAAGATGGGTGGTGGTAATGATGGTGCAACACCCAATAGGTCTATCTCTAACACTGGTCCCAGAACAAATGACTCATTGCTGGGTGGGTTGTAATCATATTCATGCATCCGAATCATAGCTTGATGATTCATTAAAGGCATCTTGAAATATATCATGATGTACCATGGTCAATAGATTATAAATAGTGATTTTTTTATTCTAGAAGAACACAAGGAAATAATAAAACCTTATATGATAAATGATACTATTGTTTTTATGTATATAGATGTAAATAATAATTCAATGCCTCAGTGTGTGGATATCTCCGCCGCCACGTCAACAATAGACTCTCAAAATCTGAAAGTTAATCTTGATGAATTAAACAGTTGTTCCAAAACAAAAAAAAAGACTCTTGGCCTTTAAGGTAGAACTGAACACCTTTGATACCACATTTTCATGACCCATCCCCCGACGACCAGGTTGTGACATCCCACAAGACATCTTCCCAAAGGCCAGGGGTTGGCGTCTATCATCTAAGGCGTAAACCAACAAGTGGGAGGCATTTTGATGAGTACCTCTATGCATGCACAGAAAACCACATCCCAGTGCAAGAAAGGTATACTTGCATGCCACTAAACAACCACTGAGTAAAATTACAAACTGTATTAAATGGGCTTGAATACAAACCCAGTAAAAGAAGAACTGACCCAGGAAAAGTAAAAAAAAAATCTGAAAGTCATCTGATGAAAACCCCATTTGATTGGTAAGTGTTATATAGCCGCTGGAAGCCATAGAAGTATGCCCCGCCTTCCTGGTCACACTAGGCAGCACCATATCCTAGGACACCAAGTCCTCCATCATGGAAGCACTAGTCTACACAATACAAAACATGTGTGGTCGAAGCCCGTGCATGTGTGTGTAAAAATATAATCAATATGATCCTAATCCAACAAGGTAAGACCACAAATAAATCTTTAATAAAATCTAAAAAGAAGACAACTCACACCATGTATAATCAATAGTATGGAAGTAGGACCATCATTCATATCATTTAACACCATGTGCTACTAGATAACTCCTCCTCAATGAGTATAGTGGGAATGATGGGTCACACATAAGATGCTTCCCACTACCCTTGGACACCTTTGGTACTCATCCCTAATGTGTACCATGGTTATGTTGGGTCACAGAGAAGACACTCCCCATTGTAGGCATGTCAGGTCACAAAGATGCCGCTTCCCACCTTGGCCTCCCTATCAAGTACCATTGTTCTGTCAGGTAATATATAGCTTCTACCCACCTTGGAACTAATGGGTCACACAGAGCCACTTACAATTAGTCCTTCTTAACTGATCCATAATGGGTCACTTTTCAATATTCATTAGGGCTCATCTAACCATTTTGTTTTCTCCAATAGTTCACTTGATTCCAGGAGAACCACTCCTCAATCCATTTGTCTAATATCAATATCTATAAAATACTCCATAGATTATTCCAAAAGATATTCCTCGTCGTGAGGGTTCCTACTACACAAACGGATAATCAATCGAATGCTCGATTTTTATGTTATTGGTGTTTTACTAAACATGGAATGATTACATCTTAACCCAGTCTGACCGACCCGACCAACCCGGTATGAGGTCCCCACATGCGCTGGTTTAGTTCAACTGACTCGAAATAGCCTAGTTTGGGTCTGGGTCAGCCCAGTCTGGTCTAGCCAGTGGGCTAGGCCCATTGGTATCACTGGACCCCACCCATTTTGTCCACGGGTCCAAACTGATGGGTCTTTCATCAACCAGGTCTCAGTTGGCATGGCCTGAGGTCTGGACCGTTGCGTTGTGGGTCCAGATTGACTAGATGGGACATGTTAAGCCTACTAGGGGGGGGGGGGGGTCTTGTCCACTGTGAGGGCTGGTTATCTCTGACCCAGATTCCCCCATGGATTCCAGCTTGTGCACTAGGTGGTCGGCCACTGACGGTTGCACCTCCCATATGCATGCGGTCAAGGGTTCGCATGCCAACACCTGCAGCATGACCCCTGCCACAATGCGCTCCACCGACGCAGGTGACGGTAGAGTCCCATATCCACCAACCGACATCCTATTACCGATGACACCTACTGAACCACTAGGACCACTCTGGTGGTCCGTTCTTTATGTTGCTTGTGCCAATATCGTCCAGGGGATGCCATCATCCCTAATGTGGCATCAAATCCTCATTTACTCCATTTCAAGGATGAAACCACAATGAATGGAGAAGGAGGAGAAGGTTGGTCCTTGTTCTTATTGTCCCACGCCATACACGTAAGAGTATTAAACATGGGGAGGTTTTGGATTTAGGTTATATCAACAAATATTTAATTCTGATACAAGAATACCCAGAAAAGGCACCCTCCAACAAGATTGAGAAATCCGTAGATGAAACTTTTCATGGGAAAATCCACATTTTTTCATTTTGGAATGAGGAATGGGGAATCATAAAACGAAAAAAACCCCTACATGGGTCTGATAGTTCGTTGGTGATAAACGGTGTCACTGGATTCGTTGTTTTTTGATTCTATATTTATGATTGTTGGTCGATCATCATTGATGATTATTTGTTCAAGGGGGGTAGGAATTCATCATCTTCTCCCACAAAATCTTTGGAGTAGAACTAGGATTGGTCCAATAATCCTTTGTTTCTATCCTGTACATTAAAGGATGACATGAAAATCATCATGCCTTTTAAGTTTCTGTTAAGAATTAATTACAATGGTTCATTTAATGAAAAAAATATGTTCAATTCGGATCAGTTCGAAAACTATTGAGATGCAGTGATTTGAAAATTTAGAAAAATAAATTAACACATGTTTATTTTATTTTTATCTTTTTCATTAAAATGTCTGAAAATTAACTTTTTACCTCGACCTACGCCGGTCGAGGATAGGTCCATTCTAGGAAATTTCCACTTTTCCATGTTCATCGGTGCCTTCATATTTTTTATACAATATCCATTTAAAATGTTAAAAATACATTCTTTCACTTTTAATTAAAAAAACATAAAAAAGATCAAAATTCTATTATGGGCTCACCGGGCGTCATAATCAAGTACCGTCAATGCGTCCGGTTTTGAAATAATTCAATATAATTAATAAATACACAGAATGTTTGGGCCATTATATAATTAATGATATTAAAAATGAAGTTTATTTCTTCATATAAAACTTATAAACGTGTCAAAATATATTTTGAAAAAAATCGAGCCATCAAAATTCAGCCAATCCACCTTTAGAGAAATGTTGTGTTTATGTGTATAAATAGATTTACTTCTATATCATCTATAGAAAAACATATGGTAACCATTAAAAATTATATTTAACATATAATATATTTATTTAATAATGTGGTTAATACTATTCATTCCCTCTAATTTAATGGTTAGGTTATAATATGGTTAGGTTATAATAATATTTCGTTTGTTGTTTAAGAAAGGTGTTGTTTGAAACACATTCTTTCGAAGAGATTTTGTTTAAAAAGATATATAATTTAACATCATATTGTGATACATACCAGGTATCAAACACAAATATCTGATGATTGAAGATAAATAAATCACTCGAAAACCACAATGACTCACCATAAGGTTGAGTGAAAGAAGGATATATGAAGGATTAAATCCTATTTTAACTACAAGACTCATCAAGAAATCTCACCTTATATCCATCATTAGTAAAATGATTGATTTCAAAACTATGGAGTTCTATGAAATTGACCCACAATTTCCATGTAGACATACTCCCCTAATGAAGAGAGTGATTCTCCTACCACTTCAATAGCTTCATAGTCAGACACTGGGTACTCTTCAGGTAACTCATTGTGAAATAAAAACTATAAAACATAATCCTCCTTCCATTCAACAATATACAACATCCATCACTGACATATATCACCCTGAAATTTTTCATCCACCAAAGGGATGTAGTACTCATAAAGAAACTAGATCAAACTGAACGAAATATCATGTTGTTTAAATTTTATCTATATAAATTGATTAGAAACTGTTATCTTATACTTCCCCAAATCATTCCACATAATATCACAGGACATTATATATAACTAATCAACCTTCTATACATGATAAAAGTTCCAATGAAAACTAGATTAAATTTTTAAACCTCCACTACCAGAACAACATCTTGATGATGACTAGGAAGAATTTTTTAAATGTATACAAGGATTTCACAATCAAGATCATATTGAATTTTAATAAGGTGCCTATATTTCATTATTCTATTTTATGATTTACAAAAACTAAAACAGCCTATTATATAATGATATAAAGACATTTGGATTCATGTACCTCTACTACGTCACTACCCTTAAAATAGTCCACCTCACATGGCCATTAAATTATCATAGAGTTCATGAACTAGACCAGGGGGCCTATAATTTGATGTCATCACCAGTTTATATGTCATATTTTACACCCCTTGAAAAAAAATTGTCACCTAACAAACCAATTCAATCATCATAATATCCCACTTCCAAACCCAACATATTTATCAAGAATAGTCACTAAAACCAGTTTATCATGACCCCTTCCCTATGAAGATAATACATTTAAATAAGTTGGATAATGACCATTGTTTCCATATTCCATTATGTGTCATGTTAGGGACTAACAGAAAGGGTATAAAAAATATCATAAATGGTTGAAATTAACTAACAATATTTACAGGGCTATGAGATAAAATAAATCAACCACAAATTACACCATGATATTTCATTATAATGAGGAAACCAAAACCCTTCCATATTTCCTGTATAAAGTAATAAAACATAAATAAAATTATCTAAAAGTAAATAAAAAAAAGAATGGCAGTAACTCAGTTACTATTCATAGGTCAAAGATAGTAATATCCAGCATGGTATAATTCATCCATATATAAACATGAAAATAAATTTATATACATAGGGTGAGCCTAAAAGTATAGTAAACTGGGTATCCAATCTCGCTCATGAACATATGAAAGAATCGTATTAATTCAATACCGAGAACATAGTATATCCAACCACACATAAACAAGTAATCTAACCAAACCCATCCTCACTAAGAAATTATCACCATATAATGAATACAAGTATATTTATATGATTAAGAACTATATTAAAAACTATTAGGATACACCTCTTCCCCCCATGAGGCTATATTCTCATGAACCAACATTGCACGTCCTATAAATTCAATCTCTTCTATATACATAATATAACAAAAACACCCAAAACATTGGAAGAATCACATCTCATATCAACCATAGACACCAATTCCATCACCAATTAATGATCATGTCAATGACACCTTCTAAATCATGACATGTCGCACCAGAAGACAACTGAACCATAACTAGAGTATAAGTGAATCGTTGGCTGTTGGACATAAACATCATGGACCCCTACTACCATACCTGACCCCCACAATAATCCACCTTATCACCTCAAAAAACATCCCTACCATGCAATTTGTAACATTGTATTTTACAACCCATAGTGGAAAACAATGCCTAAAATAGAGAGTGGTAGGAGAAGGTAGTCATCCATCAATAGTCAAACCAGGGTGTTGGAATAAATACACACATTTATTGATATATTTTTCGGAACGTGATTCTCATCCTAGGTTGGGTGTGTTTAGATAATCAAAAGGAATGTAAATGGAATATATATATATATATATAAATATTCACACACAAGCACAACCTATTTTTTCACATAAAATCACTTACACAGTGAAGATATCACTACCCAACAACCTAAATCCACCACTTTCACTACAACTACTAAATAAGAAACACCATTCAAAACTCTCAAGACACATTTAAAAATAAATGATAACATCCATAATCATGTTTCCAAAAAAATCCATTTCTCGTTTCCATCAATTTTATACCCCATTCATGTCACATTTTAAAAGCACCCCATTTTAAAAAATAGACCATTACTAATTATACATTCATGAAATATTCATACAATACCATTTCAATTCAGTATTTACCAATTCATTACATTACTATTATTCCGTTCCATTTTAATTCCACACAACCTTTCAGATACAAAAGTTCCCATAAATCGAGAAACAAAAATCACCATGAAGAAAAACAAAACTATACCTAATCAATGTCAATACATGTGGCCCCACATCAACATTTCAATTCCACATCAAAACCACACATAACTGCCCCAATGTAGGGTCACACCGTTCAACCCCACAACACAGTCACACCTTATTACCCCGTGGCATGATCATACCACAATACATCATAACCAAAAACTGCAGCCACAGTTAAAAACAATTTTAACATTCCAATCATAATATCCTTTCTAGTTTTATCATGATAATTTCATCTCCTTCATCTTATTTATTTATGGTCATTCTCACACAAGCCATTAATCTTGGGTAAACAATTTTATTACCTAACTATATGTGGATATAAAATTTAATTTTATTCAATGTGATAATAATAAATCATAATAAACAATGTTACATATTTTATCCCCAAATGTGATTGAAACCCCATAATTGGCACCATTTTAATTGAGGAATCAAATATGAGAAATTAAAATATCATTTATAATAATTAGGTAGTAAAATATAAGAATCAATTCCCTTTCCCCATTAAATATTAACTAATCCGATTAATTTGTATTTTTTAATTCAGTTTCAACACAATATAATGAGATAAATATAGTAAAAACCATCTAACCTGATACGCTATGAAAAAATTTATGATTCCCTAAATTATATGAATTTTTTGGATCCACTAAAAAAATTTAAAATAATAGTACTACAAACAATGAACACCATAATGAAATAGATGAAAATTATCACCCAAAATAAAAAATAAAAAATTATATACTTATTAAAACAACATATATGTTCATGAATCTCTAGATACAAGACCATCACATATGATGAAACAAGGATAAAATGGACTAAAATGTAGGAAAACACATGAGTGGATATCAACTTAATCACTAAGGATAACTCTCCAGGGACTGTTGTGAAAATATATTGGAAGGGGTTAAAATTGATTCTAAAGATGAACCCGAGTCGCCAAATATTTGAAATATAATATTTAAAATTGGTGATATTTAAGGTGTTTTTATAATTTATTGGTGGTCTATAAAACATAAGACTGTAGTTCTACCCCCATGACCACTCCATAGAAAGTTCAAAAATATGGGAAGCCTCGAAGCAGATGGGATGACCACACCATATCCAAGGTAGTCAAACCTCACTTATATATTTCTATATCTTAGTCTTATATCCCATAAAATAACATAGGGTACCATATTGTATAAAAATATGTTACCCTAATGATCCTCAATAAATGATGAGGGTATCATATTGCAACACCTTTTAATGCCACAAATGAGTGAATATTAGATGAAGTACGAATACAGAATTCCATTCCACTATTCCTAGTATGAATCTCCAAACCATATCAACTCTATAATTATTTATGACACAAAAAATTCTACCCATTACACAACACCATATCTGTCACTTATATAGTTGTTGAACACAATTGTCCTACATCGTAGTTTACTCCCTAAACTATTGTTGATCCCTTAATTACGAAGACACATGCTCCATGATATGGAGATCTACCAAGATAAATTTATATTTCCTAGACTTATTCCCCCTTTTCCTCTCAAAACCCTACAAAAACATTGATATCTCCCTTAACAACATCACCACTATAAAGCCTACATATCTAAAAGGATTGAATGATCATCCAGATACAGATAATTCATGGTCAATTAAAACTAAATATTCAAAACAATAATATTACTATATGATTTTAAAACACTTTGAAACAAAAACTCATAGAATTTTGAAACAAATATTTAATAGGTATGAAGATGATAAAATATTTTTTATTATAATTGATGATTTATAACATATCATACCATGTGATGGGACATACCCTTTATTGAGTTCTTTTATGATAAATGAATATTACTATGTTTATTTAATGATATATATCAAAATCCAATAAAATGAATTAATGAATATAGACAATATATTGAATTTTATAACTAAATAACATGATCATATCATATTATTTAATATTAATTCATGATGTTTTTTAATTACCTTGAGAGAAATTTTTTACTCATTGATGGATCTGAAAACAGATCTATGTTATACAAAAATTTCATTATATGAGTGAATATTAGATTCCATCTACTGTCGATCCACACTTTTTCCAAAAAATATATGAACATAACTATATGAATCATCATGTGATAGCTTAGAAGATAATATTTATTGTGTTATGAACCATTTAATGCCTCAATAATCACATACAATAGATTCTCTTTGATATTTCTAGAATCTAGAGTTAAAGTTGAGGAAGATACTAATTTTTTATAGAGACAATCCTTGGATAAAGGATGTCTATATAGATCAATGAGGATTAATTGGATTTATTTTAGCATAGAAAAAATAATTTTTCCTTCACGATAAATAATGTAATGGTATTTAATATCGCTGGGGTTTGAAAAAAATTATTGGTCGTGTTCCCTTTAATATTTATTTAATCCCTATTAAACCCCATGTCAACAATTATAATGTTATAATTATTTATTTAAATACACTAAACCATTAAATTAAATTAAATATTATTTAATAAAAAAATATTCATAATATAATATTTTTAATTAGACTATTAAAATAATTTTTTCATTCCTAAAAAATATTTCTCAGCCATTAAATAATTTATTTTTGTTTAATAAATAAATTTCACTCCATTATTCTCCAATAAATAAATAAATAATATATTCAATAATAATAACTAAATATTTATTCTATATTATTATCACATAATATTCTATCAAATAACTCGTGACAAATAATTGAGATAAATAAACTAAGAATAATATTTTAAACTTGAGATGGAATAATATTTATTCATCTTATTGAATAATAAATGTTAATATATTTTTTATCGAAGATCTGAGATACAATTAGTTTGTGACCCCCTGGGTCCATTTCTTAGTGGAATTTAGAGAAACACCATTAAGTCAATGGTTATCATTTAACAACATATGAAGACACCCATAGAGATATAGTTTATCGCCAGAATGACATAATGCCCCATACAAAATCTTATTGGGTAATTTATTCCCTTTATCATGTTATCATTAATCCTTAGGTTCTATCAGGATTCCATCAACCAATATGAACATTGTCTCTATGATTGACTTTTTGGAAATGAAATATTATTGTAAAACACCTTGTCTATGGATTTCATTAGGCAATATTATTTCTATCACAGTTCCAATGATTAAACTTCCATTAAATAACATAAGGGATAATTCATTTCTATCATTATTTATTGATGAAATAATTCTCATGATACACACAACATATTCTACCTCATCGACAAAATATGTCATCACGGTTTTCACCAATATGTCAAATTAAATGACTTATATAATTCATTAATAATAATTATAATGAAAATGGGATAATATACATGTATTCATCTAGGAACATCCTAGGACACTTATAAATATGTAATTCATACTAGTGTGTCTCATTCTCATAGTATCATATAATGAAATTTACCAACAATTTACACTATGATAATGTACCTCTAAGGATTATGAATCTCCACCCATAATACCCTAAATCATTTTGCACTCAAATGAATTCATACCACTATAAAACATATAATTAATAATATTTTCATTCCACATTAGTGTTATAATCTTAGCAATGATGTTCTATAAACATTCAATGTTATATCTACTCCTTCGAAATTATCACAAACTATGTTACGTAGATGAAAACATTTGTTACAATAAATAGTTTAATGATGTACAAATAAATTAATATGAGTTATCATAAACTTAACATAAGTTTTTTCTTGACTTCCAACTCCAACCAGATCCCACGTAATTTATAGCCTACTACTAATAAACTTCCATCTAGTAGATCTCAAATGATACTCACGCTTCTGTTGAGATAGGACATTATTCAAGGTAGGTTACATGTTCTCTTTTATGTGACCTCAACATAATACAATATCACCCCATGGAGAACAATCTATTAAGATGTGATACTTAATGAGTATTTTATTTTTTTCATTGGTGTGACATTCTATCTTTTGTAGGTGCCACCACTAGAGTATTTTCATAATAATATGTGACAAGGTCAATAAATAGAGGTACCACATCATGATTTTGGAAAACTATTTTATATATAAATTGATTCCATGTATTCATCAAAAGCTTCTATATACCCTGTCTCTACTTTAGAATCAGTGACAACTAGATTCATTATACTCTTCCATGTCAAAACTACACCATTGAAACACATAACATATCTTAACAACGACTTTAGATCATTCAAATATGTTTTAAAACAATCTTTAGTATGACCATTATGGAATACCCCCATTTATACACTATACAATAGAAATGTATCCTTACATCATCTTATATACTTCAGGATATCAATAAAAACATACCAAAGATGATCTTCATTATTACTTTGGAATCTTCCAATAATGCTAAATAAAATTAAACATCAAGTCTAGTATATGAAATGGAATACGTGATTGATCTTATCACTGAATAATATATGAACATACTCATTATCTTTTTATACTGCTTTATCTAGGGACACTTTTTCATAGAAATATGTCTATAGTGTGACAGTAGATCCAATACCCAATTGGACTGTGCCTTTCCAAATTCCTTTAGAATGTGGTCAATATATCTACATTGACTCAGTCCATGATGCCTCTTCGATCTATCATAAATGATATTGATTCATAAGAAGATAGTGTGTTTATCTAAATTCATTCATGGATAAACACATCTTTAACCAGTCCTTAATAGATATAATTATTTTTATTTATTTTCCATTATGTAATATTTCATCAACATATACAACTATTATAACATCTATATTCAAAATATATCTTTTTTAAACACATGGATCATATTCATTTTTAATGAAACAAAATTATTTTATATCTTCACAGAATCAAATGTTCTATGACCTATATAATTTATTCAATCAATAAATGTATCTATGAAACTATAGAATCATATTTGCATCACCTTGACTTATAAAATCCTCATATTGTGTCATGTTGACATCTTTTTGAAGGTTCCCATAAAGGAAAAAAACTACATCCATTTACCATATTTCATATTCATTGTAATATTATATAGAAATTATAATATTGAGGGATTTAAAAAGTAAAACTAGTGAAATTTTTCAATTATATTAAAATCCCGGATGTTGTTTACAAGCATTATCCCCCATACATTATTTAAAGATATTTACCTTGCCTTCTATGACCAGTTCTCACTTGGATATCCATTTTCACCCTATTGTAATTACATAAACTGGTGCATCAACGAAAACCCAAACATGGATGAAATGCATGTAATAAATTTTAGAAATCATGGATTCTTTCCATCTTGGTCCTTATTATCACTCTAATACCTCTTCATTTGATATGGATTCATCATATTATACCAATAGTGACTCACCCTCTTCATTTACAAGGATATAAAATCTTTCTACATGTCTTACTAATCTGGTGCTCTTAATTAATATATGTATTTCTAGAACTACTTTATCCATAGGGAACTGTAGAATCTTATCATGTAGAAACTCATGTTTATCTTGGGCATTAAATTCATTTAATTCAATGATTGTACCACTATATTTTTTTGGATGTTCTCCCTCACAAAATATTGGGCTATTGTGGAAACTATAAATATATTTTATAAGGGGTTTGAAATTTATATCCCATGAAGGATTATAAAATATCATAATTACTCATCATTGATATTTTATGTCTAAAAATGTATGATTACTCTAGTCAATCACACCATTAGATTGTGTATTGTAAGGTAGAGTGTGTTCAGATAGAATCCCAAATTTGAGAAAAACGTAAAAAACATATGGTTAGGATATTCACCACCTTGATCCAATCGAAGATGCTTTATATTATTTACATTTGATTCTATAAATTATTCATGAATTATTGTGATTTTTTACTCGACTCAAAGATATACCTCATCATATAGATATATGCATTTCAAATCATGTCATCTGTAAATGTTATGAAATAAGAAAAAACACCGTTATATTTTACAAGAAATGGCCCCTACACATCTGTGTATACCAATACAATAAGATTTGTTTCCCTTAAACCATGAAGACTAGATGGTGGTTTGGAAATTTTTCCTTGTATGTAAACATGAAATATTTTAGGTTTTGTTTGTATTAAAAGACTATATGATACCATATTAATATTTTTTTTATAAAATCATATAATTTACATAATCGAGAAAGTGATTTTTTCGTTGGGGGTTATATAAGACATTTAAACATAAATAAATCTCTATTATAAATACACGGTTATGGATATTTAATTCATAATGGTTGTTATTTTATAGATCTATAAAATAACATATGTTTTCATTTTAAATTAAATAAAATTTATCTCAAAAAATTAATATGAAACAATAAATTTCATGGAATGTTAAAAATATCATAATCATTGACACAGTTCATACATAATAACAATCACCTAAAACCAATATTATTAATGCATGAAATGAATGGTGGTAGTTAGTTGTGGCTAGAGAATCCATTCTCACACAACTAATAGATCACAAATACACCACTCTCTTAGAAAAATTTCAGAATCTACATGATTCATATATTTGGATACTCATGCATGCACCACATGATGTATCTAGTATCCAAAGAGTAGAAATTAAAGTATTACACTTGAAAATGAATACACGTCTACATTTATATTAAATGTGGGTGAAATTCATATTCTAGAGGACTTTCAATCCACATGAAAACAAGCTTCCTCATTTTATTTTCCTTTCCTAGATATGTTCATCTACACGGAAGGACAATGCTCATGAGCGTTAGAATTATTAAGAGTAATCGATCCCATTACATATTTATTCATTTTATTTTTCATCATATAGACTGTGGGTTTGTCATGACCGATGTCATTATCCAAAATGAAAATAAGACTAAGAGGAGACATTAATCTAATATCATTATTGATCATGTAATAATTAAAAAATGAAATAGAGAAGATATTGGGTAGTGAGGAAAGTATGAGATCTATGTGAAACTCATCTTGGTCTTTAATCCCTATTAGGTCTAATAGTTCAATGTAGTTATTATTCAATGCTACATGAGGCCTAGATAAAATAGAATCTATAATTATAGTTATATATATAGAATTGGAGATCATTAATATCTCTTGTCTCACCTTCTCTTGATATAATTCTTAATTGTGTGAAAACATGCTATACCCATCCATATCCTCGTTTTCCATCAAAATCTCATTGTTATTCGATGATATCATAAGAGACAAAAAATCAGTAACACCACTAAAATGTTTATAAGAGAGAGACAACTCATCCTCATGAGACTCTTTATCTGGAACATCACGAATAGGTTATTGAAACACATACACCTTCCTTTCATGGTGTAGGATAACATGTAAGAGACTTTTCTACTAATAGAAATTTATGTTGGTGAAAAGCTAATCATTATAAATATTAGATCATAGTGATATGTTTGAATTATATATATATATATATGATTATATGAGTTTTAGTACTTCCTCGAGTGAAATTTAGAATATATATATATATATTTAAATATCCTACTATTTTATAGATACCCCATTTCTATCACTGGTGGCCCATGAATATGCTTTTTATTACAGAATTCCATGAAAAATATGTTTATTCTTTTTATAATTTCCCCAAATATGGTAGGTAATATAATTTGAAGGGATTACGGTGGAATTATAGATTCCAACTACATTAAATAATAGTTCACTTATCTTATATGTAGACTCCCCAATCCTAAAATACATAAAATTTTCTTCCACAATATTTTCCACTTAGTTACACAATTTATTTCTTATTAGACAACTCATTATCTGAACTAAGTAAATTCACTCCAAAAAAATAAATTAATAATTTCCCAATAATTAATATCTCCATATCATTGACTGGTCAATAAATTTAAACTAATGTTTTCATAACAATAACAGTGGAAGGATATACCAACATAATATATATAACTAATTTATTCTATAATATATGCATAAATTACCAATTATTATCTTTATTACATGCTTTTAAATATTATTTGGTTTGATTTGTGATTAACCATGTTGTAGATAATATATATGGACAATCTATTTTTTTTACTTCTATTAGTCTAGGTTGTTACTTCATTATTTAATGTTTTCAGGACAAAGAGTTCATAATGATATAACCATAAAACATGATATCAATAAAATATTAAAGTGATATGGTCATGAGATTTTACAAATAGTTATGTAATATAGAGATTGATAAAATATAATTCTCTTAGGGAATCCACCTTTATGTGATAATGGAATGGGTTGTAGCTTCCACCTGTCCACCTATGATTATCTCTTTGAATGGTTTATCCATATCTCTAAACATTAACATCCTATAATGTTAGGGGAGGTCCATCTTTTACATATTATTTTACTCAGACATAGGTGAGGGGAACCAATGTATCTGTTAATGGGTATACATAAAAAACACCCTTGTCAAACAATCCTTTAAATAATGAGATGAGATATGATAAGGTTTCTAATAATTAAATATAATAACAAATGAAATAATAAAAACATACAAACGTTAGTTCTATTCTCTTGATCATCCACAAGCATGCATTGAATTATGCATTTACAAAAATAATAATTCAATTATAATCATTATTATTTAATAAAATTCATGATTGAATAAATTAATTATCTTTTTTAATTAAATAATTATTATTTTTAACTTACATTTATGTTTTCCTCATATTCTCATACATCATAATATTAAAAATATTATATAATTTAATTTAAAAATACCATTTTAGAAAATTGTACCTTTGATGAAACAAGGTGAGAACCCTTCTAGACATCTCAATGTCTATTACACCCATATTCTATTTAATTTTGTGTCATGTGGAATACACAACATATCACATAATGTCACGAAATGTATAGTTAAATTAATAATCACTTGTTTTACATTATTTTTTACTAATTTTACATAGTTTGTAATGCTTCAATGTAGGTAGAGTAATAAATATAATATTTCTTATATATAATTTATAGATTTTAAAATTACATAGAATTTTATTAAATTTTTATATATATATACAACCTTGTCACATGGAATATCCTATCAACCAAATTACCACACACAAGTAGAAGTTGATAATATTTTTGTAGTATAATAAATTAATTTTAATTCATCATAATTTGTTAATATTTTTTGATGTGTACAATTAAAAAAAAGATTCATATTATTCCCCCCATATATCCGTGAAAAATTACTATGTACTCTTTATGTAATCATTCCAGGAAATTTTTTTGATGACATGATCTTTTCATGGGATTCACGGTTTGTGGTATCTGTTATACAAGGCCAATAGTCATGTAAGTTGTTTAATTAGATACCCAATGTATTTTTGACTAAAGAAATATATCTTGTGTTTTTATTTCACATTGCGTGTAGTTTATAAAACCATGTTCTAGCTTGTCTAGATCAACGTGTGGTGGAAAAATAAATTTACCACATGTAATAAATTCACATAGAATTAATTAATTATGAACTCTGAATTGTGAATTTTACACTAGTACAAGAAGTGTACCATTGGGATAGATAATGCATACTCTTATGACATCCATAAAGACTACGTGGAACCTCTATATGAGATCTTAAAATTTATTTGATTCATAAAATTAATGGATTTTATTATATTATTGAGAAAAGATTGAAAATTAATGATATATACCAATTTATATTAAATATTGATTGAACTAGTATTTAATAATAATAATAATAATAATATCTTAAACAAATCATTAATCGTTATATAATAATAATAACAACTATACTCCCTCTTATACAACTTATAGAATGTAGGAATAGTCGAGGAGTGTGATATGACTTACCCAAAAATGAATCTTATTGTGGTAAAGGAGTAATATGTGATTTATATTATGATAAATTTCAAGATCCCTAAAATTTTATTGATGAATATAGACTCTGGATAAAACACTATTACGAAAGAATAGGATCATCACACATTATTTATTTATAAATTATGAAATTATAGGATTACCTTGTGAGAAATTATTTCATGGTTGATTTATCTGGAAATGTACATACATTTTCCAATTATTGTGTAGTTGGAATCAATATAACATTCCATCTTGCAGTGATCCACATGTGTTCCACAAACCTCCTAACATCTTCATAAGAATCATTGGGTGCTAGCAATTATGGTCATATGGCATGCATCATTAACTTTATATCTCCCCAAAATATCTTATAAATGAATATATTTAATATAACATGTCTTGAGAATATATGGTGGATGGATATATATCTCTATTCTTTAGATCATTCTGGGATAAGGGACCTCTCTTGGCCTTAGATTTGATTTTCATTATTTCATTGTGCACCACAAAAATGAATTAGAACTCAAGAAAAAAAATATAATTGGTTTTATATACAACTATGATTAAAAATCAACAAGTTTCCAAGTTCCCCTTAATATATATTTAATCAATTTGGAACCCTATGTTTATAATAAGAATATTATTTCTATTTCATAACATGTACTTGGAACCCAATTAAAATAAGTATTATTTCTTCATAAATATTAAATATAAATTAATTCTCACCCTATCATTAAACTCAGTAATTGATTCCTCTTTAGTATTTATTCAGACTTTTATAAGCTTGATTTATTTAATAAATAAAAGTAATTATATTGCTCACTAATAGATAAATTAATATTATATTTATAAAAAAGAAAATTAATATTTAATAAATATTCAACTCACATAATTTTATCTCGAATAACTAGTGATAGTATATATGTTATCAATAAAATATTAATAATTATTAAACCATTTTTGGGAATAATATATATTCAACTTATTTAATAGTAAATAAAAATATAATTTTTAACTGAGATTTTGGATAATATTATTATGTGACCCACTAAGTCTCTTTCTTAGTGGCAATAGGTGATGGATCTTAAAGTCCAAGGCTATTATATATCATCACACAAGAGAATCCATAGATTAAGATTCTAATTCTTCAATGATGTAATACATCATTAGGAAAATTGTTGTGTATTATAATCCCATTATCTTGATATCTCTAGTCAACCAGGTTGTGTTCCGATTCCATCATCGTATGTGCTCAAGGTATCTTTATTTGACTACTCTGATATTAAAAATACCTATATAATAGTATGTTAATTTATTTATTTAGAATATATCATTTCCATAAATGGGCTTGAGATTTCAACTACAACTGCACATTATTCATTTTTGAAAATAGTACCCGTGATGCACCCATTGTATCATACGTCTTCATGAACATATATCTTCATTATTTTCATCAAGATATAAATTTATGTGACTTATATCATTCATTTATAATAATACTAATAATAATAATAATGTGTTAATTCCAATAAACATTACCAAAGATAATAACATCCAAAGTCAAAAATAAATAAGGATTTAATAGTTTGATGTCTCGTTTATATAACATTATATATTGCACATTACCATTGTAGTACACCCTTAAATGGTGGCCCAAAATCCAATGAGTATCCATAATAGATATCCTGAAACATTTGTCTCCTCAAATGATTTCATCTGGCTATAGAACATCTATTTATGAATACATTCATATAAAATCAAGGTTCTCATCATAATGGGAATTTGTTAGGATCTTTTCAATTGATATCTACTCTTAAGACATTTTCACATATTATGTTATCAATATGAACAATAATTATGTGTTAAATATTTATTAATATTCAATAAAATAAATACTTGTTACTATAAAATATTTAAATGTTTATTATTGGGAACCAATGGAAACGTTAAATATTTAATTAGAATAATGATTCCAAAATATGTTCAAAATGATTTATGAGAACTATTGTATGTTGAATCTAAGGGTATAAATTAAATTTTTGGTTTTATTTATTTTATTATATTTTAGGAATATAAATGTAAACATCAGAATATAATTGATAATTAATAAACATATTCATCTCATGGGTATGTTTTATAATATATTATTGTATCATTCATCATTCGTTTAAATGTACAATATTATTATTTGTAAAAAATATAGATTATACTAATTATAGTGATGATTTTAAAAAATGGAAAATTGGTGAAGAGTCTTATACATGTTATTATTATTCTATTACATCATTTTAGAAACATATTTAAAATATTAGTGTTAATTCCTAATAATATTCCAACAATCTAATAGATTATTATTATATAAATTATTATATGAAATAAGTCATTTAAATAACTAATTATTGATTTTATGAAAAATATTTTTTATATTCTAGTTTTTCTATTAACTATTAGGATGATACCATAAAGTCAGATATTTTTATACAATATATGCATAATCTGAATCACATACATGAAATTTATGATCTTCATTCCCATTATTTTTTAAAAAAGTTAAGAAATGGTAAACTAATATCATTTAATATAATCCCATATTAATTTTAATTTACTACACAATTTCATGAGATGAAATGGAATGAAGAGTTCCATTCATTATTTTGATATATATATTATCCTATTACATTTATTAATGTGTTCAAAATTAATGAGTAAATACAACAAAATCATTGTAGTGTCCTCCATTGTCATATAAACATATCCATGTGATGGTAGTGGTTGTGTTGGGATATCCAACTACTAATCCTTGCCCCATGTTTTTCATTCTATAAACTCCTTCTCACTAGGAGATGATATTTCATCATGGAGTATTGTAATTCCAATATATATGTCATGTGATTTGGTTAGCTCAAGGATACACCATTGAGTTGGGATGCTTATGTTTTCCACTCATGTTATATTTATCAAATTAATTTGATAAAATAGATCAAATATTATATTGTACCATTTGTGAATGGTACATTTGATTTTATACTATTTTTCTTTCCTAGTTTTTCCACATTTTCATTTAACTAGTATGAGAGATGCGTACAATAAGATTTTATTTCATGAAATGTGAATAAATGCAATTATTAGACACATTAAAAACCTAACAATAGTGTGGGTGGGAACCCATGATATATATTTATGAAATGTATCACTGAAATGATGAATATTCAAAAAAAATTATCATTTCTTATGGTTTTATGAAAATGTGATTAATTAGGTTTACAGTAACGTAGTTTGTGGACATGAATTTAACTAATCTCTTGCCGTTATAAGGTTAAATTGCATAATGTTGACCAAGGATTTACCCCTACACTGAGTGGTGGAAATAATGTTAATCATGCCATACCATTAAGCATAAATGGTAATTCATAATAGTAGTTTACATTTTAAAAGGGTTAAGTAAGGGTAATAGGGAAATAACCTTATGTAATCAAGGATTCTAATGGCATACCCATATATAATTAGTTTGTGTAAAATTAGTGTTTGGATTATAAAAATCATGTTATTGTATAATGTCATTTTGTGAAGGTAGTCATTGTGTTACCAATATATAGAAGCATACATAATCATTTCAAATAATAGTAGCTATTAATTTGTCAAATCAGGGTAAAGGTAAAATGTTTTTGCCTATATGTTGAATGTTTTATCATCACCACATAAATGTTACTCTATTTTTTTATTGCCTTAAGAATCTACTTACCAATAGATAGAGTGTTATTGTAAGGTTATAATGTCTTATAATCAAATATAGTGTTTTGACTGATGGTTTGCCTTTATGTAGTTTTACATTGTAAGGGTCATGATGTATTACCCATATGCAATGTTTCTTGAACCACATTACACATTACAGTTTCTTCATGAGGGTAGAAGACATTGTTTTTATGATGGAATGGGTTCTTCTTTAAGGGTATACATAACGGAATATAATATATTTTTTTCAAATTTCAAAATGGATTTAATGGTTTTTGATTGGTATATAAAAATATATAAAATGTATTTTGGGATATTTTAATTTATAAAAGGATTATAAATTAATAAATTATAATTTTATTATAATTTTATAAATTCTTGTGGAACATTTTATCCTAAAATATGAAAAGCTATTATATAAAATAACATTTAAATTTTTTTTTGAAATTCAATTGATATATAAAATAAAAGTTTTTATTTATAAATCATAAAAAAACTACTTTTTAAAGAGTTATAAATTGTTAAATATGTCAAAATTATAATATTTTTAAATATAAATTCTGAACTATTAATAATTAGTTAATTTGAAATTGTGTGGATTAGTGGGTCCAAAATTAGATATTATAAAATCCACTACAAAAAGTAACTTGATGATTAATATGATCATGATTAAATATTAATTAATGTCATGATACCTATATTATATGAATTATTCAGATAGTATTTTTTTATAAACCATAAAATATCATATATTTATATTAGTATGTTCATATATTTATTAATATAAAGTATTACATATTGATATGATTATTTAATTTTTATATTTAGAATTATGGAATTTATATGATGTAAACACTTAAAATTTTTAAAGAGTGTATAATTTCATTTTATTTATAACATTTCTACACATATTAATCTCAAGAATAAATATTTGAGTTCATTATTTATTTAGAGGTTACATCCATCTATTTTCAATATTATAATTTTTCTATCAAAAATTAATACTTTATATGATTTAATTTAAAACATAAAACATTTTCTTGGATATATCCTTTCATTAAATGCTTATATTGATATAATAATGAATTTAGTTTTTGTCATCCATGACCTATCTAGTAACAAATGTTATTGAGGTGAGTTTGGTAATTAAATATTGTTTTTTCATATTATTGTTAAGAGTTTTTATGAATATGATTCCCACACGAGTAATGTGTCCCCATGTAGAGGGACTTTGGGTCAGACTACCAAACTACATGTACGGTTTTCTTTGTTTATGAAAGTGGATAAGGTTTTATATCTATATATCCAGGATAACTCATTTGTATAACTCTATTCCACCTCGTGATTTTTTTCATATACCTTATACATATGATGTATTTAGTATGTAAGAATATGATTGAATTTTCTTTTAGGGAATGTAATACAAAACTATGGGTTTTGTAAATAGTTATACATCAATATTGTTTGAACGTATTGATAATTTGGAGGGAATGCGATTCCAAAAAAAATTCACTATGTATAAATAACTAAAAGGAAACAACATTTCATAAGATTTTGAGATTAAAATCGACATCAAAAATACATGAGAGAGTACTTCTAATGCTTCAAATTTCAAGGCTTCAATCATCCAATAGGGTATGTCCTACCATAGTATGGTTACCCTATATTTTTATGTGTGAGGAAATAATGGTTGGGTAACAATAAATCATCCTTGGGTAGGTCATGACATAGACATGTGACCCTAATATATCATTGATTATCCAATTAATGGTTCTTTTTTAGGGTATACTAGTTGGGATACAATAAATAAACTTGGATACTAGATGAATAGAGTTTAGTTAATCCATATGATGGATTGGAAAAAGGTAATCACCTATATTCTACAAATATCATATACTATATTATTAGGATGATGACTTACATAAATAAAAATATGGTGACAAATATTGTATTTAAACCTCATTAGTTATAGGAATATATATATTATCACATTAATGGATATAATGTATTTGATAAATGTATTTCAAATTTAGTGGGAGACATTTAAATAAAAAAAATTCTGTTGTAAATAATACAAGAAAGATAATATAATAAAATATTTTATTATAGATAAATATAATAAATATAATAAACATAATTAATATTTAATATTTAATTAATCCTTTATGATGAAAATATAAATATTTATTACACTTGAAACTCATAACATGTGCATGTTTGTTAAGCAAGAAATGTGTTTTAAGGGTAGTTATTAAAAATATTTATATGTGGGAAAAAAATTCATTATTAAAAATGTCTTTAATTTATTGATCATGTCAATGTATATTCATATGGAATCATTGTGTGATTCATTAAATGAATCAGAAGAAAAGTGACCAAAGGAATACTAGTATCCACTTATTCACTCGATATTATTGGGTACACTGATTATGATCAGATATAGTGAATAATATTGGGTATGTAAAATTATATTCAATATGTTTTTATATATTGATTGACTTGATAATAGAACAGTTTACCATTGATATTTACTTGTTATATAGATCAATTTTATTATTTTGATACATATATCATATGAACTATAAGAATATAGATGTGTTGTAAATATACATATGGTCATAAGTTGAGAAAAAATAGAGCTTGAAGGTTTTTTTCCATGTATTTGGGAAAATTAATTACTTCATAGATAACATCAATTCTCTCTTCTGGGAAATAATTATCATAAGATGTTAATTTTATCTCATTGAGATCTTGAGAAAAGTTCAGTAATAAATATTTAAATAAAATTAGATGTGGTTTTTATGATACACAAATTCATGGGTTTTCAAATTCTATGTTCTGATTCAATTGAAGGTTAATGATTTATTTTATGGTTTGGGAATTTATCTTATTTTCCTGAATATTATGTTTTTGAATTGACTATTTACATCCAAAATATATTACCATTTATTTTCAATGTGATGTGAATATATGAATTTGGAATATGATGTCATGATTATGTTACTATATTGGAATTTCACGTTCCTAAATGTTATAATGAGAAGAAGAAAATGTGGTTAAATATGTTCAATATGGTATCTTCATTATGTCAATCTGGGTCATTGAATCCTCTGATTTCTAGGAATAATGATTTATAATTCATATGATAGACTCATCTATTTCATACAAAAAGGATATGTGTAAAATTAAATTAAATTTCCATGTCATGAATTGAGTTTATTGAAATTTATTATTCAAATTTTAATTTTATATGAACCTGAATTTATATTTAATAAACTATTATAATTATATAGGTGTTATAAAATAATGTAATAATGTATATTGGATTATTCTTTATATTATTGATGAAATTTTTTACTACATTTCAATTTAAAGGATGGTGTCAAGATCCTATGAATATATGTAAAATTTGCATATCCCCCTCTAATTTGACATATGTTATAAAAAATAAGATTGGTTTTAATTGTTTTTTGGATGATGTATGAGGTTTTTTAATTTATATTCCATTTTTATGATTCATCAATTTCAATAATAAGTTTTGAGAAACTGATTTGGATAGAAGTGTTTATTATGGATTAAAGTGTTTATCCCACGATTTGTTAAAATATAAGGGTCTGATCTCCAAAAAAAATTAGGTTATATTTTAATAAATTATTATTTTCAAATGAAATGCTTTTCAAACACATAGAACACAAAATATTATATGGTAATAATATTTTATTTGAAAAACAATCCTTCTAAAATTAATTGAATATTATTTTATGATACAAAATGATTTCAAAATATGAGTAAGTTATTTTGAGATGAATATAATTTATAAGAGTATGGTGGGATTATATTTGGAAATAGAGAAGTTTAAAATAAAAAAATAATGGAAACATTATTTTTAACATAATGTGTTATCCACTTTACATCATTAAATTTTTCTGATATTTGATGGAAAAAATTAATGTGGAACATTTAGTTACAATTTTTAATTTATATATCACTACTCTTCCAATATATGATTGAAATATTTTCACCTATTATCCTAAAAGGGTTTCATGAAATATATTATTCCAAATGATTATATATAAGAATGTGAATGGTTATATTTAGATATTTTGAAAATTAAAATATACTGTTCATTTATACATTATACCAGTAAAAAATAGAATTATAATTAATGTATAAAAACGTATTTAGGGATTTTTAGTAAATAGAAATATATTGAGTCCAATAAGTTCTCAAAAAAATTATTATCACATTATCTAAAATGTTATCGGCCTATATATTTAAATTTAAATATGAAGAGTTACATTTAATTTATGTATTGAATTAGTTTTCATTTTATCCTATAATTGTTTAGGGGGGAAAGTAAAAAACATCAAAAGTAGATATATTATTTGAAGGAAAAAATTTGATGGAATAATGTTCCAAGAATTATGAAGATGATATTATAAATAATTCAATGTGGGAAAAACATTTGACATCAAAACATTTGATTTGGTGTAGTTAATAAGATTCAATACATTCCAGATGTCAAATAGGTTGTAACATGATTCCTAAGTCTCGCCATTGTTAAAAAAATCGTATATAATATATATTTCTTATTAATGAGATCAGATATGGGGTTTTATTATTTGGATACATATATATGTGACATGTTCACATAGATATGCAATGAGGATTAAAAATGGTGTAATGAGTAAACAAAACCTAGAATTTGTTACAAATATATAAATGATATTATGATTTATTATAAATGATATGAATATAGGTTCTTATTTATGTTTTTGTTTGTGTCAAATTATTTATTTTAATGATATTAAAATTTATCATAATCAAAAGGTAACCATTATATTATCATTCTTTCATGTTGTATAACTAATGTATTTATTGATATATATTGTATAAATTTAAAAGTAATAATTTTCTTATCAATGTAAAATGTGGATTTCTCACACTCTATTGATAATTATGAACTATTATAGTTTCTAATGAAATTTTAATATTAACATGAGTATGATTATTTAATAGATAATATATATGATGCTTATAAGTCATGAAGAAAGAATAATATTTTCATTGAGTGTGCTAGATATCCTAATAGGTATACAATTTGTAGTTTCATTTATATTTATTTGATATATTAATCATGACTGCATCATATTTGAGTACCATATAACAGAGTTTAGTGAGATAACTTTAATGATAAGAATCATACTTTCATAGGCAACTTACAAAAGTCACCATATAAAATTATGGAATATGGGGGTGCTTGGGTTTATTGATGATCATGTAATTGGTTGGAGCTTATGTAAGATGTAAAATTTTCTCATGCAGGACTGGTATAAAATTACAGCACTCATTTTAGATATAATTTTCATGTGTGAAGTTTATTCAAGATATTGTATACCTATTCAGATAATGGACATGTGATGTACTTATATATATGGATGAATAATATGTGACGTATTCTTTGATCAGATTAATAAATAATCTGAGAGGCATGAACAAATGATTTGGATATATGATATTGAAATACTATGTATCCCAAGTCACATGATTGTTTTTATTAATGGAAAATTATAGAATAAAAATTTAAATATTATATATACTAGTGGATGTTGAAAGAGAGAAATATTTTTGAATGGAGAACCTAATTGATCTATTAATGATTATTACCTTTTATTCATTTCCAGATTCTACTC
Organism: Viscum album; assembly: GCA_963277665.1. NCBI lineage: Eukaryota > Viridiplantae > Streptophyta > Magnoliopsida > Santalales > Viscaceae > Viscum > Viscum album. Next base: position 1,132,733,073 of record OY728155.1, on the reverse strand, counting down.
CTTCCATACATATATATATATATCAAAATATTTTTATTTTTTAAAATACAAATATGTTTATAGGGTCACACATTGTTTTTGACTGAATGAAGATTTAGATTAACTCACTAAGATACTCGAAAATTGTTTTAGTGGTAATCCAAATGTAATATATATCTATATTCAAAGGGTATTTAATATGAGGTTATACATGTTCATGTTTAATACTTCTTTCCAAATGACATTAAAAAATATAAAAAATTATTTTCAGAGAAGGTTTCAAAATATATTGTGTATGATAAAAAATAATGTAAAATGGCACAAATTTTTTGGCCATAGTGGAAGTGGTAGAAGGATTTGAAAATATCGTAAACCCTTATACGTATATTATCTATATTTATAAAAAATATTTTATTTCATTTAAATTGAAATTATTATGCCAATGAATTTTATGATTGTGGGAAAAAATTATAAACTATTTTCATTAATTATTCTCCCATATAATCTTTTATTTATTATATCAGATCATGAGTTAGAATTACTGGAGGTGTAATATTCAAGTATTTGATACATGTATTGGAAAATATCATTTATTATTTAATTTAAAATTCATGTGAAAAAGGTAATTGTTCCATTTCATAATCTATGGATGTTTTATAAAAACATCCATGTAATGGTAGTGGGTGTTAACGATATGTGGTCTATACACCAATACCCAAAGATCACATTCTCTTACCGCCATTGCATCCCCAAATTCTAACACGTCATGGATGATGAAAAGGCACGGACGTACAATATATGATCTAATTGGACCATGGATACCTGATGATGTTTATTGCCTATGATTTCTACTCATGTGATCTTTATCGAATTGATATGAAGATGATGGCCAATGGTCCTTGTATCTCATTGGGGAATATTATAATCCATCTTATAATGTTCATAATTTATGGTTTTGATTTTTTTTTCTTTTATATGGAATATTAAATCTTTGAAAAATATTTCTATTTTCTTTCAATGTTATCGAAAATGGTTATTAGAATTCTAAAAAACCAATAACAAATATATAACAAAAGATATATATTTTGAGTCATTTTTAAAAATTATTTTTTATGAAGGACAAAATAATTATATACATGGACGAAATTATTGATTTGAATGACTATATTTCTATAAGAAGTAAAAATATATCTATTTGAGATAGAGGGAGAAATCAAGATTTTTTTGATGTTATGTCATTAAAATTATATGAGTTGGAAAATGATCCTAGGATTACCCATTTAATCTTGGGGTTATTTTTTGTAGAGACACAACTAATTAAGAGAAAGAAATAGGAATGTATTTATTATATATGATTTATGTTATATACCTTATTCAATGTAAAAATGAATAATAATTTTTTAATGGAGTGGTAAGTGGAAGCTAGATAAAATTTCCAAGCCATTTCATCCCAAAAAGGGGTTATATAAAAAATAATGCTTTAATTTCTAATTGATCTTAAATCTGATATAAGGAATTTTTGGTGAGTATTTATGAATAAAACAGACTTTTATAGTGATGTTCTTAAGTGTATAGAATGATTAGTTCATAAATGTTTCCGCATACATTGAGGATCATAATGTGAAATAATATATTACACAAATCTTTATGATGAAATCCATTTAAATATTAATTTCCATAATTAAATATCATGATTATGAGATTTTGGAAATAGATTTAAAAATTGAAATTATTAATTAAATCCATGTGTTAAATTTCAATATGATACAATCAAAATTGTTTTTGTTTTCAAATATTGTTAGTTAGGTATGCATGTTTCAAATATCCATTTTTTGATTTTAAGGAATAATTATTATCATGTAAAATATATTTTGATGAAGCCATAATATAGTTTGGTTTTACTCAGAATGAATGTGATCTCTGTGTCTTTTAATGTTTTCATGGGAAAACATTATTTTCCATTTATAATATGTAGATAAAATTTTAAAAAAATATATTAGTGTTACTATTTATTAAGACTATGTTTGAAAAAATATACTCCAATAATGAACTATATTAGAGAACCATGATCTAGGAATAATAATTTACTAAATTTGACAAACATAATTTCTTAGAGGAATTAATATATCATACATTGATAATGAATTGAAAAATTCAAAATAATTTAACTTAAGAGTGGATTTCTTCCTTTATCTCATGGAAAAAATATATTTAAGATGATACTTTAAGGCGTGGGAATCGATTGGAACGAGTATAACATCATGCATTTAAGTGACAATTAATATTTTATATTTCAGGGTAAATACTGATATTTTATTCTTAATGTGGATAAATAATGGTTAGAAATAATAGAAATATATTGTAGAACCTCATAAGTTGTTATTTAAAAAATCCCAAAGATGCATGATATTTTATAAAGGATGTGTTTTTAGTAATTTCAAAAAAGTAAAAGGATGTTATTAATTTAATATAAGACATGCATTCAAACATATCATTTTTATTTGAAATAATAGTTTTGGTAAGGATATGAGAATGAAAATAATGTATAAATAAATTGTATTGCTGTAAACAAATTCAATGTATCTTGTGGATTCATGATTCTGCTAAATTAGTTGAATAAAAAATGATTTGTTGCAAATTTTTAAATTGTATCATCGTAGTAAAATTATTCATGTATACATTAGGATTATATATTGGCTATGCAACATTCCAATATACAGGTTTTTTCTTATTGGATAGAGAGGAATATACAATGGGGTATTAATTACTAGTATATTATACAAAAAGTGGTGTTTTTTTATTATTGTGAATAACCACAAATGAAATATAGTAGACTTGTTAACTAATGATATACCATAATAAAACTAATTATATTATATTATAGTTATAAGGCATTAAAAAGTATGTAATGTTGATAATAAATAAATATCATTCCTTATATGAATTCATAAATTATTATTTTTCATTTTCTATTCAATATATGAATATTAAGTATATTTCAACAAAAAAAGAAAGTAGTTTTATTGTTATTAAAATATTATATATGTATTACTATTTTATTAAATTAGTAAGTTAAAAAAATTTAAATTTTTTTTGATACAAAGAAAAAAATTCATTAAATCTAAGATGAATCATCTTCGATTGAATTATTATTTTTTTTTTAAAAAAGTTGACTTTTGTGTGAATAGTATAATATACTGATTTTTATGTTAAACTTTTTGAATTTTATTTTATTTAAATTGTAAAAATAATTCATAGATTGGATTTAAGATTTAATTAATTAATTTTTATTAAAAACACATAACATTTCCATTAGTGTCAATTTTACACTTTATTTTACCATAGAAAACTTTTTATACGTAAAAATTTCTATTTTAGGAAATAGTTTTATGGAATTTTATGGGTTCACATTAAATTTTATTTATTAAAAATAATGAAATTTAATTTTTAAAAATTTATTCCATTTTTTGAATTATCATGTAAAAATATTATGTTGATTCCAATATCATTTTTGGTCATTATTAATAATATCTTTGGGCCAACAAAGATAACACATAAATAATTCAAATTGGTAAAAATCAATAAAGTGAATCAATAAGTGTTATAATGATCTAAAAACATTTCTATTTCAAATAATATGGTAATTTTTACTCTATATTTTATCTAAAACATCAAACTTGGTCAATTTTGGAGCCATTTTTATTGATTAATGCATTTATATATCATTGACTATTGGAAAATTTGATGTTTTTTATCTCCCACACATCTAAATGGAATCTCCTCTGCTCTCTAATTAACACTTTAATACCCTCTTTTATCAGAAAATTAATACACAAATAGATTCTTAAAATAAATACCTAAATCATTAAGGACTTATTTGAAACATAATATCATCATATATATGCTTTTGGTATAATGCTAATGAGGTTTTTTGTAGAAGATGTATGATTCTCATCTTAGTGTTTTATTTATTATTTATTCTTTTAAAATCATCAAAAATAACATAAAATTTATAATACAATTAAATAAAATTTTCCGTTGTAGTTAATTATTATTACTTTTATCTTTTAAACATTTTTCATCTACGTAACCATCTTATGAAAAATAAAAACATAACCTCTATGTATCTTTGGACTACCACCTCGTGATATATTGTATTTCATTTTTCTTCACCAATGCTTATATTTTTCCATGATAATGTATAAAAATTATGTAATAAAATATAAACTATATAAAATTAATTTAATAAAGTAAAATAAGTAATTTAAAAAAAAAATTTAATTAAAAGATAATAAAAATACCACTCATTTGTTAGTGAGTACTACCTACTTTTGAACAGATGTATTTTACTTTACACCACCACCCCCCAATGATCTTATATATTTGTGGAATTGTAGAAGTTGTATAATAATTAAGATAAAATTATTATTCTATAAATATAAAATACTATTTAATTTATTTCATTTATGATTGTTTAAAAATGAAAACATTAATCATCTACATATATGTGCAACTTTATTAATGACTGTATCATAAATAATTTTATAAAACCAGCTTAAATAGTTGGTGATAATGTTTAATTAAGGCCCAAAAAAGATAATTATAACATGATAAAAATTCTATAAATTATATAATCATTATACATTTTACAACAATTAACCTACCAATGTAATTTTAACACATCAACAAAACATCCTCAAAACCTGTAATATAAATATAATTAAACAATCAACTATGTATAACATGGTAATTAGTGAATCAAAAGGAATGAAAAATAGTATTCTTAATCATGTAAATAATCAGAAAGAAAAAAATATTATTCATAGATATAAAAAACACATGTTGAAATTCCGACTCAATGTTAGAGACACTTTACCTTAAATCTTCCTTTCAAATGTTCTAATGATTTATTTTCAAATTTAATTTCCTTCATGTCTATATTATCAATTTTTATTAATAATTAATACGTATTATTTATGAAAATCTTTGGATTTCTACGCAAAAGGTAAAAGAAATGTTTTATTATATCGTATAAGACACTAAAGACCTTTATAACCACCAAAACCATTATTTTAAATTTGGTTTCAATTACATGATCCCAGGTTTTCAGACAAAACAAACACTCTAATTTTAATTGGAATTTTAGTTTTATAAATGTTTATTTAAAGGAATGTGATATATCAATACCCCCAAAATGTTTTACTTATAGGTTCAAATGATTATTTTTATGATTTTGATGGTGAAAGTTCAGTATTTAATATGAATCAAATATTTTATGGTTCATACAAACTGTTTATGATGAAGGGTGAGATTGAAATATATCTCTAATGAATTTGTTTATCATTATGTTTTTCAGAGACACTTTTTGGAAATAACTGAGTAGGTAATTCCAAATTTAGGGGTTCTTGTAAAGGTTCTTTGAATATATTTTCCCTTTACACCGGTATAAATTCAATATTCATAATAATGAGTTTTATTATAACTGCTTTCATTTGATAAATTATAATAGTGATCTATTGTTTTAATTGGTGATTATTCACTTTAAGGGTAAAAATATGTGTTATTAACATATTGTTTTTCATGGGATATTATGTTTTTGAAAAAACACTCATTATTGTGATTCGGAATATATGTTTTATTATAAAATATTACCCAAAATATTAGTGAATAGGAATTAATGTTTAACTAAATTATTATTTTAGGAAGAAAATTATCAAATTAACCGAAAAGCTCTTTTTTGACCATGTTTTTGAAATGGATTATATTATTTTTTTATGTTTTTTATTGAGATTTTTGTGCACATATATTATTTCCAAATACATTTTATAGGATAAAAAGGATCATTAGGAATAATAATGAACTCATGTTGAGAATTGTTAATATTTTTAATGAAATGAAAATGTGTTTAATATTAAAAATATTTTTTTCATGGATCCTGATTGGAAGTCCCCACTTTTTAGTGTATGGGTTTATTATGTAAGAGTAATCATATGATATTCAAGAAATAAAAACCCAAATAATATGTTCAATAATAAATTTTATTTACATCATGTATTAAAAATAAAACTATTTAATGTTTTAATGCCCATTCCTTAGAGTATTTTAATAGTTTCTCAAACCTCATCTAACCTAATTGGTTTCGTATTAGAGTAGGAGCATAATATGAGACTGAGTTAATAATTTTTATTTCCAAAAAATCATATATTTTTATTAGATAAATTTTTTACTTTTTATATACATTAATTTTATAATTTCATTGTGATATTTAAAAAATTAATATGTTAAAATAATTCCCCTTAATAATGAAAATATAGACATGTTATAATGGTAGACATTAAACAAATCCTATGGTCTAGATATATCAATATGTTAAAATATAGATGATGTCTTTGAATCAGATCCTAGAGGATCATAAAATATTGAGGCAATTTCATATAAAGTTCACAAATGGTGTTTTCCAAGGAATTATGTTGTAACATTCCATGATTTCGGAATATATATTTATTATTTAAATAATACAATGATAGATATCTTTTTTCACATGCACTAAAACAAAGGTTGTATACATTAAATTAATAATTTTTAAAATACAATTATGATATTAAATAATAAAAATATAATATATAATATTAATTTATTTTAAATTATAAAATTAGTGTCAAATAATATTAGAATTAGTTAATATTTATGAAGGACATTTTTAAATAAAAACAATTTAATGTTAAAATATTTAATTACAATTATAACATAAAAATATAATTTTTTGAAATATTTATATAAAAAACGAATCATATTTTGTAATTTATAATATACAAATTTATATTGTATGAATATGGGAACGTTTGTTGTAGATATCATTTTTTTATTCTACAATGTTTTTTTGATGAGAATTATAATTTTCAGGACACAACAAATATATTAAAATGACCCAGAAGGTCAAAAACAATATTAGGGATCATATATGAATCGATGTTATAACAATTTTCATTTGAAAATATTATTTGAACTTATAAAACTCCTAAAAAATATTTTGAAAATTAATGTTAATGGTAATATGTTTCAAGAAAACAACAATATATATTTTATTTTAATTAATTATAATTTTTTTAAAACAATAATGGGATTATTTTACTATGACGAAATGAAATTTTTTTATAATAATTCAAATTCTATTCTAAAAATATGTATCCATTAATATTTTATCTAATAAAAATGGTTAATGTTTTGAAAACCTATTTTATGAAAAAAAATATGTTACGTAGTTTTAAATTAACATCTTTTTTTTAATATTTAAAAATTTTATTATATTGAAAAGAGCTAAAATTTGGAATCAGAATGTATAAATTTGTTAATAAGGTTGTAATTTTATTTTCATTAGTATAATTATTGACATGATTAATATTTAATTTATAGTAATAAGTGTTTAAAGTATTAATCTAAAGTGGCTGAAATATTCTGCTGTGTAAATAACCATTATACCTTCTTGAAACAAATTTTCTGGTTTTAAGTGCATACTCACATTTCTCACCAACCATAAGAAAATAACTCACCTAAATTTCATGAACATCAATTACAAAACATTATATCCCATCGAATGTGGCATTTTATTTGTTTATAAAAGATGAAAACTTACACCAGTTACATGATACACCTCCCTAACATCATGAAATTTAAATAGAGAATACTATATCTGACAAAATAAAAGATATGGAACACCTAACATAGGAAAAAAACATAATCTTATTATTTAAATGTGACCACTATATCATATATGATAAATTTTTTAGAATTATTTTTATAAGATGTGTGATAAAATATATAAATTTAATACTTTTAAATATATTAATTAAAAAAATTTAAATAAGGAAAATATTTTTAATTTTTGTTGTTGTTCATAGACTAATTTTTATTCAAAAAATATAATTTTCAATTTTTATTGAATAAAAAATATAATTAATTTAATAAAATAAAATTTTAGTTTTTAAATCACAATATAAAAATTATCATATGATGGAATTTTGATAATTTTTTAAAAACTTTTATTTTTCAATGGATAGTGAAAACATTTTATTTTATTAAAAAATATATTTAATTTAGAAGGACAGATTAGTATTTAGAAATATTATAAATTTGAAAAATTTAATTCTTGATTTAAAATAATGAAATTAATATTTTTTAAATTTAATTTATACTTCTATTCAGCATAAATAGTATTTATATATTAAAATGAAATATTTCTCAAAAACTGTTTTTTGATGCATTTTGTTGATTTCTTTTTATATTTTATTCTATAATTGTTTTTTTTGGAATTTTGTGATATGGATTCCAAAATTGGAATTATAATATCCTATTTAATTAATAATCTCTGTTTCATTTTTATGAATATAAATAAATTTCATGGTAAGAAATTATTTTCAGTAGTATAGGTAAAATATTGTAATGGGTAAAAGTTAAAATGAAAAATATTAAAATTACTGATGACTATAACATTTTAGTTCAGGTTGATTGTTTTTATGGACATAGAAATCATTTAAAAAAATACTTGAAAACAAATATATTTTAAATTAAATACAACTAAATGTGATGATTATTAAATTCATATAAAATCATTATATAATCACTTAAAACCTCCCCTCCTTTAGTATCAATGAACCCGATTCCCACATCTCTTTTCCACATTATCTAGCTCAATCAAACCCTTCCCATTTGACTTCCAAATATACTTATCTACATTTTGGATGGATTGTTTTACAGAAAATACTTGTCATAATGTCTTGAAGAGTATATCAAAAGTTGGATTCTTTATGAGAAGATTACAATTCATCTTGACTCATTCAAATTTTTTATTTTACTCCTAATTAATGTGTTTTTTCCATCATAAATTAATAAATATAGTATAATAAATATAATTTTATGTCATTAATAATATAATATTAACATATTCAACTGTCTATCCATCTTAAGAAAACTGAATATATCGCTCATACATATGTACAACATAACGTCTCCACATATTAGTGTGATTTATTATTTTTTTCCACATTACTTGGTTGGTTAAAATAATTGAAATAAAGGGAAAATATGATAAATAGGATATGATAATGATATTTAAAAATTAAGATACCATACTCTTAATTATCATTTTAACCATTTCAAAATAATATAATCGCTTGAGAGTATGTACAACGTACAATATATAGGATGAAATGTGATTTATTTTCTATTATAAAAATTAATGAATTCTGTCAAAAAAGTATTTATTTAAAAATTATGATATTTATAACATTATTAAAATTATGGGTTTTATGAATCTATTTCTTATTTATGATAATTATGACAATAAATACAAAACAACCATGATAAAATGTGGAAATTAACACTTGAAATAGTGAAAATAATGTGATGTTATTAATGAAAATAGATGATATGTAATTAAATGATCATATTAGAAATCATAAATATTAATATGGTTCATGAATAAATCAATTATCAATTTAAAATCATTATAAAATTGTTTGATAACATTTAAAGGATGGTAAATATGAAGTAATGAAATTCTTAACTCAATTTTATCTTGTTGAGTTAATCATATACTTCACTGATTATGACATTTTAAGATTATTATTTAAATAAAATATTATTATATTATGACTTATTTACACATGATTTTGTATTAATATAAAATATTATTAATTATTTGTTTTTATTATCACAGAGATTAATGTTGTGATATTTTTAAATGGAAATATTTTACAAAATAATCCTCTAATGATACAATTAATAGAAGTCTAATGGAATTTTTTTATCATAAATCATGAATTTATTTTTCCCTCATTAATGGTGTCATAATTCTTTTAAACGTCCTTTAAATCATTAACTTTTTTAATGAATAATTTTTAATATATAAGTGGAAAACATCTGAATAAAATTTTAAATGGAAATGTAAATTTTATCTTCAATGTTTTTGGAATCTATAAAAAAATCTCTCCAATACATATTCATTTTATTTTTTAATTTAAACTGGTTCTTCAAATGGAAAGGGTATTTTTATATCCGAATTTTTTATATATATTTAATGATTTTTTCATAGGGTTATATGATGAAAAGTTCCAAGTATAAAATATTTTATTAATGATGTGGTACATGATAATTACGTGAAATAGGTTATCATTATATATATTCTATGAATATTTGAGCCCCATTATAGATCATATTTAACAAGTGATCCTGATATATCATAAATGAAAATTTTATCCCCATTAAAGCTTATGGGTGAGCTTGGTAGAGCTTTTATGAAGGGTTGATCCCCATTATAACTCAAGGTCAATCCTGATACATCATCAAATTAGGATACTACCTCATCATATATTAAGAGTGATATAAATTATATGAAGTGTTTTCAATATTTCGTCTCCCTATTACATTCCATAAGGATTTAATAGGATATCATCTATATAGTAATTATAATTAAAACTATTTTATCTGATACATTAAAAGAACATTTCGGTTAAAGGTAAAAATTGTATGATTTTTCATGTTTATTCTAATCACTTAGTTTCATTTATTTTTTAACATTTAATGGTATTTTTTTCTCATTTCATGTCTTTGATAACGTTTTACAGGGTTTATGGATAGGTAATGAAACAGAAGAAGTCATGTTTATGGTTGTGGTGATTTTTCCTGATTAGAAATAATGTTTTATTTTAATTGTTTTATAATATTTGGAAAATGTGTAGAAATCGATAGTTTCCACTTAGTATTTTGGGGTTTTTGTTTTGTAATAGGTAAAGACTAATTATCTAAAATTTGAACATGAAAAGATCATATATGTAACAGAGTGTAATTTCTTGAATAAAAAAATATCATGTTATATTTAAGGCTAGGTCATTATAGTTGGTTTCCGAGGGATGTTTAGAATACATTAGATATTATGTTGTTTTTATGATGTTTTCATATGAGTTATAGATCTCATAATTATTTTAGATTCTTAGGGATGAATATATGTTAATAATTTGGGACACTTATCTTTTGTTTAATGTTATGTATTTCTAGGAGTATAATGATATTTTTAGATATTGTATTTAAAAAGGTAATAGTTTTCGGTATAATGGATTTTATGGTAAATATATTATAGAGTTTATAAGGGTATTATAATTATAATGGCCTTTTTAATATCAAAATTAGATAATTAATTTAATTATTTAACAATGTTATTTTCTACAGACTAAGGATAATTTATCAAGACGGAAGGAAATTGATCTTTCAAAACCATCATATACCATCTAAATGATTAGATTATCATTATTATTACATAAAATTGTTTAAATGGATTTTATTCAATTAAATTTATTCGAATAACCTATAAGAGACTATTTGACTCATTTAACAACTACTATTTTCCCCAATTTTTTCTGGATCATGTTATATATTTAATTTGATTTCAAAATCGAATCATTACCAACTCTCTGGAATGGGGAACTTCCACAAAGGACATGTGTGTATAATATTATAAATTTTATGATAATAGGTTTTTCAAAGAAATATTTAATTGTTTTATGAATTATTTTCTTATATTATAATTGTGAATTATTTTTCTGTTGATAGAGATGATTCATAAGGATATTTTTCATATCAATTAGTGTATGATTAATGATTGAAGGAATGGGATGACAAATAATTATTATTAGTTTAAGGAAGAATGTGAATGAAGGATGTATTTATGTATTTTTTTTAAAATATATGATATATTGGTATTTTATAAATATTATGGGAATCATGTAACTCATAATGATTTTTCTTTATTAGGGTTTTTTGTAGATTAGGAAACATATTTTTTATGAAATCGTTACCTTTGAAATTTTTTAATATGATATAATTTTTATGATGCATTTATATTTTAGGTACATGTAACACATAATTTTATATTATGAAAAGGTTTCCGTGAAGAACAATACCTTTAATGTAGGATGGATTTTTTTAATGTAAATCTAATTTTATTGGTTTTAAAATATATGAATTATAGGTAATTATGGGTTCTTACTTTTTGGGATGAAAAATTAATTGAATGAGAAAACCATTATGTATAAATATATTAATATTATTTTATAAAATATTTTTAATGTTTCATGAATTTTATAACGAAATATAAATATAGTTTTAGCAAAAATAAAACCCACAGGATGGGTAACAACCCACTCGTTCTTCGAAGCCATAAGAATTGAACCGAAACCTTAGGGTGACAAGGGTACATCATCTAACACTAGCCTACATTATTTCATAGTTAGTATGAAATTTATTTCATTTTCTAAAACTTCTAATTCATAATGGTTTATTTTGTTTTTGGAGCATTGTATTACCATTTTGAGAACCACAAAATTGGAAAATGTCTTGGTGATTAAGTGAGTAATGTTATTTTAGATGATGATCACTATTTTTGAACCTTATATGATTACGGATCAAATAAAACTCAGGTATTTTACATGGGAAATAAGGGCTGAATTATATTTTTGAAACATATATGATTAATGGTTACACAGTAAATTTATGTAAATGAATAGAATATCATAAGGATTTTTTCACTATGGAAATTTCATATTGGTTTGTGACTTTGAAAGTGATTGGTATTTTTATATGACAAACATTAAATTTATCTTTGAAGACCATTTAAACTAATCCTTATAATTTTTAGGATTCAATATTATTATATATTATAAATAGGGAATTTTATGTGTATTTATTTGTTTTATGATCTTTTAAGAACATCATGTGTAGATCTTGAATTTTAGATATTTATGTATTTTTTATTGAAGTTTTCCTCATTTGAGGGAAATATAAAATCATTTCCTATAATATCTAAAGTTATTATGAAATAATTATTTTATCTTTTTTGGATTTTTTAATTTATAGAATAATATCTTAATACTTCAGGAATAAAAAAATTCATCTTGAATACTCACCATTTTGAGGAAAAGATGATAATGTGCTGTAAATTAATAAATGGATGAAACTCAAAATATTAAGTTTGTAAATTTCCTAATGTTTTTATTCAATGTAGTAAAATAATTCCTCAGCTCTATAAAAATTATTTTGAGAAAAAAAATTTATCCATTTATTTTACATATTTAATAGTCGAAGTAATTTTATCCCATAACAAATTTAGAGTTTTCTGATGGTTATCTTACTCATGATGATGATCTCAATCACTCTCTATCAGTTATTAGAAGATAAGTTCTCTTTCATTCCCATGTATTCACATTCCACTTATGTTTTCTTTCCTAGAAACCTAGTATTTATTTATAATGACAAAATCATTTCATAAATATTTATTAAATATAAATAAATGAATATTAGTAATATAAAAAAACAATACCTTGCTAGAATCACATGGGTTTAATGAATTTAGAAACATGGAATAAAAAAATATTCATAAAATATATAATTTATCTCCTACTAATTACATCATAACTATAACACTGACATGTTATACATAATACATTGCTTCACATCCTACTAAAAAATAACATAATAATAGGGTTTTGATTACTACTTAGTATGGTTAAAAAATTGAGATATCAATCCAATCATAATCAAAACAGCATTAGATTTGGAACATATCATTTCAAAATTATACCCTTCATATTTATGGTCATATTCATGTATCATTTAATATGTCATAGTTGTTCGTATGACATGAATCATAAAATAATATAATACATCTGAGAATAAAATTGTTATAATATAAGGAATTTGTCACACATGTAATCATAAAAAAACATTTCTTTTGTACTCATAGAACTTTTACATGACTATTGTAGTATAATGGGTTCATATCTCAAATGGTCATATTTAGTAATCATTAGTCCCAAGACTATCGTAGTAGAAAAATTCCATTTCTAAAACACATTCAAATCATATTACATTTCTAAATAATTGAACTGTGTTTAGTCCTCGTTCTATTCTTATCTTACTAAACCATGTTAAATTTTCATTCTAATCTTGTCTCCTAAACAATGATTATTCACTTTTCTAGACCACTCTTACTCATGAGATATAAATCATTACCCAATGCATCGAGGTTGAAATAGGTCCATTATACAATTTGATATAACATAAGCTTACTTAATGGTTATCAAAATAACGACTCAAATATGGGTTCAAGAACCCAAATTCATAGCCCCATAAATTAATTAAAAAGTAATATAAGTACAACAATCTTGGAGGAAATATTTACATGTGAAATAGTACACCCGGATAACAAAAAAACGTACAAATCATTACCCATGTATTAAATTTTTCTTAGCCCGACTTTGATCATGAGATCCCTCCTGATTAGCTAGATGACACCCTCTTCCCCTTTGGATCATTGGTTCAACATCCATCACAAGAACCTCCACAATGTGAAAATCAGTTTCTTCCTGAGGTGCTTTCCTAAAAAACCTGTAATGAAAAACATCATCCTATATAGCATTACCATGAAGAGGTTCCTTATGCAGTTCTTGAGGTACCTCATGTGCATCAGTGGTGCCATGCACAACCACGCAAGAGTGTGAAGCATTCTGAACAAGCTGCTCCAACTCCACTGAAGGCACCAAATCATCAACAAAATAGGTGTCGAGGAGGAGCTCATTCTATTACTCCATCCTACAATCAAAATGCCTTCATGATTAAGCAAATAAAACAAAATAGTATTAATGGACTATGACATTGAAAAGAAATTAGCAGCTGGCTTCCCATGTCCTCGCAACTCCACATTACATGAGACATCCATTGAAACAAAATCCATATGACACCCCCAGATCCTTAACCACAGTAGGAGACCGTATGTTTCCCTATTCATCACTAAGAAAATCATCTGTAGCATCTTCCTATAAATTTACGATGGGAGATCCTACTATAGTATCACCCTTCGGAGTTGCAGTTGGTCCAAGAATACCCTCCCCCTAGGAACAACATCCTTATCATCATGATGCTCACTAGAAGCATATACCACCACATACACACCAACATGATACCTTTGTTGTACATGAATAGATTTTGTAGCATCCTTATCCACTATCAAAGACATTATTTCCATCTGAATGTCCACGTTGGCCAGCTCCTCCTCATCATGATGATCAAAATACATAGCTGGACATTCCCTTGCCTTATAGGGAATCACTAACTGGAATCCATCATCATCCAAGACCATCACCATACCATTAATACAATAATAACACTCTATTATTACAACATAATCACCATCACATTTTGTAAACAAAAAAAATTTGGTCCATAATAAAATAATTAATTCATTATATTAAAACACATGTAATTAAATCCATTTTATAAGCATTTCATTATAATAATAATCCTATAAAATTAAAGTTATTCAAAAAAAATTATAACATTATAGACATATACTAACAATAAAATTGATAAATATAGTACCCATGAATAATATTCCAATAAAATCATTCATAAAATAAAATAGTTTTAAATTATTTAGAAATAAATTATTAATTGTCATTTGAAATAATTTATTAAAATATATTATTTCCCTTTTAGAATCAGCTCTTATATGGGAGACACAAATTATAATTTAAAAATCATATTTGAAAATAACCCTGAAATCTTTTAATGTATAAATCAAAGCATAAAATCATCATGGAAATGGGAAATATTTCTCATTCTTTATAAGCTATAAATCATAAAACAAATATTTCTGTCAGATTAGTGTTAAAAAATCATGTTTTAAAAAGTATAAAAAGAATCATTTGGGTTTTTTATAAAAATTATAACATTAATAAAAATGAAATTAAACAATAATTTTTGTATAGTAATAACATTTTCATAAAAAATTTATAAAACAAAGAAATGATTGAAAATATAGTTTTAATGGAAATTAAAAAATATAAAAGAATGTCCCTTATAAAGTTCAGGTTGTTGAAGTGAGAATTAATAAAATAAAATAAGTATGTCTGTTATCATTATATCCATATAGAAAAATTGGAAAAAAATTGTAATAAATTAAAATTCATGCCAAAATTAATCTTATCATGAAATTACCAATGACGTAGACATTTTTCACAATGAATGGAAAAGGGTTAAAAATTTACTTACCAATTTGAAATTAGTCAAATCATATACCAAATAAAGGGAATATTTAGGAAATTAAAAATTAAATAACAATATGATAATTAGAATAAGGGGATGTTTTATACAGGGTAATTATATAAACCAGACATGAGAAATATATGGCTAATAAGGAATGTATATTAGAGAAGTAAAAGTAAGATGATAATCTCTTACCAAATATTCCATTTGGTATTATACACTTGAAACACTTATATAAAGGTCTATAAAATTTTAATAACTCATTATATAAACATATTTATGATTATAATACTTTATATGATACTTTTATAAAATCTTACTACTCATTCATTAAAAAACCTATTATTTATATTGGTTAGGGTGCGTCAATTTCATGGTTTAATAGTTGGTTTATTTTTCTATAATTAAGTATTTTTATGTAAAATGGAAATAAAAATATAGAATTAAAATAAAATGGAATTCATGTTATTCCATTAATTTAATAAACCTTTTATAATTTTTCCCTATTACGTGTTGAGGGTTCATTTGATAAATTGTAAATGAGAAAAGATTAGTTTAATTTGCGAATTTTCAAGACAATCACAACATAGTTTCATTTTTATTTAATATTTAACCTATATATTTGTTACTTAACATAAAATAGGACATTATATAACTACTATAAAATGATTTAACTATAATAATACATTTATGAAAATCCTTAATGGTGTTAATGGAAAACTAAAAATCATTGTCCAAATAGATGATTAACCGTACTAATTTTTAAATTATTTTGGTTTACTGAATAATTGGATGTAATAAGACTATTGGGTAGTAGATATTTATTTAGAAACATAAAATTAAATTTTATAAATGTTAGTGGTGTTATTATTAATTTATTTAAGATGGAGGTGATGATAATATAGAATATGAAATGAAATTAATTGAGGTTGTTTGAGAAATTTGTGTCTTCAATATAACCTCATCGAAAAACCTGATAAGGTACTAAAAATTCATGTCTAGATTATACCATTGACACATGGACAAGAGGAAGGTTTGGATGGTAGGAAATGGAAGATATTTCAGGAGATTTATCACTATTTACGATAAGGGGTGTAGTTAGGTAAGAAATTTATACGTGAGGGGGTAGTATTATATTATTAAATAAGGGTTATATTATATTAAATTACAATTATTTTGGATGGTAATTAAATTTTTAATAGACTTATAAGTTTTATAAACACATCAACTAACCATTTAATTTTTTAATTTTTAGTTATTTTATTCTTTTACCATTTTACATTATCCCACTATATTACTTTACCTATTCTATGGTAAATTGATTATTTAACAAGATATCCTTTTAATGACTATAAATTAATCTGATGTAATAACCTAATTGAGATATCCTAATACTAAATATTTCATTTAAATTTAATAATTAATAGTAGAAAATTTTAAAAATTATAATTAAAATTAAATCATCAAAATGCAATAAAAATCTACTTTAAAAAAATGTATTTTTGAGACAAAAATTGTTCTTATACCAAAATAAGGTAAAAATATTATTTGTATGAATTTTTTTAGATTATATATAAATAAAATTACTTATGATTCATTTATATATATTTAACATCATATAATGACATTATAATATAAAAATCCTAATTTTATAAAAAAAGTATTTTTTATTATTCAATGAAAAAATATAAATTTATTAAAATTGTCAAAAAAATTTCCTAATATATTTTATAAATTATGAATCAAAAAATTCTTAATTTTATAATATAAATTATATAATATATTTGATAATTAATTATAATTATATTCCTATAGAAGGTAATAATAATTTTTTTAAGAAAACATATATTTAAAAAAGAAAATGTCTTTACTAAAAATTATACATTTAATTAAAAAGAGTAAACAAAATTCTATTGAACATGAAATTAATATATATTTCATAATATAATTTATCATATTCAGGTCCTCCAATTTAATATCTAGGTTTTAATGGTCATGTTAAAATATTAACTTTATGGAGTTCTTTTATGCTCAGTGTTTTTTGTAACATAAGTTAACAAAGAGATTGAATTTAAAAAGGTACATATTATAAAATCATAGGGTGTTACATTCAACCCCCATAAAAATTAATTTTAACATAAAATTTATTACTCAAATAAAAATATATAATGAGACTTATTCCTCATCAGATCATTGTGATCAATGTAGCATCTCAAATTGGTGGTTTCTCTGCAATACATTAACTAGATGAGTAGTACTGTTTTATAGATCTTTATATATGAAATCAATAATATGTAGTATATGTTCATAATTAGAAAGATCATGTTATAACAGTAAGCCCTCTAATTCTAGTACATGTGAATAGCCAGTTATGTACATTCTCAAGAGAGATACACAGAACACATCCTGAACATGTGAGATTTTTGTTTTAAGAAGAAATAAATAAGAACACATCCTAATAGAATAATTTTTTTTCAAAAGGATCAATATACCTAGGGAATAGGTTTACCATATTTGAAAATATCAATACGCTATTCGAGGGAGATATTCAATGAAATAACATTTCACCCACATAAAAATAAGAATACATCTCATGATTGTCATCAAATCCATTTTACTACGGAAGTCTCTTATATTTCGTTGGGAGGATCTATCCCTCTCTACTATATCCATAGTTAGACAATGTCCTAATGTTATTATTTCCTTAACTAAATTGTAGTATTTTGGGGATTTACATCTCTTACCATAGATATCGTCATAATAGTCTTTCTAAATTAAATAATGAAAGGTATTGTCATAAGACAAATTTTATAATATAACTTGTTGATCCCATATAATTTTTAAATACATTGAAAAAACTAGAATATGTCATCTAGAGATTCAGTGGAACTCTTAGAATACACATATTACTAAGGATGCCATGAATTTTTAAAAAATAACACTATATCTAGATCTATAATAGTACTTTACAAGAACCTTGATGTATTCCTAGGATCCATATTAGGTACTCTAGAATGAAATACTCCTGGAATTTTTACCACTTTCTTTATGTTTATTCGAAAAAAATTATCAATACAGAAATATATTTGATATAAATATAGTGCACTAACTTCAAAACGTGATCTACTATAACCCATATATAATTTTTTCCTTAATATCATTTACAGATTTTGATAACAATAACCATGGTGTTGTTTTCTCTTTTCTATTCAGTTATGGTTAATGGTCATAACATCCCCTTATACATATGTAACGCAACCATAATATGCTGAAAAACTATGTACTGACAAACATAATCTATAATATCTATATTTCTTCCATAATAATATAAATAATCATTCAAGTCATTATAAATCATTTAAATACCATGAAAATTAGATAATTATGAAATATGAACCTCATCCAATAACTCTTTCAAATTTGGTATGGGATGAACAGTAACAAATTTTCTGAAATTGATTACTCCATCGAGATCAAGTGAGAACTAAATAATTTTTTTTTCTTTATCATGAAAATCTACATCATACTTATGTCACTTTATGATCATTACATGTATAGATGTATTAATATTAATTTGATAAAAATAATAGTTCTCCCCATTATTATTTTGAGGTCTATGTTTTAAAATTACACTAATATTGGATATTTTGTGATCTTTATCATATATATGATAAAATGACCCTTTGGATCAATTAATTTTTCACATTGATTGGTTTTTAAGATGGAAATGTATAGAAAACTCATTATCATTAATCTTCTCTAACCATCTTCTTCGGTGCATGTTCAACACTTTTAAAGTGAAGATGTACTTAAAAAGGTTCTGACCAATATATCTGTCACAACATTCCCTAGATAGTTAATTCCTCAATATATTAGTGAAAATTTTATAACAACTAACTCAAAATCATTTATTGGATGATTTTCCTCATAAACCATCAATTGGAAAGAGTCATATGTTGTCACCATATAATTTTTTATGAAAACACATCACAACCCCTTCATTGATGATTAACTATAAATCACTAACCATTACCCACTATAGTGTAGTCTGAGAATATGTTAGCTGACCAAACTTATATTAAACTCCTTGAAATTATCATTACATTCTTCTGTCCTTATGAACATAACTCATTTCTGAGTCACATGGTGATTGGTTAAGATAATCGTGAGAATTATTTTATAAAACATCAATAATTTCTAACCTAATTATGAATAAAATGGATTTTATCCAATATAGTTTTTTACACCATTTCATAATAGCTTCTTATTTTGTGGGAACTAAAAATACACAATTAATCAATATTATATGACCCAAAGATTTACCATTAATTTGAAAATTCACAGATGGTAAAATTTTAAAAAAACATCCCCCTCTGATATGACCATAGTCAAAATCATCAATTGATCTTCATGATTTTACTTATTTTTTATATATATAATATAATCTAAAAATTATACTGGATACTAATCATGATTTTCTATAAATAGTCTATTAATTAAATCCATGAATATATATTAAATATCAGTAAGAATAAAATAATTCACTATAAATTCATATTTTCGATGGACTATATAGAATTTTATATCTTGTATATCCTCTTTTATGACAATAAAGTAATGATATCATGAATATAGAAAAATTGTTGAAAATTATTGAGCTCTTTGTAGCTGATCAAACAATCTATCTATTTGGGGTATATGACTTTTCTTCATTATAATGATTTTTTTCTATTCTCAATAATAAAAAAAGAGTTGAATTGATTTATATTTCATATTAACAAATAGAAATCAAGCACTATGTGGTCAAAAACAAGGTAATTTTAATAAATTATCATGATTCTATTGAATTTTCTACTTCAATTTCAACATCTCAAATTTTGTCCATTCAATAAAAATTCATCGAAATAAGCATAATTCTATGTATGAGTTATATAAGAAACTCAATTTCATGATTTGGTGGAATATGACATAATGAAGAAAAAAATTTATAGTATTTCTAAATCATGAAGCATTATTTTATGAAGCATTATATTTAATATAGATTATTCACAATCATTAATAAACACTGTTATTCTGTCATAGAATTTTCCTTTGTATTGATACTATGTTTTTCTAATCCTAGTTCCAAAGGTTAACTCAACCATGATCTGATACCAAATTTGATGAACCACACATTTCATACAAAGATAATAACTTTTAAAATATTAATATTCATTTCATAGTATAAAACACGACATCAAGATCATATGGGATTTCTGTCTTTGGAAACATGAAAAAGACAAATTTTTCATAAGACATATCCCACTTATTCCATCATAACTAGATCCCTTTTTGACATGTAAAACTTTATATCATCTTTTAGATCCTAGGTAAAATGAACATAATAAATTAATGGTCTCATATTCTCAGTATGGGTAAACAGTAGAGATATCATTAATAACATAAGTATAAAGTCATAAGAACATGAAGATAACATTTGAAAATAATATCCTTTATATTAAAGATCAAAATTATTAGTCATGGACCATATCAGGAAAGTTCATATGATATGAATCCTAAGATATAATGATAAATGAGATAGTATAATTAGAAAAATATATTTATTTTTTTATTCATTTAAGAATATAAATCCATTTCTTTATTATTCATGTATCTATGCAAGAGAATCATAATGTTTTCGGATCAATACAAAAACTATATTACTTAGCCATAGTTCAATCTCAATACTATCATAGTTGAAAAACACCTTTACTGAAATGGGTTCACATCCAAATCTAGTCCTTTATTGTTAGACGATGTTCAATCCATATTTTAGTCTTGTCTTACTGAACCATTTTCAATCACCATTCCTATCATGTCTTACTAAATTGGGTTTACTCCCCATTCCTGTCATGTGTATCTCATTAGATAATGTTATTTACTAAATACATTGTGTAAATATATAGGACCTAACCTACATCTATTTTAACATAACTATTGTTAATGGTTATAATGTAACAGTCTTCCTTCATTATGACATGATCACCATCACATAACAAATAACATAAAAATGTGTGACCCCTAACAATAATTTGTTCATCATATCGATACCCATGTAGTGAAGTGCACATTGTAAATATATCATTAAAATATAACTAATAGAAAATAAATGGGATTCTTAAGCATCATGCAATCATGAACATAAAAAAAATTAAAATAATAAGGATAATATATTTGAGTAATATCCCCAATAATCAACAAGTGAAATCAAATATTGTTATCTTTGATAGAATGTAATTTTTAAATATAACCTGAAATAATTCTTGAAAAAAAAAATTCAATTTCAAAAGCATTCCGATTTAATGAGGTGAAAAATTATAAAGGATTTGATTTATAAAAAATAACCCTATAATCATGAAAATTAGACAACAAAGAATCAATGCCTCAAAATGAATAGAAATTAAACAAATTATTATAATTCAAAAAAAGCATACATTCCGTTTTTTAGATAAATCCTCAAAAATAATTTTTAGAAAAAAAACTAATCAATTGAAACCATTTTGTAAAATGTAAAACATTAGTAATTTTTTTAAAATTTCACAGAATAATAGTGAAAATATTTTTAGGGAATTTTTTTTAAATTTTTTATATGGATGAAAAAGATATTATTAAGTGAAACTAAAAAAGTAATGTCCTTTTTAAATATCAAATTATTGATGTGATCATTCAATAAATTATATTAATATGTGTATTCTCTATAAAAAATAATCAAATTTTTGAAATTCGATCATATGAATATTTAATGTACTTCCAAAGAAAATAATATCATGACACACTAAATGATGTTGATGTTTAACTAAATGAATTGAAATTGGGTTAAGAATTCTCTTACTTCGTTGTAATCTGTCAAATCATATAAACCATAAAATTAGTAAATATAAAATAAAACACAGAATAAAATGAATATAATTATATTCATTTTATGATTTGTCTATTTCTATTACATCTTCCACAAATAAAAATTAATTGGTAAATAAATTATGTATCTTAACGAAGTAAAATTGAGAGGAGAAAGACATTCCCAATGGTTCCCTTTCGCATTTCATACATTATCCATCAACAAATAGAATTTGAATAATTTTAATAATTCAATAAATCATAATGTTATGATTTATAATAACTTTTATGATACATTCATAACATCTTAAAACACATTCAGTAATTATATTTTATTATATTTATTATTTTGGGGGATTTTGTTTCATGGTTTCATGGTAGGTTTAGATGGGAAAATTACGTATCTTATTGTAAAATAGAATTATGATACAAAGAATAAAATAAAATAGAATTAATTTACTAATAAAATTTTAAATTTCATATATATCATTTTTTCTTACATTTAGATGATCCATTTGATAAATGTGTAGATGTGAATGTTTAGTTTAATTTCACAGGTTTTATGAGCATTACAAAAACAATTATATTTATATAATATGGTGTCTATATATTAGTTCATAGTCATTAAATAGGTTATAATATACTTATTAATATCTTATTTTATAATAATAATATTTTTATAACCATCATAGTGTTGGTAATCTAATATAAAAAATGACTATCCATGTTGATTATTAACCACCACAATTTGAAAAATAGTGTCCTTTCATTTAATAAGAACATGTAGTAAAACAGATATATATAAAAAAATCCATAGGGAAAATAAAACTACAGTTAAAAAATTATAATATTTTTATTTTTCCTTGATGGATGAATGTAGTGAGGAGAAGGTTGAAAAAAGAAAAGATGTTAATTTAGGTTATTCGAGATAGATTCAAGTTGAATATAACATATTTTATGGACCCATTAAGGAACTCTTAATTGGCCATTGGGTGAGACAAGAAAAAAAGGATGTGGGGAGAGTGTGGAGGACATGGTCTGTAAAATAATTCATGAGCTTCATGGACTGTGATTTGAAATGGGGTGCTGAGAGATTGTATTTATATCTTATGAGGGGTGGGATTAAGTGAATAAATTATGAATAAATTATGATTATCCTGATCATATTTAGATGATATTATTTTAAATAAAAATCAGATAATAATATATTTTGTAATTTTTGTTTAAGGTTGCAGAACACATCAACAACCATTATAATGTTTCAGTTTTTATTTATTTTTTTCTTTTACCATTATCCTTTAACCTATTACATTATTTTACCTATAAAATGGTAATTCATTGGATATAATGTTAAATGTTTCATTTCTAAAAATGAAAATAACCATATAACCTAATTTTTTTATCATGATTAAAAATATTAAATTCATCTTTAAAAATAAGAAACTCTTATTTTGAATAAAATATTAAAAATTAAACCATAAAAACAAACTGAGAAATGGGTTTATGTACAAATGTATTTTTATAAAGAAAATTTTAATAATATAATAATAATATATAAATATTGTTTAATATTATTTAATTAGATTATACCAAACTAAAATTTTAATTATCTTTCTTTTATATCATATAGAAATCATAATATGACTATTAAATATAGAGAAAATTTTATTTTTATAAAAATCAATATTTTTTTATTACTCACTAAATAACTACACATGTCATACAACTACAAATAATTAATACCATTCCAATTTTTAATTTTTTAGTCCAATTTTGTTTTCATTTTATCAAATACATT
This sequence comes from Viscum album, assembly GCA_963277665.1. Classification (NCBI taxonomy): domain Eukaryota; kingdom Viridiplantae; phylum Streptophyta; class Magnoliopsida; order Santalales; family Viscaceae; genus Viscum; species Viscum album. The sequence continues at coordinate 1,132,708,328 of OY728155.1, read as the reverse complement.
ATATAAAATGCTAAAAAATTAAATATATTATTTATCAGATGAAGTAATGAAACCAAATTTTTGAATAAAAAAATAATTGAAAAAATGACTATAATAAAAATTATGTGTTCATTTCTTATGAAAATTAAATTTTAATTGGATAAGAAAATTTTAAATATTTCATAATGTACATAATCATATTAACAATATAAAATTCAATATTAATGTTATAATAGTATTATGAAGAAATTAATATTTTGGATTTTGTTTAATCTTAGTGCCATATGTAATGAAAGATATCAAAGAAATTAAATTTAAAAGACACCTTCTTTAAAATATTTGGGTGTCAAAAATATATTTAATATGAAATTTTTAACATCGATTTTATCTATTATCAAGTAGATGTTTTACTAGCCCTTTTTATGATGTTGGATTTAAAAAATTGGTATATTTAATAGATAAACCATAGTAACCACTCCCGTTTTAATATTACGAGAATAAAATTTATTAAATGAAAGGGTAATGAAACATCTCATGATTTTAAATGGAAATTTAATTTTATATATAATATGAGTTATAAAAAATAGATAATAAATGAAAAACATTATCTTATTATTTAATATTGGCCATTATAACATGTTAATTATATTGGTCGGATTAAATAGTATTTTCCAAATTACGAAATATGTAGCATTTATTCACTTTTCTATTTTATTAATTAATTATTTGTAAATATGTACTGGATTTTTAATGAAGTATTTAAATTCATGAAACAATATATTTTCATCATAATTCATTTTTTATGATTTATGATCATTTAATATAAATAAATTTTGGATCCTTTATGTGTTTTTTGATAAAATGATATATATTTTATAAATAATTATATAAATCAAATAATATGGTAAATGTTTTATGATTTTATAAAATTTTTTACTTCACAATTAATATTGAAAAGTAATATTTTTTATTACAAAATACATTTTATCTGTATTGAAAAATTATGATTATGATATGTTTTAAATTATAATTATTTATATTTGTTTTAATATAATCCAATTACAATTTTGGATGTATATTTTATAATTCAATCTTGAATAAAAATATTTTCTATTTTAAAATGTAATTTTTATGCAAAATTGTTTCTTCATTGTGTTTTTTTCGTTAAATTTTAAATTTAATTTTATGACTTAATTGTTATTAAATTAACAAAAAAATTATATATTTATAATAGTTTTTAAAAATTATGTAATAATGATATTTTATCTATTATTGATCAAAACATTATCTAGAAAAATACATGATTAATCCTTATATATGTTATATAGGTCATACTGTTTCAAAAATAAAAAAACATGTATTTTTAATAGTATATCCATATGATGATTCTTTAAGTGAAGGTAATCGCTTTTTTGACACTTTAAATATTATTTTTTTTGCGTGAAATTAATGTGTTCGTTAGATAATGAATGAATAAATAAATATATTATAAATATATTATTATGTAATTCGGAATATTATATAACCAAATTAAACCTTTTATACAATATATTAAAATTGGAAACATCGCTTGTGTGTACGTACAACTTACCATCTCAAAATAGTTATATAATTAATTTATCATTTAAAATTATTTTTTATGGTTATAATGAGTTAAATAATTGAAATATATTAAAATTTTGAAATTATTATAATATTTTTATAATTAATATACGATCCACGTCTTTAAACATTAAACAATTAATAAATTATATCATTCCTAATCTGTATGTACACATTAATATATCCACAAAGAGATGTGATTAATTTTCTATGTTCAATATTGAAGGAGGGAAAAAAAATTTATTTAATTATTAAATTTGATAATTATTACAGTAAAATAATTTTTAAATTTATTTTATCTATATCCTATTCTAAAGGACTACTACTTTCAATAAAAAATAAGAATTAGGATACAATGAAATTCACACCCTAACCATTATAAATAATGAAATATTATTAATAAATTGGTTATAATATATTATAAAATTGTCATATAAATGACACAAATATGAATATAGATCTTCGATAAATTAAAAATATTATTAGAACAATCATAAATGAGTTTTTAACATGATTAAAGGAATTTAAACATGATTTATGTGAATTCATAACTCAATCTCATTTTATTGAGATTATCATATACTACATTGATTATTATATTCTAAAATTATGTATAAAATTAATTTTAATTATATTATACTATATTTATACTTTTTTTATTTGGGTTGAGATGATATAAACATAAATAACTCTTTTTATTAACTCATACCTCATTTTGTTTGAAATTATTAAGAGTATTTTTTTTGAAAAACCTCATTTAATGTATCGTTTAGAAGACTTCACGAGAAATTATTCATTTTCTTATAAAACATGAATAAATTTTCTAATATATCTAATTAATACATGTTTCTAATAATACATTATAATTTTAATTGATTATTTACCACGATAATGGATTCATATATTAGTGAAAAACATCTAAAAAAATATATTCTTTCAAAATGGAAATGTTACTTGTATACAGTATTTTTTTAATGACATTTTCTTCTAGAAAAAACCCCTTCCACATATTTTGGAAATTTTCTTATTTAAATCAGGTTTTAGAATAAAAGAATATTTTTTTATATCTAAAAGTGATATTCATATGGGTTTAAAGGAATTTTATAGGGATTCATGATGTAATGTTAGATGCTTAACTGTTTTATTCATGATATAATACTTCAGTGTTATGTGATACATGTTATTATAATATAGATTATTTGGAGGGTTGAGCCCTATTATATATCATTGATAGTGGTTAATCCCGATATAGATTTTAAAAAGGGTTAATCCCCATTAAAGCTCATGTTTGAGCATATTGTAACAAAATGAATGGGTTAAGACCTATTATAGCTCATGGGTGTGTCTTATATTTCTTATACAAATGGTTAAGGCACTTTAAATCTCATGGGTGAGAATGATAACACATATAATATGGGTGACCCGCATTATAGATCTCCAATTCATTGGGTAATGATTATATATTATGTCTTCCATATGATTATTCAAATTACATGGTTTAATGGGTTTTTATGAATATGATGCTCTATGTAACCGAAAAATGGTTTTTAAATTTCATTCGATGTGTTTGAAATAAATTCATTCAGGGAAAATTTATTTTCTTCATGAGAAAATGATTTATTTCATACACTCAAAGTACATTATAGTTTAACATGAACCATATATTAGTTTTCTACTTTTTTAACAATTAATTATTTTCATATCATTTTATAACCCTCATTGAGATTTTTTTAACATCCCAATTTTTAAAAAAAAATTCCCTTTAAATAATGATGGAAAATTAAAATAAAGGAGTCAATTTAAATACAATATATATTTTTCATGAAATGAAATCACGATTCAATTTAAAATTGTTATATTATGTGAAAAATAGATACTAACAGAATGTTTCAAATTTTGATTTTATTTTTTTAAGAATTATTTATGGACTAATTCATTGAAACAATAAACCTGAAATGATCCTCAAATACAATAAAATTAGTATTATGAATAAAACTCATAATCATGTAATGCTTAAGGTGGGATCCATAAAACATCCAAATAAAATTCCATGTGAAAAACTACCCAAATTACCTATAGTATAATTCCATTATAATACCTAAAGTTTCATTCAACATAAGATATATAGATTCATCTATTTTCAGTATAATATTTGAAGAAAATTTCAACGTGTCGACAGAGGCATCACATCACGTTGAACTATTCATTAATATTAATTATTTCATCTAACAGATATAGTATATTATATTATTTATTTATTATAACATAATTATAAATAATATGATTTTATATTAATATAATAATGAAGTATTCCATTTATTCCATTTTCAGAAAACAATCTTGAAATTAAAACATTGTCGTAAATATTTACCAACTATCACCTCCATGAATGGCATAAATTATTTTTCGTCTAATCCATTCATGGTTGTTTAAAAATGGTTATTTGTGAAAAAAATATATATTCATAACAACATTTTGATCCTTAAATGATAAATCATTCTACATTCTACCTCCCCTTGTTTATAGATAATAACAATGTTAACCATGTCTATGTGCTAATTTTTAACTACATTGAGTGAATCATTTTTTTTCATTACCTCCAATCATGGATAACTTTACTAAATATTTTGATATATACTTTTTTAAACACTGTTTTATTTTAGATTTTTGGAATCTATTTTTTAAATAAACAGACCCCATGTCAACAATCTCTAAGATTCCTAAAAAATGAACAAAATCGCATCTAGTATCCAACATCAATTGAAATGATTTAACAAATGAGAAATATATTATAAAAATAGTACCTTTATAAATTAATAATATATTAATAAATTTATTCATAATTTTTTTTAATAAACTGAATTTTATTATTTATGATGCTATGCACTTGTGAATAAATCATTTTGACACTGGTATGTGTTTTGTATCAAAACAACCTTCTTTGAGACACATATCTTTTAAAAACCACATTTCTTTTCATTGGATTATATAATACCAATAGAATAATTAATATCATTTATTTCCCTATTTGTTGAATTTAAAGTGTGACTTCAATACATTATTATTTCAAGTAGTATTTCTTAAAATATTCTTAATCCATAAGGGATTTGTTTTCTCAAACACCTTTTGATGAGAAACATTTTACATTATGCACTGATTTAGGTTTACATAGACTATATGACAACATTTTTTTTATCATGATATATTATATATTAATATTATTTTATATTCATTTTTATTAATTTTCACTCATAAATGGATTAGATTAAAATGATTCTCACGTGGTGTTTTTTATTGAATTGTGTCATTTTTCATTTGAGTCATGCAATAGATTTTTAATTTTGATCTACTATAAATATAATTAAAAACAATATATTTTCATATAGTATATTTATTTAATGGTACTATTAACTATCTTTATCAAATTCCTCCCCTTTGTTTAAATGCTTCTTCAAATAAAATCATGATGTTTATAGGAATTACTTTTACACATTCTTATTTATATATTTCTTCTATGTACTAAATTTAGATATTAAAAGAGTGATCTATAACCAATTTATGTCTCATATAATGTTTCTTTACATTTTACATTAAAATATTCTTAAATTATTATTTTAGTAAAAAAATTTCGATGTGAGTTTTTGCAAATATTATCTAATTATGTTTAACTTTATCAGTATGGATAGTTCTCAAAAAATGTGTTCCTTTCACATAATGTTATATTTATTTTAACATATATGACATAATTATTATTAAAATTTAATATAAATTACATTTAATTACAAAATAAACTCTGTTAAAAGAAACAATAATTAATATTTTTCAGATGGATCATTTTAATTATAAAGAATCGGTTTTACATGTTACCTTGTAAATATATCATAATGATATCTTTGTAATTCTAAAAGTTTCATTACCTACATATATTAATGTTATCCTAAAAGGAAATTATTATTATCAGGTTATAAAATAATATTTTATTTAATATGATTCAAAATGTGTAGGTAAATATTTATATACAATTAAATTTTTGTATCACTTTTAGGTGTGTTCTTCATATATGTTGTATACATTCTCAAGGATATTCACCAAATGATACCATTCACATTCTATATATATATATTCCTTATGAAATTATATTTTACATATGTGGAATGAACTATATCTTGTTTTTTCATCACTAATTATCAACATTAATAGGCATGGTTTTCTTCCAATTCCATTATTATAAGAATTTCCATTATTCTATTACTTTATTTAAGTGTGTTAAACTAGATGATCAAATCATTAATTGAATACCGTGATAGTTTTCAAAGAATATATCAGGTTCTTATGTGGTGTATGTACCATATGATTAATCATTATTATTCTTTGATATTTACTAATAATGATTGTAAATATCCATGAAGACCTATTTATTTTCCATGTGTTTATCATGAAATTTCTATTTATGGAATAATAAATGCTTTCAAGAACATACAATTGAAAAGGATATAAAATAAATTTTATATGTTAGGGTTTTTATCATATTTTTATTGAAACCACATGAATAACATACATATGCTTTTTATTATGAGATGGGTGGGACAATAAATACATATATCTCTAATTGATTTGTAGAATTTTACATCTCGTTATATATCAGAGTTTGTGGGAAGTGATCCAAACCAAATATATATTGTTTTATTTTATCATATCTAACTATTACAAGTTTACAAGACAAGGATCCTTGACTTATGATGCCATGTTGATGTTTGTACCACAATACATGGAATTCATGATCTTATAAAATGATCATTCATATTTCATGGTCTTAGGTTATCATTTCCTATGTATTGGTTCCTTTCTATTTATATTAGCATGTTTTTCCTCTTAACATTTATTACATATATCACCATTATGATTTACTTGTGTCATGCCCATACTAAGCATAATAGATCAACCCTTCTAATGCTTCAATTTCCGTCGGTTATGATGAAATGTAATATGTTTAATGTATTTATGGGAGTACAACATCTGGAGACTTTATTGGAATTATTTAAAACTCATTATTGGTGTTTAGCAACCTCTATAGTTGCAAATATGCTTCAAATTGATTGATTTTTTTATATTTATTACATAGTGATTTTTTATAGTTATATAAAATAAAAAGGTAAATGATATTTTGATAGTAAATGTGAGAATGATTTTTTAGTCATAGATTTGGTTCAAATCTATTATTGTATATCATATTTTTTCCTAATGGTATTCAAGAGGGTGAGTTTAGGGGCACTATATCTTTCATTATGACAAAATAAACTAGAGGAATTCTGTAAATATTTTTTTTCAACATACATTCCTACCTATGAACATATCTATTAATCCATTAAAATGATGTTATTGTTAATCTATACAATGAATCAAATAATATAATGCACAGATGAAAATCTTGATAACATAATATCTCACAATGGTTGAGTATAATTTATATTTAATAATTGATATTTTATTATTTGAATATATATTGGAAACACATGTTTGAATCTATCTTGATGACATATTGGTTAAAAAGTATTATAGTTTATAGTATCATTCATTGTAATGATTTTTTGTTGTCTATATTAACAACTTTTTCAATGGGTGCTTAATATTTTACTTGATGCTCATCTTGGATGATAGGTGAATTCATTTGTTACAATATAGAATGCCTCCACAAATGTCACACACTGTGTATATTGAAAATTTCAATGAATTTTATTAAATTTAATATTTATAATTAATATATTTCTATCCTGTTTAATATCATTTATTTATAAAAATTTCATCACATATAATCATTGAAATATATTTTCTTTTAGAATATATGAGTTGAATTTTAAAAAATTGTTTAATTATACCAAAATTAATAAATTAATATTTAATTACTAACATCATTATTTAATAGTTAAAAATAAATATTTTTTTATTTTACCAAAAATATTGAAATAAATATATATTCATATATTTATTGTATAGAATATTTTTGTTATTTTATTGAATATATGATTTATTATTCTTGGTTTGACAAATTCTATAGGATAATTGCATCAAGATTAATGACCCAATGGGGATGTAATATTTAATTTATTATCCTTTAAATACAAATTTATTCATTTTAGATGACATATTAAACATATTTATTGTTATATAAATTTATTATTACTATTTGTAATATGAAAAGTGGGTTTTCATTGGTTAAATAATTTTCTATGTTCTTTTTGAAATTAACTATTTTAATCCACAATATACATTATGAATGATATCAATTTTCATGTTTGGTGTGTTCAAAAAATCAGAGACACATTCTCTAGAATTCCCTCAATCCCTCTAGATGAAATTTTTTATTCCTCTCTCAGATGATCATGGAGAGAAAAAATATATTTCCTCGTGATTTTTGAAGAGTAATATTAATTAATATACTCATACATGAAAGAACCTTGAGATTTAATAATTCTATTTGAATATCATTGGACCATATGTGGATGTGTTTAAAGTGTTCCTCATGTTGATTGTCGACCACAATGATAACATGATGAAAGAAATAATTGAGTATTATAGTTGAGATTACCAAATAATATATAATTTTAATTTAAATAAGAAGTAAATAAACATTACGTAATCGTATCATGATATTTTTTTTGTTTGTTTCAATGTTTAGAATTTTTTTATCAATGAAATAATAAAATTGAAGTATTCTATAATGGTTTTAATATTATCTTGATCCTTTAATCTGGTCTAATCAACCTAATGGCATTATTGACGATTTAAATGTATTGAATTTTGTAGATAATTACCATTAGTATATATGGTAATATGTTGGTCTTGTAACAACCCATGATTTTCATAAATGGATATTATGTCATTGTTTAAGAATACATAATACATTATACAAAAAGTCACCTATGGACCTTATTAGTTTAGTTCCTTTGGAAACATGGAACAGATTATTCTAATTTGGAGATGGATCATAAAAATATCCTATATATATCTTCTTCCTTAGTACTGATAACTAAATACTTTTCATTATAAGCTATATAAAAGAAATGATAATAAAAATGGTGAGCTACGATTCTCAGTAAGGGTAAACAAGGGAGACATGAAATCATAGTCATGATCATAGTGGCATGAGAACATGATTATGAAAAAAGAATATCACACACTGCATGACAATTATAATAAATTGGAATCATGGAAAATGTATTGTAAGATCATAAGACATTAATATTAATTAAATAATAAGCATAATCTCTGAAATCATAACATAGGAATAAGACATGAAGTTTTAGGCTGACACATAGGCACAAAAATTAATTTCCATAGTTGTTAATGCATCACATAAAAGGACTCTTATTAGTATGGGTTCACTTCCAATACCATATTTGTAGTCATGGGTAACTACCATAACCATCTCAGTAGTGATGGTTCACACCCATAACCGTATTATTATTCATGGACAACTCTCAAGACCATATTAGTAAACAATCTCTTTTATATCTATCCCATGAGATACGAGTCATTAACTAGTGAATTGGGGGTTATATAGTTCCCAGATTTCTCAAAATTTTATTATAAATATATATTCCTTAGGAATATAAATAATTTATTATACCAGGACCCATATAATGAAATGTTTTTCATAAACATCATTCAATCCTAACATATCCCATAGAGAATATATGGGTTTCCTAAATATCATGCCACCGTAATAATAAACCATTCATTCAATTATTAATATTTGTAATTTTGAATAATGTCCCTATTAATATATAAGTAACATCAAGTAATGTTATCTTCTATGGAATATAATTTTGATAGATCACTTGAAAATAATTATTATGGAAAATATCCTTTCTTAATTTAAATAATTTGTATTCCTTTTAATGTCTCTCAATTTTAATAGGTAAATGTTTTTTTGAAGATAACTCTTTAATTTTTTAATAAAATATTCAACGAATTAAGGGATAATGGAATCATAAAAAATTGTTAGTTTCATATAAGTTAAAAAAACACCAATACTTTTTCTAGAAAATTAAAAAAATTACATCATTAGAAAAATGAAAAAAAACATTCCTTTAGTGCAATTTAATAAAAAGAAATAAATGGGTGAAGATGAAATTAAAAAATTTAGAATAATATTATAAATTTATTTGAGTTTATTTGTATAAAACATGGACATGTAAGGTAAATATTTCCCTATAGATACATACATATAAAAAATACTGATAATAATAAAATTCTGGAAATAACCATTACATTAGGATTGATTCCCACTTTAAAATTTTGAATATGATGTATAGTGTTTTGAAATATACTATTAATGTATTAATGAGTCATAATACTATATATGATATTATATATGATTCATTAATCATTATGTTACCATTTTAATAATAAATCCATGTTATAACAATGTTTTCGGAAATAACAACATTGTTTATCATGTATTATTGGACTTATTATGCTTAATACTATTAAAGTGGTCATGATTAAATTACTTATAAAATGAAAACAATTATTTATATATCATATATATTTACTATATAAATATATATAAATGATTGATATATGGAATGGAATACACCGTTCATGGAGACTGTATGTCATATGAATGCATGAACATTGTTTCTGTTTTCATATCATATTGAATGAAATAATTAAATACCATATATATACCTATATAATATTTAATCATTAAATTAACGTTTATAGTCATTCTTGAAATGGTTAACGTGGATGAGGAATATCATCACATTGTTGAGACAATAGGCTATACGTACGCACAAGTAAAGATATCACAATCTAATTGTTAAAAGGGTGAGGAATATGATTTTATATTAATTATAAAGAATCATTATCATATAATATCTATAATTTGTATCCATTATTTCTATAATTATACACATATAAATAATTTAATGATGAAAAAAAGTTAACACCACTATATGGAGACGGTAAGTCATACATATGTACGCGTAATACATTCATTTTCATTTAGTATATTAAAAGGGGGAATATAGTTATTATATTATCATAATAACGACTCAGAATATAGGAGAAACTATATTTTTTACATTATAAAAAAACTAATTATTGTATAAGTAGAAGAAGAAATTAATTTGTGAGAGTCAGTAAAGAGATTACCTCTTCTTTGAAGATCTCTATATAGATCTCCTCTTAGGGGCACTATAGTTTGACTTTTTTGAGAACCAAACCCACTATAATGTTTATAGTTATGTTTATAAGGAAATTTTTCATGGTATAATCAATATTTAAGGTTCAATTAATATCATGGAAGTGGGGAAGGAAGAGTCATTTCATAATTGAGTAGAGGGTCCCTTTTGGAAATCCTCAAAATACTAAACAATAATAAAACTATTATGGAGGTAAAAACATACAAATGAGATATAAATGAATGTGGTGTGACATTTTAGACCATAAAATATCATTTTTGGGATTATTTATCATTTTTATTTTGATGTAATTAAATAATATATTTATTTATTAAAATATTAATATTTTTAATTTTGATACAATTTATTTAATTTTTCATTAAATAAAACATGAAAAAGTATTAAAATGAATATAACTGTTTAAAATACCTATAATCTTTCATACTGATCTATAAAATTCCTTAGAGACTTTTATTCATCCAAAGTATATCAAATTTAATGTTATTAAAATCAATTACTTTTGTTTTTTATTAATTAAATAATTATTATTTAACATTGAAGAATCATATAAGGTAATTATATGATTAGTAAAATTTAAAAATAAAAAACAATAATGAAATTAATTTTATTATGATCAAAATATACATTTATTTTCCTTCAAATCATGATTTTGTCCCTATATGGACACACAAAGATATTAAATACCAGAGAGTGATATTTTGTAACTATCATTGAATTTAAAAAATATATAGGTTATTTTTACGGACAACAATCCATTAAACAACTCAAATTAGACATTAAGGTGATAAGGGTAGAATATACTTCATTAAATAATTTATGGACATGTTTTAGTATTATTTTAAGCATTATATATTTGAATTACCCATAATTAATCTATAGTAATTTTAATTTTGTTAAAGACATTTTTAATAATACTGGATTATAAATTATAAATTATATGGGGTAAATTATTTATAAATTTAGAAATAATTAAATTTTAAACCTTATCATAATATTATAGTATTTTTAAAATATTTCTGCATGGTTTCTTTAATTTAATAAAATACTATTTTTTTAAAATATCTTCAATTTCACTTCTGACTCTATTCCCTACTTTTTCTCTAGATAAAATCCAATCATAAAGATAAATTTGAAAAAAAACCCATTAATACAGTCCAAAAATTTCAAAGTAATCTATAAAATTCATTGTCTACCATAATTATCTTGAAATATAAATTTTTAATATTTTTAATATCATATCATGGAACATTTTATTAATTAATCGATTACTAAATCCTCATTTTTTAAACATTCAAGTTTCATATATTATCACTAAAACTTTTATTTAACGTATCATCATTTAGATAAACCTTTTTTATTTAAAATTAATATTTATTGATGAGTTTTTCATCATTATAACCCTATGTTAAAAATTTTATTGTTTTTAAAAGCATATGTATTCCATTTTTAACATATCATTAAATATAATATAATAAATATAATATCCATACAGAAGTGGCTTCAAAATGTTATAATTTTTTAATATTATTTATTTTAGTCAAAACCCACATGTCAAATGAAATTAGGAAAAGTTATGTGGGAATTTTATAAAATTATTATATTATTTTTACATCTAATTATTAAATTTACGCTTAACTACGGTAAATAAAAATTTTCTAAACATACTTTTCATAATATCCAAAATATTAATTTTATACTTTCTATGTCTAAATAAAATACTAATTACTGCCATTTATGTTAGTCTTTCAAAATCAAATTCACAATAGAAGAAAAAATTATATTCAATGCTAATCCCACAGACTTGGAAAGATGGTGAGGAAAAAGAACATTCAATAGGTTTAAAAATAAATTCAATATAATAATGATTCAAATGAAAAAATTGTATTAAAATATATATAATTTATCTGTTGTTACAGAAAAAATCAATTTTCTGTGTAATAATTATTTGAATGAAAAAGTAAAATTTTGAACTATAATAAAGTATTTTTTTATACTCATTAAAAAATGAATTTTTTCAATAAAATAATAAAATTTCACCTTTAGTTAATATTGACAATACAAATTCAATTGATATTGTTATTTTATAAAATTATAAATTTACATGTTTCTAAAATTAATTGTATGTTTTTTAAAAGAAGGACAAAAATAGAAGTTTCGGTAATTAAAAAGTACAACTCAACATATGACGCCATTACCAAAAAATTTAAATTTTCTTATAAATATGTTTTATTTATATGAAAAAATTTAATTTTTTTTTGTTTCTATTCATATTAATATGTTTAATGGTTAGGTTATAACTGTCTTATTATAATAATTATTATTATATTCTGGTGTTTTTTGGAAACTCAATGTTCTATGTAATGAAAGAAAAGTCAGTGTTGCTTGTTGTGAGTTCCTAACTTTTTTTTTCATATAACATAATCCAATCATAGTGTTTTTATATAATAACACTTAACTATATACTGTGTCATTTAATGTTTAAAATATGAAAATGATTAAATTAATACAAAAAAATATTCACAGATCTCAGGGTGTTAGGATCTACACCCCTTTAAATGAATTTTACCTTCAAAATTAATCTCGGTTATCAAAGGTTAAATACTTGAATTTCACTTTTATATAAACTAAAATTGTAATAAAAATATTAAAACTCCCTTTTAAAAAGGAATCAATGAACATATTGGTTACCCAATGTAACCCATATCATGGATTCAATATATAAGAACAGAAGTTGGATGTGACAACATGGGAATGGATGATAAATCTATTTATCATGTTCTTATACAGATTAATGGAATACATGGTTCCATGAATTTTAACAATCACAAATCCATTCATAAATGAAGATCAAATGGTCAATTTGATTCATCAAAAATGAATGTACTTGGATAACACTTTTGGTTTCAAGATAAATTTTTTCTAAATATGATTAATTATCATGAAAATATATACATACATGATTCAGTACAGTATCATCATATTGTTCCATGATCAATATCCACATTATCTCCTTCACCAAAATAGAATGGTGCATTATTCATTCCTAATGTGCTAACATATCATATGATCCATGATATGAAATCAAATATGTCCTTATATATTATAATGAAAATTTTGTATGAATAATTTATCTAAAATGCATAAATTATTATATAGGTTGATTAATCATTAATATCACAAAATGTAAAAGTTTCCATAAATGGATTTCTTTTTTATCATTCTAAAATATTAAAATCCATATATTTCAAAATAAGGAAAAAATTTCGAAATTCATCTTTTCATTAACCCTCCAAATAACATGATATATCTTAATTTTCGAACACCACACATGTGGATACCTTCATCATATATTATATTAAGACATGGTAGTTACCCCTATCATCGTACAACCTTATTGAAAACATTCGTGTTTTGTTATTAAAAATATTATTGGATATTGTCCTTCTATAAAGAAAAGTTTTATACTTCATCCATGATTGCATAACCCACATGTCAAAAAATCCTTATTTAGTTAAAAAGTAACTAGTATTGTCCATTTTACCTATTGATATCCAATATATATATTTAAACATAATTATCATAACACAACTAAAATATTAACTATTATCATTCCCTTACTCATCACCTTTCCACCTGAATAACATTACATGGTTTGTAGTCATTTAAATCATTATTAAAGAAATACAATAGATCAATACTTATATGTTTCATTACTCCTTAATATTATAATATTAATTATAAATCATTATTCATGAATTTGGTAAGCACAAAATTATTCCAAAACTCTGGTATCATACTCTATATCAACAATAGTGAGCGAATGATATATCCCCTTATCATTTCACTTATGAGGCTACAATCATCAATAATCATCACTACTCCTAGGGTTTGGGAACTTGTTAGAATAATTCTCATTCTCCATATAAATGTAGAACTGAAGCATGGGTGGGTAATTATCCTCAAATTTCTCTCCATTCTAACTGTTATATGACTTATTGAGGTTAATTTGACAATAAAATTATTTATGGCCATGATTTCTACACATAAATCACATATTATAACCCTAGATAGAATTTCCTCCAAGATTCATACCAAACATAGAGATCAGAAGAATGATCATCTTCATTTCCCAATGGTTTTTTTATTTTACATAGAACTCCATTGTTCTCTTTTTATAAAAACCATGACATTGATATGTTACTCCAACCACCATTTCATTCATGATTTCACATTACAAAATATTTTTATAGATACTATATTCTATTATGGAAAATTCTTATTCTGATACATGTCTTTGAGAAACAGAATACCTCATGAACATTACTCTTGGGTTTTAATAATTATAGAAGCATACCATAAAACCCTTTTAAAATTTACATCGTCAGTACCAAAAGGTTCATCATCATTTTACATAAGCTCGATGAACTAATTTTACATTTTAGTAAAAAAAACTAGGAAATTACATATTGAAAATTTCTTGAAATTTCAGCATTCCAAAGATCCAATTACATCTCTTTTCTGTCTATTCTTGATTAGAGTCCACAATTGGTTCTTTTTACCTTCTGAATTATGAACAGGAAAAATGAATTTTTCTGGTTCCAAACAAGGAATGATGGAAAATATCATTTTAGTTGTATGTATCCACTATTTATCAATAAGTTGATTAGAAGACCCACCTAAACAAGATGGATGATACCACATGAAGAACTCAATATGATGTTGTTACCTTATCTTCTTCTTTAGATGTCCATAATTATTCCTAGATTGTATATGTATAGAGATATGATTTTCTATTCCAACACCCCTAACATTTGGTAGTCTAGTTGTAAATTGGATTCATTTCACATTTCATTCATCAATAATATGGTTCCTCATATTTCTATAAATCGAATAAAACCCAAATCATATATTGAGAAACATTCATGAAAGAGAGAAACCACATAATCATTAAAAATCACTTATATGATTCATAAATAATGACATATTTATTAATTTATGAAAACCTAGGATCACCCAAGGTTATTAATTGATAATATCTATATATATAATTTTTAATGGTTCATGAATTTTATTTTAATTTCCAAATAATATTCCCCAGGAGTGTCAAACCAGGTTTGTAGTGAGGCCTATTGTCGTGTACCATGTTACGATCGATTCAGGATTGACACACCATGACAAATTTTTTAACCTAGGGGTACATATTTTCCATTTCAACATCCACTTTTATTATGAAAACAATGATTTAATTTGAGGAAACCAATCACTGTATCATTTACAAAAATCTATGACGATTTATTAAACATTACCACATCCTTGTACTTATCCTTGAGTCACCCTTAGACATATCCTAAAACATTTCCCTATGTAAATCACTATATTTTTCACATTCAAGTTTCCAACGGTTCACTAATACTTTCATCTAAAACCAACTATAACAACCCATGGATTTCATATATAGATATTAAATATTTTTTTTACTACAGGTAATACATTAAAAAAAATATTTTCCCCATGATTGTATATTTTAGTGCCATTGGAATCATGAACCCATTCAACTAATTTTGTAAAGGATGCTCTACATATCCCATAAAAATCATTCCCTTTATTAACTCCAACTAATAACATTCTTTATAACCTATTAAAAATAAAACATCATGGAAAGGGTTATATCATAATTTAAATTAGTATAAAAAAGGGAGAAGGGTTAACATAATCATGACCATAATTATGTAAGTGAATAATCATGAAAATATAATATCATACCCTATATTTCAATGATCATAAATATGAATCAAGGAATAATGATTCGAAATTCATAATACATAATTAATTAAGTAATAAAGAACATAATAAATTAAATAATAACATTGGAATATGATATGCAATTTGTGGTTGACATATGAGAATATAATATTTCATCTATAGAAGTATAAAGTTTTATCAATACCATATTAGTTGTATGGGTTCACACCCCATACCATATCATTAATCATGGTTCACTCCCATAAACACCTTGGTAGTCATGGTTCACTTCAATATCTATTTTAGAATTCAAAGTTCACTACCAAGTCCATTTTAGCATGAAAGGTTCTCTATTATTATCTTATGAGATATAAATTGTTACTCAATGAATTGGAGATATCTAAATTTCCCTAACATCTCATAATTAAATTCATATTGGTTCTGCTAGAACATAAATCATATATCATATCAGAACCCAGTCAATGAAATTTGTTTCATAAACATATTACAATCATTTCCTAACACATAGAAAAGAAATGGTTTTCATAAATATCATTCCATCCATGACATAAAAAATTCATAGAAAAATAAGAATAATAAAAATAATTCATATCCCCATTATAAAATATGTAATATCAAATAATGTTATTTTAAATGGGAAATATCTTTGAGATATCACTTGAATATAATTATTGAGTAAAACATCATTTATTCATTGAAATCATTTTCTTTTCTTAAAATGACGTGTAATTTTAAAATAAAACAAGTTATTTTGAAAATAACCATATATAATTTTAAGTTAAGATTTCATGAATTAAGGAATCACGATAGATTAAAATTAAATTCAATAATTATAAGATAAAAAATTTATTCCCATACTATTATAGGAAAAGAAAAAATGGACCTTATTAAGAAAATGAAAAATTATTCCCATCAAATCATTTAATAATAAGTAATACATGGGTGAAAATGGACAATAATAAATAAAAGAATAAAAAAAATTGATTATATTTTTATGTGACATTTCCCTTTAAGATAAATATTTCCCATCAGATACTTACATATTAACAATCTTGATAATAATGAGATGGTGGAATTAATACTTTTGTCTTATTCTATCCGTACATGTCTATATATTCAGCATAGTCGTTTTAAAAAATTTATTAACTTATACATGAATCCTAATAGTATTTATTATATAATAAATGATGCATTTACGATATTATACTACATGTTTATTTACAATTCCATGTAATAGAAACAATTCGGGTAATAACAACATTGTTTATCTTATGTGTTTAAAGTTGTTAATATTGATCCTATAAATTAGATTAGGAATTAATTACTTAAATAATGTAAAAAATGATTTATATATCTTATATATTTTCTATATAAATATATATAGAAGGTATAAATATTAAATGGAAGACACTATTCAAGGGGACGTTAAGTCCTACGTACACCTGAATTCTCTTTTTGTTTGGTTATCATAATAAATGATATAAGGTAAATTACATATATATATATATTACTTTATATTTGTAAAAATTGTTATAATGGTTCATGTAGAAGATGATTCTCATCACACTATGGAGACAGTTGTCCATACATACACACAAGCGATGATATCATTATCTTAATGGTAAAAGTGTGAGGAATTCGATTGTATATTAATTATAAAGAATAAATATGATGCCATATTTATAATTTATAACCATTATATCAATAATTATAACCATCTATACAAATTAGTGATGAGAAATATATTACATCCTGGGCATGGAGACAATAATCCATACTTACGCATGTGTAGGGCATTTTATTTTAACAGGATTAATAAAATGTGGAATATTATTTGTCTAAAATCATAAATTTTTTCTTAATGTATGTTATAATAAATTAATTACATTATAATTGAATCAACACTTGAAGAGGAAGTATAAGAGGAATGTATTTTGAAATAGTCGGTAATGACACTACCTCTTCTTCGATGATCTCTATCTATATCTCCTCTTAGGGACCCCTGAGTTAGTCTTCAGAGAATACAACATCTATATATTGTAACTAAGGAAGTTTATATAGGAAATGGTTAGTGTATAGTTGAGTTTTATGGCTCAATATTGTGTGGGGAAGTGATGGGGACATTTATCTTTTATAATTGTTGTGATTATCACATTTTTAAAATCTAAAAATATTAAAATATAACATGGGAATTCTATAGAAAACCTCTCAGAATGAGATATAAATGAATAGTGTGTGACATTAACTACCATGTACATCACATTTTTTATTATTTAACAGTTGTGTATTTTAAAAATAATTTAATAGTATATTAATTAAATAAAATATCATTATTTTAAAATATGAATCGATTTATTTAATATGGAATTCAATACATCAATAAAATGTTGGAACTTAAATATAACGGTTTTAATGATCTCTAATATATCTCATAGTTCTTAAAAATTGAATAGATACTATATTCCTGTCATGACCTGTCCTCAGGGCCTGTGCCATGACTACCCCAAGCCCTCCTTCCATATCCCAGGGGCTGGCGACTATCCCCAAAGGCATAAATACTGATAAAAGGTAAGGAATTGCGTTTATATAAGTAAAACAACACAACAGAGTAAGCAAGCTAAAGTAGACACTAAGTATAATGAGTACAACAGTAAGTGATGGAATGTAAATGGGCCAGAATACAAACCCAACTGAAAGTACAATACAACAGTAAAGAAATAACATATATAGTAAAGTAAACCAGCAACCACAGAGTCGTCCTCCGGATATCCCACATGAAGGGTGGGTACAAATGGTCACCGTAGCTCCTCGGGTCCGGCCGTCTGCTCTGTGTACGTCCCGCCGAGTGTTCCACCTCCAGGTATTGTCTCGCTCTACATGACTCCTCCACAATCAGTGTTATCTTTCGTCTACATCCAGCACACCATAGTGCTGGCATAGCCCATGCAGGGGTGAGTATACGATACTCAGTAGGGACCTCGAGACCCCTGATGTTCTCCTAGAATCCACAACGGATAAACCACAAAGGAAAGATACAAACACACACTATCAACAAACCCTACATAGGTATATTCCCATACATATACCTAAGTCATCAATTCCAGTTCGGCTCCAACTCATGAGCCCAAGAACAACCCAATCCACACAGGAAAGCACAACCCAGTCCACACATGAAAGAAAGTTAATCACATAAATGATAATGATTGAAATTAAAGACTCAGATCACATAGGTATACTACTTCCGAAGAGGGGTGGAGATGATTAAATTTATCCTCTGAATCATCTCCTCTATCGAACCCATTTAGGATCTAAGTACAGTAGTCGTCGCTGCCAAACCTAGGTAGGATCCATGTACAGTACCCATTGCTGCCGAACCCACGTAGGATCCATGTACAGTCGTCCTCGATGCCGAACCCACGTAGGATCCAAGTACAATGGTCATCATCGTCGAAGACGTAGCCAGCTCTATGGTTCCCACACACAGCACGCTCGATTCTGGGAGGGTCTGCTCCACGAGCCAAGGGGGTCAATACATCAACTGTCACGAAGTCTAGAGTTGATGTTTCCCGAAGTTCTGTCTCATCAATAGGAACTCAACATAACTGACGATGCATCAATCAAACGGACGTTCTGAGAGAAATTGGCTATTCCATCCCAGGGGCCCGTTTGGTTTTTAAGATAAAACCATTTTGACCGTACTCCAGATGCATCCAAACCTCAAGTGGAGTAAGCCAAAAGAATCGTATCACCAAGAGGAATTCAACGTAGTTGATGACACACCATTCAGACGACTTGCCCTTATGTTATACGTGTTTCCACTCCAAGGGCTCGGTTGGATTCGGGGTTTGAACCAACCCTGTCGTACCCAAACCTCGTCGAAACATAGTGTAATATACCGAAACAACCGTATCTTTCCAAGGAATCCTACGCAACTGAGGTGGGTCGATCAGAAGTCCGTAGCTCATGTTATGGGAAGAAGACCGAAAATGGTCTAATGTGAGGTGTTAGGGCCCGGCCCAATTCCCCCCGGGGTCGGCCTGAATCGGGCGACCCAACCCGGGTCCGAGTCCGTCCCGATTTGGTACTGCACGGCCCAGCCTGGCGGGGCGCGGTCGGCCCGACCCGTGTGGCATGCGGCCTGGACTGGATGACGCTCGCGGCTCGGCTGCTGGGCGAGTGGGACACAAAGGGGGTGCGGCCCCTAGTTTTTGGAAACGACGGACCTAGTCGGGTCCTCCGAAGTAGCAGGTCGGGGGTTACACCCCCCGATTTCCGGGTAATGGCCGGCCGTTAAAGCCGGCCGGGATGTGAGCTGCCACGGGACCTAGAAGCGGTCCTGTCTCCTAAAGTTGTCAGTGGCCAGCTCGGCCGGCTGCCCCTATTGGTCTCCCACGGCCTTAAGCCACAGTTCTTCTCACCTACGCGGTGTGACAGCGCCACGCCCCTCCACCGTGGCCCGCTCTGGTCGCGGCCTTCCTCGATCTCTCCAGCGACGTGTGACGGCACCGCGCACCTCCGCCACGGCCCTCTACGTCTCTATGTGCTGTAACGACACCGCGCCACCTTCATCGCATCCTTGCATGGCCGTGGTTCCCTTCCGATCACTGCACTGTGCAATGGCACCGTGCGCCTCCACCTCCAACATCAATGAAGTTTAACAAAGAAGAGGGGAGGAGAATCTTCCTTGTTTGTGCGGTCCGATCTCCTACCATTACGACGATATCATTCGGCCAAACCTTCAAAAACGAAGAACGATGATAAATACTTGAACAAAAAAATAACCCCCACCTCAACAAAAGATATCGAATGTCGGTCGTCGAGGAAGACGACATCGCAGGGTGAAGTTCCATAAGCGACGATGGAGTGCGCCCAAGGAGGAAGCGGTGTCTCCCCTTTTGTCATGGAGAGAAGATTATAAGGGGAGGCATCCTTGGTGAGATCACGCGTCGGTGTCTCCTCCCTTATCGCGGAGGAAGAAGGGGATGGAGAATCTGTGGTAACCGAGTCGATGTTCTTCGTCGGAGAGTTGGCCTTCTTCAACAAAGGAGATGAAGCGTTCTTCGAAACTCAAGAGGTCTCTCCCCAAAATCTCAACACAACAAGCCAACCAAAAATAAAAAAGGCTTCTCTATATTTTATTTAATCATTCCATGCCTCATAATTTTAAAATTAAAAATACTTAACTAATTAATTGATTTGGTTCAATTAATTTATTAAAGTGTGTTGAAAAGAGTTTAAGGGGGGAGAGAAAGAAGGTGGAAAGGTTTGACATGTAAAGAGGAGTTTACAAAAAAAATCAAGAGGGGGGGGGGGTTAAGTATTTTTAGGGAATGTGGAGGGTTGGGGCTTGTGTGGGACACACCTCACATTTATCCTCACATGGGTATTTAGGTGCTAGTGGGTCCCACTATAACTCCCCCATGTAGGATAAAACCACCTTAGATATAAAAATAAAATTGTTCCACAATTTTATTCAATCCTCATTTAAACCAAAAAAATTAATATCCCCTCCAGTGAAAACACAATTACGGTAATGGTCCCCCTAATAAATTTCCAGCGCTGCGAGTTCATCGGTGCCCTCAGATTTAAATTCCGAGAACCTGTTCAGAAGATAGAAACACCCGCTTGTTCATTCATTGAACGTACCCGAGCTGAACTTCAGAAAATTATTCCTAACACACCAGAACTCAGAATCATGTGCCTTCAGAAACTGCATACTCATAAAATCTCAAAGAATTTAAGAAAAAAATTTCCTTGCAATTTACGGGTCTTTACAATACTCCCACCTCAGGTCTCTACAACCTCATAATGCTACATCATATTCTAGGAAAAAAATTAGGGTATTGTGCACGCATTTGAGCCTCCCACTCCTATGTTCTCTCTTGGAGGTTCCCGCGATGCCAATGAATTCACACCAGAGGAATCGACCATCTAGGTAGGGCCCACTCCTATCAATCCTAAATATCCACCAGGAACTGTACAGATGTCTCTCTGTCATCGATGTGTAGCTCCCTATGGTCGATGATATGTTTCGGGTCGTGAACATATCTCTTCAGCTAAGATATGTGAAAGATGTCGTGCAACCGATGCATCTGAGGTGGAAGGGCCAGGCGATAATCCTCCTCACCTACCCTGCTAAGGAACTGAGATGGTCTGATGAATCACGGAGATAACTTGCCCCCCCCCGGAAAAATCTCTGTAATCCACATCGTGGTGAGACCCGTAAGAAAATGTGGTCGTCATCTTCAAACTCTAGTGGTCTCTGCCGCCTGTCAGCATAGAACATCTGTCTACTATGTGTAGTCCTCATCTGCTCCTGGATGATCTGCACCTTCTCTGTCATAGCCTGGACCATCTCTGGTCCTACGAGTGCTGACTCCCCAGGGTCAGTCCTTCACAGAGGTGATCTACATGGTCTCTCATACAGTTCCTCATATGGTGCCATCCCGATGGTGGAGTTGTAGTTGTTATTGTACGCAAACTCCATCAAGGGTAGATGATCCTCCCAACTGCGACCAAAGTCGAGGAAAAATACGCGGATCATGTCCTTGAGTGTCTGAATGACCCTCTCCATCTGGCTATCTGTCTGAGGATGAAAGGCGGTGCTAAGGTGTAGTAATGTCCCAGAAACTTCCTGAAAACCCTTCCAAACCCGGGAAGTAATGTGAGAATCTAGATTGGAGACGATAGATGATGGCACACCATGAAGCCGTATGATCTCCTAAATGTAGAGGCATACCAGGATCTCTAATGAACCCTACACTCTGATAGGTAGGAAGTGGGTCGACTTGGTGAGTCGGTCGATGATCACCTAGATGGAGTTGTGTCCTTTGTATGTACGTGGAAGCCCGTCACGAAATCCATGGATATCCAGTCCCAATTCCACTCCGTGACCACTAAGGGTTGTATCAAACCTGCCGATACCTGGTGCTTTTCCTTCACCTACTGGAAGGAGAGGCATCGTGAAACGAACTCTGCCACAACTTTCTTCATACCCGGCCACCAGTTCTGTCGTCTGAGATCCTCATATATCTTCGCTACTCCCGGCTGTACCACTAGAGGGGAAGTCTGAAACTCCCTTAGAACCTCCTCCTATAATGCAATTTGTACCATGGTACATCCCCTAAAGAGGATGATGTGACCTCCTCCTTCAGAAAATACATCATCTAACTATCCCATGGATATCTGTTCACGTCGTGTCTCATAGTCCACGTCCCCACGTTCTACCTCTTTGACCCACTAATGAACTGGAGGAGTGACTATGAGTGACTGTAGAAAGGCTTCCTCATCTCTATCCATGAAGTATATCTTCAAAGTTGCAAGATGCTCTGTCGCCTCTCCATTTAGCTGAATGCCCGACCACCTGCTAAGAGCATCTGCTACTACGTTCCCCTTCCCAAGAGTATTTAATATCTCAATGTCATAGTCTTGGAGGAACTCGATCCATCGCCACTGTCTTAGGATCAGGTCATTCCATAAGATGACATACCTGGGACTTTTGAGATTAGAGTAAACCATACAAAATTCGTGAAATGAACTATGGGTGTGACTGGCCATTTGTAATGAACTCTTCTACACCCTTTTCTCACTTACGTCCCTCAAGAGCTGCTAAGATTTCCCCTTTTCTGAGAAGAGAAATCCAGTCTCATCCCCTAGATGAACCACGTTCATTGCCTAATATAGCCAATCCTGACATGAACGGTACTATTTCATGCCATGGATGACTTCGTAAGGCCTCGACGCTACTACCAAGAGATCCAACTATTACTCTCACCTCCAAGGGTCGAGTCACACTTTCAGCAGCAGTGTGTGGTCACTGGGTCTCCTCCAGTAGGAATCTCGAAAGTGAGGGTCAAGTCAATGGTTTTAACCGGATCCTCTCAGTATCAACCATACAAAAAGGCAGGAGAAAAAATGTCATAAGGAAAAGTGTCTTTCATCACTACAACTCAAATTACAAAGACACAAAGAAACTACAAAAAACGACATCAAGAACATAGGTCTCTATGCCTGGAGCTAGTCCTGATCCTGTCCACCAGCTCCCGGAGAACAATGGTCATAGGCCTCAGCTGCATGAAGTTGAGCTCTCCCCTATCCACCAGTTCCATGGGGTCAGGGTGGTCCTCCTGGTGGTGGTGGTGGTCCAGCCTTGAAGCGCCGTCCACCACCTGCTGCTCGGCCAGCTCCACTACCTCGTCCACCTGCTCCATGAGGACGGCCAGGGTCAAACCTCTGCCTCTACCTAGGTGGTCCTTCAACCATCTGTTGGTCCACTGCATGGTGGGTTGGGAAGTCACGAGCCATGCGGCCCTACCCGAAGCATGCATAACACTGTCTGCCTTTGATATGGTTGGCTCTGATACGTGTGCACCGCACATCTGAACCATTATCCTGAGGTCTCCCACCTGATGGTTGGGTCCGCTTGGACCTCTGTGACCACTCTACTGTGAGAAGTAGAAGAATTTTCCATTTTTCACCCTGTGGTAGGCCTCGCCGCTGGTGTAGGCATAGCATGAAAGCTCTCCACAAGAAAGGATCGCTTCAGTACTCCTGTCTCCGTCAGAATTCTAAGGGATATCATTGAAGCCCTGATCTCATGCCACATTCCCTGCTCGAATGTCCGATCCCAGAAGAATGTTTTCCGTACTATGTCTGTGGGGTAGTGCGAGAGGTCGATAAATCTCTTCAAGTACTGGGCTTCTGACATGCTGCCCTGTCGTAGCTGTAGTAACTCCTGGATATGCACCACACAGAGGGTGGCTAGAAAAAACTCTGAGCAGAAGAAGCTCTCTAAGTCCTTCCAAAGTAGTGATGCCTCTTCGTACACCTAGAGAATAAGGTTCCACCATCTACCTGTTGCTGTGTATAGGAGACTCGCTCCAAGGATCACTATAAGATCTACTGGTGTCCCTACCAATATGAAGACCCTAACAATATCCTCTAGCCAATCCTCGGCTATCTGATGGTCCGTCTCTCCACGGAACCTGGGCAGCCTCTTTCGCTGAAATTCATGAAACAAACTCAGGCAGCGTTCACTTTCTCTTGCTGGGGCTGGTAGTATCGGTGGCCCAGCAGGTAGTGATACCGATGGTGCCTTCGTTGTGATGGGGCCCTGCACCAAGGCCTCTTCGCTCAGTGGGCTACAATCGTGTACAAAACTCGGAACCCTATTTTTCTGCCTTCATGGGGCCATCCTGAAATGTAACAGGTGCACCACGGTTTAAACAGTATACCTGGTGAGATGACACGAGTAATCATAAAGAAATCATCAAGAAAGACACACACAATCAGTGTTTTCATGCCCTAAGTTAGAATTCAGAGATCAAGGTCCTGGTGTATGGATACGCCGGCCGCCGCACCAACACTAGACTCCCTGAACTGAACACCACACTCAATGCTCTTAACACTATTGCATCACAGAACGAATGATTAGGGTCCTAAGTTCTGTGATAGAACCGACTCCTTCGATACCAATTTGTCACAACCTTTCCTCGGGGCCCATGCCTTGACTACCCCAAGTCCGCCTTCCATTGGCACGGGGCAGGAGACTAGCACCAAAGGCGTAAATCCCGATAAAAGGGAAGGCATTGCCTTTATATAAGTAAAAAAACACAGCAGAGTACGCAAGATGAATTAAACACTAAGTAATCTGAGTACAACAGTATGTGGTGGAAAGTAAATGGGCCAGAATAGAAACCCAACTAAAATTACAGTACAACAGTAAAGAAATAACAGTTGTATAAAGTAAACCAGCAACCACTAAGTCGTCCTCCAGATATCCCACCTGAAGGGTGGGTACAAATGGTCTCCTCAGCTCCTCGGGTCCGGCCGTTCGCTTCGTGTACGTCTGGCCGAGTGGTCCACCTCCAGGTATCATCCCGCTCCACAAGACTCCACCTCGATCAGTGTTGTCTTTCATCTACATCCAACACAACATCGTGTGGGCATAGCCCGTGCATGGGTGAGTAAAAAATACTTAGTAGGGACCCCGAGACCCCTGATGGTCTCCCAAAATCCACATAGGATAAACCACAAAGGAAAGATAAATACACAAAGTATAAACCAACCCTACTTAGGTATATGCCTTTAAATATACCTAAGTCATTAATTCCAGTTCGGCTCCAACTCACGAGCCCAAGAACAACCCAATCAACACAAGAACCACAACCCAGTCCACACAGGAAAGGTAGTCAATCACAACGATGATAATGATTGAAAGTCAAGAATCATCTCACACATGTATACTACTTCTGAAGAGGGGTGGACATGATTAGATGTAGCCTCTGAATCATCTCCTCTGCCAAACCCATGTAGGATCCAAGTACAATATTCATCGCTGCTGAACCCACGTAGGATCCAAGTATAGTAACCATCACTGCCGAACCCACGTAGGATCCAAGTAAAGTCTTCGTTGCTGCCGAACCGATGGAGGATCCAAGTACAATCGTCCTCGCTGCCGAACCCACGTAGGATCTAAGTACAGTCGTCATCGTCGTCGCAGTCGCAGCCAGCTCTAGGGTTCCTGCACACAGCACGCTCGATTCTGGAAGGGTCCTCTCCACGAGACAGGGGGTTCAATACATCAACTATCATGAATACTATATTTGATGTATCCAAAGGTTCCCTCTCATCAATATAATTTCAACACAACTAACGGCGCGTCAATCAGATGCTCGTTCTGAGAGATATTGGCTTTTCCGTCCTAGGGGCCCGGTTGGTTTTTAAGATAAAACCAACCCGACCATACTCCAGATCCATCCAAACCTCAATTGGAGTAAGCCAAAAGAACCATCTCATCATGATTAAGTCAACATAGTTGACGGCATGTCATTCGAACGTACGGTACTTATGTTATAAGTGATTCCTCTACAGGGGCCCGGTTGGTTTCGGGTTCGAACCAACCCGGACATAACCAAACTTTGCCGAGACCTCTAGTGTATTATATCTAAACGACCGTGTCGTTCCAAAGAATCCTACAGAACTAACGGTGCATCGATCAGAGGTCTGTAGCTCATGTTATGGGAAAAGGACTGAAAATAGTCCGAAGTAAGGGGTTTTGGCCCGGCCCGACCCGACCCAATTACATGTTGATACTTTGTGTTAGTATCTTTCCTGTGTGGTTTATCCCTTGTGGATTCTGGGAGACCTTTGGGGGTCTCGGGGTCCCTACTGATTATTGTTTACTCACCCCTGGACGGGCTATGCCCGCACTACATTGTGTTGGATGTAGACAATAGACATCACTGATCGAGGTGGAGACTTGTGGAGCGGGATAGTACCTGGTGGTTGACCACTCAGTGGGATGTACACAGAGTGGACGGCCAGACCCGAGGAGCGGAGGAGACCATATATTTATTTTATCCCTTCGTGGACATATAAGAGACATTAAATGTAAGAGAGTTATATTTTTTATTATCATTGAATGTAAATAATATATAATTTATTTTCATAGAGTAATATACATTAAACATTGAAATTAGTTCTTACGTTCAAAATAGTTGAATCATATAAATCAAATATCTTTGACAAGTTTTAGTTTTATTTGGAAACCTATCAATTCAATTTACCCATTATAAATCTATTGTAACTGTAATATTTATAAAAACATTTTTAAAACTACTAGGTTAATAATTATTACGTCTATAAAAAAAATTGAATATAAATGGAAAATTTATGAGATTTTAGACCTCATAATGATATATTTTTATTTTTTAAAATTTATTTTAATTTTAAATAATATAATAAAATTAAATTTTTATAAATTCTAATTACTTTGAATTTGAACAATATTTACAGTACTATCATTAAATAAAATCTATAGAATAAGATAATTAGAAAAAATTATTTAAGGCACGTATTAAAAGTCATATTAACCACTAAAACTCTTGAAATTCCTTAAATAATTCAAAATATTTTATTTTTAAAATTTAGAAAGTCATTTATTTTTTATCCTTTTTTAATTAAACAATATATCTATAATCATTTTGTAACAATTTATGTTATTATTTTCTCACAAAAAATTATACAAAATTTAACATGATATGGATAAACATGTTATATTTATAATGACTATTTATAATCGAATTGATTTTTTGTATAACCCTATATTAAAATTATAATAGTCATTAAAAATATAAGTATGACTTTTATAACTTATCTTTAAATAATATAAAACATATATCATATTCATAACCAAGTAGAATAAAATGTTTTAAAAAAATTGTCTAAGGTCTCTTTAGTCTAATCCCACATATATGATTAAATTATGACAACATTAAGGGAAATATTATAATAAAATAATATTACTTTTAGCTTTAATTATCCAATTTACCCTTATCTATGGTAAATTTCAATTTTCAATTGTTATTATTCATAATAATCCATATTTTATGTATATTTTATAAGAATTTAAATATCATACATATTATAACCATGAAACTCATATTTTTGAATTTGAATTCACAAAAGCAGAAATATAATGTTTAATTTTATTCCTGGAAACGTGGTGAGAAGGTGGGTAAAAAAACGTTAAAAATATCAAAATGTTTTTATATTTAATTTTAATATAAAATGATTCCAATGAAGTAGATAGGATTAATATATGTATAATTGATCTATTGTGAATTAAGTTTCAAATTAATGTATTATAAATATTTAAATAAAATGGATGTTTTTAACAAAAATACAGTATTTTTAACAATTCATCAAAATATGAATCTTCTCAAAAAATAATGAATATTAGCCCTAAATTAATATTGATATTCCAAGTACAAATATATTTTTTATATTATTAAATTTAATTTCTACGATTATCTAAAATTAATTTTATTATTCTTCATAGAAGGCTATACAATGTTGTTCTTTTATGAAAATAGTATTTTTAAATAGAGAAAGACAATACCAAAATTTATACATATAATTATAAAAATGTTTTATTTATGTGAAATTTTTTAAAATTTTGTTATTAATATTAATAATAACATTTTAAATATCTAATAATTTACTATCTAATTTAAATAATTATAATAGTAATTTTTTGTTTCATATAAACTCATAATTGAGTGAAATGCAAGCCAAGTATAGGTTTTATATAGAGTAATCTTAACTTGGTTTTGCGTATAACATAATCCAAACATAATTTTTATTAATAAAAAAAATATAATCATGTCATGTAGAGTGAAAAATATCAAAAAAATTAAATTAAATTGGAAAAAGAAATTCAAAAATCCTTAGGGTGTTAGAGGTCTTCATAAAATTCATTAATTTCTCATTTTTCAAAATAATTTAATTGGGGTTGAATTTTTTCTGTCTAAATAATATTCAATTTATATGTCATTTTATTTCTTAGGTTATTAGGATAATACTTTGGGTTTTTAGGGAATCTATTAACGAAATGACCTAAAATTTTATAAATGGAATTAACCTTCTTATAATAATTCCATGCAGTTTAAACTCAATCACCACAAAGATAAAAAATCAAAATCATTATTCTCATAAATTAAAAATGATACTCTAGAAAAAAAATAAACCATCAATAATGAAAAATATTACATTGATAAAATAAAAAATATATTATAATAATAGGAAAATTTTGATATTCTCAATTCACTAGAATGACTGCCCTCACAAACAAATAATTTTAATAATATAATATTTTTTTGATGTTTATATTATAACACATTGGGTGAAAATAGTAGTAAATTAAACATTAATTAAATAATAAATGGATATATAAACTAATAAACGTAATTGAATCTTATATATCTGACCATGGGAATAGTAATCTATCCATTAGAATAATAATCCGGATGTTAGAAATTGTAATCTAACCAATTAAAATAGTAATAAATCCATTAGAATAATAACCACACCTATGAATGTGTAAAATAATATTTATTAATCTTACAAATTAATATATGATATATTTATATCATGAAAAAGTAAATAAATTTTTTATAAAATTGATAAATTAATTTTTGGTGTTGTTGTAAAATGTATATATGTTATTTGTAATTTAATAATAATTATAATGATTTAATAGAAAAATTTATTTACATAAATTTTACCATAAAATTAGTAATGAATATAAGAATAATTTTAATATAATTTTAAGATACCATAAATTATATATTAATGAGGCACAAAAATGAATATAATATTACAATTATTATTTTTAAGAATAAATTAATATTTTATTCTAAAATAAATTTCTTCATATTTAAAAACTTTTTTTAACAAAAATTGACTCCATTTTTAAAATCAATACATAAGAAATTTTCGGTGAATTTTATTTGGAATTTTTCTAAAAAAATTTATTTTTGTGAATAGTAAAATTAGATAATTTACAGTATTTAACATTATTACCATATTATTGAATTTTTGAGTCATTAATGCTATGAAAACCCATTAGTTCGAACTCATATGCACTTGTTACTATATTTAGTTGAGAAAAGAAACAAAATTGACAGTCTTGAACTAAAACATGAAATTATTTAATATAATAATAAAAAACACCCCTTTCGCCACTTATTATCACCAAATATTATCCACATTGATTTTAAGCATTTGGGTTATCCAATGTTATTCCCAATTATATTTCCAATACACTTCCTCACACACTATTATATCTAGACTCACTGAAATCCCTAACGCATGATCCCTAAGAATGTTCTCATGGAGACGACATTCAAGAGGTGAACCCCACCATTATTATATTTTAAATTCATTATATCTTATATCTTATCCTCACCCCTATAAAATGTGAAAAGATAATTCCATTATAAAATATATATATATTAATTTTGTTGTTTATATGGGATATCCATCATCAAATTTTTTATTATGTCCATTTTTTTTAATTAAATCATTACCAATAATATGACTGTTCAACGACATCGTGGATGACGAGTATTCATTTTCTAATTATCCCCTAATAACTAGTCGTAAAACAATTATTAAATTTAAATAAGATTATAATATTTATATTTTAACTTAATTTATTTTCTTCTATAAATATATTGAAATAATATTAATTAAAATGATACTAATTCATGAAGGTCATAAACATACCATTATAAAATAACAGTTTTTCATTAATGTTTTCATCAAATAGAACATCTTCATTTAATAAAATAAAATTTTATATGGGTATTATTGTAGATGGGAATTAATAATATATAATTTCACTTTTATAAAATTATTCTAATTTCACATGACCTTCTGTAATTATATTCATGTGATCCGATCATGAAACCATGAAGTGAACTCTACTATAATGATGAAACTGAACTTTATAACTCATCAAAATGACCATAATTAAACATTTAAAAATAAAATAAATCAAATATATTTTCATGAGGTTTTTAATTAAATTATTAATAAAATTAATTTTATTAAGCTGAATATTTAGAGCATGTTCATAACACACTCAGATATTGGGTAAGGGATCTCTTTGAAACTCCAAATTACCTTTGGATTACATATTCAATCTCATTGCCTCAATTTTCCTATTCATTAGTTTTTTATTATTATCATATATTCTATTTATATATACCATTCTCATATATGTAGCTCAATTCATTTTCTATGGACATGAAATTTAATAGCTCTCCCATCCATCATTTTCATGTAAAGAGGAGGTGATGTTATTATTCCTTAGGTGACATCACTAAGGAAACAAAAGAAAAAAAATTAAAAAGGCTTCATAACTGATGGGGGTCAATTTTCACATTGGATGTAAATAATCCAAACTAAGAATAACATAACCAATCAAACACTAAATTATTCATGGGATTAATTTTATTGAAAAAAAGTAATACTAATTGAAAAAATAGAAAACTACAACCAATAACCATATCAGAGTTCAAAGTGGAATTAATCTAATAAAACCCAAAAAAACAATGACCTCAAGTATCAACCCCATACAATCTCCAAGATCCAACTCAAAAATCCATCCCAAATGTATTATGAGTAATCACTAAATAAAATGGATACTTTTCTATTACCTATGTATGGATATATGACATATTCAAATGAAAAACATTTCCCAAGTAGTGGTTGAGTAAAAAACATATTAGGTTTTCTCTAAATTACCTCCCTAATAAATTCACTAATATATAACAAGTTATCACAATTAAATTCAATTGATAAAAACAGTTAAAAAAGGTTTTATCAAATCTAAAGTAGTTTCATGATCAAAATAGTTCCTTGAAAAAATAATTATCTAAACTTGAAAAAATAATTACGGTAAGAATCCAAATAAAATAATTAAACCAACATATCAGATAATATTGAAATATACCATTAAATTCATCATATCCACACATCCATAAAACAATAAACTATCATATAATCATGATAGGTGAGTCTTTTATTCACTATTTTCTTACATGTTGATCCATTTTTATGGGGGTAATGTTTATACCTTTTTTATCCCACTTTTGAAAGGGGAAACATCTTACCCTTCTCAATCCCATATGAAAATGTACACACCCCAACCATTTATGTTAAAAAAATACAAAACATTTTGCCAGTTCATTTCAATAAAATAATCCATTCATTGAAAATACATTCCAACACATTTCCAATCATCAAAGTCGATCAAAAATTTTAAAATCATTATTTTAACATCATTAAAAAATTTCAATATTTAGAAAACAACAAATTTAAATAATTCCACAAAAAATTACTATAGTGGGTTCCCCAAAAAAACCACATTAGTTTAACATTTATGATTCTGAAATTCAATCAATTATTAATAAAGATATCGTTTTTTATTAAGTGGACATGAGGGGGAAACCATCTTCCTCATACGCTTCTGTGAAAAAGAAGAACCACAGAAAAACTCCAAAAGCATAATGTTAATATTACAAATCCTTCATTAGATATTTTTCCCTATTAATAACACATCAATATCTAATCATTATATACATCAAACAACATTGATCTATGCCCAATGGTTTATATCATTGAATACAAGAGTGGAAAGAAGAAGAAAACCAATTAATAACAACAGGAATGGGGACTTACCATTGAATTGGGACAACAACACACCAAGATTATCCAACAGATTACTCTCAAATATATGGGAAACGTTTCTCAAGACATTGGGAGTAAAAAATAATTTCACACTCACAATAATTGAAAAAATTGCATTTAATGGGATAAAGATTTTATATCCACCATTTTCATATCATCTTTTAATGATGAATGGTTTAGGTCTATAGTTAGGAAAATCGTGAGTGAGTAACTACCTTGAAAACCCCTTCATAGAATTGAAACATAGGGTAAAACCAACCATGTACCAACCATGTTTAGACTATGTGTCCAAATTTTCTCAGTATGAAATTGGTGGTTACATAGTTTATTTAAATTGTGTTCCTACCTAGTGCACATTGTTTCCTTTTATAAAAATTTCAAGTGGAGTTTGATAGTTTCTAATAACTATTATCAAATATTTCTAATCTAGAAAAAAATTCAAAATACCTTCAAATATTTCCATACAATACCAAAATATATTATATAAATAAAATACATAAATAAACTGAAAATTACTTAAAACTGGGGCTTTAAATTCTCACCACAATTGTCCATTTCATACTAATAAAAGACAAAGATAATTTCGTTCCAAAAAGAGGTTATGATATTCCACATTCCTTTATTTATCTTGGTCCAATATTTCCTCTAGGATTCTATATTCCTTTTTTAAACATGAAAATGGCCAATTGTTTTCCCTTTTAAGAAATGATACTTCCTATCCATAATCCATGTGGGAAAATGAACTAATATAACATCTGGCTCAAGGGAAATGTGATCCCTTAGAACTACATAGTCAAGATCAAGTTGATAATTATTCAATTGAGAATTTTCAAACACTTTATTCAAAAAAATCATTAATTGAAATGAAAAATTATTTACCACCTCCTCAACATCTTCATGTATCTCAAATGGGACTATGCATAATACAGATATCTTTTCCTACTTCATGTAACAATAATTTCCAAGACTAGATAGATTCTGATGAAACCATCATTACTAACCATTTTTTTCAATGAAAATCTATGATTATCTAAATTATATTTATAATGATGTTTATTTGTCCCCATCATTTTTTGATCAATATAATCGTCTCCATCATCACTTTCATATGGTTTTATACAACTAGTGAAGTCTCACTAGCATCCATCCAACAAAGTGCAGAACTAAAAGGACACCCATACAAATATTTAAAATGTGACACATGCTTTGAGGCCCAATAATTGTTTTTATGTGAGAACACCAATAACAATATTTGATCATCCCATGAGTGACCAAAAACCTTTACACAAGACACAATAATTTCTCACTACTTAAGAATATTCTGTTTGGATTTACCATATTTTATAACATGATATTTCATTCTCATAGAGAACTCAATTTCAATGTATTTCTAAAATTATTTCAAGAATAATAATCTAAACCATAGATATCTATCCAATATTATCAAAAATTTGTATTCCATAACTCATTACCACTAATATGATAGTTATTTTAAAGAATTCCTCTATGGTATGAGATACAGAAATTGAGATGAAATGGTTACAAATTGTGAGGAGTTAACTATTACCCATACTTACTGTTTTTTCTAAAAAAATGTTGGGGAACTATTAAAAAATACATGACTACCTTCTCCTATTTAAAAACTGTAATAGTTAAAAAAACAACATACCCATTGGACTCTTGTACACTACTTTATGCTACTAATGATTTTGTCATATCATAACAAACATAGCCACCTTTCTTTTCATTCTAACCTAACTAAATTATTCATTATATTCCTTATACGTCTTTTGTATGATAGTATGAAAATCCTATATCAAATTCGGGTAACCATGATGAATGATTCAATAAAAATTGATGGTATGACCATTTAGTCATAATCACACAAAATTGAACTCCCATCTAGTATCCATACCTAAATAATCTCCCCATATTTTAGTTTTGACCTCATAGTTACACATTTTTAATCATACATTTGTGCCTCTTTGACCATCCAATCCAAATTAGGAAAAAAATGAACTAGAAAGATAATAAAAAACCTTCCATGGTCATCGCAACCATTTTTATATAAGATATCATTGAAATCAACTTCCACTGATATGATGCCTCACTTTACAAGTGACAATATAACTACCATCTTCTTTCATCATCCACTGAATTTCCATTAACCAGGATTCACATCACATCAAATTAAAAAAACTATAGAAAATCCTTCCATATTTTTTGTCTCAGATTCAAATATCATAGTGGTTAAATGTGTAACAATATCTTCAGATATATAAACACCATAAATTTGTCCACAATTACTTAATGAGGCCATTTCATCAAATAATGAACTATATTATCTAATTCTATGTTGTGCATTGGGTAGTCATTCTAATTAAATAGTAAATATAGTGAGCCATAAAATTTATTATCTCCTAATATTAGAACATGTCCCATCCCAGATCCCATTGCATCACGATACACCACATAATCATGTCTAGATACTAGAAAAATCTAGATCATTTCTGATGTAAGGTGAATTTTATGTTCTTTAAAAGACATAGGACATTCCTCATAGAAATTAAATTGAACACATTACCTTTTCAAATGTTTCATTGGAGAATCTAATGACTAAATATTTGGAAAAATAATCGATAATAACCATCTGGACCGAGAAAAATAATTGTCTAAAATACCTTCTTTGGTGGTTTCAAGAGACAACATCCTCAATCTTATCAACATCCACATTATCAAATAAATTTAGAAATTAATCATCCAAGGAAGCATACATCATATATTCTGAATAAACATTTGAAACAATTCCATACCAAAAATGATCATGCAAGATAACTAACAATATCACAATGTATTTATCTTGATTATACCTTATGCTTAAATACACCAATATGTCACCCATAATAACCAAAAAAAAATATCAAAATTCCATTAAAATATTTTAGTCAACAATTAAATATAGAAAGTTGGTTCATTGGGAAGACCAAATGGCATAACCATATTTTCATTATGGCCATTTCTACTCTTTAATGTTGGTTTTGGAATATCATCCTTTTATACAAGTAATTAAGGATATATTAATCCCACGTCAATTTTAGAGAATCATTCATCTACCCTCAACAAAAAAATAGGTGATACTTGCATATAAATACCATGTTGAATGAATAATTTTCCTTAAAAAAACATCCAAATGGACTATCAATATGCTTAATTATGTTGGTTCCATCTAATATTATGTAGGTGATATACAATTTTCCCTGATTAGAGATCAACTATGAAGTCTACTTCTATTTGGGTGGAAATTATAAGAAAATAATAGGATAAAAATATGGAAGCTAAAAACAAATTGTGGAATACCACTATTCTATCTCTCATTAACTAATGATGTGGTCAAATAAGTAAACTAATATGGAATCATTGCAACAATTGATTCCAAAAATAACATTACACCTACCATAACATTCTAGTCACCACTAATGATATTCTCATTGCCATCATCAGTCCTAATACTCACTCTTCAGGTATAACTATCGAAGTAGGATTAGAAAATTTTCAACCAATAAATACCCATGATTATTTCTCATGAATCCATATAATGCATAGTGAAATACCATATAAATATATAGTCATTTATAGTTATATAACATTAATTTCTATTAATGTCTTGACGTTCTCTTTGACTAAAAGAATTTTGAAGTTAAAAAATAGTTAGCATCATCAAAACCTAAAAAACTAGAAGATCAATATCATAAGAAGGAATAAATAAATTGGATAACCCTCATAAAAAAAATACATGAGGGTATAATTCAAAATAAATGTACCTCTAACCATATATGGTCATGATTGACCATCCACAAACACATTCAAAGAACTATAAACTTACTTACTCACTGCACTTTTTTCTTTATTACACTATTAATGTTGTTCAACTTGAAGAGTAATAATATTCCTTGAATCACCATGGATATCTTAGTTCTACTAAATATAATTATTTTTCATCCCTTTGTCCCGTTGATGTATATTATATCTGGGATACATGAGAAGTGTCTCTTGTATTAGACCTCAGAGCCCTATAATAACTGTACTGAAATTACCAAATATAGATTCAATTTTGAATTACTCTTAGTGGGGTTGGAGAATCATTCTTCTTGGGATCAAAATAAAAAACTTTCAAACACCCCTAAATAATCATGGGATTAGGAGGAAGGTTCACCAATTCATCGATGTGATTCTGATTCATTCCATTCCATTGTAAATAGTTGTAGCAATTCCATATTATCATTAAATTAGAGCCAACACCAATTCCAAAGGGTATAAACATGATACCTCCACCGATAGTAGATGAGATAGTTTTTAATTCAAATGTCACTCAATTGACTATCTCTATATAATTCATTATACTGTACATAATTCGACCAGAGAATCATTGGGCTAAAACCTGATTTAGAATTGTGTTCAATGAAGGACTCAGTAAAATACACTTTGGGTGTAAATATGACTAAATTCATGAATTTATACATGTAATCTATCATTAAAATATTATCATTCATCAATGTATAATAACAATGTTGTTTCTAGAAATAATGATTGTGTAAGGGTATATTTTTTTGATAAATTATTGAAATTCATAGCATAAAATTCCTTATCCTAATTTAGCCTGAAATTATTAATCTGATCAATATCATGAATGTCCCTCCAGCATGTATGTCATCAAATGTACTTTTAGCTCAACCAGTGTGACTGGGGAATTGATGATTTTGTTCATCTTATTTAGCCAGTCCTCTACATTTTGTAGTTTAGAATCGCCCCATATGATGGGTGGGTTCTCCTTTTGAAACTG
This sequence comes from Viscum album, assembly GCA_963277665.1. Classification (NCBI taxonomy): domain Eukaryota; kingdom Viridiplantae; phylum Streptophyta; class Magnoliopsida; order Santalales; family Viscaceae; genus Viscum; species Viscum album. The sequence continues at coordinate 1,132,669,898 of OY728155.1, read as the reverse complement.
AACATAATGATTTATTATCCTAGGTTTCTACCTTATATTCCCTCTATCCATAGTTTTAAAAGCATTGACATAACATTGAAATATATATTGGTTTTCATGTCTCTTAGGTTCAATAATATTATCTACAGCCTCTTCTAATTGGTTCCCTCTATGCCTCACATGTTCCTTTTTTAGGATTGATAACATAATGCCAAATAGTCTCACTCTCCACCAAATTAATGGATTAAGAAAATTAAAATTTAACATATCAGTATAATTAATTCAAATTTCATTATTTTCAACTTTCACTCATATTTTAAAGGCCCAACATGCTCTTTAAAAATGAAGCTATAATCTAGATACAACACTAGTGGCATTTTAAAATATCACATAGGGAAAAAAATTCATAACATTTCAAAAATAAACCATTATTAATACTTTTATAAATCATTTCTAAAAAATATATATGAACTCCAAGTGGGATATCATTTGTATCAATACATGTCATTCTTATCTCATCAATTAACCCATGATGATGATGTTTAAACTCCTATAATTGTCTCAAAACACTGATGTACCAAACTATCTAGTATCATGTGTCTCAACATTACTTGGTTATCTAAGACTCTTTATGCTCAAAATTTCATGTACCTACAATCCTATCTTCCCTAAACCATCCCAACTCAAGGACTAACACAAATTTACATTCAACTCTCGTACCAAAAAAATTAATATCATCTTCCCAAAATATTTGGATGAACCTATATTGATGTAATTGGTATCATCCAACCCTCAATAATTTTCTTTCAAATTACAGGTTTCATTACTATGACATAGGTGAAATCCCTAAGGATCAAAAGTCTATAAATAAATTCCATGGGATTTAAAAAACGTGGGGTGTAATTTTACATTCGAAAATAAAACATCCAAAATAATAATACAATAATCCAATAACAACTATATGATGCATGCAAATGATGTAATTGAACTCAATATAATACAAACTAGAAAAAAAAGAAACCACAACCAAGAACCATATCCGATTACCTATAGAAAAAAACCAATAATATCCAAAGACAACCAAGACCTCTAGCAGCATCTCCAAAGAAGCTCTAAGGCCCAATACAAAACTCCAACCCACAATATCATGATATCTAACTAAAGAGTTGGGGTACCATTAAATGATGTTTTTTTATATAAATCATCTGGAAACACACAAAAGTCCCTAATAACGTTGTAATTATAAAACTCATTAGTTTTCCCCAAATGGATTCACAACTAATGCCAATATTATTGAACCTATTAGGACATTTATATAAAATAGTTTTAAAGCGTTTAAAGAATGTTATTTCAAATCTAAAGTAGTTTCCATAGAAAAAATATCCATTCCAAATCATTTTTAATATAGAGAAACTAAATAAATATTTTAAACCAATTTCTCATATCTAATTGATATAAATCATTCCAATCCACATATCCACACATGCATACAACCATGGACCTCCCTATACTCAAGAGCGGTGAGTCATACATGTACAAAGAAATAATATTATTAACCATTTTGATGGGGTAAAGTTAATTCCAATATAATTCCAATATTTAATAGGGGAAACTTCACACACTTATCCATCCCATATGAAAATAATCACACTCCAAACTTTTTTTCAAGAAACAAAACCAATTTAGTTCATCCAAACAAATTTAATAAATCAATTATTTTATTGGAATAACATTACAAAAAAATTCATTCATTTAAACCAAATACCATTTTAAAATAATCATTTTAATATAATTTAACAAGTTCAATTTCGATAAAACCACCAATAAATCAATTCAAAAAATCATTAATAAGGTGGGTATCCAACAAATTTTAAATTCAATTTCACAATTTAAAATTTTCAATTTAATTAATTTAAAATATAACCCTCAATATATAATAATATTAATTGATAGTGAGTCCACATCCCTCACAAACATATGCAGAAAATGCAGAATGACAAAAAATCTCCAAATATGGATTAGGTCATAGAATACATGAATAATATATTGTTAATTAATAATTCATCATGATTAACTTCCCAATAAATGGATCTATCCATAATGGATTAGGTCCATGAATAATGGAATACAAGGATGTATAAATCCAGAGATAACCACTAATATTATTTACCTACCAAGGAATCCAACCAAAAATGCACCAAAATCTGCTTCGGGATCGCTCTCAGATCAACTAAAAATGTTTCTCAATCCGTTGGGAGTGAAGGAAACAGTGTTAGGAACAAACAAAATGAAAATGGGATAATGTGTTTGAAAAAACATAGATAAAAATGTTTAGGATCTTATATTTAATACTATATTGTTATGGTACATGGATAAGATAAATTTGTGGAAAACATACAATGACAACAACTAATGAAAAGAAGTCGCATGGTTGGTTCTATTATCTAGAAAAACTATGCACCAACAAAGATCATACCATTTGTTACACATTATATATATTATCTTAGGTTATATAGAGTTATGTCCAAACCATCTTAAAAATATTTTCCTACCACGTGCTAATTGTTTCCCTTTAATTGGTTTCCTAGAGGTGTTTTGTGGACTCGAATTACTGTTCTCAAACTGTGCACCTCTGGAAAATACCAAAGAACATTCCGAAACACCTCCAAACCATACCACAAATTACCCAAATATATTATCAAATTAAAATAAATTAATTTTGGATTACATACCAGAGATTGTGGGTACTATAGGGAATAACATGTTTTAAAAGTTTCCCTTATCAATTACTCTCCATAAGCATGCCCTGTTAATGGGAAATTATCCATTTCGTACCCATATTTAGGTACTATACAAAAAATTATTCAATCCTCCAATATTTTTCTCATGTTACTTAAATAATCTAGAAAAACTAAATTAGTTAATTTTCTTATGAAAATAATTATTAATTTTTCAGCATCGAAGTGCCTTTGTTCTTTTGCCTAGCATGAATATTATTACCACATTTCAAAGGTTACCTAAACAGTAATTTTCATGTTTTCAATTCAATTACACATTATTATTCTTGATATAAATTTATTCTTCATCTAATAATCATGTAAAATCATTAAAATCCCAAATTTGATAGATACTATTATAATATGACATTTGGTTATACCTTTTTACATGAATACAATAAGTATATATTTTTTGGGTAACCCTTACGATTATTCCTTATATATGATTCTATATGATGAAAATATATGCCTGATCATGTTGGGATGATTGCATCGGGTTAGCACTGAAATACATTTTGTATCATTTTACACTCATGATACGTTATTTATGGGATTTGGAAGTAAACTTAATACATCAAGGAAAACATTACAGCATTTGATATAGTATTGGAAGTTATACTTGAATAATTTTTATGTAATATTATATGTTTCCATAGTATTCCTAGGTTTCCATGATCCTACAATTTCATTATATTAATTTTATACTCCAATATATGTATTCATGATGCAGGACTTTTATGTCATCATGGTATTCCTTGTTTCTCATTTCATATGCTTGATTCCAATTTTTATTTATGTGATTTTCTTTTTAGACCATCTCATTTTGTCTAAATATTTTCGTAGTTTATTCCAAAAAATATTAGGAGCACAATGGTAGTGAATATCTCTTTATATAGATTAAACAAATGTTTTGTATTCTGGTTAAAATTCATAAATTCAATATACCTATTAATTCAACAACATGGTGAATTTTTATCATTGGAATTTATTTAATGCAAATTTATGCTAAAAATCAGTTAAAAATATGTGAAAATGGATTAGGTAAATATAGATGGTATTATAGAATGATCTAGTAATTTTTGTGGTTAAAGGGTAGAAAACTATTTTCATAACCATAAGGGTAATTACATCCCCAATGATAACATACGTTCAATATTTTTGAATCATATGTTAGAATGTCATTTTCATTTATCATTTTATACTTCTATGTTCATAGTAACATTAATTCTTCTTCTGACATGAAAGGTATTTAATACACAAAATTTTTCATTTTTTTCTTATGGGATGTAAATAATAACACCCTAGCTATCTACCAATTTCATAAGAAATGTGATTATTTCCCCAATGTTATTCCAAACCTAATAATAACATGAGGTTATAACATTATAAAATCATTGGATCAATTGTCTCATGTTTCGAATGATGATTTTTTTAGAACAACCTCTACCATTAATAAATTATCATATTGTTGTATATTCTTTTATGTGAAAAGGCCTCATATCATAAGTTGGTATATATATACACTTATCATGTAACATTGTATTATCACCATTGAAAAGATATGCAAAATCCAAAAGATATCATAAGAACAAAATGTTCTGGTATTATTCTAAAATTTTGATGGGGAAACGATTATGAGGTGGAAACTAATATGGAAAATAATTTCCATAAATGGAATTGATTACATTAAATTGGAATGAATCTAATAAATATTTTCTCACAAATATTTTTCTCAAATACTCTATCTCATGAAATATTATGTGTTCTCAAGGATATATAAAAAGGAAGACAAATCTAGTAGGAAATATGAGGTAAAATGTTCAAGGATTTTTCAATAAAAATATACCTTTTTCATGAACATTGTATGAAATTTGGATTGATTCTTCTATGTATTGATGTATTGACTACAAAGTGCATTGGAGATTTGTGACCTTTAGAAGTATGATGATATTTATTGTCCTTCCCTTGACGTTGAGATGGAGATTATTAACTCTCTGTGATGTTATGGTCTTGGGTATAAATGGATTGAATTGGATTTGAATATTGGAATATCAGCAGATAAATCTCATAGAGCAAAAAAATTTATCATACAACATGTAAAAAGTTTGGGAATAAGCATCCTGAGAACATTCTAAATATAACCAAGTGATGATTCGATTGAAGAAGACAGAACCATTGGGTTATTAATTGAAAAGGGCTATTATGAATCCTTAAAATGTTGATGTTGAATGGAAGGTTCCTATAAATTAAAATATAGAAGTAGATTTTTTCTTTTACAATGAATATTAGAATTATGTGATTTTGTTCCATGAGGAAAGGGTTCATGGAGACAATCAATGATAAAAACCTCCAAGTAAGAATGGATGGAATTATGCTATAACCACAACTCAAGTGGATACTAACAATGATGTTTTGATAGATACGATGGAAATTAATTGAAGAATAGAGAACATACTATTCGTTAATGTATCTAGTAAATTTATCATATCTTTTATGTTTAATCATACTATTCTAACACTTCATCAAAATATTATGGCCGAGTTATCAATGATGATAATAAATTGGGAAATATTGCATCCAAAGTATATAACTACGTCCCAATCTATTTTTATAGAATACAATTCCTATCAAATATCATCTTACATCTTTTAATAGAGTTTGATTTTATATTGTGAATGTATTACCTTTCATTATATATATCCAATATCAAATATCGGGAAATTTAGATCACTCGTCACATACAAATGAATCCTTTGAATCTATAAAAATATAAAGAGTTGGATGATTATCTTTTTGATTACCCTTCTTATGAATGGAAACTATTTCATTATGTGCAAGAATATCTATACCTATTATTGAGAAAAAATGATATGATCATAGTAGAAGACAATCCCATTATGAGCGACTTCACAGATGTAATACTTAATGATTTTTTATCTTCTTCATGATAAAGAGGTTGAGTTAAAAATTGATATCATTCCTGGATCACTTAAAATTTTAATGACTTTTTATTGAATATCCTTTTTTTGTTACAAATATGAATAATTTGTTACATGAATTTATGAAAAATGGATTATATACCTGAGTGAATCACTGTGTGGTTCACCGGTCCTCTTCATGACAAATAATTATGGAACAATGCACCTATATAGTAATTATGACATGATCAACATAATAATTTAAAAGAAAATTTATCCCCTTCCTTGGATATTTGACTTGTTCGGTCTGTTGTGTGGGGCCAAATACATATATATATTAGAAAATTGTTTGTTATATTGCCAAATAAATACGAAGAACAATGATATTCTCTTGATTGCATATTGAATGAGGTATGGACAATATGAGATTATAGTGATTTCCACCAGGTTTAATAATTATATAGAATTATTCATGGACTTAATGAATATATATTTTAGATATTATTTCAATAAAAGTGTGTTTATATATATATATATAATATACTGATATACTCTAAGACAAATGTTGAGCCATCAGATCATTTTAATTTATTCATAAAGTTGTTGTGAAGGGAAAAAATATATCAAAATTTATGAAAATATTAGTTTTGGTTGAAGGACATATTAATCTAAGGGAATTTTATAACAAAAAAATGAGGGTCGATGGACAATTATAAAGAAATGAAATAAAATAGTGTCCCAGGATAAAAATCTATAATCGATATTAGTAGCTCCCCTGTTCTAGTTGATTATTACCAATGATTTTTTATAAACATATTAGAATATTGAATCCCACTAACAATAATGACATGTAAGGGTGTGATTTTTTTCTGGACCAGTGAATGTTATGACTGCTACTTTGATGACATTAAAAAATCAGCATATCACTGCACTAGTACAATAAATATCGAAAATTGGGGAACTCATTGAGTTATAAATATTTGTTTCAAATAATATATAATGATTTTTGTGGATTAAAAAAGATAATGTGGTAAACGTTTCCTCCTAATATCCGAATGTTCAGGAGAAAAACTATCCCATGCAGGGATTTTAATTGGCTATTGTGATCATTTCATTGAAAATATGAAATCTATATCTTACTGAGCACAAGAAACTAAAATATATTTTCACATTGTGGGATATTAATATGTTATAATGAATATGGTTATAAATAATCATGACTTATAAATCCAAAATCCATTTCTATATCAGTAATGGGAATAATGTCATAGTTTCACTATGTGGAAAGAATCTTAAAACATAATCAAAGATGAGAATTCAGAAGAATGCAATCTTTATAGATGGGAAAAGGACGGACATTGGAATAATTGAGTTATAGAACTCAACCAAACATTTTTTTTAAAAGGTTGGGGCCGAAGCCTAAATTTATTATTAAAGAGAAGACCTCTTTAGAGGGTAGAGGGAGACCCAATATATAGCCTAAAGGCCCATGGTCAAGTGGCCTAAATACAAGGCTTGAAAGCCCATTTTTTGGCCAATAGGACACTCTGTGAACAGTACTACTATAGTACCCTACGCAACTACAGTACCCGCCGCCACTACTGTACCCTGCAACTGCTCCTTCACCGCTACAGTGCTACCGCCGCTATATTTCCACTGTTGCTACAGTGCCCCCCTACATTGCCATGCTACAGTTCCCTACTACAGTACCTAGAAATTCAAAGAGATGATGTAAAAATTCAAAAGCAGATTGAAGCTATCAAGAAATGGAAATCCATAATGTTAAAAAATGATGAATAACAAGTCATAAAATTTTATTCATTATTTTTTCTACCATAATATCCAAATCTATGTAGGGATATTTTGAATGACACACATATCTCAACCTTCTCCCTCTACCAAGAGATCACAAATAAGTATCATGATATCTTAGAGAACTGTTGGTGGGATAATATAAAGGTGTTTAATGAATATACATCAAAGGTCCTAGTATATCAACAAATGAAGGCTAAAAGGAAAATTTATATGGTGATAATGTAACCATTTCCCATAACTATATCAAAATAAAAAATCATCAACATGGACATTTTTCCAATATTATTAATTCATCTATAGAAAATAAAATAATGTAGGTAATTGGGGACTTTCATTCAAAGATATATCACTTTATTAATATTATATAAGACATCTAACTCGATCATCCTACATAGATATACATCTTATATGGGTCAAGTATTAATGGTTTACAATTATTAATTGTATCCAATTAAAATATGATATATATCATCATGTTCTTTAAAAGTCCTTATCATGACCTTAGCACTGAACTAAACATTATTTTATCTTATCATCCTCAAATAGATGTGCAGTATGAGTTGACCATTCAAACACCTAAATATATGTTGATTGAATTCTCAATGGGCATTGAAAGAATATTGGTAAAATATCATTATCTGGTCAACATCCTCTTAAACATAGTTCCCACTCATGAATTTCAATGGATATATATGAATCCATTTATGGGAATAAATGTATAATTCCTAAATTCTAGTTTAAAGTAAGTGATCATAAGTTACTAGGAAGTGAAACGGTTGAAGAAATGAGAGAAATTGTGAATACCATTTTTCATCACATCCAGGATATCCAAATATGAATGATGATCAATTTAGAAAATCATCAATAGGTCATGTATTTTTTGTTTGGGGACATGTAAATCAAAATAGAATCTCCATGGAAAAGTGTCACATGGGTTTTTTGGAATTTAATTCATAGCCCTAGTTATATAATCCCCTTTGACATTCTTGATAGGCTTTCAGGTGTTTCCTATTGACTAGAACATCTACTAACCATGCATCAAGTTAATTATGTATTCTAGGTATCCCTATTTCCAAATTTAATAAAATAAATATCATATGTAATGAATTAAAAGATGGTTAAACTAAAAAATGATATCTCTTATGAGGGAAAAATGGTGAATATCATGAACCATAGAGAAAATGTTCAACAATATATTGCTTATTATCTAGAAAATGTATGATATTAGAACAAACAATTTGAAGTGGAAACATGGAAACCAAAGGTGAACATAAAGGAGAAGTATCCTTTCATGCATTACACTTTTTATGTAAAAAATATATGGAGATAGATCATAAGGGCGGTGAATTTAAAAAGACAATATTTTATTAATAGTGTTTCAATTATTACAATTATTCCATGTAGTATTATGAACATACAACCAAGAGAAAACGAACAAAACATTATTATTATTAACTAATAATGATACACTAGTCCTAAAATAAACCATTAATAATTTCAAATATTACACTACTACGATAAATAGAGAATAGGATAATAATAATTGGAAAAATTGGATCTACTCAATCCACTATGTTTACCACACTCACAAACAAAGATATATAAATAAAAAACAATTTTAATAATTTAATATAAATTTTGAAGATAAATGTATATAAATATAGGTGAAAATATAAGTTAATGAATAATGGAAGATATAATAATTGTTTATGTAAATTATGGAACCTATAATACCATTATAAATTTAACCTTTAGAATATTATCTTAACCATTATAATAGTAATATGACGATTTGGAATTGTATGATGACTATTAGAAACATGAATATGAATGTTAGAATAGTAACCACACCTTAGAATTTTTAAAATGGAATTTATGTAACCTAGAAAATTTATATTTATATCGTAGAACTAGTAAATAAATATTTTTTCAAAAATAAAAATAATGTTTTGAAATTTTTATAAATGTAAATATGTTATTTTCAATTTTATAATTAATATAATTATTAAATATAACATTTATTTATAGAAAATGAATTAATTAATTAATAATACTTTATTATATAATGATAAAATAAATTAATGAAATCACAATGAATTTATCATTGGGCCATATGATCAATTTTAAAATTAAAGGTGGTATTTTTCAAAAAAATGTTAGTTTTATGAAAAAAATATTTTATAATATTTGGAAAATTATTTTAACAAAATGGATTCAATTTTTGAAATATGCACATCGAAAAATTGTTAGGGTGATTTTTTGTAATTTTTCTTAAAGAGTATATTTTTTAATGGAAAATATGATATTATATGGTATCTCACATTATAATACAAATAAAATAAATTTTGAGAGATTGATGATGTAATTCTGAATTTCTTCGATCTCAAACTCACAACCAATATCATATGGTCATAAATATCGACATTGTTCATAGTCTTGAGAAAAAATAATAAATTATTGAATGTAATATTTAAAAACACCACACTACTCCCCTAATTAATATCAACCCTTACAACCCCTTCTCCTCTGGCCATCAAGAATTTTGAATAGTGACAATATTATAAAAATATTCTCTTCCCAATCATGTTCCCCTTGTACTAGTTATTTTGGTCTCGTAAAAAGACAATACCAAAGTTCCCTAATGAGGTCCTTAGGGAGACAACAATAAAGAGGTAAAATGTAACACCCTGAGATTTTATGAAAAATATTCTTTTAATTTCATTGATTTCTTCTATTATACAACACACCATGTTTTTCTTGTACTATACACAACACCGTATTAGCTTGCAGTATACGCAATGCTATTCTTGGATCGTGTTACACAAAATTTCATGTTCGTTTTATAATATTCATTCTACGCAACATTGAGTGTGTGTATATATATATATATTCAATGTATAAATGAAATATGGTTGGATTCTGTTATACGAAACAATGAAGGATTTTTTCACAATAAGCAACACTGACTTAGCTTGCATTACACGCAATCGCGACCTTCCTCGATAGCGTGTGTTGTACGCAATACCGAGTTTTACTAAACAACGATATATTATTATAATATTATTATGAACTAGCCGTTATGAATAGTATTAAATAAATTTTTAATTTTATAACATTATTATTCATATTACACATTTTCTAGAACATGGTATAAGAACAAAATAAATTTTTTGGGTAAAATAAGTATTTTTAAAAAAAATGCAGTTTTACCGCCTTTTGATGGCACACCCACTTTAAATATAGTTTTTGACATGTTTATAAGTTCAATTTTACAAAATAAAATTATTATTTGGAATTAGGATATAAAATTTTACCTTGGATTAATTTTTCATATTATTCTGATAACTTTCATATTTTAATGAATAGTAAAAACACGCTATATTTTAATTAAAAACCACTTTTTTCATCATAATAAATTATGTGGTTAAAAAATATTATTGAATGGTTTTACATTATAAATAGAATATATTTTTACCATTTAATATAATGTATGTCATTAGCCTTGATTTTACATTGAATTCTTAGGTTAAATAAATTCAATCTTTGGTAATGTTTTAACTTTTAAAACATGTTTGCTTAACAACGGGATTAATATTATATTAATTACTGAAACTTTTGGGTTTTGAATTTTGAAAAATGGTTTCCATATTTTGAATCAGTGGGTCCAAATTATGTTAATAGGTTACTTTTATTTTTTTTATTATGAATAGTAACTACGATAATTTTTATTTAATGCGGTTAAAGAAAAATCGGGTAATTCAACGTTAAAAGAATATTTTAATAATTCAAAATTACCTTGACACTTGTTCTAACCTTATAGGATGAGTATTGGGCGACCATGGGCATCCTTGGGCCGATTTTGGGACCCCAATGAGCCACATGGTATTGAAAATGACAATATGGATTAATTAATTTAATGTAAAGACAAAATTGACTTTAACAAAACTCTTTTTGTAATTAATTTTTATAAGGGGTTATATAAGTTATATTATAGACTATAAATATCATTTGGAAATATAAAAAGATTCCATACTTCTTGAAATTTTTTTCATAATTTTTATACATCAAAAAAATTATATTATTTATTACACAATAATGATGTAGTGTTTACCTCATTAATAAATGATTTAAATAAATAAGATTATAATGATTAAAATATAATCCATAACCTGTCCAATTCCAATTGGATGATTTTATTTCTAATATGAGTTATCTTATCTTCGAAATTAATGTGTTTTGGACCACTTTAAACCGAATATAAAGTTATAATAAAATAATGTTTTCACACTTTCCTAAAGCGCCCCTCCTCTCCCTTATAAAAGGAGACCACTTCTATGAAATTCCTCACACCTCTAAAGCCTTTTTTCTCGTCCAAACTCTGCCCAACTAAGATCCCTACATCCCTATACTCTCCCTTGAAGCCTTACAGTAGGCAGAATACTCTCCAAGAAGTCCTTTTGGTTCAAACTAAAGGAAGTTACCAAAATTAAAGGAAACAGTTTCTCTTAAGTTGTTTTCTTTTATTCTACTTCTCCAACCCCTAAACTCTTTTTTATCCTTTATTTTGTAACAAAACAAATATGTTAAATATACTTGTATGTTTTTATGATAAGTATTCTAACTACACTTACACACACCTCCATCTAATGAATAAAAAACATAATTTTTCTGTGATGGCAAACAAACGCCTCACGAAACGATGATTGTTCGATTTTCTCCTAACGCCTCTCATGGTGGCCATTACGATGGAACTGTATTTATATATAATATATATTATGTTTATGATTTCCTTATACTTTTTTACTTCCCAATTATATCAAGCCTTTATGGATTCCATAGTCGGTAAATACGATAATCTCATTTGAGGAAGTGTGGACTACCGCCCCCTCAAAGTGATGTGATTCGTTAATACCTTATGTGGGATGTATAAAGGACATGGTTAATGATATTATATATGATACTATAATATAATTATAAAAGACCTATGTATCATTATGTTTTAATTCCATTAAAATAATAAATAGAAATGAAAGTAGCATTCATGCGTACGTACGACTTACCGTCTCCATGAACGGTGCCTTTCATTTCATACCTCCATATGTATTGTACTATTATAAATGCTTGTATATTCTGGATAGATAATGAATTTATATGATATATAAATCATTATTTAAATTTTGAAAGTATTTAAATAATGATATATGTAATAATAACATCAAGAACAACAAGTCCAAACACGTACGATAAATAAGATGGTTTTAACCAAAACGCTCTTTAACATGGAATTTAAAAAGAACGGGTAATATAAAGTCATAAGAGAACCATATATGATATCATAACAACGAAAATGATTCTATAATAAGTCAATGACATTATTTAAATCATTATACAGGAGGTTCGGATACGTATGAAGCATATCGGACCTATGGTAAGGGATAATTTTGTAAATCTCATTTTTATCCAAGATTGCTTATTCGTAAGTATTTACTGGGGTTATTGATATAATCCATTTCCATGTTTTATAAAAGTGTATTCATGTATGTTTAAATTCATTTTTACTCATTTTTTAATTTTACTAAATGGTATGAATGGAATCTTTCTTTTATTTATGTTACGAGGTACTTTTTTGACTTTTCCGACAAAAGTATGAGGAGAATGTTATTTTTAACTTATACAGCGTGAACGGAATTTTACGATTTTATAATGCCTTATTTTCAGGAAGCTTCTTCCAAAATATTTCATGACTATTTTAAAACAAATCATATTCTTTTAAAATTTCACTACATTTTTTGAAAAGAAAATGATTTTGAATTAGAAAGGATATTTTCCTCAAGAATTCATTTCAAGTGTTTTATCAAAACCATTTTCCATATAAGATGACATTATTTCATATGTGTATGTTTCATGTATAATGTCTCTATGATTTATATGGTTTCAATTTTCTGATTATGTAATGATATCCATTTCGTTTATATAGATTATGTGATGATGGGATGATGTTTATCAAACCCATTTTATTTGTTGGGTTATTATGAATGATTTATGTTTATTTTGTCGCACAAGTGGGAATGATTTCATTATGAGATGGGTTGGAACTATATCTCCCTCCAATGCATTGGGTAAAGATTTATATCTCATGAGATAGACATGGCTGGAACGGAATGTTAAACTGGTTCAGTAATACAGGACTGGAATAAGGAGTGAACTCGATTCAGAAAGGGACTTTGTCCACAAAGATGGTCTTGGCAGCAATGCCTTGGATATTATGGAAATCATATCATGTGCTTAATGGTTTCCACAATTACATTTTTTATTACCATGATTTGTTATCATTCTAAATGTTTCTTTATGATCTATGCCTTACGTACTTCCATGTTTTATGTCATTGCTCAAGTTTTTGAGGTTTAAACATTATGTTCGTGTTTCTAAGTTCAAATGTATATGGCATGTTTTATTTTATCCATGCTTACCCTTACTGAGCATTTGAGCTCTCCCTTTTTATGTTTTCTTTTTCCCATGATATAAAGAAATGTTTTAGGTAAGAAAACAAAAAAGAGAAGATCTTTATGGGAGATGTTGAAGATCTTTCACCACGATTAGAAGATTACGTTCCAAGTTTCCAAAGACACTAAAATATTACGATCCTTGTGTGTCTGTTTATGTTATATACTAAGTATTCCGAAAAAGTAATGTAATGTTCATGTTTGTCAAGCATCAGGTCTCTACAGTTGGTATTAGAGGAAAGGATTAGTCAACCTTTGGAAACTTGGATGCGAGAACCTTAGTGAGATCCCTAGAGATATTTCTATGGTATGTCTAGGGATGTCTCTAAGGTTAAGTATAAGTATAGGCTATAGTCCTAGAATTATGGTAACGTTATTAGATTAAACCTAAGATGTTAGATATTGAAGGTACTCCCCCTTTATTATGTTGTTTTCCTACCATGAATTTTGCCTCTCGCACTATTATTTTTGGGTTTTAGATAATGGTTGGAACCCTAAGGAACCATGTTGATGAATGTAATGGACGATGAAATGATGGTTCTCCTGCGTAAACAAATGTTATGGGAGATGGAGTGAAAAATCTTATTGCTATACATACACAAGCTATGAATCATTATGGACTTCCAAATGAGTAGAGATGGGAAAAATATTCAGTTGATTCCTTCATGAGGCAATGTCCACCTTCATTCAGTGGATCTTTTGATCCACTTATTACTGAACAGTGGATCAGTACCACTAAAAAGATATTTCCAGTTATTCAATGTTCTGAACATGATAAAGTCATCTTAGCAGTATATCGTCTGGAAGGTGAAGTTTATCAATGGTGGAATCTTATCAATAATACGAGGCCAAGAGATGAAATTGAGTCCATGGAATGGTACGAGTTCAAGAACTTATTTTTCAATAAGTACATGCCTTGTATTCTTCGAACAAAGATGGAGAAGGAGTTTCTTGAGCTTAAGTAGAAGGATGAAGAATCTGTTGGTATATATGAAGCGAATTTTACAAGGATTTCAAGGTATGCATCTGGCTTTATCATCCAACCTGAAAGTAATGTTGATCGATTTTTCAGTGGCATAATACCAAGTATTCGAAGTGAATTAGCTATAAGAGACTTCAGTAGCTATGAAGAAATTGTGCTTTGTGCTGTCAAGGTAGAACTGGAAGTTGGTGTAACATATCCATCTCATGGTTTTGACAAGAAACGAAGGATGGAGTTCAAGGAGAAATATTATAAAAATGGTGATAAGAAGATGAATGTTTCATTATGCTCAATGTGTGTAAAGAAGCATGGTGGAGATTGTCTTAAAGGGACTAGAATATGTTTTAAGTATGGAAATGAAGGTCATCGAGCAGATGAGAGTCGAAGTAATGGAAAAATGGTTGCTAATGATGTGAATAATGAAAAGACTGTAGAGAGAACACCACCAACACTTCAATGCTTCAATTTCAATGACATGGGGCATTATTCAAATCAATGCCCTAATCCAAGGGTTAATGATGATTGACAGGAGCAAAAACATAAGGCAAAGGACAAAGGGAAGTCAAATGTGATCACTATTGGTGATGCTGAATATGACAACAATGTGGTGGAATGATTAAGTGTTTTTGTAATGGATTCCAAAATAATGTTGTGTATAGTATCTTGGAATATTGGAATATTTATGAATTGGTCTATTGTGGTTTTCAATAATTTTATGGTACCAGTAACCATGGAAAGTGATTGAGATAATTTGGGAAAGAAGATGATATGCGCATAATGAAAGGATAAGGAGAAAATGAAAAATTTTAATGTATTCATGAGATCATGACTGATATAAGGAAATAGTTATATCATGGTTTGAGTATATAGAATTTTGGGGTTTTGGTATGTGGAATGAGTAAACGTTTGACAACACTCATGTTTTCACTAAGATTCAATGGGTATTTATTTTTCAAGAAAATACATGATTATGGCCTTCGAATGTTTGGAATGTGACCCACAAGACATATCTTACGATATATGGGGATCAACAATGGTATTAACATTCTTGTTATATGATATCTCTGGTAATCGTTTTCACTATAATATGAGAGCGGACTGCAGTATTATAGATAATCCTAATGATTGGAATGGTTTATATTGGACATAAGTTAGTATTGTTTAAGGATAGATGTTTTTTCAATATTATTGATGAGATGTTATAGTAATGTAGTTTTAGGAAAAGGACAACCTGAAGGATGGATGACAACCCATCGCGTCGGACAAGGCTATGGGAATCGAACCCACAACCGAAGTGCGACTGGCCTTTATCACCTACCACTAGCCTATAGGAAGTCCCTAGTTAGTAGAAACTAGTTTTATTTTATTAAGCGGTATGATATATGAAGTATAAGATCATTTTTGTAATCATATACGATTAACCTCAACATAGATGGACTTATGTTTATTTGATTACATTTGCTAACCTTTTGATTGAAACAGATGGAATGAAACATCATTCTATCACATGATCTGTTAACATTTCACGAATAAAAAATTGAACTTCATTTCTTTAAGAGATGAAGTGGAAATTGTTCAAAGCATGAACAACAGTGAGATTGTACCAAAATAAAGTAAGTATTTATTCTAATTAAATTCTTCAACTTTAGGGAAATGATCTTGAAAACCAAATTTTTTTTCCTAGTTCCCTTATATCTGATGAATCAGATAGTACCCTAGATCATCACAAATTCATGGATTTGTGATTGTTGGTTTTTCATAGCCATGTTCTCTACCACTCTCCATCAGAACATGATGGTAATATTTCTTTTCCATTTCCATATTTTCACATATGTTCTCATATGTGGAAACCCAGTGATTAGTTAATTTGGGTGACCGTTACGTTTCATACTTTAGTTTTTATAGCCATGTTTTGGTATTCTCTTTTATGATGTGGGTTTCTATTAAATAAACTTTCGAGTAATAAATGATTTGTAACCCCATCGAATTTCGAGGGCGAAATTCATTTTAAGGGGGGGTAGAATGTAACACCCCGTGATTTTATAAAAAATATTTTTTAATTTCATTGATGTCTTCTATTATACAGCACACCAAGTTTATCTTGTACTATACGTAACACCGTATTAGCTTTCAATATACGCAACACTATTCTTGGATCGTGTTACAAACAATTTCATGTTCGTTTTGTAATAGTCATTCTACGAAAAATTGAGTTTGTGTGTATATATATATATATATATTCAATGTATAAATGAAATATGGTTGGATTCTGTTATAGTAAACAACGAAGGATTCTTTCACAACACACAACACTGACTTGTCTTGCATTACACACAATCATGACCTTCCTCGAAAGCATGTGTTGTACGCAATACCGGGTTTTACAAAACAACGATATATTATTATAATATTATTATGAACTAGCCGTTATGAATTGTATTAACTAAATTTTGAATTTTATGACATTTTTATTCATCTTACACATTTTCTAGAACATGGTACAATAACAAAATAATTTTTTCGGGTAAAATAAGTATTTATAAAAAAAATGCAGTTTTGCCGCATTTTGATGGAGAACCCACATTAAATTTAGTTTTTGACATGTTTATAAGTTCAATTTTACAAAATAAAATTATTATTTCGAATAAGGATATAAAAGTTTACCTTGGATAAATTTATTATATTATTATGATAACTTTCATATTTTAATGAATAGCAACTGACTGAAAATTATTTTTTATTATTATGCAAAAAAGGAACCCCAGGGGAACAAATCATGGGGGGTGAAAATAGTGGAGACCAAGTGAATCATTTCGGATCACATTAACACACTCGCACTGGAGGGAATTAAGACTATCAAACACTATCAAGGTCTCCTCCGGCCTGCCCCCGTGAGCTAACACATCTTCCACAAAGTTGGTTTCCCTTACACTGTGACGGATCAGCTTGCCCTGGTTGGTCTCCTCTTTGCATCTTCTAAAAACATACATCAAGCTCCATGTTACGTCACATTTCCCCTTAAGGGACAGAACTAGAATCTCTGAATAGTAAAAACACACAATATTTTAATTAAAAACAACTTTTTTCATCGTAATAAATTATGTCGTTAAAAAATAATATTGAATCGTTTTAAAGTATAAGTAGAATATATTTTTTCCATTTAATATAATGTATGTCATTAGCCTTGATTTTACATTGAATTCATAGGTTAAATAAATTCATTCTTTGTCAATGTTTTAACTTTTAAAACCCATTTGCTTAACAACGAGATTAATTTTAAATTAATTACTGCAACTTCTGTGCTTTGAATTTTGAAAAATGGATTCCATATTTGGAACCAGCGGGTCCAAATTTTGTTAATAGGTTGCTTTTATTTTATTTATATTATGAATAGTAACTACGATAATTTTTATTTACTGTGTTTAAAGGTAAATATGGTAATTCAAGGTTAAAAGAATATTATAATAATTTCAAATTACCTTGACACTTGTTATAACCTTATTGGATGAGTAGTGGCCGACCATGGGCATCCTTGGGACAATTTGTGGACCCCAATGATCAACTTGATAGTGAAAATGACAATTTGGATTAATTAATTTAATGTAAAGACAAAATTGACTTTAACAAAAATCTTTTAGTAATTAATTTTTATAATCGGTAATATAAGTTATATTTTCGACTATAAATATTATTTGGAAATCTAAAACGATTCCCTACATCATGGTAGTTTTTTCATAATTTTTATACATCATATGAATTATATTATTTATGACACAATAATGATGTAGTGTTTACCTCATTAATAAATGATCTAAATAAATAAGATTATAATGATTAAAATATCATCCAAAACCTATACAATTCCAATTGAATGATTTTATTTCTAATATTAGTCATCTTATCATCGACATTAATGTGTTTTAGACCTCTTGAAACCGAAGATAAGGTTATAATAAAATAATGTTTTCACAGTTTCCTAAAGAGCCCCTCCTCTCTCTTATAAAAGGAGACCAATTCTATGAAATTCCTCACACCTCTCAAGCCTTTTGGATCATCCAAACTCTGCCCAACTAATATCCCTATATCCCTATCCTCCACCTTGTAGCCTTACATTATGCAGAGAACTCTCCAAGAAATCCTTTTGGGTCAAACCAAATGAAGTTACCAAAATTAAAGGTAACCGTTTCTTTTAAGTTGTTTTCTTTTATTCTACTTCTCCAACACCTAAACTATTTTTAATCCTTTATTTTGTGACAACACAAATATCATAAATATACTAGGATTTTTTTATGAGAAGGATTCAATCTACACTTACACACACCTCTATCTAATGGATGAAGAACATAATGTTTCTGTGATGGAAAACTAACGCCTAACGAAACGATGATTGTTCGATTTTCTCCTACCACCTCTCATGTTGTCCATTATGATGGAAATGTATTTTTATATAAAATATATTATGTTTATGATTTCCTTATTCTTATTTTTCTTCTTAATTATATCAATTTTTTACAGTTTCTATAGTCGGTAAATACGATAATCTCATTTGAGGTAGTGCGGACTACCGCCCCATTAAAGTGTTGTGATTCGTTAATACATTATGTGGGATGTATAAAGGATGTGGTTAATGATATTATATATGATATTATACTGTAATTATAATATAACTATTTATAATTATGTTTTAATTCCATTAAAATAAGAAATAGAAATGAAAGTAGCGTTCATGCGTACGTACGACTTACCGTCTCCATGAACGATGTGTTTCATTTCTTACCTCAATATGTTATGTACTATTATAAATGATTGTATATTCTGGATATACAGTGAATTTATATGATATATAAATCATTTTTTACATTTTGGGAGTATGTAAATCATGATATATGTAATAATAACATCAACAACAACAAGTCCAAACACATACAATAAATAAGATGGTTTTACCCAAAACGCTCTTTAGCATGGAATTTAAAAAAGAGCGGGTAATATAAAGTCCTAAGAGAACCATATATGATATAATAACAATGAATTTGATTCTGTAAAAAGTAAATGACATTATTTAAATCATTATACATGAGGTTCGGATACGTACAAAGCATATCGGACCTAAGGTAAGGGATAATTTTTTAAATCTCATTTTTATCCAAGATTGCTTATTCGTAAGTATTTACTGGGGTTATTGCTATCATCCATGTCCATGATTTATAAAAGTGTATTCATGTATGTTTAAAGTACTTTTTACCCATCTTTGACTTTTACTACATGGTATGTATTGAATCTTTCTTTTATTTACGTTACGAGGTACTTTTTTGAATTTTCGACAAAAGTACGAGGATAATGTTATTTTTATCTTATACAGAGTGAAAAGATTATTACAGGTTTATAATGACTTATTTTCATGAAGATTCCTCCAAAATATTTCATGACTATTTTAAACAAAATCATATTCTTTTAAAATTTCATGACATTTTGTGAAAAGAAAATGATTTTGAATTAGAAAGGATATTTTCCTTAAGAATTCATTTCACGTGTCTTATCAAAACCATTTTCCATCTAAGATGACATTATTTCATATATGTATGTTTCATGTATAATGTCTCTATGATTTACATGGTTTCAATTTTCTGATGATGAAATGATATCCATTTCTTTTATATGGATTATGTGATGATGGGATGATGTTTATGAAACCCATTTTATTTGTTGGGTTATTATGAATGATGTATGTTTATTTTGTGGCACAAGTAAGAATGATTTCATTATGAGATGGGTGGGACCTATATCTCCCTCCAATGCATTGGGTAAAGATTTATATCTCATGAGATAGTCATGTCTAGAATGGCAAGTCAAACCAGTTCAGTAATACAGGACTGGAACGAGGAGTGAACTCGATTCAGAAAGGGACTTTGTCCACTAAGATGGTCTTAGCAGCAATGCCTTCGCTACAATGGAAATCATATCATGTACTTAATGGTTTCCAAAATTATATGTTTTATTCCCATGCTATTTTATCATTATTAATGTTTCTTTATGATCTATGCCATACATACTTCCATGTTTTATGTCATTGCTCAAGATTTTGATGTTTAAACATTATGTTAATGTTTTTAAGTTAAAATGTATATGGCATGTTTTATTTTATCCATTATTACCCTTATTGATCATTTGAGATCTCCCTTTTTATGTTTTCTTTTCCCCAAGATATAATTAAATGTTTTAGGTAAGAAAAAAAGCGATGATCTTAATGGGAGATATTGAAGATCGTTCACCACGATTAAAAGATTACATTCCATGTTTCCAAAGAAACTAAACTATTACGATCCTTGTGTGTCTGTTTTTGTTATGTACTAAGTATTCCGCAAAAGTAATGTAATGTTCATGTATGTCAAGCTTCAGGTCTCCACATAAAATCCTCTATACTTCTCCTTTAAACTCTTTTGTTATTTTACATAATCCTCAAACCATATAAAAACTATCATGATAACTCTATTATCATATATATTCTAAAACAGTTTGTGTTAGTTGAATATTTGTCATCAAATCCAATATCGATTATTTTTTAAAAATATATGAAAATGTTTTCCATAATATGTCAGTTCAATAACTTCATAGATAATGAGATTGATTTTAAATTACCTCATTAAAGCCATTACATAAGACCAATATTATTGTTAAATAAGATTTTAATTTTTACATTACAAATTATTTCATGTTTTTGAAGTAATATATAAAAATAACAACAAATGAAATGAAACTAGATTAGGATGGACCTAAAAACTGATAAAATAAACTAGAACTATGTCATTATTGTTTTTATCAATTGATTCATCCTAATTTACAAAAATAATATCATATATTAGACCTTTTAAACATATTTAATTGAATAAATACCATATAATTTATCTATATAATAATTATTATAATTTTACATCAACATCCTCATTTATATAGAACTGAAAAAATTCATAAATATATGAAACGAATGCCCTCAAAAATGATATAATTGAAATTAATATCTCAGAAAAAATTCCCATAAATGAACATAAAAAAACAATAATAAATCAAATTTAGGTTTAAGATGTTCTGAATTAAATTATTAAAGAATCTAATTTTATAATCCTTGAAATTAAGTGCTAGAATAGAATATACTTGGACGTATGGAATGGGATATCTACGAAGGTACAAATTAACTTTACGTAACACTTTATATATCATAGCATAAATTTACCACTTTATTTGTTTAAATAATTTTCTTAAATAATATTTATTTGTACCAAACTATTGTATTATATGGAATTGATCTTTCTTTGATTGGGAATTAAAATTTTAAAATGGTTCACTTCTCAATTACTCTTGATAATGAATAATGATTAATGACAACATCACTGTTTCATACCCATTTTCATGTAAACTGCATATATTTTACTTAACCATCTACTATGTTTCTAAAGGAACTCAGTAATCCTGGAAAGCTTTTTTATTCATTTTCTATTTTATACATAAATTTAATCCTTTATCATCATTAGTGACTCTTTATTTTTTTTCCCAAGAAACTTCACTTTTCTAGAACAATTATAATGTTTCCTAAGCACTAATTTTAATTTGTTTTCAATTGAACATGATGCAATTATTCTTGGTATATTATTATTTTTCATTTATGAATTATTAATATTAATTTAAAGGTTTTCTTTCATGGATACAATTGTAATACACTTTTTTTTGCCTTCAAACGTGATAATGATAGACATTTCCTTCCATGGGAAACCTATATTATTATTTCATATGTATGATTCATTTTGTGAAAAAGATATTCAAGAACATGTTTTATTGGGAGCATAAAGATAACATATTAATTCATTGGGATATGTTGAATATCATGTGATGTTATGTATGATATTAAGGTGTGAACCTAATCCATTATGGGACTGTATCCACATCGAGATATAGTTACAGTAGTTAGACTTGAATAATGATTACTTCATGGTAATATTTTGTTCCAAATTCTAATGTTTCAATGATAATATTATTCCATGGTTTATATATTATGCTTCCATATACTTATTCATGACACATACCTTTTATTTTACCATGTTATGCCCTCAAACTCTTGTGTTCTGATTCATTTACATGTTTATTATCTTATATGATTTCTAGCTCATCAATTTTTATATATAAATTTTTACATGTTATAATATGATGTTTTGAGAGAATAATAGATGTTATGAGATCATTATGATGATTAATAAATAAATTTTTTATTATAGTTCCCTATTTTAACAGTTATATACATTGTATTGCAAACACATTAGACTCTTTAGTCCTTTTTATGTATTTAATTGATATTTAAGATTAAAATTCTGTAATATTATGATTAAAAGGTTAGGTTAACAATAAAATCCTTTATCTCATTCAATTATGGTGGTATTTGTCACCAATAAATTTCATTCTGAATATATAAGAAGATTTGGGAACATGTTTATGTTGTGATGAAGAAACATTCACCATGTGAGATTTATAAGTTTTATCTACATCAACATTTATTATAGATGTGATGATGATTAAACCATTATTATTGTTTGATATTTTATATAGATATATATATATATATATATCTAAAAATTATTGAAATAATTTGTGGATATATAATGAATCTATAGTACTAAAAGTAATCGAGTAAAACAATAAGACATAATTTTTTTTTGCATTCGAACTCATTTTATTTTTGAATTAATGGTTTATTTATATGAATAGGAAATCAGCCAATGGATAAAAATCATGTAGTTGTGGATGGGGGTTAAAATTAATATATATCCTGAAGGTGTAGTTCACACATATATTATATTTTTTTACCAAGACATCAATTAATGAAACACTAATTATGTATGGGATAAATATATCTTTAGTAAAATTGATTCATGATAATATAACACGCTTTACTGATAAACCATGAAAGTTCTAATTCAAAATGAGTATAAAAAGTGAATGTGGTATGATATTAGAAGTGACTTTTATAATTATTTATTAACAATAAAGAAAATGAAATTTAGGTAGTCTATAATATTTTTTGAAAGATACTATTAGTAATATTATTCACCCTTTATGCCCTCCTATAAATATTTACTCTTTAATTTCACTTAATTATTTAATAAATTATATGTATCACATCATATATATTTATTTATGGTATATGTTTTCAGATAGATTGGTAGTTTTTAGTGATTCTATAAATACGAAGGTATATGTTGATAAGCCATTGCTGTGAACTTATGGAAATTCAATTAATTATATATTTACTAAAAATAGGTCACTTCATATGCCTATATAAATGTGTATTTTTATAAAAATGAAATAATTATCATATATTTTTTTGTTATTTTTTTATTTGTATGGTTTTTTTCCTACCTATTTTGGTTTTTTGATGGTATGGTAATGGTTCTATATATATATAACATTTTTTTAAAAAAAAAATTATTTGGTTATTTGAAAAAAACCTAAATATTCAGAAATGTTATTTAAACCCATTTAGATATATATTTATCCTTAACAGTAGATAACCAATTGGAATTAGACTAATAGGTGGATCAGGTGTATGAAATATTCTTCATTCCAGTTATGGAATCATAAATTTGTTCCTTATACTGTCATGGAATATAATAAGAATGTATTATTATATCGTAAATAATTGATCAATAAATTTAAGATATTGTGAATCAATACAATAAAGTCACTTATGAATACTGGTGGGCATATAAAATACATGGCCTGTTTTTGTAGATAAAACATTTAGTTCAAGAATAACAGTGGAATATACTTAAAAAAGTTTAGTACCAATGATCATAAATAAATCATTATGGAAGAGTTCATTTATTTTATCATCTTATATTATATTTTGATGATATTTGATGTGAATTTATTGTTTCAATATAATTATCGGAGTTGTGGTTCTGATTTTTCTTTTACTAATGGAGAGGTACCATAATTGATGTAATTACAAACTCATTTTGATGGTGAATATTTAATCAAAGATCATAAAGAAAGGATTTGTTTCTATAAATAAGTATGATGTTTTATGCTATAATTTCATGGTTATGAATTTGTATAATTAAAATATTTGATGAATTTTCTATTATAGAGGCATCAATTTTTTAGGTTTAGGTGGTTTCATATTTACATGGTAATTTATTATGTGAATGGAAAAATATAAAATTTAACTAAATAATTAAAATAATTTTTATGTTATGTTGATTTTATAATGTGGTATTTACAATTATGAGGGATTTTTTATTAAATTAGATGATTTTTCACTTTTGGTTATTTTAATTAAAGATTAATATTTAAATGAATAAAATAAATATTTAATTATGAAGAAATAATAATGACATGTACAAATACCTAATATTGAAATTATATATGTTTGGTATTACCCAGATCATAGTTCAACATTTAATATAGTAATAATTTGATATAAGTGATCAATCACATCCATTTACAATTTTTACATTTAAATTAATAAATCCTAACCAATAATATTTGTATGGATCAAGAGGCCCAATTTTAGGTAATTATCTGGATGGAATTGATCAATGGTCATCCATAATGGACCCAAGATTGACGTACATCGACATTACATTACGTTTGTAGGAAACATATTACATGACTCAAACATATGTCCGATGGTCGTATTAGTTTAGTGTCTATGAAAAACTCGTAACATAAACTTCTAATCGTGGTGAATTATCTTCAACATCTCCCATAATGATCTTCCCCTTGTTTTCCTACCAAAAACAATTCTTTATATCCTATGGAAAGGAAAGCATAAAAAGGGTGAGCTCAAATGCTCAGTAAGGGTATACATGGAGAACATAAATCAACCCATAAACATTTTAACGCAAAAACATAAACATAAAACATAAAAATCTAGAGTAATGACCTAAATCATGGATGTACATAATGTATAGATCATAAAGGGACATTAATCATGATAAAATATCATGGGAATAAAGCATTTAATTCTAGAAAACCATTAATAACATGATTTGATTTCTATAGTATGCAAGGCATTGCTGCCAAGACCATCATAGTGGAAAAAGTTCAATACTGAATCAGGTTTACTTCCCATTCCAGCCTTGTAATACTCTACCATATTTACTTTCCCTTGCAGCCATGTATATCTCATGAGATATAAATCATTACCCAATTCATTGGAGGGAGATAGATGTCCCACCCATCTCATAATAAAATCATTCTTCTATGTGACACAAAATAATCATAAACATTCATCATAACCCAATGAATAAAATGGGTTTCATACACATCATCCCATCGTAACATAATCCTTATAAAAATGGATATAATTTCATCAAAAACAAAATAAAACGATGTAAATAATAGGGACATTATAACTGAAACTTATCTATATTAAATAATTTCATCTTAGATGGAAAATAGTTTTGGTAAAACAATTGAAATCAATTCTTTAGGATAATATCCTTTCTTCTTCAAAATCATTTTCTTTTCACAAAATTCTGTGAAATTTAGAAGAAAATAATTTCATTGAAGATAATAATGAAATCTTGTAGAGGAATATTCATGGAAATAAGGGGTTATTAAAATGAAAAAATCTATTCATGCCGTATATGTTAAAAAACATTCTTCTCATACTTTTGATGACGAAGACAAAAAGTAAATCGTATGGTAAAAAAGTAAGATTCCTTCCATACCACGTAGTAAAAGTAAAAAAGATGTAAACACGACGTTGAAAAAACATGGAAGAATAGTAAAAATTTTAGGAAATCATTTTTTTCTAAAACATGGACATTGATGATAAATATAACCCAAGTAAATATTAACAAATAAACAATCTTAGATAAGAATGCGATTGGAATAATTATCCCTTAACATTTATGATCAGCTGAATCATACGTGTCATGAAATAACGAAAATTATATTCATATGTAAATGTCATATCCTTCATAATAAAAATCATAAAATATTCATGGGAAGCATAAACACCATATAAAATTAATAGATGGTGATTAAGGAATATGTCTCAAAGAAATAAATGTGAGACAAAATAATCCCTTACCGTAGGTCTGATTTCTTCCTTATGTGTCTGAGCCTCCTATTTAAAAATTTAAAAACATTCATTGACTTATTCAAGAATAATAGTCATTTTTATGATATCATATATGATTCACTTATGACATTATATTACCCATTCATTGGTCAATTCCATGTTGATGCAATGTTTTGGGTAATAATCGTTTCATATATCATTCGTTTTTTGACTTGTTGTTCTTGATATTGTTACTTACATCATGATATAATTACTTCCAGAATTTAAAACAAGATTTATATATCATATATATATTCATTGTCTATATATATAATATATGGATAATTAAATTTTAATACACCGTTCATGGAGATGGTAGGTCGTACATACGCATGAACGCTGTTTTCCTTTCCTTATTGACTTAAAAAGAAGTAAGAAGATGACATATATATATACATAAATACAATATAATTTTTATGTCATATATCTCATTATTATTTATTATATATACTTTATTGTCATTCTTGGATGGTTAACATAGAGAATGAATCTCATCACCTCGTGGAGATGGTAATCCGTACATACCCACGAGCAGTGATATAATTCCTATAATTATTGAATGGAATTGGAGTGGATGATATAATATCTCATAATTAGTATCATGTAATAATAATCCTTTATTGTTTTTATTTCCACCACTATTCTCATCCAATTAGGTGGTGGTAGAAAAACATATTACACCACAGCGTAGAGACAGTAAGCCTTACTTACGCACATGCGTTGATTTCATTTGTCGTACAAACAATAGAAGGTAAAACAAGGTTGTTTTATATTCATAATAACATATAAGTATACAATTTATACTTGAGTTATTACTTAAAAATTACGAAAATCATATAGAGCAAGTAGAAGAAAAATTGTGTTTGAAAGAATCGGTAAAAGGATATTACTTCTTCGATGTGCCTCTTGTAAACCTCTTCTTGGGGCACTAAAGTAGGTATTTGAAGAATACCAGGACCTCTAGAATGCTTTTATATAAGTTTATAAGGGAAATTTTCATGGTTTGTCCGAGTTTTAAATCTCGAAATGGAGTGAGGAAAAGAGGTAGGAGGTATCCTTTTATAAGAGAGTAGAGGGGCACTATGGGAATCCACCAAAATATTA
This sequence comes from Viscum album, assembly GCA_963277665.1. Taxonomy (NCBI): domain Eukaryota; kingdom Viridiplantae; phylum Streptophyta; class Magnoliopsida; order Santalales; family Viscaceae; genus Viscum; species Viscum album. The sequence goes on along the minus strand of OY728155.1, from coordinate 1,132,641,702 downwards.
ATTTATAATATACTCGAACCCCACATAAAAACATACAATGTGACTCAAATTTGAAGATGATATAATATTGGGTTGTAATATAATCAACCAATGAAATTCAAAAATGTTTTTATTTTATTTTAATCTTTATCATTTTGATTTATCCTTATTTAATCTATTTAATTTTATTTGTGGCAATAATATTCTAAAATTTAAATGGTTATAAATACTTTCTTATGTATTGTGAATTGTCTATAATTGGATACATAATGACATATTAGACCATATAAATTTCATTTTTCTATTTTTAAATATTTTTCTGATTTTAAAACAATTTAATAATATGTTATTTTTATAAAATGTCAATAGTGTCAATTTTGACAGTATTCATTTATTTGAATGTAAATGAAATCCGGAAAGATGATATAGTATTAAAAAAATATTTAATAGATAAAAAACATGTCATATTCGTCTATAATATTAATGGATCCCATTAATCAGTTCATATAATATTAATTTTGTTATTTTTAAAAGCATTTATTTGATATTTATCATAATAAAATAATTACTACAACATTTTTGTGTAATTATTTAATATACTTATTTCTTTCATAAAAATAAAAAAAATAATATGAATAATATAAATCCAATATAATTCATAATAATACTTTTAGTATAATGTATCTTCTAAAACACATTACTTTTAAAATAATATGTTTATTAAATTATGAAGGTGACAACATTAACATCATTTGAAATAAAATAATATAAATGTTATAATCTATTTTATACGACTCCAAATGGTCCAAAAGTCTCCACATGGATGATTATGATGTAGATATACTTATACAATATGTTTTGGTCATGTTTCTAGGCATTTGTGGGGTATTAGTTTTTTAATAAATACTATGTTTTTGATTTTTCACCAAATAAATAATTTTTTGCATCATTAATGTATAATCTATTAAGGTAATTATATATTTCTAAAAAATTACATATAAATTAACATAATAAATAAAAAAAATTAATGTTTGAAATGAATATTTATAATTTAATTAATATTTTATTTATCCTTATATTAAAAATAATTTATTTATTAAAGATCGACGGAGATATATTTCACTTTCCATTAAATAAATAAAATTAAATGTCTTAATCTCATCCATGTGGGTTCCAATAGAAATTATTTCAACCTAAGAATGTTTTAAAATGAAATATAATCATCAAATAATATTAGTACAAGATTTATAGTAATTTTATATTTTTATTTTTGACCTTAATTACCTGATTTACCTTTAACTATTGTAAATAAAATTTACCGTAGTTACTATTCATAATGGACAAAAATAAAATGATTCAATTAAAATAATTTTTACCAATTTATACCAAATTTGGAATACATTTTTTCAAATTCAAAACATAGAAGTTGGAGTAATTAATTTAAAATTAATCCCATTGTAGAGAAAATGGGTGTTTAAATTTAAAAAATTAAAAAAGATTGAAATGTTTTTAACTATGAATTCAATGTAAAATTAATGATAATGACATACATTATATTAAATGGTAAATATATATTCTATTAATACTTTAATACCATGTAATATTAAAAATTTACCATATAAATTATCTTGATGAAAAAAGATGTTTTTAACAAAAAAAATTAGCGTATTTTTACTATTCATCATAATATGCAGGTTATCAGAATATTGTGAAAAATTTATCCAACATAACCTATTATATAATTATTAAAAAGAAGAATTTTAATTTTTGAAATTAAAATTAAAACATTTCAAAACATTTTATTTAAAATGGTTGTGCCATCAAATGGCCACAAAACACAATTTTTTGAAAAATACTTCTTTAATCTGAAAAATTAATTATTTTCTCATACCATGTTCTAGGAAATAAGTATGATGAATGATAATGTTAAAAATTCAAAATTTGGTGAATAATATTTATAATGTCTAGTTCATAATAATATTAAAACTATATATCATTGTTTAATGATACTCGGTATTGTATACAACTCACGCTATTGAAGATTGTTTCTCTTGCATGCAACACATGACAAGAATAGTGATGCATATACTAAAAGTTAATATGGTGTTGCGTATAGAGTAAGAGAATATTTGTGAAGCGTATAACACAAGACAGAAGAGAAATTAAAATGAATATTTTTCATAAAATCTCAGTGTGTTACATCATCCCTCTCCAAGGTAACAATTTATGAAAAAAATTATAAATTGTTTTATACAATAGATTTCAACAATGGTTAATGTAAAATGTTAGATTATATTTAAGAATAATAAGAAATTAATTATTATTACAGAAAATATTATATTATTTTATAAATAATTTTGTGTAATTCATTTTTATACTGTTCTTCATCTCTTTGGAGGCCTATGTCACTATGATCACCTTTAAAATACACAATGTAAAAAAGAATTATACTCTCACCTTTTGTTCAGTGTGTGACAACAAATTACATATTTTTAATGGGTATAAATATGATGGCTAAGGAATTTATATATTCAATATATGTGTCCATGATTGTTGGATATGATATTGAGTAGATTATAATAGTGAAATAATATTGGATTTAGTGTCTTAGTGGAGTAGGACATGTGATCTTATGTTAAAATGGTTATAAAAAATGTAGGGTATGATTTATTTTGGGTGATACATGGAGCTATAGATTATGGTGGGGGTTATTTTTGAGGTGGGTTTGGTGGGGTTTTATAACATTCATAGCAGAAAGTTTCTTTCGGTATACTAGAGTATACTCTCATTCCACCATTATTTTATATTATAAATACACAAACATAAATATATGCATTAATATTAATATAAACACATTGAACAAAACCTAACACATAATTCACACATGTATATATATATTTATAGATTGATATTTTCATCCTAGTCTCGGAATTAGATATATATATAGTTGAGTGAATATCATTTTCCTTAAAAACATTTATTATTACATTTTGGAGTATAATATGGTTTTTAAGGGAATAAAATATTGTAAAATTATTAAACTTTAATGTTGAAAAAAATACTCAAAAAAATTTCAACGTAATTATTTTCACTAATATTTAGTAGGATACATAAATTCCTTATATTGAGTGATTTTAAGTATAAATTATGATGCAATTTCTAAAAGGATTCTTAGATAATAGTGTATTTCATGGCAGGATAATGATTTTTATATTAACTTCTTTTCAAGATGATATCTTCAATATAAATAAATATATAATGGAAATGGATATGAAAATATTATTTGACTATTGATGAAATTAGATAACTTTTTTAATCACCTATTTTCATGCAGTGTCTATCAATTGCATTGTTATACATCATGATTTAAATCCATTTATTGATTAATATCTACCCCACATTCTACCTCTTAAAATAATTTTATATAATGATGATCATAGATAGTTCTCCCATGAGGTGTCTCCCTATGTAGAATATAGTGTTCTGATATGTTTTATTTATTATTTTCTGAACTATGTAATCTGATAAATTATTGTGGGACCCTATTAGCCAGAGTGTCTTAACACTATTATGAATAATGAGTTTATAGTTTTTTTATGATGATAGTTCTTATGAACAGGGGTCACTAGTATATCAAATATTAGAGTTGGTTTATGTGAAATTAAATTATTATACTTACATAATATTCTAGTTTTTGGAGAACAATTCCATAAACAATTAAAACATGAGAAATATAATATCAGTTTAAAAATAATATATTTTTGATGAGTTGACTAATAAAATTACAATTTTAGTATTCCACCATCACCCAACATATGTTCTATTCAAATAAAAGTGGTTTATTAATATGGTGTTATCCATCATTTATATGAGGTACTACTAAGTGGAATTTAGGAATATGGAGAGCTTATATATATTTGACATATGTGTTATATTGTTTGTGAGTTTTGGGGAGCTTGGTAATATATATTTTAGAAAAATACACAATATTATATGTTCAACCAAATCCTATGATAGATATATCCCTACATTAAATCTTAAAGTAGTTAATTAATAAGTAGATGTAAATAGTTATATCATGATTCATACTATAATATTTATTCATTGATTGAATGTTTTTATAGTACTCTTGAGGATGTAATATAGAGTATATAGTTATATTCACTACAACATCTTTAAATATAGATTTAATTGGTGTCCATTAAAACATAAAGAATGATTTAGAAATAATAACCTACCTAAGAATAAAGAATTTTTTGTATTTTTAGACATTTATGATTTTATGGTTATTTTTACATGGTAATAATAAAATAATTATATATTTTTTGAAATTCATGAATTGTTTTTTCATAATATCAATTCATCATAATTCCATTATTTATCATTTTTTGGGTTCAAATAATTTATTTTATACATTAATAAACTTATATATAAATAAAAAAAAATTCCATATTGAATGATGATGAATTTTATATAAGTCTTAAACCTACTTATACTAATGTTGAAAATTGGGTGACACTCTAATTATTATCTCCAATACATACTGGTTTATAAATTTTTATGTCTTGTATAATATTTTATTTTATTAGGATCAGTATATCCATATTTTATTGATTAATGATAAAAGTGTTCTAAAAAGATATTGGAAAATATAAATATGTTAATTCAATGTCTACATGATTGTGCTACTTTATATAAACTATACACAATAACTCTTTACACCTAAAAATTCATCATTGATGATAATAAGTGTTATATGATTTTGATACATTTTATACCTAGAAACTGACAACTCTAAATGAACATTACATATTCCAGAGGTACTCATTATAAGAATAATTCAACATCCAAATTAATATTTTCCATATCAGTTTTGATTAAAATAAAATGTATAAGGATATAATAAATAATGACCAAAGGAGAATTTAAAATAATTGAAAAATGTATTTTAAAACTTTTCAATGATATATTTTTATATTTCATGTAATTTTTTACACAATCACATTCACAATATAATGTCTAGGGAGTGGAAATTAACTATAGTAAACATTCAATAAAACAATTTTAGATCTCCTGGTATATCAATATTCTATGTTTTTTCAAAAGTAGCTATAATGGTGGTCTTATAAAACTGATGAATGAAGATTTATTTAAAAAAAATTAATGGTTTTTAATATATTTCATCATATATATTATAGATCATCTATTATTTTAGAAATCCAATGGCATATCATGAATGAAATTTTACCCATCGTTCTGATTTTAGTAATATTTTAGTGTTTTGAGTGAACATATAAGAATGTGATTACTTTGTAGAACCAAATATTTTTTAATTAAAACATATGAGTATTAAAAAAAGTGTTCATTATTTTTTTATAAAAAAACTTAATATGCCATACCATTAATGTAAAAAAATTTAGAGTGGACATATGATAAGTGATTATATCATACACTATGAGATATCCTTTGTAAATTCAAATCATAATAACTTTAAAAAAATTAAATTACTGGTTTGGTATTTTAATACCATTAGTTTTTTAATGAAAAACAAAGAACTAAATAAAAAAATTTAATAAATCATTGTTTTATAATATTTTTTTATGTTATATGGTTCAAGATTATAAGTAAGGACATGATTGTAAAATTTCATGATAATGTATCAAAATATTCCCCCAATTTAATTCCTCTTTATGATTATATCCATATTAAAAAGAACAAGATTAAATTTATACAATATGTCCATTCCCTACACTCATGTTCCATAAGATCTATTAGGCTCATGTATAGATAATTCCATATAAAACTTCAAGAATATACAGATCATATCCCAATAAATATGATTGACATCATCCAATATATCTTTTATCCAACATTTATCATATATGGTATTTGTAAGACATTAATTTTCAAATTTGGAAAAGTGTTAAAGATAATTATATCAATTCCACATTAATATTCTAGATGGGATCATTCAATAAAAATGTCCATTAAAATAGTCATGTGCATGATCCCTCAATAAAATATTGATTCAATGAGAAATAATTTTGGGTAATATTCATCTAGATTACCTCATTTTAGATTATTGAATTCACATTTTATAGCATCAATATGATTCCCCCATGTCCTTGTTTTTATTTTTATTATTTTAATAACTAATATTTTTAAATTTTTTGTGCTTTTTATATGAGATTTAGAAATTTAATTATTTTTCTCCTATTTTATTACAAAAAATGATTAGGTAGAACTATGTTCGTTGACAATTCATAATGATTAAATTGTTAAGTAGTGTATTTAATGGATATTCCCTGATTGATTAAACTGTATTGGATATTTATGTACTTGTGAGACTTCGTTACAGTAGTAGGATGACCAGAATCATTATTAAATTGTTAAGGGATACAAAAAATCCATGAATTGTTAGTTTTGAAAGTTTCATTCAATGTCTCTCATGTGATGGTCACATGATTTTAAAAATAATAGGGCCAAACTGTGATACCAACAATGTTTCAAATATTATTTTAAATGAACCATATTACCTCATCATTTTTAATCGTTTTCCTCCCCTTTCACACTATCACTCACACGACTGACCTCCATGATGATCATGGGATAGAACGACTTACCTTCCCTTAAATTTGTGACTTCTATCATTGTATTTTAAATGGAAATTATAAGGTATACCCTCCTATTATCTTCCTCTCCCATTCCCACTCCATTTCTATTAGGGTTTTATTTCACAGAAGAACATTTAATCATAGTTAAATGTTGATTTGGAGTTTGGTTTTATTGTATCCACGGGTTTTTATATTTAGGAATTTTAAAGGGTATTTTCTGGCTTATATCTCACATCACTATCGATGGTAGTTGATATTCAATTAGATTACAGAATGATTTTTATGCTCTGACTTTATTTGGAATTTTAAAAAATCATTCCTTAAAATAATATAATTTCGAATAAATAATAATAATATATGATATCCTTGAAAATATCTCGAAAAGGATTCAAAATAATTTTATTCATTTTATAAGTGTTTTTAAAAATTATTTCCATGTATTTTTACGAAATTAATTATCTATGATTTCTAAGAATAAACATGAGATCCTATAAGTTTTTATTAAATTGTATAATGGGAATTGTATAATTTACGTCATTTTTTTATTTTGAAAATAAGGACACCATGTTTTATAGAATTATTTTGGATAAGGCATGTTTTCAATATAAAAATTATTTCCAAATAATGTTTTACATTACGTAATTTATGAAAATGTAAATTTATTATAATTCCACGATTGATTTCCTTGATGGGTTATTTTTATCCCTGAAAAATTAATAGTTTATTGGTGTGAAACCCTTTTATCCAACCATTATTTTTATTTATCCTCTATAAGTGTGTAAAGTTATGTGATTTTTATATAACATCAAAATGGTTTATTTTATTAGAGGTTTTCAGGTATGAAGGACATTAATATTTTTATTATTTTTATGCATGTGATTATTATTATTCCTAAATATTTACTCCATTTCACTTGGATTTGGGCATGGGAACCTGGGATACAAAGTGGGAGATCATGATTCACTCTATACTGAAATAAATCTCATGATACATAGTGTTCATTTTTTGAGACTTATTTAGAAGATAGGTAGTTTCTATAAAGATGTTATTGTGGTAAAATAAAGTATATTATGTCTTTTCATGGATGAAAAAAATATTTTTCATCTTCCTTTATTTGTTGTATTCGTTGAATAATCTTGCATTTCACTGGTGGAGTTTTACAGAATTCATATTTCCTTGGTTAATGATTTTATATAGGGGATTCCTACTAATATTTTTTATCACAAATTCTATATCTTGATTTTTATTAATATTGAACCATTTTAAAATTCCTTATTACACAGATATATTGGTGTTCTACATGATTTCATTATTTTCAAATTGGTTTTTCAAAACAATTACATTGGGTTTTGGAATGTTATTCTCAAATAAAATTGTAATTTTTCATTTTGGGATTACATTTTATAAATGGATTTAAATGATACCAATGAATTTTTTTAATTTATTATAAAATTCTTCCATTGTAGACGTTTTAAAAGCATTTCATTTATTTTTGAAAATGTTTTTGTTGATTTAAATTTCATGATAAGATTTAATACTCATTTAAAGGGTAATGTTTTGTTAATATTTGATTATTATAAATGGTAAACAATATTTTCTTTTATATTTTAAACTTGAACATATTAACTAATTTATCAATTGAATTGTATATAATATTTAGTGCCATCATACTGGGACTATAAGTTCACACCATAAAAACACACTTTTTGGGTTTTTATATAACTCTTATATTATATATAGGTTTCATGTTTCATTTTGAAGTGCCCAGATCAGTGTGAATCACTGAGAGGGGGAGGGGGTGAATCAGTGATCCTTTAAAACTTTTTACTAATTGATTCTTAATCAATTAAACCTCTATGGCTGGTTAAAGCCTCGATCCACTCTTCTTGTATCTCTCAACCTTTCCCGAATGATGCAGTAATGAAAAGGCACAGGACACAAGGATTTACAAGGTTCGGCACCAAAGGCCTACATCCTTGCCATGCTCTCCAAGCATGGATTCTCCCATTATAATCTGTTAGTATTACAATGGTCGATACATCTTCCCACCGTATCTCTCCTGAGTCCCACAGGAGGGTCTTTATACTGCGTCCCACAGTGTTACCAGAGTCCCACTGGCCTGCTCCAGAATCCCACTGAAGACTTCTTCTCCCTGAGTCCCACAGGGTCTTCTCCTGGCTCCTCGAGTCACACGAGTAGCTCTTCTTCACTTTAAGCTTCTTCAAGTATCCTCAGCAGTCTGGGATAAAGACTGCTGGACTTGCTCTGTACCTCTGATCACTTGTGATGATCAGGTCTTCTCGTCTTGCTCGGGCTTTATCACCTTCTTCTAAGGATGACCCGGCTTCTCTCCAACTACTGAATGCTCAGACAAATAATATCTCTAACTTCAGTCTGGTCCAGTCTCATCTCACTTCAACATCATGCACTGAGTGCATGGCCTTCTCAATTCTTCAAGAACCTCCTGGTCTTGGACAACTCAAATGCACACCACTGATTTAGCACTGTTCACGTGTGCACGTGCATGCATGCATGCATGCACTTCCCTTCTTCTTCTCTTGGTGCAATAAACCCACAAGGGGTGTAAACTGTTTAAGCACACACCTTTCCACAATCTTCACACACTATATTCAAATTGTTCACACACTCACAAGTGTGTTGTACTTTAGTGTGAGGGTCTTCTCTTCTTCCTAGTGTGTACACACTTTGTTTTGCACACACACTAAGGTTCGGCCACTCCTTTTAATTTGCACACACACACAACATAGGTTGAGTTGTGGTCTTCACTTGTTGCACACACATGACTTGGCCTTCACATCACTTCTAGCACACACACGGCCAAGTGTGCTCTTCCTCTTCACTTAGCACACACAAATAATATTCTTTAATTTTCAAGTGTGCACAACCTCCAAAGGCTACAGCCTCTTCTTGTTTTGCACACAAGCACTAAGGTTCCTCTTCTTGCACACCCCAAAGGCTACTGCCTCTTCTTCAAATGCACACACAATTTGCACATACACAAATAGTGTGGTCTTCACTTCATGTGCACACACTGGCCGTGGTCCTCTTCTGTTTTTGCACACACAAGCCGTAGAGTCTTCACTTTGCTCACACAAGGCTATGCCTCGGCTTCTCCTCTCCACTTGGCACACACACGAGGCACAGCCTATTCTCCCACTGTTCTTGTTTGCACATTCACCCAAAGGCTACGGCCTTCCTTTTCACACACAAGGTTCAACTGGCTACTGCCTTGGGTCGCGTAGGTCCTCAGGTGCAAGGCTCCACGGGCGCGCAACCCTTCGAGCGCGCAAACTCTTCTTGCCGCGGGGTGCGCAAGTGCTGCACCCGCGGACACTTCCTCTTGCCGCACAAGGGTGCGGGCAGAGAGGGAACAAGAGACTCGAGCGCGCAAGTATGCGGCTCGGCTCCTTCCTGTCGCGCAAGGAGTGCGCGCAGGGGACTCCTCCTCCTCCTTCTTCTTGTCGCGCAAAGATGTTGCGCGCAAGGAACTCAGCCGCGCAAGATACTTGCACGGGGCTTCAACTTCGCGAGGCAGAGCTCTCACGGGACTCCAAATATTCAAAGGATCAGCGCATCAGCAAAGCTTCTCCAATGCCTCGGCCTCTCCTTTTATAGGCGAGGAGAGCCTTTGATCATCCGCGTGATCATAAATTCAAAATCCCGAGATCTTCGGATCTTCAAAAATATTTCCAAAACTTGATCTTTATTCTCGGTTTGACGCGGGCTCCATTATTTTTCAGCCTTCTTCACGTGCATGCGACTTAGAACGCATGCACGGCCTTCCTTCGATCCAAACCATGCAGAGCATCAACACCGAATGGCCTTGCACCTTCGGTTTGCTTCGGCCTTCATCGAAATCTCCCAAACATTGCATGCATGTGTATTTTTAAGCATGGATCGGTTCAGTAGGTCCAGACGAGTCGGATGGACGTCTTAGATCCTTCAGAGGTGGCCGGGAACTCGAAAACCGGCCTCGGGTAGCCTCTGGTTCATCGGCGGCTCACGGGGAGGCTTCGGACGAGCTCGGCGAAGGAGACGACGCTGGGAGCCGTCGGATCGCCATTTAAATGACCGCGGACGGCTCAGATTATAACATCGCCGCGGAGATGGATCGTACGGTGGAGATCTCGCGCGAGATCAAACATGCGGCCAGGATTAGATCCCGGGATAAAAATCCCGTCCCACATCGAATCCGCGGCCGGTTTTTCTGTGCTTTATAAGCCTAGCGCTCCCTCAACCCGCCAGTTGAATCTCCTCCCCTCTCGGTGCCGCCCCGCACCGAGTTCTTTAGCGGGCGCGCTCTTGCGCCCACCCTCTGCTCCTCGCGGGCGCGGTTCTAGCGCCCACTATGCTCCTCCGGCGCGCGGGTTTCACCACCGCGTGCCCTCGGGGGCTTATACACGGCCCCCTGCGCTCCTCCGGGCGTGCCCCAGGCGCCCATGCGGTGTCCTTGGGGTGCGCCCCTGCCTCAAGGATGATGCCCTGGCCTTGAGGGTTCCCCATGGGCGTGGTGACCTTGAGTCCCACATGTGCCTTGGGTGATGACCCTCGGCTGGCCTCCTTGGTGGCCCAATTTTTTGGCAAAGTAAAGAATAATACTTTGTCAAATACAAAGTTCTTCCATAAGTTCAAGCCAAATGCCACATTCCAAGCCATCTTCTTCCCATCTCTATTCTTCTTCTTCTTAGAATTCCTCCATACTTCTTAAACAAATGTTCATCACTTAGGAATGGAAATTCTTGAAGGTTCTTCATCTTCAACCGAACTCCTGAATCACTTAAATTATTCAAAGTGCTTCATTGATCTAATCAGAGATCAATTGGGGCTTCTTCTAATTCATTGATCTAATCAGAGATCAATTGGGGCTTCTTCTAATTCTCATGCACTAAGTGATAGCGCATGGACTTCTTCAGCTCACTTCATCCACTTAGGAGGTGTGGATGGATCATCTTCCTCTTCTCATGCATTGTCAATACAATGCATGGTCTTCTAACTTTGTTGTGACTTTGTATCCAGTTGATACAAGTTCTTAGAACTTATAGAGCAGCTCAGCAATCGTCAGATATTCTTAGAGAATGTTTCAACCATCATCTCCTATGTCACTTAGTGAATCTCCTAAGTGACATGCCTCTTAGTACTATGACCATTCTCCTTAGAAATTCATCAATCACCATCACACCCTTTGGCATTCACATCTTGACTCCTTGAAATCCATTCAATCCAAGACAACTTCATGCCTCATTGACAACAAATGCAACACATTGCACTTCAATCTCCCCCTTTGTATTTGTTGTCAATACACTCCTTCAGCACATATGAATGGGTCAATATGTGTGCCAATATTTTCTCCCCCTTATTGGCAATCAAATGCAAAGGTGTGGTGTGGTTATGTTTCAAAAATATCTTCCTCCCTTTGAAAAGTATTTTCTTGAAAAACACTGAGAGAGGGATGATGTCACATGTTCTCTTTAGCAAAGAACCTTTAGTAAATCAGCTCTAAGTCTACTTGGGCTAACCCGGTGTAGAAAACAAGAGTGATGTAACCAAGGAACTCAATGCTGTCCAACATTCACTATACATGTGAGATCATGCTTAGGGGATTGAAATTTTTCAGATATAACAATGAATTGCTAAATCCTGCACATACTTCACAAAACTCATTAGAAAGTTCAGTGCAATGATAAAGCTCCCCCTTTCATCCATTTGTCTTCAATCCATACCCCCCCTTAATTGACAAGATAGCCTCAATTAAGAAACAAGGGATGAAAGTATGATTGGAATACCTTCACTTTTCTCAAGATGATATTAATTTTAGAACATCATCTTCTCCAGATTGGCTCCCCCTCAAGGGGTGCACTCCATTCCTTCCAAACCATCCTCCAGTTGAGAATGATCATCATCTTCAATTCCCTGCATTGTTAGCACATGTAAATTCCAATAGTATAAGGGAATAATATGGAACCTCCTTGGTTCATCAATGTGAACAACAAGGTTGAGAAGATTCTCTCAACCGAGATGTCCCATTTTCACCAGTCTTCACACTTGCACATTTGATCTTCATTGATGATTGTGCTGGTGTGGATCTCAATACATCTTCATGTGAAATATTCTTCTTCCCTTTTGCCTTAGCAATTGCCAGAACTTCATCTTCAGCTCTTTGTAGATCTTTGGCAAGTTGCAACTGATTAGGCCATATGACAAGTAAGTCACTTTGAAGTGTGGCCTCAGTTTTGGAAATTCCACATGGTTCTTTTGATGCTGTCAAGCTACCTTTCTTAGGCAACTTGTTTTCAATCAATCCCTTCTTCTTCTTCTGGATTGATTGTCTGTTTGAGTTCAGTTGGCTTCTATTGATTTCCATGGCTTGTTTGCAAAGATCCATGGTATGACCTTTCTTTCCACAGTAGAAGCATGTCTTCTTGGTGGTCCTACTGGATGACTCACCCTTCTTGGACTTAGACTCCAAAGTCTTCTCTTCCTTTTTCAAACACTTCTTGGGAGCATTTTCTACTTTCTTCTGCTTGCTTCCCAAGGAATCTCTTTTAGCCAGGTTCAGTGATCTTCTCTTCATTCCAGCTTCGGATACATTCGGAGATTGACATGTATTTTTTTGACCACTTTTGCAAACATCCCAGATGTTGTCAAGTAATCCAAATCTGTTAGCAGTAAACAGATGTCTCTGGACCTGTGGATGCTGCTTCTTTTCTTCTGGCTTGCTCCCCCTAGGCATGGGCTTCCTCTGTGCTTTGGCATTTAGTGGATTGTACCAACAATCCTTTGCACAATGCCCATACTTGTTACAACACCAGCATTGTCCCACGAATCTTGACCTCTTCAGTCCTTCTGATTGTAGGGTACTTTTCTTGACCTGTTGTGTTGCTTCAGGAGAGCTCTGCTTCTTCATTTTCTTCATCCATACTTGTTTGGAATTATTTTTCCATCCTGCACTTTTTGTGGAAACACTATTAGAAGCATTAGTACAAGATGGGATGGATGGAACCTTCCTTTTAGAAGTTGTTGCACTTTCACTAGAGGATGTCTTTCTTTTAGAATCATCCTTCTCAAAGCATACTTGTGTAGCAACATTTCTTCTATCAGCTGACTGGGAGGATTCAGCTTTAGGTGATTGCAGATTTTTCAATATCACCTCCAGTTCTAAACACTTCATGTTGAGGGAGTTCTTCTCATCCTCAACTGTTCTTAGCCTTCCTTCCCATTTCTCTTCCAGCTGTTTCATCTGGTCTTCATGCACTTTCTTCATTTCAATCAATGAGTTGTCAAGCTCCTTCACCCTTTTGACTTTGTCTTCTAGTTGAGCATCTCTGACAACCATTGACACTTTGTGCCTCTTTTCCAGTGCATGGAAAACATCTTTGACTAATATCATAAAGAATTCTTTCTCAGAAAGGCTTCTTTGCAATTCTTCACAAGTGTCTTCATATCTTTCATTGCAAAGAGATACTGTTTCATCTTTGGCATTTACCAGCTTTCTGAGAGTGTTGGTTATGCCAACCCTTTTAGCCAGCTGATCTTCCATAGCATTGGCTTCTTCTTCTAACTGTGATTTTTCTTCATGAAGATCATGGATGCCTGTAGCTATACACTTTGCCACTTCCATGGGAACTGTCTTCTGAAGATATTTGAGTGCACTCTGAAGATCATTCATTGTTTCAACTTCATCACAGCTAGGACAGGCTTTCTTCATCTTCTTGGCCTGTTTCTTCTTTCTATTTTTCTGAGTCTTGGCAGATATCTCCATTTGAGGCTGGTCACTCATTTCCTCAAATCTGCACTTCATAAAGACTCCCTTGGATCTTTTAGAGGCAACCTCGCTCTGATACCAATTGAAGTGCCCAGATCAGTGTGAATCACTGAGAGGGGGAGGGGGTGAATCAGTGATCCTTTAAAACTTTTTACTAATTGATTCTTAATCAATTAAACCTCTATGGCTGGTTAAAGCCTCGATCCACTCTTCTTGTATCTCTCAACCTTTCCCGAATGATGCAGTAATGAAAAGGCACAGGACACAAGGATTTACAAGGTTCGGCACCAAAGGCCTACATCCTTGCCATGCTCTCCAAGCATGGATTCTCCCATTATAATCTGTTAGTATTACAATGGTCGATACATCTTCCCACCGTATCTCTCCTGAGTCCCACAGGAGGGTCTTTATACTGCGTCCCACAGTGTTACCAGAGTCCCACTGGCCTGCTCCAGAATCCCACTGAAGACTTCTTCTCCCTGAGTCCCACAGGGTCTTCTCCTGGCTCCTCGAGTCACACGAGTAGCTCTTCTTCACTTTAAGCTTCTTCAAGTATCCTCAGCAGTCTGGGATAAAGACTGCTGGACTTGCTCTGTACCTCTGATCACTTGTGATGATCAGGTCTTCTCGTCTTGCTCGGGCTTTATCACCTTCTTCTAAGGATGACCCGGCTTCTCTCCAACTACTGAATGCTCAGACAAATAATATCTCTAACTTCAGTCTGGTCCAGTCTCATCTCACTTCAACATCATGCACTGAGTGCATGGCCTTCTCAATTCTTCAAGAACCTCCTGGTCTTGGACAACTCAAATGCACACCACTGATTTAGCACTGTTCACGTGTGCACGTGCATGCATGCATGCATGCACTTCCCTTCTTCTTCTCTTGGTGCAATAAACCCACAAGGGGTGTAAACTGTTTAAGCACACACCTTTCCACAATCTTCACACACTATATTCAAATTGTTCACACACTCACAAGTGTGTTGTACTTTAGTGTGAGGGTCTTCTCTTCTTCCTAGTGTGTACACACTTTGTTTTGCACACACACTAAGGTTCGGCCACTCCTTTTAATTTGCACACACACACAACATAGGTTGAGTTGTGGTCTTCACTTGTTGCACACACATGACTTGGCCTTCACATCACTTCTAGCACACACACGGCCAAGTGTGCTCTTCCTCTTCACTTAGCACACACAAATAATATTCTTTAATTTTCAAGTGTGCACAACCTCCAAAGGCTACAGCCTCTTCTTGTTTTGCACACAAGCACTAAGGTTCCTCTTCTTGCACACCCCAAAGGCTACTGCCTCTTCTTCAAATGCACACACAATTTGCACATACACAAATAGTGTGGTCTTCACTTCATGTGCACACACTGGCCGTGGTCCTCTTCTGTTTTTGCACACACAAGCCGTAGAGTCTTCACTTTGCTCACACAAGGCTATGCCTCGGCTTCTCCTCTCCACTTGGCACACACACGAGGCACAGCCTATTCTCCCACTGTTCTTGTTTGCACATTCACCCAAAGGCTACGGCCTTCCTTTTCACACACAAGGTTCAACTGGCTACTGCCTTGGGTCGCGTAGGTCCTCAGGTGCAAGGCTCCACGGGCGCGCAACCCTTCGAGCGCGCAAACTCTTCTTGCCGCGGGGTGCGCAAGTGCTGCACCCGCGGACACTTCCTCTTGCCGCACAAGGGTGCGGGCAGAGAGGGAACAAGAGACTCGAGCGCGCAAGTATGCGGCTCGGCTCCTTCCTGTCGCGCAAGGAGTGCGCGCAGGGGACTCCTCCTCCTCCTTCTTCTTGTCGCGCAAAGATGTTGCGCGCAAGGAACTCAGCCGCGCAAGATACTTGCACGGGGCTTCAACTTCGCGAGGCAGAGCTCTCACGGGACTCCAAATATTCAAAGGATCAGCGCATCAGCAAAGCTTCTCCAATGCCTCGGCCTCTCCTTTTATAGGCGAGGAGAGCCTTTGATCATCCGCGTGATCATAAATTCAAAATCCCGAGATCTTCGGATCTTCAAAAATATTTCCAAAACTTGATCTTTATTCTCGGTTTGACGCGGGCTCCATTATTTTTCGGCCTTCTTCACGTGCATGCGACTTAGAACGCATGCACGGCCTTCCTTCGATCCAAACCATGCAGAGCATCAACACCGAATGGCCTTGCACCTTCGGTTTGCTTCGGCCTTCATCGAAATCTCCCAAACATTGCATGCATGTGTATTTTTAAGCATGGATCGGTTCAGTAGGTCCAGACGAGTCGGATGGACGTCTTAGATCCTTCAGAGGTGGCCGGGAACTCGAAAACCGGCCTCGGGTAGCCTCTGGTTCATCGGCGGCTCACGGGGAGGCTTCGGACGAGCTCGGCGAAGGAGACGACGCTGGGAGCCGTCGGATCGCCATTTAAATGACCGCGGACGGCTCAGATTATAACATCGCCGCGGAGATGGATCGTACGGTGGAGATCTCGCGCGAGATCAAACATGCGGCCAGGATTAGATCCCGGGATAAAAATCCCGTCCCACATCGAATCCGCGGCCGGTTTTTCTGTGCTTTATAAGCCTAGCGCTCCCTCAACCCGCCAGTTGAATCTCCTCCCCTCTCGGTGCCGCCCCGCACCGAGTTCTTTAGCGGGCGCGCTCTTGCGCCCACCCTCTGCTCCTCGCGGGCGCGGTTCTAGCGCCCACTATGCTCCTCCGGCGCGCGGGTTTCACCACCGCGTGCCCTCGGGGGCTTATACACGGCCCCCTGCGCTCCTCCGGGCGTGCCCCAGGCGCCCATGCGGTGTCCTTGGGGTGCGCCCCTGCCTCAAGGATGATGCCCTGGCCTTGAGGGTTCCCCATGGGCGTGGTGACCTTGAGTCCCACATGTGCCTTGGGTGATGACCCTCGGCTGGCCTCCTTGGTGGCCCAATTTTTTGGCAAAGTAAAGAATAATACTTTGTCAAATACAAAGTTCTTCCATAAGTTCAAGCCAAATGCCACATTCCAAGCCATCTTCTTCCCATCTCTATTCTTCTTCTTCTTAGAATTCCTCCATACTTCTTAAACAAATGTTCATCACTTAGGAATGGAAATTCTTGAAGGTTCTTCATCTTCAACCGAACTCCTGAATCACTTAAATTATTCAAAGTGCTTCATTGATCTAATCAGAGATCAATTGGGGCTTCTTCTAATTCATTGATCTAATCAGAGATCAATTGGGGCTTCTTCTAATTCTCATGCACTAAGTGATAGCGCATGGACTTCTTCAGCTCACTTCATCCACTTAGGAGGTGTGGATGGATCATCTTCCTCTTCTCATGCATTGTCAATACAATGCATGGTCTTCTAACTTTGTTGTGACTTTGTATCCAGTTGATACAAGTTCTTAGAACTTATAGAGCAGCTCAGCAATCGTCAGATATTCTTAGAGAATGTTTCAACCATCATCTCCTATGTCACTTAGTGAATCTCCTAAGTGACATGCCTCTTAGTACTATGACCATTCTCCTTAGAAATTCATCAATCACCATCACACCCTTTGGCATTCACATCTTGACTCCTTGAAATCCATTCAATCCAAGACAACTTCATGCCTCATTGACAACAAATGCAACACATTGCACTTCACATTTTATGATTTTTTGTTTCTCTCACAAGAATCTAATTGGTGATTTGGGATGGTGTGTCTGTCCTTATGTCACCTAGTGGTGATCTTATTATATCAATTTTGGGTTATTTTATTTAAATTTATAGATGTAGAGTCTCATTATACCATATCATTATATATATATATTTTATTTTTAATGTCCTATACTATGTATTTATTATATAAAGAATTTGTACATTGGTATGAATTATTTGACAATATATCTGTAGGATATCTCTTAATCAGATATCCATTTTATTTTTATGTACAAATAATCTTTGTAAATCATGTCCATTTTGTGGTTTCTCTATGAATGATTATTACTAAATATATAATTTTAAATTAACTCTGATTTAAGCAATATTTAATTCCAATTTGATCTTCTTTTGATGGCCTTGGACTAGTTTCTATCTGGTGGGGATAGAAAAATATCATTTAGATATATTGTGAGATGACCTGAGAGGCATGGTAGGTTATATGGGGTCAGTTTATTATGAAATAGTATCAAAGATTCATCTTGTTATTTTAGGTTCCCATTGGATGTACGAAGATTGAATTTTCATTACATGGGAGGTATTTAGGATTAGATTCTTGAAATATCATTCTCATTTGTACCATTTCGCATCTAGGGGTTGTCATGATTTCATTCATAGGCTTTGATTTCCCTCTTGTTGGATTTTAATATATTTTGATTTGTGAACAGGAATATGAATACAAAATGGGTTATGAAATAGCTTTTAGGGGTTCTAATAATTTTTTTAATTAATTTGAAAGATGAAATGGAGCTATGTTTCTTTCTCATATGGTCAAGAAGAATATATGGAGCTGTATAGATTTTTCTTATGAATTGAAATAGAACATCACATTGATTTCATTGAGTCTACCAAAATCTGTAGCCAAAAAATTAACTACTTTATATACACCCTTGATTTATTTTCTTAACCAATTTTGAAACCAAGTTTCACCTAATTTGATTCATAATAGTTAGATATATGTTTATGATGGTTTTTATCAGGACCTATTATTGTCCAAAATAAATTTTCAATACAACATTTTGTTTTTCTGGTTAGAGGTTTTTGTTTTAATGACATGGTTTTTTGGACAGAGGAACATTTTATAATATTTTTAGTGTAAATTTGTTATTGGGTTTTTTTGAAAGTTAATTTCAATGTATTTCAAAAAATATTTAATAAATTGGTGAAATTTGTTATCATATTTTTGAAAAACATTATGATTTAGAAGTGAACATTCAGAATGTTTTCAATTAATTGGAAAATAATTTCAGAAAGTAATAATGATTTAAAATGTTTTCATAAAATTTCCAAATAAATTCGTGTGTTTTTCATTGTTTTTTTATAAAAAAATGGTTCAATTGGTTCATGTAATTTAAAAAACTATGTTTTTAACTTGGTGGTTAATGTTATTTTTAACAGTTTTTTTTCATGTGTCACATTATTTTTAATTTGATTATTGTTTTTGAATTAGTGTGGCTTTAATTTATTGGTATCATTTATTTTTTAAAATTATGAATCCTAAAAATGGTCATGAAAGATTGTACAACGCCTATCTTTAAGGATAATCCTCATGTTGAATCCTAGTGTCACGTGATGAATATCATTATTTTTCCAAACTCTTCCCAAAATATGGATAAAGTGGTGACCCAAAACCTTATGAACTGATTGAATCTATCTTAAAATTCTTAAATTATAATAATAATTCCCTTTATAGTGATCAATGTAATTTTAATGTTGTGTATTTGTTAAAAAATATTTGAAGAACCATAGATATACTTTTTATTAAACTTGAATGAAGTCTATAGAATAATCAGTTGAGAAGAAAACACTAATTCAAGGTGACTAGGATAAAAACCCAGCAAAGGTTGATATATCTTTTTAATCTACTATGACTGGATATAACCTATCATGTATGGAGATAATGTTAAATGAAAGCAATATGAAATTACTCAGTTATAAAGGTCTGTCATTTTATGACCATGTTGTTTCTTATCAGATAAAGAGACCACTTGTATTATTCCAATGAGGAGAATTTGGAAACACTAAGGCCTATTACATAAACAATCCAAGAACATACTTCATTTTTATTTTCTAGTCTTTCAATATAAAATTTGTAATTGATTTTATTGAATGAAATCTCCATTATAATATGGTCATATATGATTATCAATTTTATGGTTTACATTATGTTGGTTTTTGAATTGATATATATTTTTTAGTTATTTCTAATTGGTTGTCTTTATTTGGCCCACAAATTCCCCAAATTTTTTAGGATAATAGTGGGTTTTTATGTTTTTCCCATGATTTTTCATATAGTCTTATTTCATGAAATATATATAGGTTTTCATTGTTTTGAGGATTAATAATTTACATACACACAAGGGAAGAAATTGAGTCTATTATTCAGTTATTGGGGAATTTGATACATCAGTATTGATTATACACTAGTTGGTGTTTATTTTGGTATTGGTTGGGATCACCGTGAGATGATTCTCTTTTTTCTATGTATTGGTTACCACTATCATAAAATTTAAAACCTTCGGTTAGAACTATGTCACTCCCTAATTTTGATAGTAGTGGTTACATTATATCATCCATTTTGTTGGAATTGCCTTTAGCTATTCATTGATATTCATTATGGATTTAATTTTTTGATTTTTAGGATGTTCTTATAGTTTTTATCTATAATGGTACATGATTAGTAATTCTTTTTAGTGGTTATTTATGATAGTTCAAATATTTCCTTTTAATATATTCATGAAATATGATATATGTGTTTTTATTAGTGGTATCTATCTAGGATTATTTAGACATTGTCAAAAATATTTTAGTTAAATTATTAATGATCAGTATAAATTAAATAAATATAAATCATATTAGTGATCTAAATTAGCAAGTCATAATTTTGTTTCACTAAAAGATGATTGGTGATTTTGGGGGAATACTATAATTATTATGTAAGAAAATAGATGGACGGTTTAATTGATTATTCATTTTGAGTAGTTTACTTTATTTATACCCACCAATGTATTTCTCTAGTATACCTACATCATATATTATGGTGCAGTGATTTCAGTTTTATATTTAATTAATTTTTACTAAAGAATTATTGGGAGAAGAAAGGGTATTAGTGGGGATGATAATTATATCACTATGCAATTGTTTTTTATGTTATTTAATGGAAATCAATATTTTTAATTTGGGGAATTTAATATTTTAAATTTTCAAAATTAAAGATTATTCCTTTATCTAATGGTTAATTTATTGATAGGTAAGCATACGAGATCTACATGTTAATGTGATACTTGGTTATAAGTGTTGGGCTGACGCGTATGGTTCCCCTACTCTTAGGGAAAATAATGTGGGAAAAGTGTGTGACTTATTTTGGTAAAATTTACTATCATTTATATAGTTAGAAATTTTTTTATTAATATGGGAAACCAAACGATCTAAACTAACCAATTGGACATAAAAAAATAACCCCTGTTCCAATATTAATTTTATTTGTTTTTTCCTCCTCCTTTTCCTTACATTATATGTAATAGACTTCTTGAAGACTGTAGGTAGAGTTCTTCTTTCACGTATCATCAATTTATTGATATTATAATTGGATTACAATATATTTTTACATTTTAAACCAACTAATTATCTTCATTTCCCATATCCTCTATTTTAGTTTCCATTTATCATCGGTTTTCCATTCCACTTATAGCTCTGTTTTCATTCGAAAAGGTAATTAATGGTTGGTTTTGTATTTCTTATTATTTTAAAGGGTGTAGCATTTTTATATTTTCCATTTACATTAATAAAGGTAGATATGCACTTAGTTTGATATAGATTTTTACATGTTCTTCATTTATTTTGAAATTATTTTAAATATTGAATGTAAAAATCCATGTTCTAGGAAATTATAGTTGTACATGATATTCAAGATTAATTTTAAAATTAATTCATCATAATTTCATGGTTCTAATAAAGGGGTTTCTAAATTAATTTTAGGTATATCCTTAAAATTTAATAGTTATTCAGTTAAAAAAAATTCTTATTTAGATCTATTTGTGGTTTTGATAAAAACGAGGGATTTCCACTATTTTTATTTTCATGGAATGAAAACCACAAAAAATGTATTATATTTTATAAATGGATAATTTTTTTAAAAAAACTGACCTTGAAAAAATATTTCAGATAAAGAGTTTTATGAAATGGAAATATAAATGGAATCACATGTTCAAATTAGACAATTAATCTTTTAGAAACTTAAAATTTAATTGTTTCATATATCTGAGACTGTCATTGAAATCACTTATTTTTTATATTCTTCCATTTTGGTTTTGTATTTTGGTCAGAGAAATGAGATTTTTATATAATATAAAAAGTTATTCTTACTGTGTGACTATATTTGAGTTTTCATTAAAATTTTAATACTTATAATTGTTGTGATGATATTGTTTTCTCACATCCACAATGGTTTTTCATGGGAAGCCTGGTAACTATGCATGAAATATTGATTCAGTAAATATTAAACAATAGTATACACTAACTAGTGTCCCATAGTTGAAAATTATTCCAAGTATAGTGGTTCCTCCAAAGAGGCTAGAGTGGTAAAATTAGGAAGTTTCTTACTGGGTTTTGATATAGTGTATTGTAGAAGTTATTCCTCCATTAATAAATTTTTAAAAAATTTAACATTATGTTTTATATGAAGATGGAAAAATATCCATGTTTACCTACGAATATGTGTCATAATGGAGCATGTAGCTTATATTGGATTCAACATGAAAGATAAGTGATCAATATGTGTTTCGGGTTATAGGAATAATCATCAGTATTGTAAAAGTATATGTTTTTTTGAACATTTTTTTGGGAAAATTAATTTTCATTTATTCCATAGATTGAAATAAATCAAACACACCATTCGTATGACAACAACCTAAATTGCGCTACACGCAACACTAACGTGGCATACGTTAAAAAAATATCAATTTTCCATGAAACATCATTTTATAATTTGTTAAATGTGATAATAAAATAGCTGTTAAATTAGCAAATATGAATAGAATTAACTAAATTATGATCATGTGATTTCATTAGCATCCAACTAATTAGAAAAGATATTATAAAACAATAATATGTATATGAAATATTTATGTGCTCTCAATGACTTTTTTTATTACTTTATTTCATTTATTACAATTAGGAATATATATTAATTAAATTTATTTTTTATATTCAATTAAAATTTTTCAATATTTATTGAATAAATATTTTAGTGCTATGATGAGAACTAACCCAATTTTATGCATAAACACCGATATTTTTTAAATATAATATATCACCCTTTAGTAGTGAAACGATTTTAATTCCAATTTTTGATAGATTTATATATTAAATTTGAAAAAATAATATCCTTCTATGAAATTGGAATATAAAAATATATTTTTATTTCATTTTTGGTATTTTTATCACAATTTTCATATTTTAATCATATGTAAAAAATACTACATTTTAATTAGAATCAATTTTTTCCCATGAAATAATTTAAAGTGATAAATTATATTTTTATTAGATTTAATGTATAATTACATTAATTTTTTATTAAGTAATATGACATAGTTCATTGGAATATATTTTACATTGAATTTTTAAATATAAATGTTTCAATATTTTTCATTTTAAATATTAATAACCCACTTTCTCACCCCATTAAATGGTCAATTTTAAATTTATTACTGAAAATAATATGTTTTGAAGTATAAAAAAATGATTCATTATTTGGAATCTGAGGGTAAAAATTATGTATGATTGTTTGTTTTATTTTTAGGAAAAATGAACAGTAACTTTAGTATTTTTTTTACCACCATTACTAGTGAATTAAGTAATTAACGGTAAATTTTTTTATAACATTTCAAAAAAAAAAATCGTAATTTCATCATATTATTTAATTTAGACCAAAATAAATCCTTAGGTCGAAATTATAAACATTTAATGCACATGTGTAAGGAAATGAAATTTGTGATATTTTATTTAAAGAGAAGTTAAAAAAGAAACACTCACATCATTAATAATTAATTCATTTTTAATATTCGGTAATAAATAAGATAAATTCGACTATAAATAGTAATTTATAATATAATAATATTATATTCATAAAGATAATTTATTTTTAATTTTTAGATCACCAATAATTTAATTAGAATCTTTTATAAGGGTGATGTAGGAATTGTTTAGTAAATAAAAATATCAAAATAAATTAAATTAAAATATTAAAATAAATATTTTTTTTGATATGTCATGATATCAAATAATTTTATAGAAATAAATGATATTATGTTGGTATATTATAAGTTTTATTTTGATATTTTCCTATTTTTATGAGAATTTTAAAAATAAAAAAAATTAATCGTATCAAAATTGACATAAATAATACATTAAAATAAATAATATTTTATATATGATAATAACATCTTGAAAATAAATATATTATCCAAATAACATTAAAATTTTTATAAATGTCATCAATGATCAATTTATAGTTTATTTTGGGATTTTTTAGACACTATATTAACCATAAAGTGTAAAAACGTCAAGTTGTAATTGTAAAATGTAAAGGGTTATCAAAGGGTTAATAGAAAAAGATATGGTTATTATCATGAAATAATGATGTATGAATATTATTGGATGAGATTATTTCAACTGATACTCTTGTAATCATAGAAATAAATAACTTTTGAGATATTTTAAATCACAACTAAATATTTATTAATTTAATATTTTTAGAGATTCTATGAGTGGCCCTACACTCTCTTATAAAAAGGATCATCATTCCTAAATTCCTAACACAAACATGAGGCTTAAACAGTGACCAATCCTTCTCATTTATCCTCAAAAAATCCATATACATGTATTTGTGGTTTTGTTGTTCTCAAAATACTTACTCAACTGTCCCTAAGAGAATTTCTATAATGAGTTCGCTGAATAAGATATAATCTATTTTTCTTACTCTCCCAAGAGTATTTCATTTAATAATTACTCTTAATGTGTTATTTGAATTATAAATTTATAAATATAATTTCACCTATATACTGATATAATGTTATGATTGTTGAGAGACCATATTCTACCTTTTACAATCTGACAAAAATCAAAATCACCAAACGTGAGTACGTACAACCTACCATGTCCGCGTCATGTTGTAATCTATTTTTCATCACCACATTATATTGATTAGAATAGTGATTGAAATAATAAATATATATTATAATTATAACATTATATTTATCTTTAAAATATATATATATATATATACCGTCCTCTCCCTTACCATTTCACAATTAAGGGATTGATATGGTCACCCGTGCCTACGTACGACCTACCATCTTCTCGACGTCAAGCGATTAATTCACCAAAATAACCATTAAAAAATGATTATATAAACTAATATTATTCATAAAAATGATATATATTACATTAATATTATTTTTAAAATGAATTAATTTTATCTTATCAATGAAAACTATGAACTATACGAAAAATATGCATAATAATAAGAAAGCAGTAAACACCTGAAAGAAGTGTAATAATGATATTTTATTAACAAATAGGTGACTGTATGATCATAAATTATATCATATAAATATGGTTAGTTAATTAATTAATAAAAATAATTAATCCATTATAAATGATTTTCAAATATTAATGATGTAAATCATATATAAGGTAAGTATTAATTCAACAATCTCAATATTGTCAATATTGTTTATACATAAGTATCTGGTGGGAAATACTTGTCATAAAATTCATTTTATCATAAAACTGTATTTCAAAATACATTTATTATTCTTCTAAAAATTTTAAAATTAATTTTCCCATGTGATATTTTTTTAATGTTTTAAAAGAAATCTTTTTTCATTTTCAAAATTATGTAGTTTTTGTGTTTTCTATACAATGTGTGAGAATAATTATTATTTTTAACATATATAGACCAAAATGATTTTTTCACATTCATGACATCATAATTCATTGATACATACCTTATAATCATGAATGGTTATATTTTATTAATTTTTTTCATTTAATATTTCATGAAATTTGTACATAAGATAAAATTTTCCTTAAATAATGATTATTTTCATCAATAGATTTTTTCTAAAAGAAAATTTCAAAATCATTTCACATATAATATGATGTCCATCTGTGTTACTCATTAATTTATAGTAAATAATAAAATGAATATATTCAAATTAATTCTCTAAATGGTTTATGTTTATTTTCATGTCATTTATGAATGTTGTTTCTCTTCCTCTGGTTATATGGTTGTGAAACCCACTTCTATTCAGGGGTTATGCTTTGTAAATTGAAATAAAACATGTCTCTTTTGTAATTATTGAAATGATTACATGTTTATGATAACCAATTCATTTTAGGGCATTTTATATGACTGTAATGATGTTGTTTCATGTGAAATAATGATTTCATTATGAGATATGTGGGACCTATATCCTTTACTAATGAATTGGGTATTGATTTATATATATTGAGATATATGTTACAACATTTTCCACAAATATATTCATGGGAGTAAACCATAACTACTAATATGTAATGTTATGTGAACCCATACGAATAATATGGAATTAGTTGCAGTATATATACTACTATGAAAATAATTATAATATACTTATGTGTAAACCAAAATTCCATGTTTTATTACTTTATTATTATTTATTGGCTTGTGTTATTTATTTATACATTATTCACGACTTATGAACAATCAATATATATTCTATGTTATTATTTATTCTCTTTGATATATAGTGTATGATTTTTTAATTTCATGATCATGTCTTCATTCCCTTATTGAATTGATTATGTATACATATCTCTCATGTATACCCTTACTAAGAATCTATGATCACTCCCTTTTAGGATTCCATTCAGATAGGTTATGAAGATATTAATTATGATTGATTTGTAAAAGAAGGTAATACTTAATAAGAACAGAATAATAGATAATGTATCTTACTTTTGTACCGGTTTTTATGTCTCTGTATTTTCAAATCCACTAGACAACTATGGTATTTATGTGTATGTTTCTGTAATGTATTAATTATTCCGTAAATTTTATATATTGATAATGTATTTAATGAACAAGACACTATATTTGGTATATGAGTAAAATTCTAGTTAACCAATAGAAACTAGGATGAGAAAACCTCAGTCATAACCCAAAGTATATGTCTAAAGATAAGTCAATGGATAAGGAAAATTACATAAAAATGTACTAGGATTGTTTTAAAGGATAGAGTGAGTTTTTGCCCTACAATACATCCATGTCAATATACTAAAAGAGGATGTGGCTATGGAATAAAATGTCTTTGGGGTAACAACTCTTAATGGATGCATCATTCCTGGCTAACATAGTTTATGAAAACGGGACTTCCTGTAAACCTAGGTTGACACTCCTAGGGCGTATGTTTTAGGAATTCAAAAATTTATCAGGAACCATCATGATGTATTAGAATATAAGTTAACTATGAATAAACTTGAATGATATTATGTTGTTATTTATTAAGGATTTTTTCATAATTTAGACATCCTATAAGATAGATAACATTATTATGTGGTTCCTATTTATGATAACTATTTATTACTCTACGCTTTTGGTTTTAGTCAATGGTTGGAACCCCAATGAATTGAATTAATAGTGATTTCAACCGAAAATGAAACGATTTCCTCCCTATGTAATTGAATTATAAGGGAGATCAAATGAAAAATCCTGTTGGTATAGTAAAATAGATTTCAAAAGCTATGAATCATGGGGGACATTCAAATGATCAATAGAGGGAAGAACTTTTGATTGGGCCCTTCATTAGGATACATCAAAATTCATTCAATGGGACATAAAATTAACTAGTTGTGGAATAATGGGTTAGTACAACTAAAAACCTATTCTTAATTTTCTAGTGTTCAAGGAAGAGAGATTTCTTCAGATTTTTTATCATTCAAATGGAGAAGTGGACCGGTCTTGGAATCAAATTAAGATTTTGATATAGCAAGATTAAATTAAATCCATGGATTAGGAAGAGTTCCAAAACATATTATTAATAAGTAATTTACTTAGATTATTTTCTTCCAACAATGTGTAAATAGTTCCTCAAGTTGAAGCATATGAATGATGAATATTTTGATACCTTTGAGGATATTTTCACAAGACTTTTGAGGTATCCTTGTAGAATTATCACCTAATATGAATGTAATGGAAATAAGTTATTTAGTGGCATAAACCCAAGTCTAAAAAGTGAGTAGTACCAATGATACTTTAGTAGATATGAAGACATTTTGTTCTATTGAATAATTTTTTAAATTGATGTCTGAGTCATATTACAATCTCATGGTTTTGAAAATAATTAGAAGATATATTTTAAATGGAAATCTAAATAAAATTAAGAGAAAAAGTGAAAATTTAAATGTTTTCTCCACATGTGGGATGAATCATGGAGGAAATTATCTCAAGGGGGATAATAAATGTTATAATTTTATAAAATATGGTCATTGGGATTTTGATTTCTGATGTGAGGGGAAGAAGACAACTAACTGAGGAAGATAAAGTTACCAACCATCAATCCATGTGATGAATAAAGAGGAAAAAAAATAAAGATGTAAAGTTATAATAGAAGGGAAAAATGTTCCTAAGATTAACAATGATCATGATGGAATGATAAGGTTTAAGAACTATGCTTGTATTCCTTCCACACCATATTTTAAGAGGGTGTTATTAGAGGAATCTCATAGTTATTCATTATCTATTAATATTGGAAGTAAAAATATATATAGAGACTTGAAATGATACTTCATATGGATTGAGATGAAGAGAGATATTGTAGAATTTTTTTCTAGGTTTCTTATATGATACAATCATAAAAATGAAAGGAAAAAAACAGATTGGATACTACATCTATTACCCATACCACAATAGAAATGAAGAACATCACAATGGATTTTTTCATTGGACTCTCCAAAAACCATAACTATTTTACTACAATATGGTTCAAAGTCAATTACCATAATTATTCAGCACACTTAATTACTATCATAGAATATTTATCATTGGAACCACATTCCATGAGATATGTTAAGTAAATAATATGTTTGAATGGAGTACCAACTTCAATTTTATCGGATCTGGACCTGGGGATTACCTAATTTTTTTGGAAAAGTTATTAACAACCACTTGATAAAGAAATGAGTTATGGTGATTCTTATCATTCTTATATGGATGTTCGGTCAGAAAAAAAAATTAAATCCTTTGAGGATATGTTGACTTAATGTTCAATAGATTTCAAAGGTTCATGGAATCAAAATTTTTTCTATTTGAGTTTTCATACAAAAATATCTTTCCCTCAAAATTTCAGATCGTTCCTTATGAATCCATCAATAGGAAGAAATGTATAAATCCAAAAATCAGGGATGGAGTCGGGGATTGAAAGGTACTGGTACCTAAGATAACTAAATAGATTTCTAAGAATTAAAGAACCATTTGGAAACATATTAAGGTAGTAAAATGTTAATAGAAAATTTATGATGACAACCAGTGATGTGATCTAGAAATTGATGTGGGTGAGAAGGAGTTTCTATGAATTTATCCATGGAATAAAATTATGAGATTCGTGGATAAGAAAGATATAATTCCCTTATATATCAGTCTATTTGATATTTTTGATCATATCTGAATAGTAGAATATAACTAGGGAATCCTCCAAATATCACTCAAGTCCATGTTTTTTTATGTTTCTCAACTAATGATGTACATACCTGATCATTCATGCGTATGGAAGATAGAGGACGTAGAATTAGAGAAGGATATCACATTTGAAGAACAACCGGTTGAAAATATGGATCGTATAGAGAATGTTGTTTACAAAAAGACAACTAATATTGATAATGTTTTGTGTTGAAATCACCAATTAGATGAAGAAATGTTGTAACTTGAGGATATGATGAGGTATAATTATCCCCATTTGATTGTATTAGAATGAAGAATTTTGAGTGAGAAATTTATTTTAAGGGGTGAATAATTTTACACCCCATGTTTTTGGGAACATTTTTTTGATAAAATATATATTCATATAAGACATTAATATCACTAATTCAAACACTCCTTTCATATAGAACAAACTTTTCTTGCACTACATGTAATTATAACATGGTGTACATTACTGGAAACATCATGTTTCCATGAAATACCCCTTTATTGATTTTTTAAATAAGATAATAATCTATCTCTTAAGTAATATGGTATATTTTTTTCTAAATAATTTAACATTTAATTTATTGGATACCAATTAATTAAAACAAAAGTATGTAATAATTAAAAATAAAAAAATATTTTAACACTCTCAATGTAATTTTTATTGAATAATTAAATTATTTACAACTATGAAATAAATATGTTTGTAATTCAATTATATATTTTTCATCTTCACTTAAAAATATTTATAGGGATAAGTTATTAACCAACCCAATTTTATGCATAATAACATATATTTTTCAAAAAGTAAATTTATCATCTTTTAATGGAGAACCAATTTTCATCACAATTTTTCAAACATTAAAATATTAGATTTGACAAAACAAACTTATTCTACAAAATATTTAGGTAAAAATTTACTTCAATCAAATTTTTACTATTTTCCTAATACGTTTCATGTTTTTATTATTAATAAAAAATACTATCTTTAAATTGTAAGCATGTTTTTTCATCAAATAATATATATTTTTATATACTATTTTTGATTAATTTTAATGTATAATTATATTAAATTTTTATGAACTATTATATAGTAGGTCATTGGAAAAAAACATACATTTAATCCATACATGAAAATATATCATCATTTTTCATGTTTTAACTTTAATAACATATTTTCTCACACCATCAGCAAGATTAATTTTAAATTAATTACCTAAACACATATTTTATGAAATTTAAAAAATAGATTCCATATTTTGAATAATAGTTTAATAATTATGTTAATAGGTTTATATTAGACTTCTGAAATATAAATATTAACATTAGTTGTTTTTTATTTACCCTCGATAAGGGTAAATCGAGTAATTGAAAATAAAAATAATATTATAATATCTTTAAATTACACTAAGACCAATCCTAATATCATTGTATAAATGGAGTTCTACCAAAATGAACCTTAATCCAAAAATATAACATTTTTGTGCCACATGTGTGTGTATATGACATATATTATATTTTATTTATATATAAATTAAAAATTTCATACACATATTTTAAATATGTAAATAATTATTAATATAGGATTATAAATAAGTGGAATTAGAAAAAAAATATTAATTTTAAATTTAATTAATTTATCGTAGTTATTATAATTTTTTATTAATTATTAGAGAAGATATAATTTAATTAATTCCTTCTCAATTGATGATGTATGAATTTTTCAATTAATGGTAATATTATATAAATTATACATAAACATTAAGTTAAATACAATTTTACATAATTTATTACATTAATGAATTAAATATATATATTTTATATTTAATTGTGGTAATGGATGTTTTTTTATTTAGAGTTATCATGTTGTTAATATATGTTTGAAAAGAAAACGATTTAATAGTATCAAAACTGACATAAATTATACATTAAAATAAATAACATTTTATTCAATTATATAAAATTTATAAAAACATATAGTTGATCCATCTAAAAATAATGATGATAAAATATTCTTCAATGATCCATTTAGTGTTGTTTTTTTATTTTTTAGTAAATGCATTAATGCTATATTGTAAAAATACTGGTTGTCATTGTAAAATTTAATGTTTTTGACTAAGGGTTAATGCTAAATGAGAATGTTATTATCATTAACTAAAAATGTAAAACAATAAATTGTGTAGTGTATTTATTACTATAAATATCTTATCTTTGAAATAATTCACATTAGATCTATTAGAAATTGAATAGTAATTTAGATTATTTTATTATTTTGAGAGTTCCCAAGAGTGATCATCCCTGGTCTCATGAAAAGGTACCTCCTCCCATTAATTCATACTAACCATGAGAATTATATATCATCCTAACCAAGAGAAGTCCTCTTAATAACATCCTCAATCAGAATTTTTATCTTCTCATAGTCTCAACTTATAAACTATTGTGTCCCTAATGGAATATCTAGAGGCAGTTTGACGAAGATAAGGTAATATCTTTTACCAACTCTCTCAAGAGTATTTATTCTTATCTTTAATATTCATATTTTATTTTCATTATAATTTAATAACTCCACTATCATCTATATAAATACACTTTATTATGGTTATGGAATAGACATATAACACCTTTATCCATTTTATGAAAAATAAAATCACTAAACAAGCGTATATATGACCTACAATCTCCACGTCATGGGGTAATATGAATTTAAATACCACTTTACATAGATGGGAATAATGATGTAACTAATGAATATATATTAATATTATAAAATTATATGTATTGTGAAAAAAATACCATCTACTCCTATTCCATATAAAAATTAGCTATACGATATCATCAGTCATGCGTATGTTTAATCAACCATCTCTACGATAATATGTGATTCATTCTCCATGATCACCAATAAAGAATGAATATATTGATATATAAAATACATAGATATGTTATCTATTAACCAAATATTATTATGTAAATTAATTAATAATATTTTATCCACATAAACTATGAATTAAATAGCGAAACATGCATAATAAAAGGAACCTGTTAACACTGAAAAGAAGAGTAATAGTGAAATATTATTTACAAATGGGTGAAAATATAATAAAATAAGATATCATATGAATATGGTTGAGTAATAAGTTAAACACATTATTTAATCTATTATACAATAGTTTTATATACATATTAAAGAAATCACACATTTTTTTTAAATTATTCTTTTAATTCCTAATATATTTTCTCCCCAATTTTTATATTTTGTTAAAAGTATCGAAGGGAATATTTTTTGTTTTCTTAAAGAGATACTTTTTGAGTTTTAATGAAATTGTATGAGAATAATGTTTCTTTTTAACATATATAGCGTAAATAGATTTTTCTTTTTTCCATGATGTCATAATTCCTTCAGTATTACATTATAATCATTAATGATTATTTTTCCTAAAAAAATTCTTTTAATATCTCATAGCATTTGTATTAAAGAAATATATTTCAATAAGAAGTGATATTTTCTTAATGATATGTTTTTTAAAATATATTTTCAAATTATTTCCCTTCTAGGATGACTTCAATTGCTGTAACTCATTACTTACTTGGAAATAATCAATTATTCCATTAATATTCATTCTATTAAGAGTTTGTTTTTATTGAAATGACATTAATAAAGTATTTTTCACTACTAAATGTTATATTCTTATGAAATCTACTTCTTTTCATGTGTCATGCATTGATTAAATGATTATTAAACCTATATGTTTTCCACAGGTTATGATATGATTACATGTTTACTATACCCATTTCATTTCATGGGATACGTTATATTTTTTTTTAATTTTGTGGGACATGTATGTATGATTTAATTATGTGATGGGTGAGACTAATATCTCCCTCATGGGAATTGGGTAAATATTTTTGTCCAACGAGGGAGACATAAGAGACTTTTTCAACTAATATGGTCAGAGGAGTGAACCATGACAATAGTGAAAGTATGGGAAGTGAACCCATACCACCAATACATTCTTGGATGTGATGCCTAGACTACTAAATAAATCATTATTATATTCTTATGTGTCATCCACACTTCCAAGTTGTATTCTTATTTTATGCTTTCATGGTTCATGTTTTTTTATTTATTTATTATTTATGCCTTTTGATATGAAAATACTTTTTTTCATGATCTTATTTGTGAACTATTATATGAATGGTATGATCTTCTAGTTTCGTGATAACATTCTCATATACTTATACCCATATTTATATTTACATATATCCCTTGTTTACTTTTATAGAGGAATTGAGCTCTCCCATTTTTTATATTTCTATTCACACGAGGTATGATGATATGGTTTACGTTTGATGTTTCTTACAAGGATTCAAATCTAGAAGAACATAGTGGGAGATAATGTAGCACACAAATGTACCAGTGATTTTGCTTCGATGTTTGCAATGGAACTAGACTACTACAGTCTTTGGGTTCTTATTTGTGTAATGTATTATGTATTCATAAAAAGTAATATAATGTTAATGTATGAAATAAAAGGTCTCTATATGTATAGGGAGGAACTTAAAGGTTATTTTCATGCTATTGATATGATGTTTTAGATAATTATGTGTTGACAACCTGATGTAATATTTGATATGATTCTTTATCATGTGATTAATAAACTATAGAAGAGGTTAAGTATTGATTTAGAATAATATGTTTTGAAAAATAGTAATATATTTCATTAATTTCATTAATATGAGAATTTTTTTACTAGGGTTTTACTTGTGGGAAATATTGAATCCCATAAAGGGATCTGTAAAATTTATGGTCGTAAAAGTGGTTCCCATGAAAAATTCATGAATAAGAATAAGGAAAACCAAGTCAAAGAATTGGGAATGGTGGTATAGAAGAGACCTTATCCAAAATCAGGATGAATAATATAATGATATATCAAGGCATTGTGTTGATTTAGATGAACATTTTATATTATTATATAAATTTAATCGATTTTTTGAAAATGTAACATAAACTGGAATGAGTTTTATGCCATGCCATGAAAGAAGGTGTTATGGAAATCCAACTAGTTTGAGTAGAAGATAAATTGGTTATGAAAAATATTTTATTAATTTTTATGGGATATTGAATATGAAGTTATTTTCATTTTGTAACACCCCATGAATCTTATAAAAATAATACTATGTTCAAGAGAATATATAACAGGTGACACCATGATTAAATGATCCTTGAAATATTATTTGTATAATATGATCATTAATAACTCATCTATGATTTAAGAAGTTTTGTAACGCCCCGACCCCATAAGCCTAGAGCCGGTTCATTATTACATATCATTGGAATGATCACAAATGTACATGTCTTGAATGACTGATTAGTTTAGTAGCCTTGGAAGTGACAGACATATTCATCAAGTTTACATTACATCATGAAATGGAAAACTACAACAACATTGTTTCCATAGACAACACTTAGATCCCATAGACTATCCATATAGGTCAATCATAATATACTTATTCACATCCTAGAAACAATAAAACATAGAAAGGGGTGATCTCAGATGCTCAGTAAGGATAACAATATAGTAGAAACATTCATAAATAAGAATAAACATTTAAGGAAATTTACGAAACTAAAACAAAACCCTTTTCAACATAAAATTGATCATAATATAGAAAATATAAATCAAAATAATACCATTTACTTATACAAATGGATATTCTACTAGTAGAATAATCACATGAAATATCAACAACCACTTTCAAAATGATGGAATGCATAATTCCATACTTTCATGACCACATAGTCAAGGATTTATGCCGAAATTAAAAATAAGATTTTGTCAAGGACTAGTTCCAAGATAGTATTTTGTCTCACGATACCTATCGATGCATCGAGGAGCTATAGAGGGCTCCACCCATAACTTACTATGTCCAATCCATTCTTCATATAAAAAGGTTTAATCTTAACATAATCATTCGTTAAAAAATACCATATGAAATGTAAATACATTATCCAAAAACAATGAATGGTATAAAAATATCACATCCATAGTCAATCATATCACAAAACCTTCAATACAATATAGATGTTTTATATCATAATAAATCATTTTCAAATAAGCTTAAAATCCATTAGAGGATGTTAACATTTAGTAAATCAAAACCTTTTTTAGAAAAATATTTATTTATATTTTGAAATCATTTAAGATGCACATAATTATAATGAAAAAAATTATTTTGAAAATATTATTAGAAGGTTTTACGGGAAAATTCAACAATGTTATAATGGAGGAAAATAGCGGCACCCTCCGTATAAGACAAAAAAAGATATTCTTACATTAATTCTGTCGAAAAGGTTATAAAAGACCATGTTTGAAAAATGACAAAAAGATTACTTTATAAACATCTTATAAAAGACTAAAAGGGGTATAAATGACTTTAAACCATAGTCTATGAAATAATAATAATGTTTTGAAATACATTATTAGGAAACATGGATGTTGATGATAACAAGGTCCGAGTAGATAATTACGTATACACATCCTCAAAAAATGAAGAGATTGTAGAATTAACCCTTATAAAGTATTTTTCCTTGGTCGATGGTGGGTTAAACTCCTATATAATGGTGAAATAATTTTTATGAAATTATAAAAAAATCATATACATTAATATGATAACATATATGATCTTTTGACATTGCGTTGTTAATAATATCTCTGTATTATAGTCGTTTAAGTTGTTAACTGATTCGTTTTCTTTTATATTTTTTGTTACATAAGTAATATTTTTTATGCATAGTATGTTTCTTATTCATTTTAAGAATGATATTATGTCTTTAAACATTTTTTTAATCATTTAATGTGAATTAGTCTTGAATTCATATGATTGGGAATGAATCTCATCACGTTTGTGGAGACGGTAATCCGTACGTACGCACGAGCGACAATATCATTCTTTTTATATAAAAATAATAAATAATTGGATGGTATATAATATATAAAGAATCGTTATCATGTTTTTAAAGACCCATAAATTTCAATGAAATTTATTTTCTTAATTTTCTTTGAAATTTTACAAGAGCGCAGTCTCTGACGGCAGCTGATTCCGAGGCCCGGTGTGCCCGGAATCATTTTCCGAAGTTTGGCTCGGGTACGTTCAGTGAACGGACGAGAAGGTTTTTCTAACTTTTGAACCAGTGCCTGGAATGGAATTTTGAGGGCACCGATGAAATCGCAGCGCCGGTATTCTCTTAGAAACGCCTCTTCCAGAGTTTTGTTTGGTCGGGTGTGGTTTTTAATTTTCGGGCTTAAAGTTTAGAAATAAAATATTTTTGCGACAACTTTATTTTATTTCACTTAAGCCACATGGAAGCCACTTGAAGCCACTTGTTGACGTCTTGAACTGAGTTAAACCGGATAGGATGCTATCCAGAAATATCCTACCCCCTTGGTAGGATATTTGTGAGGTG
Source organism: Viscum album (assembly GCA_963277665.1). Classification (NCBI taxonomy): domain Eukaryota; kingdom Viridiplantae; phylum Streptophyta; class Magnoliopsida; order Santalales; family Viscaceae; genus Viscum; species Viscum album. The sequence goes on along the minus strand of OY728155.1, from coordinate 1,132,604,463 downwards.
GGGCCCACACAAGCTCCGCCGTTTCTTTCCGCTAAGAAACGCACCCGCGAAAACCCGTCTTTATGAAAGTCAACTGACGCGTTTCATAAAATCATAACAGACCATTTAATTGGGTGGTTTATTTCGTGAATTAAATGGGATTTTTCTTTTGTTGAATTAATTCAACGAATTGGTTAGTCATTTCTTAACCAGTTTTCAAGTTCGTTGGCGTAATAATAAAATAAGGCCAATGCACGACCTCTGGTTATTTGCGCGTTGAGAAGATTTGAGAGGACCCTTGTATCTTCTTCTCCCTCGCGAAGAACGCGAAGAACGTGAAGAACGCGAAGAATGTGAAGAACGCCGAACCCGGAAATCGACGATGCTTCCGTCCGAGACGATCTTCCACGCTCCGATCTCCGATCACCAACCGTTTGAGGTGAGTGATTTCGGATTTCCTCTCAAGGTTCTTTTTTTGGTTTTAAACAAAACACAGATTTAATTATTTATAATTTAAATCTATTGTTCTTGGTCCGTTGAGCTCGCCGACTCAACGCCGGATTCTGCGACGACGTGACGCCTCCCCGGGACGACGCGACGATCCCTCTCTTCCGCGACGAGTTTTTCCGCGAAGAACGCCCGCGCACGACGACCAACGAGGTAGGGATTTATTATGGGAATTACCCCTTTTTATTATTTCCCTGTAAGTGTTTCTTTGAAAAAGTTAAAAAACCAGTTTCAAACGAACAAATTTATTTTATTAAAATTGTCGGTTCATGTGTTGAACAAAATTTTCCCCCGTTTGTTTATCTCTAACGCGGAGGGTGCGGGCCAAACGAACAGGGCCCGACGACCCTCCACCATTCTTCATTTTGTGCAGATTTGACTGGCGATGACGGAATGTGCCACAACGGATGTTTGACGATCCCGCAGTGAAGAACGAGTTCCGGGAGGAGCAATGGCGCAGACGGGAAGAGAATCGGACCACCGGAACGATCCCGGTGGCCCGCGTAACTCGCTGGTGGCGCGGGTCGCCGGCGTGGCGGCGCCGGCAGCTGGGAGCGGCGGCACCCCGACGCGCCGCCGGACAGGCTGCCCCGGCTGAAGCCGTGGCGGCGGTGGCACCCACAGACCCGCAGCCGCGTGGGTCTGGTGCCCTCGGACGCGGCTGAAGCTGCGTCCCGACTCAGCGCGGCCCCACGCGGGGGGCCGCGGCACCACCAGGCCGCGGGGGCAGCGCCCCGCAGTGCCAGGCCGTTCGTCCGCTCGGCCGAACCGGACCAGGCCGGTCCGACCGGCCGGGCCGCACCCCGGGCGGAGCGGACCGGGTCGGACCCGGTTCGGCCGACTCCCCAGGGGGGGTCGGGCCGGGTCGGCCTGGGCCCGTACCCCCTGTCTTCGGATAGTCTTCGTTCAAATCCCCGTAACATGAGCTACGAGCCTCCAAACGACTCTCCGTCAGCGGCAACGCGATCTTTGGATCGATGCGGTCGTTTCGGTATATCGCACTCAAGGTTTCGGAATAGTTTGAGTACGGCCGGGTTGGTTCGTACACGAAACCAACCGGGCCCTCGGAGCGAAAACGCTCATATCTTGGGCCACGGCCGTCCGATTGACGTGCCGTCAGCTTCGTTGTTTTCCTCTACGTGAGATGGATCTTTTGGCATACTCCAACCGAGGTTTGGACGCAGGTGGAGAATGGTCGGGTTGGTTTTGCTTTAAAAACCAACCGGGCCCCTGGGACGAAAAAGCCAATAACTCTCAGACCGGGCGTCCGATTGACGCCCCGTCTGCAACGTTGAGCTCCTGTTGACGATTCAGAACTTTTGGATACATCAAATTCGGACTTTTTGTCAGTTTATGTATCATCCTCTCAGCTCGTGGAGCAGTCCCTCCCGAACGAGCTTGTTGTGTGCGGAAACCCTAGTGCTGGCTGCGACTGCTACTTCGACAGCGACGACTGTGCAGAGATCCTCCGTGGACTCCGACGACGACCGTGCAAAGATCCTCAGTGGACTGCGGCGACGACTGTGCAGAGATCCTCCGTGGACTCCGACGACGACCGTGCAGAGATCCTCAGTGGACTGCGGCGACGAATGTACAGAGATCCTCAGTGGACTGCGACGACTACTGCACTCAGCGATCCTACGTGGATCAGTGCTACAGGTCCTGTGTGGGACCGGTCCTGTGTGGGCCCGATCCTGTGTGGGTCCGATCCTGTGTGGGTCTGCGCTCAGCAGTTCTGTGTGAGCCAGCGCCTATAGGTCCTGTGTGGGCCCGATCCAGTGTGAGTCATTACGGGGGTTAGTTACCTATCAATCCTTCGTGGGTCCGACGACTTAGATGGATCGTTGATCATCTTTATCGTCATCCAAAGAAGTATACCTGTGTGAGCTGAATCTTGTGTTACTCTCCTTTGTGGATTGTGATGAGCTATCCTGTGTGGATTTACTGTTTACTCCCCTTTTTGGATTGTGTTGAGCTATCCTGTGTGGGTATATGTTTTGCATTCCTATGTGGACTGGGTTGTGCTTGGGCTCAGACGTTGGAGCCGAATGGGAATTGATGACTTAGGTATATGTATGAGCATATACCTAAGCCGTGCCAGATGTTACTTCGTGATTGTATCTTTCCATTGTGGATTTTCCTTTGTGGATTTCGGGTGACCTTCGGGGGTCTCGGGGTCTCTACTGAGTAGCTTATACTCACCCCTGAAAGGGCTTTGCCCGCACTACGTTGTGTTGGTTGCAGATGACGGACAGCGCTGATCGTGGTGGAGGCGTGCGGAGCAGGACGGTACCTGGAGGTGGACCACTGGGCGGGACGTACTCGGAGCGGTCAGGTGGACCCGAGGAGCAGTGGAGGCTATCTGTACCGACCCTTCAGGTGGGATTTCCAGAGGACGGCTCGACGCTACAGTTTTCCCTTTCAGTTGCTGTTTTTCCTTTCAGTTGTACTTTACTATTGGGCTTGTATTTCCGGCCCCTTTTACTTTCAGCACAGCTTGTACAGTTTTTACTTAGTGATTACTTTTCCACTTTCTTACTCTGTGGTGCTTGTTTACTTTTCAAAGGAAATGCCTTCACTTTTTGTTGGCATCTACGCCTTGGTGCTAGTCGCCAGCCCCTGGCCTATGGAAGGCGGGCTTGGGGTAGTCACGGCACGGGCCCCGAGGGCGGGTCGTGACAAATTGGTATCAGAGGTGGTCGGTTCTACCGCAGACTCTGATCTTTCTTCTGTGTGAAGCAATAGTGTTTAGCGTATTGAGTGTGGTTATCAGTCCAGGGAGTCCAGTGTTGGTGTGGCGGCCGACGTATCCATACACCAGGACCCTGACTTCTGATTTCCAACTTAATGCACGAAAAAATTGATTGCATGTGTGTTTCAAGTTTTCTTCGTGATTAATTATGTCAGCTCACCAGGTATACTGTTCTGACCGTGGCGCACAGGTTTCCTTTTTAGGATGGCACGACGACAACAGCCAGCTAGGGTTCCTAGAGTAGAGCGCAACGACAGCCCGCCGAGTGATGAGGCCTCGGTATAGGGCCTGTTGACAGCAGAGGCATCGGCGGTACCTTTACCCGCCGAGCCCCCGATGCTTCCAGCACTGGCAGATGATGACGCACGACGCCTCGAAGCTCTGCACGAGTTCCAGCGCCAGCGACCACCAAGGTTCCATGGGGAGTTGGACCCCCAGGCAGCCGAGGACGGGCTGGAGGCGGTCGTCCGAGTTTTCAGGCTAGTGAGGACACCAACAGACCTCATGGTGATCCTCGCGGCGAGCCTACTGCATGCAGCAGCAGGGCGATGGTGGAGCCTGATGCTCCAGGTACCCGATGAGGCCTCCCTAATCTGGACGGACTTCGAGAGCCTCTTCCGCTCAGAGTTCGTCCCGACCACCCTCTGTGCGGTGCACATCCAGGAGCTTCTTCAGCTACCGTAGGGCAGCTTGACGGTCGCCCAGTACGCGGCGAGGTTCACCAACCTATCTCGCTACTCGACAGACATGGTACGAGACCCCTTCTTCTGGGCTCGGACCTTCGAGCAGGGATTGAGACACGAGATCATGGCATCGCTGATCTCCCTCAGCATCCCGACCCAGGCAGGAGTGCTAGAGCGAGCCCTTCTGATCGAGAGCTTCCTGGCTGAGTCCACAGCGAGACCTGCCGTAGGGTGGCAGATAGTGGAGTCTTCGGCAGCAGGTAACCGATGGATGACTCAGGGTTCCAGGCGGACCAGACCTTCCGGCAGACGACCTCGGGACACTGGCTCAGCAGTGCAGGGCACTCAGCACGGAGCCAGTCTTCCGGGAGGCAGGTAGTGCTACAAGTGCGGCAGACAGGGCCACATGGCTCGTGACTGCCCGACCCGTCGTACCGAGGGGCATCAGACGGTGGAGGGACCACCCAGGTAGAGGCAGAGGGTCGACCGTGGCGGTTTTCAGGGAGGAGGCGGACGAGGCAGTGGAGCTGGCCAAGCAGCAGGTGGTGGGCGACGCTTTGAGGCTCTGCAACCACAACCACCAGGAGGCCCGCCCCGACCACAGGGAGCTGGCGGGCAGAGACAGGCTCAGCTCCCGGAAACGGAGGCCTATGACCACGGCACGCTAGAGATGATTCGAGGAACGATCTGTTTCTATTCCACCCTTTCTGTAGTTCTTATAGACACAGGAGCGAGTCACTCTTTTATAGCCACTGCCCTTGTTCGGAGCTCGGAGATTCCGACAGTGCTGTTGGCTCGATCCTTACAGCTAGAGACTCCTACAGGAGAAGACTCGATGATTATGCACTGGTTCCGGCAGTGTGAGCTTACTCTAGGAGGCGAGAGCTTCGGTTGGGATCTTCTTGTAGCGGCGTCGAGGCCTTACGACGTCATCTTGGGAATGGATTGATTGTCTACGGTCCATGCTCAGATTGACTGCATTAGGCGGAAGGTGCGATGTGTGCGCACCGACGGGAGTAGGTTCAACTTCACCGGCGAGAAGGGAGCCTTAGCAGTACAGGATGGACTCACACAGAGGAGAGGTCAGCCCATCACTCATCAGTTGGCTAGCCTCATCCTGGGAGAAGTTGACGTGCGAAGTCCAAGTTTTCCAGCAGTGGTGGATCAGTACGCGGTCGTCTTTCCCGACGACGTTCCAGGACTACCTCCTCGTAGAGAGGTAGACTTTTATATTGACCTATACCCCAGGACAGCCCCGATATCCACTCCAGCATATCGGATAGCCCCCGCTGAGCTTCGAGAGCTATGGGTACAGTTGGAGGACTTGCAGGGCAAGGGGTTCATCCGGCCCAGTGTTTCACCCTGGGATTCCCTGATATTGTTCGCCAAGAAGGCGGACGAGAGCTTGTGACTGTGTGTCAATTATTGTCACCTGAACCAGGTGACAGTGAGGAACAAGTATCCGCTACCCAGGATTGATGACCTCTTCGATCAACTCAAGGGAGCACGGTGGTTCTCGAAGATAGACCTCAGGCCTGGCTATCCTCAGCTCAGAGTTCGAGACGAGGATGTGCAGAAGAAGTCCTTCAGATGTCGGTATGGCCACTATGAGTTCATGGTTATGCCATTCGGCGTGACCAACGCTCCAGAAGTGTTCATGATCCTCATGAATAGGATCTTCCAGCCATACCTCGATCGATTTGTCGTAGTCTTCATCGACGACATCTTGGTGTACTCGACCACGGAGGAGGAGCACGCCTACCAATTGCGTGTTGTACTAGACACACTCCGAGAGCACCAGATTTATGGCAAGCTCTCGAAGTTTCAGTTTTGGTTACGTGAGGTCCACTTCTTGGGGAACGTCATTTCTGAGGCGGGAGTTGCAGTGGATCCCGCGATGATCGAGGCAGTGCTAGCTTGGGGGCCACCCAAGAGCGTGACAGTGGTGCAGAGTTTCTTGGGCCTAGCTGGATACTATCGGAGATTTGTGCCGGACTTCTCCAGAGTTTCGGACCCACTCTCAGTGTTGACGAAGAAGGGGAAACCCTTCGTGTGGTCAGACAGATGTCAGCAGAGATTCCTGGAGCTGAGGCAGAGGTTGACCAGCGCACCTATCTTGAGGTTGCATGAGGAGGGAGTTGGATACGTAGTCTACTGTGATGCATCAGGGACCAGACTCGGGTGTGTCCTGATGCAGGAGCGGGCTGTGATTGCCTATGGATCACGTCATTTGAGGCCTCATGAGTAGAACTACGCTACCCCTGACTTAGAGTTGGCAGCAGTGGTCTTCGCCCTGAAGACATGGCAGCACTATCTAATGGGCGAGCGCTTCACAGTCTTTTCTGACCACCAGAGTCTCAGGTACATCTTCTCTCAGAAGGACCTGAACCTGAGACAACGACGATGGATCGAGTTCCTCCAGGACTATGACTTTGATATAGTCTATACTCCTAGGAAGGGGAATGTGGTAGCCGATGCCCTCAGCAGGAGGACGAGCATCCAGCTACTTGAGGAGGCGACAGAGCAGCTAGCCGCCTTGTAGATATCCTTCGAGGATAGAGACGGATCAACCTTCCTTCAGCCTCTCACAGTCTCTCCTCCACATCTATAGCGGGTCAGAGAGGCACAGCGTGGGGACGATGACTGTGAGACACGGCGTGTACAGATATCCTCGAGGCATGCACATGATGGTATCTCCCTTGGAGTAGAGCACGACGTCCTTTTCAGAGGACGTACCTTGGTACCAGTCGCTTTACGAGAGGAGGTGCTGAGAGAGTTTCAAACTTATCCTTTTGCGGTACATCCTGGAGTGGCGAAGATGTACCAGGATCTCAGACGACAGCACTGGTGGCCGGGCATAAAAAAGGTTGTGGCAGAGTTCGTTTCACGGTGCCTCACCTGCCAGCAGGTGAAGGCAGAGCATCAGGTACTAGCAGGCTTGGTACAACCCTTGGAGGTCCCAGAGTGGAAGTGGGATGGGATATCTATGGACTTCGTGACTGGACGTCCACGCACTTCTAGAGGTCACGACTCCATTTGGGTGATTGTTGAACGACTCACCAAGTCGGCACACTTCTTACCCATTCCAGAGCAGGGCTCAATGGAGAGCTTGGGGCGTCTCTACGTTCAGGAGGTTGTATGGCTTCACGGTGTGCCATCGACTATCGTCTCCAATCGGGACGCTCGCTTTACTTCCCGGCTTTGGAAGGGGTTGCAAGGGGCGTTCGGGACGCGGCTACGTCTGACCACCGCCTTCCACCCACAGACGGATGGTCAGACGGAGAGGACCATTCAGATCCTCGAGGACATGCTCCGTGCATGTGTCCTCGACTTTGGTCGTAGTTGGGAGGACCACCTACCCTTGGTGGAGTTCGCATACAACAACAGCTACCACTCCACCATCGGGATGGCACCCTATGAGGCGTTGTACGGCAGGCCTTGCAGATCTCCTTTGTGCTGGACAAACACTAGGGAGTCAGCACTTGTGGGACCCGAGATGGTCCGGGCCATGACAGAGAAGGTCCAGGTCATCTAGGAGAGGATGAGGACATCATAGAGCCGGCAGAAGTCATATGCTGACAGGAGGCGGAGGCCAGTAGAGTTCAAGGATGGCGACCACCTCTTCTTGCGTGTCTCACCTCGACGTGGTTTTCGGAGATTTGGCCAGGGCGGCAAGTTGTCTCCACGCTTCATCGGGCCTTTCCAGGTCATCAGCAGGATTGGCGAGGTGGCTTATCGCCTGGCTCTACCACCTTAGTTGCACAGGGTGCACGACGTCTTCCACGTATTCCAGCTGAGGAGATATGTGCACGACCTGACGCACATCATTGACTATTGAGAGCTAGACGTGGATGATGGGGTGACTTTTGCGGAGGTCCAAGTGGAGATAGAGGATCGACAAGAGCGGGTCCTACGTGGGCGATCGATTCCTCTTTTACGCATCAGATGGCAGAACGGGAACCTCCAGGAGATCACTTGGGAGTGGGAGGCTCAGATGCGTGCTCAGTACCCACATTTGTTCCCTAGTTTTTGATGTATCTTTATGGGGACGTAAAGTCCTAAGGTGGGAGTAATGTAAAGACCCGTAAATTTCAAGGAAATTTTTTTCTTAATATTCATTGGATTTTACAAGAGCGCAGTCTCTGATGGCACCTGATTCTGAGGCCCGGTGTGCCTGGAATCATTTTCCGAAGTTTGGCTCTGGTACGTTCAGTGAACGGACGAGAGGGTTTTTCTAACTTTTGAACCGGTGCCCGGAATCGAATTCTGAGGGCACCGATGAAATCGCAGCACCGGTATTCGCTTAGAAACGCCTCTTCCGGAGTTGTGTTTTCTTTGGTGTGGTTTTTAATTTTCGGGTTTAAAGTTAAGAAATAAAATAATTTTGCGACAACTTTATTTTATTTCACATAAGCCACTTGGAATCCACTTGAAGCCACTTGTTGACGTCTTGAACTGAGTTAAACCGGATAGGATGCTATCCAGAAATATCCTACCCCCTTGGTAGGATATTTGTGAAGTGGGGCCCGCACGAGCTCCGCCGTTTCATTCCGCTAAGAAACGCACCCGCGAAAACTCGTCTTTATGAAAGTCAACTGACGCGTTTCTTAAAATCTTAACAGACCATTTAATTGGGCAGTTTATTTCGTGAATTAAATGGGCTGTTTCTTTCATTGAATTAATTCAGCGAATTGGTTAGTCGTTTCTTAACCAGTTTTCAAGTTCGTTGGCGTAATAATAAAATAAGGCCAATGCACGACCTCTGGTTATTTGCTCGTTGAGAATATTTGAGAGGACCCTTGTATCTTCTTCTCCCTCGCGAAGAACGCAAAGAACGCGAAGAACGCGAAGAGCACCGAACCCAGAAATCGACGACGCATCCGTCCGAGACGTTCTTCCCCGCTCCGATCTCCGATCACCAACCGTTTGAGGTGAGTGATTTTAGATTTCCTCTAAAGGTTCTTTTTTTGGTTTTAAACAAAACACAGATTTAATTATTTATAATTTAAATATGTTGTTCTTGGTCTGTTGAGCTCGCCGACTCAATGCCGGATTCCGCGACGACGCGACCCCTCCCCGCGACAACGCGACGATCCCTCTCTTCCGCGACGATCTTTTCCGCGAAGAACGCCCGCGCGCGACGACCAATGAGGTAGGGATTTATTATGGCAATTACCCCTTTTTATTATTTCCCATAAGTGTTTTTTTAAAAAAGGTAAAGAACCGGTTTCAAACGAACAATTTTATTTTATTAAAATTGGCGGTTCATGTGTTGAACAAAATTTTCCCCCGTTTGTTTATCTCTAACGCGGAGGGTGCGGGCCAAACGAACACAGCCCGACGACCCTCCGCCGTTCTTCGTTTTGTGCGGATTTGACGGGCGACGACGGAACGTGCCGCAACGGATGTTTGACGATGACGCCGTGAAGAACGAGTCCCGGGAGGAGCAATGGCGCAGACGGGAATAGAATCGGACCACCGGAACGATCCCGGTGGCCCGCGGAACTCGCCGGCGGCGCCGGGAGCGGTGGCGCCCCGGCGCGCCACCGGACAGGCCGCCGCGGCTGAAGCCGCGTCCCGATTCAGCGCGGCCCCACGCAGGGGGCCGCGGCACCACCAGGCCGCCGGGGCAGCGCCCCGCGGCGCCAGGCCGTTCGGCCGAACCGGACCAGGCCGGTCCGACCGGCCGGGCCGCGCCCCAGCCGGACCGGACCGGGTCGGCCAAGGCCCGTACCCCCGTCTTCGGACGATCTTTGTTCAAATGCCCGTAACTTGAGCTACGGGCCTCCAAACGACTCGCCGTCAGCGGAAACACGATCCTTGGATCGAGACGGTCGTTTCGGTATATTGCACTCAAGGTTTAGGAATACTTTGTGTTCGGCCGGGTTGGTTCGTACACGAAACCAACCGGGCCCTCAGAGCGGAAACGCTCATATCTTGAGCCACAAACGTACGATTGACGTGCCGTTAGCTTCGTTGTTTTCCTCTAAGTGAGACAGATCTTTTGGAATACTCCGCCCGAGGTTTGGACGCAGGTGGAGTACGGTCGGGTTGGTTTTTCCTTAAAACCCAACCGGGCCCCTGGGATGAAAAAGCCAATAACTCTCAGACTGGGCGTCCGATTGACGCGCCATATGCGACGTTGAGTTCCTGTTGACGATACAGAACTTTTGGATACATCAACTTCAGACTTTGTGTCAGTTGATGTATCAGCCTCTCGGCTCATGGAGCGGACCCTCTCGAACGAGCTTGTTGTGTGCGGGAACCCTAGTGCTGGCTGCGACTGCTACTTCGACAGCAACGACTGTGCAGAGATCCTCCGTGGACTCCGAAGAAGACCGTGCAGAGATCCTCAGTGGACTGCGGCGACGACTGTGCTGAGATCCTCTGTGGACTCCGACGACGACCTTGTAGTGATCCTCAGTGGACTGCGACGACGACTGTGCAGAGATCCTTAGTGGACTGCGATGACTACTGCACTCAGCGATCCTACTTGGATCAGTGCTACAGGTCCAATGTGGGCCCGGTCCTGTGTGGGCCCAATCCTGTGTTGGTCCGCGCTCAGCGGTTCTGTGTGAGCTAACGCCTACAGGTCCTGTGTGGGCCCGATCTGGTGTGGGTCATTGCGGGGGTTAGTTACCTATCGATCCTTCGTGGGTCCGACGAATTAGATGGATCAGTGATCATCATTATCGTCATCTGAAGAAGTATACCTGTATGAGATGAATCTTGTGTTACTCTCCTTTGTGGATTATGATGAGCTATCCTGTGTGGATTTACTGTTTACTCTCCTTTGTGGATTGTGTTGAGCTATCCTGTGTGGGTATACGTTTTGATTTCCTGTGTGGACTGGGTTGTGCTTGGGCTCGGACGTTGGAGCCGAACGGGAATTGATGACTTAGGTATATGTATGGGCATAAACCTAAGCTGTGCCAGATGTTACTTCGTGATTGTATCTTTCCTTTGTGGATTATCCTTTGTGGATTTCGGGAGACCTTCGGGGGTTTCAGGGTCCCTACTGGGTAGCTTATACTCACCCCTGCACGGGCTTTGCCCGCACTACGTTGTGTTGGTTGCAGACGACAGACAACGCTGATCGTGGTGGAGGCGTGCGGAGCAGGACGGTACCTGGAGGTGGACCACTGGGCGAGACGTACTCTGAGCGGTTAGGTGGACCCGAGGAGCAGTGGAGGCTATCTGTACCCACCCTTCAGGTGGGATTTCCAGAGGACGGCTCGACGCTACAGTTTTCCCTTTCAGTTGCTGTTTTTCCTTTCAGTTGTACTTTACTGTTTGGCTTGTATTTCCGGCCCCTTTTACTTTCAGCACAGCTTGTACAGTTTTTACTTAGTGTTTACTTTTCTGCTTGCTTACTCTGTGGTGCTTGTTTACTTTTCAAAGGCAATGCTTTCCCTTTTTTTTGGGATCTACGCCTTGGTGCTAGTCGCCAGCCCCTGGCCTATGGAAGGCGGGCTTGGGGTAGTCACGGCACGAGCCCCGAGGGTGGGTTGTGACAATGTTATATTTATTATTACATCAATTACACATCATTATTATACCCATCCAAATAATAATGTATTTAATAACAATTACACCACAACGTGGAGACGGTAAGACGTACGTACGGACGTATAGTGACATGTCATTCAAATGATGGATAGAGAAATGAATATGGTTTTTCCATATATGTAATAAAATAAAATTATATATAATATACTGGATATATTATTTTATAATGGAAACAACAATGAAATAAGAAGTCGAAGAAGAAAGGATCTTGAAAGTGGTGATGAAATATTTACCTATTATTCGGGTTTTTCATTTTTATTTGATCAAAGGGGCTCCATAGGTTGTATTTATGACTTTATGAAGTCTTCTAAGATGAAGTTAGTATAGTTTAGAGGGTATTTGTGCAGTTTTTGGAATAGAAAAATGGCTTTGACGGTGTGGATTAGAGAGAAGGGGGAGTGCCCTTTTATAACAGGGGTGAGGGGCACCTTAGGAAAAGCTAGAAATATTATTTTATAATAAAATAATTTTCGGTTTCTAATGAATCCAAAATGTATTATTTAATGGATAAGGTGGAAATGGGTCTATAAACACTCAATCAATAGTTTTAGACATGTTTGGGTCACTATATTAACTTTATATTTTAGATATAACTCTTAGTAAAATAGTTTGACATTTACCATGTCTCTTTGTATTTTTATATTATATGGTTAATAAAAATACCATATACTTTCAATAGAACCCCAAGTGGTTCATTAATAATACAAGTATCATTATATAAGTATTTTGGCTGATCCTTATAATTTTTGGTATATAATATCAATTAATAAGATAATATTTGTTTTAAAAACTCTTTTATGTCAAATTTGACACAATTTGATATTTCGTTTTTGAGAAATTCATAACAACATTATTACATATAAAAAATTCAGCTAACCAACCATAATATTTCATTTTAACCTATATAATTAGTTTAATTTATAAAAAATCTCAAATTACATTTATTTGTATATTAATAATATCAATTATTTTAATATTTCAATAATTAGGTAATTACTGCATCATCATTGTGTCATAAATAAATTAAATTATTTAATGCCTAAAAATATAAATAAAATATCATTATATAGGAAATATTTATATCTTTATAATGGATACTTATAGTTGAATTTATCTTTTGTGTAACCCTATATTACAAATGTTTTATTTATTAAACATTGATTCTAACTCTTTTAACTCTTATTTAAATAAAATAATAATAAGTGTCATAGTCTAATCCAAGAAGACCAAAGGGGATCATATTTTATTCCTAAGGTTTTATTTGGTCGAATTATAATTATAAAATAGAATACTAACATATGTTAGGGTAATAATAATATCATTTTTACCCTTAAACACAATATTTACTTTTAACCATGGGAAATATAAGTAAAAAATTTACTATTTACCAAAAATTATATTCATCTTATTGAACAAAATCTTTCTTACGGATATCAACTTTGTCTCTCGGATTTTTGAAATTCCACTCACAGAAGAGGTAAAATTATGTTTTATGTGAATTTTAAAATTCTCTTTGGGGGTGGGAAAAAGGCGGAGAAAAGTTCAACCAAATTTTTACATATCTAAAATTGTTATAAAATGACTCTAATGAATTAAATTGAACTTATATAGGTATTATGTATCTATTTTGAACTAAAATAAATTTAAATAATATAAATAATTATTTAAATAAATATCTGGTTTTAATCAATAACTCAATGTTTTTCAATATTCATCAAAAATTGATAGTTTTTTAGAATAATAAAAATAATTCACCATAATCTAATTTCGATATTCCTATTCAAAAAATGAAGTCCATTTGGAAAGATAAAATTTATAAAAATTCAAAAATTGGGTATTAGTATATATAACGGCTAGTTTGATTTGTTGTAGTGTGTTAGTACTCGATGTTGAATACAACACACACTACTTAATTACTCAAATAGAAGCATACCAGGGAAGTTTGGGGTGTTACATTCTCCCCTCTTTCAAATAATTTCATCCTCAAAATTTCTAGAGTATTAATGTGTTAAAATAATTGGGTGGTTCTTCATCATATGTTACTCAGGTTCTCACATTGTCTCTTCCATCTTATGATTTCTCCATAGAACTTTTACCAGACGAGTTGTCTGGGTTCTCAACACTTGTTCTCTTGTATCAAGAACCTTGATAGGATCTTCAGAATAAGACAGATCAGGTTCCAGTTATAATTCCTCATAGGTGAGTACATGTGTTGGCTCAGGCATTTATTTTCTCAATAGTGGCATGTGGACTACATCATGGACGTTGGAGAGACTTGGCGGTATTGCCAAAGGGTATGCTATAACCCCAATTCATTCAAGAATTTGGATATGTCCGATATACCTGGGACTCAATTTACCCTTCTTACTAAAACGTATATCACCCTTCCATGGAGATACCTTCATGAAAACATGATCTCCTACCAAAATTTCCAAATCCTTCATTTGGTTGTTTACATAGCTCTTATTCCTACTTTGAGATTCCTTGATGTGGTTTTTTATTACCTTTACCTTTTCCACCATTTCCTCTACAAGTTCTGGCCCGATGAGTTTTCTTTCACCAACATCATCTCAATAGGTTAGTGTGTGACATCTCTTTCTGTATAACACTCCATATGGTGTCAATCTGAATACTTAAAAGGAAGATATTGTTATATGAAAATTCTACCATATGAAAATATTGATACCACATTCCATTAAAGTCAAGGGAGCATTATCTCAACATGTCTTCTAAGGTTTGAATAGTCAAGGGAGCATTATCTCAACAGTCATAATCCATGAGTAGTTCAAGCCATCTTATTTGCCTCATGATGAGTTCTTTCTATAAGAAAATATACATCAATTATCTCAAATTTTAACCATAGAGATAGCATCTAAAAATCATCAAAGAAAATATTATAGATTCTAATGCAAGATCATGAGTATTATAGTTTTTCACATGATTTTTTATCTATCATGATGCATAAGAAATAACTCTATCATTCGATAAAAGGACACAACCATGTCCATTCTCCAATGAATCATTATAAATAACAAACCCATCATCCCCCGATGGTAGTGTCAGGATAAGAGCATTGACTAATCTTCTCTTTATTTTTTCAAAAAAAATTCCCAATCTTATGTCTAAACAATTTTAACCCATTTTAGTTTGATCTTTGTTAATGGGATAGCCAACCGGAAAAATTATGGATGAAACATTGATAATAACCTACTAAACCAATATAAATGTGTACCTCAGTTATACTCGTTGGTGCTATCCATTCCTCGATTTCCTTGGACATTGAAGGATCAACAGATATTCTATCCATATAGACAATATGGACTAGAAAATAAATCTCTTGATTCCAGAATTCACACTTTCTATACTTAACATATAATTAATTTTTTCTTAAGAGTCTTCGGGATAATGCGCAAGTGATTTTCATGATCATCGTAGCTTTTGGAGTAGTCCAATATGTGATCAATAAATACCCCAACAAAGTCATCAAGATATTCCTTGAAAACCCTACTCATTAGATCCATGAAGACAGAGGGTGCATTAGTCAATCAAAAAGGCATTACTGTAAACTCATAATCCTCGTACCTAGTTTGAAATGCTATCTTCAAAATGTCTTCATTCTTCACACACAACTGATGATATCCATATTAAAGGTCAATCTTTGAAAATTATTGAGATCCATGAAGTGGTCAAATAAATCAACAATTCGAGGTAGGGAATAAATTTTCTTTATCGTTATAGGATTGATCTCCCTGTAGTCAATGCACATCCACATATATGTATCTTTATTCTTAACAAAAAGGACAGGGTATCCCCATGGAGAAACAATATGGAGAATAAATCCCTTTTTACTCAATTCCTCTAGTTTTTTTAGTTCCACTAATTCCACATTGGCCATTCTATAAGGGGTACTTGATATGGGCCTTGAACCAGGAATTAAATCAATGCAAAACTCAATTTATCAATTTGAAGGATGTCCAGGTAAATCTTCTGGAAACACCTCAACATATTCTTTCACAATAGATAAATTATCAATTTGAACATTCCTTTCCTCACCCACGGTTATTTCAATATCTTCCTCCCCAATAATTGAATTTAGTTGAGATAGTGGGGTGGATCTAGATAAGAATCAAGTTGTGATGATTCTGATCAAAATATAAGGTGTTCTTTTTCATCTTTATCAAAAATAGTAACCTCCTTCATCTTACAATAAATTTTTGCATCATGGTCCGAAACCAATGTATACTGAGGATTATATCAAATTCAATCATGGGTATGACGATGAGATCAGCTGATTAAAAACATTTATATGCCCTAATGCAGAGTTATTCAAAAAAAATTGTTGCAATGATACTTCACTTAAAAGTTTTGACTAAAAAAACCGTTGTTAAATGGAATTGGAAATATCTAATTTCTTTAGCAAACCGGGTAGATATGAAACAATGCGATGATCCACAATCAAATAAAGAATTGGAAAAACTTTAGGAAACTATTCAATTACCTACCACTACATCTTTAGAAGATTCAACCTCAGCAGTAGTGATAACATAATCTCGGCGATGATCCCTTGGCCATCTCTGAGTTATGTTCCTCTAACACTTAGGACATTCATTTTCATAATGTCCCCTTTGTCTACAATTGTAGTATTCAACATCGACAACCTCTTTCTTCCACTTTCAATCACAAGCATGGTGGCCTTTTTCACCACACTTGTAACATTCTCCAATTCCATTAAGTGAAGTACAAGGGTGTTTCTTCCAACATGTACCACCCCATGGATATTCATCTTTTCCCTCATTCCACTTTTTTCCATTTCCAGAGTGTTTAGAAGATCTATTCATCTCATTATTTGCATTAATTTTTGTAAGACATAGACAATTATTTTTATGTCTTCATAGCACATTTGGAAATATCTTCATATGAAAAGAAAGATTGTGAGACTAATTCTTAATAGAGAAATTGTTTTAAACCAACAATGAAATGATCAATCTTACTTCATGGGTTACATTTACAATATGCATCATGCCTTGTTATCCATGTTAAGTTTTCTTCATACATTGTGACATTCTTATCCTAATATTGCCTAAAAATCATAAATTGATTTTCCATATCTGCTCGATGGTCACGAGGAAAGTATTTTTCTAAAAAAGATCTTTAAACTCCCTCCATTCCATATTTTGTACTTAATCATATTCCTTTGTGTTTTGAATCAATGATCGCCTTTGATCATTATATCTAGTGAGGCGGTAAACATCAATGACAACTTTTCCCCATTAACTACTACCCAATGGATGGAAAATTTTCTCTACGGAATTTAGGCATTGATCAGCTACTACTGGATTTGTACTCCCATTGAATTTTGGTGTTTTTTGCATCCTGAAGCGATCTAGCATTGGTCTTACATGTTGTGGATAAGGGTGCTACATACGGGTAAGGTTTTTATTCATATCCTGAGTGAGTTGTCCCAGTATGGTGATAAGCTGATCAGTACCCGTTATATCACTAGCTCCACTATAGTTATCATTATTAGGTGGTAAATCCCTAAATGGAGTGCGTGGATTGATATGGCTTTAATTCCTTCCACTAGGCGACATATCTAAACAATGGCATAAACTAGATTAGTTTTTCAATCGAAATAAATAATTCTAAACATGTAAAACAATTAACATAAATTGAAAGGTTTAAGGATATAATCTGTAATCATAAAAACTATTTTCTTTCAATAAGTATATACTCATAAACCCTTCATATTGGTTTGTAAAGAAAATGAGAATTATCCTAAGAATATCCCTTGGGAGTGTCGTAACCACGAGTGCAGCAATGCCCATTGTCGTGCACCAGTTCATGTTTGTGTCAAGCTCAAAAAGTTGTTTTTGGGTTTACCACTAGGTACATATGTTCAAGAGACGCCTCTACCTGCTCCTATCTAGACATGGATGTATTTCTTCGAAAACTCACAAAATCTCTACATTACCAAAATTCTAGAAAGTTATTCTATAATAATCCTCAAAGCCTATCTTAGGGATATGTTCTATAATCAGAGTTTATCTAAATCTAGATTTCAATGTTTGTAGTAAAATTTTTATGATACCAACTGTAACACCCCGACCCCAGAATCCTATAGTCGTTTCATTATTATCTATCATTGGCATATCACAAAAGTTCAAGAATTGAATGACCGATTATTTTAGTATCCTTGTAAGTGCTAGATACCTTCATAATGTATACATTATATCATGAAATGGAATACTACAACAACATTGTTTCCAAAGACAACACTGAGATCACATAGACTATCCCTGCAGGTCATTCATAATATACTTATTCTCATACTAGGAAAATAAAACATTGAAAGGGGTGTCATCAGATGCTCAGTAAGGATAACAATATAATGGAAACTTTCATAAATAAGAATAAACATTTATGGAAATATATAAATATAACACAAAAACTTTTTCAAAATAAACATTAACATAATATAGAAAATATAAATCAAAATAATTCCATTTACAAAATCACATTGATATTCTACTATTTCATAATCACATGAAATATCAATAGCCACTTTCATAATGATGGAATGTATAATTCTAGACATTCATAACCACATAGTCAAGGCCTTGTTCCATGACTACAAATACGATTCTGTCAAGTCCTTGTGCCAAGAATCTAGTTTGTCTCATGAGACCTACAGATTCATAGAAGAGATATAGAGGTCTCCACACATCACTTACTAATTCCAATGCATTCCTCATACGAAAAGGTTTAAACAAAACATAAACATTCATATTAAAAATAACATATGAAATTTCAATAATTTATGTATAAACTGTGAATGGTATAAAAATAACACATCTACAGTCAAACATATCACAAAACCATCAATAAAATATGGATGTTTTGTATCATAATAAATCAACATCAAATAAGCTTAAAATCCATCAAAGGATGTTGACAAAGGTGAAATCAAAACCTTTTTTTAGAAAAATATCTCTTTCTATATTGAAATCATTTATGAGTCACATAATTTTGACGAAAACATTTATTTGGAAAATATTCTTATAAGCTTTTAAGGGAAGCTTCGACAATTTTATAATGGCGGAAGATTGCCGCACCCACCGTATATATTAAAAAACGTAATTCTTACCTTAATTTTGTCGAAAAGGTTATAATGGAACATGTTTGGAAAAGGATGGAAAGATTACTTTATAAACATCTTACAAAAGTCAAACAAGGGTATAAATGAATTTAACACATAGTCTATAAAATAGTAAGAATGTTTTTAAATACATTTTATGTACCACTGATGTGGATGGTAAGGAGGTCCCAGTAGATAATTAAGTATAAACAACCTCAGATAATGAAGAGATTGTAGAATTAACCCTTAACTTGTAATTATCCTTGGTCGATGGTAGGTTAACCTCCTATATAATGGTGAAATAATTTTTATTAAATTAGACAAGAATCATATGCATTAATATGATTTCATATATGATCATTTAACAATTCATTGTTAATAATATCTTTGTATTATCGTCATTTTGGTTGTAAACTGATTCGTTTTTATTTATATTCATTGTTTTGTAAGTAATGTTTGTGATAGATAGGATGTATATTATTCATATTAAAAATCATATTAAATCTTTAAACATTATTTTTAATAATCAAATGGGAATTAGTCTTGAATAGATACATTGGGGAATGAATGTCATCGCGTTCGTGGAGACGGTAATCCGTACGTACGCACAAGCAACAATAACATTATTTTGATATTAAAATAAAATATAATTGGATGGAATATTATATATATAGAATCAATATCATGTTATATTAATTATTTAAATCAATTACACATCATTATTATATCCATCCAAATAATAATTTATTGAATAACAATTACACCACGACGTGAAGACGGTAAGTCATACGTACGCACGTATTGTGACATGTCATTCACAGGATTTATAGAAAAATGTATATGGTTATAACATATTTATAATAAAATCACAGTATATAGAATATATTGGAGTTATTATTTTATAATGGAAACAACAATGAATGAGGAAGTGGACGAAGAAAGGAACATGAATGAGGTGATGAAATATTTACCTCTTATTCGGGTTCTTTGTTGATTTGATCAAAAGAGCTCCATAGGTTGGCATTCTGACTAAATGAAGGATTCTATGATTAATGGAGGACAGTTGAGAGGGTATTTGGGAAGATTGTTTCTGAGATAAATGGCTTTGAAGGTGCGTATTAGAGAGAAGGGTGAGTGCCCTTTTATTAGAGGGGTGAGGGGAACCTTAGGAAAAGCTAGAGATATTATTTTAAAATAAAAAAATTTTCGATTTCTAATCGCTCAAAAATGGATTATTTAAAGAATAAGGTGGGTATGGGTCAAAAACCACTAAACAAATAGGTTTTATATTGGTTTGGGTCACTATATTAACATTATATTTTATATTTCACTCTTAGTTAAATTGTTTGACATTTACCATGTCTCTTTTTATTTTTATATTATATTGTTAATAAACAAACAATATACTTATGAGAACCCCAAGTAGTTAATTTATGATACAAAGATAATTATATAAGACTTTTGGCCAAAACTTATATTTCCAGAAATAGAATATCAATTAATAATATAATATATATTTTAAGAACTCTTTTATATCAATTTTGACACTATTTGGTATTTTGTTTCTGCTAAATTCATAAAAAATTTTTACATCGAATAAAATTAATACAACCAACCCTAATATGTCATATTTACATATAAAATTAGTTTAATTCATTAAATGTATCAAATTACATTTATATGGATATTTCTGATATCAATTAATTTAATATTTCATCAATTTAGTAATTAATGCATCATCATTGTGTCATAAATAAATTAAAATATTTAATTACTAAAAAATATAAATAAAATCCCATAATGTAGGAAATATTATATATTTATAATTAATATTTATAGTTGAATTTATCTAATGTGTATCCCTATATTAAAATTTTTTAGTTATTAAATGTTGATTTTAACTCTTTTAACTCTTCTTTAAATTGAATAATAATAAGTGTCCTAATCTATTCTAAGTGGTCCAAAGGGGTTAATATTTTATTCCTAAGGTTGTTTTTGGTTAAATTATACTTATCTAATAGAATAGGAACATGTGTTAGGGTAACAATAATATAATTTTAGCCTTAAATACCCTATTTAATATTAATAGTGGTAAATAAAAGAAAAAAGTTAATATTCATAAAAAATTTTTTTCATCTTATTGAAACACATTTTTCTTACTCATATCTTCTGTGTCTCTCAGATTTCATAAATTCTACTCACATAAGTCGTAAAATTATGTTATATGTGAATTTTCCAATTCTCGTATGAGGTGGGTAAAAGACGGTGAAAAGTTCAATAAAATTTTTATATATCTAAAATTATTATAAAATGACTCTAATGAATTACATTGAACTTTTATAGGTATTATGTATCTTTTTTGACCTAAAATAAATTTCAATAAAATAAATAATTATTTAAATAAAAATTCAGTTTTAAACAATAACTCAGTGTTTTTCCCTATTCAAAAAAAAAATTGATTGTTTTCAGAAAAATACCAAAAATTCCCCATAATCTAATTTTGATATTCTAAATCAAAATATTAAGTCCATTTCAAAATATAAAATTTATAAATTTTCAAAAGGTGGGTATTACTATTCATAACGGCTAGTTTGATTGGTTGTGGTGTGTTAGAACTCGAAGTTGCGTACAACACATGCTACTGAATTATTCAAAGAGAAGATTACTTTGGATTCATGGGGTGTTAAATGTTTGAATAGGACTAACCAACATTCAAAACATAAATAAGGGTCCCAATCCATTAAAATTCAATTAATATCTCATAGAAAATATGCTATACATTTTTGGTAATATCATTTTTTGTTTCGAAATTACATTTCTATGAAAAGAAATTATTTCTTCTTGTGAAGGAAAATAAAAATAATTTATTAATTTAATGTTATAAAAAAATTAAAATAGTAATATTAAATTTATATTTCTGTGAATTATTTTTTAAAATTTTGGTTTTCCAATGAGTAGTAATAAAATTCCATTTTTGTAAAATTTTATGTCATATTCATTTATTAAATTATCTTATTACTAATATTAAATTTGGAAAAAGTAATTAAAGTGAAATGTTATCAATTTTAATTTTAATAATATAAAAAATTATATATATATATATTTATTATTTTTATGATTTCAGAGTATTTATCTTTTTATTCGAAAAAAACACTTTTTCATGAAATGTTTTTTTACGTTCATAATGTTATTCAATTTTAGATAATTAAAATAAGCCTTAATTTTTATATATTTTAACTAATATAAATCGATCATATACTTATCAATATGAATTTTAATTCATAAAATGAATACAATAGTCATACAGTGGATGCAATGTCATATTTACCTTGAAAATGCCTTTTTTAAAACCTATTTTTCATCATGATTTGATGGATTAATATATAATGAATTTTTAGAAATTATAATGTTCTCGGTTTGTAAAATATATTAGTTATTTTTAATAATATTTATTGGTATGAATTATTATGTTAATCTTATCATTTTTGCATAATTGATTGTAATAACATTAAAATAAACATCCAATATAATAAAAAAATTTATGTTAATCTATCCTAAAACAAAGTGATAACACCACTATTTATCATATTAATAATTATTGGATGATTTTAGTTCATATATTTTTTAAATTGGATATATATTTAATTTTTTATGGGATACATGTTCATAAGAATTGTATAAATAGTATTATATTAAAGGAAAATATAAATCAAAACTCTATTTCCTTTAAATATCCCTTATATGTTCAAATGTGTAGAAAAGTAGATATAGATTTAATATTGTCAATTATTTTGAGAATAATTCAATGATTTGAATTATAGTAATTTATTTCTAATTTTTAATGATTATTTAATAACCTAAAATTCTAACGTAATGCTGACACAATATTTCATCAATTAATCGAAAAATATAATAATGGATATTAAATATATTAAATCTAATATACCATTATAGTAAAGACCATATTCATTTTATACATAGACTCTAATAAATTGTAAAAATGTAATGTAAAATGAAAAAATAATTGGTCAAACCAATTATCCCTAATGACAACACTGACATACAAGATTCCCTGTGAAAATGAGACTTGAGGACACCAGTAAATTCATGACCCATTGGCCCAAAAAAAACATGAATCCCTTCTTGAAAATAAAGTTGAAGTCCCCCAATTAAAATAATGTCTGAAAAAAAAAGTTATAATGGACCAAACATCCCATAAACCAGTAGACCATCAATGAATAGTCGATGGGCCCTTGAAAACAGGCCCAAAAGGGACTATCTTGTATAGAACATAAGCCTTCTGTCATAGGTAACAAGTAGCAAGCCTGTGTTGGTTGCTTACGAATGTAATATCAAAAATTCATTATTCTTCCTAATTACACATCATTCTCCATGCATATTTTGGTTTTATCTATCCAACACCCAAGGTCTTCACCAGTGAAAACCCCTTTTTGATGCATCTTTAATTGATAGATAGAAAGGATCATCCCCATAATTAATTTCTCCAGATTCTGTCCCCTAATGGTTATCCACAAACCTCTATTTCAATCCCATTTATCGAGGTGGGCATCCATTCATCATCTTCGAAACAAAAAAATCATTTATCCTCACAAATTCAATCAGATAGGGGTCCACATCAACAACCTCCATATGAATGCCTATAATGTCCCAAACCAAGCAATCGAACAACTCTCTATCCCAACCACCATGCTCGGCCCTACCATCGATAGAAGCCTATGAAACATCATCTTTTTAATGGTCTCTAGAATAGTAAATTTCCTAATATATCATTTTTATCTCAGATCATATCCTGGAAATGTTGATTATTCAATTCCTTCTACCACCTAATTCTAAATTTTCCTATTTATCTATCATCATTTCTCACTTATTCATCATCATATGTTTTATAACATCAAGAGAGAAAATTGTATTATAGTCTCATCCAACAATAAATTTGTTTTTGGGGTGAAGAACCTTGATGCGCATGGGATGAAATAGTACATGTGCACGACACTCACCATTTATATTATCAACATCATTTTTACTATTTTAACAAGAATATACCAGAACATGGTTTTCACACATACTTGGATTCAAAAAAATATCATCCTTTGATGAGTAATAGAGAGGAAATATATCATTGTTCCTAATCATATCAAAATTATTAGGATAATTCAAGTGGTCGACTATACATTTACAAGAATCTTCTATAACCATATCGGGTATCTTGCATGGGAAAAAATGTAAAAGAGATTATTTTTTCTAAAAAACATCGAGTTTCATTCAATCATACCTACGTATAATTTATTTCAACTAATACCCATCATTTGGTAAAGAGGGGGTCTCTCATCATGAGAGAGAAGAACATTTGGTACACTTTTCCTATAAAATTTAATATAAATTTTATTATTCATTATGTTCTATGAATTTTTCAGATTAATAAAATATATTTTTCATGACTTAAAGGAATATTTTATCATTCCATGGTTTTCATGATCTTTTAAATGTCTAATTAGATTAATAGTTCTAAAATTGACATTATTTCTATTTTTAAATAAAAAATATTTTATTTTATGATTTAAAATTTATAAAAACCCAATAATTATCAATATGGTTGAGATATGGTAAAAAATATTAACTATTGTACATTTATTGGACAATTTTCCATTTATTGTAACTATCTTGACCCCTATAGTGTAAAAACATTGTTATCACATTAAATTTTAAAAAGCTTGACACAGATTAATATACAGAGATGTGGGTATAAACATACTGTTGACATGTAAAAATTTATTTTATGATATTATATTTACCCATTATTAACCAATATTTTAATCTTATAAGTTTTTTTCATTTTCCATGTATATTAATTTATATTAATCTAAAATTTTATGAAATTCCAAAAGTGATTCTCCCCTCATTTATAAAGGAAACCTCCACTCCTCATTTATTTATAGATCAAAATCCTTATGGATATATAAATACCTAAAACAATCCATTCCTTAATTTCCTTTTCGTGTCACAAAGTCCATTTAATTACTAAAAAAATCATATCAAAGATTTTTGTGTAAAACTAAGGAGGTTGTCCGAATAAGCATCATCGTTCTTAAATAATCATTTTTTTATTATTATTTCACCACCTTAAAATATTTTTAATTAATTGTGATATAATAATATTAGTATCTCCCCAATACTAATATTTTGTTACATTATTTTCATATCGTACAACTATATCCTCTTCTATCATATGGGAATCTAATTCATCATTATTGTGTCTGAAGGACTACCACCTCACGAATTGATGAAATTATTTTTCCATCATTGCCTTTAAATAATGTTTATGATGATGGATTTAATTAATGTATATTTTATATAAATTAAATAGGTATATAACTCCTGAAAAATAATTTGTAATAATTTTTTTAACATTTCAATTCATTAAAATGTTATTATGTTGTTCGTGTGTTTGTGTAGATTTCGACCACTATGAAGTGATTTAATTAATTTTTTGTTACTTTATACCATGGATGTTATATATATGTGTATTTAAATGAATAATATAATATTTATGATATAATTATCATTCTTAAATTAGAAAATATCACTTACTATCATTCCTTTAGGATCGTCAAAATAATGAATTGTTGCTCTTGTGTATGTGTGGTGTACCATCACCAGGATTCTAACATTGGTCATTTTTTAAACCAAAATTACATGTTGCATTCTATAGTAAAATTGATATATAAAAAATGATAATTATTTTAGGATTGTTATATAGGATATGGTGGAATAATTATCATTTGATCATGGACCACACACTAAATATATTTTTGGATTATGAACTGAATGCCATCAAAAAACATGATATGCAATTAATTGAAAATTTAATTCATTTTATCTTTTAAAATAAATGAAACATATGGTTTTAGAATAGTGTGTAAATGGTATATAATGTTTTTAGTCATGTCAAAAACTAATATTTGTTTATTATTCAAGTGTTTATGGACATAAATAAAATGTCTGGACTCATGGTAAGTTATTTTGTCTCCATTTTCTTTCATTGAGTTATATTTTTATTTTAAGAACGTAATTTATTTTATATGTTTCATATAATACCCCTTTTACTTTTTATACAATGAATAATTAATGAAAAATTTTATTTTATGTGATAAATAATATTATATCATCCAATAGAATTTGAATTAAAATTTACCATGTTGTAAGGGTTTCTTAACTCAATCTTCAATCATTTCTTTATCATTGTTATTCATTGTCTTTGTTAGGAAATGATTATGAATTAATTGTTATATATGTTTTTTTATTATATAAATCCACTTATTTTATGTCCATTTATAAAATTGATCCTTAACACATCATGTATTAATTAACACTTCAAATGTTATGATTTTACATGGGTTTTCTTTATCTCAATCTCATTTTTATGAGACATAATTCATTTCATCCAAAATTATTTCCATATATACCCCACGAATAAGGATTCAAAAATTAATTCATTTATTTCATGGAATCTATAGATATATATCATATTACTCATTTAAATTTGTTTTTTAAAATATAAAACCATTGAATGATTTATTTCACAATCTCATTTCTTTTTAGGAATGTCAATGTTCAAGGTTCCATTAAGAGGGAATCACATATTATTGTTTTCTTTATCCAAATATATTTTACATTACAATGGTTTTGAATTTTTTTTACAAATATAATTTCAATTTCTACCGTTATCATTTTATGAATCATCCAAACACGTTTCTTTTTTATACTAATCTGTATGAAATTTTATATTAAAAATATTTCAATTATATATCCATGTTTCTTAAAATGTATTCAAGAATTTTATTTACTAAATATAATTGATATTATTTTTTATATGTTTTTATCTTCTATTAAAAAAATTTAAATGCAATTTTTTAATGGGTCACTTTTGAATCTCTTTACAAATGAATGAAAATAATGCATATTTGTAACATTTATGTAATTAATGGGTTTTTGAATCATCTTAATAATTATTTCATTTAGGGGATTAGATATATTTGATAGTTATTATATTCAATGAAAATTATTTTCACATTATGTTGTGAATTTTTAGTCATTTTCAAAGGGGAATGTGTACATTAAATAAGATTCATTTTAATAACCTCATTATAGTATTTAATTCATAAAATAGTAATAACCTTAATGGTTATAATTCTCCACTAATGATATTTTTTAATGACACTATACATAAAATTTATATGTCTGTATTATTATTTTTCAATGGTATTTTCATGTAACACATTTTTTTCATTATTAAATCAACAAATGAATGGATAATGGTTATTTATTTGTTCATCTATGTAATGTCCTATTTATTTTTCTCATTAAATGGTACATGGAAATATTGATGGATGATTATCATGTGGTTTTTTTATAATACAAGGATGGGTTCCTCCATTATGAAAAAATTATGTATGGTTTCATTTTAAACAGTGGAATAATTATTTAGTTAAAAATCATTAAATAATTAGTAATAATATTGAGTAAAGTGCATTAAAGTTACTACTTATATGTGATTCTATTGTGATACTCATTAAAAATAATTTAATTTACTAGTGGTAGGTTACATACCAAATATATGTGAATTATATAGTAATTTATATCAATGATTATGATTTTAAGAGTCATTTTATCAAAATGTTTTATTTATGTTTTAGTTTATTTTCTAATATATCCTTTTCAATAGGATTGTTCTTCCGTGACTTATGTATTTTGAGTTATGTTAATATTATTTCATATTAGTGTTTTAAACCATATATAATTTTTTATATTCATCGTATTAATGGGTACGAATTATCTTATGTTATTCTTATGCATTTTTATTATGACATCATTCTCTTATGAGCATGTTATTCTTACAGAATACCATTAATTAATAATGATTATGTTTATCCTTTACCGAGAATTTGAGCTCACCTTATATTTTCTGCCTTTAACCCAGGTGATGAATAATATTTCTATGTATGTGGGTAGATGTAACAAACATAGTTGGTGATGGTGTTTATTTTTATGAACCATCTATTTATGAATCTAAATTAATATTTAAGAGTTTCGTAAAATTCAATATAAGAACATAAAGTTCTTTGGGTGTGTAAGTGATACAAATATTTACTTTTGAATTTTTTTATTTTCTATAACAGAATTTTGATTTTTCTTAGTAAAAAATTATAAATTTCAGAACTATGTTTTATCACTGAATATTGGAGTGAACATATAAAGAAAATATAATTGGATTTAGAGCCTGCCTTTAAATACATTATATTTTTTGAAATTTAATGATATTTTTTCTTAAGATTTATAAATATTTTAATTATTTTCTATGTTTTTGGATGATCATAAGTCCAAATTCATAGAGACCTATTTTTTTTGTTTTAATTGATAATAATTTAATGAGATTAATACAATTTTATTGACGTTTTATTGGGTTGAGGAATATGTATCCCTTTTGTTTAATATTATTTATTCTCACTAAGAATTCCTTTAAATTTTGTGGACATGTGTTTAAAGTTATTTATAACCCTTATGGATTATATGATCATTTATATTGTGTAAATTAAGGGTTATTGTAATTTTTGAACATATGATATAGCTAACAATGGGACTGAAAATGATTTGGCGATGATGTGAATAATATATTTTTTATAAGGTATATTATTTCTGGTAAAATTTCATAATATTTTAGGAATATTTTTCAAATTATGTTTTGGAAAATTTATGATTTTAATTTTTCTTTATGGAAAATCAAAAAAATTATAGAAATAATTAGAATATCATTGTGATTGTTAAAATACATCATACACAAATAAATATTAATCCTTTAGATCAACTTATATTATTTTGAGATAAATATTA
This sequence comes from Viscum album, assembly GCA_963277665.1. Lineage (NCBI taxonomy): Eukaryota > Viridiplantae > Streptophyta > Magnoliopsida > Santalales > Viscaceae > Viscum > Viscum album. The sequence continues at coordinate 1,132,575,929 of OY728155.1, read as the reverse complement.
AAATAATATTTGAAGAATATGTAATCAAATCCTTATCATTTTTTTATTTCAATATTAGTTTGGAATATTTTGATAATGTTTAAGGGTAATTATTTAATGAACGGTCAAATATGAACATTGTGTTTTATGAGTGACAATTTAAAGATTAAAATTTTATATCATCATTTTAAGGATTAATAATTTTGGGAATTATATACCTTGTAAATAAAATTATGGTTTTGGATAATTTCCAATGATTATGGGAATATATTATTGTAAAATTATGGATTGTGGGATCCATTATATGTTGGTTTTATTGAGTTAGTTATAAAAACCCATCTTTAATGCACATAGTTGGTAGGAAAATATGAGAATATGATGTAAATTTAATAATGAATGAAATTATACATTTAATGTAATTATATTTCTTTATGTCATTAGTTTTACTGGTAATGAAATTCCTCAATTTTCAAAAAAAGGATATTGAAATAAAAATGTTATCATATTCTAAATATTTATTATAAATTGATAGTTTTATCACATCTCATTGACTTATGATTTTTTAGACATTAATTTTATTATCATCATTCACAATATTGAGATTAATGAATATTATCACTCTCTATCCTAATTTGGATATTATAGTTTTCCTTTAGGTATATTTTTTTCACATCCAACTAATGTTCTCTTATATAGAAACCAAGTATGTGTTATTCTATACAGTAATCTTATTTCCCTTTCCCTCTTTTCAAGAGGAATTATTTATTAACCCATTCAATGACGTGGGATTTCCAAAAATGAATTTTGGGATGTTAACACCTTATTTATCACGCCTAGGTTAAAATTTTGATGAATCAATTTGTAAAAGGTGGTTGTAATTAAAGTCCTGGATTTTCTATAAAAAATAAAAATATGATTGATAGAGTATAAATAAACAACAACAAGCATTATAAAACTATGGAATATTATTATTGTATTATGACCATTATAACATAGCAGTTGAATTGATCAGAATAAATAGTAAAAAATATGAATAAAATATAGAGATGAAACCCAATAAATATTAATTTATTAATACATAAGGAATAATAATTATCTTTTTGTTAATGTCTTTTGATTAAAAAATTTGTTTCCTTCAAGAATTGTTTTAATATATTTCCATAATAAGGATATAATATTCATATATAAATGTTATGTTATAGTAAGGAATTTTTTTTTAAAATCACCCTTTCAAAATTATGTAATTGTGAAATTTATAAATTTTTAGAAAATAATTTTTTTTATTTAAAAAATCCTGATTTAATTCAAAACATAATTTATGTTTATTAAATTTTTTAATTATAAAGTCCCATTAAATTTTCGATTAGACATAAAATACTAATATGATCATCATTATTTATTATAATATAAATAGTTTTATTTATGTCAATATATTTAATGATTTTGGTGTAAACCTAATTTCATATTTAAAAATACATTTTCATCAAACTTTTCTTTACATGATTATGTTTTTCAATTTTAATTTATCAAAATAACCCCTAAAGTGGAATATTTATATATAAAAAATATATATTATATTTATATCCTAATTAATATAATTTCATAGAATTTTGAGTTTTATTCATAGTGTTGAGTCAAAATTATGTTTTATTGAAAAATTAATTTACCTAAAATTCAATTTTTTCACACTTTACGGTATTTTTACAGATTAAAATGCTGAATATTATATGAAATTTGTCCTCAAAATTGATTTACATATATTAAATTACAATAATTAATATTATTTAACAAAATAATATTTATTTTTCTTCATAATTAATTGTAGAAATTGTAAAAATATTTCACCATGATAATTAGGAAAATCAATATATTATAGGACAAAACTATATGACAAGTACACTATTTCATAATAATTTTTATTATATTAATTAATTTTATATACTATCACCTTAATAATTATATTTAATTATTTATTGGAGACTTTTACATGAAAATGACATGTATATTAATTTATCTAAACAAAAATACATAATGTCACTTTCATTCATCTAAGTAACACTTGTGTGTTCAAAAAGGGTTAAATAAAATTTTTTAATGAATATTTATGGTTATTATGAGAATAAAAAAGTTATTTTAATGATAATGATTTATTTATAATTTTATTTCATTATGTTATTACATTAAATAATTATCCAACACAAACATAGTATTTTGATAGTTAGTAGAAAAATAAAATAAATGATTTTAAGAACATGTAATGTGATATAAATTTAATAAATTATTTGGTTAAATATATATTATTCTAATATGTATATATATACAATTTATTTAGGTTTAAAATTAATATATTCTAATTCCTTTATACTCATGTAGTATTCAAATTTATAATAGATGAATAGTTCTAAATTTGACATTAATGATATTTTATCATTAATAATAATTTGTTAAAATATTTTAAAATCTAAAATATCCTATACTTATAAATTTTATTTTTATATGGTTTAAAATATCAAACATTCACCATTTACTTGTAAACTATCCATTTTAGTATCCATCTTTATTTCTAATGAGTAAAAATGGGGTTCTCACATCAAATATCAAAATAACAGTTTCCATAGGTTAAAACAATTAGATAGGGTTAAGACCTAATAAAACATGTCAATGTTTAATTGGACGATAGTATCTAAATCCATAATCATGTTATATTCAAATTTTAACAGTTCGAATCATTTTTTCTTTAAATTTTAATTTATATTAATTTAATATTTTATTACATTCCAAATGTTCCCCCCCCCCCTCACTTATAAAATTGCACTCCCTATCCAATTTTCAACACATATTAGAATTATTTTGGTTTGAAAAATACTAAAAAAATCCTTTATCAAGTCCTAGATTCATAATTGTTAATAGAACCCTCCAATGACGGCTTTTTGTGTATGCCCAAACAGGATTTATGAAGAAGTCATATCGTTCATAAATGAGCATTTTTGTTTTATATATTATCACACCAACATCAAATCATATTTAGTCATTATGATATAATAACATCATTATAATCAATATATGAATATTTTATTATGTTAATTTCATAACCTTCATTTATCTCCACTTACATCAATTGGAATATGAAACCATCAATTCTGTGTATGGTAAACTACCACCTCGTGAACCGATGTCAATCAATTTCTATCATCGCATATCAAGGATGTTTATGATGATGTATTAAATATATATATATATATTATGATCATGAAATATTTATTATTATGGATCATTTTATGTCATATATTTTCATAACATTAAAATCCATGAATGATGATAGTGTTTTTCATGGGTGATTTTGGATTTCTACCTCCACGAATTAATGTGAAACATTTTTCAATACTACATCAATTTGATGGTATTTATAATTTTATATATATATACATTATAACACTTTTGAATTTAAGATAACTATATAGGTATATTACAATAGTTTCCTTCTCTCCATCATGATCATTGAAAAACATCATCATTACTCAGGCATAAGAATGATATATTGCCTCTACAATTGTAACAAAATTACTTTTTCAGAACATCCATTCATGGTTGTATTAGAAATTTTAATTATTATTTAAATAGTATAATTATTTCATGATTATTATTCTTTATAAGATGTAAAAAATTTCCCATTTTATGATGGTAATCACGCTGAATAATTTTATTATTATAAACTAAATATCTTCAAAACATCCAATATCTACTAAACTTAATCAGTAAATAAATATGTCATCTAAAAATTAATTAAATAATTGTTGGATAGGGGTTAAAAATTCTATATCTGTAGGTAAATTAAGGAAGCATTTATAATATATTTTATATTAATTTTAAATTTATATTATGTTATCTACTGTGATTTAACATAAAAGTTACTAGGTGGTAAGTGTTTTATTACATAATTTCCTTTCGTTAGGTTAGAAATATCCATCATTGAATTTTTTTATTCCACGATTATGCATGAATATATATATATGTATTTTTATTACATATTTAGATATATTATATATAGATTTAAAAATGTCAACATTATCACTTCCTGGATTAATTATCAGTTAAATGTATGAATATTTTTAATGGTTTTATTTAACTCAATCTCATTTTCCTCGTACATTTTTATCACCATGCACAATAATTTCATTGTATTATTGACATAATACCCAATTCATTATTTTTTACTTATTACATCCCTTAATTCATGGGTTCTATAGATAAATTTCATAATCTATTTTCAATTAATTATTTTTCAAGAAACACTACAACCGTAAACGATTTATGTTACACTTTAATTTATTTTTAAGATAGTTTATGTTAAACATTACAATTTTGGGTAGTCAAATGCCTTTATTTTTATGAGCCAAATATATTTTATTATCCACTAGATATGAATGTGTTTTAAATTTTTTATTTCTATTTAAAACCTTATTAATTAATGAAACAACATTAATCCTATTTGTATGTGATACTAATCTTATATCATCTTTTAGATCGATAATATTTTTTTTCATATAAATTTTTTTATATGATGTCATCAATAATTTCATATTATTCATATAAATTATATAATTTTTATTTTTAAATAATTTTTTATCTAATATTAATAAATATTTTTTAAAAAAACTAAATAATTGATCCAATTTGTAGATCATTATAGATGTTTGAAAAGAAACATTATTTTTAATGTTTACACTATGAACAAATTATTAATCCATCATAAAATTTATTCAAATTTAATATAAATTTGTACATTTACAGGATTATATTCAATGAAATTTATTTTAATTATGTTTTATGAATTTTTAATTATTTTCAAAATAAGAAATTTATTTTACTTATTAATGTTTTTGAACTATTTATATTGATTCAATTCATCAATGATGACACCCCATGATGTTAATTATGATTCATCGAGGATATATTAAAATAATTCCATCATTATTTTTTATGAGGATGTATTATGAATATTTTGAATATATTTTCAAGGACCACATTTCATTTCCATATGTAAATAAACCATTGAAAAAAATTGTTGTTGTAGTTTTGAAAACATAAAGCCTCTAATTGTCTTTATCATTATATAGTAATTATTCCAATATATGGATGATTGATACATGGTCATGATAGAATATAAGTGTATATTGTATGGATATAAACTACATGAAGGTGGTTTTTTCATGACCCCTCCCAACAAATTCACCCTTCTTGGGCAGGTAATTGATAAGGGGAGATAATAACCCCAAGTGTCCTGCCTCTAATAGGCCCCATGTTAGACAATAGAACCCTGAGTAAGAAAATATCAACAAATTGAAGGAATTACCATTTTTTTTACAAATTATTTGGTGATAATAGGAATCATACAAAATAAAACTCCAAGGAATAATGTAAATGTAAATCAAAATCCATCACACATGAATGTCCAAAATAGAACTGATACAAAACAAAATTCTTCTAAGTAAATATCAAAAGTAAATCTAACTAGTAACACGAAAACTGTCATTATCCACTATAGTAATGTTAAAAGTGTTTCATAAAATCCTCTAGGAATCATAAAAACAATTTAATATACATATGATGAGCATAAAAGTATACTTAGAAGGAAAAACAAAGTCTCTCTTTAACATGGGAAAGAAGCATATGAATTAACCTGTAAGAGAACAGAACAACCAACGAGAACCTAACTAATATTCTAAAAATCTCATCCACACAAAGTCACAATCACTAAATATAATATCTCATGTAATGTAATATTGTAATCATGTCAATGATTTGGGTACCATATACCACTTCCCCCATGTTTAGCCACTCTTTCTTAACAAAAAACTTCCTCATGCTATAACCTCTTCTGAATGTTCCATATCACAAACACCATGCACACACCTAGGCCTAACAAACCACATCACATCACACCCGCAGACACCTGGTCCTTAGAAACCACACCACATCCTTCCCACACACACTTTGGCCTCGCAAACAACATCACATCCCACCTACAGACACCTGGGCCTCAAACCAAATTACATATCCCTCGTAGACACCTGGGCCCCAAACCACACCACATTCCACTCGCCCAAACATGGGCCCATTAAAACACATCTCACCCTGATGACACTTAGAAATTTACAACACATCTATTCCTGAAAAAATATTGGGAAACACAAGACATTTCATCCCGAAAACACCTAGGAAAACTATAACACCCCGAGCTTCCACGATACGTCTCTCTTTCAATAATGCAATAGCTTGCATTGTACACAAGTTCGAGTTCTAACACACCGCAACTAATCAAAGTAGCCGTTATGAATAGTAATAACCAACTTTTAAATTTATAGAAATTTTATATTTCAAAATGGACTTCATTTTTGTATTCCTAATATTGAAATTAGCCTATGTAGAATTTTTTGTAATTTTCCGAGAACTTCCAAATTTTTATGAATAGTGAAAAATACTTAAAACAACTTTTTTAATCAAAATAATTTATAGAGATAAGTTATACTATTTAGTGGTTTTAAGGTATAATTAGAATATATTTTTACCATTTTATCCAATGGTGGTCATTAGAATTAATTTAACATTGAAATTGGACATAAACAACTGTCAATCTTTTTATATAAATTGTTTCTTAAAAACACGCTATTTGTTGTGACAGCGGGAATTAATTACAAAATTAATTAATGCAACATATATGTTTGGAATTTTGTAAAATAGACATCATTTTTGAATTCGGAATATCAATTATAGCTTAGGGTGAAATTTTGGCATTGTTCTGAAAAACTTCAATTTTTGATGAATAATGAAACCACTAAGTGGTAGTTAAATAACTGATTTTTCGTTTAAATAAAATATTACCACTTATGTGATTTGATTTTCTAAAATCAGAAATACATGGTTGTCATTAAGAAGTAAAATGTGGTTCAATGAGATTAAAATAATTTTTTGGTGAATAGTAACTTTTAAGTTCTTAATCACGATTAGAGGTAATTAGTGTAGTTTAAGGTACAAATAATGTTTTAATAATATGAGATGAGCATGACACTTGTCCTACTCATATTGGATGAGTCATGGCCGACCAAGACAACCCATGGGTCAACTTGGGGACCCCATGGAGCCACATTAGTTGGAAAATGACATTAATATATATTTATTTAATGTTAAAATTAAATTGACACAAACATGAGTTATTTTACTAAAACAGTTTTTAAGTGGGGTTACACAAGTCCAAATTTTGACTATAAATATTAATTAAAAAGATAAAAATATTTCCTACATCATAGTAATTTTTTATAATTTTTAGACATTAAATAAATTAAATTATTTATGACATCATGATGATGCAGTGATGACCTCATTATTTAACGATTTAAATAAAATGGGAAGATAATGCCAAATCCAAGGCTTACACATGTCCAAAGCCAATTGGATGAGGAGATTTAGAACCCTTATCACCTTATCCTAGAATTATATAAGTGTGGGACCTTTAGAATCCGAAAAGCATTGTGAAATAATGTAACATTTCAATCTTTCCAAAAGTGCCCCTCCTCTCCACTTATAAAAGGCCCCCACCTCTCCCACCTCATTTACACTTTCAAGCCATTTGGCTCGGCCATCCTCTGCCCAAATACTCTCCCAACTTCCCCCTATTACTCCTAGATTCCTTAATTTGGGCAGAACGCTTCCCAAGGAAGCCTTTGGCTCAAATCAAAAAGAGTTACCCGATTTTGAGGTAATGTCTTTTCTAATGTTGTTTTGTTTTATTTTTCTTCTACAACCCCCTAAACTCTTTTTATTCATTTCTTTTGTAACAACACCAGTATCCTCAATATACTAGGATGTTTTTATAAGAAGTATTCGAGCTACACTTACACACACCTACATCTAATTGTTAAAGAACATACGGTTTCTGTGGATGGCGAATTTCTGCCTCACGAAACGATGATTGTTCAACACTCATATAACACCTTCAAAGGTGGCCATTAAAATGTAACTATTTTTATATATGATATATAATATGTTTATGTTTTACTTATGATTCTGTATTTCTCATTTATGGCATACTTTATGATTTCCATTATGGGTAAAACGCGATAATTTCATTTTAGGAAGTGCGGACTACCGCCCCCTCAAAGTGATTTGAATCGTTAATGCCATATGTGGGATGTATAAAGGATGGAGTAAATGGTATTATACACTATATTATACTTTAATTATATTATAAATTTATATCATTATGATTTCATTTCATTAAGTATGAAATAGAAATGAAAGTAGCGTTCATGCGTACGTACGACTTACCGTCTCCATGAACGGTGCATTTAATTTCTTACCTCTAAATGTTACGTGACATTATGAATGAATGTATATATTGTATATATATGATATATTTGACATCTAAATCATGAATATAATTCTGGATATAATGGATATTCTACCACATGAACAACTTATAATTATAAGAAGTTTATTGTTGACTCAAGTACCAAAGATCGACAAAACGACCGTTATTAACTTAAATAATTACATAATGTTCATAACATTGTAATAAGTGATATAAAAAGGATAATGAAATTGAAAACGGTTCTTAATAAGGTAGATATTAACTCTAGTTTATTATTCAGGAGGTTAAAGAACGGTTGAGTCAAGTCGGACACAAGGTAAGGGAATTTCTTAACCCAACTTCCATTCTTTGGGTTAATCTCCTACTTTCAAATTATGTCATGATATTATTATGTCATTTTTTTTATTTTTACATTCTTTATGTGTAGCTATAGTGAATACACATAATATATCTATTTTATTTTAAAAATGATCCTTTTAAAGACTTCGTCTCAATCCCCTTTCATTGAGGCATATTTGGTTTTATACACAACTTTCTTTTATACGGTGTATAAACCCCTTTGACTTTTACATTTATTCAAAAGGAATCTTTTTTATAAGAAGCGTTTTACTAAACGACAAAAGGGAATGTTTTTCTTTCCGTACTTATGCGGCGAAAACGACTTCTCCGCCGCCGTGACCATTATTTGAGATTCAGATTCCTCTACAAGCCATCATTTTTTAATGAAAAATAAATACAAAGTTTTAACTTTCTTTTATTTTTGTATTGAAAATGGTTTTGAAAGCATTTTTATTATATCAATGTGTTGTATTGATATCTTGTGATTGAAATGTGGAAATGTTATGTTTCCTTTATGCATGTTTTATGTGATACGATTATGTTATGGTTTATGATATGTTTAAACCTATTCATATGAGGAATGCATTGGACTTAATAAGTGACGGGTGGAGCCCGCTATAGCTCCTCGATGCATCGGCAGGTCTCATGAGACAAACTAGTGTATTGGCACGAGGCCTTGACAAAATCTTATTTGTAGTCTTGGCACGAGGCCTTGACTACGTGGTTATGATAGTCTGGAATTATGCATTCCATCATTATGAAAGTGGTTATTGATATTGCATGTGATTATTCGACCAGTAGAATATCCATGTGAAGAAGTAAATGGAATTATCTCATTTTACTTTTGCCATATTATGCTAAAGTTCAAGTTTAAAAGGCTTTTGTTTTAGTTATACATTGCCTTAAATGTTAATGTTTATTTATGAAAGCTTCCGCAATATTATTATCCTTACTGAGCATCTGAGCTCACCCCTTTAAATGTTTTAACATTTTCCAGGATGTGAAGAAGTATTTTATGGATGACCTGTAAGGATAGTCAGAAGAGGATATTAGTGTGGACTATGAAGACTTTGTTATTGTAGTTTTTCACTTTATGATGTAATGTAACGTTTATGAATGTATCTAGTGTTTTCCAAGGCTACTGAACTAATCTGTCTTTCGAGACTTGATCTTTTGTGATCATGCCAATGTTACGAAGTAATGCACCGACTCTGGGTAGCTGGGGTCGGGGCGTTACAGTTGGTATCAGAGGCAGTTTAGTACTAACCTTGGAATCTAGATTTAGATAAACTCTGATTAGAGCACATAGCCCAAAGATAGACTTTGAGGATTAGTATAGAAGAACTTCCTAGAATTTTGTTATTGTAGAGATTTTGTGAGTTTTCCGAGCAATACATCCCTGTCTGGATACGAGCAGGTAGAGGCGGCTCTGGCACAGATGTAACTAGGGGTAAAACCTGAAAACACCGCTTTGAGCTAGACTCGAACGAGAACTGGTGCACGACAACGGGCCTTGCTGTACTATTGGTTACGACACTCCCGGGGGATATGCTTAGGATAATTCTCATTTTCATTACAAACCACTATGAAGGGTTATGAGTATATACTTCCTCAAAGGAAACATTTCTTTTTATGATTATGGATTATATCCATAAATAGTTCAATTTATGTTAAGTGTTTTATAAGTATGGGATTATGTATTTTGATTCATAAACTGATCTAGTTTATGCCATTGTTTAGAAATGGCGCCTAGTGGAAGAAATGGAAACCATATCAATGCACGCATCCATGTAGGGATTGCCCTCCTGCTCAAGATAATTATAGTGGGGCTGGTGATGCAACTGGTGCCGATCAACTAATCACCATACTGGGACAACTTACTCAGGTTATGAATAATAACCTTACCTGTATGGAGAACCCTGATCCGCAACGTGGAGGATCAATGCTAGACCGTTTCATGAGGCAACAACCACCAACCTTCAATGGGGGTACAAATCCGTTAGTAGCTGAGCAATGGATAAACTCCTTAGAGAAAATATTCCATGCCTTGGGGAGTAGCGAAAGGGAGAAGGTTGTCATGGCAGTTTACCGCCTCACTGGAGATGCCGATCAGTGGTGGTCGCTGATTCAAAACACAAAGGAAGATGATGACGTATCGAATATGGAATGGAGGGAGTTCAAAGATCTGTTTTTAGAAAAATATTTTCCTCGTAACCATCGAGCAGATATGGAAAGACAATTCTGAGTTTGAGGCAGAAGTAGGATGATAATGTCGCAAAGTATGAGGCTAAATTTACAAGGTTAGCGAGGCATGCTGCCAATTATATACGTAACCCAAGGAGTAAGATTGATCGTTTCTTTGATGGGTTAAAACCATTTCTCCGTCGAGATTTAGTATCACAATCCTTCTCATCATATGAAGATATTGTCTCGTGTGCTATCAAGACAGAAAAGGAATTCTCTAAGTCTTATGACAACAAAGTAAAGCAAGAGATGAAGAGAACGGTTGAACAAGAGACCGATAAAGGGAAAAAGGGAAAGAAGGATTTTCCATTATGTGATAATTGTGGGAAGAATCACCCTGGTACTTGCCTAAAAGGAATGGGAGTTTGTTATAAATGTGGAGAAAAGGGTCACCAGGCTCGTGATTGCAAGGGAAAGAAAGAGGCTGTCAAAGTTGAATGCTACAATTGTAGGGAAACAGGGCATTATGCAAATGAATTTCCTAAGCGTCAAGGAAACTTACGTCAGAAAAGGCCAAGGGATCTAGGCCAATCTTATGCTGTGACTACAGTTGAAGCGGAATAATTAATGTATTGGTACTTTTGGACTCAAGGATTATATTCTGGTTATAAGAATAATGTGATATATATATATATATATGTATTGTACTGCAGTACTTGTTGATTTCAGTAAGGTTTTAATATGATGAAGGTAATCATATTTTTAGTATGTGACAATAAGAGAAACTTTACTTTGTTTGGGGAATCTGATAAATTGATTTTGGAATTAAGAGACCTTTTAGAGAAAGTCTGGACAGAGGTATTTTGGATAACTATAAAGGTTGGAGTGGATTAAGTTGATCTTTGGATAGTATTGTTTAAGGTTAAAACATTTATGAAGATTATTTTTGGAATAGTATAGTACTATATTTTTAGGAAAAGGACAACCTGCAGGGTGGGGCATAACCCGTCGCGTCGGACAAAGCTGCAGGAATCGAACCCACAACCATAGTGCGACAAGCCTTTATTTCCTACCACTAGCCTACAGGAAGTCCCTGGTTATTACAAAATAGTTTTACTAATCTAAATGGTATGTGTTAACGTTTTGAACCTTATACAATTAGGATAAATAGAATATTTTTGAGTTCCGGTACCATTTGGAGTAAAAGTTGGGTTTGTGGTAAAAATTTATTAACGAATGAAAGTATACATAACAAGTATGTATATTCCCTTACGTTCTTAGTAAATCTCATAAATAAATTCCTCAACATTATAAAAGGTAACTTAAAACAAAAATGTTGTCGGTTAACTTTTCCAATTGGGGATTCAATGACCGTTTAACCAATCACAAGTTTGTGATTTTCTTGTGGTTATACTTTCTCCTAATCCTGTTTTCTATAACTCTCCATCAGACCTTGATGGTTTGTTTCTCCTCCATATCCATATTTTCATATAATCCTAGAATGGGCTATATCGGGTGACCTTTTTACTTATCTTGCTTTCTTTTAATGTTATATATTTATTAACCTTATTTCCGATGTGGGTTTTCCTTAAAGGTATTTTCTCTTTTCAACCTTTTATTTTCAAAGAAAAATTTCAAATTGCGAGGACGCAATTTATTGAAGTAGGGGAGAATGTAACACCCCGAGCTTCCACGATACGCCTCTCTTTCGATAATGCAATAGCTTGCATTGTACGCAAGTTCGAGTTCTAACACACCGCAACTAATCAAAGTAGCAGTTATGAATAGTAATAACCACCTTTTAAATTTATAGAAATTTTATATTTCAAAATGGACTTCATTTTTGTATTCCTAATATTGAAATTAGCCTATGTTGAATTTTTTGTAATTTTCCGAGAACTTCCAAATTTTTATGAATAGTGAAAAATACTTAAAACAACTTTTTTAATCAAAATAATTTATAGTGATAAGTTATACTATTTAGTGGTTTTAAGGTATAATTAGAATATATTTTTACCATTTTATCCAATGGTGGTCATTAGAATTAATTTAACATTGAAATTGGACATAAACAACTGTCAATCTTTTGATATAAATTGTTTCTTAAAAACACGCTATTTGTTGTGACAGCGGGAATTAATTACAAAATTAATTAATGAAACATATATGTTTGGAATTTTGTAAAATAGACATCATTTTTGAATTCGGAATATCAATTATATCTTAGGGTGAAATTTTGGCATTGTTCTGAAAAACTTCAATTTTTGATGAATAGTGAAACCACTAAGTGGTAGTTAAATAACTGATTTTTCGTTTAAATGAAATATTACCACTTCTGTGATTTGATTTTCAAAAATCCGACATACATGGTTGTCATTAAGAAGTAAAATGTGGTTCAATGAGATTAAAATAATTTTTTGGTGAATAGTAACTTTTAAGTTCTTAATCGCGATTAGATGTAATTAGTGTAGTTTAAGGTACAAATAATGTTTTAATAATATGAGATGAGCATGACACTTGTCCTACTCCTATTGGATGAGTCATGGCCGACCAAGACAACCCATGGGTCAACATGGGGACCCCATAGAGCCACTTTAGTTGGAAAATGACATTAATATATATTTATTTAATGTTAAAATTAAATTGACACAAACATGAGTTATTTTACTAAAACAGTTTTTAAGTGGGGTTACAAAAGTCCAAATTTTGACTATAAATATTCATTAAAAAGATAAAACGATTTCCTACATCATAGTATTTTGTTTATAATTTTTAGACATTAAATAAATTAAATTATTTATGACATCATTATGATGCAGCGATGACCTCATTATTTAACGATTTAAATAAAATTGGAAGATAATGCAAAATCCAAGGCTTACATATGTCCAAAGACAATTGGATGAGGAGATTTAGAACCCTTATCACCTTATCCTCGAATTATATAAGTGTGGGACCTTTAGAATCCGAAAAGCATTGTGAAATAATGTAACATTTCAATCTTTCCAAAAGTGCCCCTCCTCTCCACTTATAAAAGGCCCCCACCTCTCCCACCTCATTTACACTTTCAAGCCATTTGGCTCGGCCAACCTCTGCCCAAATACTCTCCCAACTTCCCCCTATTAGTCCTAGATTCCTTACATTGGGCAGAACTCTTCCCAAGGAAGCCTTTGGCTCAAATCAAAAAGAGTTACCCGATTTTGAGGTAATGTCTTTTCTAATGTTGTTTTGTTTTATTTTTCTTCTACAACCCCTAAACTCTTTATATTAATTTCTTTTGTAACAACACCAGTATCCTCAATATACTAGGATGTTTTTATAAGAAGTATTAGAGCTACACTTACACACACCTACATCTAATGGTTAAAGAACATACGGTTTCTGTGGATGGCGAATTTCTGCCTCACGAAACGATGATTGTTCAACACTCATATAACACCTTCAAAGGTGGCCATTAAGATGTCACTATTTTTATATATGATATATAATATGTTTATGTTTTACTTATGCTTCTATATTTCTCATTTATGGAATACTTTATGATTTCCATTATGGGTAAAAGGTGATAATTTCATTTTAGGATGTGCGGACTACCGCCCCCTCAAAGTGATTTGAATCGATAATGCCATATGTGGGATGTATAAAGGATGGAGTAAATGGTATTATACACTATATTATACTGTAATTATATTATAAATTTATATCATTATGATTTAATTCCATTAAATACTAAATAGAAATGAAAGTAGCGTTCATGCGTACATACGACTTACCGTCTCCATGAACGGTGCATTTCATTTCTTACCTCTAAATGTTACGTGACATTATGAATGAATGTATATACTGTATATATATGATATATATGACATCTAAATCATGAATATAATTCTGGATATAATGGATATTCTACCACATGAAAAACTTATAATTATAAGAAGTTTATTGTTGACTCAAGTACCAAAGATCGACAAAACGACCGTTATTAACTTAAATAATTACATAATGTTCATAACATTGTAATAAGTGATATAAAAAGGATAATGAAATTGAAAATGGTTCTTAATAAGGTAGATATTAACTCTAGTTTATTATTCAGGAGGTTAAAGAACGGTTGAGTCAAGTTGGACACAAGGTAAGGGAATTTCTTAACCCAACTTCCATTCGTTGGGTTAATCTCCTACCTTCAAATTATGTCATGATATTATTATGTCCTTTTTTTATTTTTACATTCTTTATGTGTACCTATAGTGAATACACATAATATATCTATTTTATTTTAAAAATGATCTTTTTAAGGACTTCGTCTCAATCCCCTTTCATTGAGGCATATTTGGTTTTATACACAACTTTCTTTTATACGTTGTATAAACCCCTTTGACTTTTACGTTTATTCAAAAGGAATCTTTTTTATACGAAGCATTTTACTAAACGACAAAATGGAATGTTTTTCTTTCCATACTTATGCGGCGACAACGACTTTTCCGCCGCCGTGACCATTATTTGAGATTCAGCTTCCTATACAAGCCATCATTTTTTTAATGAAAAATAAATACAAAGTTTTAACTTTCTTTTATTTTGGTATTGAAAATGGTTTTGAAAGCATTTTTATTATATCAATGTGTTGTATTGATATCTTGTGATTGAAATGTGGAAATGTTATGTTTCCTTTATGCATGTTTTATGTGATACGATTATGTTATGGTTTATGATATGTTTAAACCTATTCATATGAGGAATGCATTGGACTTAATAAGTGACGGGTGGAGCCCGCTATAGCTCCTTGATGCATCGGCAGGTCTCATGAGACAAACTAGTGTCTTGGCACGAGGCCTTGACAAAATCATATTTGTGGTCTTGGCACGAGGCCTTGACTACGTGGTTATGATAGTCTGGCATTATGCATTCCATCATTATGAAAGTGGTTATTGATATTGCATGTGATTATTCGACCAGTAGAATATCCATGTGAAGAAGTAAATGGAATTATCTCATTTTACTTTTGCCATATTATGCTAAAGTTCATGTTTAAAAGGCTTTTGTTTTAGTTATACATAGCCTTAAATGTTAATGTTTATTTATGAAAGCTTCCGCAATATTGTTATCCTTACTGAGCATCTGAGCTCACCCCTTTCAATGTTTTAACATTTTCCAGGATGTGAAGAAGTATTTTATGGATGACCTATAGGGATAGTCAGAAGAGGATATTAGTGTGGACTATGAAGACTTTGTTATTGTAGTTTTTCACTTTATGATGTAATGTAACGTTTACGAATGTATCTAATGTTTCCAAGGCTACTAAACTAATCGGTCATTCGAGACTTGATCTTTTGTGATCATGCCAATGTTACGAAGTAATGCACCGACTCTCGGTAGCTGGGGTCGGGGCGTTACAAAAACACCACACACCTACACACACTCGGACAATTCATTCCACAAAAAAACTAAATAATATCATGCTACCCCCCATAGATTATGGTTCATGAAAGAGCGGGTGGATGAAAATCCATCCTCCCACTATGCTGTTTGTGAAAGACACCCTCCCATGTGATAATGGGGTTGTAAAGAACGTTGTTTTCAACTATGGTAGGGTATGTATAGAAATAACCCATGAAATATATGTATATAAATATATAACACAAACAATCAATCTCATCCTATGGTTTCTCAAACAAACCAAAATCTCACAACAATTCAAACATTAGTAGTTCCTCTAAATGAACTACACCACACATCCATACACAACCTCCTTTCAATTTACAACAGACATAACTAACCATTAAAATTATTTATTCACCAATAATTTATTCATTTAGTTAACCCAACCAACCCTATAAAATTTGAAAATTTTATAACCAATAATTTATTCATTTGTTCCACAAATTTCTATGAAACTACCAAGAATAACCCACAACATGATATATACCAACAGATCACCGCACAACCCGATTATGGCCCTGTTGCACAACACATCTTTTTCATTCTGCAACCAATGAATCTATCATCCTGAATTCCATAACATATATAGGTTTATATATCATATACAAGCTCATCAATAACACCACCTAGGCCAACTCCCCTCGACACAACCATGCTCACATACATACCACAACACAATCCATAGAAAACACACACATCACAATATAGACACCTCACATTCATATTCCACATGCGTGCTTCCACAACTATTACACACATCCCTTCACATACCATGATGTCTAACATTTTTATATTTAGAAAAGGTGATACTTATTTACTTAAACTTCATTATTAAATGTTAATATCACAAAATACAATCCTTGGGGAATCCAATCATTAGATGAATTTACGTGATTAACCCTTTTTCTTTTAGGGTAATACCACATCAATAATACGAATGTAGAAAATAGAATAGATAAAACCAATGCACAAATTCCACCAATGACCACCATTCTGACCGGGGCATCAATCTCATATAATCATATTATAATAATCAAAATTTCTAAACTATAAAATAATGAAAATCAAATCCATATAAACCATTCAAATTCATTTAATAAATTATTATCATTTATTAGAATGTAATAACTATGATTTTTAGGTGAAAAAATTAAATCCAACCCACATGATGCAAAAATGATGAAAAAATTTAAATCCTACCTCCAAAAAATTTAATATCATCCATGCACCATATGGGGAACAATAGTTCCCACATACAACAACAACAGTCCATGAAACATGGATTAACCTATTCAGTATTATAACATTGTTGGAACATTGAAAAAAAATCCTACTCAATACCAACAGTATCAAAATAGCAAGGCTCATGGAGATAGATGGGGGAAACCGATGAGAAAGTGCAGAAAACTCACTAAGGATCCATCACAGATTGGAAGCGAACAACACCTTGGATTGATATATCACGGATGGTGGAGTATGGATCAATGGACTCCTAATGGTGCCAAGGGTTAATCTAAAATTAGTGGGAAAAGGAAACCTTGGCCGAATGAATAAGGGTTCAATTGGAAAATAATTTTAATACTGCACATGATTGAGGTATTACAAAACATATAATATTCCTTCACACCGTGCATGGCCTGGGGATCCGTTTTCATGAATAACCATGATTCCCCTTCTTTGTATTATATTTTTCAGACATGAAATATTTCATGCTGTCAAACTCTTCTTTACACCATGAAAAATATTTACACATTGAAAAACTACCTAGAAAATCTATGAAACTGATATTCATGCCGTTTTATCTAGTTACATTATTTCTATTTCCCTTATTCAATATTTTTGCAACCAAAATTCTCAAATAATATTTCAAGTCTCTTCCAAGCACTCAATCAACCAAAAACATGCAACAAATTAGATTGTTAAGGCATGAAATATTACATTAGATACCTCTAAAATTATTCTCACCCTTGATAATCCAAAACCAAGAACATAAGAAAGAGGGGTTTAAACAACCACTGATTGACATAACCTTCAAGGACATTTATCAAATTAATCACCGCTAATGAAAAATCACATTAACATTAAATGATAAAGCACACTATGTTTTACAATAACATGACTGGAGAACCCCACATCCAAGAAATCCCCCTCCACTATCAGCAATAAGATATTTTCATGTCATCTCAAACAACCACAAAAACACTATTCTCAAGCAACAAAAACACTTTGAAAACATCTCAATCAGGGAATTAAATACTCCAAATCAAGAAATTATCCACTCTGTAGAGAACTAACTCACACAAACGAGTTTAATTACATCCAAATTAATTCTCCTTGATTAGGATTAAGGAACTACCATTTACACCTCTCATGAAATTATCACACAACACACCACACATAACACTACTAATGGGAAAAAAACTCATATTAGATAAAACATGGTTCAAGAATTACATCATAAAAAAACATGGAAAAACTAAAAATAACTCCAGGTATTGGGAAAAAATTTCCTTTTCTCACTTCCATGTTCTATTTTCTCTATCACCATTCCTCCAAAATGGATGAAGCAATGAAATAGCCAGTCCATGCAACATCTTCTCTTAACGATCATGATCTCTACTGGATAGTCCACAAACATTACGTCAACCTTGATATCAAACTATCCCAACTCAATGAAATAGGAGTCATTGTGAATATTCCAAAAAATCTAGTAGACATTAAATCTGTCATGGATCCTCTCTAACCCTGGCGACAACGCCAACCAGTATGCCACCTCACACACTTTCCCAAACAACTCAAAGGGACTAAAGAACCTGATAGAAAGATTAATTCCTCAAATAATCCTACACTTCCAACATTGAAGGGAGACCTTTAGGAATATAAGTTCACCAACCTATATTTCCAGGTGCCTCACCTTACTATCATCATCTGACTTATTCCAGTCATGTGATGCTTTCATCTTCTCACGAACATGTTCAATGTTCTATGTCATGCATTGCACCATATCTAGAACAAGAACAACAATCTCCCCAAAATCCAACCAACATAATTAATAACAGACTATGAACCTTTCAAAAAAACTCACCCACATCATGTTTTATCCTGGGCCACCAAAACTACACCCTCAAGTCATGGTACATCATAGAAACATGTGGGCACACCATCAATAGTGATTTACAAATCACAAGAAGGACCCTATAAAACACCAACACATAAAAAACCACTTTTCTTTGGTATAAAATATGGTTCTTACCACACTCTAACCATCCCTATTGAGAATCACAATGGAAAATATGATCACATAACACCTCTACATCAATGTCTCCCAGGAAAGTCTCATCAACTTGCATTATTATAGATGACTACATAGTTATATAAAATAAATATCCTCTAACATTTTCAACTCTTTCGCCTATGTGTATGGATGTCAATAGAGATGAATCTCGAGAGAAATTGTGTTTAAAATTCCGATAATAACCAATAAGACTATGAAAACTATGAACTTATGCCACATTATTTTGTTATTCCCACGAAGCAACTGCTTCATCCATTAAAGGGTCAACTTCCACACCCTATTGTGACAGAACATGGATGAGTAAATGCACCTCTAATGTCTAAAAATTAAACTTGGAAAACATTCAATAGAGTTGATGGCATCGAAGGACTTGTTAGACAGTCCAAATATTCATGGAATATTCATTCACTAACTTCAAGTTGATCAAGATGTCATTAATGAAAAAGATGACGAAAAATTACAATAAATCATGGATAACGAAGTCCATTATCCCCATGAACAAAATTGGGGCATTCATAGCACTAAATTACATGGCTACAAAATTGATGTGCCAATACCTGCACCTGAAAGAATTATACTAGATATTACCCTCCTCCACCATCAACTAGTGAAAACCAAACCATATATTGATCTTAGAAAACCATATTTTTCTAGATAGCTAGTCAAAAAGATCACATGGTCTTGGATGAGGGAAACAATTCTTGACTTTCACCTGATTCAAAATCTAATATTATATAAAAATTTTCAGACCACCATATTTTTTCATTGAAAGCAACAATGGATCACCCCATAATGAAAACTTTTTCCAGATAAATACCTCCTTTATTATATCATCTATCTGATTCCTCGTCTCTTACTACTCAGAATGTTTTATTCGATATGGATACATCAAAATCAGAGAAGCACATGTCGACAAGTCTATCATAAACTCAACATTACGTCAAATGGGTAGAGAAGAAAAAAATAAAGGATTCATAATCTCTCTACAGTATTACTCAAAACAAGGGGAATGAAAAGTCTCTCTATATATAGACATTTGTTATGGGATATAGGAGATGCAATAAAGGTGTTATAATCTCTCGAATCAAACAACTCACAATCAAGGGTACTAAAAAATCTCATCACACCTCTGAAGATCTCTAGAACTACTAGAATAGTTGCCTCTCTGGCATGAAATCGAACACTTTTGGTTCATATTCCTCTCTGTTGAAACCCACATCCTTATCCAATCATGGTTCGTGGTCCCTAATGATGAGTTAAATTTTGTGGTCAGCCGATACATTCCCCATCCACACTCGCTGGACAAAAACCCTGCTAACCCTGCTGCTAAAATAGACTAACTAGAAAATGATGTTAAGGATAGCACTGGATGTGTCCTCCTCCACCATACTAAGCTTGAAAAGACAATGGGAAATGCTATAGGATGTCTGTTAGTAATTTTGTTCTGTGGTTACTAGGGTATAAGGTGATTTTTAGGTGTTATGTGATGCTTCCAATCTAGGATTGGGATGATCATTGATATAGTGCAGTGTAGTGATCTCTTATGTGTATAGGAAGTTATGAACCAATGTGCATAACTATTCCAACCACATTCTAGAGATTGTAGTAGTTGTATTTATGCTCAATTTATAGAAGAATTACAGCATCATGAAGAGCTTACAGATCACAGGTGTTTTAGATATATCTTTTTCCAATGAGATCTACACCTTCAATAGCTAAGGTGGATGAAGTTTCATTTGGACTAAAATATTCATATATCCTACACCTTAGGAAACGGAAATTTCATGGATAATTC
This sequence comes from Viscum album, assembly GCA_963277665.1. Lineage (NCBI taxonomy): Eukaryota > Viridiplantae > Streptophyta > Magnoliopsida > Santalales > Viscaceae > Viscum > Viscum album. The sequence goes on along the minus strand of OY728155.1, from coordinate 1,132,554,533 downwards.
CTTGAGAATGATGTTGTAGGAGGATTTTTTTAGGTTATTATTTTTTTGGAAGCTGATATAGGAGTAGGAAACCATTCACATAGATGAAATAGTGGAAGGTGGTTATGTTTGTTTGTTTCATATAACGTTGTAGTCTTCTCTCATTCAGTTGGTGAAGGAGTCTTAATAAGGATACTCAAAGGTAGAACTGTTGCGCAATCTTGTTGGCCACCTTGAAACTCTGTAGGGATGGTTAGAGGATATCTAGAACTAGATTCTGTTCCTTGAAAAGATTTTTTATTTGGTAGATGTTCACGATGGAGTCCTTTGATATATTCATTGATCACCTTTAGTGGTTCACCATGGACATTCAGTGATGTATCATGTCTTTAGGATGCGGTTTTTCTGGTCTATGATGATATAATAAGTGGTGTTGTTGTGGAAAGGTGTATAGTTTTACCATATGTGAAGGCTGAGAACCATGTTCCCTATAGTTTTTTGTATCCTTTTGTTGTCTTCAATTGGTGGATAAAAAATATCTCAATGGATTTCCTCATAGGACCCATGGCTCAAGGATGATATGATACTATATGGGTGATAATGTATCCATTAAAAAATGTTTCTGACTACATAGAGATTAGGGAGTTAGGAATAAAAGATTCCATAAGAGAGAGGTATGTGGATGATGTATTGTAGTTTTACAGAGTTCCGAGGACCATTTCCACTTAACATGACATGTGGTTTTTCTAGTGAGACTAGAGAGAATTTCATCATTATTTGGGCACCCATTCATTCATCAAAACTTCTTTCCACCCTCAAGCAGGTGGGAAGATAAAGCAGATTATGCAGACATTGGAGGATATGTTACTGCCATGCATCTTGGAATATGGTGGATCTTGTGAAGAACACTTACCATGGGTATTGTTCATATATAATAATATATATAACTCATCTATAAGTATGGATCCAATGGAGGAATTTTATGAAATACCGTCTCATTCACTATTTTATAGGACAATGGTTGGGGAGATAACAATTCATGGTTTTGAAGTGGTGCAAAGCATAATAAAGATCATTCGTCTCATTAATAATAGGATGAAAATAGTATAGGATCGGCATAAGTCATATGTTAATCATTGGAGGAGGCCCTTGGAATTCTAGGTTTGTTCCTTGTTTTATTAAAGGTCCCCTTCGACGTAGAAAATTGAGGTTTTGTAGAGGGAGTAAGCAATGTCCAAGGTTCGTCAGAACCTTTGATGTTTTGGGGTGATTCATGAAGGTAGGATATTATTTTCCAATGGCTCCATGGCTAGATAGGATCTGTGAAGTCTTTCACATCTCCCAGCTTATTCAGTATCTACATGATAACTTCAATTTCATTGAATAGAGATAATTGGATATCAAGGATGACATGACGTTTATGAAGTTGTAGTGGAGATCCATGATCTTCAAGAGAAGTTACTTCATGGACAAACCATTACATTGGTTCATGATTTATGGAGGCATGGTGACTTAGTGGAGAGTACTTCAGTATGAGAGACAAAAAAGTGTCCCATTACATGATGTTATTTAGAGTTTTTCCTTTTTCTGTTTTATTGTATAATGTAATGATTGATCCTTGTTTTATAACTGATTAGTTGTTGTCCTTTGGTAGTGTTATACGTGTTGCATTGGGTGATAATGTACTTCCACGTAGAAAGGGAATGACATTACTTTTAATTAAGATGAATTAATTTCAATGCAAGTAAACAAATGTGGGAAAGTTAGTTCTGCCAATAGAAGATAATATCTATTCATGGAGGATGGAATTACATGATTTTAAAATTCTTATGATTTTGTTGTTGTGGTTGAATGGGGATTTTTTTAGTTGTTTGAGTAGAGGTGATAAAATCTGGTTGGTAATTTCAGAATAGGTTATCTGGGATGTGGGGGTTTCAACTCTATTTTTTGAAAAACATGTGTTGGTTTATAATTGAACATTAATTTGTTTGGTGGTTAGTGTTTCTTCATGTATAGCAAGGTCCATGAGAGGTATCTCGTTGTGTGGTCGTTCGGAACCCACTTTCATCTGGCATTGGTTTTGGATTTTTGTGGGAGATAATTGATTGTGAGGTATCCAATGTAACACACTATGTGTTCTTGGTCCATCACATAATGACTTTTTAGTTTTTGGAGTGTTCGAAGGAGTCTAGGAAGAAGACATGAGAATTTCAGTTGATCAAGGCTAGAAGAAGGGGATTACACATCTGGTAACTAGATTACAAGATGTGAAATACAGTTTCATTGATTTTTTAAGATGTTTTGTGGTGTTTAAATATTTTAAATAGTGTGAAGAAGAGTTTCATGGTGTCAAATGTTTCTAGATAAAAGAATTAATATTAAATGAAGAGGTGACAATTTTTTCAGTGAAACCCAAACCCCATGCATTACACTCCATGAAAGGGTATTACACATCATGTAATACCCCAATCATGTTTTATTTTAAAATTATTTTTTGTTTGAACACTTATTCATTTTTTCATGGTTTTCTTTATCATCTCATTATTGATGAACCCAAGGCTCCCTGAGGAGTCTATCGAGCCCTACTCCTCCATCCTTGATCTATCAATCCTGATGTTTTTTCGTGGGCGATCAATGATTGATCCACGATGATTTTTTTTTTGTATTTATCAAATGATTGATCTTGTTATTTCATTGATATTTTCGTTCTTAATATGGGTTGTCTTGGGTTGGATGTTTTCGAAGCATTCAAATAATCTTCTAGTGTGAAATATGATGATCCTTGTTTCTAGCGGTATGTTTGTCACTTTATGTTATTCTGCATCACCCTCTGATGCATGGATGAGTTAAGAAACCTATTCATGGTAGTATTTCAATTATTTCTCATCATTTTTCATCATGTGGGAGGTATTTACATTTTTTAACCTCTGGATGGTGTTTGTACCATGCTAATAAAATATAATAATAGGTTAAATGAAATTGAAAGGGATATAGGGATTCATTTTTCCTGAAATTACAGTTTTGTTATTATAATTGTGATATTGTGATTATATTGGCTTACCATGCTATGGAAAATGGTGTTCATTGATATATTTTATTTCACTGGTTATATATATTGTGTTTTCTACATTAGTTGTGGTTTTTGTGGTATTACCCAAAAAACGTTGGTTAATCACGTAAATATGGCTAATGAATGGTTATCAAAAGACATTGTTTATGGGATAATAACCTTGAATAATGGAGTGGAATTAAATAAGTGTCCCCTTTTCTAAATGTGAAAATGTGTTACATCATGGTTGGTGATGAGATGTGTGGAATATTTTCCTAATCATGTGTGGGAAAAATGAATGTGCAGTTTCTATATTGTGATGCGTGGTTTTTCTGTAATTTTTTACCATGTTATCTCTGTGAGCATGGTTGTGTGTTGTGGGTTGACCTCAGTGGTGTCATAGATGAATATGTAGATGATACATCAATATTACTATGTAATGGAATCACAGATTTATAGATGTATTAATTATGTAATGGATAAGAAGTGTTGCGCAAAAGGGATGCAATAAGAACGTGTAGTGATGTGTTGTAGTACTCCTTGTTTTAAGTTATACTTGGCAGTTTCCAATATTGTTGTGAAATATGTGAATATATAATTATAAAATAATATTTATAAGTGTCTTGGGTTTGACTGGTTTACTAAATAAATAAATGTGTTTGAATAAATAATATTAAATGTTAATTATGTTGGTTAGAAATTGAAAGGTGGTTGTGGATTGTTGCTTGGTGTTGGGAATTTAGAGGTATCAGCCATGTTGGTAGTGTTATGATCTGGTTTATTTAGAACCCATAGGTTAGGATTGAGTGTTTGGTTCCATTTATTTATATAATTTTATTTCTCTTGTAATTTATATAGGTGTCCCACCCTAGTGGAGCAATAAGTGCCGAGCACTCCCATCCTTATGAGGGAGGGAGTCATTCCCAAAAATCATTGTGGGATGATGAAAGGATGCCCCCCCTCGCTTCTCAACACTCTATACTAGGAGCTGATCATCCATGATTCATCTATATGGTTGTGGAAATGTTAGGTCGATGTTTTTTCAGGTGGGTTGTGTTTTCCCATGTGTTTTTGGGATGATATGTGTTTTGATTTCCCAAGGGTTTCAGAATGAGATGTGTTAGGCATTCCCATGTGTATTTGGGATGTGAAATGGTTTGTGAGGCCCAGGTGTCTAGGAGTTGGAGGTGGTGTGGTTCGTGTCCTATGTGTATATGGGCAGTATGTAGTGTGATTTTAGGCCTTGGTGTTTGGGGACGGTATGTGATGCGATTTGTGAGGCATAGGTGAGTGCAGGTGGGGATGTGGTGTTGTTTATGAGGACGAGTTGTTTGTGGAAGGGATGTGTTGTGGTTTTTAAGGACCAGGTGTGTGTGGGAAGGTTGGGAGGTGGAACCATCAGAATAGGTGAGAGAAAAATGATATTTTCTGGTAGGCAAGTGTGTGGAAACTCATGGCAGTGGTGCAGGTTACCCAAATCATATTTTTATTACTATATTAAATTACTTAACTTACATTATTTTGTTTTTGTGACTTGGTGAGGGTGGGATGGTTATTATACCAATTAGGTGTTGGTTGGTCCTTTTATTATGTCATAGGGGTATTACAATACTTCTTTCACATGTGCATGATATAGTTTGGTTTTCCAACTATGTATACTTGTATGATCACCATACATATTTTAAACTGTTTTTAGGTTTCTTGGAGGATTTCTAAAATTTTTATGGATCATATAACCTTGTATCATGATAGGTTTCATCTCATTGTTTAGTTTTTTTCTTTATACCTAATTTGGAGACATTTGTTTTGTATCAATTCTATTTATCAAATGAATGGGGGTGGATTTTGGTTATGTTATATATTCTTTCATGGAGTTTTATTGTCGATGATTCATCTTTTCACTTGATTAGGTTTCAAGAAAATGTTAATTCCTCCAATTTTGGGACACTTGTATACCCTTCGGGATAGTCTCCCACCATGTTCAAATGGGAGGTAGTACTCAAGGGGGTCATTGTCATGCATTTTCATGAAATTTATAGGAGTGGTAACTTTGGAGCGATGGGAACCGGGTGGTTAAAAGGGATGTTGCTGAGGTTGACTCCCTGCAGGTCAAATCCTTGATGGACCACAAGCCTGAGACCTCCCATTTGTATCCCTTACTGGTAGAAGAACCGTGTTTCATCCCTTATCGGGTTAGGCCACCTCTGGAGTGAATCTAGTCGATCACCTATACCTTTTTGTGGACCTCCAGATACATTGGAAATGTAAAGGGAATTACAACATACTAGATCGAATGATAGAGTTCCTCCTCAAGATGTCTCACACCAGACTCCTCATATGAAAAGAGATCTCGGGAAAATGGAGGAGATACTTAAACATGATCCCCATATCTTGTAATGACATACTCCCTTGCTGATTTGAGAGTATATCCTACCTCTTCTCATCCACTATGGTTAAGAAAAGGAACTCTACTCAGAACTCATTCTCGATGTCAACCAAAAACATATATGACTCCATCCACTCTTCCAAAAAAAGAATCCACCACTAACACCTTTTTCAACACATTAGACTAACCAAAAATGTATCCAAATAACCCATTACTGCTTGGATCAAGGTAAATCTGATCTCATTCACCTTGATCTAGCTCTCTATCTTCGTTTTTGAAACACTACCCTCATACATTCATATATCCTATTTCTTGAAATCGTGCAACGTCCTCTACCATAGGTTGTCCTACTCAACTAGGTCAACCCACCATCCATCAACCAGATAAACCTATTATACCCATAGTTCATGATTCTAATATAGATGATATCCAAGATCCAAATATGAAAATAATTAAAAAATATTTCCAATAACCATGTTGTATTAAATTTATGATTAATTTTAACTTGTTTAATTTATTTAATTCATTTTTAACAATTGTAAACAACCGAAAGTGTCCCAATTCAAACAAGAAATGAAGAAGTTATTATTCATGTTCCATTTCTAGGGACTCTATCCTACAAATAGTGTTGCCTCACTTGGCCATTCAGTAGGATTAGAGTTCTTCCATCGGATCACGGCGGGCCCTAAAATCCTTATTCATAGGTGGTCTACCTTTTCCTATGTCAGGCCGCAAGATCACTTGAAACCGTTTCCCTAAAAATCCATGCATTCATCACTATTACTCACTCTAAACCCTATTTTATCACACAATAATTAGTTATGATACCATTGTTATGCCCCCTCCATATAATAATACCCTCTTACATTCCTATTGAATATATTTTGGCACTTATATTATTTTATTTAATGTGATTTTAAAGTTTTCACATTCTTAATTTAATTAGTATAACATTTTAAATTATTGATTTTCTAGAATATAAATTCAACTCCATATATATTAATTAAATATAGTACATTTATATTAATCATAGTCTTTTTTATTTAATTTTTATATAAAAAATGCATTTATTTAATTATTCTAAAATCCAGATGTTATAATAATTGTATTAAGGGAGATAAAAAAATTATTATTATTATATATATATAAATATATCTAATGATGTATAGTTAATATATCCAATAACATTTATGATTACCATGACCATATGGGGATATAATAATATATATATATTAGAGTATAACATCTTAAAATGTTCTTTTTTAAAACAATGAATTGAATAGTGTCAAAATTGAGACTATTCTTTGTTTATCAGAATAACGTTTCATTAAATTATTTAAAAAACAATAATAAATTGATAAAATATATAATAGTTATTAAATTCTATGAAATGATCTAAATTTTTATTTATGATTTAATTAAATCCAAATATGAAAATATTTCACCCATTAAATTATGATGTAATTGTTGCGGAATTTAAAATCAAATAGAATAACTATGTTTTATATTAAAATGATAAGGTTAAATTGGATTTAACTACACGTTTCATTTATTGGTTTATGTTATTAAAGACATATATCATCTAATATTTAAAAATATGAAATTTTTTTGGTTTTTAGATGTGGTTTTGTTTTACTATCAATCAATATTATTGGGGATTCCAAATGTTCTCTATACCTCAATTATGAGAGGGCACAAGCTCCCACACAATTTCAATTCCAATGAAGTCATAAATATTGACCACCCCCATCGAATTTCCATTTCAAACATCAGTAGTCACATTATAGTGGTTCTTAGATTCTAAAAACACAAACTCTAGTGTTTTTAAGAGGATATCTAGAGGGAGATCATTAAAGAAGAGGTAATCTCCTCTATCGATTCTTTCAAATTATATCTAGATTTATATCATGTTCCTGAGTTTTGGACATTATAAATTAATTAATATAGAATAAATTTATACTTATATGTTAATAAAATTATTGAATAACCATATTCTATCTTCTGTCTATCCTATGAAAATAGAAATCACCGTACGTGCGTGTGTACGGCTTACCGTCTCCACGCCGTGGTGTAAAATGTTTTTCACCACCACCTTACATGGATGTATATTATGAGGGAAATAATAACAATATATGGTTATTATAACATGATTTGGATTATTGAATAACATATATACCATCCGCATCCATGCCATTTTATAATTACATGAATGATATTGTCTCTTATTTGTATGTACAGTCTACCGTCTCCTTGAGGCGATGTGATTCATTCTTCACGATATCCATTAAAAAATGATAATATAAATTTAAAAAATAAATAGAATATTATATATATTATTTTTATATCTTTTTTAATGATATAACTATTACTTAAGAGGGAGAACAAGAACATATTCGACAAAAAAACTCATAAGAACATAAAGTTGTTAATACTTAAAAATGAGTAAAAATGAAAAGTTGTTAACAAAAGAATGATAATATTAGAAAATGTGATATCCTAAAAAAAATATGATTATAGAATAAGTAAAATAATTATTTAAAATACTATACTTGAGGTTAGGATACATAAAACGTATACCAGACCAATGGAATGTTATTATTTTACAATCTCATTGTAATTCGAGATTGTTTATACATATGTATTTACTGGGGTTTATTTATCATCCATGTCCATGTTTTCAAAAAAATTGTTTGACTATTCTCCTATGGATTTTTAATGTCACTATTATAGTTTTTCGACTTTTTACTACACATTTTGGATAAAATATTTCATTTATTTTCTATATGAGGTACTTTTTGTCATTCCCATCAAAAGAAAGCGAATAATGTTTTTTAACATATACGGCATGAACATATTTTTAAACTCGCATAATGGATTATTTATATGAATCATCATTTATAAGATTTCAAGTTTATTTTCAATTTATATTTTTTCATTTAAATTTTGTTGTGATATTGAAAAAATAAAACTTTTTTGATGAAGAAAAGATATTTTACTCAATAATTAATTTCAAGTGTTTTATCCAAATTATTTTCCATATAAGATAAAGGGTATTTTTAATGTATTATTTATTTATTACTCTTATATTTGATTTTGTTTATGAATTAATGAAATTTATGAAATCTATTGGCTTTAAAAGGATTGTGTTATTATGGAATGATGTTTATACAACCAATTTTATTCCATTGGTTATGTTATGATAAATGATTTATGTTTTTGAGGCACAAATATGTATTTTATTAATTATGTGATGGTTTGGACCTATATATCCCACCAATTCATTCAAAAAATATTTATATATGGGGAGATGGACATGACTGGAACAACATGTAAAACCAATTCATAGATCCAGGCATGGAACAACATGTTAATTTGGTTTCATAATATAGGGATGGAAAAACAAGTAAACTGAGTTCAGTAATGAACTTTGTCCAATATGACGGCCTTGGAAATGATTAGGAGGTAATATCAAAACGATTTTCTGTGCTTATGTGTTTCCTACAATTCCATGTTTTATACCATTGCTATTTTCTCATGGATGATGTTCTTATTTTATTTATTCCTTACAAATTAATAATATTTAGTCTATGGCTCCTAATATATTATACATGGTATTTTTTTTTTGAAATTCATGATCATGTTTTAACATTATTATGTCAATGTATTTTTGTCTTACCCTTACTTAGTAATATTGATAACCATTTCTTATGATTCCATTCCTAATGTATTAAGAATGTTTTTAAGTAGGAGTACTAAGGGGATGATATTTATTGGATATGTTAAATATAATTCTCAAGTAAGAAGAATAAATTACATGTTTCCAAAAGAGATAACTATTTAGGTCCTAAGGTGTTCATTTTTAGAATGTATCAAATAATCATCCAAAAATATGCAATATTCATATATGTCATTATTAGGTCATTATATGTTGTGTGTGTGCATTATAGACTACAGCTGACCTTGGGTATGATATCTTTTGGAGGTAACCTTTTTTATAATATTATGCATCACTCTTCCATAGACATAGATCTATTTGTGGTATTGTTTCAAAGACTATTTTGTTAACCATTTTGTGGAGGGAGGTTGGTGAGAGAACTCTTCTTGGTGCGAATGTGGTGAAATAAACGATGGAAAAATTCCATCTCATTAATGAGAGGATGAATGCAGTGTAAGACTATAAGAACCCATATTCCGATCATACCCATGGAATTTGATTTTGGGGGCCATGTGTTCTTGATGGTCTCCCCTATGTGTGGGAAGCCAAGGTTTGATAGAAAGTGTAAGCTTTATCCCAGGGTTTTCAAACACTATAAGGTGTTGGAGAAACTCGATGATGTGGCATGTCATTTGGTTATTATACCAATGTTATAGAGGATCCATGATACCTTTAACGTCTCCCATCTTCATTGGCATCTCCATGATAACTCACAATTCATTGAATTTGGAGTGTTTGATAGCGTAGATGACTCAATCACTGTGGATGTGATTGTGCAGATCCATGATTATCAAAAAAAGGTGTTTCATTGTTGAACCATTACTATTTTTCATGCATTGTGGAGGCATAATGTCCAGGATGATAGTAATTAAGAGAAAGAGACACACATACATGCCTAGTTCCAACAGTTATTTTTAGTTTTCCCTTGTTCTATTCTTTAGGACGTAATGATTGAACATATTTTTATATGGAATTAACTTGTCTTCATTGGTTGTATTAAGTGTGGCGGGATATGCGATAATGCCTCGACATGTGGAAATTGGAAGACCTGAATCCAAATCAAGAGGAATTAATTGTGATGTAATAATACCCATTCAGGTGAGTAAATGCGGCTAGAATAGGATTACATCGTCACTTAGAGGTTGGAATTTCCGGATTTCGATGTTTGAACAACGTGGTTGTTGTGCCAGAATGGTGTGTTTTGGGAATTTTTTAGTTGATGTGACAAGATCGGGTTACTATTTTTAGATGTGGGTTTCTCTGATGTGGGGGTTTACACTCTAGTTTTGGAATAATAAAGGATGGTTTATCATTGAACGTTAATTTGTTTGTTTATTAGTGGTGCTTCAATTGTATAAAGGTCATTGAGAGGTATCTCGTAGGGTGGTTTTCAGACTCATCTTTCTTCTTTTATTGGTTTCAGATTCGAAAGCATGAGAATCATTTGAGAGGTGTTTAATATAATGGTCCTTCACTTCCCAAGCCATCCCATTTCATTTTTTTATTTGTTGTATTATTCAGATTTGGATCAATAGAAGTCTGTAAAAGTTATGTTGCTAAAGGATGGATGAAGGTAGATTAAACATCTTGTAACCTAATTACATGAAATGAAAGTAATTTTCAGGGAGTTTAATGGAAGATTCAAAGTCTGTAAATATTATTAATGCCATGAAGAAGAGTTCCATGGTGTGAATGCTTTTAGGGATTCAAAAATAAAATATAATGAAGAGGTGATGTATTTTATGGAGAATAATGAACCATTTGAATTACATGGCATGAAAGGGTATTACACATCAGGTAATACCCTAATAATATATAGTTTTAAAATAATGTTTTGGTTGAATGCTTATTTATTCTTCCATGGTTTTTTATCACATTCTAATCAAACCCTAAGCGGACCGAGGAGTCCTTCGAGCCCCACGCCTTCATTATTGATCTATTTATCTAGAAGGTTGTTTTTTTGGTTCTATGGTTGATCTATGGTGAGTATTCATCTATTTTCACATATTTCTTATTTTTTATTTCCCTTTAGATTCACTGATGTGATATATGTTTTCTTTAATTTGTTTTTTAGAAATATTTTTGATATTCTTCAACTTCATTATAGGTTGATCTATTTTTTTGAGGTGTGATTGTCACATGCAGGAATTATTCTTCACCCTATAGTGCAAATATTTGTTGAAAAGATTCATTGAGGTTGAATTCAAATTATTTCTATTCATTAGTGAATAATTTGGGGGTGATTTACATTTTTTCACCGATGAATCATGGTTGAACAATGATAATTAAAGAAAAAAATCTAGTAAATAATATACAATGGGGTATGGGGTTCATATTCCATGGATTTTTAGTTTGATATTATGAATATGATTTTTTTATTATATGTTCTTGATTCCGCACTAAAAATTTTGGCAGTTGGTGTCTTCTTTTAACTAGTAAAATATGTTTTGTTTTTTGCTTCTTCAGTTGTAGTTTATTTTAAATTACCCTTAAATAAAACCGGTTAATCATGTAATTCCATTTAGTGAATGGATTCCCTGGACTTGGTTTTTGTGATAATACATTGGAATAATGAAGTGGACCAAAATATGTTCTCCCTTTTATAAATCAATAAATGTGTTATGTCATGGTCTTTGAAGAGAAGTGTGGAATAGTTGTCCTCACAATCATGGAATAAATGAATGTGAGGTGCCTATGTTGTGATGTGTGGTTTTAAAATTGTTTATGGTGTGGTTTTTATGTGAGCATGATTGTGTGTTGTGGGTTGGCCAGGGTGATTTCATGGATGACCTTTTTGAAAATATATATTATTGGTTATGTAATGGAATCATAGGTTGAGAGATTGATTGAGTGTGGAAAGGATGAGAAACAGTTTGCTGTCGGAATGCAATCGGGTTGTACAATGATGTGTTGATGTGTTGAATGTTATGTTCTATGCTTGGTAGTTTCCTGAATAGTAGTGGAATAAATTTATAAAAAACATGTTAACAAAATTTCGGAGCTATCATGGGTTGGTTTGGTTAACAGAATGAATAAATGTGTAGTGAACAAAGAAATGGGATGGTTAAATAAGTTATTTGGAAGTTACTGGGAGTTATGGCGGGATGTGTGGTGTTTTGAATTTATAGTTAGCAGAAAATTTGGTAGTGTAATTAGCTAGTTCATTCTTTATAAACCCATAGATTGTGCTTCAGTGTTTTTTTTCATATATATATAATTATATTCTCCCTTGTGATTTTCATATGCACCCAACTCTAGTTGAGCACTGTGTGGTGAACACCCCCATCATCATGGGGGAAGGTGGCTTTCCCAATCATCTTGGTGGGAGGATGGATGTATGTCCATCCTCTCTTCCATAGTACATCTTCTATGTGGTTATAAATAGAGATTCTTCATGCCATTTGTGCCAGGTAAGGACAAGGTGTGTGTGTGTGGGTGGTGTCTTCCCATGTTTTTTCAAGATGATATGTGTTGCGTTGTACAAGGTGTTTTCAGGATGATATGTGTTGTTAATTTCTATGGTTCTTCGAGAAAATATATGGTTTTTGAGTGGTTCTATGTGGGATAAATGTGTTGTGGTTTGTGGATGAGGTGTCTATGGGGAGGATGTATTGTTTATTGATGCCCATGTTTCTACGGGAAGGATGTTATGTGGTTTCTAAGGTGTAACTGTGTGTGAGAGAGATGTGGTGAGATTTTTGAGTCCTAGGTGTCTGTGGGAAGTATGTGATGTTGTTTTTTAGTCCTAGGTGTGTGCAATAAGATTGTGAGATGGTACATTTGAATGATTTGGGAGAAAATGATGATTCATATTACAAAACAACAAAAAAACCAGTGGGACGTAGTGTAGGGTACCCAAATCATGGATTCACTTACAATATTACTTTAAATTGAATGTTCTAATTGGATATGGTTCCATTTTGAGTTTGGGATGGTTATTATATATTGTTTGAAGATGTTCTATTCTTTTATTTCCTCACAGAGGATTTAGTGTTCTTCCCTTCTTGTGTGATGAGCAAGTTTTTTTACTATTCTGTATTCTTGTATTATCAACATAAATATATTAAACTATTTTTGGGGTTCCAAGATGATTTCATGTACTCTGATGGACCTTACTATCTTGGATCTTGAATTTTTTCATGTCACATCATAGCTTTACTTTTGGTTATTAAATTGGAGACTTTGGTTTTGTATCCATTTAATTTTTCACATGCAAGTGGGATGATTTCTGGGTTTCTTTTATATTATAACTTGGAGATTCACTATGTATGATTCATCTTAAATCCCGATCATGATTCAAAAATATCGAAATACATACCAATTTTTATATATTTATACTTTTTGTCCTAGTCGTAAACCTATGGAATACTAGGGGAGGGACTCTAGGGTCATTATCTCTCTTTCTTCATTGCTATCCAAGGAGGGGAATATTTAGAGGGTGGGGGTCGTGTCAACCCATATCTCCAAAGATACCCCTCATTGGATCACAATGAAAGAAGAGAGATAATTATCCCCTAGTCACACCTCAAGTAGGCCCCAAGTTGGTGACTACTGCAAATGGTATACAAATCTCACAAAATGGGAGGCATTAGCATTATTTTAAATAAATGATCAGGGGATAAGGTGAATAATCCTCAATGAAACTGCACAACATAATATAAACGAAAATAAAAAACCACCCCTAATTAATGTGAAATAAAGAACTGATACAAAATGAATGTCTCCAAAATTTGTTATAAAAGTAAAGCTTAGTTTCAACATGATGACTGTCATGATCTATGATGGTATGGTCCAACATAGTACAACAAAATCCTCCAACAAACCTGAAAAAATATAGTATATGTTGGATGAGCATACATGTGTACTTTGTAGGAAAACAAAAGTCTCACATGCACATGTGAATGGAAGCATACTAATGCCCTTGTGAGAAAACAACAAAACCAAAAAACTCCTATCAAGGTAAACTTACAATCCAAACCATATCAAGGAACACTCCCAAAATAATTCAAGTTCAGTAAATAATTTATTAATACATTCGATGATTTGGGTACCTCGCACCACTTCCCACTGGCTTAAAACCACTTTCTAAATGAAAAATGTCCTTACAATCCAAACTCTTCAAAAAGCACCCCATCACAACCCACCCACAATCACTATTCCCCATAAACAATATCACATAATTATTTTAGATAACTATGCCCTAAAAACCACACCACATCCCACCTGCACACACCTAGGCCTCACAAACCAAATCTCATCCTAGACACAATCACCTGGCCCACAATCCACACTACATCTCACCCACAAACACCATGTCCACAATCCAGACCACATCACGGCCACAAGAACCATTCCCTCACATACCATGTCTCATACTGATGACACCTGGGAAATAACAACACATATTATCCTAAAAATATCAGGGAAAGCACAACATATCCTATCCCAAAAACACATGGGAATATGCAACCTACTCACACACACCTGGTCCCCGCATGCCTCAACCTTCCTAAAAAATCATGGTATGTCACAGCCTGGATAATGGAGTAGGTACTACTGGGAGGATATTCATCAATCCTCCCACAATGATGTTTTGGAAATACACCCTCCCCCATGATGGTTGTGGTGTTTAGAACGTAGTGATCAACTAGGGTTGGTGCAAATAAAAGTCACTAGATAATTACAATTATATACTTATTTGACACTGAACAACCAATCCCAACCTATGGGTTCTCAAAACATCCATCATCTCATAACGCTACCAACATTGATGTTACCTCTAAGTGCACAACACTGTACATCATGCTGCAAACTCCTTTAAATTACCAACCAAGTTAATTAATCATTAACATTTTTCGTTCAGAACTAATTTAATTATTCTATTAACCAAAAAACCCAATCCAATTCCAAATATTATTAACCAAATAATAATTCAATTATTCTAATACTATATGGAAAACAAACAAGAAAAACACACAAAAACCAACACATCACCACACAACCTCATTACAGCCCCACTACACAACAGTTATTATCCATTCCACATACAATGAAATCTCTCAACCAGAGATTCCATTTCATATCTTGTTTGACTTATCTTCTACATTTTAATCCACGACACCACCTAGGTGAACCCCTCACACATAGCCGTTCTCACAAACATACCAAAAAACAAACCCGAGCAAGACCACACATCAAAATATAATCACATCAAATTAAATTTTCCTACACATGTTACCAAAACTATTATACATATCATGTCACATAACATGATGTAACATGTTTTTAGATTTAGAAATTGGGTCACTTATTTTATTATACTTTATTTTTCAAGTGTATTATCATACAAACCATGTCCTGGGGCATTCATTCCTTAGTAGTATTTATGTGATTATACAATTTTATTTTAGGGTAATACCATAACATCCACAAGTAAATTAGTAAAGAAACCCGATATTACATGCAAAAAAAGATACCAACAACCACGATTCGTAGTAGGGAATCAAGCCCATATAATCACAGTATCAAAATTATAGTATCAAAACTACAAATGAGTTCAATAAAAATCACCCTACCCCTTTCAAGATTCTTTAATGAATTATTATCTTCAGTTATCCGAGAACAAAAAAGAACCATAATTGAAAAGAAAGTCAATCCCTCCCATATGATGAACTAAAGAGAAAGGAGGGAAATCCTCCATCAAAGAATCTTTTCAGCTCATCTATTCACAACAGGTAGTAGAAGAATGGCCATAATAATAAAAACAAATTTTCATCCATGAGAGAATTAAAATTCTATTAGTGAACATTATGTAAAAAACACAAATTTATTAAAAAACATTATTGTCTAATATATATATCTAATGTTTATCCTCATATTTTTTTCAATATATTTTAACAAAATATGAGTAAATTACCCCACTATAACAACACATTTAAGGATGATTACTTATTGTAAAAAGAATTATCATTTTAATAAATTGATTTGACTTATTCAAAGAAAATCAATTCTATATTTTTTAATATATACATATTTATATTTGACCAAATATTTTATAACAATTTAATTACAAAATATTTTATCAGGAAAAGTGAACTAGACTAAGAATAAGTCAATTGGACAAATCCCCAAACTAGCCCCAACTCAATGTTATGATCCTTTTATATGTAAATCACGCCCCAACTAAACATACTAGGGTAGGTACTTTTCCATTTTCCTAACCAGAAACTAAGAAATCGTATCGGGTACCCCATGACAGCATGAACGAAGTGTGAGTACAAAACACATAAGGCCATCACCAACAATTTCTACAAAATATCAAGTCTAATAGATAGTGCATTAGATTATAAATTATATGGTATGTAAAAAGAGAACAATTTGAGTACCATTCATTAAAAAGTTTTATTTTATTATTTCCTTCCATTTATACCAATTACATTTCTCATAACATCATTAATACATAAACCATTTTTATCACATGCTCTTTTGGTTACACATACAAACCACATACACATGGTTATGAGAACATAAAAAAATGCATAAGGAAAATAAATAAAGTCCTTACCTCACTAGGGATACACATTTCACATCAAAAGATTATCCTTACCTAAAATCCTCAGTCTCGGTGGAATGAAACCATTAGTTGGAATATAGCCTCTATACCCTTCCATGACCTATGCATTTTGGGGAGAGTATAGAGCCACAGACCAACTCGACCCATGGGTATAAAAACTCTTGTCAATACTCCACTTTACCGAGAAATGTGAAAATGCTTATTTTTACAATCACCATAACAATACTATAACACAACAAAACAAAATCAATTCCACTAGACATGTCAATAAATAAAAAACAAAATGATAATTAATACTATGCCACATCCCATCAATATATTTACCTTTTTCAATTTATAACCATTTACCCAATTATCATTCTCATGTAAAAACCCCATAAGTGTATTAAAAACCCATATTCCTTAGACAAAATCATCCATGGACATGAATTTAACCATTTATCCCACATAACATTTCCCAAGAATTTACCCACTTAGGAATTTCAAGTACATTTCACTTATCTCATAACCTAACAACTAATTACATTCTACAATTATATGTACCTCATTTCCCATGTATTAACACATTAAACATATTCATCCATCATCTTATTATATATAATATTATAAGTTCACCATTTAATATTCAATAATCCTTTTAGGCACTTCTATACAAATTTCATTAAAAATTTGACGTAATCCCATTGTACCCATTATTCATGTTTCCATGTCATGCTAAACACAACATTATTGTTTATAACTATATGAATCTCTATTATAATTCCATTTAAAACTTAATCAACCATTAAAACATGTCCATCTTGGGTTTCACATTGTCACTTGGTAACCCTTCACTTAAACATACCCTTTACTTGTTGCATGAAAGCAGGTGCACCTCATCGTTGGCCCTAGATTGGTCAAGTCAACCTCGATGCATCCCAAGGGAATATTGAGTGTTTCGACTAGTAACTTAGACATAATTTTTCATAAAACACTCTAAAAACCATATAACAGAAAAAGGGTTACACAAGAACACATACTTCCATGAAAATATCCGACATAAAACTATGGGATAGTACATATAGAGCACCTACCATGAATCTAATGAAGATTACACTCCCAATCATTGACTTGGATCTGGATTCAAACACCCCATGAATCTCCAAACTGTGATTAATTGAAAGAAGGATTGCTTTAGGTCATCCTAATGAGATGGGATAAGCTATAACACTAATCCTAAAAAGAGATTCAATACAGGAGTTAGACTTACCAGGGTTCTAATCAACAATAAAATGTACTCTAAATGGCTAGGAATCGAAGGAGAACCCCTTGTGTGATTCCTGGTTCATCCAAGATCTTCTGTAGGGTTTTAGGTGGTGAAATGGAGGAGAACCCCAAGTTGGGGTTTAAAATAATATAATGGAATATTTTTAAATTTATCTGAAATATTGGACCGCACGGTTTGGCCACATGGTTTTCCAGAGTGTGTGTAAACCCTACGTGAGACACTATAAAAAAGAAACCCCCTTCACATAGTTTCTTGGAAATTCCGCACAATTTTCGTAACCATTCCCCAACTATGCATAAGCCTCTATCCATGGAGACACTGTTACCAAGGATTCCCATACATTTTCAAAATAACCATGCTAGAACCATATAAAAAATACAGGAACTCCCTTTTCTACGTCTTTCATGTCCCGAACCCCCAAAACACCCCTAAGACTCCAAATGAACATTTCGAAACCCGTATTTAACCTCAATAATGGAATTAAATTGAAACAAAAGTAAAAAAACCATATGGAGAATTTATGATCTTACATTGGCACCAGAATCAACCAAGAGCCAAAAATACAGAAAGATGGAGAAATAAGGAAAACCTACAATAATTTCTAAATTGGTTTTGAAACGTTCAATCATCATTCCAGTAGACTTGAAAGCACAGGAACCTCCATGACAAATGGGACAATGGTAATCAAGCCGAAAAATAGTACAATGGCAACCACCTCACCAAAATAGACTATGGGAATCACCTTGCAAGATAGAACCAAAAGAATAAGATAGGTAGAATAATTATTGTCGGTTCAAGAACTAATCACTGACTCCATTAATATCATTCTCATAATGGACCTCTTATCTGATTGACACTATTACAATGAATATGAATTCCCCACATCCAACTGGAGATATATAGGAAGATGCCATAAAGGCTAAGGGTTTCACTAAACACATGATCATGGTAGTAGTTAAATTATCTTCCCCACATTAACTCTAATTGTTAATGTTGCAGAAACTAAATGAAGGATCATCCAAGTAACACAGTAGGAACCCTAGTGGTTCTCTTCCTCTAACAAATAAAATTTGTTCCCAATAATTGGGGAATATCTATTCAAGGAATAGAAGATGTCAAATCCCCCAAGGAGTTCAAGAAGTCTTGTTTTTTCCAACACAAAAAGTACAATAACACCATCTGCAGCTATCATAGAGGTTGGACCATCTAAGTTCAAATTTGAAGCCCCTAATGTGCCTATGAAATAGCATCCCATGATGGGTTGTGCTGTACTTTAGATAATAAATATGATATTCTGAAACTGCATGCCTCAAATCTAGGAACTCTATTTATCCTAGATGCCTTGAATCTATCACCAGACCTTAGAGAGGTGCCATATAATCTTTACTAAGCCCCGAGAATTCATCGAATAAGTAGAAACTACCATATTCTTTTATACAGAGACCTATCACGTAGAATGACATGTTTTCATATTCATCACAAATTAGGATGATGCCGCCATCATACAGGGCCACATCAAACCCTTATATTTTTCTAGAATACTAAATAGACACAGATTTCAAAAAAAAAAATCCTACAACAGTGGTTCTGGTGTTAAAATCCTCATATTGCTAACACCTCATTGGTTATGCTACAATGAAGATGATCTGACACCCAGTAGCACAACTCTTCTAGGATGTTAAAAAAGTGAGCATTATCAGCTGGGATGAAGCAAGGTTAAAAAATGGCTTTTTTACATCATTTTGGATCTTTATTTTCTAGTGTTAAGTCCAATACGGCCTTTAAAATCATGTTGGGGAGGCCCTAGCTACATCATAATGCTTGGATTCCCCCCTCACACCATCCGTGTATAAAATATTATTCTAATGAATAAATTGGACATTGCATGACAATAAATCCCCATTCAAATCCTGAGAGTCACAATATATCAATGCAGTGTTATATTAACCTAAAGAATAGAAATATTTGGGTGACGACATTGGATGGAACACCACCCCAAATGGATTGGAAATGGCTCCCATAGATCCCCACAAATAGATTGGCGAAGAGTATGTATATCCAATCAATCAGGTTGAGTGCATAAGTTTCAGTGTGGACGTCGAACCAGTATTTTGTATTATCTTCATTATGGATGTTGTTTCCAAGGATGATAAAAGCATGCTAACCACCTTGATGACTATGAGGGATCTAACAAATATGCTCCCAGTCCATCCTCAGGGATCTAGATAGTTCTTACCTTACTCGTTAAGGCAGAATAAATTTCATTTCAATAAAATAATTTGAGGAAACTCCCCTCACATTCCATCCTCCTTAAAAACTCCCCATTGTTAGCTGGAAAAAGGAGCTATTTTAGTTTCTATAAATCAGTGTTTCAATATCTCTCCTAATGCTAGATTGTTCATCTCACGAATTGCATCCCCATCAGAAGAGGTGGAATATGAAAAATAGGATCATGAATTGTATGAATAAGCAGAATATAAAGTTCTTAATGATTCCCCTCCCACATTCGAAGAAGTAATCTCCAGCATAATCGATGAACATAGTGAGATAAACCGAGGCATCCACGATGACCTATGCCCCACCCAGATTAGTGTGTCTATGTATTTTGAGGAGACAGCGGAATTAAACTCCCTTATAAAGAGGTATAGATATGTTTTTTCATGAAATAACATAGAAATTCAAGGCATTGATCATGAGTTCGTCACTCATCGAATGGGTCTACCAATAGACCATCGTGGTTACAAGTAGGCTGCTTGAAGAACATACCCAACACATGCTACCAAAATTGAGGTGGATGTAGACATGAATATAAAATCTAACATCATTAGGGATGTCCAATATCAGTTATGGATAGAAAACATAGTCCCTATCAAAAATAATAATGGACATATCAAGGTCTATATTGATATAAAAGACCTCAACTGTCCAAAAATGAACAATGATTTGTTTTTCCCGATCATGGAATTGCTGAGCGATGTGACCATTGGATATGAGGCCATATATTTTATGGATGCCTAATCTAGATACTACCCAAACTAAAAGGCCTAGGATGATGAATAAATCACTAGATTTAGGACCCCCTTGGGAGTATCCTTCTATAAGGTGATGACCTTTTATCTGAAAACTTTTGCTTCTACATATCAACACGCCATGCATCGCATTTTCAATCACTTCCATGGAAATATTGTCAAGGGATACGTTGAAGACTTGGTGGTTAAATAAAAAATATTCTAGAACCTCCAAATAGATATTGAATCTGTCTTCAATAAAATTTGAAAACACATTCTAAAAATGAATCCCCTGATGTGTGATTTTAGTATTACCTCCTGTAAATTCATCACCTTTATCAGACTTCATCGTGGCAATGAAGTCAACCTTTAGATGAAAAAATCCATCCTTGGAATATCACCACCTCACAACCTCACTCTGTTAAGGGGTCTCTAGGGGACCCTAGCCTACATTCGGTGAATCATATCATACCTTTCACGTATTTTTATCCCTTTCATCAGGTTGATGATGATAGGGGTCACATACTAGTGAGTTAATGAGGTCATGAAGAATTAAGAAATCATAAAAGGTATCATAAAAACCAACCAATGTTGATACAACCTATTGAGGTATGACCAATCATTTTGTACATGAAAACCCTAGAACGATCACCATGTGCATTCCTCACACATTAGAATGAAGCCAACAGCAATAATAGTCTCAATTACCTCAAAAAAAATAATGATTGATGATGAGACTCGATATTCAATTATCGAAAAGAATTTCCAAACCCTAATCTTTGTGGTTCAAGAAACTATGGAATTACCTGCAGCACCATGAGGTCCATCCCATCCCTCCCTGCAAACTTATCATGTATATACTTTGTCATCCAATGTTAACTAGATACCCATCATGATGGGTAGTCATCCTATAATAGTTTGAAATATTGGTCATTCTCTAAAAAGGTGTCAAAGGCCACAAATTAGCAGAGTTCATGGTTGAGCACCCCTCGGTGGAAATGAACCATTTGGATACTAAACATCCTGATAAAGAAGTATTCTCAATCCACGAAGGCCCCTAGTCATGCGAAATGTACATCAATGGATACCGCAAAATACCATAGGTAAAAAGATGGAGGACCTGAATCTGAACAATATGTGTCTGGGAGTTATAAACATATCCCGAAGAAAGTTTTTTCCTCCATTACTCCTTCCTTAATTCACAGGGGTAAAGAAAGAATGATGCGGGAAACTAGGCCCTCGTTGTAGGCATGGAGCTGGATCTTCATGAAAAAGTAGAACACCTAAAGATTAAAGGTCATTCAGAGCTAGTCATCAAGAATTCCAATGGTGACTATGCCATTAATAATGAAGTATTGATTCCTTTGATGAACCATGTCCAAGAGATTTTGATAGAATTCACATCAAAACAAACACTGATTTAGGTTCCTCAGTCACAAAATTCTCAAGATGATGAATTGGAAAATGTAGCAGTAGCCCTGGCTGGTCTAGATAGAGATGAAACAATTGTCAACATTTCCTACCATCAGATTGTCTTTCTCTTCATTAAAAAAACATGGTAGAAATTGACGAGATTAGCACAGTTCCTGAGCCTTACGGTCACACCACCTAATAGAAGAATCCTATTGAAAATTCCCATGAGAGGGGGGGGGGGAACATCCATATGAAAGGGATGGAAGAAAACAGAATTTAAGGAAGGATATTAATTTTGTTTTGTATTATAGAACATTCCAAGAAAAGGTTTGCATCAAGTGAGTCCTTGACGGAGTCCTTATCAGGTGCATCGATGGATACGAGACGGATGCCTTCATGGAAGAAGTTTATGCCACAACATCCAGAGGACAACAATTGGCATCCATGATATCCCATGAAATTCAATGGCTTGGATTCTATTGTCCCACTATGATACATGATTGCTACAAATTCACCCAAAAGTGCCATATCATTCATGTTCGTGCCAATTTCAATCACCAACACCTAGAACTACATCACCCAATTATGAATACCTAGCAATTTTTGTATGGGTGATAGAGGTCATGGGACTATACATTCCCACCACTACTATAAAATTTAATTTAATTGTCATAGTAAATGACTTCTTCTCTATATGGGATGAATCCATAATTCTTAATGAGTTCAGGACAAAAAGCAATGATATCTTTTTGAATGACAACATCCACACAATATTTAGTGACACCCATAAAATATCGATGAAAAATGGAACCAACTTCTATTCTAATGAGTTGGAAAATCTATACCAGAAATATGGACACAATGCTAACTCTTCATCCCACTACCATGCAGTGGCCAACGGGCAGATATAAGCATTTAACCAGTCTCTATTCAAAAAACTCTAAAAGATTCATCAAAATGACAAGAAATCATGGCCTAACAATCTATCTTCTTTTTTATGGGTTTACCATACCATGAACCGCACTACCACCCAGGAAACCCCATAATCACTAGTATACGAGACATAGGTTGTTCTTCCCATCAATGTTCAAGTTCCATCACTCTTTGTAGGTGTTTTTGATCAACAGTCAATGAATGATATATCCATGAAATGGTTTGAATAGTTGGACAAACTGGATTACAAATAGTTGCACACTTTTCTCCATTCCGATATTTACAAAATAGGATTGAATGAGCCTTCAAAAAAAAGGTTATACTTTATTCTTTACTCATAGGATAGATGGTGTTGGTTCTCAGAACCTCTATGATACATGTGATGAAACCCCGGATGCTCGAGAAAAAATGGAATGGACCATATTTCATACATAAGGTCTACTCAAAAATAGCATATTCATTTATATCAATGGATTGATAGCTCATCACAACTCCCATGAATGCACAGTTTCTGAAAAAAAAACATCGCATATTATTGACACATAAATATTATTTACTAAATGTTAAACTACATAGCAACATTAATCATCCTAACCGCATGATGATAAACTACATGATCGATTCATCTTTTATAAATACATGAAAGGGGATGGTACATATTTTTTTCTATATATCAATATATCACGTGTAAGTAAAATTCATAAGAGGATAATATAGGAACACCCTCCCCCTTACTGTGCACAGGTCAGACCAACATAGGAATGTAATTCTAGAACTGGGATTTATTACAATTCATCAGTGGGATACTTAACGATGCCTTAACCCTCAATGTTGTCCCAACCATCTTATGAAATATATTTCATCATTTATATCATTTATAAACCCATAATATGAGGGAAATACTTATCGCTCATGGTTTATCACGTAGAGCACAACTAAAATGTGCATTGGAATTGGGGTAAGGGGTCACTTATTTAAAAAAATCATATAAGAGTATGATAGAACCGACACTCATAGAAGATAAAAACAAATATCCCATACTCTTATGCCTGAGTCAGATTAGGACCGATAGTATATTGTGTGTAGAACTACATATGGATTGATAACTATATATTAAGGATACCTAGTGATTCCTAAATTTAACATCCTAGCCCAACCACCAATCAATGAAAAATTCCCTATCATTTCCCTAAACATGGACAAGACATCTGTATAGAACTTTCAGAACTATGTATGGGTTTATTACTACCCTTTTAGAATACATAGTGACATTGGGATTATCTATCAAGCCCTAGCAGTCAACACCAGATAAAAATTCCCACTCCATTTTCCTAGAATGAACCTATATAGGGAGGCAATTTAATGGAACTATGTTGGGATTGATTCCAATCTCAGTGGGATATGTAGCGACACACAGATCTCATACCCTAGTTCAACCATCATTTAAAAATCCTTCCCCCTCCTTGCGTATGGACTGATCCTATATTGGAAGGATATGTCCAGAACTACATGTGTCTTGATTCCGGCCCATACAGGATACATATTGACACCATGACCCAAAATCATGGTCCAACCACTAGGAATCAAAAATACCCTCTTTTCCTACGTAAGGGCCAATCCTTTGTATGGAATTTCTATTTTGAACTACGTATGGATTGATCCATACCCTTGATGGATACGTACTAATTCTGGGACAATTCATTATGGTCTAGGTTCCACATAAAAGTAGAAAAAATGCACCATCCTCTATGTATAGGCCATACTTGCATGGGGAATCCAGGAAATGTCCTAACTAAATGACATTAAACTACATGGTTCCTCAAGAATCATGCGTGTCCTGATTCTTGTGTCACGAGATCACAAATATTATCTGAATTACCTATAATTCAAAATTAAAATAGATGAAGAAAATTACAATTCTGAATTCTAACACACATAAGGATTCAACAGAACATGCTTCCCCATGCGTATGAGTCAAATCGTTGTAGAATCTTTCGTAGTTCATGGATAATCATGAACTAGATATTTTTTATGTTCTCAAAAACATATTTCCCATTCATCAAACTCAATAATCTATGAATGATTGGGTCCCCATAAAAATCCATAGCCATCTAAAATGGAAGGCCATGTCCCGCAGACACATTTTTTTAATAAGCACATCACGCATTAGTGGCTCTGCATATGCTTCCTAAAAATGTTCTTATTCATCAAAAGAAAAATTCGTTCTCAGGAGAATCTATTGAAATTTTTATTTGACCAATGGCTTCCAAACACAATGTAATTCTTCATGATCTAAGGGACCTTCTGACTTTGGATTACGACATCTATCATCTCGCATGTATAAGGAACATCATAATTTCCCAACCATGATTAAATCAATGTTATATATGGAATTATTTACAAGTTGTATTCTCAACATGGCAATTAACTATACATCCAATGTCCTTAATGCATGATTCTACACTTCATGGCCATATGTGTCCATACTGCATGACATCAAACTACACTGCACAATAAAAATTCATATATTCTTATCATGGGTCCGCCTCATCAAAAAAATGCATTGCCTTCATGAGTATGGGTTAGACCGCTATAAGGTATTTTACTTGGAATTCTTTATCGACATAATTTCCCCATGATAGATGTGTGGTGGACTCAAATTCTACTATCCATACTTATATGTATAATGTATTTAAAAATACACTTATCTGGATACCAATTGAATCAAATCCTATAATCACCAGACTAGTCCAATTTATAGGGATAATCAAGGGTAATGATATTTCCCTTCACTCACATTGGATTACTCTACACCACCCCAACATGAGGATAAATTTTGTGTAATTCATCTATGTCACATGACGTTAAACTAAACAATGTTGGTCTATGAATAACATGTTCACATCCATTGATTATGCCATTATTATGTTGTGACACAAAATCATTATCATATATAGTTTTTGAACTAAGCATAGATCACGTGAGATTATGGACCTCACCATTTGATCCACTATCGTGTCATGGATAATCAGTCCATGATGTTTGTCCCTCCAGTAGGACACTAAAGAACATGTTATGGTTTCCTTATCCATAAGGAACCTTATGTCCTGGTCGTATGACATAATACTACAGGGTATTCCAATGATGGTACTGATGCATCATCCTATGTATGACCTAGATATATGTGAGGGATTACTTGATCTAAGGGTTGAATCACAGTCTGAACATTTCTAATTTGTTTGGATACACACCTACCACACTTCAAACTCTATTAATTGAGTTATATTGGATCCTAATAACCATCGATTTTTATAGTAGATGGAAGGATAGTGTCTTGAAGACACCTTTGTTTGGCTATGTGCATCATGCTCTGGTGGCTTTGCATATGTTTCAAGAAAAACGACCATCAATCAAAGGAAATTTTATCCTCATGAGAGTCCTCTTCTTTCACAGTACACCTAATAGATCCAAAACCCCACTACATCCCTCCAGATTCAGGAACCATCAAAATCCTTGTTTACATTCTCTTTCCTACCAACATTTTAGATATATCAGAACATCCTTCCACGATTCACTTATTCTCAATAAAGAATTATATAAAATAAATATTCCTCGTCCATATGCATATTGTTGATCCACATACAAAAAACAAAATTTCCCCACTTATATCATGTTTCCTTAGTAAATTTCACCCAACAAAATTCCCCATTTCATGTTTAGGTTCACTCCCATTCATAATCCATATGACATGTTAAAAAAGCTCTTATACCCATAATCCTCCACGACCATTAGAAATGGAATCCCAGTGTCCTGTAGACACCCTTGATTGACTATGAAAATCATTCCCCGGTGGTTCTACAAATTTTACCTACCAAACAATTGTATACAAAAGGAAAATTCATCCATATGAAAGTATGTTCTTGTTTCTATATGCCCAAATAACATTTATGTCTGATCCCAATCCCAATATTCCAAAAATCCATAGATTTTGGTTTACATTATTTTCCATTTCCAGGTTCTTGAAAATTAAAAGCATTTCTGGTCAAACATGTTGAAACACTCTACCCTCACATCGTCAGAGAAGAATGAATCCACAAAACAAAATGTCTTTACTGCAAAATTTTAAAATCCACCATACTATGACACTCCCTCATGTGGAAGAGGTTTTTTCAGTCAATGATGATACAAATTTCCCTAATTATTGTAGATATCATCCCCAAGATAGGATACCCATTGTGGTATTCAAGCCACTAGACGAATCCAAAATTCTAATAAATATCCCAGGACATTAAAATAAAATTCCAGTGTCCTACGAAAACCTTTTTTTAATATGTAGATCTTTCATTGATGGATTTGAATATGAATCCGATATTATTTTCTTCATCCAAAAGAAAATTCTTCCTCGGAATAGACATTTCCAACCTCCGTACACCTAAAATTGCTCCCAAGCACCATATACATCCAAAACTGACAATTTCAGGGTTATAAAAAATACCTCATTCATTTTAGAGAGTAATTAGAACATTCCCATCAGATTAATCCCATGTTGTGGGTACTACCACATTAATTTTGAAAAAAACCATTGTTCGACAAAAAACACTGGTAATAAGTATGATTTAGAAGAATATATAATGCCAATTGAAAAGACGAAATACTCACAAGAGTGAGACCCCACAAAGGGAACCTCTGAATAAAAATAGAATACCATCTCATTAAATTTTTCCTATATATGGTTTAAGAAAATATGTTGAGTAAGAAAATATTCAAATGATACATAATGTTTGTTGGGTCAAAAAACCGTAAATGGTGGCCTAAGAAAACGTTATTTAATACATTCTAAGACCATAGAAAAAAGGATTAGGCAAAAATTAGGGCAAGTATTGAAAAAGCCACAAACGTTTGTGGGGTTTTTCATGTAACCCTAGTAACAACCAAACTATGCTCACCGTGTCCTTCAACTCAAGAAAAAATTAGTGCATGATTTATTTATGTCATAAATAGTTATTTAAGATCACGATAAATGTTATATTAAATTAAATCATTGATCATATTTTCAATTGTGATGGATTGAAACTATATGAAAAAGAAGGAAGGAGAAGAATCATGAAGAAAAAATAGTTTCATTGTAGTCAATATTGAAATGAATAGAGTCTACAGCCTAGAGCCTCTCCATGCGGGTGTTACATTATAATTACTAGAGAAGTTCCGTAGACTCACAATTTTTCATCAATATTTTATTCGACGCCTCAGAGGCTTTGACCGTGTTCTAACAAGTTTGTTGTCTCATCCCATGAACCTACCCATAGTGCGTCTGTGACCATCAAGACATCAAGGGAAGTCCTTTCTCCATATTATATCTTTCATCGCAACTAATCAATGGCGATCATGGCACGAAACCACTCCTTCTTATGTCGCTCCATCTTCGGGCTATGTTGTTCCACGTCCTGGACATATTATTCCACTAAGAAATCTTCCTTTGTGTGGTCATCTTATAGCCTCTCAACCACTACAATAGGATTGGTTCTTCGCCAATGAGGATTTTCCTCATAATATCTCAACCATTAGTCAACTCGGTAAAAAAAGTTGATATTCAAGTGTTCAAATCACTTACATAGAAGAAACCACTTGTCCACTATATCATAGATTCCATGATAGTGAATTCCCCTAAATCCCAAGACCACAAATAGGTGGTGTAATTTCAGAAACATCACTGACATTTCATTCAATGTATTTTGATAGACTAAACTCCAATCATTCCTCCATGCCTTTTGGCAGAGGGGATGATGAACGACCATGCCTTCTCAGTCTGTCCAAGAGTCACTCCCTAATAAGAAATATTGTTACGAAAAAATATCATGATAGAGATACATGATTTAGTTGTCGTAACATGACTAGACCCCTCATCAACCTCGCCTATATTTCTTGCAACAGAGGTTATAGTGCAACATCTACCACAATTTCAAACACTTTTGTTTGCAATTATGAAAATGTAGGAAAGACGGGTAAATATCCTAGACTCTTTATCCAAAAAAGTGCAATCAAAATACTAGAGAACTAACCTCCATCAATTAAATATTCAATTACTCACACCTATCTGACAACATTGCTGACCGAATATGGTTGCACCATGTCCTCAATCTGTTGACATGCCCCACAGTCGATCACGGGAATCAGTGGCCCAGGACCATGCCCAGCTACAACATCAACCTCTAAGATATCCCCCAGATGTTCATACACTGATATTGCGCCTCTAGGGATGATTAGTCATGAAAAGGGTATTTTTATTGGCAATCTGGGGGATGAAGCCACATAATCTCTCAGAACTAGAGAAAAAGGAAAAAATGAACACTACATATTTTCATGATATGGGAAAATAGCCTCCCAAATTGATTTGACTTCTACAAAGGCTCATTCAACATGTGAATGTCGAGCAACAATATTTGAAGGGACTCCCTCTATAGGTGAAAAGACCATTTTATTAGGAATGATTATATCCACAATATTGAAATACAATCGAACAACTAGTAGTGTTTTGAGACCTTGACTAGATTCATCACATTCCCTAATAGTTTTCAAGTATTTATCAATTTGAATAGGCTCAATGTGTTTGATCAAGGACTCAATATCTGTATGCCCTTTTGAAATTGAGATAGAGTTTGTTTGAGAAGGAGAAGGCATGCATGAATGGTCGACAATATCCCTAACCTCTTAGTTTTGCCTTGTTCCTCTACTTCTTTTGATCACAATTGTTGGAGGTTCTTCCACTATAATAAAGGAAATAGTATCCATCGATTCTTGAGAAACTACCACCATGTTACTGATAGAATATACATCAAAATATGAAAATAATAGTGAGTCCAGAATATAAGGTAACCCGGTTCAACCACGTGGTTTACAGACAATTACATGTGATTCCCAACATAATGCGTTTTGAAAAATGGGATTCTTGATTGTGTTTCTTATTTTTCCGTGGAGATGGTTCCGAAAAAAAGAACACAGGGGATCCGAAAGTGGAAATTCCCTAGAATGGTAAGCATTGATTACTTCCATATACTCTTGGGATCCAGGATATCCTTTCACAACACCACCCACAATTGGAGAGGGTTATTCACTAGATATAGTAACTCAGAGGAATAAACAATGGAAAGAACCATTTTTTGAGACCCTGAATTCCCTTAAAATGTAAAAAGTGAACGTTTAGCTTCTTCACAATGAAGGAAATTAATTTCAAATTTTTTGGATAAAAAAACCTCTATTTTTATAGTGCTACTTCAGTGGTGGCGTGGTGGTGAAGGTGAGTGGCCTAAACACGTAATTCTTTGGGACGTTCAGGTTTCAAATTGTAACACCCCATGATTTTATGAAAAATTTTCTTTTAATTTAATTAATGTCTTGTGTTGTACGCTACACCAAAAGGAGTTTGCACAACACGCATCCCTGACTTGGATTTCATTACCCACAAGCGGGACCTTCCACGATAGCGTGTGTTGTACGCAATACCGTGTTTCGCTAAACATCGATATGCAATTAAAATATTATTAAAACTAACCATTATGAATAGTAATACCCACTATTTGAAAATTAATAAATTTTATTTCTTAAAATGGACTTCATTTTTGGATTCGGAATATCGAAATAAGCCTAGGGTGAAATTTTGGTATTTTTCTGAAAACATTCAATTTTTTATGAATAGTGAAAACACTGGGGTACTATTTAAAAACCGGCTTTTTATTTAAATAATTATTTAGTTTATTTAAATGTATTTTAGATGAAAATTGATACATAATATATATATAATTTCAATTTAATTCATTGGATTCATTTTATAATAATTTTAGATATATAAAAAGTTTATTGTACTTTTGACCGTCTTTTACCCACCTCCTAGGAGAATTTGCAAATTTACATAAAACTTAATTTTACCACTTTTGTGAATGGAATTTCAAAAATCTGAGAGACATGATTGATTTCAGTATGTAAAATGTGGTTCAATGAGATGAAAATAATTTTTGGTGAATAGTAACTTTTTCTTGTTTTTACTACGGTTTAAAGTAAATAAAGTAATTAAGGGTAAACATGATATTATTATTACCCTAATACATGTCATAATTACATTGGATAAGTGTAATTCGACCAAAAACTACATTAGGGATAACATATTACCCTTTAGGCCCACTTGAATTATATTAGGATATTTATTATCATTTTATTTAAAGAAGGTTTAAAATAGTTAAAATCAAAGTTTAATAACTAAATAATTTTTAATATAGAGTTATACATAAGATAAATTTGACTATAAATATTCATTAGAAAGATAAAATGATTTCCTACATAATGTTATTTTATTTTTTATTTTTAGACAATAAATAATAAAATTTATATATGACACAATGATGATGAAGTAATTATCTTATTAATGAAATATTGACATAATTGATGATATAAATACCCAAATAAATGTAATTTGAGACTTTTTATGAATTTAATTAATTTTATATTTTATTATGAGATGTTAGTATTTATTTAATTAACTTTTTTCGAACTAATCATTCTGTTATTATTTTCACAAAAATCAATTACCAAATAGTGTCAAAATTGACATAAAATAGTTTTTAAAACATATATTCTATTATTAATTGTTATTTTATTTCAAAAAATATAAGGTTTGGCCAAATGACTTAGATACGGTTATATATATTATGAATAAACAATTTTGGGTTCTTTTGGCTTGTTATTGTAAGTTTATTAACCATATTCTGTAAGAAAACAAGAAGACACGGTAAAAGTTAAATTATCTAACTTAAAATTAAATCTAAATGATAAGGTTAAAATAGATACCTAAACATGTCTAAATTCTATTTTATGAGAGGATTTAGACCCATCCCCACCTTAGCTTCTAAATATCTCAATTTGGAGCTATTAAAAACCGAATATTACTTTATAATAAAATAATATTTTTAGTTTTTCCAAAGGTTCCCCTCTCCTCTCTTATAAAAGGGAACCTCCTCCCTCTCTTCCTAACACCACTTTGAGCCTTCATGATCGGCCAAAAACTCCCAAATTATATTATCCACTTCCCTAGATACATCCTAGAGGTTCTGGTATTCTTCAAAGACCAATTTTAGTGCCCTAAGAGGAGGCCTCAAGGAGGCGCTTCAAAGAAGAGGTAATGTCCGTTACCGATTCTATCAACTTCATTTCTTCTTCCACTTCTTCTTCTTTAGTTGTTTCATTATGAAGTAATAAAATCAGTATCACTCATATATTTATATGTCATTATAAGTATGAAACAACCCTATTTCACCATCTATCCATCCTATAGAAAACGAAATCACCGCGTGTGCGTACGTACGGAATACTGTCTCCACGCCGTGGTGTAATCTATTTTCCACCACCACATTACTTGGATCTGTATAATGGTGTAAATAATAACTATATATTATTATTTCAATGTTATATTGATTCTGAAATATTATAAATACACTTCAATACAATTCCACGATCATGGGAATGATATCATCGCTCGTGCGTACGCACGGACTACCGTCTCCACGATGTGATGAGATTCATTCTCCATGTTAACCATTCATGAATGATTATAAAGTATATAAAATAAGTAATCATGAAATATATGACATAATAATGATACTTTATTTATGTGTATATATATTTATTTCATCTACTTAATTTCATTCAATTCAATAAGGAAACGAAAACAACGTTCATGCGTACGTGCGGCCTACCGTCTCCATGAACGGTGTATTTCATTCCTTTTATCGATCTATAATATATATGTATATGATGAATATATTTTATATATAAATAATGTTTTACATTATGGAATTATTTAAATCAGGATATATGTAATAATATCAAGAACTACAAGTCGAAACATATACGATAAATGAAAAGATTTTACCCAAAAACACATTAACATGAAATTTACAAAAGAACGGGTAAAATAAAGTAATATGTGAACCATATATGATATCATAACAATCAATATGATTCTGCAATAAGTCAATGAAATTATTTAAATAATTATACAGGAGGTTCAGATACATACGATGCATATCGGATATAAGGTAAGGGATAACTTTTCCAATCTCATTTTTATCCGAGATTGTTTATTCGTATGTATTCACTGGGGTTATATTTATCATCCATGTTCCTGTTTTCTAAAAATGGTTTCATGTATTTTTAAAGTCCTATTTAACCATTTTTGAATTTAACTACATGGTATGTAAGGAATTATTTTTTTACCATACGAGGTACTTTTTGACTTTTCCGACAAGTACGAGAAGAATGTTATTATTAACTTATACGGTGTGAACAGATTTTTACGGTTTTATAAAGCCTTATTTTAATGAAGCTTCCTACAAAATATTTCATTACTAGTTTCAACAAAAATATATTTCTTTTAAAATTGCATGGTATTTTTTGAAAAGAAAATAATTTTCAAGAAGAAAGGATATTTTCATCAAGAATTCATTTCAAGTGTTTTATCAAAACCATTTGTCCATATAAGATGGCATTATTTCATATGTGTATGTTTCAAGTATAATGTCTCTATGATTTACATGGTTTCAATTTTCTTATGATGAAATGTCAATTTTTTATATGGATTATGTTATGATGGGATGATGTTTATGAAACCCATTTTACTGTTTGGGTTATGATGAATGATTTATGTTTATGTTGTGGCACAAGTAAGAATGATTTCATTATGAGATAAGTGGGACCTATATATCCCTCCAATGAATTGCCTAAGGATTTATATCTCATGAGATAGACATTGCTAGAACGGTAAGTTAATCTGGTTTAGTGTTACAGGACTGGAACAAGGAGTGAACTCGATTCAGAATGGGACTTTGTCCACTAAGTTGGTCTTGGCAGCAATGCCTTGGCTACTATGGAAATCATAACATGTGCAGAATGGTTGCCACATTTACATGTTTTATTCCCATGATATTTTATCAGGATTGATGTTCCCTTATGATATATTCCCTACGTACATCCAAGATTCATGTCTTTGCTCAAGATTTTGATGTTTAGATTTTATCTTCATGTTTTTGAATTCAAATGTTTATGGATTGTTTTATGTTCTCAATGATTACCCATACTGGGCATTTGAGTTCACCCCTTTTATGTTTTCTTTTACCCAGGATATAAAGAAAAGTTTTATGTAAGAATAAAAGGGAATATATTTATGGGAGATGTTGAAGATCATTCACCATGATTAGAAGATTATATTCATAGTTTCCAAAGACAATAAACTATTATTGTCCATGTGTGTCTATTTTTGTTATGTACTAAGTATTCTGCAAAAATAATGTAATGTCCATGTACATCAAGCTTTGGGTCTCTTCATTTGGTATCAGAGAGAAGGTTTAGTCAACCTTTGGAAACTAGGATGCGAGAACTTTAGGGAGATCCCTAGAGATATTTCTAAGGTATGTATAGGGATGTTCCTAAGGTTAAGTATAAGTATATGTTATAGTCCTAAAATTATGTTAAAGATCTTAGAATTAATCCTAAGATGTTAGATATTGAAGGTACTTACCCTTTATTATGTTGTTTTCCCTAGCATGAGTTTTTCCTCTCACACTATTCCTTTTGGGTTTTAGAAGATGGCTGGAACCAGAAGGAACCGTGTTGATCAATGTAATGGAAAATGAAATGATTGTCCCCCTGAACAAACAAATGTTTTGGGAGATGGAGTGAAAAATATTATTTCTATACCTACACAAGATATGAATCATTCTAGACTTCCAAATGAGCAGAGAAGGGAATAATATCATATTGAGTCCTTGATGAGGCAACGTCCACCTTTTTCAGTGGGTCTTCTGATCCACTTATTGCTGAAAAATGGATCAGTACCACTGAAGATATATTTTCAGTTCTTCAATGTTCTGAACATGATAAATTAATCTTAGTAGTATATCATTTGGAAGGTGAACCTGATCAATGGTGGAATCTTATCAAGAATACGAGGCCAACAGATGAAATTGAGTCCATGGAATGGGTCAAGTTCCAGAACTTATTTTTCAATAAGTACTTACATCATATTCTTAGAACAAAGATGGAGAAGGAGATTCTTGAGCATAATCAGAAGGATGATGAATCTTTTGGTATATATGAAGTGGATTTTACAAGACTTTAAAGGTATGCATATGGCTTTATCAACCAACCTGAAAGTAAAGTTGATCGATTTTTCATTGGCTTAAAACCAATTCGTCAAAGGGCATTAGCTATAAAAGACTTCAGTACCTATGAAGAAATTGTGAGTTGAGATATCAAGGTAGAAATGGATGTTGCTGTTACTTATCCATCTCATGGTTTTGACAAGAAATGAAAGATGGAGTTCAAGGACAAATCTCAGAATAATGGTGAAAATAAGATGAATGTTTTCTTATTCTCAATGTGTGGAAAGAAGCATGGTGGAGATTGTCTTAAAGGGACTAGAAAATTTTTTAAGTGTAGAAAAGAAGGTCATCAAGCTGCTGAGTGTCGAAGTAATGGAAAAAGGGTTTCTAATGATTGAATAAAAAAAGACTGTAGAGAACTCACCACCAACACTTCAATGCTTCTAGTGCAAGGAAATGGGGCAGTATGCTAATAAATTCCCTAATCAACTGGTTAATGATGATCAACGTGAGAATCCTCTTAAGGTAAAGGATAAAGGGAAGCCACATGCGATCACTATTGGAGATGTTGAATATGACAATGATGTGGTGGAATGATTAAGAGTTTATGTAATGGGATTCCAAAATAATGTATCGTGGAATATTGGAATATTTATGTATTGGTCTATTTTTGTTTTCAATAATTATTACGGTACCGGTAACCATGGAAAGTGATTGAGATATTTTTGGAAAGAAGACGATATACACATAATGAAGGGACATGGATAAAATGAAATGTTTGATAGTATTCATGAGATAATGACTGATATAATGAAATAGTTATATCATGGTTTGAGTATATAGAATTTTGGAGTTTTGGTATGTGTAACAAGTTAACTTTTGACAACACTCATGTTTTCACTATGATTCAATGGGTATTCATTTTTTCAATAGAATACATGATTAAGGCCTTAAAATGTTTGGAATATGACCAACAATACATATCTTATGATATATGGGGATCAACGATGTTATTAACATGCTTGTTATATGAACTCTCTTGTAATCATTTTCACTATAATATGAGATTGGACAGTAGTATTTTAGATAATCATAAAGATTGGAATGGATTATGTCGGAAATTAGTTAGTATTGTTTAAGGATAGAACTTTTTAGATATTATTCATAGAAAGTTATAATAATGTAGTTTTAGAAAAAGGAAAACTTGCCGGAAAGGCGATAGCCCAAAGCATCAGACAAGACTGTGGGAATCGAACCCACAACTGAAGTGCGACTGACCTTTATCGCATACCAATGGCTTACAAGAAGTCCCTAGTTAGTAGAAACTATTTTTATTTTATTAAGCGGAATGATAGATGAAGTATATGTTCATTTTTGGAATCGTATACGATTAACCTCACCATAGATGGACTTATGTATATTTGATAACATTCACTAACCTTTTGTTTGAAACAAATGAAATGACCCATCATTCTATCACATGATCTGTTAACACATCACGAATAACAAATTCAACATCATTTCTTTATGAGATGAAGTGTAAATTGTTCAAATCACAAAAAACAGTGAGATTGTACAAAAATCAAGTATGTATTTTTCTAATTCAAAATTTTCAACTTTAGGGAAATTATTTTGAAAACGAAAAATGTTGTCCAAGTGCTCTTATATCTGATGAATCAGATGGTACCTTAGATCATAAAAAATTTATGGATTTGTGATTATTGGATTTTTCATATCCATGTTATCTACCACTCTCCATCAGAACATGATGGTTATAATTTTCTTCTATATCCATATTTTAACATATGTTATCTTATATAGAAACCCAGTGATGAGTTACTTTGGGTAATCGTTACGTATCATACATTATTTTTTAAAATTAAGTTTTATTATTCCTTTTACGATGTGGGTTTATATTAAATAATCTTTGGATTAGTAAACCATTTATAACCCCGACGAATTTCGAGGGTGAAATTCATTTTAAGGGGGGTAGAATGTAACACCCCAAGATTTTATGAAAAACATTCTTTTAATTTCATTAAAGTCTTGTGTTGTACGCTACACCAAAAGGAGCTTTCACAACACGCATCCCTGACTTGGCTTGCATTACACACAAACGTGACCTTCCACAATAGCGTGTGTTGTACGCAATACCGAGTTTCACTAAACACCGATATATTATTAAAATATTATTAAAACTAGCTATTATGAATAGTAATACCCACTTTTTGAAATTTTATATATTTTATTTTTGAAAATGGAATTCATTTTTTGATTCGGAATATCGAAATTATCCTAGGGTGAAATTTTGGTATTTTTCTGAAAACATTCAATTTTTGATGAATAGTGAAAACACTAGATTACTGTTTAAAAACCGACTTTTTATTTAAATAATTATTCAGTTTATTTAAATTTATTTTAGGTCAAAATTGATACATAATACCTATATAAGTTCAATGTAATTCATTAGAGTTATTTTATAATAATTTTAGATATATAGAAATTTTATTGAACTTTTGACCGTCTTTTACCCACCTCCTAGGAGATTTTGAAAATTTACAGAAAACATAATTTTAATACTTTTGTGAATGGAATTTAAAAAATCCGAGAGACACGATTGATGTCAGTAAGTAAAATGTGGTTCAATGTGATAAAATAATTTTTGGTGAATAGTAAATTTTTACTTTTTTAACCACAATTAAAAGTAAATAGGGGAATTAAGGGTAAATATGATATTATTATTACCTAACACATGTACTAATTATATTGGATAAGTGTAATTTGACCAAAAAACTACATTAGGGATAAAATATTACCCGTTAGGCCCACATGGATTAGATTAGGACATTTATTATTAATTTATTTAAAGAAGGGTTAAAATAGTTAAAATCAAAGTTTAATAACTAAATAATATTTAATATAGAGTTATAAATAAGATAAATTTGACTATAAATATTCATTAGAAAGATAAAATGATTTCCTAAATAAGGGTATTTTATTTTTAATTTTTAGACATTAAATAATTTAATTTATTTATGACACAATGATGATGAAGTAATTATCTTATTAATGATATATTGACATAATTGAAGTTATAAATACCCAAATAAATTTAATTTGAGTCTTTTTATGAATTAAAATAATTTTATATGTTAATATAACATGATATTATTGATTTAACGAACCTTTTTCGAACTAATCATTCTGATATGAGTTTCACAAAAATAAATTACCAAATAGTGTCAAAATTGACATAAAATTGTTTTTAAAACAAATATTATATTATTAATTGTTATTTTATTCCTAAAAATATAAGGTTCAGCCAAATGATTTAGATAAGGTTATATATATTAATAATAAACAACTTGGGGTTCTTTTGTCTTGTTATAGTAAGTTTATTAACCTTATAGTGTAAGAAAACAAGAAGACATGGTAAAAGTTAAATTTTATAACTTAAAGTTAAATCTAAATGATAAGGTTAAAATAGATACCTAAGATTGTCTAAATTCTATTGGATGGGATGATTTAGACCCATTTCCACCTTACCTTCAAAATAACTCCATTTGGAGCTATTAAAAACCGAATATGACTTTATAATAAAATAATTTTTTTAGTATTTCCAAAGGTGCCCCTCTCCTCCCTTATAAAAGGGAACCTCCTCCCTCTCTTCCTCACACCACTTTGAGCCTTCATTCTTGGACAAACCCTTCCATATTCTCTTATAAACTTTCCTAGAAACATCCTAGAGGTCCTTTTCATCTTCAAAGACCAGTTTTAGTTCCCTAAGAGTAGGTCTCAAAGAGGCGCTTCAAAGAAGAGGTAATGACCGTTACTGATTCTTTCAACTTTTTTTATTATTCCACTTCTTCTTCTTTATTTGTTTCATTATTAAGTTATAACATAAGTATCAAAAATATACTGCTATGTTATTATATGTATTAAATAACCCTATTTCACCATCTATCCATCCTATGGAAAATGAAATCACCGCGCGTGCGTACGTACGGAATACCGTCTCCACGCTGTGGTGTAATCTATTTTCCACCACCACATTACTTGGATGGGTATAATGGATTAAATAAAAACTATATATGATTATTTCTAAGTGATATTGATTCTGAAATATTATACATACACTTCATTACAATTCCACGATCATGGGAATGATATCATCGCTCGTGCGTACGTACGGACTACCGTCTCCACGATGCGATGAGATTCATTCTCCATGTTAACCATTAATGAATGATTATAAAGTATATACAATAAGTATTCATGAATTATATGACATAATAATTATACTTTATTTATGTTTATATATATTTATGTCATCTACTTAATTTCATTCAATTCAACAAGGAAACGAAAACAAGGTTCATGCGTACGTATGGCCTACTGTCTCCATGAATGGTGTATTTAATTCATTTTATCAATCTATAATATATATATATGTATATGATGAATATATATTATATATAAATCATTTTTTACATTCTGGAATTATGTAAATCAGGGTATATGTAATAATATCATGAATGACAAGTTGAGACACATACGATAAATGAAATGATTTTACCCAAAACAATCTTTAACATGGAATTTACAAAAGAACAGGTAATTTAAAGTCATAAGTGAACCATATATGATATCATAACAATGAATATGATTCTGTAAAAAGTCTATGACATTATTTAAATCATTATATAGGAGTTTCGGATACATATGAAGTATATCAGACATAAGGTAAGGGATAACTTTTCCGATCTCGTTTTTATCCGAGATTGTTTATTCGTATGTATTAACTGGGGTTATATTTATCATCCATGTTCCTGTTTTCTAAAAATGGTTTCATGTATGTTTAATGTCCTTTTTATCCAATTTTTATATTAACTACATGGTATGTAAGGAGTCTATTTTTTACCATACGAGGTACTTTTTGACTTTTCCGAAAAAGTACGAGAAGAATGTTATTTTTAACTTATACGACATGAACAGATTTTTACGGTTTTATAAAGCCATATTTTAATGTAGCTTCCTAAAAAATATTTCATGACTATTTTCAACAAAATATATTTCTTATAAAATTTCATGGCATTTTGTAAAAATGAAATAATTTTCATGAAGAAAGGATATTTTCCTCAAGAATTCATTTCAAGTGTTTTATCAAAACCATTTTTCAATATAAGATGACATTATTTCATTTGTGTATGTTTCAAGTATAATGTATCTATGATTTAAATGGTTTCACTTTTCTTGTGATGAAATGTCAATTTTTTTATATGGATTATGTTATGATGGGATGATGTTTATGAAACCCATTTTACTCTTTGGGTTATGATGAATGATTTATGTTTATGTTGTGGCAGAAGTAAGAATGATTTCATTATGAGATGGGTGGGACCAATATCTCCATTCAAGGAAATCGGTAACGATTTATATCTCATGAGATAGACACGGCTGGAACAGTAAGTTAATCTGGTTCAGTGTTATAGGTCTGGAACGAGGAGTGAACTCGCTTCAGAATGGGACTTTGTCCACAAAGATGGTATTGGAAGCAATGCCTTGGCTACTATGGAAATCATAACATGTGGTTAATGGTTGCCACAATTACATGTTTTATTCCCATGCTATTTTACAATGATTGATGTTCCATTATGATATATTCCTTACGTACTTCCATGATTCATGTCTTTGCTCAAGATTTTGATGTCTAGATTTTATGTTCAAGTTTTTGAATTCAAATGTTTATGGATTGTTTAATGTTCTCTGTGTTTACCCTTATTGGGAATTTGAGCTCACCCCTTTTATGTTTTCTTTTTTCTAGGATAATAACAATGGTTTTAGGTAAGAAAAAAGGGAAGATCTTTATGGGAGATGTTGAAGATCTTTCACCACAATTAGAAGATTATATTCAGTGTTTCCAAAGACACGAAACTATTACAGTTTTTGTGTGTCTTTTTTTGTTATGTACTAAGTATTTCGCAAAAATAATGTAATGTCCATGTACATCAATCTTTGGGTCTCTACAGTTGGTATCATAGGAAAGGTTTAGTCAACCTTTTGAAACTAGGATGCGAGAACTTTACTAAGATCTCTAGAGATATTTCTATGGTATGTATAGGGATGTCCCTAAGGTTAAGTATAAGTATAGGTTATAGTCCTAAAATTATGGTATCAATCATAGAATTAAAACTATGATGTTAGATATTGAAGGTACTTCCCCGTTATTATATTGTTTTCCATAGCATGATTTTTGCCTCTCACACTATTCTTTTTGGGTTTTAGACGATGGCAGGAACCCAAAGGAACCGTGTTGATCAATGTAATGGAAAATGAACTGATCGTCCTCCTGAAAAAACAAATGTTATGGGAGATGGAGTGAAAAATCTTATTTCTATACTTACACAAGCTAGGAATCATTCTAGACTTCCAAATGAGAAGATAAGGGAACAATATTCTATTGAGTCCTTCATGAGGCAACGCCCACCTTATTTTAGTGGGTCTCCTGATCCACTTTTTGCTGAACAATGGATCAGTACCACTAAGAAGATATTTTCAGTTATTCAATGTTCTGAACATGGTAAAGTCATCTTAGCAGTAAATCATTTGGAAGGTGAAGCTGATCAATGGTGGATTCTTATCAAGAATACGAGGCCAAGAGATGAAATTGAGTCCATGGAATGGGACGAGTTCAAAAACTTATTTTTCAATAAGTACTTCCCTCTTATTCATCGAACAAAGATGGAGAAGGAGTTTCTAGAGCTTAAGCAGAAGGATAATGAATCTGTTGGTATATATGAAGTGAATTTTACAATACTTGCAAGGTATGAATCTGGATTTATCATCCAACCTTAATGTAATGTTGATAGTTTTTTCAGTAGCTTAAAACCAAGTCTTCGAAGGGCATTAACTATAAGAGACTTCAGTAGCTATGAAGAAATTGTGCATTGTGATATCAAGGTAGAAATGGAAGTTGGTGTTACATATCCATCTCATGGTTTTGACAAGAAACGAAAGATGGAGTTCAAGGAGAAATATCAGAATAATGGTGAAAATAAGATGAATGTTTTCTTATGCTCAAAGTGTGGAAAGAAGCACGGTGGAGATTGTCTTAAAGGGACTAGAATATGTTTTAAGTGTGGAAAAAAGGTCATCGAGTAGATGAGTGACGAAGTAATGGAAAAAGGGTTTCTAATGATGTGAATAAAGAAAAGACTATAGTGAATGCACCACCAACACTTCAATGCTTTATGTGCAAGGAAATGAGGCATTATGTTAATAAATGCCCTAATCCACTGATTAACGATGATCAACCTGAGAAACCTCTTAAGTTAAAGGATAAATGGAAGTCACATGCAACCACTATTGGAGATGTTGAATATGACAATGATGTGTTGGAATGATTATGTGTTTATGTAACGGGATTCCAAAATAATTTATCGTGGAATATTGAAATATTTATGTATTGGTCTATTGTGGTTTTCAATAATTTTATGGTACCGGTAACCATGGAAAGTGATTGAGATATTTTTGGAAAGAAGATGATATGCGCATAATGAAGGGATAAGGATAAAATGAAATGTTTGACAATATTCATAAGCTGATGACTGATATACAAAAATAGTTATATCATGGTTTGAGTATATAGAATTTTAGAGTTTTGGTATGTGGAAAGAGTTAACTTTTGACAGCACTCATGTTTTCCCTTAGATTCAATGGGTATTCATTTTTTCAAGAAAATAGATGATTAAGGCCTTAGAATGTTTGGAATGTGACCAACAAGACATATCTTATGATATATGGGGATCAATGATGGTATTAAAATGCTTGTTATATGAACTCTCTAGTAATCGTTTTCACTATAATATGAGATTGGACAGCAGTATTTTGGATAAGCTTAAAGATTAGAATAAATTATTTCTGACATAAGTTAGTATTGTTTAAGGCTAAAATTTTTTCGATATTATTTATGGAATGTTATAATAATGTAGTTTTAGAAAAAAGACAACCTGTAGGACAGGCGATAGCCCATCGCATCGGACAAAACTATGGGAATAAAACCCACAACTGAAGTGAGACTGGCCTTTATCGCATACCAATGGCCTACAGGAAGTCCCTGGTTAGTAGAAACTATTTTTATTTTATTAAGAGTCATGATAGATGATGTATAAGTTCATTTTTGGAATCGTATACCATTAACCTCACCATAGATGGACTTATATATATTTGATAACTTTTTCTAACCTTTTGTTTTAAACAAATGGAATGACCCATCATTCTATCACATGATCTGTTAACACTTCACGAATAACAAATTCAACTTCATTACTTTAAGAGATTAAGTGGAAATTGTTCAAAGCATGAACAACAGTGAGATTGTACCAAAATCAATAAGTATTTCTTCTAATTCA
The DNA here is from genome assembly GCA_963277665.1 of Viscum album. NCBI lineage: Eukaryota > Viridiplantae > Streptophyta > Magnoliopsida > Santalales > Viscaceae > Viscum > Viscum album. The sequence continues at coordinate 1,132,510,653 of OY728155.1, read as the reverse complement.
AAATTTTGAACTTTAGGGAAACGATATTGAAAACCAAAAATGTTGTCCTAGTGCTCTTATATCTGACGAATCAGATGGTACCATATATCATCACAAATTTATGGCTTTGTGATTTATGGCTTTTTCATATCCATGTTATCCACCACTCTCCATCAGAACATGATGGTTAGATTTTTCTTCTGTATCCATATTTTGACCTATGTTATCATATATAGAATCCCAGTGATGAGTTACTTTGGGTAATCATTACGTTTCATACTTTAGTTTTTAAAATTAAGTTTTAGTATTCCTTTTACGATGTGGGTTTCTATTAAAGAAACTTTTGAGTAGTAAATCATTTATAACCCCGACGAATTTCGATGGCGAAATTCATTTTAAGGGGGGTAGAATGTAGCACCCCAAGATTTTATGAAATATATTCTTTTAATTTTATTAATGTCTTTTGTTTTACGCTACACCAAAAGGAGCTTGCACAACATGCATCCCCGACTTGGCTGGCATTACACACAAGTGTGACCTTCCACAATAGCGTGTGTTGTACGCAATACCGAGTTTCGCTAAACAACGATATGCTATTAAAATATTATTAAAACTAGCTGTTATGAATAATAATACCCACTTTTTGTAAGTTTAAAAATTTTATTTTTGAAAATGGACTTCATTTTTGTATTCGGAATATGGAAATTATCCTAGGGTGAAATTTTTTTATTTTTCTAAAAGCTTTCAATTTTTGATGAATAGTGCAAACACTGGGTTATTATTTAAAAACAAACTTTTTATTTAAATTATTATTTAGTTTATTTAAATTTATTATAGGTCAATATTGATACATAATACCTATATAAGTTCAATGTAATTCATTGGAGTCATTTTATAAAAAATTTAGATATATAAAAATTTTATTGAACTTTTGACCGTCTTTTACCCACCTCCTAGGAGAATTTGCAAATTTACATAAAACATAATTTTACCACTTTTGTGTATGGAATTTCAAAAATCCTAAAAACAAAATTGATGTCAGTAAGTAAAATGTGGTTCAATTAGATGAAAATAATATTTTTTTGAATAGTAACTTTTTACTTTTTTTCCACGGTTAAAAGTAAATAGGGTAATTAAGGGTAAAATGATATTATTATTACCCTAAAACATGTCCCAATTATATTGGATAAGTGTAAGTAGACCAAAAACTACATTAGGGTTAAAATATTACCCCTTAGGCCCACTTGGATTAGATTATGACATTTATTATTAATTTATTTAAAGAAGGGTTAAAATAGTTAAAATCAAAGTTTAAAAACTAAATCATTTTAATATAGAGTTATACATCAGCAAAATTTGACCATAAATATTCAATAGAAAGATAAAATGATTTCCTACATAATGGTATTTTATTATTAATTTTTAGACATTAAATAATTTAATTTATTTATGACACAATGATGATGAACTAATTATCTTATTAATGAAATATTGACATAATTGATCTAATAAATACCCAAATAAATGTGTTTTTGACAATTGTTATGAATTAAAATAATTTTATAGGTTAATATGACATGTTATTATTGATTTAATTAACGTTTTTAAAACTCATCATTCTGTTATAATTTTCACAAAAATCAATTACCAAATAGTGTCAAAATTGACATAAAATAGTTTTTAAAAAAATATTATATTATTAATTGTTATTTTATTCCTAAAAATCTAAAGTTCAGACAAATGACCTAGATAAAGTTATATATATAAATATTAAACAACTTGGGGTTCGTTTTTCTTGTTATAGTATGTTTAATAACCTTATAGAGTATGAAAATAAGAAGACACGGTAAAAGATAAATTATCAAACATAAAGTTAAATCTAAAAGATACGGTTAAAATAGATACCTAAACATGTACATATTCTATTGGATGAGATTATTTTGACCCATACCCAACATAGATTCTAAATAAATCTATTTAGATCTATTAAAAACCGAATATGACATTATAATAAAATAATATTTTTAGTTATTCCAAAGGTGCCCCACTCCTCCATTATAAAAGGCCACCTCCTCCCTCTCTTCCACACACAACTTTGAGCCTTCAAGCTTAGCCAACCCCTGAAAAGTTATCTTCTACACTTCCCTAGAAACATCCTTGAGGTCCTGGTATTTTTCAAAGACCAATTTTAGTTCCCTAAGTGGAGGTCTCAAAGAGGCACTTCAAAGAAGAGGCAATGTCTGTTACCGATTTGTTCAACTTTATTTATTATTACACTACTTCTTCTTTAGTTGTTTCATTATTAAATAATAAAATAAGTATCACTAATATACTGGTATGTTATTATAAGTATGAAACAACCCCATTTCACCATCTATCCATCCTACGGAAAACGAAATCACCGCGTGTGCGTACGTACGGAATACCGTCTCCATGCCGTGGTGTAATCTATTTACCACCACCATGTTACATGGATGGGTATAATGGTGTAAATAATAACTATATATGATTATTTCAAAGTGATATTGATTCTGAAATATTATACATACACTTAAATACAATTGCACGATCATGGGAATGATATCTTCGCTCGTGCGTACGTACGGACTACCGTCTCCACGATGCGATGAGATTCATTCTCCATGTTAACCATTAATGAATGATTATAAATTATATACAATAAGTAATCATGAAATATATTACATAATAATGATACTTTATTTATATGTATATATATTTATGTCATCTACTTAATATCATTCAATTCAATAAGGAAACGAAAACAACGTTCATGCGTACGTACGACCTACCGTCTCCATGAACAGTTTATTTAATTCCTTTTATCAATATATAATATATATGTATATGATGAATATATATTATATATAAATCATGTTTTACATTCTGTAATTATGTAAATCAGTATATAAGTAATAATATCAAGAACGAAAAGTTGAAACACATACGACAAATGAAACGATTTTACCCAAAACACTCTTTAACATTGAATTTACAAAAGAACGGGCAATATAATGTCATAAGTGAACCATATATTATATCATAACAATGAATATGATTCTTTAATAAGTCAATTATATTATTTAAATCATTATACAGGATGTTCGGATACATGCGAAGCATATCGGACATAAGGTAAGGGACAAATTTTCCAATCACGTTTTTATCTGAGATTGTTTATTCGTATGTATTCACTGGGGTTATATTTATCATCCATGTTCCTATTTTGTAAAAATGGATTCATGTAAGTTTAAAGTACTTTTTAACCATTTTTTACTTTAACTACATGGTATGTAAGGAATCTATCTTTTTTTAACCATACAAAGTACTTTTTGACTTTTCGGACAAAAGTACAAGAAGAATGTTATTTTTAACTTATATGGCGTGAACAGATTTCTACGGTTTTATAAAGCCTTATTTTAATGAAGCTTCCTACAAAATATTTCATTACTAGTTTCAACAAAAATATATTTCTTTTAAAATTGCATGGTATTTTTTGAAAAGAAAATAATTTTCAAGAAGAAAGGATATTTTCCTCATGAATTCATTTCAAGTGTTTTATCAAAACCATTTGTCCATATAAGATGACATTATTTCATATGTGTATGTTTCAATTATAATGTCTCTATGATTTACATGGTTTCAATTTTCTTATGATGAAATGCCCATTTTTTATATGGATTATATTATGATGGGATGATGTTTATGAAACCCATTTTACTCTTTGGGTTATGATGAATGATTTTTGTTTATGTTGTGGCACAAGTAAGAATGATTTCATTATGAGATTGGTGGGACCTATATCTCCCTCCATTTCATTGGGTAATGATTTATATCTCATGAGATATACATGGCTGGAATGGTAAGTTAATCCTGTTCAGTGTTACAGGACTGGAACGGGGAGTGAACTCGATTCAGAATGGGACTTTTTCCACTAAGATGGTATTGGCAGCAATTCCATGGCTACTATGGAAATCATAACATGTGATTAATGGGTGCCATAATTAAATTTTTTATTCCCATGTTATTTTATCATGATTGATATTACCTTATGATATATGCCTTTCATACTTCCAAGATTCATGTCTTTTCTCAAGGTTTTGATGTTTAGATTTTATGTCCAAGTTTTTGAATTCAAATGTTTATGGATTGTTTTATGTTCTCTATGTTTACCCATACTGGAAATTTGAGCTCACCGCTTTTATGTTTTATTTTCCCAAGGATATAAAGAAAGGTTTTAGGTAAGAAAAAAAGGGAAGATCTTTATAGGAGATGTTGAAGATCTTTCACCACGATTAGAAGATTATATTCAGAGTTTCCAAAGACACTAAACTATTACCGTCCTTGTGTGTCTGTTTTTGATATGTACTAAGTATTCCGAAAACATAATGTAATGTCCATGTACGTCAATCTTTGGGTCTCTACACAAATCCTGGGAGTCATGTTTCTGGGTGACCCTCTCCCTCAGGATCCACCCATCCTTCCGGGTCACCCGGTCTCAACTGGGCAGAAAAAATGAGGTGTGGTCCACTGTGTTCACGGATTTCTTTGACTATCCATCACTGACCAGACTGTTACCCTCTGGGACACTCTTCCATCTCAGATGGCAATGGATCCTTCCCCGGTTGGGGATCTTCCTCTGGGAACTAACCCCATCATGGGGGAGGGGGTGACCATGTATGGAGGGTTTGAAAAATCCACAAATGGAAATTCTTTTTTTATTGAATAAGAACTTATATTTTTATCATCATCGACCACTGGAGGACTAAAATAAGTGCTACTATATCGGACCAGTAATACCTATCTTTGGAGGTGTGAATGAACTTGTCAATTTCGTTCAAATATGTAGCCACCTCTTCTAACTATTTATTAGTAGAAATGACAATGGTGGAAATAGATCCCCCAAAACTCAAAATGTTAATGCATCCACCTTGAATTAGTCTCAAAATATCCTCATCGGAAGATTTTTCCTTCAGTTAAGCCCATACCCTCTATGAATTTGGAAATAAAACTATGAATGGAATGGGAAATTTTGAATATTGTCATAGGGGAGTTGATCGAGAAATTTTATCTAATAACTCTTCATGGGAACTTTGGTATTCTTGGGAACCGTAGGTTTTGAATGCTTATGGGACATTGTGAGTAGGTAATATTATTATCCCACTATAGACGCAATAAGTGACCCAGAAAAATCATTGTCCTCATCATCGGTTTCATGTCAAATCATGGAATGTACCTGATGCGAATATTTGTAGAGAGAAAACTAGGAATAGATTCGGGTCTCGATGTCCTCATGGTATTGAGCTACCCACTATGTATTGTCATGAATGAGATGTCATTACATGATAACACATAAATAATTTTGGGAAGGGAAACCACCCTAGTATGGATGAACTGCCATAAGGCATGAGGACATTCGTCGTGATTGGATTGGAAGCCTCTCAAAATTTCCCATAACATCAAATCCATTAGAAAATCATCCTTAGGTAGGATGAATTGGTTTCTACCAACAACAGCTTCAGTAGCTCATTCATCCACATGTGATTTCCGAAACCCCTCTTTTCCAATATTCCATGGGGGTGAACATAGGGGCTTTAGAAGGACTATTCCTAGACGGAAGTGCCCGACAATTTCATTTTTATTATCCTTCCCTATATCCCCAGATTCCATGGAGGTTGTTACAATAAGGAATATAACATCTAATTGTCATTCTGGATAAGATTTAACCCATGCCTTAGCATAGCTTCTGGTGAGGAAGGGTAGGGAATCCCCAGAATCCATAAGCCTAACTTGGCATTGGGTTTCCTCTTAGGTAAATATCAGCCACATTTGACTTCATATCATATTATTTTTTCACATGACATGCAATGAAAGGAGTCGGAGGACACAACATATAGACCCAATTAAATTGGCGTTTGTATCTAAAAGGTGCATACCCCTTGCAGAAAAGAACCCATCCGATGCAGATGACCAATATACTTTCTCTAACAGAAATAAAGTAGCCTCATTCGACAAAGTCTTCAGATTAATTATTCATAAAAGTACCTATTGGGGAATCAGAAGGATGATAAGAAAAATGCTCATGGATGTTGAGATTATCCATTAACTCTTTATTAATATTTTTTCTTCCCCTCTTGATAATCATTCGAGGATCAAGCCATTGGAATAACCACGATGGTCCCCTAATGGTACAGTTGGACGATAGAATGTTAAATCGATAAGGAATTGATAATGGAATATCCCACATTGTGAGATACTATCTACCCCCAAGGTATTTGGTAGGGCCCAATCATCTGGTATGGTGGCCTCCCATCACTGATCCAACTGAACTAGTGATAAATCCTAGATAGGATTGGAATATCTAGATTTATGCATATAGGAGTGGCTAGTTGAGTGGCCATATTGAATGTTTAGAATATAACACCACCAAATTCCCCTACTAGTAAGATCTATCCTCTCAAATACATGTACAAGATGGTCGCCAATCCAAAAAATCTGTCTACATCGTGGACAATATCCTATCCCCATTCATAAAATTTCCCCTCTTCCAAGTTAGTTCAATAGGTACGCACTATTCTTTGGGTTTCCCTAGAGCCGAAGGCCCTAGGTCTATGTGGGTGGGGATCTAGACCATTTTTTTCAAAAAATACACAAATCCACTCAACTAAAATAATTTCCTGCTTTAAACAGGGTTCAAATTCACTCAAAAGTGAATTCCCTAGAACAATGGGTATCATGGCTAAAAGTGGAGTCTTCTCCTATTTCTTCAAAGAAGAGTAAGGTGGTTGGAACTCATTATACATGTCTCTGACAATAGGGACTCCTAAAAATTCTCTATATGTCCCAAAGGATAATGCTGACATCCCCGTGGGATAAATGAAGTGTATTGTTGTATAGACTACACCTACTCATGATCTATTGAGAAAAAGTACATAGACGATGAGTGTAAGTCTACGATACCCATGAAGCCTCATATTTTCCCAAAGCATGAATCTCAGTCAGAAATTCTTCACAGGTCTAGAAAACACAGAATGGCCACCCACAACCTAATCTAAATAAGCCTCGAGAGAAGTGGTCCCGCTTGGATGACTAATTGTTTTGGTCACTCATATAGGCCATTCACAAAATGCTTTCATAAAAGTGTGCCTCTATGTCTGGATTTTGTTGTACCTCCACTAAGGTTCAAGGTTTTTAGCTAAGCACGTACCCAACATCCATATCTCTTTGGAGGTGTCATCCTCTATGAGAGATGATGTACATTGTGATGAAGGTGTTAGTTATCCAAGAATCAGGCTGATCAGCATGTTTTGGTGCCAGAATCGATGTGTCGACCAGTAGACCAAACCCATAATTTGGAAGCATGTATAAATAAAGATACACCCTTTGAATCATATTAAGAATCTTATTCAGAGAATGATTTAGTGGAGAAACTATAATTTTTTCATCAAAAAATTCCACCAGGTTCTAAGAACATTCATCAGTAGTAGAAAGAGGGGTAGTAGTTGAAAACTTGGTAAGAAGAACGATATTTCTGGTAGTATGTGGAAGTGTAATTTAAATCTATAAAAAAATATCAAAATGTCCATTGAAATGTCAGTCCGATAAAAAATTGTTAGACATGACCCAAAAAATGTCCACGAGATGTAATAATAAGGCATGTATGGGGATCCACATACTACTCTCGGGAATAGTATGTGAAAGACATTTCCTGAATACTGTATCAGTATGAGGAATCCATTTCCTACATATAGCCTCAGTATGTTAATGGTCGGTGAGGCACTAGCCTATAGAGCATTAGCTAGAACACAATGTGGTTTAGGGAATGAAGAATCTGCGAACCAAGGCCTCACAATGCATATGTAAAATGATTATCAATTGATGTTTCTTGATAAGTTTAACAATGTTTAACGTAATGTATTCCAATAATATTTTTGATGTGCGGAACATGAAAATCTCATAGCGTTCACCAATGTTGATGTCTGAAATAAAGTTATAAATTTCACAGTGCAGTTCACAGACTCAATATTTTGTTTAGGGAAAAAATAAATTGGAATGTGTTCAGTTTTTGGATCCTACAGAGTGGTTTGCAAATTTGGATTTCACAAAGGAGTTAGAACACAGATGCAATGGATGCTAAGGAGAGGTCAATAGCTCTATTCTTCATGAGAAACAGTAAAAGAAAACTGGCATGGGTCCTATAAGTAGTTGTGGTCCCCCTAATGAACCTACCTATTCTACCACAAACCACTTCTTTTTGTACCGCTTCTTTAAAAAAATATTTTATTCTTTGTTTCGATTAGATCCCATTCTGATGGGGGAATTTGTAGGGTCCTAAAAATTTTATCAAATGCAAGTAAATAATACCACAAGAACATTTCTGAGCGATGGAAATATTCATAAAACTTCATCAAGGTATATAGATGCATATAATATTGAAAATACGATAAAAAATTGAATCAATCATATTTTGAATGGGTTTTATGCTGACCGCATACCATCACTAGGAATGGTTCACAGTGCACGCGAACTACGAACCATCAGAACACGAAAGGACTTGTGAGGCACTGGCCCGCGGTGTGATGGACAGAAAACCCATGCCACTGCAAACCTTGGCATGGGTGGAATAGAACAGAGATATTCCACATATTTACTATCCAGTGAATGAAGCAATTAGTGGATGAGAAAAACTGGTAGGCTTTGGGGAACCACGTCTCATGAACCATAGCCTCTTCAAACCCCGATTCACCAAGTCTTCTGCGAGTTGAGATATATCTTCATGGGATTCCACAAATGGAGATGTCTGCCCATTGATATGATTTATCCAGTTCTCTATAAAGGGATCACAAGAGTAATTTTATAGGGGATGGGTGCAAGAGAGCACGAAGGAGACCCTAGAGGCTAGAAGAGATAATTTGGATACATAGAAGATTTTGACTTTGTTGTCGAATCATCGATGAAGTGAACACTGTGAAACACTTTTCAGTTGGAATAACCCAACGTGAACCACAAAAAGAATTAAATTAATAATAATTGGTTAAAATATATCCTAATTGGTTAAACCATGAAAAAAATCCCTCACCGACTAATTCCATGCTAACCACATTCTACAGGTACCTTCTTCAATTTGGAATTCTGGAAAGTGCTTCATTATATAGATCAAACCCTTCATTGTGTACTGTAATCATATGAAAATGTAACCCGGAGTGGTGTAGCGAATCTCATCTTGGACCGCATAACACATTGGTATGTGAGGGTACAAACCCACATCCATGTACCTCTTTGATACGCAATGGATCCCTCTACCTGAATAGTATTATGCTATGTATTGATACCCGATCCCTCACGAAAAAATATTATGTTGAATGATGTGTGTCTGGGTGTCCTTCCCTCCATATCTAATCATGACCTTCCATTACCATCTCATCCTCCATATCTCCTCTGTGAACTAGTCCATTGAAATAATTCCAAATCCTATGTCAAAGCCACAAGACACATATGATCAGTTCAATGGATGCAACAATGGGTCTTTCTGAATCTACATACCTAATATAAGTTGAGTCACAATGGTTTTAACCATAATGGTTTGGACCCCCACAATGTCTCCAAGTATACATTCCCAAGGCGACCTGAGCGCCAATTTTGGGGATGCCAACATGAAACTCAACGTTCTCAAGATTAGGGGTAACCACTAGCCATTCCCTTCAATGAGTTCTAGTGACAAGAAAAAAAGGTCACTCTTTAATTCACCATTGACTAGGGAAGATTCTCAACCCCTTTCCTAAAACCCATAAAAGGGAACTCCTCCTTAGGTACAACCCTTTAAATTTGTTAGAGGTGTCACTCTTTCCCCTATTATCCTCATATGAGGACATTCCCAGATAGACCACACAGATATGTCTATCCTGGAAATCAACATGGGTGAGGGTTTTATGATTAAAGCTCCCCTATCCCTCTCATTTTGGGCTCGTAGCCATAGCATCTTCTGCCATCATCATCCAACATTTCCATTAGTAGAGAAGAGAAAGTGTGGATTTGTTGAATCTATTTCATCCTCTTGTTTCTCACACTGTGCATAGCTCACATAGTCTTAGGGATTTGTGAAGATATTACTTTACCTCACTCATAATGAACTACGAGAACATTGATTACCATCATAATTGGTAAATAGGGGATGTCTACGTAAGGACTAAGATCAATGAGGTTCCCTTTTAAAAAGATTCACCCCAAAAATTTCTTTAGCATAGGAAAATCCTCTTTAAGAGTATGTCCCGATTCGATTCTCTCAAATGGGAAGATCCCATGAGCATGTCCTAATAATGTTATAACCCTTAAAAACTATGATAACTCTTATTACAACTCTAACCGGGATACATATGACCCCTTTCTATGCCTCAAGCTCAAGTTAATTTTTCTTCATAAGTCATTCCAGTGAACCTGTTCCCACATATTTTCGAGGGCTTCCTCCTAGATATAAGTCTTGATAAAATAACTATGCTGAAATTGATTCTCCATTTGAGTGGGATACATAAGAAGCCTCCCTAATGTCCAAATATGACCCTCAAACCAGCCTTGATATTCTCCAAGATACATCCCAGAAAGGATCATGTTATCCTAGAGGGTCATATCATTTGTGGAACCCTCCAACCACTTTGGCATAAGCACCACACCATGTCTTGACCACACATATTTAATGTAGATTTCCTCACTGCATAGTGTTAAACTTCATGGTTGTGTTCTCATAACTCGACCATAAACGGTGATGTGGCCTGTTAATTTTCACTGAACTATGTAGGATATGATACCTCTCCCATGGATACATATAAATCCCATCATATGGGTCTGACACCAACATCAATCCATATTATATCCCTTCGGGATGAAGATAATTTCCAGATCACCTCATTGCATGCCTTAAGAAATAATTGTCTTCACAGCATCAAATCCATATCTAACCATGGTGATATTGTAACCTAGAAGAACCCCAAGGATGGACTTTTTCTGAATGATGCATGTATTTCACAACATATGAACATGGATTAAATCTATTAGTGGGTCCCATAATATGAAATAATTACCACTAAAAGGGTGTGATGAGCCGAACCTTCCATCCACTTGACCTATGGAATCCATAAGTTTAGTTGACAAAATTTTAATCAAAATTTATCTTACCTTTTGATGGGAGGTCCACGAATCACAGTTACAATGGCCATTGGGTGTTTTTGGATCCATAAATAAACTCATAGGAGACCATCAGAGGAAATCATGTCCTAGGAGGACCGATTACACAAATACATAACACCAAAATATTGATGATTAGAAAAATTTGACTATGGAAACTCCTTCATTATTAATAGGGGATAAGCTACCAAGTTCGTATGAGGCCTATCCAATTCCTCTAAAGGATAATGATGTGAATCGGGTCGAGACACGTTCAGACGACATACCATCACCACGAATTGGTAGATTTAATTTTATTTCTATAACATTTATGGAAATACCTAAATACATATATACTATATCTATATATATGATATTTATATAATGGTTAAAATTATGGAGATTAATGAACCATTATCAATGTATGTGGACCAAAAAAATCAACACATATCCAAAAAACAAAGTAGTTATTACACGAAATATAATGGGAACAAGGAATTGTAGATAAATGGGTAATGATGGGTCATAAGAAAATAATATACAGTATGATACATATGAGTATGGTAACTTAATATATTTATAATAAACTTATAAATATTATATAGGAGGCTCAACTGTGTAAGGAAGTTGATACATAAGGTGGGGTTTTTTCATCTCAACATTTTATCCATGAGATAAGTACCATATTCACAACCCATTTATTTTATGGGGTTTATATACAACCCATTAATTTAGATTATTAATATTCCCCCGAAATTCGGATTTATATATTCATTTGGGGATATATCCTTCATTTTGTTTATGGTTTATAGGTTATAAAAGAAATAATGGATATTTGTCTCATTTTTTCATCAATGAGATATTTTATGTGTTATGCACCTATATACTTTTCTGAGTTGTATATACTTCCCCCATTAATATTTAATATCATGAATATAATACTAATGATATTTTATTTTTCATTTAGTGTTATCATTTCATGGGGAATATGGTTCAATGTTACAAATGTGGGAATTATTTTATGATATAATCTCATTATTTATCACAATTATTGTTGATTTTGATGAAAAAATAATATGATACAGTTATTTTGAAGCACATGATTTTTATAGTCATCTGTTTATATCATGAAAATAAATTTCTTCCATTCATTATCCTAACATTAACTACTAATTATTCAAAACAAAATGTTTCTAATGAATACCATCCTTAATAATTTCTTTATAAGAGCCCCGTTTTTTTAAACCATGTGTTATGAAAAGGTTTTATTTTTTAAAAAAATATCCAAAGGATTATATATTTAATTTTTAATAATGTTTTACTTTTAAAAATTATTTTAAAATGAATATTCAATCAATTTCCAATATCACGGTTTGTGTAGATTTTAATTTTTTTTTGAAAGAAATATTTTTTAACATGTATGACCTAAATGAGATTTCCCCTGTCTAGACCATTAATTTATTTGGATATAAATTTATATGTTTTCAAATGATAATTTAAAAGAAAATTATTTATAAAAAAATTAATGATTAATTTTTTATTCAATTTGGACAGGTTATTTTACCCAAGAAATGTTTTAAATAATTCATAATGTCTCATTTATATATTAAATGATTTTATTTTTAATGAAAATTATTTACAAAAAAATTATGAATTTGAATTTTGATTAAAAGGATTTTCAAATAAATGATATTTTCCTCCACAAACATACCAACTAATTTTTCATTAAGAATAATTTTACATCTAATATATTGTCCTTCAATGTTGCATACAATTTATGGAGATATTTTCCAAGGAAAAATTATTATTCATTATATGAAAGGTTTATATAGATGATGAAATGATGTTTATGAAACTCCTTTCTCTTTCATGGGTTATACCATGATAAAATGCTAATGAAACACGCATATTATTCCACAAGATTAAAATTAATAAATAATGATGAAACGTTTTTCATTTCAATATGTTTTTATTTGATAGTAATTTTTTGAAACCCATTTCATTTCATGGTTTCTGTTATGGTGAATGGTTTATGATGATGCAATATAAATTTTAATTATTTTCATTATGTAATGGGTGGAACCTATATCTTACTCTAATGCGATGGATCAATATTGATATCTCAAGATATTAAAATGACTAGAATGTGTAATAGAACCAACTAGGTAATGAATTTTTTCAATTACAGTAATCATGGAATGTAAACATGACAACTAAGATAGTTCTGGGAGTGAACCCATTCCATTACGATGGACATGTAAAAATCCTTGACTAATATGGGAATGATTTTATATAATTTTTTGTATGAAAAAAATATATGTTTTATGATAATTTTATATTCTCATGGATCATGTTATTTGATTACATTATGATTAATTTCATTTAAAATTCGCATATTTATGTCTGGACTCATGATTATGATCATTGAATGAAGGGTATGAATTTAAAATGATATTTTCTTATTCTCATAACCTTGGGATAATGTTATTGTTAGGTATCTCCCTTGTGTACTCTTACATAGCATCATAGCTCACTCATTATTATGTGTCCATTATACATGTTATGAAGAAATGATAATGTATTGTACGTATAAAATGATTACTATATGAGATCAACATTATGTGAGACGTTTGTAATATCTATACAAATAAATTTTATTTTTGTATTTTCATTTATACTACGAAACAATTAAAATCCTCAAGAATCTTTTTATGTAATGTAATTAATATTCATCTATAAATATGTAATATTTTTTTATTATATGTTTGTTTATTTATATGTATTAGGATTTTCTATTCTTGAAATATATCATCTTCATGTAATCTGTGTGGTGGAATGGATTATCATATCGATTGCTAATATTAGAGGGAGACTTTTTCTATTCCCAATGGAAGCACACATGTTTTCCTAGAAGGGTGGGATATACATTCTAGTCGAGTAGGATGCACTGTTTTTATGAAACTTAGGATTTAGTGTCCTATGGAATATCATAATTTAGTATTCAAAGATATACTTTTTAGGTGAAAGTCACCTAGCACTGCTTTTGAATCATTTAATGTGTTCTATGTGATATATCAGGTTAACCTCGTGAGAAGGAAGTTTATTTCACTAGTGACATGTTTCTATGGAAATAGACTATATCTTCTAATTCATATATTATATGACTATAGAATTTTATATAATTAAACATTCAACTAGAAAACATAAAATCACAAGGGTTCATTCACACTAGAGTGTCACAACGGGATTCTCCAATGCTTTTTTTATCTAATATATATGATGAAACCCTATATTTTTGTTTCATTAATAATATATATAATACGTAAAAAACCATTAATAAATATCCCTTGACCCATAATACTGATATCTATGATCAACTAATGGGAGGATGGTGGTTTTCCAACAATAATATTTTATCGTGCTATATTTCTCTCATGGTGAAATTTGTTATTATTATGATGATTTTTTTCTGAAGAAGGTATAAACACTTTGAGAAAATGTTTATGTCGTTTGTGATAAAAAATATCATATAGTAATTATAACACTCGTGAATAATATTTTCTATCCAAACATTGACACCTTTATTGGGGGTATTTTTTGATGTCATTCTGATTTTCCCTATGATGAATTTAGAGAATACAAAATATTTGAGAATTGTCTTTGGAAAAATCACAAGTCACTACCTCTTTCTAAAGATATTAAAGTGTTGTCAGTTGATTAAAAATATCATATTTATTTGAAATGTGGTATCATAATTGGGTATCTCAATCGATCCTGAGAAGGATATTTCAGTGAATTATCTGGAGGATCCAAAGAATGCCTTTATGATTAGAACCTTTTTTGGTTTAATAGAACTCTATAGATGATTCATAATTGACATATCTCATCTTTAAACACCATGCTAGACATTATATAAAAATTGGTATATTTTGGTGGAGATAGGAGTGGAATGAATATTTGGATTAGTGAAATTTTTAATTGATTTCAGATATGTTTCTAATATTTACTAAAGCTATTTAAGGGTGTTTGGTTGACTGTGCTGTATTTTGTGTGTGTCTGAGGTGTGTTATTAAGGAGGGATATTATATGGTGGTGTATGGATCTCACCATCCCCATCCACATAACTGAACTACCTAAACCCTGAAATCATACTCATAGATATCATTTATATGTCTATCTATCAGAACCATTATCTTTTTGGGGAACAATTAATGGTTAATTATGATCAAAATTGATTGAGCTGCAACTTATCTAAAATGTACATAAATAATTGGAATTAGTAATTTGCGGAATATATTCAATGATTCAATTTTGATATCACCCACACAATTGTAATGGTAAATGTGTTTTCTATTGAACTCTATAGGAATATCCCACTATGGCCATTATGTTTTTCAATGATTGATTGAATTTGATGGGAATCTTTTCTAAAATGTACTAGGATAAAAATAGTAAGAAGGGATTGTGTTCTTTAGCCATACATAGTTTACATATTTTATTCTAGAGCACATTAACTTGAAGAAGCATGGGAAGTAAGTTTGTTGGAATATCTGAGAATCTATATATGGTGGAGAGAGCACTAGTGAATATTATATATCTTTAGAAAGATCCCTTTTATTTAAAAACAATTTTTTGTTCAGGTGTCTATAAGTAGGATAGAAGTGGACGATTTCCATAGATTCTTGTGGTATCATTATCTCATGACTACCATGATTTACTACAATATTAAATCACATTATAGGTGTCTAGGAATATGTTTTGACCTTATAGATTCTATGTATCAATGATGTACTTTGAAAATGATAAATATTGAGCACGAAAAACCCTTAGGATTGCATTGAGGTCTACCCATACCAAACTAGATGTGGGAGGAGGTGTCTTTGGAATTCATCCTTAAAATTATTTTCTCTATTGATTGTAGTAATTCCATTTGGGTAATGATAGTTTTTATAAACATGAATATTTATTTCATATCTCATAAGGGTACCACTAAGGTAGAAGAGATTGATAAATTGTATATGTAAGAGATTGTGAGGTTTTAAAGGGTACCTTAAACTATTTTTTGACATGGATCTCTAGTTTTAATACAAGTTATAAAAAGGATTTTAAGGATTAATGTGGTCCCAAATAAAATTGAATACATCTGATCACCTAATAAAAGAGAAATAAATATAAATAAATACCATATCTTTTATTATAATCTTTGGGTGTATGTTATGGACATCAAAGATTTATGGGAAACCTTTAATTATGTAGTTTAATTTACATGTATTAATAATTACAAGTATTCAATTAAGTTGAATACTTTAGATGATCTAAATGGACAAATTTTTTGACTTCCCCTCAATTGGATCAAGGTAGGAGTGAGCTCTATAGTAGGGTTGAATGTCATATAGAAGAAAACCAATGTTATTCAATGAAACATGAAATGTCTAGGAACCACTTAGGGTTTTAATAAGTCATATTCTAATCAACAACACCATACATTGTTATTTTATGGTGGGGTCTAAGGGATATTATGTTTTAACATTGGTTCATTTACCATCAGTGCATAAGGTAGGGGATGTTACCCTCATCGTATGTCAAGCCATATGGAACTATAAAAAATTGGAATGTTACATATGATTTGGTAACACCTCCTCCTACAAGGTTAAAACATTATGTCTTCCATGCATCTATAGTGATGTGGTATAATCTTGAACCCTCCCAAGAGTTCAAATAGAAAGAAATAATGTTACATCCTCACATTACATTTTTTGACAAACTCCTTCATATTTTTTATTTTTGGGATAATGTATTTTTAGGAAATGTATTATATTATCATGAGTATTGTGTCAACATGGGATTGAATTTCATATTATTTGGGAATTATAATTATTTATATAAAATAATTGGTATCATATATTTATTAGTCATGCATATGATTGAATTTGTAGGGCTAAAACATAGTTTGGTGTGGGGGAGTTGCAAACTCACTATGCCACTCTCATTTATGGAGTTCTTTTTTAACATTATCTATTTTAATTTCCCCCTTTAATAATTTCATCATCAATTTTGGTTTTTCTAAATTTTTGACTTGGAACATGGGTTGGTATATTTCATGGAGAATTATATGGTGGGTGATAGAAACTACCTATATAAAATAGTGGGAAATACATTCCATAGTGATCCATAGGGTGTATCTCATTAATTTTGGGCTAAATGACCAGGATCACCACACCATGGATGTAACACCACATGAATTTTGAATATTTTTTTATTTTATCAAATCATTGTGTTTGATATCTTTCATTGCATGTAACACTAAACAGATGTGAATAATTATTTATTATAATGAAAAATTAAATACATTAGGTATTTCATAAATAATTAATAATTGGTAAAAGAAATTATGTAATCAAAGAAAAAAATGTAAATTATTCCTACAGAAATGGAAATTATATGTTATGAACAATTATATTGGAAATGTATATTTTTATTTAAAATATAATTTTCATATATTTATTTTTACAATTTTTTTATAATAATATTTATAAAATTTTAATTCTGAATGATCATTCATATATTGATTTTCAAAAACTTTTAATAAACGACAAACTAATTTCATGTTAAAACAATATATTTATTGGATAACTATTTTTATTTTACATAATTTATTTTATATTTAGAAATTAATTTAAAAAGTATTATTGAATTTTATTAACACAATTTTTACATAATAATTTAAATAAAATAAATTAGCATCCATATGATGGCCACTTATAGACAATGAATTACAATAATAACATTTATATAAACAAATCTACATTTTTTTTATAAAAATTGGTTTTTTTAGTTTCGTTAACGAATGTTAGAATTAATTTCATCTAAATGTAATAATTAAATATTTTAAAATAGATTGTATATTTATTATAATAATCAACATTATTTTTTAGTAACTTTAGTTTAATTTTTATTTATAATTAATAGATTCCATGGTGAAAATCATAGGGCCATGATAATGAATGAAAGGGTTAACATAGGGATATCAAAAATTTATAATGATTTATTTACCATTAATACTTATATAAATATGATTAAATGATATTATTTTGAACATAACTAAATCTATATTCAAGAAATTTTCAATTTTGTGAAACTTACACTTGAAAATGGAATTACATTATCTTCAACATAAGTGTATTTATAAGGGTTCCACTCCTCTAATTAAAAAAATGAATCTAACACCTATGACTTATCTACAACACATGAGAACCTTAGCTCAATCAATATGTTTCAAAGTCACATCCCAATATACTTTTTTGTATTTTTGGTGTGGCTCGGGAACCACCAGCAAAAAAACTGATTATAATTCCAAATATTAAAGTAGGAAAATAAATAGAGAATATGATAAAAAATGGGAAACATTTGATATTCTCAATATACTAGAATTACATTACACATGAATATATATATATATATATATAATTGTATTAATAATATAATATTCATCTTATGGTGAATAAATATAACATTGTTATTTATTAGATGTTAATGAAGAAGGGATGAATTGAGTTGTTTTTATAGAAATTAATTAACCTATATGACTATTATAAATCCGATCATTGTAATAGTACTGTGATAGTTATGAATAGTGATCTCCCTATTAGAATTTAAACCTCAACTATGAAATCAAAAAATAAAATTTATTTTTCTTATAAATGAGAATTTCATAAATTTATATCACGGAATAATTAAATAAATCTATTAAAAATGACAAACAAGGTGTTGGTATTTTTGTAGAACAAAAATATTGGTTTGTGAAATTATAATTTATATTATTATTTACAACTAAATTTATGTTTATAAAAATGATTCATAATTTAATAATATGCAGTACTATAATAATAAAATAATTTTATGATATGTTGATTAATTTATCAAAGGGTTTTAAATGATATTATACTATTGAAATCTGTATTATTAGAATAAATAATTATTTTCTTTAAAATTATGTTCATTTTAGTTAGAATTTTTTTTCATAAAATAAAATCAAACTTTTAAATATAATTATAAAATTTTTGTTGGGTTATTATTTTTGAAATTTTTTAAAATTGCTGATTTTTGGTGAATAATGAAATAATGAATTTTCAATATTTATCATTATAAGCTAAATAAATGATTTTTTAGTAATGGATGATTTAAAAAATCATGTAAGGGCCCGTTATTTGAAATTATCTTGAAATAGTTACGAAATGTAGTAAATGATATTAGCACTATTGATTGTCTTGAGCCAAAATCATAAAATAATGAATATTGTAATCGAAAACACCTCTATCGCCCTATAAGTACCACCCCTCACCACTTATTCCTCTCTCACATTCAAGGCCATATAGCTTGTATATTTTATTATCAATTCCATTCAAATTCCTATTACCATTTCTAAGATCTAATTGTCTCATCAAATTGGAAAACATATGGCCCTTAAGTTGGTTCTCAAATAGATGACATCACATTGGCAAAATCCTCAATCCTACTATGTTTATTTCTTTTCTTTTCTTATCCCCTCATCACATTCCCTATAAAAATAAGGATGATAGACATACTATTATATATATAAGTTAATTTTTTTATGTTATTGAGTTATCTGTAATAATATCATTTCTATTCTTTATTTATTCAAAAAATGCAAGCATCATCTTTGATAAGTCGGTTCAGCACCATCATGGATAATGAAGAATCATTTTCCATTTCCACCATAAATTATTAGGATAAATCCATTATTATGGTTAATTTTTTTATTAATGTGTATATTATCTCTTTTTTCAAGTTATGTAACTAATATATATACATAATATCAAGTATAATGAAAATAGTACATGATGGTCGAAAAACCCCCAAAAAACTAAACATTTGTGACTAACATTTTATTAAATTAATCATCATAATAATTTAAAAAATTATATATGGGACAATTTATTCTCTAGGAAGTTTATAAATACCATTAAATTTAACTTTTGGATAATTATTCCCATTTGACAATAAATTCAATATTTATAATAAAGTAAACCAACCACGATACAATGAAATGATGTGTCCCATAATGATGAAATTTAACATTATAACTCGTCAAAATTTCTATAAATGAACTTAATAAAAATATAATAAATAAAAAAAGTGTATAATTGCTTCAGAAATATGTAATTAATGAATCTAATTGGAATTTAATGTACATTATGTACAAGTGGACAACACGATCATACATAAGAATTCTATCGCTCTGAATCTCCATTTTTTCTATTGGGGTACATCATCCCCTACATTACCCCAATGTATATATTAATTATTAATAAATATTTGATGAAAATTATGTATTTTTGTTCAAACACTGATTACATATCTCAACTCATCACTATTTTATGGGAAAACCATATTTTAAAAGGGTACCTTCTCAATTCATCTCTATGAGAAATCCTAATTAAAGGGGACATAATTGTTTTTTAACCATTTTCATGTACAGTCTATAAAATTTTATAATCCGGAATTTTTTTTAAAAAAATACAAAATTTTATCATTAAAAAATCTTTTATAGTTCAATTATAATTAAAAAATATTATTATTTTTCAATTTTAATAAGCTTTAATATTTAACCATAATAAAAAATTATTTTCTCATTTATAACATTTCTTAAAATCTATTTTTATTTATTCAATTTAATTAGACATATTTTTTCATCATATAATTTTTTTTTGTTTTGTCATTTTACAAAAAATATTTAATCCCTTTTTTCGTGGATACCATTATGATTCACCTTTTGGTTATTTCATATGACATTATTATGATACCAATTTATTTTTATGTGTGTCCTTTAGGATTATTCATTCTTTTTTATTATTTATATAGATGATAAATTCATGAATATTTCATGATGTGTATGCCAAAATATAACTCTATATCTTTGGGTAATTTTTAGTCACATGATGTGTAATGTATGGGAGTACAGAGTACTCCTTATCCATTTTGGGAAATTATCCCCCCATATTATATATTAATGGACGTTAGTCATGACCCATATTTATGTTATATTATATGTTGCTTGAACATTAAAATATTTCTTTTATCATAATATTTTTTTTCTACCTATTATGATTCCACATTTTTCGTGATCAATACCTTTAATTTTATCATGTAATGCCTAATAAATCATGTGTTATGCTTTATTACCATTTTATTCCCATACTAGGATCTTTATCTAATCAAATTCTTATATGTATTCTCTACGATACCCAATGTTGTAATAGGAGCACAAAGGGTGTCAAGAGCTCAATTTTCTAATTGTTAAAAATATGTTTTCTTGGTTTCATGTTTTCTATTTATGTACCAATTTGTCTAAAGAAATAATAATTTTGATAATTTTTTTGTATTTTTTGAACACTTATTACTATAATAATTTAAAAATATGTGTAAGAGGGTGGGGTCTCTATCAATTGAATAAGAGGATGGACTAGTTATTTTTGGAGATTAAGACAAGAAAATCATAGTAGGAACCCTATAAGAAGAAGTTGTGATTGTGGTCTATCATTTTGATGGTAATCTAATCTGTTATTATAATTGATCAAAAACATGATGACTAAGGATGAAATAGATTCCATGGATTGTGATGGATTCAAGAAAAAAATTAATTATTCTTTTCCCCAAACCCTCCAACATAAGATAGTGGGGGAGTTCCTCAGACTAAAGAAAAAGGGAGATAAATCAATTTTCTTATATGAGGAAAACATTAAATAGATTTTAAGATATTCCTTTTTATTTTTACTTAACATTAAATTAAAGTGTATCACTTCTTTAGTTGATTAAAGACGGGTTTTTGAAAATATATTTAAATTTGAGTCCTTGAAAGAAATGATGAGATTGCATATTGTTCCTCAAAGGTTGAAATGGAGATTGGTGAATATCAGTGATCTCATAATCTAGTATATAATAAGTTGATTTTTTTATATGAGGTTCAATAAGAAATTCCCATGAATGATAGAAAACCTACAATAATCTTTTTTAGAAGTATGGGATGAATCATACTAGAAAATGTCCAATGGGGACCGAGAGATGTGTCAAATATGTAAGAGAGGTGCATGAGGATTGTTTTTGGTGTATGTATTTGAGTAAGACGAATATTGAGGTAGAATAATGTCTTAGGATAACTCTCAACCAATAGTGTTATGTTTATTCTATAAGAAACATGCGCATTTTGAATGAAAATTCCCTCAGAATGTGGAAGTCAGAGATAATCAAAAACAATAAACTCCTTTGTAGGAACAATGGGAATATCATATCAAAACATATATGGTGGAGCCTGAAAATTATGTAGTAATTAGTATAGTTGTCATTCATTCATGAATAGTAAACAAACAAGTTGATTGTATTTTAACACATCTGTTCATATATATTATATTTAGTAGCTATTGTATAACACCATCACAAAATATAATGGTTCAGTAATCTATGAGAAAAATAAAACGAAAAATTATTACATATAAAGTATATAACGATTCCTAGGATATCTTTTTTAGACTAATTCTCATAGAAAAAATTATCTTACTCCCTTTGGTAGAGTTTTATGTTTAATTTGAAATAGATTGGTAAACATTATACAAATCCAACATTATATTTTAGGAAAAGGGTATCTCTTTTCAAATCTTGTGGAATTCCCCAATTCAGTACAACTAAATGGAGGATAATGAATATACATATAAATCATTATTCTATTTTTGAATATTATTTCATTATGAGAAATAATATCCATCTTAAATGATTGAGATAAAGTATAGGATCATGCTCAAATACATTCCCATTATTAGGGACTAAATCGATATGTTTCCAGAAGAATTTACTATCTTTTCACTTCATAGAGTGGTTAAGATCTCAATTTATATTATACATTTACCTTTTCCCATATCATAGGACTCCATATAAGATGAAAAAATTTGATTTGGAGGAACTATATAAATAGTTATAGGAGAATCTAGACAAGGGTTTTATACCCCTCAGTGATTAACTATGGGGTTTTGCAATTCTCTTTTTCTGGAGGAAGGATGGATCAGTGATCATTCACATTGATTATAATGAGATCAACAAAATCATGATAAAGGATACGTATCCCCACCAATGTATATAATAAATTATTTATTAATAATGTGCCACCAAGTATTTCACTATGGTGTGCCTTTAGTAGTGCTATTGTCAATTTACGATGAGAGATGAATATATTCCCATGACTACATTTAAATTAGTTATGATGTAACACCCCACCCTTACCTCATTGGATTTAGAAGGCGGTGAGGAATACATGGCCTTAAGTGACATACCCAAGGTGCCAAAGGCTTGCAATAAATACGGAAGGGTTTTAAAACAAGTGGGGGACGATTTACCCTTTTAGAACATACCACAAAACCATTAACCACAACCAAAATAATCAGCTAGATGATTCATGATAAAATCATAAGACAACTCAACCATTTATTTTATAAAAAACCAACTAAGAGTACCACAGTGGAAACCAACACTAAATAAGTGTAGACAACAGAAAGACAAACTAAAAGATTACACGATGACAACCCAACTCCATGCTCCACATGCTCCAAGATCCAATGTCACGAACTAGCCCAAGTATCATGAAGTAGTGCTACAAACATTTGACACATTACCTTTTCTAACATCCATGTATATGACATCTGCAATAGAAAAAATGTATAAAAGTAGGGTGCGAGTAAATAAACTCAATAGGTTTTCCGCGATGAATTCCCAACCCATGCCTCTAGGATAAAACATGTTAGCACATTTATATAAAACATATTATATAAAGTAATTCCAAAATAGTTCACAATATAACAAGTTCCATGTCCAAACCATTTTCCTACAAAAACTATCTTTCTCAAGAAAATAAACCAAGAAAAGTTTCCACTTAAATTCCTATCTCCATTTTGGCACATTCATTCCATTTCAAAAATCCACAGAACCAACCATGCATGCAACCTAGACCTGCTTATACTCACGAGTGGTGAGTTATCCTTCCACTAAGCCGTCACTTAGTGGACTACCTTGACGGCGGTACTTCACCCCCTTATCCGTCCCTTTTGATGGGGGTACTTCTATCCTTTATCCATCCCAACCTTTTGATGGGGGTACCTCTCGCCCTTATCCATCCCAATGCATATGAACTCACACCACAACCCATGAAAATTGATTCCAAAACCATGTGTGTTCATAACCATTCAATAAAGCGTCAAACCATTTTTAGAAAACCATTTATTTCAAGTAGAAAAACCATAACCAGTTTAAAATCACAATATTAATTTCACTTCAACAAAAACCATCCCAAAGCACACAATTTCCATAACCTATTACTAAAATGGGGTTTCAACCATTCTTTCACTGCAGATAAACAAACCATTTCAATCAAGGAAAAAATTTGAAACTACAACATCAAGTTCTATGAAAGAGGAATCGAGAGTGAAGCCACCTACCTCAACAAAATTGGCCAAAACAACCAAGAACCGGGTCGAAACACCATGAAACCTCCAAAGATTCCTTCCCATATAAACAATAAGATCAAAACATGACCTAAAGGACATCCAATAACTTTGATATACCCACATTGGGAGTAGATCTAAGGATCCATCAAGGGTGGTGAAGGAGATTTAAGAAATATAAATGAAACGAGACTTACCTAGATCAACTGGCCTCTAAACTCCAAGTGAAGCCTCTAGAAATCTTCCAAATCGCATGTTAAGTGTTCTCCCACCTTCACCAGAGAAAAATTCCTATTTAGGCCCGTCTATGAGAAATAAAAAGTGGGTTTAGAGATAAAACAGATTAGATCCTTAAAAATAGGATCTATGTTGACTTCGTGCACAGTTAGTCCGCATGGTTAGTCAAATCGTGCGCTTACCGTGCGATAGTCACTACTTGGAAGGGGTGATATGCATTACCTCAAGGCATGATTTTCCTAAACTGTGCACACACCTTGCAGTCTCCTCTGTCCAGGTGACCACTACCTATATGGATTCCGCACGGTTTGGGAAAACTATGTTAGCCCGTGCATCACCACTTTTTCCTTTTAACGCCATAAAGTCTCTAAACCTTCCAAACCATTTCTTCTAAGCTTCAAGTACTTAAAAATCATAAAACAAGGGTTAATTACCAGAAACCGGGGTTCCTATATTCTCCCCACCATTGGAAATTTCGTCCACGGAATGTAGAAAATCATCACTTGCCTGAATGAGTTATGGCCACTTCTCAATCATTTCATTCTCGCGTTCCCATGTCTCTTCCTAAATCTGACCATGATGCCAAAAAACCCACATTAGACCGATACTTTTTCTATGAAAGACATTATCCTTCCTATCTACAGTCTACATTGGAATGTGTACCAATGAAGCATCTGGCTCTAGGTCAACGTGATCCCATCTGATCACATTGTCAGTATTGGGCTGATACTTCTTCAACTAGGATACATGGAACACATTATCCACTGCACTGAACCGTGGTGGTAATGCCAACCAATACTCCACATTTCCAACCTGTTCCACTATTTCAAAAGGGCTTATATATCTATGAGATAATTTTCTCCTCTTCTCAATACGAAGATGTCCAAGACTTAGAGAGATTCTATAAAATACATGATCACTCACCGCAAACGACAATGGTCTTTGGCGATGATCCGCCTAAGATTTCTGACAACTATGTACCATCTCCATCCTATTTTTTATCAACTTAATATTCTATGTTGTTTCCTGTACAAGGGTCATCCAAAATAATAAATTCTCACCTTTTTCCACCCAGTATAGTTGATAAGGACAAGGAGGACCATACAATGATTCAAACGGAGCCATGTGTATCGAGGCCAGATAGTTCTTATTGTATAAGAACTCCACTCAGGGTATATTCTCCTCCCATGAGCACCCAAAATTAATTACAATATCCCACAACATGTCTTCCAAAATTTTAATCATCCTTTTGGATTGTCCAACCATCTGAGGATGATACACCATACTCATATTCAACTGAGTTCCTAGGGATTTCTGTAAAGATCGCCAAAAACGATATGTGAACCTCAGATCTCTATCTGAGTTGATAGACACTGGTACACCATGCCTCTTTACCACTTCTAAGAAATATATTTTTGAAAAATCTTCAAATTTATACGTTTCAAGAATAGGGGTGAAATGGGATGACTTGGTTAGACGATCAACTATCACCCAAATGGCATCGTGTTTCCAAACTCTTCGTAGAAGAACTGTAACAAAACCCATTGCTATCTGATCCCATTTCGACACTGGGATATGTAATGATTGTAACATTCCAGCTGGTCTCTGGTGCTCTCCTTTAACCTGCTGAAAAGTTAAGCACCATGAGACGAACTCGAACACCTTCCTTTTCATGCCGCTCCACCAAAACATCACCTTCAATGCCTTATTCATCTTCTGTATTCCTGGATGAACAACCCATCTGGAATGGTGGTAATCATAATTAATTTGTTCTTCAATAGTTAAACGTACAACCATCCAATCTTGAAACCCCAAAACAGAACTCACATCCAGCTTTCATCCTTAAATGGACTCCCCACCAGTGAGTTTTGAACTCATTTCAACAGATTCTACATCGGATTCCTATGCCTCCTTTACTATATCCAC
Organism: Viscum album; assembly: GCA_963277665.1. Taxonomy (NCBI): domain Eukaryota; kingdom Viridiplantae; phylum Streptophyta; class Magnoliopsida; order Santalales; family Viscaceae; genus Viscum; species Viscum album. The sequence continues at coordinate 1,132,483,831 of OY728155.1, read as the reverse complement.
AAAATCAGGAACAAGCACAAAGGGATAGAAAACTACAACATCATCTCGTTCATCACATTCTATACGCATGTCAGCTAGGACCGACATCAACTACCACTCATTTTAAGCTTCTTTCGCCAACTAAGCATACGAATTTCTGCTTAATGCATCGACCACTGAATTTTCCTTACCCAGTGTATATATCAAGACAAAGTTAAACATTTTAAGGTACTCCATCCATATCCTCTTCCTCAAATTCAAATATCACTGTGAGAAAATGTGTTTCAAGCTTTTGTGATCTATAAATATAGTAAATTTCTCATCAAAGAGAAAATGATTCCATGTTTTCAAAGCATGGACGACTGCAGCCAAATCCAAATCATGTGTTGGGTAGTTTTTCTCATATATTCTCAACATCCTTGACAAATAAGCAACCACATGGTTTCCTTTCATGAGAACACAACCCAAACCTTTTCCCGAAGCATCACAATATATCACATACCCCTGACCTGATTGAGGAATGATCAATATTGGTGGTGATGTAAGGAGAAATTTCAAATCTTGAAAAGATCTCTGATATTCCTCAGTCCATTAAAATGTACTGTTATTCATTGTCATTGATGTCATAGGCGAAGATGGTTGTGAGAAGTCACACAAAATGTTTCGGTAATAACCATATAGACGAAGAAAAATTCGTATTTCAAAAACATTTTTCAGTGGTATCCATGAATGAACAACATCTATATTTTCTGGATCCACTAAAACTCCTTTCTCAGAACCGACATGGCCCAAAAATCATACCTCTTGTATCCAAAAATCACACATTGATAATTTGGCATACAACTAATGGTCTCTCAATATTTCCAACACTATCTCCAAGTGTTGATCATGCTCAGTACTTGTTCTTGAATACACCAATTTGTCATCCAGAAACACCACAACAATAGAATCCAGATATCACAGAAATATCTGATTCATCAATGCCATAAAGACTGCCGGTGCATTCGTAATACCAAATGGTATGACTACATATTCATAGTGGCCATATCTTTTTCTGAAGGCTATCTTCAGAATATACTCCTTCCTAAATTGCAATTGGTGATATTCTGACCTCAATCCAATCTTAGAGAACCGTTGAGCACCCCAAAATTGATAAAAAATGTCATCAATGTGTGGAAGTGGACACCTATACTTTATCGTAACTTGGTTAGGTTAACGATAATCCACACATAGCCTCAATGTTCCATATACTTTCTTTACAAACATAACAGGTGATTCACACAGAGACATGCTTGAATGAATAAAACCTTTGTTTTCCAGTTCTTCCAACTACACATTCAATTCCTTTAACTCCATTGGTTCCATCCTATAAGATGGAAGTGAGATAGTACTGGTCCCCAGAAGGAGATCAATTTTAAACTCCACTTCTCTAACAGGTGGTATCCCTTAGAAGTTTTCATGAATGACATCTAAAAATTGATCCATGACTACTGGAAAACTATTATTCACGATCTCATCCATCGATTCCAAGTTTGACGCCCAAACTAGTAAGAGATCGTTGGCACTACTGGTGCCAACAAGCCTGTTGCACCTGCCTTCACCACTCTTTCTTCTCTAAAGAGATGCTCGACGCCATCCTCATTTGTGAAACTGACTGTTCTTCTATAACAGTTGATGTGATCCCTGAACTCTGTCAACCAATCCATACCAAGGATTATATAATAGACATCCATCTCTAGAACAGAGAAATCCCATTTCAACTTAGCTCCATCAACAATTATAGAACATGATCTACCCATGAAGTCTCTACATTCTCTTTCACCAAGAAGAGTTTGATGTTTTATCACAGAAGGCATCATTTCAAGTTTTATGTTCAGAAAATCCACAATACAAGAAGCAATAATGGAATAAAATGAACCAATATCGAACAACACTTTCATGAGGTTAGAATTCAATAGAATTTTACCTCTCACCATAGACAGTCCAGACTGGTCATCCATAATCACATGTTCTCCTCCATACAATTGCTTTGTTGCTGCACTTTGCTCTTTATTGCCATGTTGAGATTTCCCTGCCTAAAGAGTCATGGTATTCCTAGAATCACCATAGCTATCTCTGTTCTACTAGCGAGAATGATTTCGCTGTCCTCACCCTATCAAAGCATAAGATGCTTGGGACACCTGATAATTTTCACAATCACCTGACAGTGGAGCACGACGACAATATCTCTAAGGATGAACCATCTTGTTGCAATTTTGGAATGCTCTTGGTGGTTCTGTACATTATCGTTTCATGTGATCAATCAAGCCACATTGAAAACACCAAGCCTTCATCATGGGTCGTGGAGGAAGATTCACTGATCCAGCGGTCTGATTCTGATTCGCACTCCCACCTTAGAAGTAGGTGTCCCTCTTCCAGTTGTTCACATCATTAGAGTTCCCACCCGTTCCCGTGGGTATCATCATACTTCCTCCTTCCATAACTCATATGATGTTTGTTTCAACTATTGTGTCTCTATTTACCATCTCCGTGTAATCCGTAATACAGAGCGCATCTATCTTTGAGTGAATCTCATGTCGCAACCCTGATTCAAATATGTGTGCCTTTAGTGACACACTTCCAGAAACATCGGGTGCAAAGCGCACTAAATTTATGAATTTAGTCACATACTCCATGACAGAGAGATTCTCTTACATCAGGCTGGAAAAGTGTGTAATCTTCTGGATCTTGAACGTGTGAGGACAAAATTGTTTATTGAACAATTCCTCAAATTACTCCCATCCCAGGCCATGTTCTACCATAACCTACACCACAAGCTCCCACTAATGTCGTGAAAGATCATCCAGCATATACGTTGCCAACATTACTTTTATATCTGCTGGTTTGATGATGAAATCGAAGATACGATTCATCCTACTCAGCCACTCCTCCGCCCTTTCTGGTTTAGAATCACCCCGAATGTTGGGTGGATTCTGCTTCTCGAATAGGAAGAAATGGTCTACATGCCTTGACTCATCCCTCAGATTCCCCGTGTCCACAGCCTGAAATTCTTGAACTATACTTTGGACTAGCTGCTGGTTCACCTTGCTCAGGTGCGACCACTTTTTCCGCACCCTCTTCCATTTGGTTTCTATGACGCCTAACGGGTGCCATTTTGTAAACAAACAATGCACTCCATTAGTCTCACTTCCTAGAAACATAAGTCTTAGCATTAAAATTTCTACCAAATCATTCTCACAACATTGATTTCCAACTATCAAGATTTTCCACATTTACCAATTTCTAAAAAGAAATATTTTTTTTCTTTTGAAAATAAATATATTTTTAAAATACATCGACCATTATCTTTTAAAAATCATGCATTTGAAAAAAAATTAAATTTATTAGAAATCATGATTTTACATCAACCATAATCCATTTCTCAAAATGATATATGCACTCCTTGTGGGAAGTCATTCCTCTAATGCATTTCATACTCACCTCAATGGCAAAAACCATGACAATGAGATTTGTTATTCTATAAGTGTCTCCAAAACACTTAAGTACCCAACTCCCTGGTAACATGAAGTTCAGTATAAAAAGGTGATCTTCATCTTTTTAAGCTCTATAATACACGTTCTAACAATCCTACTCCTTCCTAAGATGACCACTCCACGAAATAGACAAGTAAGAATTCAATGCCAATACCAACAAAAACTGATGAGTACTTGTTCCACATATAAAGAGCTAGCTGATTGCATTTATACCCTATGTACTGAACAAACGGATACCATTTGTAACACCCCGCCCCTACCTCATTGGCTTGAAGAGTTGGTGAAGGCTATTTGGCCTTATAAGACATCCCCATGGTGCCAAATGCTGGCAATAAATGCTGAAGGGTTTCAAAACAAGCGAGGGACGATTTTCTGTTTTAGAACATAAAACAGAACCAACAACCACAACCAAACTAATCAACTAAATGATGCTTGATAAAATCTAAGACAAATCCACCATTTATTTTATAAAAAACCAACCAAGAGTTCCACAATATAAACCAACACATAATCAGAGAAAACAGTGGAATGAAAAACTGAAAGACTACAAGAGGACAACCCAACTCCATACTCCACAAGCTCCAAGCTCCAACATCACAAACCAGCTCAAGTATCACGAAGTAATTCTATAAACATATGACACATTACCTTTTCCAACATCCCGGTATATGACATCTGCAAAATCACCAAAGTTCCAAAGCAGGGGGTGTGTAATGAAACTCAGTATGTTTTCCCCGATGACTTCACAACCCATGCCACTAGGATAAAACATGTTAGCAAATTTATATAAAAAATTTTTATAAAACAATTCCAAAACTATTCATAATATAACAAATTTCATGTCAAAACCATTTTCCAACAAAAACCATATTTCTCAAGAAAAGCAACCAAGAAATGTTTCTAATCAAATTCCAATTTCAATTTGGGCACATTCATTCCATTTCACAAATCCACACAACCAACCATGCATGGAACCTAGACCTCCCAATACTCACGATTGGTGTGTCATAATTACACTAAGACATCACTTAGTGGCCTACCTTGACAGGGGTACATCACCCCCTTATCCACCCCTTTTGATGGGGGTAATTATCGCCCTTATCCATCCCAACATTTTGATGGGGTTACTTCTCACCCTTATACATCCCAATGCATATGAACACAGACCACAAACCATGAAAATCCATGCCAAAACCAAGTGTGTTAAAAACATTTCAATAAAGCATCAAACCTTTTATTGAAAACCATTTCATTCAAGCAGGACAACCATAAACAGTTTAAAATAACCATTTTAAATTCACTTCAACAAACACTTTCCAAAAACTCAGAATTTCCATCACCAGTTACTAAAAATAGGTTTCAACCAATCTTTCACAGTAGATAAAAAGACCAATTAAATCAAGGAAAACAATTTTAAACAATGCCTTCAAGTTCTACAAAATAGTAATCAAGAGTGAAGCCACCTACCTCAAAAAAATAGGCGAAACCAACCATGAACCGGGTCGAAACACCATGAAACCTCCATAGATTCCTTCCCCTATCAAAAAAGACCAAAAACAGACTGAAAGGTAATCCAATACCTTAGATATTCCCACCTTGGGCATAGATCTAAGGATCCATCATGTGGGAAGAAGGAGATCTAAGAAAACTATAGGAAATGAGACTTACCTAGATCAACCGGCCACTAAACGACCAGACAAGGCTTCAGATCGCTTCCAAAATGCCAGGTAAGTGTTCTCAAACCTTCACCAGAGTGAAATCCCGAGTAAGGGCTGTCTAGGATCCAAAATAAGTGGGTTTAAAGATAAAACTGATTAGATCCTTAAAAATTGGATCTATATTGACTTCGCGCATAGTTAGTCTGCATGGTTAGTTAAATCGTGCACTAACATTGTGTAGTCATTGCTTGGAAGGGGTCCTTCACACGGCCTCCATGCACGGTGTGCCCAAATCTTGTGCACATCATGTGGTCTCCCATGTCCAAGAGACCACCACCTACATGGCTTCCACACGGTTTGGACAAACCGTGTGTCACCACTTGTTTTTTCATTTAACACCTTAAAAGTCTCCAAACATTGCCAACCATTTCTCATATGCTTCACATACTTAAAAAGCGTAAAACAAGAGTTACATACCAGAAACCGGGGGTACTACATATGAATACTATAAGTTCAACATGATTCCCCTAGGACTGACAAATACACCAAAATTAATCATGTACGTAATGAATAGATTCTTTGGAGATTACCTTGAATGTTCATGGTAGTCTATGTAGATGATAATACGATGAACTCTAAGGACATGGATGAATATAAGGGTAATTTTAAATGTGTTCTAATGAATTTGGAAAGGGAGAAACTCTATGATAAGTAAAATAAATGTTGGTTATATAATGAGGAAATTTCATTCATGGGTCATGCTATCATTATAAAATGAATATCGATTGATGATACTAAAATAATGCTAATTAAGGAGTACCACATACCATCATATGTAATGGTGATCTATTAATACCTTGTAATAATAGAGTATTACAAAAATCAATTGGATCAACTTGTCAGGATTATCAAACCCACTTACTAAACTAACTTAGAAGGGTTCAAATTATGTTTTTCCTAATGAATGTGAATACTACTTCAAAGGGTTTAATATGTGGTTATATCAATACTAGTAAATATAGTACTAACCATTGAGTTTGTTTTTGTGTTATAAAACTATTAATCAATAATGGGATTAAGCACTGTACCTATGAAAAATCATGATGTAATATCCCGTGACACATGGAAGATGATATTTTCTGTCAAAAACTATCCCACATATGATCTAGATTTGGAAAATATGATCGTCATATTGAATATTTGGAGACATTGTCTCTATGAAGAGAATTGTAAAAAGTATAAAGATTATAATAGTGTCAAAAATATATTCATGAAAATTAGATTAATATAAACTAGTAAAGATGGTAAGATTTCAGTAAGGATCATGACTACTCAATAAACTAGTGTATTGGTGAAGTTAATAAAATGGATGATTCCAGGTGTAGTAATTATCATATATGTTTATCAGTAATGATAATTGTGAGGTATCCAATCCTCGTGAACCTATATATGATAAAATGGTATCATAAAGAAAGCTACATAATCATTTCTTTCAAAAATAATTTATCAACAATCCCTTATGTATAAAATAATGGATAAAAAATTAAATAATGTTGAAATTTAATAAATTTATGAATCTATAAGAAAGTTAAAATATTTTTTGCTCAAAATTGGTGAGAAGTGATTCATAAGAAATGGGTCCTGACTATGGGTACCATTGAATCTAGATGTAAGGATAGATCTTCGGAATTATTGTTAGAGATCATCATCCTATGATAACCTAGGGATCAAAAAGATGTATCAGGATATATGATATCACTATTTTGGGGACAATATGATGAGTATATTGATAAATGTACATTTATGTGTTGGCTATGCAAGAAAGGGACCAGTGAAAGGAAAAAAATTTATGTGGATGATGCAACCACTACCCATACCATCATGGAAATATGAAAATATCGCAATAGAAATTTTTAATAGGTTTCCAAATAAATATATGGAAAATTATTCTATATTAGACATTATAGACAATTTTATAAAGCATTTTCTCTTTATTGTGATTCGAGATGGCTTCTCACTCGACCAACGGGGTCTGATATACATCATAGAGGGGGTGCAAATTTATGTAGTACCATTGTCAATTATATATGATCATGATTCAAGATTTACCTCCATATTCTAGACAAGTATCCAACATGATATAAATACTGATTTGAACTTCTATAAAGCTTGTCACCCCTAAAATGAAGGCCAATATGAGCATACAATTCAGACAATAGAATGCATGTTCAGAGCATGCTTAGTAGAAATCAGTGGAGGATGAGATCAAAATATTCTACGGGTTGAGTCCTATTAGTATAATAGCTTCCACTAAAGTTTTCAAATGGCTTTAATTTAAACCCATTATAGGAAATTGTATAAAACCAACCTACCTAGATGATGTTGATGTATGTATGTTGTTGGGGCCTAAAATGGTCGAGGAAATAGATGAAAAGTTGAAGACCATCCAGTAGAATTTATGGGATACAAAAATTGGACAGGATACCTATAAAGATAACTATCAACATTAGATATATCTTGAGGATGGTGATAAGGTATTACCTTATGTGTCTCTATGGAAGAGGTTCATGATATTTGAGAAGAAAAGAAAGAAATTTAAAGTCCCATGTATATTAACCCCATCGATAATCATGATCTTGTTAGAGAAAAGGATTATCAATTAGATATTATAAAAACCAAGTATGAATTACATTATTTATTTCACATATCCATCTTGATGATTTATATGCTAGATACCACACATGTACTGAGCATAGAGGTGGTATAGTTGGAAAAATACCCCTATTCTTAGAATCAGCACCTAAAGAACTAGAACCTCTGAGAAAAGGTTCAATATAACAAGACCTCTCACCTAGGTAAGGTATTATAGATAAACTATACATACGAAGAGGCGACATTGGAATTGGGGGAAGTGTTGATAAAAAAATATCCTCATGGGTTTCCACCGTAGTATGTTAATGACAATTTTGAGGGTGAAGATTCATAATAGTGGAAGAATATAACGACATAGAATATTATCAACTAAATTTACCATCTTATAATTATTCCATAAAACACATACATCACATAGATAACCCACTAAAAAAATTATTATAATACATTAATATTAGTACATTAGTCATAAAATTAACTGATGAGAAAGGAAGAAATTTATATTGGGATAGTAAATTTTAAATAAGATAAAAAATAAGAAATTTGTGATCTACTCAGTCCCCTAGAATGACATAACTAATGAAAAAAGCTATTAAAATAAAACATAATGTTAATAATATAATATTAATATTGAATACTAAAAAATATCACTTTTATAGAAAGTATAAGTGATTATAGAATGGATGAAATAATTAAAATTTAATTAAATTAAGGAACTGATAAGAAAAATATAAATATGACCATTGGAATAGTAATATAATATTTAGAAATAAAAATACGGCTGTTATAATAATAAAATACCATATAAAAGAAAATAAATATAATTTATGTGTCATATAAATGATAAAATGATCTATTTATATCATGGTAGATGTAAATAAATGTATTAAAAATGATAAATCAAGTGTTGTTAATTTTATAAAAGAAAAATATTTTTAAACAAAATTATAAATTAATTAACATTATAAAAGATTTTTTTTTCAAAAAATAGATTAATCAGATAATATTATTTTGTATTATAATTATAATATTATTTTATTATACATGAATTATTTTTTCAAAGGGTTATAAAATCAATTATAATAGTAAAATGTTAATTTTTGTAATAAATAATGAATATAATTTGGAATGAAGTATTTAATGAATATAATTTTATTATCATGGAAATTAAGATAATGTGAAAAACACATTTAGACATGAGGTAAGAGATCTCTATAAGAATATATTTTTTGGGATACATTTTATCTTATTTTACCCTAGTTTATTTCTAAATTATTATTATTTAATTGTCCTCTATTATATTTATATGTTTCAAAATTTTGTAAATATATCAATTCAGATTTAATTTATGGGTTAATACATATTGTAAATGTTTCAAATCTCAGTTACTCTTGATAAAGAACACAAATTTAATGTAACTTCTCTATTTCATATACATTTTATATTAAACTCCATAAAATGTTTTATGCGAATAATTTTTTTGTAAAATATATTATTTTATCTTGAATAAACTATTTTATTTAATTTCTTGTTTTATAATAACAATTATTCATTTTTTCCTCATTAAATACTCTTTAATATGTTCCCTTAAACCGTACTAAAGTGGATCATTTCCGAAGATTCTTAAACACTATTTTCAATGTATTCACATAAATTAGAAATCATTATTTTTGACCAATTATTATTTTTTATTTCAGGATTTTCGATAATTTATTTAGTACCATATTTCAAGGATATCATTATAATACACCCATTTAATATGAAGTACAACCTGATTACGATTCCCATTTCCTTCCAAGGGTATCCCCTATGTTTATTTCGTATGTTTGATTCATAATATGGAATAGATATTTAAGAGGATCGTGTGATGGGAACACACAGATATTCCTCTAATGCATTGGGTAATGTTATCTCCCATGAGACATCATGAATGGGATTTGGGAGAAAACCTAATCCATTATGGGACTTTATCCACCATGTGATATAGTGCTAGAAGTTAGCATTAACCCATATTTATTTCATGTTAAATATTGATTCCATATCCCAATATTTCTAGGATCATATGATTCCGTGATTTATAAGAAATTATTCTATATTTTTATTAATTGTATATGACTTTTTTATTGTTATGTTATCACTTCTATGTAATGTGTTATTACACATTACCATTTTTAGTCCCTTACTATGCTTTATAGTACATCCATTTTGTTTATGTATTTCCCAGGTTACCATATGTAGTTATATGATCTCAAAGGGAGATAAGATATCATGAAAAAGATTAATAAAATGATGTTTTATTCTAGTTTTATCTTTTCTAATTATATAACTATTCTAACAAAGACACTTGACTATTCAATAAATTGGATTCTATTTCAAGGATAATTATTCTTAAAATTATGTAATGATTTTTTCAAAAGGCTAGGGTTGATATACCCATCCCCCTCTGGAGCAAGTCAATGCCTTTTTCATATCCCAAAAATCATCGATTTCATTGAACATTAAATTTATATGTTATTTATAATTATAATTTTTATTTATGAACAAGACGAATGATTTATTTAATATTAGTTAGTTTTTAGATATTATATAATTATATAATTATTAGGGAATTAGTATATTTAGATTAATTTCTATTAATTGAAATTTATTTTATATTTTTATATTTTATTTAATAATTTTTTTTATGATTGTATGTGAATGTTTAGTATTATTTTATTTTTTTTTTTCATATATTGCATTCCAATTTAATTATATAATATTTTTCTATTGAATTTTTATTTAAATTATGCCAAATTGATTATATAAAAATGTTAAATTATTAATTTCGAATACTTTTTTAAATTTTAATATGCATGTTGAATTAGTGAAAATTATTAAATTGGACTTTTAATTGTATAATATTAATTAGGATTGATGTATTTTTTTCAATTATTATAAATGTAATTACTATTTAAATATTAAATTGATTGATTAATGTTTTATTATGAGGTTGTAATTACCAGTATAATTTATCATTTATAATCTCTATTTATTAGTAATGTTTTATTTTGTATAAATGGAGTTGAAATTTTAAAATTTGTATCAAAAATATTTGAATCATAGGGATAATGAAAACAAAATAAAACCTGAAAATATTTTTGCATCTAATTTACAATTGACTTAGGGAAAAATCTAAAAACAATATAAAAAATATGATATTTTAGTAATATAAATAGAATGTGGTATCGAATAAAATAAATCCCTAATCGAATAAAACTGGTGGATGTAGGATCTAAAAAATTATATCTAGTGTAAATTACTCCAAAACAAAAAATAGAGTATCAACATAATCATCTACTGGTGCCCAATAACATTGAATTAAAATACAACTAGTTTTATACTCCTCAGTGATATACATTGGTGATAACAAATCATGTTTACTCCAAATTTTTGGGGAGATCTTCTTAAAATTATTGAAATTATGAAAACAAAACATGAGTGAAAACATTAAGGATATGTCTAATCAAAAGGAAGCTAAACAAAATTTTGCTATAGAAAATAATGTGAAGTATCCAAGTAAATAAATCCCTTTATGGATAATACATGTTGATGTTGGCATTGACAGAGTTGTACCTTGGGGTAATAACCTAAAAAATGAATGTTTCGGTATTAACTCCATCATCAACCTGGTTTAATTAAAAAGGTATTAATTGTATGCCTGCTTTGATACTCCCGTTTTATATCATTGGGTAATTCTCTTTATGTTTACCCTGCTAAACACAATAAATATTATTATTTGACTCCTCTAGTCGTAGACCTCATAAATAATAGATGTCTAAAAAATAAAATTCATAATATTTATTTAATATATGAAATGGATTCATATCATCCTTAAAAAAACAAAATAATTGTCACTGAATAGGGATTCCATTATAATAGGCAACCATAACAAGTGATAATGATTAGGGGTTGACAATAGTGAAATACCAAAAGAGAAAGATAGATTGTTAGTTATAACACAAGGATAACCAAATTGTTCAATACAATATATATATATATATAATTTAATGATATTTTGTGAAATGTAGCTTAACAATTTACTGATGATTAGGACTACAAATATGTTTCTATTAGGATAAAGAACAACACAAAGATCAAATGATGTAGTTGTATGTTACTACAAATACCCATGAATATTTTCTATTTAAAATGTAATTTAGAACATATCAACCACAGGATACAGTGTTATATCCTTAGGAAATGAAATATAATTCAGAGATTGAAATTTTAAGTGAAATCCCTCCACATGAATTATATTTAATGGTGGGAAATATTGAGGTTCTTGAAAATTCAAAATAATTAGAAGATATTGGTAATATGTAATATTAAGAAAATATTGAATATTATTTAGATCATTTACATGTGTTATCATACAAACCATTAATTTGTTAATCACCATTAACATCATAGTCTACAAAAGGTATGGAATTAATTCTAAAATTTGATTAGTTTATTATCAATCTCAATAAATATTATATGATAATTCTTACTCGAACTAACAGAGGGTTGAATGACAATGTTGTTCCCATTGGGATAGAGTTTTATGGAATTGAATCTATAATAAAACTACTCAAAATAGTATAACATTGGGAAAAATTATAGTTATATTATGGTTCTTTCAAAGATTGTTTGTTATGATATTATATCTTATATTTCTGAATCATATTTTCAGTTGGTTCATTGAACTATACATGATAATAATTTCAACAGTTGAATATTTTAAATATTTATTCCAGACACATGTGAGAACCCAACTCTCTCATAGGATCATTATACCATATATTACAATTTCAATTTATACTATTATTTTTTATATGATCACAAATCAAAGTTATTTTTTGGTAGACAAGATTAAATAGGTTTATATTTATCATATTTATAAATCTAAGGACTGATTAGCCAGATGAAAGGCCATCATGAATGGGTATGAGTGTTGCGATGAATCTTTTCTATTTTTACCTCATCTAGTGGGGAATTTGTGTCAAAATAATATAATTTTATACTGGTTACCCAATTTTGAAAATCATAGGTAGAAAAACCAATTTTACATATTGATGGTGTTGAATGATAGATTAATTACCAAATTAGTACATTATATGGATACTGCTAGAACATATATTATTTTAATATGAATTCATGGAATATTTTTTATGGATGTTATAATAGAATGATAGTGATTATCACCAAAAAATATTAAAAAATTCTCCACATCAAGTAGAATTTTATATTGTTGTGAATGATAAATTATCATATTTGAGTTTGTTCTATACGTGCCTCCAATAATTTTTTACAATAGTTTTTGGAATATGTCAGATTATTAATTAACAATTAGAAATCAAAGATTCTCTATATTTTCGATGTATTTCACGAATACCTCCCCATGATTACTGTTAATACATTAGTAGACATCTCATAAGAATCATTTATAAGAGGATTAATGATGTGTCTAATAAGAGAGTAATCATCAATCTTGGTATGTAAAGTAGATTTTATTGAAATAAACCTTTTGGTAGAAAAAAGACTATTATATGTGTTATTATTTATAATCAATTTCATTAGTATATATACCTTGTAATAAAAGATGGAGGAACATTTCATCAAACACAATCAATTAGATAATCAAGAAATATATGACTACATGATCAATTTTTTTAATAATAAATATTAAATAGAACATAATGATATGAGAAGATATAGATACACAAAGACTAATTTTATAGAATGAAATATTGGATTTTTGAGGTGGGTTTTGAAGAAACCTATCAAAAGTAATTATAAATATTAAATTATTTATTAGTGAGGTACATAAAAATTTTCTTTTAATTAATTGTTTCATAAATTTTTTAAATATATTATAAAATTAAATTATTAGTATATTATATGTAATATTTTTTCACATAGGTAAATATTATTTGGATATTGTTAATAGACTAGATATGATCTATATAGAGTGTTGTGACATGAGAAACATTACAAGAATTAGATTGATAGTATTATTCAATAGGTTTCTTCATTTTGTGTTCTTTCCATTGAGCATGATTATAAAATATTTTCAGTCATTAATTTCCATAATCCTTTGATTAGTAATAGTTGTTGTGTTCTTATAGTTTTATATGAGCAGTATTTATTGATATTGTAGTATCATATTAGAGTTACAATATCCTTTCACAAGTGTGATCATAACATTTACTCCTATATGACTATCTTGGGAGAAATTTGATCATCCATTGTATGAAATGAAGACCACAAACAACCACTACGGTTTCTCGTGGATTCATATAGGTTAATATGAGAACATTATTATGCCCATTAATGCCCGGATGATTATACTAAACATGAATATGCTATAAAAATGGGATATCCATGAAGAATGATATTCAAAATGATACGGTTTAGCCATGTGAAGGGAAATCATCACATAGGTGTGGTTTATTTTTTCCAGAAGGTTATAACAACACATATTTTTGTAGAATTATTGGGTAATAATCGAGAAATCCACGTGATTCATATTTTTGTCCACATGTTAATGTTTTTTTGTTTGTAATGAGTGATTATAATATTGTAACCAACTATTATAATATAATAATTTATTATTTTTATATATTTATTATTGGTAATGATTAAAACCAAATGGAAATAATTTTAATTTACTCTATTTTATTATATAATTTGAGTCACACTGAACACAATTTAGTTTTTTTTACTTTATGGAAAACTAAATGAAATTATAAACTAAATCTCCTAAAAGTAAAATTTAACATATATCTAAATCATAGAGTTAAAAAAATATTTATCCAAAAAAATAATATCTAAAAGCTATAAATACAATAAAATCTACTATTGAAACATAATTATAAAAATTTAATAATTTACTCAAAAATAAATTAGAAAAACGTCTCCATCCTAGTGTAATTATTTTATATGATCACCTAAAAAGTTAAAATTGTAATAGTTTTATTATATTTTATTTAAAAAAAATTTAAAAACCTAATGAAAGACAAATATGGAATATACATATAATATATTTAAATATGGACTAAAATAATTTATAAGAAACATATAAAACCTAAAAACGAATTTTATAATATACTTATAATAATTAATAAATATAAACCTGAAAAAAACAACAATTTAAAAATACTATCCACATTATAAAAAAATGTAAAATAAATATAAACATAAAAAACCTGTGATTAATTTATACCTACAATAATTAGTAAATAAAAAAAATCCCCATATAAGAATATATTTAATTGACTCCTTCATGATTGATGGAAGTGAAATAATTCTGATGATGCTCAGTTTCACCAAATTCTTGTATATTTAATAACTTATCATGGAAAATTTTAAAAACCAATTTATAATTCTTTCTATTATCTAATTTCTAAGAACCAGAGCATATATACATATATATATATAAACATATAGGTAAAAAATAATTTTAAAATTCAATTTATTAAATAATATGAAATACTCTAAGAAATATATATGAAATTCGAAAAACACATAGATAGATCAGAATCATATTATATGTAAATATATTTATTCTTAAATGGAAAGATAAATTCATACATATAATTTGTATCTAATTGCATAATATATTTTCTATATGAAACTCACTTGTATATAATTTAAATATTATTTTATAACATCAATATATTATTAAATACACTTCTCCCAAACATCAAATCAGATCTTATATCGTATTAAAAAATAACCCAGAATTATTTCCCAATAAGATGATTTCTCGGTACTGAGGTTCCCTATAACTACTGAATGAGTTGAATAATTTCAAGCCATTTTCTATAAGTTATAATTACTATTTGATTATATGTTTCAAGTGTTTGTTGAATATTATATGTCGTCAAGAATGATTATTTTTGAATATGAGTTAATTTTGTGTAATATATAAAGTGACTATGCAAAAATACATTAAAAGATTAATCTAATAAGGCTCGAACAAAGGGTATCCATTTATAGGGATTAACCACCAAGTTAGGGGATTCAAAATGGAGACATTTATATAAGGTGATTTACATCATAGTGATTGATTAATAGAAAATGATAACGGGTGATTAAAAAAATGGATGATGTAAGGGGTTTCATCTCTACGTCTATGAAGTATGGGGACCTACATAAAGGGACTCATAATTGGATCTCTATGATAAGAGACTCATGAAAGGGGATTATTCAACCATACATATATTCTATTATTTTAAAACATAATTACATAAATAATAATTTATTTTCAAACCATGATTTTTTGATCAATTAATTCAAAAATTTCTCTAGCTCAATCAACAACCATTATCCATGATTAGAAAAATAGATGTTTAAATGATATTTTAATGGATAATGAATGAGATAGGTAATGACCATAACTCATATATATTTTAAATTAAAATGTTCTAAATTATTATTATTGATGATTGTTTTTATTTTTCATGGGGAAGTCGACTAGGACTACCATTAGCACTATTCCATTTTATTTTACAGATCTTAATATATAAAATTTTCCATTTAAAATTTTTATTTTACTTTAGTCATCTTTTATTTTCGGTGTTCCACAATTTTGATCAGGAACCTAGTTATCTGTACAATTTGGATCATTCCATGGTGGCTGGGAAGAGCTTTGTATACAAAATAGTTATGGAGAACCTAACCATGGTTCTCTATGGGGTATATCTCGACTGTTCCTAGCCAGACCTTGAAGATACTTTTGTCGTTTAGCTCTTTATGTCATATTGTGGTAACCTGTGCCAAAAATGGCCATGTTGCACTACACCATGGTGTTCCCATTGGTCTCTATTTATGTTGTTGTTGGCCATGACCTAAAAATCATGTGTGGTACAAACTATGGGGTGGATTTAGTCAAAATCTCTGTATGTGAGGATGATTGAAAAAAATAGAGAGGCCACACCATACTATGGTGTGACCTGATTTATCATTTATGATAGACTGTGAAAGTGGGAACTATTATGTGTCATAGGTTAACTATGATGTGGATAGGCCTATCCATAATCATTATAAAATTATGAAATTATATTGTTTCCCTTTCTGTAATTAAACCAAAATATCATTATTTTCTACACAATATCAAACCCCATCTCTATCTTCTCACCTTAATCCCTCCTCTAATCATTATTTTTCATATTTTTTAGGATCTTTTCATTAGAATGTCAAAAAATAATCAATTGAGGAAATCCTATTCTTACACTTGGATGTTTTCTTCCATCCCCAAAATCCCTCTTTCACCCCTAAGTCCAGGAAAACCTTAGTTTTATAAAATCGAAATTTAATTGTCTATGGTTTACTGATTATGATATCCAATTTAATATGTAATTTCTTCCTAATCAATCGAATAATCATTACACAATGTTTTTAAAATATTCATTGATTAATTGTTTTTGGTTACATGTTCCTATTTTATTTTATTAAATACATATTCTGCCTTAAATTTTTAAATAAATTTTAAATTATATTTATCAAATAAATGGAATTTTTGATTACTACATTCATCTATTTGGATTGACATAAAATAGTTTCATTATATATTATGGTGAAAAGGTATTGATTATTTGAATGTATAAATTTTATTATAAATTGGAAATTTAATTTTAATTCAATATTTGTGAATATAACATTAGAAAATTGGGTTCTTGGTGGGTATGCATGTAAAAGTACTGATAGGCATGGTATTCTTAACAAAACATTTATTATATGTGACGCCACTAAGTAAACACATAAAAATTTGTTTTAATACCAATTTTGAGTGTCCCCATGCTATTATGAACATGGAGATACTCTCCTTTATATACAAAAATGAATTGATTATGTTGGCTAGGTCACTGTGGGTATATGGATCCTAGAATGTGGCCCCATCCTTAGTTTCCCTAGAGATCTCTTATGGAGGTTGGTTTTGTTGATATTATGTTTTCTCTCAATTGTTCATAATATTTTAAAAGCATGTTTTGTTTAAACTATTTTATTGTTTTTATGTTTTTGTATCTAAATATGGTTATTTATGAAAATCAATGGTGGGATCCTTTATGTATTGATGTTATCACACCCTAAATATGCGTAATCGGTGTATATAAACTTTATTATTTTAGAAATCAGTAAAAGAAATGCATCACGTGGTTATGGTGGTTACCAATTATATTGGATCTTTTGTGATGGAAAATAAATATTTGAAGGTAAAACACTATACCACATAATGATTTCTAGCTCTATTTTTGTTTCATTTTGAGTCTCGGTTATAGAACTCTAAGTCTTATTGAATGAACTCTCGGATCCCTAAATCGATCCTTTTAATTATTTTTTCATGGTTCCCTTATATCATATTTTTTTTCATAATGTACATATATATTCGTAGGCATTCATTGTGTTTTCCTTTATATAGTATTTATGGATTTAATAAAAAACAATTTCCATGGTACAACATAGATACATGCGCCATAGTTACCATCCCATGGGGATTTTAAATTACCATCAATCCTTTCCACATGCTAGTTAGTGTAACATGGTTAGGGTTAGGTAATAGTGGTTTATGAATATAGTGGATACAAGAATAATTTTATTTTTTATGATATTTGGGATGATGAGAATTAAGGGTGATATAATTTTCCAGACATACATGGTCATATTTGATGTTGTTTTTTAAAAACAAACTTTGTGCTATGACTAGACTTACCATGGAATGTGAGGATTATAGTATGAATTTCAATTTTTATATTGGGTTTTGATTTTATATAAGACATTGTTCATGATATTTAGAGCATCAAAAGAGATAAATTTCAAGAAAATGTACTAATATTGTTCTTTTTTTGTTAATTTTTTTAAAATTTTACTTCTTTGACTTATTTCAGGTTAATTGTTTCAATGGTTTCCAAACATTATTTTTCATGTGTAAAGACATGCCTCCTAGAAGAAACCTAGTAAACCTACTAGTGGAGGATATATATAACAACACATGAGATAAATATATTTTCAAATTGAACCATATTTAGGAAGTAGTAAAATATGTTTGAGTAATGATATAAACGGTAGGTCATGGTAAAGATATATATAATGATACAAATTTAACACCTGTGAATGATATAGTTAATAAAATTTCCATTCATAAGCCTCCATACATGATGATATGAAATGAAACTTTTGAGTCCGGGTATTTGTTTTAAATTATGGATCATATATTTGAATTACATATAAATCCATACACCATAATAGTATAATATTGTACTTTCATGTCAAAAGTTTCTCATTAAATGTTTTGGGAGTTGGTTGTTCAGGACAAAAAGATTGAGTGTCATGTGGATGGATTTAAAAGTGACATTCACTCATTAGTACTATCCTGAAACATTTGAATTTATTATAATAATTGGAATTTCTGTGTCTTGAACAAGGAAATATATTGTTCATGGAGTTGATTTATTGTATTACATAATGGAATCACCTTTCTGGGAAAATAATTTAGAATGGAGTGATGAAATATTAACACACAGAGACGAGACTAATATCAAATAAAGAATCATAGTTATTATTTTTGAATATCATGACTGATTTTGAAGCTCTTGATTGATTCTTGATGGGAGATAATAACTGAGATGGTATATCTTGACTGATTCGAGTTCCTTCCAAACATATTAAGAGAGTGTAGGTTACCCAGAGAAGAAGACGATTCCAGAAGATTATGGGAAGTTCAGTTTTAGGAGTTCCCAATATTCAAACCATTATTCAGTGTTGATGATTGAATTTTTTGGTTTCGATGTCTATTAATAGTGTGTTAAGGTTTTATATAACAAGTCATCATCCCAGGTGGTGCTAGAGGTATTCAAATTTTTGAGAAATTTGAGATATCGAAATAGGATCTTTTGAACCCCCATTCCTCCAATGAGAGGTGTTGTTTCTTCTGCCTCTAGAGATCTATAGTGTTGTCTGATATATGTGAAAAATTATCAAAACAACCTTATGGTTGTAGGGGTAATACTAGTTTTTTATGTGGAAATTTTTAGATCATTTATATGTTCTATGCCAATAGTATTCATTAGGATCCTTTTGAGGTGATGTAGTTTTAGGTAGCCGGTCAGGAACTAGTGGAATTTGAGGTAGGAAATATGATAGTGGGTGGTACTATTCAAAATAATTTGTTTCTATAATTAAATTATTTGATATAGGATCCCATTTTAATTATATATCTTATCAAAATATGGAATTATTGAAACTCCCTACCATGATGATTCCATATATTATGTATTTAATCATGCTTCATTAAAGAAATAAGATAAAAGGATTTTTATAACAGTTGTGTGTTATATGTATATTGGAAGGTGAGTTGGTATTGCAACACCTTGATATTATTTGAGTTTTTTTATATTTTATATTTCATGTAACAATTTTTTTGGATTTTGTGACACATAATACTATGTTTATCTTTCATTACAATCAAGCATTGTGTTTAAAAAAACATGACATTATATAAAAATATTATTATTTGATATGAAATTGATCACCAACCTATTAGAATTATGGGTATGAAAAATATGAACTCTGTTATGAAAATATATTCTTTATACATATATAAAAAATGAATTTATCGATGAATAATTAATTTGAAAAATAACAATTTTAGAGTAAGGACAATTATTTTAGAAAACACTATTATAATAAATAAATAAATAAATCACTATGGGTGACCTATATTAATTTTATTTATATATAATATATTCAATCTAATATTTAAAATTAAATTATTTTTCGTCATAGAATGAGATAAAATAAATTAATGTATATATTTAAGAAATGAATTTTTTTTTAAAGAAAATTTTCCTCATTTTTCCAAATTATTTTAAAATTAATATGTATCAATATCAAATGACATTTTTTGGAAAAATGAAACTACTTTTAAAAAAAATCATTCTCAAATTATCATCGGGTTATTTTTTGAAATTGTTTTGAATTTCTAATGTTTTTTGATGAATACTGAATTTACTATTATTTATAATCAATTGTTATTTCTTTTAATGATTGAAAAAACACAAAAAATATTTAATATTTTTTTAAAAGTATAATTACTATATTTATATATCTATTTGTAGAAATTTGTTTATTATTATAACATTACTATTTAATTTTTATGTATATCCTTTTTAATCATTTAGATAACTTTTTACTGGAAAACCAATTTCTCGTCAGGTCAGTGGGATTAAATTTAATAAAAAAATATACACTTCAGTGAATGGAATCTAAAAAAAATAGATTTTATTTATAGAATAATAATAATTTAAATTATATAATTAGTTCATCTTAATTTTTATATAACAATGAACAAAAAATTATTAATTTTTTTCTAGATTAAGGGGAAAATGTGTTTATAGGGCGATTAAAGAGACAATATTTGGTTTATGAATGTCTAAAAACATTTAAACAATCAAGTGTATGGAAAGTTTTTGACCATATCTCTTCTTGGATAAATAATTTCCCATTTTTAGCATTATGGAATGTGAAAAAAAAGGAAAACTTTTTATTTTTAAAAAATAGTGTCCGACCTACCTCACTTATAAATGGTGACCCCTATGATATCCCATTCTCACTACCAAAACCCACTAATTAAGAATATAAAATCCCAAATCACATAATTAATTCCATAATCTAATCATATAAGAATATGATTTTGTAAAATAACCATCCTAAGAATCTTTTTGTTGAACACTAAAAGAATTGGTCCGAAGAAGGGGTGACATCCCAAACTAATAATTTCATTTTATTTCCTACCCCACAACCTTAAATTTTCATAAAATTTCAATGATATAATAACCCAAAAAAAATCCATATAATTAGTTTTTATTTTGTTAATTTCATAACCTAAATCAGTCTCCTCTTCTTAAAAATTTGATACAGAATTATCATTCATGTGAACAACATACTACTTCCTTGCGAACCAATGTTAATAGCTTTCTATAACCAACATTGATGTTTTTATATAATGTTTTTTAATGATTAAATTTTAAAATTAGGATATTATTATACATCATAAATTATAACACCATATCTACATTATTACTACTATACCATTTGGATGTCAGTAATGTCAATTTTGTGTATCGTGGACTATCACCTCATGAACTAATGAGATATGTTTTTCATTTAAATTTTACATGGATTTAATATAGATATATTAAATAAATATATATAATAAGTGCAAAATATTTAAACATCATGAATTATGATATTATATATAAATTTATTCTTTCTATTCCATGGGAATATAATAATGTCTCTCATGTGTACGGTTGAATAAAACATTGTGAAGAAATGTGATTACTTCACAAAGTACATGGAATATAATACTATAGAGTTTAATGTAATTAAATTATATATGTATGAAATAACAATATTTATATATTTTTAATATATTATTTTCCTTTAATTCATTTAATTCTTTGAAAAAAATTGTAATCATCATTCATGCGTGGATATGACCTGTCATCTCCATGAATGTTCTACATCAGTTTATATTTCAAAAATTCATAGCCTATTATAAATAAATATAAAATTAATGTATATGATACATTTATCATGGAAATAATTATCTAGATGAATGAATCATGATAAAAGTAAGAGGACCCAAAAAATATGAAATCAATACATATATGAATAACATAATAATTATTACGCGAAACGAGATTTTAACAATGAATTGATGATAAATGAATATTAACTATTCATAGGTAAATCATATATGGTGTGATATTTTTTAATATTTTTATTTAATATATTTATAATCAAATTCTTTTTAATATATAGGGGTTTTTAATGTGTAAGAATTATGTTAATATATAATGGAAGGTAATTCCATCAATCTTTTATACCGATGAGATACAAGACTTATTCACCGTCAATTTATTTTATTTATTGGATATATTACCCATGGAATAATTTTATCATTATTATCTGGAAAATTATTTATATTTAAATATCCATTTTATTATCTCCCATTTATGGGGACTATATTTTAAATCATACTAACGTTGAATGATATTTGTTTCACAATTTTCATTCATCGAAACATAAGATGATTTGTGCACCTGTATTCTTTTATGAGGAGTATATACTTCCCATTTGATATATAATATAATTAATATCAATATATTAACAATAATTTATGATCAAATTAAAGTTAATATTTCACGTGGAATATGATTCATTGTTACCAAATAATTAATAGTTTTGTTATACAATTTCATTATTTATCAATATTTTTATGCTTACGGTGATGAAATATTATGACACATCTTTCAAGAATCTGATGAATTTACAAATCCTATGGCTATAAAATAAAAATACATGTTTTAACATCAGTTTAAAATCTTTATGTACTTAATATTCTGAAATAATGTTTTAATGGAAAGTTATCACATTTCTCTCTTGTGACAAAAACCCGTTTTTAATTCAGCATCCTGTTTTTTGAAAAAAAAATAACTTTGTAAAAATTATTCATCACAAAACAAATTACACATGTTTTAATTTCATAATTGTATAAATGGAATACTAATTAAATTTTTGAAATCATTACCAATTGTGGCGTTTATTGAAAATCAGAATGAAATCCTAATTCTTAAATGTATGCTATGAATTCGAATTCCATTTTGATAGTCATTGTTAGATTTAATATTTTATTTATATGTTTTCAAACGTTCTTTTTTGAATAAATTAATTTTTATAATGTTTTATTTTAGAAAAATGGATTACAAATTATAAATTATACCATCGTCATGAAATATTTTTAAATGATTTTTAAATATTCTTTTATCCGTTTTTCAGAATTTTTCAATAAAAATAATTTCCACAATATTTTATTAATTTTAAAATGAAAAAATTATTTTCAAAGAAGTGATATTTTCCCCATAAAATGTTTGAATTTATTTTACATTCAAAATAATTGTTCATCAAATATACCATCTGTTGAGGTTATTTATTCTTTAGTGGGTATATTCACCGAGGACACCATTCATATTTTTCCATTGCATGATTTATGTTTATGATGATATGTTTTTTATGAAACACATTTCTCTACCATGGGTTGTAACATTATTTAATTACTAGGAAACCTACTTATTTTTACATAGGTTATAATTTGAATAAATGTTTAAATGAGTTGGAACCTATTTATTTTCTATAGGATATATTATTATTTAATGATTATGAGAACCATTTCATTCAATGGGTTATGAAATGAATATCATTTTATTAACATATGGTAAACATATGTATGACTTTCATTATGTGGTTGTTGTAACACCCCGAGATTTTATGAGAAATATTATTTTTAATTTCATTGATTTATTTTGTTATACGCTACACCAAGATTAGATTGTGCTATACTCAACATCGTATTAGCTTGTAGTATGCACAACCCTATTCTTGGCTTATGTTATATGCAAGAGTGTCCATCCTCAATATAGTGTGATTTACACATTAGCGAGTTTCACTAAACAATGATATATCGTAATAATATTAATATTAACTAAAAGTTATTAATAGTATTAAATGAATTTTGAATTTTATAACATTATAATCATCTTACAAATTTTCTAGAACATGGTATGAGAAGAAAATCAATTTTTCGTATGAAAGAATATTTTTTTTTTAAAAAGCAGTTTTACCGCCTTTTGACGGGACACTAATTTTAAATATAAATTTTGACAGGTTTATAATTATAATTTTAAAAAATAAACTAATTATTGGGAATCAGGATATAAAAATTTACTTTGGATGAATTTTTCATATTTTTATGATAACATTCATATTTTGATGAATAATAAAAATATGCTAAATTTTACATAAAAGATACATTTCTCATCGAGATAATTTATATGGTTAAATTAAAATATTGAATGGTTTGAAATTATAAATCAAATAAAATTTTACCATATAATATAATTTATGTCATTATCATGAATTTTACATTGAATTCATTGGAAATCTTTTTTCAATCTTTTTCTATGTTTTAAACAAAAACTCGTTTTTTTCGACCACGAGATTAATTTTAAATTAATTAGTGCTTATTATGTATTAACAATTATGAAAAAAAGGATCCCATATTTTGAATCAGGAGGTCCAAATTTTGTAAATAGATAAATTTTATTTTTTAGACATTATGAATAGTAACTACGGTTAATATTATTTTCCACAATTGAAGGTAAATCAAGTAATTAAGGGTAAAAATAATATAATAAAATTTTCCAAACACTTTTCCTAATATAATTTGATGATTATATTTCTTCATAAAATATACTTGGGTCGAAATGGTATCTACTAGAACCCACTTGGATGAGATTGTGACATTTAATTTATTTTATTTAAAGGAAAGTGAAATATGTCTTACTCAAACATTAAATAATTAAATTATTTTTAATATAGCATTATATAGAATATAAATTCGATTATAAATAATAATTTATAAGATAAAAGGTTTTTATTTATCATTTTAATTTATTTATAATATTTACGAAATATATATTTATCTTAATAGCTTATACATTAATGATGGTGAAATTATATATTTCGGGAAAAATCAATATTATATTTTTTATTAAAATAATAATAAACATCAAGAAGACGAAAAACATGACCAAACCTTATTTTTCTAGTATATATAACCCATAGTCATACACGTGTTTTATTTTGGACCATTTGGATCCTTATAAAAGAGATTCTTACATTTAAATTATATTATTTGAAATATTGTCAAAGTTGTCACCTTCATAATTTAAAAAAGATAACATTTTAAAAAAACATTTAAAGGATAAATTCGACTAAAAGTGTTCTTATTAAAGCTATTAGATTTTCAATAATCATAATAAATTATTTTTATTTTTTATGCAACAAATAAGTATATTAGATAATTATACAAATTTTTTGTAGTAAATATTTTATAAAGAACAATATAAAATAAATGGTATTAAAAATATTAAAATAAATATCATATTAACTAATTAATGTCCTCCAATAATTTTATATATAAATATTAAATGTTATGAATCTATTAAATATTTATTTCGAAGATATCTCGTGTGTGGATTATATTTAAATTCAAATAGTTGAATAGTGTTAAAATTTAAACTATTGGTATTTTATAAAAATAACATATTATTAAATTGTTTAAAAATAAAATAAATTATTTAGAAATGAAAAATTGAATATTATATGATCTAAAAGATTATTATTTATCTAATTATGGACAATTCACAACACATTATTATGTATTTGTATCAATTTAAAATTTATAATATTTTTACAATAAATAAAATCAAATAGATTAAATAAGGATAAATCAAAATGATATGGTTTAAAATAAATACCAAAAATATCTAAATTTTATTGGGTGTTGATATTAACACCCTATCTCATCACATCATTTAAGTTGAGTCATTTTTTAGGTTTCTATGTGGGTTCTGATTTTAGTATAAATGAATATTTTTGAGAGTTTCCAAAAGTTCCCCTCTCATATCTTATAAAAGGGCACCTTCTCCCTCTCCACTTCACACAATTTGGAGCTTTCAAACTCAAAAACAACCCTGACTATTTATATTACCAACTTCCCTAGAGAAATAAAAGAGGTATTTTAATTCTTCAAATACTATCCTTAGTTCTCTAATAGGAGGCTTACAAGAGGAATGTCGAAGAAGAGGTAATATCCTTTATTGATTCTATCAAACTTATTTTTTCTTCTACATCCTCTATATGAGTGGATTCCTTATTTTCTAATAACTAAATTATTACTTGTATATTGATATATCATTATGAATATTAAACAACCATATTCCATCTTCTATTCTTCCAATGAAAAATGAAATCACCAAGCATGCATACGAACGGCTTACTATCCCCACGTCGTTGTGTAATTTGTTTTTCATTACCAATATACTAGGCTGTGTATAATTATGGAATAAAAAACAATATTTTGTTATGGTTATATTATACTTATTATAAAAATATTATACAACATTCACTTCAATAAAATTTATAATCATGGGAATGATATCGTCCCTTGTGCATACGTACGGTCTACCATCTCCACGATGTGATGTGATTCGGTCTACATGATATTCATTGAATAATAATTATATAAATGAATTGAATTAATTAATAATATATATATCATACTAATAAAATTATTCAAATTATATAATTATAACAAAAAAAGTGGAATAATAATTTATTTGAAAAAACATGCATAATAACATAAAGTAGTTTACACCTAAATAACGGGTAACAATGAAATGTTACTAATAAACTGATAAGAATATTACCATATATTATATCATAAATATAATTATGATTCTGGAATAAGTCAATGGAATAATTTAAATCATTATACATGATGTTTGGATACATACAAAGTAATCAGACATATGGTATGGGATAATTATTCCTATCTCATTTTTATCCAGGATTGTTTATTCGAAAGTATTTACTAGGGTTATATTTATCATCCATGTCAATGTTTTATAAAAAAAATTAATAATGTATTTAATATTATTCCTTGTATGTTTAAATTCATTTTACCTTTTTTTTTCTTTTACCACATTATATGGAACGAATATTTTTTTGTTTACGATACGAGGTACTTATTGACATTTCCAGAAAAAGTATGAGGAGAATGTTTTTTTAACTTAAACAGCACGAACATATTTTTACAATTTAATAATGCCTTATTTACATGAATCTTCCTCTACAACATTTCATGATTATTTTCAATGAAATAATTTTTTTAAAATTGCACGGAATTTTGAGAAAAGAAAATTATTTTGAAGAAGAAAGAATATTTTCCCCAAGAATTCATTTCAAGTGTTTTATAAGAACTATTTTCTATGTAAGATGAAATTCATTAATATGGATATGTATCATGTATAGTTTCCCAATTATTTACATGGTTTTATTTTTTTTATGATGAAATTATATCCATTTTTTGATATGGATTATGTTATGATGTGATGATGTATATGACACCCATTTTATTCACCGGGTTATGATGAGTGATTTATGATTATTTTGTGGAAAATGAAATAATGATTTTATTATGAGATGGGTGGGACCTATATCTCCCTACAATGAATTTTTTAATGATTTATATCTCATGATATAGACGTCACTGGATCAGAATGTAAATCTGGTTTGGTATTAGAGGGCTGGAACAATATGTAAACCTCATGCTGTAAAAGACTTTGTCCACTATGATGTTCTTGGCAACAATGCCTTGGATACTATGGAAATCCTATAATGAGCTTAATGGTTTCCCAAAATTACATTTTTTATTCCCTTTATTTTTCATCTGGATTAATGTTCCTTTATGATCTATGCCTTATGTACTGCCATGATTTATGTCATTACTCGTGATTTGGATGTTTTTTGTTCTTATTTTTATCTTCATATGTTTATGGGTTGTTTTATGTTCTCCATGTTTACCGTTACTAAGCATCATTGCTCACCCTTTTTATGTTTTATTTCCCCCATGATATAAATAAATGTCTTAGGTAGGAAAATAAGCGGAATATCATTATGGGATATGCTAATGATCTTTCACTATGATTAGAAGTTAATGTTCCACGTTTCCAAATACACTAAACTAATATGGTCATTGGGCGTCTTTTTTGTGTCATGTAAAATGTTTTCCACAAAATTAATGTAATTTCCATGTACGTGATGCTTGGGATATTAAATTTGGTCTTCGAACGATGGTTTAGTTACCCTTTGGAAACTAGGATGCGAAAACATTACTGAGATTCCTAGAGATATTTCTAGAGTATATCTAAGGATGTCTCTAAGGATAAGTATAAGTATAGTTTACAATTCTAGAATTATGATAACAGTCATGAATAACATAGGATTAAACATAAGATGTTAAAGATATAAAGTAATCCCTATTGATTATGTTGTTTTCCTAGTATGATTTTTTCCTCTCACACTATTCTTTATGGTTTTTTTAAAATTGATAGAAACATTAAGAATCATGTTAATGGAGAATATGATGGAAAATTGAATGTTATTCTTCATGAGCAACCAAATGAAATGGGATTTGGAAGGTGAAACATCATTATTATTCCAAATCAGCAATCTTATAATATGATCAATAATCTCAACTTTGGTAAGTTTTATGAATCATCTATTTAGTGAATGTTGAAGTTTCATGAAGATCATAGAGGAAACAAAGTTAAATTTCCCTCATGTAAATCATGTTGGAAGAGGAATAAGGGAGAATGATTCAAAAGAACAAGAAGATGCTTTGGGTGTGGAATAGAAGGACACAAAGCCAGTAATTTAAAAGGAGAAGGATCAGTTAACACAATGGAAACAGATAATGTTATTGCTATGATTTCAACAATAGTTAACTATTTTAAATATGAAATGTACGTTAATTATGAAAAACAATTCCCTATGGGATAATATCATCAAGAGAATCAGCATGGTCATATGGGTAGAATATATGTTGATGATGATTTAGAACCTATAAATAATATTTGAGATGAAAGATGTCTTGAGGAATAAAATGATGAAGCTCAGTCAATGGTTTAAGATGGTATTGGAATGATTTAATGTTTATCAAGTGTAATGTTGTATAAGTAATTTGGTAGTACTATGAAATAAATAAACATCTAATGATTGTTACAATATTTTATTCCTATAAGTATTTGAATGTATATATGTTGAATGACACTTGTATCCATGAAATGTGATTGAAATATTTTTGGAAAGTATATGATATTGTGCATAATGGAGGTATAAAGAGAAAATAAAATTTTGGAAAGTATTTATGAGATCATGAGTGATATTAGGAAAAATTCATATCATGGATTGAGTAAATAGAATTGTTGGGATTTTGGTATGTGGAAAGATTTAACTTTTGACATTATTCATGTTTTCAATAAGGTTCTATGGTAAATCATGTTTCAATTGAATACATGATTAATGTATTCACATGTTTGGAATGTGTCCAACAAGATATATCTTATAATATATGGGGGATAAATGATGGTATTCACATGCTTGTTAGATGACCTCTCTAGTAATCTTTTTCATTATACTATGAGATTGGATAGATGTATTTTGTACGGTCCTATAGATTGGAATAGATTATGTTGGTCATCAGATAGTATTGTTTAAGGATAGAAATTTTTGATATTATTTCTAGAATGTTAAAATAGTATAGTTTTAGAAAAAGGACAACCCGCAGGATGGGCGACAACCCTTCGCGTCTAACAAAGCTACTGGAATCGAACCCACAACTGATGTGCGACAAGCCTTTATATCCTACCACTGGCCTACAAGAAGTACTTCATTTTTTAAATTAGGTTTATTTTTAAAAATATATTATAGTCGAATTATAAGTTAAATTTTGGAACCATATATGATTAAACTCACCATAGATGGACTTATGTATATTTAATATATTGTACTAACCATATTTGTGATAGGGAAATATGGAATAACCTATCATTCTAACGAATGATTTGTTAATACTACTAGAAGGACAAATTTATCTTCATTTCATTAAATAATATATGAAGTTGAAATTGTTCATTGAATGACCAACGATGATATCACACTGAAATAATGTAAGTATTTCTCCTTATATAGAAATTAATCATCTTTAGGGAAATGATCTAGAAAACCAAAAATGTTTTCTTAGTACCCTGATATCTGTGGAATAATATGGTAAGATAGATCATAAAAAATTTATGGATTTGTGATTGTTATATTTTTCATAGCCATGTTCTATACCATTCTTCATCCGAACATGATGGTTAGATTTCTCTTCCATGTCTATATATTCAACTATATTTTCATTTGTGGAAACCTAGTGTTGAGTTATAGTGGGTGACCATTACATTTCTAAATTTCCTTTTTAAAACTAAACTTTATTATTCCTTTTTATGATTTGGGTTTCAATGAAAGAAACATTGATGTAGTAAATTATTTATAACCCCGATGGATTTCGAGGGAGAAATTCATTTTAAGGGGGTTAGATTGTCACACCCAAAGATTTTATGAAAAATATACTTTTTAATTTCATTGATGTCTTTCATTGTATTCTACACAAAGATTATCTTGGACTATACTCAACATCATATAAGCTTGTAGTATACGCAACACTATTCTTGGTTTGTGTTTCATGCAAGAGGGACCATCGTCAATAGCTTATGTTTTACGCAATACTGAGTTTCACTAAATGATATATTTTTATAATATAATTCTGAACTAGACATGATGAATACTATTAACCACATTTTTAATTTTTTAACATTATAATTTGTCTTACACATTTTCTAGAACATGGTATGAGAACAAAATCCTTTTTTCTTATAAAGGAAGTATTTTAAAAAAATGCAGTTTTCCACCTTTTGATGGCACACCTATTTTAAATCTAATTTTTGAAAAGTTTATAAGTTCAATATGAAAAAATAAACTAATTATTTTGAATTAGGATATATAAATTAATTTGGAAAATGTTTTCATATTTTTATTATAACTTTTACATTTTTATGAATAGTACAAATATGATAAATTTTACTTAAAAGAAACATTTTTCATCGACAAAATTTAAATGGTTAAATTTTAAAACTGAATGGATTTAGACAGTAAATAGAATATACTTTTACCGTATAATTATATTTATGTTAATGTCATTAATTTTACATTGAATTAATAGGAAAAAACAGTTCACTCTTTCGCAATGTCTTAATCAAAAACCCTTTTTTTCAATAGTGAGATTAATTTTAAATTAATGAAAACATATTCTGTGTTTTGAATTTGAAAAAATGGATTCCATATTTGGAATTAGGAGGTCCAAATTTTGTAAATATGTTACTTTTATTTTTTTAGACAATTTAAATAGTAACTACGGTTAATTTTATTTACACTTGTTAAAGTTCAATCACGTAATTAGGGGTAAAAATAATATTAAATAATTACCCTAACACCTGTAATAATATAATAGGATGATTATATTTCATCCTAAAATATACTTTCTTTGAAATGGTATATACTAGAACCCACTTGGATGAGATTGAGACATTTTAATATATATTATTTAAAAAAAGTGAATTATGTCTCACTCAAAAATTAAAATTTTAATGTATTTTTAATATAAGGTTATACAGAATATAAATTCGATTATAAATTCTAATTTGAAAGATAAAATATGTTTCTTTATCATGGTAATTTATTTGTAATTTTTATGAAATATATTATTACCTTAATAGGTTATTCATTAATGATGTAGAAATTATTTATTTAGTGAAAAATCAATAATATTGTTTTAATTAAAATAATAATACCCATCCAAAAGACCAATCACATGACCAAACCTTGTTTATCGAGTTTATATAACCCATAAACATCCAAGTGTTTACTGTTGGACAACATGGAACCTTATAGAAGAGAATATGACATTTATATCATTTTATTTTAAATGTTTTCAAAGTTTTCACCATCATAATTTAATAATGTTACCATTTTAAAAGATGGTTGTTTTAGAAGATAAATTCGACTAAAACTATTTTATGAAATCTATTTGATTTATCTTAATCATATTATTTTATTTTAATTTTTATTCATCTAATTAGAATAATAAATAATTATTCAAAAATGTGGTATTAATTATTTTATTAAGACAAATATCAAATAAATGGTTTTAGTAATCTTAAAATAAATATTATATGAACTAATTAATGTGATCCACAACTTTTATAGAAAAATATTACATGTTATGAATCTATTACAATTTTGGTTTCGAACATATCTTCTGTGTGGAGTTTATTTAAATTCAAATAACTGAAACATGTCAAAATTTCCACTATTGGTATTTTATAAAAATAAAATATTATTAAATTGATTAAAAATCACAAAAATAATTAAAAATTTAAAATTTAAAATTATATGGTCTAAATTTTATAATTTACCTATTTATGGACACTTAACTACACATAATCAAGTATTTATAACATTTTAATATTTATAATTTTATAACAAAAAATAAAACCAAATAGATTAAATAAGGATAAATCAAAATGACATGGATTAAAATTATTTCAAAAAATTTCTATATTTTATTGTATGATGATATTACCACTCTATCGCAGCCCATTATAGCTTTTGATCCATTTTGGAGGTTTTTATGTTGGGTTTAATCTTATTATAAAAATGTTTTTTGAGAGTTTCCTAAAGGGCCATTCTCCTCTATTATAAAAGAGAACCTCCTCCCTCTCCTCTTCAAACCATATATAACATTAAAACTCAAAAAAACCCTGATCATTTCTCTTATAAATTTCCCTATAGAGATAGTAGATCTCATGGACTTCTTCAAATACAACCCTTATTATCATAAGCGGAGGTTTAGAAGAGGCAAGTCGAAAAAGTGGTAATATCCATTATCGATTATTTCAAACTTCTTTCTTCTTTTACTTCCCCTATATGAGTTGTTTCATTATTATGTAATAAAACCTATATAACTTATATAATGAAATGTTATTATGAATATGAATCAACCATATTAGATCTTCTATCCATCCTATGAAAAATGAAATCCCCACGCGTGCGTACGTACGGCTTACCATCTCCACGCCATGGTGTATTCTGTTATTCATCAACAACATAAATGGATGTGTATAATGATGTAATAAATAACTATATGTGATTATTGTAAAATTATAATTATTTTGAAAATATTATAAACCATACAATTCAATACAATTTTACAATAATGGGAATGATATCGTCACTCGTGTGTGCGTACGGTCTACTGTGTCCACAATGTGATGTGATTCATTCTATATGATATTATTTGAATAATTATTATATAAATGAGATGAATGAATTAATATGATATATATTATACTAATATAATTATGTAAATTATATTACTATGACATAAAAATAGTAATATGAATTAATTCGACAAAACATTCATAATAACATAAAGTAGTTAAGACCCGAATAACGAGTAACAATGAAATGTTACTAATAAACCGATAATAATATGACTATATATGATATCATTAAAATGAATATGATTCCAAAATAAGTCAATGAAATTATTTATGTCATTATACAGGAGTTTCGAATACATACAAAGAAATCATACATAAGGTAAGGGATAATTATTCCAATCTCGTTCTTATCCAAGAATCTTTATTCGTAAGTATTTATTAGGGTTATATTTATCATCCATGTCAATGTTTTATCAAAAATGTTTTCATAATGTTTTTACTATTCTTTCAAGTATGTTTAAAGTCATTTTTACCCTTTGTTGACTTTTACTAAATGATAAGTAAGGAATTGTTCTTTTGATTACCATACGAGGTATTGTTGGACTTTTCAGGAAAAAGTACGAGAAGAACGTTTTTTAACTTATATAGAATGAACAAATTTTTACAGTATCATAACACCTTATTTCCTTGAAGATTACTCTACAATATTTGATGATTATTTTCAAAAAAATTATTTTTGTTTTTATATTTCATTGCATTTTGAAATAAGAAAATTATTTTGATGAAGAATGGATATTTTTCTCAAGAATTAATTTCAACTGTTTTATCAAAACTGTTTTCCATATGAGATGAGATTCTTTTATATGGACATGTTTCATGTATAATGTCCCAATTAATTTTGTGGATTTATTTTTTTTTTTGATAAAATTATATCCATTTTTTATATGGATTATGTTATGATGGTATGATGTACATAAAACTCATTTTATTCTTTATGTTATGATGAATGATTTATGATTATTTTGTGGCACATAAAAGAATAATTTCATTATGAGATGTGTGGTACCTATATCCCCAACCAATTAATTGGATAAATATTTATATCTCATGTGAATGAAATGGCTGGAAAGGAATGTAAATCGTGTTCAGTATTATAGGGCTGGAACGACAAGTAAACCGAGTTCAGAAATGGACTTTGTCCCCTATGATGGTATTGGCATCATTTCTTTGGCTAAAATGTAAATCATATCATGTGCTTAATGGTTTTTATCAATTACATGATTTATTCCTATGCTATTTTATAATGATTAATGTTCATTTATGATCTATTGCTTATGTTCTGCCATGATTTAGGTCATTACTCATGATTTTGATGTATTATGTTCAAGTTTTTATGTTCAAATTTTTATGGTTTGTCTTATGTTCCATATGTTTACCTTTAATAAGTATTTGAGCTCACCATTTTTATGTTTTCATTTCACAAGTATATAAAGAAATGTTTTGGGTAAGAAAACAAGGCGAAGATCATTATGGGAGATGTTGAAGATCTTTCACCATGATATGATGCTTATGATCATAGTTTCCAAAGACACTATACTAATATAGTCATTGGGAATATGTTTGTGTCATGTAATAAGTTTTCAGAAAAATTAATGTAATTTCCATGTATGTCACGATTTTGATGTTAGAGTAGGTGGGGCACATTTATCCTTAAATGTATTTATAAAATTTTAATATCTAATGAAATAAACATGAATATAATGGGAAGTGAACCTAGTGTATTAAGGTAAATTTTCACATATGATAATCTTAGGAGTGAACAATGACTATTATAATAGTTCGGAGAGTGAAACCATTCATTTATGATATCTTTTTATATGAACCTTGTATACAATTAATATAGTTTTATATGATCATGTGTGAGAAAAAAATAATGTCTTATAAAAATATTGTGCTTTCATGGTTCTGGTTCTCCGATTCCATTACTATCCATGTATTTTTAAATTCTAATATTTACTCTATGAACAAGGTTTGTGATATTTGATATATAATATTTGTTTTTAAAATATTCTTCTCATATTCACAAGCCCCTACGATCATGTTATGATTACACATATCCCTTGATTACCCTAACTAAGAACTGAAACACCTACTTTCATAAGTTTCTCTTATCTAGGTTATAATAAATGTTTTTATGTAGGGAATTTTGATGAAGACAACAATGTGTGAATATTATTATGGGATATGTTTAATATATTTCATTGTAAAAATTATTTTTATCTTGTATCCAAAGTACCTAAACCATTATTATCATCAGTCATGTGTTTGTGTAATGTAATGAATATTCATATAAAACATGTAATATCGATATATGAGATGGCCAGATATTTATAGATAGTATCAGAGGATATGATAAGTTGACCTAAAGAAAATAGTATAATAAAAATTTATTGAAAAACCATATTAACTAAATTTATTTATTATATATTGAACATAATATTAAAAATTCATCATATGTGTCTTCGAGGAATGACTTAAAATAAATCCAATTTTACGATAAAAATATCTATTTTTATATAACAAAGTAGTTTTTGTCGAATTTTGCAGATATATTTTAGTTTTTTAAAATATAATGAAATTTAATTAGAAAAAATTAAATTAAATATTAAAATTAGTTAGATAAAATTAATATAGGGTGAATTTTTGGGAATATTCTTATGAGATTAATTGTTCAATGAATAGTATAAACTAATGGTTTATTATTGTCATTTATAATTACTTTTAATGAATTTAGAAATTTAAATTTTTTAAATATAGTATTATAATTATAATTGGAACAATTATATATACAGTAATACGATTTAAGTCATTAAAAAATTTTCAATTATAAATTTGATAAAATATTCTTTTTAATGTTTTTAACATTTTTCCATTAGAAAACCTCTTTCTCATCACATTTGTGTATTTAGTTTTAAATTATAATTTCCGAATAATGTGGATAGATTTTTGAATAATGGAATAAATATTTTTCATTTAAATAATTTAAATTATATAATAATTTCAAAATTATTTTTTACCATTACGAATATTAAAACGTGTAAAATATTTTTACAGTGGCTATGTTAACTAATTTTTTATTATGGGTTAAACTAAAACATTAATTGTTAAAAATAAAAACCACCATGTCCAATGAAAATTTTATGGAAATATATAAATAATATATGTTACAATTTATAAAATTATGTATTTTGGTTCCATTTGGTTTCTGAAAAACATGGTTACACTTTTAAAAAAAAAATAATATATGTGTGCGTCTATACTCACTTATAAAAGGCCAGCCATCTATTCACATT
The DNA here is from genome assembly GCA_963277665.1 of Viscum album. NCBI lineage: Eukaryota > Viridiplantae > Streptophyta > Magnoliopsida > Santalales > Viscaceae > Viscum > Viscum album. The sequence goes on along the minus strand of OY728155.1, from coordinate 1,132,446,848 downwards.
ATAACACTTCCTAAAATCATTTTAGCATGCAGAAATAAAAAAATATCTTAATAGATTCACCTATAAAATCCTAGAAGTCATATTTTGTTCATAATGAAGAAATATTATATTTTTGGTGTAAACCAATAGAAGTTTCCTGATATAGAGGTAATGCACCTTACTGATCATTTTATTTCATTTCATCCTACAAATAATTAATTCATTATTATAACATGAATATATTTTTATGAAAAAAATTAAAAATATTTATTATATTTAATGATAGTGTAATATTTTAAATTCATATCCTTTTCAGCCATATGTGACAATTCAACAAAATTCATGTGTATGGCGTACTAGTGTCTCATGGACCAACGTTATTTGTTTTACAAAATCTCCTCTAAAGAATGGATATAATTATGGGATTAAAATTTATATATTTAATTTATGTATTAATAGACTTTTTTAATTGCAATAACATATAAACATTTTTACCTCCTAATGTGTTGGAAAACTATGATGTCACTCATGTGTACAAAAGAAGACCGCCTGACAAATCGATGTGATGTTCTTTTCAATTATATATTACTTGGATTGTAATAATGACATATTAAATAAACATATATTATGTTTATAACATATTTTATCTTTTTGAATAATTATATCACATATTTCACCTTAGTTTCCATTATGTGAGAATAAGGTAATGTTGCTCATTTGTACGGGGGACTGCTACCTCACAAAGCAATGTGATTCCTTCATAATTTAAATGAAATGTTATAAGGTTGGGTTTAACAGAAATAAATTATATATATAATAGAAATTATTTTTTAATTTTGTGGTATTATTTATCATGTTTTCATTTAATACATCAAAAAAAGATATATAGAATTCATGTCTATGTACGACTTACCATCTCAATGAAAAGTGTACTTTATTTTCTATCTCAAACTATTATATACTAATATAAATACGTATATACTATATAAAAAATATATGTTATTTATATAATGTTTCAAATTATGGAGATTATTCAATAATGATCAATGTGTGTGGACCCTAAAAATAAAAAATTGAAAAATTACATGAAAAACAATGTAATTATTACCCAAAACATAATTTAAAAATTGAATTGTTATTAAATGGTTAATAAAAGTTCATAAGTATATCATATATTTTATGATACATATGATTATGGTTATTAATTATATGTATAAAAAACATATATATATATATTGGGGGTTCAAATGTGTGTGATGAATTTTGAGGCCTATGGTAAGGGATTATTGTCTCACCATTTTATCCGTGTGATACATGCCATATTACCAACATATTTATTTTATTAGGGGTATATAGATAACATTAATTTAGTTTATGAATATTATCCTAAAACTAGGATTTATATATTCATTTGGGGATATCTCTTTCATTATGTCTATAGGTTAGTTTTTACCAAATCTATAATGGATATTTGTCTAATTATTTATTTTTTGAGATATATGTTATGTTATGCACCTATATACATTTAGGAGTTGTATATAGTTCCCCTTTGACATTTAATATCATGAATATAATATTATTTATATTTTATGAATCATTTAATTTTATTATTTCTGGGTGATTATTATTCAATGTTAGAAATGTGGGAATTGGTTTATGATATAATATCATTATTTAGTGGGTTTTTTATGTTTCCGATGATGAAATCATATGATCAATTTTTTATGAAGCTCATGATTTTTATTATAATATCATTATATCATGAAATTATTTTTTTCCAATCATTTTCTTATATTTATCTACTAATTATTGAATAATTAATGTTCATAAAGAATACAGTCTTTAATTAACTCTTTATAAGAACCTATATTTTCATCAAAAACCATGATATTTGAAAATATTGTACTTTTTTAATGTTCAAAAAACGTTTTATTTAAGACATTTTTAATCATTTGTTACATTTAAAAATTATATTTAAATTATTATTCATTCCATTTTCAAAATCAAGTCTTCCTTGTATTTTATAAATTTGTTAAAAGAAATCATTTTAAACATGTATGAAATGAATGGGATTTCCATAGACATGACAATTAATTTATTTGAATCTTATTTTATATGTTTTTAGAAGATATTTTAAAAAGTTATTATTTTTAATATATTTTCTGATTATTTTTTGTCAATGTGGACATGTAATTTTACTCATGAAATGTTCTAAAAGATTTATAATGTCTCATTTATATGTTTTTTATGGTCATTTTAAAAGAAAGTAAATTAAAAAAAATATTTATGAATTTTTTATTCAAAAAAAAAAGATTTCCAATGAAAGGATATATAATGAATTTTATCGTTGGATCATATCCCCCACAATACTTATAACACTCGTGAATAGGATATTTCATTATAAAATTGACACTTTTATTGTGTTATTTGTTGATGAAATTATTGTTTCCATTATGATCAATCTAGAGAACACAATATATTTGTTGAATATCTTGGAAAAAATGACTATCATGTACATTATTTTTTAATACATTAAAATGTTTTCTATGAATAGAAAAATCCATATTTATTATAACTTTGGTATCATAATAAGTTATCTCCGTTGATCCAGAGACATCTATGATCATGATTTCTCAATAGGATCCTAAAAATTCTGTTAAGATTAAGCCCTTTTGGGTCTAATATGTCACTAGAAATGATTTTTAATATAACTATTTCATATTTCATCACCATAAAAGAACTCATATAAAAAGAGGTTTGTTTTAGTGAATATGGGTGTGTAATGAATTTTGTGATTATTTAAATTATAAATTGTCTTCCAGTCTTTTTATAAATTTTTAAAAATCTATTGAAGTCTATGTGGATGATAGTGATGGATTTGGTGTGTGTCAGATATGAGTTATTGAGGATTGATATTATGTATTTTTGTCTGTATATCACCAAACCCAACCTTTGGAAATTAACTACAGAAATCTTGAAATCAATTTCATAGATATAATTTATAACATTAACTATATGAACCATTATCGTTTTTTGGAATTATTCATGGTCAATTAGGATCAAAATAGATTAATCTATAACTTCTACCAAAAGTACCTTAATCATTGGACTTAGTTATTTGGTGGAATATATTCATGGATTTAATCTATATATCTCCCATACACTATGAATGGTAAATATTTTTTCTATTGACATCTGTAGGAATATCCATCAATGGCGATTAATCATTTCAGCAAAGAATGTAATTTGTTGGGAATCTTTTCTCAAATGTACAAGGATACACAATAGTATGAAATTATTTTCTTATATACTAGTACATAGTTGGCGCAATCTCTTATTGAGAACAATCACTTAGACAAGCATGGGGAGTATGAGTGTTTCCATATCTGAGAAACTATATATGGTGGAGAGACCACCAGTGAGTATAATCTATCTCCAGAAATAACTCTTTTATTTAAAAATGATTTTTTGTTCCTATAACAATGAAAAAAGATGTAGGGGAGGATTTAAATAGATTACTATGGGATACATATCTCATAACCTCTATGATGCACTAAAATATTCAATTTATTTATAGGTTTCTAGGAATAAGGTGCGACATAGTTGATTCGGTGTCTTAATGATATACTTACTAACATATTAATATTGAGAACCATAGCCCTTAAGATATCATCGACATCTCCCAATACCAAATATTAGACTGGATGAAGTGTTAATGGAAATCATCATTATTTTTCATTTCACTATTGAAATTAATATTTCCATTTGGGTAATTATATATTGTATAAAAAAATATACTTATTTCATTTCTCCCAATGGTACCAATAAGGTAAAAAGGATTGATAAGATGTATCTGAATGAGATTAAGAGGTTATAGAGGGTACATTCTACAATTATTTTTGAAACAGATACCTAGTTTATATCCTTATTATGAAAAGACTTTTATTAGTGATGAGGTCCCAAATAAGGAAGATTATATCCTATCACCCAATGAAAGACAAATAAAAAGAAATAAAAATCTATATCTTATATTATATTCATTGTGAGTGTGTTTTGGACATTAGAGGGTTATGGAAAACTTATCATTCTATAGTATAATTTACTTTTAAATATTGTTACATGTATTAAATTATGATGAATACTTTGGAGGATATAAATAGAAGTCATTTTTATCCCCTCTATTGGATCAAGGGCAGAGTGATCTCTCTTACTGGGATGAGTATAATATAGGAGACAACAAAAGTTATTCAAAGTATCAAAAAATGTCAAAGACCTGCTCTGGGACTTCAAAAGTAATATTACAATCAATTATTCCATACCTTATAATTTTATGTTGGGGAATATGGGTTCTTATGTTTAAACATTGGTTGGTCCAACATTGGTGGGGGATGTAGGGGATGTTATCCTCATTGTAGGTCAATCAATTTGGAATTGTTAAAATAATTTGGTATGTTTCAAATAATTTGGTGATACCTCCTCATATAAGGTTAAATAGTTTTTTTCCATTAATTTAAAGAAAAATAGTATAATGTAGTTACATACAATGATTTGACCTAGAAAAAAGTCATGTTACATCCTAAAATTTCATTAATTGAGAAACTAGTTCATATTTTTTTAGGATAATGTGTTTTATATGAAATATATTCTATTAGCATGAGTATTGTTGAAACATGAGAGTGAATTTCATAAGATATGGGTATGAAAATCATTTAAAAAGGGCAATTGGTCTCATATATTTCCTAATAATTCATTAGGTTGAATTAATAGGGGGAAAAAATTTACGGTGGTTGGAGTTTCCCGCCCACATGCCATTTTTATTTATGATCCTTATTATTAACCAATTTCTATTTGAATTTTCCCCCTTATTTCATTCATCATCAATTTTTTATGTTTTTTATTTTTTTGGTATCATGGTTAGGTATATGTCATTAAATATTATATGGTTGGTGATAGAATCTACCTATATGAAATAGTGAGGAAAAAAAAATCTATAGTGCTCCCTATGGTGTGTCTCGTCTATTTAGGGGTAAATCATTAGGATCCCCTCACCATGGATGGAACAACCCATTAATTTAGAATATATATTTTTTATTAGATTAATATGATGTAGTTGATATCATTCAATGAATGTAACATCAGACAAAAGTTAATGACTATTATTAATAATGAAAAATTAAATAAGTTACATATCAATTAAATGTCCCCTAATTTGTAAATTCAATTAAGTAATTAAATAAATATTCTTAAATTATTCTGGGCTAAATTAAAATGATTTGTTTACAACCATTATTTTAGATAAGTATATTTTTATTTTAGGGATAATTCAACTTATATTTATTATAAATAAATTTTAATAGTATTATTTATAAATTCTAAATATTGAATGATAATTCATTCATTGATTTTCAAATAGTTTTTTAAAAAATATTTAATAATATGATGTTACAATGATATATTTTTTAGAAAACTATTTTTATTATGAATAATTTTTTTTATATTTAAAAAATTAATTTCAAAACATTTTATGAATTTTATTATTTAAATTTTACAAAATAAATAAATAAAAGAAATTAACTTCCATATAATTGATGCTACTAGACAAGGAAAGTGAATAAAATCATTTTTATACATAAAGGTACATTATTTCTAAAAATGGGTTTTTAGATTTTTGTCCATGAAATTTAGAATTGATTTCTTCTAAATGTAAAAATTGACTATTCTAAAATGCATGGAATGTTTAGAATAATCAAAAAAATTTTATTAAATAATTATAATTTAATTTTTATATATAATGAATTGTTTCCATGGTGAAAATCATGGCATCATGGTAAGGGTTGAAAGGGATAACTAAGTGATATAACTAAGTTTTAATACTTAAATTACCATTAGTACTTATATAAATATGATTAATTGAGTTTATTTTGAACATAAATTATTATATATTCAATAAATTGTCGCTTTTGTGCGACCTTTCCATGAAAGTGACATTACATTATGTTAAAAATATATATATATATATATATATACACACAAGGGTTCCACTCATCACAATTAAATAAGAGAACCTACTATTATAACATATCTACTTCACTATAGAGCCTTAGGTCAAAAAATATCTTCCACAATCACATCTGAACCCACTTCCCCACTTTCAAGAGGTTTTGGTCCCACCAAAAGACCTTCTTAAGAACTTTTTTTTGTAATGGATTTACCAATTCCTTTTTCTAAAAAAATGGATGCCATCCATATAGAAGATGTGTTGATTTCCTATCCCATATTACCAAAGAAGAGAATGCTTTTGAAATTCAACTCATTAGACCCATTACCCTTATAAAAATTATTTATAAAATCGTCTCTCAACTTTTAGTTAATAGGATTCTCCTATTTGAAGTAAAATTGTCTCTTGGAACCAGTTATACTACCTCAATGGGAGAAACATCATGTAATATATCTGCCTTTCCTCTTAAAGTAAAAACGTTTTCAAAAAATATAGAAGAGGCTGAATTTCCATTAATCAAGAAATTAGAAAACCATTGGAAACAATTGACTATAATATCATTTTCTAAGTCCTCGCCAATTTTTGCATTAGTGACAACTTTGTTAACAAAATAAGAACTATTTTTTGGTTATTCACACATTTCTATTTTGATTATTGGTACTCCCAAAGATATTTCAATTGAAAAAAATTGCTGAATACAGATACCCCCTCTCTTTGATCATCTTTTTCATTACTGAGTAATGCGTTAGTAGATTTATCACCAACTTTGTTAACCAGGGATAAATTAAACCCACCAACGCCTCTATTAACCTTGATATTCCCTCTCAGATTTTATATGATGGTGATATTAATTTATTCCACTAAAGGGGCATGTGTAACCATCAATATCTCAATGTCTCCCTCTTTCATTATTAAGATGTGTTTGGGAAATCAATAAACTGGAGTAAATCATCCATTTTCTTTGACAAAAGAATTCCTATAAACAGAATAGATAGTATTATAAATTATATTGGGATAAAAGATGGATCCATCTATTTTATATACCATGGAGTTCCTATCTATTGTAAAATCCTAAAAACACTTATATATCCAATTTTTTCCATGATTAATAATCAACTCTCCATATGGAAAGGAAAATCCGTACGATTGGCAGGCCAGATTTGTCTTTTCGAACACACCATCATTTATAAAATTGTATATCCATGATTTTTTATAAATGGCATATTGATTTAATTACAAATCATAACAGTAAAATAAATAACTATTTCTGGATTGGAATCACCCTTGAATGTAATCTTTTAATAATTCTCTAGAACAACTATTGTAAAGCTATTGACATTGGTGGCCTTAGTATTAAGAAACTAAGCCTCTTTAATGATGCTCTTCAAGCCAAAATCGTGTGGAACATTATAAACACTAATTAAATAGCCTATGACTTCTTAAAAATAGCATTAAATAGAAATCATGTAAAATGTATTTTTTCTTACAATGACTCCTCCATTATCCACCCATCACACAATCATATTCTAAAATCGTGTCAAACTATAAAATTAATATTAATAAAGAATCTTTTTTGAATTTTTTTTTCAGATATCTGGAATGGTTACCCTCTAATATCTATAAATAAATATATACATATATCTATGGATATTAATATATCCATTGATTATTTCATGCACTTATATATATTTTAACATTATTAATTACATAAATACAATTATTTCCAACAACATGTTTATTAACAATGATGATTTAATGGTTTCAGAACCAGTGCATAATGGTATTTTAAATTCTAAAGTATACAACAATAATAATTTCAACAATACAATACATAATCTAACATTGATAAATTATTTTAACCAAAAATGGGTTCGATCTTATAGACTAAAACCGGTATGGATAATAGCCCACAATACAGTTCCCACTGATTGTTGCCTTAAATTATTTTTAATTCAACGTTGTTCTAAATGTCATATGTGTAATATTCCTAATGAGGATTCAGAACACATGTTCTAATCTTTTTCAACTACCTATGCATTATGGAGGTACATATTTGACATTGTTTTCTCTCATATGGATAGGTTTGGACCCCATTCGGATTTATTTCCATTGTGGTTTTCTATAGACTCCTCTCCTCAAATATGAAAACATTTCATTACTGTTGTTTCTGAACTAATTCAATTAATATGGTATAAAATAATGTATATCATTCATAACATTAATAATTTTCACATTCATGCATCCCAAGAGTGGATCTTCATCGCTACTACGGAAGCTGGAATGATGCAATTAAGTACCTGTCAAAACTCAATCAAGGATCTTATAATTCATCGTCAGATAAGAATCTAAGGAAACTTTAGCCAACTGAAAGGCATGATAGAAGTATCCCAGAATCCCCCTCTCCCTAGAAAAATAAAACTATATGTGGATGGTTATTAAAAGTAAATCCATACTCTATGGGTTATGGAGTAGTGTGAACAAATTACAATGCGCATATATGGGGATCCTAGTACGGTACGTGTGGGTTTTCCTCCTCTTTAAAAGTACAGATTTATGATGTTTTTATTATCATTGATCTCATCAAGAAAAAAACTATTTAATGCTATAGGGATTGAAAAGACTCATCTACCATCATTCAATCCCATTTATGTGTTGTGGTTCACTTGGTGTGGCCCCTCATATCAAGATGGATGATATTCATTCAACATACAATAGAGATCATTCATATTGTCACTCATGCATTCCAAGAGGTAATAAATCTAGAAGATGGTTATGAAAATAAAGTATTTACGTGAAAAATTATGGGGATATATGACCTAATAGTAGAATTCATCCTATTACACACAAAATATTCTAATATAATTCCCTCTTTCATAATTCTATAATTTTTCTTACTTTATATTTATACATTTTTAGTGATTTGTCTCTTGACCAAGGAATTATCAATAAAAAAAGTTAAATGATGTAATATCATTTATCGTGATTCTTAGTTAGCCTCAATGAAGTTTCCCATTGTGTGTTGGGGTGACCCCATCAAAAAATACATAGGCTATTCCATTGCATTATGTGACCATGGGTCATCATTTTTACTTTTTCTTCCCCACTCCGAAACAGATTGATCAGACAACATAATTGTGAAAAATTACTATTTATAATAGTACATGTTGCGGTGTTACCTCAATTGTCATTTTATTTGTCTTTTGAAAGAGTATACTATTCTATTGTAATTCCAATCCAATTACATAGTTCTGATGTATCCCTTTCTTGAATTCAACCAATAATTCCACTTTTCTTTACTCATTTAAACATTTCCCACCTCCTCATGAAAACTCCTCACCCATCCCAAATTTATGGGATTTTTAAGGTATTTCACCTTAAAAATTCATGTAAACAACATCAAGGGACTTCTAATCCTTCCAATTGTAATTTTAATTCTTCTTTCATAGTTCCAATTCATCTTCAATAAGGCTATGATAAACTAGGGTAAATTAAATCATAATTTAATATTGTTTGTTTTGGTTGATAGGGTCATATATTTATTCTGAAACGTCATTCTTCACATTTTATTGTGGGTTGGACCAGATTTTTATTGGTTTCATTGATAAAATGAATATTTTTTCATGGATCTCCCTTTTTTCTGAAATTAATATGATCACATAAATTTCTAAGAAATGATTTTATTTTTTTGATAGAAAAGGGAAATTTTGATAACTACTTGTGTGTGTTTAGTGGATTATAAAATTATTTCCTTTAAATTTTTGGTTTAAATGGATTGAAAAGTAGTATGTATTATTTTTTGGATAAACCTAAAATGGAAGTTCAATTGAAAATAAGGTGACAAGACATCATAACATCAAGTAGGTAAGGTGGTAGAGTATGAAAAGTAATGATAAGCATAGTACACCTTCTAAATACTTTGTACTATGTTACAACACTATCTAATAACTTATAACTTTATTTTTGTCACATGGTCTGGTCTAACCATGCTACTTGGAACATAAGGATACATTCCCTAGTACCCGTTATTAAAGGGATTATATAAGATCAAAAATCTACAGTAAAAAGATACTAGGATGATTCCATGAACAGTGCTACTATTATATAGTCCCACATTCCAAGATTTAATTAATGTATCGTTATTCTTATGTTTATCTTCAAATGGTACATGTATCACTTAATAAACATTTAAACTAACATGTTTATATCTTTCAAAAAAAATTATTATTTAATAATTTGGTGGTATCCTTCTAGGATATATATGATCATACCCTACATACACATAGTGATTATATGTGGCTATAGTATTATGAGTCTCGTGTATTGTCAAGTTTTCACTTGGGGGTTATCGGTTATTCATGTTAGTGGGTTTTGGATGATAATGGTTATGATGTGGTGGGTGACCCTCATACTAGAAAGATATTGTTATATTTATTTGGGATTTCTTATTATTGGTTTTAGAAAAATTTAGTCCTCTATTTGGGTCTCTTGGATCCCCATCCTAGCCCTTTAGAATGTGTTTTCTTAATGAAATTTTGTACCATGTTTAGCTTTTTTCTATACATATAGATCATTTTGACTTATTTGAGAGTTAATTTTTTTGTGGGATTAATATAAAATCCATTCCAAATATACTTTTTTTGATTACCTAAAACTCATTTATAGTCCAAGGAGAAAAATAATTCCCTACAGGCCAATCCATACACTATCATGGGTTCCAAATTATGTGGTATCAGAAGTTGGTTCTAGATAGAGATCATTGATGAAGTAATGAAAGAAAAATATTATGAAATCTATTTTGAAACATTTTCCATATTTTCTATGATAATATAAAAATTATAATTAAATTGAATATGTTCTTTTATAATTCTACGAGAGACCCCTGTAATTATTTTTATCGATGAGAGAAAATAATTAAATAAAACAAACACAACATGATTCAATTATTATGAATTAGTATATGAAATATGGTTCTATTTACATTAATCCAACTACATTTTGTTTTAAAAGACTAAATGGGTTTCACGTCTGAATTCCCTTATGTGTGAATAAATAATAGATAAGATAGATAGAAGATACTGACATAGATTCTATTTATTTGTTATTGTTAAAAATTTTGCACTACTGTAGATGTATATGTTATATTGATAAAAAATCATTTGAATGAATTATGATGTTTTGATTAATCTATAATTTTGGAGAAAATATTTAATATTTGGAGGTACCTAGGTAAAAAATTCGAAGATGATATTGCAATATATGTTCAAGGAATTCACCTACCCTTACATTTTACTTGCTATTTGGAAATTCATGAATAATACAATTTGTATAGTTAAACTATTGTGTAATCAAAATTTATTAGTGATAATCCATGACTCAAAAGTCAACCTGAACTATAAAAGGATCATGACGTCATATTTATGATGACAGTTGTAAAAATAATATTTTTAAATTTTTTCTTCCTTCCATATTTTCATACGAGTTATGAATTGATATTAATAGAGAATTTTTACTATTACAAGTCAAAATGGATTTATTTTTAAAATTAAACTGTTAAAAATAATTTCTATTCTCCCCATGACTAAGTATTGTACTAGTGGATCCTATTTATAAAAGTTACGTTAGAGTGGATTTATATGATTATATTCAATTATTTCTAAACTATAACCTTAAAGAAATTTTTTTCTGAATAATAGTTTTGTTCCCTATTTTATGGGAAACCAATTATTGGATGAATTAAATAAATTAAATTATCATTAAATTGAAATTTTTTGGATGTTAGTGTGTAAAGACCCATAAAATTCAAGGAAATGTTTTTCTTATTTTTTTTACGGATTTTACAAGAATGTGGTTTCTGAAGACACTTGATTCTGAGGCCCGGTGTTCCTGGAATTTCTATCCAATGTTTTTCTTGGGTATGTTCAGCGGACGTATGAGCGGGTTTTTCTATCTTTTGAACTGGTGCTTGAAATTGAATTCTGAGGGCACCGATGGATTCAAAGCCCCGGTAATTTCATTGAAATACCTTTTCCGGAGTTGCGCTTTCACGAGAGTAGTTGGTAAAATTATGAAAGTTAAAAATATAATTTTGAGCAAAATTTTTTATTTTTCTCTAAGTGTTTATCCTTTGAGTGGGAGTTGGGGTAACCACCCAACTTCCCATGGGAGGTTATGAGAGTGGTGGGGCCCACACAAACCCCACCTCTTCATCTTCTCTAACCTTCCATAACCCTCCATTTTATTAAGTCAAGTTGAGTTAATTAATTGAGTGGATTATTTCAACTTTTGAATTTCAAACTTAAGTAATGTGAATAAAATAAGTAAAGGATATATTTTATTTTAGTTGGAACTTGTTTCATTTGGAGGATTTGGGAGAAAAGGAAAATCTCTTCAAGTTCTTCTTCTTCTTCGACGAAGAAAGCGAAGAACGTGAAGAATGCGAGGAACGCCGGATCCTCAGAGATCGACGACGTGACGTCGACGAATCGTTTCTCCGCGATGTGACGAATCTCCTTCCGTGACGCCATCTTCCGCGACGGCTATTCCCATGAAGAAACTCTATCAAACTATTCTTGAGGTAGGGGTTTTATGCTTTTCTATTCGTGAATTGCATCTATCATTATTCCTCGTACAATTGGACCACTAGTTATCAGATAACGGGAGGGGTCCGGACCGCACAAACACGGCTGACACTCCTCCCATTTTTCTCTTGTCTACATTATGGTGGAATGGAATGAGGACGGCACGGTGTCATCGCACCGCGAGGCGTCATGCGGCAAGGAATGCGTGGCACCGTCGCCCTACGACATTGAATCGACCAAGATCATGGTGTCGTCGCGCCGGGCCGGAGAACCCCTAAGGCACCGCGGCTGGAGCGAGGCCGCGACGGAGGGGCGCGGCGCCATCGCGCAGCGTATGGTGGACTAAGGCCACCGTCATAGGTCGTGGAAGAGCAGGGACCAGCGGCAGGTTTCAGACCGCAGGCATCAGAGCTGGGGGACTGGTAATCACCGGTCCCGTGGGGGCAACAGCCGGCCGGCCAGATCGGGCCAGCCGGAGAGGGGAAGATTCGGGTGTTATAACCCATGGCTGGCCAGCATGAGCGGCCCCCCATTATGGGGGTCGCAGTTACGAAACAGGGGGCAGACGCCCCCCCCCCCCATCCGCTCGACCGAACGGCCGATCCACCTGGCGGGCGCCAGCGCGCCGGGCCAGCTGCCCATGCCGGACCGCGCTAGGTGGTGCTGGGCCGTGCCCAGGGCGAGCCGAGCCGCGCCTGCCGGGCTGTGCCCAAGCGGTTTGGACCTGGACCTAGGACAGGTCGACCCGGTTCGGGCCGACCCCTACGATATCGTGCCGGGTTGGACCGGACCCGAACCCCCTAATACCGGACCTCTAACGGTCTTTTGCCCATAACTTGGGCTGCAGAACTCCGATCGACGCACCGCCAGCTGCCATGCAATTCATGGACGAGACATACGTTTCGGTATATTACACCCAAGGTTTCGGTGAACGTTGTGTTCTTGCTGGTTGGTTCGTACACGAAACCAACCAGGCCCTCGGAGCGGAAACACTTATAACTTGAGCTTAAGACGTTCGATTGACGTGCCATCGACTTTGTTGGTTTTTTTCTAAGTGAGACGGACCATTTGGTTTACTCCACTCGAGGTTTGGACGCAGTTGGAGTATGGGGGGTTGGTTTTGACGTATAAACCAACCGAGCCCCTGGAACGAAAATGCCAATAACTCTCAGACCAGGCATCTGATTGACGTGCCGTTTGTGATGTTGAGTTCTGTTGATGATACAGAACTTTTGTATACATCAACTCCAGACTATGTGTTAGTTGATGTATCAGCCCCTCGGTTCATGTAGTGGACCCTCCCGAACGAGCTTCCTGTGTGCGGAAACCCTAGTGCTGGCTGCGACTGCGACGACGATGACGACTGTATAGAAATCCTCTGTGGATTCAACGACGACGACTACAACACTCAGTGATCCAACATGGATCAGTGCTACCAATCCTGTGTGGGTCAGATCCTATTTGGGTCCGCGCTCAGCGGTCCTGTATGGGCCAGCGCCTACAGTTCCTGTGTCGGTCCGATCCTGTGTGGGTCATTGCGGGGGTTAGTTACCTACAGATCCTGTGTGGGTCTGATCCTGTGTGGGTCATTGTGGGGGTTAGTTACCAATCGATCTTGTGTGGATCTGATCCTGTGTGGGTCATTGTGGGGGTTAGTTACCTATCGATCCTTTGTGGGTCATTGTGGGGGTTAGTACCTATTGATCTTGTGTGGGTCCGATGGCTTAGATGAACTAGTGGAAATATCTGATCATCTCTATCGTCTTATGAAGAAGTATACCTGTGTGAGCTGAATCTTGACATTCAATCCTTATCTTCGATAATATTGACTTGATATCTTGTGTGGATTACGTTATGATTTCCTGTGTGGACCAGATTATGATTTCCTATGTGGACTGTGTAGTACTTGAGCTCGGATGTTGGAGCTGAACGAGAATTGAAGACTTAGGTATATGTACGGGCATATACCTAAGTAGTGTTGGATGTTACTTAGTGATTTTTATCTTTACATTGTGGAATATCCTTTGTGGATTCTGGGAGAACATCGAGGGTCTTGGGGTCCATACTGAGTAGCTATACTCACCCCTGCACGGGCTATGTCCACACTATGTTGTGTCGGTTGCAGACGACAGACAACATTGATCGTGGTTGAGGCATGAGGAGCAGGTCGGTACCCAAAGGTGGACCACTGGGTGGGGCATACTCTGAGCGGACGGCTGGACCCGAGGAGCTGTGGAGGCTATATGTACCCACCCTTCAGGTGGGACTTCCAGTGGACAGCTCGAGGCTGCGGCTTTACTTTTAGTTGATGATTCCCTTTCCAGTTGTACTTTAATTTCAGTTTGGGTTTGTATATTGGCCCACTTACTTTTCCGCACTTACTTTTGTACCCAGCTTTTACATAGTGTTTACTTCTGCTTGCTTGCTCTTTGGTTTTTGTTTACTTTACATAGGAAATGCCTTCCCTTTTTACCGGGAATAATGCCCTGGTGCTAGTCACCAGCCCCTGGCCTATGGAAGGCTGTATTGGGATAGTCACAACATGGGCCCCGAGGACAGGTCGTGACAAATAGGTATCAGAGGCGTTCGGTTCTACCACAGAACTTTGGAATCTAATCTTTCTTCTATGTGAAGCAATAATGTTAAGGGTATTGAGTGTGGTTATCAATCCAGGGAGTCCAGTGTTGGTGTGGCGGCTGACATATCCGTACACTAGGACCCTGACATCTGATTTCTGACTTGATGCATGAAAACATTGATTGCATGTGTGTTTCAAGTTTTCTTTGTGATTACTTTGTGTCAGCTCACCAGATATACTATTTGACCATGGTACACCTGTTTCTTTACAGTATTTTCCCCATGATGGTAGCCATATAAGGTTCCGAGTGTTGTGCAATATGACAACCCACCGAGCGACGAGGCCTCGGTATAGGGACTTTTGACAGTAGAAGCACCGGTGGTACCGCTACCCACCGAGCCACCGATTCTACCATCCCCAGCTGCTGACGATGCACATCACCTTAGTGCACTGCACGAGTTTTAGCGTTAGCAACCGCCCAGGTTCTGCGGGGAGACAGACCCTCAGGCAGCCGAGGATTGGCTGGAGGCTGTGGTGAGAGTCTTCAGGCTAGTGGGGACGCCAGTAGACTTCATGGTGATATTTTCTGCCAGCCTCCTTTAGGCAGCAGCATGCAGGTGGTGGAGCTGTTTGTTCCAATTTGGCGATGAGATGACCTTCACCTGGGGAGACGTCGAGACCTTCATTAGGGTGAAGTTTGTACCAGTAGCTCTGCACCCTGATCATGTTTAGGAGCTGCTGCCTTTGCCGCATGTTTTCCCATCAGTAGTCGTGTCGTCTGTAGGCAGTAGACAGATGATGCATAGGTCCAAGAGGACCAGACCAGTAGGTGGGTGACCTCGAGTTATAGGATCAGTAGTGTGGGGAAACCATGGAGGAGTCAGAGTCAGGCATTCCAGAAATGGACAGTGTTTCTCCTACGGTAGGAAGGGTCACATGGAACGTGACTGTCTGACTCCTTGCACAGTCGGTCTGTAGGTGTTGGAGGAGCCACCAAGGCAGAAGCAGCGGTAGGTGCATGAGCATCAACTGAGCAGTGGAAAAGGCAGTAGAGCTCCGGGAGCAGGTGGACAAGAGCAGAACTAGTGGATACGTCCCTTGTACTTCTAGTTCCATGTTGCTGTTGCATTCTTGTCTTTTTAATAAGAGCTGCAATTATAAAAAGACACTTAACTTTGTGATGTTTTCTTTCCTGTCCTTCTGTTTGGATGATACTGAGAGGTCCCAGTTAAAACTTTTGACTTGACCCTCACTTTATATATTTATACTGGAGGAGACCCAGTGACCTCACACTAATGCTGACAGCATGACTCGTCCCTTGGAGGCGAGAGTGATGGTTGGATCTCTTGGTAGATACGTCGAGGCCTTACGTCATCATCCATGGCATGAATGAATTATTAATGTCAGGATTATTGTATTAGGAAATGTTTGTGGTTCATCTGTGGGATGAGACCAAGTTTCTCTTTTTGGCAAGGGAGAAATCTTAGAAGCTCTTTCAGATCGTAGGAAAAGAAGGTGCAGATCATCCAGGAGCAGATGAAGACTGCACAGTGCAGTAAGAAACAGGAAACCGGCACCAGTCTTAGAGACTCAAGCTTGTTATATGTTTCAAGAAGAGGAATATTTAAGGAGATATGAGTCTTTGAAGAATCAGATGTGGAGGCAGATCTAGGAGGGCATCACGAGGTGGTGTACATTTTAACATGCTACAACCACCCGCTTTAGTTGTCCCTGCCAGGCTCAGATAGCTGGAGGGCAGATGAAGAATGCAGCTGCATGCGGTCAAAGAGTGTGACCCAATGGCTCTAAAAAAATTATTCAAGGGACAGTCTGTTTCAACTACTAGCTTTCGTAGTAACAGACGTTGATATGAATCATTCCTTCCTTCCTCAAATCTTGTCCCAGACTTAGAGTTTCTAGTAAGCCGTAGACTTGACCCTCACATCTGGAGATACCTTGTAAGAAGACTCAATAATCACACTTATGCCAATGGTGTGGTCAGACCCTCTAGGTGGGAGTTTTGGTTGGAAGCCCTTGGTGGAAGCGTCGAGGCCTTACGACTTTGGTTTGAGTGTGGACTGGGAAATCAAAGTTCATACAAGATTTGACCGTATTAGGCAAAAAGGTTGTGGTTTAACTATGATGTCAGGATGGGTTTTCCTTTGTCGGTGAAAAGGAAACCCCAGGAAGTATAGGATAAACTCATGCACAGTAGGGTGCAACCGCTCACTCTTGAGTCGGTCAACCTTACCCTCATGGCATCAGTCGTTTTGAGTTTCAGTTCTTACAGGAATTGGAGACCTCTAGAGTTCGAGGATGACGATCACATCTTTATATGGGTATCACCTAGACGAGGTTTACAGAGATGTGTCTGAGGCTACAAGTTATCTCCAAGTTTCAATGGACCTTTCAATGTCCTCAGCTGGGTAGGCGAGGTGGTTTACCGCTTGACCCATCCACCTCAATTGCACCAGGTGCACGACGACTTCCATGTATCACAACTGAGGAGATACATGCACGATATTTCACACATCATTGAACTCAGGGAGTTGGACGTCAATGATAGGGTGACATAAGCAGAGATTCCAGTGGGGTTGAAGGATTGACAGGAGCGGATCCTACGAGGATGGTCGATTTCTCGGGTGCGCTTTCACAAGTAGTACGGGAACCTCCAGTTAAGAACATGGGAGCCGAAGGCTCAGATGCGTGCTCAATACCCACTTTTGATTCCCTATTTTATGATATATCTTTACGGGGACATAAATCCCTGAGGTGGGAGTAATATAATGACCCGTAAAATTCAAAGGAAATTTTTTCTTAATTTTTTTTTGGGATTTTACCAAAACGCGGTTTCTAACGGCACTTGATTCCAATGCCCGGTGTGCCTGGAATTTCTTTCGGAAGTTTAGATCAGGTACATTCAGTGAACATACGAGTGAGTTTTTCTATCTTTTGAACCGCTGCTCGGAATTGAATTCTGAGGGCATTGATGGATTCGCAGTGCTGGTAAATTCTTAGAAACAACTTTTCTAGAGTTGCGTTTTCACGAGAGTAGTTGTTAAAATAATGGGTGTTAAAAATAAAATTTTGAGCTACAATATTAATTTTACTCTAGCCTTTGAGTGCAAGTTGGGGTAAACACCCAACATCCCATGGGAGGTTATGAGAGTGGTGGGGCCCACACGAACCCCACCTCTTCATATTCCCTAACCTTCCCTAACCCTCCATTATTAAGTCATGTTGCGTTAATTAATTGAGTGGATTAATTAAACTTTTCAATTTCAAACATAAGTCATGTTAAAAAAATAATTAAAGGACTTATTTTATTTTGGTTGGAACTTGTTGCATTGGGAGGATTTGGGAGAAAAGGAAAATCTCTTGATGTTATTCTTCTTCTTTGACGAAAAACGCGAAGAACGCGAGGAACGCAGGATCCACGGAGATCGACGACGCGACGCCGACAAATCTTTTCTCTATGACGCGATGGTTCTCCTTCCGTGATGCCTTCTTCTACGACGGTTATTCCCATGATGAAACTCTGTTCAAACTACGCTCGAGGTCGGGGTTTTATTTGTTTCTATTCCTGAATTTCTTCCGTCATCATTCCTCGTACAATTGGACCAATTGTTATCAGATAACGGGAGGGGGCCAGACCGCAGAAACACGGCCAACCCTCCTCCACGTTTTCTCTTGTCTACCTTATGGTGGAATGGAACGAGGATGGAACGGTGTCGTCACACCACGTGGGGTCATGCAGCAAGGAATTTGTGGCACCATCGTGCCGCACCGTTGAATCGAGCAAGATCACGGCGACGTCGCGCCGCGCCGGAGAACCCCGAAGGCACCGCGGCCAGAGCGGGGCCGCAAGGGAGGGGCGGGGCACCATCATGCCGTTTCGGGAGGACTAAGGCTATGGACATAGGCCACGGGGGAGCAGGGACCGGCGGCCGGTTCCGGGCCTCCAACATCAGAGCAGGGGGACCGACCATCACCAGTCTCGTGGCGGCAACAGCCGGCCGGCCGGAGCTGGCTGGCCGGACATGGGAAGAGTCGGGGGTTACGACCCCCGGCAGGCCAGCATGAGTGCCCCCCCCCATTATGGGGGCCACAGTTGCAAAAAAGGGGGCATGCCCCACCCCCCCATCTTCTCGGACAAACGGGCGAGCCACCTGGCTGGCGCCAGCGCCCCGGGCCGGCTGCCCAGGCCGGACCGCCAAGCCGGACCACGCTAGGCCGGGCCAGGCCGCGCCCAGGTCGGGCCACGCCACGCCATCCAGGTTGGGCCACACCCAAGCGGGCCGGACATGGACCCGGGACGGGTCACCTCGATTCGTGCCGACCCAGAGGGTATCGGGCCGGGTCGGACCGGGCTCGAACCCCATAATATCAGACCTCTCACAGTCCTTTTCCCATAACATGGGCTGCAGACCTCTGATCGACGCACCGCCAGCTGAGTGGAGATCCTTGGATAAAGACGGATGTTTCAGTATATTAAACTCAAGGTTTTAGAGAACATTGTGTTTGGCCGGTTTGGTTCATACACGAAACCAACCAGGCCCTCAGAGCGGAAATGCTTATAACTTGAGCTCCAGACATTCGATTAATGTGTCATCGACTTTGTTGGTTTCCTCTAAGTGAGACAGCCCTTTTGACATACTCTGCTCAAGGTTTGGATGTAGTTGGATTACGGTTGGGTTGGTTTTTACTTAAAAACCAACTGGGCCCCTAGAACGAAAAAGCCAATAACTCTCAGACCAGGTGTCCGATTGACGCGCCGTCTATGACCATGAGTTCCTGTTGATGATACATAACTTTTGGATACATCAACTCCGGACTATGTGTTAGTTGATGTATCAGCCCCTCGGCTCGTGGAACGGACCCTCCCGAATGATCTTGATGTGTGCGGAAACCCTAGAGCTGGCTGCGACTGCGACGACGATGATGAATGTACAGAAATCTTTCGTGGACTCAACGGCGACGACTACATCACTCAGCGATCCTACATGTATTAGTGCTACCGATCCTGTGTGGGTCAGATCCTGTGTGGGTCAGCACTCAGCAGTCCTGTGTGGGCCAGTTCCTATAGATCCTATGTGGGTCTGATCCAGTGTTGGGCATTGCGGGTGTTAAATACCTACAGATCCTGTGTGGGTCCGATCCTGTGTGGGTCATTGTGGGGGTTAGTTAACAATTGATCCTGTGTGGTTCATTACGGGGGATAGTTACCTATCGCTCCATTGTGGGTCATTGCGGGGGTTAGTACCTATCGATCATGTGTGGGTCCAAATTCTTAGATTAATCAGTGGAAATATCTGATCATCTCTATCGTATTACGAAAGAAGTATACCTGTGTGAGCTGAATCTTGATTTTCAATCCTTATTTTTAATAATATTGACTTGATATCCTGTGTGGATTACTTTATGCTTTCCTGTGTGGACCGGGTTATGATTTCCTATGTGGACTGGGTTGTATTTGAGCTCGGATGTTGGAGCCGAATGAGAATTGAAGACTTAGGTATATGTATGGGCATATACCTAAGTAGTGTTGGATGTTACTTCGTGATTTTTATCTTTCCTTTGTGGAATATCCTTTGTGGATTATGGGTGACCTTCGAGGGTCTCGGGTTCCCTACTGAGTAGCTTATACTTACCCCTTCATGGGGTATGACCGCACTACGTTGTGTTGGTTGCAGATGACGGACATCACTGAACGTGGTTAAGACACGAGGAGCAGGTCGGTACCCGGAGGTGGACCACTGGGCAAGGCGTACTCAGAGCGGACGACTGGACCCGAGGAGCTGTGGAGCCTATCTGTACCCTCCCTTTAGGTGGGACTTTCAGTGGACGGATCGAGGCTTCGGCTTTACATTCAATTGTTGTTTTCCCTTTCCAGTTGTACTTTACTTTCAGTTTGGGTTTGTATACTGGCCCACTTACTTTTCCGCACTTACTTGTGTACCCAGTTTTTACTTAGTGTTTACTTGTGCTTTCTTGCTCTGTGGTGTTTGTTTACTTTACAAAGGCAATGCATTCCCTTTTTACAGGGAATTACGCCTTGGTGTTAGTCGCCAGCCCCTGGCCTATGGAAGGCGGGCTTGGGGTAGTCACGACACGGGCCCTGAGGATGGGTCGTGACATAGTGGTGGATGTATTAGGTTATTTAAATAAATATGAGAGATAAAGATTTGAATTTCAATGAAAAAATGAACCATGATATTGAGAGAAAGGAATGAAAATAAATATTTTAGTCCCTATCAAACAATGTTTTCACTAAATAGATGTGTCCATAAACAACTAATGAACTATGGGATAAACATTAGAACATTTAAGATGAATTCATCAAGACCATAAATGAAAATATTTTGATTAAAAGAGCTATATTAAATGATATAATTATAGATAATGATAAAAAAATTGATAACTATTTCACCAAGGTGAATTATATATTTCATCAATTTGTCATATTTTTAAAAAATCTAGATTATATAGAAAAGGTTAAATAGGTAATTATAACATTACATTATTTATTTCACAGAATGATTTCATCTATTGATGATTGATAAGACATTTCCATTGAGGAGATTCATGATACACTTTTTAATTAAGAAAATTCAAACGCAACCATTTTTATGAAGATGATTGAAGAGGACATGGTATTTGAAAAAATTTAATAAACAAAAATCAAGGGAGACTTAATTTGATCCACTAGTGCCTCAGATGAAAACAATTATTATGATGAAAACCATAAGAATGTTATAGATTTTATATCAAATAATATTAAAATATTTAAAATAATGTTTAAAGGAAATCAATATCTAAATAGTTTTATATGGGGGTGATACGTAATTTTTTTTATTTTTTGATAGAATAAAGGAGAAGGTGGAGTTCCTTAAAGAAGAGGGTAGATAGAATCATTATCGGAAGTTAACAATATATCATTAATATAATTTAAAATTTTATTTGAATATAAAAAGAGAATCTAGTGAAAAAAAGAAATTGAGTATGCAATGTATGGAGGAATAAAATTGTTCCTACCCAATAATGCAATCTAAAAATGTGTTTTCAATAAGAGATTAAAACATCATGATTTGTGTTTGGAAGAAGAATAAAACTCATGAAGTAAAGGATAGAAAGAATAAAATATGAGTTATTTGTTCACAAGTTGGAAATTGAAGATCATGTTTGTATTTATATATATAATTAACTCAAGAAATAAATTAAACATATTAATAAGTATGTAAGAAATATTTTGAATGAAAAAATTGATTTATTTGATATAAAAAAATTATGACTATAAAGAAACCATGCTTCTCAGATTAAAAGTGAATGAGAAGAACAAAATCATGAAATAATGGTACAATAATATTAATGATCAGGAATATATTGTTAATAAATATATATAAATTTTTTTATGTATACTAGACTCTTGAGAAAATGACGATTGACTTTGTAAAGGCAATAAAATATAAGGTTGAGTCCTCTCAATATATAAATAAATATATTTCATTAGTATTGAAAAATATGAATGTAGTGAAAACTATTTCGATTAATATTGGATGTTATAAATGACAATCTTGAAAAAAATATGTTGATAAAAATTATCATAGGAATTCTACTATATGAATAGTAGTAGAGATTTTTTTAAAATATTTAAGAATATTCAAAAAAATAAAAATGAGTCTTATATTTCACTGGGAGAAACAGAATATTTTAAATGTAAAATTCATTAATTTATGATAAGATCCACATTTAATGGATACTACCATTTTTTGGATTTTTTGGAGATAGATAATATATATTAATCTTAATTGAAAAAAAATTAAATAGACTAAGGAAGAGGAAAATGTCAAAATGTGAAACCCTATAAGATTTATTTAAAAATTTATTTAAGGGTAATTAGTAGATAAATGTATGGTGTGACAAATAGTTTCAAAATGTATAATAATGTATGGTCATGATCCCCAACAAAATTAATAGATGACTATGTGACAGATGATGCAACTGAAAAAAAAATTGGTAGTCACTCATTGATGAAGAGTCTCTCAAAGAAACTATGTGGGGAAAGCCATAAAAATTGATAGTGAGATTTCTTGACACATGATATGGGATAAAATTAGTTTAAAAAATTATTGAAACCTTTATTTATGTTTAATAATAATTAATTAATAAAATTGCATTAAATATAACAAGCATTAGAACAACAAAACGTGAGGCCCGAAAACATAAATCCAAGGATATTTTATTTTTTTATAGTCTCAGAAATAATTTGTTATGTTTGATTCCCCAGTGTGAATGTGGAATAAAGGTAAATTTAATTATAAAAACTTGTCTCATTATGATCACCAATCATATAAATTCTATCAATTTATATGAGATGAATGGTGTAAATCTATATTAGAATACAATTTTAATTTTTCCCTGGTTCTAATGTTTTAAAAGATGAAAATTAATTATTCCATATAATTTTTTGTCTTATTTTAAAATGAATATAAGGAAATGATTTCTAGGGGTTTTTTGTAAAGTAAATTTATAACCTTATAATATATAGAGATGAATTTTTGGAGACATTTGAGAAAGATAAAATCACTCATGGGAGGGGGTAAATAGTTTAAATTCAGAACCTGAGGTATCTTAAGTATTTACCACCAGATTGTTATTGGACTCATAAAAAATACATCCAATAATATATATATTCATTTCCTCCCATTATATAATAATTATTAAATATTTGGAATTCTGACTATTATAAAAAAAAAATTCACAGTAACTGGAGATGTTTAAAACTACTAGAAAAATAAGTTGATAAAATTTATGGATTTGAATCAACAAGGTCAAATATAAAAATTGGAGAGATTTCATAAAAATAATTTATGATTCATAACTTGGAGAAGTTGTATAAATCTATAGTACAACATTCCACATAAACACAAAACAAATTATTTTCTATGGGAAAGAATAGATGCTCAGTAGAGACAAGATGAATAATTATATCAGAATGTTATCCTATAAAATTTTAATAGAGAGAATATATTTTAATAGATATGTATATTTAGAATATATATTTATAAATTCTATTTTCTAGAATTATTTCATATAATATGTGGAACAAAATGAATCCCATTGTGGGAAACATTATATTGCTTTCTAGTCCCATATAAAAATTCAAAGCAAAAAACAAGAAATATTTGATGAAAAGATATAAGATGAAATATTTTTTGAATATAATTATAGCATTCAAGTATATATAATTTTTAATAATGGAAATCATAAATTCTGTAATTTAATTTATTTTAAAATAATTCATAAAAATATCACAATTTATAATCACGGTTGGAATGTTTTTTATGTCTTGGATGAAAACAACATCAAGAAATTTGAAAATCGATGTGTGGTAAATGTATAATTTAAAGAATTTTTTATAATTTTATTTTATATTTGAAAATTTATGAAGTGATGAGATAAAATATTTAAAAACAAAATTAATAAATGATATAAAAAATATGAATGTATATAATATTAATTGGGAATAGTCACATATAATCAGTACCAAAAAAGAACATAGTATTAAAAATGAATGTGTTAATCTCACAAGTCAAGAATCAATTTGTGGTTGATTATTTTCTATATAATAAGTGGATTTAGGATAAGTTTGATGATATGAATAATACTAAAAATAGTTTTAATGGTATCTTATTCCTTATTTCAATTACAATATTTATATTTAAATAAAAATGAGTTTTTAGAAATAGGATGAATGAACAGAGAAATGTTTTGAGAAACAATGACTGACATTTACATAATGGTTATTTGCAATTTAAAGGATTTTATTTTATGATAAAACTATTATAGATTCTATGTTTGAGTACATAATAAGGTTCCTTTCTATGGATGTATATGAGAGTTAAATAAAATATCACATGGATATTAGATCTTCCTTTGTTGAATGGAGAGTTGGAAGAAAAAGTATATATTGGGAAACCTAAGGGTTTGTGAATGATAATGATTTTTAAAGGGTGTGTAAATTCATAAATTTTTTATGTGGATTAAATAAATCCACATGGATTTCATATTAATGTCTTGATAACTATATTAGATGTTTAGATATTCAAAAAGTAGTAATTTATCAACAGCATGCACATTAACGAAATGAAATTTGCAGACATCTCTAATCGTATGAGGTGTGACATGCATTTTATCAATTTGACATGGATTGTTGATTTTCATTTAGGGGGACTAATTGGGGTGCAAGATGGTGTTATCTTGTTCCCGTCATTACTAATTCTTCATACGTAGAGGCAGTTAGACATGGATATGATCATTCTCTAGAGGCTATGGTCCAAGAGACAATTGTGGTTTGTCCAAGAATATATAATCAAGTTTAAAAGTAGTGTTCTTTGGATGAAAAGGGTGTTGGGAAAACTTTAGTAAGAAGAATATGTTATATACATTCAATATATACAATTTTATTTGGTTTCAACATTGATGGGATAGAAACTTTTGGGAATACATAGGGTTAATGAGGTTAATCACTTATGGAGTATTAAAATGAGGATAAAGAAACCTATGGGTTAAGAAAAAATGGTGTGAGTGCGACATACTTATTAAGATAAAGTGTATAGGGATGAAATAGTATAGAAATTCATTATCATAGAAGGGATAATGGAATGAAAGGAAACCGGTATTGATGGAAAGTTGTTCTGATCAAAGAGAAAAAATCTTGATGTGGAACGTATTTGTGTGATTTTCCCAAACCAATGGAGGCAAGGTCTATGAAAAATCGTTATCTCATGTAATGTTATGCTGAATCGTAAAATAATGGAAATATATGCGATCATTTAATAAACTATTTTCAAAAAATGATGTATGATGACATAGAAATTATGTCCTATATTGACATGATCATTGAAAAATTTATTAATCTAGACACCAAAGTGAGCACTATGGTTGGTTCGACAAACAATCCTATATTTTGACAGGAGGTTTAAATGAAAAAAATAATAAGGTGGACTTTACTAAAAAGTGAGAAAATATTTCTACTCACATCTAAGACCACGTGATGGATGATAAAAAAGGTACATTCCTATGACTAAAAATTATATAGATTTAATGATTCTAATAGAGAATGGTTTTGTGATCTATTGTAATGTTTGATTCATTGTGGTTATGGTGTTTAGAGGGTATTGGTGATTTAGGTGTGCTATGATGACATAGATTTGTTTTAGAGGGTCAATTTGTGATGTTTCTCTATTATCCCTTAAATGAGAACTAATTTTTGAAATGAAAATATTCAATTGTTCGAATTATATGCACTTATGTTTGTTATATATTTTGATTTTATAATCACAATAGGTAATCTTGAGTGTATATGAAATTAATTTCTATATAATTTAAAAAATTATCTGAGACGTTTTTACTATATTTTATAAGACATTTTCTATGGATATAAATCATTCGAGGAGAAAATTTTATTTTCTTATCACCAGGAAACATTGCTTGTAAATTAATTAAGAAGATTCAAATAGAAAAATAAACTCCAGTTTCCACACCCATATATTTTATATTATATGATTCCATTTATATAATATTATACTTCCCTAATGGATTGATAATTTATATTTATAATTGGAATTGTTATATATTACAAAGGGACTTTGAGTTGTGGAAAATTTTACAAGTAGAAAAATTATATAAATCTATCCAAGTTTATGTATATTGACCAGGTAGGTGATTGTGATGATAAAACAACAAAATTCAGTGGATTTTCTCCTTAAAGAGATTGTTCTGTGAGATGGAAGTACAAAAAAATATTAATTGAGTGAAATTTAGAACAATATAGGATAATATATGGCTGCTACAAGTGCCAAAACATAAATTTTTCAGATGAGTGAGGATCATGATGATTTTAGGGTGGTATTTTCAAGTATTATTTGAATTAGTTATCTTTAGAATTGTGTTGTTGATAGTTATAAAAATATGGGTGAACTAGTAAGGTCAAATAATATTTTTATCACCTTTTCATTCATTAAGTATATATTAAAAATGGGGACATTAAGTTGGAATTTATTTATAATAAAGATAAATTGGATGATATTTTTACTAAGAATATTTCTATGATTGCATTGGATACATTGAGGTTGAATATTAATGATTGGAAACAAAGACATTGTTGATAATATTTAAGAGTACCCAAAATGAGACTTGTATTATTTTATCAAACAAGTGAAATTAAATGCATAAATATTTTCTTAGACGTAATTGAAGAATAATTTTTAGAGGTATGTAAAGGGTTTCATTTTTATCCTTATTATTTCATAATGCAGCAGATGTCTCTATTATTAAAAGGGACTATTTTTTAATAAAGGATCACACATATTGATGTGGTTTTCTTGTCACGGGGACACTATGTATTTCTTTTCATTAAGATATAGAGCTCAATTGAAACATTACACAAACAAATGGTGTAGTGCGAAGATTATTGTATCCTGATAATGGATATGATTTCTAAAAATTTAATACCTATATTGATTTATAATAACATTTAAAGGGATAAAAAGAAATCTATATGAAGATATAAAAATTTCATTGATATTTATAAATTTGATTCATTGATATGAATATTTTTATAAGAATAAAAGATTATTGGTGTATATTTGAGGATTTTTTAACACTTTGGAAGTTGTTTAGAATGATTTCATGGGATTCATAGTTAATTTATTGCAATATTTGAAATATCTAGTTTTAACTACATGTAATGGTATCCTCAACATGGCATGATATCGGGGGATCCAAATTCAAGTAATTGATGTAAGGTTATCGATTTACGTAGGTGAGCTACAATGTTAGAGGAATCACATATGGGCAATTAATGTATGTAAAACTAGGTCAGAGTGATTGTTGTGAGGAAAATCACATGTTGGGATAAGACACCATATAATGTGATCCATAATAGTATCAATATAAGGGGTCACAAATCTGATTCATTGATGTAAGGGGTCTCATTTAAATGTAACAAGTAATGTAAATCTGCATATATGGATTCACGTAATGTAATTCGTTATCTTTAGATAGGTAATAAGGATACCATTCTTAATTACATGAATGGTTAAATATTTACATATGATTATTTAATGATTGGTTTATTTTAAAATATAATGAGATCAATAATTAAATCAAGTCAACAATAAAGGTTAAATAATGATATTTGAATGAAGATTAACAGAGAAGGATATTGAGAAAACCACAAACATATTTAAAATTAATATATTCAAAAGGATTAATCATAGTTATTGATTTTATTTTTCAACTGGCACCATTCTGAGATATTTATAAACATTGATAAAGAATGTGTTTTAAAAATTTATTTATAAATGTTATTCAAAATTAATATGTGATCAAAAATAAAAAATTAAAGAGGGTAACAATGCTCCTGAATTTTGAGATAGACCCAAATATTTTAATGTATCAAAGAAAGAAAAGATATAATGAAAAAACATACACTGTATCTATGTAAAAAGTAAATGTTGAGGAATTTTGGTTTTATTTCTAGTAATCTGTGTAATTTTTTCTGAGAAGGAAATAGATTGTTTCAATCAGGAATGAATACATGAATGAATAATTTTTTTTAAAGTTCTTGAGAAGTGACTCTAAATAATTTTATTTTTTTTATTATCTTGAGGTACCAGATATTTTTTTGAAATAGATTATATATTTGATACAGAATAATTTAGAGTCACTTTGATGATATTATTCATCCTAGTGGGAGAAATCAATACTCAAAAGATGATGGTTGTAGTAAAAAAAACATCATTAATTCATTATTTTTGTACAAAATATTAGAATTCACCTACTATTTATTTTTTAATATCAATTGGTCATCTAGTAAAGATTTTTGAATGTGAATAACACATCTCTTAAAATAACAATTAAATTAGTTATAATTTACATCTTTAAATACATCCTTATACTTTAACAAATTGATCCCTAACATTGATGTCAAACCTTGAAAAAAAATTAATATGTTTATTCCTTAATCATAATATTTCTAATTAGATGTGAAATAAATAGATGATAATTACTCTAAAAGTCATATTGGGTTTTATTCTTAAAAATCAAATAACATATAAAATTAAGTACCATTGATTCACCCCCTTTTTGTTTTCCCATAATTGATCTGGGTACAACATATAATATTATCAATTACGTTTGTGGTCATATATATACCCTTTTTATTTACCAATACTTGTTATCGTCTTCTAAAATCATCATGACCATTCTTACACATCCACTTATATATATTATTCCTATAATAATTTTGGCAATGTATTCCCCATTTCCAATAAAATTGAATCATTCTTCATTATTTCTATTTTCTTGTACACATTCTCTTCATTTCCCATTTTTTTCATTTTTCATGAATTTCTCTCTATGTTATTAATTATTAGTGTACTTACATGAAGTTAATAATATAATATTGAACATTTTTAATTTATAATAAAAAATTAATTTATCTTAATTTGTTAATACTTGATCTCTATGGGGTCTTAAATATCATTTTACTTCCCAAATCAATTTTTTATATTGATGATATGTTTCAGAAAGATCCATGCTAATTTATTTCTCAATTAATATTTAGTTATAAACATTTAAAACATGAATATATATATACATATATATTATGTTTCTTTCTTCTATACATGAGATATATTGATGATTCCACCATCCTAAACAATATTTATTAGTTAATGTGTGTTCTTTAATAGGTTCACTGCCATAACTTCCCATTTACCATTTCCCTCCACTTGATGTTGTTATTAATATTGTGTTCATGTAAAAATAATTATTCAATGCATGAAAATATTTCTAAATATTCCATATAAAATATGTTTGTATTTATTACATTGGTTTTACATATAATATATTGTAGTTTCATTTTCATGTCAATAATTTATGTTTTAACAAAATCATTAGATATTTATTCCCTAAAATTTATCCTTCTCCCATTGATTTCATTTTAATTATAATTATAAGTAAGCAGTTTATTTATTTGTTTGTGCTCCACAATGATCATTTCACCATAATAAAATCATGTTATAGAATAAACTATTGTTTTTAACATTATATTCAACACATCATGGAAGAATTACAACCAATGTGAATTCAAGAATTTATTATGAAGTCACTATTAATAATGGTCCAAAAATACTTCCCATGCCTTACGGAACAAATCATTATGTTTCTACCCAAATATGGATATTATGGTTCTCACATGAAATATTTTATATGTGGGGTTATATATCTTGTGATAAAATAATTCTATTTTTCCTACAATATATTGAATGAGTTATATTCTTATTGTAGTGGTCAACTTCTAGACAATCCATTCACATAGTAGGAGGAATACCTTATTCTGGGATCATGTTCTCCTACTCTATTAAGATATTGGTGGATTTTTGTTATGAAATAATAAATAATTTTCAATTCATCTTATGATGGAATCCCTTTAATTATTGTATGATACTAAACATAGTGACACTGAAGCTTATAATTCCTTGTATTAGGATTCAATTTAATACCATATGTTTTTCTAAGCACTATAGGAACTCACATGTCCCATATCGTCATTTTTAGTTTCTCATTCTATAATATATCTTTTTTATTATTGGATTACAATTCTAAAATGTAAAATTTTGTGGTTTTTTGGTCTCATGAGGCCCTCCCAATTTCCAAAGTTGTGTGGACTATTAATCCCCTATGGTAGTGGTGATGAAACTTATTTTCAGATAAATGGATATGAGATTTTTTTCATCCATGAATGATTGTTATTTTCTATTTTGGGCCTATCTTATAAATTTATAAAATGTTCATGATTATTTCCTACTATCACTATTAGTGAAAATGATCTATTGAAAACAAGAAATAAACGGGATACTAGAAATGGTAATTGTACAACCTCACATTTAATTATATTATTTGGTTACCATATTTTTTTTATAGTCATGTTGAAAGGATCTATAATATTTACCATTATCCATATACACATTTGATTATTATGAAAATGTGGAATGAGGTTTTTGGAGTTCTTATCAGGCTGTTTTACAGAGTATTCAATAAATCACTAAAATGATTATTATAACAAATATTTTATGGTTCCATTTAATAAAACAAAACATACCTTTTAAGGTCTTATGTCAAGGATCATAATGGTTATTTTCTGGATCTAGAATCTATGAAATTATCCATCTTGGTTATGGTCAGGAAGAGTAAACAAATATGTGAAAGAAATTTAACAATATTTTTTTGTGATACATACACACATGTGTCACTCTATAATTTATTCATTAATATGAGCCATGTGAATGTATTTTTGGGGAATCCATGTGCATGATCTCAACCAGAATAATATAATAAAACAATGAAGTGGATCTTGAATCAATGTGGTTTAGAAATCCAATAGAAATATCTTGATTTAAGGTGATTGAGGAGAACAAAAAGGGGATATCGATTTAAGATTCTTTATAAAATATATTTTACTAACCCAAATCAAGGAATTATAGAAAACACTAAATAAGATTTTATCTCAAGGAATTTATTGAACCCAAATTTCTCATTTCTATTCATGGTTATTTTGAAAGAAAATAGGAATCTCTCAACAAATATTTTTAGAGATGTAAAAGAATATGATCATGAATCAATGTGATGTAGGAATTGAATAAGAGTATCTAGACTAAAGGCATTTGAAAAAAATATATCACGAGGATATTGAATGAAGTCATTTTGTGAATCCATGAGGAGGATCTTGATAAAATAATTTTTGGAAACATGTTAGAAGATCATGGTTGGGAGATCCTTAGGAAACCGGGAGGTGTTTCTAGTCTCATGGTTCATTAAGAAACAATGTATAGTATCTCATCATAATGAGCATATGAAATCCAAGTGTGGGTTCTCAAATCAATGAATTTTTTAAAACTAACTGGAGGATCTTGTTACAAGGTGCCTATGTAGGGCTTATTCTTGTTATACCAAGATGATAAAATTTCTCTTGAATAAGTACCCTAAAACCAATATTACATTAAGGTGAAACTTTGGAAAGGTGAAATATATCATATAATATGAGAGAGTCGAATGAATGACATGGCCCTTTTGAAAATATAATTTTTTATTAATAGAGGATTTAAAACCTATAAAAGTAATATTCACAATATGGGTAATACATAGTCAAATATTATACAGGGATATATCATTTGATAGAGTGAAGCATACACATTATGAATAAACTATTTCACATGATATTCTAGACTAATGTGAGTGAGTAGAGTTTGTTAATGTAATGGTGTTTTTGGATATTGTTTCTGAAAATATTTTCATGAGTGCACTTCAAAACAAAACTACATGGGAACCCTTGAAGTATTCTACATTCATAATATTTATATTATCATACCAATTTGAATATTTTTTTGGGAATCCTTCCGAAATGATCATACATATGAGGCTCTATGAATCTTGTTTGCAGGTATGACTTCACTACCTAGAAATATTGTGGGGTCCAATATCTGGTTATCATCATTATATTTATAAGTAAATGATGGAAATTTTTAAAAGATTTGGGTGAAGTCAGAGTTAAAAAATTAGTGTTTTACCATTTAAATTAATGTCATTAAGATCTCCCCATACCTAGATGTTTTTTATCTATGCATTTATAAATGTATTTGTCATCCAATTTCCTAAATAAATTATAAAAAAAAGAAGAATTACCATCATAAATGAATTATATTGTTTAAAAGGAAAAAGTGATTTGAATATAAAAATAAAAATAATATATATGAATAAAATCCCCCCTTAAATGATTTATGAAATCATTCAACAATTCGACTCATAAATATATGAAAATGATATTCTCTTATGAAGGATTTAATCCCTTATACCTCCAAGTGACTCCTCTCAATAAGAGTTGTATACAACCACAAATGATTTCCACTATGAAAAATAAATGATAACCTCATATAAAATATTATTATAATGATTAATATTATTATTGGTACATCATTAAAAACATTTTCCATTCCAAAAATGAAGGGGTTTTTAATGAATGATAATAATTTTTCTAAGTGAAATTTTTATCATTTAAGATAAAGAGAATCCCAAATTAAAATAATTGTTACTCATTGATTGAGTTTTTCATAGACCTTAATTGTTGAAAATTGATGATGTGAATTTATATCCCCTTTGATATAGATCAATGAGTTCCATGTAGGGTGAGGTACCTAGGTAGGATTCTTGGGTGAATTGAGAACCCAGTAAGAGGTCCTGCTATACTGGGATCCAATGTAGTAGGCTTGGGGGATGTGGAAGTCAATATGGGGCACATGAAAAAAGGTTTCCTATGTATGAGGCTTTAGTTAATAGGAAATTACATTTAATTAATGCATGATTTTTTTCTTTATGTATGAGTCATTAATGAAGTGGATCAAAGGTAGTCAGTGCCCTGGGTGATTTGAGTTGATGTGGTTGGCTCCCAAGGGGTTGACACCTATGTAGCTGGTGCCCAAAGTGATGAGTTCCCAATTATATTATTACTAAAGAACTAACATACCATGTGGACTGGTTTTTATGCATTGGGTCAAAATAATAAGTCTTGAGTGTGTAATTATACTTCCCTTATCCTTATGAGTCGATTTAAAAATCACTGAATGGATGGTTTTGAATGATCAAGTTATTATGTGATTATATTCCCGTGGTACTAATTTAAACCCATTTTCTTCATATTGTAAATGTATTAATGTGAGTATTTTATAATAAAATCCATTGTTGTGAATTAAACAATGATTAATAAACACCAAAAATTACCTTGGGTTACCATATTCGTGATTGGGTGCATGAGTTATGGATCAAAAATGTCTAGGTATGTGGATGAAGATATTTATAGTGTAGGGTACATGATGTAGGGTGCACACATGGTAGATAATGTGTGGTAGTGAATTCAATATATGGATCACAGGTAGGGAGGAATTTCAATGTAGTGTGAATGGGTTAAGGTGCATGTGTGGTTTTTTTCTTATATCATTGGAGTTGTGTGGAATATCAAAAGAAATGAATTTTACTAAATTACATCATAATATCCCATTGTAAAATAAAAATAAATTTCATCAAGGAGTCAATTTTTCCCAATTTCCTATAAAAATTATATCTAACATTATTGACTGCACCAGAAGACAATGGTGCTCTCATATAATGTGTTTTACATGGAAATGGTTATCTAGAATACCATCAAAAATGGTCTTATAATTGTAATAAACATTGAATTTTCAATGGATGAAAGTCACAAAATACTCCAATTTTCATGTTTGAACATCCACATAGAGGACTACGAATAATTTTTGAGGAATATACATCCAACAATGACTATGAAATAATATGGTACATGGAGCTCCCACATTCATAATTAAGTTATATGACTGCACTCTTTTTCCTATACTTTAATTATGCTAGATGGGTGAGGAAGACATCATGGTTTTCACAAGTTCATAGAACAAATATTTTAGATTAAATAGTTGTAATTAAACTATTTACCTTTTTATGGTGGTATATAGAAATGATCAAATACATATGAAGAAACTAATTTGTATGCATTTTATCAATGGTATTAGATCCTAACTATGTCATCCCTTTTCTGCAAGAACTTTTAGACCAAATAAATGAATTAACAATATGAAATACCGATTAAATAATGAATATGATAAATGAATATATTAAATTTATAATTTTTTTTATATATTTTTATGAAATGTTTTCTTAAAATTTAAATGATCCTAGATTTATCCTAGGAAATAGTTTTAAATGTTTTAAATTTTTGATATATGTATTTCAATTACATATCCCCCTTAAAAGTTAATATGGTGTTAAAGCACATTAATAATAAGTTTCATAGTTCATTATCCTATTTTAAAAAAATATTACCATTCAATGTTTAATTTTATTATTTTATGAATTAGTGAATTATGGAAGTATAATGAGTATATGTGATTGAAATTGTGTAGGTGATCCAAGATTCAAGGGGGAAGAATTTGAGAATTGGGTAGATTGTTTGATAAGGATTATGCAATTTTGATTATTAATAGGAGGTATGAAAAATAATAATGACATTTAGTTTAAGTGAATCAACTAAAATACAATATGGTTCTAATATTGTTTTCATTATTTTTATATAGTATGTGCTTAAAATTTCTTATTATTGACTATGTAATTAGTTAAATAATAATAGTTCTTTATTGAATAAATTTTTTTCACCTATGTATAACTATGGGTTTTTTGATGATTTCATATTCTAGTTATATAAACAATATTCAATTAAATGTTTTTTTATATAAATTTTTTTCTACATTTTAAGTGGAATTCATTCTTTAGTGTGAAATAACATTTCTTACAAGCACATGATAAACTTATATTATAACACCCCGAGCTTCCACAATACACTTCTCATTCAATAATGCAATAGCTTGCATTGTACGCAACTTCGAGTTCTAAAACACTGCAACTAATCAAAGTAGCCGTTATGAATAGTAATAACCACTCTTTAAAATTATAGAAATTTTATATTTCAAAATGGACTTCATTTTTGGATTCAGAATATCAAAATTAGCCTATGTTGAATTTTTGGTATTTTTCTAAGAACTTCTAATTTTTTATGAATAGTGAAAAATACTTAAAAACAAATTTTTTAATCAAAATAATTTATAGTGATAAATTATACTATTTAGTGGTTTTAAAGTCTAATTAGAATATATTTTTTCCATTTTATCCAATGGTGGTCATTATAATTAATTTAACATTGAAATTGGACATAAACAATTGCCAATCTTTTGATATAAATTGTTTCTTAAAAACACGCTATTTGTTGTGACAGCGGGAATTAATTATAAAATTAATTAATGCAACTTATATGTTTGGAATTTTGTAAAATAGACAAAATTTTTGAATTCGGAATATCAATTATAGCTTTGGGTGAAATTTTGGCATTGTTTTGAAAAACTTCAA
This sequence comes from Viscum album, assembly GCA_963277665.1. NCBI lineage: Eukaryota > Viridiplantae > Streptophyta > Magnoliopsida > Santalales > Viscaceae > Viscum > Viscum album. Next base: position 1,132,410,685 of record OY728155.1, on the reverse strand, counting down.
TTTTTGATGAATAGTGAAACCACTAAGTGGTAGTTAAATAGCTGATTTTTCGTTTAAATGAAATATTACCACTTCTGTTATTTGATTTTCAAAAATCCGACATACATGGTTGTCATTAAGAAGTAAAATGTGGTTCAATGAGATTAAAATAATTTTTGGTGAATAGTAACTTTTATGTTCTTAATCGCGATTAGAGGTAATTAGTGTAGTTTAAGGTAAAAATAATGTTGTAATAATATGAGATGAGCATGACACATGTCCTACCCTCATTGGATGTTCCATGGCCGACCAAGACAATCCATGGGTCAACTTGGGGACCCCATGGAGCCACTTTAGTTAGAAAATGACATAAATACCTTTTATTTAATGTTAAAGTAAGAAAAATGACACAAACATGAAATGTTTTACTAAAACAATTTTTACATGGGGTTATACAAGTCATATTTTTTACTATTAATAGTCATTGGAAATCTAAAAATATTTCCAACAACATAGTATTTTTTTATAATTTTTAGACATTAAATAAATTAAATTATTTATGACATCATTATGATGCAGCGATGACCTCATTATTTAATGATTTTAATAAAATGAAAAGATAATGTACAATCCAAGGCTTAAACTTGTAAAAACCTAATGGATGGGTATATTTCGAACCCTTATCACCTTATCCACGAATTATATAAGTTTGAGACCTTTAGAATCCGAAAAGCATTGTATAATAATGTAAAATTTCCTTACTTTCCAAGAGTGCCCCTCCTCTCCTCTTATAAAAGGCCCCCACCTCTACCACCTCATTCACACTTTCAAACCATTTAGCTCTGCCAAACTCTGCCCAAATACTCTCCCAACTCCCCACCCTTACTCCTAGAAGCCTCACATTGTGCATAACGCTTCCCAAGGAAGCCTTTGGCTCAAATCAAAAAGAGTTACCCGATTTTGAGGTAATGTCTTCTCTAATGTTGTTTTGTTTTATTTTTCTTATCCAACCCCCTAAAATCTTATTATTCATTTATTTTGTAACAACACCAGTATCATAAATATACTAGGATGTTTTTATAAGAAGTATTCTAGCTACACTTACACACACCTACATTTAATGGTTAAATAACATATGGTTTCTGTGGATGGCGAATTTCTGCCTCACGAAACGATGATTGTTCAACACTCATATAACACCTTCAAAGGTGGCCATTAAGATGTCACTATATTTATATAGGATATATAATATGTTTATGTTTTTCTTATCCTTCTGTATTTCTCATTTATGGCATACCTTATGATTTCCATTATGGGTAAACGCGATAATTTCATTTTAGGAAGTGCGGACTACCGCCCCCTCAAAGTGATGTGAATCATTAATACCATATGTGGGATCTATAAAGGATGGAGAAAATGATATTATATATGATATTATACTAGAACTATATTATACCTTTATATAATTATGATTTCATTCCATATAATACGAAATAGAAATGAAAGTAGTGTTCATGCGTACGTACGGCTTACCGTCTCCATGAACGGTGAATTTCATTTATTACCTCTAAATGTTATGTAATATTATAAATACATGTATATACTAGATATATATGATATATATGATATCTAAATCATGAACATAATTATGGTTATAATGGATATATCACCACATGAACAACTTGTAATTATAAGAATTTTATTTTTGACTCAAGTACCTAAGATCGGAAAAATGAAGGTTATAAACTTAAATAATTACATAATGTTCATAACATGGTAATAAGGGATATAAAATGAATAATGAACATGAAAAAGGTTCTTAATTAAATAGAAATTAACTCTAGATTATTATTCAGGAGGTTAAAGAACGGTCGAGTCAGGACAGGACGCAAGGTAAGGGAAATTCTTAACCCAACTTCCATTCTTTGGGTTAATCTCCTACTTTCAAATTATGTCATGATATTATTATGTCTTATTTTGTATTTTTACTTTATTTATGTGTACCTATAGTGAATACACATAATATATCTATTTTATTTTAAAAATGATCTTTGTAAGGACTTCGTCTCAATCTCCTTTCAGTGAGGCATATTTGGTTTTATGCAGAAATTTCTTTTATACGGTGTATAAACCCCTTTGACTTTTACGTTTATTCAAAAGGAATATTTTTTATACTAAGCATTTACAAAATGAATAAAGGGAATGTTTTTGTCTTACGTATGTGGCGACAACGACTTCTCCGCCGCCGTGACCACTATTTGAGTTTCGGCTTCCTCTACAAGCCATACTTTTTTTTAATGAAAAATAAATGCCATGTTATACTTTTCTTTTATTTTGGTATTGAAAATGGTTTTGAAATCATTTTTATTATATTAATGTGTTTTATTGATATCTTGTGATTGAAATTTGGAAATGTTATGTTTCCTTTATGCATGTTTTATGTGATACGATTATGTTATGGTTTATGATATGTTTAAACCTATTCATATGAGGAATGCATTGGACTTAATAAGGGATGGGTGGAGCCCGCTATAGCTCCTCAATGCATCGGTATGTCTCATTAGACAAACTAGTGTCTTCGGACGACGCCTTGACAAAATCTTATTTGTGGTCTTGGCACGAGGCCTTGACTACGTGGTTATGATAGTCTGGCATTATGCATTCCATCATTATGAAAGTGGTTATTGATATTGAATGTGATTATTCGACCAGTAGAATATCCATGTGAAGAAGTAAATGGCATTATCTCATTTTACTTTTTCCATATTATGTTGATGTTCAAGTTGAAAAGGCTTTTGTTTTAGTCATACATTGCCTTAAATGTTTATGTTTATTTATGAAAGCTTCCGCAATATTGTTATGTTTACTGAGCATCTGAGCTCACCCCTTTCAATGTTTTAATATTTTCCAGGATGTGAAGAAGTATTTTATGAATGACCTGCAGGGATAGTCAGAAGATGATATCAGTGTGGACTATGAAGACTTTGTTATTAGTTTTTCACTTTGTGATGTAATGTAAGACTTATGAATGTATATAGTGTTTCCAAGGCTACTAAACTAATCGGTCTTTCGAAACTTGATCTTTTGTGATCATGCCAATGTTACGAAGTAATGCACCGACTCTGGGTAGCTGGGGTCAGGGCGTTACAGTTGGTATCAAAGGCAGTTTAGTACTAACCTTGGAAGCTAGATTTAGATAAACTCTGATTAGAGCACATAGCCCGAAGACAGACTTTAAGGATTAGTATAGAAGAACTTCCTAGAATTTTGGTATTATAGAGATTTTGTGAGTTTTCCGAGCAATACATCCCTGTCTGGATACGAGCAGGTAGAGGTGGCTGTGGCACTGATGTACCTAGGGGTAAAACCTGAAAACACCGCTTTGATATAGACTCGAACGGGAACTGGTGCACGAAAATGGGCCTTGCTACACTCTTGGTTACGACACTCCCGGGGGATATGCTTAGGATAATTCTCATTTTCTTTACAAACCACTATGAAGGGTTATGATTATATACTTCCTCAAAGAAAACATTCCTTTTTATTATTATGGATTATATCCATAAATAGTTCAATTTATGTAAAGTGTTTTACAAATATGGAATTATGTATTTTAATTCATAAACTAATCTAGTTTATGCCATTGTTTAGAAATGGCGCCTAGTGGAAGGAATGGAAATCATATCAATGCACGCACTCCGTGTAGGGATTTCCCTCCTGCTCAAGATAATTATTGTGGATCTGGAGATACAATTGGTGCTGATCAACTTATTACCATACTGGGAAAACTCACTCAGGTTATGAATAATAACCTTACTCGTATTGATCACCCTGATCCGCAACGTGGAGGATCAATGTTAGACCGCTTCATGAGGCAACAACCACCAACATTTAATGGGGGTACAAATCCATTAGTAGCTGAGCAATGGATAAACTCCTTAAAGAAAATCTTCAACGCCTTAGGGAGTAGCGAAATGGAGAATTTTATCATGGCAGTTTACCGCCTCACTGGAGATGCCGATCAATGGTGGTCATTGATTCAAAATACAAAGGAAGATGATGACGTATCGAATATGGAATGGAGGGAGTTCAAAGAGCTTTTCTTAGAAAAATACTTTCCTCATGACCATCCAGCAGATATGGAAAGGAAGTTTCTGAGTCTGAGATAAAAGGAGGATGAGAATGTCGCAAAGTATGAAGCCAACTTTACATGGTTGGCGATGTATGCTGTAGATTATATACGTAACCCAAGAGGTAATATTGATCATTTCTTTGATGGGTTAAAAACATTTCTCTGTAGATCTTTAGTATCACAATCTTTCTCAACATACGAAGATATTGTCTCATGTGCTGTCAAGATAGAAAAGGAATTCTCTATGTCTTATGACAACAAAGTAAAGCAAGAGAAGAAGAGAACGGTGGAACAAGAGACAGATAAAGGGAAAAAGGGAAAGAAGGATTTTCCATTATGTGATAATTGTGGGAAGAATCACCCTGGTACTTGCCTAAAAGGAATGAGAGTTTGTTATAAATGTGGAGAAAAAGGTCACCAGGCGCGTGATTGCAAGGGGAAGAAAGATGCTATCAAAGTTGAATGCTACAATTGTAGGGAAATGGGAAATTATGAAAATGAATGTCTTAAGCATCAGGGAAACTTACCTCAGAAAAGGCCAAGCGATCAAGGACAATCATATGCTGTTACTACAGTTGAAGAGGAATAATTAATGTATTGGTGCTTTTGGACTCATGGATTATATTCTGGTTATTAGAATAATTTGATATATATATATAAGGATTGTACTGCAATACTTGTTGTTTCAGTAAGGTTTTAATATGATGAAGGTAATCATATTTTTAGTATGTGACAATAAGAGAAACTTTACTTTGTTTGGGGAATCTGATAAATTGATTTTGGAATTAAGAGACCTTTTAGATAAAGTCTGGACAGAGGTATTTTGGATATCTATAACGGTTGGTGTTGATTAAGTTGATCTTTGGATATTATTGTTTGAGGTTAAAAAATTTATGAAGATTATTTTTGGAATATTATACTACTATAGTTTTAGGAAAAGGACAACCTGCAGGGTGGGGCATAACTCGTCACGTCAGGAAAAGCTGCAGGAATCAAACCCACAACCATAGTGCGATAGGCCTTTATTTCCTACCACTAGCCTACAGGAAGTCCCTGGTTATTACAATATAATTTTACTAATCTAAATGGTATGTGTTAACATTTGGAACCTTATACAATTAGGATAAGTATAATATTTTTGAGTTCTATTATCTTTTTGAGTGAAAGATGAGTTGAAGGTTGAAACTCTAATTGTCAAGCATAAATATATATATACCTATCTCTTATTCAATGAATAAATTAATTCTTAATCTTTAGTAAAGGTATATTAAAAAAGAAAATTTGTTATCCTAATTCCTTATGTCTTGTTGAACTGATGATATTTTAAATCAACATAAATTGAAGGCTTTGAGGCCCTCAATTTTACAGTTGATTGTGATTCATGACCTCAATCCCTCCCTACAAATATTGACATTTTCCCTCCAATTATATGTCTCTAATTGCCACCAATGTTCTCCTAATCGAGATCATTATTGGGTGGTGACTTTTTCATTTCCATTTCCCTCTTATTAAGGCTAAATTTTATTGATCTTATTTCCGATGTGGTTTTTCCACAAAGGTATTTTCTATTTTCAACCTTTTATTTTCCAAGAAAAATTTCAAATTGCGAGGATGCAATTTAATCAAGGAGGGGAGAATGTAACACCCCAAGCTTCCACAATACACTTCTCATTCAATAATGCAATATCTTGCATTGTACGCAACTTCGAGTTCTAAAACACCGCGACTAATCAATGTAGCCGTTATGAATAGTAATAACTACTTTTTAAAATTATATAAATTTTATATTTCAAAATGGACTTCATTTTTGGATTCGGAATATCGAAATTAGTCTATGTTGTATTTTTGGTATTTTTCTGAGAACTTCTAATTTTTTATGAATAGTGAAAAATACTTAAAACAACTTGTTTAATAAAAATAATTTATAGTGATAAATTATACAATTTAGTGGTTTTAAAGTATAATTAGAATATATTTTTAACATTTTATCCAATGGTGGTCATTAGAATTAATTTAACATTGAAATTGGACATAAACAATTGCCAATCTTTTGATATAAATTGTTTCTTAAAAACAAGCTATTTGTTGTGACAGCGGGAATTAATTATAAAATTAATTAATGCAACATATATGTTTGGAATTTTGTAAAATAGACATCATTTTTTAATTCGGAATATCAATTATAGCTTAGGGTGAAATTTTGGCATTGTTCTGAAAAACTTCAATTTTTGATGAATAGTGAAACCACTAAGTGGTAGTTAAATAACTGATTTTTCGTTTAAATGAAATATTACCACTTTTTCGATTTTATTTTCAAAAATACGACATACATGGTTGTCATTAAGAAGTAAAATGTGGTTCAATGAGATTAAAATAATATTTGGTGAATAGTAACTTTTAAGTTCTTAATCGCGATTAGAGGTAATTAGTGTAGTTTAAGGTAAAAATAATGTTTTAATAATATGAGATGACCTTAAAACATGTCTTACCCTCATTGGATGTGCCATGGACGACCAAGACAATCAATGGGTCAACTTGGGGACCCCATGGAGCCACTTTAGTTAGAAAATGACATAAATACCTTTTATTTAATGTTAAAGTAAGATAAATGACACAAACATGAAATGTTTTACTAAAAAAAATTTCACATGGAGTTATACAAGTCATATATTTGACTATAAATAGTCATTAAAAAGATAAAAAGATTTCCTAAATCATAGTATTTTTTTTATAATTTTTAGATATTAAATAAATTAAATTATTTATGACAACATTATGATGCAGCGATGACCTCATTATTTAATGATTTTAATAAAATGAAAAGATAATGTATAATCCAATGAATAAACGTGTCAAAAACCTATTGTATGGGTAGATTTAGAACCCTTATCACCTTATCCATGAATTATATGAGCGTGGGACCTTTAGAATCAGAAACTCATTGTATAATAATGTAAAATTTCCTTACTTTCCAAGAGTCCCCCTCCTCTCCTCTTATAAAAGGCCCCCACCTCTACCACATCATTCACACTTTCAAACCATTTGGATCGGCCAAACTCTGCCCAAATAATCTCCCAAAATCCCTCCCTTACTCCTAGAAGCCTCACTTTGGGCAGAACGCTTCCCAAGGAAGCCTTTGTCTCAAATCAAAAAGAGTTACCCGATTTTGAGGTAATGTCTTCTCTAATGTTGTTTTGTTTTATTTTTCTTCTCCAACCCCTTAAACTCTTTTTATTCATTTATTTTGTAACAACACCAGTATCCTCAATATACTAGGATGTTTTTATAATAAGGATTCCAGCAACAATTACACACACCTACATCTAATGGTTAAAGAACATACGGTTTCTGTGGATGGCGAATTTCTGCCTCACGAAACGATGATTGTTCAACACTCATATAATACCTTCAAAGGTTTCCATTAAGATGTCACTATATTTATATAGGATATATAATATGTTTATGTTTTACTTATTCTTATTTATTTCTCATTTATGGCATACCTTATGATTTCCATTATGGGTAAACGCGATAATTTCATTTTAGGAAGTGCGGACTACCGCCCCCTCAAAGTGATGTGAATAGTTAATGCCATATATGGGATGTATAAAGGATGGAGTAAATGATATTATATATGATATTTTACTGGAACTATATTATTCCTTTATATAATTAAGATTTCATTCCATTAAATACGAAATGGAAATGAAAGTAGCGTTCATGCATAAGTACGGCTTACCGTCTCCATGAACGGTGAATTTCATTTATTACCTCTAAAGGTTATGTAATATTATAAATACATTTATATACTGGATATATATGATATATATGATATATACATCATGAACATAATTCTGGATATAATGGATATATCACCACATGAACAACTTGTAATTATAAGAATTATATTTTTGACTCAAGTACCTAAGATCGACAAAATGACCATTATAAACTTAAATAATTACATAATGTTCATAACATGGTAATAAGGGATATAAAAGGAATAATGAACATGAAAAAGGTTCTTAAGTAAATAGAAATTAACTCTAGTTTATTATTCAGGAGGTTAAAGAACGGTCGAGTTAGGACAGGATGCAAGGTAAGGGAACTTCTTAACCCAACGTCCATTCTTTGGGTTAATCTCCTACTTTCAAATTATGTCATGATATTATTATGTCATATTTTGTATTTTTACTTTCTTTATGTGTACCTATAGTGAATACACATAATATATCTATTTTATTTTAAAAATGATCTTTGTAAGGACTTCGTCTCAATCTTTTTTCATTGAGACATATTTGGTTTTATACACAAATTTCTTTTATAAGGTGTATAAACCCCTTTGACTTTTACGTTTATTCAAAAGGAATATTTTTTATACGAAGCGTTTACTAAAAGACAAAAGGGAATGTTTTTGTCGTACGTATGCGGCGACAACGACTTCTCCACCACCATGACCACTATTTGAGTTTCAGATTCCTCTACAAGCCATACTTTTTTTAATGAAAAATAAATACCATGTTATACTTTTCTTTTATTTTGGTATTGAAAATGGTTTTGAAAGGGTTTTTATTATATCAATGTGTTGTATTGATATCTTGTGATTGAAATGTGGAAATGTTATGTTTCCTTTATGCATGTTTTATGTGATACGATTATGTTATGGTTTATGATATGTTTAAACCTATTAATATAAGGAATGCATTGGACATAATAAGTGAAGGGTGGAGCACGCTATAGCTCCGCGATACATCGACACATCTAATGAGACAAACTAGTGTCTTGGCACGAGGCCATGACAAAATCTTTTTTGTGGTCTTGGCACGAGGCCTTGACTACGTGGTTATGATAGTCTGGCATTATGCATTCCATCATTATGAAAGTGGTTATTGATATTGCATGTTGTTATTCGACCAGTAGAATATCCATGTGAAGAAGTAAATGGAATTATCTCATTTTACTTTTGCCATATTATGTTGATGTTCAAGTTTAAAAGGCTTTTGTTTTAGTCATACATTTCCTTAAATGTTTATGTTTATTTATGAAAGCTTCCGCAATATTGTTATCCTTACTGAGCATCTGAGCTCATCCCTTTCAATGTTTTAATATTTTCCAGGATGTGAAGAAGTACTTTATGAATGACCTGCAGGGATAGTCAGAAGAGGATATGTGTGTGGACTATGAAGACTTTCTTATTAGTTTTTCACTTTATGATGTAATGTAAGACTTATGAATGTATCTAGTGTTTCCAAAGCTACTAAACTAATCGGTCTTTCGAGACTTGATCTTTTGTGATCATGCCAATGTTACAAAGTAATGCACCGACTCTGGGTAGCTGGGGTCGGGGCGTTACATATATTCTAGCCCCATCATCGTAGTAACTTAAAGAAAATAATTGTTGATGAATATAGAATTACATATTTATCATAATTGAAATATTATAATATTATAAATCATTTATATATTAATAGTAATATATAATTACACATCACCCAAACCGAAATATTAGTTTAGGTATACGCGACCATAAAGAATATTATTAAAATGAGTAGAGAATATTTATCTATGATAATACAATTATGTAGATATTTAATACACTTGAGGGAGTACAATACCACTAAGGAGGGTAGGGTGGGGAAATTGAATAAATGGTTTAAAAAATAGCCAAACTATTAGATTATCATCATCAATTTGTGTGGTTAAATAATGATTTTGATGATGTGATGTGCTAAGTTGGAGAAAAATATAAACATATGATCACACTTGTTTTATAAGGATCAGTCACCTATATTATCAAGAAGGATAATAATTTTGGTGTAGTGGTTTTGATACCACCACAAATGTATAAATTTATATCCCAGCACTGCATTTATGTGAGCCGTTTGATCAGGCTTGGATTCAATCTGAGTCATCCTTACCTTTATAAACCACGGTCGTACCCCATCCCTCGGATCAAATTCAAACGCATTTAAAACCATCCATTTTTCCTCTCGGTTTTCTCCAACAGCTTTTCCTTCTTCCTCCAACAGCGTGCACATCACCAGTACCCTACACATTGCCTTGCACCTTTTTATTCTTCACTCCTACCTCCATCGGACCCTTCACACTCCCTGTTTCCATAGAGGTCTCTTTCCCCAATATTCTTTTTAAGATATGTTTCCTCAAATAACTTCTTCATGAATTATAGGTATAATTTATAAAACCTCATCTAAGGGATTCAATGGAACCCTTTACTCCTTGCACCAAGCATTCAGTGGACCTCAACACTTCCTCCTAGTTCTCCAATGCCATCCTGAGCTCCTCCTTCCCCAAAATCTTGGAAAGGGATTATCATTTTCATGATTTCAATTCATAGCTATATAAAATATGTATATACATATATACTTGTCTAGGAAAGAATTTATATTTAATCATCTATGTACATATGGAAATGGATATGTAGTATAAATAATGTTTTGTATGGGATTTATTTATCTTGGTTGCTTATTGTAAAGTTGTATAAATATGTATAGTTATACTCTTCTAAAAAAAATATATCATCCTGTGGTTTGAGGTTAATTCTTCCCTTAATTATGTATTACAGGATCTTGAGTTATATGGTATTAATAAACCTAAGCATGAACATCCCATGCAAATGAAATTATTTTGTTTCTTTTTCCTTACACAAATATATGTATATATACACATATATATATGTAATATACACAACCCATGGTTTTGAATTAACATCATATGCCCAAGATAATGATTTTCCAAGGTTGAGTTAATGATAAGCTGATATTCATGGAGTCATTTAATACTTCATTATGAATGTTCATAAATATGTATATATAGTATAACCTTATTTTATAGTACATGTATACATAAGGGTTAATTTGGCCAGATTACGGTTGTTATATATGTCTGTATATATTTATCTATATACAAATATGTCTTATTATGTGTACTTTAGATGTGGGTTATTTAATTTATAATAATTGTTTCCATTATACACTTAGGGTATAACCGGTCATACATAAATAAATCAATCTTATTTTATTTTATGATATTAAAGATGATATATAATCATTAAATAATGTATGGGAGTTTTCATTTTCCTTTTTCATGAAAACAGGTTTTAATATATATATATATATACATATACAGTTTTAATATATATATATGTGTGTGAATATGAACACTTCTAACTATTTTAAAAACCCTAACCTCCTTTGTTGCCTTCTGTATGAGGTTAGCATGAATTGGTGGACGTTTTTTGTTTTCATCTATTAATGCAAAAGGTTTTCAAATATATATGTGTACAGGGTTGTGAAATTTTATTTAAAAGCCTTATCCACTATAAAATACATCTGGTTTAGGGGAGTTCATATACATGAAAATAAGATTTCCTTAAATTGAATGAAAAAAGGGTGTTTAATGCAATATATACATGTTTTATAGGTAGATATATATATATTATGTGCAAGGTCAAACAGTTTTTAGCCTTGATCTTATGAAAATGATGCCTGATATTTAGAGATCGTGCACCTGCAAGAAGTTATCCCATGATTTTGGGAAAAAATGGTTTTCCATTTCTCTTTATATATATATATATGAATATACATATATGTTTTTCTTTTACTATTACACATATACCATGTACATGTATTTCAAAAAATTTAATTAATGAAAAGATACCTACTTTTTATGATCTCAACATTGTTATTCTTGTAAGAAGATTATCCCTTCCTACTTTTGGTACAAATTATCATGACACAAAACTGAATTTATAGTAAATGTGTATAGGTGTTTTATGTTAAAACATTTGATGTTTAAAAAGTAAATTGAAATGTGTTAGAAGTATTCTTAAAACGACTATCCAAATAGGATGAAATTTCATTATGCACATGTAATGTATGTTTACTATCATTAAATATAGTGTTTAATGAATGTTATAATTTCATGTTTAATGCATTTATTTCATTAGTAAATGTTAATTCATATTTTCATTTTATCGATAAACAACAAATAAAAATAAATAATCTAAGAACCCATTATTTGGAGTGGTATGGGACACCCAAATAACATCACATTAAAACAGGTATCCAAAGTAGTATGGGATGCCTTGGATACATATCCCCCAAAGACATAAGAGGATTGTATTGGACTGATAATGTGACGGGTGAGGCCCACTATAGCATCTCGATGCATCAACAGGTCTCATGAGACAAACTATGGTCATGGTATGAGGCCTGAATAAAGTGATGGTTCGGGTTAAATTCAAGGACAATGATATGTATGGTCTGGGCACGAGGCCTTGACACAGTCTGCAATTATACCCACCACTTAATGTTTTAGTATATGACTGACCATGGGATTTTTTGACTAGTAGGATATCCCTGGTACAGAGCCTAATGTGTGCACATATGATTTAAAAGCACTGGGAAGTTATGTTTCAGAAATTTTATACTTGGTCCATTTAACAGTAGTTTTTATGCTGCTACATGTGAGAAATTTTTTATAAGAATGTTATGTTATGTGAACTCAGATTATTCCTTGTTGATGTATCATTTTTATGCCTTGTTATAATAAACATTCATAACCCGCATATTAGTATTGGTTATGTATTGTTCAAGGGATTTACTCCTTGTTTACTTTTTCATACTCTGATCATGATTAGATTTTGTGTTAAAATCTTCCTTTCATTTAAAAATAATTATTTATCATTGAGAAAATGATTATGTTTATTTTTAAGAGTAAAAAATAATTTTCAAGTTGTTTTCAAACCCCATACCGGGCATAGTTTTTCTCACCCTATGTTTTAAATGAAACAAATATCATGTATTAGGCAGGTCTTCAATGATGTTTCAGAATGCTGCTGGTTTCTCAGAACCTTAACCTCACGATCCTATATAGTGTGGGACATGATGTGACTTGTAAATGAATGTGATGTAATAATTATGGTTATAGTACCTCATGCCTCATTGGAACTAACACTGGGCACTCGAGGGTTGGGTCTTTATAGTTGGTATTATAGGATAGGTTCAGACAATTCTGGAAAACCAAGTAATAAAGATATATATAGCTATGACTGAACCTTACTAACTGATTTTATTGTAACGTTTAGATGGTAGATGAAAATGTGCCTACCAATCTACTATCACTCCCCACTGAGGCCCTAGAGACCACTGTGTCTTTAGCTTGATGGGATAATTTTTTTAACAATGCCCATATCTGCATGACATGCAAACACCTGTACGATGTGTCAAACTCACCACGGGTGCTCCGGCTATATCGGGGGGTAGGATTGGATTACCTTATTATGATGATGTCCAAATTCTCCTCCTATGTACGTCAGGGAATGTACCATGATGGAATTTTCCGATTTTTCACGGTAGGTGAGGACTATGGCTCTATGGACCTCGACACTTTTCAAGAAGCTGGTGCTGCTGGTGACCTCCAGGTGGCCTATCTTTGTCAAATCATAAACTACAGCTTTTGGGGCTTGTTTTTGGACTTCAGAATTTTAGAATATGAGTCTACCTGACTGTATTTCAGGAAACAAGTAAATTTTGACGTTTCCCAAAATCATACCCCACATGCTACACTCAATAGATGTCATAGGTTTCTCCATGAGTTTATCCATGAATTCTCAGCCTGTGTTTGGTTTGAAAAGATAGGGAGTTTTTCTTCTCTGTGTGGAGTTCTTGTAGTAGATCATTTGGGGAACTTGGGCAATGATTCTTTTTTAATAAACTTATATTTTATTGAAATATTATCTTTCCAATTCCTATCTTTACTTTATCTGAACATTCAGAGTCAATTCTCATTAATATTTTTTCATATGGCTAGACGGAAAAATATCTCATCTCTACCCGATGAGATATTGGTCGATATCATAATCAGAACTTGTGATGTGGACTATTGTTCTTTCCTCAACTTGTGAGGATCATTCTAACACATGTTTGTCTTATCTAATAGCCCTGAGATCCTTATTTATTGTTAAGGAAATCACCATGACTTCCACTTCATCTCCTTTATCCAAATCCCTTATTGTAGGTGAAGGGGGAGCTACATCGAGGGACTTTTTCATTGTTCCACTCTACCACAGAATTTCTCAGCCATAGAATGTTTCATAGTGGCTACCTAAGATGGGAACCTCAGAGCAGCCTTTATGTTATAGATCAAAAACCTTAGTCTATTTAACTGCATCATCTCAATCGAATATCTTGTGCAATATGTAGTCTGGTAGGGCATTAGAGAATATGTCCATTCGGACATCTTTGAAATTTTTACCGCTCGAGCCTCCCGGTGGAAGCCTGAGTGTAGAATGCAGGGGTCGGTGTTCAAAACATACATCTCAAGGTTTATCTAGGCTAGAGAAGTGGAGGAACTCAATACCAACCTAGGAATTCTGTTAACCGATCCTAATCATTCGTTTTTGTGATGATAATCGAATGGGATTTTCTCTTCCAGTTTGTGAATAGAATTTCGAGGATACAATTCTTCGTAGGGGGAATAATGTGACACCCCAAAAAATTGTGTTTCTTGTAATGGTAACTTCTATGTTTTATTGTTATCTTTTACCTGAACAAAACTTATCTCTTATAGAAAAATAATAATATGAAGCAACATAATAAGCACATCAAATGGACACAAGGAGTATTATTCAAACAAGAACACAATAGTGGTTACAATAAACTGAGATTAAGAGGGAAATCAAACTAACCAAATATTACTATTATAACCCTATTTGAATTACAGGAAGACCTTCCAAAACAACGACAACCCCGAGAAGATAATAGGGGTACTTAGCATCCACCATAATAAACATGATAACAGCCAAAGCCACTACTTCTAAGATGAGCATCAACGGTATGACAAGAACCATCTTCTTCTCCTTCAATCAGCTTAATCTTAAGACACCACGAGATAGGGTTTTCTATGGAACCAATATGACTGTTACCTCGAGTAACCGTTGGGAACCCAACAACTATAATTATAGACATTAGTATTTTGATTATTTAACTGGAGAAAAATTAAGTAAAATTTCACGATATGATTTTAAAATTATAAGATAAAACTACAACTACTATATGATGCTTTGAATTGTAGAAAAATAATAAGTAATTCGATAACAGTTTTGCAATTTTTTTTTATGTAAAGAGTTTCATTTCATAAACAATGTTACAAATTATGTTTTATTCCTTGTTAACAAATAATGTTTTAGATTCGTCCAAGTTTTCAATATAGGCGTTATCATATAGGTTATTAAAAATAAAATTTTAATTATCTGGTTAAAAATTTGTTGTTTATACACAATTGTTTTATAGAAAGAAAAATTCTTTTTTGTGTGAACATTTACCTACAAATTCTTAATAAAATCCATGTTTTAAAATAAAAATTTATATATAGTATTACTACCCTTCAGACTTCACTTTTAGGTTAGTTTATACAAAAACAATTTGGGCCCACTAGGACCAGCCCTTATTGGTCAGCCCAGGGGAGGCTACTCACTCAAGGTGGCCAAGACTAGCCCTCATCCCAAGCCTGGGCCAGGCTGATATCAAGAATGGCTCTCTCAAGGATCTCATGTGTGTATGGAGCATGAGCATGATGATGCGGTGTGCATGGGAGCATGGAGGAGCACTTGTGGGACCACAACGCGTTTGCAAGGCCTCGTATTCATGGGTCGGTTGAGTCGTGAGGTGGAGGAAGAGGCCTGTGTATAAGTCCTCTTGTGTGTTTTTTGTGTTAATGTCGGCATTGAGGGAAGCCGAAGCTATTAAGGGAGGTGAAACGGGCTTCCCATTTCGATGTGGGAACCAATTTTTTTTGGTGAAATGAGATCCTGGGCGTCGTATCGCGTCGCGCGCGATCTGAGCCACTGATCTCGACCCCGCATCGAGATTTCAGAAATTATGGCACATCACTGGGTTTATGTGAGCCATTTGATTAGGCTCGGATTAAAATTTGATCCATCCTTACCTTTATAAACCACGGTTGTATCCCATCAATCAGATCAATGTCAGACGTGTTTTGGACAATCCATTTTTTCCTCCTAATTTTCCCCAGCGGCGTTGCCTTATTCCTCTCATAGAGTGCACTGCACCAGTACCCTACACTTTTTCATGCACAATTTTTTTCATCACTCCTACTGCCATCAGACCATCCACACTCTCGGTTTCCACAGAGGTCTCTTTCCCCGGTATTTTTTAGGCAAGTGGCCTTGGATCCCTTCTTCATGCATTAGAGGTACAATTTATAAAACCTCATCTAAGTCATTCTAAGGATCCCCCATCTCCTTGCTCCAAGATTTCAGCGGACCTCGACTATTGCTCCTAGTTCTCTAGTTCCATTTCGAGCTCCTCCTTCCCCTCAAGCAAGGTAAGGGATTAGCCTTGTCTTGATATCAGATTAAATCTTTATAAAATACGTATAGACACATACACTTTTGAAGGACATATTTTATATCTAATCAACTATGTCATTATGAAAATGGATGCATAGTAAAAATGATGTTTTGTAAGGGATTTATTTGTCTTGTTTTATTATTGTTAAGTTTTATGAATATAAATACTTATACTATTGTAAATGAAATATATATCAACTTATTGGATGAGGTTAATTCTCCCTTTAATTAAGTGTTGTGGGATATTGAGTTATAGGGTATTAACAAACCCTACGCATGAACATCACTTGCAAATGAATTTATTTTGATTCTTTTTCCACAAAAAAGTATACAGTTATATACACATATATATAAATGTAATATACACAACCCTCGGTTTTGAATAAACATCATATGAACCGGATAATTATTTTCTAAGGTATAGTTAATGAAAATTAGAAATTTATGGATTCAATTAATACTTAATTATGAATGTTCATAAATATGTATATATAGTGTAGCCTTAATTTTTAGTACATGTAAACATAGGAGTTAATTTGGCCACATTATGGTTGTTATATATGAGTGTATATATTTATATTTATATACAAATATGTCTTATTTTGTGTACACGAGATGAGGGTTATTTAATTTATAATTATTATTTCCATTTTACACTTAGGGTATAACTGGACATATATACATAATTCAATCTAATTTTATTTTATAATATTAAAGATGATATATAATCTTTAAATAAAGTAAAGGTGTTTTAATTTTCCTTTTTCTTGCAAATGGGTTTTCATATGTATATATTTATACAGTTTTAATGTATATATATGAATATGAACACTTCCAACTATTTTAGAAACCCTAACCTCCTCTGTTTTCTTCTGTTGGGTTTAGCATCCATTGGTGGAAGTGTTTTGTTTTCATCTCTTCAATCAAATGGTTTCCAAATATATATGTGTAACTGTTTGTGAAACTTAATTTGAAATCCTTAAACACTGTAAAAAGGCCTCTGGTTTAGGGGATCTCATATACATGAAAAGAATATTTCCTTAAATTGCATGAAAAAAGGGTGTTTTATGCTGTATATACAAAGTATATATGTAATTATATATTTTATGTGCTAATGTCAAACGGTTTTCAGCCTTGATCTACTGAAAATACCGTTTGATTTTTAGAGCTTGTGAACTTGCAATATGTTCTCCCTTGAATTTGGGAAAAATTGGTTTTCCTTTTCTCCTTAGATAAATATGTATATACATATACGTTTTATATTTACTGTTACACATATACCATGTACATGGATTTCGAAACCTTTAATTAATGAAAAGATCTCTACTTTTAAAGATCTCAACATTTTAATACTTTTAAAAAAATTATCCCTTCCTAATTTTGGTACATATTATTGTGACACATAAATGAATTTATAGTAAACGTGTATAGGTGTTTTATGGTAAAACCCTAGAATTTTAAAAAGTAAATTGAAATGTGTTAGAAGTATTCTTAAAACAGGTATCCAAAGTGGATATAATTTCATTACTCACATTCCATGTATATTTACTATCATTCAATATAGTGTTTAATGAATTTCATAATGTCATTTTTAATGCATGTATTTCTTTTTTAAATGTCATTTCATATTTTTATTTGATTGAAAAACACCCAATAATAATAAATAATCTAATAACCCGTTATTTGTGGTGGTATGGGACACCCCAAATAACATCACATTAAAATAGGTATCCAATGTTGAATGGGATGCCTTGGATACATAGCCCCCTAAGACATAAGTGGATTGTATTGGACTGATTATGTTAAGGGTGATGCCCTTTATAGCCTCTCGGTGTATTGGCGTGTCTCATGAGACAAATTATGGTCATGGCACGAGGTGTGACAAAAGTTATGGTTCTGGTGAAATTCCCAAACAAAGATATGTTTGGTCTTGGCACGTGGCCTTGACATAGTCTTCCATTATACCCTCCTCTAAATGTTTTAGAGTGTGAAATACCATGGGATTTTCCGACTAGTATGTTATCCCTGGTACAGAGTCTCATGTATTCAAAGATGATTTAAAAGCTTTGAAAAGTCATGTTTCAGAATTGTTAGACTCTGCCTATTTATCAGTTGTTTTTATGCTGCTACATGAGAAAAATTACGGATAATAATGTCATGTTATGTGCAATCAGATTATGCCTTATTTATGTATCATTTTATGCCTTGTTATAAGCAACATTAATAACCAACATATTAGTATTGGTATGTATTGTCCATGGTCTTTACTTTTTTTATTTCTTCATACTCTGATCGTGATTATATGTTGTGTTAAAAGCATCATTTCATTTAAAGTTAATTAGTTTTACTTTTAGAAAATGTTTAAGGTTATTTTTTAGAGTAGAAAGATTATTTTCAAGTTGTTTTGAAACCCCTTACTGGGCGTACATTCGCTCACCCTAGGTTTTAAGTGAATTTTTTTTCATGTATCAGTAATGTCTTCAATGACGTTTCAGAATGCAGCTAGTTTCCTAGATCCTGAACCATACAATAATCGATAGCATGGGACATGATGTGATTTTAAAATGAATGTTATTTAATAATTATGGTTATTGTACATAATGTCACATGGGCACTGGCCCCGGGCACTCATGGGATGTGTCCTTACAATGCATGCATGGGATCGATCACCCCGCATCCAGAAGGTAGTTGGAGATCCATCAGCCATACTGGTAGAGGTATTATATGTGGAACTGTTGGAGGAGATCATCTATATGAGTGGGGATATGCAGTAGAATGTACTCTGGGAGGACCCTGTGGTAGAGGGATATGCCATCATCATGAAGTTCAGTCAACACCTAGAGGTGGTGAGTCGAGACCATCTACAATTTAAGGTATTATTCTTATAACATGCACACTTGATAATGCTTTATTTGACAAATGATGCACACAATCGTCTATCTCTACGAAAATCATTGTTTTGTGGCCCTAGTCATAGAACAAATTTTCAGGTTATGTTAATTGATACTCTGTTGGGGGTGTGAGTTGAAAATATAATACAATGTAGTGTATTTTTCGTAGATTCTGGTGGTTATAATTTTTTTTAGAAACATATTTGTTCTCTAGATGTTAGGTTTGACTTGATATTGTCCATGTACTAGCTAGTGCAGTATTCGTATCACAACAATTTTTACCATTGTAAGGTAACCTTAATGTCTCTTGATAGAGACACTTATTCATTTTATGGTGAGTGGGATTCATGAGGATTCCACACAGGGGGAATTTGTATGAAGTTGGGGGATGGCCATGTCGAATGCCTTATTCATAATGACGGATTGGTGGAGAAACATGCAATTAATCTTGTGGTGGATCGGTTTCAGGATGTGTTTCCTACAAATTTCTCAAGACTACCACCTGAAAGGGATGTGGAGTTCACAATTGTGGTGAAGCAAGGGAAATAATTAGTTTCCATTCCATCATATTAATTAGAACCAAAATAATAATAGGAACATGAGGTTTATTTTGAAGAGTTAGATAAATAGGGATTCATTTAACCTAGTGTCTCACCATGGGGATTAGTAGAGAAGTTTTCTAAGAAGGCTGATGGGTCGTTGATGTTATGTGTCAATTATATGAAGTTGAATCAGATGATGGTTTAGAACCTATAACCACATCCCAACATCGATGTCATGTTTTTACAAATTGAGGGGTAAGTTAGTGTTCTCCGTGATTTATTTGAGATCGGGATACCATCAGTTGAAGGTGAGTCATTCTACCATTCCACGGATAACTTTATGGAGTAGATACGAGTTGTATATATTTTTGGAGATTTCTTCCGGTTTGGCCAATTCATGGGTGATTCTTATGGTACTAATGAATCAGATATTTCATCCTTATCTAGATCATTTCATTATTTTATTTTTTGATTTTTAACATTTTGTACTCACAAACTCTTAATGGTCATTCCAAACAGATTGAAATATTCTTGACTACAATAACAGAGTATAGGATTTATGCCATGCTATCAAAATGTTTATTCTGGAATAATAAAGTGAATTACATGGGGCACATCATTTCTGAGTGTAGGGTGTCGGTGGATTCAGAGATGTTGTAGGTTGTGGGGTCAATGGAGTTTCCCAGGAATGTTTCTGAAGTTCAATGTATTTTGGTTTAGGCCAATTTTAATTGTTGTTCATTAGGGATTTATGCCATTTTGACGTACCACTCTCAAAAAAACCATGAAGGGTGTTACGTTTCAGTTGTCAGAGGCATGAATGATTTAATTCATAAATTGATGAAGGGGTTGACTACCACACTGATACCGATCCTACCTAATCATTGTAAAAAGTACACTTTATTCTGTGATGTGTCGAGTGTGGTACATGAGGCACTGTTGATGCAAGTTGATCAATATATATCTTATTGATCAAAATAGTTGAGGCCTCAAGAAAGAAATTAACCCACACATGATCTTAGTCAAGCTGTTATGGTTTATTTCAAAAAGTTTTTGAGGTGCCACTTGTTGGCAGAGGTGCTCATTGAGTTTAATAATCATAAAACTCTTATGTATATTTTCACTCATTTAGATTTGAATATTTTGAAGTGAAGGTGGGTTGAGTACCTACAATCCTACTATTTTGAGTCTGTTTACACAATGGTATAAGGGAATGTTATTTTATATGATCTAAGACAGAAAATTCAAAATCAGGTGGTTTAGTAATCTAACTCTAAGTATAGAATGATGAATTATTTTATTTGGATGTACTTAGAGGTGTAGGGTTGGAATGAACAAAGGACACTTGTGTCTATAGTGATTTAGTCAAGGATTTTATGTAGGGTCAAGGAATGTTAATTGTGGGATAAGAATTGTTTACCTATTATGGAATGTATTAATGGTGGGGTAATCTTATAGTTGGGTAGTTGGTTTTGATGGAGACATCTATGTTCTAGGTAGTGTTGTGGCACCAGTGGGTGTGCGTACAGATTTGATTCATGAGTTCCATGCATCAAAGTGGGGAGGGCATCCAATATTGACTAAACCTAACCATTACATTCATTAGCAATATTGGTTGTCGGGAATGAATAAAGAGGTCGCGGGAATTCTGGCATAATGCCTTACCTATAAATAGGAGAAGGTTGTGCATCTCTATCCAAGTGGGATGTTACAGTCCTTTACTATTCCAAAATGGATGTGGAATGACGTAACAATGGAATTAGTAGTGGGTCTTCTGGGGATACCTCTAATGAATGTTGAAATATGGGGTTTTGTGGTTCATTTGACTAATGATGGTAATTTTGTACTAATATAGGAATGTTATATAGTTGATCAATTGGGTGATTTATATGAATTAGAGATAGTTCCCAAGAATAGTGTGCAGAGAACTATAGTTTTGGATCCTGCTCCATGTTTCATAGAATGCTTCTAGTAGGGGATATATAATTCAATTGGAACCTAAGTGATTTTGAGTATGTATTATCACCCAACAATAGACGAGAAGTCAGAGTCTACAATTGAGGTATTTGAGGAATTGTTGAGATCTTATGTTCTAGATTTCAGTGGTTCATGGGAAAAGACCTTTCCAATTTTTTAGGTTTCTTACAACAATAGTTTTCAGGATACAATTTAAATTGAGCCTTTTGAGTCACTCTATGGGAGGCCATGTAGATCTCTATTGTGTTGGTTATATGCTGGGGATTCTGATCTCTTAGGACCGATTCTTATGAAGGAGATATCTGAGATGTTATGGTTGAGTCGGAAGAAGAAATAAATAGAAAAAAACAAGAATAATTCATATGAATATCGGTGTCATAGACCTCTGCAGTACATGGTAGGAAATAGTGTGTTTCGTCAAGTGTCACCAAGGATGGGTCTGCATCGAATCTATAATTAGATAATGTTGGATCCCAAGTATGTGTGGTCATTTGGGATCATGGAGAGGATCAGACTGTTGGATTACTAATTGGAGCATCTGGAATAGTATACTCGATTGCATGATGTTTTTCATGTCTTAGAAATATAGTAGTATCAACCTAATCCATCTCATGAGACAAAGGATGAGTATGTAGTCCAGGAAGTTGATGTGTCTTTTGAAGGGAATCTAGTGAGTATTGTGGATCATAGTGAGATGGCCTTGCAGATAAAGGTTGTGACTTTAGATCATGTTATTTGGTAGTATGGAAACATTTAGGAAGAATCATGGGAGTGAGAATCAGATAGATGATCCCAATGGCCTAATAACTTTTCTTCGGAAACCCAATGATGCTCAAGAAGAGCGTATTGAGGAATATCCATCCTAAGGTTGGGAGGATATAAGATTCACGATTTTTTATATGGTATGTTTTTGTTTATGAATCAGATTATATCTTTTATTTTAGTCAAACATGTGATTCTATATATTAATGTGAATCCTCAGGTGCGTTCTAGTAGTTCAAAACATGAAAAGGTAGAAAATGTGTTTTTTGGGTTTGTTGAAAGGTTTTCACACGGTTTGTGAAAACCATTCAGAGCATCCTAGGTAACTAGGAAACCTTGGATAGAGGTTTGAACACGATTATCACACGGTTATGCTAACCATGAGGAATTCCCATCAAACTATGTGAAGGGGTGATTTTGGGAATGTTTCACACTCATGGTTTGCACACAGTTTGGAAAACCCTATGGGTAAATCGTGAAGCATAGTAGAGTTGATAAATTTACAAAAATTCCATCCCATTATTTTTAACCTCAACAAGGGATTTTCCTCTTCTTTTCCTACTAAAACCATTGAGTCAAACATTGATGACCCAAGCTTCTGATAGGTGATTTTTCATTGATCCTATACCATTCATAGATCCATTTGATGTAGATAAAATCCTTGTATTTAACCCTTAATAGGTGGTAGAATCTAGACTTAATGCCACATTTGGGAGAATGTTACAAAAGGATTTGAGGTACGTAGACAATAAGTTATAATCCATTGTATCGTTTTAGATTTTTTCATGTCCAAACATATTATTTTCCTTAACTTGTTTTTATATGGATTACATTGAAGAGTTTTGGAATTTTTTGTGTCTATTAAATATGTAGGAACACTCATGGTCCCCTAGGGACACATCCAGGATGATTTGACCCATTTACAGACTCCCACTGGGAGTGCCGATACATTCCAGGCCATGAATTAGCTATGTAAGATCTCAGTTGTTGTGTGATCATGTAGAGCCCCTATTGGGTATGTTCAATTTTTAAAAGAAGTCCAAATGAGGTATTGGATAATTATGGTTTGTGTATGAGGCTTATAAAATATGTTAGATATTCCTAAGTGAGTTAGTGTGTGTGAAACTACAAATGTGCAAAAATGATAATGGTATGTGTAATGGGAAATTATGTTGATGGTAATTTGAAATGGGAATTTATGATTATGTATAATGGATTGATATAAGGGATTTATTGAATATGCTTCGTGAGATAGGCATGAGACATGGATTTAGGTTAATGGACTAAGTGATGTAAATGGAAAATGTTGTAATGGATTATAGCATAATAAGATTTACCATGTAGATTATTATAGATTTTGATTGCGGTATTTATTGTTTAGGCTTTGTTGTGATATGGTCTGTGTGTAAAGAATGAATAGATAAGCATGTGCACATGAATGCATTGTGGGATAATGGAAAAAGGATCTTACCACAGGATGATCTGGACGGATTCTCTAACTCTATCCACAATCCATTGTTTATGGAAGGTCATAAACCTCTATTCCCCTAATGATTTCATTCCACCTGTAGTATGGATTCTTCTTGATGATACTGTGATGTTTTGATATGTTATCAACAGTAAGTTAGGGACCTATTTATTTATGGTATTAGGGGCAGCGAAAACGTGGTCAAGTCGGCACCCAACATTGATTTTCACCATGATCAACGATTATTATAGGGATCAATACGACAATGAAAACCAGTCTCCATGGAATAGAATCAAAAATTTAGAAAAAAAATGAAGAGTATTGGAACCATTAGATAGGATCTTTCACATACTTTTTTTAATTAGTATAATTAAATTTATAAGGAAAATAATACTTGGATCATCAGTATTTTCTCTATTGATGTTGATGATCATCCGGAATGACCCTTTAGGATTATATTGATGCGCTTGAAAATATCCAAAGTATAATCTCTCTATCAGTGATCCACATGTTCTATGATGTTCTTCTATTGACACAGCTCATTCTATGGGTACTAGAACGGTGAAGCGAGTGTCTTATGTTAGTTGTTTATGATCGCTTTGTCTTCGGCCTTGAAGAACATATCTCTTTGTTGAGATGGCTGGGCAGCGGAATCAAGAGAGAAATTTTTTAGCTCAATAATTCTCATTTCACCGGGTCTATGGTTCCATACATGTCACAAGAGACCTATGTGTCTATTTATTGACATGGGGATTTAGTGAAATTAGGTAATTTCATAACTGCAATTGAATACATTCATAATGTTAGAGAAAAAGAATGTTGATAATAATAATACTTCATCATTATTTATGGTGTTCCAACTTGCACCCAAATAAATTATAAATAAAATTCTATGTCAGAAAATAATACCAGCATTATTTTAATTTTTCCATCTAGTTAAATAATAATTTATCGTCTTGAATATAATTATTTTACTACCAGACCGGACTTGGTCCTATCAAACTCTACATACATATATTCAATAACTGAATAAATAAATAATTTATTTATTTTCTTAAATAAATATTTCATTTACAAAGTAAATTAATATTTATTACATATGCTAAATTAAATAAATTTATTTTTTCCCACAATCCAGTGAATAAATATTTATTAAATTTATGAAATAATTTTAATTTGATTAAAATTATTCCATTTTAATTAGAATAATATTTATTAATTAAATTAAAATACAATTTAATTGACAACACCAGAAACACATATGGTGTGACCCTCTAAGATTATTTCTCATTGGATTTAGGTGGGCTTGCCTAATGTCCAAGAGTAATTAATAGAAATGGGTCAAGGAAACAAGAGAAATGTCTCAAAAATTACATCCGAATAGAAATTATCAATGTATAATATAATCTACTTTGTCACAATATCTCATCAAGAAGGATTGATGATAGTGTCATTAATATTTTGTCTTGATACACTGTCCGTTGACTACCAGAAGTAAACTCATTGTTACATCATGGCCATGGAATTTTGTGAGATGCTTCTATATCAATAAAAGAGTCGAGGTATCAACATCCATAAATAGAATGGAAAAATCATTCCTTGACTTATCCATTAATTACATGCCACTAAGGACGCACCCAACATACCCTACTTCCCGTCAACATTTTGCATGACCGTTTTCATTAGTAATTCAAATTGCATGAGTGCTGACATGTATTAATGATAATATTGAAGTCTAATGATCATTACACATGCTCGTTGATAAAAATATTTGATGACACAAAAACACATAGAATTATTTCTGGTGTGTCTGTTATCATAATCTCTTGTTTTGGAGATTACCAACTTTGATCTTCCTCAGGGGATGTCTCATATGCTTATGAGTACTCACACCTAATGGTCTTCTTGCTATTTTTCTCATCAAAGTATTTCATCCAACCATAGAACTATATTTACAAATATTGTTATAGTGTTTCAATGATCTCATCATAGTGGAAAACTACCATGATTTTATCAATACAATAATTACTGTAGGACATTATTATATCATAGTCATGCAGAACAATGAACAATAACTTATAATATGTTCAATATTTAATTACATTAAATATCCATGCAATTAAAATACAACCAGTTGGTTATAGGACACCAACTCCTAAAAACTCTCACATGGACTAGAGCCAACTTCATATGACAATTATTCTGCTACACCTCACAAGGTGATCACGTTTGTGCTAAGTGGAGGTTTTAGTCAAGGGGACCGCAACACTGTCTTCTGTGGAAATAATAATCACTACAACTTCACATTTCTAAGATATATTCCTCAATAGATTATACTTCCAATGTATGTGCTTCAACCACTAATGTGACCATGGATCTTTTGTGAGATCCCCCGATGCAGTACTATCACAGTATAGTGTGATGTGATCTTTACTTCTAGTTATCTCATCCAGCTCCAGAATGAATCTTCACATCCAAACTACATCTTAACAACCTTTGAAGCTGAGATATACTGAGACATTAATATAGAATCTGCAACCACACTCTGTTTTGAGCTCTTCATGCACACTGCACCTTTATTCAAAGTGAATATGTATCTCGTTTTCAACATCATATCATATTGTGGTATCTAGAAACAATATTATGAATATCCTATGATGAATAAATCCTCATATCCTCCATAAACTAATACTGTATCCTTAGTACACCTCAGATAATTTAGGATAGTTTTGACTACCATCCTATGGCGGTCACCAGGGTCACCTTGATATTTTCATACCACACTCAATGCGTATGCGACATCCAACATAGTATATAGCATGGAATAAATGAGTGACCCAATTTCAGATGTATATGGAGTCATTTCTATTATCTTTCTTTCCATATTTGTCTGACGAATCATTTTCTTTAAATGATGAATGTCATGTGATGGTGGAAATAATACCCTTGTAACACCCCGAGTTTTGAATAAATTAATTATTTTATTAGTATTTTATTGATTCAATTTTGATAAAAAAAATATTATAATAAATTTTGTAAATATGTTTTGATTAAATAATGATTTTCTAAAAGTGGTATAAATTATTAAACATGAAATTATTAATAATAAATATATATAAACGCATGTTATAATATGTTTTTTGAAATCATTTATTAAATTATTTTTAAACAACAAATATAAATTGACACGTTAAAATTTTAAAAATATAATTTTAGAAATACTATTTTCAATTTTATATAATTAAAATCATTTGAAATTGTAATATATATTTTTTTGAATAAGAAAATAAAATATATAGTATTTAATAATAATAACATTCTGTAACAAATTAATATTTTTATAAACAATTTTTATTTAAAATAATATTTTATTATTTGAAGTTAAATTTTTATCTCAAGGAATTATGAAGTATTATAAATACTCATATACCTTTAAAAACAATAGAAATAATAATTCTTTTTAAAATAATTAAAAATGTTATGATAACAAATGAAATCATTTGTATGTTTGAAATTTAATATTTATTAAATTTTTTTATAAAACTATGTTAATTATTGATAAAATAAACAATTACAATAAAAAATGAAATTAAAAAGAATGATTATTCATCTTTATATATATATAACAAAAAATTATTTATATTAAGAGAATTGTTTTATTTAAATAAATAAATAAAAAAATCCTATAAATGATTTTAAATAAAATAATTAAAAAAACAAATGAAAAGTTAAAGGTAAAAATTGGGGTAGGGTTTCCTGTGTTCGAGGGCCTGAGGATGACATGAGAAGGAGACCAGATACATTATGGATTCGAGCACGATGGTTGAAAAAGCTCACACCATCGTGAAGGATTCTGGAAAAAGCGAAAGCCGAGTCGAGGTCGAGCCGAAGAAATAGAGACCGAGCGTGACTTGAAAAAAACGTGAAGAGTAAACTTAGTTGTTTGAAGGTCAGTTGAAGATTGAGAAAGGTGTCAGGCGTGAATCGAGTCTGAAGCCTTCATGAGGGGGATGGAGGCTATCATCGAGTGACTCTGGTTAGTTCTCGATAATATTTTTGAGTTCATATTTGGAAGATCTGTTTCGATCTGCAAATTGGTTTTGTTTATGTTATTTGCATCTCGTTTTTGGATTTGATAATTTATTTTTTGGTACCTGAATCATCACACAAATCTAATCTATTCGATTGTATCTGATTCATTCATATCTATTGTGTCCTTGCCTTAATTTTTTCTCATCTTGTTGGATACGATTTCAATTTTTAAATGCGTTCCAATGACTTTTATTGGATTTGAATTGTTTTTGATTTCGACTATCGCTAGTCTTCACCTTATCTGTTTAACACGGTTTTAATTGATTATTTTCAACATTTCTCTGAATGTCCATATAAATAGTATGTTTTGATTCTTTTAAACAATCTAGTTTTCATGTTGTGCAATTTTCAACAGACTTGCAAATAATCATCTGAATCCCTGAATGTTTCCACTTGGAATCGAATATATAAAATACTCTCAATGATATGCATGCTTGCTCGATAAGCAGTACATATGTTCCACTAAATTAGAAAAAAATCTAATTATTAAAGTAAGTTATTTCACTAGAGGATAGTGTGCCGTAAAATATTTAATCTATGCATTGATGTACTGGTACCACATATACATTACATTAATTTTTTGTTTCACTTCAATCCGGTTTATTATAAATATAGGAGGGTGGTTAGGTAGTGCAATAGGGAGTAAGAGTGTTTTTTTTCTGAGTTTTGTCTTTGTTTTCCACGTCTATATGAGGGAGAAAATAATGTCCAAAGTGTGTACCAAAATACAAGGAGACTCTGTAGAAATGTGTCAGGGATTTATTATATCTGTTCTATCAAATTATTTTGCCACCGAAATTATATTTCTGCAATAGATAATTTATTTTATCTTATTTCGTTACATTCAAAGTTGATTTTAATGGAGTCTTTCTCCCTTTTTCATCTAAAGTCTTAAAAAATTATCTACGTTTGTGTAAGGTAACATTTATTTTTTACTCTAAATTTATATTTCCTTCTGAGAAAAGAAATTACATTCTTTATTATTTCTAGTTTTGCGTAATAGAGAAATATATATTTTCAGGTCAATGTTTATTTGGGCTCTTATATTTGTAAGGGAATTCCTTTTTCTTGCCTTTGGTTTCAAGATGTATGAGTGTATATATATAAATATATATGTTTAATTTTGTGCGTATAGGTTTATCATTATCATAAATCTGAAACAAATTTCATATTTTTGAGTCTTGGTAATTAAATAATGCAAAAGAGTAATCTTTAATTGTCAAGGTCTATTTTTTTATCTTGGTCATCCTTATGAGAAAACACTCAGATATATATATATACGTTTGGAATATAAGAACATGTATATGTTCATACCCACATATATATGTATGCATAGAGTTTTCCTACCTAACCATATTCTGGTTTTCCAAATGTGTTTTTCAATGTTTAACCAATGATGCGGTACTCGTTTTGGTTGTGAAATGCAATGTTCATATAATTAATTATATATATATATATGGTTTATAGCTACATATATCGATATGTTTTCATGAAATTTCCTACATTCATACGCATATATATATACATATATATAATCATGAATTAATCTTTACAAAAATGGATTTTTAAAGAAATATGGATAAAATTTCAAGTGTGTGGTTGTTGATTTAACTTCCATGTGTTTATTCAATGTCATGTATCATGAGATTTGATCTTACAAAGTCGAATATATAAATTTTAATAAATATTTGTATTAATTTTTTCGAAACATGATTATGAATGTATTTTTGAAACTAAAACACCAGTTAAAATTATATGTATATAAGGAATGCTGATAAAAAAATGTTTTAAAAAAACCGGTACTCAATATTTGTAAATACGATATGGAATTGGATAGTGAATCCATCCCTTATGTGTGTAGGCCCAAGATAGACTTCAAAGTTTCGAGTGGCCCCAACCGTTTATATGTGCTTGCTTAATATTTTTAACTGATTAACTAGATTAGTTTTAAAAGTTTTTTCGAAATATAATTAATTTTCAATACATTATATTATTTTTTAAAGGGTGTTCTAAAAAAAGTATTTATAATTGAATTTTCTAAATTAATTTTCAAAAGAATAATTTAATGGGATTTTAAAAAGGTTTTCAAAACACTTTACTGTGGATAATTTGTGCTCACCCTACATTTTCGAAATGTTTTTCACAGGTTGCCTTGAAATCCAGAGTTGGCCATCTTTGTTGAAGTGTGCACAGAAGTGATGTTGATCTTTCAATTCAATTTAATTTATTCTGAAACTATGACTTTTTTTAAGCATGTATATTTTATCCATAACCTAGACCGGTAAAAGATCCTTGTTTGTTTAAAGTGTTGTGTAATCGTTCATTTTCTGTTAAACAATTACACAACCCTTTCAAGATCTGAGTCCATAAGGGCGGGCTCAGGGCGTTATAATTGGTATCAGTGGCATGGTCTAGAATACTTTGGAGATTAGATGTTGTCTCTTGAGGAAAAAAAACCACACTTTAGATTTTTTTAGTTAGTTATGTCCCCTTAGTATTTCTTTAATTCTGAAGACAGAAATTCAAAATTTTCATAAGTCCAATGAAATAATTGCGAGGGTGCAATTCATTTAAGGGGGGGGGGGGGTGTTGGAGAATGTAACACCCTAAGTTTTGAATAATTTATTTATTTTATTAGTATTTTACTGATTCAATTTTGATAAAACAAATTTAATAATAAATTTTGTAAATATGTTGTGATTAAATAATGATTTTCTAAAAGTAGAATAATTTATGAAATATTAAATTAATAATAATAAATATATATAAACACATGTTATAATATGATTTATTAAATTATTTATGAAATTATTTTTAAACAAAAAATGTAAATAAACTCATAAATATTTTAAAAATATAATTTTAGAAGGACTTTTTTAAATTTAAGATAATTAAATCCTTTTGAAATTGTAATATATATTTTTTAGAATTATAAAATAAAATATATATTATTTAATAATAATAAGAATCTATAATAAATTAATATTTTTAAAAAAAATGTTTTTTGTTAAATATTATTTTATTATTTGAATTTAAATTTTTATCTCAAGGAATTATGAAGTATTATAAATAGTCATATAACGTTAAAAACAATTGAAATAAAAATTATTTTTAAAATAATTAAAAATTTTAAGACATCAGATGATATCATATATATGTTTTAAATATAAAATTTATGAAATTTATGTTTTAAAACTATTTTAATTATGGGTAAAATAAACAATTATAATAAAAAACTAAAATTAAAAAGAATGAATATTCATCGTTATATATATATAACATAACAGTATGTATATTAAGATAATTGTTTTATTTAAATAAATAAATAAACAAAAGACCTAAAAAAAATTAAAGAAAAGAATTAAAAAAACAAATGAAATGTTAAAGGTAAAAATCGGGGAAGGTTTTCGTGTGTTCGAGGGCTTGAGGATGACATGAGAAGGATACGAGATACAGTATGGATTCGAGAGCGATGGGTGAAAAATCTCACACCATCATGAAGGATTCTGGCAGATGAAAAAGCTGATTCAAGGCCGAGCCGAAGAAATAGAGACTGAGCGTGACTTGAAAAAAACGAGAAGAGTAAGCTCAGTTGTTTGGAGGTATGTCAAAGATTGAGAATGGTTTCGAGCATGAATTGAGGCTGAAGCCTTCAAGAGTGGGATGGAGGCAGTCTTCGAGCGACTCTGGTCAGTTCTCGATCATGTTTTTGTGTTCAGATTTTGATGATCTGTTTCGATCTGCGAATTAGTTTTTTTATGTTATCTGCATCACGTTTTTAGATAAGATTATTTTGTTTTTGGTACCCGAATCTTCACAGAAATATTATATATTCGATTGAATCTGATTTTTGTATATCTTGTTTGTCTTGGCCTTAATTTTTCTTAATCTTGTTGGATATGATTTTAATTTTTAAATGTGTTCCAATGACTTCTATTCGATTTGAATTTTTGTTGATTTCAAGTGTCGCTATTCTTCACATTATATATTTAACACTGTTTTAATTGATTTTTGTCAACTTTTCTATGAATGACCATATCAATTGTATGTTTTTATTCTTTCAAATAATCTAGGTGTCGTGTTGTGCCATTTTCAACAGACTTTCATATAATCATCTGAATCCTTGAGTTTTTTCACATGGAATAGAATACATAATATATTCTCAATGATATGTATGATTGCTCGACAAGAAGTACATATGGTCCACTAAATTAGAAAAAATATAATCATTCATGTAACTAATTTCACTAGTACACATTGAGACGTCAAATATATATTCAATGAATTACTGTAATGGTACCACTTATACATTCCATTAATTTTTTTCACTTCAATACGCTTTATTATAAATATAAGAGGGCGGTGAGGTAGTCCAAGAGGGAGTGATATTATTTTTTTTCTAAGTTTTCTCTTTGTTTTACACTTATATATGAGAGTGAAAATAATTTCTTAAGAGTATACCAAAATAGAAGGGGACTCTGCATAAATGTGTATGGGATTTACTATATCTAATCTGTCAAATTATTTTTCTTCCCAAATTATATTTTTGAAATAGATAATTTATTTTATCTTATTTCTTTATATTCAGAGTTTATTTTAATAAAGTATTTCTCCCTTTTTCATCTAAAGTCTTAAAAAATTATTTAATTTTGTGTAAGGGAACATTTATTTGTACTGTAAATTTATATTTCCTTCTATGAAAAGAAATTACATTATTTATTCTTTCTAGTTTTGCGTAATAAAGAAATATATATTTCCAAGTCAGTTTTAAATGAACTCTTATATTTGTAAGGGAATACCTTTTTCTTTCCATTGGTTTCAAGTTGTAAGAGTGTATATATATCAATATATGTGTTAAATTTTGTGCGTATGGGTTTCTTATTATCATTAATCTGAAACAGATTTCATATTTCTGAGTCTTGGTGATTAAATAATGCTAAAAGGGTAATAGTTAATTGTCAAGTTCTATTTTTATTACCTGGTCATCCTTTTGAGAAAACACACAGATATATATATATATATATACGTTTGGAATATAAGAACATGTATATGATCATACCCACATATAATGTATGCATATAGTTTTCCAACCTAACCCTATTATGGTTTTCTAAAATTGTTTTTCAATGATTAACCAATGATGTTGTAATGGTTTTGGTTGTGAAATGAAAAGTTCATATACTTAATTATATATATATATGGTTTATAGCTACATATATCGATATGTTTTCATGACATTTCATACATGCATACACACATATATATATATGTATGTATATACACATATACATGATAATTAATTAATCTTTACAAAAATGGATTTTTATGGAAATATGGATGAAATTTCAAGTGCTTGGTTGTTGATTTAACTTCCATGTGTTTATTCAAAGTAATATTTCATGATATATGATCATACAATGTTGAATATATAATTTTTAGTACAAATTAGTATTAATTTGTTCCAAACATGATTATGAATGTATTTTCGAAACTAAAACACCAGTGAATATTATAAGTATATAAGGCAAGATGATACAAATATGTTTTATAAAGACAGGTACTCAATCTTTGTAAATATGATAGGGAATTGGATAGTGAATCAATCCCTCAAGTGGTTAGGCCCAAGATAGCCTTTAATGTTTCGAGTGTCCCCAACTGTTTTGTCTTTAAGAGCTTGCTAAAAATTTGTAACTGATTCACTAGATTGGTTTTAAAAGTGTTTTCGACCTATAAATAATTTTCAAAGAATTATAGTATTTTTTAAAGGGTGATCTGAAAATAGTATTTAAAATTGAATTTTATAAATGAATTTTCAAAATAATATTTTAATGGGATTTGAAAAAGGTTTTCAAAACCCCTTACATGGAATCATTTGTGCTCACCCGACATTTTCGAAATGGATTTCATAGGTTGCCTTGAAACCCAGAGTTGGTCATATTTGTTGTAGAGCGCACAGAAGTGAAGTTGATATTTCATTACATTTTAATTTATTCTTTAACTCTGATGTTTTTTAGGCATGTATATTTTCCCCAGAACCTAGACAAGTAAAAGATCCTCGTTTGTTTAAAGTTTTGTGTAATTGTTCATTTTATTTAAAAAAAATTACACAGCCTTTTCAAACAATGAGTCCAGAAGGGAAGGCTTAGTGTGTTATACCCCTATTGGATTGTTCTATAATGAATATTATTAGTATCTTTTCAATGTATTAACTTTTACATAGGACCAACAATCTCTTGGATCTATCCCAATGGATCATGATCCCAAAAAATATATGCTTCCTCGCCTATGTATTTCAAGGAGAAGCATTGATTCAACCATGCCTTACAAGAATGTAAGACTTGTATCTCGTTTCAAATAAGTATTATATATCATCAACATATATTATTAGGAAAATGAATACAGTTCCACTAAAACTTTTTGTAGGAACATGTCTCACATTTATTCTTGATAAAACCAAATTTTGTTATGGATTTTTTAAAATGAGTGTTCCATGACCTAGTTGTTTTCTTTAATAAATTAATTTATTTCTACAGTTTTTATACCTTATTGGCATCCTTTGGAGTCATAATCCCTTCAGATTACATCATGTAGACATCATTCTGAATGTTCACATTAAGGAAGGATGTTTTGAAATCCATTTTCCAAATCTCATAGTCATTGTAAGTGAAAATGGCCAATATAAATCTTTTGGATTTCAACATTGCATCTGGTGAAAAAGTTCCACCGTAGTCAATTCCTTGACATTGTTTGAACCCTTTTGCAACCAATTGTGCCTTATAGGTACTGAATTTTCCTTCCATGTGTATTTCCTCTTGAATATCCATTTCCAATAAATAGGATTTAATCAACTGGAGAATCTACCAAAATATATACTTGGTTTTGGTACATCGAATCCATTTCAAAATTCTTGGATTTTTCCACATGGCATGACACATACTACATACTTTCTTGTTAAAGGATCGTTATTATCAATTAATAATGAGTCACCATCCTCAGTAACTAAAAAAATGAAATGTTCCGGTTCTATAACCTCTCTCGTACTCCTACGAATCTCATGTGTCTCTGGAATAGTTCATTATTCCATAGGGCTTTGTGGAATATGTTCATGTATCAATTCATGTGAACCTTGAGCATCATCTTTATCGAAGACTATCTCTCTCCCACTACATCTTTTGGATATTTTATCCCTCTCATGAAATATGGTATGTCTTGCAAATATAACATTTTTGTTTGATGGGTTGTATAGGTAATATCCCCTTGTTTCTGTGGGGTATCCTATAACGGTACTCATTGTTCCTTGAGGTGCATGTTTGTTACTAGAAGAGGCATTATCAAATTAATCACTTCCCCACACATGTAAATTTGATAAAATGTATTTATTTTCACTCCAAAACTCGTATGAAATACCATTATTCGATTTAGTTGGTACTTGGTTTTGTATGTGCGCCACTGTTAGCCACACATATCCCCAAAGGGATAATGGAATGCGCGCATGACTCATCATTGATCTCACCATGTCCTACAGTGTGTGGTTCCTCCTTTCACTCACACCATTCAACTGGGGTGTTTATGAGAGATTTATTTATGATAGGATCCCAAAATCCTATAAGTAATCAATGAAGTCTTGATTAAGATATTCTCCACCTCAATCTGTGCAGATTTTTTTTTCTTATTACCAATATGGTTCTCACCATAATTCTTGTATTCTTTGAACATATCAAAATAATCCCACTTATACCTCATTATGTAAATATATACAAATCTTCAAAAATAATTAGTAAAATTTAGTATGTATGGGTACCCTCCCCATGATTCAATTGGAAATGGTCCAAACACATCAGTATGAAACAATTCATGAAGTTCTTCTTCTCTTTAACCATTCCAACTAAATGGGTCTTGGGACATTTTTTCATGTATTCATGAATGAGATACACCAAGGTGTTTTAGTTTGAAAGAATCTAAAAATCCATCTTGATGTAATGTTATCAATAATTTCTCATTTACATGACCTTGCCGGTGATGCCACATTTGTGTGTTGTATGAGTCATGTGATGTATCATTTTTATCGATTTCCATTACAAGGATTGTACAATGAAATATGTAAATATCATAGTATAAATGTGCCCTACCAAAACAAATCATATATTTGTAAAAAAGTAACATTCATATCCAAACATGATTAAAAATACATCTGTATCGAATTTCTATACAGAAATAATGTTTTTCGTAACATAAATACAATAATAAAAAATCTTTAACAACAAGATCATCACAGTTGGAAACATGAGTTGGTACTCCCTAACAGCTACAGAAGCATGTTTGGCTCTGTTGGATGCTTTTAGATCTACCTCCCCATGGTCAATCTTCTTGAATCTACGTGGTTCCTGTATTTGGAAACATATGTGAGTACCAAATGATTTATCTAATAACAAAATTTGTAGAAACATATAGATTTAATTAGATGAAAAATTCACCTAAATCTTCCCCTTTCGTCTTAGGTAGGGTGTATTTCGTCTTCCAATGGACCTTCCTGTCACATGCAAATCAAATAACATTTTGTTATCTTTCCTCCCCTTTGATCATCCGTTTCTTTGAAGGCCATGAAAATGATTTGGGATTAAAGCTCTTCACCTTGAAGTTCCTCTTCTTCACCATAAGTATAGAAGGATTTCCGTGTTTCATATATATGTCCACTTGGAGAATGATGATTAGAATACTAGATAGAGACTTCTCAATGTTGTTCATATTGAAATTTGATCAATGTTTGGGAAACTCTGAGGGAGTGATGAGATAATGAGATTGGTGCCTAGTTCTTCGGGGATTTAATCCCCAAGACCCTCCAGGTGCTCAATGTATCCAATGAGTAGGACTACATGATGCACATGTAGTGAACCTTCTCCAATCCTACTCATAAAGACTGACATAGAGATCTCAAACCTTTCCTCTTATACTCTCTCTTCATAAAGACCACCTAGGTACTTGATCATGCTATAACTATCCCTTTTTCACGAGGCTTCATGAGCTCATTAGACATTGATGATAACACAAAAAAATGAATGTAGACCTCATTTTTTATATGTACCTCGTAGACTAGTAAATACTCCCCAGTCACCTATTTTCCAGGTGGATATGGTAATGATGACTCCAGCACATAGGACTTTTGTTCATGGTGTAGGATAACACGAAGGCGTATAAACCAATCCTGGAAGTTACTGCCAGTGTGGATGTTGTCATTATCCATAATTGATCACAGAGACAGTGTGCTTGACAAGTTTTTCATTTCTATTCTAAAATTTAAAGAGCTGATCATTTTTACTTTCTTGATTAAATTTAATAAGAAATAATAATTTTAAAAAGACTCCCACTAATTTATCAAGTCCCAATGACCATCAATATTGAACTTGGAATGTCCAGTTCCCATGAAATTATAGTGGAAAGGATCCATATTCCCTTTCACGTAACCCCAACAATGGTTCTCCAAGATATTATAAGTAATTTATGTAGGCATGTCTTTTTCAACTGTGGGATTGAAGCTCCTTGATATTTTGAGTGGACTCCCCAATCCTGAAATCATGAATTTGGATTTCCTCAAATCTTGCCTCTTATATTACACAACGTCTAGAAAGGGATACTCCTCTTGATGAGATATGGTTATGTCAACCCAAAACTATTCATAAGGTCTTCCTGTATAAAAGAATGTATCCCAACAAGTGTTTGTAAAACACATAGTTTTATTGAGTTTTTCCCCTAGTCAATTAACAGAAGGCTTCGTCTGACTTAATATTCTATTTTTGTGATTTTTATATCTTATGCATGAATTGATTTTTATCATTTTCACATGATTGTTAATATTATGTGGAACTTTCTTAAGTTATTAACCATGTCTAGAAAATATTTACACATATGTCTGGTTTATTTTAGTTCAATAATGAATACTTTTTTAATTCATTTCATACATGATCATGAAAACACATACATAATGATAAACTAGGAGACTTACAGAAATAATATAAAGGGAATGCTCATGAGATTTTCTAGTGGTTATTTTATCTAGTGGTTGATAAACAAACCCTAACCGTTTGGAGAAACAACTTTAACCTTTTGAGTTCATGTTTATAGCTTTCCACATGTCCACCTCTATATCACCTAGGATTGGTTTCGTCTATGCTTCAGCTTGAACTGCCTCTATAGGTTTTGGAGTTCCATCCATTACATATTAATTTTTTAACTCACATGATAGTGAGTGGTAATAAAGGGTTTTTCAAAAAAGGATCCTTGGGAATGCATCCACAACATATTGATGAGGAGAAGGCTCGCTTTTCAACAAATTTAATTAAAATAAATAAATTAAATGTACCCATCCACATACAAACTTCTTGGCCTAGATCATGATCATTTATACATGCAATGATATTTAAGAATAAATAAAACATGAATTCAATTATTTATTCATTATTGTTTAAGATAAATTACGCTTGAATCAATTGATTATCAACCTTAATTAATTAATCCATTTATTTCAAATCCTTTTCTGAATTTCATTGAGATTCTCTTCAATTATAATTTTAAACTAATTAATTAATTTAAAATTATTTTTATACATACCCTGTACCTAGGATGTAACACAATGAATTTATATTCAAAACTACCCAATGAGTATAAATGAACATTACACAGATGTTAAATTAAATAAATATATATAAAACATCTATCACATGTTGTTCCTTATCTTTACACCCACACGATGGTACATATCTCAAGTGTTTGTATAATTTAATAATAAATTTTAATAAATTGGCGTAATATTGATGAGTACATGACATGTAGTTCCAACTACACGATATGTACTAATTTTCACCATCCATATGAGGTAAACAACTGAGGAAAGGACGTGCGAGTGTAATTCTTAATTTTTCAGAGTACACGGTATGTCCAATGGGCTACAGACCTTGTGGTTTCTCATTACATGGTCTCTTATCGGGCAAGCCATGTAAGGGGTACGTGGTCCAACCCTTACCCGAATAGACTACACATCATGTTCAGTTTCCCACAAGGTGTGTAATATGGAATCCATGTGCCACATATTCATGGTCAACACACGGATTCATTAATAATTGGAAAAAATACAATGACATACCTTGTATCGGAGGACCAGACATGCTATATTGATCCATTGCTACATGGTGTGTACTGTTGAATAAATGTCATGTGTTCACGTGTTGTACGGGAAAAAACCATCAGCACATCCGGATGAGATCCTATATTTTATTTTAATCAATGTTAAACATAAAATATCATTTCTATAAGGTGAATGATTAAAAAACGAGGAGGAACAGATCTCGAGATTCTATGTTTTAGAATTATTAACATTAATTTAAACAACTATATTATTAAATGTGTAAATAAGCAATGAAATATTTAAATAATTATAAACAATGTTGTAACTGCTCTGATACCATTTAAAGGTTCTAAGTGTAGTGGAAGGATGGTTGTTCCTGCACCCAACTCTGATTTTTACAATGCTCAATGATTATTCTGGTATCAATACATTGATGAATTCCAGTCCCCACAGAATAGAATCAAAAATTTAGAAAAAGAATGAAGAGGCTTGAAAAAATTAGAGTTGATCTTTCACATCATGTTTATAAATAATTTAATTTATTTAATAAAGAAAATAATTCCTAGATCTTCAGTATTTTCATCATTGATGATGTTGATCATCCGAATTGACACTTTTGGATTATATTATTGTTCTTGCAATGGTCCATTCTATAATTTCTCTAGTGGTGATCCACACATGCTCTGATAGCCTCTGATAGACCCCTCCCATTCTTTAGATTCTAGCGCGGTGAAGAAAGTTTCTTGTGTTAGACGTTCTTGATCACTGGTTCATCGACCTTGAATTGCGTCTCTCATTCTTGAGAAGGGAGTGAAGAGGATTCGAGTGAGAAATTGTTTTGCTAAAAAATTCTCAATTCATCTGGTGTGCAGTTTACTACATAGAACAATATAAATATTTGTCTATTTATTAACATGGGGATTCAGTTAATATATTAAATTACATTAATTTAATTAAATACATTCATAACCATAGGGAAAACCCATTCTGTTAATAATAATACCGCATCATTATTTATGGTGCACCAACATGCGCAAAACATAATTATAAATATTGTTCTGTATCACAAAATAATAATAGTGTTATTTTAATTTGTGCTAATTAATTAAATATTTTTTTATCATTTTGAAAATAATTATTATACTACCATACCATCCAAGGTCCTCTTGAACTCCAATTCCATTAATTGAAAACCCAAATAAATAAATAAATGAATTTTTATCCTAAATAAA
Source organism: Viscum album (assembly GCA_963277665.1). Classification (NCBI taxonomy): domain Eukaryota; kingdom Viridiplantae; phylum Streptophyta; class Magnoliopsida; order Santalales; family Viscaceae; genus Viscum; species Viscum album. The sequence goes on along the minus strand of OY728155.1, from coordinate 1,132,370,100 downwards.
TATTTCATTTACAAACTAGAAAATTAATATTTATTAAATGTTCTAAAAGAAATATATTTATTTTACACACAATCCGATGAATAAATATTGCTTTAATTTATGCAATAATTTTAACATGAATAAATTTTTTCCCTTTTCTTTAAAATTATATTTATTAACAAAATTAAAATATAATTTAACCAGGAAATCCAGAAACATTTAGTGTGTGAACCACTAGGGTTATTTCTAATTGGCATTTGGTTGCCTTGCCTGAAGTCCAATAGTGTTGTCTAGAAACGGGTCGAGGCACCTAAGAGAAAGAACATAAAGTCAAAACCATGAAATCCACATACAAACACTCACTATGTAACATAATCCCTTTGTTACAATATCTCATCAAGCAGGTTTCATGATAGTGTCATCCGATTTTCTGATTTATACGTCGTTCTTCGACTACTTGATATAAAATCGTTGTTACACCATAGACATGTAATTTTTCATGATGAATCTATTGAAATCAATGGGATGAGATATCAAATTCTATAAATTGAAGTTTAAAATCCTTCCTCAACTTATCCATTAATAACATTCCACTCGTGATGCATCCAACATACACTACATCACCCCAAATTGTCAGCGTGACAGTTTTCACTATTAAATCAATGTGTGTGACTCGTCCCATGTATTAATGATAATATTAAATGTGATGGATCATTACACATGATTTAATATTGAAATATATGATGACATAAAAACTCATGGAATTTCTAAAGGTGGTTCTGTTCCCATAATCTATTACTTCGGAGATTACCAAAGTGGGAACATCATGATAGGAAGTCTCATCTTTTTATAAGTACTCGCACCAGATGATTTGCATGGTATGTTTCACATCATAGAATGTTATACAACTATAGAACTATATTTAAGAATATTGTAATATCATTTCATGGTTCTCATCGTAGCTGGTAAATTCCATGACCGTATCAATGACACAAATATTCTAGGAAATTATTACATCATAGTCATGCAGAAAAATGAAAAATATGTAAAAATATGTTTAATATTTAAATATATTAAATATCCATGTAATGAACGCACAACAAGTTGGATATAGGACATATACTCTTAAATTTATTCCCTTATGAAAAATAATAAATTCTACGAACCTTGAATAAATGATTTGAATTCCTTACTCATGAACACTATGATTGATGATAAACTATTGATAACATAGACATAATGACATGGGACATGCATGGATGAGGTTACAGAGATGGGGTGAGGACCATTTTAGGGATTCCACTATTTTTCATTAGTTTGGAAGTTCAAAACATTAAATTATATCATTAAATGACATAATTACTATTGGATGTGCTTTTTACCCAATTTTGGAGAAGATTAGCTATGTAAGTTATTGGTTGTTTTGTATTGTTTCTACAATTTATATAGTGTTATACTATGGCTTACTCTGGTAAATAGGGTAAAATCCCCCACATGACCTAAAAGACCCTCACTACTAGTCTGCATTTTTCTATTGGATGATGAGGGGTGATTGAGGTCTAGTAATGACCCAAGACATGGCCCCAATTTAGTGGTCACATGGTTGTGGATGTTATAGAAAAAACCATAATTTCTCAACAAATGATGATTCTTATTTTAAAAAAGAATGTTTACATATTTTTAAAACTATTATAATTTAATGAAAATTATTTTTGGAATCATCACATGGAAATTATCCACCAGTTTATTTGTCAGAATTTTCTAAGAGAGTCGAATTTTTGTCTTAGAATTAAATACTGTATTAATATACTTTGCATATTATGACATCATAATAACCAAAAATTTATTTTAATAAATGATATAAATGGTATAACTGAAAAATTATATGCTTTTTATAAAAAATAATTATTTTTGAGGTTATTTAATTAATTTAATAAATCCTTTATAACTCCTCTAAAACATATATTTTAATTTATTAATTTAAAACCTTTTCTTTATGAACAATACTCACAAACACATCACCAAGTGCTATATTTTAATATGTTTGGAAATATTACATATAACATTATTTACTTATCACTTTTTTGGTTGAATCCAATGGAGAAAAACAAGGTATTTTTTTTTCCATTAAATTATTATATTGAGTCCAAAAAAATAAGATTGGAAAATAATAAATAATTCCCATTTATCATTATATATAATCGCACCCAATGACCCATTCCATATAACAAAAATAGGAACCATGAAATTATTCTTCCCTCCCCATTATAGATTCCTTCCAAGGTTCCATAATCAATTTATAATCTCTTACCATGCATTTCGAATCATCCTATTAATGTAAGGGTACCTCACTGTCTCTTGTTTATTCTAGCACAATATTTTTGTAATACACATTCTTTTAAAAATCTAGCTGATTGGATATTATTTTAAAAACACATCTTTCTACCTAATTTTGCACCTGTTTTGACTAACCCATTTCACTATAATTTATCCCTTCCAGGATTCATTATGTTCCTCCATTATGCGGGAAAAATTACCCTATGATTTTTCAATGCAATATTCTCATTCAAGAACCCTCATTATGTGATAGTTATTAATTCCCAAATATTCATGTTTAATTGTGTTATGACAAATTCCTTATTCTATAATTCAAAATTCCAACTGATGAGAGACCTCTTTTAATATAAATTAACAATTTTATGAATCATTATGTACTTCCATTACATTACTGAAATGTCACAATTATTTTCAATTCATAAAGTTTTTCAGGTGTATAGTCGTACCTTTTTCGACACAAGGGGCATTCAAAGAAGTTTTTCCAATACTTATTTGTCTAGAGACATAAATTTATATTTCCACAAATATTAAATTTCTTAATTAAGTTTGATGAAATATGCTTTTATGTAAAATGGTTTATTTTGAACACATATGCATTTACATGATAATATTATGATCGGTGTACCCAGGTAATCCATCAATTCATTGTGATATGTTTTAGTCTCCTGAGACTCCATGTATGGGAAAAGATATTTTGAGAAGAAAATTATGTTGTGATGTAATTGTGGTTAACCTTGATATAATCTTATGATGTCATGTTTAAATTTGTTACAACATTCCCATATAGCATTTATGTTATTATGATATATCATGCCCCATTGTCCATGTTTATGATTCCCACACATTTTATAACCCATTAATATTTTTATTTACTATCATGTAATATTATCATCATTTTAGGATTTATTTATCCCCTTTCTCAGATTCCTATCTCACCCATTATTATGCATTTCCCCATGCTATCCCATACTTTTTTAATTTGATGGATATTATGAGCATGTTAAGGATGTTTTCAACAATTCTTATGTAACCCCTTATATTACATTGTTATGTATTTCTTCTAATTGATAAAACACACTAGATTATAGATCATATAAGTTCTATTATATGTATTGTCTTGTGATGATTTTTGAATAAATGTATAATAAATAAAAGGGATATCATAGTTATAAATTTTGTACATTCATAATGAGGATGATGTGGGTTTGATGTCATTAATGATGCTTTTCTGTCATAACGAGGTGTTTCGATATGGTTTTATGGCCTGATGATATAATCATATGTATTTTATTTTTATTAATCCATATGAGATATGATGTGGTTATGATGTACATTTCTTTCAGTGTGGAAGTTATGGTAGTTCTAAAACATAAGCTAATGGTTTTTGAGGGTGACTAATTAATCATGGAATTGAGTTCTTGGTACCTTTTGATGTATAAATGTTTTTATAATATATTATAATCTTATATTCAAATTATTTGAGTGATCCATAGTGAATTTGAGTGTTTTTCGACTAAAAACATGTAATCGTTTGTTTTTTCAATTTATTCATAGAGCCATTAGTTTACTTCATTAACAATTTCAAGATGAATTTAGGTTTGAATCCTACTACGACTCAGAATGTCAATATATTTTTCCCTCAAATCATATTTAAAAATGATACATTTTATTCTCTCAATGCTCACAACCAGGACAAAAAATTTGTATTTTTTATTATTCATGGTCATTTAAATCATGATAAATTCATGAAATGTAGTGAATACATGAAAAAAACTCCTTAGTACATGAAATTCAAGAAAAATAATGAAGTTTAATATAGTAATTATAAAGATAAATAGACCCATTATAAGGAAATAAATTAATATTAATTAATGAAATAATTAAAATGACAAAATTTAATCATATATAGTGAATTAAGATTGGATTTTAGTGATATTATATTTGAAAGTATAAATAGAATAGAATAATATTGAATAATCTTTGGAATTCCCTATTTATATCACTAATAATCACTCACAAACACCAGAAAATAATCATATTGGGTTATCCAATCTAGTAAATTACATAATAAATTGTTTTAATAAAAAATCATTGCCCAATGTATTAGGTTAGATATCCTAGAAACATCAATCAACATCCATAATTTTTTGTAATCATATCGTAAACAAAATACATAAGATCTTACATTAAAATTATTAATAATACCAATAAAAGTTATGGAAGAAATGAATAAAATAGAATATTTTAACTAAGTACTATTGAAATGAAAATAAAGGGAATGAAATCATTGATATAAATAAAGTATTTATGTAAATAGATATATGAGAAATAATATTCATAGGTACAATTAGAGAGAGAAATATGGAGTCAAGAGATGTATAATGAGAAGTACTATAAAATGTACGAAAGGATTAAGGAAACTCATTAATTCATTAAAAGGAAATTTTATATGAATTTTTATGTATAAAAACAAATTTAAATGTGTTAAAATTCATTTTAAAATTTAAAATATATACATTAACTAATACCAAATAATTTGTTTAATTTATTTACTATCATACCTAAACACAACTTTATGTTCCAGGTCCACCAAATCCAAGGTAATTGATCACTGATTGTCATAGGATTATAGAATTTATTCCAAATTTATTTTTTTGTCATAATTGTTTTTGGAATAAAAAATTTCATTTTAAATTATATTTATTCATGGTAGAGTCTCCTTATTGTTAAAATTCCATTGTCAATGTGTTGTTTGTCAATGAATTTATATTTTTTAAAATTTATACCATTCATAATGTATGTAAATATATGTCTATCTTGATGTGATAATATTATGTCAGATTAAAAATTTATTTATATATTAAGAATAAGAAACCTTTGGAATATTTCCCACCATTTAAAATTTAGTAAATTAAAAATAAAATAAAAAGAGAATAAAAAAACTATTAAAATTAATATGTGGATATTTAACTAAATCATTATTATATATGGTCATATATACATATATCCATTAATGGGTATAATTTTTATAACACTTGTATTTAACATAAATGTAAAAAAAATTAATGAAATATATATTTAATCATCAATATGGTATTAAGAAGGGTCTTAGGGTTGAATATGTGTTCCTTACTTTTATAATTCATTCCATTATGAAATAAATGACTAAGACTGGTTAATATAGGGATCGAATCAACTTAACACTCCCTCACACATACATTGAAATTTTAGAATTATAAATATAGTGAATATTATTTTTATAATATTCCCCCAAGGTGAAAGACAATGTACATTTCTTTTTTATGAGTATATGTTACAATTTTATCCAAAAATATAAAAAAATGGCCACAATACCAATCTCTCCATTTCTCAATTTCCCAAATTCTTTTTTGTACATGATCCCACCCTTTTTCAACAACATTTCAAACTAGAATTAATTATATCCCTAAAAATCTCTTTAATGATTTGGAATATACAGAATATTCTCATTATGGATTTATAATATTCAACAATAATTAGGATTCCTCTTTATAAATATCTTTTTTGATAAATATTATATAAGATTTAAAAAATCACAAGTCTGAAACCCAATATCAAAAAACTCATTATATAGTATTTATCAATTAATTCTTTAATCCGTTCAATACTTTATTTCATATTTTATTTTTTCTTTTTTTAAATTTTTTATACTTCACTAAAAAATAAAAAATTCTAAATTTTGAAAATTTAAAAAAAATCAATCCCTCAAATAAATGAAAAATATTCTTTTAAATTTATTATATAATGATTAATACCATGATATTATTCATATCACAATTTATTTTCAATGATCTATAATAGATTTTATTTATAAAATATCCAAATCGGTATTCTCTTCTTGATCATTAAACAAATTTAATTTAATTTCCAAAATATTCTCTTTCAAACTATTATGTGAAACTTCCATTTTGGTCTCTTACACTAATCTCAATTACTGTTGTTAATATTTTCACATTTAAACTTAAATCATAATTAAGATTTTTCTTTTTCAATTAATTATCATTGAATTTCTATAGTGGATCAAATCACTCATTTCTGTCACTTTTTTTAAATGAAACATCACTTGGAATAAAAATTTGGAAACATCAGCAGTGTACATTTCTAATAACTCTAATAATTGAATCCAAATGAATGTAGAAAATATTAAAAATACCTCTATTATAGTTTTAGTAAGAACATAAATATTCAATATAAATTACCCAAATAAATATTTTGGATTTGAAATTTTGAAAATATTCTCAATTTGATCACTTGAAAATATATATTTCATCTCTACATATCCATTTTCCACCTTTTCATTGATAATATAATTATGGATGAAAATATTCTTAGATATAAATTGTTACATTATATTCATGGAAAGATCATTTTGACATTGATTACCACATGTAATTGTTAATAGAATCTGAATTATCAACTTAATGTCTTCCAGTTGTTCTTTTATATAAAACATATATGTACATCCATGTGAGGCAGCCACATAATAATCTTTACTTGTATAATTTCATTGATTTTTATTCTTTCAATTACACCACATATATATTTCTCCCAAAAATAAAATACAACCCAATTTTGAGTTCCAATTATCTCAATACCCATTACAATCAACATTTATTTAACAAAATAAGTTCAACTACTCACAAATTCTACTAATAATGCCATAATTTTATGTATCATTGATTTATTTATAAATTATATTTATTTCTACTGGGATTAAAAAATTTTGATCACATTTATACCATGTAAAGAATGTTTTTGTATAATAAATATTATGTCATGATACAATGAGATAAAATAATTTTCAAATAAAGATCCAAAACACTTTTGAATCATAGTTTACCCTCTAATATATATTCTCACCAATACAAAATATACCATGGGTGTTAATTCCACTATAGAAACATATATTCAATTAATATTTAATAGTTCTTCAATTTATTTATCATCAGATTGAAAAAGAAATGTTTTTTTAATAATGTTCAATAGCAAGATTAAATTCATCTCTATATGCATAGAACATTCAATGTTATTTAAATTTTTTAACTATATCACTTCATAAGAAAACTATTTTACTTCAAATAAAATAATTTCATTAATATAAATAATGATTGTAAGAGTACATATATTTATATTATTCACATGAATTAAAATATCACTTTCTATTTTGGGAATTTAATCTCACTTAAGAAGCCACCCAACCTTTAATATTCCCTTACATGAGTTTTTTAATCTATATAGTGACTATAAAAATCTATACAGCATAATTGAATTAGTTTCCGAAAAAAAACCTTCTAATTTCTCATTATAGACTTATTCGTTTTGTAATCAATTCAAGAACAAAACATCACAAGAAGATATTTGATTTTCTAATTCTTATGAGATATAACAACTTATAACAGTATTTTGGAATAATATAAAACAATATTATCCAAATTATCATAAAAAGTATCATAAAACATGAGTGTATCATTTTCAAACTAATCCAGATATAAATCTCAAGAATTTATTAATATCAGTATTATTGTTTTTAACATCCACTCGAGTCTAATAGCAATATACTATTTTCTCTTATTGAAAAATACCAAATTATATTCCATTCAATCTCATCCAACCCAATTTTATTTTAATTTTTACATTAGTTATAATATATATCCACAACAATTGATTATGTCCTAATTTGGGAAGAAAAGTTGGTTAGTTATGACCCCACATCCATCTTCGGGTCTAACTAGTGCATTAAAATTTTAAATATTATTTTTTGTTCAACATGATTTTTTATCCAATGATATTTAACTTTATCAAATATAGTATCACCAATATCATGCATAGTATAATCATTATCCATTCACCAATATATAGTTCATTTTAAAATTATTGTTCATTTATTTTGTAGAAATATTCATATTATACACAAAATATATTGTCAAGACATTAATCATTTTATAGGATATATTTTGTTAGATTTTCAATAATATAAATTTAAAAAAAAATACATCAACTTCAATTCACATTTTACCAAGAATTTATAGTCTCTTACATTTTTTAAATTTCTTATCAATGATCTTTCGGAAGCTCTATCATATAATTTTTTAGATCAGAAATTTTGATCTTTATAAATAGTGGAATTCAATAAAAATTGATGTATTTCATAGTTGGAATCTACTTTTACCAAATTTCATTCGATTCCATATTTTATTTAGTCCCTAATATGAACCCAATTATTATGTTCCTCTATGTAATATTAAATATTTTCTAGAATTATATAAAAATCAATAAATTTTTATCATGATTCTTCCCATATAAAAGATACTTCTATTTTTCCTCTAAAAAACTCCATTTTTATTGTCAATATAAGGATAAATATATTGATTATTGATACCATTATTAATTGGATATTATTCATGATAATTTCAAGTGAAATAATATTCCTTATAACTTATTAGCTTTTTGATATAAAATCTCAACTCATTCTCAACATTCATTCTAATGATTTGATACAGCTTTATAACAAGTAATTTGATTTCCATATTCATCAAATTTTTAAATATTTTAAAAAAATGAATGGAACGAAAAAAGAATATCCACTAGATGATTGATGTCTAATTATCTGACGAAAATATGATTGAATCAATTCAATTGGACAAGAGGAATGAATTTTAATTATCTTGTCACTTGCTACTTCTAATTTTATTTTTTGAAAAGTTTCAAAAATATCATAGCATTATATCATCATCTTAAATGAATCTCTTACCAAAAATAATCCTAAAATAAATCTTATACTCTGTTGAAAATGATACTTTGCCATTTTTCTTAATAGAATGTTCTTATTTTTGAACTCTAATAAAAAGTATACCATGAATTCACAATTTGAAAAAAAAATCCAATTATTATAGCTTCCATTTTTTTAAATCTTCCCACCATTAAGCACCATATGATTCTTGAATTTTACTAAATACTAATCTAGTTTGACCATATTAATGATATATCACACTCAAAAAAATAGATGAGACCATGCCAAAAGTAATGTTAATTATAACTTAATATCCAGTATATAATTTTAGTTTTACACAATATTATTATATTAAAGTTAATCCCACATAAAAACAAAATGATTCTCTATCATTTAGATATATATTCAATAATATATTGTTTTCTCTAATAATATTTTAAATAAATATATTTAATCCATGGATTATCACTCATGAATTATTTGAGATCCACCAAAAAAGGAGAACTATCTTTCCATATCCACTCTTCTAAAATTTATCAGTTATAGTATCTTCTAGTGATTAGAAAGAAGTATTATCATAAAAATTTCTCCTTAATGACCACGTTTCTAATATATTCTACAATTTTCTCTCTTACATAATAATTTTTATTGTGTCAAAATCCATCCCTCAGGGCCTGTGTGATGACTACCCAATTCCCACCTTCCATAGGCTAGGGGTTGGATACTAGATCTGGAAACACATATCCCTATAATGGAAGGAATTTACTTTAAACACGTACACACAAAGATAGGTAAAACTGCAAAAAGATAAAAACAACGGAAAGAAAACTAATACAACCACTGCAAAGTAACACCACTGAGATTTAAGTGTGTAAACAGATTGTATATGAGCCAGAATAGAAGTGAAACTGAAGGGATGTACAGTCAATGAAGTACAAACTCTAGAGGTCTCCCACTAAGGATCCTACCTATTGGTAGATACAACTCTCAGTAATATGTCACTACTGCACACAACATCTATCGTTTCACATCCAAGAACCAACTAGTCTTGTCTTTCCAATATCCCAATTAATGTTGTCTGTTGTCTATTGTCAGCACAAGAAAAAAAGTGCATATGAATCTCTTGTAGGGGTGAGTATAACAATACTCAGTAGGGATCCTAAGAACGCCGAAGGTCCCTCAGTAATCCATGAATTAAGACAGTACAAAAGAAATATACCACAGAGTAAATTCCACCATGAATGATCACTAACACATAACCCAAAGTAAAAGAAACAACTCAAACTAGGTATAACATAAGTACCGATGTAAAGATGATTAGTCATAAATCATGATCATATTATTATTTTGAGATTCAGTAATATTGATCCAAACAGGTTCTCGAAGTGTTTAACCACACAATATCACTATGTCCTAACCCACAAAGGATCACTAGGTAATGACCCACACAAAATTGCAAGGTTCTAACCCACACAGTAGAGCTATGTGCTGACCCCCACAGGATCACTAGGTGATGTCCCCCACTGGATCACTACGTGATAATCGACATATGATGGCTAATCATTATCCACATCATATCCAGCCATTGGATCTACACACATAGCATGATTGATTTTCAATGGGTCCACGCCTCAAGACATCACTCGTCACTCAACCACCATGAAGTCTCAAATAGAGTAACGCCAAAGAACTGACTCGACACAAAGGGTCACAACTCAATAGACGGGGTGTCCTTTGGACACACAGACTATTTGTTATGGGCATTTATTTGTAAAAAGGGATCGCTAGGATTCAAGTCCGATCCAACCCTTCCATACTCCAACTTCCACCCAAAGCCACTTAGAGTATATCAAAATTAATTCCACATCTCATGGGTTACAATTCCACATACCCCGGCTTAACTTGACCAACTCAACCCAACACGGTTCAGCTCTGGGTTAATCCAGTTCAGTTCAGTCAGTGCGCCAGGCTCATTGGGGCTAACTGGATTTAGCCCAACTTGGCTGAGGGTCCAGCTCGCTAGGCCGCCCGACATTCGGTCTCGTCCGGCATAGCCTGAAGGGTGTTGTTTTGGATGATGGGTAGTTTTCTCCAAGCCGGGTCTGCCTCGCTAGGATGCGGCTGGATTTTGAGTTTGGTATGCCGCCATCGCCCCACGTGTCGATGTGAGGTGCCTCCTCTTCCAGAGTCGAGGGACCATGGCCCACTTCGTGGGACACACATGGTGCCAAATCCACCCCCGCTAGCCACCAGCTAGTCGATGGCTCCTGGAACTGGTTTGTGTCCCTTCACTTGGCGCGCCGTCTGGAGGTGCAACCACCGACACAAGAATATTCTCACACAGATTACTTGGTATACACTTGTGGTCCATTCTTCGTGTCTCTTGCGTCTATGGCGCAAAATGATTTCCCTCTTCACCACGAAGGTCTCAAATCAGTATAGTATGCAATTTGAGAGTTTGGTCAAGAAATAAACCCATATCAGAGATGCTTGGGAAATGATAATTTCAACCCTTACCCTCTGTGTTAGGTGTTTATAATCAAGGTATTTTGGGGATTTTTTATTCGAACAATAATCAAAATTCTTCCCCGGATAAATAAATCCCCAAATAAAATTACTTTCGTACATAAATGCACAAATCATGAATCAACATATTCAAGGGTTGATCCATGTTTATTATTTCATAAAAAAATGGGATTGTACTAATAAGAAAATTAATCAAACCCCAACATCATATACTTTTGATGCTGAGGCGTTCGTCCTCACAGTTTCAAGATGTCGACGTCGCTTCCGGTTCCATTTTTATTGCACATCGATGTTGGTGATGATCCACCAATGAATCATTCTTCATTAGAGGGGAATACCATTGGATGTTTTCTAGAGAATCCCTTTTATTAATCCTCATCACACCGACACATCATATAATTAAAATTAAAACAATTCGCAGTGTTTCAGTTACGTTGTGATTTCATGTCATTGGGTTGGTTTATTTATAAAATAGTGTCATTATTATGCTTCCTTTATTGAATCATTACAGTACATGAAATGGGCCGTTAATGAGCCTCATTAATACACCTCATCTCTACCTCATCGATACACCACAACGTTACTTTCCGCCCCTCAATGGTGATAGAAAAATAAAATAATTCTTTTATATTGTTTTATTATTATTCACAAACAGTCTGAAAAATAATTTTTTTTCTCTCCCCTTGTCGGACGAAGTTAAGTCATTTCTAGGAGAATCTCGGTTTTCCATGATCAATGGTTCCCTATGACTTTTTATCTGAGCACCAATTCCAATGATATAAAAACATGCTAACATGTTTACTGAATGTCCCTTAAAAAAGATCAAAATTCTTTTCAGGGATCTCTAGTCCTCACAATCATGTGTCATCAGAGCGTGTGGTATCATAATAATTCCATATAATTAAAAAAAAATAAACCGAATTTATGAGATGTTACATTATCCCCACCTTATGGAATTACATCCCTAAACGATAAAAAAACTAATAAAAATGATTTTGGTACTGAGCACAATTATGAACCTTCTTCTCCCATGTGCTCTCCTAGAAATTATTTTGCTGCCACTGAACTCACACATGATGAATCAACAGCCCTTGTAGGACCTAATATTGTTGATCATCTATCTCCATTGGGAACTCTAAAAATGTATCCCCATCTTCATGTTCCAGCTATCCTCAATTGATGATGTGTGACGTATCATGCAAGTATCTCCTCATCTGAGACACATGGAAAAAATTATGCACCCAGTGCATCTAAGGGGGAATATCTAGGCATTACACCACCTCGCCAACTATTCATAGGATTAGAAAATTTCAGATAAACCTTATAAATATCTTACTTCCCTCTCTAAATATCTGTAATCCTCATTGGGGTGATTCCTAAAGGAATACAAGATCGCCCTCTTCAAACTCCATGGGTCCTCGTCTCCTATCCTTAAAAGAAATCTTCTTCTTCTATTCAGTCCTCATATGCTATTGGATGACCTACACCTTCACAGTGGTAGCCCGTACCCACATCGGATCCATGATTACATACTCCCTGGGTGTGTCCCACTAAAATGTGATCAGTAAGACTGTCTGTACAAGTCTTCAAATGGTGCCTTTCTAATGGTAGAGTGATAGCTATTACTGTATGTAAACTCCAAAAATGTTTGTTACTCCTCCAAACCACAACCAAAATCCAGGACAAAAGAATGAAATATGTCCTCTAAGGTCTATATGGTCCTCTCTATTTGACCAGCCATATGTGGATGAAAAGCTGTGATCAAGTTCATCTGCGTCCCGAACGACTAATGTTACCACTTCAATAACTAAGATATAAATCATATATCACGGTCTGAGATGATCATCCAAGGAACCTAATGGAGGCGCACTATATCCTACATGTAAAGGAATCTCATGACCTCTACCAGTCCCTGACCCAGATGGGTAGGATGTGGGCAGAGATGGTGAGTCAGTCAATGATCACCACAATAGTGTCATGGCCCCGTGATATACATGGTAACCCCCTCACAATGTCTATTGAGATACCATCCCATATCCACTCTAGTACCTCTAGTGGCAGGGCGAAGCCTGCTAGAACCTGATTCTCTGATTTCACTTACTTCCAAGTGAGGCATCATGAAATGAACTCAGCCACTACTTTCAACATATTTGGACACTAGCACTAGAATTGTATTTCATGGTAAATCTTCTCCACTCCAAGATGTAACACCAAAGGGGAGTTATGGAACCCCCACAAAAACTCTTCCTAAATAATATCTTGTTGTATGGTATTCCCTATGAAGAAGATTACTTGCACCCCAACTATCAAAAATCCATCAGGTTCATGTCCTAAAAATATCTGAGCACATTGGGGCTTGCTATCATCATACACCAGTTTTTCCTCCTCAATTCACTGTAAGTGAGTGGGAGTGAAAATCATAGACTGGAGGTAAGCTGATCCATCAATATCCATGATGGTTATCTACATCATGGGTAGATACTATGATGCCTCATTTAGTAGATGCAATGTAGAGCGTCTACTGAGTGCATCTTCCACCATTCCCCCTTCACAAGAGTATAGCCTATCTCAATGTCATAGTCCTAGTGGAACTCCATCCATCCCCACCATCCCATGTTAATTTCCTTCTATGAAAAGATATATCAGCGACCCTTTTGGTCGGATTAAATTGTAAACATTAACCCATCTAATAGTGTCGCCTCATCTTCAAGGAAATGACCATTATTTCTAACTCTAGATAATTGGTCTTGTAGTTCTGCTTATAATTCCTCAAATGTCATGAGAAATAGGTGATCATTGCTCACTCATACATCAGGAAAAAACCTAGTTTTGACTTTGATGAATCTTTGTATACTACATATCTAAAACCCTCTTCTAGTAGTCTCATGATGGGGGCACTGGTGAGTCTCTGCCAAAGCTCCTGGAAATTTTGATGGCATCTCTCCGTCCATACAAAGGGTGTTCCCTTACATATCAAAGCTGATAAGGGTGCTGCTACATTGGATATGTCGGGCACACACCTCTAATAGTACCCATCCAATCCCTAGAATCATCTTACCTCAGTCGTGCTCTAGGGTGACTCCCAATATATCACCAACTCTATCATTTATGGATCCACTACAACTCCATCCTCTAAGATGACGTGTCCTTGAAATTGGACATCCCAAATCTAGAACTAATACATCGTGAGTATACCATAAATCTGGTGCACTTTGAGTGTATCCAAGACTATCTGTATGTGTGTGGTGTGCTCCTCCTCTAATGTTGAGTACACCAAGATGTCATCGATGAAGACCGCAACAAACTGGTGAAGGTTAGGCTTCATGATATAGGACATGAGTCACATGAACACTGTAGAGGTATTGTTCACACCGAATTAAATCTACAAGAACTCGTAGTGGTTATACTGAAATTTGAATGAAGTCTTTAGTATGTGTTCATCCTGTACATGAAGATGGTGATATCCTAATCTGAGGTATAACTTCGAGAACCACATCGTTCCCTTCTACAGGTCGAAGAGTTCATATATCCTTGGTTGTGGATACATGGTCTTTAAGGACACCAGGTTGAGGCACCAAATTTCTAGGCATAACCTCAAGCTTCTGTTTTCCATCTTGGAAAACAACACAAATCCTGCCCATGTAGACACACTGGTCATGCTCACCCATTTCTCCTCAATTCCTCCAGCTTTACCCTAATCTCAGAATGTTCTGCAGGAGCCATCCAATATGTCGTTGTAGATATCGATTTGGTCCCGGGTTATAAGTCAATGCAGAAGTCTACCTCTCTAAGAGGAGGTAATACTGAGACATATTCATGAATGAAATCCTCATACTCGTACACCACAACAAGAATGGTCAGACTACCCTTGTCCAGCATACGGAGGGTGAGGCTGGACAACTGGGGAGTGATTTCCTGCACCCTCCTTTCTTAAAGAACATCATATATGGCAATGGTTCCCTTCTCACTTGTGAATGAAACCCTAGTCTCATACTCAAAGACACACCTCACTTTGAACCTAAAACAGTCAATCTGATCAAGTATTGTGGGTAACCAGTCCATACACAAGATCAATTCGTAAGGTCTCGACACTAGTACTATGAGATCCCAGTCAAAGATCTTGCCTCATTGAGTATGCTCACACTACCAGTACCAGTGTGTAATCATCAAATACCCTCCCGTATGAGTCTCTAATCATGCGGATTGAGCCAATCGCTTTACTATAATCCTGGTACCTCAAATGAGGTCTGTGGAAAGGAAAGCATGAATGGAACCTTTGTCTATGAGAACAACAATTATGGTGGTTTAGACACAGACCATACCTCTAATCATCTATAGAGTTATATGGCCATATTCATCCATTGCCTGATTCTAGCCCCACCCTTGTCCACCTACTCCTGCTGCTCATGGTAGAGCTCATGGGGGTGGGGGTGGTAGTACATCAAATCATCGTCCACCACATTCCACTTGGCCTACTCCTCAGTCACATCTACCACCATACAGACCTCCATGCTAGAACCTCTATCATTGTCTCAACAGTCGCACAACCACCTATTGGTAATTAATTTAGGCAGTCGAATTGCCACAATCTATATTCACATATCCCACACAGGGGTAAGAATCTCTATCCCTCAGATGAAATTCTCTGCCTCACAGGCTCCGCACCTCCTAACCTGCATCCTAGGGTCATCATTTGGAAGGTTCGGACCATTTGGGCCTCTGTATCGTCTTACTATAGCCAACTGCACATGGCATGGACACGTGTCATTTGTGGTGTCTCTCACAATTGGTGCATGCTCGGCTAGGAATATCTCAACCAATATGGCTCTATCATACCCTCCAGCCTACGTCAGGATGCTGAGAGAAATCATTAATGCCATGATCTCCAATCGGAGTCCCTACGCAAAGGAACATTCCCTAAAGAAAGGGTATTGTACCATGTTGGTGGAGTAGCGGGGGAGGTCGGTAAAACTCTCTGAGTACTACACCACAGTCAGGTTGCCATGATGTAGGTGTAGTAAACCATGAATACGCACTGAGAATAGTGCCACAGGTACAAACAACACCAAAAAAGAGGCTCTCAAAGTCCAACCTGGAAAGGGATTCCTCCTCATGTGTGTATAGCATCAAACTCCACCACCTCCCTACCATGCCCTAAAAATGGCTATTACCTAGAAATACCAACTTGTTTATTGGTGTCTCTACAAGGAGAAAAATATGAGTAACTGCCTCCAATCAATCCTTAGCTACCTGAGGATCTGTATCGCCTCAACACTACACATGGAATTGTCTTTGAAACTCATGCAACACGCTAATTTGGTATGCACTATCCGCTAGTGGGGCTGGTAGAAACTATTAATATCTATGTGGTGTTGGTGATGGTACACCACAAAAAGTTGAAATCTCTATATGTTTTCCTCCACTGATGCCTCATCGCTCGTTGGACAATCATCAAGATCTCTCTTGGGAATCCTAACCAGTTGTCTTCATGGAGGCATCTTGTTGGTAAACAGATGCACAATAGATAATATGTTATACGCTATGAGATGACTCAACATATATCAAGAGAAAAAAACATTTCAAAAACACAAGAAACTAGTGTTTCCATGTACCAAGTCAGAAAACAGAATTCAGGATCCCGGTGTATGGATACTCAAGACAACAAACCAATAAATGACTTCATGGACTGAGTTCCAATCCCAAGACACTTGACACTATTACCCCCATTGAAAATTTCATACTCTCATTTCTTATAGTAGAACTGACCACTCCTTGATAACTGTTAGTTATTACCCATCCCTCGTGGCCCATGACATGACTACCCCAATCCCATCTTCCGTAGTTGAGGGGCTGTTGACTAGCACTAAAAACAAATATCCCCAAAAGGGGAGGCATTGCCTTTAAACTCGTTCACTCACAGAAAGGGAAAACTACACAAAGATAACCATTACTGAAATGAAAGTAATACAACCCCCACAATGTAGCACCACTAATATTAACGTGTGTAAAATGAAATTGAAGGGGCTGGAATACAATCCCAATTGAAAGGAATGTATAGTAAAATAGGTACAATCTTCATAGATCATCCCCCAAGGATCATACCTATATGGTAGGTATAGATCTATGTCGGATGTCTCTGTCGCACACCACATCTATTGATCCAACTCCGAGAAACATCTTGTCCTGGATCCCTAATGTCCTAGTCAATGTTTTCCATCATCTAAACAAAACACAACCAGTGTAGGCGATGCCAGTGCAGGGGTGAGTATGACAATATTAAGTAGGGACCCTAAGACCCCTAAATGTCTTTCAGAAATCCATGATGGAAGACACCAAAAAGTAAAAAAATACCACATAGGTAATACCATCATGAAAGATCTCAAACGCATCTCCCAATATAAAAGATGGATCTCACACCAGATACAACTAATGTACATATGTTATGATTATTTGTCGTAAAACTAGATCATCTCATTCTGTCGAGATGCTCTACTGTTGATCCAGACATGGTCGCTAAGTGCGCACCCATAGTTGATTGCTAGGTTCTTACACACATAGGATTTCTAGGTGCTAACCCACAGAGGATCATTAGTTGCTGACCCAAATAGGATCGCTATGTGGTGTCTCGCACAAAATCATTATGTGATCACCCATATAGGATCGCTATTTGTTCTTCAAGTCATATCCAGCCACCTGATCTCTATAGTTAGCATGCTAGATTTTCGAGGGGTCCACCCCTTAATCCTTCATTCATACCACTACCACAATAATGTCCCTCGTAGAGTAACCCCAATGAATTGTATCATCACATGGAACGCAACGCAATAGTTGATGGGTCGTTCGTACGTCTGATATGTAGGTTATGGGATAATTTGTAAAAATGATCTGGTAGGATCCGTGTTCAGTACAACCCAGCCATATGATAAGATCCACCCAAACTCGTTTAGAGTATCTCATAAGAACTGCCTCATCGCAAGGGTCCTAATAACACTAACGTTGTGTCAATCAAATTTCCAGTTTGAGATATATATGCATTTTATTGAAATAGGGGTCGGTTGCTTATGGGCCCGATATGACCCTGTCGAACCAACCAGACCAACCCTGCCCGAGGGTCCCACATACTCCAGTTTAACTAGAAAGACTTGACCAGACCTTGTTCGGTACTAGGTTAGTCTAGTTCGGCCTGGCCAGTGGCACATTCTTGACTTGTTAAATGGTGCAGCCTAACGGGTTTCCCCGTGACCCGTTCTACACCACCCCGTCCCGAAGGGTGTGGGTCCGGCCAACTAGGCCATGGGTCCAACCATATGGTGTGGGTCTTCCCCATAAAGTAGTTAACACATCTCCTGGTCTTCCTTTCTTGGATGCAGTCAGATGCCACATCCGGTCTTCCACCATCACCATGCGGGTCGATACGGGGAACCACCTCTATCATGGTCGAGCAATTAGCCACACTGTGCTAGAAGCGGAAGGGTATCACGTTTTCATCCTTCCTACGAGGTCGAGAAACCACGTCGCCACCCCCATTCATAGTCTCCGCCATCTAAAATGCATCCCACGCAAGCTATGGCCCTTCCTCTGGAACACCACCACTAGACTCTTTCGCCGACCAATGGGTCTGCACCGGGTGACCGTTCTTCTCAACGCTTATGTGTTTATGATCCCTTAAGATTAAACTCTTTCCCACGATGGTGTCCAATATGTCATAACCTTGATTTGAGAGTTATGACATGAATAATAGACACGGGGGAGGGGCTCGAGCCTTGTTCATGTCGGCCCACTCCCTACGTGCTAGAAGATTATAATCAAGTGAGGTCCGAGTATTTTTAGTTAGAATAAAATGATAATTCAATCCTAGATAGAGCATTATCAAAATAAATTTCACCATCAACCATAAATTCATGAATTGAAGATCGACATGTTCATGGGATGATCTTCATTTTTCATTTCTAAAAAATGAATAGGGTATAACTTATAAAAAAATTAAACAACCCGCTGCCTCGTTGACGTTTAATGTTGAAGAATTGTCCTAAAGGCTTCAAGATTTCGATGTCAATTCTAGATCCATTCATTGATGCACTTCAAATTCGGTGATGATCCACCAATGTATCATTCTTCGTTAATGGTATTGACCATAGGAGGTCTATCAGAGAATCCTCCCCGTTTAATCCCTGTTCAACCTATGCATTAAACAATTAAATGGAATACACAACACATTGTTTTAGTTATGATGTGAAGTTGCATCGTTATCCTATTTCATTTTTGGAACAACGTCGTTGTTACGTATCCATTATTTTACCTTTACACAGCATGATAGAATCCATTAATGAGCCTCATTAATGATTCTTATCACAATGTCATTGTTGCACCGAAGCGTCATCGACTGGAACTCAATTGTGAGAAAAGAGAAAAAATAATTCCAATAAATTATATTTTTATTTATCTACAAATGTGTGAAAAATAACATTTCTACACGGCCCTTTCTGGCCAAATTTAAGTCACTTATAATAGAATCACAGTGTTCTGAGTTCAACGGTTCCATCATTTTTTTATCCTATCCCTATTTCAAAAGATATAAAAAATTGCTCGAACTTTTATTGAATATACCCTACAAATAATCAAAATTACATTTTGGGGTCTCTGTTCCTCATAATCACATGTCGTTAGAGGGTGTACTGTGAAAATAATTCCATATAATTTAAAATAAAAAATTTACCTGGAATTTCTGAGACATTACATTTGACTTCAAAGAGTTGATGAACTTTTATTGACATCTTACATCTTCTAAAAATATGTATTTAATATTTCTTATAAATATACCCTAAACTTATGCCTTCTCTATAACATAAAAATTAAAATAATTTACCATAAAACGAATATTTAAGACTATTATCTCTATAAAAAAAATATATTCAATTTTAAAATTAAATATCAAAAGAATGAGAGGACATTCTATGAAAATATAATTGTTGTTTCTATGAATTCCATACAATATTTCTTCATTTTTTTGTGGAAGTCGGTATTATAAAATTTTCCACATCCATTGATATATAAGACATTTTTAAGGTGTTATTTCAGACCATAAAATTTATGTTATCAATTTAAAACTTGTACTATTAGTTAATATTGTTTTGGTAACCTTGGAGTAAACACGATTTATTTGTACACTATTTTTTAAGATGGAATTCACAGTATATCAAGAATATTATTCCTAAACAGAAATATATTTTCTATAAACTAATATCATTTTATTGATGAAATGTTTTACTATAAAGACACTATTTTTTCTAAATCAACTCTATATCCATTAAAAATTATTTTCCATTTCAATTTATCATCATTTTTCTTTGTTCAATAACTCACACATTGTGATTCTTAATTAATTCACTGTATTTATACTTTTTCTTGAGAAATTAATCATCACTATCCTTTTCATTTCCAACTAGTCTGATCCTCTTCCTGGATATAGAATTCTTTGCAATAATATATTCTTTTTTATTATTTATAATATTTTCAATTTATCATTATGTTTCCCACTCACAGAAATAATATCATTTTATTTAACACAATCCATGATTGTATAGTTTTTATATAGGTAAAATAATCTCTAGATACACTTTCATTGGTTATGTATTTATCTTCTTCTTCTATGCTCATCAGATTCCTTATCATCCTTTTACAAAATCTATTCTTTCAAATACAAAAATTTTTTATTTCCTTATTATTTATTGAGAACCCCATTTTTATTCCCATCATTCAAAATAATACCATTATTTTAATGTATATATTCAACTAAAAAATTCTTAATTCCCCCATATTTAATGTCATATAATGGAATATAACCAATGTATTTTCCAATATCTCTAATTAAATTTTATGAAATATGAAAAATGATTCTCTTAGTATCATCATCTATATATTCATTATCTTCAAGTTTTATAAATGATTCATTATTCTTTCCTTTCATAATGAGAACTTGTAGGGATTTAAATATAATTTTACTCTTCTAATTAATATTTTTTTTGAAAATATATGACATTGAAAATTCATAAGAAGCATAAACATATGAATTTCATCAAGAGACAAGTAATTTCTATATTCTAGAAAAGAAAACATTTCATCAAATATATCTATGTATATTATCATCATTTTCATAATAATGGATGATTCTTTTAGTGTTTCTAAATCCAAGGATGTTGATGGAAATTTCATTAGACCATGGGAAGTATTCTCTAACAGTTTCTTTTTTATCCAATATAATTTATTCAATCATTTATATGTAAATCTACATAATAGATTTTTATAAAATCTCATTCCATTAAAAAATATTATCAATATTATTCCATAT
The DNA here is from genome assembly GCA_963277665.1 of Viscum album. Classification (NCBI taxonomy): domain Eukaryota; kingdom Viridiplantae; phylum Streptophyta; class Magnoliopsida; order Santalales; family Viscaceae; genus Viscum; species Viscum album. The sequence continues at coordinate 1,132,348,141 of OY728155.1, read as the reverse complement.
CACAGAGTTAGTTGTGACTCTCATAATATTTTATTGGGGAAAAATCCCTCAAGGTATCATTGAAGCATTTTTTAGGTGATTGTGTTTGTTGAAAAAGTGGACATCTATTTAGTGATTGTTGAAAAATCAAAACAATAACATACAAAATTTTTGTCAATGGGGATTTCATGGTGGAATGTCGAGTTCATGAGCTGTGGTCAACGATCCATGTTTGATTCAAGAACATTGACAAAGGAATGGATGATCTGGAGGCGGAAAAAAAGAACAGATACAAGGTGGTGCCGTTTTCCAGTGTTTTCCAAATTCTTAGGCTTGAAATTCAACAAAATAATAAAAGTGTTTTTGGAAAATAGACTTGCGCGCCATATGCTTTCTAGGACCAGATCATCAAAATATGGCAAAGGGATAAGGGTCGCGCAAGTATTGGGTTGGTCGCGCAGATGATTTGCACGTCGAGGAAGGACTTGCGCGCCTGTGCCTAGGAGGATTGGAACCTTGCGAGCCTATTGTTTTTCAAGATCATAAGATCAAAATATGGAAAAGTAAATAGGGTTTCACAAGTATTTGGTTTGGTCGTGCAATTGACATGCAGGTGAAGAGACCTGTGCGCCGAGACTTGCGCGACGAGGGGTGAATTGTGTGCCATCGCGCAGGTTGACCAAATTCCTATAAATACCGGACCACCCCTCCTCAATTTTAACAGAGTTCAACACTTAGAAAAATCACAACTCCCGTGGCGCAGGTGTGGTGGTCACGCAAGTGGTGGTGTGTCGTGCAAGTAGGACTTGCGCACCAGATTTGACGAAGGGTGATTGTTGTTTGTTGCGTGCCAATGATGGTTTGGGCATAAAGGGAAGTGTGTCATGCATTTTTGGAGTTGAAGAAGCTTGTGTCGCGAAAGTGTCTGAGGTGGACCTGTGCACCAGTTGTGACTTGCGTGCTGAGACTTGCGTGCCGGAGTAGACTTGTGTTCCAAGTATGGTTGATTTTCCGGAAGTGTTTTTAGGCTGCGTGGAAGGTGGATGTTTTCCAGATGCCTTCGTTGCAAAGAGAGATTCATATAGGGGTGAAAGTTGGTCTTCAACAGAGTATCTACATACATAGGAAGATTCATTCCATTATGCAAATGAAGAGACATATAGGTCTATAAACTGTGATTGGATCCTTTTCAGTGCAGTGAGTAGAGGTAGAGGAAGAAGGTGATCCTCTCCACCGGTAGTGATCCAGAGAGAGAGAAACAGGAAGTGACCCATGGGAAGGCGGTGAGATGACCTTAAACCTCGTAAAGGTAGTGACCCTGGGACATAGTGACTATGCCCGAAACTTGTAATCCACGACAAGTGATGTTTCGTGGAATTTGGTATGACCGGAAATCTATCAACATATTCTCCTTGGTTGTATCCCATAGCGGTGAACCAAGTAAAAATTGTTGTGTCTGTGCTTTCTTTACTTTCTGTTTATATTGTGAAATAGGAAAGAGAAATAAGAGTGTTTTTCTTAATAGCGAAACCAGACCAGAATGGGATTTAATTTAAAATTAGTCATACCCTGATTCACCCACCCTCTCAGGGTATTCAACCTTGTGGACCTAACAATTGGTATTAGAGGGAAATGTTGATATTAGTTATTCTCTCAACGGAGGTCACTAATCATAAAGGGATTCTAATCTTCAATGGATATAATTTTCAGATATGGAAGAATTGAATGCAACAATATTTCCAATCATTGAGAATGGATTTGTTTTCAGCAACTATGCATGGTATCATTGCTGATATTAATAGTGGTGCATTATCAGAAGCTGAGCATAGAGAGTTGAATGCTGATACCAAATAAATCAATACCTTAGGGGGATCCCATTAAAATCCCATCTATACAATGGCAATGTCATGAAAAACGTCACATGCCATGTGGGAAAATATGTTGAATATATACGAAGGAAATACAAAGGTCAGAGAGGAAAAGCTGCAAGTGTTGTGGAATAAGTATGAAGATCTGAAGATGAACCCAAATGTGTCTGTTGATGCATTCTTTGACAGGGTAAATATTATTGGGTAAGATATACAAGGACTTGGTGAAGTCTTTGAAGACATAAAGATTGTAATGGTCATCTTGAAAAAGTTTCCACCATGGTTCAATCCAAATATTTCAGTACTAGAAGATAAATATCCAGAAGAACTGACACTAGAAAATTTCCACAGTACCTTGGTTGCATTTGAGATGAGGACTAAGGATAACGAGGCTGTGGAAAATCAGAAATCCAAAGAGATGGCATATAAGGCCATGAAGAATCTCACCAATGAAGATTATCAGGAAGAAGAAGAGACATATGATGTTATGTCATTCTTTTCATCAAATCGTCAAAGAGGAAAATTAAAGTTGAAAGGGAAACATCCACATTCTTGATTTAGATGTAGAAAAGTTGGTCTTCTTGCTACAAGATTCCCCAAAAAGTTTCAAGAAGAAAATGATGAAGATTATGTTGAAAATCCCATGAAGAAATCTTCAGGATATGTGAAAGGGAAGAAGCAGTTAAAGAGAAATTTCTTCAAGAGGAAGAATCTTCTTTCATAAGAAATAGACAATTCATATGATTCTGAGGATGAAGAGGTTGAGGAGTTTGAAAATTGTAAAGATCACAGACAAAAATGCAATGGTGGCTATTGTCAGTAGTCCTCATGAAAAGGAAGAAACCAACACTGATGAAGAAGAAGAAGAAATTTAAGGGAGAGTTGACATGGAATCTGAATTAGAATAATCTCTTGAAGAGATAGATATTTGGAGATTAAAAACAGTAAAATCCAACAAGGTGGTGCATGATTCTAAACTCTACATGAAATGGAAGGAAGAAGAGAAGCTTGAGCTATTAAAAGAAATAGAAAAACTGAAGTCTTCAAGTCTAGAGGGCACATAAAGGTGTATGAGCATAAGATCAAGGTTGAAGAACATAAAAGGGGGATCAATGGCTTGAATAGAAAATTGAAAGATCACATCAAGCGTTTCGAAGAGATTGAAGAGGAAGTGGTTGGTCTGCAGATAAAAGTCAGAGACCAGGAAAAACCTTTAATTCCTAACACATTCTTGGGAAATAAGGTTATTACGAAGACTAAAAAGATGAAAGAGGAGCATAGTAGTTCAGTAGGGAAGATGCAGCAATTGAGCTCTGACGCGAAGGTTGTTTCAAGGATTAAACATAATAAAAAATCTGTGAAAATTCAATTTAGAACTCAAGCTTCAGTCCTAAGATTGAAGGTTGATTTAGACACAATGAAGAATCAGAAAATTCAAAGATCCCAAGGGGATACTCATAGTGCTGAAGTACCACGAAGGAATGCACCATATATCAGGTGTTATTGTTGCAGGAAGATGGGACATTCACAGTATGTGTGTTCCATAGCCAACAGATATCAAAGGGAACAAGAACAAAGGTGGCAGTCAAATAGAGAACAGTTCTCAAGAAAATATTTCAAAGGACACTGTTTTGTGTGTGAAGGATTTGGGCACACGGCTTGGTACTGTACTTCAACATATAGAGGAATGTGCCAAAGAAAAATCAAAATGTTCACAAGCATCATATCAATAAACCAAAAGGTGAACTAAAATTGTAAAATAGATTTGCAGTGTTGCAAGATGAAGTTGGTCCATCACACTCTAGGGAAGATCAATTTCTCCAAACCACACCGAGTGTGTAGTAGAAGACATGGATCAAAAAGAAAAAGGAAGAAAAGGCAGTAGTTTCAGAAATTGCTCTTAGAGCATTAGATCATTCTTGAATATGGATCCTTGAAAGTGGTTTCACATCCCATATGACAGGGAACAAGGATCCCATTTAAGGAATAAAATATGACAATGAAGGAGTTTTCAAGTTTGGTAATGATGAAGAGCTGAAGGTTGTTGGTTCTGGAAAGGCGAAATTTGGGGGAAAAGAAATGAGATGTGTTGATGTCTTGGTATTAGAGGGTATTAGTCATAACAAACTCAGTGTCAGTCGACTGTGTGACTCTGGGAATTCTATCCAATTTACCAAGAAGATGTGTGTTGTTAAAGGAAAATATGGAGCAATTGTTCTACAAGAAAAAAGGACAAAGGTAAATCTTTACCTTGTAGGAGGGTAATGAGATATGTTTCTTTTATTCAGAGAGGAATAAAAACAGTCGTGGAATATGTGACTTGGTCATCTATGCCAACCATCTATGAAATATCAGGTAATGTGTGATGCTGCTAGAGACCGTCCCAAACTATCACGTGATCACACTTATTCGTGTCATGCTTGCCAACAAGGGAAGATCATCAGAAAGACATACATGACAAAGGAAAATAAATCAACTAGAGTGTTCGAATTGGTGAATTCAGATGTATGTGGAACTATCTCCCCATGAGCTATAAATGGGAAAAGGTACTATGTTCTTATCATTGATGATTATAATAGAATGGTTTGGGTATTGGTCATTACCCATAAGACAGAAGTGTATAGTTGTATCATGAAGTATAGGAGGGAATCAGAAATGATGCTTGGGCAGAAAATTTTTATGTTTCGTATAGATAACGATACAGAATTCAAAAACAGAAAAGTGGAAGACTATCCCGAGAAACACGGGATAAGGAATCATATTTCATCAATTAGAACTCCCCAACTAAATGGAGTTGTTGAAATGAGAAATCGGATCATCAATAACATGGCCAGAAAAATGATTAATAAAAAGGACCTACCATAGAAATTTTGGAAGAAAGCAGTTTTGACATCGGTCTATATTTCGAAAAGGTCTATGCTGTGTCTGAAGAAAAGGAAGAGTCCGTATGAAATGTGGTACGGAATGAAGACAATGTTGAAATACTTTCGAATCTTTGAAAGTAAGTTTTTCATTATCAACAAAGAAAATAATAGGAAGTTTGAGTCATGAGGAGTTGAGGGGATATTCCCGGGCTACTCCAGGAAAAGCAAAGCATATAAATGTTTCAACAAAAGGCTGGGAAAAATTGTTCAGAGCAATGACATCAGTATAGTTGATAATGAACAGAATACTCAACGACCTAGTGAACAGTTTCTGGATGAAAGTTATAATGAGGTAAGCAACACAGGGGAAGCACAAGTGGTAGAGGAAGAATTAGAAGAAGATAGTGATGATGAACAAGAAATTGTCAAGTCTTTGTCTCCCAGGAATCCAAAGAGTCAAGCTGAAATTGATAGGCAGAATATCATTGGTGATCAGACAACTCCAGTTCAGACTCGAAGAATGAAATCATTACAGCAAACATCGTTTTTATCTCATGTGGAGCCGAAATGTTTTTCTGATGCATCTAAGGATGAAAATTGGGTTCATTCTTATGAATGAAGAGCTTAATCAGATTGAGAAGAACCAGACAAGTGAGATTGTTTCAAGGCCAGCAGACAAGAATGTCATCGGGGATAAATGTGTCTATCACAACAAGATGAATGATGATGGAACATTGATTCGGAAAAAAGCATGGCTAGTGTGCAAGGGATATTCCCAGATAGAGGGAATAGATTTTTGTGAGACATTTTCACCAGTTGCAAGGCTGGAGACAATAAGATTATTTTTTCCCATTGCAGTGCAAAGACAGTTCAAATTGTTCCATATAGATGTCAAATCCACATTATTGAATGGTTTTATGAATGTGGAGATGAATATTGAGCATCCAAATGGTTTTCTCATTCTATAAAATCAGAATAATGTTTACAGGCTGAAGAAGGAGATGTATGGGCTGAAACAAGCACCATGAGCATGGTACTCAAGGCTTGATTAGTACTTGAACAAGCTTGGTTTCTAGTGTGGGGGAGTTGATTACAATCTTTATTTAAGCAAAAATAGTAATCAAATGATTATGGAATTGGTTTATGTTGATGAAATAATATTTGGTGGATCATATGAATCTCAGTGTAGACAATTTTCTGAATTCATGAAAAATAAATTTGAAATGTCAATGATTGGTGAGCTAACGTTTTCCCTTGGTCTATAGGTGACACAAGGAAGCAATGTAACTTTACTTTCTCAATACAAATATTCTAAGGAGGTTTTAATAAGATTTGGAATTGATAATTCCAAGGAGATGAAGACTCAGGTTGCTACCCGGATAAAATTATCAAAAAATGATGATGGCAAGGCAGTTAATATCACAGAATACAGGCAAATCACTGGAATTGTGTTGTAATTGTCCTTGACAATGCCTGATATAGTTTTCGCCACATGCCAAGCAGAAAGATATCAGAGTAATCCCAAGGAAAGCCATATTCTAGTAGTGAAAAGAATACATTGGTATATCAATGGCACTGTGGATTTTAGTATTATGTATAATGACAAATCTCAATTAGTGTTATTGGGTTACACAGATGTAGATTGGCATGGATCAGCAGATGAAATAAAATCAACATCAGGAGGTGCATTCTATCTTGGTGGATTATGTATTCCTTGGTTAAGTAAGAAGTAGGATTTCATTTCATTAATCATCATAGAGGTTGAGTATATTTCGTCCACTCAAGCACGCACCCAGTTATTTTAGATGAAGCAGCATCTTAAAGATATTTGAGTTGAAGTGAAGTCTCTGATCGGAATCGAGTGCGATAACTCAAGTGATACCTATCTTAGAAAAAATCTCGTTCATCACTCAAGGACCAAGAACATTGATATCAAATATCATTTCATCAAGCAGAAGGTTGAGCAAGGAATTGTGAAATTGGAGTATGTGCCAACAAGAACTCCAGGTTGCAGACTTTCTGACAAAGGTCTTACCCAATGAAGCGTTTGAAAGGCATCGACTAGTTTTATGAGTTCAGTCGAATCCCCACACTTAAAATAGTGTGGATTTGGAACAGCCCCCTCTCTCCGATGTATGATGCTTTTCCCTAATGAGTTTGTATATGTTTTCTACTCTGTTACAGACTACAAAGGTGTGACCTTTGGGTTCATTGACAAATGGGGAGAAAATAATGGTTGTTCAAGGTGAAACAGTTTGGTTATTTGAGAAATCTTGAAAGATAAGCGGATAAGATGACAAGTGGAGAAACTAGATAGGGGGAGTTGAACGTGATTAGCTAGAGCTTAGCTTGGACAACACAGGAAATTGGGCTAAAGAGGTTTTGAAGCTGACAAGAGTTGATGTTGCGAACAGAAAGGGGGACCATATTGAATCTGACGATACTAGAAGTGATCGATCAAAGAACAGATATCAAAAAATCTGAGGATTGTGATAAAATCAGAAGAGTGTTGTTTGGAGAGTGGTAAGAATATTTCCAAAAATTGGTATCAATTTGGTAACAATTGGTGTCAGTTTGATGTCAACAGTGGGTGTTAGAGATGAAGTGATTCATTGATGAACTTTTCCTTTACTCTTGTTTCTCATGATGAGCATTGCTCATGTGAGCTTAGAGTATGTGTTGAGTAGATCCATATCACAATCGGAAATGGAATAGGCGAATGGTGGCTGATGAATTAACGAGGTATCATTACAGGGAAGAGTTTTCAACAAACCCAATGGGGGAGATTGTTGGGGAAAAATCCCTCAAGGTATCATTGAAGCATTTTTGAGGTGATTGTGTTTGTCTAAAAAAGTGGACATCTGTGTGGTGATTGTTGACAAAGAAAAACAATGACATAAAAATTTGATGACAAGAGGGATTTCATGGTGGAATTTCGAGTTCAAGAGCTGTGGTCAATGATCCATTTATTATTCAAGAACGTCAACAATGGTATGAATGATCTAGAGGTGGTACATAAAGAACATATACAAGGTGGTGCCATTTTCCAGTGTTTTCCAAATTTTTGGGCATAAAAATTGTCAAAAGGAGAAAAGTGTTCTTGGAAAATAGACTTGCACGCCATATGTTTTTCAAGATCAGATCATCAAATTATGGAAAATGGATAAGGGTCATGCAAGTATTGGGTTTGTCGTGTAGGTGACTTGCGCGCCGAGAAAGGACTTGTGCACGGTGCCTAGGCAGATTGGATACTAGCACACCTGTTGTTTTTCAAGATTAGTAGATCAAAATATGTCAAATGAAAGAGGGAAGTGAATGTATTTGGTGTGGTCGTGCAGGTGACCTATAGGGGAAGAGACCTGTGCGCCGAGACCTGCGCGCCGAGGGGTAACTTGCACGCCACTGCGCAGATTGACCAAATGCCTATAAATATAGGACCACCCCTCCTCATTTTTAACGGAGTTCAACACTTAGAAAAGTCAGAGCTCCCGTCGTGCAGGTGCGGTGGCCGCGCATGTGGTGGTGTGTCGCGCAAGTTGGACTTTCATGCCAGATTTGAAGAAGGGAGATTTTTGGTTGTTGCACACCAATGTTGGTTTGGTTGTAAAGGGAATTATGTCACGCATGTTTGGAGTTGAAGAAGTTTGTGTCATGAAAGTGTCTGAGGTGGACCTGCGTGCCAGTTGTGACTTGCGCTCCGAGACTTGCATGCCAAATTAGACTTGAACGCCAAGTAAGGTTGATTTTACGGCAGTTTTTTCGGGCTGCGTGAAAGCTGGAAGTTTGCCCGATACCTTCGGTGCAACGAGAGATTCTTCTATGGGTGAAAGTTGGTCTTCAACAGAGCATCTACATACAGAGGAAGATGCATTACTTCATGAAAGTGATGAGACCTATAGGTCTATAAACTATGAGTGTATCCTTTCCGGACCAGTGGGAAAAGAAAGAGGAAGAAGGTGATTTTCTCCACCGGTAATGAGCTTGAGAGAGAGAAACAGGGAGTGACCCATGGGAAAGCAGTGAGCTGACCCTAAACATTGTAAAGGCTGTGAGCCTGGGACAGAGTGACAATGCCTGAACCTTGTAATCCACAGCTAGTGAAGTTTAGTGGAATTTTGTACGATCGACAATCTGATATCGTATGCTCCTTGGAAGTAGCCCTTAGCGGTGAACCAAGTAAAAATTAATGTGTCATGTGCTTTCTTTACTTTTTGTTTATATTGTGAAATAGGAAAGAGAGAGAATTGTGTGTTTCTTAACAGTGAAGCAAGTTCAGAATGGGCTTTAAATTTAAATTAGTCATACCCTGATCCACCCCCCTCTCAGGGTATTCATCCTTGTGGACCTAACAAATTTTTATAATCATATTCAGAAACGGGAATCATAATTTCATTAATTTCTATTCAATGAACCTATAAATTAAATTTTTCATTCATTTCATAAGTTCATATCACTCAATATGTGTAAAACTAATTTTAGTATTGTGAATATTAATTAGGAAAATGAAAATCTAATAAGGTGTTTTCTTAATAATACAAGAATATTAAAACCTTCTAGTAAATGTTGAAACACATATACTATTGATAGAATATAATTTATCTATCATTTACTTTGAGAAACTTTTATCCCTCAATGGGAACATAGAATATATTGGATACAACTCAAAATTCCTTGGGTAATCAACTTTGTAACAATGAGGTCAAAAGTGGGGGGAAATCAGTGTATTATTGTTTTATAATTTATTTTACATAATAAATTTAAAAATTTGTTTGTTTAAGACCAATATCCACTCCGTAATATAATCCATCAGTAATTTATAGAATCTTTATATTGAAAAACATATCGCAAATTATTTTACGGCGGTTTCCCACAAGATTAGTTCCAATTTTTGTGCTTTTTATGGTTGGGGTCTAATACATAGATTTCAACTCAAACAAAAAAATGTTATTGTAATATATAGGAACTGACAACATAGTTTCCCTATCATTATTTATATTGGATAGGTACATTGTTTAATAATATTATAAAATAGAACCAATGAGATTATTATAATACTCATGGATTAGATAACATCAATAGAATAACATCTTAAAAACATTGGAATAATCAATAACATTAAAGAATCATCTTCATCAAAATATTGATTCTCAAAATATTTGACATCCGATATAAGATTTTCATTCTTGAACACAATCACAATGAGTTATTCTTTAGATAATTCTCATCATTTATTTTCAATATGTTCAAAATTTTTATATATATCATCTTTGTTAATTTAAATTTTCATCAAATCGTGATAATTACTTAATAAATCACACATATGAAATTTATAAAAAAATATGTTATTACGGAATTCTAGAATATTATTTTTGATCAATATGGCAATTAATATTGATTTCATATTCTCTGTCTAACTAATCACAAAGATTAGTTTTGAATATGAGGAATATATTTTAATTTAATTTCCAAAAATGTGTTTTCCCTTTAATCATGGATTAATTTCCATAAAAAAAATATAATCTATATTTTCAATGAGATTCCTTTAGTAATTAGTTTATTCTTGATCATGAGTAATTTAATTTAAATCCTCTCATTTAAAAATCTTTTTATAACAAGTTAGTGGGCTTCACAATTAATTCTTATTTCATTCCACTTATAATAGGGATTGATATTCTATTATTTTGCATCTGTCTACATGATTGTGCAACGAAAATCTGTTTATGATATTTTATCCATTAATAATTAACATGTGTTAAAATAATTACTATAATAATTATACATCATAATATTTATGACTCGATCATTCTGTTATCATGTTGTATGTTTTTTTATTTAAAATAGAATATTTATGAATTCATACATAGAAAATTTTTATATATAATTATCTTATCCCATAATATTTACTCTGTGTTAAATAGTATTGGATCTATCCCATGTTATTTAAATATCCTCCTATCTGATACCATTTCCATTTGTGGAATTTATAACTAGGTTATTTTTCTTTTCGTTAGTCCAACACCATTTACTATTTTGATACATCATTGTTCATGTATTTTTATTTTCTGCTCGCAAAATCATAATTATAATGAATTAGGGATGATTTTATGATTATATTGTATCATTATTCAATTATATAATCTTGATTTCAATGAATACCCTATCGATGTTGAGGTTGGATATCCTTAACTTGATATAGATTTATTATGAAATCGTACATTTTCAACTTACTTATATGTGAATGTGTACCCTTGAATTATTTCTATTTTATTATAAACTTTTCTGATCAGGTCCATATTGATGTATTAGACATGTTGTAAGGATATTTATGGGTGAATTATTTGATAATACCTGAATTTAACATTTACTAGGGGGAATATGAATATATATATGATATGTATGGGCCTAGAGTGAGACATTCCAGCTCAGTTAGGTCACAAGTTACCTAGTAAACTATTATGAGGCAATGATTGATGAGTCCCCTCAGTTGATATAGTATTGGGAAGATGAATGAAAATATATGGTAGCCGGTGAGTGGTTTGTCAGAGATAACCCTAAAGAAATGCGTTTTCGAGTTATCTCTACTTATTAATGAATCTAGTAAGCTATGTAATATGTTATAATTATTGGTTTTGATCCCATATTAATTGGGAAGATTATGGGATATGAATTAATGATATGAGGGAGATTATGTGAATGATAAAATTTTGTGAAAATATATTTCTGTGAAGTTATGTGAGACCAACCATTAGTGATAAGGTGTTGTCCAAGATGTTATGTGCTACTAACATTGCTTTTGATGGTGTGGTATTATATTTTATGGATGAAATACCATGAGTGAGATGGTGTGGTTTTAATTATTATTTTTGAGATCCCTTGAGTGATATGAATGTGGTCTAGTGAATTATTTGATACATGATGTGTGATATGATGTGGTTCAATTTTTTTGGTTTTACCTATGAGTGATAATGTACTACCAATATTTTTGTTCAATAGTGTGTCTTGAGAATGCACATCCTCCCATCATGGAGATAAAGCTAGATGACCATGGTTTAATGTGGCTAAATTAGCACAAGATAACCCAAATAGAGTTGTATGCTTGAATAATTTTTATTGCTATCCATATATATATACTTAACTAATGGTAAGTGTACATTGGCAGTGTACTATTGGGTTTTATTACTGATACCCTGCACAATAACCATAATGTATATACCGACTTTGTTAAAATATATTATGTTATGGTAAATGACCCTATTGTACAATTTTGATCATATCCAAATTTGTATGATTGAGATAATTTCGAGGGACTCTCTAGAATATTTTATTGTTTCAGATATGTTGTTATTTTTTTATTATTTCATAATAATTATATACGTCATTGTTTGATCTTCTGAATATTTCTTACATTATCTATTTATTTTTTTCATAGAGTCAGTGTTATGTTTTTTGTGTCGTTTATCCAAATAAATCTTATAATCAATATATTAGATAAAAAATGTTACCATTTTCATAATCAATGATTTCATCATTGATTAGAATCATATATGGATAATATGAAACAATATTTGTTCCCATAATGTGGGGTTTACCTGAGCCATGACATGGGGTTGTTAGGAATCAGACATTCTGTTATAATAAATTATTGGCATGTGTGTTAATTTAATTGAGAAATATTATTTATTTAATTTTTTATATTATCAACATATACCCTTATTATATTATATAACATTATGGAAAGTATCTACTGCTAGTTCCATATCCTAGATATATTATAGTGGAGAATGAAAAATTTAGCCATATACAATGGTGATCTAGAGACCATGGATCAAATGAAATTGAAATTAGGATATTAATGGGATGAAATATAAATGAAATGGAGTATTCAATGACATCTCTAATGATAATGTTCTTCCCCAATGATTGATTTTTTATTTATGTAAGAAACATTATTTTGTGGATTTTTTCTACGGAATTATTATATTTAGTGCACTAACAGAAGATCCTCTTAATTCTTCAATTTTTTTCTTCACACAATCCAAAAAATTAATACTAATTTTAATATGGATTATATATTTTAATTAAACCCATGATTTGGTCACATATCGATTTTTGTGGCTATGAACATTTTCCAAGATCCCACCATCCAATGATATTTTTTAATCATTTTTATGCTACACCCACCTCCATTTTTCTCTGTATTCATCATTTGTTATGCAGGATTCTATTAGAACATAAATCACTTGTTTGACCATGGTAGAATATCTATATAACCAACAGTTTTAAAAATACCCTTAATATTGATGTCTTTAATATAGAATAAGTTAGAATAATGGTTTATTGGTGATGGTTTTGAGAATTGTAACAAAATTTTAACAATATGAGGAACGATAGATCATGCATGGGTGACTGAAATCCCAAATTCTTATAACCATAGTCCTTGAATTAATTATTTATGGAATTTCCATTCTATTCATGTTGACTGTGTAAATGAAAAAATAATGACTACAGCTAATTCTGTGGACAATATGAAATGGGATGAAGAAGCTATATCTGGTGTGAAATTTTGACAAACAAGTCTTGTATTCTATAAATACATGGGTTGTGATCTAGGGATCCCCTAGTGTATTTAGATTAAATATTCTATATGTATCTCTCACGTTATGTATGACCAACATTCCTTGTTAACCAAGCAGGTTAACAATGCAATGTATTTTAAAAACATGGTTAGACATTCAATGTGTAAAGATTCCATGGTCTCAAGCCACCAACTATTTACCCCTAAATGTCTAGTGAATCTGTGTATTGTGTGAATCATACATCAGACCATGACTGCTTCCAAAATCAATGTTCCCTAGATACCATCCCTTTTATTTTAACATTTTCACATTTAGTGTAAGAGTGGGACCTGAAAATTATTTGTCTTGACAGTACACCACATGTACTCTGAGATAAATATAACATGTAATCGTCCTAGAAACATATAAATTTTATTTCTCTTTCATTGATCTTTCTGTTTGGACCTAGGAGTAGGCTATACTGGGTAGAATAACATTTAGGGAATTATGGTGGCCCCAATTTTGGAATCATTGATATGATGTGTAGTGATACAAGTGTGACACTTCTTTCTATCAATGCTCTACCATTGACAATGACCTATTTTTCTCATTAGAGAGATTCTAGAGATAGTTCTCCTATAATTACCCTGGTGAGATAGTCCAATATAATCTTTATACATGAAGAGTTAGAAACCCCACACATTATAAAGGGTGTGGTTACTCTATCAATGGATTGGTAATACACCTTCATCGAGCATAGGTAGGGATAAATTCATCCACATTAGATAGTTCTCCTACAATTATAGAGCATAATAGATATTATTAGGACCTCTATATTTGTTATTTTGAAGTTAAAAATGGTTCATGGATGCGGAGATGAAAACTCTAGGGTTTTATATTGAGTCTTTATTTTTTATATTTCTCTATATATTGAGATTTTTGTCTTTTTTATGACGTTTCTGTTTGAACATTTCTATTTTGTAGGTTTTTCTTCAATAAATTATAGGGTGATATTAATATTTTATTCTATTTTTTCCTTATTTTTTTAATTAATAGTAATAGAAATGTATATATCCCCCCCTAAATGGTATTTTATTGTAGTGTTATATGTTATATAGATTACAAATAGATTGGTGCTGATGTTATTTGACTTGGTATTAGTGGAGATTAGGATGTCATTGTGGCACTGACTACGATCAGTGGTCATTCTTTAGGATCTCGAGATGGGATCTCCACTACTAACCCTTTTCAGCTTTTCAAAAAGGTATCAAATTTATATCTTTAATTAGGCATTTATTTAACCCATTTTTTCTATGTATTACGTTGACATTGTTTTATATATATCATAGTGGATTTTGAATAAAACGTTTAATTTCAAAATGATATTAATTTATTATAGCTTTTTACCAGTTCATTGAGTTGGGTGTCTACTGGTTTAGTAGTACATTAGGTTTTGGTCTCACATTTTGGATGCCTACTCATGAAAAGTCTCTAGCAATACGCATGTTGGAGGCCAGATTGGGGTGTCACTCTCGGCATACAGCTAGCCCAGGTATGGTATTGGTGGGTGATATCTTGATAGAGTTGTGAAACACAATGTTATATATTAGGTAATATATTTAGAGCAAGACTTTCAATGAGGGTTTGATTAGTAACATTGAAAAATGATGCGAAAGTGTTCCGTTTTTTGGATATCAGGATAGGGAACCTGGTATTCTTGTGTTGTAAAACGTATCCATTCACCAATACTCAGAATAAATACTTAATGACTCATCATGATATTGAAATAGTTACATTGAACATATGGTACTTATATCATATTGGATTAGGTCTTTTGAATTATCTGTTCTTCTTTATTTGTATCCCTAGATATGATTTTTTCCCATGGTATGCCTTGATAATGATCATGATTCCTCTTTGATTACAACCATATAGGATTCGATGACACTGTCATGAAAATGACTAGTCTGTTGATTACATCTTAGTATAGGGAACTATTCTTGTGGTGTTCCCCTATAATAGAATAGAATAATGATTTCACCCAATGACAAGCATCTGGATCCACCTTTATTGGTTCATGATGATGATTATCTACATGTTAAGACGATGAAAGGTCCAATAGATTAGAATGATGATGCAAAAATTTATATAAGATTGTGTGAATTCTAGGGATAGGGACCACAAATATACCACAACAATTTAATCTTCCAAGATGTAGGGGATTGGCTTGTAGAAGTGGATTGTATGGTCTAGATTTTGAGGACACATACTTATTAGATTTTGTTCACACAACCATTGTTTCTATTATTGATGTAGGGAACTGGTGGTGTATAGAAATCCATATCCCTGATTTGGTAACCCTATTTTGGATAAAATATGACATCCTATTCATAGAATAGTAATATATATTGACCCAATTTCTAATTGGGTATTTGATAGAGGATTTAGTCTTCATTATCTACATTGTGAAGGACCCCTCTTGTTCAGATTGAGGTCATGAAATCTATTCTTCTTTATAGTGAAACATATCCTTGATAATTACCTATGACGATGATGTGTATTTTGGATCCAATCATGAATGGAATAGGTTTGAATCCCCACACTAATCCATTATATTATGACTTTATTTAAATTCATCAAAGTGAGTTAGATCTACCCAATGTGGATAGTGTTGAAGTGTGGTGGATGGGATACATTTATTTGAATTTTTGGACCCCCTTAGATCTCAAATATTATTGGAGTGGACCCTAAATATAGGGATCCTCTATGAATGCGGGATGTTAACTATAGGATGTGGTACATTATTATACATACAAACTAGGGGTGATATGAGGTACAACTAGTTAATTCTCTACATTAGTTACAATTTTTTTTTACCAAGGCACATAAAATTATTTCACTTCTGCATCACATATATGATACCTAGAGTTTCCATTTGATCATTTATCTTAACCCCAGTGATTATAGGATCCCGATGAGTATTTTTTAATGATCACATTTCACTTTTAGAAGAGTGTTTTAACTCTTTTAGGAGTGTGTTTCTTATGTGATTCATTTATAGCTTCAGTAAGTACCTGTGTTATATTTTTTTGGATTTAATGGATTGCCTAGAATATAAACCATGGTTAAGTATTATCATCAAGATTTTATGTGTTTCCCACTACCCATGATTGGTTTTTTATTCTTTGGTGAGAGACATTCTTATATACTGTAGGATAGGCTCATAAATCGGTGGATGAATCTAATTTCTATTTAGTTGGCTATTGGAAATAATGATATATTAAAAAACAATATATCTCAGTTCCTAAAAGTTTTGGATGGGTATGATGATATATTTTTTAAGAACGTTATAGGATTAATTCCCCAATTGGACATCAAATTATTCTTATACATACACCATGGGACTGAACTGGTATCATCTATGGAATATTTTATGACCCTTTTAGAAATCATAGAAATAAGGGTTTATCTTTTATAAATTTTTGAGAAATGATTATTCATACATAATATATCCCTATGAGGGGATTCGATGTTGTTTATAATGAATTAAAATAAGATCCTGATGATTTATGTAGTTTATCATCATATGAATCTGGTGATAATCTAGGATAAGTACACTTTTATTATGATTGATGACCTATATTATCGATTTAAATGTGTGATTTGGTTATTAGGGTTTAATCCCAAGTCCAACTAATGGCATTTTTTATTTAACAAGGAGGATATTATGATGATGACATTTCAATTTCACTACTATCATTATGAATTCTTGGTGATTCTATTTGGTGTAAACAATTCATCATCAATGTTCATAGAACTTATGAACCAGATCCTAAAACCATTCTGAAATTTTTTTTGATTGTCTTTATCAGTATAATTCTCTTATACTCAATGTCTATAGTGGAACAAAATAGGAATATTAATATGTTAAAATACATACTTCAAGAGCATGTAATATATGGTATTATTTAAATGTGATTATTTTGGATCCAAAACGTTTACTTGATGGGGATCTCCATATTTGAGCATGTTATATCAGCAGACTTGAATTAGATTGATGGAGTTATTACATAGGTTCCACCCAAGGGCACGTTGGATGTGCATGTTTTACTTGGGTTGGAAAGGTACTTTTGATAGTTAGCCATGGAATTTTCCCTGATTTTGTCTCCTATGACCACATTGATATAGAAGGGGATCTATCTACAAATATTGATCGGTGTCCAAGAGGATTCGAGAAGCTATTGTAGAGGTTAACTAGTTGTCATATTTTGAGACTATATGAGGAGCTATTTGAGAATTGTGTGTATTGTGATGAATTTGGAGCTATGATCTATAGTATATTGATGTAGATAATGTCAATGATTTCTTATGATTCAAGGAATTCGAGACCCCATGGGGACACATATTTGACCCAAAAATAATTGTGGGGAGTTGTAGTATTCACCTTGACGATTTGAATAAAATTTCATTATGCAATGTGTTTTTTATTTTCATAGATCATTGGAGTCCCATGTATATTTATACTAAGAGAGAACACTGATTCAGATAAATGCATTGGTCGGAGTCCCTGTATAAATAAGACAATGTGATAATCAATACTTCAGTTTAGGGAAACATGGTGGTTGGTTTCATATGTAGGAAATTTATTTCATTTTTATGGGAGACTGAGCCAGGGTAGTGTAACATCCCAGGAAAATAATGAATAAAACATTTTCATATTTATTAATATTTATGAATTAAATATTAATTTTACATTAAAGGGGTTTCTATGTTCGATAGCATACCCGATACGCAACAAAGAGTTTCTTTGAAATCATACGTTGCACACTGGTAATAAAATAATATAATTTTAAATGGTAGTTAACATGTAGCAGTTATATTGAAGGGAATGAATATAAATAACTAAAATATGATTATATATATTTTTTAAGTGTTTCTACATTTATCCAAAAAAATTATAAAGGCATAAAATACGAAAAGAATTAAATTTTAGGCATATATACTCTAACATTCACAAAAGGTCAACTTATGACCTTTTGATGGAGAACCGTCTATAAATATAGTTTTGGTAACTATTATACAATCTAGTGTACCAAATAAAATTCTTCTTTAGAATCAGGACATTAAAATTTACTTGGTGTAAATTTTTGGTATTTTTCCGATAAAGTTCATTTTTTAATGAATAGTGAAAAATGTTGTATTTTAATTCAAAACCTCATTTTAATCTAATTTATTTACATGATTAGATAATATTTTATTTGGTTTTAATGTGAAATTAGAATATATTTTTACCATTTAATCCAATATTATACATTGGAATTAATTTCACTTTGAAATTGTACTTAAACTAGTGTCAATCTTTTGATACTTATTGTTTCATAAAAACACGCTATTTTCTCTGAAAGGTGGAATTAATTATTAAATTAATTAATGAAACTTATATTTTTTGAATTTTTTAAAATGGACATCATTTTTGAATTCGGAATATCATATATATCTTAGGGTGATGGTTTTGTATTTTTCTGAAAAACTTCAATTTTTGATGAATAGTGAAACCACTAAGTGGTACTTATAAAAACTGATTTTCCGTTTAAATGAAATTTTACCACTTCTGTGTTTTGAATTTAAAAAATATGACAAAAATGGTTGTCATTATGAAGTAAAATGAGGTTCAATGGGATGAAAATAATTTTTTCGTGAATAGTAACATTTAAGATTTTAATAGCGATTAGAGGTAATTAGTGTAGTTTAATTTAAAAATAATGATTTAATATTATGAAATGAACATGACACATGTCTTACCATTATTTGATGTGTCATTTATGACCAATAAAATCCATGGGTCAACTTTGGGACCCCATGGAGCAACTTTGGTAGGAAAATGACATTAATATCTTTTTATTTAAAGTTAAAATAAAAAATGTCACAAACCTGAGTTGTTTTACTAATACAATTTTTAAATGGGGTTATACAAGTCATATTTTTGACATTAAATATTCATTAGAAATATAAAAATATTTCCTACATCATTATATTTTTTTATAATTTTTAGACATTAAATAAATTAATTTATTTATGACACCATGATGATGTAGTGATTACCTCATTATTTAACGATTTTAAAAAATGAAAATATAATGTTAAATCTAAGACCTAATCTTGTCAAGAACCTATTGGATGGGTATATTTCGGACCATTATCACCTTATACTTGAATTATATCAATGTGGGACTTTTTAAATCCGAAACTCATTTTAAAATAAAGTATCATGGTTTTACGTTCCAAGAGTACCCCTCCCCTCCTCTTATAAAAGGCCCCCACCTCTACCTCCTTACCCACACCTCTCAAAACTTTGGATGGGCCAAGATCTGCTCTATTTATCTCTCCAGATCCCTCTCTTACTCCTTGAAGCCTCACTTTGGGCATAAGTCTTTCCACGGAGGCCTTTGAGCTCAAATCAAAAAGAGTTACCCGTTTTAAAGGTTATGTTTTCTCTTGTGTTCTCTTGTTTTATTTTTCTTTTCCAACCCTCTAAACTCTTTTTATTAATTTCTTTTGTAACAAATCCAGTATATTCAATATAATATGATGTTTTTATAAGAATAATTCGAGCTAAACTTACACAAACCTACATCTAATTGTTAAAGATCACACTGTTTCTGTGGATGGTGAATTTCGGCTCACGAAACGATGATTGTTCAATATTATTCAAACACCTTCAAAGGTGGCCATTAAGATGTCACTATATTTATATATAATATATAATATGTTTATATCTTACTTAAGCTTCTGTATTTTTCATTTAGGTCTTACCTTTATGGCTTCCATTATGGGTATACGCGATATCTTCATTTTAGGATGTGCGGACTACCGCCCCCTCAAAGTGATTTTATTCGTTAATGCCATATGTGGGACGTATAAAGGATGGATTTAAAGTTACTATATATGATTTATGTTACATAAAAATGATGAATATAATTATGGAATTAAAATATACATTCCTCTCATTTAGTTTTAATTCCATTAATATGACATAGAAATGAAAGTAGCGTTCATGTGTATGTACGGCTTACCATCTCCATGAATGGTGCATTTAATTTCTTACCTCTAAATGATTATGTAGAACTATAAATACATTTATATTCTGGATATATATGATATATATGATATCCAAATCATGAATATCATTCTGGATATAATGAACATTTGGCCACATGAACAACATGTAATTGTAAGAAGTCCACTTTCGACTTAAGAACCAAATATCGACAAAACAAACATTATTAACTTAAATGATTACATAATGATTATAACATGGAAATAAGTGATATAAAAGGAATAATGTACTTTAAAAAGGTACTTAAGAAAGCAGAAATTAACTCATGTTTATTATTCAGGAATATAAAGAACGATCGAGTCAAGTCGGACCCGAGGAAAGGGACTTCGTCTCAATCTTTTTTCATTGAGGAATATTTTGTTTTATACACAAATTTATTTTGTACGGTGTATAAACCCCTTTGAATTTTAATTTTATTCAAAATGAATCTTTTTATACGAAGCGTTTTACTAAACGACAAAAAGGAATGTTTCTTTTAACGTACGTGTTGACAACGACCTTTTCCGCCGCCACGACTATTATTTAGTCTTTGGATTCCTCAACAAGCCGTAATATTTTTAAATTTAGAAAAATACCATATACTCTTTTATATATTTTGGAAAAGAAAATGATTTTTTATAATGGATTTTGTTATGTCAATATATTTAAGTGATATATTGTGATCAATGTGTGGAAATGTTTTCTTTCCATTATATTTGTTTTATGATTTTATAATGGTACTTGGACATTTGATGGGTGCTTATGTGATAAAACATATGACGGTTGGTGCCATGAATACCAGGATGGGTCGTTACGTTATAACCTTCAATGCATTGGGTATGGAAGTGGGACATATGGCTATTACATTAAGTGATATGTTTGGAAGTCGACCATATGGTTATTCTATTTAAGAATGCTTATGTCTCAAGTTACCTTTATATGTTATGTGATCTTTATATGAGTTTTATAATAATATTTTGGTTACAAAAGGGTAAGTAATGATCTTTTTTCAGTGAATAGTTTTTACTTCTCCATAAAGGTTATAAATATTACTTTGATAAAGTATACATGGTTTACTTGTTGTTTTGATTAACTAACAGTTTTCATTCTTTGTGTATCCCTTACTGGGATTTTTATGCTCACCCCAAGTTTTTTTGAAATGTTTTTATAGGAATTAATGTGGAATTGGTTCAAGGATGGGATCAAGGGAAAGTCATGCTATATAAAACATGAAACTAGACATGTTTTTTTAAGAGTTTTTATTCTATGGAAACTTAGTTGAAGTGTCTACTTTGTAATCTTTTGAGATGTAATAGTTATGTCCTAATTCTCTAAAAATCTAAACCGTGAAAATATCCTCAATTTTAATTATTCATTTAATTCAATATTATGTAAGGTTTATGTCCGGGGCCTTATAGTTGGTATCAGAGGCCGGTTTAGACAACTTTAGGTGTTAAAAAATTGTTAAATTATAAGTTAATTTATGGTATGATTGAAATGACATAGCATTTAAAGATTACCATGTTGCTTCGCCTAAGATATTTCTGTGTTCATAATGGTTTTCCACATAAGAAACAAAGAAACTATGTTGGGACAACATCGGGAAGAAGAAAACCTTCCAAATCAGCCACCTGAGAAGGTCGAAATTGGAACTGAACAGTTTGTTTTAGTGATGGAATAGTTGACTCAGGCTATAAATGGTTGTGGTATCCATGCACAAGATCAGCGAGATCAACCGAAAAGGAACATGTCAGTGGTGGAACATTTCATGAGGCAACATCCCCCATCATTCAGAGGATCATCTGACCCTGTGCTAGCTGAAGGGTGGATTAAAGCACTAGAGAATATTTTTGATGTCATGGGGTGTTCAGAACATCAAAAGGTTAGTCTTGTTGTTTTCATTTTTGAAGGTGAAGAAGATCAGTGGTGTTCGATGATGAAAAATATCAAGGATAATGATGAGATTGATGATCTTCACGGGGATGAATTCAAAGGTATGATTCCTGAGAAATATTTTCCCAAGGTGGTTCGTCTTAGGATGGAAAAACAATTCCTAGAATTGAGGCAGGAGGATGATTTAGTGGCTACTTATGAATCAAAGTTCACTCGACTGGAAAGGTATGCTCCAAACATCATACGAGATGTTGATAGTAAAATTAACCATTTTTACTCAGGGTTAAAGACAAGGTATCGAAGGGGTTTAGCTTCTCGTGAGTTCAAAACTTATGAAACACTTGTTCGATGTGCGGAGAAGGTGGAAATGGAGTTTTCCGATGATCTGGTGTTCTTTGAAAAATAATAGAATAAGAGGTCCAGTTGGCAGGAAAAGGGGAAGAATTCATCAAAGAAGCAAGGAGGTAAGAAAAAAATATATCCATCCTATGAGAAGTGTGGTAAAATGCATCCTGGAGAATGTTTATCCAAGTCTGTAAAGTGCTTTCGGTGTGGTAAGTCTGGTCATATTGCTCGTAACTGTAAGGAAGATGATGAAGAAGGCAATGAAAAGTCAGTGGTAAGATGTCTTAAGTGTAATGAAATGATTTATTATGCAGATGAGTGTCTAACGAAGAACTCAACTGGGGGAAAGCAGCCAGACTACAAGCAGAAAGGGGTGGTGAAATCCTTTGTAACTACTTTAGCAGATTTTGGGTTGTCAAATGAAGTAGTATCAGGTACACTGTTTGTTTTTTCATATTTTTCCAATGTGTTGTTTGATTCAGGGTCTACACATTCTTGCATTTCTGAGAAGTTTTCTAGTAAATTGGAAATTCCATCTCAAGATTTGAATCCTGAACTTATGGTAATAACACCTGGAGGGAACGTTGAGACAAAAAGGAATTATAAGAACCTTCATATCCTTGTGTGCGGAAAAACTCTACCAGAAAACCTTATTGTTTTGCCTCTAGTAGAGTTTGATGTTATTTTGGGCATTGATTGGATTTCTGTTTATCATCCTAAGATTGACTACAGAGCTAAAATGGTTTCTTTTTAGAAATATTTTCAGTTTGTGTACAAGAATGAACCCTTGATTTTGATAACATGTCAGGAAGTTAAGAAACTAGTAAAAGGTGGAAATAAATGTTACCTTGCACATGTTGTTGAAGAAAAAAAGGAATTGTACAGATTAATGATGTGCTAGTGGTAAATGAGTATCTTTACATTTTTTCAGATGAATTGCCTTGTATTATTCATGATCGGGAATATGAAATTGCTGTTGACATATTTCCTGATTCTAATCCAATTTCAAAACCCCGTTATCGGATAGCTCAAGTTGAACTTTTAGAGTTAAAGAAGAAATTGCAGGAGTTATTAGATAAAGGTTTCATTCGACCTAGCACATCACCATGGGGTGATCATGTATTTTTTGTTAAAAAGAAAGATGGATCAATGAGAATTTCCATTGATTATAGATCCTTGAATAATATTACTGTTAATAACAAGTATCCTTTGCCTCATATCGATGATTTGTTGGATCAGCTCCAGGGAGCTCAGTATTTTTTGAAGATTGAGTTGAGGTCGGGGTACCATCAGTTGAAAGTAAAAGATGCAGACATTCTAAAGACTGTGTTCCGTACTAGATATGGCCATTAAAAATTTGTAGTTATGCCTTTTGTGTTAACCAATGCACCTGCTATATTCATGGACCTTATGAATAGAATTTTCCATGAGTTCTTGGATAAGTTTTTGGTTGTTTTCATCGATGATATTTTGGTGTTTTCTAAAAGTAAAGAGGATCATGAAAGTCATTTAAGGGTTATCTTGAAAACCATAAAAGAAAAAAAATTGTATGTAAAATATAGCAAGTGTGAGTTTTGTTTACAAAAAATTTCTTTCCTTGGTCACATTGTTTCAAAATATGGCATAACAGTTGATCCTGCTAAAACAAAAGTTGTTGAAGAATGGCCAAGACCCACAAATGTAACCGAGATTCGTAGTTTTCTTGGATTGGAAGGTTACTACTGAAGGTTTGTTGAAATTTTTTCACGATTATCTACTCCAATGACTAAGCTAACTCGGAAGGGTGTTACATTTATCTGGACAGAAGAATGTGATGATTGTTTTTAGGAGTAGAAAAGAAGATTGGTGAATGCTCCAGTTTTGGCACTTCCATCCAGTTATGGTGAGTTTTTTATCTACACTGATGCTTAATTGAAAGGACTTGGTTGTGTCCTTATGAAGATTGATCAGGTAATTGCTTATGCTTCACACCAGTTGAAAATTCATGAGGTAAATTACCCTACACATTATTTGGAATTAGCTCCTCTTGTTTTTTCTTTTAAAATTTGGAGGCATCATTTGTATGGAGGAAAGTGTGAAATATATACTGATCAAAAAATTTTAAAGTATATATTTACTTAGAAAGAGTTGAACATGAGACCGAGGAGATGGCTAGAATTAATCAAGCATTATGATTGTACAATTCATTACCATCCAGGAAAAGCAAATAAACTGGCTGATGCTTTGAGTCAAAAAAGTAATGAATCATTAACAATGTTTCATTTAGAACGTGATCTTTTGGTTAAGGATTTGATGAACATTGTCATAGAAGTTTTTGGTGTAGAATGTTCTTCTGTTTTGTTTCAGGTATCAGTGAAAACTTCTCTACCAGACAGAATCAAGCATGCACAGAAGCAAGACAGTGAGTTGCAGAAAAAGGAAGAGCTGGTTCAGAAGGGTAAGATTCTTTAATTCAATATTGATAATGATTGTGTTTTGAGGTTTGGGAAGAGATTATGTGTGACTTTTAATTAAAATTTGAAGAATGAGTTGTTATGTGAGGCTCATAGTTCCCCATTTTTAGTTCATCTTGGCTGTACTAAGATGTACAGAGATCTGCGGGAGTATTACTGGTGCAATGGAATGAAAAGAGATATTGCTGATTTTACTGTGAAGTGTTTGACTTGTCAGCAGGTTAAAGAAGAGCGGTAGTTACTGAAAGGGATGCTTCATCCATTACCAGTGCCAATGTGGAAATGGAAAAATATATCCATTGACTTTGTTGTGGGATTACAGAGGACATCTTGAGGTAATAATGAAATCTGGGTTATTGTTGATTGACTGACTAAATATGCTCATTTACTTCCTATTCGAGATACTTTGTCTCTAGATCAACTTGCTCGGTTGTATCTTAAAGAGATAGTCAGGTTTCATGGAGTTCCCCTCTCCATTGTATCTGATCGTGATCTCAGGTTTACTTATAACTTTTGAAACGGCCTTCCGAAGTCATTGGGTACTGAATTAAATTTTAGTACAACTTTTCATCCGCAATCAGATGGGCAGTTAGAATGAACAATTTAGACCTTCGAGGATATGCTATGAGATTGTTCTATGGATTATTAGGGATTTTGGGACCAACATCTTTCTTTGGTTGAGTCTTCTTATAATAACAGTTTTCATTCTAGTATACAGATGGAAACATTTGAGGCATTATATGGGAAGTGGTGTCGAACTCCAGATTTTTGGGATGAAGTGGGTGAAAGGAAGCTGATGGGACCATAATTTGTAGAAGAGATGGCAGAAAAAGTTCATTTGATTCAGAAACACATGAGAACAGCTCAGAGCAGATAGAAAAGTTATGTGGATAACTGGAGGAAGGATCTATCTTTTGAGGTACGTGATCATTTTTTCTCAATGTTTCACCGTGGAAAAGTGTGATACCTAGTGAATTACCTAGTCAATCTTTTGATACTTATTGTTTCACAAAAACACGCTATTTGCTCTGACAGCGGGAATTAATTATTAAATTAATTAATGTAACTTATATGTTTTTAATTTTTTCAAATTGACATCATTTTTTAATTTGCAATATCAAATATAGCTTACGGTGAAGTTTTTGTATTTTTCTGAAAAACTTCAATTTTTGATGAATAGTGAAACCACTATGTGGTACTTATAAAAACTGATTTTCCGTTTAAATGAAATTTTACCACTTTTGTGTTTTGAATTTCAAAAATCTGACATAAATGTTTGTCATTAAGAATTAAAATGTGGTTTAATGGGATTAAAATAATTTTTTTGTGAATAGTAACTTTTAAGTTTTTAATCGCGATTAGAGGTAATTAGTGTAGTTTAAGGTAAAAATAATAATTTAATATTATGAAATGAACTTGACACATGTCCTACCCTTATTGGATGTGTCATGGACGACCATGAAAATCCATGGGTCAACTTGGGGACCCCATGGATCCACTTTGGGTGGAAAATGACATTAATATCTTTTTATTTAAAGTTAAAATAAAAATGTCACAAACATGAGTTGTTTTACTAATACAATTTTTAAATGGGGTTATGCAAGTCCGATTTTTTACTATAAATATTAATTAGAAAGATAAAAATATTTCCTACATCATGATATTTTTTTATTGTTTTTATACATTAAATAAATTAAATTATTTATGAAACCATGATGATGCAGCGATTACCTCATTATTTAACTATTTAATTAAAATGAAAAGATAATGTAAAATATAAGACCTACATTTGTAAAAAAACTATTGGATGGGTATATTTCGAAACCTTATCACCTTATACTTGAATTATATAAATTTGGGACCTTTTAAATCCGAAACACATTTTAAAATAAAGTAACATTTCTTTACGTTCCAAGAGTGCCCCTCCTCTCCTCTTATAAAAGGCCCCCACCTCTACCTCCTTACCCACACCTCTCAAGCCTTTGGTTCGGCCAAGATCTGCTCTTTTTATCTCTGAACATCCCAATATTACTCCTTTAAGCCTCACATTGGGTATTAGTCGTCCCAAGGAAGCCTTTGATCTCAAATCAAAAAGAGTTACCTGTTTTAAAGGTAGTGTTTTCTCTTGTGTTCTCTTGTTTAATTTTGCTTCTCCAACACCCTAATCTCTTTTTATTCATTTATTTTGTAACAAATCCAGTATCTTAAATATACTAGGATGTTTTTATATGAATAATTTGATCTACACTTACACATAATTACATCTAATGGTTAAAGAACATACTATTTCTGTGGATTGCGAATTTCTGTCTCACGAAATGATGATTGTTCAGTATTCTTCCAACACCTTCAACGGTGGCCATTAATATGTCACTATATTTATATATGATATATAATATGTTTATGTCTTCCTTAAGAATATGTATTTTTCATTTATGGAATAACTTTATGTCTTCCATTATGGGTATACGCGATATCTTCATTTTAGGAAGTGCGAACTACCGCCCCCTCGATGTGATTTGATTCGTTAATGCGATATGTGGGACTTATAAAGGATGGATTTAAAGTTATTATATATGATGTATGTTACATGTAAATGATGAATATATTTGTGGAATTAAAATATACATACCTCTCATTTAGTTCTAATTCCATTAATATGACATAGAAATGAAAGTAACGTTCATGCGTACATACGGCTTATCGTCTCATTGAACGGTGCATTTCATTTCATACCTCTAAATGGTTATGTAATATTATAAATACATATATATTATGGATATATATGATATATATGATATCCAAATCATGTATATCATTTTGGATATAATGAACATTTGACCACACGAACAACATGTAATTGTAAGAAGTCCACTTTCGACATAAGAACCAAATATCGACAAAAAAACATTATTAACTTAAATGATTACATAATGGTAATAAAATGGAAATAAGTGATATAAAAATAATAATTAACTTGAAAAATGTTCTTAAGAATGTAAAAATTATCTCAAGTCTATTATTCAAGACGTTAAAGAAGGATCGAGTCAAGTCGGGCCCGAGGTAAGGGTGTTCGTCTCAATCTCCTTTCATTGAGGCATATTTTGTTTTATACACAACATTATATTGTACGGTGTATAAACCACTTAGACTTTTACTTTTATTCAAAAGGAATATTTTTATACAAAGTGTTTTACTAACCGACAAAAAAGACTGTTTTTTTAACGTACGTGGTGACAACGACCTTTTCCGCCACCGCAAGTATTAATTGGTCTTTTGATTCCTCAACAAGCTGTAATGTTTTTAAAATGAGATAAATACCATATAAGCTTTTATAGATTTTGGTAAAAAATGAATTTTTTATAATGACTTTTGTTATGTCAATATATTTAAGTGATATATTATGATCAATGTGTGGAAATGTTTTATTTCCATTGAAT
Organism: Viscum album; assembly: GCA_963277665.1. Classification (NCBI taxonomy): domain Eukaryota; kingdom Viridiplantae; phylum Streptophyta; class Magnoliopsida; order Santalales; family Viscaceae; genus Viscum; species Viscum album. The sequence goes on along the minus strand of OY728155.1, from coordinate 1,132,319,648 downwards.
TTGTTTTATGATTTCTTAATGGTACTTAGACATTTGACAGGTGGTTATGTGATAAACCATATGACGGGTGGTGCCGTGAATACTAGGACGGGTGGCTATGTTATAACCTCCAATGCATTGGCTATGGAAGTTGGCCGTATGGCTATTCCATCAAGTGATATGTGTGTAAGTCGACCTTATGGTTATTCCATTTAAGTATGTTTATGTCCCAAGTTACCTTTATATGTTATGTGATCTTTATATGGGTTTTATGGTATTATTTTGGTTACAAAAGGGTAAGTAATGATCTTTTTGTTAGGGAAGAGTTTTTACTTCTTCATAAAGGTTAAAAGTATTACTTTTATAAAGTATACATGGTTTACTTGTTGTTTTGATAAACTAACAGTTTTCATTCTTTATGTATCCCTTACTGAGCTTTTTATGCTCACCCCAAGTTTTATTAAATATTTTTCACAGGACTTAATGTGGAATAGGGTCAAGGATGGGATCAAGGTAATGTCATGATATATAAAACATGGAACTAGACTTGTCTTTTTAAGTGTTTTTATTCTATGGAAACTTAGTAGAAGTGTCTACTTTTTAATATTTTGAGATGTAATAGTTATGTACTAATTCTGTAAAACTATAAACCGTAAAAAGATCCTAAATGTGAATTATTCATTTAATTCAATATTAAGTATGGTTTAAGGCTGGGGCCTTATATGTAGTTTGATTCATTTTTGCTACCCCTAAATATTAAGAGGTGTAAAACATAATTTCAAAGGATGGTGCTGATTCCTCTACCCGTTCACTATTATTGGGACGATCATTTGGGTGACATATACTATCTTGATATTCAAGAATATATATTATTAAGATATGAATCATATGTAGATTTTGAAGGTAGGGTGCATATCATCATTTTTTTGTCTTAAATGGTAGTTTCAGCCATGATTCTTGTGGAGGTGAGGAGATATTTTCATTTTCACCAATTGGAGGAATATTCAAGAGTGGAAGAGATGTATCGTGAACGTTAGGGAATTCATTGAAGGAATGGAATGAGACAATGAATTAACAGGTTTTTTTATCAATAACATTCATTTCAGTAGGTAATGTCTGAACAATAAATTTCCGTTAAACTGAATGAACATTTTATGATTTGTGAATGTAAGAGGGATGACATAAAAATATATTTTTAATGGTTATAGAGAAATAAACATTAGGAATCAACCCTATTTAGGTGAATATTTATAGGATTATATAATCATTATACATAACTACCATCCATGATCATAGTTTGGTTGAGAGTTTGCAGTGTTAGAACAAGCAGTATACTTTTCAATTTCATGCGGTATCTACCATGATAATCACCTTATATTATGGTCTATTTATATCATGTTTATAGATGGGGGTTGAAGACGAATTTAGGACACAATTATAGATGATATAAACATTTCACTCTAGGAAGGATGACTTGTCTGAGCACATCATCTAGGTTTTGGAAGTAATTTTGGGATTTCTCATGTCAATTTTCAGTTAGAGATATGAGGGTCACCTGGAATTTTTGATAGATCACATATATGGAGGTATATCAACTGAGTAATTTCATTTAACCATTCTATTTAATGTATAAGAGACATTATTACCCACCCTTTTGCATTGCACCCTTATGTTGGACCAAGGATTGTGAGGAATCTTTTATTGAGCTAGATTTTATACATTTGATGTTAGAAATGATTGAGATTATTCTTGATCATATTATGATAATATTATGCCAATAAATAACATATATACTAACTCCATTGACATTCAGGTTTTCATTAGGATTACCATGTCTTTCTAAAAGTTTCACCATGATGAAAATGTTGACGTTTATGGAAAGGATGAAATCAACCACTATGGTGCATCCAGTCATTATAGATTCTATGTAGGGTTTGTGAGGATATATAACTCTTTATCTTACCTCAATAGTTGGAATAAGTTAATTAAATATTACATTCAACATATTTGAGCTGATATATATTAAACATATCAATGAATATTGACTGGTGTGAGTTGAAACTTGAGGATGGTGTCCCCTTCTTGGAGTACACATTGTAAATTAAGGATCACGAGGAGAGGATCATATGTGGGTGGACCAATCCTCTAGTATGAGTGATGATGTAGCATTTTAATGTGATGGAAATCTCATAGGATCTTTAATGATAGATGTGAGATAAATGTCATCAAATTTTTTTGTATGTTTTGTTTTTTGGGATGAAAACACATGATGGTTGTGAGAGTATAACAAAAATTATATCTTTCTTTTGACCCATTTAATATTTATAAAAATATTATTGTATTTTTATATAGTGTTGGAACTATATTTAGGGTGTTATAGGACCAAAAAAATAATATATTAAATAATTTTAATCCATTAAAGTATGCACTCACATATTTTCAGAATAAATGGTATGCCCCTTGATTAAAACATCTAATGGGAAATCTAATATTTAATTAGATAACATATTATTTATCCAAAGTGAAACATATGTTTGACTAGAGTCGGATGTTATTTCATAGGCACTCATTTATGGGTTCATTAAATGAATTGAATGGACTAATTTTCTATAATTTTTGTAGTCTTATCCATGTAATTTATTTATATTTCATTGTGTAAATGATCTTAGGTTAGCTTCATAACCATGAAATATTTGGGAGGAGTATGGGGAGTTCCACTATTGTATTTGACTATATTCGGACAATGGATTGATGATATAAGAAATAGATAGAGTCATTCGATGCCAAAAAATCCCAAATAATCATTAATGAAATTACCAGTGAGTGTGTTGTTCTGCAATGACAAATTTGTTATAGGTGCATGAATTGTTATTTTATGAATTTCAGCAGTTATATTCTTTTTTCTGAATGGATTATATATCTCCTTAATTCGTTATGATTTATATTAAGTTATCTAGAAACATATTAATCATTTTAATTTTGATGATATATTTTCATTTTACCCAATACTTTATCCCTTATTAGTTTCTTTTTATTAGAAACATGGATAATATCGCATTGGCCATTGAAAATGTAACATAGATTGTGTGCCACCCCAACAACCCTTCATTTCATTCTTCACCATTTACCAAGGGGTATATGATTTGATATTGAAACAAATTATATATTGAAATAAAACATTCATATTCTTGATGGTTTGATTAAATTCCATGTGATTGATTTCTTGAAGATCGATCCAGGTGGGCTAGTGGATTTTTTGTGAAGTTTCCAAGAATTAGAACCCTATATAAGTGATATCCAATCTCAACTCTGGTACAAAGGATTTATGAATATCTTTTATGAATATTATCATCCCCTCATGGTCACTATTGAATGTTGTAACATTCCGTAAATACATTTTCACATAAAAATCTCATTTCCTGGATAGTTTAAATGTAACATATATGGATTGATGTAAATTTATTTGTGAAAGATAGGAATTCTCCCCAACCATCATAATTCCATGGTACATACCTAGAATTTTAATAATTATTATATATCTTTCAATATTTATTATGGGTTAACCATCATGGTCCTTCTAACAAAAGGCATCGTAGAAAGTTTTTTTTTTCCTTCGATGGGTGGTAATGTATTGAAATTATATGATAATGAGTCAACTCAAAAAATATCATTTGGAGAATAAAAAATTATTTATATTTGAATCTTTAATTCAAGATTTTATGATAAGAATATATATAACACCTTTCATCATTGGGATAATTACTCTGTATTTTTAAAGATGAAATTTCTTCTAGAAACTCCAAATCATAACATGAGTAAATTATATTATGAGCACTCAATTACCTTGAGGAATACATGACAACAATTTCATTATACATTATAACATTTTAGAACATATTAGGTAAATATACAACATGAATATGTCATAAAATCAATATTATGGAAGTAATTCTCTTAGGGGTGATGGACTATTATCGCATAGATAGAAGATCATAAGTTATTTGGGAATATCAACAGAAACATACCTTCAACAAAATTGATACAATATCTATCTTAATAGAGATAATCCATTAAGAAGTACATTAAAATTAATAACAAAGAGAATAACATGATTTGTATGAAGCATATTCTCAAAAATCATTTACCAAAGAGGATTCATAAACGTGAGATACGATCATTATACCATTAGAATCTTCCATTTACAACTCAACATATAATGATAGTAAATATATATATACGTCCCTAGTTCTATTTATGATAAAAAATAATTAATGTAAGTGAGTTAAAATATGACATTTACATATTTTAGAATGAATATCACAACCTAAACTACATATTTCTATCATTATTTTCATACTAAAAAAAGGATAGTGTGTGATTCAAATATCATATTGAAAAATCATGTAATCACAAAAAATAATTCATAATTTGTGCAAATAATGACATCATATGTTTAACATAGTTCATCCAAGATCACTATCTATTTAAATCCTTCAAAATAGTTCATTAAGATAGTGTGGATTAATCCAATAATATCTCCCTTGAGTTCCAAACCTTGTGTGCAATAACAGATGTACCATCATGTACTATAATAATGTTTAAGATATACTTAACCAACTCTTTTCATGGTTACTACCCCCTGATGCATCTATGAAAAATCCCCAACGAAATTTAATTTCCACTCATGGATTAATATCTAGTAAAACAACATAATCATACCATTCCAAAAAAACATTGTGATATTAAACAATACATAGACATATCATCAACGTGAGTAATAAGATAATGATAAATTATCAATGTTTTCATAAATTGGGAGACCAGGGTATCTATTAAATACTATCCAATACTGATTAAAAAAACCTAATTGTTGTAAGCCATAGATAGTGTTTAATTTTTTATTTTGGAACAATATATTAGGGATCTCACCATACTAGATCATTTAGATTATAAATCATGTAAAAATAGAAAAATTGAATAGTTATATATTTTATTGGAAATATAAAAACATATAATATTATTAATTATTACATCATTGATTCCATTTACGATATCATTATTTATATACCCATGAAAGGAAAAAAATTAAATTTGAGCTCAAATTCTCAATAAGGGTTACGTAAAAAGGAATATATCAGTATTAAATATGGAATTATCAACATTGAAGAGTGGAAAATAAAAATATATTTTATTCATTAAAATAAATGAGTTAAATGAGTATCCATGGATAATACCAACATAGAATATAAATTTTTAATGAAAACTAAATTCATAATAATGAAAATGTGTTTTTCATGAAATTTGTGATCGTGTCCCCTCAACCAAAATATCATGAATCTTGAAATAATGGCCTATAAAATATGACATCATTATTATTAAATTTGCAGATGTAAAAAAATATCCATCTCATGTGTAATACCGATTTTTTAATATCATCAGAACATTCAATCCACCTAGGGGCTATAAATAACTGGGCCCCAACTACACTTTTCACTTCTTATGGGTTTTTTTAATTTTGAATTATCATCATATTTCTATATCAAAAATCATTATAAATCAAACAATTATCAAAATTGAATCAACAATATAAAACATTAGTATTTAATCATTATAAAATACCCATAGAATGAATAAATGTGGTATAATTGTCTATTATTCCAATAATATCAATTGTGGTTTTCATATATGAATAAACCATTAAAAAGAAACTATAACATTTCATGCTGAAAATACCATTTTCAGTTTGAAATCACTTATTTAAAATATGATAAGTACTATATTATTAGGAAAAATTTCAATTAATAAAACCAAATAAAATTATAAGGGATTATTCAAAGAAAATATTAATCATAATAACATTAAAATTGATTTATATGGTATACGCTAAAACAAATATTATATTCACACTTTTGGTAAAAATAACTCATTCAAAAAACAATTATAAAATTATTTATTGTTTTTTTAGAAATTTAGACATGTGTAAAATGGTAGTTAATAAATAATTTTATAATATTAAAAGAATTATATTTTTTTAAGAAAATATGGCCATAGAAGAAAATAGGATGGAAATAAATCATCAAAACAATCGTTCTAAAATATATTATGATTAGGTGTAAAATATTTATTGATACATAAAACAACAAGAGAATAAATTGAAAATAAAATTTTGAAATTAAATCATAAATAGAAAAGGCTAAAATATATGGTATTTAATAAATCATGATCATATAATTTTCCAAAAGTAAATACGAGTATAATGAATTTGAAATAAAATCATATTGTAAATGAAATCCATTTTTTTAGGCTTGACATTCATCATAAGTAATTTTGGCCACCAATTTAATAAAATTACTTTTATTATAAAAATTTAATAGAATTATATACATAATTATAATATCATATATGATCCACATAAAACATTAAAATACTCGTTTATTAATAATTTTTTATTAAATTCCTCCTTTCTTAGTGTTAACTATTTCATTTTTCTTATATGTTTATGTTTAGTAGTTTTAGACATTGAATCCTGATCACCATGACATTATCTATAAAATTTTAATAATTATATAAATGTAATATATATTAAATGTATATATAATTATAGGTCATTTGAAGGATAATATTGAAAATGAATCACAAAGCTTTGTGGACGTGGTCCTCTACACATACACACAAGAGATGTTATAAAATTAAATGAGTGGAAGGGTTATAAAAATAACGATTTATTATATTTATAGTAAAATAATTATTTCATAATAATAATGTATACATATATATATATATAATAATTATTTCTCTTTATAAAACCATCCTTGTAAAATGGTGGGCAAAAAATTACACAGTTGCGTGGAGAGGGTAAGCCATATGTACACAAAAGTGATGTTTTCACATAGTATCAATTGAAAAAGTGGTGAAAAGGGTTTTAACATAGTCATAAAAAAATATAAATATATTTATGTTAATATATTTATTATTAAATATAGTTATAAAATATTTATATCAAGTGTAAGAAGAAGTAGCTTTGAATAAGTCGGTAAAGAAAATTACAAATTTTTTTGGGATCCCTCATTTTCATAACACCATTTTTAATTAAATATTGTTGGTAGGAGAATATGAGGAGATCTATGATTAAGGGAAGGAATATTGGAAGATATTAGGATTTAAATTTAATCTCCTTTTAGGATCAAACCATATGAATAATTTAGGAGAAAACGTTCCCCGTTATAATTGACAGAAAGAACACAAATGGAATTTGTTAAAATATTAAATAATATATACATCATAATTATGTAAAGTGGTCCAATGAAAGACCATAATGGATGATAAGGTATAATATGGTTGTATTAAACTCAACCAATCATATTAGATCATGTACTGGAAATATTTAATGACAAATATCTCAGTTATACCACTATTAACACATTTTATGAATATCCATGATAACATAAAATTTTTCCATGGAAATATGAGTATATGAAAAATGATAAAAAGGGTATTCTACTTTTTTTTAATTATTATTTTAAATTTTGAAACATTTTACACAATAATAATTTATATAGGTGGAATAAGTTACTTTTATCATAAAACATAGAACCCATGACAAACATTTTTTATGAAAACACCTGAGTCATGAGGAAATATAATTTCAACATTAAATGAATTAAAATGTTTTGAAGAAGAAATTATTGGTTGAATAATAAATAAATTATTTTTTTAAAAATATTTGATAAAAAACCTAATTGAATATTACAATTATTATATTAAATTAAAAGAACCAAAATAGTTTTTAATTTAAATTAAATATAACTTATCTTCCAAAAGATGATGCGAGGTTCCAAATTTTATATTTTTGATTTAAAAAAAATTATTTGAATAATTAAAAATATTTTTTGTTCATATCCACTCCAAAAATATTTTATTGTCAATTGATATATATATTTATATTTTTCCCATAGTTTTTTATTGAGTTTTAACTTTTTACTATAGAGACAAATATTTACCATGGTAACAGATGAAAATGAATATAAATTAAATTAAAAAATTACTTAAAATTTATTATTTATTTATCAATAATTAAAATTACAATATATAACATTTAATTTCTATAATTTGAGTAAATTCATTTTTAAATATACCCACAAAATATAACAAAAACATTTTTTCTAAAAATGTCTTTTAAATATAGATATGTTTTTATACCAACATCTAGTACGATATCTCTCAAAAAGATATAAAATTAATAATATTAAATATAGCTAATGATGTTTTTAAAAAAATCCATATCAAAATGGGTAATTAAAAAATACTATAATTTAAAATACATTTCCATTAAAGAATTTTTTTTACATTATTCAACTAAAAATTATATTTTCCAAAAAAAGAACAAAACATCACCCTATGATAATTTTAATATATTGATTTAAAAAAAATTAGTCAAATTTATGTATTTCAATTTCTATAATTTTATTAAATTTTATATAATATCGACACATAAAATGAAAAAAACACATTTTTCCTATGAAATAATTTTTCATAGAAAAAATTTACTTTACCCAAAATTGATTACATATTCCAAAATAATTAATAATTAATTCATATTAAATAATTTCTTTATATATATATTTGATAATTTTTTTTACTATATTTATACCCACCAATCCAATAGCCGTGATATAACTATCACATTAAATAATAATATTTTAATAGTATATTAGGGTTCTTTTTTACATATTGGTTCACACAATGAGAGCTATAAAATTTTCTTTTAAATGTGAAATATATCATAAAATATAGGGGTGTTAAAATATTTATTCAATGTGTAATATCATACAACATCATCAAGAATTCCTTCATTGATCTTTTAAATGCACACCCTTCATCAAACAATCCATTTTGAAGCATTAATGTATATAGTTCCAAACCTTTCACGGTATGTTATATGTTTATGGATAAATTAACTGTAGTATCATCGAGACTCTAAATATTTTGATCCACCAAATATGATCCTTATATGATGCGAAAATTGATTCGTGCAATATTTTACTATGTCATGGGACACAAATCCTATTACGTTTGACTTACTACAATGTAATATACACTCCTTGTATTATGTTCCCTCAAAACAATAATGGAATAAAAAATCGATAGCTCGCTTATATGATGTGGTTTATCATTCTATCAAAAATATATCCTAGAAACTACATATTTTATAACGTCAAATAACATATTCAAATTTTCATAGTGCTAGCTCTTTCCCAATAATATATTTCACGTAAATTATATATAAAAATCATATTTTCAAGTGAACATTTTCCTTAATATAAATCAATGTGTGAAATAATATTCTAGAAAAATTATCTTGGTTCCACCCTAACTCTAGACAAATATTCCAGGGTTCTGACATATGGAATGAGTCTCTTATCTCACATAGAATCAATATAAACTAGGATTTTCACTCCTCGTACAGACTAATTAATTTTTGTCTTTGTAGATCACTTCATCAATGAAAAAAATCTGACCCCTAGTGGCTGATGAGGATGGCATCCCCCTTTTAAGAAAATGACTAGTATAACCCCAATTTCAAATAATCCCTTTCATCACATCCATTCATTTTTACCTAAATTTTTATAGAGTATATAATCCATGTGAAATTTCAAGTTCATCCTTATGCACACAGGGTTCTTCAAGAAATTATCCTCTTATGAACTATAAAACTTATCATGTCATGGTCCACTCCATTGCATCTTGTATTATATATCTATTTTCCCAAAAAAACACACCCATCTCAAATTTCACTTTAGGTCACTACACACTATATATAATCCATGACCTTGATATATATTGATATGAATGTGTCTTCTTTCATTATTTCACATGTGAATCCATGTTCATTTAAAATCATTAAATTCTCCACACTTCATTTCTGTGTATTTAATGATATTTCTCTTTCTATAATTTTCAACAAGTCCAACGCACAACCTCCTAATATTTCAATAAAATTGTGTATTTTGGAAATTATTGTTTATTAAAGGTTAATATGTTACTTTTTACTAAGAATGTTTTTTAATTTTATATGTATTCAGTATATCATTATTCAATGATAGTAATTTAATTTATTTAATTTTTCTGATTTTATTTAGTTAAGTTGTAAATCACCATGCTTGGTGGCACTATAACAATATTTAATTTTGTATTTGTTTCAAAATTTAGTTATAATATATTTCAAATTAAACCAAATATATTAAATATCACTGTACATGAGTACATTAATGTTATTTCATAGAAGTTTTAAAATAAATCATCTAGATAAGATCATTGGAAGATGTTTTAATTTGTGTTAGAGAATAAAGAAACAAGATTCTTACAAATCATGGTAGTAGAAAGTTTAAAAAATAGAATCATTCAACAATCCTTCACATTTATTCCAATATAAGAATAATTGTGGGAAGTACATGGTGATATAAATATTGGATATCAGATTTGATGATAATTATTTACCACTCCAAATTTCTTGAAAACATTAGAACAATACAAGTAGAATATTAATTTGCTATCAATGATTCCTAAATTCTCACAATATAATTATGAAAAGAAGTTAAAATTCCCCATAATTCTCCTTGAAAAAAAATCCAAAGATTATTTAAACACAGAAATAGAATATAACATTATTTTTTATTTTTAAAAATTATTCTGTATATTTTTTTTTGATCACTAACATTCATTACCTTACTAATCAAAATGTAAAATCCTTACTCATATCAACCAAAATTTCTGAGACACTAGACAAAAAATAATAAAAATTTAATCAACTATTATCTTATGGAAAAAAGTAAAATCAGTAGATAATATATGAACACAAAATCTTAATGAACATTTTCAAAATGTATCAGTTGATGCCTAAGATTCCAACCTAGTTTGATGAAACTGTATCACCATAACTGAGAAATTCAGCATAAGGGGTTTGATCATAACCTATTTTTCAATTAATTTAATAAATTCACAAACATAAATAAATAATTAACTACCAAATACATTTGGTAATGTCAAAAGTGTACACAAATTATCTAATATGGCATGTGTTTGTTTCAATCAAATCTATCATTGGTAATAGATCAAAATAAAACATTGAAAAAAAATTATACCATTAGAGGAGGTTCAAAGTCCACATAAAATTTCAAAACTCATCCTTGGGTATATCTAAAATAACTTCTCTGATAATAAATTATATATTATATATATAAATAATAATTTCTATATCATAATAATTAATTAAATGGTTCACTATCCCCAAATTAAAACTAGAAAAATCATCCATCATAAGATCATGAACTATAACAAACTATTTTCCACGAAAAATCTTATACCTAAAACTCTCATTATTCACATCATGAAACCAAGGATCTTTCCCAATTTTAATTCTACGCCCATCAAAAACCTTCACATAGAGCTATAACATCTAAAATAATTAATATCCCCAAAGAATCTACTACTAAAATATTGAAAGTGGACCAAGATTAGAGATAATAGAAAGAGAATATAAAAAATATGATACAATAAATGATTTTTTGGTTTCCTAGAACAAAATAATTTTTCATCTTGACTACCTATATATTTAAAGGATTTCATATTAATAAATTGTTTATCGTATGATGTGTGTTCTACTTTAAAATATTAATGTGATAATTTTCATAGAGTATTTGTAACATAAATTTTTTGTCAAAGTTCCCTTCTATGATAAGATCCTTGAAGTGATGTAATAATATTCATGATTATTTATTGAATTTCAAGATTAAATCTATATTTTGTAATCCAAATGATGATTGGATATTAGGTTTGAGGGTTTCTTAAGATATTGCGAGTTATTCTCATGATGGTCACACTAGGATATCACTATGATAAGTGGTTATAAGAACTAACCTTCCAAAATGAATTCCATATATTATATTATTCATTGGATATTTCTATCTATAAATTTCAGCGTTATTCATCATAATTGTTATTATAATTTGTGCATATCAAGAATCTTGTAGTTAAATGTAATGATGAGAATAGTTAAAAAATATTCTTCCAATGAGGTATGGTACATTTACTACAACATAAGTTATATGAAATTTATGAATAAATGAAGAAATGATATATCCTATCTGATTTGATGGAATTATATATCACAATCACTTTCATTGGAAATTTATTTTCTTACTATTCCCAATTCCAGGAATATTTTATCAGTAAGTTATTTTCAATAAATTTTAGGATAGATATATCAAACCTGTAGGTTTATGTGATATTAACAATAAGGGTTATATTACATATTGAGCTTTCATAGGATGATGTTGTTATCTTGACATTAACATCATTCTATTGTCGTCTCTTGATGTGGTTTCAAACACTGATCATCATATTTATGTCATTTCCTCTAATTCCAATGTGAAAGAGACCTAGATGGTCACATGAAATGTGTATCTATAATATTATTCATATTATTGTCGAATATAACATTTGAATAAATATTTTTCTCTAGTTTAGAAGAAGAATTATTTTCTATTTTGTGTTGAACATATAAAATAAATCACCAGTTATTTGGGAGAAAATTTTCCTCAATTTAATTCTAAATATATATATCTATAGGATTATTTATTTAATAATATATTTATTTATTAATTAAGTGAATAATAGAGTAATATATATTTAATTAAATAAATATTTATTATCAACTATTTAATAAATGAATAGGATAATTAGATAGTTAAGATATGGGTCTAAAATAAATGATATATTTATTGTCATTTAAATAGATATTAATTTAAATATATTAGGTGATATTTAAATATCAACATTTTTTGATCACCATAAAGAAATAATATCTACAATATTATAAATATTCAGCGTGGGTTTTACTTATAATTAGTATATTGGTTATGGGACATTATTAAATGACAAATTATTTGATTAATGTATAAAACTTAATCTGTGTCATTTTATGGGTTTATGATTTATTATGTTAATAATTCTTCTCGAGAAAAATATCTTCTGCCAAAAGAGAACATTCTCAATAACGATATTAAGAATAGAGAGATAGTTGATTCTCCTCCCACTCACTAGTCTCTTGGAGAATAATATATAATCCTTCTAACCTGTAAGAGATTATTGTTGTGATTAATGACGAATGACAGATGTTGTTAGGATTAACTTTTATAGAACCCAGATATTCTACAATGATGTTATGAGGTTCATAAAACTTTTATGGATACTATAAATGGATTTTACCATTGAATACTTCATCACAATGATAGTATGAAAATAGAAGTCTATTGATTGATCAATAAAGGGAGAATTTAATGTTAAAGTAATTATTATTTATAAAAATTAATTATATATTATTTGTTAAATGACCATCTCTTATAATAATTAAATGTTTCATTAATCATTTTTGGAATATTCATTCAAATATATAAATCTAAAACTATAACTGGACATGAATCTAATTGACTCCACTGTTTCCCATAATATTTATGTGGTATCAAAGGAGTCACCTATAAATTTATAAATATATATTAATTCATCGAGCATTCTTTGTTAGTTGTAACTTCTATGTTAATATATCATTATTACTAAAGTATCTATAATATGATCATTCAATTTTGTAGAACCATGAATTGGACAAAAATAGATGTCGAAAATTAAAATATCTCATCTGAATGTTTTGAATATTTTGGTATGATGACATGGATACATTACTTGTATCTATAAATTACATGTTGTGTAGTATAGTTAGCCACTCCATAAACATCAACCAAATTAAAGTAAATTTTATATAATTCATCGAATAGTGTTTATAATTATATGTTCATAATTATGTAAGTGAATAAAAACATCCTGATATGGTTACACATCTTTTATCTTATTTAAACTCTATGAAACCTTACTTATAAAGCCTTATAAATCTAGGAACACATGTGGTTAATGTATGCTGGGTGTAATTTATTATACATCATAAATGAATTCCACATATTGACTTCCATATAATAGTCTATACATGATTATACAATGTGTATCTGGTTAAAGGTCTTATAATATGTATAATTCCTCACATATTTCATCCCATGTTCTATCTCATTCAGTTAGAGTTGGTCTAGATGGAATAACATTCCATGTATCCAGTGTACACAACATGTTATTCTTGTTACTCACACCAATTACTTGTCAAGTGAGATGTATCATGTGATTCAAACATGTAGATGTGAACATTAATTTCACTGATAACCTGAACCACACAACATGTAGCTATATATTAACATTATGTTACATAGTTTTACCCATGAAATACACATCTAGTATTTCTCAATAGATCCTGTGGAAATAATTTTTTAAATAATTATTTTTCATTTATTTTGGGTATGGACACCATGTATTATTGTCATATACATTTCATTCTTCACAGGAAGATATAATAGTACCCAACACTTATATTCACGGAATGTTGGTTGTTCCAAAAAACTATGTAGACAACATAGATTGACTCACATATCTAAAAATTGTGTAATATCATGACATGAAATGACATGTATGCTTACATGTCATTTAAGTACACCGTACAGGAGTAATATCATACATAGTGTATATCATATATAATTTCATTTGATAACACCTATTGTGTATGTGAATTATAGTGAACGATGTATGTTTCTTCATGCACATGTTGTGTATTAGAATTGTAGATGGAATTTTACTAACAAGTATAGTACCCATTCGACACTTTATAAATTTAAATAAACCTAATTAGTTTCATTTTTTAGAAATTATAGTGGATGGTGTTTTCAATGAATGTTTGGGTGTAAAATTCTGTTAGGATATTTAATTAAATAATACATCATAAATTATTATTTTTTATAATTTAGTCTAAATAACGAATATGTCAAAAAAAAAGTTCTAATTAACATTAAATGAATTTTCATTTCATATGTGGATGAACATGTTCTTGAATGGCAATTGTATATACAGATTTTATATTTATTTTAAAAATTATTTAATGGTAATATTATGAGATAAATGTTTAATTAAATTTTATATGCGGATTTGTGTATCACCCTACCCATATTTATTATGTATAAGTATTCATGTCCATGTATTCTTCCGTGCATCACATATCCTAGGTTCCCCACACCATTGTATGAGTAAACACACATTATGGATAGATCTCCAAGGAGATTTTCTGATATAGAACCCAATTTGAGTTGAAATAAACCAATGATATACAAATGTTGAATGTTGTTATGTTGAAACATCATTCAATCCATTGTCAAAGATTATTTCATTTGGGATTAAGATTAAATTTATTTCAAACATGATAAATCACCAAACAGAATATCTCAAGATCTATATACATATTTATTTTATTCTCTATAGTGATTGTTTAATGATATATATATGTATTCATTTTTATTGAATGTTTAGACAAGATATTATAAAGTAATCAAGAAAACAAACATTAATTAAAAAAATAAATGGATTATATACAAATTATTTTACCGAATCATGGTTAATTAATTATGTAAAATCAAAATAATATTATACAGTGCGTAAAATATTAAAAAAATTAAATTAATGCATAATTTAATCAAAACACCTCAATGAAATATTAATTCAGTATGACCAATCATTATTTGAGTTTTTAATACAATCATTGTTCAATGTAATTATCTGGCCCAATATCGGGTTCCTTCATTTTTCACAATGTTATAAATAATGTTCCATGTTGACATAACAATGTTAGCATAAATGGTTTACATTGAAAGAAATAATTTTCCTATGTTTGAATAAAATTTAATTAAAATCTGGTTTTAGGATTTAATGATTAGAGAGTTCATTCAATAGAGCGAGGAATAAAAAGATAATTTTATTGGAAAGACAATATACCTAAAAACCTTCAAATTTAATTTTAGGAGTATTTAAATATTATAAGAAGATTAATTTTGATCCATACCAATTTCCATGTTATAGGATACTCTAAATAAAATGGTAAAGGATATTATAATATTATAAAATAATGATATACAATGAAATAAATGTTTTTAATTACAATTTTTTATTCAAAATTAATATGAAACCCAATATTATTCTTTTGTGAAAAACAAAATTAATACATATGTAAAAATATCCCTATAATAGATATTATAAAATGAAAAAAAATCATTATTGATAAAGGTCACTAGTATTGTTATATGAATTGGTACATCATAAAATGCTCTAAGAGGAAAATCTAAATATTAGATTCCTATATTCCAAAGAAAGATATTTTGAATGAAGATTGTGTGGAGATTTATCTTATCTTCTTGAGACATGTAGATAATAAATTTCTTGTCTTTTACCTCACATAATAATCCATTTCTTTTGATCAACATAATATTTATGAAGACCATCATTAATAAACTTTTTTTCCCATATTTATTATATTTTTCAACAGAGATCCAGACCTAAGAAGAATGAGATAACTAGGTAACTTTTTCATGTGTAGGACTGAAGAATGTGTGAAACCACAACCTAATGTAATCAAAATGATTTTTTGTATTAGGAATTTGGAAAAATTGGGATTTAATCATCTTGATGTGTCTTTCATAGACCTCATGACATCCTCACAGTATCATACCTTCTCCCGTTTTATTGTGAATCATAATATAAAAAATATTAAGAAGTCACTCATGGAACTCCTTAGTCTCATTATATGAGATAATACGGACATGAGAAATAAATAACTTATAGTTACTATAGTTAATAAGAAAATGTGTAATGAAAAGGGCACTATTACTTCATACAATTGTATGGAATTTTTGAACATCCAAGGTAGGATAATTGGGATCTTAATGAAAGATAGGTAAACATATGTTGAGTGATTTTCATGTGGTATGAATGGTCTTTTGCATAATAAATTCTCCTTAGTGAAAAATAATTTTTAAGATTAAAGTGATTATTTTAACAATGATAACCCTTCCATTTATATAATTTATTTATTTGATACCTATTTTTATGATCACAATTATATCCAAATATGGAATCGATGTAGATTCTGTAAGGTTTCAGGAGGTGACATTGAACTTTTATCTACCCACAACGAATTAGTATATAAACATTCCATTTGTAATTACCACCTTTCTTAAAGGTATTTAGTTAAGATGAAAAAATAATTGTTATTATCTTTCAAGTATTAACAAAAATATTATGAATGTATCTAGATTAGAAATGGATGTCTATATATTCATTTTTGGGAATAAAATATATAGAATATATAAATATTATATTTTTTATGGTATGGAACATATTAATAACTATATTTATGTTCTAGAATACAAAAATTGAATTTCAGATATCGATAGTGAGAAAATTTTTCCTGACTCATATCACATCCAGTTATTGTATCATTGACTTAGTCATCTAAATCATAAGCTCTTAAAAATGATATTTCATGAATTTTATTTTCATTCTTTTGAACTAAACTTTTTTCTGTCACTCATGTTTGTATGTTAAGATGAAAACATCAATTTCATGGAATGGATTGAAGGGAAATAGAGCTTCATAAATTAGTTGACAAATATGTGCATAAATATATTCCAGTTGAAGCTAGAGTTTGATACTCTTTCCTCATTACTTTTTTGATTCCTTCAGAAGATATGTAAATGTTAAAATAATGAGGTATAATCCTGAATCCTTTAATAAATTTATGGTGTTCAATATTAATGTAGAGAATCAAATGGGTAATAATATAAAGTTACTCCACTAAAACTGAGGTAGAGATTTTCTAAACTAATTGTTCATCATTTATATAAAATATTCTAGTATTAAATATTATCACACTCATTCATATACAGCATAGTGAAATAGTGTCAGTGAAAGGGGGAGTTACATCTTGTTGGAGATCATGAGTTTATGACGTGTCATATAGATATTCTTTAACATTTTTTTGGATATGAATTATAGAACATGACATATTTGGTGAACTGTGTTGGATTAGTTATTGTTTCATGCATAATATAAATTTTTTTCTAATGATATTTGCTGGAGTCTAATTATTAGTAACCTAAAATGTAATGTTTTATAATAATATTGGAAATTTTTGGGATATAATTAACAAAAATTCAATTGGGGAATTAATGATTTATTTTATTAAAGAATGTTTCCTGATAATTTTATTAATTGTTTTAATATTTTATAAATGTAAAAAATTAGGGCAAATCTCATGCTATCCCTAAAATATGTCATCCACCCTCATAGCGTGCTCACTATGTGGGCCAGCCGACAATGATAGAAATGAGAAGGCCATCATGAGCTGATTTGGCGATTCAAACCGCAAGGGGGATCATGCCCATGCCATTTTAGGAATGTTTCCTATGTTTCTGAGAGTATAGGTATTCCAATGTCCCGTGTAGACTATGGCAGTCAATGACGGTGGATGTGTACCAGGAGCCCATCCCTATAGATGGATTTTGATAAAATGATGGGAGAAAATTTATTATATATGTAATCCCCCCTAAAGTAAAATATGATGCAAGAAAAGCCTACCATGGGTACTATTTAAATTGTACCAAAACAGCGAAACTCTACACAATCCACAAGGCACCCTTGCTTGGACACATGCCTCATTCATCCCTTGATGGTATCACTACTGGATGATAGAAATCTTCCACCTACATTCACTAATAATACCTATGAAATCTATAAGAGATCTTGATATAATGCTCAACCTACACTATCAATTCTTGGAACTACCAGGGATCAAACCTAGGATGGAAGAAAACCACCCTACACCAAATTTAAAAGTAGGATGAAGCCATTCTTACTACTGAATCTCACATAATCCACTATTAATGATTTAGATGTTGAGGGAGCACTGTTCAAAACTCCCATGCATCCCTACATCCATGTTTCATCAAGAATGAACCATCATGCATCCTTCCATGTGGATTGATGACATGTTTGGCATGGTATAAGCTATAAATCAGGAAAACCTAATTATTATTGAGGTTCAATGATCATATATTTCTAATATCCACATTCATACCCAAAATCAGAGTTGGGTCCTAGAAGACGTTACTCTCTCAACATAGTTGTTCCGTCAACCATAATTACATGAGGATATAAAACTTATATTAATGATGGAATTTGATATTTTTCAATACCAAATAAAATAATTGTTATCAATTCATGATATTTCATAATTAGATTATTACACATAATTTAAATAGATAAGGAGGAATATTGATGGACGCAAAATAGAACCTAGCAGAATATTCTGAATTCATAATTTTATTATATTTAAGATTTAAAGGTAAGCCATAAGTTATTGTTATTTAAATATTTTTAGAAGTAACATTAAAAAAATAATTTATCATCTATTTCCAAAAATAATGAAAAAAAATATTATATTTAAGAAAATTAGAATAATAATATAAATAATTGTGACGCTTCATTAGTGAGACGACCATGGTCAAATACTACGCTACACTATGGATACCATTGAAATTTTACCTTTAAACGCCCCACAAGAGGCGTGCATTATTTTTGGGATGTTTACTAGGGATACAATTAGTTTATTTTATGTTTTATATTTAAACATATTAGATAGTATTATATTTTTTTATTTTAAAAAAATTATAATTTTTTTACCATGATGTTTTCAAATGATTATTTATATTAGTTCATGGATCAACCCCTCATAAGGTTTTGAGCTACTAGAAAAAGATACTGCCTTTGATAAGGTCTAGGTGAAGTTCCATGAACAATAAATAGAAAATAGATGATGAAAATAGAAAGATAATTTAAATATGTTAATGAAATGATGGAGAAACCAAAACCTATGTAACAACTAATGAATGCCATAAAGGATGTTATAAATGTGGGAGACAATAATGATCTTGCAGAATTATGGAAATAATTGGGGGTAAACATGATCTCCCTAGTCCCTAAACATTAGAAGTTCCAGCAACATTTCATATCTATTTTCATCTGTGTAGGAAGACGCCAACCAAGAGGTGGAATTTTAAGAACATATGTAACGCCCAAAAAATCTAAAGTTAGAACATTGTATTTGATAGCATGTCTAAAATGAAACACCAATCACGTAAAGGAATATAATATCCATAGACATTAAAATATATTTACTATTATAATCAAATTTAATATATCAATGATTTTACTATTCCCACAATGTTGAGTTGGCATGTGTTTTGTGCAATAAAATGTTTCTTCAATTGTATGCATTACGAACAAGACTAATTTTAACCAAACAATGATATATTATTCATATATTATTATTTAATATAATAATATATAAATTATATTTTAGGAATAATATTTAATAAATTATAGAAATAAATTCATTAAACTAATATTAAATTAATTCATTGGTTACAAATTAATTATAATTGATTATGATAACCAACATAACATAATAGGATCGTTTTTACAAAAAAACTATTTTTATGTTCACAAATACATATTATAATATTATGTTAAATTAATTGAAATTAGTTACTAATATTAATGTAATATTTATATATTATATATTAAATAATTTTTTTGGTATTCATCCAATATATTCTATGGGGATAAGTTAATAACAAACTAAATGTTAATCATAAGACCCTATTTTTTTATTACGGCACTTTTACTACCTTTTAATGGAGAACATTTTTCAAATAAACTTTTTTAACTCTTATAAATATTATATATACCTAAAAATTAATATTTTAATTAGGAACATAAAAATTAGGTTAGAGATAATTTTTTGTATTTTTTTGAGAGGTTTCATTTTTTAATGAACAGTGAAATATATTAAATTTTGTTTGAAAACTACCTTTTGATATTATTTATATATAATGTTAAAATATATTCTTAATTTGATTTAAAATTTAACAAGAAAAATTTGAATGTTTTAATGAAATTTAGTTCATTGGAATCAAGTTTTCATGGAAATTATACATAAACACTTATCAAATGTTTGAACATTTTTACTTCAAAACCCGACATTGTCATCCAATCAAAATGTTTAAATATAAATTAATTTCTTCCACATTGTGATTTCAACATTAAGAAACTTTTTCAATATTTTTAATCTGAATAATTTATATTTTATAAAATTCCCAACATAGTTTTGGAAATATAATATTTGTGAATGTGATTAAATTTAATTACAATGATTAAGTTAAAAATTAGTGTAACAGGGTAATAAACCTTAATATTAAGTGCCAAAATGATCTAGAAAGGTTCCCTGAAGACATTTTATGGAAATATTTACAACCTATACATACTTTTATACACGTGGGTTCATTATTGGATCTACATTAAATTGATGAATCATCATTGGAGTTCCTTTATCAAAATTTACAAGAGTGCCACTCCTCCTTCAATATAAAAAGACTCTCAAGCCTCCCACTTCCTCACACATCTCATGTAAATGTTTTTAAAAAACAATAACATCAAAAATAGATCCTAAACGTAACATAAATCATAAAAATAAGCCTATCCTTAGTCATGGACCCATATAAGGAATCTATTTGATTAAAACCAAAAGGAGTTACCTGATTAAGAGGTAACATCCTACCTCATTCTTCATTGCATTATTTCAATAAAATCTTTTTAAATAATTCTTATTCAATGATTATATTACATAAAAATATAATATATATAATAACTTGTTTTTATTTTAGGTTTTCAGCCTACATATACATAGATATCCTTCTAAAGAATAATGAACCAATCGTTTATGTGTACGGTGAACTACCTCCTCATGAAATAAAGTTATTTGTTATTTCTTTACCACCTCCCACAGTTGTGAATTATGATGTATGATATATTTATATATCAAATATAGGATATATATAATTTTTGTGTCCTTCGTTAATTTTAATAATAAAATACATTTATGATTTATATTTAGTGTTAATTCGATAACGTTGTTTGTGGAAGGATTGAATACCACCTCCAAAAAGAGATGTGATTTGTTCACATTATGTATGGAATGTATAAAGAAATGTATTAGTAAAAAATATAGAATACATGAAATATATATTATAATATAATTATAATATAAATATATATAATTTTGTTTTTATTCATTTAATATGACAGAGATATGAAATTAGTGTTCACGTGTAAGTATGACATACCTTCTCCATGAATAGTGCATTCCATTTCATATCTAAAAATATTATGGATTATTTTAAAAATATATATAATAAAAATACATATTATTTAAATAAGTTTTCCTATTTTTATAATGATGAAATAAATATTGGAACAAAAAATACAATTCAAAACATACTAAAATATCGAAATTAACAAATTAAATGGTGAAAATAATGAAATATTATACCAAACGAGTAATAAGATATTTTAAGATGTTAATATATGATATTATTAATATTATTAATGATATGGAATATTTTTTTACTTGTTTAAATACATTTTGTAGTCATTTAAAGTATGTTCACCGAAATGGATACTCAATGTTATAGATTGTCATCTCTTATTTTATATATGTGAGATAAATTTCATATTCACACTATAAAAATATTGGGTGGTGTTTATAATTACCATTTATATATATTATTTCATGAATTATCTTATATTCGTGGTATTTCACAATTTCATTTACTGTTACTCTTTCATGAAAATTATGTATTATAATGTTTTAAAATGGTATGAGATAATTTGTAATATAAAATACTATTTTCCTCATGAATAATTTTAATAATACTTCCATCGTATTTACATTAAAAAAATATATAACCAATTTTCAATAATGAATTTATTTTTCTTATAATATGGTTATTCATGACCTTTTTTAAGTATTAGTACTATTTTTCCACTATATGGTTCTCAAAGTATTTTAAAAAATGCTTTTAAGAAAACCTGGCTTCATTTCTCTCTTAAGTCGATGGACCCGTTTTCTTTTTATACACTATTTTTTAAAATGGTGTTCAAATTTTTTTTACACAATCCAAAATAATCGTATTAAATAAATTTTTACCCTTTTTTATTTTTTTGTACTTTCAATGGAATCTTCTCATCGTTTTCTAAATAAGGAAATTTTCAACCCTTTTACCGTAAAAAGGGATTGTTATTTTTTACCTCATATGACATGTATGAATTTACCTACTATCATTTATTAGAACATTCATTTAACGTTTCAAATGTTAATTTATTATTAAAATGTTTTTAAAAGTTATTTTCAATGAATTTTGATTTTAAAATGTATAATATATATATATATATCTAGAATGTTTTTAAAATATATTTATATTATATTTCTTTTTCTTAATGACAGAAAATCATTATTTTTACTCCACAGGGGATATTTTTTTTGGATATTTTCCTTAATCTTCATCTTGTTGTTTTACGAATGATTTTTCCAAGTAATGTATTCATATTCACATCTGTGATTCCTTTTTTCCCTTTGATATATTCAATTTCCTATGATCACTTGACATTGAATTTCCCATAAATATCCATGTCATTTTAATGGCTCTGATTATTTTTTGAAATAAATAAATTTTTAGATATGATGTATTATTTGAATGATAATTTGATTATTTTGGGAAATATTGATAAATATTTTTCCTTTATTCAATATGGTTTTTTGGAAAGGTATATAGTTTTTTGATATGAGGAATTATTAAAACATGAAATAAATAGGTTCAGGACCATTCAATAAAATCTATATTGATTGGAGACTAGATAATGAAATCCCCTTGATGTATTAGAAGTGTGATGAAAGAAAATTAGTTGGTGAAAACCTTCTTTACTAGGAGAATAAATGGGTTTCTACCCATCGTTTAAAATATTCAGATGATTGATCTTGATAGTAGAGGTTTTCATGTTCCATAGACATGACATCCATTAATTAAGAATATCCTATATTTTGATTCAGTTATTTTTTGTCAGTGAGGGTTTTCATTGACCAATCCATGAATGAATTTAATTCATAGTTCATTGAATAAATGGAATATGTTTCAGTTTCATACCATTCAACATTGATTTTTTCATATCTAGTTATTTGAATTGCATTTGTTTTCAGTTATAACCTTTCCATATTTTTTATTCACTTAATTCTCAGTTTGTTGGTTTCTTGGTAATTTTGTTCTATTCTATTCCATTCCATTATTATTAATCTCATTGATTCATTATTTATTATGTTATAATTTAACAATATTGAGCATTTTACCTCACCCTTATTTTGTTTTCATTCTCCTTGAATCCTATAAGTGTACTATAAAATATATTCAATGATATACAATATAGAAAAATGTTATCCTAAAAAGAAAAAAACATATGTTGTAATTAGTATATTAATTTTTAACAAAAAACTTATGTATTTACTTGAATTATAAAGACAAATAAATACTTAAATCCTTCACGAATTGATACCCTTTAATCATCATAATGTAATGGTATTAGAAATTGGCTCAATGCTCTTTCGGGGTTGGGTCTCAATAGTTGGTATTAGAGGAAGTATAATAGAATCCTTGGGAACTAGATTTAGGAAATCATAGATTATAGAACATAAAAATAAGGTATAATTTGAGTGAAATTATAGAATAACATCCTAGTATTTTGGTATGATTGAGATCATGTGGACATAACTAGAAAAAAATCTATGTCTGGATACTATAGGTGGACGTGGATCTGGAAACAATATTCCTTTGGTAACAAATCTAAAAAGGTTTATTAGGCCTAACTTAGCATAACCTGGTACATGTCAAAGGGCTATACTGCCTAGCTAGTTTGATACACCAGGGTATATGGTTATGATAATTCAAATATCAATTGCAAACCATTAGGGAGGATTTGGAAATATAATAAATAACATGCATTAAACCAAAGGATTCATGGATTGAAGATATGGTTTTATTATTTATAAATCATATAAATAATATTATAGTCAAACCATATAACAATGAAGGAAAAATGTTGAAATAAATGGATTAAGTATTTATGTACTACGATTCTATTGAAAACCATAGTTAATTTGTTATTTAGTTATTATCCCATTTTCATGGATGTCTATTATATTTATTTTAGAAATTATATCAATGTTGTTTCAGAAATGGAAAACATGTATTCTGAGAGACAACCATCAATTTCAGCAAGGCCATGGTCTTGAAACCATGATAGAAAGATGATAAGGGGTAACGCCTACAACTATCCTAGGTGATGTCTAGGTCAAAGTGACGTTTTGTAGATAAACATTTGGATGGATATATATTAATGATGAACCAGTATTATTATTTTTGATCCTTAGATATTAATGTATTAACCATACTGGTTCAAGATAATTGTTATAAATCTATTCACTCATTTATAGGCCTTATGATTAGTTATAGGTGTCTTATAGCTCTTTTGGGGAATAAATTTTAATTTTTGGAGATAAATTTTGTGATGTGATGGATGAATTGGAAATTGAAAAAAGTACAACAAAATGATTAAATAGAGTTTATAGAAATATATCATGTTTTATATCTATTTATATACATAGGATATAAAAGAATCAGTAAAGATTATGAAAATTATCAGAAATAACAAAACGATTTCCCAATATCTTGATTTTGGTTAAACCAATGGTCATATAAATAAACACATTTATAATGGAATTGGGGCCCTAAAATATCAATTAATCAATTAGTTAATTGTGATTGATGAACTCAATCACACCATATAAGTATTTAAGATTCTCTTCCATATATGTATCTCTTCATTCCACTAATTATCTCCTATTTGAGACTTTAAAATATGTTATTACATCTGTCCTCTGTACATCCAATTATTTATTTTCTAGTGGATTTTTTAAGAACCCCTCTAATAATGTGAGATTTATTACATAGGATTTATTAATAAATCTATAACTAAGTTCAATTTTATATGGTGAGGATGCAATTTAGTTATTGTGCGGAGAATGTAACACCTCGAAAATCTAAAGTTAGAAGATTGTATTCGATAGCACGTAAGACACACAACACCAACAACATGAATGAACACAATATCATGAGAAATTATAATATGTTTACAACTTTAAATAAATTTATTTTATTTTATATCTTATATGAAATAGAACATTTAGTTATCACACGTCACACACAACAACTATTTTCGTTGAGGGCTTGTGTTATGGGCAAGAAAGTTGTTTACTAAAAAATAATATATTATTAAAATATTATTATATAATATAATAAGATATAAATTATCATTTATGAATATTATTAAAAATCATATTAAAATATATAGTTTGAAAATAATATATGAATTAATTTTCTAATAAATACAGAGAAATGAATATAAGAATTAATTTAATATAAAGGGGTTGTTTTTATAAAAAACTATTTTTTTCTCAAATATCTAATTTATTATAAAATATTAAATTAATTAAAATTATAGAGTGACATTAATTTAATATATATATATATTATATATTCAATAAAATAGTTTTGTAATTCATCCAATAGATTTTATATGTGTAAGATAACAATAATCCCATATTACCAATGAAAAATATATTGTTATTAAGGAACCTATATATCCTTTTATTGAAAACCCTATTTTAAATCAATTATTGAAAATTTTATAAATCATATATGTCATAATAAAATTAATATCTTAAAAAAACATAAAAATTATGTAAGGGTAAATTTTTGGTATTTATGTGTGATGTTTAATTTTTAATGATTAGTGAAAAATAATGAATTTTAATTCATATCACTATTCCATCTGATTTATTTGTAATGTTATATAATATTTTAAATTGGTTTGAAAATTTAATAATATATTTATTCATTATTTAATCTAATTTAGGTCATTTAAATCAATTTCACTTTGAAATTGGATGTAAAAAGAGGGTAATATTTGGAATATTTTTACTTTAAAACCATGCATTTGAATCTTGTATACATGATGAAATTTTAATTAAACTCTACAAATTATATGATTAGTATTTGAATAATTTGAAAAAATATTTTGAATCCATATAATATACAATTCATAATATGGTCAAATTAGTATATTAAAATAAAAATTAGTTAATATGATTAAATTTATTTATATTGATTAAGAGAAAAATTGGCTTAACATTGGACTAAACCTTAATCATAAGAGAAAAAATGACTTAGAAACATTTACAAAATCCATTAGATAAATCTATTTTGAACCAATCCTTACTTTTTTTGACGTTTTACTATTATTGGATCTATTTTAAATGGAAAAACTGTTGGTGGTGTTCCCTTTCCAAAAAGATTACTTGGGTGTCACTCCTCCTCCACTATAAAAGGCACTCAGGCCTCCCAATTTCGCACACCTCTCATGAAAAAAATTATTAAAAAATATCTTACTAAATAGATCTAAAAATTAAACCCCCTCATCCTACATTCCTCACCTTTTTCATAGTGACATCCATGGAAGGCCTTTGGATCACACCAAATAGGGTTTCCCAATTAAGAGGTAACATCTTACCTCAAGATTCATAGTTTTATTTAATTATCCACTCTTTAAATTTTTATTATTACATGATTATATAAAAAAATAAATGTACTCAATATATTTAGATTTAAAATGTTAATGGTTTTACCTACACATACACACATATCCATCGAATGGTTAAATACTTACGATTTATGTGTATAGATAATTACTACCTCACAAAATAAAGTATTTCATTATTCCTTCACCACTACTAATTCCTGGGACATATAATGGAAAATATATTTATGTATAATATATGATATAATTATAATTCATTTAATATTATTTATATTTTATATATAAAATTATTTTATGATTTCTATTTTTTGTAAATAAGATAGCATCCTTTGAGGAAGTGAGGACTACCGCCACCTACAAGGGATATGATTCATTCACAATACACATGAAATTTTTAAATGAGGGTTTTAATAAAAATATATGACCTATATGACCTATATATGATAATTTAATTATAATATACATGTATGCAATTTGGTTTAATTATTTTAACACTGAAATTAAATGAAAGCAGTGTTCATGTGTACGTATGACCTACAATCTCCATAAATAGTGCATTCCATTTCTTATCTCCAAATAAAATGGATTTTCCAAAAATATATATATTGAATAAAAATTAAATTTACATCATTTTTTAAATTCCATTGATGATGAATCGATGATTTTGAAAGCAAGTGAATAGTTAAAACATATTTATGAAATAAGGCAATTAACAACCGAAATAATGATATCAATGAATGATTATTATCGAACAGGTAATAAGTGGTTATAATAAGTAAATATATGATATTAAATATTTTATTATAGTTTCTGTATAATTTAAGGAAATTCTTAATTACTTAATAATTAATTTAGAGTAATTTCAATTGAAACGAAACACAATGTAAGGGATTTTCATCACACTTTTTACACATCAGAGATAAATGTTATATTCACCACTTTTATAGTTTGTCTGGTGTGTATAATTCCAATTTTATATAATATATAATTAATTTTTATATATTTATTTTATTTAGAACAATCATTTAATTTTATTCCTTCATAATTATATTTATTTAAAATGTTTCAATATTGTATGGGACACTTTGGAATGCTTAATGGTTATTATCTTAAATAGTATAGTAAAACAAACTGACCGTATAGTTGCAGTTTAAACAACCTATATATGGGTCTATAACGGTTTCAATATACTGACAGTATAATTGGATTCTAAAATCAAAATGCGTTGCTTTCTTCCATTTAATGGTGGTTTTTGGAATGTGTTGTAGAATATGTATTTCACGATAGTTTTTTTTTATTTTAGTGGAATTTTTCACATTAAACAATAACCAATATCTATCCATTGTTATCAACCACTTCCATAGTATGACCATTTATACCAAAAACCCACCACTCATACAGATAAAACCTACTCTAATAATTTTTTTTTCGTATTTAGCAGTAGTTTTAATTTCCCCCCCAAAAAAATACCATAATATATCGGCAGTTTGAAATACCTTGAAAAGAACTTCTATCTATAGTAGCATTGTGAACCGCCTGTATATAATGAATTAAAAAAAATAGTTATAACTTTTGTTTCTCCAAAACTAGTACCCAGAACATCAAAATAGTGACACTGAAATTTTTACCAGATCATCAAATTTATCATCAACCTACAAGGAAAACCACGTGTTAAAATTAAATAATCAATGTACGTTATTTCTCACTAAAATATAAAGAATCGGAATATTGTGCAAGGAAAAAAACATTGAAAGAAATAATACCTTTCTCAATATATTGAAAAAATCATACAAAACAAAACACATTAAAATATTCACCTTATCTGTAAAGGGAAACAAAAAACTAAACACCATATATGATCATATAAAAATTTCAATATCTATATCCAATTGAAAAACATATTATAGAAACATGTTTATACACCAAACACATTTAGATCCCCGTTGTTCCGATCAGATAAAAAATATAAGAAAAATATTAAAAAATACACATATTGGATGTACTGATACATGATGAAACACTCTCCACTAATCATTTCCCAATGATGAACTCTGCTCATCACCCTCTACATCTATATCTCTACTTCCTACTACCAGAACCTATATGAAAATGATATTAAATATTAATCAAGATGGTATATTTATATTTTATCTTGTAATCAATAAAAGTTCATCAACTAAAAGATTTTGACATTTTGTGATTTAACTTCTCACCACCCATCATCACTTACAATCCCCATTTGTCTTCAAAAGACCTCAGATGGTAATATTCTCAAACCCATCTACACACTCGACCAAGATGCTCCTTCCCAAGGACTTTACCAACTGGGTCATTCTGGTAGACTGAGTAGGATTGTGTGGGATAAAAATACAATAGTTCATTAATTTTTACTTATAATTAAAATATCTTCCATATTACACATAGTGAAAAATAAAAATAACTTATTATTATGAAAAATGAATCTATAACACAATTTCTTTGGAAATCTCATTAATAAAAATCACATTATGTTTTTTATGAATATTTATCCACATTTCTGTTCCGGATGCATGGTGGCCTAAACTCAGTAACATAATTAAAGAAAAATAAATAAACAATTTAATATTTTAAATAAATAAAATTTTATAATAAATAATTAAACTAATTAAAAGATTACCAAAGTTGATCAGATTCTAGAAAAACTCTTTGACCCCATAGTGTGGGTGTAAATCTTCCTCGTCATTCCTGTATTTTTATGAAATTAAATTATGTTCATAACATATATGTTAAAAAAATCATGAAGACCAAAAAATACAAACAATAACAGATTTATAGTACTAAAAAACAAAATATACATAAAAATGACAATGACTGACTGCACAAATGACATAAGTGGTTGATAAATGAATGTATTACTGCCGAAACTGTCATTTTTTCCTTCAATCATTTCAGTTTCCTACTCTATCCTTATATCATCTACTTAAACCTCTATTTCAAGAGTTATAATTTTAATATAATGATTGATAAATATGTCCTTTTCATTCTATTAATGGGATTCAATGTAAGCGGTAAAATATTCCACTTCATCACCCATATCATAAAGGTATCATTGTTTTAACTGATCCACTACACTTAGTTCTTCATCCACGACATCTTTTACATAATATACTATTTTTCACTTTCATTGATAAGATGTACGGATCATGTATTTCATGTTCTCCAACATCCATCAAGCGAGAGATGTTCACAGAAGCAATTTTCATGGAACTATTTTTACACCCATGATTATATCCACCCAATTGAATCTGAATTAAAAAAGTAATAAATGTCTATGGAACATTAATTCATTAATTTATGTCAATTTTATATAGTACTACTCTTCAAAAAATGTAAACATGCCACTATTAAGTGATTTTAAAACCTTATCACTATCAACATTAAAACATCTAAATTCAATCACATTGTAAGCGTCAGACATTATAGATTGTTTTAGAGGACCTAGAGAAAGGAAATTAAAATCTTATGAAAAATCAACTTAGTTATCAGTATTCATGATTTGAAAAAAAATTAATATTCTTTATTACATATAAAAAAATACAAGTATCAACCTAATATCAATATTTATTATAATATTTATGAACACACATGTTGTGAAAACCATTCTAAAAGATATTTATCAACATCTTTTGTTGAATATTTCCCATTTCATGTTCATCATCTCATTTTCCTTTTTGTTTGTATCCTTAATTGTTCAGTAAATGGATCTAAAATTTTATTATTTATCATCACATATCTATGTGCCTGTAATAATTCCATTTCAATTATTGTTAAAATTAAGCCTCTCCCAACTTATCGACCAATAGAAGTAATGATTTTTTATTTCCTATGCATTTAATATTGATACGATGTATCTTCAACACATCTGACTAAATTTAACCTTGTCTCAATATCATCAATGTATCAAGAACAGATTTTGAGAAAATCGTCTACCAAATAACCTTCAGAAAGATATCCTTTTGGATATGCTTTAGTTTTCACATATTATTTCAAATGCCCAAGATATATGTGAAATATAATAAAAAAACTAATTCTATATTTCATAATGATCCATGAATTATTTACTGAATCGAAAAACACATAATTATAGTACCTCTCAATTGGATTCATTCATCGATAATGTACACGAACATCTAATTTAGCTTCCTCAACCAAATGAATAGATAAATGGATCATGACATTAAAAAATGACATAGAAAAGATCATCTCTATTGCACAATGTACCTATAAATGTCACACCTGGAGGTTGTCAAGATAAAATGGAAGTAGATTTTTCTCATATATATTTCTGAAAAAGTTATAGATTTAGAGTACAACAACAGTATGATTTTTATGTAATAATGTACACAGTTACAATGGATGTAACTACTGTAACAAAATATGTAAATTATGGATTTTAAATCTTTGTAACCTAAGATTAATTAAGTAACAACTCCTGGAGATGTTACTTGGATACCCATTATATACCTTCACATGTTTTAAAATTCATCACAATGTTCCTTTATACGTATTTTTAATTGAAAAATTTACTAGAGAAAACGTTCCATTATCATCTAGCCAGATATCATTCATTATGATCATTGATTGTTAATCATTATGTGCAATGAGATGAACCCTCAACTTTATATATTCATTAAACAATGGGAAGATCAAATTTTCACAATCATTGTTCTCAATATGAATCATATTAAGATTATTCTGCAAAAAATTATATTTCCATTTCGGAAGTTTGAAGAATAGTCATTTTTCATCCATTGTTATATTCATGTTTCACTTGATGATGCACTTTGAATTGTTTTCCATATATCATTAAAATTATGCACCTTCCCTAATTCTATTTCAACATTTCCATGTTGGGTCATAATTTGAGAACCTATTAAAAACATTGAATGTGGTCTATGATAAATAAAACCATT
The DNA here is from genome assembly GCA_963277665.1 of Viscum album. NCBI lineage: Eukaryota > Viridiplantae > Streptophyta > Magnoliopsida > Santalales > Viscaceae > Viscum > Viscum album. Next base: position 1,132,287,201 of record OY728155.1, on the reverse strand, counting down.
GATTTTTCTCTTATTGAACCGAAACACATGAAATTTAAAGAGAAATCGTCAATGAAATAATAATGACAAATTTCTATTATAAGGTAGAAACTCATGATCGAAAGAAATGTTACAAAAAATACATGAATAACCCATGTAAGTGTTCAAAATAGTTAAATTCCAAAGTCCAGGGAACTAACTAATGCTCCACATTAGAAAATCTATCATTTTGTATAGTTTTCTAGATGATGCATCATATGTGTCCACACCGTTGCTCCATAACCCTTGTAATTATTCAATTATGGGCAGAAATTATATATCAATATCATTTCAAGTAATCTATTTTCCAGGAATAATCATCAAAATGATAATAAAATTTGTTTCATACACATCCATGTAGGTAGATTACACGGGATCAAAACAACCATCCAAATGCTATTACTGGTACTCAATGTCCCAAATGGATTGAATCAATAAGTATCCAAACAAAATCGAACATTCCTGGGATCAAACAAGAAATCTGGATGTAATGAATCCAATTTATTCCATCATTATGAATCTCTTGTATGTCACATTAACACAAAATTGTTATTATTTACAGAATGAAAATTCATGTATTCAGAGGTTTTCTATGACATGAATAATCATTACAATTGTGGATTTAAAAGAATGTGACACAAAACCTTTCCAGAAGTGTTAATTTTCTTCTTCTTCATGGTTTTATGTTGATTCACAGTTCGAACAACACCCATATACTTCCATCTAGTGGAAGAACATTTCATGTAATCGTGTCTTCTTGAATCATGTCCCCAACAAAGCATACAATCATTAAGACATGCATGAATATTTGAATAATTCATACAATGATTGTAAACAAATTTTTTAATATAATAAAAATTCTCAGGGATTATTACTTCATTAAATTCATCACACAAAAATTTCAATATAATGGACATCACTATATTTTTATACCCACATTGGCATTTGATATTATAAAACTTCAACAAAAAATAATATTTTGATTATTTCAAACATATACTATAGAACTCTTGATTTCCATCATTACCAAAACCATTGAACTCATTTTTCTGCTCCGTGTAGTTCTATCTTACATTAGCCTCTATAGAATCAAGAGGAGTATCCAATTTTATGTTAACATCTTTATCTGGTTGTCCTATAGTCTCAAAAAATAACTTTCCATGTTATTATTTATAATACCCTTAACTGGTTATTTTAATATGTTTTTATGTTGCTATTTTTGCCTAGAAATTCTGAATGAATCATTTATAAGGATTCACATTTCTTTTTCCATTGTTGATGATGTTGGGGTCTCGTTATTTGGATTGAAAATAGTGCTCAAACAATCTATAAGGACTAGTTCTGCAAGAAAAATCTGAAAAAAATAGAAGGGAATTTATTCAATATTAATAGTTCATAAACTTCTTCTCTCGTCATCCATATTTTAAATTTACATTTCAGACATGGACATCATGCTCTCCCATAAACAGATTGATCAGAATTTGTAAAATGTTAAAACTCCTTCAAACCTTTAGTATACAGAGTTTTGTTCCCCGATAATGTGATCCAGGTTTTATCCATATATATCATAATTTTCATACACATTATGAAAATATTTTAATCATATAACTATTAATTAATAAGAAAAGAGATTCATATATAATAGTTGAAAAAATATGAATATGTTAAATAACCATACACTAAATTTTAAATGTATCTATATATATTTTTGAAATAATAGTTATAGACACTTCTAAAAAATAATAAAACTAATTGTACAATAATAATATATTAATGAAGAAACTGGTGTAGTGTAGTAAACTCTGGCCATTCATTAATTGATATGGATCAAGGAAATATATAGAAAAAATATATGCCTCAATAAATTAGCATAAGGGTTTTATGATGTTCTAAATGTATTTCTTATTCTTTCTCAACATCTTTCCTTAGATTCCATTTATAGAAAAAACACAAATGGATATCATTCATTATAAATCTATTGAATCTTTTATAGATGGGTGTTTCCTAATTCACTATCATACATTTAAAACCTAAAATTTATAAATTAAAATAGAAACATATTACAATTTAATGACTCATGATCAAATTAAAAATTAATCAATTTATTTGAGTCATGGTATCAATTTCCAATGACAGAGGATTTATAAAATTCAAATAGATGAGATGCACTACTAATAAAATATAATATGAATGTTTTATACCTATATAACCCATGAAAGGGTAAAATAAATTTTTCACATGTGTAATAATGGTACCTCATAATTTTTATAATTGGTATAAAGGTAAACTTTAAAATATACAACTCATACAATGATAAGATTCATTTTACACATGTTTTATATAGGTAAAATATAATTCTATGTACGTGGTGGAACAAATTATAAGAATTTCTTAAGGGTTACTAGTGATTTTTTGTAATGGTAAGATCTTACTTAAATTGGACGGGTAAAGGTATGTAAAAAACCATTATAAAGGCACTAAGAACATACATATGGGTAATAAGAATTTTTGAAAGCATGAATGATGGAAAAAACATATATTCTATAAACTATTTAATGGTAGTGAGTTCACTACTCATCGGTAACATTCATTTTTTCATGCCACTTATGGGTATCTTAGCACTTGTATTGAGGTAAGAAACACTTGTGTTAAGATAATAAACACTTTTGTAAAGGTAAGATTCTCTTTAATAAAGGTAAAAATATAATTAATGTCAATATTAGAAATTACATATAAGTTTTTTATATGATAATGTCACATTACAATTTCTAATGAATATATATTATTGCATGCTTTATATACAAGACTCCTTGCATCATCCATCATTTTATTACTCTCTCAGCATCATTAATTTCATTAGTTGAATCTTGTATAATCATCCCATTTTCTTTATTATATGTTACATTTTATTTCACATGATGATGGATAAATGAAAACTATTCAAATATAAGAATTCTTCATTCCACTCCATTCATTTTAATCATAAATATTCTGAGACTTATTTCTCTCAATTTTAATACAAATCATAATTATTCATCTGGAAAATATAATTTTTATATTGTAACTCACGTAATAAATAATTAACTATGGTGTTATAATGATACATTGACAAGGGATATGAATAATTCATCTATTTGAAGAAATATTAAAAACAAAATTAAAAGAAGATGTAATTTATTACTTGATTGAGATCTTATCAATATAATACATCTAGATTCTCTATATTTTGATAATAAATATTTTATAAAAAATATAAATTATAAATTATAATAAAAAGTTCCTAAAAAAATTGAATATTTAAAATAAATATTAGGATGTAAATATATTTCAAAAACTAAATACATCTATTTGGGTCATAGAAAATATTAATTAAATAAGAATATTGTTCCACACTACATGAAAATCCATCTTTTTTAAAAATAATTATTAGGTAAAGCATTTATAATATCATCATGAAATAATCCAATATCACATATCTAAAGTCAAAATCTAGTAAGATAATATAAATACTTATTTTATTTTTAAATTCATCAAAGCATGCCTTTATCTATCCAAATACACCATAATAAATGGAATATAATAAACCAGATTCATACAAGTAGTGACCCAAAAAATAATAAGACATGGAATAGGAAATAAATATTATATACTAGTAAAATGAAAATCAAAGATCATGTCATGGATTATGATACAACAAATACATTCTAAAATAAAATATATATTTTATTTATCCAAATATCTTTTCAATGTATAATAATATAATTTATGGAAATACAGTTTAGAAAACCATATATAATCCAATGAAAAAAAGATTTTTACACATTGAACCCTTTCAATATAATAAGTGGTCTATTTTTAGAAAATATTTTTACATCTTACAACACACCAAATGAAACATGTATGAGTAAAAATTGATAAATGTGATTGAATTATAATAAATTACAGAAAATCCAAAATGTCACGCCTGGGCCTCGAAGCCGATGTGGTGATAAAAACATGGTGTGTAATTTTTTAAAAATAGAAGCTGCAGAATTACACATAATGTACTTAAATAGAAGATATTTTTGGTTTAGGTCCTAGAGAACTAGATATAGTAATTGCAATTCTTTAAAAACTGAAAGATGAATGAATCTCTATGACTCTGCCACTAATCAGTATAACTCAATCATGTGAAATTTAAGATAAGGTGTAGGGTGACCATACATGTTCCCAATAAGGGGTTTTAAAAATAAATTATATATCATTTAATTTTTTTTGAAAACATTCCTTTAAAATTATCCATAAAACATTTTTGTAAGGAAATACACAATACATGATCCAAAACATATCATTTTTTCCAATAATTATAAGTGAACATTTCGAGGAAACTAACAAGGCCACAACGAAACATGCTCCAATTATAAAAATGCTTATACAAATTATAGGGTGTGAAGAATATAAAGTAAGGGTCATTCTAACATTAATAAGTGTGACATGTAAAATTTTAGGTAGAAAATTTACAACTGAGATTAATACATGATCAACGTTTCACATAAAATAATAACATTGAATCTTTACTTACTAACTGTAAATCATAAAATGGTTAATAAATCTATGAGTTCTAAATACACATTATGCCATAAGAAGTTTCTTCTTCTGATTCTAATAAATGAAAACTCATTAGCCCAGTATATTCTACTAGTCAAATATTCACTTGGTTAGTTAAATATCATAGTTCTAAGGAGTGATGTTCATATGACGGACTATGTCAAGGGATCATGCCAAGACCATAAACCCTCAGTCAATGACTCATTCCAAGACCATAAATTAATTTGGGAAAGGCCTCGGCCAATTCCATGTATATTTTGTCTCATGAGACCTACTGATTAATCAAGGGGCTATAACGGGCCCCACTAGCCACTGACAAAGTCCAATGCATTCCTATTTTCTTTAAATCAATGTGCTCATAACAATTTTATTTATTAAATTACATATCATTCCAAGTGTTACATATTACATGGTTCCACATTTAAAATTATTCTAAGTGTCCCATAGCACTTTTAATAATTTAAATTTGTTATTTTATATTATTAAAAGTGTCCCATAACACATTGAATAATTTAGTTCTTTAATCCATATATGGTTATAACAGTTTTAGTTATATTATTTAACATTTATATATATATAATAATTCATGCACTTATGTGGAAACAACTAAACCAACAATTTCATAAAAATTTCATAAATTACACAAATCTTACGAAAATTATATCACAAGTGTTGATGTCTAATGCACAAAAAATGCATGTTTGTCACATAAAATTATAACCCTAAATTCTTAAATCTTATTACTAAAATAAAAAAATATATAATGGAAATTAATCATGGATTGGATGCATAACTAATTAAGAGTAAAACAAATTATTCCATGTGGGGTATTAAACACATAGATTCATAAACATTAATTACTTGTATTATCATGTATAACATATCACAATGTTACTATCAGTTACTTACACACAATGTTAATAATTGAAAATCATTAAAATCAACCATAAATAATACCATTTAATTTTTTGAGATTAAGTGATTCATACATATGTATATAAGAGTAGAAAACCCCTAAAATTATACTCATGAATTCTCTAAGATTACTTAACATATCATGAGTTTAAAATTTGTAAAATCCAAAATTATCCATAGTTTAGTGTTTTGTAAATATTTTTATAATCAAGGGTGTATAAAAAGAATTATATTTTTAAATAAAAAAGCATTCATATTTCCAAAAACCACATTTTCCATTCATTTTCAACAATCATTGGAAAATATAAATTAGATTTAGGATCCATGTTTATGTAGGCATATATATATTTATATATATATATATTAATATGTGTGTGTGTATAATTGAACATACATGGTGTAGAAAAGGGTGTTGCACCAAACATTTAATAACCCTTACATGTTCTTAACATATGAGGAACATTAGTTAACCAAGGGATTATTAAATTCAAATCGTTCCTTAATATATAATGGGTTCAGTTATGAAACATATAAATATATATATTCTTATGTATACATCGATATATATATATACATATATCAAACAAATAAAAATTAAAACCCTTGTCTCTTAAAGGATTAAGAACACAATCCAGATCAAGAATTCACCATCTTAGGAGTAACCGGTTGGTCTTATACTCAACCGTATATATATACACACACATGTATATACATTTATATGTATATATACATATATATAAATATCCAAACCAAAACATGGAAATATAACATAGGATAATTACAAGGTTCGAAGGAGGAGGAGAGTTCCAGGGAATCTCAAGGGAGGCATTGGAGAGTAGATAATTTGTAGTGTTTGAGTGCACATTAAGATGTATATATATTAAAATTATATATAATATATTTTTTATGCAATTTTCAAGGACAACAATGACTCCTCAGTTTAAAATAAGACCAAGAGTGTCTGGTCTTGTGGAAAATGCGGGACAATAGGGTCCACCCAGGGTAATGGATACTACTGCAGCGCACGAGGGAGGTAGAAGAAGAGAGAGACAAGGGAGAAAACCGTGAATGAAATGGACAGTTGGGATTTGAAAACACCCTAATCTGATGACTGAGGTGTGTCTGTGAGTTTTATAAAAGATGAACGGTTTATATCTTCTGAGGATTGGATCGAAAAACTAAGAACGATTGGGGGTTTTAAAAAGATATAAATGGTCATGATTTGATCGTGATCGATCGAATAGCTGATAAAAAGGTGCAGGGTAATCTGTGGCCACTAGGAATCAATGGCCTAACCAAAATGGATGTCTCAGATCGCATGAGGAATGATCTGATGATCTAGATGTGATGCCTCATTAAAATTCACGTCCCACATCGTAATGGATTGGGTTTTGCGGATCCCTTATAATCCGAGAGCTCCATACCATAGTTCAGATTACTCCCCCCCCCTCCCATTACTGCTCTGTACCTGGTTCTTTGGGTGTGCTCATGCACCCACCTCTACTGTCGGGCCACCTCGCAAGGTGGTGCGCTATATTTCCCTAGAACACACACACTCGTATGCATGCTTAGGGATTACAATGACCAATGTGTTTATAACATAGCACACACCATGTGTGTGCACCTCCCTAGGCCATTTTCGAGGCGATTTGGGTGAGATGCCAACCAAGGCCTTGAGTGGCTGGCCTACTTGGCTGCCCTCTGCTAAGTGGGGTACTCAACCATCTTTTTCTTAGATAATTAAATGTTATTTTTATTATACATAATATTTTATTCAATGAAAAAAAATTCATAAAACATGATCCTTTCTTAATTTAACACTTTGTGACATTAAAGTACACTACTATGTAGGGAATTCATGATGCTTTTATACCTAAAAATACTAAGTACGAACATAATTACATATGATTAAAAAGAAGAATATTTATAATTATTATAAAGAAAATTAATTTCTATATTTGAGTACCATTAATTTAAAAAAATCAACAAAATATCATTATAACAATAGGGTTATTAAATCATTTCAAACATTTAGACTGTATTTGAAATACATACCTATATTTGAAATCATAGTATGTTTTATAAAATATGCATTAAAATTTAAAACCACGATGTTAAAGATAAAACCTACAATATTTGAAACATATCAAAAAAATTAAAATACAAAAGGTATTTAAATAGTTTTTATGAAAATTCTTCTAATACATCTCAAATTTTTCATTATATTATTTTATTTTAACAAGATACCAATAGTCACCTTATTTTAAACACCAATCAGCCTAAAAATAATATAACGGTCATATATATCCCAACGGTCAAAAATATCATTTTAAATACATTTTTTGGGTAATTCGACTTCTAGCCATCTTGGAGAAAATGGTACTCATCATTCCCCTGATGCTTAGTATGGATATTGGGGTTATGGCTATACCTATGTTCATTGTGATGGATCTGAAGGACCACGACTATTATATTCAGATTTTTTTTGTATTTGGTGGTCTCCATGTGATTTTAATATGGCAGTTATTACGAATTTTTGGTTAGATGGATTCTATTATACATGAAGCAATGAAAATAGTATTGTGTTGTATTTTAATAAAAAATGTTTCTAGTTATTTTCAAGTATTTTTTTGATAGAATGGCAATTAACAGAAGTATAACCCCATAATATAGTGTAATTAAATAAGAAATATGTTTAGGGTGTCACACCAAATGATATGTTTTCAACATTGAATAACTTATATAATTAAAGTGTTTTAATGAACTATCCCATACCTGAACACATTTATAAATATATTGAAAAATGTGTTCTCAAATTTAATGTTTTGTTTTCGGAAAACAATACTTAATAAAATTCCAAAAAAATACAACAAGTGTTTCAAAAACTGAATTTTTATTCCAAACCCAATTTCATAGTCAATACATTTACAATGTAAATGAATCTAATATAAAAAATTTTATAGTTTTTATTCAAATCCCAATTCATGCTAATATAATTTATTAATGATGGAATACCATAAATGAAATATCATAATTTCATTCCTAACATAAATGAAAAATTAAAAAATCTTCACACTTTATCCAAGTATCAAAATAGCATAAAAAATATGTTACCCTATTTATATAACATAAATATACAGAAATTTCATTAATTTTCCCATGAATGAAATCAAAAACATTAGTAACATACTTATATTTTAATATAACATATCAACATGTAATTTCTTTCAATTATTTCAAGCATGTAACCATGTCATTATTTAGGAAAGGATAACACAATCTTCAAAAAAAATTATAAATCTCACGATAAGACATCAATTGGTATAACAAAAAACACATAATCAAATTAATAGAAAAAAGGGAAATAAATGTTACTTATATTAATGGGTATATGTTTTTTGATTATTCATGTGTTTAGAATCCACATTAAAGGGGAAGAGAGGCTCGGGATCAGTGGTGAGAAGTGGCAAGGAGTGGCGAGACTATGGATAGGCGATGAGGCACGATGAGGGGCGGGGAGGTTCGGGACCGGTGGTGAGGCACATTGGTGAGGAGCAGTGAGGGTAATGATATTTTGGGTAATGGGGGTTGAGGGAGAGCGTGGTTAGGGGAGAAGTTTCGGGTTTTGGAAAAAAAATTGAATGTTTTAATGGTGGTTTTTAATAAAGCACTGCTAAATTATTTAAAAAATTTACAACAATTTACTACAAATCTGCTCAAAAATCACTTCTAAACACTTATTTTGGTGTAGTGTTGATTTTTACAATCATTAAATGGAATTTACATTTGAGGAAATTATCTAACAATTATTTAATAATCCCTTTAATTTTATTTTACTATCATTAATCATGTAATTTCTCATATATTAGAACCATTTTACCACCCTTTAGTGAATTTTTTTATAATATGTATTTAATAAAATGTTACATCATTTATCTATTTAGTTAAATCACCTATTTTCAATTAATAACCATATATGATGAAATGGTTTTAATTTTTTTACCCAATCCAAGGTGATTTATTAAATAAATATTTTCACATTTTTAAATTAAAAATATTTTCGAAAGAGTCTTATTGTCTCTTTCTAAGATTGACAATTTTTTGCCATTTATTCAATGTAAAAGGATGTTCTTCTAACCTTATACGAAATGTATATATTTACCTACCATCATTTCATTGAACATCAATTTTGTGGTTTATAATGTGAACTTGAAAAAGAAATGTTTTCAAATTTTATTTTCAATGAAAATTTTACTTAAAAGATTTTTCATTAAAAATTGATATTTTCATTAAGAATGTTATTAAAATATCTTTTTATAGTCTTTTTATAAAACAATGATAAAAAACCTTTATTTTTACTCCACATAACATATGTTGTATTGATACCATCCTTATTCTTCTTATCAGTGGTTTATGATTGATTAAGGTAAGGAAAATATTCACCTTCACTTCCTTGATTTCTTTTATTCCACTTGATGTATTAAATATCATATGATCCGTTGATATTTAATAGTCCCTAAATATCAATATCAATTTTCAGGGATATGATTATTTCTTGTATCATATTCCAATTTTCATACGATGTTTACATAGAAATGTATATCGTTTTTTTGAGAAATATTTTCATATATGTTATTTAATATGGATATTTTATAAGGCATATTTTTTATTCAATATGAGGAACTCTTAGGACAATAATGACATGAGTTTGGGATCATTTATGTTATTCCATGGAGTATGGGGATTTATTAATGAAATCTCCTGAATACATCAGCAGCCTCAATAGAAACAATTAGATGGTAAAACCCCCTCATGTTTGTTTCCATGAAGAATAGAAGGATTTATACACATAACAAAAACTATCTGGATGATAAATCTTGAAAGTATAGGTTATCATGTGCCATAGACATGACGGAAAATATTTAAAAATTTCCTTAATTTTTATTTAGTTGTTATCTATCCATGAAATTTTGAATCTATATATCTCTGGACGAATTTCTTCTACATATTATTATGTAAATAGAATCTGTTTTAGTGTCACAACTTTTAATATTGAATTTTCATTAAATATTTATTTGAGTGGAATCTGTTTCATGTTATTAAAATGAGATATTTTTATCCACATCATTAATATTTTGATTTTTTCATAGTATTTTTTTAGTTATTTACCATACTATAATTATTATTCCCATTGATTTAATAATTTTTCCTTTATAATTTTTCCTTACCAACAATTTTAGCTCACCGTAATATTTTTCATTTCCCCAAGAATCAATGAACCACACTACAACATATTTGTAGGGATATATTAGATGGTGTAATTTAATCCTAAAATAAAGAAAATTATGTTGTAATAGGTATATTAATTTAAAATACAATACATATATATAAATCTAGTTTACCAAGACTACAAAATGCTTCAATCATTTATGACATGATTCCAGGTAATCATGTCAATTTAATGGTAGTAGAGACTGGTTACGAGCTCTCAAAGATTCAGGTTACTAAAAAAGATATAGTATCCTGACTACATACCTTCATAAGCATAAATAAAACATCAATATGACCTTTAAAATGAACGAATGGATCAAATATGAATGAATACATGTAGCTGATCTTTACATGAACTCCATTTAATATGATTTTATTCCATCATAAATGATTATTAATTTCATGTATTTTGAATTTTTGTATTCATAAAATAATTATCTTACCATATAGTAATGTAAATAAAAAGTATGTGAACTATTTAAGAGAACATAGATCTCGATAATTTTATTGAACAAGAATTTGAGGAATCCCATGAAGATATACAAGTAACTGATCCTTATTAAATCAGGACAATAGAATGTTTTACTAAAAGGGGGAATTCTGATTTTCATTCTTGATGTTTAAATAATATATTCATTAGAATATAGTCAAAACTCACTTTTAAATATTCAAATCATGTATCCGATATGGATGAAGTACTATATATTCAATATGATGTTTCACTTATATCAACCAACTTGTTTGATGATCTATACTTTTTCCTACACTCACCATGAAAGCTATTCTTAATTGCGAAGGGGAATTTCTAGTGGACTCTACAAATTGATCAATCCTCAATAAAAAGAAGGTTTAAATTATTATAAAAACTATAAGTGAAGGTTCAAATACAAGAATATCCAACCACCATCAAACAATAGTTAAAGACAGTGCAACACATTGGTGGTAGAAATAATTTAGTTCCTTCTTGTGTGATTAAACCAAGTTTTATAATTATATTTTCTTTCTAGTAATTAAAATTTCAATTTTTATCATTTAATAAGAATATGATATATGCTTGAACCCCCTATTTTTTTTATTAAATGACGTGATCTTGTGGCTTAATTTTTTAATTTACATATATAGGTCCTTGATTGAATAAGGTATGCCCCAATAATGATTGAAGTAGTAAGTACAATTCTTCATGGGATTGAGAGATCATTCATTCAATTACTATTCTTAAACACCCAAAATTATAGTTTAAAAAACTATTTTGAGAATTAAACAAGAAATTACTTACCCATACATTAAATTTTTGAATTAATGGAGTTTTTTAGGAGAAATGAATATTTCATTAATATGAGAATGACATGTTGTATATTACAATAATAATGATATTAATTGAGTAAAATAGAGAATTGCATGAGTAAATTGAACTAATAGAATTAAAATGATGACTCATGATTTGATGGAATTTGTTTTTCCATGTAAATAAAATTCCCCAATCATTTGTTATTATTTGAATTTATAATTTTTTTTGAATTTATTTATTATTATTATTCATTACATGAGAAATTTTCCTTATATCATATGTCGCCTTCCAAAATTTATTTCTAGAAGAAATTCCATCGATTTTATAATTATCATATTTCATGATTGATCTTAGGCCAAGCCACCTTCTAGAACTTCGATTTGAATTTTTGAAACTAATGAATGTGAAAAAACAGATTTAAAATGATTGAGGAATTTTATTTGATAATATGATATCCTTGAGACCACTTTATACACTAATAATTTTTAGCCCCCAGATACCATGGATTCCATTGTTAGGAATGTGCCATGTTTCAAGCAATTTTATACATTTCTTCCCAAGTCATAGTATTTCAATATATTTTAAAATTTAAGTGAATATGTAAGTTAATTAATGTTAAGATGGATTATATACATTATAAGAAAAAGGTTTTGGGGTGAAAATTGTGAGTTTTGATAATTTCTTCAGATTCATTCATTTAATTAATTCATTTTACCTTTTTAAAAAAAATGAAAACATATGAGTGAGATGTTACTTGGGAATATCAATAATTACCATTACCAAAATGACAATTTTTCATGTCTAGTTTGGTGGTGGGTGTGTGATTAATTTTGAGAACAATATTAAAAAAAGATAAATAAAATAAAAAAAGTATATTTCAAAAAAAATGTAGAGAAAAAATAAAGAAGGTGCACATCATTCCTTATCGTTTCATTATTCATGACCATAACATGGGCATTAAATGTTGGATTTTTTATTTTAGAGGGGGGATCTCATTGTGATTTTAATTTTAATATCATTCCTATAACATTAGAAAATACATACACCTTGAGACTTAAATTTTCAAATAAAATCCTAAAAAAATAATCCATAGAGTCATTTAAAAAAAATTAATGCCCTCATGATTTTAGGTTTCCTTTTTATTCACAATTGTGTTAAATTGATTCTTTAAAATCTTATGGATAAAATGAATGTTTAGATGATATGAGAATAAGTTTACATAGGATTTAATCTTGAGTGATGAGTGAAATTTATAAAAAGTGTGGTAATTATGGACCTCAATAGTTTATTAATAATAAATTGAGGAACATGAATAAATAAAATGGAAGGATCCACCATTTTCAAAAAGGATAATGAAAAATATATTGAAATATTATTTCACAAAAAAATTTGGAATTAAAATAATAATTTATGTGGAATTTTTTAAAAAATTATATTCATTGATAATTATTTAATTAAACTGCATTGAATTTTGATTTAGGGTAGAATTGGTGACATCTAGAATTATATATTGAGATTTATGCTTTAGGAATTTCATGGATTATATTTGGGGATATTTATAAGGCTGTTATTTCATACATAATTTGAAGAGTTTTCTAATGATTTTTTGATGGAATTAAATGAATAACCACATTGAATGTAAAATTTTGTGAGAAAATGGGAAATTCATATGAAATAAATTGAATATATTTAAATTCAGGTTTTTGATGATTTATTTTATTTTTGAATATTTTTGTGAGAGTTTTATTAAGTTTTTAATTTTTTTTAGCTAAAACAGAGGGTCCAAGATCAAGCTATCCATCAACCCAGCCAGTCAGCAAAATAGCCAACAAAATATGTGGGTCTTCCAACCAAGCCCACACTAGGAAGGCCTGATTGATTTGGAAATTGAATGAAAGTTGCACAGGGGATACGACCCATGTGGAATTTGTCCGGCGACGATAGACCATTAGGGTAAATGTGGTCCAAAGAGCTATGTGGGCAGTGGTAGCTGGTGTGTGTGCATGTGTTCTAGGAGGACATCTGTAGAGACACAAAGCCTGATATTAATGGGAATTACATTACTTTTGTGGAATACTTAATACATGACAAAAACCGATGCCTAAAGACCGTATTATTTTAGTGTCTTTGGAAACATGGAACATAATATTCTAATCATGGTGAAATATCTTCATCATATCCCTACAAATATCTTCTCCTTTTGTTTTATTACCTAAAACCCTTCATTATATCCTAGGAAAAAGATAACAGAAAAAGGGTGAGCTCAAAAGCTCCGTAAGGGTAAACATCGAGAATAGAAAACAGTCCATAAACATTTGAACGTAAATACATGATCATTAAACATGATTAATGACATAAATAGTGGCAGTACATAAGGCATAGATCACAAAGGAACCTTAATCATGATAAAATGTCATGGGAATAAATAATGTAATTGTGGAAAACCATTAAGAAAATGATATTATTTCCATAGTATCTGAGGCATTGCTTCCAAGACCATCATAGTGAACATAGTCCATTACTAACCCGAGTTCACTCCTCGTTCCAACCCTCTAATACTGAACCAGATTTACTTTCCATTCTAGCCATGTCTATCTCATGATATTCAATTATTTAACCAATGAATTGGAGATAGATATAGGTCCCACCAATCTCATAATTAAACCATTCAATGTGTGCCACCAAATCATAAATCATACAACATATCATAGCCTATATAATTGAATGAGATTCTTAAAAATCATGCCATCATAACATAATACACATAAGATAAAAGTACATCATAAAAATAATTCCATCATATCAAAATCAAATCAATGTAATAATGTAGATAGAAACATAACCCTATATCATCTTATATGGAAAATAATTTTGATAAAATACTTGAACTTAGTTCTTGACGAAAATATCCTTTATCCTTCAAAGACAATTTCTATTATAAACATGTCATGCAATTTTAAAATTAAATAATTTAATTGAAATCAAAGCTGAAAACATGTAAAAACCATCATGGAAAAAATGTTCTCTGAAAGCATACCAAATCCATTTGTGCCATATAAGGTAAAAAACATTTTTCTCATACTATGGCGGAATAAGTCCAAATGTATCCCATACTGAAAATGAAAATAGATTCCTTTCAAATAATTTACTAAAAATTCACCAATTTTTTAAATTGTAATAAAACCATTGTAGGATGATAGAAATAATATCACATATTTAGGAAACACGGATGTGGATGATAAATATGCCTTAGTAAATATTGAAGTAAAAAAAATCTCGGATAAAAATGATATTTTGATATTTTCCCTTACCATTTTTCCAATTTCTTCCATATGTGTCTTAGAATCCTATATAGTGGGTTTAAAAATATTATTAACTTATAATAGAACCATAGTAATAGTTATTATAGCAAATATTATTCACTTACAACTTTATATAACCCGTTCATTTGTCAATTCCATGATAATGCAGCGTTTTGGGTAAAATCATTTTATTTATCGTACATGTTTTTACTTGTAATTATTCATATGATTATATAGATCATGATTACGTACCTCCAAAATGTAAAACATGATTTATATATAATATATCGATAAATTGAACGAAATACAGCGTTCGTGGAGATGGTAGGTCGTATGTACGCATGAACGCAGTTTTTGATTCCTTATTAAATTGAATGAAAGTAAGTAAATAAAATATATATAAATCTGAAATCATTATTAGGTCATATATTTCATTATTATTTATTATATATACTTTATAATCATTCTACTTTGTTAACATGGAGATTGAATCTGATCGCATCGTGGAGAAATCAATCTGTACATATGCATGAGCGATGATATCATTCCCATAATTATTGAATGAATTTGGGGTTAATGATATAATATCTAAAAATCAGTATGATGTTATAATAATCATATATAGTTATTATTTACACCATTATACCCATCCAAGTATGGTGGTGGTGGAAAAACAGATTACACCATACCGTGGAGACGGTAAGCTGCATGTATGCACGAGCGGTGATTTCATTTTTCATAGGATGGATATAAGGTGAAATAAGTTTGTTTGATATTAATAATAACATATCATTATATTAGTGATATTGATTTTACTGCTTTATGATGAAACAACTAATGAGGAGGAATTAGAAGAACAATGAAACATGAAAGAATCGGTAGAAGAGATTACCTCTTCCTCGACTTGCCTCTTTTAAACATCCTACTAGGGCACTAGAGTTGGCCTTCTGAGATGACCAGAACCTATATAATATAACTAGAGTGGTTTAAAAGATGAATTGGAAGGGTTTGGCCGAGATTGATGGCTTAAAATGGGGTTAAAGGAAGAGGGAGGAGGGTCCCTTTTATAAGAGAGGAGAGTGGCACTTTTTGAATCCTCGAAAATTTTAATTTATAATAAACTCAAACCAACCTAAAAACCTCAAAATGACTAATATTATAATATGAGATGATATATGGCTGTAATATAATCATACAATAAAATTTAAATATGTTGGAAAATTAGTTTACACCATATCAATTTGATTTTTCATTATTTAATCTATTTAATTTTATCTGTGGTAATATTATTCTAAATTCTAAATTGTTATAAATAATTACTTATGTGTTGTTAATTGTGCATAATTATATACTTTATTACATTGGGGAATATATAAATTTCAATTTAATTTTTTTTTAAAAATGTGATTTTTAAACAATTTAATAATATGTTGTTTTTATAAAATATCAATTGTGTCAATTTTGAAACTATTCATTTAATTGAATTTAAATAAAATCCACAAAAAAACATATGTTTGATCCAAAATATTTAATAGATTCATAACATGTCATATTTATCTTGAAATTGTTTGAAGCATACTAATTAGTTCATATAATATTTATTTTAATATTTGTAAAACCATTTATTTGATATGTTTCTTAATAAAATAATTACTACAACATTTATGTATGATTATTTAATATACAGATTTGTTGCATAAAAATGAAAAATAAATAACTATGATTAATATAAATCTAATATATTTCATAAGATTTTTTTAGTCTAATTTATCTTCTAAAACAACCAACTTTTAAAATTTTATCTTTATTAATGTATGTAGGTGAAAACTTTGACATCATTTAAAAAATTATATAAATGTCATAATATGTTTTATAAGGATCTAAATGATCAAATATTTGTCCCTTGGATGATTAGGATTTAGATACACTCGACCAATATAGTTTGGTCATGTTTTTGGGCCTTTTGATGGGGAATATTATTTTAATAAAAACTATATTATTGATTTTTTACAAAATAAATAATTTTCCATCATTAATGTATCAGATATTAACGTAAATATATACTCCATAAAAATCACAATTAAATTAAAATTATGAAGAAAAAAAATTTATCTTTAAATTGAGTATTTATAGTTTAATTTATATTTTGTATAACCTTATATTAAAAATACATTAATTATTAATGTTTGAAGGAGACATATTTCAAGTTCTTTAAAAAAAGAAATTAAAGGTCTTAATCACGTCCATGTGGTTTCCAAAAGATACCTTTTCAACCCAAGTATATTTTATGACGAAATATAATCATACGATTATATTAATACAAGGGTTAGGGTAATTTAATGATATTATTTTTACCCTTAATTAACTGATTTACCATTAACTCTAGTAAATAAAATTTACCACAGTTACTATTCATAATGTCTACAAATAAAAATTAGACCATTTAGATAATTTGTACCTAATTATTCCAAATATTGAAACCATTTTTCCAAATTCAACACACAGAAGTTGCAGTATTTAATTTAAAATGAATCACGATGTTGAGAAAATGCGTTCTAAAAGATAAAACAATGAAAAAGATTGAAATGTTTTTCCCAATGAATTCAATTTAAAATTAATGATAAGGACATATATAATATTAAATGGTAAAAATATATTCTATTTATACATTAAAAACTTTCAATATTATATTTTAATCATATAAATTATCTTGATGAAAAAAGTGTGTTTTCATTAAAATTTGGCGTTTTTTTACTATTCATCAAAAGATGAAAGTAAACAAAATAAATATTATAAAATTATCCAAAGTTAATATTTATATACCTGTTGAAATTAATAATTTTATTTGGTCAAATAGAACTTATAAACAGTTAAAACTAGATTTAAATTGGCAGCTCCATCAAAAGGCGGCAAAATTGAATTTTTTGAAAAATACTTATTTTACCCAAAAAAATTATTTTATTCTCATACCATGTTCTAGAATATGTTTATGATGAATGATATTTTTATAAAATTAAAAATTTGGTTAATACTATTAATAATGGCTAGTGTATAGTAATTTTATAACAATATATTATTGTATAGTGAAACTCGGTATTGCGTACATCACACGCTTTTGAGGAAGGTCGCTCTTGTGTGCAACACAATCCAATAATAGTGTTTTCATATAATACAAGCTAATACTGTGTGGAATATAGTTCAGTATTATCATGGTTTATCGTACATCACAATACATCAAAGTAAAAAAAAAGAATATTTCTCATAAAATCTCGGGTTGTTACATTCTAGCCCCCTTAAAATGAATTCCGCCCTCAAGATTCGTCGGGGTTATAAATCATTTCCTACTTGAATGTTTCTTTCTTATAACCCCAATGCCATAATTTTTTATGATCAAAGGTACCACTTGATTCATCAGATATGAGGACACTAGGAGACCATTTTTTGTTTTCATGATCATTTTCTTAAAGTTGATGAATTTGAATTAAAGAAATACTTACTTGATGTTGGTACAATCTCACCATTGGTCTTTCTTTGAACAATTTACACTTAATATCTTAAATAAATGATGTTGAATTTTTCATTCGTGAAGAGTTAGCAGATCATGTGATAGAATGATTGTCCATTCCATCTTTCTCAAACAAAAGGTTATAAAAAGTTTTCAAATATACATAAGTCCATATATGGTGATATTAATCACATATGCTCCAAAAATGGATTTCTAATTCATATTTCTTACAAATTAATAAAATAAATCTAATTTTTACTAACAAGGGACTTCAAGTAGGCCATTGGTAGGTGATAAAGTCATGTCGCACTTTGGTTGTGGGTTCAATTCCGGCATCCTTGTCCGACACGACCGGTTTTCGCCCATCCTACGGGTTGTTATTTTTCTAAAAATATACTATTATAAAATTTTGGAAATAATATCAAAAAGTTCTAGCCATAAACAATACTATCTAATTTCTAACTTATTCCATTCCAATCATTAGGATTATCCAAAATACTTTTTTCCAATCTCATAGTATAATGAAAAAGATTACTAGAGAGTTCATCTACCAAGAATGCTAATACCATCATTTATCCACCATATATCATAAGATAAAATTTGTTGGCACATTCCAAACATGTGAATACTTTAATAATGTATTCTCTTGAAACATGAATTACCATAGAACCATAGTGAAGTCATTAATTCTATCAAATGTTAATTATTTCCACACACCAAAATCCAAAAATTTCTACATATTCAAACCTTGGTGTCACTTTGTCCTTAAATCAATCATGAGATCATAAATACTATCAATCATATTATTTTATCCTTATCCCTTCATTATGTGCTTATCATCGTCTTTCCAAAAATATTTCAATCGCTTTTCAGGGTTACCGGTACAATATAATTTTTATAATCCACAATAAACAAATAAATATATATTATAATATTCCACGATACTATAAATGAGATTCTGAAACACTATTTTGGAATCTCGTTACATAAACACTTATTCATTCCACAACTTCTTTGTCATATTCAACAGCACAAATAGTGATTGCATGTGAATTCCCTTTTCCATTTGCCTTAAGAGGTTGTTGTTTTCGATCATCCTTAACCCTTGGATTATGGAATTGGTTAGCATAATGCCCCATTTCCTTGCACTTGTAGCATTGAAGTGTTGGTGGTGTGTTCCCAGTAATATTTTCATTACTCACATCATTAGCTAAATTTTCCCATTACATAGACACTGATATGCTCGATGACCTTTTTTCCACACATAAAACATTTTCTAGTCCCATTAAGACAATCTCCTCCATGCTTCTTTCCACACTTTGAGAATAATGAAACATTCATCTTCCTTTCACCATTGTTTTGAGATTTTTCATTGAACTCCATCATTTTATTATTGTCAAAACCCTGATATGGATATGTAACACTAACTTCCAGCTCTACCTTGATAGCACAACACACAATTTCTTCATAGAAAATGAAGTCTCTTATAGATAATGCCCTTCGAAGACTTGGTTTTATTCCACTGTAGAATCAATCAACTTTACCTTCAGGTTGGATGATAAAGCCATATGCATATCTTGCAATCCTTTTAAAATTATACTCGTATATACCAATAGATTCATCATCCATTTGCTTAATCTCACAAAATGCTTTTCCATCTTTGTTTGATTAATATGATGGATGTACAAATTGAAAAACTAGTTATTCAACTTGTCCCATTCCATGGATTCAATTTAATCTTGGAGCCTTGTATTCATAATTATTGTCCACCACTGGTCTTCTTCACCTTCTAAATGATAAACAACTAGAATTAAATATTCTTGTTTTTAACAATGATGTATGGAAAATATCTTTTCAATGGTACTGATTCATTGTTCCACAATAAGGGGATAAGAAGACCCACTGAAAGAAGGTAGATGTTTCCTGGTGAAGGACTCAACAGACTATTTTTCCCTTCTATGATCATTTGGAAGTCCAAAATGATTCATATCTTGAGTAATTATAATAATACGATTTTTCAATCCATCTCCCATAACATTGGTTTGTTCAGGAGAACAATCATTGCATTGACCATTATATGGATCAACATGGTTCATTCGAATTCCATCCATCATGAAAAACCCAAAAAGAATAGTGTGTGGGGAAAAAATCATGCTCAGAAAACAACATAATAAAGTGGGAGTACATTCAATATATAACATATTAAGTTTAATTATATGATCATTACCATAATTATAGGACAATAACCTATACTTACAATTATCCTTAGGGACATCCCTAGACATATCATAGAAATATATCTAGGGATCTCAGTAAATTTTTCATATCATAGTTTACTAAGGTTAACTAAACTTTCGCTCTGATAACAAATGTAGAGACACAATGCTTGAAGTAAATGGACATTATATTACTTTTGTAGAATACTTAAAACATTAAAAAAAATAGATGCCCAAATACTGTATTAGTTTTGTGTCTTTGGAAGCTTGGAACATAATCTTCTAATCATGGTGAAAGATCTTCAACATCTCTAATAAAGATCATCCACATTTTTTTCTTTCCTATGTCCTTTAATTATATCTTGGGGAAAATATTACATAAAAAGAGTGAACTCAAATTTTGGTAAGGGTAAACATGGAGAACATAAAACAATCCATAAACATTTTAATGTAAAAACATGAATAAAAAACATGAGTAATGACATAAATCATTCCAGTATATAAGGCATAGATCAAAATGGAACATTAATCATGATAAAATATCTTGGAAATAATTCATTTAATTGTGGAAATCCATTACGAAAATGATATTATTTCCATAGTATCCAAGGTATTGATACCATGACCATCATAGTGGACAAATTCTAGGACTGAACTGAGCTCACTCTTTGTTTCATCCCTGTAATACTAAACTGGATTTACTTGTTGTTCCATCCATGTTTATCTCAAGAGATTCAAATCTTTTCCCAATTCATTGGTAGAAGATATAAGTCACACCCAAATCTTAATGAAACCATTCTTATGTGTGCCAAAAAATCATAAACTATACATCCTTGCATAACCCATGTAATAGAATGAGATTCTTAAACATCATTCCATCATAACATAACCATCATAATAGAAGTAGACTTCATAAAAATAATTCCATCATAACATTTTCAAATCAATTTAATAATAGGGATAGAAACATAACCCAATATCATATTAGATGGAAAGTAATTTTGATAAAACACTTGATCTTAGTTCTTGAGGAAAATATCCTTTCTTCTTCAACAAATTTTTATTTATCAACATGTCATTCAATTTTAGAATAAAAGAAGATAATTGAAAAGAAACGTTAAAACATGTAAAGGAAGAATTATGGAAATAATTTTCTCTAAAAACATAAAAAACAGTTCATTCTGTATAAGGTAAAAAACATTCTTCTCGTATTATGGATGGAAATGACAAAAAGTATCTCGTACTGAAAACGAGAAAAGATTCCTTCCATATCTTTCACTAAAAATTCACCAATTAGTAAAATAGGATTTAAAAATATTATAAGAGGATAGAAATAATATTAAATTTTGAGGATACATGGATGTGGATGATAAGTATTCCCTAGTAAATATTAAAGTATAAACAATTCCGGATAAAAATGAGATTGCAAGACTTTCCCTTACCTTATGTCCAATTTCATCCATATATGACTGAGACTCCTGTATAGTGGGTTTAAAAAATTATTTACTTATAATAGAACCATAATAATATTTATTATATCATATATGATTCACTTAAAACTTTATATTACCCGTTAATTTTTCAATTCCATGTTAAAGCAGCATTTTGGGTAAAATCATTTCATTTATCGTATGTGTTTAGACGTCTAATTATTCATATGATAACTTAGATCATTATTAAATACCTCCAGAACGTAAAACAGGATTTATATATAATATCTATTCTTATGCATATATATATAATAGATCAGTAAATGGAATGAAATACATCATTCATGGAGACGGTAGGCCGTACGTACAAATGAATGCTATTTTTGATTCCTTATTAAATTGATTGAAAGTAAGTAAATAACATATAAATAAATCTAGAATAATTATTATGGCATATATTTCATGATTATTTAGTATATATACTTTATAACCATTATGGAATGGTTAACATAGAGAATGAATCTCATCGCGTCGTGGAGACAATAATCTGTACGTACGCACGAGCTATGATATCATTCCAATAATTATTGAATTGAATTTTAGTGGACAATATAATATCTCAGAATCAATATGATTTTATTATAATCCTATATAGTTATTATTTCATCCATTATACCCATCTATGTTTGGTGGTGCTGTAAAAACAGATTACACCACGGCGTGGAGATGGTAAGTCGTACGTATGCCTGCGAGGTGATTTCATTTTTCATAGGATGGATATAAGATGAAATAGGATTTTTTCATATTAATAATAAAATATCTATATATTAGTGATAATAATGTTATTACTTTATGATGAAACAACTAAATAAGAGGAATTATAATAAGAATGAAACTGGAAAGAATCAGAAGAAGAGATTGCCTCTTCCTCGACGTGCATCTTTTAAACGTCCTATTAAGGCACTATAGTTGGACTTTTGAGAAGAAAAGAACCTCTATAATATAACTAGAAAGGTTTAGGAGAGTTATTTTTAGGGTCTGGCTGAGCTATAAAGCTTAAAATTAATTGAATATAAGAGGGAGGAGGTGTCGTTTTATAAGAGAGGAGAGGGGCACTTGTGTAAACCTCCAAAATATTAATTCATTATAAAATCAAACCCCACATTAAAACATCTAAAATGACTCACATTTGAAGATTAGATGAGATAGGGTAGCAATCTCATCATCCAATAAAATTTATACATGTTGGGAAATTATAATAATCTTTATCAAATTAATTTTCCCTTATTGAATCTATTTAATTTTATTTTTTGTAATAATATTCTAAAATTTAAATTGTTATAAATACTTACTTATGTGTTGTAAATATTCCATAATTGGATACTTTATTACATTTTAGAGCATATAAATTTCAATTTATAATTTTTAAATATTTTTGTGATTTTTAAAAAATTTAGTAACATGTTATTTTTATAAAATATCTATAGTGTAAATTTTAACACTATTCATTTATTTGAATTTAAATAAAATCCACACAAGAAGATATGTTCTGAAAAAATATTTAACAGATTCCTACCATGTCATATTCTTCTATAAAATTTTTCGAGCACAATAATTAGTTCATATAATATTTATTTCAATATTTCTAAAACCATTTATTTGACATTTCTCTTAATAAAATAATTACCACAACATTTTTTTTATTATTTCATATTCTGATATGTCGAATAAAAATTAAAAATAAATAAATATGATTTATAAAAATATAATAGAATTTATAATAATAGTTTTAGTCGAATTTATCTTCTAAAAATCCAACTTTTAAAGTATTAGATTTTTTAATGTATGAAGGTGACAACTTTGACATCATTTAATATAACATAATATAAATGTCATAATCAATTTTATAAGGCTTAAAAGGGAAAAAGAGTATACCCTTGGATGTTTTGGATATATATACACTCTACCAATAAGGTCTTTTCATGTTTTGGGTCCTTTTGATGGGTATT
The DNA here is from genome assembly GCA_963277665.1 of Viscum album. NCBI lineage: Eukaryota > Viridiplantae > Streptophyta > Magnoliopsida > Santalales > Viscaceae > Viscum > Viscum album. The sequence goes on along the minus strand of OY728155.1, from coordinate 1,132,262,660 downwards.
ATTATTTTAATAAAAAGTATATTATTGATTTTTCTCTAAATAAATAATTTCTCCATCATTAATGTATAAGCTATTAAGGTAAATATATATTTCTTAAAAATCAAAAATAAATTACCCTGATGAATAAATACATTTTTTCAATCTAATGATTATTTACAATTGAAATTATATTTTGTATAACATTATATTAATGATATTTTAATTATTAATGTTTGAGTGAGACATTTCATTTTCTTTAAATAAAATAAATTAAAGGTCTTAATCATATCTATGTGGGTACCAGAAGATACCATTTCGACCCAAGTATTTTTTAGGACGAAATATAATCATCTATTTATTTTAATACAAGTGTTAGAGTGATTTTATAATATTAATTTTACCCTCAATTACCTAATTTACCTTTAACTGTTGTAAATAAAATTTACCGTAGTTATTATTCATAATTTCTAAAAATACAAAGTATCCCATTTACATAATTTGGACCTTTTTATTCTAAATATGGAATCCATTTTTCCAAATTCATAACACATAAGTTGCCGTATTTAATTTAAACTTAATCCTAGTGTCGAGAAAATGGGTTCGAAAAGTTTCAACATTGCAAAAGATTGAAATGTTTATACCTATGACTTCAATGTAAAATTAATGATATTAAAATACATAATATTAAATGGTAAAAATATATTCTATTTATACTTTTAAACCATACAATATTATAATTTAACTATATAAATTATCTTGATTAAAAAAGCAGTTTTTAATTAAAATTTAGCGAATTTTTACAATTCATCAAAATATAAATGTTAACAGAAAAATATTAAAAAATTATCCAAAGTTAATTTTTATATCCTTATTGAAATGAATAAGTTTATTTTAAAAAATTGAACTTATAAACATTTCAAAACAAGATTTAATGTGGGTCCACCATCAAAAGGTTGATAAACTATATTTTTTAAAAAATACTTGTTTTACACGAAACATTTATTTTGTTCTTATACCATGTTCTAGAATATGTGTAAGATGAATGATATTGTTATAAAATTCAAAATGTAGTGAATACTATTCATAATGGCTAGTTCATAAAAATATTATAACAATATATCGTAGTTTAGTGAAACTCTGTATTTTATATAACACACGCTATTGAGGAAGGTCACTCATGTGTGCCACAAAAGCCAAGAATAATGTTTGCATATCCTACAAGATAATACAGTTTTGCGTATAGCACAATATAATATTTTTGTAGGGTACAACACAAGACATCAATGTAATTAAAAAGAATATTTATCATAAAATATCAGGGTGTTACAACATCCCCATAGCAAGCTTCTACGTTAGGGATTTGAAAAACTTCCTTATAAATGAAAGAACAACCCATATCTTAGTCTAATATGGGACCATATTACCATGGATACTATTAACTTTTAAACAAAACGTTGCCCCACTTCCCAACTATGTGACACCCCCAATCAGACACGTAACATTTTCATCCACTTCATCTGTCATATATTGATTCTACCATTCTATTACCTATATTATCCAAAACACCTCATGGTTACCACCATAGATCCTGTTTCAAAGCTCAAATACCACTGCTGAAGCTCAAGACCACCATAGATCAATCACGGGATTGAATATGGCCACTCTATGTGTAGTTTTGAATGAATATGACACCATTATCACTTATGGAGTACCCTATATCCACATTAAAATATATATAATTTGAGTGAGAACCATCTGCTGCTTCCATGAATCACTTTTTCCATGTTTCACTGAGACTAAACACCCATTAAACTATGCACATGGAATAAAGCCACACTAGACATAGTCTGTACTTCAAATCAGAAAAAATTAACGATTACGAATGTATGAATATTTGGATATTCACAATATCTTCATTCCTTACATAAATTTAATATTAAAACATGAACCAATCTTTAATAAATGGAGAATCACGAGGATGTTTTTTGTTCTTATAAAATTATGTCTTTACATCAATTGGAGGAGGTTCACACCACATGGAGACAGGGACTACTTTTAGGACAATGCTACACATCTATTTATTTAAATATTATTTTTTTTTAATATGCATTTTTATTATATTTTTTTAATATATTGTTCATGCATTCTAAAACAATTTTTTTAACCCATCAATTTCTCTTCTTCTTCTTCTTTTTCTTCATCTCATTATTATTCATCTTTGGTTTTTTTTGTTTTAATTTCGTCTTCCTTGGTTATCTTTATTATTTTAATATCCATAATCTAAATGTCTCCCTTTATTATTATCTCGTTATTTTCTTTTCTCTTCATCCCAATCTTATACATTTTACTATTTTATTCTCTGATCTCTGTCCACCAAGTGATATATTACCCTTGGCAATGAGGGCATGACCCAAGTCTTGTTACAAGGGAGGTATGGTGTTACTAAAATCATTTTTAGTGTCTATTTTATATTTGTGGTAGATTAGAGTGACATACATAAGTAATGAAATTATTCATTATGACATAAATATTGATATATTTCTATTCTTATATCTTCATATTTATTATCCCTTTAATAGACTATAATTTCTTTACATGATTGATTTGAGCTGATCAATGCATGAAATAATAATCAATGGAGAATGTACCTATAATATGTTACACTTTTGATTGAGACATTCCATCAGCATTGATTACAAGAAGAGATGAAATTTAAATTGATGAAGGAATTAAAAATTTCACAAAACTAAATAAAGGACAGAAATTTGTACATGAGATTTTAGAATTGGATTATTAATGTAAATTTAAATAGATAAATCTGTGTAATGCTATAACACAAAACCAAACCTAGGGCCAAGTTATTTATTTATATTTTCATTTCATATAACATTTATGGGTAATGTATAATATCTTATCATTTCTATATTTAAAAAATAAATCAGAACACAAACATTTATAACATCCTTCATTATATAATAACTAAACATCCTAGATTTTCCTTGTGGTGTTTTTTCATTTTAGTTTTAACTGAGACCCTGGTGACTGGGCCATTAGGTTGGTCATATATCTTCTTAAGACATAGTGGAAAGTGGGACCGAACCTAGGTGTAGAAAAATATCATGGAATTCACTAAAATACATTTCTTTTATTAAATAATTTATTTGTATTTAGATGGAAAACCCTGATCATGATATGAATATTTGTTTCCTAGGGATGTAAAACCTGAGAATTACATGAAATTTCATGAATTTACACACTATAAAAATTATAGGGATATCCTATAAAAAATAGGACAGGGACACATTGCAGCATAGTCTCATTTATATCCTACATAGGAGGTCTTCTATGTGAATTAACGCATCTATGAATCACCTAGGTTCATCGACTTTTCCTTGTTACATGATATTTTTTCATAGTCGTTGGGTTTTTTTGGATTTATCTCAATAAGAACTTTACTCATATTCCTTCCTTTCATATTTTAACATCTTTTATTTTTCATTATTTTTGTGTGAGCGAATATGAACCATTTTTAGGCTTTTTGTATTCATTTTTACTTTCCTCCACTCTAGATTGTTTCAAGGAATCACAATAAACATGTTATATTTTATGAACCTATGGTTGGTGGACAAGTTTATTTTCATAATGTTTTATTGTTTTTATATTATGCATCATTTCTTCTCCAAATAATTTAAAAAAAACTCTAATAATTTTTTTAAATTATTTTAAATGGTTCTCTATTCCTAATAGGGTTCCAACTAATGGAAAATCGATGCCTTGGTTGATTTCCTTAATGTGAGATACCTGATGGATATTCCAATCTAGAAATTCATAAATGTATCATTGCCTCAAATATTCAAACCTCCGTTTTAGGTGTGGTTTGAATTATAATAAATGATACTTTAAAAATGTGAATTGGACTACGTAAAAATGATAGTCCATGAGTTAGTCTCTTTTTACATACTCCACAACTATTTTTTCATGAATTATATAATTTTTCCAACTAAAATTATGTTTTATGACTATAATGAAATAATGAAATTGAATCATAACATCTTATTATCACTATAACTTTGGGCCATTCTAAGAGAGATACATGTGATTCCATTTATGGATCCACTTTGATGGGGACGTAGTTTATTATAATTATAAATTTTAATGAATGGAAAGTATGAATTGAGTGAAACATGATATGCCTTGGAATGGGATCACCATCAAAATTCTATTCATCCATTTGAGTGATACATATACCATAGAGGAGACCTCATGGAATGTGAAGGTGGTTAGATGGTTATAACAAGCCACGAGTGATACTTGGTCCACATTGGGACACACACGGGATGAGATCACAAGTTTCTTATCTTCATTCAACGCTAAGAGTGATACATGGGATTCCATTTATGGATTTCCTTGTAAAACATCTTACGGTGATGGGTATTTATAGTTTCCATATATATATACATAGGAATCCTTTTCGAATTTTATTGTATGGGATTGTGGAACCTCTTATTAAATTTTATTGATGAATATTATATTAAAGACATAGAATGAATCCACCATGAAAAATCACATGATTGGGTTCAGGTCATCTCTTAATAATTCTTTCTTGAGGAATTATTATCATTATACTCAATATCAGATTTGTACTAGTCACCATAGTTCATAGGCATCTAGCATAGGTCAAATAATGAAATTTCGTTTGGGTATCCTATGAGGAACCCAATCTACATTAATTGATTATTTATTTCCTTAAATTATTAATTTACGGAAGACTGATAATTTTATATTATAAAATGGATTACAGAAGACACCATTGGCTATGTCCTACTGGGTTTATCTCAAACCCTACATTGGTTGACCAGGGCACATAAAAAACATCATGGTTATAGGTATATATTAAGGCAATCGTCCATCTTTTAATGTTTGATTCTGATTACTATTACAGAGTATGGGAGATTAGGACTATTCATATGCATGTCAATCTATTAGCATTGCCATTTGACGTCTTTTTGTATTTTCATATATCATGGGGAGTATTATTCCTTCCCCTATATCATGAGAACCTCATTTTGTATGTCTACTTGACATGATCATCATCACCATTTTTTATATTTTATGGTTTATCATCCACCTATATGTTTATATTGGATGATTTCATATTATTATTTCACTAATTCTTATTTATTCCTAATTACATTATTTCCCACATATTATTTACTTTTGTGATACACTTTGACTCATTTGATAAAAGTATCTCAATCGAAACAATCTATCCCCTCACATGTAGAATAAATCATTTTTCATATGGGGTTTCACACATAAGGTCTTGTGGAAAACCTTCTATGGGAACCATTTAATGGATTCTATGGTGGGATACTACAAAGTTTTATCAAGTGGTTTTTTTTTCATTTGTATTACTTTTTTGGGTATTTGAAAGGTAACTGGGATGTTTTAGAATTTGGTTATGATCTTATTTCTCAGAGTAACTAACCCACATATATGGGAAACCCAAATTTCCAAACATAGGTTTTTATTGTTATTCTTTTATTCTGTTAATAGGTTTATTGATTTCAGGATTAGGTGATGATCATTCTTTTTGATGTTTTTTATTGGGGATATATTTATTATGGACTTAATTTATATATTTTTTTCAAAAATTTTGTTATCTATTGATGTATCATAGATGGTACAATAGGCCTTATATTCGATGTATTTTTCCATGTAATATTTATTTACAATGTGCATTCCCTATATTTTTTCTGATTTTTATGAGTTCCTTGATTATTAAATATGAAATTTTGATAATGTTTCCTGGAGGGATTACATATTTGGAATTATTAATGTTACCATATCAATGAAAATGGTATTTTAGTAGATAATGACTATGAATCCTTAATTAACTGATTATTCCATGTTTGATCCATGAACCAATGGTTTCATAACATAAAATATTAATTGATTTGATTAATGATTAAATATTTTAATTTATCAATGATGTACTTTTATAAATTTGCAATAATTAATTAGTCAATCAAATAATTATACATGAACATTACATCAGGATTTCAAGATGTAACAGTTGGGTAATTGTAAATTGATATACCAATATTATTTTATATAGAGTATGATACATCATAAATTAGGAATGTTAGTGAATATAACTGGACAGTGATATATATATATCTCCATGTCTGTAAATAAGTAAAAAATCAAATATTTTACTATTTTTAAAAAAATATTATCAGTAAATAGGGATTCCAATTACAATGTAATTGTTTTTCCACTATACCTTAGAATTAAAACTCCATATTCTAGAGCCTCTATTATGAATGTGAGAGCATAACCCAGACCTTAACATATTAGTGGTATGTTGGTTGTGTCTCTTGTGGTCCTATGTGGTCATTTTTACCACCTAAACCTAGATTTACTAGTAGGCAGAGAGATGTGACTCACTATAGGAAGTATTTATATCTATTGTTTTTTTGTAGTCTGTTTTCTATGTAAATATTATCTGAGGTACTTGTAAAACCTCCCATTGTTCTAATTGAGGCACCTCCAATTGATCCTCCACTAGGAAACAATGCCCAGTTCTGAGTTATCTTCTTCATTTTAATGTAGTCCATATATGGAACTCTAAAACCAATCTATACTATGGTAGAATAAAAACGTTCAGTAGCATCTTCCACCTTCTCGAGAGATGGTGGTCCTTAGGATACTCATTCATAGATTGAAGTCATGTTATATTTTATTTAGATATTAAAGATTCCTCTAGAGAATATGGTTAATCTCGCTATCTATATACATCAATATTCTGCTAAACATTAATTGGAAGTCAACAACTAGGATGAAGGTCATTGGGTTTTTGTCTTGGTGGGTTTTGAAACAACCTTATATGATTAATTTACTTATATACATTGAGAAAGTACGACACTTGAGTGTTTGTGCACATTAAATATGATGATTTGTCAATGATTAAATATTTGGATGTTTTATGAAACATCATCATTTTATGCTGACCATGAATGATGAGGATTTTATGACTACAAGATGTATTGAGTGTGGGATAATATATGGCATCATATAGTAGGTAAATATTTTTAGGTCTACCACTATTTTAGTGATACTGAACTAGGTCCTCATCAATGAGTTGAAGTTGAGGGATTCTAGAAATATGGTCTACTGAGGTTTATCTTCATGGAATGAAATGTTTTTGGTATTGGTAGGAAGAATCATTTCAAGTGTGTATGGGGTGATAGTTCCATCCTGGTGACATGCATAAAGATCTATGTTATATGACACTAGTGTGGTTTGGTAGGGTATATAAAACCCTAGTGTTTGAGAACCCAATCAAGTGTCAATCATTCAAAATGAGTGGTCACCATTAACATTTGTGAAAAACATTTTTTTCTATTACCATGTGAGAAGGGATCTTTACTGACACAACTTATGGGTATAGGATCTGTAGCTCCACATTAGGTCGTGATCTAGTATACTACAAGCTGATCTCGTTGAGGTATTAAGACATTAGAAGATGTCCTCCAGTAGAGCTTACTACCCCATGATAGATAGGTTACATTTAAAGGTCATGGTTTGGACCATGGATATGATGTGTTTTCAACACTCAGGTAGAAGATTTGTTATCATTCTACGGTTAAGATACTATTCTTGTGTCATCTACATTAGTTTCTTCCATATTCCAATTAGTATTACCAAATTCAGTTACATTTATAGAAATTATCTACTGTTTGGACCTGTAGATTGAGTACTTACTAGGTACTAGGAATCTTAACACACCATCAGGTTTTATAGCATTGACTATATGATAGATAAAGGTGTTCCCCATTGAGATATGTGGGTATCATTTCTTTTATAATTTATTCACCATCAATATGACCAGTTTCAACATCATTCATGGTATGGACTAGCTTTTTCTTTACCACACCCATGTTGATTTGTGTCATTGGATGGTTTCCTTTACATCACCTGAGGGAAGTGATTATATTCCAAAAGGAGAATCAATTTCCAATAAACTCAATTTTAAGTGAAGCATTATGGGATAGGTGGAGTGACTGCCAATGTGGAAAATATCTTTTTGAGTGATCAGGTACCACATGTTATTGAATTACCTCCTATAATAGATCATTTTAGGGAACTTTTAAATAAATATTTCTCTAGATTAACTCCAATTAGAGATGTGTATTTCACCATTGAGATATTTCTAGATGTGGAACCATATTCCATTCCATTGTATAGGTTGACACCTATAGAGATATAGAAACCCAAGAAGTAGATAGAATACATGGAAGAAAAGTGTTTTCTATGAACCATCACCTCATCCTGGGCTCAACAATCATATTCTCTTAGGGAATGGATGATACACACATGATGTTTCTGTATTACATATGGTTAAAAATACTAATGGTTAAGAACCTATATCTTCAACCTCTCAATAAAAACCTCTTCAATCAGATATAGGGGTGATATTAATCTCTAAAATTTATTTGTGGTTGCGATACCATTAGGTTCTTCTATGACTATTAGGCATACCAAATATAGTGTTCCCATGTAAATATAGATTTTAAGATTTCCTGTTTATGTCAATCAATCTTAAAAACATGTGATACATTTTCATTGACATGATAAATTGGGATTTATTCATGTATGTAGATTAATTTTGGTATAATTCTTAGAAATATTCATGGTGTATTATCTCACTATAAATGGACATTACAACAATATTGAGATCATGATGATCATTGTGAGAGATATCCAGATATATCTGAATATATGTAGATTCAAATTTAAGAAGAATAAGGATTATTTCATGGGTTATTTCATATCCAAGACAGGTATGTCTGTTGACCTAGCGAAGGTAATATACATAGTTTCTTATGAGTAGACTAGTAATTTGATTGAAATATATAGTTTCATAGGGATATATGGATATTAGAGTTAATTCAGCATTGATTTCTCGCACTTAGAAGCACCACTTACTTGAGTGACTATGATGGGTGTTACATTTAAAAGGTTAGAAGTAATGAAAAATCCTTTCAATATATTAAATTAATATTGATTTTAGAACAAATAATGATCCTTTTATTGATATGAATAATTTGTATATTTTATTATCGTGATATAGGAATCATTGTATGACTTGTTTTAATACCGGATGATCGAGTTGTAGTGTATTGATCCCGCCATCAATGACCTCATGAGTATATTTACCCTACGTACAACCTTGAGATATAATCAATGGTTTATGCATTACATTGTTTTAGGAATTATCTATTTCTAGGGTGGTTTGAAGATTACATTGACCAAAATTCATTCAAATTAATCTTCGCACAACATGACATTAATCTGAGGTATTATTAGTGTGTTGAATACATTCATTCCATCAACGGTGTTCTTTCATATATAATCATAATGTGAAATGAAGTAGCTAACACCTTGAGCCCAATGGATCAAGAACATTCCATCTAGGAGGCCATTACTAAGTGGGAGGTGATGGTTTTTATCAATGACCGATGTTAGGTTTTAGAAATATATTAGGAATCATATTTTATCATCTTTAGTTGTTAGATAACTCCATATGGATTGGGGGTTGATGATAAAAATATTAGATACTTTGGACCTCATCTGGAAGGAGAATGTCTCTGGTGGTAACTGCCCACATAGTAAGGCTGTTGATGAGAATGATATATACCCCCTATGTGGGAATTTTTGGTTTCCTTTTGAAATATAGGAAAATTTGATGTTGGAATATCATTCATATTCCTAGGAAGAACGCCTTGGGAATACCAATATATACTCAGTCAAACTCTATTATAATTGATGCCCAGGTAAGAAGAAGAAAATAACATGTTTCATCATGAGACGTTCCACATGGTAGTATTTAAAGGATGAAAACTACTAACGAGTTGGACTTCTATAACATCTACCCCTTCCTAAGTATAAATACAATAAAATATACATGGATTTTATGGTGGCCTTTTCAAGATCCCCTCAATGTAGTGATTTAGTATGGGTAATCATTGGTGGGTTGGTCTAGGAAACACATTTCCTACCATTCTAAAAGACATTTTCTATGGATGAGTTTGAGACGCATTATAAAAATGATATTTATCCATTCATGGTGTTCTCGGACCAATCCCATCATTTCACAATGCTCGTTTTATGTTGTTGTTTAGTCAAGGGTTATAGAAATAACTGGTTCATAGGTTCTCATGCGTAAAACATATCACTCTCAAACCAATGTGAAATCAAAGATGATTATACAAGTGTTAGAGTAATGGATATCAGAATGTGTTATTAATCTAAAAGGTTCTTGGTAGAATCGTATACCTATTATCATGTTTTCCTATAATAGTTCATTTCATGAAAAAATTCAGGGGGCTCCCTACGAGGCCCCATATGGTAGGTCATTTTGTTCACCCATGATTAGATTAGAGGTTGGTGAGGTAAAACTAATAGGTCTTGTCATTATTCAGGATAATTTAGAGAAAGTACACTATGTATTCCGTGTGTTACGACTTCACCACTATCTGTTTCTCCCATATTGTTTTTTGATCGTAAGGATGTTTAATAGGTGGAGGATTCATCTTTTTAGGATCATATGATATATATCAGTGATATGTGAATGAAGTTCCTCCATTAGAGGTTGGTTATATTTTTTCAGGTACTTTGGGAGCATAGCAATGTACAAGACAAGACCTAGGAGATAGAGGGCAATATATGTTCTTAGTGGCAGAAATTTTTCTAAAATGATGAATTACCACCCTAGGAAAGGGAACATAGGCATAAGTTATTTTTAAGACAGGAGGATATAACATCCCATATTTTTAGCAAGGACTCTATTATTTTAAATTTTGGATTAGACACTAGTGACTAGGACCTTCGGCCAGTTAGTTATCTTATAAGGAGAAGGTGTAAGGGGGGTTGGAATTTTGATACATAACATATTCACTGAGTGTATATAAATACATATCATATGTTAAATACATGATGGGTATAAATATGAGTATACAATATTCATGACTGATAAAGGGTTTCCCAGATTGGGAATGCGTGGCAATTACATGATGAGTAATACATTTAAACTCCATATTAAACACTAGGTAATGTTTTTAACCTGGTGGGAAGGGGAAATTTTTTATAGGGGTTCATTTCAAAAACACATATGATGCTAGCTACATGAGAGAAACCCTCTACAACTTCCCAAGGTACTTCTGGCCCTTTTTTATTAGATCTTTGTTTTCATCATTGAAAGGTGCATTGGAATCCTCTCGGTAAGATTTCCACACCTATTAATTACATCCCCCACTTATATTTAATTAATATATGATATTTCTATGTGATTTTAATTAACTATGTTTAGTATTGTTTCTTCTTTAATATTTTCTTCTCTTAAAAATCATTTAATAGGTCATTAAAGGATTGGGGGTCTTCCAGTAAACTAAGGTTGGTGGTCTAGTTTATTTCTCTAAAGGCTCAATTATTTTATATTATGCGCCATTAGGTCACATGTTATAATTATCTGGTGACACATCTAATATTTTAGTAAATTAATTAAAATTGTTCTCCATGCCTTATATGATCCTAGATAACATTATATCAAAACCGTAGTCTATTTCCTTGATGTGATTAATCACATGGGTGTTCCCTCCATGAACAAATTAAATTAAACATTCCATTAAATTATCAATTCACCATTTGAGGAGCAGGTTTTTAAATACACTCATCATTTAAAATAATTAGTGAACTAAGGAAAAGGATGTGGAATGAGTTTTTCCCTTATAAATTATTCATCAATTATTTTTTCTTGAATTATATATTTTTGATAACATGATTAATGTATTATGACTATAATCCCTTGATGAAATTTATTGATATCATGATAGTGAACCATAACTTCATATCATTCCAAGAGTGATAAGCGTAATTCCATTTATGGATATAATTGTATTGGATCGTCATTATTTTTAATTATGATTTATTAATTAATGGTAAATACATCTAGAGATATATTTGGTATACATTGTATACGCTTGCCATCTAGACTCACAACTACCATATAAGTGATAATAATTCCCAAGGGGAGACCCTATGTACTTTCTTAGGGTCATTATTGTTATGATAGTCCATATGTGATAGTTCATACCCAATGTGAGATACCAGGCATAAACATAGAGGATTCTTATCCAAAAAATATTATGGGAGTGATACATGGGATACAATTTTTGGATCACCATGGGCCCACACTTCTGGGGTTGGGTATTTATAGATCCCCTAGAATGATCCATGGGATTCATTTTTGAATAAACCTAGATGGGATCTATGTTTAAATTATTAAATTATAATGATTAATTTTATTTTATGAATAAAAATCATAGTTATTTTCCAATGATGGGTCAACTAATCCAAATCACATGCTTGGGTTTGGTCCAACGCCTGATACTTATTCATGAAGATGTATTTTATTTATACTCTATATCATACTTATTCTGGTCACCAGGGATTGCAGGCTTCTGGAATAGATTGATGCTAAGAGTGTACATTAGTCATCCCTAGAAGAATGTAGTCTGATGAAATTATTTATTTATTTTATTAATTTCATTATTATTGCCACAATACACATTTTATATTCATATACTGCATTGTTTTTGAAAATAGTGGTGGTGGAATACAATTTATATATAAAAACCTACTCGAGCCTCCCCTGGTAACTGATCGGACTTCATGGTTTCATATATAGACGAAGGGATGTTTCTAGAATCCTATGTATGATTATAAGTAATTGGGTTGAGTTTGGGATCATAGGAAATAGCCTATTCTAAAGATTCTTTTAGAGGAAGGTTTTGGTATAAATTGTATATTTATATAGAATGTGGTATATACCTATTTCCCATGTATCTAGTTTACCTAATTTCTTATAGGTACATGACATAATCATTATCACCATTTTTGTATATATTATGATTTTTATTCCTTCTATTTTTTAATTTGTATTATTTAATATGATTAATCTATTTCTGATTCTTTATTATCGATTCCACGATTTCCCAATTATTATTTACATTTGTTTTACACATTAAATCATGAGGGAATTGTCTACCATGGTCACAACCTAGGACCTCATTGCTGGTTTTCTGCCATTGGAAAACGATGAGGAATGATTAAGGTCATCTGTCCAACCATTTCAGGGCACTAATTACTAGATTCCTTGGTAAAATGTTAAAAATAAAAACAACAACAACAAAATTAAATTTTGGTGATTTATAATAAATAAGTAAATAATTATGATGCTCCTTGAGTAAGACAACCGTGGTAAAATATTTGGAATCAGTAGAAAAAAATTAGAAATTTTCTTTTTCCACTACCACCGATAGGTAGGATTCATTTTTCCTATTAATGTGGATGTTAATATTTAATTAATGATTTAATGTAGAAGGAATCTTGTTACTTCACAAATAGATATATGGTGATTTGAGAATTTGTTTGTGCTATACATGGAAGTATACATTGTATAGGGAAAAAACATTTACACAAATGAATATATCATTATTAAACATAAATTTCCAATAAGTATAACCTAAATATCATGTGGTCTAGTGTCACGATAAGACTAGGTTCATAATGCATCGAATAGAAACTAAAATGTGACATCCTAATTTTAGTCTCCAAATTGATTTCCATTAACTATTTGAACTCCTAGTGGTACATAGTATAACCTTGGGAATAAATAAATGCAAGGGGTTAGAATGTAATCCCAATAAGTCAATACAAATAACGAGGAAAATAATGTCTTATTCAATTGTACAAAATGGTATCACAAAATTGAAGTCTCATGCGTAATCACATGGATGCATAATATAAATAAAACAGATTCCAAATATCAAAAAATCATTCTAAAGAGGATATAAAATATAATATGACAGAATCATTATTCATGAATATCTTTGAAGACAATGTCACATGGTAGAAAAATCCCAATAATGGATTAGGTTCACTCTCAAATCCTTTATAATGTCACATGTAAAAAAACATTACACAATGAATTGAAGTATTGTCTTGGTGAACCCATAATAACATTTTAATTGTTTATATATTCAATAAAAAGTAATTCAATAATAAAGAATAAATTATAGAATTATTAGTAGAATGAAAATGAGTTTCATAATCTTACCTCATATAATAATCAATGAGATATTTTTTAAAGAAGTAATTTGAAAAATGATAACAAGGAATGTATTACCCTATATAAGGAAAGTAAAATAATATATATATATATGATATATATATATATATTTGAGAAATATATATATATATATATAATTAATTAAAAATAATTTCATAAAATTATACAGTTAGTTTGATTGGTTTTTATAGATAATGGACTTAACTCGAACAATATGTTAGTTTAAAGAGATCCCTTACATCCAGATCAATTTTTCGTATATGTTCTTTAACATCATGAATATAATATAATGTAATTTATTTAATTAATTAAAGAAATATTTATAATTTGATATATAATTTATTTCATTTATTCTATTTCTATATTCAATTAATCAATCATATATGTTCATGTTGGATGTTTTGGCGATGTTCGGCCCAAACGTCCCAAATAACATTGGAAGGAAAAATATTGTCAAAAATATTATTACATAGATATATATAGAGTATTATTAATAAAAATATTATAATTTATATACATAAATCTTACATTAAAAACCAATGCCTATAGTTTTTTATAAGAAATGAAGTACATTACAATCATAGAGATGGTATTCCATATGTACGCTTGAAGAAACTTTTCATTTTAAAATGATCATGGTGGAAAGAAGGAAAGTGTTTTATCATAATTTTATATTTATATTTATATCATGTTTATAATACTATTTATATAAATATAGTTTTTTTATCATATCATCGAGATAAGGTAATGAAAAATGAATCACATCGCTATAGGGATTTTGTTATCCACATGTATGCAAGAATGATGTTGCCATTTTTTCATGAATGGAATGGTAAGGAAATATATGATATATTAATTTTAAATAATGAAAAATATTTTACTAAAATTTAATATATATATTAAATCTATTATCATAATATATATACGATTCAATGATAGAAAGAGAATTACATCAGTTTGTGAGGCAATATTTCTCCACACACATGAATTATAGTTGTGTATCCAATGTTATGGAAATGGATAGAGATGTAGATTATGTTATTAAGATAATAAAATCATAGAATAATTGAAATATTTCATATATTATATTAGAAAGTATGATTTGTATTGGAATTTGGTTTAATGAGAAATAAAATAAAAGTGTTTGGTTAATAATGATTCATATTCTTCAAACAAATAACATAGGATAATTGAAATATTATCCCCATTTTGGTTTTATGATAAAACATCATCTAGGAAGTCGGAAGGATATAAAAGAAGAAAATTTTTCAATTTTATATGAACCCAAGGGACCTTTCAATGTGTATAGTATAAGGTGTGGTGTCCCTTTATAAGTTGAGGGTGTGAACTAACAAAAACATTTCTTGTAAAAAAAAATAATAGTCGTTCACAAGAATAATGATTCAATATTTACATATATTTTAATTTAGTAAATTATAAGGTTGAAAAATTTCCATTTAATTTTATTTATAGATTTTTAATGGTAAATCATACCATTATATTTAGGTCTATCACCTTGGTAAACCCGATTTATCCTTCAATGAAACAATAAGTTAATATTATCTTTATTATTCTTTATGACTAAACATTTATTTGGAAGTAGTACCTAAAATTAATTTTTATAATTGAAATAAAGGAATCATTTTTATAGAAATAAATTATATTTGGTAGAAATCAATTTAATATAAATAATTCAGCACATGAAGAAAAGGGGGATTTTAGTAAATGTTTTTTTTAAAGTAATTGATGATATTATAGAATCTATATTACTAAAAATCATCATTATTTGAATTGAAATTCATTTTAATATATACATTAATATAAAATATTAATTTTAACCATTCTTAATTAGGGTTATTTTTATTATTTAATATGGAGAAACATCATGCACTAATGATTATTTTACAAAAAACATTGTTTTTAAACATAGAAATTAACACACACCGAAATCGTGAAAATTATTTGTTAAAATGGAACTAATTAGATAATTATAAATTCAATAGAACTTAGGTAACATTAATTCCAAATTCAAAATATAATTGTAATTTTATATTACTTTATTTAATGAAATGAAATGATAGTATTTGAAAAATCGGTAATTTTTACTATTCATTTTAAAATCAATTATATTAGAAAAATACTGATAATTTACCCTAGGTCAATTTGGATAGAATAATTTGAAAAAATATGTTCATTTTCAAAAATAAATAATAAAACATATCTTCTCATTTAGTGTAAATTTTTTTTAAAAAATAATAATAAAATTTTTAGAAGAAATTTTTTTTAAGAATAAAATTTCTAAATTAAAAATTAAGTTATCATTTCCAAGAATTTTATTGATTGGTTTATATACATTAATAAATATATATTTATGTCAAAAATTATATAATAATATCCATACCCACCAATGTCATGGTTATGTTATAACAGTCATAAATAATCATGGTTTGTTTATGTTCGGAGTTCTGTGTCACATACTATATCAAACATAGTTTTATTTATAAGAAACATTGGTAGTTACATTATTCCCCCTTAATGGATTTTTCCAAAAAAAATCAGATTACATAATTTGGTGAAAACGAGGGTATTTTTTCATCATAGATTCTTTTGGTTCCCAGATTTCATATTTATATTTATGGTATCACATTATTACATTGGCCATATGAGTTGTCATGTTGTGTAGAACGTTATCTCTATAGTTGAAGATATTCACTACCTTCCCCTTATAAGAGAAAAAAATTTACACCTATAAAAACTCTGTGATAATTATATGTTAGAGATCTAGTTTGAACATATACGTTAAGGATACATGGAATATCTTCAGTACTAGAGAAGGGGATAAGGGAGTGATATTTGATAAGTCAAAGATCTAATGGGTAAAAAAAATTCAAAGTGGACAATGTACATGGGTATTATATTTCCCATATTCCAAAATACACTGACTCTATTCCATTGCGGTATACATAGAAACACATCATTTACATAATCAAACATATAGTCTTGTTGAAAATTTATAGATTTTCTCTTCTATCAACTCATAGAAATCTTAATGTGTTGCTAAATGGACATGGCCTCTTCTACCAACTCCTAAACCCTTTTTGGTCATTGATACATGATTTCACCAACTCCATCACAACACATGGGTGATCTACATATCATCCCTCATTGGGATTCATATAGAGCCCATTGGGATCAAGAGGGAAATATATATTGTATGAGAACTCAACCAGGGGACGTTTTTGATCCCATCCTCCATGAAACTCCATAAAACAAACAATATGTCTTCTAGTGTTTTAATATTCCTCTGGAGTTGGAAATAAAATATGTGGAGATAAGTCATTTTGATGTTAAAATTATTATATAGTACATCTTCATTGTTCTTCTAGATCATGGAAATATAACTCGTATTTAAATTTGATATCATCAATAGTTGTGTTCAATGATCCCTCAACCTGTCTCTAATGTATATCCATTCATATTGATATATTTATATGTCCTATGAAGTATGAAATAATTGAGTACAATTTGTATTATAGTCCATCAAAACCTAAATGGATTTTTTCCACTAGCTTCCTTTATATGTATAGTGATAATGTCCTGGGTGATTTTTTCCCATATCCATGTAGGTATGGGTAATGTTTTCACCATCCTCATATAGGATTACCTTTCAGTATTCACTTGTTGACACAACATACACGATCATGTATATTCAATTACTTACATCTTAATATTGTCCGAAAAATAGTGATCTATGAGATCTTGATACAAATTCATCTTCCTTGGGTGGATAATGAAGTAAAAGATATATGCATTATTTAATATGTTATTTATATTATGATTTTATGGTACAAATAGTCAAGAAAAATATATTATAACTCATTATTTATCAATTTTTACCTTAGAGTATTTCCCTTTTCATACATATTCAACCTTCTTATGTATTTTCACATCTTTCATCAATCGTGTTGGTGCCAAAATTTGTGAAGAACAAGAACAAAAGAAAATAATTAGGGGCTGTCTCACGAAGCCTGTTCCCATAGCCCCCATAGCACCACGGCTGGCGTGCAGCTTCCCCACCATGAAGCCGTTGCGGATCATGGAGGAGGGATGCTCTACGAAACCATCTGACGTTCGTGAGGTTGTGGCGGATCAAGGAGCCGAGAGGCTCCATGAACCCATTTAAATTTCATGATACCGTCGTGCAGGAAGGATGTGGGAGGCTCTATAGTTGTTAAGAAACGCCACATGTCTTCTCACCGAGTGATCTCTACTTCACATTTCCTCTTGAATATAAATATCAGGCTCCCCTCGAGCCCAAAGTACAGATCCTCTGACCATTTTCCTTCATAGCTCCCAAATCGCCCAGAACACTCTACTATGTAAATCAGAATATTTTCATGGTACTTTAGCATCATGATGTGCCTCTCCCTTTGCATAAATTCAACCACTCATCAAAGAGGGATGCCCTTCATGGAGCCCACAAGCCTCCACGAAGGAAGGGGATCCCCAATGAGATTTGGGTCTTCACGTAACACTTTTGGTTCATGAAGTACCCTCCATGTGCATGAAATCCACATGCTAAGGCATGTTCATTGTGCTTCTCAAAGCACATTGCATCACATTGTTATGCTTCACAAGGAACCCTTTCTTTTCGAAGAACTACTATGAGTATGCCTTTCCACTTCGCGAAGCACCTTTTATATTCACCATTGACGTATTCCTAGGCAAGGCCACTTCACATTGCAAAGAATTCACATTAGTGAATCCCCTCCACTAAATGGACCACCAGAGCTACATGAGGATTCTACCTATGAACCCCTTTGCTCTACAACTCCATTTTCAGGGTGACTCTCCAAGTATGCACGATGTGATTGCAATGTTCTTTGGGAGGTACATCCTGTTACATTGCTTCTCCCCTTTCTTATTCACATAGGAACAATATCTACTATTGCTTCTTCACATAGAGAGGCTAATGTGGACCCCACAATGGATCACTCCATAACACCCCCTCACCACGACATTGTTTATGCCTTCCCTTCACCAAGGGAGTGTGGGTATCAGTTATGTATGAACTATGGGTGCGGAGTTAACCTGACTTGTTCAAGGTACTGAACTTTAAGCTTTAAAGCCCCTTCGTTCTAAGCACATGATGTTAAACTATGAACCCGCCTCATGCATCATATGCATGGTGCCCCATATTAGACATTCTCTATGCCCACTAGTTTCCATGGGAGTGAGATCATTCCTCACATAGAATGAGATCTTCTTCTTCGTAACGGAGTCTGTCCACGGGAAAAGGGAAACCATCATGGTTTAAGCCCCTATCCTTTCTCGTTGAATGTTGTACCCCGACTCCTCCTCTCTTCTTCTGTTCTAAAGACCATGAGGTGAGGGAGAACATGGTACTACGTTACCCAGTTCCTCTCCTACTGGGATTTGTTTCCACCAGGCCTCCATCTTGGAGATTGTCCAAATCTCCATCTCCATGTGCCAATAACCATGTGTAAGCCCCTATATCCCTATTCGACTTCTAACTATGCATAATCCCCTAATTCTATGTTGGGACACTAACGACGTGTCATCCCCATTCCACATTCCACAGACACACCTTTCGCGATGTGGTCGTCATGTATTTGCTACCTCTTGTTTCTCAAACATTTCATGACTCACGCGGGATCAGAGAACGCACCGACCATGAAATTTTCTCTGGTAAGACTAGAGTGTAAGCCCCACACCCCATACCAATCTACGTAGACTTTGATCCTTTCCAAGGATAGGTATGCATAATGCCTCCCTAAGGTTTAATCCCAACACCTATTTGGTCCCAACCATCTTCACGTCAGGTCAACAAGCATTCCATCCTGATCTTTGTGGAATTTTTTCCTTTCCATAGAAACGTATCTAGGACTCCTCCCTAAGTTCCAACACCAACAACCAATTATTCCAACCACTTCACATCAGTTCGCCAACACCATCCTGAACAATGTGTACTTTTATTCCCTTCCACGGAGGTACGTAGGAAGCCACCTTGAGGATCAAGCCCATAACCCATGTCTTATCCTGGTAATTTCCTTGAGCCTTTGTGTTTCGAGAAGGAAATGCCACAACTTGGAGGTTCCACTTCCTCCGGGTCCCATTCATAAAAGTCACCTCCTTATGTATCCCATCGACCTGACTGAACATTGAAAATATTGATTTCCTGCCATGGGGATACGAAGGAAGATTCTTTGAGGCTCAATCCCAATACCACAGTCACCTTCATGACGGTTCCACCACATTCCACACTACTTTGTTTAACTCTCTGGCATCCATCTTAATTATACCCAGGCTACAAAAATACCAGTGGGATAATTCCATATCTTTTCCTCACTACTCATATGAGAAATCAGGTAGCTAACTACGCATTAGACCCAATATCTGTGTTCCATATATGGTTTGCAGCTATCAGATCCACTCCCGTCGGTGTTTTGATCATTTTGATCAGTACATGCAATATGGTAAACTCACGACATACCCTGTGTCGAATATGGGAAGCTGCAGAAAAACTTACAGAATTTCATATAGAATATAATTCCCTACATTTGAGGGGGGATGCATTGGGTTTCCGTTCCCTTGAGAAGCCCTATAATAAGAGGATAAAACCCATACATGCTAGTGCTCTAGAATACAGACACGGAAGTGATGTCTAGTGTGACTACTCCATCGACCAAAGGTTTATTCCCTAACCGGACCACTTGGAATGTCCCGACAGAAGAAGTGTACATAAAAGGAATCCCTGATGATATGGGACTGGGATGATTTTCACGAACAATGTCGTAATCTATTACGGATTCCCGGACTAGGTGATGAGTTCCAAAGAGAAATCCAAAGAAAGTGGAATCATCATCCCATCATCTGGTTTCGATCAAAGAGAAAATGTTCCTAAACAAAGAATAGGTGCCGCTCGCTTTTGGAAAGTTGGAATACGGGGAAACAGTAAACATGTCTTTGTCATCCCAAAACAGACGATTGTGCACGCCCTGGTGAAATCGTCCGAATTGGAAATTATGAACCCGAAGTGAATTTATTCTCCTAAATATGGTGATTAGTAGTGTTCGAAACATCAGTTGATTAGGGTGTCACATGATCCAGTTTTCCAGCGCCAGGTCCTACCATGAAAATAGTGGGTCTGGCGTGAAACTCATCAGATATTATGGAAGTTAAACGTTTGACATCTCAGTCTACAACTTTGTCAGTGTGGATCCTTCTTACTAGACATGGATTATGGAATGGAGTTGGGGAACTAGAGGTTGATTTATTTTTTTAATCACTAATGGTTTAGTCTCCCTGCTTTCAAGGAATCAAGCTATTGAATCAGGAATCTGATCCCTACCCACACACCGACGTAGGGGCTGGGGCAGCACTAACGTGGTAATCCCGCATTGCTACACTGCTTCTACAACAACTTCCAAACCCACAACTGATGGGCTCCCATTCCCCATCAACCATTCTTAATTCATTCATCGAATGGTGATAAATAAAAATCTATGCTAATACGAGGAGGAGGGGATTATCCAGAATCGGGATATGGACCACCTAGATTTAGAGGCGTTTGAGCATCGTCACCACCACCGTCCCCAAGGTCCATGCATGGAGCCACTTATCCTCTCCCCAACGTACAATCATTTCAGGCGCCTCTCCTAAAAAGGACTCAATGACTCCCTACCCTATGCTAAAGAGGTAGGATATGTCTCGTCCATCCCAAACTGGATCCCATTTTTGGGCCCCCATGGAGGGACCCCATAAGGCTGCACAAGGGCTGCCAAATGGTCCTCTGTGTTCATGAGCATGTAAGATATTTAACTTCACCTCCAACCCCAGTCCGGCTGATCCAATTCCAGCGTCGATTTCAGGCTAATGTGGACACACACAAAGGGGTGTCTATGTCAGCAACTAATGTGGTGCGGTCCACTGTCGACATGTATCATCATCCACCTATGTACACTAAGCTAGGGCACTTATGTAGCCAATCCAAGTCGAGGCCCCAACGGCCCCACACGCATGTTGGGTCTAATCACTTGGTGGACGGTGCAGGGAGCACCCACCGTGGACTGATTCGTAACAATGACATCCAATATAGTGGTCCTCCTCGTACTGCCACCTAGGAGAATGCGGGTCATCCCCGCTCCAATGCTCAGCATGGAGGTCCGCCCCATGGTTCCTTCAATCCGAATGGGGGACCTCCCCATGGTAGTGACACATAGTAAGGATTCCTCTCTCGTGCTCATGATGTCGGTTATGGGGTCCTTTCTCTTCCAGAGATTGTCGATATGGATATGTTATGCATCCGATCAATCACGAGTATGGTTGAATTTTCAATGTCTTTATAGTAGCCAACGAAGGTCCTCCTGTAACACCCCAGGTAAATAAGGAATATGACATTTTCATATTTATCCATATTTGTGAATAAAATATTAATATGACTTTAAAGGGGACGCTATGCTCGATGGCGTACCCAACACGCAACAACGAGTTTCTTGGGAATCTTACGTTGCACTCTAATAATAAAATAATATTATTCTAAATGGTAGTTAACATGTAGCCATTGTAATGGCGGGAATGGATAGAAATAACTAAAATATGATTATATATGTTCTTAAATATTTTTACATTTATACAATAAAAGATAAAGGCTTAAAATACGGAAAGAATTCAATTTTAGGCGTATATGCCCTAGTTTTCACTAAAGGTTCACTTATCACCTTTTGATGGAGAACTGTCATTAAATATAGTTTTGTTCACTCTTAAACATTCTTTTGGACCAAATAAAACTCTTATTAAGAATCGGGACATCAAAATTTAATTTGTGTAAATTTTTGGTATCTTTCCGATAAAGTTCATTTTTTTAATGAATAGTGTAAAATGTTGTATTTTAATTCAAAACCACTTTTTAATATAATTTATTTATATGATTAGACTATATTTTGAATTGGTTTTAAAGTGAAATTAGAAAATATTTTTACCATTAAATCCAATAGTGGTCGTTTGAATCAATTTCACTTTGAAATCAGACTTAAACTAGTGTCAATCTTTTGATACTTATTGTTTCATAAAACACGCTATTTGTCATGACAGTGGGAATTAATTATTAAATTAATTAATGTGACTTATATGTTTTGAATTTTGTAAAATGGACTTCATTTTGGAATTCAGAATATCAAATATAGCTTAGGGTAATTTTTTGGGATTTTTCTGAAAAACTTCAATTTTTTATGAATAGTGAAACCACTATGTGGTACTTATAAAAACTGATTTTCCGTTTAAATGAAATTTTGCCATCATTGTGTTTTGATTTTCAAAAATCCGACATACATGGTTGTCATTAAGTAGTAAAATTTGGTTCAATGAGATTAAAATAATTTTTTGGTGAATAGTAACTTATTAAGTTTTTAATCGCGATTAGTGGTAATTAGTGTGGTTTAAGGTAAAAATAATGCTTCAATAAAATGAGATGAGCATGACACATGTCTTACCCTCATTGGTTGTATCATGGCCGACCAAGACAAGCCATGTGTCAACTTGGGGACCCCATGGATCCCCATTGGTTGGGAAATGACATAAATAACATTTTATTTAATGTAAAAGTAAAATTGACACAAACATGATATGTTTTACTAAAACAATTTTTAAGTGGGGTTATACAAGTCATCTTTTTGATTATAAATATTAATTAGAAAGATAAAAAGATTTCCTACATCATAGTATTTTTTTTATAATTTTTAGACATTAAATAAATTAAATTAGTTATGACATAATAATGATGCAGCGATGACATCATTATTTGACGATTTAAATAAAATGGACAAATAATGTAAAATCTATGAACTACACATGTCCAAAACTTATTGTATGAGTGGAGTTCGAAGACTTATCACCATATACACGAGTTATATCAATGTGGGACCTTTTGAAACTGAAACACATTTTCAAATAAAGTAATGTTTCTTTACTTTCCAAAAGTGCCCCTCCTATCCTCTTATAAAAGGCCCCCACCTCTACCTCATTTCACACACTCTCAAGCCTTTGGCTCGGTCAACCCCTGACCATTTACTCTCTCCACATCCCTCTACTCATCCGAGAGGATTCCCTTTGGGAAGAATCCTTTCAAAGGAAGCCTTTAGGCTCAAATCAAAAGGAGGTACACTTTTAAAGGTCATTCATTCTCTCATGTTCATTTGTTTTATTTTGCTTCTCCAACCCCCTAAACTCTTTTTATTTACTTATTTTGTAACAAAACCAGTATCTTCAATATACTAGGATTTTTTTATAAGATTTATTCGAGCTACACTCTCACACAACTACATCAAATGGTTAAAGAACATACGGTTTCCGTGGATGGTGAAATTCTGCCTCCCGAAACGATGATTGTTCAATACTCATTTAACACCTTCAACGGTGGCCATTATGATGTCACTATTTTTATATATGATATATAATATGTTTATGTTTTATTTATTCTTCTGTATTTTTCATTTTTGTCTTACCTTTATGGCTTCCATTATGGGTATAGGCGATATCTTCATTTAAGGAAGTGCAGACTACCGCCCCCTCAAAGTGATTTGATTCGTTAAATACCATATGTGGGATGTATAAAGGATGGAAATATGATATTATATATGATATTATACTGGAATTATAATATACCTTTATATCATTATTATTCCATTATATAAAATACGAAATAGAAATGAAAGTAGCGTTCATGCGTACGTACGGCTTACCGTCTCCATGAACGGTGCATTTCATTTCTTACCTCTAAATGATTATGTAATGTTATAAATGCATGCATGTACTGGATATATATGAAATATATGATATCTACATAATGATTACAATTCTGGATATAATAAACATTTGGCCACACGAACAACATGTAATTGTAAGAAGTCCACTTTCGACTTAAGAACCAAATATCGACAAAACAAACATTATTAACTTAAATGTTTACATAATGTTTATAACATTGAAATAAGTGATCTAATATGAATAATTAACTAGAAAAATGTTCTTAATAAAGTGGAAATTAACTCAAGTTTATTATTCAGGACGTTAAAGAACGATCGAGTCAAGTCGAACCCGAGGTAAGGGATCCTACACCTCTCTTTCTTTTTAAGTACACTCTTTTATGTCATTACTTTTAAGCTCATATTTCTTATGACTGGGATGTTATTTTATATTAATCCCACTTTAATTATTATGTTCATATGATGAGAGACCCTATTTCCTCTCATAAATCCTTTTTGGAAGTTTTAAGTGGCGCAGTTAGGCTGCCGAGTTTCCGTAAGAGATGTTTCATCTCACTTTTATTCCCGTAAGATTTATGCTACATTTGCCACAATTTCCTTTGAGTGGTTTATGTACTACCCATTATTAAACTCATTTTGTAATATAATTCCATTTATGGGTATTTACATATTCATTGTATTACACTTCTTCAATGGGGGTGTACTTTTCGAAAGTTACCCAAGTCGGTAAGGGGACCTTTCACCCTCCTCTTTTTTAAAAGACTTCTTTTGTTGGGTCTTTTAATTTACATATTGTTATGTTGGGATATGTTCTCATATATCCTTATTGATGTAAATTTTATGTCCAAGTGATGAGATACACTTTTTATCTCTCATCAACTCATTTTTATGTGATGCCGTTAGGCTGTCAGGGGAACTTTTTAACCCAATTTCGATTTCTTTGGGTTCAACATGTAGTCATTGAATATGTCATCCTTTGAATATTTGTGAATGGCCTTTTATTGTTTTACACTTAATATCCAATTATATTGGGTGTATTTATATTTTTCACACATAATTTTGATATTGATTTATCCTTAATTTAAGGATACCTTCTTTATAAGGGATTTCATCAAATTTGACATTTCTATTGAGGGTTCATTGTTGTTATGCACCAATTCACTATTATATGGTGTATATACTGAAATTTGGAGTATTATATCATGAATCCAATTATTCTCATGATATTATAAAGTTCTGACTAAATGTTATTCCACAATTATTGTATTCAAGTGTCTCTAATTTTGGTAAAACCCCTTTAACCAAAATATCGTTTTAAATGTTTTAATCATTTGTTCTTATTAATATCCATGTTTTCAAAATGGTTTTAAGGATTTATTTATATGGATATTAATGGTTTAAAATTTTAAGCTTCAAGGTGGTATGGGACACTTTGATTCAAAAATCTCTTTATTAAATGTTTTAAATGTTTTTGGAAATGGTTTCTTTTTGAATGGATTCATTATTTCAATATACTAAAATGTTATATTGTGATTGAAATGTGGAAATGTTATGTTTCCTTTATGCATGTTTTATGTGGTACATTTATGTTATGGTTCTTGGGCATTGTTATGAAAACGGGTGGTTCCGTGATATACTAAGGGCGGGTGAGCCCGATATAGCTCTCCAATGCATTGGGTAACACGAAGGAGTGAAACGTTAAGGTTTATCCGAAGAGATTTAGGGAATATACTGTGATGGGTATTCCAAACGTAACCAAGAGGGTTACTCCCTACGTAAGAATGTTATGAATGCCTCAAGTTACCTTTATGTCTTATGTTTTCTATGATTTATTCATGATTTGATATGCCTATGTTTTATGGGTAAAGTATGATTTCATTATTATGTATTTATGAACTCATTTTTCCTTTCAATATTATTATAACCCTTACTGAGCTTTTTATGCTCATCCCAAGTTTTTGAAATGTTTTTCACAGGTCAAGGGAAAGGTACATGATGTGATGATAGTGTCAAGGATGTGTAAATAAAGAATCCATGTTTTATTTTAAATAGGTTTCCGTTGATGGGAAGAATGAATATTGTCTTTTATGTAACCACTTTGTTTAAATGTGGAATGTAATGCAAGTTTCATGATCTAATTCTCTAAAACTCTAAACCTAAAAAGATCATCAATGTGTAATCTTGTAATAACTCAAGATTAAGTAAGGTTTAAGGTTGGGGCCTTATACCTCCTCACCTCAGCAATCAAAGGGGTGAATGTCTACTTTGCTACATTGGCATCCATGATGGAGGTCCAACCCATGATCGGTTTGACCAGTACGGGGACCGTCCTCTCAGTGACGCTACCAGGGGAAACAAGCATGGAGGTCCCACCCATGCTTCTATTAGCTACGGCGGAGGTCCTGCCCACTCCAGTACTTCTGGAATAGGTCCCCTATGCACATCATCTAGTGGAAATGGAGTTCCTCCTCATGTTCCCTTTGATATATGTCCTGATGCCCCTCGCACCCCAGCTCCCTTATGCGGAAGTCATCCCCATCCAATAGTCAGTACGCCCGAATGACATAATCATGCCAAAAATCTACCCTGTCCCAAAAAACCATCTTGGGGAAGGAAGGAGGGTCATCGCCGCCATAAAAAGGATGTCGAGATGATTCTTACTAAGATCAGACCATATGGATTTTTAGATTCTGAAGCAGAATACGACTCAGCGATGGAGCCTTCTCCTAGATCCCCTGTGTCAATTGTTTGTGTAGGAACAAGGCGAATCAACCTCATAATTCAGAAATGTGCGGTCCATCACATTCGTGCCTCCCTCTGTAGGTATATCTAGGAGGATAAAAATTTGGCAAACCCATGAGTTCTAGCCATGCAATCACATCCATCATCCTCAGAAGTGCTCTCAACCTATATTAGAAATCAGGGAGAGCTATTCTGGCGGCCAATGGCGGATTAGAACTAGTGTGGCCCACCACAAGTATCTATAGTACCTATGATAGAAACAATTATCGACATCCCATCTTACCGAGATGTGGGGGATAAGTCACTACACTCTTTGGAGGATTTTCCCAGATGTGGTGTCTTGACACTCACTCGTCGTATTCTCTACTGGCCATCCTGCTATCAAAGCATTCTACATCAGTACCACTACTGGTTCCCCTATCACCTCCAGTAGATGAGTTGTGAAATGAAGGTCCAGACCCTGAATCTGGACCAAGTTTCTAGTGGGATATTCTTGCAGCAGACCATTTTTTAGAGCTGTTCTGGCCAGTTTAAGCGCCAAATATTTGGGCACTAGAAGAACTCACCCAAGATAAGGTTAGATTCTTTCTCCAGACCCTCTAAGAAACCCATTTTTGTCATTTACATTAACAAGTTCCCTACCCCAAGATTCATGTCCACTTCAATGTCATAGTCTAACAATGTTGTTTGGACGATTTGGTTGTACTCCCTGTGGCCTAGTGCCTCGAGTCACCAGGTCGTCATAGAAGCAACAAACAATGATGCGTACAGAGCTTCAAAGTGATCTTCCTGATAATAAAGGAGTCTTCTCCCCACGTGAAAATATATGACTAGGGGAAGCATGTGGCCCTCCACTATAGTTTGATACAGTGCCAACCCGACTTTTCATGCGATATCGAGGATATGCGCCGAGGAAGAGTCGTGGTTAACATGGCTGACATATCATGGGGGGAGAACTAGCTAGCGCTCCTCGATGGTGTCTAACCCCTGGGTGATTGACCTAGCTATTGGATCAATTGGGAAGTGTCACTCGCCAGTAGAGATATCAACTAGGCCTTCATTTTCCCACCAAGGCAATATTGCTCACCCTGAATCCCAATTAAGGGAAAAAGAAAATTGGAGTCGTCAAACCCTTCAACCAGTTTGGATCAGTCCAGAAGGCAGAAGAAGACCCTAAAATAGTTGTGTTGCGTCAGTAACTTGCAGAACAGAAGAAGATGATCAAGGAACTATTCGTTGAATGTGTTGAGGAATAGTGACCAGGCTATGGTGATCCTCAACCGGGACAACAAGTCCAGGTACAACATCCCCTTGGTGGATTTCCTCCAAGTGACCTCGAACATCCTGCCCATGCAGATAGGAATGAGGAAAGAGCCTATGGAGAGAGGGAACATTACCAATCACTAAATCCTCTTGAGCATCATGACAACCCTCAGGACTGAGCTTATGTTCCCCCAGATGCTCCACAAGTAATTCCACGAGCCTCTCCACAAGCCCTGGGCGAATATATCATGTTAAAGATCATGAAAACTTGCTGGTGGTCTAGAGTCTCCATCGAGTTAGGAATCCTTAGCCCGATGATCTAATGACGACACTTATTTCCCACCCCGAGGTGTTAAAAACTTGAATGGTGGTAATCCCGCCTGACGGAAAGCCATATACATCATGGGTGGATGATATGACAGCACCCCCGGGTTTCAGAAATCCCAATTTTCCCCCATCTACGGGATAATTGATCTACTGCAGCATCTGGCCCATTCCATTTCATAGTGTGGGCCCATTGTGGGAACTCCAGTGCTGTAGGAGGCAGCCAAACTACGATGCTTCGTGTAGACGTTGGAAGGGCTAGCGCTCATCTAGTACAACCTACTACCTATCGCGTCAATATCCTACTAAGAGGATCTTCATAGAAAATTTCTCTACCAGTTATGTTCTACCACTCAGAAGGAGAGTATTGTTGACCTCTTTAAGTGCAAGAAGAGGTATGATGAGCATGTTGCAGACTTTTTCACCTGGTGGAAAGGGCTCACATATTCCCTTGACTTTCCCCTAACATAGGATAAACTACTGATGATGTGCATAGGTATTGTAAAGGTAGAACTTGTCCCCTCTCGAATCCCCCAAGATTACCTCGGGGGATTCCATGTCTTCTTCGATAAATCCCAGAGCCTAGAAGAAGCCATTCAACATTCAATCCAGGCATACCCATTGCCTCCTGCAATCCCCACTAGAAGGGCCTCCATGGCTGATCCCGCCATAGTGGATCAGATAGAGGCCCCAAGGAATAAAAATTTGTTAGTAATGGAGCCACATCCACAGCCTCATAGAGGCCCTCCACCTTAGGCATTTCATCTGACCCAGCATATCCCACCTCGGAATCTATAAACGCTCCTGCGAAACGCACCACAATCACCCTTGTGAGATAACCAGGCTCCTCCTCTTTGATATGATCCTCTAACCCCTCGTCAGGGTCCATATCCCAGAGAACCCACCCCAGACAAGAGGTACCAGACCTACTTGATCAACGAGTCTTAAGTACCTAGTTATTCATGAAGTTCCCTGATGTAGGGGATTGTACGTTTTCCTGAATGTAGGAGGCCGGAAGAGGCGAACCTCACCAATCTCTCAAATTAATACACCTATAATTGGATCCTGGGAAACACCCTCAAATAATGTCATTTGATTAATTAATAGCTTCAATAACTGGGGGATAACAACATAGTCCAGTTAGGGACAGCTCAAGCACTGGTGGCATGTGTCTTCATGAGGCCAGACAGTAGTAGTGACAGCAAAAACAAGTAGCACCATGTTTCTAAGTGCGAGTCCCATAAGTATGAGGACCAGATTGCTCATAAGGCAGTTTCCCGAGACCATGGTGTTATCGGTGCATGTCTGAATCGACATTGACATTAGCCATCAAAAGTAACATATACTACATTTTCATCATCATATTGTTAGTCCCCTTATCAAAAGAGAAAACACAAGTGACTCAAGGGAAAACAAATTCCCCCACCAATGTTGTATTAATCCCATACTCTCGGTGACTCCATGCCTCTATAGATAATGAATAATCCCAGAATATATCTGTTAGTGGGTGAATCTTCAAGAGGCAGTCAAGGTAATGCCTCGGTCAATACCCTAGATCTTGTAAACCCCTACATTATTTCAGACGATGAGGAGCGCCATGACGATATTCCCAACATCCCCATCCATCATCTATATCGACAGAGACATCGAAATATGGGGCGTCGGGGTTCCATGGTCAATACATTCAACTAGGATGTTCATACTACTAAAACTAGGAGGCATACCCACTATACATCTCATCACACAAATCCTTCACATCTGGTATCAGCAGGTCTACCTTCACTTCCATTTGTGTTGCTTCATTGGGCGGAGCTACCTCTACAGCGTCGTGATCCTCCAAAACATACTACAGGCTAGTATTAGTTGTCTAGACCTCATCTGGTGGTCACTTCATAGGCTTCTACTAGTAAACAATGGGATATTCCCAACACTTGTCAGCCACTGACCCAACCAGCTAGGCCCACCATACGTCATATCATAGAGCGACATCTAGTAAGCAGAACCTCGTGCCAAGAACAGAAGTATGATTTCCTCAAGCATCTTGTCTGCATTCCTGCATGGCTCCCCATCCTTGAGCCTCCTCACCAATCAGTTGATATGCACAAATCCCTTTCCAAGGCCTCAAAAGCCCCCCCCTGATCGAGAAAGAGGTAGTAGCCATAGAATCCTTCCATGCTGAGGTGGTATAGCATGCTAAATGCCAATCCATCATCTTGTTCTCTGGGGAAGATGAACGCTCCCCCATATATGGGCACATTCACACTCTTTACATCACCAACCAGTTTAATGGAGCGGTGGATCTCCAAAGTCTTTTCGACATATCCTCCAGTATCAACATAATCCCGACTCGGACACTACAATAACTAGGATTGTCCGAAGATGATCTGAGTCCCTCTAACATAAAAATTTAAGGTTACGATTGGACAAGAGAGACACAAGTCTAAAAAATCCTTTTAAGGACCTAGTTTGGTGGTCTGGTGGCAAGCACTGAGTTATGGTTGTCTCCCAGGACACAACCTACAATGCGCTAATGGAATGTCCATGGATTCACCTTCAAGTGGTGGTCCCATCATCATATCACCATTGCCTTAATTAATCCCTCAATGGTCGAGTGGGTGTACTCAAAGGTGATGCGTCTCCCATTGCATCTTTTGAATCCCACTATCTTGATGATGACTATTACAAGAGAAATGACTAGAAGAATCATGCCAATGAGTTTGAGCATGCTATGGCTGCAACCAACCCATGGACATATCTGGATGATGCCAACATCTTTCCAATCCATCGATCGGAGGCTATAACCCCGGACATGGGAAAATTCTTCACTGTATTTGGAATGAGGGGGGAGAACATTCCGATGTATATGTGACATCGAGAGATGACCTCATACTTCTACATGAATCAGTCTTAGGTGATCGCAAATCCCTATACACCTGTATGTTATCAGGATGTATGTCCCATGATGACAAAAATATGTCATACTTTCTTGTTCCACTAGGCTGTGATAAAATGACTCAATCTGATGCACCACAATTTCTTTGATATCATCATGTGTGTTTCCTTGGTCCAAAGACCATATGATATTGGATCAACTGCCTTCATTTTTATGTATCAGCATCAAACGAGTTCCATGATGCAGTCTCCACTAATGATTATGCTGGTATTGGCCACCCATCAAGAAATGTCGACTAAGAGGAAACTCCTCCTAAAGGGTATCCATCCTTCATAAGTAAAGAATAGGACATAGAGGATGCCCCCCCCCCAGCCTTTTAATTGGTTTTTTCCACAACAGTTGATGAATTGATGATAGTAAACCTCAGTAGCGAGACAGACCCAAATCCCACGTTGATCATTGTTGTTATGCCTGTCATGGAGAAAAAATAGTATGTGGACTTCCTCAAGTAGCGCAATTATGTATTCTTTTAAAGTAATGATGATATTCCAAGACTAGATCCTCAGGTATCCTTCCACCGCCTCAGTCTCCCGGAAAATAATTACGAGTTCAAGCAGCCTCACAGAACGATACACCCATACCATAGTTCCATAGTCGAGGAAGAAGTTGACAAGCTCATCAAAGCCGATTTTTCCAAGGAAGACTATACCCCATATGGTTATGAAATATTGTTCCATTTTGGAAGAATAATGGATAGATGCGAGTCTCCATCGACTTTTTGGATCTCAATTGACACTGCCCAAAGGATGATTGTCCGCTTCTAGTAACAGAACTCTTAATCGAATCTACAGCTAGGATCCATGCCCTCTCCTTCATGGATGGGTACTCCGGGTATAACTAGATCCGAATGGCCCCTGAGGATTAGTAGTCTATAAATTTCAGGACACCACAATATACTTTTTGTTACCATGTCATGCACTTTGGTTTAAAGAATGAAGGATCCACCTATCAGAGGGATATTCATCTCATATTTTAGCCGATCCTCAAAATGTTATTAGAATGTTATGTGGATGATCTACTGGTAAAATCCCCCCAGCTTCAAGACCATCTCAATGTCCCTGAGAATGTGTATGGCTTCCTCCATTCTCACCACCTAAATATGAGTAAATTAAATTGTGCCTTTGCGGTCACCTATGGAATGTTTCATGGCTTCTTTTTCATATAAAAGGTCATCGAGATTGACCCATAGAAGATTAAGGTCATCATTCAGATATATCCCCCAAGCAAATTTCAAGAGCTTCGAAGCATCCAAGGCCACTTGGACTACGTATGCCGATTCATTGCGAATTTGGCTGCAAAGTGTAAGACATTTTCTCGGCTCATGAAGAAAGAAAATGTCTACGAGTGGGACGAAGAGTTCCGGACTGCTTTTGAAGAAATCATTATGTATATAATCTACCATCCAGTATTAATGCCACCCATCTCTAGAAATCCTCTAGTCCTTTATGTGACCACCCTGGAACGATCTCTTGACACCATTCTTGACTAAAACAACAACAAGAAGATAGAGAATAGTCTCTACTATCTCAATCACATTCTCCTCGATACAGAGACTAGAAACTCCACTATCGAGAAGAGTTTCCTTGTGCTGGTATTCACAGTACAGAAATTGCAACATTACATACAGCACCATGACATAAAGATGGTATCTTGTGTATATTTTCTAAAGTACATTCTGAACCGACCCATTTTGACAGGACATCTAGCTCGGTGGGTGGTAATCCTCCAGCAGTTTTACATCAGGTTCATTCCTCAGAAGGCTATTAAGGTGAAAGGATTGGAATATTTCATTGATGTTCAACTGGCTCCTACAGACCAGTCTCTAGACCTTGACATTCCTGATGAGTAAATACTTTCAATTGACTGAGTCGTCCCTTGATGTAAAATGAACATTTATGGTGCTCCTTGAAGCCCCACTGACAGAAGGCTCAATGACCCCCGGATCAATAGAGGAGGCCCGAGAATTGTCTTCCTTACCCTAGCATAGGCCGTTCTACCATATTAATTTATGTTTTCAGAAGGTTCCACCAACAATGTGGTAGAGTATCAGGCTCTCAACATTGTCATCATGTTGGCCCTTGAGATTTATGTTCCCCATTTTCATGTGAAAGGGGACTTCGAACTAGTCATCAAGTAGATGAATGATGACTATGTTGTCAGAAAGCCAGAGCTCATACCATTGTTGGAATGCACTATCTAGCTAATGCCCCAATTCCTATCTCAGCTAGAACATACTCACATCCCTCGATCTTAGAATGGTCGAGCTGACACCCAGGCTAGCCTAGAAGCGTCAGTTGCAGATCCTGAATAGGATGATCAGATTATCCAGGTGACACACCAGAGAGTCATTGCTCCTGTCACATCATATGACAATGATATCCTGCTGGTAAGCCACCTTACCAACAGTGCCTCCACATTAGGACCCCTAGATCCTCTAGATGAAGTGATTTAAGTGAATCATTACTATATATCCTCATTTTTCATGTAACTATAGAATGGTAATTCCCTGACAGATCGGGTTGAGAGTGAGCATGTCCGACGTCGTGCGTAACTGTTTACCCTCCAGGACAATCCAGGCCACGAACTGATCATCTATAAGCACAAGTTTGATGGGGATCTCCCCCATTGCATTCATAGAGGCTAGATATCCAATGTCATGCAGGAGGTTAGTGATGGTTCCTACAGGGCTCATCAGACTGAGCTGAAACTATCTCACCAGATCCAGAGAATGTGGTACATTTGGCCCTCCATGATCGACGATTGTATTTAGTTTTCCAAAATGTGACATTTGATCCTAATTCATGCTAACATAATGCATCGACTTCCAGATCATATCCACTCCACCATGTACTCTTGGAATTTTTTTTATGGGGACTCGATGTCGTGGGACCATATACACCGATGACAGCTTGCTAGTGTAGGTTCAACCAGACCACTACAGATATCTTCTCCATGTGGGAAGAGGTGTTTTTACTCTAGGAGGCCAAGGATCGTTCCATCATTGACTTTTTGATCTCTAACATCATCTACCGACTTGGATTCCCTCACTCCATCCTCACCAGTGACGACAGAAAGTTTCGGTCAATTGAGCTAGAGAAACTATACACTAAGTACAACATCTATTCTATCCATACCTCTTGTTACCATCCACACGCAAATGGACAAATCTTGGAGTCCAATAATACTTTCTCTATCATTTTGCAGAAAATAGTTGGCAAGAAAAAATAAGAGTTGGTCAGACATGATTTTTAACGCCCTCTGGTCTTATCGGGCGACGATTCGTAATTCCACCCAGGTGACCCCATATTCCACGGTGTACGGAACGAAGGTCATACTTCCCATAAATATCAGTTTCCCTCATTACAAAAAGTTTTCTATGATCAGAATGTGCCAGATAATGTAACTGAAATCTATCTGGCTGAGATAGAAGTGCTCGACGGGAACATGAATCAAAAAAAGTTAGCTAGATCTTTCAACAAGAATGTGCGCCTCCGCTCCTTCTTTCAAGGGGACATGGTGTTGGTCCTAAGAACAGCAATGATACCTGGTTGGAAACGAAAAAATCTAGTTCCCAAATGGGATGTAAATTACATTGTTCAGATGGTTTACTCCAATGGTGCATACTCTCTGGTAACCATGGATGGTGAGCATATAAATCCTCCCACCAATGCCATGTTCCTCCTGAAATAGTTTTCCTGAGCCGCATGGTCCCATATGACCATAAATTGTAAGGTCTTGCACTACCCCAAACTGTATTGTGGTCCTACAGTACGTTAAAATGTTGGGTCCTACATGACCTTAAACTGTCTGGTCCTATATGACCATAAAAAATAAAAATTCTTGTATGATGTTAAATTGTATGTTGTCCTACATGACTCTAAAATGTATGTCGTCCCACGTGACAATAAACTATGCTCCTCACTGCGAGATGTTAAACCACAAGAACTATGTATGGCTTGAATCCCATCCTCGTGGGATATGTAGGAACACACATATGCTTCGTCTTGAGTCTAGCCCCAGTTTCCTCTTTGACTATCACCTCCTGGGTATAGTTCTTTTGGAGGATCCATCATGGTGTCGTATAGGCTTCTTTGGCCCCACTCATGTCATGATTATGATGATTGCACCATCTCCCATAACCCATTCTTCACTCCTCCAATGTCCTCACTACACGATGCTAAATTACATGGCCTTTAGAACTGCGTCCGTCTTGATTTTCATCCTTATGGGATACGTAGGAACACCCAGACATTTCATCTATCGGCCCAGCCCCAAACATTGGGACCTCCTGTTGGGTCAAAACACATGGTGTGGTGGAGGATTTTGTATTTATTTTCTTGTCATATTCATAATGACCATACCATGTATCCTTTGCACTATGAGATCTCCAACTATGATACTGTCTATCTAAATTTTAAATTGCATGGGCTCATTTATGCTCTTCACACTCCATCATTCAGGTTTCCATCATCTTTCATATCTGATGGGCCCCCCGAATGGCATGGATACTCGGCCCAAGGGCACCCTACCATTATGGACCGACACCTTCGAGGACCAATAATGAAAAGTTGATATAAGTCCTGCGTTTTGAATAGGGTCAGCGGTTGATGCTCATTTCGTGTTCCCATTTCAAGTCATGCGATATAGATGTTGTGTTTCAATCCAAGTAAACATCTATCCATTTTCATTTTAACCACACCGGTATGTCCCTTATATTGAGTGTACTGATTCATTCTTCCCCACTCTCTCTTCAAGGTTCAGTCTGCCTCAGGTATGAGAGTGATTCCAGCTGCCTGACCCTTATATGATGGGGAGAGCCTAGTCATACTCCTTGTTTCCCACACCGAGCATTACTCTTAAGGGTATAGAAGCTGAGATAATGGAATACCCATATGAGGTATCATATGGCTACTGTTGGCCAGAATGACCAGCCTCTGTTCCCTCTACTATTTCGACCTCCTAGCTCGAGTTCTTATTTTGGAGTGTGCGGTGGGGTATGGACTCACGTCAGGATATTTTGCCACACCGCGCATACCCCTATTGAGAAATCCCTCTATTCATAATCCCTTCCATGAGAAGTTTCACCATCAGGCTTTAGGAGGAAAATAGTTTTTGTTTCCATCATCTCCTATACCCAAAAAGTCCCTCGAATGGAAAGGATGCTCGACACAAGGGCCCTCATTCCATTTCTGGCCAACTTCCCCAAGGATCATGAGAGACAAATTGATACAAGTCTCGTGTTGTGAATATTGTGAATTTTCAAAGCTCAATTGTTTTCCTTCGACCTTCAGTCGCACAAGTACTGATACTATGTAGCGAACATGGTCAATAGTTATCCTCTATCGTTATTTCCATTTCGTGGTCATCCATTGGAGAAATGATTCGACCTCTCCCCTCAGCTGTCCCATGCATATGAAATTAAACTAGACATCTAAAGTACGATCCCTATGACCTTAAACTAAGAGTACCTTCATCCTCGCCTCAAAAGATTAAACTGCACAACCTTTAGAACTATGTATGGATTGATTCCCATCCTTATGGGATACATAAGACTACCCGAATTTCTAGTCTACTTGTCTAGCGCCATCTCTAAGCAACTTCTCTATCTTATTGGCCCATGGGCCTCATTTCTTCTAGGATTGTGGTATATGGTGTGGTATGAGATTGTGTCCCCATTCACACCTGATTTGTAACAACCACACCACATACCTATCTCTTCTAAGCGCCCTTTTCTCCTCCCCCCTTGCACTCATCTTTTTGAGTCGGATACTCATCAAGTCTGGTCCCTAAACCATCTTTGTTGATTAACCAATGTGCCTAAGACTACACTAGTTCAGAACATGGAGTGTAGGATTCTATATGGACATGTTTTTACCAATAATTCCAGTTTCGTGTTTCCTTTAAATTTACCTTTCATTATAATTCACATCCGAAGGGACCCCAAAATGGCATGGATACTCATCCCCTATGTCTCTCCTACCATAATGGGCCGACATCCTCATGGGTTTTGAACAAAAAATTGATACAATTCCCACATAGCAAACATGGTCAGTGGTTGATGCTCATTTGTTTTTATCATTCCATGTCACATGATATGGGTACTGTGTATCAAACATGGCCAATAGTTTTCCTCCATCGTCACGTCAACCCTATGAAGCCTCAAATTTTCGGTTACATGATTCATATCTTTTATCCACTCCATCATGTCTAAGTGGAATTTCAACACTCTTGACACTATCCCTCAGTCAGCATTTTCACTTTCGGAAAGAAAATTTGTGGTAAGGAATCATTAGGGGCCCTGCAAGGACTTCTCCCCGATGTGTATTCCATGTGTTGAAAAAACCTCTTCCACCATTGTTTCCCAACCCATGCTTGACTCACCTGGGCATACAGAAAAGTTCGATGTTTGCGCTCACTTGGAAGAGCTCTTATTCTTCACCTGGTCTGAGCTATATGAACATAAACTAAGACCACTCCACATCCTGGCCACAAGACTTCGAAACTGCATGAATTTTTTCAGAACTATGTATAGGTTGATTCCCATTCTCATGGGGTGAATAGGAATTCCTAGGTGCTTTGCCATGGGCCCAGGATTACTTTAAATTTTGGTCCCCAACCTAGAAGTATCCCAAAAACACATTGTGGTGATATAGACTCCCACAATCCTCATTCACATCGGGGTTAGTAATCACTTCACCATGTTTCTCCCTCCTTCAGTTCCATCTATGGTTTGAGCTTTATGACCATAAACTAAGACCACTTACTGTCCTTGATGAATTACGATAAATTACATAACGTCCTTATAGATCAATTTATGGCTTGATTCCAATTCTCTCTGGGGTACATAGGAATGCCCAAGCACTTTTCCTTAGGCCCAACCTATCTTTCACTTTTGGTCCCCCGACCTAGATGTTTCTGAGGGAACGTATTGTGGTTATACAGACTCCCACCATCCACATTCATGTTGGGATTAGTAATTACTTCACCACGTGTCTCCATACTTCAATTAAATATATATTCTGAGCTCTATGACCATAGACTAAGTCCACTTAACTTCCTTGTTTCATGAAAAAAACTACACAACATCCTTCTAGAACTATATGTGGCTTGATTCCCATTCACATGGGATTTGTAGGAACACCCAGGAACCTTGTCAAACAGGTCAAGCCCTAGGAATGCAAAATCCTTCCCCTTTCTTTATCCCCATGTCCAGAATTCTTTTGAAAAAATGTGGTGAGGCGAGTACCTCTTGGGTCCTCATTCGTGTCGGGTTTTGCAATAGCCGCAACATGTGCCTCCCATGTCATTTACCAATCTGAACTGATTTCTATGACCCTAAACTATGATCTCCCATTGATGCCTCATCCTATGACCATTATGTTGGATACACGCAACCCTAGGACCCTTGTCCTAAGAAAGGGAATCAACTCCCTCTCTCTGATATGTCTTATTATTGTACTCAGATGCATTTTTGACCAAAATCCCGAAGTGTGTAATTTTCATGGGGACATTCCCTCATTACACGTCCAATAATCATGAACCCATAATTTGTATCCTAATTCTATTCCATGGATAAAGGGACCCCCTTTACCACCAGGTCTCATGCCACATTAGATTACATAATTTATTGGTCCAACATCCCTGAGGACCCCTGACGACATTTTTGACAGGTCCTGTGTTTCAAACATAGTCTACAGTCAACCCTCATTTGTTTGTCCCCATTCCAGGCTAAAAGAAAATAGATACAATGTTTTTAACATGGTCAATAGTTATCCCCTATCATCAAGCCACCATCATTTTGATCCGGATCTTGAGCCTCATGATTTAGATATTTCCACTTCCTTATATTCATTGTCGAATTCCCGCATACTTGAATTTACTCCTTCACGCATCTAGGTGCGTTAGGTAGGTGAGTCAACATCATTGGGACTTCATAAACCTAGTGTACCAATTCCCCTACCCTGTTCCTTCATGTTCCAGGAAATCCCCATCACTAATCCATGTTTCCCACATCGGGCATGACTCATGTGGGCTTAGTTGTTTTGGTAGGATGTTAACTAGCACAACCATGCCACCCATGCCTTTCATCAACCCACATGACATTAAACTTCTTTTTTAGAACTTTTTATGTCTTTATTATCATCCTTATGGGATAAATAGTGACACCCCACTGATTCTCCTCGGGGCCAGCCTCTGTTCCATTAACCCTTCTGGCCCCTCAGGCTTGATCAAGGTCCATGAAGCATGAACTTTAATCTATGTACATCGTCCTCGACCTAAAAAATTTAAACTACATGTCTATGGTCTTTATTGGTATGATGTTAATGTTCATTGCATTCCATGTCCTTACAAGGTAGGTCCTTCTCAGAAGTATGTTTGATCCCTTATCCGACAGATACACCCACTTAATGTGTGTCCACCATGGTGGCTTGATTTCAAGTGTATTGTAATCCTTTAGAAAAACCCATCACTCCTCACTGCATGCTTTCCATAACCTTTAATTGGACAGTCATCATATTTCATGTCTAAATTAAACCCCAAATAGTATTGATGCTCGGCCTATGGATCACCTACCGCCATGGGCCAACGTTCTTGAAGGCTAATAGATGAAATTTCGAGTCAGGCCTCATATTTCGAATAGGGTCAACGATCTTCCCTCATTAGTTATATCAATTTCACGCTAATGCAATAATGATACAATTTTTTTAACACGGTCAATGGTTATCCTTCAATTTCATGCCACTCACACAGTGTTCCGAATCTAGGGTATCCTGATTCACACTTTCTACTCCTTTATTATTGGGATGATTAAAAATGCTTATGGTGTTACTACGCTTGTGTGCTAGAGAACATTCAGAAGAAAACACATCAATTGTTCTAATGTCTTCGTCCTCCCGTCGAGCCTCTCCGATTCTTCCCAGAAATATGGTTTGGATGTTCAAACCCCAGATTCCTGGAGCTTGGTTTTTGCTCTTATATTCGGATGGAATGATAAGGTAGTCATTCCTTGTTTCTCACATCGGGCCCGACCCACGTGTGCTTAGGGACTGATTTCCAGATGTTCCATGAATATAACAAAAATGAAATAGGCCAAAAACAAATAATAGGAGTCATGAATGCATCTATCATAAATAATCAAACTATGAAAGTGTGTTTAAATGTTACATGCATCATAGTACCTGAGGATCGACATCTCCCATGGTTGGTTTGACCTCGTCAAAAGTGCATTGCTGCTCCTCCACCCTCTGGATCGTGCCGTCATGGGTCTGCTTCCACCTATTCATTTCCCACTCCTCCTCGGTATTAATGGGGGCGCAGTTCATTATCCGGGATCTGGGCCTACTCCCCATCACTCCAGACGATAGCCATCTCCACAGAGGATTTCTTCACCTGCTCTTCATCCAATTCCAGTAGGTCCTTCAGCAGCGATATAAGCTTCAATTGTGGTTTGAGTAATGAAGAATGGCCATCTTCCCAGATGTGCAACCACTGAAACCCATTTTCAGCCTCATGGAGCCTCCTGATATCCACTTCTATTCCCCGATTCCAACCCACACTGAGGCGGTGGTCAAATTCCCATATCTTCATCACCGTGAGATCCTAGAAAAGCATGTGGGGACATTTGGAGTTCACCACTCCATCACATAGTTCACATAGTTGCGAACGAAATATCTCCATCTTGTTTATCCATTGCACTTCAGGGGTGTCATCATTGAAGCACCTGATCAGCTTCCATGATAGACAATGGACAATTTTTCAATCATCTTCATTAGAGGACATCTCATCCCAGTCTTTAAGGTCATCAGGATCATACATAGAGAATTCCCCCAATAACTCATCAACAGGGTCCACATCGGGTGTCTGATCGGGTATGGATTTACCTGTGCCATTCGATCGATCATTATCGCCGTACCCAACTTCAATATTCTAAGGCTTTGCACTACTAACAGTCCCACCAGTGATCAGAAGCACCACAGCCTGGCCAGTGTTGGGTAATGCTTCCACGACCACTGAGATTCCCCTGGGGAAAGTGCCACGGGAGTACCAACCAACCTCACCAAGGCATCCCATTCCATTTGAATAACTGTTTATACCAAGAAGCACAAAGATTTCAGTTAACATGATCAGTGGATGGAAGACAAGAATTATCTAAAGGGGACTTACAGATATCAAATTTTTTGTCACTCTCCTGGGTTGTTTCCACCAAGTCCCCGAGGTGTGGCCCACTGTATATTGTTGGAAGGTCTAAAAACTATGGAGGATCCACCATGTGTGTCCTATCCCTACTCGATGCGTTAATCGCCATCTCCACAGGTTTAGATCTTGAAGGCCGTGTATCTTCCTCTACTGAGGGGATAGATCGGGTTCAACATATGAGGCCCTCCCGTACAATTCAAATGTTAGGAAGGGGTCTAGAGTAACCTAGAAGAGGATCCCATGGAAGAGACTAGCCATTCTACCTTGAGAGCCTCTGCAAACTCTTCATGTTATGGTTCCAAATCTCCAACCTCACCCTCCTCCAATGGGAATCCTCTATTGGGCTCCTCCAACTGGAGGACTCGTCTGATTCCTCTGGAAAAGGAAAGCGCTTCTCAGTTCTGTAGCTGACATCTATGGAGGGGTTGTATGATCCATCAACACTTTTACTCAATCATTTATTAGATGTGGAACTTCACAGGAGTGCATGAGCTCCTCCATCTCCTCCAGGTATTTCTCAACCTCCACCTGGGACACCAAAAGGCCGACCAAGAAAGGGATGATCATTGAAAAATATATCCCTAGATAGTTCATGTGTTTCCACATCTCAGACTAATAGAAAAATGGCAGTCTCAAATCCCAGATATCCCAAGCCTCCACGAAGACAGCGTTCTCCAACATGTCTATAAGGTGAAGCTGCTTCCTCAACACCCGAGTGGATATCCTACTGAATCCCCTTGGTGGACTCCCCTCTAGATAAAATTGCACTTCTAGGACCACCGGATGCACTTTTGTCACTGGATCGACTACCGCTTCCTCCCCCTCAACTAGTGTGGGCCTCACCACCACTCTTTCCCCGCCACCGCGAGATGTCCTCGCCACATCCAGGCCCCAAACATGATGTTGGGGAGGCACACCATCACTGGCCCAAACGTTTGGCTACTTTAGTATATCCCTAGGGATGGGAACCTCTCATCTTTTGGCATTCACCTTCACCAGTTTGAAGAGGGCCTTGGGTGGAGGTTGCTCATTTCGCATCATCCAGTCTTCCCGTGTGAACATGATCCACATCTGCCTCATCATGTATGGATGTTCCTCATAGAGATCCCCCAAATAGACATGTGGGGTCAACTACTGTATGCAGTGAAATGTCCTTGAAAATTGGTACGGGGTGTACGTCTCACAGAGGGGATCACAGTCCACCTGTGCCACCTCAACCCCACCACGAATGGTCAGAATGTTGGATCGATTCACATCCGTTACATGGCCATCAATGGAAAATACACACATTGTATATATAAATGGATAGAAATTGAATTCCCCTACCTTTCATATCCAGTTTAGTACCACATTTACTGTCATCTTAGTAAAAAATGTTCATTCCCCATTCAGAATGGTGGGGCGGAAATTTGATCCAATAGGGGATATGGGGTTTCGGTACTCATAGATCCCCCTGACATGTGCCGTTATCCACCCATACAGGACGTGG
This sequence comes from Viscum album, assembly GCA_963277665.1. NCBI lineage: Eukaryota > Viridiplantae > Streptophyta > Magnoliopsida > Santalales > Viscaceae > Viscum > Viscum album. Next base: position 1,132,218,735 of record OY728155.1, on the reverse strand, counting down.
AATGGCCCACACATTATCTATGGATTCCTCCCAAGGCTGATATGCCACAACATCTTGTACAGCTTAGCAAGCATTGGGATCCCGATGATGACCCGCACTCTTATTTCCTGCATGAATGCCATGATAAACGTTCTCGGTCACACACCTGTGTTGTTGTCCCTCACTGGCAGAATCCAACCACTGATGAGCACCACAATGAAGGCATACATTTTTATTACTGGTTGAAACTCCGTACTGACGCTGAATCCCAACGTATTCCACATGATATCATCCAAGAGTTGACAGTATGAGTGCTCCTTGCCTTGTTGATCCCCCTGCGTGCATGTTCGAGGCCCCACCAGAAACTTCCTATCGTCCGAGAAGTTCTGAAACTACTTGAAACATCATCCAAAATGAACGTCTCTCACTTATTCCTTGTACTCTCCAAGAACCAGGCCCATCAATTCCATCACTGGTGGTGGAATCTACTCTGGGTATTCCTACACACTCATAACGGGGATAATTCATCATACATTTCACCTAATATTTGGACCCCCCGAGATCTAATGTAGATCTAATATACTGATGTCGACCTCTCCATAATTAAAATTGAAGTAATTGGACCTCGATGAACGTCTTCTTAGAAACTCCAGCAACAGTTTCTTTATCTGATAAATATAGAATTGGGAGGCCCAAACCGTCTCATACAGTTCCACTCCCCTCAAATCTACACCGAATTTTTTACACACATCACCTACCCAGTAGGCCCAACCCTAGTCATATTTGATGTTGCTGCCCTGGGGTAGATCCCACTCATCAGACCAACCATTCCTCAGGTTCCTGAGGACTGCCTTCACGTTAGTTTTGTGTAGTGGGGGAGTGTATATGGTTGTAGTTCCTTCCCGTCAACATCGTTCAAATGAATGTACATCCAATCAGCATTGATGGGTGTGAAGTCCTCCTAAGCATGGATTTCAGCAACCCTAAACCATTGGTGCTGACACGGGGTGCTATTAAACCAGTAGGATGGATAGTCCCTACTCATTTAAGGGTTGGAGACATCATCCCTTACGTCAAAGACGTATAGAGTCTTCCTCCTACACATCATATAGTTATTTTGGATTTATGAAAGCACCTCCACTAGATAATTATGGTAATAATGTCTTCGAATGGACTCCCCTATAACCAAGATATTTTCCATCTTCTCCCTCTAGGCAGTATCCGTAAGGACCCTCTGGCAGCCTCATGGTGAGCTATATAGTGTTTGTGTTTAGAATATTTTTGGTTTTGGTTTGCAGAGCTCATTTTCGAAGCACTTTCACAGAGATAGTTCATGAATGCAGTTCATAGAGCCATGACCTGGCCTTCAGACAGAAGCCGCAGAGTGCATTGTTGCGAAGTCAAATACTCGTTTTACGCCGCGAAGTAAAAGACCCGATTCGCAGAGATAAATCACGGAGTATGTGGACCTTCTCAAATTGAGAGCACTAAAGGCCAAAACGTGAAGATGATAAAGGAAAAAAGAGAGGTCAACCTCTCCAATTTATAACCAAGGACCCCTAGGAATTCAATACACTTCTAAACCGTGGCGAGCTTCGTGGTGTGATCAACCCGCATGTAGCCTCTCCGCTTCACAAGCCTCCTTTGCAAGATAGGCGCGCGAGTCATCTTCACGATTGGAAGAGGGATTTTGGTGATTAAACATCATCCAGTGATCCTAGATTTCTTCTCGGCTCCTAGTCTGAAGGGGGGAATTTGTTGGTACCAAAATTGGGGAAGAACAATAAAAAATGAATAGCATTAGGGGATGCCTCGAAAAGACAATCTGCGGATCCCCCGTAGCACCATAACCAGAACGCAGCTTCCCCTCTATGAAGCCATCGCAGAGAAAGGAGGCGAGATGCTCGGCAAATCCATTGGGCATTGGAGAACTCGTCATGGAGCAAGGAGGGAGGTTTCTCCATGAAGCCCTTTGACATTGGTGATCCCACCATGGAGCAAGGAGGTAGGAGGCTCCACAAAACCATTTGAAAATTGCGATGTCATTGTAGATCAATGAGGTGGGAGGCTCTACGAACAAATTTGACATTTGTTACAACATCGCGAAGCAAGGAGGTAGGAGGCTCTACAGTTATGGTGAAATGCCATGTGTCTTCGCACCGAGTGATCTCTACTACATGGAGCCTCTTACCTATAAATACGGATCTACCCTCTATCCCATAGGATTGATGCACTGATATTTCACCTTCTTATCTCCCAAATCGAGAGTCACTCTCTGCTATGCAAATCATGAACATTTCATGGTACTTCAGCATCTCAAAGTGCCTCCCCCTTTGCCTAAATTCAACCCCTATTTGATGAGGGATTCCCTTCACGGATCCAACATGCCTCGGCGATGGAAAGTAATCTCCATGGGGGATCGGGTCTTCATGGAGAACATATGCATCACGAAATACCATCCATGAAAATGTAACCCACAGGCTAATGAAGTGTGACATTGCTTCACAAAGCCCATTGCTTCGCATTGCTATGCTTCTGAAGGAACACTTTCATTGCAAAGCACTTCTCTGCCAATGCCTTTCCACTTCTCGAAGCACCTTCCATATAAACCTATGCCCTATGCCTCGGCTTGGAAACTTCAAATCACGAAACATTCCCCTTCGCGAAACCCCTCCTCTACATGGAGCACCAGAGCTTGACGAGTCTTCTAACTATGATCCCCCTTGCTCTGCAACACTTTTTCCCATGTGACCCTCTAGGTTTTCATGAAGTGATTTCTATGTTACATGGGTGGTATTTCCTGTTGCGTTGCTTCATCTCATGTTTCTTAGAATAGGCTTGCTAATGGCTATTTCTTCTTATCATAGCCACACTAACATGGACCCCTCACTGGATAACTCCATAACACCCCCTCACCACAGTATTACTGATTTCCTCCCTTCACCAAAGGAGTGTGGGTATCGGTTATGTATGTCCTAGGGGTGCAGAGTGAACTCACCTCGTCCAAGCTGCAGGATGTTAAACTACCAAGCTCCATAGTCCTCAACACGTGACCATAAAATGAGACACCACCCTGTGCGTCATACGCGGGGTGCCCTATCTCGGAAACTCTCTACACCCACTGGTCTCCACAAGAGAGATATCATTGCTCACATGGAATGAGATCCTCTTTAGCAGAGCGATGTATGTCTGTGGGGAATGGGAAACCATCTTGGTGTAAAACTCTAGCCTTTATTGCGGGAGTTAGTACCCCTACTCCTCCTTTCTTCATCCGTGAAAAAGACCTAGACATAAGAGGGGCACAGGGGACAACATTACCCTATCCCTCTACCACTGGGCATTGTTTCCACCAGGCCTCCATCCTAGAGTATTTCCCAATCTCCATCGACCTGGGACACTATCCATGCGTAATCCACTATATCCATTTTGGACATCTAGCCACGTGTAAGCCCCTATTTCCATTTGGGCTGCTAACAAAGTGTTACCCTAGTTTCCATTAAGATCTGCTAACCATGCATAAGACCATACTTCCATGTAGGGATACTAACCATGTGTGAGCCCCTACTTCCATGTTGGGTTGCTAACTACGTGTCAACCCCATTCCAAATCCCATAGACCCACCTTTCACAACATGGCCATGAGGTCTATGATGCCTCTTGTTTCTCACACTGATCATGACTCACATGGCCTTAGAGAAATCACCGACCATTAAATCCTCTCTGGGAAGCCTCGAGTGTCATTTCCACATGCCATTATGAACTACATGGACATTGATCCTTGCAATGGCAAGGTACGTAGGATGCCTCCCTGAGGTTCAAGACCAACCCCTACTTGGTCTCGACCATCTTTGTGTTTGGTTACCAATAACACCATTCTAAACAACATGTAATTTTTTCCTATCCAAGACAAGTTATGTAGGATGCCTCATTGAGGTTCAATCCAAACCCCTACTTGGTCCCAACCATCTTCATGTTTGTTCACCAAGCTCACCATTCCGAACTACGTGGACATTGATCCTTTCTAAGGCGTGGTATGTACTATGCCTCCCTAAGGTTAAATCAAAATATCTACTTGGTCCCGACCATCTTCGCGTTGGGTCATGAAGAACACCATCCCGAACTACATGGACATTGATCCTTCCCAGGTCAAGGAATGTAGGACACGTCTCTGAGGTTCAAGCCCAACACCCAGTTGTTCCAACCACATAATGTCAGTTCACCAACACCATCCTCCACAATATGGACTTTGATTCCCTTCCACAGGGATAAGTAGGAAGCCTCCCTGAGTTTCAATCCCATCATCAATGCCTCATCCTGGTCTTTCCCTCAATCCTATGTGTTTTGAGAAGGTCAGTCCCCAACCTGGAGGTTCCACTTCATTCGGGTACCATTCTTATAGGTCACCTCCTTAGGCGTCCCATCGCCTCATCAAACTATATGGACTATTATTCTCTACAACAGGAATACGTAGGAAGTATCTTCGAGGCTCACTCCCAATACCACCGTCACATTCTGGGTGGTTCCACCCTAGCCCACACCACTTTGTTCAACTCTCCATCATACATATTGATTCTGAAGGTTCCGGGCGCAGCAGAAGCGCATGCGTGGATATTCCCACTTGGCGTTTTGTCATTAACAATGATCAATCCAGGATCAATACGATGATAAACAACAGTCTCCATAGATCAAATCACAGAAACGGACAAAGAAAAAAAAATCCCAGAAACCACAATGTAGGATTGTTACAAGTTGATTATAATTAATTTAATCAATTGAAAATAAATACCTTTTGGGTGTTATTTGTTCATTTATGTTCTTGATCACGTTCTGATGTGATTCGTCGTTGTGTCGTAGAATCCATGTGTAGACTTACATTAGCAGTGATCCACATGTGTACCTTATATCTCAGGACGTCCCCAAAGGAGTCTCCTGGTGCTAGTGTGGAGAAACATTTTATTGTGTTGTCCGCCTTAGACTGTCTTGATTTTTTGAAAAGTATATCTCCCGGTCTTGAGAGCATTCTTGGAGGAATAGGTTCTTTTAGGCTTGAATGAATTCTCTATAATTGTTGTGCACAACAATTCTCTTGTGTGTTAGGAAAAGAGTTTGGGTTGTGAGGATATTTATAATCGGGTTTGAGGTTGTAGAGTTATGAAAATAAATAAATGAGTTATGAATTTTATTTATTTCATTAACTCTATTTTGAAAACCCCATGTCGAGTCATTAATTCCTTGACATTCACCCACACTGATTATAATAAATATCATTCAATAGAATGATATTTTCCTCAAAATCCCGACTGGAAAAACTACACGGCGTGTATTAATAAATACACGGTGTGTACTTATTTTTCTTTGAAAAGTACATGGTGTGTACATTCAATGTACACGGTGTGTATATCTTGTTTTCATTTATTCATTTACTTTAATAATGAAAACTAAAAGGTGTGTACATCAAATAATACATGGTGTGTACTGGTTTTCTAAAAAAATTACATGGTGTGTAACCATTGATACATGGCGTGTACTTGTTTTATTTTATTCTTCCTCAAACATTAAAACAATATAGGCTTCCTTGAATAATTATTAAACCACGTACGGTAATATTCTTTATTCTACATGAGATACGTGAATACACATATTGTGTGACCCTCTAAGCCTCTGTCATGTTGGAATTAAGTGGGCCTGCCTAAATCCAAGATTACTGTCTAGCAATGGGTCATGGGACCCAAGATAAAGAAGTTGATTCCGCATTGATGTATCACCTCATACTAACACTTACTATGTAATTTAATCCCTTTATCTCAATATCTCATAAAGAATGTTTCATGGCAGTTTCATAATCCCAAATGCTTGATCCGTCATTCTTTGACCACCTGAAATAAACTCGTCATTTACACCATGGCCATGGAATATAATGAGGATGTTCTATTTCAATCAAAGGGTCGAGAAATCATCTTCCATAAATGGAAGGGAAAAATCCTTCCTCGACCTATCCATTAACAACATGTCATTTGTGACGCACCAAATGTACCATACATCCCACCAACAGTATGCATGATGGTTTTTGTCAGTAAATATAAGTGTGTGAGTCATGACATGAGTTAATGATAATCTTCTAGTCTAAGGACCATTACACACGATCGTAGATAGAAATGTATGATGACTCCAAGACATGTGGAATTGCAACTGGCAGGTATGTTCTTACAATCTCCCATCTTAAAGATTACCATGTGTGAACTCCATGAGAGCGAGTATTGCCTTCTTATGAGTACTTGCACATAACAGTATGTATAATATGTGTCTTATCATAGTATGGCATCTAATTGTTGACCTTTATTTAAGAATATTGTTATAGAATTTCAAGGTTCTCATCATAGCGGGGATCTGCCATGGCCTTATCAATGCAACAAATATCCAAGACATTATTATATTATAATCATGAAGAACAATGAAAAATATATAATAAGAGTAAACTCATGTAATCAAGGTATAAAACAGTTGGTTATTAAGACACCAACCCTTACAAACTCACACTTGGACTAGAGAAAACTGCCTTTGACTTTTAGTCTGCTAGACCTCACATGATGATCATGTTTCTGATGAGTCAAGGCATTAGTCAAGGGTTCCGCCACATTGTCTTCAGTGGAAATAAATATCAATGCAACTTCACCTCTCTAAGAAAAATCCCTCAAGAGATGATACTTCTGATGTATGTGCTTTGTCCACTGATGTGATGTTGGCTCTTTTTCAAGTGCCACCACTATAGTATTATCACAATATAGTGTGATAGGATCTTTACTGATCGGTACTACATCCTTCTCTTGGACGAAGCATCACATTTATACTGCTTCCTTAGCTGCCTCTGAAGCTGCGATATACTCGGACTCTGCTATAGAATCTGCCACCACACTTTGCTTTGAGCTCTTCCTTCTAACTGCACCTCCATTAAAACTAAATATGTATCTAGTCTGTGAATTGATGTCATCTTGATCAGTCTAGAAACTAGCATCTACGTGTTCTCTAATGAATAGTTCCTCATATCCTCCATAAACCATGAACATATACTTAGTATGCCTCAGATACATAATGATAGTCTTTACTGCAATCAAATGGCAGTCTCCTGGATCAGATTGATATCTACCTACCACATTTAATGCGTAAGTAACATCTAGACTCATACATAGCATAACATACATGACTGACCCAATCGCGGATGCGTAAGGGATCCTTTCCATTCTCTTTCTTTCCTCATGTGTTAGAGGACTCATTTTAATGGAAAGATGAATGCCATGTGACACTGGAAACATTCCCCTCTTGGACTGTTCTATATGGAATCTCTTCAGTATCTTGTCAACCTATGTACTTCGACTCTGGCCCAACATTCTCTTGGATCTATCACTATGGATCTTAATCACAAGTATATATGCTGCCTCTCCCAAGTCATTCATGGAGAATATTTTAGGTAACCATGCCTCATATCACTGTAATACAAGTACTTCATTTCCAATTAGTAATATGTCATCAACATATTCAATTAGTAAAATGATTGCACTTCCAAAAAACCTCTTGTAGAAACAAGGCTCACATTCGTTCTTAACAAATGAAAATTCCTTTACAGCTTCATGAAAACAAATTTTCCATGACCTTGATGCTTTCTTTAATCCATAAATAGATTTCTTCAACTTGCACACCTTATTGGTATTCTTTGGAGTCACAATCCCTTCAGGTTGTGTCATGTAAACATCTTCATGAGGTTCCCGTTATGGAATACTATTTTGATATACATTTTCCAAATTTCATAGTCATGGTAAGAGAAGATGGCTAATATGATTCTGATGGATTTCAACATCGCAACCGGTGAAAATGTTTCATCATAGTCAATTACTTGATGCTGTCCAAAACCTTTTGCAACCAATCGTGCCTTATAGGTGTTGACTTGCCCTTCCATGTCCAGTTTCTTCATGAATACCCATTTATTACCAATAGAATTTACATCTTCTAGATGATCTACCAAATTCCAGACTTGGTGTTGGTACATGGAATCCATTTCAGAATTCATGGCTTCTGGCCACTTGGCAGGGTCTGTGCCTTCAACTACTTCCTTGTAGGTAAGAGGATCATCATTTTCAACCAATAATGAGTCACCATCCTCGGTGACAAGAACACCATATCGTTCTGGTTCTCTCACCTCTCTCGTGCTCCTACGTAGTTCTTGTGTCTGTGGAATAGATTTTTCTTCCATGGGGATTTGTGGAAATTGTTCTTGTACCAACTCATGTGTATCTTGAGCCTCGACAGCATCAAAGTCTATCTCGCTCCCACTATCTCCTATGGAGATGTGATCCCTCTCAAGGAATATGGCATGTCTTTCCACTTTAACCTTTTTTCTGAGGAGTTGTGTAGGTAATATCCCCTTGTTTCCTAGGGATATTGTATAAAGATACACTTTGTGCCTCGGGGTGTAAGTTTGTTACCTGAAGAGGCCTTAACAAATACTTCACTACCCCACACATGTAAATTCGATAACATGGCTTTGCGTCCACTCCATAACTCGTATTGAATACCATTTATAGATTTAGTTGGTACTTGGTTTAGTATGTGAGATTCTATTTGTAATGCATATCCCCAAAAGGATAATGGAAGACTCACATGAATTCTCATTTATCTCACCATGTCCAACAGGGTGTGGTTCCTCCTTTTCCTTACACCATTACATTGTGTTGTGTAAGGAGGAGTGAGTTGAGATAGAATCCCAAATTCCCATAAGAAATCAATGATGTCCTGGTTATGATATTCTTCTCTTCTATCTGAGCAGAGTTTCTTAATCTTCTTAATAAGTTGGTTCTCAACTTCATTCATTTATTCAGTGAACCGACAAAAAGAATCTGACTTATAAATCATTATTTAAATATATCCATATCTACTAAAATCACCAGTATAAGATATGACGTATGAGAACCCACCCCTTGATTCAACAATAAATGATCTGCACACATCCGTGTGAAAAAATTATAGAAGATCTTTAGCCCTTTCACCTTTCCCACTAAATGGGGAATTGGCCAAATTGCCTTGTAGACACGCATGACATACACCAAGTGGTTTTTATTTGAACGAATCTAAATACCCATCTTGATGCAATTTTTCAAACTTTTCACATTGACATGACCTAGACAGTGATTCCAAAGTTCGGTGTGGTATAAGTCATGTGAATTAACATTTTCATCGATTTCCATTACTTGGTTTGTGCAGTCTAACACATAAAGGCCATTATATAAATGTGCCCAACCAAAAAAATGCTATCTTTATAAAAGTAGCAACATCCACTTCCAAAATTGAAGATGAATATATAAGTATCTAAAATGGATACTAAAATAATGTTTTTGGTTATAGAGGTCACATAATAACATCCTTTAAAAACCAAGACAATCATAGTTGGCAATGTGAGGTGGTACTCCGCGATAGCTAAAACAGTAAATCTGGATCTGTTGGATGCTTATAGTTCTACCTCCCCATGATCAATCTTATTGAATCTACATGGTTCATGTATTTGGATACATATGTGTGAACCAAAAGATATATCTAATACCCAATTTGTTGAAAAAATATATATTTTATTCGATAACAACCGCACCTGAAGCTTCCCCTTGCTTCCTTGGCTGGGTGCAGGTTTTCTTCTAGTGGCCCTTCTTGACACATGCGAAACAAACAACATCATGTTCCCTTGCCACCCCTTTGATCTTCCTTCTCTACTAAGGCCTTAAAGAATCTTTGGGATTAATTATCTTTGTCTTCCCTTTCCATTTATTCACCAGAAGGACCGAAGGGTTTTCATGCTTCATATCATTGTCCACTGGGCGAATAAGGATAGGAAGATCAGACAAAGACTTCTCAGTGTTGTTCATGTTGAAGTACACAAAAATTATTGAGAAGCTCTGGGGAAGTGATGCAAGAATGAGATCAGTACCCAGTTCTTCGGGGAGTTTAAACCCTAGAAACTTCATGCACTCAATGTATCATATGAGCTTGACTACATGAGGCCTGGTTGGGGCACCCTCTCCAAGCCTGCTCTGGAATAGAGACATGGAGATCTCAAACCTTTCCTATCTTGATGTATCCTCGTATAGACCACAAAGGTTCTTGATCAGGATATAGGCATCCATGTATTCATGAGACATCATGAGCTCACCAGACATTGATGACAACATCAAACATTTAACGTCGAGTGCATCACTCAAATGTTGATCATAGACCAAAAAATCTTCACCACTCGCCCCTTGGGCAGGCAGATTAGGAAGTGAGGACTCCAACAGGTAAAACATTCGTTCATGGTGTAGGATAACAAGAAGGCTCCTAAACCATTCATGAAAGTTACTTCCAGTGAGGATATTGTATTTATCTATAATTGATCATAGTGAAAATGTGGTTAAGGGGCTTGTCAAATTTATTCTACAATTGAAAAGAGAATACTTATCAGTACTTGGTTGATTACAGTTTCATGAGAAATAATAAATGAATTTATTCATTCTCCCACTATTTTATCAATTCCAAATGGCCCTCCCCATTGAACTAGGAATGTCCATTTTCTTAGACATTCTAGTGGAAATGATCCATATTCCCCTTCACATAACACCAACAAGGTTTGGTCAATCTATTTAAAGGTATTTAGGTAGGCATGTCTTTTCCAAATGTGAGTTTACAGTTCCTTGATCTGTTGAGTGGACTCCTCAATCCTGAAATCCTGACATGGATTTCCTCAACTCTTGCCTCCAATATTACACCATGTCTGGCAAGGGAAACTCCTCTTGATGTAATATGGTTAAGTCAACCCGAAACATTTCATAAGGGATTCCTTTACCAAAGTATGTGTCCCAACAAGGGTTAGTGAAACACAATATCTTATTGAGTTTTTCCCTTAATCAAGTAACGGAAGGCTTGGTCTGACTTAATCTAGTATTGAGGGATTGCAATCTTTTATTCATAGTTTTTCATTATCACATGGTTGTTAATATTATTTAATGCTAGCTTATGTGATTAACCATGTTATGATATTGTTTACACATAGCCTGGTTTTATTTAATTCTATCTTTGAGTGCTTCTTTATTTCATTAATTATGTGATCACAACAACACATACATAATAAATAGACCATGCAAACAGACAGTAATAAAATAATATGGCATGATCATGAGCTTCTATCAGTTGACTTATCTAGAAGTTTTAGAAGATATCCCTGACCTAGGAAAAAACACCTTCAACCGATGGTTCGTGTTTTTAGGCTCCCACCTGTCCACCTTTGTATATTCTTGTGTTAGTTTCGCCTTAGCTTCGGATTTTGAACTGTCTCCTCTAGCATGGGAGATCATCCATTATAGGGGTTTACATTAATGAAACCATGGGCATGCAGGCCGTACATTTTATTTGAATAAGGCTTGAAGGACAACAGCTTTAAATAAATTTAAATGAAACCATACACATACAAAGGGTATTTGTTCTAGCTCATGATCATCCATAGCATTCAATGACATTTACGCATTTTTAGAATTTAAATTCTTTTAATCGTACTATTATTTAAGATATGTCGATCTTGAATTCAATTAAATATGATATTATAATTAATCAATTATTTATCTTAAATTACTTTATGAATTTCCTTGAGATTCTTCTCATCCATATTGCTTGTACATGTCTTTGTACTTTTAGAGGAAACCTGGTGAAATTACAGTTCTGGAAAGTACACGACGGGTAGAAAAAATGCACGCCATGTATTTCTTTTCACCCTTTATCCAAAGTACATGCCGGGCTATTGGGTGTTTTCTATACTTTGGAAATTTTGGAGTACATAGAGTGTAGATTAATCATACACGACATGTACATACTTGTTACACGGTAACCAGCTTGGCAATCCCATGTACATGGTATGCGGCTTCTCCTTTGTACACGATTTCACTTGGGCCGGATCGGATTACACGGCGTGTTGCTCCAACATACATGACATGTATTCTGGTTCCCACACGCCATTCAATTATGGTCAACACGGGGTGTTAAATTCTTAGGTGTAATCAACTCACATGGCATGGTTTGGAAGACCAGTACCAGTTCATTAAACCTAAGTACACAATGTGTAGTTTTTCATTACACGTCGTGTATTCCCGTTTTGTACAGACAGAAAGAGTGGATCCTCCGGATGAGAAACTCATTTTTATTTTAATAAAAATTAAAATTGAAAGGCCGTTACGGTGATTTGAATCAATAAACGAATGAGGAAGAACAGATCTCATTTATTCAGATTTAGAGATTGATTTATTTTGAATTGAATCAAATATAAATGCATAAATTCTCAAAGAAAATTAAATAACTATAATCAACATTGTAACCTCGATCTGATACCAAATGAAGGTTCCAGGCGCAGCATAAGTGCGTGGGTTAATGTTCCCACTTGTAATTTTTTCATTAACAATGATCAATCCGGGATCAATACGACGATAAATGCCCGTCTCCTTGGATCGAATCCCAGAAATGGGAAAATAAAAAAAAAGTCTTGGAGCCACAACGTAGGATCTTTAAATATTGATTATAATTAATTTAATCAATTAAAAAGAAAAACATTTTGGGTGTTCTTTCTTTGTTGATGTTCTTGATCACATTCTGATGTGATTCGTCATTGCGTTATTGAAGCCATGTGTAGACTTCCTCTAGCGGTGATCCACACGTGTACCTCGTATCTCGGCACGTCTCCAAAGGAGTCTCTGGGTGTTATAGTGGAGAAACCTTTTCTTTCTTTGTCCTCCTTAGATCGTCTTGATCCGATGTAAGAGGATCTATCTCAGTCTTTAGAGCATTCTGGTAGGAAGAAGTTATTTCGGGCTTGAAAGAATTCTCTATAATTGTTGTGCACAATGATTCTCTTGTGTTTCAGAAAAATAGTTGGGGTTGTGAGGATATTTATAATCGGTTTTGAGGATTTATAGTTATGACAATAAATAAATGTGTTACATGTTTTATTTATTTCATTAAATCCCTTTTGAAAACCCATGTCAAGTCATTAATTCCAGGACATGCACACACACTAATTATAATAAATATCATTTAATAAAACAATATTTTCCTGAAAATCCATAATAGAAAAACTACACGGCGTGTACTTGTTTCTCATTGAAAACTATATGGTGTGTACATTCAATGTACATAGCATGTATAACTTATTTTAATTAATTCATTTCCTTTAATAATTAAAACTACACGGTGTGTAATTTTAATAATACATGATGTGTAACTGTTTTCTAAATAAAACTAAACAGTGTGTAATCATTGATACATGGAGTGTACTTGTTTTATTTTATTCTTCCTCCAATATTAAAATGATTTAGGATTCCTGGAATAATTATTAAACCACATATAGGAATAACCTTTATTCTACTTGAGATACTTGATTACACATAGTGTGTGACCCTCTAGGCCTTTTTCTCGTTTTCATTAGGCAGGCTTGCCTAAACTCCAATATTACTATCTAGCAATTGGTCAAGGCACTGAAGAGAAAGAAGTTGACTCTTCATTGACGTATGACCTCATATGAACACTTACTGTGAATTTTAATCCCTTTGCCTCAATATATCATCATGCATGTTTCATGTCAGTGTCATAAACCAATATGCTTGATCTGTCGCTCTTTGAATACCTGAAATTAACTCGTCGTTTACAACATGGCCATGGAATTTAATGTGATAGTTCTATTTCAATCAAAGTACTGAGATATCAACATCCATAATTGGAAGGGACAAATCCTTCATCGACTTATCCATTAACAACATGTCATTTGTGACTCACCCAACATACCCTACTTCTCACCAAATTTATGCATGATGGTTTTCATCAGTAAATCTAAGTGCGCAGGTCATGACATGAGTTAATGATAATCTTCCAGTCTAAGGACCAATACAAAAGCTCGTAGATAGCAATGTCCGATGACACCAAGACATGATGAATTGCTACTGGCGGGTCTGTTCTCATAATATCCCATCTTGTAGATTACCAAGTGTGAACTCTATGAGAGAGAGTCTCTTCTTCATACGAGTACTCACATATGATGGTCTGTATACTATGTGTCCTATCATAGTATGCCATCCAACAATAGAACATTATTTAAGAATATTGTTATATCATTTCAAGGTTCTCATCATAGCAGGGATCTTCCATGACCTTATCAATGCAAAAAATATTCCAGGACATTATTATATTATAGTCTTGCAGAACAGTGAACAATATATAATAAGAGTACACTCATGTAATAAAGGTTCAAAAGAGTTGGTTATCAGGACACCAACCCTTATAGATTCTACTCAGGGAGTCACATCTAGGTTTGACAATGCCGTATCCTTTCCTCACTACTCATAGCATCAATCTTGCAACTAACCACACACTATCCATGATATCAGAGTTCCCTCTATGGGTAACACCAATCTGATCCACTCATGTTAGTGTTTTGATATGTTTAAACTGCCTCTGCTAGACGTTAAAATCAAAAATACACTGTTTTGAACATGGGAAGCCGAGGAAAACCATATAGAATTGCCTATGGAATATATTTTCCCTCATTAAATGTGGGATGCATTGGTGATTTTTACCTTTGATAAGACCTATATAAAGGTTAAGAATCCCTGACGCTCTAGTGTTCTAGAATTCAGACACGCCAGTGATGTCCAACGTGACTACTACTTCGACTGAATTTTGTTTCTCTTACCGAACCCATTGTAATGCCCTAACAGAAGTATCATAATTAAATGGAATCCACAAAGACATGGCAGTGGAAATAGTTTCACGAACAACGTCATAATCTTTATGGGAGACCCGGACTGGGTGATAAGTTCCGAGGAGGAATCATGTGAATGAGAAACTAATATCCCATCATCTTATTTCAATCATGGATTAAACATCCCAAAACAGGGAACAAATGTCGCCTAATTTTGGAATGAGTGAATGCGAGGAAACTGTTAGTGCGTATTCTTTGTCCCCAAACAGACGGATGCGCGCGCACCAAAAAATGTTTCAGAAACAAATCATCAATTGTATTCCCCAAAAATGAGGGGTTAAAAATAAATTCAAAATGGAATGATGATAATACATCCTTCATGATTCCAAATATCATACATAGTATGTCTTAGATGATTTTAACCAACTCAATTTTCATCATCGATAATGTCTATAATTTCTTCTACTTATAGATTATTCTACTTTGTCTTCCTTCCTAATAAGGTAATAGATTGAGTAGTCATAGTCTTTTATCTTATCTGGCCATCTTTACTTTCATACATTTACCTCCTTATTTGGGAATATTTATTTGATTATCTCTAGGTCTATATATAAATTTCACACATATTATTATAGATATAATCTCTCCCGATTTTCAATGTAAATATCACTATAAAAATATCCAGTCCAAATTTTGGATTGAAATTATCATGAATTTTCAGATTCCTTTTGGTAGAGGATATCAATTTATCATTTTTTATCGAAACACATCCCAATATAAATATTAAAAATTGGATTATACAATAATAGTTTCCCACTTGAGCACAGTATGGGGACAAGTTTAATGAGAAGACACATTTTCAACTCTTTAAAGATCTATACTTATTAACTGGTCTAGAAAACTTTATAGTCATACCTATTTTCATGGTTAGAGGGTTATAAAATTATAATAAGATTGTCACTAATTAAAAAAAATAGCCAGCTTGTCCATTGAAAAAATGGATCAACATTATATATTTTTTGTATTATCTATTCCTCAGTTTCCATTTTCATAAAAGGGTCGACATATATATCTTTACAGGGGATAATACACCAAAAAATAATAATTTCTTAATATAGAAGATAAATTTACAGTTGCTTTCAAATATATTCTCTTCTCTAGAAGCCTTTATCGTAGTATTCAAATGATTCACATTCCCATTTTTTAATTTTTAGTAAATATTAATATCATCTAGACATACTAAAAAATCATTGAAATCTAAAAATAATCTAGACATTAATTCCATAAATATTTTGAATAATTAGTGATTCTAAAAGGGGTAAATCTAAATTCATAGTGTCTATCATGTAATATAAAGATATTATTTCGTATATATTGCTTCTCCAACATTTATTACTGGTATCCCGATTAATGGTCCACCCAAGAGATATAATGCACCCCACGTAGTTTATCAAACTAGGCATATATCCATGGTAGGGGATACTTATTCATTTTTAGGACGTCATTGATTTTTTGATAATCATTAGAGAAGATCATTGACTAATACATATTCATGAAAAATGGATAGGCACACTACATGGTGAAGCACATGGGTGTATAAAGAAATATTAAAGTTTCTCTTATTACTTTTATTTATATTCTTCCAAGTCAATGGTGGAAATTCTATATATATTATACAATATGAGTAGATATTTTCATAAAGGCTCTATTTAGAAATCAAACAATTCATTTAGAATGAATTTTAGAAAACTATTTATGGAATATATCGGTATAATCCCTCATAATAGGAATAAATTATAACATGATTCTCTTACCTATCATAATATTTTTCTCTATATAGGATTACTCATAAAGAAATAATATCCATTATTGAATATATGATTTTAGTGGAGATTCATTCTCCTTCTTAATCTTATATACAATCATTGGATGACTTCTGATGTGTATAGTTATATCCCTCCGTCAATAGATGATTTTGAATTTATATAAGGATATATAATCCCTATATAATATAAAATCGAACTCTACTAAAGAATGTAAGATTTTATCATCATGATTATTTAGTCTACAAAAATTTACTCGTGAAGTTTTATATTTGTGGAATGCATTCATTTCCCCATTTTTATCTCATAGATATCTCAACTTCTATGTTTTTAAGTGTTTCTTAAACAGTTCTACTAAACATGCAAGAAATTATAGAATGCATCGAACCAAAATAAAAATGTATAATTTTTATTCATTAAAGAATAAATAGAATTCATATCAGCATATATTTTTTTGGGAACCGTATCTGTAGTAGTGATATCATATTTATTTTCATGATTCTATGAAATAAAGTTTTTTTGTTGATTGTCTTTCAAAATCCTTTTCGTATGTGATTTCCTTACATATTTACTATTTTTCATGCAGCGGAAACACTTTCCATTTGGATGAGTGTTGATCTAAATAATATTTTAGTTTTCGATAATAATGGTTTTCATTATTTACATTCATAATTGATTATCCTAATTCCTGTATTCTCCTCATTTGAAAACGTTTCAACATTCACATTTGAAAGTTTACAAGATAATTCCACCTATATGTTTAACATGAGGGGTGATGGTGTTTCTTTTCTCCATAGGATTTATCTATTTATAATCCTGAATATAAATCCATCATATATTTTTCCCATCAATTCCCACTACAAATATGTTACTCACTGATTTTTACCTCAACTATTAAGTCCTAATATAAAATCTCATCATATATTTCAATGTTCTGAATCACAAATTGTTCTGTAGACTCATTTTTGACCCACTAAAAAGGGTCAACGTCACTATCTATCTTGATGTTCAATCTAGTATCTTATCATGCATTGTGAGTTGTTTAGAATCTTTCCCAGTACACTCTTCTTATATTTACTTTATTATGTTTAATCCCTCTCTGTATTATGCCAGAGAGTTCCAGGAAGATATTTATCAAAAAATATTTCCTTAAAGTCTTCCCCTTTTATGGAATCAATA
Source organism: Viscum album (assembly GCA_963277665.1). Classification (NCBI taxonomy): domain Eukaryota; kingdom Viridiplantae; phylum Streptophyta; class Magnoliopsida; order Santalales; family Viscaceae; genus Viscum; species Viscum album. Next base: position 1,132,201,006 of record OY728155.1, on the reverse strand, counting down.
TCGAATTTGGACTTTTTCTTATTTTTCATTGTCTTCCACTAATCATCTTTTCCCTCAACATGTTAAATAGATATTAAAACATTGTATTTAATTTATAATTGGATGATACAATATCTGTTCCCAATGATGTTAATCCATTATTCTGTAATGAGAGGATTAAAAGATCCACTAAAGGTATGCTTCATTTTTTACATAAAATAATCAACTACAAATTACTCTTTCTTAAGAGGAGGAGTTTGTTATTATTAATCCATGTTATTATTCATAACTATTTCTAGTTTATCCAGAATGTTATTGAAGTTCTAAAATCCCACTCCCTTAATGTTATCCATAACATTTTTAAATCACCACATTTCGAATAATGTTATGTTGTTGTCTTGGATTACCCTATTTCATACTATTCACTAAAATATGAAAAACAAAAATATAATACAAGAAATAGTATTCATAAAAATGGGAGACATATAAAATTTGGAGGAAATACTAATAAATGATATTTATATCCTAAATTTCGAGTCTATATATTTAAATAGATGTTATCCATGGTAAATGTTCCGATTCGGATTTCTAACCTAATAATTTGATCAAGTCCATCATAATGGTTTGTAAAGTGTTTATAAATTTCCAAACATATCCCCTTGGAGTGTAAAACAAGGATTGTACTAAGGGAAATTATTATACACTAGGTGATGGTCGAGTCAAATTCTAATTTACCCTTATCATTATTATTACCCCTAGGTACAACTATTCCAATGCCACATCAACTTATAGTATCAAGACATGATATTTATATATACATGAAATTATATATATATATTTCTCAAAATATTATTATATTAATAGTACTATAAATTAAGTAGGTGTTTCTATAATAACAAAAGAAATGAACCAAGACATTTACACATATCATTACATGATTTTTAATCACAAGTAACCAATACCTACAACACCAAGATCATAAGGCACAATTTATTTGGAAGAGATGTTTCATAATATATGAATTGGAAAATAAAACATGAAAACTATATTTTATACTAAATAATTAACTCCTTAAACTAATCTGGATGTCATGGTGTTTATATAAATGAAATAGGTGATAAATAAATCCTAGTATCTGAATAAACATGATAAAGAAATATAATGTGTGTGTCAATGGTATAAAATGATACCAAAAAATAGAAGTCTCAAGAGTAATCATATTGAATAATAAAATAATGAACATGGTATCATATAATCATTGTGTCATAGAAAATATGATTTAATCATGTAACATTACATTAACATGAGTCAAGGATAACTTCCACGACAATATCACATGGTGAATAAAGTATAATAATGAATTACGGTTAGTCCCTAATCCCATACATAATGTTTTATTATAAAAAAACATATTACCAAGTGATTTAGAGTTCTACCTTAGTGTACATATAATAACAATTTAATTTTTATGTTTTAAAAAAATGAAATCAATCATAAGGTATAATCATAATAATTACCTTTTGAAATAAAATGAGTTTCATAATCCTACATTATATCAAAACCGAAAGAAGTTTCAAAATGATGGAATATGAGAATTGTTCATGAGGCATGTATTACCACATCAATGGATAAATAAGGTATGTTTATTGGTGATAAACATATATAATTAAAATATAATAAATAAATAATACTAAATATACAATTTTATTGAGTTTGGGTGAAAACATCCACAACATGATGCAAATCGTGCTTTAATGTGTTACCTTACCTCATGATCGATTCATCATGTGTGTTCTTTATTATCATTAATAAAAAAATTTGTGAATTATTCAAATTATTTCTAATTTTTTTAAAAGTTAATTATTAATTTAATATTTTTATTATAATTTTATATTCAATAACATAGTCATTTTGGTTGAAGAATGAAATTTTGATGACGTTCAGCTACTATGTAAACAATCAATTAAGAATGTTGAATAATGTCAAAGAGATTATTATTTCATCATAAATAAACTAATAATCATGAAAAAATTATCATTTATCTATATCAATTATAATTTTATAACCAATCATGATTTATGGTAATGAAAAATCAACTATGTTATAATAATAGAGATAGTAGGTCATACATACACATACGTAATGTTTCCATTTTTCAAGGACCATGGTGAAAATAAGGTAAGTGTTATATTATCATTAAAAATATTAATTACAAAATAAATATTATATTTTTTATTTAGATACACTTAGATATACCATCCATGCGATGTTGTATTGAAAACATTCACATCTCTTTATGGATGTGGTAATCGACACGTATGGACGAACGATGTTATAATTTTTCTATTAATAGAATGTTAAGAAAATATAGATAAAAATAAATATACAGAGTGATAAATATATCATGAATATATTATATATAATTTAATTCCAACATCATAAATAGTCATTATAGGGGATGATGAAAAAATAATTACATTGTTCAATAAGGTGGAAGTCAACTATACTAAAAAACAGTGGAATCATTTCCCAATTAATGGAAGAGGAGATAAATTTAGGGGATAATACTTACATAATAAAATAAAATTCTATTATTAATATTGATTTTATCATATCATATTATTTGAATAATGTTTTATTGATGTGGATTAAAAAATAAAATAAAAACTATTTGTTAAGAATGACACCTCTTCCTCGAAAAACCTGCTTAGGCTTATCAACAAAAGAATCCCTAGGATTTTATATGATAAAAAAGGACTCTAATACACGCTATGGGGTTATGTAAGGGAATATTTTAAATTATATTATAAAAAAAAATCCAATGATTTTTGTTGAGTATTTTAGATGGCTTTTCCTTTAATAATTAGATGGGGGAACCCACTTAAAAATTTCCTAAAATAACACAATATGATAAAGTTGTTAAAAAGAGAAAATATTACAAATTGAAATATATTATAATGTTTTATAGTATATAGTATACATATTTACATACACTAGGATTCATATAATTTTAATATGAAAAAATGTTGTCCTATTTCTGTTTGACCCCAGATAAAACTTTTCAACCATAATTGTGGTAAATAAGTTTTCCTATTTTTTTGATTCATTATGTGAAAAAATAAGGTTACGTTACTAAATAATTATAAATTTTCCAATTATAAATATATAAATAATTATATAAAATTAAAATCATATAATTGGGATAATTTAATTTACAATTAAACCTGTATCATGTGAAAAAAGGCAGTTTTTAATGAAATGAATATTTTAGGAAATAATATATAATATGTTAATTCCATGAATAGAATTTATAAGTAGATGAATTAATGGTTATATAATTAGATATAAAATATTTAAATTTTATATAATTTATTCCCCATTTAGGGATATTTTAATTGATTAAATTGACAAAATTTTGTTAACTTTAAAACAATTTTATAAAAATGTTTTTTTTGCCTAAAAATAATCTTATAAATAAACATAAAAATATTTAAAAAAGGAAATTATATTGATATTATAAATATAATAGTTCATATGTCACTTTAACAACAAATTAAAATAAAATAGGACTTTTAAATATTTATATTTAATGAAAGTAAATGACAATATTTTAAAAATATAATTTCCATTATTCACTAAAAATGAGTAATTTTAGAAAAATAAAAACAAATTACATTAAGTCAATTTGGATGAAATGTTTTAAATAATTATTTTAATTTTATAAAATAATATATGTAAAATTTCAATAAATTAATTTTAATTTATTCTCTAAAAATAAAAATTTATTTTAAATAAATCATTTTTTTGAATAATGAAATGTCATCATAAAAAATTGAGTACCTACTTACTAATAATATATCAAAAAATTATATTAATTTGGGAAAGTATATATATTTAATGATTTATATAATACAATTCATAACCACCAATATATTTTCGAGGTTATAATGGTCATAAATAATCAGGATTCATTTTTTTTATTGTAATGTGTCACATACATAGTTAAAAAATTTAAATTTTTAAAAGACTAATTATATTTCAGTAGAAACCTCAGTTATAAAATGTATATTTATATATTATCCCATAGAAATAAGGGTTTAATATCAGTACAACCCCATGAACAAGAATGTAATAGTTGAAATAAATTGCATATTATGTGAGAGGGAGGACATTCCCAATAATGGATAGTGGGAGAAAGATTGATTTCAATGAAGTTAATGATAAATATAAACAATATGTTTAAAATGATGAAATTAAATAAATTAAAATGAAATATATTATTCAAAATTCAAATGTTCTATGTAGATGAACTAGAGTGGTTAAAGAACCTTACAAATAAGTTTTTCTTGTCAATGAGGATGAAGAATTGTTATTATTTGGTAGTAATGAAACTATTCCATATTAGTAGTAAGTAGCTCATAATTTGTATCTTAGAATTAATCCATGAATTATTCGATATATTCTATACACCAAATCCATTTTTCAGTTAAGGTATATTGTCTGGGATATTTAAGGCATTTTTGGTCAAATTGGATATTAAGGTAGAAAACAGACATTGAAGAAAATATATGCAGCTATAAAGAATGATTAGTTTCTAAATAGTTTTATAAATTTCAAGGAGTATAATATATAAAAATCTTATAGCTAGTTTATATGCTAAAATCCATCAGATTAATTCTTTCCATATCATCTCACCATGATTATGATATTTTTTAGTTGGATTGGAAAACATCTTTCCTCAATGGAAACGATAATGAAGATAACTATATAGACTAACCAAAAGGGTATACGATATTAAAGGCTTCCAAGAAGGTATAAAATTTATATAGATACATTTCTTTGTTGTTCCAAGGATCAATATTAGGAAACATTTACTTTCATAAATCCATAATGCAATTTGTTTTTATTAAGAATGAATATCTTCCTGTATCCTCAAGCTATTTAGTGAGAGTGCAATAATTGTCATAGTAGTATATGATGATGAAATATGAAAAATAGTAAATGAGATAATATACTTAAATTAATATAATATGTTTTTTTAACAAGTTAATCTATAGGAAGAACTTTTGCTAAACATCCTTCATCCAAAAGAGAAAGATCATTTGTTTTTGATCTAAGAGGTTATGTGAAAAAATTCAGGGAATATATACTGACCAGGTACTAAAGAGATTCAGTATGTAACAATACAAGATGTAATTTTTACTAATATCACATAGTATACATCTATCCATGAATATGTATCATTAAAAAAGAATAAATTGACAGAATGAGTATAATATATTATTATTTTTTAATGGGTTCTATCACGTATATCATTATATGAACAATGATTTAGGCTCAATACTCATTTATTATGGTATGTAGGTATCAAGTAGACCTAGGAGACCAAAATTGGGAAATTGTAAAGACTATCCGAATGTGTATGCTGCATACAATAGATATGTTCCTTATTTATAGAGGAGAATAAAAATGAGTTATCTGGATATTTATGGATTATATATTCCAAAAATCATAAAATAATATAAAATCATAGTAATAATTTTCCTTATAACTTAATAGAGGAGCTGTGAGAAGGAAGAGCTTAATATATATTTTTCTCACCGATTATAAAAGATTGTTATATTATATAGATGCTTTTAATAGAAAAAAAACATTATTTTGTATACAAAACATCATCTTTATTTTCACGAGTGTCCTAGTATTAAAGGAATTATAACATTTTATTATGATAATACTAAAATAGTGGTCATCCAAAAGGATCCAAGGCCAAATCAACTAATGAAGAATATACATCAGATGTTTCACCTCAATAATTATTTTCATCAAAGAGGAGATGTTATAATAAGATGAGTGTCAACTAAGAAGAACATGGAATACCCAATTAGTAATGTCATATCTAATAAAAATTATAAAAATCATGTGAGAAAAAAAATTGAAAATCATTGGTAGTTGGATATAATTGAAGGTGGTGTTTATGAGAGATAGTTCCTCAGAACCAAGTACCATTTAATTTTTATTACTTGTACATTAAAAGTATTTAATATAAATTAATATATTTTTACATGATGATTTTTCTTGGGGGTAACATTAATGTGATAATATACATAAGGTATCTATCACATTAAACTGTCCTAACAGTCCCTGATATGGAGAGCACATTGATGTGCTATTATATTTATCGAAAAAATATTTTATAATAATAGAAAAAATATATATAAAGGACATAGTTGATTCTTGGTTGATAGTTTTATGGGCCATAAAATACATTGATACATATTCACATAAAGTTTAACCATTGTAATATATATGAAAGGGTGATATGGGAATAGACCAACCAATATTAATTCTATATGTTATATGTTTCATTGGATAATCATATAAATGAAAATGTGTACATGTCCTTATACTTAACATTAATTTAATTAATATAATGAATATTGTACTTAGTTGTGTTTGTCAAAACTATGTGAACATATATAATCTATAAGGAATGAAACATTAGGTGAATATTTATTTATATGTCATTAACGAATAATTTAATAATTTACTAGTACCTTTAGAGTTAATATAAGTATATATATATAAACCTTTGATTGTAATAGAAAAGATTGATTAATTCCATTACAATGATGGCTTTATCAATGAGATTATTTTAGAAATTTAATAGGAAAATATATGAAACATATAGGTTGGCGACACAAGTAATTCAATATACCTGATGAGATATTAGTATAAATAGATTATATTCCCCAATAAGAATACATTGGAGGTCGTTGTCATTACGAAATAGAAAACACTATTTTTAGGTTAGTTTCCATGTTTCTAGAAACTGATCATGGACTCTTGGCCACTTTCCAAAATTTTAATGAGAATGAGGCCAAGAGGGTCACATAGTTAGTTTATCCTAAATATCCCTTATATTATATATCAATTATATATAATAATAAATATTATTCTCAATTTAGTAAGAATAATAATTACTGAGGATATCATGATCAGATTTATGTGAGTTGAATATTATTTAATTATTTTTTTCATCAATTTTGTGAATATAATATTTCTTAATTTATTTATTGAATTCATTATATTGAAATATTTATTGATTCAAAGTAATATATATTATTCAATGTCTAGTAAATTACATGAATGGTCAATGTAAAAAGTTAGCGGTGCAATATAATTGATAGAATTATTATCATTTAAACAAACATTAATAAAATAATTTAAGTTGTTGTATTTTAATATCTATGAGTTTTTTACGTGTCAATTAATTGGAATTATTTTTATTATTATTTAACAAGGTAATAACATGGATATCAGATATTGGTTGGGGACCATTGTAAAATAAAATATTCGATGACCTATGAATATGACATTATTTATGCCATTATTGGGGTTAATATTTTTTGGCAAAATAAATTTCTCCCTAGATAATTCTCTCAGACATAGGGATAAGTTTCTCAAAATCGCAAGACATGTGATAACAATCTCAATTAAACACTCAATAGTGGAGATCAATGATTCTCCATGTCATAGTCATGTCCCCATGAGAAATATAAAGAATCCATCTCAACCATTTGGAATTCTTGTTATGATCAACAATTAATGATAGGAGTTGTAAAATTCATTTTTTCTAGAAACCATAGAGTCAATAATGTTGTTATAAGGATCGAGGAGCACATGTGGATAACAATGAAGTGGTTCTACCCTTGAATCCTTTTTTCTCAATGTTAGTATCAGAAGGGCGGTCAATCAATTTAGAAATTACTCGTGAACTTAAATTAAATTAAATTCATATTTATTTATATATATTAAAAATTATATGCGAAATGATTTTCAATTAAAATATTCCTAGGATATGTTAATCATGATTTAAGGATTTATCCAGTGAAAATAATGTTAATCTATAATTGGGAATGGGCCTAAAAACATTTTTTCTTCCCCAGAACCTTCATTAATAGAATCGGTATAAAGATAATGTGTAATAATTAACTACCTCCAATATCAATTTACAAAGAGTTAAAGATTTAACATTCATAAATTCCTAAACCCAATCCCCTTGACACTCTATGAGTGATAAAAATAATCCCCTGATATATAATTTTATTTCATTCTCCAATAATTATTTCCCCACTAAATGTTTTAGAATTAATAAAAAATACGGTCATTTAGAGTGTCATGTAGATTAAATAAATATATTAGTTATATAGTTATATACCAAAAAAATATCAATTTTCCATTTTCCTTTATTTTAAATATTTTCATCTGACCGTAAATGAATTTGATTACTGACTCATTTTAGTAGTGAAAAAAGTCCTCCTACATGGATCTACAATATTTCACATTATATGCTAAATATTTAGTAATAAAATTCACTTTTCAATCACTAATATGATCACAATATCCTATCATCTACATCCCAAAACTCTTCCTCTAAAATAATTATCAATATTTTAATGGATTTCAACTATTTTAATGCTTGCATTCCTAATAATAAAAAAATATTAATGAGTAGACAATGAAAATAGGATTTTATTATCAATAAAGAGGAAAAGAGAAATTAGCGGGGAAGTAATACTTTCCATCCCTCTATGAATATAACATATTGATCATAAAAACTAATCATTCATGAATCCAAATGTAAGATGATAATAAATAAATGAAAATTTAAGAAGGCACCCATCCTGAATTTTTACAAGGTGATTTTTTAGAACATCTATCATTAACATTTAAATTAAAATAAATTGAATAAATACTCATATTAATGATATGTACATATTTATAAATAAATATAATTATCTATAGAAAATTTAAAATATTAAACCCCACCTGATCATAATTCATCACCATGTGGAGATTTAATGAAATGGAATCATTTCTCAAAGATGATAATTTATTTATTGAATGAAATATCTCATGAGAATTAATTTATATGTTAATAATCAAAGGATGGTGACAAATAGACTTGGGTAAACCATAACAACAAATGATAAAATATTACACAACTTATTTTATTAACCATTTTCAAATATTTTATAAATAACATTATATCAGTTGATGGGTTAAAGGTCTTTCTCTATAACTACTTATCATAGTAATCATAGTAATGATGTTATCATTAAAATAATTTATAGGTATGACTTTTTTATTATGTTGTATGATGTTTTTCTTCATAAAAACCAATATTTGTTATTGTGAAATGTGTGAAAATCATAAAGAGCATATAATAGTCCCAAAACCTATACCACCATATTTGGTGCAAAAAAATCAACACTACCTTTCTAGCTTTGATAAAAATGATGATGACCAAATTTTCACCATCCAAAACATACAATATCACAATTTAGTATTGGATCCATTATATAATCATGGAAATTTTAGCTTTAAATTTTTATGGAATTAGGAAAAACTATTTCAAAAATAATACCTATTTCCTAAAATGTGGGTGTCTCCTAGATAACCCACATTTTCTAGTTTCACATTATGTCATCCTAACAATCCATATGAAATCCATCTAGAAAGAATTTAATTTATATCATTATTGATATCTTGATGAAAAATAAAGATAATAAAGGGACCTTAAATGATTAATATGGGTAAAAATATGGATTAATATTTGAATTTCAAGAATGAACATTAGAAGAGAATGAGGTTATGAAGGCATAATAAAAGTTAATGACAATAGTATAATAATATTTATTCTCATCAATACGAGGATCATGTAATATAAAATCAATGCATAAGGCTTTAATAATAAAAATATTCATCTGGGTAAATAATCATGAGACATGTGATATCAATTGTGATCAAATGAATCATATATAACTCATTACCTGAATAAATAAAATATATTGGTATCTTGAGATATCATCTTCAAAAATCATTTAAAGAACCCTTATAGAATCCTTACAAATAGAATAAAAAATATTTCAACTTCGAATGTAATTCTTTAGTGAATATAATCATTACCCAATTCATTGGAGTGATACTTGGGTGCACACGATGTATAATCTATATAAGACTCACTCGATGTTATGAGGTTGAACAGATCATATAATAATGTCCACCAACCATTAATAACATATACCGAGCATACAATTAAATATAAAACATATAAAAACAATCATTGTTTCTATTAAAAAACAATTTACACAGATAAAAGAAATGGGTTCCTTGATAATCTCTTTGAAACGTGGTATACTTGTGGAAATGAAATAGGTCCTATAAAAATATATTTGAAACATGATTAACCCATGGGAATGAATAAAGTTACATAACAATCCCCTTGAAACCATCACAATATATCCAGAAAAATAATGAGGATAGTATCATTACGAAATATCATCATTAGATAAAATATATCAATTTGGGTTTTTGGTGTTGATAAATGGAAATACGATTAAAAGATCCTTAAAAAAATTAAGAAAATAAATTTTGAATTTTGAATTTTTTTTAATAATGTAAAATAATAAATAAATATTTTGAAAATAAATTTTCTTGAAAATAACTATGGAAAAAATAAGGTAACATTAAAAAAATTATAAAAAATGATTTTGAAAAATATCCATTAAATTATGAAAACAAATTATACCATAAAAATTTTAAAATAATTTTCATTGAAAATAAGACTGAGCATATATAAAGGAGGATTCATAAAACCTCACCACGATGGTGGGAAATTCGTTCATTCAATACATCCTAAAAAAATGTTTCCTTTCTGATTATCTATAATAGTCAAATAATTATTGTTGGGAAAATGATATAAAGAATCCATTCCAAAAAAATTAAAAATTCAATAATGGGTATACAATTATTTAACATATATTTTTTATAATGTTAAAAAAATTTATAAAAACAAATTTATAAAAAATGGATTTGAAATAAGAATGGGTTATGACCAATTTGAGAAATAATGATATTGTTTTCTAAAAAACAATCTTTTGAACTATTGAGTACATAAATAGTGGAAAATAAACAGAAAAAATACATTAACATGAAATAAGTATATTATTGAATAATTTTTGAGTATCATTATATTTGGATCATAATACTTCATCATCATAATCATAAACATAATCAATCTCTATAAACAATTTGATTTTATATTAATACCATTACAACATTGATAACATTGAATGTAGAGACCCTTGAATGAATAACATTTAATAAAACATAAATTATAATGATTTTAAGTAAATTCAATATATTATAATTCTAATTGTATTTACATACACCTCATTGAAAATTTTTCTGTATAACATAACATATGTATTCAATAAAAAAAATTAGGAAAAAATCCATTCTCACTTTCGTAACTTTTGAAATGAAAATGCATTGAACGAATAATCCTAAAATAGAAATTTTTATAAAAATAATTTTCAATATAATAATCATAATATAAATTTGGATTAATTATAAATATTGAATAAATGATATAGGCGGTGACTATGGCATCTGTCTCACAAAAGATAAATGTGAGAGAAAATTCCTTACATTAAGTCTCGACATACATTGTACATGATCGATCCTCCAGTATATTAAATCTAATTTTATCATAAATATATATTAGAACTACATATATATATGTGTAAGATATTATATATTCTTTACTTATTAATATTTATTACCTATTCATTATTGATAGAATGTTAAAATCATGTTTTAGGTAATAACCGCTTTTTTTTATATACGTTTTGAATTTTTATTTTCAGTCCTATTATTTTGATAATGGTTCCATCATATATATAATAATAATAATGAGAAATAATTCATATTTATACATCAATTATAGTTTTTCAACAAATCATGAATGATGATTTTGATAGATATTGTATGTTATGATCATGGAGAGGACATGTCGTACAGACTCATGTGTAACATTTCAATATTTAAACAATCATTATGGAATGAATGTTAGTAATATTTTATATTTCAATAATGATAATAATATCATAAATAAAATATAATTTCTTTTAATATACTAATCCATATCATCTATAAGGAGTGGTGATGAAAATAAAGAGTCACATTACTTCGTGAAGGAGGTAGCACACAAATACATTAATGATGTTATTATTTTTCATTGTGGAAAAGGTAATAAATAAAATAAAATATTTTCTTTTAATAATAAAAAATATGACATTACTATCATATTTATTTCATTTATAATATATATACTAAATCAAATTACTCTTATTATCTTTTATTTAATTTATTAGTTAAGAATGAATCACATCATTTTGCATCCAACGTTATTGGATCCCCTAGGAAATATAAAGGTAAAAATTATATATTGTATAATTAATCTAGATATATAATTTATGTGATAAATTTATTATATATTAATTATATTCACCATCATACCCAACCGACATATGTAGTAATGGAAAAAACAAATGACAATAGATCTTGTGGTGGTAGTCAGATGTACACCTGAATGATGGATTTATTAAAACTTTGATAGAAACTGGGATGGTATTAGTCAATGATATGAAGATAAATAAATCTAATTATATGGATCCCATATATGTTTTTATATCATCATGTTTTAATAATAAAGTAAGGCTTGTGTGGGAAAAAAATAAAAACACTCATTGAAGAACATTAACACCAACTTTAGGTAACCTCCTTATGTATGCACCAAAACAATTTCTATGTCAGATTTAAGAAAAAAATAAGTCTTCTAGGATTGTAGGTGTCAACTTGAGATTTTTTTAGTAGGTATTATCCTAACCATAAGTGTTGGATGGTGGGAAAAGGTAAGGATATGGTGTGGACTTTTATATATGAGGTGAATTGAAAACATGAAATATTATTAAAAGAAAAAGTTGTAAAAACATTTTTCAAATTACCAAATGGTCCAAAATATATTATTCTATATCCTTATACATTATAGGGTAAAAATATTGTTATAAATTATATTATGGAATCGTTTTTTGGTCACTTTTACCATGATCTTTTTTTTAACACCAGATAAATCCATATTTAACTAAACTATGAAAAATACTTTTTACATTTTTGACTCTTCATTATGGTTGAAAATTAAGATAAAAAATAAGATAATATAATTTATTATATTTAAGAATATTTATTAAATTTTCTAAATATAATTTATAAAATTGGATAATTTTAATTTAAAATTAATCCCATATAGGAGATGAGAAAGTCATTTTTCAATGAGAAATGTATAAAAATATTATAAGTGTTTTATTTTAAATATTGAATATTAAAATGAATAAAATAACCTAAATTAGATTAATATGTTTGTAATTTTACAAATTTTTATAAAACAATATATTTAATATAAAATTAATCTTTATTAATAATTTAAACAAAAATAATATTTAAAATTAAAAGTTTGTATCTTGGTGTTCTGTGCTTTATTTCTTATCGAGTATAAAGATATTGGGGTTTCATGTACCAAAAGCTATTTTACAGAATGAATTTATTCATGAATAAATATATATTAATGTAAATTATTATTAAAATCTCATCTAATTATTATTTTTTGTTTCATATATACAATCTAACATAGTTTTCTTCTATTAAAATATTGTGGTATGAAAACCTCCCCAATTTAATTAATTATACCCTAATAATTAAATATTTATATTTGTAATCCTAAATATAGTATCTGATAATACCGTTTCAGGAAACCTACTTCACAAAATGGTTAATAAAACATCATCTTGATAATTGAGAAATGGGAATAATTTTTATTGGCATTGTAATCTACATGATTAAATTTTAATTGTCAATATCCAATATCTTATATTTATAAAAAGGATATAAATACCTCGAATATTATTTTAAAAAAATTAAATATCTACCTGATGTTAAACCATATCATTACAAGTACAACAATATACTAAAATGTATCCCAAAATTTCATAAATCTCTTTAATATCTGATCACATAAAACATCATCGGGTGCCTATGAATTTGAAATTATGATCATATGTAATATTATAGTTTTATAGCTATTTATATAACTCTTAAGATAAATTTCTATGAAATAAACCTAATCTATAAATTTTTATAAACATTTCCTCTCATACAAGATATAAAAGATGAAAACCCACACACAAGAAACTAGTGATGAAAACATGATCACTACATTTATGACTTTGATACGGATGCAGGTGATCCAATTTTTTCCATCCAAAACATACAATATTTGAAATAAATATTGGATCAATCTCATTTTAAAGGAAATTTTATGCTTATATTTTTATAGGATTACAACAAAATCATATATAATAAATACCCATGTCATTAAATATTCATTTCCATCTTCACCCAGCTTTTCTTATTTCACTTCCAGTCATCATCATCATACATTTGAAAACATTATGGAAATAATTAATAAAAAAATTATTGATAACTTCAGAAAATGGAAACATAAGAAGTGTGAGAAAAAATACATAACAATGGTAATAATATTCATTAACAATTGAATTCCATCAGTGAGAATAAAATGAGAATAGGTGTATGATTACATAATAACAGTATGTGAATATATAAAATTAATATTCATTCAGATAAATAACTGAATCATGAAACATGAAAACATGGAATAATTCTATAAAAAATAATTCTTCTGAATAAATTATCATAAGACATGTGATATCATTCTTGATCAATGGAATAATTTATCACCCAGAATAATAATAACAGAAATGTCTTTTTGTATTTGGACATTATCTATAAAACACTTACTAAATCATTACTTAACACTAAAAATGGAATATCAATATTGGTATCTTCCAAAATATTTATGTAGAGAACATTATCATTACCTAATACATTATACTACAATTTGGGTGAAACCATTTTATAACAAATTTCATGCTCACATAACGATATCTAGGCACACCTATCATATAAAATGTACAAGATCCATAACTAAATTACATATAGCATGCACTTCATCCTAAAACTAAAAAAAAGTAATTACTACCTTTATAAAATGATTAACCAATTGAGATGAAATGAGTTCCATTAATACCTATTTGAAACATTATTTACTCAATGACAAATATCGGTTGTATACTAATCTCCTTGAAACATGATTAACCCATGGAAATATCATTTTTTTTCTCTATGGTTCTTATTGATTCCCTTGAACTCCATATTTTTATTATTATCAAACATATATGATTTGTGTGTATATCTAATATTCATTTTCACCTTGAGTGAAAGTCAAAAAATTTCTTCATGGTTAATCATGCCCCTTATGGATAATTCACTTTAGGGCATTGGTTTTTATCTACTGAAATTTTGGAAATCAATAATTTTATTTTGGGTAATAATTATATAATCATGTCTCAAAATTATTATAATATTTTCCTAATAGGTACAAACAGATTCATCATCGATCTTCTTTAGCTAAAGGAATTTGATCTCAATTTTGATATGAAGACTGCATGGGATTTAATTATTGGAAAATAAATTCTTTCAATAATATCACGCTAGGGAGTAATTTTCACCTTACTACCACATATTATTTATGAAATTATACCATTGACCAACTTTGACTTCAAAATGATAGAAAACAAAAATGATTATTTCATCATTCATGAATTGGAGAATAAAAAATATGTTTTTAGTTATAATTATACATTACCTAATAAATAGAGGATTAAATAACCTATAAAAATATTGTGGTTGTTAACTCATGAAGGAATCAATAAAAAATATCAATAATTTGATCATTTGGGAGATTATGATGATTTATAACTCGATAAATATGTCTGATATTATCAATGGGATTTTTCATTCAAAATCCCATAACAATCAGGTTCATAGGAGGTATCAATTGTGTTGTCTATTAAATTTATAATTATCATGATTCAGCTAGGTTATATCCATTAAATAAAAAATTCATAGTGTAAAAAATAATAATCATAGTAGGTAATAACCTAGTCATGAAAAATAATTTATAAGATGTCTAAATAATTAAACCTTATATTCTATCTATGATAAATTAACTTTAATCATGATCATTCATGGTCATAATTTAAATCCAACATCATGTTTCATATATGGATTATAAATTTCTCCAAAATATCACACAGTATATAAAATCTAGATGTGAAACAAGGAGCATTTTTGGGCACATGGTGATGATCAATTCAATCTCAAAATTCTGTTTTTGGTTTTACTACTCTTGGTACCTATGTGATAGATATACAACCACATGTAGTGTCTAGATAGAGATATAGTTTCTTGTAATCCACTCGATCATTCATTTATGATAACTCCTATAATATTTCCTATACAATGAATCATCAATAAAACTATCCTTGTATAAATCACAAGACATATCTTTAAACATATCTTTAAGTATCTCACTACTATTTATTCTTCTTCAATAAAACATTTATTCATCAAATGGAGAAGAAACCATAATGAAGGGTGATATTAAATGCATTGTAAGGGTAAAAAAAGGAGATGTTAACATATCATTAGAATAAGGGTTTGATAAAATTACTATAACATTTGAAACCCATAAAATGTGTATGATAGATCATTAACTCTATTAATTTCATAAATCATGGATTTTCATAAGAGATGTATCATATTTGAATAAAATAACAGGATCCATGATAACACAACATCAACAAAATACATCAATTTTTGGAATACACATAATCATAGGAAATCATTTCCTCAGTATTTCAATTCTTATTTTCAAGTCTATTATGGTTTAATGATTTCACTCTCTAAAATATCATAGTAGTTATGGTTCACTCCCATGGAAATAATGGTGTCAAAATTCCCTTATTGAACCTTGTTCACTATCAAGTCCAATCATATTTAACTAATAAGATATAAATCTTTACTGAATTTATCATAGGGAGATATATGTCCCACAAATAATATAATAAAAATTATACATACATGTTCCCCATGATTATATATAATTCAAAATATCAAAACACATGAAAAAAGGGGCTTCATATAAATTTCTTCATAGAATAGAATGTAGAAAATAAATAGGTTTCCCAATAATTTAATCATTTAAATATTACACCAACCCATGGGAAAAGAACTGGGTTTCATAATCATCTTATAATTAAATTACACATGGAAAAATATGTGTTTTTTAAAACATATTTTAATCATAAATATAATGTGTCCCAAGAAGGAGAAAAAATGGTATCCATGGATTATATCCCTAGTATATAATATGTAAAATCATAGTATTTTATATTATATGGAATCTTATTTGGAAGGATAATTTGGAAAATATCTTGATGAAATTAATGGAACTATTAAAATCACATTCTAAAATGAAAAATGAAAATAATATTTCATAATTCCTTTTCATTGAAAATAATATAGAATAATTGTATTGGAATATTTAGAAAGAATTTAGAACACTTTTGGTGTAAATATACTTACTACTTTAAAAAACATTTTTTAAAAAAATAATCAATTTTAAAAATAATTTTTTTTAATATAATCTATAAATAATATAAATGATGATTTAAAATATTTCATTGTTATACTGGAGGGAAGTACTATTCATTTTAAAATAATGATTCCTTATACATTATTATTAAATTACAAAATGGACTTCTTCCAAAAACTACATGATTATTTATTTTACAAAATTTTCCAAAAAGTAAAACATGGAGGAAAATATCTTAAAAAAATCATCTATATATTGTTAGTAAAATTTGAAAACATTTTTAGAAAACATGGAAATGGGAAAAAGTGTTTTTAGTCGAAGAGAGAAATAATTTCATTTTTATTTATAAAAATTCTCTTTGATTCATTATAACACAAATAAATAAAATTGAAGGGAGACATTGGATTATCATGAATTAACCATATGATATAAAATTCATGTTATTTTTTTAAAAATATACTACAATATTTCACCATCACTTTCATAATCACACAAAATCAACTTAAACAATGCAACTGTAACATTGAACTAATACCACGTAGGTAACATTTGAATAATAATAACCATGGAAGAATATAATATAATTTTTAAATTATATTGATCATATTGAAATTCAATATATTACATTTTAAGGGGGTTTTATATACACCACATAAAATAAAATAGGTGATTAACATAACCTATGTCTTAAAGAAATAAAAATTATAAAAAATAACTAACCAATTTGGTAACATTTAAACCATAAACCTCTTAAAATAAATATACTCAATGTGATTTTTAAATCCACATAAATTTCAGGATAATTCATAGAAATTAAATTAATTGGTAGTATATTCTTGATATAAAAGAAACAGAGGGTGAATATAGAATGTGACTCATAGAAAATAAAAGCGAGACAACAATCCCTTAACTAAAGTCTTGATTTCCTTAATTCATGTTTGAGCCCCCTATATAATAAATATCAGTTTATCATAAATATTTTAATTAACTTTAATAAAATTTATCATAAAATATATGATTTCCTTATGACATTTTATTCCTTTTCATGATCAACTCCATGTTAAAATCATGTTTCAGGTAAAAACACTTTTGTTTTTCTGTATATTATTATTTTTTATTTTCGGTCCTCTAACTTTTATCATGGTTATATAATCTAAAATAATTTACCCATGAAATAAATATCATTTTAATTCAGTGTATATGTATTTAGAATAATCCTTATAAGTCAGATAAATAATGTAAAATACATCATTCATGGAGATGGTAAACCATATGTACGCATGAATAATGTTACCATTTTAGCAATGGATTGAAAGAATGAATGTTAAATAATATATTTAATTAAAATAATATTTCTTTTATTTCATTTATATCACATATTATTATTTATTAATTATTTATTACATTCCATTTAAATCATGCATGAAAAAAATCACATCTCTACTCTTAGAGGTATTCTGTTGTACGAAAGGACTATATTATCATATTCTCATAGAATATAAATTAAGAGGATATATGTCCATTTAAAATTTATTAGGAATAATAATATAATATATTTAATATATTTAAATTAATTTATCACTATATCTTTTGTTGAGTGGTGTTGATGGAATATGAATAACATCAGTTTGTGAGGCGGTAGTCCAATGCACTCGCGATCGAATATTTAATGTAAATTTTTGTTGGAAAAAAATATGGATATAATGTATTATATCATCATAATACAATCCGATTATATTTTAAATAATTATTCATTATATAATTATTAATAAAACAATTATTATGGTCATAAGAGAATAATTCAAAATAAATAGTTTAGTGAAGACAATTACATTCTCTCCAAACAACCCACTTTGTATCACATATTTAGGTTCCTAGGGATTATATATTCAGATGAAAATAATCTCTAGAAAATTTAATAGTACTTATATATGGGATTCATAATTTTTATAGTTATACGGTATAAGATGTGTGAGTAAATTATGGGAGGTGGTGTTCATTTATAATAAGGGGGAGTGACATTTCCTTAAATACCCAACATTATTCAATAATGGGAAGCCACATCAATTCATGTGACTCCAGAATTGATAAATAATATATTGGGTGGATTATTATTTCAATCCAAAACTTCTTCGCTAAATGAAACATCATTTAACTATTTTATTACTTATTCAATACGTTTATATAATTTTCCCACTAATGTTTTCACCGCTTTTACCTGTATTTTTTTATTTTCATAGGTAATTTATCCATTAATAATTAAATTAAAGTATTAATTATTATATAATATTGAACTAATTATACTATATATATAATGTAATTGTATTTAAACAAACCCTATGTGTGGCTAAAAATTTTTAACACAATCACATGTTACGCCTGAAACCCAATTTTAACATTAATTATAATAAATAAAATTTATATTAGATATTGATAATTATGAAAAGAATATAATTTAAGATTATTACATAATATAAATTATTATAATTCAAAATATTCAATCCATTTTTCCAAATTCTAATCACAGAAATGGAAAAGTTTAATTTTAAAATAAACCTAAAAAATAAATGTGAAAGCAATTTTCCAAAGACAAAATATTCAAAAGTTTTAAATTCTTTTATATCAAAATTCAATATTAAATTGATTCTTATAACATAAATTGGATTAAAAAATATATATTTTAATTAATTTTAATTTTAATCCAATTTTGTTTTGAAAAATAACCATATAAATGTTTAAATAAAACTTAGTATTCCACGAAGAGTTGTATTTTTCAATATTCATTGAAAAAGAAATCTTTCAAAAAAATATGCTTATTTCACCAGAGTCTAATTTTTAAATTATGATTTAAAATTGAATTAATTTTTTTCAAATAATTTATATTAATTTAGAAAATTATTATATCAATATTTTTGTCACTAAATGCAATAAAAACATTTTTCAAAAATATGTATCTTTGAAGCGTATAATGAATTTATAAACTATTTAGTTATTTTTTATATTATGTTTTACTTTTATATAACCATTATAAATATTTTATAAATATTTTTATTCATATTAATTCCTATATGTTTAACATATATGTATGAAAAACCCAATTTAAATAATAATATTACTAATTTTTTTTATGATTTATAAAACATCGTGTCCTGTGTAATGTAAGATATCAAAAAAATTAAAATATTACAATTTTGTTTTCCAAAAAATAGATGATGTTACATATTTATCTGTAGTTTTTTCATTCCAAATTTTTTTCTATTACTTAATATCATGAAACATGAGTAATCCTACCAAAATAAAATGTGATGGACATTGTGAGGATTTCCCTAATGAGTTTCCTAATTCATTGGAATCCAAAGTAATGAATCTTTTCTTTACCTCTAACTAGTATAATGAATAAAATTTTATAATTGAAACATATTTTACTTTCCAAAAACATAAAAAATATAATTGTAGCATCCGATAGATGTTCAAGTGACTAATATGATATTGAAATGACGATTTGATTGCATTCTTTTCAATCAAATATTGGAATAGGAACCAAGTTCAATTTCTTAACAGAAATGGAATATAAATTATGTATAGAATATGATGGAATATATTAAACATTTTTAAAGTAAAATGAAGAGTTTGGATAAAAGGATGTAATAAAATCTAGTTCCACAAAAGTCAAAACTAGTCATTCAATGTCGTATATGTGGGGAACATGGTGTTTCATCAAGATATATGTAAATAATAGACTACTGGGGATGAAGTTTCTGTTAATTATTTTAAGATTAATAATAAATCATTATATAATTATCGAATAATCAATAGGGAAGTAAAATATTTAAGATTTTATATATTATAAATTAAAATATGAACATGTTATTTTAATAGTATTTTATATCACCATGATCCATGTCCATTATTAATTCTTCTTTACAGAATGAGAATATCAGAAACCTCTAATACAAACTATATTTTAAAGTGTATCAAACTATTTATTTACCTTTACTACTTACAATACCTATAGTTACAACCCTAACATTTATAGGGGTCCAAATCTAGCCTGGTCAAACATTGTTCTAGGGTCACAACCCAAAATCACCTGTCATTTTTAGGAGTCACATCCCTAGAACCTTTTTTTTAAATTGTAGAATAATAATTAATTACTTGATTTTGATAGTGAAAATAATAATCCACTCTCTATAAAACAAATATAAAAACAAATTATGATAAAAATAATAAAATAATTATAATCAATAGAGGTTGGAATATATTGATGACAATGTATCTCAATGATATTTAATCACATCAATAGTTGAGTCAAACATATATATTATTTTTTTCTCACACTAGTAGAACAATATTCTCTGGAGAACATCATTGTGTATCAATAAAATTTTTATTGTCATCGATTATTTAAAAATTCATCAGGCAATCAATATTTCATTGATTTCATCAGACTACATCTGTTTGTCTATATTTATCAACTAATAAACAATGATAATATTTGTTTCCCTTATCATGATAGTATCCTAAAATCATCAACTACAGAAAGTAGTTATAGATATTTAGAATATTAATATACATAGTAACATAATAATACATCTAGTATAGTCAATAATAATACTAACTCACATTAATTCATGTATTAAATTTATCAAAAAAATATAATATGATATTTACAAAAAATCGGAATTATAAAAATAATTAAAAAGATAAATCCCTCTCATTGACTTGGATTACTTCTATAATTAAATAACTATTAAAAATAAAGTATAAAATTAATAATATGAAATTTAGGGACATGGTTACATTAAAAATAAGTCTTTCTAGAACATAAAAAAGATACATTGTGTCACTTTCAAAAATTCCAAGTGGTCACTTAATAATTACCTTGATCATAGATTCATTTTCCCTTAATGGAGTGTTATATTAAAATAACTAGTGTTAAATTTTATATACATCAGTTAAACATCCTATGGATTTATTGTAACTTAAAACACTTATGGTAACTACAGAAAAAAAAATTAAAATAATTTTATAATACCATCGTGTTATGTTTAAGTTCCTATTAATGATAAGTTTTGAAAACAACATTTTTAGGTTGTAAAAAAATATCATGGAAAATTTAAAAGACCCTCCACAATCACATATGAAATTATCTCTTGTAAGGTTAAATACCCACTGAAGGTATGTTGAATTCCAACTCATGGTCGGATGATTTTTCCGAAATAGAATCTTTTGAGGTAGCATGTGTAGTGATGCATGAAAGGTGTTTCCTAGAATATGGTAGATGTTGAAGATATCATTGATAAGAAGTGACTATTTTTCATTCTATCATTGGTAAAGTTTTCTTCTCGTGTCATCGTGATGACTTGGTATTGGTGCTCGGATGAAGATGGTCAATGATGTTCTAGGCTACTATCGAAGAGCGTGTTTACGAGAATGTAGAGGTAGTGGATGTGGAAAAAAAACTCTAGTCAGTGAAGTGGTCTTCCACATGTTATTGTGTAATGATAAAGGTTATAAGGGATATAATTTTCTTGTCTTAACAAAAAGCAGTTCAGTTGTGGATACTTGGTCGATCTTCCCACATGGATGCTCACACAATATAGATAATGAACAATGTACATGTCGCACATTATATATAAATATATTGTATCAAAAATATGTACATTGTTTCAAAAATATATATGATCATATATATATTTTAAAAAATAAATAGTTTTAAAATTATTTATTTTAAATCTTATCGCATTAAAAAATAATTAAGAAAAATTATACAGATTATGATTATCAAAAATATAAAATAATATAATTATATATGGGAAAAAATATTAATTATTCATTGAAAATATTGTTAAATAAAATAAAGATTTTGTGGAACATTCTAAATGATAATTATTTATCAATTATCATTATTTAATTTTAATTTTTAAATAATTTAAATGTTTTAGATAATTTAAATTTATCAACAATTGGGCATTAACCTCATAAATATAATTCATAATACAAAATAATATCAATAATAGTTCATAAATAGTGTTTTTAATATTAATATTTAAATAAATTTGTTTACAATTCATCAATGAAGGGTTTATAAAATTTTCATAAAAATTAAAACTAAAATACGAATCCAAGACAAATAATATCACCATTCTGAAAATAGGAAACAAGAACATTTCTATTTTAAAAATAAAAATTTTCTTTCCCTCTTTTTAAATTTATAAAAATAAAAAGAAATTAAACCACCAAAAAATTATATCTTCCTTTATGAAAAATATATATATTACTACGGTAACAAAATTATTGTTTTTTTAAAATATTTATACAAAAAAAAGAATTAAATATAGATGTCATCAAATTCTGTCAAGCATATTTCTAATGAATGAACCTTTTTAACAAAACATGTCATTCAACATGATTTATATCATGAATAAAAACAAAAATAACTTCCATGAATAGATAAAAAAATAAAATTACATAATTTTTCCATACTATTTCTAAAAAATGATATGTAAATTTTATCCTACAGTTTACAATCAAACTCCCCGTAATTTAAGATAAAATGTGATCATATTGATGTAGGTAAATCGTTATTGTCTTATCAATATAATGGGAAATATTATCCACTTTTATTTTACATTTTGTTTTGGAAGATACCAATGTGAATGGTTTATTAAATCAAATTAAATTTAATCTAAAAAATTAGATAAGTTAGATCATGTTTAAATAAATGATTCAATCCAATGAATAACCTATAATTTCATGTATTAAAAAATAAGATCTCTTTTTAGAAAATTATAATGGTCTTCACATAATGAAACATAATGATGTAGATATAAATGTTTGAACATATGTAAATATAATATATGGAATAAAATAAATTCCCACGGGTAAAAAGAATTTAATATTTATTGAAAAAACCTTATGTTAGTAGTGTTGAATATTTTATTTCAAATAAACATTAAAAAAAATAAACTACTGAAGGGGTTGGTTGTCAGGAAAGAAATCAATCAAAAAATCCCAACAATAATGTGTAAAATTAAGTTGATAGAATATAGATGAACATTATTTAACTCCAATAAAATTAATAATTTTTGGAAAAATATTTCAATCGGACTAATCAAACTAAAATATTCATATACTAGTTATTTGAAAAATACATTACAACATATAAACTAGTATATTTATTTTTTTTAAAAAAAATAAGTGTAACTCCTCCAAAATTCATGCTTCCTAAATAAATATGTATAAACTATTTTTATATTTTATGTTAACATATACTGCTCATATATAAAACTGAAAATTTTAACTAAATAATTTCAAACATGTTTAACATCGAAAACAAGATGGTGCTAATGTTCAGGCATAAAATCTACAAAATATCTTGATAAATGATATTAGATATTGTGTAGACAAAACCACTAGTTAGTGAAGTCATAGATATTATGGTTCATACCCAATATAAAATATTTAACATGGTATAGTCACTAGATTATGTCCAATAGGATTTGACTAAAATCCTTTGGGGATCCATGTTTTCTTTGATTTAGTGTAATTGATATTAGTTTTTTTAATACTAAAATAGATTTCAAAAAACAAATTATATAAATTCGTATATAATATTGTTCTATTATTTTTAAATCTTAATGAAAATATCAAAGAGAATTAACTTTCATAACTCTCATGAATTATGTATTTAAATAATTTCACACATGAAATACTAACTTATGAGTCTTTATCAAAAGTATTCCTATTCATTCTTGGTGAAGAGATTTTATAACCAAAACAATTCTATTAATATATAAGTTTCAATATTGAATATAATTTTCCATATTTTTATTATTCTTAATCCAAAGTAAATAATGTTTATTTATAAGTAGAAACATCCTTTTTCAAATAAATTTTCCTCTTTTTATGAGAATTTAAATCAGTATTTATTATTTCATTAGAAGCATAATCTATATTTTTTGTTTCATATTTTCTTACCTAAGTGTCTTAATTTCAATCTCAAATTTAGTTATTTCCTCTAAGACTAAATTAAAAATCATTCTTTAATCTATATCATTTACTTTCAAAACATAATTAATTCTATAATTCCCTTATTTTATATTTCAAATATAAAAATAGAAGAAACAAATTCCCATATTCTTTGAAATTAGAATATACAAATTTTCACAATCCCTTTAATGTTTATCAATTTGTTTAAATAACTTAAAATTTTTTACCCTTAATTATATATGTTTCTCAATCATTGATTGCTATAATTTCCTTATTCAATTCTTCTTTTAATATGTTGATTCACATTAGAGATCACATAATTTGAATTTAAATTTGAATCATAATCAATTTTTTTTTCACCTACACTTATATCATTATGATCAATATTTTCAATTGTTATTAATTTAGTCCAGAATGAGTTAGGTACCTCAAATTTTACACCAATCGGAGAGAGGTTACCAGTTTCATTTTCATATAACAAGTCAATACATATATATGAGATTTCTAAACAATTTAACCTTACAAACATAGAATTTTTTTCATTATTTTTTTTATCTTTTTCATTCATGAAATTATTGATTTTGGGGAAATGAGAGATGGTGTGACCATTCTTTATACACCCATAAAATGCTATATTTAAAGTATCATTTTTCATTCTTGGATTACAATTCTTTTATATTTTTCATTATTAATCCTTAACTATTTATTGAATAATTTCTATCAAATATTAGAAAACATTTCTATGTATTTAAGCCACATTCCAATCATATTCTAGAGACTCAAATTTTGAGGAGTTTGATAAAATAATTTTAATTGTATTAAAATAAATAACTATCTTCAATGTAGAAGACTCTTAAATAATGATTTTTAACTAATGATCAAAATCCAGTAAACAAACCATTTAGTTTACCTATGGTATTATAATCAAAATTATTAATTTTATCAAAATATAAATTCTTTACATGCCATTTATTCATAGTTCACTCAATACTCGTAGTCACTTCTATGAAAATTGGGGTCTTTTGAATTATTTATGAATGATTTCTTTTATACTTGGAATATATACGAAATTTTTTGTGTTCCTCGTATAGTTATATCTAGGTTAATTAGGTAAACAAAATTGTTATAAATAAAAAATATAACTATATTATCTTTAATAAGGTCCTACACTATGATAGAAATTTTTGTACCAAGATAGTTAAACATACTAGACTGGAGAGGTATAATAGTCATTTATATAATATAATCCATATAATAAATCATTGTTTTGTTATTTAACAACCAATAGTGTATTGATTTGTTTAAGATATAGATTACCATATGATAAAATATAAACAAAATATTTTTATAATGGTTCAGATCACAAATATCAAAGTACACTCTTCAATATTCTATACTCAATAAAAAGATTAGTACTCACTATGATGAACTGAATTTTACAGTAGTGATTTCCATGCTTTGAATTTGAACTTTTCCAATATGAAGAGGTACAACCGTGATTTTTTTTAGGATTCACAATATTTCCAATCATAATATTGTTCCAGATCCATGACCCAATATGAAACAATGTTTCATTATTATTTACAACCCATTAACATTCCATTTATTGTTAGAATAACAAAAAATGTGCAATTTTTTATTAGAATAGTCATATAACAAACACCAAGAATTACAACGTGAATAAAGTAAAATAAAATAAAAAAATTAAAATAAATAAAACTAGTATAGATCAGAATATTTCAAAGATGATGTCACTCAATGATATTTGATCACTTAAATAGTAAAGAGTAAAATATTTATACTCATTTGTGATCAAAATAATAGAGTAGTAATCATGGATGTATTTCATCCACTATCAAAAAAATCATTATTGGTGTTATAAATTCAAAAATTTATACAGTATTTAAAAATTCATTGAGTTATTTTCACAACATCCTTTAGCTTAAATTTATTAACTAGACAAAAATTTTGTATTCTCATATATTCAATAGAGAGTTCACTAAACAAATCACCGCCACACAATGGGACGAACTATTTAAAACATAAATATACATCACAAAATGTTAATAAATCATGCAGATTAAATATTGAAATTATCTAATTTAATTTCAAAATTAAACAAATAAAAAAATTATAATATTATCTTTATAAAAATTATATTTTTTCAAAAGACAAATGTCACTCTTATAGACATATAGTAATTCATAAATTTAAAAACTATATAATATTTTAGTATAAAATAAAAAATATGGAAAGCATTATTTCCATAATATTTTTTTCACAATATCACCACAATGTCATTAAGAAACATGTTTAAATTATAATGAAATAAAAAAATTAAAAAAATAAAATTATCTCCCAGTTATTAAATTTATTAAAATATCACTACAAGAGATCATTCTGTAAAAATATAAATTTATCAAAATAATGAAAGCATGTCCCCAACCATCTTTGTAATAAGCCTTATATATAGTATATTTACTGTGGAATCAAAGCACATTGTCGGTTTAATGACTATGTCAGAAAAATGGTAGTGCGGTCACATGAAATACTCATTTCATGACTTATATATTTTAGGAATCTCATATAGTCACACTAAAAATTAGTAACATGGCTACTTTAAAAATATTTCATATAGTCACTGAAAAAATAATTCATGTCGTCAATTTAAATATAAATCACACATACACTTTAAAAATATTTCAAGTCTTGACATTAAAAAAAAGTCATCTGGTAACATAAAATATATCCTCATTGGATTTTCATTTAAATTTTATGGTATTTTGTAAGAAACTTGTTTTGATAAGTTGCATATACTTCATGGTAACAAAGTATGACTTTTTGGTTACATAAGAAATCACGGAGACAAGAAAAAACTACTCATGGTATGTATATAATAACATCATGCTAGGTTGATGTGCCAAGTAATTATAGGTTGTAATAACATCATGTGTTATGTTATAAAGACAAATCACATGATATCCTCAGAAAACCAGTAACATTTATTTGGTAATGAAATCATAGTATACTAAATACTAAGTCATGGTAGGTTGAAAACCAACTCATGATAGGTTGATTTTACTAAAAGTAGACCAACTATACTTTCTTTTGTCATTCAGTAAAGAAGTTGGTTCCCAAAATAATATTGGAACAAAATATGATGTGGAGATAATTAATCCATTGTGCATGCTATCGTCAGAAAATGTTACGTTTAGTGTCATGTGAGTGAGCTTTTATGGATTCTAATATAAAGATAGTCAATATGATTTTGGAGCACTATTTTGTTGGGTTTTGTATTGAATATAGAAATAGGGGATATCAATGAGATTTTGGGTTCAAAGAAGTGGTAATCCAAATACTATTGTGAGATGTTGAAGGTTGAAAGACACATGATGAATGTCATCATAAAAACCCATTGAGTTGGAAATTCATGGTCAATCATCTCAAATGGATGTGTAAATTTTAGAGAAGAAGAACAATGTACCTAGTGCACAATATATATATATATATTTTGATAAACAAATATAGATATATAATGTTATATACATATATAATGATTTATATGTTTAAAACAAATAGATACATTATAAAATGTATATTTGAAAATTAATAATTAAATAAAATTTATCAAACAATATTAAAAATATTATGAGTGTCAAATATATAAAACATGATAATTGTATAACTGGAAATATATTAATGACATAATAAAATAATTGGTAATCATAAATAAAGGTAATGTGTGGAATACCATTTTAAACAATTAAAACTTATCAATTAACATTAGTAAAATATATATGTATAAAAAATTAAATATTTTAGACAACATAAATATAAATTAATATAATAAATAACTCTATAAATATTGTTCTTAACAAAAACCTATTAAAAATATTTTTTTTATAAAATGACTTAAAATGAATATTTAAATAATGGTTTTAAAATATATCAACGAAGGGTTTTTAAATTTATCAAAACATGTAAAAATATTATAAATTTCCCAACACAAATTATTTGTCATTATCCATGGTATGCACTATATAAGGGATAATAAAGCTAAAAAACATCAAAAATATCCAAACCAAGGGAAATTAGAAGGTTGTATACATTAATGATTATTGACATGGACCATGATAATAACGGTACACTTATCAACTACATTAGAGTTGTGTATGGGTTTTTTTATTGTCATTCATTCTATTCTAGTATACTATATCTAGGTTCTTTTTAAATGCATCATGTCACCAACCTAAATGACTTGATTTCATCCTGAAAAAAGTTGTAGGATTATTATATCATAAGTTGATGTTTATGGAAATGTAATTAATTAAAATCTTATTAATACCTCTTTAATTTATTTTGATACTATATTGAGAATATATTGTTTGTTCGTATATATATTCAACATCAACTATAAGGGGAGGTAGAGCAATCCTCACATATTAAGTCATCTTCTGATTCAGTATAATTTTAAGAAGGATGTCAAAGGTCCTTTAGAATCATCATCTCTAGTGTCGGTATTGTTTCCTTATGATAAGGAAAATCTATATCAAATTATTTACCAAATGTGTATAATCATTTTCGATTAAATTTATATTGTGATGTACTATACTGATGAATTACATGAAGAATATTTTTGTATTAAATGACAAATTTTTTTATTTCTCACTCAATCATATACCTAGATGTCTTCATATAACCTTTTTTCTCATTTGAATATCCACTAATATGTTTGAATAACTGAAGATGTAATTACAAGGGAATTTATAAAAATTTTATATACACTCGACTGCTTTGCCTTATGATGTGCTATTACTATTTTTCAATATGATGTATGGGATAATGCGCATCAACCATGATTATTGTGAAATCAACAAAATCAGGATAAAGAACATGTATCCCCTAGAATGGATATATTACTATTTTGAGAAAGTATATGGGGCCATATATTTCTCTAAGGTGGAACCTCAATCGGGATATAACCAATTAAATCTATAGATGGAATATATCCTCAAGACATCCTTTCGAACAAGGTTTGAAAACTATTAGTTTACAGTGATTCCGTTAGACTCACTAATTCAACAAAAATATTTATGTATGTAATGAATATAGTCTTT
This sequence comes from Viscum album, assembly GCA_963277665.1. Classification (NCBI taxonomy): domain Eukaryota; kingdom Viridiplantae; phylum Streptophyta; class Magnoliopsida; order Santalales; family Viscaceae; genus Viscum; species Viscum album. Next base: position 1,132,170,502 of record OY728155.1, on the reverse strand, counting down.
TGAGATTTCCTAAATTAATTTTTTTAGTCTTTATAGATGATATATTAATATACTCCAAAATAAAGGAGGATTATTTGATTATTATATGAGAAACATTGCAAAAAGATAAGTTATATTCAATGTACATAAAATGATTTTTCTTGATGGATGAATTGTTATTATTGGGACATGTTCTCTTGAAAAATGGATATATGTAGACCCTTCTATGATATATTTTTATTGATGATTGGAGTATAAAAATATATGTAATAGAGACCCATGGTTTTCTTGAACTAGTTATTATTTTTTATTTATGAGAAACTTCTTTTTATTATCAAACCCACTAATCAAGCTAACATGGAAGGGATTCATATTTTTTTGGATAAGTTATTTTGAAGATATATTTAATGATTATAAAAGGTGTATTGTCATTAAACCATTTATTATTCATCCTTCATGTTGTGAAATATTCATGTTATACAATAATTCTCTAAAAAATGTGTTGGTTTTTCTACCAATGTATATGTATATAGTGATATCTTTTACCTCATGGTAGTTGAAATTTCGTTATTGTTAAAACCCAATGAATGACTTAGAGTTGGTTATAGTGGTCTGCATGCTAAAATATTTTTTCATAATATATATGTAAAAAATTGTGAAATATATATGCTTTATAATATAATCTAATATAAAATCACACATAATAATCTTATTATGTGCTATTGAAGATGGGCATAGATGGTGAAAAACGATTATTACTCAATCCACTACCATCATAAGAAAGTTAATGAATGGGGAAATAATCTTTATAGAAAGGGTCTTCAAACCATATTAACAATGAGAATTGAGAAGGATCTAATATTTATATCCTTATAAATTACATACATGGTGATAATAATTGAATTGGAATCAACACTTATTTCTCAAATAACTAATCAAACATCCCTTCAATAGAAGATAACAGATTCCTAATTAGATGGTGAGGAAATTAACTATATCGTAAGAGCTGTATAAAATTATGATGTATTTTAATTATTTTGTTCATGACTATGAATACAAGTAAATCATAAGAGAAAGAAATATTTATTTATTGATTCTTACAACTGGACCTTCTCGATAGACATATAAAGGATGGAGATATATTTAGATCCCAAATAGAACTATTAGGGGGAAAATATGAATAATATGATAATTTATTATATATAAAAATTTATAGAATGTCTATAGGTGATGCTTAAATGAAAATAGTGAAAGGGGATGATGCGACCATTACCCATACTGAAAATGAGATGGGAAAACATAACCTTTTTCTTTGTCATAAGAATTCCAAATACATGAAGATAAAATAAAGCTATATGGGTTGTGGTCTATCATCGTATAAATACATATCACTTTATTTAAATTTATTAGGACTTCTCACTTGATGATATTTAAAGGATATAAATCATATAATGTGATGAGTATGTATGGAATGTCACTTTAAATTATATCAAATCAAGACAAGATATTTAAATACATGTTCTAAAATATCTACCCCATTCTATAAACACTATGTTAATCTTTAGGAAGTCTTATTAATTCCAAACTAATAGTAAAATTGAGTTAACTATAAATAAAATTGGTGAAATGTTGGTAGCATTCCAGATAGACTAAAAACGTGAATTGGATCAATATCTTCTTCAATCCAATTTCTTGTACAACAATAGTTTACAATGAAATACAAATATGGATTCATACGATTCTATTTATTGAATGAAATGTAGAATGTCCAGGTTCTAGGATGAATTTCAAGATCATGTGTTGTTTGGACATGAAATTGTGAAGGAAATGGTATAAATGTTAAATACCATTCAACATCACATCATGGAATCTCAATGTCGACAAAAGTGATATAGTGAAAATCACTTAGGGGACTTTGAGCTTGAATCTGGAGTTTAAAAATCTCTATTGAATAGATTCATGATATAAGATAATAATTGAAATCTAATACCTATGTTTATAAGAATCATTGAAATTACTTATCGCATCAGAGGTACAACCCAATAATATGCACTAAAACTGTACCATCATTAGGTACATGACATATTATACGTATCCCTCTTAAGATAGTACATACTAGATCAATCATATGCACTTAATTCATAAGTGTTAATGCTGGAAAATGGTTTCTCTTATGATTTTAATCGAACGAATATCTTAGAACATATATAAAATATTCTACACAACAAGAAAACTAACCAAATCACTATACCATGCTAAAACCATAACTACGGAGAGGAGACCTGGGAGCTAGAGGAAGCATGTAATCTGACTTTACCTCATCTATTTTACCATTAGGATGAATATCAATTTCTAGGGACAAAATTTCTTAATTGGGGATGGATTTAACAACCCATAATTTTACTAATTGAAATTCTCTTATTATTTATTCATTTATAGAAATATTATATTATATAATGTTGAAACACTATTTAATAGAACCATAAATGATATAATTTGGAAAATGATTTTATAAAAAAATATGACTATAATAATTGAATGATTCAAAATTGGGAAAAAATAGAAAATAAGATGATTATAAAAGAATGTTTTGGGCATTCTCGGTCCCCCAAAATAATTGCACTCATGATTCACATGGTAGAAATGAAGTATTATATTAACAATGAAATATTCATTTTTAAAATTAAATGATAAATATCCCAGAGATAAAATAGAATAGAATGAATAATTAATTAAATATGTTTTTTTGGGTGTGTGTATATATATATATATATTATGGAACCCATTTCACCGTTACAAATTTTACTGTTGGAATAGAAAACCTTATATTTGAATACTAAACTGACCATTGCAATTGAAATATGAAAATTATAGAAAGCATCATGAATATTAGAATACTATCTTCACCAATGTAAGATTAAAATAATATTAAAGTATTTTATAAAAAGAAAATATAATATGATCTTTTTATGGTATAAGTAAATAATTTCTTTGAAAATGATAAATTAAGTGTTTGGTATTCATGTAAATCAAAAATGTTTTAGTTGAACTTTTATAATAAATATAACGATTTTAAAAAATATATTATTCCAAAAATGAATTTATGTATTCATATTATGTTTTATTTTAATGATAACATGATTTTAGGACACCATATGTAATTTTTTAACATGCGAGAATTTGATCAACATAATAAAATAAGTATTTTTCAAATAGATGCTGATTTTATTTATAAATTAAAATTATAATAAATGTAATAGTATTCAACAGAATGGATATCATTTTTAGAAACTATTAATTTAAAATTCACTATTGTGAATTTATTTAAAAAATAATCATATTTTTTAATGAATCGTGAAATAGAGTAAAATAATGTATTTATCATTATGAGCTAAATAAATGAATTTTTGAGTAATGAATAATGTAATAAATAATTATTTCTAGATCCCATGAACCATTTAATATATAAAATATCATGTATCAAGAATATTTGTACTTCTGAGTGAAAATAATAATCTAATAGTTATCATATTCGAAAACCCCCCTCCCCTCTTCTTATAAATAGCACCCCTTATCCTCGAACAATTTATGAATTGGTTAATTCCAAATTTATTCCCAAATATTATCCCAAACCTATCACCCATGTCATAGTGCTACTGTTATTATCCAAATACTATTTCAAGGAGCATCAAGGGGTATCATATGAAGAGATAACCAAAGGAAGTTGTAAGATTCTTGAATAATGTCATTCAATTTTAGTATTCTTCTAGCACCACCAATATCATCTCCATACACCTATGCATATTAACGTTACTATCTAAAATATACATATATGTTTTTATTATGATTTAATATCAATATTTTATCATTCCTCATTTAAATTTTACAGTTATTATGTTTTTAAAACTACGGTTTTCTTCACTAAATACACAAAAAAATACTTAATTTTCCTCTGATGCCTTCAATAATGTATATAATAAATTTATTATGGTAAATATAATTATAATAATTATATAATAAAATATTTCTTATTTCTAAATGAATATATAGATACAATATTAAAAAAATATACTTGTTCATGATGGTTGATAAAACTACCTAAATGATTAAACTATATAATGTAAATTTGATTACTCAATTAATAAAAAATATAATAGAATAAAAATGGGAATTGGGGACCATTATAATAAATATATGTACATAATATCAATTAATGTCAATTCTATAGCTGTATTCCCATTTTATGAGAACTTCTATAATTATAAACAAATGATCCAACCAAGAAACCATGAAACGAATGTCTCGAGAAAAATGAAATTTAACAGTATATTCCATTGAAATGGTTATAAATGGACTTTATAAACGTCAATTAATTTATATATATATTTAAAATGTAATTAGTTTTGTAATTAAGGAATCTTATTTCATTATTTAAAAAAAATTAAATGTGTACAATGATTCTCAAACATAACGTAAGCGATCTACATGAACCACCCATTCTATTTGGTTTATGAAATTTCTCCCTCTATCTCACATTCCCCAAATATTTATGTTATTTAAATATTGTAAATTATATATATATATATATCTCTCTCTCTTACATATATACCTATCTTATTGTCACTTAATTTGATGGGGGTAATAAATGGCATAATTTCATTTCTCAAATGCAATCCATTATTTTCCACAATTAATTATTATGATATAGGTAAAGATTATGAAACCATTTTCGACACATGGGTAATTATTATGTTAATTCATTATGATTGATTTACTTTTGTTCAAATAATAAGTATTTACCGGTTATGATGTGTGAAAACCGATATAGGTACAATTCATTGTATAATTTTTGTGTCTCATGAGATGATATGAATGGGATTGGGGAGTGAATGTAATCCATGATAGGACTCTTTCCACCATTTGATATTATATGGGATATTTTCCTTTACTTATTTTTTATATTAATTTTCTTATTTCTTCTATTTTCTAATATTACCATGATCATATTATACTACGTTAATTATGTTATGCTTCCATGTGATTATTCTAGAACATTCACTTTTATGATATCATATTAAGTCTACTGAGTCACGTGTAATGATTCATTATCTTACCAAATCGCTTACAATGGTTTTTCATCACCCATTTATTTTATGATTTTTTATGGATATATTATGTAGTTATTGTATATCAAAGGGTATTAGGACCACATTATGGAATATAAAATAAATTGATTTTATTTTATTTTCACTTTGATTTATTATCAAAAGTGTTTTCCAAGGATACAAGGATCATTAGTATTTTGGTTTAATTTAATGTAATTTTCTGTTAAAAAATAATTTAATAACATATGTATATTTCATTAGTGTCTCTACAGTTATTTATGTTGATTTCTTCTAATAATTTATCTTTTACATAGATTATTACATTAATGTTGATGGTGTTCCAATCAATGATGAATGAAATTTCTAGATCTAAAACATATGAACAATATCTCATATATGATCTCTTTGTATTATCATTTTTTCTAATATAGTTAAAACAAAAAAATGTATGTGACCCAATAGAGATACCCTTGATTGAAATAAGAAATAAAATTCTCATTACTAGTGAAAATAAAAAAAAGTTTATCTAGTGAATTATTAAATCTATTTATAAAGAAAGGGATGGGGTGAATCTCTGATAAGGATATTTAGGAATAGATATAAAATATAAATTGAGGAAAAAATTGAAGGAATAAATGTTTCAAATGATGCATATTTTTTTATAGTTTTGGTTCTTTTAAACAAAAAACATTGATGGGGTTTTTTCACCAAATAATTTCAGTTTTGTATCAATTTATAGAATTGGTGAAAAGATAATGGATATAAAGATGTGAAGAATATCCTAAGGAGGATACATCTATTATGTAATCTAAAAGTATTGAAACATAGAGACAAATATTCAATAGAGATATCACTTGATTATTTTCACGGAAATTTGGTGTCTTATAAAATGTTCATGAATTAATGAGTATTATTGAGTCATTTTTTATAATATATTTCATTTTAAAAAATATTAAAAACCTTACATTATTCAATGTGATGATGACAAGGAAGATATATATGGTGAATTTATCTCACTTATCACGAGAAAATTCAAATATGGTAATAGAAGATGTGAGAGTATGATAACATTATCTTACTTAAACTATGGAATTCAAGGGAACATATAATTAATGGGTTTATAAAGACTTCAAGATGATGATAATGATTTTTATTTCTTACATTTTCAGGAAAGAATCTCCCCTAAATGAAATTAAAAATATAGAAATACATATAAAATAATTCTTCAATGAACAACATTGGTTTATAAATGGGAGGAATATGATGAATGTTTATTTAAAGAAGCTAATAAATAAGATCAATTTAGATTTTAAGATGTTTTAATGATGATGGTGGATAAATTTTAATCAAAATTTATGAATAAATTAAACGTAAAGGAATTTAAAATCACATGTTTTAAGTTGGATGAACAATCTTTGATATATACATAAAAAGAGAGAAAAATGTTGTTGGTTGATTGTTATGGGAGACATTAATGTATGTCTATAAAATAAAATCTAAAAAAATAATTCAAGATAAGGGTATATAAGTACAAGTAATTGAATAAGAAACATCTATATAATTTGTTAATTTTATGTTCATAATTGATGAACGATCTAATGTAATCAATGGCCTTAATTCTCTTTATGAGGGGGGAGAAAATGAAATTGAATCCCTTCAAAAGGAGGTGATTTCACTAAAAAATATGGCTAGTAATGAATCGAAATATTTTGATACCAAGAATAAAATATAATTAGTAGTTTTTTTAATAATTCATATAACAAGAAGAAAGAATCATTAACAGCTTTGAAAAGATCTCGAATGATCAAAGGTTCACGAAAATGGGAAATGTTGGAATTTGTTTTAAATCAAAATCATCTATGACCTTGATAGAATGTGATATTGAGAAAAAAAATTATGGATGGAGACAAATCTCAATCATAATTGTATATTATGAAAAAATCTATTCTCATATATCAAACATATAAAGTGAAGGTGACTAAATCATAACCCTTATGAAGTGAAAAATGTTTTTCTATTAGGTATACACAATAAACTAATTTTAGGAATAACAAAATAAATATTAAGGTGAAGTACATGAAGGACAATAATTGATTTTGGGAACATATCCTCCCCATCAATGTTGAAATAATTTATAATGGACAATATTGAATGAAATTAAATTATTTGGATAACAATAGAGTTTAGAATGGTTATAATGAAAAAAAAGTGCGTTGGGGAAAATTTATCGACATTGAAAATGAGGAGGAACAAATAACCTCTCATGTTGAAAATAATGAGAAGATAACCACACTAGTACCAATTCATCCCACAGTGTCATGGAAGGAAAATTTCATGAAGGAGAAGGATATCATGGATGAAATAACGGTTAAGGTGATGATTGATAGTATTGTAGAGATTATTAATTGCATGTTTCCACCACATGTGACTAGTAATATGATCTTTTTGATGACTTTAAATGTTTGGGATAATGGATTTTTTCAATTTGGAAATGAAGTAGCTTCAACGATTAACGAAACTGTAAATAATGTATTCTTAGAGATGAAATAATTAATTTATAATTAATATATGTGTATGTACTTTTCAATAACTTCTGAGGAGTATGTCAGTTTTGTGACTATGGAAATGAACTAAAATTAAACCATACTGGATTATTTATTTATATAAATGATAAAAAAATATTAACTAAATCATATATACTTAATGACAATATTTATTATTTGTAAATAATTAAAAACACTATTTTCCATATTGCGAAAGTGTGGGGTATATTTTGGAATCAAAGTATTTTCCATATATCTAAATTGTGAATGTAATACATTCTAAATATTAAGGTTGTGATTGATATACCTATTCTAAAATAGAATATGAGAATATTTTTTATGAATTTAGGAGTGGGAATTTGGTGGTAAATATTAAAAAAATGAGATTTTAACCCTCTTGATTTGGTAGACATTGATGTGTGTAACCCTTTGTGACATCCCAGAACTCATGTATAAATTTATTTTCTTTGGATAAAAAAATTATAATTGGTTTAATTATGTTTATTAAAACCAAAATATAATGTTATGAAATGAAAAAAGTATTTATATATGAGATGATATTAAAATTCAGATATTGACTAAGATGTTACGATTAGATAATGGATTCGAGTATACATATATTTGATAGATATTTTGAAATATATTGAAACCCTTATGTAGCGGAGGAAAATTCTGAACTCATATTGAGATTAACCAATAGTTTAAATGTAACACCCCGACCCCAGTTTCCCAGAGTCGGTGCATTATTACATAACATTGGAATGATCACGAGAAAGATAAAATCTCAAAAGACAGATTAGTTTAGTAGCCTTGAAAACACTAGACATATTCATAAGTCTTACATTACATCATAAAAATAAAAACTACAAAATCAACTTCTCTTCATAGTCCACACTCATATCCCCACATACTATCCCTGCAGGTCATTCATAAATTTATTCTTCACATCCTGGGAAAAATAAAACATAGAAAAGGGGTGAGCTCAAATGCTTAGTAAGGATAACAATATAGCAGAAACTTTCATAATTAAGAATAAAAATTTAAAGAAATGTATAACTAAAACAAAATCCTTTTAAACATGAACATCAACATAGTATGGAAAATATAAAATGAAAAAATTCCATTTACTTATTCACATAGATATTCTAAAAATCGAATAATCACATGAAATATAAATAACCACTTTCATAATGATGGAATTCATAATGTCAGACTATCATAACCACATAGCCAAGGCCTCGTGCCAGGACTACAAATAAGATTTGTTAAAGGCCTTGTGCCAAGACACTAGTTTGTCCCCTAAGACCAACCGATGCATCGAGGAGCTATAGCGGGCTCCAGCCGTCACTTACTATGTCCAATTCATTCCCATATGAAATGGTTTGAACATAACATAATCATTCGTATTAAAACTAGTATACGAAATGTCAATACTTTCTCCATAAACCATGAATGGTATAAAAATAACACATACACAGTAAAACATATCAAAAAACCTTCAATACAACACAGAAGTTTTGTATAATAAATCAACTTCAAATAAGCTTTAAATCCATCAAAGGATGTTGACATAGATTAAATCAAAACTATTTGAGAGAAATATCTCTTTTCTTTAAATCATTGAAAAGTCAAACATTTATAAAGGAAGTAATTTAAAAGAGATTTTTGAATCAAAGTGTCCCATACCACTTAGAAACTTTTGAAAAGAAATATCATTTCAAAACATTCATGTTCATATTAATAAATCCTTAAAATCATTTTGAAAACATGGACATTAATTAAAATATTTAGAAAGAAAAATCTTTAAAACATTTAAAATTGTGATCTTGATAAAGATTACCTTTCACAAATTCTTAAAATATTCATTTTGAAATCATATAAAGTCACATAATTATAAAATAAAACATTTAATTTGAAAATATTCTTATAAGATTGTAAGGGAAGCTTCAACGATTTTATAATGGCGGAGAATAGTTGGACCCACCGTATAAGTTAAAAAAACACTCTTACCTTCATTTTGTCGAAAAGGATAAAATCACCTTATTTGGAAAACGACGGAAAGATTCTTTTATAAACCTATTATAAATAGTCAAACAAGGGTATAAATGACTTTAACCCATATTCTATAAAATAGTAATAATTTTTTGAAATACATTTTTAAGAAACATGGATGTGGATGATAAAGAAGTCCCAGTAGATTATTACGTATAAAAAACCTCGGATAATGAAGAGATTGCAAAATAAACCCTTACCTTGTACTTTTCCTTGGTTGGGGGTTGGTTAAACAACTGTATAATGGTGAAATAATTGTTATTAAATTATTCAAGAATCGTATATATTAATATGGTATCATATATGATCTTTTAACATTGATTTGTTAATAATATCTTAGTATTATCATTGTTTCGGGTGTTAACATACTCGTTTTATTTTATATGTTTTGTCACGTAAGCCATGTTTTTAATCGATAGGATTTATCTTATTCATATCCAGAATGATATCAAGTCCATAGACATTATTTTTAAATCATCAAATGATAATTATACTTGAATGGGTACGATGGAGAATGAATCTCATCGCGTTCGTGGAGATGGTAGTCTGTCCGTACGCACAAGAGACAATATCATTATTTTGATATTAAAATAATATATAATTGGATGTTATATCATATATACAGAATTATTATCATTTTATATTTATTATTTACATGAATTATAAATCATTATTATACCCATCCAAATAATATTTTATTGAATAACAATTACACCACGACGTGGAGACGGTAAGCCGTACGTACGTACGTATGGTGACATGTTATTCAAAGGATGGATAGAATACTGAATATGGTTGTACCATATTTATAATAACATCACAGTATATATAATATACTGGAGTTATTATTTTATAATGGTAATAACAAAGAAGGAAGAAGTGGAAGAAGAAAGGAACTTGGAAAAGGGTGGTGAAATCATTACCTCTTCTTCGGGTTCATCCTTTTGATTTGATCAAAAAATATCATAGGTTGGATTTTTCACTAATGAAAGGCCTCTGGAATGAATTTATGGAAGTTTAGAGAGTATTTGGGTAGATTTTGGCCAAACCAAAACGCTTTCAAGGTGTGGATTAATGAGAAGGGGGAGTGCCCTTTTATAAGAGGTGTGAGGGGCAACTTTGGAAAAGCTAGAAATATTATTTTATAATAAATTAATATTCGGTTTATATTGGCTCCAAAGTTTATTATTTCAAGTTTAAGGTGGGTATGGGTCTAAAACCACTCAACCAATGGAATTTAGACAGGTTTGGGTTACTATATTAACCTTATCATTAAGTATTAACTCTTAGTTAATTACTTTCACTTTTACAAAGTCTCTTTGTATTTTTATATTATATGGTTAATAAACATACTATATACATCCAAGAGAACCCAAAGTCATCCATTAATGATACAAATAACATGATATAAGTCTCTTGGATGAACCTTAGATTTTTATAAATTTAATATCAATTAATAATATAATATTTGTTTTAAAAACTCTTTTATGTCAATTTTGACACTATTCAATAATTGATTTTTTTAAAAATCATAAAAGAATGATTACTTCAAAGAAAGATAATTAAATCATTGCTAACATTTCATATTAACACAGAAAATTATTTTTATGCCTAAAAAGCCTCAAATTATATTTATTTTGGTATCTACAATATTAATCATTTTAAATTTTCACTATTATGGTAATTACTGCATCATTATTGTGTCACAAATAAATTAAATTATATAATGTATATAAATTATAAATAAAATAACATTATGTATAAAATCTTTTTATCATTATAGTGAATATTTATAGTTGAAAATCCAACATATATAACCCTTTTTAAATTTTTATTTTCTAAAAGATATATGCTTGTGTCATTTTTTGTATTCATTTTAACTTAATTAAAATAAAGTTTCCCTATGTCTTTCATGTGGCACCATGGGGTCCCAAAATCGTCCCCAAGATTCCCATGGTGGGACATGTATCAACTAATACGGTTAGGACACGTTTTAGGGTTATTTTTTATTATTATAATATTATTTTTTAACCCTTATTTACCGGATTTACCCTTTAACCTTGGTAATTAAAATATTTACCGAAGTAATTATTCAAAATGTCTAAAAATAAAAGATAACTATTTAAACAATTTGAACATCTTGATTCAAAATATGGAATCCATTTTTCCAAATTCAAAACATAGAAGTGGCAGAAATTAATTTAAAATTAATTCCGGCTGTCAAAACAAAAAGCGTGTTTTTAAGATATAATAACTATGAAAAGATTGATACTTGTTTATGTTCGGTTTAAATGTGAAATAATTTCCAATGACCAAAATTGTATTAAATGGTAAAAATATATTCTAAATATACATTAAAACCACTCAAATTAATAATTTATCACTATTAATTATTTTGATTAAAAAAGTTGTTTTTAATTAAAATTTAGTAATTTTCACTATTCATCAAAATATAAAAGTTATCCGAAAAGTACCATTATTTCACCCTAAGCTAATTTCGATATTATGAATCCAAAAATGAAGTCCATTTAAAAAGGTAAAATTTATAAAATTTCAAAAAGTAGGTATTACTATTCAAAATGGCTAGTTTGATTGGTTGTGGTGTGTTAGAATCGCGAAGTTGCGTACAATGCACACCATTGCATTAATCAAAGGGAAACGTACCGTGGAAGCTTGGGATGTTTCATTGTAAATTTTTGATGTCCCCATTCTAAAAAGTAAATTTATTTAGTCAAATTGAATATATAATATTTTAAAATATTGGATTTAAAAAGGGTTCATTATTAAAAGTTTGTATGTGCAATACTGAAAATGAATTTCTTCTTACAATATGTCTAAGATACTCATAATATGGATTCTCAAATTATAAGATTATATAATGTTCAAAATTCAGTTAATATTATTCATAACCTCTTTTGAATGGCTAGTTTGGTAAGTCATGGTGTGCTTGAACTCGATGTTGCGTGTAGTGCAAGTTATTGAATTATTTTAAATAAATAACACACTATGAAATCATGGGGTGTTACATTCTCCCCTCCTTCAATAAATTGCGTCCTCATAATTTGAAACTGTTTTTCGAAAATAAAATGTTGAAAATAGAGAATATCTTTGTGGGAAAACCCAAATCAGAAATTGAGTTAATAATATTTAGTCTTAATATGAGGAAAAGTGAAATGAAAGGGTCACCAACAAATTATGATCTCGATTTGGAGAACATTGGTGTCAATTTGAGACATATAATTGGAGGAAAACATAAATATTTATAGGTAGTGATTGAGGTCATCAATAACAAACAAGTGTAAATTGAGGGCCTTAAATTTATAAATCTATGATAATTTAAAATACCATCGGTTCAACAAAACATATGGTATTAGGATAACACATTTTTTTTATGATCCCTTCACTAAAGTATAAGAATTAATATCTTCATTGAATAAGAGAAGAAGAAAAATATATACTTGAAAAGTAGAGTCTCATCCTTTAACTATGATCTACCACAAAATCATATTTCACTCTAAAAGATAATAGAACTCAAAAATAATATTCTATTTATCATATTCGTATAGGGTTAAAATAAATGAATTTTATAATTCATCTAACAGAACCACTAAAAAAACAACATTATTCAATGCAGGACATCACATGGGTCAGTGGTAGGTGATACACCAGTGTCTCCCTTCAGTTGTGGGTTCAAGTCTCGCGGCCTTGCCAGACGCGACGGGTTGCCGCCCGACCTCCGGGTTGTCTTTTTTATGGAAATCCAAAAATAATCTCAAACTTGACTTATCCAAAATACTTCTGTCCAAACTCATAGTCAAAAATTTTAAAGGCAGGTGAACACAATGAAGATCCTTTTTCCCCCATAATAGCATGTGAACCCCTTCTTCATGTATTCTTTTGAAGTAGTGTAACATCCTGAAATAGCATAAAATCTTATTGATTACGTTCATGATCCCTTATTACTTGTAGAATACTGGATATACTGATTCTATCCAAAAGGTTTTAAACTCCAACAATGATGGAATATAAAAATCATTAATCAGTTTCAAGGTAGTCAGGAATATCAAATATAATTTATCCAAACCAATCATGTATTATTCCAAAATTACTACCTCGGTATTAGAACCATATTATGGTTTATCTTTCTATCAACGATATATTTTCCAATAATTTAACCTGCTATTGAGTCACTTTTCTTTGTTCCAAAAAATCTATAGTCTTTAATGAAATAGTACTGCAGTACAATCCTTATATACTCCATAATTATTATAACATGTACATTGTTGATACAACCCTCAAATGGCATATCAACATAAGAACTCTAATCATTCCACTTCATATTTGGTAGTATCATAACTTGATTATTATCCAATAGCATCATTTTCGGCATAGTCTTATGATTGGGACATAGGTTCGCGAAGTGTCCAAACTCCATGTATATGAATCATTGTACATTTGAAACCATTTTCTTACCCTTGCACTCATGTAATTTGTGTCTTTTTCCTCCACACTTATAACATACTCCCATTCCCTTCAAGAATTGTCCAAGGTGATTATTTACACAGTTATCACATATGGGAAAATCCTTCTTTACCTTCTTCCTTTTATATGTCCTTCTCTCTACCATCCTTTCCTTCTCTGGCTTCCCTTCAAAGCCATAGGACTCCGAGAATTCACTCCTTATCTTATCAACACATGATATTATTTCTTCATATGATGATAATACATCGGAGACTATTTCCCTTCTAAATCCTGGATTAAGACCATGAAAGATATGATCCTCCTTACTATTTGGATCATGCGTATTTTTGGAGTTCTCATTCCTTCTATTGGGAACCATTTCTAAACATTGTCATAAACTAGATCAGTTTATGAATCAAAATACATAATTTCATACAAATAAAAAACATAACATAAATTGAACTATTTATGGACATAATCCATAATCATTAAAATGTTTTCTTTGAAGAAGTATATACTCATAAACCCTTAATAAATATTTCTATTGAAAATGATAGTTATCCTAAACATATCCGTCAGGGGTGTTGTAACCAAGAATAAAACAAGGCTCGTTGTCGTACACCAGTTCCCATTCGAGTCTAGCTCAAAGCGGTGTTTTCAGGTTTTACCCCTAGGTACATCTGTGCCAGAGCCGCCTCTACCTGCTCGTATCTAGAGAGGGATGTATTGCTCGGAAAACTCACAAAATCTCTACAATACCCAAAATCTAGGAAGTTCTTCTATACTAATCCTCAAAGTCCATCTTAAATCTATGTGCTCTAATCAGAGTTTATCTAAATCTAGCTTCCATGGTTTGTGCTAAACTTCCTCTGATACCAATTGTAACGCCCCGACCACAGTTACCCAGAGTCGGTGCATTATTATATAACATTGGCATGATCACGAGAAAGATCAAATCTCGAAAGACCGATTAGTTTAGTAGCCTTGGAAGCACTAGATATATTAATAAGTCTTACATTACATCATAAAAATAAATACTAAAACAACAACTTTTCTTCATAGTCCACACTCATATCCCCACATACTATCCCTACAGGTCATTCATAAATTACTTCTTCACATCCTGGGAAAATAAAACATAGAAAAGGGGTGAGCTCAAATGCCCAGTAAGGATAACAATATAGAAGAAACATTCATAAATAAGATTAAACATTTAAGGCAGTGTATAACTAAAACAAAAGCCTTTTAAACTTGAACTTCAACATAGTATTGAAAAAATAAAATGAAATAATGCAATTTTCTTATTAACATGGATATTCTACTAATCGAATAATAACATGAAATGTCAATAACCACTTTCATAATGATGGAATGCATAATGACATTCTATCATAACCACATATCCAAGGCCTCGATCCAAGACTACAAATAAGATTTTGTCAAGGCCTTGTGCCAAGACACTAGTTTGTCTAATGAGACCTACCGATGCATCAAGAAGATATAGCGGGCTCCACCCGCCACTTACTAAGTCCAATGCATTCCCATATGAAAATGTTTAAACATAACAAAAACATTCGTATTAAACCTAGCATACGAAATTTCAATACTTTCTCCATAAACCATTAATGGTATAAAAATAACACATCCATAGTAAAACATATCACAAAACCTTTAATACAATAGAAAAGTTTTGTATATTAAATCAACTTCAAATAAGATTAAAATCCTTCAAAAGATGTTGACATAGATGCAATCAAAACTACTTGAGAGAAATATCACTTTTCTTGAAGTCATTGAAAAGTCACACATTTATAAAGGAAGTAATTTAAAAGAGATTTTTGAATCAAAGTGTCCCATACCATATTGAATCTTTTGAAAACAGATATCTTTTAAAAACATTAATGTACATATAAATAAATCCTTAAAATAATTTTGAAAACAAGGACATTAATTAAAATATTTATAAAGATAAATCATTAAAACATTTAATATTATGACCTTGATAAAGAGCACCTTTCACAAATTCTTAAAATATCAATTTTGAAATCTTTTAAAGTCATATAATTTTAAAATAAATCATTTCATTTGAAAATATTCTTATAATCTTGTAAGGTAAGCTTTAACGATTTTATAATGGCGGAGAATAGCCGCACCCACCGTATAAGTTAACAAAACATTCTTAACTTAATTTTGTCGAAAAGGTTAAAAGAACCTTGTTTGGAAAACGACGGAAAGATTATTTTATAAACCTCTTATAAAAATTCAAACAAGGCTATAAATGTCTTTAACCGATATTCTGTAAAATAGTAATAATGTTTTGAAATACATTTTTTAGAAACATGGATGTGGATGATAAACAAGTCCCAATAGATTATTACGTATAAACAACCTCAGATAATGAAGAGATTGCGAAATAAACCCTTACCTTGTACCTTTCCTTGGTTGGGGGTAGGTTAACCTCATGTATAATGGTGAAATAATTGTTATTAAATTATACAAGAATCTTATATATTAATATTATATCATATATGATCTTTTAACATTGATTTGTTAATAATATCTTAGTATTATCGTTGTTTCGGGTGTTAATTTACTCGTTTTCGTTTATATGTTTTGTTACGTAAGCCATGTTTTTAATGGATAGGTTGTATCATATTCATATCTATAATGATATCAAGTACTTAAAATTTATTTTTAAATCATCAAATGATAATTATACTTGAATGGATACGATGGAGAATGAATCTCATCGCATTCTTGGAGACGGTAGTCCGTACGTACGCACGAGCGACAATATCATTCTTTTGATATTAAAATAATATATAATTGGATGTTATATCATATAAAAAAGAATTATTATCATGTTATATTTATTATTTACATGAATTATAAATCATTATTATACCCATCCAAATAATAATTTATTGAATAACAATTACACCACGACGTGGAGAGGGTAAGCCGTACGTACGCACGTATGGTGACACGTTATTCAAAGGATGGATAGAATAATGAATATGGTTGTACCATATTTATAATAACATCACATTATATATAAGATACTATAGTGATTATTTTATAATGGTAATAATAAAGAAGGAATAAGTGGAAGAAGAAAGGAACTTGGAAAAGGGTGGTGAAATCATTACCTCTTCTTTGGGTTCTTCATTTTGATTTGATCAAAAGGGCTCTTAAGTTGGCTTTCTGACTAATGGAAGGCCTCTAGGATGAATTGAGGGAAGTTGTGAGAGTATTTGGACAGTGTTTGTCCGATCCAAAAGGCTTTAAAGGTGTGAATTAATGAGAAGATGGAGTGCCCTTTTATAAGAGGGGTGAGAGGCACCTTTGGAAAAGCTAGAAATATTATTTTATAATAAATTCATATTCGGTTTCTCATGGATCCAAAGGGGATAATTTAATGTTTGAGGTGGGTATGGGTCAAAAAACACACATCCAATGGAATTTCGATAGGGTTGGGATACTATATAAACCTTATCATTATGTATTAACTCTTAGTTAATTAGTTTCACTTTTACAAAGTCTCTTTGTATTTTTAAATTATATGATTAATAAACTTACTATATACATCCAAGAGACCCCCAAGTGGTCCATTAATGATACAAATATTATTATATATTTCTCTTGGCCTATCCTTATATTTTTAAGAATTTAATGTCAATTAATAATATAATATTTTAAAAAAAAACTCTTTTATGCCAATTTTGACACTATTCAATAATTGATTTTTGTAAAAAACATAACAGAATAATTATTTCGAAAAGAGTTAATTAAATCATTACTAACATGTCATATTAACCTAGAAAATTATTGTAATTCATAAAAAGTCTAAAATTATATTTATTTGGGTATCTAAAATATTAATCATTTTATTTTTTCACTATTATGGTAATTACTGCATCACTATTGTGTCATAAATATATTAACTTATTTAATGTCTAAAAATTATAAATAAATAAATTTTTTTATGAAATTGTTTTATCATTCTAATTAATATTTATAGTTGACAATCCAGCATATATAACCCTATGTAAAAAATTGTTTTCTAAAAGATATATGCTTGTGTCATTTTTTGTATTTATTTTAACTTAATTAAAATAATGTGTCCCTATCACTTACAAGTGGCACCATGGGGTCCAAAAATCGACCCAAAGATGACCATGGTTGGACATGTATCAAAAAATAAGGTTAGGACACGTTTTAGATTAATTTTGTATTATTATAATATTATTTTTTAACCCTTATTTAACAGATTTACACTTTAACCATGGTAAATAAAATATTTACCGAAATAATTATTCAAAATGTCTAAAAATAAATGTTACCTATTTGAAAAATTTGAACACCCTGATTAAAAATATAGAATCCATTTTTCAAAATTCAAAACACAGAAGTGGCAGAAATTAATTTAAAAATAATTCCCGCTGTCAAAACAAAAAGTGTGTTTTTAAGATATAATAACTATAAAAAGTTTGACACTTGTTTATGTTCGGTTTAATTGTGAAATTATGTCCAATGACCAAAATTGTATTAAATGGTAAAAATATATTCTAAATATACTTTAAAACCACTCAAATTCATAATTAATCACTATTAATTATTTCGATTATAAAAGTTGTTTTTAATTAAAATTTAGTAATTTTCACTATTCATCAAAATATGTAACTTATCCGAAAAGTACCAAAATTTCACCCTAAGATAATTTAAATATTATGAATCCAAAAATGAAGTCCATTTTGAATGATAAAATTTATAAAATTTCAAAAAGTAGGTATTACTATTCATAACGGCTAGTTTGATTGGTTGTGGTGTGTTAGAATCTCAAAGTTGCGTACAATGCACGCCATTGCATTAATCAAAGGGAAATGTACCGTGGAATCTTGGGATGTTTCATTGTAAATTTTTGATGTCCCCATTCTAAAAAGTAAATTTATTTAGTCAAATTGAATATATAAAAGTTTAAAATATTGGATTTAGAAAGGTTTCACTATTAAATGTTTGTAAAAGTGCAATACTGAAAATGAATTTGTTCTTACATTATGTCTATGATAATCATAATATGGATTCTAAAATTATAAGGATTATATAATGTTCCTAATTCAGTTAATATTATTCATAACCTCTTTTCAATGGCTAGTTTGTTAAGTCATGGTGCACTTGAACATTGTGTTGCGTGTAGTGCAAGTTATTGAATTATTTTAAAGAAATCACGCTCTATGAAATCTTGGGGTGATACATTAAACACATGTTGAGGAAATATCCACATAAAATAAATAGAACCCATAATATATTTTCTTGATCATCACAGGAGGTGAGTTTTATTGAGTTCCATCAGTAAAAAATGTAAGGAATTATCTTCTGATGGTATCGAAATCCACATGAGTCATTAAATTCATTCATATAACCCCTTCCAAATAATGATTTTGTAACATATCATCCTCAATGGTATATAAATAGTTGATATATTGAGATAGATTCCACTAATAGATTGTGAATTGTTTTTGTCTCAAATGAGGTTTTTGAAAGTCCATTTTGTATACCTTTTTTACAGAATGATTGATCCTCTTGAATTTATAAGGTTTCATGCAATTTTAAATGACTAATTTTTTTCCTTCACCTCATTAGTTAATCCAATTATAAATATATTTCAAAAATTACTATTTTATACCGATATTATTATGTGATGTCAACAAGATGAAAAAATATGACAATAAACATGATATAAATTGACAAATATTATCTCATGTCGTTATATATGTGCACAATTATGTTGTAATGAAATCCACAAGTAGAAACATACTGTTAAAAAGAAACATTCACAATTCCATGGTGATATCCAATGTTTATATTATTTAACAATATCATAGTTTCACTAAATCCTTACATACATCAAGAAAAACATGAATTTTTTTATAAAATGATAAAAACTCATATGAATATGATTATTATAATCTCTATAATTTTTAACAATAAATTTATAAAAAAATACATACATATTTAAATGGTTTACATGTTACCCAAAAAAACCATATAACACATACTAAACTTATTATTTAAAAAATTTATAATATTAGTCAATGATCAACCTCTAGAAATAATTAATTGCACTAAATCTAAAAATGGGTCTAGGAGGAACTTGGTCAAACACACTCATATCACTTTATAAACAAGTACACCACTAGATTTGTCTTTATATATCATGTAATATCTCTGTTCCTCATTATAATATTGAAAATTTTATTTTTTTCAACCTGTTTATTTTATCTTCATGAATGTACCCAAATATAAAAGGAGATTTCATTTGATTTTGGTAAGGTTTGAAGCTAATAATTCTTGTTTTTGAAGAAATGGGATGAGGAACATAGTTAGTGCGCAGTTTTGCTAATCGTTCCCCAAAAAATATGTAACCAAGAAAATACAGAATATTTGTGTGATAAATATTTTTAGATGTAAATGAAAACTATGTGATATTAAAAATTTATTATTGGTTCACTTTTCATGGATTTTTCTTTCTATTCCTAACCATATTCCTAATCTTTTTGAGGTTTGGTGTGCCAATATACAATGGACAAACTATTGAGCCATGATATGGCCAACCATGAAGGAAAGCCGTGAGACCAAATAAAAATACTAAAAATCAATATCCCCCCACCTTCTTAATCATCATTCTAAATATACTCTCCTCCTTCCTCAATTTGGGAAAAATATGTTTGGTTATCCTTTTCATATCCTTGGATAATTATTACCAGTCTCCCCACATGGCGTGTGATTCCTTTTATATTTGTCATGATAGAACACACATGATAAGGCTAACATTCTATTAGATGTTTTACTTATTTTTTAGCCCTTTAAAAAACATCAATCATGTTTGATGTATATAAACTATTTTTAAATTTTTTTTTAATTTGTTTCTTACTTACCATACTCTAAGAAAAAATTGATATCAATAATGGATGATGAGTCTTCTTCATATCCTAGGTATGTGGTTTATTAAATTTTAATAATAGTCATTAGTTTACAAATTTCTATCATTGTTCCTTATTCTAGACCTTCCATTCATTGATCCTAAAATTCATATTCCCATAATTTCTTACCTAATCCTCCACTAATTGTTCTATAAGTCCCATATACACTATTGGAGGTTGAAAATCCCATCTCAAACTACCCATTTTAGCGTCTTTGGAATAACATCGCTGTTGAACATATAATAAATTCATCTAAAATAACCCATACGATATCTTTGGATTTTCACATACAAGTAGAAGGTTATATTTGTATTCATTTAATTATAAAATAAAATGGACCCATAACCATATTATTTATTAACAATTATTATCAGCTATTGTTATTGTGTCTACCACACAATTATGATTTGGAATACATAAATAATGACTTGGATTGACATTAGAATTATTTTAGTTAACATATTGTATTCCACAAAATTTTTTGATGTGAATTACTATTTATACACCCATATTTTATTTGGAAATTTCTTTACATTGATGAATGCCTCCACATGATATTGAGGATTCATCCAACTGTCTAGAATAGATTAAAAACATGGGATGATCTATCAGGTTAAGCATGATGTATTTTGAAAAAAACTACCTTCCATCAGCCCCTTGGATTTTAATCAATCTATACCCAATATGCAAGTATAATTTCCCTTTATTCAATTAAAAACTATTATGAGTGGGTTCATAGGGGTCCACCCCTTATATTCAACTATAAATTAAATATAAAAACATCATGGATGATCAGGGCGGCTCCACTCAATGTCCAAATTCATCTATTCCATGCTTATTACATGGATTCCACATAGTTCCTATTAAATTTGTCCTCAGACATATGACTCGGGCCCCTAACTAAATTAAAAATTCATATGCTCATAAAAATCTGGCAAAAGAAAAATAATGTAGGGTTATTCAGGATTCCCATGAAGAACCCTAGTATAATATGGTTTTAATTTATATTAATTTCATTAATTTATTATAGCTACAAACTATTACATATTATATTTTAGGAAATTATTTTCATTAGGAACAAATTGTGGTAGCCTACTAAGTTGTAATCACAACCCGTTCAAGCCAACACTTGGTACCACCAAATATTTCATGCAAGTACTTAAAGATAAAGAAAATCTCTCATGTTTGGAGGATTATTTTACATTATATTTACTATTGCATATTGAGAAGATATGAGTAATCCAATAAGTAGGATTCTCATAGAGATATTTTCTTTTGGTCTTTTCTATCATTTTGTTTATACTTATATTGTTGTGTGTTTGATACATTGTATTTCCTACTCATATTTTGAATCATCATGACATCATCTTTATATAACACTATTACTTCATTGTGTCTGTTGTATATTATAATGATGGATTATGTGTTATCATAATTTAAAATCAACTATTTACTTTTATAAATATGGTAAATTATTCTTATCATGCCACTATACACCCCCACTACTAGTCAGTATGCTTTACAATATAGGTAAGCTTTACTAAGGTCTTGTGGACAACTAGATTGGTCAATATTTAATGAAATGGTTCGATGACTTCATAAAATCATATTATAGGATATTATCCTTTCACTTACTATTTGGGGTTAGTATACTATAGAATATTAAGTAACAAGGATTATTAATAAGTATTTAAATGATAGTAGATCACCCATGTGCCTGGTGAAATCCATGTTTCCATAGATGTGAAATTTATTTGGGATTTGTATTCTTTTAATTAGACTTATTTTTCTATTGGGAGGATGAAAATGTATTATTATTTTATGTTTCATGGATTACCGCCCTTCGACTGGTATGATAAGGGATTGTTAACTCCAAACTCATTATAGGCACATATAGATTTTTATGTCATGCGTGAGTCATGCCCTATGTATCTCATTTATTATTCTTCTTTATTCTTATTATATGTGTGTTGATAGTAATGCATGTCATTTCTACCATTTCTTGTAGGAAAAGAAGATTAAAATTCTATATTAAAAAAATCACAATACTAATAAAAATTTCAGACATATCATGATGATGGTATATTTATTAGTCAATTTTGACATGACCAAGCTATTGAAACTTAGTTTCAAATACTGAAATTTTAGATGGTTTTAGTTAAATTGATTTAACATTGTAACATATATTAATATGCCTTAATAAATTAACAGTGGAAACATATATTAGTAATCCATTTTAAATATAATTGTTTGTACTATTACCTCATGTTAAATTGTTATATGAAGTTATATAGAGTGAAAATAGGTACTTTTAATGATTATGTATTTAAAATTGAGGAATGAAATCCCATGTAACACAACCATAAAATGTGGACATACTAAATTCAATAAAAAACTAGTTTCCATTAAATATTGATTTCATTTAGAATTTAAATTTTTTTTTCATTATAAAATGTTATTAACAATTCATACAAGAAAAAACATGCATATAAGACGTGAAATCTCACATTAAAACATGAATTTAGATACGAGTAATTGAGTCAGTGTATCTACTATAAAAAATCCATGATCATATCCTAATTATTCTATTCAAGATATATTCTACTTTTAAATATTTTCTTAAGGCTAGATATTGAATATATATATATATACCTATATATTCTTCCACAAAATCCATGGGTCAAGCACTAAGATGGTGGGAATGATGATGTTAAGCAGGTAGCAGGACATGAACACTATGTAGTTTCACATATGGAATCTCCCATAGAAACAAATTTTCCTCCTCATCTTGGTATTTATCCTTAACATAGACATAGTTTTCTACATATATAGTATCAATGAAGGGTGATTTGGGACCAGTGTAAGCCATATCTGTTTTAACCATGGAATTTCCGTAGCTACAACCACTAACTTTTTATTCGGAAGGTAAACCACAAGTTGTGGAGTATTTGATAGAGACTATTTTTATAATCATTTAAAATCAATATATTCCTAGAGAAATAATATTGATGATCAAAAAATATATTCTTCATTAATCATTCAACTGATTGTAGGATGTTTTCACAATTTCATATTAATATTGATGCATTGTCTATATTGACAACCAGAGTTGTTAATATAACTATCATTCCCTATAGATAGAAATAGAATATCAAGATGGTTTATTTAATAAATATGGTGTAGGTTACAATTTCCATCATGAATTACTCATCTCATTTCATGGCGCTCTAGTATTTTTCACTGACTGTGACAATTGATGAGTTTTCCTGGAAATGGAATTTGGTGGATGGGATTAGGTATTCCTTATGCTATCTCATAAATTTATTATGAATAACTATTGCCTATATATCTTGAACCAATACCTTTTATCTGAGCATAATCTAAGGGAAGATGCTGTTATGAGACTTGTTGTTTAAACACCTTTATTGGTAAGAGGTTCGTCAAGTGGTTGGAAGTGTCACATTAATACTTTTCAAATGGGAAGTAGCAATAAGAGACTATGTAATGATTGGTATGTTTTTAATCCTCATTGTGTAAGGTAGGGTCACATGAAGCCTCATTATAATAGAGACTTAGTAGAGTGTTGATCCTATGGAAGAATGGGAAATCTACAATGAATTCTTGGGACTATTCCTATGGTTCCTAGTATTATAGGATATATATCAGTTATGAAATTCATAATGGGATTTGTGGATCCAAGTGGGTATAGAAGATAGAGTACTACTAGCCATTTAGGATATTGAGGGGTTCTAGGTCTTGGTATATCGATAATTGTGGTGTGGTTCTTGCAGAGTGGACCGTCATTGGGAGGTAAGGTTATAACTCATGTACATTAATTTATCATGTTATATGTAGTTCAACCTACACCTGAGAAGTATTGAATTAGGACAGCTATAATATAAGGTATAATATTATTATCCAAAATTATAATGTACACTTTTTTAACACATGATCTTCACACTCATTCATATTTATGACATTAATGGGATATCAAGGTCTCAATATAAAGTACATATATGGGGTGATTTCTATTAACAATATACTGGAAATCCAGTCATGTAGTGTTCATCGATACATGGATTTTCCTATCACGATAGGACGGTATCATTTATTATTTTATATTTTAAGATCAATAAGACATGCCTAAATATAATTATTATGATGTATTGGTTAGTATTATTTTTGAAACTATATTGGATTTTATCTTTGGAAAGTGTCATTTCTATCACCTGAGGGTGTTATCTATGTTCACAATGGAGAATAGAATGTTCGGTAATTCTGAGATAGAACATTGATTCACAATCTATGTAGTGTGACATCCAAACTTCAAGCGTTCTTCTTGATGATCAGAAAGTATGGTGGTAAATATTTCCTCTAATTATGGGATGATTGAAATATTTATTTGTTGATAATATTTCTAGGATACCTCCAAAGAGAGCGGTAGAGTTTACCATTGAAATTTTTCCTAGGTTATAAATCGTATGTATTCATCCAGGTAGGATGTCTCATACAATGCTTTAGGAACTCTGTAGATAGTTTAAGGACCTGTAAACCAAAGTTTTTATATGAATCATTACATATCCATGGGGATCATATATACTATTATCCACAAATTATGATGGTACCCTAAGATTATGTGGGGATGATTTATAGTGAAATTTGATTACCAGTGAGAACCCGTTCATAATTCCTTATAGAGATGATCTCATTGATAATCTCTAATGTTCTCGGGCCTTCTTATTGATTCATTGTAGACTATGATATCATTTGATGAGGGTTAGACCTGCAGATATAATATATAAAACCTTCCAATGATGTTATTTCCAATAAGAATATTTTGTGGTGTCCTTAGTTATAATTAACAAACCTAAGGAATTTATGGGATCAATGAATTTGGATTTCCACAAGCACTGAGATTACATTGTGTCAGTTTTTTTGGATGGATGTTTTGTGCACTATCAAACTAGACATGACCATGACCTAGACCGAGAAAATCATATCGGGAACACTAAATGTTCTTCATTATCATTCTAAATTCCCTATGATCCAATATGGATTGATATAGTTCACATCTTGGGTAATATTATATCAGAATATTGGATATATATGGATCCATATGTATCATCCCACAGTTTATCATTGAAAATATCTTTCTTATGATTATTCCATATAATCACATGAAATCACAAAATAATGAACTATTAAGTTCTATGTTACCTTTAATCATTTTTTATCCACTCTTGTGTTTTGAATTTTGAAAATATGACATACACGGTTGTGATCAATAAGTTATTTGGAGTCTATTATTACCAACATAATATTTGATGAATAGTAACATAACCTTTTGAATAGTAATGTCACCATTATGAATAGTGACATACCCTAATTAATAGTAATCCTACCTATGAAAGTATATAAATAATATTTATGAGGATGTACGACATACCTATATCATAGAATAAGAAATTAATTTTTTTTAAATTGTTGATTTTCATGTAAATTGGGATTTTAATTATAAAATAAATTAATTATATAGAGAAAATTAGTTTAGAGAAATAGATTTTATTTTTTGAATCTAAACATCAATAAATGGGTAGGGTTATTTTTTTGGGATTTTTCTAAAATATTTTATTTTTTATGAATAGTAAAATACAATAATTTACAATAAATGCTAAATAATGGATTTATTGAGTTATTGATGTTGATCAGTTGGTGTAATCCCTGTTGGTAAGAACTAACTTTCATTTAATACTATTCATGGTCATGGAATAATCACTATTTATTGACTTATTGAAATATAATAAACTAATGATTATAATATTATGAAAACCATATTATCTTCCACTATAAATACCACCCCACCTTAACTGTTGTCTCAGCTCCTCTCACTCTTTTTTCGTAACTGATTTCTACTCCAATCACTACCCAAGATCCTCTCACATGTCCAAAATCCATTGGTCTCTTCTAAATAACAAATCATCTTCCCATAAGAGGATCTCAAATAAGATAATCCAAAGAGTTAAATTTCTTTTTCAAATTATTTTTAAGTACTTTTATTTTCTTATTTCATTCTTATCCTCCCATTACCCAAATGGTATGATAACTCTAGTCACATACATGTAATGTAATTATATTATGAAAATTATTTAATTCATTAACTTCTCTCCTTTTGACACCATTTATATGAATTAATTGAAAACAATGTTTGAGATGTGTTAATTTATCACAATCAAGGCTGACGGGTAATCAATTTTTATTACTATCAACAATTATGGTCATGAAACCATTTTTTTGTTAAACCAGAGTGTTATATGTGTATTTTATAATAATTATTGTTATTTATTCCTTATTCACTGATGATGTAAAATAATAATATAGAAAAAGATAATTGTGAGAAAATTGCCAAAATTATTTCAAGTGTTTATCAATAATGTTTTATATAATGATTCGACATCAATCCAAGTAACTAAATTTAATTTACAACTATGTAATCTCTTGAATGTTAACTACTTTCATATGACATAAATTCTTTAAAACCACATTACTCTTACTTGTTTATCCATTCAGGAAAATAAATAAATCCATCATAAAAACTATGAAAAGAAATGGATCCGAACAATGAAATTGAATGACTTAACCCATCAACAAATTTCATGAATGGACATAAAAATCTTATAATGAATATTTTAAATATTTAAGGGGTTCAATAATTCTTAATTAAAAAACCTATTTTTTTTTGTTCAGATCATTAATAACAAGTGGAAAACACCAAAATACTTAAAATAAGGGATCCTCTCCATATCACATTTATTAAAAAATGTAATATATTCTATGACCTTATATGTTTAATACCGAATGATGGTGTATGATTTTGACCCTCCCCCATACATCCCTCATGATTATTATATGATGAGAAACCTCATTGTCTCTCATTAATCAATCATATGTACATCTGATACCATGCAGATAATTCGTAAGTAATTCTACCCAAACCTCCTTTATTTCTTCGGGTTGCTATATATTTCTTTTAACACAAATGACAATGTTTTTTATTTTTATGTAAAACCTCTACATTCTATTTATATGCTAAAAATCATGTTTCATGTAATGTCTTAAATTATTTTTTTCCGTGTATTATTTTTTAAAATTTTTTATGGAATTATTTTCACACCAGACGCGAAGACAACACATCATTCCGATGCCCAGTGAGCCTGGAATGGTTGTTTGAACATTTTTATGTTAAATGAGTCGACACATGTGATCGGTTGGGGCAGCTTTTTAAAGGATGCCCAGATTAAATATTTGAGTGCACCGTGGCGTCCGGGATGACTACTTTACATAATAACAAGCCTAACCTTGACCGGCATGGGTCAACTGAAAATTTTAATTATCCGAAGTTGTAGGTATAATAAAATAAAATAAAATAGAAAAGATTTTTTTATTTCTTTTTGGAAATGTATGATGTAGAGCAGTGATGGGGCATCTGTTTCAGTCAATAATGTCATGTCATAATGACTCAGAAACAGAACAATGACTCAGTAATGCCGCAACGTGACGAGATGTCAAATACGTTTCCCATTTTATTAGGATAATCGAATATTGCTCGTTGGGGGTGATTATGATAATCCTCTGTAGAATACTCGGAGCGTTGTAGCAAACTCTCAGTGAGGAACAATGACAGATCGAATTTGATATTCATTGCGCCAATGAAGTTGAATTATATCCACTAGAGTTCCTCTATGACTATGATTTTGAGATCATATATACTCATGGGAAGCGGAAAAAGGTGTTAGATGCTCTGAGTAGAAGATCGAGCTCATAGTTGTTGAGTGAGGTGACAGAGAAATTATCCATGTTGCAGTTTCCCTTCATTGATATGGAAGATGTAGCCTACCTATAGTCGATGGTTGTCACCCATCCACTCTTACAGCGGGTTAGGGAGGCAAAACAATAATATGTTGACTGTGTGGCTTTATATGCTCAATTATCCATAGGACATGCACATGATGGATATTCACTAGGTGACGAGAACGTACTTATTTTCAGAGGACACATTATTGTACCATTGGTGTTTCAGGAGGAGGTCCCGAGGGAGTTTAATATATCCCCTTTGGCGGTAAATCCTGGAGTGGAAATGGTGTACAAGGATCTCTGACAACAGTTCTTGTGGTCGGGCCTGAAGAAGGCAGTAGTAGAGTTTGTTTCTCAATGCCTCACAAGCCAGCAGGTGATGGCTGAGCACCAGGTTCTAGCGGCATTTTCTCACCACCTGGAAGTTCCATAGTGGAAGTGGGATGGAATATCGATGGAATTATTGACAGGATTACCACAGATGTCCAAGGGGCATGATTCAATCTTGGTGATTGTTGACTGACTCACCAAGTCGGTCCAATTCCTAGAAATTAGAGAGCAGAGTTTTGTAGAAAACTTGGGACTCCTCTACGTGATAGTTATAGTTTGGCATCATGGAGTCCCCTTGACAATAGTCTCAGACCGAGATACCCATTTCACATCCCGGTTGTGGAAGGGATTATAGAGAGGTTTTGGGACTCATCTTCGCTTGATCACAACGTTTCGTCACCAAACTGATGGTCAGATTGAGAGGACCATTCAGGTTCTGGAGGATATGTTGACATCCTATGTCTTGGACTTTGGTCATTATTGGTAGAACCACCTACCACTAGTGGAGTTTTCATAAAAATATTTCTACCACTCCACCATTTGTATGGCACCATTCGAGGACTTTTATGGGAGACCCTTCTGGTCACTACTTTGCTAGACCGACACTGGAGAGTCAGCACTCGTGGGTCCGGAGTTGGTGCGAGCTACCACCGAGAATGGGAAGATCATCCGGGAGAGGATGAACACTGCACAAAGCCGACAGAAGTCTTATGCTGATAGACCACAGATACCTATGGAGTTTGAAGAGGGAGACAACATCTTTCTTCGGGTCTCACCTCAACGAGGGTTTCTAAGATTTGGCTGAGGCTACAAGGTATCTCTGAGGTTCAACAGACCCTTCAATATACTATGTAGATTTGGCGAGGTGGCGTACCACCAATCTCTACCTCCGCAGTTGAATCAAGTTCATGATGTATTACACGTGTCAGATATGAAGTGGTACGTGCATGGCCCATCACACGTCATCGACAGGGGCGAGATGGACATCGAGGATAGGGTGACCATTGCTGAGTACCCAGTGGAGATCGAGGATCTGCAAGAGAGGATCCTTTGTGATTGGCCAATTCCCTTGGTGCACGTCTGGTAGAATCACGAGAATCTTCAGGAGAGAATGTGGGAGCGGGATGCTCAAATCCGTGCCCTGTACCTACATCTTTTTTAGTACCCTTTGTTTCGATTTTTTAGGGACATAAAGCCCCAAGGTGAGGAGAATATAATGTCTCAGATTTTTTCTCCATGTTTTATTTTTTAAAATATTATATGGAATTATTTTGAGATCGGGCAGGAAGACGACACATCATTTCGGGTCCTAGTGAGCCCAGAATTGTGGTTTGAACTTTTTTATGTTAGGTGAGTCGAAACATGTGCGAGGATATGAAAATTTCCAAACGGATTCCCAGATTAAAAATATAAGGGCACCATTGTGTCCGAGATGATGACGTTACCTAAGAAAGAGCCTAACCATGACTGGCGCGAGTCAATGGATAATATTGATTTTTGAACTTTTTATGTAAAATAAAATATAATAAATTCACAAAGTTTGTTTTATTTCTATTTAGAAATGTCCGTTGTAGCGCAGTGACGGGGTAGCTGTTTTAGTCATTAATTTCATTTCATAATGACTCATAAACAGAAACCCTGACTCATTAATGTCGCAACGTGACGGGATGTCAAATATGTTTCCATTTTTATTTGCATAATCAAATATTGCTCATAGGCGACGATTTAACGAAACTTCTGGAGAATCCGCGGAGTGTTGGAGAAAACTCTCAGCAACGAACAATGAAGAATAAATGTTTAGATTCGCTGGGCCAACGAAGTTAAAGGATCTTGACGACGACGACATCAGGACCCCTTTCATCAACGATTGATACATTTTTAAAGGTAGGGGTTGTTATTTTATTATGTTTCTCCCATCTTTACATTTAAACGACGAACACGGATCCACCACGAACATGTTGATCCACGGATTATTACGTTCATGAGGGAGGGATTTTATTTGGGATGATTATGGGGAATTAATCCATGTTGATTATTGTTTTTGATTTATGCTCTGTTAAAGCATATTAACGGGAGCGGATCAACGCTGTGACGAATGATGGCTATAGTTTGTTCCTCAAATTTTGTTTATTTGGATTTCTTCTCTTTTCTTTTGCGCGTTCATCGCGTTCATCATTTGGCGATGAAGAATGGATCATTCTGAATCCTTTTTGTGATGCAATGATCCCAAAATGAATAATAGGCACCACAACGACTTCGCGTAGGTGCG
Organism: Viscum album; assembly: GCA_963277665.1. Lineage (NCBI taxonomy): Eukaryota > Viridiplantae > Streptophyta > Magnoliopsida > Santalales > Viscaceae > Viscum > Viscum album. Next base: position 1,132,138,929 of record OY728155.1, on the reverse strand, counting down.
ACGACGACGACTGACGACGAATCAGACCAGATCTGGAAGGATCATTCTTCGATCATTCTTCGAGCAGGGAGATCAAATCATGTTTTTGGGGGAAATCAGTGGTCCAGAAACACTAGAAGATGCTTCATGGCATCGGGGTGACCAAAACCTGATATTTTCGTGCTGACAACACAAGTGGATCGACAATCGGGGCAGCACGAGAGGGGCACCAGTGAAGAGTTTCATTTCTTGAAATTTCTAGAATACATGGTGTGTACTTAATAAGAACATTTCGGGTTGTACAGGCGGTATATTCTTGGGTTTTGGGGCCAGAGAGGAATCACATGGCGTGTGACCCTAGTCACAAGGCATGTTAGACTTTTCTCGAAGCCCGGTGTGTACTTTTTATTATGCGGACACAAGTTGGACTGCACGGCTTCAGATGACATGTCATGTACATCATGGCAGAGGAGGCAATGCAAAACTCGATGTGTGCCCCTGGGGTACACAGACACATGATGGAGTACAAGACCGTGTACTCCATCACACGGCTTGGCGAGTCTAGTAATGCGGGTCACCGTGTGTACAGATTGCACAAGTTGGTGTACACGGGTTGATGACCATGTACGGGAACATGGACAGCGTACACAGAGACAACCCCAATCACTTGGACACTACGTGTACATCGTACTGCATTCCATGTGCTCAGTTTTTTTTCTCTATGACAAGCCTTACGACACGGGCCGTTATACATGAGTGGTACCCGAGGTCAGACTATACAGCGGGTAACTTCTATACACGACGTGTACTGTTTGGAAAACAGCATGGTCCACTTGTTCACCACATCTTGGAAATATTTCATTTGGGTTTGTACCTCATCTTCTCGTTCCCCTGAATGATAGTTGTCATTTCATTTTTACAAGAGTATGATCCCTTCAGCAGTACTTTCTGTAATATTGTGAGTCATCCATCCAAGAGGCCCCGATCGAGATCCTCTATCCATTCATAAACCTAGATAGAGTCCGGAATCGATGTGAATAAATTCATCAGGTGTCGATCCTATACCTAGCAAGTGAATTCTAGATGAGTCGTTGTATCCTCCATGGCCCTGGCAGTGATCCTCATCTGTGTATCGTGATCTTTCCCACTCATGAGTGTGTCTCCCATAATGAGTGCATATATCTATGGCGATCTCTCCCACTTAGGAGCGTGTCTCCCGTAATGAGTGTAACTACCTCTCGTGGGGTTTCCCTATGAACAGTACGTCATGGATAGAAGCCATCAGAGATATAAAATTCATCTATTGTGTTCTCCCGAAATGAGTCCTTCGTGGAATCATCAAACTGAATCACTATGGGGGTATGCGGTTGCACAACTTCTCTATAGAATACGAGCCTGGGTTTTGAGTATATATGGTTGGTGATATATGTTCTGTAGACATATATTGTTCATAGATGACTACACCTTTACTTTGTGTACTGCTTTGTGGTTTTTGGGGTCCTCTACTAAGTGTTGTTATACTCAACCCTGCACAGCCTGTGCCCGCACGTGTCGTGTCTTGTGGAGACGTACAACCTTTTTATAGAGTTTAGGGAGGATGAGGACATGAATGATCTTTCTGAGTTTCCTACAGGTCGAGGCATTCCTACATCTTTTAGAAGTAGTCCCAGTACCTTTTGTGCTTATAGTTTGGAATTTTCAGTTTTCAGACTCCTGTTTTTTTTGGGGGGCAGGTATTTTGGCCCAGTTTACTATCATTACATTACATTCCATTGCACTCTGTTGGTTGGGTTTAGTTTTATTCATCCATTTTGTTTCATAGTGTTCTTACATTTCATAATTAGTGGGCTTCGATCTGTTTGTATGAATATAGGTACATTGTCAATCCCTCCCATGTTCATAATATGCCTACTCGATGCTCGTCACCAGCCCAGGGCCTATTGGAGGCAGGCTTGGGAGTCGCGGCACGGTCCCAACTTGGACGGGTCCTGACATTTCCTATTCTATCCCTCATTCTATTTCAGGGATATACACGATTTTAATTTATTCCCCCTCGATACTTTCCAATGTGCAAACTCGTTCTAAGGAAACATCACAAATTATTACCCAATGTCAAGTGCTCCCTAAACGTTGTTTCAAGCAACCATTTTCATTATAAAATAAATGTTTTTACTATGAAAACATCATTAGTTTACTTCTGGTTATATATATAATATTTTCCCCTTTTCTATTTTAAAATCATTATAGTATTTTCTATAAAACCGCACAAAAATGTGTTAATGCTAAAAATTATCAAATACATTTATTACAAGTTGTCACTTATGTTTTTCATCACATATGATGATATATGTCTAATTTATATTATGAACATCCATGTATGTTCAAATTCCTTTCCTTCATGGACACATTCATGATACTCCCATTGGTTATGCTTTCTATCATGATTGTGGTACCAAATTCTTTCCATGTATAACCTCTATGTTTATGTAAAATTAATTATATATGATTAATTATGTCATAAAAATATTCATGAAATTTAATATGGGTGCACCTATATATCTCCCAAATGCATTTGGTAATGTTGAGTCTAATGAGACGTTATGTGTGACGGTCTTGGCGGTTAGCCTTGGCTTGTGATACTATGTGAAATGGTATTAGAGGTTAGCCATGACTTGTGCTACTATGGGAAATGGTGTTGGAAGTTAGCCTTGAATCATACTAAATTCATGATTTCTGTTTCTTTCACATTTCTATGATTCAATGATTAAATGATCCGATGTTTATATCTTTTGATTCCATAAGATGCATCCATTTTTATATCATCATGTAATGCAATATATCCAATGTGCTAATGATTTGTTTTTATGGTTATTCTCATTTTGGGCTTTATGTTTTCCCTTTAATCATGATATCCTCTTGTTTTACTATACAGATGTATGAGAACAAGAGAATAACGGATCTCATTATGGATCATAAATAATATGATTTTTATAATGTTTGATTATGTACCTAGTCTTCTAAGACAATAGATTTTAAGATCCTTGTCTTGTACTATGATGTATAATTATTCTTCAAATCATGTAATGTCATATCTAAAAGTATAGGATTGCTATAGATAGTTTTTGAGGATGATCTAGATATTTCTAGAGATCATGAATAGATCACTTCAGTAAGAACCATAAGTATAAGAAAAAGTATAAGATAACATAATTAAATTTTGATTAGTATAGAGTAAGTGGTGTATAAGGAAAAAACATCCCTCACTAGATGCCAACATGTAGAGGCATCTCTGGCACAAATGATTGTAAATGTGATAACTCTGAAAAGGAGTTATGGGCTTGACTCATGGTATCTTGGTACCGGGAAATGAGCCTACTGCACTCTAGGTTTGACACTCCTGGGGGATATTATTTGATAAATTCATGAGCTTAGTACAAATCATTATTTAGGAAATAAAAAAATCCCACAAGATTATAATTTTAGAATCAGATCGAGGTTAACCATGATTTATACCTAAGGAATCACAAGGTAGGATATACTTACCTCTATAAGTTTATCCTTTTACGTTCAATGATTCATTTTTATGTTACATAAATATGTATACAAGCCCTCTAATTATACCAAAAAAATAATAACACATTTTAACAAATAATGTGATAGTAAATGTGAAGAGTTCCCTAATGATATGCTGGATATGACATGAATGGTGATCAAATCAACATGAACGTACATGCTCAGCTAGATCAAGTTATTAATGATAACATGAATCCTATGGAACTCCCTCCTCCTCCGTGAAAATATAATGTTTCCATAGAATCCTTCATGTTTAAAAGGCCTCCCATGATTAATAGATCTTTTGATGCCCTCCTCATGGAACAATGGAATAAATCTATTGAGAATATATTATCCATCCTTCAGTGCCCAAAAGAAGATAATTTTGTACTAATATTATATCATATTGATGGGAAAGCTGGTTAGTGGATGACACTAATCAATAATACGAATTCCCAATAAGAAATTGATTCCATGGATTGTGATGAATTTAAGATGATGTTTCTCAATAAATATTTTCCTCGAACCATCTGTCTGAAGCTGCAAAGAGAGTTCCTAAGTCTCTAGCAGAAGGAAAATAAGTCCATTGGGGTGTATGATGCAATCTATAAATCCATGAAATGTATTCCTATGGATTATTCATGAACACCAAAATCATGGTGGATCACTTCTTTAGCGGGCTAAACCCGAGTACACGGATGGTGATGAATATTTTTGACTTGGACATTTATGAAGAGATATATATTGTGCCCTGAAAGATGAAATAGTGGTTGGAGACTCTTAGTGGTCTCATGGGACTAATGACACGAAGCTAAAAAAGTATAACAACATGGGTGGATCAACAAACAAATCCCATGATGGAATTAAACCCAAATATCCCACATGCATAAGTTGTGGCGAGAAGAATCAGGTGTACAGTCTAAAGGGAACCCGAAATTTCATCAAATGTTGAATGTTGGGACATCTAGCCATGATATTTTAAAGGGATATAGAATCCCCACTAATGTGGAAGAAGAAGTCAATGTTCAGATAAACACTCAGCTAGTGGTGTAGAATTACAACTTTATATAGCATGGGAATTATTCAAACAATTTTCCTTATCCAAGGGTTTAAGATAAAATCAATAATATCCTCCATGGAAACAAGGAAGGTCTTATGCTATCACAACTGATGAGGTAGATATGGAAAACTATGTGGTGGATGTTATTCTAGTTATTAATTCAAGAATAGAGAATTTTCTATTTGGTTATGGGTCTACGCATTCATTTATATCTTGTATGTTCTGTAGATCAATTCGAACACCACCTCAAAATTTGGAGGACATGTTATATGTGCGAACTGTGAAGGGGGAAATTATTACATCCATGGTTTATAACTCCTACATTTTTAAGGGTTTGGATTGAACCTCCCAATAAAATATTTCAATACTTTCTTTAGTGGATTTCGATGCTATCCTGGGCATGGATTGACTATCTATATACAAATCCAACATCAATCACCAGGAAAGGGGGATAACTCTTCACATCCTGAATAATCCTCCTATTCTATACAAGTGTTAGGAGAAATAGGAATATGTCTTATAATAATTGTCTCATGTGTGGATATTTCTTCCTTATGAGTAATAAAATCTTTCCCAAATGATCAATAGAAAGGTGAAAATCTCGATTGAAGACGTGCCCATCGTGAGGGACTACACTAATGTATTCCCTAAAGAGTTGACTAGTATTCCTCCTTAATTTTAGGTTGTGTTTTAAATTGAACATATTCCTGGATCTATAACTATAACAAAGACACCATAGATAATGGTAATATTAGTGCTGGAAAAAATGAATAAGCGGTTATAGGAGAATCTTGAGAACAGTTTTATACGCCAAAGTGATTCACCATGGGGAGCCCCAGTCCTCTTTGTCAAGAAGGATGTGTTGAGTCAATAAGGTTTTCCTTATTTCATTTCCATTATTTCATACTTGGGGGAGATTGTTTTGTCAATAAGGTTTCCCTATGGCTTTACAATTATTTCTTGTTTTGAAAATCACAAATACATTATCTCCAGGAAAATCTATTTTTACCCTAGGTTTTACATCTATAAGGAAAATTTCCTTCCTCTTTTAAATTTGTCCTTACCATGTTGGATAGTTCATATCATAATATTACTAAGTGTAAAATTTGGATTGTTACCAAAGCCTCAGAATCTTATAATTACCTACATATGATGTATTCTGTTCTAGGATCTGAATTCTGATAATTCTGTTTACGAACATTGCTAAGTTCTAGCTCCGAATTCTGAATCAGAGTTTTGGTTTTGAACATCATTGAGTACTTACTCCAAATTCTGAATATGAATTATTGATACAAAATTCATTGAGTTCTGACTCTGAATTTGGAATCCAATTTCTGGTTACGAACTTCATTGAGTTCTAACTCTGAATTCTGAATACGAATTCTTGATACGAACATCTCTATGTTCTGACTCCAAATTCTAAATACGAATTCTGAATACGAAATTCTCTGAGTTTTGACCCCGAGTTAGCTGAATTTAGACTCCAAACTCTTATGAGTTATGCCTTTGTATTCTCATGAACTCTGACTCCGGAATTTGTATATCCTGGTTCCTAATTCTTGTAAATACTGATTCCGAATTTCCTTGAAATTTAGAGTCTGGAATTCTATTGAATTCAGGTTCAAAATTTCAAGATAACAGAATCCGAATATCCTTTTATTGTAAACTCTGGATTCAATTTTTGTTAGACTCCAAACATTCATTTCCTCACATTCTGAATATCAGTTTTTGGTTATGATTACACATGATTAGTTATAAAACAATGTCGTGCTTTCAGTTACTCAATAACCGTTGTTTGAGTGACACATGTACAGGTCCCTCCAAATTTCATGGAAAAATAGGACCATTGGAGGAGGGTGCCGACCATTGAATCTGTGACTATAAATAAGTTCTAATTTGAAAGAGTTGACAATTTTTTATGAACATCATTGGCAATTGTTCTTACATGTTGTTGAAGTGATTTATAGAGAGAGAGACTCTTATAAGCTCTCATGATTCATAAAAAAAGTTTGAATGGCTTGTTCAAAATTTTCTTCATGTAGATTTAATTCGTGTGACTCCATCTGTTACTATGTACAATCAAGGGCTTCTGAGGATCGGAAGACAGAGGTGCTGACTACCTTGATGTTGAGGCCTTCCTTGCTGAGGAAGACAGAGGTACCAACTACCTTGAAGTTGAGGGCTTGCGGGGATAGTAAGACAGACATTGATCTTCATATCGAGGGCTTACCCTAGTGTGGGTAAGAAATACTTTCATGAAAGTACAAATCAAAGGACCTTTATCCTAGGTTGATGGATACCCTTTTCATTGGGGTAAAATACTTACTACATATTACATTCTTTTTTACAAGTTTTCCACTGCATTTGTTTTTTTGAGGAAAGTGTAAATAATTTATACTTCCTTATACTTGTACTATGATTTAGTTAGATTCTATATGATTTATGGTATAATCATCATCTTTGTAAACTTTCATTAAGATTCATTTATGAGATCACTTTTCTGGAATTTCTTTTCAGAATCATATTTCCTAATTCAAGCAAGTTTGAATAACTAGAGGTTTTGTGAAATGTCTTTGTTTAACCTCGTTATACATAACTATCTTTAAAAGTTCCAAAGGAATTTTTTGAAAGTATACAATTCACCCCCCCCCCCTCTTGTATTTGAGCATCTCATTACATATTTGATCCTACATTTGGTATTATAGAGTATATCATACCCAGACATACCATCTCAATAATTAGTATCCGAGGAAGAACTCTGAAATACTTATATTCACATAATTTTTTCCCTGCTCAAAGATTTCAGAATAGAATTTTCATATTGATACTTTGTTTCATATTTTTGGATTCATACATTGTTTCATATTTTTGGAATCATATTTTCAGACTCATAATTTTCGAATTCATTCTTTCTCATAGGTACAATATCTAGTTCCTTGCTTAGGATATTTTCTCCTCTTTACAAACTCATACTACTAAGAAGTTATTGTGCCAATGATTATCATAAGTATGGAAAGCTTAAATGGTGGTTATATTGATAATATAAATCTTTCTGGACCTCCTGTTTTCAATGGAAATGATTATGAGTACTGGAGAGATTCGATGAAGACTTTAGTTATCAATACTAGAGTTGATAACTATCTAATGCTGAGTGGATATTATAAGATTCCAGATAAGGAATTGAGAACCTTTACGAATCAGGAGAAATAAGAATATCAAGTAAACATCAAAGTCATAAATACAATGTTATGTTCCATGACTAGTAACATATATAGTCAAATATCATCATGTGAAGCTAAAAACAGTATCTGGAAGAAACTTTATGTTACACATTTTGGTACATTTAAAGTAATAGAGACAAGAAGAGCTATGTTGAAATATGAATACCATAGATATGACTTTTCTTATGACGAACCTGTAATAAAAGTACAATGGTTTATAAATATTTTGAATAGCATAAAATCTATGGGATAAAAAGGTTTTTATGATGAGGATATTGTAGACTAGATCACATATATCATGCCAAATGATTGGGAGTCCAAGAGGAAAGCTATTGATGAGAATAGGAAAGTCACTCAGATTTCCTTAGATGAGTTGTTTATAACTCTTCATCAGCATGAAAAAAAATGAAGAGAGATGCTGAAAATGTTAAGAAGATGAATTGGAATGGAGGAGTTTCTTTTAAACCCACTTCAAAACATTTGAAATCCAAGACCCTAGAAAGAGTAACTAGATTAAAGACAGAGAAATTCATTATTCAGTATGAATCTATTGACACAGATAAGTATGAGAATGAAATATATAATCTTTCTTGGAGAATGAACAAGATTGTAGCTCAAAAGAACCATCAGAATTAGTACAAGAAGAAAGACTATAGAGATAAGAATGATGGAGAAGTTACGTGTTATGAATGTAGAAGAACAGGTCATCCCAGACCTGATTTTCCTTTATTGATAAATAAGGAAAAGAAGGAAAGGAATTCAGAAAAGAACAAGAAAAAATTCTATCGATCAAAGCACAACAAAAGCCTTAAATCTAATGATACTTGGACTGTTTACTATAGAGGCTCTTCAGAAAGTGAATCTTCTAATTATGATTCATCAGCACAGAAGAATATGGGATTCATTGCTATTACTTCTTTCCCCAATACATGTCTTATTTTCAATGTACGCTCTGCCGAGGCTTTAACAAATTTATCACTTGATAAAAATTACTATTCCAAATATAGTACTTCTAATGATGATACTTCATCCTAGGAAAATGAATAAATACCTTCATATGATGTTGTTTCTAGATTTTCCAAGTTACATGAAGCGAGAAATTGTAAAATTTATATGAAATTAGTCAAGGAAAATAATAGGGAAGAAATTATAACAAAATAGATTTCAGATATTTCTAGTGATCATAGAGATAAAGAAAAGTATTTAGAAAAACGAACTAAAGACCCTCAGAAAGAAAATTCTGTTAAGGAATAACATTCTAATGATATTGAGAATGATATTTTAGAGATAGAAGTTTTTGAGGAAAAATCTAACTCTACGTAAATTATTCCTGATGATAAGAAGTTAGTCATCAGACTTAAATCCTATGTATTTTCTCTTAAGAATCTTCTTGCAAACTTTACCTCTGAGAAAGAAATTTTTTTACAAGATGTAATCTCAAATTAAACCTCAAGAAAACACTAATGGAGTAGGTTACACTCAGCAAAAACCTATTTTCAAAAACAACTATTTTGGTTCTTCTAGAGCCCCTTTTTGCACTAAATGTCAAAGTGGTGGGCATTGGAAGAAAAATTTCTCCTTGAATAAAATTCATTCTATTGGGTTTCATAAAGCTTATTGTTCTAAAAAAATGTGGATACCCAACATTTTGTTGTCTAACAATTCCGGATCCAAAAAAGTTTGGATTCCGAAATTCAAACTTTCTTATTTTCAGGAAGATAAAGAAGGTACCAAAAGAAATAAGTGGTACATGGATATTTGATGTTCCAGGCATATGAAAAGTAACAAAAACTATTTTGAAATGATTATCAAGATGAAAGGAGGAAAGGAAACATTCATAGATAATGCTCAGGGAGAAATTATTGGCATAGGTAAAATTGTTCTTTTTGAAAAAACAATGATTTCAAATGTTTTATTTGTTAAGGGTCTTAATCATAACCTCATTAGAATAAGTTAGTTATGTGATGAAGGTTACCTTGTAAATTTTAGGAATTACAAGTGCTTAGTAGACAATTTCCAGGAAGAATTTATTCTTTTTTCCAATAGGAAAGAGAATGTATACACTCTAAACATAGAAGACCTTAGGATCAAAGATCTACCTTGCCTTAGGGAAATGGAAGATCATTCATGGTTATGTAATAGAAGTCTAGGACACTGTAACCATAGGAACTTATGAAAACTTTCTATGAAGGACTAGTTAAGGAGGTATCAGAGCTTAGATTTGACCCTTAAAAAGTCTTTGATCCTTGTTAGTATGGAAGGCAACATAAATCATGTTTTAAATCTGTCAGTGAAGTCTCAACTACTGATGAATTATAGCTAGTGCATATAGATCTCTTTGGTCCTAAAAAACTAGTAGTATTGGATTCATGAACTATGTATTTGTTCTATTTGATGATTAAACTATATTTTTGTGGGACTATTTTCTAGCAAAGAAGTTTGGTGCTTTTTCTTATTTCAAAAGTTTTAGAGCCCTTGTCAAAAATGAGAGAATCCATTGTTTGATAACTATTCATAGTGATCATAGAGGAGAATTTCAAAATTCTGACTCTGAAACTTTTAGTAGTAGAAAAGGCATTACTCAGAACTTCTCAGCTCCCAGAACACCTCAACAAAATGGTGTTGTTCAAAGAAGAAACTGAATTATTCAAGAGAAAACTAGAACTATGTTGAGTGAGTATTCTGTAGCAAAACATTTTTGGGCTGAATCTGTAAGTACTGCTTGTTATACTATAAATTGTGTTTTGATTAAACCATTTCTTAATGAAACTCCTTATGAATTATGGAATGGTAGCAAACCTAGACATTATTACAATAATGTTTTTGGTTTCATGGTATTCATTCTGAATACTAAAGATTATCTTCATAAATTCACACGAAAATATGATGAAGGAATTTTCAAAGGCCACTCCACAACTTCTAAGGATTATAGAGTTTTCGACAAAAACACTTGTATTGTTGAAGAAACAGTACATGTTAAATTTGATGAAACTGATATTTTTATTTTTAAACCACCCCAACCTACATCCTCGGATGTGTTTTCAAAATATGATTATGAACCATGGATAGAAGATACTTCTGATAAGGAAAATGTCTAAGAAGATACATCTGAAACATTTACCCCAAAATATTTCCTACCCTACGTTGATGAACAAGTATTATGAAACCTAAATCAGTTGTTTCTAAAGAATCATCCCTATGATAATATCATTGGTGATATGAATCAACCTGTATGGACTATAAGATCCTTAAAAAATGAAGTAGAACATATAGCATTTTGTTCCCAATTAGAACTGAAATGCACTGAAGAAGCTTTAGGTTATGATGATTGGATAAAATCCATGCAAGATGAACTAAATAAAATCGAAAGGAATAATGTCCAGAAAATGGTTAAAAGGCCTACGGAATCTTCTGTTATTGGAGTAAAATGGGTCTTCAGAAATAAGTGTGATGAAATTGGAATCATTGAAGGAAATAAATCTAGATTAGTTTCTAAATTCTATAATCAACAAGAAGTAATAGACTGTAAGGAAACCTATGCTTCAGTAGCTAGAAATGATTCTATTCATATTTTACTTGCCTTTGCAGCATTATTCAATTTCAATATTTTTCAAATGGATGTGAAATGCGCCTTCCTTAATGGTTATCTTTAAGAGGACGTTTTTGTTGAACAACCTCCTAGCATTGAAGATAAAAAACATCCTGATCATGTTTTAGACTTATCAATGCTTTTTATGGCCTTAAACAAGCCCCTCAATCTTAGTATGATATACTTATAAGATTTTTTCTTTAAAATAACTATGTTCAGGTAAATGAAGATTCGACCATTTTTAATAACAAAGATATGAAAAAATTTTGATTGTTCAAATTTATACTGATGACATTATATTTGGTTCAACTCAACAATCTTTAACCGATTACTTTGCGGATTTAATGAAATCTGAGTTTGAAATGAGTATGATGGGTGAGTTAACATTTTCCCTTGGTTTTCAAATCTCTCAAAAACCAGAAGTAATCTATATATCTCAACATAAGTATTGTAAATATCTTCTTAAAAAGTATGTATATGACAACACTAAAAGTATAAGTACTCCCATTGGTACCTCAAACACACTTGATCTTGATGAAGTTGGGAAACAAGTAGTTCAAACATCTTTTAGAGTTATGAAAGGAATTCTACTTTACTTGAAAACTAGTCGTCCAAACATAATGTTTTCAGTAAGTTTATGTTCAATATATCAATCCAATCCTAAGAAATCTCACTTAATGGCAGTGAAAATAATTTTTCGCTACTTAAAGGGAACCATGGATTTAGAACTATTGTATACCTCTGGAAATTATTTTGTTTTAAAAATCATTTTAGATGCTGAAATTGGTGGATGTAGACTAGATTGAAAGAGTACATACAGAACATTTCATTTTTTAAGAGATTCATTAGTTTCTTGGTCTTGCAAGAAGCAACACTCAGTAGCACTTTCCACTGCTGAAGTTGAATATTTAGCAGCTGAAAGTTGTTGTGCTCAATTGTTGTGGATGCAACACACACTCATAGATTATGGACTGAATTTTACAAAAACAATATTTTTGTGTGATAATACAAGTGACATTTCCCTTATTAAAAACACTTCACATCACTCTCGTGCAAAGAACATAGATATTAGGTATCACTTTCTTAGTGATCACACAAAAAAAGAAGATGTCATTCTTTAATTTATTGGGATGCAAGATCAACTTGCTAATATTTATATGAAATCCTTACACTCTGATAGATTTGAATTCATTAAATAGAAGTTAGGAAAGAAAATAGTAAGTTAATCATTGTTGATTGAATTCTTTTTGAACAAATCTCCTTAGAGTAATAAATTCTTTTTCATAGGGGGTGTACATATGTTATTACATTTTTAAAATTTTTCATAATTATAATTTCCATAGTTAGTTTTTCAAATTTTTCGTAATGAAAATTTTCATTCTTAGTTTTTCAAAAAATTTCGTAATGAAAATTTTCATAGTTAAATTTTCACAATTTTTCTTAATGAAAATTTTCGTATTCGGTCTTTGAAATTTTCGTAATGAAGATTTTCATACCTAAAATTTTCGTAATGGGAATTTTTCGTACCCGAAATATTCTTAATGAGAAGTTTTTTACTCAAAATTATTGTAGTGTAATTTTGGTACTCAAAATTTTTACAATAAAATTTTCGACCTTAGTATTTTTGTAATAAGTTTTTTAATGTCAAATTTATTTTTTTCTAAATTTATTCAAATTTTTTTACATATTACAAATAATCATCCTATAAATTCGAAAGGTATGGTTTCTTTATTAAGTTTTCAAAGTCATTATTTCACTGCTGGTATAATATTTTTTATTTTAAATTCTCAGATTCTAGTTTTTTCTATAAAAAACCTCAAAAGATCAGATCCTACGTAATTTTTCCTTGAGTCTATCATTGCTACAGTTAGATCTAATCAGTAGGATTCTAAACCATTATATTGGATTGGGAAGATAAAAGGTCACCTCCATCGCCTATATAAATGACCCTCGATGGTTGTCCCACATCGGTTTTCAAAGACTGTGCATGTCGAAGCTTTGTTCCTCTTCAAAATCCCATTTAGAACTTCTCAAAAGTGCTCAATTATGAATGTCTGCAAAAGTTCCTTCTCAAGATATGTCTACTGTCAAGCTGACTTCGGAGTGGAAAATATACAGGGAGAGGTTAGTGCATCCAAACTTATTTAATAAATATGACTTTATTATCTCTTAGAACATCATGATCAATGGATGGAAAAGTGTAGCCATTTCAAATATAGTTGCTCCGGATGTTGTGTATCTGGATTTTCTGATAGAATTGTATGAATCATTTTTCTTCTTTAAGGAAGAAGGTAGAGAAAAATTTTACTTCAAGAGTTATGGAAAGACATATGAACTCTCTTAAACCAAGGCTGCTAGCTTGGTGGGGCTTTCATATGAAGGGGATGCCAAGTTTTGATCCCACAAGATGTCTGATGTTCAAGGACGTTTCATCAAGGTGAAGGCTATGAAATGACTTGGACATACTGATGTCAAGACCGCAAAGATTTAACATCGATCTACCAACAATCAGATTCTACAGTTTTAGGTGCAGGGCCTTATCTTACTGAGAAAGGGTGACAAAGACACTCTTTAGAAAAGTGATACGTATATCTTATATTATTTGATAAATCTGTGGAAAATCAACTTGATGAAGCATATTCTCATTACGATTGAGAATATCAAGAATGGGAACCTGAGAGCTCAGATAATCATGTATCCTGCCTAACTTTTCAAGTTGATATTTTGGTGTCTTGAATCCTTCAAGATCCCATGTTGTTCCAAGAAGTGGAATTGAAAGGTGATTCTTATCAGTGATGATACCTTAAAGATAATGAAGGTTGGTTTCTTTGATTAGTCAGATGAGTTCTATGATCTACCATAGGATGCGGCAGAATCCATTACCATAAATATAGAAGCAGGTGGACCATCTAATAATGCTAGAAATAAGAGGAAACTAATGGAAGTGGAAGAAAGAGAGAAAACCCCTAAGGCCAAAGAAGCTCAATCCACACCTCCAAATCCCAAAAGGCAGAAATCATATCCTGATGAAGTGGCTTCCAAATGGAGGGAGGATAAAATGAATCAGAAGGAAGGGGAACCAAAATTTGGCCTATATGTTTCTGAGGATATGGCTCTAAAAGAGAAATATGATAAAGAGCTTGAGAAGGAAGCCAAAGGGAAAAAGATTAAGATAATGATGCTAGAGGAAGAGATTGTGAAATCTCTTTTTAAGGCTACTGAAGTGGAATCCAAACAAATTTCCGTACCGAAAACATTATTAGTTGAAACATTACCTGAGACAGTTGGGAAAAAATTCATGTCTCTAAAAAAAATCCCAAGAGAAGGATGTTCAAAAAGGAATATGTGTAAGAAGTTCAAGATTCTCAAAGCTCTAAAGGGACAACTGATCTGATAAATCAAGTAGAATACTTTCATGGAAAGGAAAGTTATTATGAAAAGCTATCAATCCATACTTCTCAAGCCAGATCATCAAAACTTGCTACTCCATGAATATATGAGAAGGGTGAAGAGGAAGTAAACAAGTTATATAAGAAAGAGATTGATAATCATCACTTTATTTATCCTAAAGACATTGAGTCTGGATCTGAGAAGGAAAAACATAATGAACATATGATTTTTAAATTATCTAAAAGTGATCAGGAATCTCCCGATGAAGATGCTATTATGAGAACTAACAAAGGGAAACAAGTGTTTGTGGACACCCCGATAAAATAAATTTTTTGGATGAAGAAATCTGGAGGATTCTCTAAGAGGATGCTGGTAGAGCTAAAGAAAGAACCATCTCCAAGAAAGATGGCATATTCAGAGTCATTAGCTTTATGACATGATTTTGTTGTTCAACCCCTGAATAAGCTAATGAACACCATTCCAATATTTCCATAAATTTAATCTAGATTCTAGATTCACAAACATATCTTGTATTATAAATCAGACTCTGTATTCATGGTGATGGAAAAGTGTGTTAAAATTGCGGCTGAAAACAAAAATTGCCTTACTAACTATGAATCCCATAGAAAATTCTGCAAGAAAATGACCAGTTGGCCGAAGAAAATTGTTGTTGATCTAAGAGAGAATGATCAATTTATAGAATATGTCATTGATACTTTTGATATCAAAGACACCAAAACCAAGGATCATACAGATAGCTTTGAGAAAAATATAACTCTTGGAAAAAATTATCGAATTCAGGATGTCCAAGATCTGAATGAGAAGTTAAATTTTGTTTTCCCATGTTGGAAAATAGAGAGGGATCTTCGAATTGAAATTCAATAAAAGCTAGAGGAGAAATATTACTTGCTGGAGGCTCAGGCAGAGGCCCTGAAGGCTCAAGATGATAGGATCACAGCCTTAGAAAATCAAGCAGAGGAGGATCACAAAGAGCTAAAAAAGCTGAATACAATCATGATGAAGCTGATTCCCAAGGAAAAAGAAACAAAATAGACCCAAATATGAACATTTGTTTTATTTATTCCTTGTACTAATTCTTCCAATTATAATGATATTTTCGTTTCTTGTTTTATTTGGATGTCTATACTAATATTTCAGGAACGATATTTATTTCCATTCCGTGAAAATATTTTTGAAAATCACAAAGGGGGAGACAGAAAAATAATTCTAAGTATAATAAGATATATTTCTTTGAAATGGGTAGTTTATCTAAGATGGAGTGCAGCTTATGAATATTTCCATACCCAAGATAATGAAAATCCCATTCTAGAAAACTAGAACATGATCCTTAGTGTTCCAAAGACTAAGGGTAAGTTAGTCGTATTCATCTTTTCCAATGTGTAAAGGGTGATAAGTTTTATATTAAAAGACTTGAAAACTTTTTCTATGTCCTTATATTCTTTTTCATAATGATGACTGCACAATCCAAAAAGGGGGAGATTGTTGAGTCAATAAGGATTTACATATGAATTTTCCATTCTTTCATACTTGTGGGATATTGTTTATTCAATAAGTTTTCATTATGTCTTTACAATTCCTTCTATTTTTGAAAATCACAAACACCTTATCTCAAAGAAAAACTTTTTTTAACCAATGTTTTAGTTTTATAATGAAAATTTACATCCCCAAGTAAATTTATCCTTACCATGTTTTATTTTTTATATCATAATTTTACTCAGTGTAAAATTTGGATTGTAACCAAAAACTCATAATCCTATAATTACATAGATATGAAGTATTCTATTCTAGGATCTGAATTCTCAGAATTCTGGTTAAAAACATTGCTGAGTTGTAACTCTGAATTCTGAATCATAATTCTGGTTATGAACTTCACTAAGTTATGACTCTGAATTCTGAATACAAATTCTGGATACGAACTTCTCTAAGTTCTTACACCAAATTCTGAATCATATATATTATGATGAACTTCATTTAGTTCTAACTCTAAATTCTGAAAAAGAATTCTGGATACGAACTTCTCTATGTTCGGTCCCCAGGTTCTGAATACAAATTCTGAATACAAACTTCTCTATGTTCTGACTCCGAGTTTTCTGAATTAAGTCATTGAAATCTTATGAGTTCTGACTCGGAATTCACATGAACTCCGACTCTGAACTTTGTAAGTTCAGGTTCCAAATTCATTTAAATCCCGATTCTTAATTTCCTTGAAATTCAGACTCCATAATTATATAGAATTCATGTTTCAAATTTCTAGAGAACAGAATATGAATATCCTTGTATTGTAGGCTCCGAATTCAATTTTGGATAGACTCTAAACATTCATTTCCTTACATTCCTAATATCAGTTTTTGGTTATTCTTACACTTGTTTAGTTATAAAACGATGTCGTGATTTCCGTTACTCACTAACCGTTGTCTGTGTGACACATGTACATGCCCCTCTAAAATTGAAGGAAAAATATGATTGTTGGAGGAGGGAGCCGACCGTTGAAGTTGTGACAATAAATATGAGCGCATTTGAAAGAGCTCACAATTTTTGATGAAAAACTTTGACAACTATTCTTACATGCTGTTAAAGTGATTTCTAGAGAGAGAGGCTGTTATAAACTCTCAGGCTTCGTCCAGAAAGTTTGAACTGCTTGTTCAAAATTTTCATCATGTAGATTTGATTCATGAGACTCCGATTTTTTTTTGTTTACAATCGAGGGATTCGGGGGATTGGAAGATAGAGGTGCTGACTACCTTGAAGTTGAGAGCTTCCTTGATGAGGAATATAGAGGTACCAACTACCTTAGGGTTTAGGGCTTGCAGGGATAGCAAGAAAGACTCTGATCTTAGTATCGAGGGCATAGCCTGGTGAGACTAAGACAGAATTTCTTGAAAGTATAAATCAAGGGACCATTATCCAAGGTTGTTGGATACCCTTCTCTTTGGGTTAAGAGACTTACTACTTTTTACATGCTATGTTACAAGTTTTCTGCTACATTTTTATTGTTGAGGAATGTATAAATATTTTATACTTCCTTATACTTGAACTCTGATATATTTTGATTCTATACGCTTTAAGGTAGAATCTTCTTCTCTGTAAATTTTCATTAAGTTTCATTTCTGGAATCACTTTTCTGGAATTGCTTTCTCGAAATCATATTTCCAGATTCAGGAACGTTTGAATAAATAGAGGTTTTTTGAATTATCTTTGTTTAACCTTGTTAAACATAACTATCATTAAAGGTTCCAAAGGAATTTTTTAAAAGTACACAATTCACCCTCATCCTCTTGTATTTGAGCATCTCATTACATATTCAATCTTACATTTGGTGTTATAGAGTATAACATACTCAGACATACCATCTCAACCAGATGGTTCAATTCACTTTAGCATTGAATATCGAGATCTCAATAAAAATCTAATAATGAAAAAGTGACCCCTACTTCAGATAGATGAATTGTTCAATTAGATTTAGGTGTCTTATTATTTATCTAAGGTGGACCTTCAATCTAGATATCACCAATTAATGTGAAGAAGGAATATATTCCCAAGACTACCTTTTGAATGAGGTATGGACACTCTGAGTTCATATTGATTCCATTTGGACTCACTAATGCTCTAGAAATTAATTTGGATTTAATTAATAGAGTCATTCCAAATATCCTCAAAATATTTATGGAAGTCATTATTGAAAATATTCAGAAATATTCCAAGATAAAAGATGAAAATGAGTAGCATTTGAATAATGTGTTAAAAACATTGAAATGGGAGAACTTGTGTGAAAATTATAATAAAGGTGAGCTTGATATGAAGGATGTATCCTTCTTGGGTCATTTTATCACCAACAAAGGGATATATACAGACCCTTTAAAGACAATGGCAATTGAAAAGTGTCCAAGGCCAACAACTGTAATGATGATCTGTAGCTTTTTGGGTCTAGGTGGTTATTACAGAAAACATTTTAAGAACACTTCACGAGTGTGACACCCAATGACCAAGCTTACAAAGAGGAGAGAAAAGTTTTTCTTGACTCAAGAATCTGATGATTGTTTCATGGAGTTGAAAAAGATGCATATCAATGAACCATTAGTCACACTCATAACTAGTAGAGATCTAATTGTGGAGTATAGTGATTCTTTAATGAAGGGATTAGGACACGTGCTGATGGATAATTATAAATTTATAATGTATTCCTCAAGGAAGCTGAAATTTCACGAGAAATATTTTCCAACGCATGATCTGGAGATAGTGGCATTGATCATTGTGTTGAAAATCTGTTAGCATTATCTCTATGGGGAAACGTGTGTGATATATACTGATCACAAGAGTCTGAAATATATATTCACACAGAAATAGATTAATATGCGCCAATGACGATGGATAGATCTCATCATGTATTATGACTACTCAATCCACTACCATCCTGATAATGAAAATAAGTTGGGGGGATGGTCTATATAGAAATGATCCTATGTATTTATCAATTATGAGAATTGAAAATGTTCATATATACATATATTTGAAGAGGATGGTCATGGAAAACATTAAGGGAAGAACATCATCAATCCCTTCTGAAATGATTTCTCAACCATCCATCATGGAGAGAAAAAATGATTCTCACAGATAAGATGTGGAAATTCTGAAATTAGTGGAACCTATCAGAAATGGGAAATCCTATGAGTTCCTGATTGATGTGGAATTTTTTTAATATTTGTGTCATGATTATTTGTACCATATAATATAGAGATAAATAAGGAGATTTTGAATGACACACAGAGCTCAATCGTCTATATGCACGCAGGGACCACAAAGATGTATCAAGAACTATGGGAAAAATTTTAGGGGGACAATATGAAAATGGAGATTGCTTAATATACATCAAAGTGACGGGTATGTCATCAAATGATGTTTGGGAGGAAATATTATAAGGGGATGATGAATCCACAACCCAATGAAACATGGATGTGGGATATCATTTCTATAGACTTTTCCATTGGACATCCAAGGAAATGCAAAGGAAACAATGCTATATGGGTTATTGTGGATCGTATTACAAAGATATCTCACTTTATTGTGATTCAATAGGACTTCCCATTGGATCAAATTTCACGAATTTATATCAAATAAGTTGTAAGTATTCATGAGGTACCACTATCTATTTAATCAAATCATGATCAGAGATTCACCTCGATGTTTTGGAAATGTCTCTAACATGCTCTAAGCACTAAACTGAACAAATGTATAGCCTAAAATCCTAAATCAAGTGTCCAATATGAGATAACTATTCAAACACTAAAATATATGTGGAGAGATTATTCTAGATACTTCATGGAGTATGGGACTGACATCTTCTATGGGGTGAATTCTACTATAACAGCAGTTTCCACTTGGGCATCTGAATGGAACTATATGAAGCCCTTTATGGGAAAAGGTGCAAGATACTGTTGTGTTGGGATGAAGTCAGTGAGAGTAAGCTACTAAGACCAAAAATTGTCAATGAAATGTTGGAGAAGGTGAAAACCATTAAACAACAAATCAAGGAAGGACAAAGTCGACGAAAGAGTTATCGATACAATGGCTAACGACAACTTGAGATCAAAGTTGGAGACATGGAATTTCTACGAATATCTTTGTGGAAGAAGGTCACAAGGTTTAGGAATAAAAGGATGTTATGTCCTAGGTACATCGACCCCTTCGAGATACTTGATCATGTCTAGGTTGTAGCCTATTGACTTGAACATCCACCTATGATGGAAAATGTACATGATGTATCTCATGTATACCTCAAAAAAATTACATACCAAACCCTTCACATTTACTCTCTTTAGAGGTGGTAGAGTTGGAGGATGATTTTTCTTATAATGAGTATCAATGGATGATCTTGGATGATAAACATAATTTTCTACGTAACAAGATTATTCAATTGGTCAAGGTACTATGGCAGAACCATATGTGAGAAGAGGCAACATGGGAAATGCAGGAAGGAATGATGGAAAAGTACATGCACCTGTTTATGGCCTAGAATGTAAAACAAAATTTCAAGGGTGAAATTTATTAAAGAGGGAAAAATGTAACGACCCAATTTTTTTCAATGTAAATTTCCTTCTTACGATTAATCAATATAATCATATGAAACCACAACATAATGAACTGCTATGTTCTATGTGACCTTTAAACATAATTTTGTCACTTCTGTGGTTTGAATTTCAAAAATTAGACATACACTATTGCAATCAGTAAGTTATTTGGACTCTAATTTGACCAACACAATTTTGGGTGAATAGTAACAAACCCTTATGAATAGTACTATTACCCTTATTTATAGATACATAACCTAATGAATAGTAACCTTACATATGATTGTATATAAATAAGATTCAAGTAGGAGTAATATATACCTATATCTTTGAGTAAAAAAATAAATGTTTTAAAATTGATATTTTTTGAGGAAATTTATATTTTAATTAATAATTAAATTTTTTATATTTTGAAAAACGTTTTTGAAAAATGGATTTCATTTTTTGATTATACACATCGAAAAATGGGTTGGATGAATTTTTGGGATTTTTCTAAAATTCTTTAATTTTATATAAATAGTAAAAGACGATAATTTACGTAAAGTGCTAAATAATTTATTTTTTGAGTCACTAATGATGGTATTCTGATTTTAGCCCAATTTTTTTGATGTTTCATTCAATTATTACTATTCCTTTTCCTATAATAATCACTATTTGTTGTCATATGGAAAAATTACAGACTAATGATTATTATGTTATGAAAACACTCATCTCCTCCACTATAAATAACACCTCTTCTTACCTTTTCTTTTCATACCTATCAAACCTTGTTCCATACCTAAGATCTTCCAAAATAACTCCCCAACATCCTTCCCCACAACCATAATTCCTTGGTCTCCTCAAAATACAAAATCTTGTTCCCTTAGGAGTATCTCAAAAGAGATAAACTCAATATGTGAATTCCTTTTTTAATGGTTTTAACTTCTTTACTTTTCTTGTTTCTTTACTCACATACCTTAATAGACATGGTATGAAAACTCTAGTCACATAAATGTTCAATATTAAAGTATTATAATGGGATAATTCAATATAATATCTTCTTTCCCCACCTTTTATTTGTAATAAATGAAAACTCTATTTGAGATGTGTAAATTTAGCACAATCAAGGATGACAGGTTATTAATTTCGTTTACTATCTTCAATTGTTGTCATGATACCATTTTTATGGTTGTACTAGACTAATATTAGTTTATTTAATCTAATTTTATTTTATTTAATTTTTATGCACTCATGATATAAATGATAATACAAAATAAGTAAATTGTGATCAAAATTTGTAAAATTAATTCAACTGTTTGTCATAAATTTTTTATATAATGATTCAGCTTCCCAACAAATATCCAAATTAAATTTACTACCATGTAATATCTTGTATGTTCAATATTTTAATATATGTTCAATTATGGACAAAAAATTCCATCTTACATGTTAATCTATTTAAGAAATTATGTAAATACTTCCTAAAAACAAGAAACCAAACTGACAAAACAATGAAATTGAACGACTAGACCCATCAAAAAAATACCCATACTAAACTTAAAAAGAATGTAGTAAATATATTACATATAGAATTTGGTCTGGAATAATTTATTAATAAACGTAATTTGTTTATTCAGTTCATTTATAACAAGTGGAGATCACCAACAGACATAATGTAAGAGATCCTCTCCATTTAACATTTATTCAAGAATGTCATCTATGCAATTTCATTTTATGTGTAATATGTAATGATGTGGTATGATTTAGAAACTCCCCCATACATTCTAAATTATTTATATGTTATTAGGAACATCATTCTATCTCATGAATCCATATTAAGTACACCTAATACCATGCTGATAATCTATATAGAATTCTACACGAACTGCCTTTATTTTTCCAGGTAGCTCTATCTTTATTTTTAACCAAAAAATGTTTTGTTTCCATTTTTATGTACAACATCTGAATTCTGTTTATATTCTCCAGACTCATGTTTCATGGTCCATCCCTTATTCTCATTCCGGAATATACATTCTTTTATGTGATTCCCTCCTCGATAATTCCCAATAAGAAAATTTATTTTAAGGTAACTTCCAAAAGTTTTACACAATTTCAAGTTTACTCTATCCTCTTTTTTAAGCAACCATTGTCTATAAAAAATCCTTCATTTTAATATTAAAACATTTGATTTTAACATATGGTTTAATATTAAATATTGTTCCTTTTAAATTTTAGAAGTTCTATAGTATTTTCCTTAAAACCGCACAAAAATGTTTTAATGTTAATCTTTATCAAATTCAACTCTAACATGTTGTCAGTTTTATTTGACATCTATTACCATGATATATTCCTATTTTATATTATGAACTTTGATGTAGGTTCTAATTCGTATCTATAATGGATTCTTTCAGGATATGCTTATTGGTTATGCTTTTGTCATGATTGTGGTACCCAATTATTTCCATTGGAAACCCTTATGTTTATGTATGATTGGTTATGTATGATAATATTTGTGGAAAACATATTCATGAAATATAAGATGGTTTCACCCAGATATCACTCCAATGCATTGAGAAAATTTACTTCCCATGAGACAATATGTGCGATGGTCTTGGCGGTTATACTCGTCTTGTGCTAATATGTGCAACAGCCTTGGCGGTTAGCATTGGCTTGTGATACTATGCGAAATAGTCACAGTATCTAGATTTTACTAATACTAAATTAATTTTTTATATTTCTTCCACATTTTTATGGATCCATGTTTAAATGATCCCATGTTTAATTGTTATTATCCCATATGTTACATGGATTTTTATATAATCATGTCTTGTCATCTATCCCATGTGACAATGATTTGTTCTTATGGTTATTCCTTTACTAGGATTTTTGATCATCTCGATGTTCTTTATATCCTCAAGATTTTTTATGCAGATGAATGAGCACAATGGATGATATGATCTCATAATGATGTTTAAATAAAAATGAATTTTTATAATGTTTTATTAAGTACCTATTTTTCCAAGACAGAAGACTTTAAAACATTAGATTTTACTATTATGTATAATTATTCTTAAAATCATGTAATGTTATATGTAAAAGGCTAGTGTTACTATACCATTGATGATTGGGGACAATTTTTCTTAGGAAAAACCAAATAATGATACTGATATTCAATGATTATTTGGAAATGAAAATATATTTTAGCACTTCATCTATAACATTTCATTCTTTAAAACACCTCTTATAGGCATGACCAAGAAGTGTAGAAATCACAAATAGTCAGAAGATTCTCAAAAAAGAATTCAGTAATTCAAAGGAAGGCTCACATATGAATTGATCCTGAATTTTTTATCTAGATTGAAGCTACATGGTTTATTATCATTCATCATCTATTATAATATGAGTTGTTTTGAAGAAAGGGTAGTGCATCTTAACAAATGGGTATTGTTAGTTTATTCCTCATGTGTGAAGTTTCTCAATGAATGTCCACAAATTAGGTGTTTTTGTTCTAGGATTGAGTTTTTGGATACATTACCTCTTGGGTACTAGTTTGTGGTATGCAATGATCATAAGATCACAAAATAAATATATTATTACTGGAAATTGAACCTATAAAATAAGATATGGTTTGAATATCATTATTATTTTGAATTTGAGTATTTGAGGATGCCATGGAATTATTGGGTCTTTTAGCCAAATGATCATGACAAAAGCTTCTCAGTTTTCTAGTAGTTAATATAGGTTGATGGATCTTATCTACGAAATAAATAATTATTTTTAGAAACCCCATGGGTATCATATACTCACAGATTTCTCATTTTAGCCATCACTTTAGGTTGAGTGAAGAGGATGATACATTCAAATCCAAATTATTTCCCATAATGGGATGTTTTTCTTGGGTAGAACCACCTCCTAGATAGGTTTTTAATAAAGATGTGATCCCACATATCCATGGGTGTGTCTATGTTTTTATAGACGTACAAGAAGAATTTATTTGAGAATATCACACTAAAAAATGGATAGTACATATTAGAGATACAAAAAAATTTCATGATTTAATCGACATGAAATTTTTTCCATGAAAGAAAATGTAGATATTATAATTTGTTAAGTAATGTTACATATTTCAATTTGTGAAAGAGGAATACAAATTACCAACTATTAATTTTAATCCACTACCCATCCCATAGTTGAAATGGGACAATGACGTTATGAATTTGGAAATGATTTTGCCAAAGACACCTCAATGTAGTGATGTCATATGGGAGATTATGGAAAGGATGATGATGTTCACCCAATTATTTCATATATGGTAGACTTTCTCATTGAAATATTCTAATAGGATATGCTTAAAATGTCATATACCATCATGGAAATCCATATACCATTATATCTTATAGTGATGCTCGGTTTAATTATTGGTTCTCAAAGGTGTTGCAACAGTCTATTGGATTTAGGTACTTATATGTACTATAAACCACCATCATGCTGATGGTAAATCTAAGTGAGCTATATATGTATTGGTTTAAATTCTCAACGCATATGTCCTAGATTAGGGGATATTTGGAAAATAAGTTACCTCTTATAGAGTTTAACTATAACAATATTTACAAAGAGACTATCTAGAAGGATCCTTATGAGGTACTCTATAGTATCCCATTCTATTCAACTATATGGTAGTTGTAGGTATCGTTGGTAGCTCTTTTGGGAATGCATCTTATTTAAGAGACATTATAAATGGTATAGTGACCAAGAAACATATGGTTACATGTCATTCTAGGATGTAGTCATATATCTATTCTTATAACCAACTATTGGTGTTTTAGGAGGAGGAAAAGATCTTCTGGAAATCCTCCCCTATATTACTTCATCGATATATTAGAAGGGAATGAATGTTATATCATTAATGCATCAGGAATTTAATTATTTCGAAGAGGGTTGGGATAGTCATATATTGTTTATCTCTTCCTTAGTGGTAATCAAATATGAATTATTTCATACATGTATTGTTTCACAAACTCATCTCATGTATATGATCATGGAATGTTTAGATGTAGGTTAATTCTTATTTTGAGGAGTACATAGATCATTCAATCTATTGTAGAATAAATAATATCAAATTATAGACTATTCCTTGGGTTTAGGTTCAATGGAAACATTACCATGTCTTGGAGGATACATGGGGATACGATTTCAACAAACATGATCTGTAGTGGGAGTTGTTCTCAGATCTAATTAAAATAAATTTATAAGTGAAAAGTGCAGAAGATTTGCCTTAATTTGGGGTGGTTGTAATATCATAGTTATTCGTTAAGTTTTAATCCATTTTAAATTATACTAAACCTCTTTTTATTATCATAATGGATGTTCCTAACAAAATAGGGTGTCTTTCATGATATTTTAGGAATTTTTAAGGTAATGAGCTTTTTTGTTTTTGAAGAAGTGAGATATGGTACATAATTAGCCCATGGTTTCAGTAATCATGAACCACAATCATACGACCTAGAAAATGAAGAATCCATTATATATAAATTATGAAACTGGGAGACGAATAATGTGTATGGTCTATACTTTATTATAGTGTCACATGGAATTCATTATGCATAATATTTCTAATTATTCATTCAGTGGAGGTGCTATATTGTAGGGACACAAATTTTTTTCATGGGTTGGTAAACCATTTGGGAAAACCATCGACCCTATTGAAAGGGATGAGAATTAGTTTATTTTACATCTTTAGCATTAAATAAAACTATAAACTCATCCAACTACCTTAAAACATAGAAACACAATGGGATAACATTTTTATCCTCGTATAATTTTGTTGGATCTCTTTCATTCATGTTTTGATTCGTTTGTCATCTATCACATTAGAAAAAACATGGTAAGGCTACCACCATGGTTCTTCCAAATGAAGAGTCTTACATAAAGACCATTGGTGGTGTCCTACTAAGTTTTAATAACATGAAATTTGGAAATCCATATGCTACCCATATAGATTTCATAGATATGCGTAAGGATAAGGGGAAGTGTCCACCTATGGGAGATTATTTTAATTACATTTTGAATGGTAGCATGGTAGAAAATGTCTGAGATATTACTCAAGATGCTTATGTTGATATTGGAATTTCGTCCTTTTTTCCCTTTTTCATTATTTTATTATTATATGTCCTCTACCATGTCCTTCCTAGACATATTGTTTATTTTCACAACATCATCTTTACATGATATTATTTACAACATTTTTTTATAACCATGATTTATTATCTATTGACATTATTTTACTATTATTACCCACTCTAATAAATAGGGTATAGTGTCCACACCCTAACATTATACACCCTCAATGATTTTCTATATCCTCTAGCATATGTGGAGGTGTGTTTGAAGCTATATTGGAAATCGGTTAGGTCATGCTTATATAAAATAGGACAAAGACATCAAACATCATTACATTTTTAAACAATCCCAAGGTATAAACCACATATTGATTGTAAAGACCCAAAGCTTGACGTACATGGACATACATTACTTTTGCGGAATACTTAGTACATAACAAAAACACAAACATAAGGACCGTAATAGTTTAGTGTCTTTGGAAACTCGGAATATAATATTCTAATCGTGGGGAAAGATCTTCAACATCTCCCATAAAGATATTCCTTTTTTACCTAAAACCTTTCTTTATATCCTAGGGAAAATAAAACATTAAAGGGTGATCTCAAATACTCAGTAAGGGTAAACAAAAGAAATATCAATCAGATCATATTCATAAGAACATAACATTTTGGAAATCTTATCCTGCAAAAGAGATCATAATATCATAACATGGGATAAATCATAGTAGTGAAATGTAATCCCAATAATCATAACGTAAAACATTAAACATTGTGGAATAAACACAAAATCATAGAGAATCATTTATTATTAGTCAAGGCTCATTTCCAAGACTATCATAGTGGACAAAGTCCATTTCTGAACCGAGTTCACTCCTCGTTTCAGTCCTATTTCACTGAACCGGTTTAACCTGCCGTTCCATCCATGTCTATCTGATGAGATAAAAAATCTTTACCCAATGAATTGGAGGGAGATATAGGTCCCACCCATCTCATAATGATACCATTCTTATGTTTTCCACACAATCATAAACCATACATCATAGCAAAACCCATGTAATAAAAATTGGAATCTTAAACATCGTGACATCATAAAACAATTCATATAAGATAAAGGAATTCATAAATATATTTCCATCACAACATAATCAAATCAATATAATAATAGGGACAGAAATAGAACTTTATATTATCTTAGATGTAAAATAATTTTGAAAACACTCTTGAACTCCATGCTTGAGGAAAATATCATTTCTACTTCGAAAACAAAAAATTTACTTTCTTAACATGTCATACAATTTTAAACTAAAAGAAGTTGATTAAAAATAAACTTGAAAACATTTAAAGGAACCTTCTTGGAATTTTTTTTAAAAAAATCCATTCATGCCGTATAAGTTAAAAAAACATTCTTCTCGTACTTTTGTTGAAAAAGTCAAAAAGTACCGCGTACGAAAAATGACAAAATATTCATTTCATATCTTTTACTAAAAACTCACCAAACGGTAAAATTGGATATAAACTATTTTAGAAGTATATAAATTTTACATATTGGAGAAACATGGATGTGGATGATAAATATTCCCCAATAAATTCTGAAGTATAAACAATCTCAGATAAAAATTGAGATTGCGAGATTTTCCCTTACCTTAGGTCCAATTTGCATCATAAGTGTCCGAACCTACTGTATAATGATTTAAATAATGTCATTGACTTATTAAAGAATCATACTCATTGTTATGATATCATATATGGTTCACTTATGACTTTATTTTACCCGTTCTTTTGTAAATTCCATGTTAAAGAGCGTTTTCGGTAAAATCGTTTCATTTGTCATCCGTGTTTTGACTTGTAATTATTCATATCATTACTTAGATCATGATTACATAATTCCAGAATATAAAACATGATTTATATATAATATATATTCAAAATATACATATATATAATAGATCAATAAATGGAATGAAATACACCGTTCATGGAGACGGTAGGCCGTACGTACGCATGAACGCTGTTTTCGTTTCCTTATTGAGTTGAATGGAATTAAGTAGATGACATACATATATAAACACATAAATACAGTATCATTATTATGTAATATATTTCATGATTACTTAATATATATAATTTATAATCATTCATGAATGGTTAACGTGGAGAATTAATCTCATCGCGTCGTGGAGACGGTAGTCCGTACGTACGCACGAGCGATGATATCGTTCTCATGATCGTGGAATTTTATTGGAGTGTATGTATACTATTTCAGAATAACTATAACTTTAAAACAATCATATATAGTTATTATGTACACCATTATACCCATCAAAGTAAGGTGGTGGTGGAAAATAGATTACACCACAGCGTGGAGACGGTATTCCATACGTACGAACGCGTGGTGATTTCGTTTTCCGTAGGATGGATAGATGGTGCAATAGGGTTGTTTCATACTTGTAATAACATATCCGTATATGAGTGATACTGATTTTATTACTTCATAATGAAAAAAACTAATAAGAATAAGTGCAAGAAGAAATAAAGTTGGAAGAATCGGTAACGGACATTTACCTCTTCTTTGAAGCGCCTCTTTGAGATCTCCTTTTAGGGAACTAAAATTGTTCTTTGAGGAAGACCAAAACCTCTAGTTTGTTTCTAGGGATGTGGAAAAGAGAATTTTGCAGGGTTTGTCCGAGCTTTAAGGCTCAATGTGGTGTTAGGAAAAGAGGGAGGAGGTGCTCTTTTATAAGGGAGGAGAGGGGCACCTTTAGAATAACTAATAATATTATTTTATTATAAAGCCAAATTCGGTTTTAAAAATCTCCAAATTGATTTATTTCAAATATAAGGTGGGGATGGGTCGAAATCCTCTCATCCAATAGAATTTAGAGACGTTTAGGTTCTTATGTTAACCTTATCATTTAGATTTAACATTAAGTTAAATAATTTTACTTTTACCGTGTCTTCTTGTGTTCTTATACTATAAGGTTAATAAACTTACTATAATCAGCCAAAAGAACCCCAAGATGTTTATTATTAATATATATAACCTTATCTATGTCATTTTTATGAACCTTATATTTTTAGGAATAACATAACAATTAATAATATAATATTTGTTTTAAAAACTATTTTATGTCAATTTTGACACTATTAAGTAATTGATTTTTGTGAAAATCATACCAGAATGATTAGTTCTAAAAATGTTAATTAAATCAATACTAACATGTCATATTAACCTAAAAAATTAGTGTAATTCATAAAAAGTCTAAAATTACATTTATTTTGGTATTTATAACATCAATTATGTCAATATTTCATTAATAAGATAATTACTGCATCGTCTTTGTGTCATAAATAAATTAAATTATTTAATGTCTAAAAATTACAAATAAAATAAAATTATGTATGAAAACTTTTTATCTTTATAATGAATATTTATAGTCAAATTTATCGTATGTATATACCTATATTAAAAATGATATACTTATTAAACTTTGATTTTAACTATTTTAACCCTTCTTTAAATAAATTAATAATAAATGTCCTAATCTAATCCATGTGGGCCTAAATGGTCATATTTTATACCTAAGGTTGTTTTTGGTCGAATTAAACTTATCCAATAGAATTAGGACATGTTTTAGGGTAATAATAATATCATTTTTACCCTTAATTATCCTATTTACTTTTAACTGTGGTAAAAAAAAGTAAAAAAGTTTCTATTCACCAAAAATTATTTTCATCTCATTGAACCACATTTTACTTACTGACATCAACCGTATCTCTCGGATTTTTGAAATTCCTCTCATAGACGCAGTAAAATTAAGTTTTATGAAAAATTCATTTTTTTTAACTACCACTTAGTGGTTTCACTATTCATCAAAAAATGAAAGTTTCCAGAAAAATACCAAAAATTAGGCCTAAACTATATTTGATATTATGAACTGAAAAATGATGTCTATTTTACCGAATTCAAAACATATCGGTTGAATTAATTAATTTAAAAATTAATTTCCATCGTCAAAACAAATAGCGTGTTCTTAAGAGATAATAACTATCAAAAGATTAACACTTGTTTATGTCTGGTTTAAATGTGAAATTTTATCCAATGACCAGCATTGTATTAAATTGTAAAAATATATTCTAAATATACTTTAAAACCACTAAAATTAATATTTTATCACTATTAGTTATATCGATTAAAAAGGTTGTTTTTAATTAAAATTTAGTAATTTTCACTATTCATCAGAAAATGAAAGTTATTCGAAAAGTACCAAAATTTTACCCTAAGATAATTTCGATATTCTGAATCCAAAAATGAAGTCCATTTTTAAAAATAAAATTTTCAAAACTTCAAAAAGAGGTTATTACTATTCGTAACAGCTAGTTTTAATAATATTTTAATAGCATATTGTTGTTTAGTGAAACTCGTTATTGCGTACTACACATGCTATCGAGGAAGTTCTTGATTGCGTGTAATGAAAGGAAAGTCAAGGATGCATGTTGTGCAAGCTCCTTTTTGTGTATCATACAACACAAGACATTAATGAAATTAAAAAGAATATTTTTCATAAAATCTTGGGGTGTTACATTGATGACTAGACATGTATCACCTCAATCTTGTATAGACCATGTAATAAAAAGATTAAAATTAAAAATAGATTCTCTAGTTTGAGTGAATAAATTACATATCACTTAGTCATGTATTTGAGCAAATACCATGTCCCTAAACCAAGCATGTTCATGCATTTCCATATCCTGATATAGTCATCGAATCAGATATCATAAATTTTATATATGAAGAAAAATACCATATTAGTTAAACTCAACAAACTATTATATCATTAATTTACCCTAAGGAAACGAGATTAAATCATCCTCACGAATGAACTAAAAAATTCCACAAGTAGAAAATGAATTTTTTTCCTTTGAATTTTCAAATCAGTTTAATATAACCGATGTGGAAAAAAATTTCCACTTTATCATTTTAGTTATACAATAATCGATGTGATAACTGTATTTCTCAAATCGTTCATAATATAACCACCGTGATAAAGAAAATTTTTCACATTGAATACTATATATCTAATGAAATAAAAAATTTATCATGTCAATTTTAATATAATTGATGTGATTAAATAATAAAAAATATAATTACGATGTTAGTTATAATATAACCAATTTGATATACAAATTTAAATTTTTCATATTGATATTTTGAATTATTTCAGTATTATTCGATATCATGAAAGTAAACATTGTTCTCTCTGGAATAAGCCCTAACCTCATAGTTTATTCTATCCAGTGCAATCAATTCTCAGTTTTTCATCTTCATAAATCATTGGTTTTATCTGAATCATTTTTAGAATTCGATCAGCTGGTCACTCAACACTCAGGTGGGCCTCAAACAATAATCCTCTCTTAGAGATGACTATTCTATTTTTTTGATTCAATTTATCTTTTTGATTCTAATTGACTATGAAATGATTTAAATTGTTTTTTCTAAATATTTTTATAAAATTAGATTTTAAATTATCACTTTTGATGGTAACATTGTTAGAATCAGTTCTTAGATATCAACCTAGGGTTCATTTTTTTATTATTTGATTATATTAAATGATTTATAATATTATCTTTTATTTAATTTTTTTTGAATTTTTTATGATATCATATGTTATTATTTGGTGGTATGAACCCATATGGGGATTTTTTGGGTTTTTTCCTATGAAATTAATAAAAATGTAATTGTAAAATATAATCAATCATAAAAAAATCAATGTAATATTGGATGGTGTTTCATTGTTACATTAATTTAATTAATCAAATAATTTATATCAACTTTTAATTAATCAATGATATAGTATTTTTTCACACATGCATATAGAAAAATTTGTGGGTTGTTTAGTGTATTGTAAATTATTTCAATCCATTTGATAATTATATAAATTTTCAACATGAATGTGTATTAATATGAAAAATTATAGATCCATTTTATTTTCATTCACACATAATCATGATTTTCTAGAAGATGTAATTTTTATTTACTTTCATTTATATATTATTGATTGACTGGGTGATTTTCCTTAAAATAGTATCATAAAAATGTAAAGATTGATGGTGTATTATATAAAGATATATATTTCTAATTGTAATTTGTATATTAAAAATAATGATTTTCCAATTTTGTTCTACCATATTTATATTTTTCTATGTTGGATAAGATATCATAAAAAGTTACAAGGTATATCTATGGGATCGGTCTTTGAAGTATTGGAATGATTCTATTAGTGATTTTTGAATTTTAAGATGGAATTTCAAAAACTATGGATTAGGAGTATGTATGAAATGAGAGAAAATGATAGTGACTATTCATACATCATATATTTAGTGGAACAATAGTTTATATTCATTAATTTTGTATAAATATATTATATATAAATTTACATGATTTATTAAATAACAACTTATAAAGTAATCATAATTATCCTAGAATCCTTATTATATTTTATGTAATTAATTTGTTTCACTCTAATATTTGTCTACGTTATGATTCGTGGATTGCATCATTAGGAAAATATTGTAGAATTTACATATAGTTTGAATTATTGAGACTATTTTCCTCCATCAATTCTGTTATATCTTATTACATAACAAATTTTATATCTTATGTTCAGTATTATAAATGGATGGAATGAAGGCATACATTTATGATCCTAAAAATCATTATTAAACATGGTTTTCAAGAGGCTAACATAGTTGTTGATGGGCTTGCAAACATAGGCATTGGTGTGACTCTCACATGGATAGAAGAGCACCCGGTGGAAGCGATCTATTTTTATAAAAATGATATTAATAAGATCTTATGCTTTCGACTTTTGTAATTTCATTCTATAAATAAATACCATGGCGAATTGGTTGATGGGACCAATTCAAAAAATATTAATCCTTTGATTTAAACAAGTATTTCTAAATTTTATTTTTATTATTAAATAATTTTTTTTTCTAAAAAACTCAATGAGCACATTTTTAATTAAATTATATTGTGATATGATTTGATTTTGTAAAATAAATAATTTTTTAAATTCTATTGTGACAAAATATTTTAAAAGTAAGTTGATGTTAATGATGCCTTTAAATATAAATAATATATCTTAGAATTTGGGATTAGGAATGTAAAGGGTGATAAATTTAGATTTATCTGTTAGATATAGAATTATACCCAATTATTTTATTTATTTCCTAATTATTCTTTGGAATATGAATTTTTTTTAAAATTTTAAATTTTTTCTACTTTAAATTATTCCACCACTGGGATAAATTTATTGCTAGGTTGACTTGAATAATTTATTCTCACATTTATCACCACTATATTATTTTTACAATATATATATATATATTTGATATTTTTTATAGATAACAATGAATCGATGTTGGATTACATCACATCAAATAATTGATGAATAAGAGGAAGGTGTTAGGATCTTTTGAATATTCTAAAGAAAATGTTCCAAATAATTGGCAAATTTTTATGACTATGCTTGAAATTTTTAAATATTAAGAAGTTGAAAAGAAGTGTGATCATTTAACATTTAATAATTCATAGTTTTAATCTGAGTTAAATCCCTTGGATTTGACATGGTGAAACTAAGAAGATTATCATATCTATTAATTATGATGCATTTCAAGATGATACGTTAGATGAAATAGAAAAATAATTCATAATATTGTTGTAGAGTCAATTGATGAAGAACACATAATTTAGAATAAAAATGATGATTTTGAAAAACCATTGTATTCGTGTTGTACATAAATTATATTTTTATCATTAATGTTAATATTGTTTAACTTGAATGAGAAACATGGTTGGATTGACTAGAGTTTTTTAGATCCTCTACAATTATTAAACTGTATTCTTCCAAAAAAAAATAATATTCATAATAAGCATTATAATCGAAATAAAATACTTTTCCCTAAAGGATTAGGTTAAAAAAATATAAAACCATCTGATTGATAATGTCCTATATATATTAAATAATATGTGTTTATATCATCATCTCTTAAATTTTGAATGTCGTTGTATTCACTGAAATTAAAAGTACATGCATATTTAAGTTTTACAGAGACCCCTACCAAGGCATTCTAGTACCGTCCAATAATTACACATTTGAATCAATTATTTGAAAATTCACATGATGTAAAATGGTTCTGTTGGAATGTAGATGAGAATATATGTTATGGAAAATTACGACATCCATCTTCTTGTACATAGTGAAATAAATTTTAAAAACTTTTTCCTATATTTGGAAATGAAGTTAGAGATATTGGACTTAGACTATGAATAGATGGAATGAATCCCTATCAAAACCTTAATATAACACAAGGATCATTCCAAGTTCTATATGATATTTGCAATAAATCTCCTAATTTTTTTTTCTGAAGTACAAATATTCCATGTTGAGTTCAATGATATCTCGACCAAAACAGATCGAAAATGATTTTGATTCTTTTTTTACACCATTATTTGTTGATTTGAAAATGTTATGGGGGGAAGATAAAAGGGTGAGTGATTCTTATAAAATGTAATATTATTATCTTCACGTAATAATTATATTCTCAATAAATTAATTACTAATATATGGAAATTTTTCTGGATATAGTGTTAAACTCTATAATGCTTGTCCAATTTGTGAACAAAAGACATCATATTATCAACACCATCATGAGATAAAAATAGTATACATGGATCATGAAATGTTTCTTTCTACAGATTACTATTATATAATACTAAAAAGGTATTCCATATCTCATTTGAATTTAACGTTTCTACAAAACAATAATCCACTGATGTGTATTTTGAGAGGGTGAAAAAAACTGAATTTTCATACGGATAGACACATAAATATGGTAATGATAGTAATATTTGAATTCAATCATCAATACATTTTGAGATACCATATTGGATAAATCATGAGGTCAAAAAAAACATGGATAACCTGATCTTGTATTTTAATATATATGAAATTTTTATTTTATCATTGTTTGAGATGAATAGATATACTAAATATCGGTGGAATTAAATATTGGACTTACTTTAAAAGGGAATACATTTATAGTTATCTCCCACAACTGAAGGAAGGTGAAAATTCCTACCACCTTTTATCAAACATTTTTCAAGGGAGATAAAAAAATTTTCTTTCAAAATCATCCTAATATCCATGTGAAATAGGGGTATTCTTCAAATGTAAAAAAATTTGTGCCATTAATGGATTTGATGTTGATAGGTTTGAAATATAATTACTGTCATTCATGATGAAACAACTCCTACTAGTTTCATTATGTGGAATATTGAAAATTTGTGTCAAAATTACTATCATGACTGTATGTTATTTTTTCAATTTAGTTTGAATTAAAAATATTCATATGAATTCATTGATTTATGAGAGAAACTAATCAGTTTCAATCATTTTTAATTAAAAATGTACATTCATCCATTTTTTTATATTATGGTTTTATTAATGGTACAATTGTTGAAATAATTATCACTTTCCATACCTATATATATATATTGGTTGTATCGTTCATAAATATATATGAAGTTATTGATGGGGAATGCTAAGAATTATTATCTACCTAAAGCCTCTATTTTTGAGAACTATATTTCTAAGGAGGTTTCTGAGTTAATTATATGCTATTTTTCTGTAGTGGAGTACATCAGTTTGCCTTCATCTTGGCAGAAATGAGTTAATTATAGGGTAAATGGGATCAATGAATTGAAATTTAGATCATTGTTAGGTGTACAATTAAATAAGTTATATTTTTAGGTTTTGAATATCATAGATGATGATCAACAGTATATAACATTTCATATTGTTGTGTTGAAAAAATTTTACCCAAAGGAGAAACATATGTAGATTTTAATTGAGTATAACAAAAAAACATTCCATAGTTTAAAGATATCATCCTTGGTAGATCAGATGCAAAGGAAACATTGATATTGTTAGTGGGAGGTCAACGTTTAAATATGATAACATGGTCTATGTATGAAATTAATGGCTATATATTTTATAGAATATATCTATACAATATAAGGGAAGTTCCAAAGAGTAGTGTATCCGTGTTTACAGTAGCAATTCATGTTTCTAGTGCTAATGAATTGAATCCAACATCCACATCAACTATATATTATGGAGTCATTGAATAAATATGGATGGTTCATTACATTAAATTTTATGTTTTAGTGTTAAACTATAAATGGTTTATTAGTAACAATACTTTCAGGAATGATGAATTTGCGACGAAAATAGTTAATATGAATAAATTAGGGTCAAAATTGAATCCTTTTATCATGGAATCATATGAAAAAATAATTTATTCTCTATATGATTCTGATACAGAGTGGCATATTTTTTTAATATGTATGAAACTAGTATGTATGGGATTATAAAAATGATAAATATTGGGATTTATGTATGATTGATACTTCCATGGAAAGGCTAATAGATAATATTGATGAGAATGTCACATTTAAGGTTTGAACCTTATTGAATTATCACAATGAAGGATTTTGGGAAAATCATTTACTACATTCCTAATATTGTAGGATTTTTATTTCCATTTCACTTTTTAATATTTCATAAATTGTTAGATATTTTAATTTTCTTCTCACTATTAAAATAGGTATTATAACTAATAAGATAAATTGTTGTTTTATATAATTATAGTTTGTTTTTTTCATGTTTTTCATAAATAACATATCTATTACTTAATTTTTTTGAAATCCATATATTTTAAATTTTAAATGTTTCAATAAAAACGAAAAATATTAAATAATATTATATTCAAACACATCGTGTTTTGTATTTATTTACATTAATTTAGACATTTTTTATTTTATTAAATATTTTTTATGTTTAGTGTTACTTTTGGTTTGATAAATTTTTCATTTTTAATTTTCATATGCATATAATAGCTGGATTACTATAATTTTGTACTAATTATTGAATTCATTAATTTTTAAGAAAATGAAATTTTAATCTTCTAATATACCACATTTTGATGGATATGATCATTCTAATGCATCTGATGAGGAACACGCATATGATCTTATTGATGATCCTCTTCATCATTCTTTAAATGAGACATCTACATCAATAGGGGAAAAAGAAGAGTTTGAGGTTTAGTAAATGGGGAACCACACATTTACTAAAATTATCATTTTCTCATATCTAAAAATAGATGATACAAAAATAATTTTATGATAATGATATTACATGAGGTGCAAATTCAATACAATTCCAAACATTTGCAGTAGTGTACAGTAAAAGAAATATTAGTGTTTTTTATGATTATTGAAGTGTTGGTAAGGTTACACTATCTTGGTAGGGGGAGGCCATTATGGTAAGATCATTTTTTTATTTTACTTATCAATGTATTTTTCTAATAATGAATGTTTTCCCACATTTATATCAGATGACATATGATATACCTGACACTAGAGGAGTGAGGAAAAAAATTCATTGACTTCTATGAGATAGAAGGAATTCAAATCAACCCTAAAATCAGATTTCTTTTTTTGAACATAGGAAATATCATAATCCCTATGTCATATATCAATTTATAGACGAAGAAACATGGATTTTTTTAAAATAATATGAATATATTCATTTTTCTGTTATTGTAATGTTCTTTTTAAGAAGTTTTAAATATTAATTATCTTATTAATGATTTATGAAGGTTTTATTTATTATTAATTTAAAATAATAGAGGAGATCTCATCCTATTCTCCAATATAGAAACATAAACCCTTGTACTTTATCTTTGGTTGGGTATACAATATTGGATGTAGAAATAATGGTAGAAAATTTTCAAACACTAAAAGCAATGTCTTGAATCTCTTTAAAGGTTGCTCCTTATTCCCTCTCTAGATATGAATAATGGAATAAGGATGTGATTATAAAAATTAAAATATCATAATGAAGAGTAAATATTTATTACTGAGAGGATTATATAATGTTTATTTTATTAATTTATTTATGTTAATTTAATTTTATATATATTGAGATTCATTTATATATTTTCAAATATATCATAATATATTATCGTGATTAATAGGGTAAAAGGGGGTCTTTATAGATAACTTTATGAAGTATGTTTTAGCTACAACAATTGGAATGTCCAAACACGCGAGTCGTCTATGAGGACACCCAATAGGTGTATCGATGATTTTTTTCCCTGATTCTACTACTTCTTCAAAGAAGGATCATTAAAATTAAAATCATTGAAATCTAAAGTTCAGGATATTCATAAGACAATGGAGGACATGATTAGTTCTTTATTACGGTCGATGTTTATAGATATTCAAATGCAGTTTCAGATTGTTGATCCCATATCACCACTTCCAACAACTCTCACTCTTCCTACTTATCTGATTTCCACCAACTATACATGCATACCCCAATCATTCTTATCCTACTCTTACAACCCTCATCCATATCTTATGAGTTATTTTGGATAACATATGGATTATCCTCATAATATTTTATCATATGGGATTATATTTTATGTGGGAGATAAAATTCTTAATCAGTATATAAATATTGAATATAATAGTGCCATTCTACAGAATATTATAGGTAGATCCACAAGAAACCCATTTCCTACTGAGGAGGTCAGTATAGATGGACAAAGTGTCATCATTTTGTTATTTGGTCCATCTAGACATCTTTTAAATGCCAGCATAGAGGTACATGTATATTTTGTTTTTTATTTCATTTATCTATTAAATTTGGTTTATCATTTTTTATTATATATATTTATCTAATTTTAATATTAATAAATTAATTGTAATGAAATATCATATATACAACAACATCTAAAATGTGAAGCTTAAAATATATTTTCTCATATTCATGATATATTTGAAAATAATAAAATATATTTTTTGATGTATATGGTATTGAAATTAATTATGATAATTTTTGTAATGCAATGACTATGGGTCTTATGAGATGAAATATCATGGATCTTGTAACTGCAGATTAGTTGATCATCAACAAAATGCAAATTGTTTCCATGTAAGTTGATAAACAAATTTCATTCCATTTGTTAATAATGTTTTTTAAAATTTATTTTCGTTTTGTATTATGTATATTTATAAAACTTTTAAGGATTGTGACATGATATATATATATATATATATATATATATATATATATATATGGAAATATGGATCAGTTATTTATATCACATATAGGGAGGACAATGACTAATGTAGAAATAATGGATTATATTACAAAATGATTTAAGAAGAATGTAACTGTTCATTGATGGATGATTTCTTATATTGAAGAGTGTCAAACATATATATTACAAATTTTTTAATTTCTTTTTACATATAAAAACGAGAATTATATTTTTTTATTAAACTTTTCATTGGGGGTGGGTATATTTTTACAAGGGAGAGGGTGATTTACTAGATTTTCTATATCCATATAGATGTGCGAGACAATTTTAATAATGGATTAGAATCGTAATTTAGAATATTTTAAAATCTATTTAAATTATATTGACATAAATTTTTATATTCATATTATGTTAATACAGGGCATGGATGTTCTCTTAGGAGAACACAAATTAGAAGAGAACCAAGAAAAAATAAATAAAAGAAAAGGTGAACTTCATTTACAATTACTAAATATTCGATATATATAAATTAAAATTGTTTTTAGAATTTGAAAATTATATTAAATAGAAATTTAATATATAAGAAGTAATACAGGAATATGGATAATATGTTTTGAGATTTATGTATGAAATAAATACAACATCGATAATTTCGATGTTCAATTATGTTAGATTTTTTGTAAACTTTTCCTTAATATTTCATTCATTTTATTAAGAATACATGTTATATGATATCATTTTAATTTATAGCATTTTAGAGACCCTAGTAATTATAGTTTATATGAGTTGAAACATTTGAAAATGTAAATGTTGAATCATTTAACAAATTTGATTAGTTTTTATTTTCTTAGGGCTATATATTGTAAACATGATGATTAAAAATTGTGTATTTTTATATGATCTATTAATTCTGGTATTTTGATTGTAATTTTATTATTTTCTCTTCTATGGATTGGATGGAAAAAAAATTATAAATAAACAATATCTATCACATCGGTTATATAAATGCTGACATGATA
Organism: Viscum album; assembly: GCA_963277665.1. Lineage (NCBI taxonomy): Eukaryota > Viridiplantae > Streptophyta > Magnoliopsida > Santalales > Viscaceae > Viscum > Viscum album. The sequence goes on along the minus strand of OY728155.1, from coordinate 1,132,097,762 downwards.
AAGAAACTATCATTGGTGTTTTCCATCGATTATTTAATAACCAATTTCACAAACCATCATTCACATTGAATTTATCATGAAACCAACATGGTTTATCTTTTATCACATAATTTATTTCATAACTGATGTGATTAACCATTTAATATAGGTTTATTACATCACTTATTCATTAATTGACGTAATAATCCTATATTCTTTGGTTTATCGGATGAGTTCTCTGTTAACCGATGTGATAAACCGTTTTTAATGTTGGTGTATTTGATTAATAGACATGAAGAAAATACTTCCACATTGGTTAATTAGTAATTAATGTGAAAATTCCTCCATAAATTATATAAAATTCATGTTTTACTTAATTGATGTTAAAAACATATTTACAACATCTCCCTCAATAACATGTCCTAATAACCATCATGAAAATGAAAAAAAAAATTAATGGGGAAACATTTTTATTTACATATGATGGTTTAAATGTATACAGGTTAAGAAGCTATGTATATTTTCATCCTTATTTCATGAGGATCCATATTATGTATACAACCCTATGTACTTATAAGACCATATTAAATTTGAAGCGACCTCACATTTTGTGTCATTCTAATCAATTAGACTCTATATATTAGCATATTATTCCACACTATATAACATATAATATTATACCCATGGTAATATTAACATATAATCACTGAAAATAATACATTGTAATGATAATAAATTATAGAAAAATAAATGTTTTACTTTGAATAGATTTCATTATTCGCTTTTTAATATAATATGTATATCATAAAAAATGAAAGTTAAATTTATATTTTTTTAATTATAAACCAATTAAAAATTATAAATCCATAATATAAAATCTATTTTGTATGATATTCTAATATATTCGACATGGACCTAATTATTTTCACATATCAATGGTTTTATCAATGGATCTAATACATTTTCATATGTAGACACCTAAATATTAATTACATATCACCTCTATATTACTTCGTAAATGATATAGTATTAAATAAGTTTTTTAGACCTTTGGTAATATGGGATATTATTATAATGGAAAATATCTATATAGTTGTAACATTAAAGCTTAATTTTTCAATAAATGTTACTAACTGATCCATGTGTAGAATAAAATTCTGGATCCATGTATCCTCTATAAATGAATCTAATGTTAGGGTATACTCTTCTTATATAGAAGAGTCATCCACTATGCATTTCTTATAACTATTCGAATTGATATATCAACCATTTATGAGAACCATGAAACTAGATTATAATCTTGTATCATATTAATTAGTTTAAAAACATGTAACTATATAACCCATTATAATCATATAACCCACCACTCTACAAACTAAAATTAAATACCTACTTATTCTCAACAAATTAACAATATTATTGTTAAACATTTAGTAGATCATAATAAAATAGGATTAGAATACTCATGTAATGATGAAATAATAAGAAACATCGGGTCAAGTACATTTCCTAGAATAAATTGTACCTCCTCAGTACATTTTATATGGAACCAAATTGATTCATTATAAATCATTTGAAGGATCGTTATTTGTGATGTGGAACATGATTAACAAAACCATCATTGATTTCCACATGTTAATCAAGAATAACATTTTACTAATACATGTGGTATGACTTCTTTGAAGACTCATATTTGATAGATCTATATAAATATTAATATAGATTATGCTTGTTAATTCACTAGATATTTTATCATGATGTAACTTTCCATCCACATATTTACAGAATATAAATTTCGGACTTAATTTTTATGAGAAGAATTTCATCCACATATAAAAAAATAAAACTTACAATCTCCCACTAACACAATTATATACAAAATAATCATCAATATTATTAATGAAATTCAACACATTGATTAAAACATCAAACCATATGTTTACAATATTTCATCAATTCATTAATGGACCATTGCATCATTCCATCATTAGTATGATCATCTGGATAATCAAAAAATAATGGTTGTAACATAGAAACATCATTGACTAAATTGACTTTAAGGAAGGATGGGTTTGAAATATAACCGGGGTATCTCATATTTATAATAATATTTTATAGAAAACAAAATTTTAATGGAATTTTTCATCAAAACTAGATGAAATTTTTCTTCATCCTTAATACCTTGATTTGATATATCCTTTAACTACCAGACTAGCATCTTAAGAAGACACTCTACCATCCATGACTATTTTATTTTATATAACTCACTTAACTCAAATGGTTATCAGCCCGTTATGTTCATCTATCACGTCAAAAACATGGCTACGGAACATAGGTTTGGTCAAAGATTTCATTTCCATTAACCATTTCTAGGAACTGGGACACTTAATTTCTTCTCAATATGTAGTTGGTACATTATTTATTAATATTTATTCATCAATATTTTCCATATTTAATCTATATAATTTTGGATCTTGAAAATACTTATAGAACATCATGGTTTTTATGGAACATTATTTGGTTGTTTCCCCACATCCCGTTGTGTAACCAAATCTCATTTCATCCTAATGAAAATTCACATTATTAGTACTAAAATTCACAATTTCTAAATTTCCACCTATGTACTCATCAATTTATATATTCACTCCCATGATATGTTGAAATTCAAAGAAAGAACACATTAATCTTAGTAGGATTTGTGAAATAATATCCATTAATTTATTCAGGATTACAAATAAATGAGAATATTTTTATTTGTTTATAGTTTGTTAGAATCTAAATATTTTATATACACATAAAAACACTAAATCCATAGAAACTAAAATTTAGTTTCCTCCTAAAATTTATCTAACATTGTTTATTTATAAATTTCACATAAAGGATAGTGAAGACCTATTTTATAAAAAAAATGAAAATAAAAGACAAAGGCAGAGGTAAGGGTTCATACAAGAATTCATTCTCTTATTACATGTGTAACCATTAAAATGAAATACTGTAATATAAACGTCAAATTTTTAGGAAGTGTTATAATTACTATTCCAATCAAAATCATAATCTTAAGGGCCATGAGAATTGGTAACCGTAGTTGGATTCAGATATGAGTAGTGTTTCCTATGTCTTTTTCTCCTATATCTTATTTATATACAACTTCGTAAAGTATGAATCAATCAAATTATATTGAATGTCCATTGAATGTTATATAAATGTCACACGAACTCATTATTTATCAAAAAATTTACAATATGGTATGATTCTCCCTCTTTTATACACCCTACAATTTTGGTGTTCCATGAGGTGTGTTCTATGAAAAAAATCCCACAATATCTCATATGATCAATAAATTATTTGATCAATTATTCACCAACAAGATTTGATTAAATATTCTTACATGAAATTACCAATTGATTATGTATATCACTCTTTAAACCAATCAAATTTTAATATGCATAAAATTTTAATTTAGTTTGAAACACATAAACATTGTTACTAAACTAATCAATAAATTTTACAAAGTACATATACGCACATCTATACAAAAAATTACATATACATCATTGTGTATATGATCAAAGAGATTTCTTAAATTCCCCAAATTTTTTATTAAAATTTGATATTGTTTCCTAAAAAATATTATTCCAAATTATGAAATGACTCATAATAGGATGATTAAAATAATATATCTATTTTTAAACAATGGACACATTTGTTTTTCATATTTAAAATGTAATAATACCAATGATAAGTTGTATTTGAACTAACCATGACCTTCTTATCTTGAATATAATATATAGAATTATCCATATCATGAATACATACACCACTCAATATATTCTCATTACCATAAATAATATACTCCATGTATATATATAAACTCTTATTATTTATAGTGAATAAAAATATGTTCTATTCCAAACATGGTATTCAAATGAAATTCTTTTTTTTTTGTTAAAATATTCTATTTTTTTAATTCCTAAACCAATCCACTAGTTCAACATAGAATATTAATGTCGACCTCTAATGTTGTAATTATTATCCCATTAATGACACATACAATTACATCTCCATTCATTAATTATATCATATTTTTATGTATGTGTTTACTATAATAAATTGGTGATGTAAACCGGAATCAAATACCTCAGAATCATTATTAGAAAAAATTATTTCTATAACATTCACATCCACATTCATAAAATTATTATCATTAATTACACTTTATATCCATATATTTAAATTTTAAAATATTTTATATTTCATACTTATTAGATATATCAAAATGATATCTATGATGGAAGTTATTGTATACGTCAAAAGGAATATGTATGAGTGAGAAATTACAATTTATATCATATCATTAAAGAATTTTAATCAAAATAATAACTCTAAAAACAATAAAATAAAACATCATGGATATGTTGTAGAGACCCGAAGCTTGACGTACATGAATATTACATTACTTTTTCAGAATACTTAATACATAAGAAAAACAAACACACAAGGACCATAATAGTTTATTGTCTTTGGAAACTCGGAATAAAATCTTCTAATCGTGGTGAAAGATCTTCAACATCTCCCAATAAAGATCTTCCCTTATTTTTTCTTACCTAAAACCTTTATTTATATCCTGGGGAAAAGAAAACATAAAATGGTGAGCTCAAATGCTCAATAAGGGTAAACAAAAGAAATATCAATCACATCATATTCATAAGAATATATCTTTTCGAAATCATAACCTGCAAAAGAGAACATGATTTCATAACATGGGATAAATCATAGTAGTGAAATGTAATCCCAATAATCATAAAATAAAACATGAAACTTTGTGGAATACACACATAATCATAGAGAATCATTTCTTATTAGTCAAGACTCATTGCCAAGACTATCTTAGTGGACAAAGTCCCTTTCTGAACCGAGTCCACTCCTCGTTTCAGTCCTGTTTCACTGAACCGGTATAACCTACCATTCTATCCATGTCTATCTCATGAGATATAAAATCTTTAACCAATGCATTGGAGGGAGATATAGGTCCCACTAATCTCATAATGATACCATTCTTATGTGTGCCACAAAATCATAAACCATACATCATAGCATAACCCATGTAATAAAAATGGGAATCTTAAACATCGTGACATCCTAAAACAATTCATATAAGAAAAAGGAATTCATAAAAATAATCCCATCACAACATTATCAAATCAATGTAATAATAGGGATAAAAATAGAACCCTTTTATTATCTTAGATGGAAAATAATTTTGATAAAACACTTGAACTCCATTCTTGAGTAAAATATCTTTTCTACTTCAAAAACACCTTTACTTTCATAAAATGTCATACAATTTTAAAACAAGTTGATTAAAAATAAACTTGAAAACTTGTAAATGAATATTCTTGGAAATAATGTTTTAAAAATCCATTCATTCCGTATAAGTTAAAACAAAACATTTTTCGTACTTTTGTTGGAAAAGTCAAAAGTACCTCGTACAAAAAACGACAAAAGATTCCTTTGATATCCTTTACTAAAAACTCACCGAATGGTAAAATTGGATTTAAAAAATTGTAGGTGTATGGAAATAATATTACATATTGAGGAAACATGGATGTGAATGATAAAATACACCCCAGTAATTACTAAAGTACAAACAATCTCAGATAAAAATGAGATTGTGATATTTCCCTTACCTTAGGTCTGATTTGCTTCGTAAGTGTCCGAACCTCCTGTATAATGGTTTAAATAATGTCATTGAATTATTCCAGTATCATACTCATTGTTATGATATCATATATGGTTCACTTATGATTTTATATTACTCGTTCTTTAGTAAATTCCATGTTAAAGAGCGTTTTGGGTAAAATTGTTTCATTTGTCGTCCGTGTTTTGACTTGTAATTATTCATATGATTACTTAGATCATGATTACTTAATTACATAATATAAAACATAATTTATATATAATATATATTCAGAATATACATATATATAATAAATCAGTAAATGGAAAGAAATACACCGTTCATGGAGACGGTAGGCCGTACGTACGCATGAACGCTGTTTTCTTTTCCTTATTGAGTTGAATGGAATTAAGTAGATGACATAAATATATATACACAAAAATCCAGTATCATTATTATGTCTTATATTTCATTATTACTTATTATATTTACTTTATAATCATTCATGAATGGTTAAAGTGGATAATGAATCTCATCGCGTCGTGGAGACGGTAGTTCGTACGTATGCACGAGTGATGATATCATTCTCATGATCGTGGGACTGTATTGGAGTGTATTTATACTATTTCAGAATCAATATCACTTTAAAATAATCATATATAGTTATTATTTACCCCATTATACCCATCCAAGTAAGGTGGTGGTGGAAAATAGATTTCAGCACGGCGTGGAGACAGTATTCCGTACGTACGCACGCGCGGTGATTTCGTTTTCCGTAGGATGGATAGTTGGTGAAATATGGTTGTTTCATACTTATAATAACATATCAGTATATTAGTGATACTTATGTTATTACTTCATAATGAAACAACCTAAGAAGAAGAAGTGGAAGAAGAAATAAAGTTGAAAGAATTGGTAACAGAAATTACCTCTTCTTTGAAGCGCCTCTTTGAGATCTCCTTTTAGGGCAATAAAATTGGTCCTTTAGGACGAAACGAACCTCTAGGATATTGGTAGGAAAGTGTAGGAAAGAATTTGGCAGGGGTTGGCTGAGATTGAAGGCTCAATGTTGTGTGAGGAAGAGAGGGAGGAGGTGCCCTTTTATAAGGTAGGAGAGGGGTATCTTTGGAATAACAAAAAATATTATTTTATTATAAAGTCAAATTCGGTTTTAAATAGCTCCAAATTGATTTATTTTGAAGATAAAGTGGGGATGGGTAGAAATACTCTCATCCAATAGAATTTATGAAAGTTTAGGTTCCTATTTTAACCTTATAATTTAGATTTAACATTAAGTTAAATAATTTTACTTTTATCATGTCTTCTTGTGTTCTTATACTATAAGGTTAATAAACTTACTATAAGCTGCCAAACGAACCCCAATTTGTTTATTATTAATATATATAACATTTTCTAAGTCATTTGGCCGATCCTTATATTTTTAGGAATAAAATAACAATTAATAATATAATAATTTGTTTAAAAACTATTTTATGTCAATTTTGACACTATTTAGCAATTGATTTTTGTAAAAGTCATAACAGAATCATTAGTTCAAAAAAAGTTTATTAAATCAAGACTAACATGTCATATTAACCTTTAAAATTAGTTTAATTCACAAAAAATTTAAATTACATTTATTTGGGTACTTATAACATCAATTATGTCAATATTTCATTAATAAGATAATTACTTTATCATTGTTTTCTCATAAATAAATTAAATTATATAATGTCTACAAATTAAAAATAAAATACTATTATGTATAAAATCTCTTTAGATTTCTAATTAATATTTATAGTAGAATTTATCTTATTTATAAACCTATATTAAAAATGATTTACTTATTAAACTTTAATTTTAACTATTTTTACCCTTCTTTAAATAAAATAATAATAAATGTCCTAATCTAATCCAAGTGGGGATAAATGGTCATATTTTATTCCTAAGGTTGTTTTTGGTCTAATTACACTTATCCAATAGATTTAGGACATGTGTTAGGGTAATAATAATATCATTTTGACCCTTAATTACCCTATTTACTTTTAACCGTGGTAAAAAATGTAAAAAGTTACTATTCAACAAAAATTATTTTCATCTCATTAAACCACATTTTATTCCTTTATATTAACAGTGACTCTCTGATTTTCGAAATTCCACTCACAGAAGTGGTAAAATTAAGTTTTATGAAAAATTCTGTTTTTTAACTACCACTTAGTGGTTTCAGTATTAATCAAAAAATGAAAGTTTTCAGAAAAATACCAAAAATTAGGCCTAAGCTAAATTTGATATTAATAATTCAAAAATGATGTCTATTTTACCAAATTCAGAACATATCAGTTTCATTAATTAATTTAAATATTAGTTCCCGTCGTCAAAACAAATAGCGTGTTTTTAAGAGATAATAACTATCAAAAGATTGAAACTTGTTTATAACTGGTTTAAATGTGCAATTACATCCAATGACCAACATTGTTTTAAATCGTAAAAATATATTCTAAATATATTTTAAAACCACTCAAATTAATAATTTATCACTATTAATTATTTCTATTAAAAAAGTTCTTTTTAATTAAAATTTAGTAATTTTCACTATTCATCAGAATATTAAAGTTATCCGAAAAGTACCAAAATTTCACCCTAAGCTAATTTCGATGAATCCAAAAATGAATTCCATTTTGAAAAAATAAAATTTAAAAAATTTCAAAAAGTGGTTATTACTATTCATAACGGCTAGTTTTAATAATATTTTAATAGAATATTGTTGTTTAGTGAAACTCGTTATTGCGTACTACTAACTCTATCGAGGAATGTCGTGATTGCGTGTAATGCAAGGAAAGTCAAGGATGTGTGTTTTGCAAGCTCCTTTTGGTGTAGCATACAACACAAGACATTAATGAAAATAATATTTTTCATAAAATCTCGGGTTGTTACATTCTACCCCCCTTAAAATGAATTTCTCCCTCGAAATTCGTTGGGGTTATAAATGGTTTACTACTTGAAAGTTTCTTTAATAGAAACCCACATCGTAAAAAGGAATACCAAAACCATTCGTTAAAAACAAAAGTATGAAACGTAATGGTTACCCAAATAAACTAATCACTGGGTTTCCACATAGGTGAAAATATGGATATGGAAGAGAAATCAAACCATCAAGTTCTGATGGAGAGTGGTAGAGAACATGGATATGGAAAATCCAGCAATCACAAAGCCATAAATTTGGGACGATCTAAGGTACCATCTAATTCATCAGATATTAGAGCACTAGGACAACATTTTTGGTTTTCAAGATCATTTCCCTAAAGTTTATCAAATTGGAATTAGAAGAAATAATTTTGTGATTTTGGTACTGTGTCACCGTTGGTCATTATTTGGAAAATTTCCAATTCATCTCTTAATGAAATGAAGTTGGATTTGTCATTCATTAAGTGTTAGCAGATCATGTGATAGAATGATGGTTCATTCCATCTGTCTCAAACAAAAGGTTACAAAAGTTATCAAAAATACATAAGACCATCTATGGTGAAGTTAATCATATATGATTCCAAAAATGAACTTATACTTCATATATCATACCGCGTAATAAAATAGAACTAGTTTCTACTAACCAGGGATTTCTTTTAGGCTAGTGGTAGGTGATAAAGGCCAGTCGCACTTCGGTTGTGGGTTCGATTCCCACAGCCTTGTTCGACGCGATGGGCTATCGCCCGTCCTGCAGGTTGTCCTTTTTCTAAAACTACGTCACTATAACATCCCATCAATAATATCAAAAAATCTTTTATCCATAAACAATACTAACTTATGTCCAACATAGTACATTCCAATCTTTAGGCTTATCCATAATACTACTTTCCAATCTCATATTATAGTGAAAACTATTACCAACTAGTTCATATAACAAGCATGTTAATACCATCGTTGATCCCCGTATATCATGAGATATGTCTTGTTGGTCACATTCCAAACATTCGAAGGCCTTAATCATATATTCTCTTGAAAAATAAATACCCATTGAACCTTAGTGAAAACATTAATGCAGTTAAAAGTTAACACTTTTCATATACCAAAATCCTCAAAATTCTATATACTCAAACCATGATATCACTTAGTCCTTATATCAATCATGAGCTCATGAATACTATCAAACATTTAATTTTCTCTTTATCCCTTCATTATGTGCATATCATCTACATTCCAAAAATATCTGAATAACATTTCATGGATACTTGTACCATTAATCATACACTTTCAAAACTCAAGGAGAGAGAATTGTGTAACAATCCTTAGATGTCTTTTTATACCATAGTACCATGAGATTACTTATACAACATTACACATGATAAACATGTAATCACTCCACTACATTCCTAAACCATTGACTGAGATTCAACAATTATTTCATCTCACATATCATTTGTAGTCTCTTCATCAACATCTACATAAATACTACCCATACGGTTATACCGATTCTCTTCATTAGACTTTCCCTTAAGGAATTGGTTTGCATAATGCCCGTACATTCCACATTTAAAACATTAAACCATTATTGATGTTGTATAAATACAATTATCATCATCCCTGGTGTTAAGTAAACATTTTTCTTTGCACTTACTGGCTTTGTGTCCTTCTTTTCCACACCCAAAGCATCATCCAGTTTCATTGAAACATTCTCATTGATGCCTCTTCCAACACGATTTACATAGGGGAAATTGAACTTTCATTCCTCTATGATCATCATGAAACTCCATCTTTCTCTTATTAGCCGATTCAGGAAACTTACCAAATTCTACTTATTGATCATATTATGAGATTTCTGATTCAGCATAATAAAGATGTTTAGACTTCCAAATCCCATTTCATTTGGTTTCTCATGAATAATATCATTCCATTGTCCATCATATCCTCCATTATCATGAATCATCTTGTTTCCAGCCATTTTCTAAAACCCAAAAAAGAATAGTGTGAGAAGAAAAAATCATAATTAAGGGGGGGGGTAACTTCAATATCTTACATCTTTGGTTTAATCTAATATCATTACAATAGTTCTAGGACTATATCCTATATGTATACTTATCCTTAGGGACATCCTTAGAAATATCTTTAGGGATCTCACTAACGTTTTCGCATCCTAGTTTCCGATGGTTGAAGAAACCATTCCTCTGATACCAACTGTAGAGACCCGAAGCTTGACGTACATGAATATTACATTAATTTTTCAGAATACTTAATACATAAGAAAAACAAACACACAAGGACCGTAAAAGTTTAGTGTCTTTGGAAACTCGGAATAAAATATTCTAATCGTGGTGAAAGATCTTCAACATCTCCCAATAAAGATATTCCCTTATTTTTTCTTACATAAAACCTTTAATTATATCCTGGGGAAAAGAAAACATAAAAGGGTGAGCTCAAATGCTCAGTAAGGGTAAACAAAAGAAATATCAATCACATCCTATTCATAAGAACATATCTTTTGGAAATCTTAACCTGCAAAAGAGATCATGATTTCATAACATGGGATAAATTATAGTAGTGAAATGTAGTCCCAATAATGATAAATTAAAACATGAAACTTTTTGGCATACACACATAATCATAGAGAATCATTTCTTATTAGTCAATACACATTGCCAAGACTATCTTAGTGGACAAACTCCCTTTCTGAACTGAGTTCAATCCTCGTTTCAGTCCTGTTTCACTGAACAGGTATAACCTATCATTCCATCCATGTCTATATCATGAGATATAAAATCTTTACCCAATGCATTGGAGGGGGATATAGGTCCCACCCATCTCATAATGATACCATTCTTATGTGTGCCACAAAATCATAAACCATACATCATAGCATAACCCATGTAATAAAAATGGGAATCTTAAACATCGTGACATCATAAAACAATTCATATAAGATAAAGTAATTCATAAAAATAATCCCATCACAACATAATCAAATCAATGTAATAATAGGGATAAAAACAAAACCCTTTTATTATCATAGATGGAAAATAATTTTGATAAAACACTTGAACTCCATTCTTGAGGAAAATATCCTTTCTACTTCAAAAACACTTATCCATTCTTAACATGTCATACAATTTTAAAAGAAGATGATTAAAAATAAACTTGAAAACTTATAAAGGAAGATTCTTGGAAATAATTTTTTAAAAATTCATTCATGCCGTATAAGTTAAAACAAAACAATCTGCATACTTTTGTCAGAAAAGTCAAAAGTACCTCGTACGAAAAACGACAAAAGATTCCTTTCAAATCCTTTACTAAAAACTCACCGAAGGGTCAAATTGGATTTAAAAAATTGTAGGTGTATGGAAATAATATTACATATTGAGGAAACATAGACGTGGATGATAAAATACACCCCAATAAATACTAAAGTATAAACAATATCGAATAAAAATGAGATTGTGATATTTCCCTTACCTTAGGTCCGATTTGCTTCGTAAGTGTCCAAACCTCCTGTATAATGGTTTAAATAATGTCATTGACTTATTCCAGAATCATACTCATTTTTATGATATCATATATGGTTCACTTATGACTTTATATTACCCGTTCTTTTGTAAATTCCATGTTAAAGAGCATTTTGGGTAACATTGTTTCATTTGTCGTCCGTGTTTTGACTTGTAATTATTCATATGAGTACTTAGATCATGATTACATAATTCCATAATATAAAACATAATTTATATATAATATATATTCAGAATATAAATATATATAATAAATCAGTAAATGGAATGAAATACACCGTTCATGGAGACGGTAGGTCATACATACGCATGAACGCTGTTTTTGTTTCCTTATTGAGTTGAATGGAATTAAGTATATGACATACATATATATACACATAAATACAGTATAATTATTATGTCATATATTTCATCATTACTTATTATATGTACTTTATAATCATTCATGAATGGTTAATGTGGAGAATTAATCTCATCGCGTCGTGGAGACGATAGACCATACATACGCATGACCGATGATATCATTCTCATGATCATGGGACTGTATTGGAGTGTATGTATACTATTTAAGAATCAATATCACTTTAAAATAATCATATATAGTTATTATTTACACCATTATACCAATCCATGTAAGGTGGGGGTGGAAAAGAGATTTCACCACGGTGTGGAGACGGTATTCCGTACGTACGCACACGCGGTGATTTCGTTTTCCGTAGGATGGATCGATGGTGAAATATGGGTTTTTCATACATATAATAACATATCAGTATATTAGTGATACAGATGTTATTACTTAATAATGAAACAACCTAAGAAGAAGAAGTGGAAAAGAAATAAAGTTGAAAGAATTGGTAACCGAAATTACCTCTTCTTTGAAGCGCCTCTTTGAGATCTCCTTTTAGGGCACTAAAATTGGTCTTTTAGGAAGACCATAACCTCTAGGATATTTCTAGGGAAGTGGAGAAGATAATTTGTCAGGTTTTGGCCGATATTGAAGGCTCAATGTTGTGTGATGAAGAGAGGGAGGAGGTGCCCTTTTATAAGGGAGGAGAGGGGTACCTTTGGAATAACTAAAACTATTATTTTATTATAAAATCAAATTCCATTTTAAATAGCTCCAAATTGATTTATTTCTAATATAAGGTGGGGATGGGTTTAAATCCTCTCGTCCAATATAATTTATACAATTTTAGGTTCCTATTTTAACCTTATCATTTAGATTTAACGTTAAGTTAAATAATTTTACTTTTACTGTGTCTTCTTGTATTCTTATACTCTAAGGTTAATAAACATAAAATAAGCAGACAAAAGAACCCCAAGTTGTTTATTATTAATATATATAACCTTATCTAAGTCATTTGGCCGAACCTTAGATTTTTAGGAATAAAATAAAAATTAATAATATAATATTTGTTTTAAAAACTATTTTATGTCAATTTTGACACTATTTTGTAATTGATTTTTGTGAATATCATAACAGAATTATTAGTTCTAAAAAATATAATTAAATCAATACTAACATTTCATATTAACCTATAAAATTATTGGAATTCATTAAAAGTTTTAAACTACATTTATTTGGGTATTTATAACATCAATTATGTCAATATTTCATTAATAAGATAATTACGGCATCATTGTTGTCTCATAAATAAATTAAATTATTTAATGTCTAAAAATTACAAATAAAATACTATTATGTATCAAATCTCTTTAGCTTTCTAATTAATATTTATAGTCGAATTTATCTTATGTATAACCCTATATTAAATATTATTTACTTATTAAACATTGATTTTAACTATTTTAACCCTTCTTTAAATAAATTAATAATAAATGTCCTAATCTAATCCAAGTGGGCCTAAATGGTCATATTTAATTCCTAAGGTTGTTTTTGGTCGAATTAAACTTATCCAATAGAATTAGGACATGTGTTAGGGTATTAATAATATCATTTTTACCCTTAATTACCCTATTTACTTTTAACCGTGGTAAAAAAAGTAAAAAGTTACTATTCACCAAAAATTATTTTCATCTCATTGAACAACATTTTAGTCCTTTATATTAACCGTGTCTCTAGGATTTTCGAAATTCCACTCACAGAAGCGGTAAAATTATGTTTTATGAAAAAATCAGTTTTTTAACTACCACTTAGTGGTTTCACTATTCATCAAAAAATGAATGTTTCCCAAAAAATACCAAAAATTAGGCCTAATCTATATTTGATATTAAGAATTCAAAAATGATGTCTATTTTACCAAATTAAGAACATATCAGTTTCATTAATTAATTTAAAATTAGTTCGCGTCGTCAATACAAATAGCGTGTTTTTAAGAGATAATAACTATCAAAAGATTGACACTTGTTTATAACTGGTTTAAATGTAAAATTAAATCCAATGACCAACATTGTATTAAATTGTAAAAATATATTCTAAATATACTTTAAAACCACTCAAATTAATAATTTATCACTATTAATTATTTCTATTAAAAAAGTTATTTTTAATTAAAATTTAGTAATTTTCACTATTCATCAGAATATGAAATTTATCCAAAAAGTACCAAAATTTCACCCTAAGCTAATTTCGATGAATCCAAACATGAATTCCATTTAAAAAAATAAAATTTACAAAATTTCAAAAAGTGGATTTTACTATTCATAATGGCTAATTTTAATAATACTTTAATATCATATTTTTGTTTATTGAAACTCGTTATTGTGTAGTACACACGCTATCGAGGAAGTTCGTGATTGTGTGTAATGCAAGGCAAGTCAAGGATGTGTGTTGTGCAAGCTCCTTTTGGTGTAGCGTACAACACAGGACATTAATGAAAAGAATATTTTTTCATAAAATCTCGGGGTGTTACGTATGTGGTGGGAAAAGATTTATATTTCACTAATAAATTATTTTAATTTATAAATCCTATTATCAGTTAGTTACTTATGTAGGATATCATGATAATTATATCACATATAAATCTTGGATAGTTGAGGGAAAACCTATTTTTAAATCTATAATATATAGGGATAAAAATCTATACCTATGGTATTCTATCTCATTAGGTATAATTTTATGTATATTCCATATATTAATGTGGTATTTTGTTACCTAACTCTTATGTTAATTGGTTTCTTCTATACCATTCAAAATAAAATCCATGGGTTCTATAATTTGGAAGAACCCACCAATTTTAATGTTCTATGACTTGGAATGTGTTTTATTTTGAATAAATAATTCACAGACTATTTTATGGTATTTCTTTGTCTTTTAATTCTTATATAAATCCAATACATATCATATATAACTAATAAAATCATTATAATCTTTAAACTCTTTTAGTGCATATTTTTATGGATTTATTTGTCTATTTAATTATGTTGTCCTGATTCCTTTAACTAAAGTGATATATAAAGATACATATAAATGTGTATGTCATTAAAAAACATTGTGTTTTTATTACAATCCCAAAAATAGAATCCAAATATATCAACACATGATAAATACATATCATATATAAGTTACTTAAAAAACATTCATGTAAATTAATAACATTTTATAAATTCAATAATTTTAATAAGAATGAGAATTGAAAATGTTTATCAAATCCTAAAACTTCTTGATATGAAATAAGCCACCATGATAGTTGATCGTTTTTCTGAAAGGCCAATAAACTATGTTCTATAACAATGTAGAAGATTAAGACCTTGTTTGGTACATAGAATCATGTATGATAGAAATTAAACTCAAATGGAGAGAGAAATGGAAATCGATTTTAGAATCCATTTATTTATTGTTATAACCTGAAAAGGGGAGAATACCGTTATATATAAAATTAAAATATAATGGTTTCTATGTTCACCCGTCCTCTAAACTAATGATGGATGGCCAAGGGTTAATGTTGATGTTATGTGGTCCAGAGCAATAATAGTGCGTGAAAATAGTTTCGTGTGTACCGGTTAGGAGTGAAAAGTCTATGGTGTTTTAATAAAAAATTTGGAGGATGTTATATATGTTTTCAATAACTTTTTATATTAGATTTTTTTTAAATTATCATCATGGAGAAATTTCCATTGCTAATAGAAGTTAAAAGTCTTTATTATTTAATTGATTGAGGTTGATAATTAAGAATTAAACCATGGTGTGTGGTGGAAGATGATTCGCTAAAAATAGTTTGAGGATAACATATATGAAATTTAAAATTAGTGGATAAGATATCAAGATGATTTTAAAAATCCCATAAGGTATTTAATGAAATTCATCGTCTTAGATTTAAAACTCAAAAAGTGGAAAACGTTTTTCTATATGTTATTGCCTTCTATGCATATGAATTTGAGTTTCATTTCTGAAAAAAATTCATTATCCATCAAAATTACTTGAATTTTATATCTTTTGAGTTTAATTAAATTCATAAGAATTCAGAGAATAAGCCTTTGTGATGAACATATAAATTTTAGATCTAGTATTGAACTAAATTTTTTTTTCATCACAAGGCATTGATGTTATGATCATGAGACATTGATATTGATCATATGACATTTGATTGTAAGAATTTTTACTAATCTTACAACTTTTAGCAGAATAGATGACTTCATTTTAAGAAATCTAGCATGATCTGAAAACATCGACAATTATGAATTTTTGAGTTAACATTTAAGAGAAATGTCCATGTTTATGAATTTATATTCTGAATAAATAAATGGAAATTTGACTTATATTATGTTTCATTGAATATATTTATGGATGGATCATCATTATCAAAAACATGATCGGGAACCAGGTTGAACTCAACAGAGAAAACAACTAACATAGAAGAAAATATTTTATGTAGTTCCATATAGTAGATTGAAATTATACCCCACCATACCTATATTTAAATATCAGATAAACATAATATTTCCGGTTTTCCTGGAGTTATAATATAAAACATGGACTATGATAATTGAAATATCACATAAACGATACGAGTTGAGTTTTCAATTCAGTTTTACAAATTGAATTTGTATGAGTTATTCTGAGCCACCCAAAATCATGGAAAATTCCATTACTATTATTGAAATAATAATCATGTGATTTTATAGTAATATAAATGAGAATATATGAATAAAGTGATGGTGTGTTTAGTTTTGAGATGTATAAATTAAGCACTACTATATCAATGAAGAAAAATAAAAATAAGAGTAAGAAGAAACATTATGAATAAAATTCCGAAATTTTCTCTGAAATATAGAGGTGGAAGAGTGTTCTCTGGAGTCATTAAGGAGGCTCATAATCTCAGCCGATTTAATTCATTAGATGTTTTTTTACCATATTTGTGTGAGATTTTAATTGGCTAGTTCTAGCATTTGTACTATTTCAATGTCATAAACGTAATTGAATACATCTAGATAAAAATAGTGGGATTGTGTGGCTTAGAAAAGAACAAGAATAGACTAGCGATATAGTCATAAAGAAATTCGTGAACCTAATTAAAAAACATTTTTCACTTATTTTCTGTGGTTAACATTGAGAAACAGATGATATTCTCACTTAATAATCAAGATTATACCGATAGATTTATATTTATATAAAGATTAATTCATTGTCCCCTCTAAGTGTATATCTCCCCTAAAGTGATCCATAAACTTATAACAGATTGAGGATTAGTCTACTGTTTCCCTCAAACTGATGAATGTTTCTGGGTTATTGTAGTAGTACTGTAGTAGGTATTGTAGTAGGTATTGTGTGGAACTATAGATGTACTATAGTAGGTACAATGGTTGTCTGTAACAGGTAATGTTTGGCACTGTAGGAGCTGAGACTATTCCCCCGTTTGGGCCATCGGTCCTCCAATTTGGTCCCTGAGTCCTTTATGGTCTTTGGGCCACCCAGGACTTTGGTCCCGTAAGGCATTCGGGAAACTTCAAGGCTTTTGGGCCATCATAAGTGATGATAAAAACCAAACAACCTATAAGGAACATGTTATAGAAAGAAGATGTGCATGGAGATTTTACCACAGCAGAAGCTAAACTGATTACAAAAATGAGAGTGTATGGAACCTACCATCAGGACAAGCCTATGGGTGCATGGGAAATCTTATCTGAACAACCATGCGAAGGTAGAGTGCTGATTTAATGATGAAGATACTGGGGAGAAGGAGTTCCATGTTGTTAGTCTAGGTGGTATGAAGTTTTTGAAGCCTACGACCCATGAATTCCTCTAAGGCCTACGTTTTATGTACTTCTTACGCTTACAGGAATTTTAAGGGTTCTACCTCACCTCTTGAATGATGGATTATCGAAACAAATAAAAATTGATTGACTTTTGGCCATTGGAGGGGAGGGAAATGGGTTTCATTCATGTATGTAAATTTTTTATACCCATATTATTTCTCTATATATTATCGTTCATGGTTGTATTCAATATGAATTCATTATGACATATAATTTAACCATATAGACCCTAACTGAAAAAAACAAGAATCCCAAAAAATTATGTAATTTTTATAAATTATTTATTTTCACCCTAAAAAGAAATTTATATGAAAATGATTATGATTTTTAGTGAATTTAATTCTTTTTAGAAGAATATTAACATCCTTTAGGAAGTAAAAAAAATTCAAATCCAAGAATCATGAAATTAGCCACCAAATGATTGATTATATTGGACATTACAATGATTAAATGGTTAATTAATAATTTACTAGTGTAAATATGATTTCTGTCATTATTAGAGTGTTTAGAAAATCTTTTGAAAATAGTTTTAGTGGGGGAAAGATATTTGTAAACCTTCTATATAAATTTTTAGTAAATGTATCAACAATTGATGATATATATCATCATGAAATCACCATTTAAAACTCCACAATAATATTATCATCTATGAAATAAAAATGGCACCAACACATAATAAAAATGGAAATAAAGAAATATAATTTAATGTTAAATCACTCTATCATATGACGGTCGAAGAAAAAAATGGAAACTCCTATAATTGATAAAATATGGAATATTATTTTGAATCCCTTATCACATGTCAAGATATTTCACAAGAGGTTACTGGGATATTTATTGAAGAAAATTAATATTCAAATATATGAATTATAAAAATTTTAATCATATATCTACTAAATTACCTACGAAATTTGGAGGTGAAATTAATTTTGATGATGCTTCAAAGAAATCCAGCACTATATATCCATTATATTATAAATAAAAAATAATGAGGATGGTTTCACCTAGTTCTTTTATAAGGGGCATTATATCAGTTAAAGAATATGTTTTTGTTATTGAATAAATTTTTTAGGAGGATGTTCCCATATATTTTTTCATTTTTTTCTTTTGGGATAAGAAAAAGAAGAAGAAAACCCATCATAAGTTGAATCTTGATACGATATGGAGTATTTCTTGATTCAATGAGAGACTGTAAATTGATGTAGCATGAGAATAGACCACAACATGTGTTAAAATGAAATTGTAATATTCAAAAAATACACCATATCTGTGAAAATAAGGTAATATAAGAAGTTTCACTATCACGATGATAGAGAAAATATTTCCAAAGAAGTTAAAATTCTAATGTTTGATATTTTAAAAAAGGTGAAAATCATAAATGAAATGAAATAGACTATTATATTTGGGGTTTTTGGAATTAATAAAAATTAAATAAAAAAAGATGAAACCAAGATGTAAGATGGGAAATTTAAATTTCATAAGAACAATGTTCTTGTATAATTAAGATAATGTTGTAAGAAATATATAGAATTTATCTACATAATTAACAATACAATATATGAAATTTCATAGAGTAAAAATGTGTTAGTTTAAGGGGAGATTACATATATTATAGATACATATGATAGATGTTAGTATATAATAAATAATCACTCTAAATGAAGACATCACTATGTTCCAATATAGAAAAAACTAAGAAAAATGATCTTCACAAGTCAAACATAATTATGTAAGAACTAAAGAAAAGTATATTTAGAGATATTCTTTTTCAATGTATCCAAATTATTGGGGAGTAACCCATTTTATTATAGAACATTTTCTAGAATATAATATTTCAGTGTAACTACAACTATTATGGAATTTTTGTTTATTTTGATTATAATTGATGGTACAATATGTCACTTTCTTGGTTGATAAGAGAACAATGATCACTGTTGAGGCTATAAGAATTGGTGATAAATCAACCACATCATGAATTTTTTGAAAATAATATTAATGTGAGAAAAAATTAAACACTAAAAATAATCATATGGATTATTTAAACAAGAAGGGAACACTTGGAATGTATGTGATTCTTTTATCCGGACACAACTAAATATGTGTCAAAAAATTAATCAATCAGAATTAAATTCTTTTGGAAAAATAGAATGTATTGTTTCAGTAGTATTTAAGTGTTAAATATATAAAAATTATTATTTCATGGATATAAGGAATTCATATCAGATGACATGTGATCTAAAAAATCAATAAAATTATGAAATATATGATGTAGAATATATGATATTTGGTAATGATAGTGCTCATAAGATCAATGGTATTGGAGAAAAAATAGTAAAATTAAAATTACTATATATTTTGAGTTATTTGTCGATGTAATAAAAAAATAGTGAATTTGTAATATGTGATACAATAAGTGAGGTTATTTTTAGGAAAATGGAAAAAAATTAAATGAAATAAAAGTTTTGGTTTTCAAAAAGGTGTTTCTAAGAAAACAAGTAAATTTGTTTCAAGATAGAGATGTACATAGATGATTCTATTGAAATAAAAAATAAGAAAACTATTTATGGCACAAAATAATTGGTATCATCGGGAATAAGAATATATAGAATATTATCCAAGATGAATATGAAAGAAATTTACTATCACTAAATTATGACACCATTGTTTTTTAAAATATCCAAAAATAGAAAATAGAGAATAAAATAGAGTTTAAATAAAAACATCAATTCCTATTGAAAATAATCAATTTGATTTTTATTGTCTTATAACCTAAAATTCAGAAAATAGAGGATGATATTTTACCACATTCAAATATGAAATCACAAGGATGAAAAAAATCATGTTCATGTCACATAAATCATAAAAATGGATATATTCATGAGTTTAAAAAGAAATAAAAAATTACATTATACGAAAAAAATATTACTATTGGATATTTGTTGTGACTATTCCAAAAGAAAACTGATAAAATAACTTAATATAGTGGGACATGCATGAATAGTTTTCCCCATATACATTTCACTAAAAAAGAGTGACTAAAATGGATAATACGAGTCTGGTTTTTATGGATAGATGTATGCTAGAAGAACATGAAACCGTAATGTATTATTGTTAAAAAGACATTAAAAATGCTAGAATAATTTATAATAGATGTCTCTGATGGCTAAACTCAGACATTGAGTGTTATGAGATGTGAATATAGGTATCTAAATTTATACATTTTATAGATTTTGGTTGTTCATGATTGATCATGAAAGATGTTTTTTGTGTAATAAAATTTTATGATAAGGTTGCATATGGTATCAATATTGGGAAGACAAAAAATAATAAATCTTATTGTTTTTACAATATAATATCCGAATGAACTATTGATAGTGATGAAATCCATGTTTTTGAAAATTATTAAGGGTCTAGGAAAACAATCATTGGGTATTATGAGGATGATTTCATCATTTCAAAACATATTGAGAAAATATATGAGTAACATAATTTTATAAAGAGGATGTAGATTCATAATTTTCCATTATTAAATAATGATTATTTGATTCTAATGTTACAAATAAAGTGTTAATAA
Organism: Viscum album; assembly: GCA_963277665.1. Classification (NCBI taxonomy): domain Eukaryota; kingdom Viridiplantae; phylum Streptophyta; class Magnoliopsida; order Santalales; family Viscaceae; genus Viscum; species Viscum album. Next base: position 1,132,075,825 of record OY728155.1, on the reverse strand, counting down.
ATCTCATTGATACCGAGAATTTTTTTGGGAAACAATAAAGGTGTGCTAGGAAGAAGGTAGATCATGGAAAATGTTTAAACCTATCATTTGAAAAAAATGGACCATATATAGATAAGGAATAATTTTAATATTTGAAGTGGACTCAATACATAAATGTAGAACTTGGACATAATGAATATAACAAAACATGGTATCCTATTACTTTTCCCATTGAAAAGAATAATATTATATCCAATTTATTTTCCTAAAAACACATGATGGGGATGGTGATGTTTCTATAAATAGATTAAAAAAATTAAGAATGGTTAATTATAAATTAAAGGGGTTCACATTGATGAAACATTATATTCAATGGTGAACCCTATTTACTTAAAACAATTTATTATCCATATAATCTCATAAAAGCTTAATAACCTTTCATATAGATGGGAAATAATATTTTCTAAAATGTGATTCTCTTTAATAAGTTTATATGGAAGAGATTTAAGGATTTGTTAATGATTCACATGGAAGAATAATATGAAACCGAAACCAAACCACATTTTAGTTTTTTCTTTGACGATATATTTTTTGACAGTAATGAAGAATGATTATTTGATTATGTCTTAGTGACCATGAGGGAAATGTATGAATTTTCAAAGATGAAAAAAATGGGAATTTTCTAGTATTTATAGATATTAAATGAAATAGTCTATATTTTACTCTCAAAATTATAATATATTAAGGATCTATTAAATATGTTTTACATGAATGATGATATCGGAGTTTCAACAATAATTTTAGTGAGTGAAATATTGCTAGAGGATGAAAAATGGATATTTATTTATGAGAAGAAATTTAGACATATGATTAAAAGTATAATGTATAAGAAAGTATCATGATATAACATTGTTTCTATATTCACACTTTCTGTAGAGTATAAATCCTATCCAAATATAGATCATATTAATGAAGAAAAATGATATTTATATACATCTCAAACACTTTCATTTATAGAATTATGTAATGAATATAGGTGATGTGGGACTAAATGTATTTACTATTACATACATGGAAGGACCAGTAGATGACCATAAATCTACATATTTTGGTGTATTCTTTATATAAATATGTTCTATTTCTTGATATTAAAATAATAAATCATTGTTGGAACTGACCCTTAATTAGGTTGAATATTTTTCAATATCACAAGTATCTAAAATAATTATATAGATGAAGACACAATGGAAAACTCTATGTGTTTAGCGAATTTACCATCTGATAATGGGTTGTGATTATTATAATGTCGTTAACCAATCCCAAAAAACTAGTTAATCTATCTAAATCAAGGAAAATATAACTAAATAACCATTTTATATCAAATATGGTTAATGTGGGTACTCTGAGTCAAGAGTGTGTTCTCTATTAAGAGGTGATTAATGATATACTAACTAAACCTCTCACGACGGAATAGTTTTAGAGACTAATGTACAAGGGATAACTCTACCACCTATCATTTTGGTGTGTTATCATTTGAGATTACTTCACTATACATTCCCTATCATATTCTTTAAGAGATAATATTTTTGGGGGATAGGGTTGTTTCCCATAGAAATGAATTGCATCAATGTGTGTTCTGAGTGATGCAAAAAAGGGATGTGAATTTTTTTAATGATTTTATCATTTATTTTGTATTAAGGTCATGGTTGAGTTGAGTTTTTTATGGAAAAAATTATTTTTTTATTAATAAATTTTTCCTAAAAAATAGATTACATTGACTTGGAGATGAATGATTCATGATTCATTTTCTAATATAACATTTAGTTGATTCTTAATATTATATCTCATTAGTTATTCTGTAACAAAGGGGAGAGGTATGGGGAAGTATTGGAAACAAATATAAAGAGAATATGGTTGAACCCTCTTTATAAATATGTTATTTCCATTTTCACAAATTTTTATGTATGATTATTGTTAAAATGATCTGGATGAATATATAAATTTTTTTAATGGATATAAGAGCACAATATTGAAAAAGAGAAGAATTATGGAAAGGAAGAATACATCTATGGTTTCTAGAGCTTGATAATTCACTATAACTAGTGTGAAAATACCATATATGTTGTTCTAAAGTGTTGATGATTGGATTGAGTCATTTTCAAGAATCCCAGATGTCATTTCCATCATGTCTTCAATAGGGACCTGACACTTCAAAAGAATAAATGTCATAATAATAAGTATTTTCTTTTTGAATGTATTAATTTTATTTCTAGGGATGAACATATGACATTTTCATTGTAGGTCTTATATGTTATATTTTTTAGAGTTTGATGTTAATTATATGATATGAATCATAAACCTTTATTCTGAATGTATGACTTTTACAGGAAAAGTTTCATGTATATCTTTGGCCATTGTATGTCTTTGAAATTAAGATCGTAAAATTTTAATGGTCATCATTGGACTTGGAAGTATAATACATTAGGTTGATCTTATTAATTTGAGATTATTATAGGAGTTTAAAGTATGTATTGAAGCATGATTTTAATAATACATCACTAATGAATTCATGAGTGATCTAATAGGAGAAATATTAATATTTTAGAATTTATATTATGAAAAAATAATAAGAGAATTAATTCCAATGTTGTTTCTCAGATTCTCTTTATGGAATGAACATTATAATAAAACACAGGATCATCGTCCATTAAAATATCATATAATAACTATCTGAGAGAAATTTTATTATTACAAATGGTCATACAAATCATAAATTAATAAATGAGGTCACCATAACTATTGAAAAATATCAAGGGAAATGAATTATCTGGGTTATATGTGAGTTTTAAATAGTGGGGATGATTGTGATAATTCAAGTATCACTCTATGTAAATATGTTGAGTCTTTAAAAAATATTTGTGGGAGGTGTTTTAATAAATTAAGATGAGACACTAAAAAATAAATGAAATTTATGTAACCTTTATGGAAGAAATATACATGACATTTAGAGAATATAATAACGATGAAAGAAAAAAAGATATGGAATGGTGAATTATGAGGTGTATAACTGAGGCCCTAATATTTCAAATGAGTCGAATAAGAATAAGAAACACTAAGAACAACCATAAGATATTTATGTTAAATTGAGTGGAAGACTATGATTATTTAGATTCTATGTAGAGGCTCATAATCTTATTGGGGATCATTCATCAGAATGAGATATTTTTTTTTTGGAGGATGATTTCAATTGGCTGGTTCTAGCAATTGTATATGATCATGTTAATTGCAATGCTCTAGTTCATTTTCACAATAAGAAGGAGACTATGCATGTTGGGTAATAACCATTGAAAAATGTTATATAGTAATCTCTAAAAGGTCTTAAAATCATTAACATGAATGATTTCTCATTTACATTAGAATAAACTAAAATTTAGAGAGAAAATTGTTGATCATTCCTGACATCATAAGTTGATTCAAATTACAGTGAAAACATATTCACCCATGTGTTTATGACCCATAAAGAAATTAAATATGGTGTAAGGATAGTGTTTATTATTTTTCTTGGACGAGTAAATCATTGTAATGATTATGTTGGTTGGGAAAAGAAATCCAGGTAATTATGGAATCAGAATGATGAGGCAGACCAGGAAAAATAGATTCCAATATATTATTGTAGGGAGATGATATTGTGAAGTGTTGTGACGGTGGAATTGAAAAATATGGTGTTATTGTGAGTCAATTGTATTAAGAATGATGTCAGAATTCATTATAGGGGACAGTGTGTGTAGCAAGTTATAGTTGTTATAAGGATACATATATCCAAACCATGACAACAAATGATGGTTCCCATGTTATTTAGTACAATTCTAACTTCCATTTTTAATTGGAATAGTGGATCTATTTATTTCCATTTTAATAACAAATAATTTTATTTTTCCATTGTTCCCTTCCTTTTTTCATTTTGGAGGCTACGTTTGTTGGCATAAAAACAAGACATATTTTCATCATAAAACCGACACATAACATATATAAAGTACAATTAAAAATAAAATTCAAGTACATAGATTAATTTTTATTGATTTTATTGTAGAAAAAAATATAATCTTATTTTTTTCATATCAGGGATGTAACTCTAATATACAGGATATGGTAATTTATAAGGGATATACAAAATATTCACATCATTTAATGAGTTTATTTACATTAATATTTAAATTTCATTCTCATATATAAATGAACAATTAAATTATTTAACAAGAAATAAAATAAAATTATACAAAAATAATAATCAAAAACACTTTTGATATAGTTTAAATTCATGTGGATTCAAGGTGGTCTATTGGGGATCATTCGTATAAAAGGTTTTTGAGGAAATTCAATTTTACCAAAATTTTTGACTGTGGTGGATGGCCACTATAGTGTACTGGAATATTCTAAATGATTTTGGAAAGTGTAAATTCATTCATTTTGTGACATAATATATCAACCCATGACATTTTGGTCATATTGACTCACTTTTTACCAGGACATAATATTATTCCTTGTGACACAAACAACCCTTGTAGTGGATCTTACTACAACATAGTGCATAGATAACCTTGTATTCGTGATTTCAAATTCAATACCATTTTTTATAATTAGAAAATAAAATGTTATTTTTTTATTAAATTATTTTATTTTCCATGTATATTTTAATATTACATAATGTATATACTAGAAAACCATTTCAATTTTTAGGAAAAAAATTATACTTAGAAAAAGATATAAATTCATAATAATAGTTTTGAAAAAACACCCAAATACAGTTTTCAATTACAATTTTCATCATATATATTCAATAATAGGCTATGATATGATACGACTAATGGGTTTCAGGAGACATCTATAAGCCCATATGAAATAAAGAAAACAAAAAACCATTCAATTATCAACCAAGAGTGAAATATAAAAGATAAATTTGAAAATAAAAAAAATAATCATATCTCACTCTATTTGATGTTGATATTTATAAACAATTATTTTGATTGAGTTCATTTAAAAATAACCAAGAGGATACTACTTATAATTGTATTAACTATTCATTGGAATAACCAAATGTTTCAGTAAGGCATGTGGTGGACCTATATAGGGTTATGTTAACTGAGAGTGGGGGAAATTGAATAAAAAAAATTATTTATTTAAAATTATGATATTTTATGAAATCGGCCTCAACCTCTTTTTAGATCAATCGATATCACTACTTAACCAACTCACACTGAGGAAACAAAACATATTGAAACACTAGTTGTACATTGTTTACTACTCAGAATGAGTAGTTAATCCATAGAATAATCCACATTCAAGAAATATAATATGTTCCATTAGAATAATCATCCCAAATACAATGATTAAGGAATATTCTAGAACTCATATTACAAGATAAGAAATAATTCCATCTCCCGACATAGTAAAAAAAATTCAATGTGATCAAACATTTTTCACTTCTATCTTTTTCTATTAATCTATGTATTATATTTATACTCTAACAACTATATCCATAAATATTATAGTTATCTTTCAATTATTCACTATAATGAACACAAGTGAATTCCTTCTTCTTTACTACACAATATATCTATGATAATTGCACATAAAAAGAATCATGTTCTCTTTATCACATTCATTTAAAACATACACTATTATATGTTCTCTTTTTATTGTCCCTCCTTTATGTATGAACTACATAGTACACAGTCCTCTTAAATTATTCACTATTTTTATTTTATATAGCACTGAATTTATCTATCATTTATACATGACCTTTCTCAATATATCTTTTAAAAAATGAAATATCATTATTCTTTATCAAATTTCAATTTCAAACAAATTTTCAAACCATTATCTACTTTTAACTGATTTCAAAAAATACTCATATCCTCCCAATTTCATCTCTACCATTTACAACTAAAAAAATCATCACAACATGATTACATTTACTATAGTCTGTAGAATCATATCAAGAGTTTTCTTCTATATTTCATGACCAAAAAAATTTTGGCATGACATGATCTCATCAACTATTTTACCGAGGCTTCATGTTTCCATATAAAACGATGAATTTTGGCCTGAAAAATCTTGAATCCTTAGATTATTGTGAATTATAATTCATATAGTTAGTTATTTTGACATGACGTATTTTAAATCAAATACTCATAGATTTCATCACATCTTTGAAATAACATTTAAGACATAATCATATTACCCTATTCAAGAATCTTGAATTCCCTTCATGGTAATTATTCTATAATAATAACTTTAATCATGATTGTAATTAATTTACAAATTGATTTTAATTTTTCGAAACAACTAATATAATATTATTCTTAATGTATAAAATTAAATATTCATAATTATTTTTAATTTTTAAAAAATAATTCCAATGATGTTAATCTAAATTTATTAATATAATTCTTCTATAATGTCTATTAAATTTTCCACATACACCATGCCAAAATCCGTTAAACATCCAAAAATTATGTTTTGTCTTCCTAAATCATCACATTTGTATCCAATTTAAAAAACTTATGAAACCTCATTATAATATTATTTATTAAAAATATATATCATATAACATAAAATTTATTAAAATATATATATCAGCCTATCCCTAAAGATTTTACAATTTTCCAGATATTCTTTAAAAAATATTAAATATTATGTATCATAGAAATATTTCAGTGTTTGAATACTTTTTCTTCATTTAAGAAATAAATCATAAATATTATACAATAGAGAATACCTATTCTAATTTTAAACATTATAATTTAAAAAATTAGAAGTAAAGGGACATATCTAAATTTGAAATCCAATCATCATAACATAAAAATCAACATTAAATTGAATATTTATAAATCTCTTGAAAGCACATCAAAACATCCAAAAAACCTTCACCTCACATAAAAAACAATATTTTCTCTGTGTTTCAATTTCATTTATGTAATGATTTGTGAATCCAACACAATAAACATATCCACTTCATCTTTTCTAATTATTATTCCCTAGAAAAATACCACAATTTTATGTGATAATTCTTAAACTCCATATCTCCTCAAACTCTCATTTAGTCTCAACAATCTCCCCAAAAGTAACAATAAATTATTTCTCTCACTATACTCTTTATGGGCTTAGTAAACCATAAATATTTAAAATGTATTGGAAACCATTGAAAGTAAATTTATTCTCAAAGGAACACACATAGATATGAATATTAATACAATAATTCTTAGCCTATTTGAATAAATTCATTATATGAAATAAGAAAATTGAATTATAATGACATATCAATTATTAGAATCAACAAAAATCTTCCTTTTCACAAATTTTGATAGCTCTTGATGCAAACAAACAATTAGAAATTATTTTATTTCTCATACATTATGTCGATCCATTGTATAACAAGTTTATTTACATATTCTCACCAATCATGTTATAATACTTCACATATTGGATTTATAGTCTACCCCTTTATAAAAACACTATAAAAATTCATTCTCTACCTAAATAAGATATCACCCCTATTTGGTTAAACTCATATCATTGAATTTCGTCAATAATAATATCTTCTCACCTTTTAAACACATTAATAACTATTTGTAAATAGAGACTAATTATAGTGTATCTTATCCCCCTTTAAAAATAATATTCTAAAAAACATGTCAGACTGGGGATTGAATTAATCATGCATAATACATTGATGAATAAAGGCCATTATTTACTCTTTCTCCAAGATATATTAGTATTTAACACCATGTTTGAAAATTAATAACTTTGTTCACCGAATATCTTATTCAACTCCAATTCCTGAATGGATGAACTCATATTCTTCTTTAACATTTTAATATGATATTCCAAAGATTATTTCTTCATAATTCTCTAGAAATCATTATTTAAAAAAAATGATGTTGTTGTCCTGAAATTGATGTATCTTTATCTCTTTTCATTCTCTAACATCTAATTAATGAGATATCACCTATATATTTCATTGGTAGTAGAAATGTTTTTTTATGACTTTTTGTGTTAACAATATCCAATTTTATGTTGGTATTTTCATTATTATTTTTATATGTAATATTATTAATTAGTACTTCACTAATATGAAATAAATTTCATCGATTACACTATCCTCACATTGAAACACATCTATATTTCAACTTTCTCACAGCACACTTAGAATAATAAAAAACTACATAACTAAGTTTATCATTGGGTTAAAAAAACATATTAAATTTTGATTCTTCACATCAATAAGAAGAATATTCTTCAATTATGTCTTTTATTCTCCAATTATTATTGAATCAACTGTTATAATTTTGGTTTACACACCATTTATAATAGTCATAAATCCTTTAATTAACTTCTTTAACATCTTTAATGAGCTTCAGATCTCCAGTTATATCTGATGAGAATAAACTATCCAAATTCCTTGTATATTTTCTTCGTGGTGTTTTGTGTGTGAAACATCTACAATTGAGGCCTTCTCAATTACATTCACTTTTTTTTATATAATTTAATGTATAACAATTCAGAATAAAAAGGGTTAATATAATGGTTAGCTAATAATTAGTAATGAGATTGGGCAGCCCACATCTTCCAAAATCATATTCCAATTCTTGAAATTTATTCTCAACCACTAGTATAGAAATTTTTCATTTCAAATGATTTTATCTCCATTAAGTGGATTGAAAAACACTTATTATTTTTCTCCCAATACATGTAGGCATGTAGTAATATTACTATTTTAACCAATATCTTATTTCAATGATCCCAATGTCTCTATAGTTTCAAATGTAACCATAATGATCTTATTTATATCTAAAAATATATTTTTTCTAGAAGTTGATTTTTACTATTCTTACATATTTTTACCTTGAACTGTGGATCCTTTTCAGAAAACTAAAATTTTGTTAGACTTCTAACATAGTTATTTTAAATTTTTATTTCTTTCCCACATGTTTTCAATCACCATTTGTATCAATTTTCTCTTTCAAATTAGTTCTCATAGAAATTTTCCTATTTTTGAAAATCTAATTATTTCTAAAAAATGGGACATTCATTTCTTATGATAATGAATAATTTTTTCTTGAATCATTTTCAATATAATTTTCTCCCTATTAATGTGATATTTGTTGGGATAATTGAATCTCAAATTTTATTAATATTTTAACATATTTTTCAATGTTCTTCTTTCATCATTCTATAACATCTTGAATATAATTCTAATTTTTTCTTATTTTTTCATATCTATTTTTTTACATCAGTAATCAATTTCATAATGAAAATATCACACTAATAATTTCCATTGGCTTTAATTTACAAGTAAAATCGTCAATTCACCTCTTCCTCATGAAATATATTTAATTGATCAATCATATTTTCTAATATTTGACATATTATTATCATGTAATATGTCAATATTGATAGATAATTGATACCTCCTCTTCAAAACCATGTTCTATTTCTTCAGTTGATAAATCTTCAAGACACAGTCTTTATGGTCCCACTTAATAATGAACATGGTCTCCGTAACTTTCAGACTTCTTCATTTCTTCTACCATAAACTTTTATTCTATTTTCATTAAATTTCGTAATTAAATTTCATTCATGCTATAGTAAAATGGTTCATTACTTATCACATATTTACAAAATTTAGAGAAACCATGGGGATATAGGGGTTAATGTGGATCTATACCCATGGTTTAAAAAATTTATGTATTGATGTTCAGTTGTACACATATTTTTAATGAAATTTTGGGAACACATTCCCCTAATTCCATAAATCCTTTGGGCTCATTCACCATGGCCCCAGCATGAATCCTCTCCTCTAACCCCTCCTTCCATATCTCCCCAAATTCATGTCATTCCCATCCCTCTTTTGAACCCTCTAATCTCCCCTTCCAACCCTATTTTCCCATGACTCTTCTATCACCCATCATGCTCATACCACTCAAATCCACAATTGTAACTCGATGCTTTTCTTAATTCCAAATCAAAAATTCCATATTTCATTTTGGACATCCCTATTAACACTCAAATACATTGTGGTTTATGATGTTAAAATGATGGTTTATAGTTGGATCACCAAGGTTTTCTCTCCACTTCATTTTTCCTTGTTTATTTTTGGGTTTCACCTTCCCTATTATCATGTATTGATTGGTCAAAACCTTATGGGTTGACCTAAATTTGGTATTTTCTTTAGTGTTTAGGGTTAATGGTTATTTATTATTGGTTGTTTGGTCATACACTATCAAAAGAGATTAATTACGACTCATGTGTCATTTATTAGATGTATTTTCTCCCACACCATAACATTTCTTTTTGAAATAGTTGATTCCTTATTGTTTTGATATTATATTTTAATTATTAAATAATAGTTTAATGAATTTTATTGGATTTCCATGGTAACATGTTTTACTTCTCTTTGACTTATTTTAATGAGAATGGTTTTGTTATTTTATAGGCCATTCTAAATCTAATATTGTGTGACTGGTCACATAGTACATTTTTGATATTTCTCAAATTCACCTTGAAAATAGTTTTTAAAATTTTCTAATATTTTTAAGCTTTAGATGTGTTTTCTAATAGGTATAACTTTGAGTTTCATGTGATACATGAAATTAAAAATATTTTAAAAAGATTTCAAGAATTGAATTCATCAAAATGTATGTGTTATAAATGTTTTGACCCTATATAAACCATCAATTAAATTAAATGCTAAATTTTATTACCATGGAGTTTTTAGGATAATTGTTCATTTCCCCACTATTTTGGATTACCCACGTGTTTTTAAATGTATTTGAATATTTTATGAAATGGTTTGTTTTTTACACAATATAATTTAGCACACTGAACTTTTATAAAAAAAATATTTAGTTTTCATTTATACATTTATACACTATAATTTTTTAAATATATGGTGTTGTTGTTATATTTTAATTTGAATGGAGGATCTGTCAATTTATTTTTCTGCATGTCATGGGTAATAAATTATAGAATTTAATTATTTAAATACTTCATTTATGTATTATTTATCTTATCTAATAAAATGTATATGAATAAATGGACTTTTCAATAAAAATCTAGTTATCCCATATAATATAATATGTCACTAATTTACAGAAATATACTTAAATTTGGGTATCTACCCATGTACATACTCTTATACATAAATATTTTAAATATCAAACCCAATGTATAAAAATAAAATGAATGATTTTTTAGTTTCTCTCAATATATATTTTGTTCTAATTATAATACTTTTATAAACTAAATGATTCTATGATCTATAAGTTTTGAAATACATTTTCCAAAATGAATGGTTAGAAAATGATGACTTAGTATACTTTTCATCTAAATTCAATGTTCCTTACTATTTCATTTTATTTTTTTAGATGTTTCGGTATATTTGAGTAATATTTTTCTAGTAGGATTTTTTGTGTGTGGGTTTTTATCTCTAGTTATCTTAATACTTTTTTTATGTTTGTGGAAACCATGTTTCTAGGTGCTTTTACACTGTTTCCCAATGATAAAAAAGCATGAAACATTTGTGTTTTCTTTAGAATTTGTTTTATTAATGATCGATCGACTAATGTCATATTTTTTTTTCCTTTAAAATATTGATTTCTTATTCAAACAAAATAAAAAAATGTATATACTAACCAATTAATAAATTATTCAATTAAACATCCATTAAATTGTTCCAATCATTTCATAGACCCAACCATTCTATTTGATTTTATCTAATAATTATTTTTTATTATTAGTTTAATATAATGAAACTTCATAACCTTTTTATTTTTTATAGGATCGTAAATTGCTTTCAAAAATTTGTGGTTGTATCAAAAATTAATTTATTTTTTTGAAAAAATTAAAAAATATCTATGTGTTTTTTATGTGTATTGTTTCATTTCAATTATTTACCTTTTGTAAAATTGAGGTCTGTGTGGATTGAATTTATAGTGTTTTTTAGTGCTTCTTGAACCTCATTGCAGTGGTTTTGGGTTACATTTGTTAAAGGACGCATTCACTTGTATGCATATATTGGAATATACAAATATATGATTCTTAATATATATATATATATATATATATATATTCACTCATGGGTGAATGAATATATATATTTTTGATATAGGTGCTTATGTATATATGGGAAAAATTCATACATGTGTAAGGTAATGGGATTTATGAATGTATAAGAATATATTTAAGATCCCCTAGTACATATTTTTCAATGAAAATATGAATATATGGGATACATTTTCAAATAAATGTGAAAGTGTATATGTATTCAATAGGAAATAGAAAAATTCATGTTTCCTTCATCATAAGAGGAGGACCTTGAGTTTGATGTAGGTTCCCTTATGCATTGGATTTTAAATTTTTAAAATCGGTGATTTCTTTTATATCTCACAATGATTTTTTGTAAATAGTGATATAAATTTCTTTGAGTATTTGTATTATATAATAAAATTTATATTACTTTATGTATTGGATGATAAGAAAATTTTTTATAAAACATTTAACAATAAGTGTTTGACAATATGCGTGATTGGACTTTATAATTTAATCATGTTTTTTAATGTATGGTTTTTGTTTCATAAATCTCTTTTTTTTTCTAAATTGTGGCTTTTGGTTAACTCAGGTTTGTACTATCCATTGTGTTCCACTATTTTGAATGAATATATTCCGAATTGTATCATTCCTTTCAATCACAATATATTCTATTGAAAAAAAATTCACGAGAGAGTAATTCATAAATTTTTGTTTCTTACTATTATGATTCCAGAAGCATTCCTATAGTAGAATTCCATGCTTTAATAATTGAGAAGATGATTTCAGAAACATATAATTTAAAAGTAGAACAACTACGGTACAACATTCAACTATATTAATCTTTTTTTCTTTTTAATAATTTATTACCATTCCTAATATAAAAAATATATAAAGACTAATCCAAAATAAATTGACATAAATTTTTCTAATAGAATAAAAACTAAACTGAAGCAAAATAAACCAAACAAAACTTGATCCTATCCACTCAGAACTGGAAAAAATGAACCCATACTAACTCATCATTAACCAAGTAGAACCCAAAATTACAAAATGGAATAAAATAAAATCAACCTATCTTAATCCAAATCAAGACTAATCATGTTAAATGAAACTGACATGTACTCATCCAAACTGAAATTTATATAACTAAATACAAATCTACTAAAATAAAACATAAAAAAATTAAAAAAACCTAATTGGATTGTACTGAACATACTAGAAAAAAACTAGTATAAACTAAATAAAACTGAGCGACCATGAATTACTCTAAATTTAATGAAATTGGATGAAATATAAGTATGAAAATAAAAAATGATAAAAATTGTATTAACCTATAATTAGCAAAACATTATAGTCCTAAATTAGTCTATAATTATTTAATTTATCATATAGAAAACAAATTAATTAAAACAAAGAATATCTCGAATAAAACACATCATTATATACTAATGTGAATCACACATAATCAGTATAATCTAGTTAGTCATATCTTAAGCTGCCTCAATTAGGTTTACATTAGACATAACAGTCCATGATGAACACCAAGAAGCTAAACCAAATAAGTGTAAGAATAGAAAACCCAAATTGACTTAAACTAAATAATGTGGAACAGTACAAACCTATAATAGATTGAATAAATCCAAATAAAAATAGAATCAAAAATTTTGAAAAAATAAATATTCACAAAATAACATATTATTAATGGTAACAATGTAAATCATATTATCCTAAATAGATATAGAATTGTCTAAAACATGAGAAAATACTTAAAATATTGATGATAAAAAATTGGACCAAGCCAAAATAATATTACAAGAAATAATGTGATAATACAAATGATGAGTACAATTGGACCAAATATAATGAATTAAATCCAATATGACCGTAAATGATATGAAGTAGACTATAGTAATCAACTATGAGATTAACAAAATTTAATCAAAATGAATCTATTAGATCTCAAATGAACAAAATATTCCAATATAACATAAACTAAAACAAAAAATACTAAATATAATAAAAATGACGCAAAAAAATTTATTGAACAAAATGGATCCAATATTTTTTATTTATAATAAAACAATTCAATATAAAAATAAAATAAAAAATAGAATATGAACAACAAATTGAAAATGATAAACTAAAACATAACATAACAGAATTAAATTGATCATAATAAATTTGAATTAAAATGGATAAAATAAAATAAAATAAATGGATAAAATTGAAATAACTTGTATCAAAAAAATTAAATTATATATAACATAACTAAAAAATACATCATAGATAAAGAAAAACTAAAAATATAATGTATCCACATCCTATTGAACTAATATATTCTATTTCCTCCTTGATTATAGGAACATGTTTTGACCCACCAGTTGTTGTTATTCTTATATGTTGGTCAGTGACTTGTATAGTCATTGTAGAATGGTATGTATTAGTTTTTTTCATTATTTAATTAGACACTTATGCCTTTTATGACCATCAATTAATTAAGGGATATTATATTTAGTGAAGGTTGAAGAAGGGTACTGGAGGAGGCTACACATTTTTCATTATATGGGAGGGAGGTGGGGGTAGTATGGGGAATAAATTGTGTTTTGTATTTCTCTCCTCAATTATACTATATATATTCTACTTAATTTATTTTAATTCATCTTTGAAATCTAAAATATGGATGGCTCATCCTCTAATTTTTTCCACTACTATTTTAATTATTTTGTTTTTTTGGGAAAATCATTCCCATGTGGTGAATCTTTGGTTCATAAAAACATAAACATTCTAGTAGAAATAACCCATCAACATATACATATTTTAGTTATTCTTATATGATATTAAAACTAATTTATTACTATCAAGAACTGTTTGAGGGACTTGGAAACTAGGAATGAGAAGAGATGTATTGGGAATTTCTATGAAGGATTTTCGAATTCCCAAGATTAAAGATTCATGACATTGGAATTTTCAATGAGATTTGATTCTAGAAATGATATGGCTATAAATGGCGGTGAATTGGTAATGTGTCTGGAATACTAACTAGAAATTCAAATTCATAACTAATTTGATAATGTAATTTCAGATCATGAACTACTATACATTATTTAGTGTTGGTGATTAGACTCCATCCCAGTGCAACTACGGGATCACCTTTGTACCAAATATTCACCATCATAAACAAGATATTTTGATTTTAAATTTCCAATAATCCCTTTATTAACACACCATAAGTTTTAGATAAATTTAATTTTAATTATCTCACATCAAATCACCACCCTTCAATTCCAAACACTAATGTGACCATGAATCAACTAGAAATCTAACTCTACTATTCAAGATGGATAAAATGGTTTAATAGGCTTTATATTGAATGAAACTCAACCCCTATGATGGGTTGAGTACTATAATTAATTAATCATCAAATATGTGGTTTTAAAATGATTTTATTAATAGATTAGTTTATTTTGATGTTGATAATTAACAAACACCTCTATTTGGATAATGTAATTAGATTACCAAAACAACCTGATTATTTTAAAATGATGTGGTTATTTTGGACACCAGTTTCACATTAATATGTGTAAGAGGATACTAATGAAATATTGTTCTCTGAATTATAATTTTTGGTTCATAATAGTTTTTTTCTTAATACCACAATTTGTGTATAACTTCAATATAAATAAGTTGTATCATACTACTTTATTAGTTAATGAAATTATTGATAATACTGAAAAATGGTTGTCTAAGTTCACATTAGGAGACTATTTTATTTAATTAGTGTGGTCACATCATACTCTAATTGGAACCTATATTCATGGAGTAGGGTTTAACCTAGTGTGGGAGGACATGGAGTACTAGTTTGGAAATTCCATTTTGACAATTCTAACACTAGAATTGTGTATTTTGGAATGTAGTTCAATGAAAAACTGATACAAACATGAAAAATGTCAAAAATAAAAAATTAAACTCATCTATAATTATTTTGGTTTAGTCCATTTCATGTTAAATGGTTGAATAAGTTTTTTACCCATGTTTATAAGTAAATTAATTCTTTAAAATGTTTGTAGGTCAATTATTTCCATTCACATATGATATCTACTATGACATGAGGTTTCTTTATGGTTTGTATTTTTTACAGGTTTAGGTTGCTGCCAAGGATTCTTTTGGATATTTGGAACATGTATTTATTCCCTTGGTTTAATTAAAATTTGGTATTCTATGTCTGCAGTGATAATCTATACCCACTATTATGTAAACTATGGGTATTATAGAAATATTCAAGGACATACCCCTAGATTCGATAGTCAGCATTGGTCTAGGTTAGTTTTTAGGCCTTTAGAGGCCACCGTTCTTGGGTATAAACTATACTCATTGTTTAAGGGGAAAACCCATCGATCCAAACCATTAGTTTAGGTGATTAATCTAAAAATGTCACTAAAATAATTATATGGATCTTCTTCTTCATCATCTTCACTACTATCAATATCTTCAAATATTTAAAGGATATTTCCCAACCATACATCAACATATTTTCTAAAAATATTTAATTTATAATTTTATAAGAATTAATAATGGTTGGTAGATCATCTAATTAAATAATACCTTGATCAATATCTTTGAGTTCCAAAACATTATATGAAATCTACTTGTATATAGATGGTATCTTCTCAAAAATTGTAGTTACATCTAACTTCTCACCAAATATTATGATGTTACAAACAATTTCATTTACCATATTGAATATTAAATCAATTTTTCATATTTATCCATATTAAGATATTTTTATATAAATCTATAAACATGAAGCATAACATTCTTCAGTTTTTTATTCCCTTTGAAAATGTTTTAACGTTTATCCCAAAAACAATTTCTATAAAAAGCCACATATCATTCAGGAAACCCTTCTCTAAAAGAGATGAAAATATATAATTCCTCTAATGACTATATCTCTCCAAATTATAGTGGTATACTAATGACATAGTTGTACCATAAACATGACGAATAAACCCAATGGTGGAATCCAACAGTACATTCATATTTACAGAAAAAAATATACATATGATCATTATAGAAATAATAAATTTTAATATAAATATTTGGAATACCCTTAATATAAAATAAAGTAATTTTTTCCATTTTTATAAAAATATAGAGAATATATTTTTGAACATAGAAAGAGACACTCTGAGAATTGAACATAAACAACAATAGATTTCAATAAATTGAAAAGTTAAAAAATTAAAATTCTTAATCATTATATGGAACATTAATTCTCTGATTCCAGGTATGTTGACTCAGAGTATGGTGAGGTTTATTATAGGAAGGGGTTGAAGCATCATTTAATAAAAATGATTTCATTCCATTTAGAATTTCTTATGAAATCAACCACTTCGACTTATTATAATGAATTATCTCACAATTTGACCCACACACTCAAAAAGAAAATAAATCAAAGTTGGGATGTTGATGTTATAGGTTTTGAACTCAAAATTATTGGCCAATACTATGAATGAAATAGATCCCAATAATACCCTATGCACCACATGAATCATCATCAAAGATAAAATGAGTACCTAAATTAATATAAATCATCTTATAATAATATCAAAAATCCTTGATACTAATATAAGAGGAATGTCATTCACCATGTATTAAAATATTTCCGTACTGCCTTATTCTTCTGATATAGAGATTATCTTTCTCCAATTACGATTGTGTCCCAACAATTTTTTTATTATCCTACAAATATTCACTATAATGAATATATATGAATTCCTTGTCCTTCTATATATAATCTACTTATGATTATTACAAAATGAAAATAATGATTCCTCCTTCTCATCTTCTTATACTAGCACTACTACAAGCTCTTTTATTTTTCTCTCTTTTCCATTGTATACTTTTTCAGGCCCACAAATCTAGTAACCTAGACTCAGTTTCTTATTTATTATATTAGTAAAAGATAAAATGGATATCAACATGTTTGATTGATTAGGTTTTTTCATAAATAATAGAATGTAATCATTATTGTCATGTTACATTGGAAATATACAAATATATAAAAGGAAACACTATCACATCCATGATATTGTTCATAATATACATCTTCATATATAGGGTAAATGAAAAAAATAAAGGGTGATCCTTAATTCATAATATGGATTATGTATAGTGGAATCTATCATGTATAAATAATGCATAATAATTACGGAATGGTAAATAATTTAAAAACGCATGCCTTTTAATCAACAATATTAGCATGAAATGCATCCATTGATAATATCAATGAATTTATCACATGTATAATAATAATAAAAATAAATGTAGGGAAATGATTAATGTTTTATTTTAAGATATTAGATATCATGATATCATTACCATTATTTCCTTGTACCGTGAAAATTAAATTTATGGGATATTATATACTAAAAATTATTATAATAAATCTAGATAGTTATTTTTCTCATGATACATGTCCATGAATCAAATCGATATATAATTCCTACCCCCTCTCATCCAATGATATCTATTTTATTCATCATATATATGATGATAAAATTATTCATAAATATAGATATCTTATCAATCGATAATCTATATTATAAAAAGGATATAGAGTATCAACATTTCTACAGTCAATAAAAGAAATTTGAAAATAAAAAATCGAATGTATAAAAATATATGAGTTTGGAAATAATCATACCCACAATTCAAATAATATGTATATTTAAGATAAATATAATTTTGAAAGAAGTTATGATAACAAAGTGAATGTTTTATAATAAATTTCTAGACCATTAAAGTAATAAGAAATAAATATTACCATCAATTTAACTAGAATATAGTTATTTACTATATTCATTATTAAGAGAGTAAAAGAAAATGGAAATGAATCATTAAAATATGTTTTCTTTAATTAATTTTATTTGTAAAATATTATAATCATTTATATGATTCAAAATATAGTAAAATATTTATGGTAGTGGGAAGTGAATTACTTTTGTATACATTATAAATATAAATTACCATTATAAGTATAATAAATAATGGGGAAAATGTACAATTCTAAAAAATTATAAAAATTCTATTCAAGCCTCTTCAAATGTCAATGATAACATAAAATGTCCTTAATAAATCATTTTATTAAATTCAATGTACTTTTTTATAATCATTTTTCAAAATATGGACATAGAAGAAAAACATACATAGTCAAAAGAGAAATAAGATCAGTTATTCGTTTAAAATTATCATTTATGGATTCAAAAGAATAATAGAGTTAATATTATATAATATATATAAAATCATGAAATATTTCTAGTGTAATAAAAATTATGTATTTTATGATCGATAACTTTTAATATTCCATCAATGAAAATATGATCAATAAAAAAATTGATATTTTAAAATAAATTCCAACCTTTTATGTAACCTTTTAATTTGTATCCACTAGAACGAGTTAACTAGAAATAAAAAATTAAGGATAATAAATAAATAAATAGTCCTTTTAAAAATATAAATGGGGATTCAAACACTCTATTTAAAAGTAAATAGTTGTATAATACAAACTATGATTCAACAGAGTTAATATTGGGAGTAAATCCCTTCCAAAGATCATACAATTGAATTGGGAATTAGAAAATGATGTAATTATGTATAAAAAATGAAAAATTACATAATTAATGTTTAAATAAAATATATATTAATTAATGGTTTTTAATAACATAATCATCCCATATCATAATCAAGAAAACAATCGAACACTAAAAGAAGTAACCTCACCTGATGTTGATATTCGACCAATATATATTCAATTACAAGGTGAGGCACCCAATTTTGAACTAAAATCTGGCTTAATTCTTCTATTACCAAGATTCCATGGACATCCTGGAGAGGATCCATACATGAACATAAAATAATTTCATACTGTTTGTTCATAATTAAAACCTGCTAATGTGGGTGAGGAACAAGTAAAGCTTAGCGCATTCCCATTTTCTTTGGAAGACACTGCGAAAGATTGGTTATATTATGTTATTTACCCAATAAGAGGCTGGGTAGACATGAAATTCCTTTTTCATGAAAAGTATTTCCCGGCCTCCCGATGTGTAACAATAAGGAAAGAAATATTTGGGATAAGACAATCTCAAGGGGAAACACTTCATTAATATCGTGAATACTTTAAAAGATTATGTTCATGTTTCCCACATAACCAAATAAGTTCCCAAATTTTAATACAATATTTTTATTAAGTTTTAATCTATATTGATAGAAATATGATTGATGCTGCTGCAGGTGGTGCACTGGTAGATAAGACCCCAATTGCTGTAATGACCATAATCGAGAACATGGCACAAAAGAGTCAACAATTCGGTACACGGTCTATCATACCTATTCGAGGTGTTAATGAGGTACAAAGTAATGAATTTGAGAATAAGGTGGACACAATTTTTGAAGAGGTAAGTACCCTTCTTCGACAACTTGATCTTTCCCAAGGGATGTTCTAATCTCCTCCGCTTATCTATTGCGGTAGATGTTCTTCTGACATCCACGACACTGACCAATGTCCTCAATTGTGGAATATATCTGAGATTTGTGAGGAAATATTTCCAGGATTCCCCTATAACCAACCCTTTAGGCAAGAACCTTACTATCCATCCAACCCTGGGTAGAAATAAAACTAAGCCTATAAGAAATGGGGGGTATTAAAACCAACCTCAATAACAATGGAACCAACCGGGGCCGAGTAGTCATCAAACACCACCACCTAGAAACCCTCAACCACCCCAAAGGCCTTTACAACAAACCCCTAAAAAACACGAGCCTATCATAGAAGATATGATGAAATAAATGGATTCAAACAATATCCAATTTCAACAAACTACTCAGGCAGCCATACAAGACCTCAAAACCCAATTTGGCCAACTAGCTGACTCAGTGGGTGAAATTCAAAGTATTGGGTCAGGTAAACATCCCTCTCAAACAATAGTTAACCCTGGGGATAAAGGGAATGTCAATTCCATCACCATTAGGAGTCGAAACCAACTAGAAAGTAAGATGAATCCTCCATTAGAGTCATCCCTTCCCGAGGAAACCTCAATCCCAAACATTAAAAATGTTCGAATCGTTGATGAACTTTGTCTTGAGAGAAGCCCTTCCAAAGGAAAGAGTGTGTACATTGATGATTCACCTAGCCAAACCATTCCTCTTCCATTTCATCAAAGGTACACCCAACCAAGAGAACAAATGGAAACTTATCTTGATAAATAAATATTGGATATTTTCAAGAAAGTGCAGGTTAACATCCCATTGATTGATGCTATGAAGCAAATTCCATAGAACGCTATTTTTATAAAGGATATGTGTACAAACCGAAGGCGACTTAATGGAGATGAGAAGTTGAGTTTCTGGAGGAATGTTTCAGCATTGGAAGAGACATAACATCACACCAAATGCAATGATCCTGGAACATTCTCAATTCTATGCACGATAGAAGAGTATTCTTTTTCTAATGCTATGATTGATTTAGGTGCCTCTATTAATGTGATGCCTCACACTATTTACTATATATTGCAGGTCGAGGAACTGAAGACCACTAGAATTATTGTTCAACTTTCTAACTGGAGTACTTCACACCCCTCTGGTGTGTTATAGGATGTTCTTGTGAGGGTCCAGAATTTAATTTTTCCTACTAACTTTTTTGTGCTTAAAATGGAGGATGATAGGATGAATTGACATGCCTCGATTATATTGGGGATAACTTTCTTGAAAACCACCAAAACCATAATTAATTCCCAAAATGGTACATTATCTAAGGAATTTGGTGGTGACAAAGTCCATTTCAACATCCTTGATGCCCTGAAGTTCCCCTCAGAAGAACATTCCTCTCTCTCTGTTAATTCAATTGATGTACTCCCTACACCTAAAATCACTTCATTTGTTTCCCCTGATCCCCTTTCAGAATTTTCCTCTTTGGTTGACATTCTTGTAATGAATCATGTGTTGATTGTTGTAGTGGTCTAGAAAAGTGTCATGCATGTTTATTAATTGATAATTTCTTGTTCATAGAGGATCACATGACCATTGACGATATTGTTACACTTGTAAAAGCTAATTCCTCATCTGAGGATGATGCCATTGAGCAGTTAGATGAGATTAGTGACCTCTCACTTTCACACACACTCCAATAAATCCAAAATACACCTGAATTGGAACTCAAACAACTGCCTCAAGATTGAAAATATTCATATATTGAGAATGGAAACACGTTTCCCGTCATCATTGCTAGTTCACTCCCTCCTGAGCATGAATTGCTACTGGTTGAACTTTTGGGGGAGTATAAACAAGCTTTGGGGTGGACACCTGCTGAAATTCCTGGTATTAGCCCATCAATTTTTACACATCATATTTTGTTAAATGATGAGGCTAAACCATTGAGGCAGCCCCAACGTCGACTGAACCCCAACCTCCTAGAAGTTGTGAAAAATGAGGTAACAAAATTATTGGCTGCTGGAATCATTTACCCCATATCTAACAGCCAATGGGTCAGTACCGTTCACGTGGTTCCTAAAAAGACTTTCCATACAGTAAATAAAAATGAAAAAAATTAAATGGATCGATCTCATGTGCATATTAGTTGGCGTGTCTTTATAGAATATCACTGACTAAACCAACCCACGAGGAGGGACCATTTCCCTTTTCCATTCATTGACCAAAAACTAGAGAGGCTAGTGGGTAAGTCCCACTACTTTTTCCTTGATGGGTATTCTTGATACTTTGAGATCCATATTTCCCTTGGGGATCAGGAAAAGAAAACCTTCACTTGCCACTTAGGCACATTTTCTTATAGAAGAATTCCATTTGGTCTGTACAATGCTCCAGGTACTTTCCAATGATGCATGGTTAGTATTTTTTCAGATTACCTAGATAATTACATAGGAGTATTCATGGATTATTTCACAATTTATGGATATTCTTTTGATGAATGTTTGAGTAGTCTTGGTTCAGTCCTACGTCATTGTATTGAAAAGAATCTTGTATTAAATTATGAGAAATGCCATTTCATGGTGCGACAAGGTATAGTTTTGGGGCATGTCATTTCGGGGGATGGTATCCATGTAGATAAATCAAAATTTGATGTCATTTATTCCCTTCCATTCCCAAAAAATATATGGGATGTGTGATCTTTCCTAGGTCATGCTGGATTTTATTATCATTTCATACCCAACATTAGTAAAATTTCACTCCCCCTCTCCTAATTACTCCAAAAAAACAATTTTTTTTTGATAAAGAATGTGAGGAAGATTTTAATAAGTTAAAATGGAGTCTCACCTCACCCCCAGTAATCCAACCTCCTCGGTGGGATTTACCATTTCGGATCATGTGTGATGCCTCTATCTATGCAGTTGGTGATGTTTTGTCACAAAGGGTTGACCGAGCTCCACATGTTATAGCCTATACCTCAAGTAATTTAGACCCTGCCAAAGAAAAATACACCACAACTGAAAAATAATTCCTTACCATTGTATTTTCCATGGAAAAATTTAGGCCATACCTTTTGGGATCCAAATTCATTGTGTTCTGTGACCATGAATCCCTCCAGTACCTCCTTATGAAACTAGAAGCCAAAACACATCTCATTCGTTGGATGATCCTCCTTCAAGAATTCAATCTAGAAATCAGAGATAACAAAGGAGAATAGAATGTGGTGGATGAACATATTAGTAGAATTCAACCATCCTCAGACATTGAGTCATACCCCTTTATTCCCATAAATGAAATGTTTCCTGATGAGAAATTGTACCGAGTGCAAGATTCTATTCTGTGGAATGCTAAAATTGTAAATTTTTTGGTAGCATCTTTCATTCCTACTAATTTAATCAAAAACCAAACCATTCGTCTAAAAGAAGAGTCTTGTTGGTATATTTTGGATGACCCCTACCTTTGGATCACCTGTAGTGATCATGTTCTTAGGCGTTGTGTTCCCAATAGTGAGTTTCAGCCCATCCTTAGATTCTGCCACACTCTTGCTTGTGGGGGCCACATTGGTGCCCAACGGACTGCTCGCAAGGTCCTTCATTCTGGTCTCTTTTGGCCAACAATTTTTTGGGATGCCCATTAATTTTGAAAATCTTTTCCTCATTGGCAATGAATGGGGAATGTCTCTAAAAATAATGATATGAAACAACAACCCTTTCTCTTTCTTGACATCTTCGATGTTTGGGGTATTGACTTTATGGGTCCATTTCCCAATTCATTTGGCAACATGTACATTCTTTTGGTCATTGATTCCATATCAAAATGGGTAGAGGCACGAGCCACAAGGACAGATGATTCCAAAAGATTTTTATAATTTTTGAGAAATCAGATATTTTGTAGGTTTGGATTACCAAGGTTCATCATCAGTGACAAGGGTTCCCATTTCTGCAACCGTACAATGAAAAAACTTTTAAGTAGGTATGGTTTCAGTCATCGAGTATCTGTTGTGTATCACTCACAGACTAATGGTCAAGCAAAGGTGTAAAATAGAGAGCTAAAACAAATTCTTAAAAAAATGATCAAACCCAACAAGAAAGATTAGAGTCTTCGACTTGATGATTCATTATGGGCCTACCGTACTACTTTCAAAACATCCATTGGAATGTCACCCTATCGTCTTTTTTTTGGAAAGTGTTTTCACCTCCCTGTTGAGATTGAGCATCAGGCCTACTGGGCCATCAAAAAATGAAATTCTAATCATTCTTGTGCAGGTGCTCAAAGGAAGTTGTAGATTCAGGAGCTAGAGTAAATGAGAAGAGATGCATATGAAAACTCCAGGATTTATAAGGAGAGAACCAAGGCTACCCATGACCGTGTTATCCTTCATTGTCAGGTCCATATTGGTAAGAAGGTACTCTTTTATAATTCGAGGCTGAAGTTGCATCCTGGTAAGCCTCGTTCACTCTATTTTGGACCATACATTGTCACTAACGTATCTCCATTTGTTGTTTTCCAGGTTCAAATTGCAGAAACCAAGAAAAAATTCACTATCAATGGGAAGCAGCTGAAGCCCTTCCAAGAATCCATTCCAGTGTCCCCGAGGGAGGAACTCCATGTTCAAAAAGCAATATATGAATGAAAATAACCAGGTTTTATCCTTCTTTTCCACACCCTCCTTTTTACAGCGAGGAAACTGCACATTCAAGGTGTGGGGGGATTGGTACATTCATTGGTTGGATAGGAATGTTCATCATTTTCTTTTTTCTCCTTCTTTAAGGTATTTTCACTTATTCCTATCTTGATTAATTCATTAGGTTTTCCATTTTCTTTATTCTTTCTTCTATTATTCACCTTCTTTATGGTATTTTCATTTTTTGCCCATCCAAAATTTAAGAGTTCCATGATTTGGTGAGCATAAAGTGGGGAAAGTAAAAATACTATAAAAATGGTGAAAATAGTATATGAATGAATTTAACATCAGGGAGTGATTTTTAGTGAATTGGTTTTTTTGTCAATGATAAAAATGGTTGTATCACTGTGAAACATTTGAGATGATTTATGCCCCTTGTGTGAGTAGTTTTGGGAATACTCTGTTACTAATATCTCCATACATTTTTACACCAAACCACGAAGTATGAATATTTCTTACTTAATATAAGGTAAATATATGTTAGGTTAGTATTTTTCATCTTTAAATGATATTTTATTTAGTTCGTTCTTTATCCAATCTATTTCATTGTTGTACCGGATTGACCTATGCATATGTACCTAATGTCCGACTGTTGTACGCCCTCAAAAAATTTTTTGTCCTGGGAAGGTAAAAAACAACTCCTCCTCAACCTTTGATCTTGTTATAACTATTGAAATTAGTGTCGTGAGGAGATCAACAAGGGTTGAGAGGTGAGTGTGAGATTTGTTCCAAATGAAAATTAAAAAAAATAATATAATAAATGAGGGGACTGATGAAATTTGAAACATATGGGGATATCTAGGTCAGGAGCTTATGGTTTGACTTCTTTGGGATTCTTAAGTGAGTGGGTCTTGAAATATGATTACAAAGGATGTAGGATAGGTTTGGTGAAAAATCATTTAAAGCTGAATAATGTTAAAATAACCTATATTTATTTGATGGGAAGTGGAATGAATGGCATGGAATGGTTTTCACACACACACACATGGTGATTTAGTGAAATGGTTGACTTTTTAAATCTTTTCTCATGATGTTTTCATGAAGCTATTTGAATTTTATTATGACATGATTTATGAGACATATTTTTCCATTTTCACTATGAAAAACTCCTTGGTATGGTTCGTGCATTGATCACATTACTTTAGTGAATTTAAATTTCCTAAAATGTTAAATTTTCAGGATTTTTGGAATATATATATATGCATCATATTATTTTGATATGTTACTTTTCCCAGGAGTGAAAATGTTTAGGTGTGGGGGTGTGATCGTACCACGATTCACTATGTCATTTTCACCCTTACACCATTATATTAAACTAAATTTGTATTGTAAACTCCAAAAATAATAACAAATTTAATTCAAGGTTTGAATCATTTATTTAGTGCTTGTTGATATTATAAATTCCAGTGTTACTTCTCTTGAAATTTTCATTGAAGGTGATGGTGATTTGGAGGGTCCATGATGATGTCCAAAAAATGGGCCAAACTGCACAGGATCCAAGAACATCAGTGGGTTAATCCACACACTGCTACTCGACTGTGCATCCAATTGGGCTGAAATTTTGTGGGCTGGTCCAAACCGCGTTGGGATAAATTTCATATGAATAAACCCAAGACTTGTTCGGCCATCTGATGGCCTTGCCGACCTGATCTATCTGGCACACCAAATGTGCACGGATTTCAAAGTGGTGTGTTGTGATCTGTCCAGATCATGGGCTATAAGTGTCCAAAATGATCCAAAAATTCGGTGGAGACAACCAAGTGGTGGGGATTCAACTTTTCTATTTTATAAAAATCTAGATAATGTTGTCTGGATGTGGAAATACATATGAAAATTGGTTTTAATAATTCGATGTGCTCAAAACCACCTTCCCATTTCCCTATAAAATGGAACCTTGGGCTCCTCATTTGTAAGTTCGTCCAGGAGGAAATGATCTAGAATTTTGGAGACCCAAAAGAGTCTTCTCCTCATACATGATGTTCTGGAGTACCCTATCCTTATAGGGTAACCAAGGATGAAGAGGGAGTACCACCCGAGCCTTCTCCTCCTCTCGATGACGAGCTAAATGGTGGACGATCTTTTCGAGGGAGCTACACATACTTGGTAGGGAGATCGGAAACTTTATTCTCTACTGGTTTTTTTTGTAATTTCTGGGTGAATTATTTCACTTATGTTTTATATAAACATGTTTCTCCTATGAGTTCATTTTTTGGATATAATTAAGTGAACCTATTTTCATTTCAACACCGATTGGGTTGAAATTTCAAGTGGGAAACTTGTGTTGTTCCGATTGGGAAAAACAAGGATCCTATTTATCTCACACATACAACAGATATTAGTATGCTTTGGTATCCTCTAATCTATTCATCAAGTCCAAAACTTGACCACATGATTGTTATGTCAAGGGTTGGTACTTTGTGCAACGTTTAGAGAGGCAAGAGGAGAATCAAGATCTTGACAACCCTCAACTAAAGAATTAAAAATAACCTTGTGAAATTTTTAGAACAAAGAACTATCCAAGATGTGTAATGAAATTAAAGTGATCTCCATATTTCATAATTCTCAATCATCCTCCTTATTATATCAACTATTGAACTCTTTATGTTACGTTATTTTCGTAAAAATGATTTCAAAATCACCCCCTCTTTTAGTAATTTTAATTAAAAATACACACTATAAGTCACCAACGCTCCTTGAGAGAGGACCTAATGTCTGCCCTAAACTATAAATCAACCCTAAAAACATAATCAATTTGATGTGTCATGGTAACATGGTCAGGTACCCAATGGTGTCCCAAGTAGGGTGTAAGTAGAACTACGTAGTCCACCACTAACGGTATCAACAAAATATCTTATCTATAAAAATAATAAATGTTGAAACAAAATAAATAACATGTAATTAAATAAAATTTTCTTGTTATTAGTAAACAATATATACATTATCCATTACTAATTGTAGTTCCATATTCAACATTAGATTGGTATTATTTACATAATTCATTATCAGCATGTGTTCCTAAGGTTAGGTATTTGCATCATTGACACTAGGGTTCAAGGAATTCATCACTATGCATAAAGGATTAAGCCATGTCCCTATATCATTACATATTAACATATCAAAACTACCACTTTATCATCACCTCTAAGCCTCAGTCCAGGTGGAATTCAACAATTAGGGGAAAAGAACTTTTTTCCCAAACCAAACCAATTCATTATGGGGTGGAGTTTAGAGCATCAATCTAACTCGACCGATGGACGTATAATCCTCATGTTAATACCCTAATATACCAATACATGTTAACATGTTCTCTCAAACACATTCACCACATATACCATAACACAACCAAACCCCACCAATACAAATAAAAATAATAATCCACAACAGTCATCGTGGGAAAAAATATTATGTCTTAACCCACTAACTCTTTCCCAATGTCATAAATATTCCATTTATCCCAATTCAAATTCCATAGGCCTAATCTCAAAAATAGTAGTCACTAATTCCCATACATTAACCCATTTAACGTACTGAACAATTACACATGTTATATAACATAACCTATTCATCATTTTCCATGTATAAACCTATTAATTATATTCATCAATTCCATTATGCATCCCATTTACATATTCTTAATTTTACAAGCCATTAACAAGTTAGAATTTCCCTAATTCATTTTAACTATGGATTTTATGCATGTGAACAAACTACATAATCCATTAAATACCATCTCATTGAACCCAATTTACCCATTTCTCTTTTATAATCCTTAAGCCATCAACCAACTACCATTTTCAATTTTACAGTTCATATAAACCATTAGTATTTATCCAATGAAATTCCATTTTTAATAATAGGAACTACCCTCATTATACTATATCAAATAATCAAACCATATTAATACATTATTCATTGGATCAATATAATCATTCATCAACTATACACCAAACCTTAACAATTTCTGGGTGCGAGAATACAAGCTCACCCTATGGGAGTCCCTATATCATTCAAATGATCCTCAAAAAATCCCACGAAGATCCTAAGAATCATAATAAATATTTATCCAACCATTTAACCAAATATTATTCAAGGTCAAAATTTCACAATGATTGGAAAGAAATATCTTATCATTGATGCACAAATCTATAAAAAACTATGTGATATAACCAATAGGCCACAAAATTCAAATCTCATGATGAACGCACTCATAATAATAGCCTTTGATCTAGATTCAATCACCTATTAAAGCTTCAACATATAATCTATAGATATAGGGGGATTTAGAGATTTGGAAAAATATTGGAGAAAATACAAGACCTAATATAGAAAAGTGAATCAAGGGATGCGCTAGACATACTTAGAGCTTCGATCCACAACAAACTGAAAATGACCAAAAATATTTAGATATTTTCCTTTGAGATTATTGGGTCACCCATGTAGTACACTAGAGTTACGAGGGAGGAAATCATGGAGAAAATCAAGTTGGGACATAAGAATCCCATAGTGGAATTTTTTTATAATTTTTCAATTTTATTAGGGTTCACATTTTATGTGATGTGTTTACCAATCCTTGCACAACTCGTGAACAAGACATTATCTATGAGATATAAGGCAACATAGTTACATGAAAAGCATTAAATGGATTATAAGTTCTATGCCAACCATAAATAAATCAAAATTATGAGGTTTTACTATTTTCCAAGGAAGGCCACACGGTATAATTAACTATGCACCAACCATGCACATTGCACATTTTGGCATGATTTTTTCTTTTTTATTACCCAAACCCTCCAAACACCCCTAAGGCCTCTCACACACCCAGTGAAAATTTAATTATAATATTAAAATGGGTTTAGGAAATTTTTAATTTGGTATTACCTCTCCAAAAAATGGGATCATACAACCTCTCCAGCTTATAAAGGGTTTTCCTCAATCCACTCTTCCTGAGCATCATTGAAATTCCATGGTAAAGAAAATATCATGCCACTAAGACCGCATATCTGAATACCTTTCCTTACATCCATAGTATAAATTACCAGGATTCCATAAATTTGACCCACATGTATAACATTACCATGAAAAACCATCTCATTATGATCAACAAGAAAAAACAATATTCTCTTCAAGGATGAATCACGCTCACACCACCCATTAACCATAAGAATTCAATAGGGTAGTGTCAGAAACACTGTAAAAATATCAATATGAGAAAACATTTCATGCCACATCATACCATTATACAATATCCAACTGATATCTCACTAATCTTATTCTTTTCGCAACTCGTGATCTCATCTAGATAGCTCAAATTTAGTATGTATTCAAAATTCCCATAGTGACATATAATTAGCATCACCCAAAGGGGACACACTATCCATGCAACCAAATTTTTAATCTTATGTCGATCCATAACTCAAGACCCAATGGTCCCATTCAAAAACTAAGCATCCATGACACAACCAAAACACTCAAGGATCATAACCAATCAAAACCAATTCACTAATCACTATCAATGATAGACAACCAAAATGTTACATAGTTTAATCCATTCAACCCAAATCATCAATGATGTCATTAACCAACTAGTTTCCCACAATTGTTCCATCCACCATACACTTTAACTCAAACCTACTTCATTTTAATGATTGAAACCCCCAATAATGATGAAAACCACCAGAACATCATCTCAACTTCGTCAACATAATCGAATCATTACCAACTCACAATGTACAAACTTCCATACGGACTTTAGCATGAATTGGTATTATACTTTTCTATTGAGACCAATTGGGAGGAAATTCTTACATCATCCATTCGCTAGCTATTAAAATTTCCCCATTCATGTTTTCCATCATTTTTGAAATGTTTATGCAACTATAACCTCAAAACATAGGCATGTCAAAACATTCTACATTCATTCCGTTCTTCTCATATTATTTAGAACCACCACTGATTGGTTGGTCCTAGAAAATTCATCTTCCACCATTAGCATGATGCATATCCTGACAAAGATGTCATCACACAGAAGGACTCTTCAATGATTCTAATCACACCAACTAAAGTCAATGATCGATATCCATTAAGATTTTTGACACTAACAAACCACTGTCATGTGGAAATGATTATTACTCTTTCATTTTGGATTCTTCTAAGAACCATCCCAAGACTATTGCCAACACTTTTCTTGACCAACCATCACATCCAAGCCCACCTATACCTCTTTCTAGGATCCCAATATGCATCCCAAAAGTTAAACATGGGAATTCATATGTCACCACATAATATCCATGCTCTTAACCATATATTCAGGGTTGACACATCGCTCCCCACCTTTAGAGTATCATTATCATTACAATACCCAATGAATTTTAATCAGCCATGGTTCACACATAGATCATAAGATGAACCCCAAAACAATGGACATGGATGTCTAGTTTGTAAGATATCATCAAAATAACCATCATCTGATACCCATTCCCAGCTTCTATAAATGGGGTCCAAGGGATTCGATGGAACCCAGTCAGTCCTGAGGACTTTACCTGAAAACTATCGATGGTGTACATCACATTATCTAGCTCCACATATACTATCCCATGATCATAACCTCCATAATGCACCTCAACCAACCAAAAATCATCATCTCTTGTGGAATAAATGTATAATATTCTTAAAAAACCTGTTATGATGTCCACATGTTGAGAATGATCATCACTGGAAAAAATAATACTAAGAAGTAATCGATGAATGCTACCAAAACACATCTACCACTAACGTCACCTCCTACTCCGATTTAGTAGGTCCCTATAAGGGTTTCAGGCTTCCTAACCACACATGACTCATCTACACCTAACCACCACCACTCAAGAATGATTTTTAATATAGACTCACCACCATCCCATGACAATTCACCCATACCATGAAACATCGCTTCCTATTAGACTACTACCACCATGCCACTTGATTTTTGTTGGAATGACCTTTACAATTTACAATTGAATCATATCGATCCTCCACACTTATCAAGAACCACAATATCTTGGATTTAACCAAAACAAAATTTTCTTTCAAAGAGAATGAATATTATTTTTCCTGAGTCACTTGTTCAGCTATCCCAAATGGACTCATGCCTTTTCAGCATGTTTCAGCATCTAGACCTCATCATGACGCACAAGGAATCACACTTCCTATAACGAGAGAAATATAATAACATTATATTATAGAAAAAAACATCACTAGAGCCTTGACTAATGAACTCTTTCTCACTTGAGTTTGTCTCTAAGTACATAAATCACCTCATCCTCACTTCATTCTCAACCCCTCACCAAACAAATAGACCAATCATAAAATCACGCCCAACCACGAGACCAACCTAACCTAGAGTTTCACAAAATCATCTATCCATGCCTCATTAACTATTGTTTCTTTAACCCAAAAAGGATTGAGGACCCATTAATTTTTTTTCCAAATAGATGATTCATACATCCAAGTGATACAACACATTGAAACTAACCTTGCAACCAACTACCAGTGTTCGTGCTCCCTTCTTGAAGAACAAGGGAACTACCACACTAATTACTAAAACATGAGGTTACTCACTATGTATCGATAGCACCTCTAATGCATCTCTGTTACTTCACATTTTGTGGCACATGCATCACTAGGCTAAACTCCCATGAGTTCACCCTTGGGTTTTCCCATGATTTTCCACTCATTACCACAACTCAAGCAGCATCTCCCAAAACCATTTCCATAGCTACATATCCTTCCTGTATAATCTAAACCTGTACACATATAAAAAATACACCTATACCTCACGCACCGAAGAGAACTAAAAATAAAATCAACCAATCACATGGGTCTCCCTCAAGGAAAAAATGATACCAGTTTCACAAATAGGTTTAAGGGAAACAACCCACTACAACCACTCTCTATGATATATAGATCCAAATTCCATCATTTCCTCACTTAATATAGATATATTACCATTATTCAGACATTGTACATTAAAATAACATCAGAAAACATTCACAATAGATTTCACACCAAACACACTCACACTAATACATTGGACCACAATACAATGAACTAGCTCTAGGGTCCACATCACAATGTGTAAGGTCCAAATCCACCAGGTTCACCATACCCATTAAAACCCATTAACAATGATTTCTCAAAAAATACACTCATCCTATAGTTCAACATAAAACCCTTGTAATTACAACCCACAAGAGATAAAATTATCACACTATTGGGACACATCTAAAAACCATCTAGGTAACAACCCTATTTAATGAATAATAGAAACACTCCCTTTATTTACACATGAAGACTCATCGAGGTCTCTTTACAAATAATCATGTTTTTTCCTAGGGCACTCTCACATCACAAACCACCCATGAATTGGATAGATATGAAAAACAAGGAATAGTTTATAGAATTCTTCACCAAATATTTCATCATATCACCTCTTTTATAATTAACATCACCAATTTGAAAATCCAATGGTTTACACATTAGGAAATTCAATTTACCCAACATTTCAAAATTCCCTACTTATTCAGAATCATATTTCAAAACATGATAAACATATCAAGGGAACTCTTATCGAGGAAGACAACAACGTAAGTTACATTACATTCCATAACAATCCTTCTCTACATACAATATTACAATAGACGTGACCATATCTCTAATACCACCCTCAAACATTCTTTTCTTGCGTAATGGTCAATATTGGGTAATCCATCCATATTAGATACCACTATTTCACTATAATCTGAATATGGAATCCATTTACACTTTCATAATGAAAATATTTCCCATTTACGCACCTTTATAAATTTATATAAATCTCAAACACTTATTCTAACTCATTCACAACATTCAAAAAAGAATAATTCTTTGACCATTGCACCATAATGATAGAAACATTTCTCTTTTATAAACAATGAAATATTAATAATTTATCACCACCATGAATTAAAACCCATTTATAGAATTTATTTAAACACCCTGTTCTTCAACCATTCATTTACACTCATATCATTTACCATTTTTTATCATGGTTATTTGAAACCATTTTAATCAATTGAATCATGAATTTAAAAAGAATCATACCCCTTATTTTATACACACCCGTCCTATCTGAGCCTACCATGATTCATGCGACCAATGTCCATGGGTTTTTAGAATGATGCATGAATTAACTACCTCAAGACATTCATGACATTAGAAAAATATAATCAAACAGTCACATAAACCAACATGTGTGTCACCCATTGGTGAAATATCATTCAAATATAAAAATAGATAATAAGGAAAAAAATACCACCATAGTACTTGGTGTTTTCCTCACATATGGGATAGATACTCGAATTAATGAGCTCATTGCCAAGACTGAATCGTCCTAATCTCCCATATACCTTTACCAAATAGTAAGATAGAGAAAATAACACCATTGATACCCCTTTGTAAATTCTCTGGCCCATGATAAACTAAACTGGTTCCCTGATCTAGATCACCACATGATCTCCAGTACCCCTCCCCATACATCATTGGTTTATATCTATTAGTGAGGGCCTAATATGCCACTTGGGGAAACTATACCCTCTTTAAAAAAGTAAGGAACAATATGTAACAATGAAACAAAACAAATAGAATGTGGTAACCAAAGAACATGCATAGTAAACCAATTCCTAATTATGGTACAAGTTCATAACTAAATAGTAAATATTTCATGTCATGCTCACTATGCCAAAGTGGTAGAGAAATCCATGATAAAGATAAACATAAAATTCCCCAAAATGGGTCCCGAATCAATGTTCGGATCCCCATCCCTACATATCCCAATTCTGACTCAACTCCCCAAATCATGGACTTTTCCCTTTTCTTAACCTATAAACCCGAAATCTATTCGGGTAACTAATGGAGACACACATATGGAGTCATTAAAAATCAGTAGGACACCACTACCGATGTCTACAATATATCCAGGCCTGATTGATATTGCATGCAAGTACTGAAAAAATGACAAGTAGTTAAATATTGTTTAGGTTCCATTATTTTAAATATTTACTTTATCTATTAAAAACCTTAGTTCAAAATTCAATACTATCATCTTGCTCATTAATAAAATCATTATCAACATTTGTTCCATGGGTTATGCATTTATATCATTCGCACTATGGTTCAAAAAATTCATCCCTATGAATAAGGGAATAATCCAAGTACCTATCCTAGTAGGGAATAACACATCACAAATACCACATTAACCGCCCCTTGAAGCCTTATTTTGGGTGTAATTTAGCCATTAGGGGAATCCAACTATGTCCTCTTCCCAAACAAGTGCATTATGGGGTGGATATGAGACCCTCATTCCAACTCATCCTATGGTCATAGAATCCTCATGTCAATACCCCATTTCTTATTCCTAACCTAAATAATAATATTCATTAATTCCCAAACATTAATCCATATAACATATTCATCCATTCCACATT
Organism: Viscum album; assembly: GCA_963277665.1. Lineage (NCBI taxonomy): Eukaryota > Viridiplantae > Streptophyta > Magnoliopsida > Santalales > Viscaceae > Viscum > Viscum album. The sequence goes on along the minus strand of OY728155.1, from coordinate 1,132,040,095 downwards.
TAAGCTCACTTAAACCATTCATCATTTCCCATGTATTAACCCATTAATCATATTTATCAATTATCATATACAAACCATTTATATTTTCCTCAATTCACAATCCATTTACATGTTAATATATTCCTCATTCATATGGACTAAACATTTCATGAATTTAAACATGATGCACAATCCATTAAACACCATCTAAATTAACCCATTTATCTTATTTATTATTGATAAGCCTTAGACCATCAACCAGTTACCCTTTCAATTTCATAAATCATATAACCAATTAGTATTCAACCCAACGACCCCTTATTCCATTATTAGCCCTTGGAATAGAAAACATTATACCATTTCAAATCAACCAACCATATTAACATGTTCTTCAAGGGATCTAGGTTATGAAGCATAAACTCTACAGTATATCTAAATAATTTTTTGGTTCATGAATGAAGGCACAACCCATGGGTGGGCTTAAATCATTCTTATCATCCTCAAAGAATCCCATTAGGATCATGAGGGTCTATATAAATATATTACCAATCATTATTAAGAATCATACTCAAGGTAAAAATTTCATAATAGGAGGCAATAAATCTCTGAACGTGCTTCCACAAATAAATAAAAAACTTTGAGATATAACTAGTACATCACCTACCTCGAATATGATGATGATAACACTAATAATAATAGAATTAAGTAAAGATTAAATCCCTATATAAATCATTGATCTATAATCAACTGCAAAGAGGGAGTTTTAGAGATTTATAATAAGATAGGAGAAACTAAAAACCCAAATACATAATTGAGAAGAAAGGGATGCGCTAGACTAACCTGGTGCTTTGATATACTACAAAAGATGCTCCAAGTAGCGTATAATCTAAGGAGAGTGGCCATCAGGAAGATTTCCTAATCCATGTTCATCACATGGGTTATAGGAGAGAAATAAGGGAGAAAAAAATATTGGGTCTTATGAATCAAAACGTAAAAATTTTGTAAATTTTTCAACAATAATAGGCCACACTATTTACCAAACCATGCATAAGCCATTTAAAAGACGCATTCAAAGGGATGATGGGATACATAATTACTTATTACTTCTCCGAATGGTTTATAAACCATTCAATAAACGTTCATAAATCCATTTTCAAATGGAGAATGGTTTTCTTGGCAACACTACACAGCTTAATTAACCATCTTCCAAACATACACCATGCACAATATTTCATGGATTTTAATTTTTATCCATAAAAACCCCTAGAAATAATTTGAGGCCCATCATAAACCTGGTATAAATAAATAAATAAATTATAACTGTTTTAAATATAATATAAATAAATGTATTAAATCCATGAAAATTGGGATCCAACAAGGTCTATCCACATCTGGGTCACTGATTAACTTATGATCATATACACTATCTATATACAGATCCAAAACTATATATATATATATATATATTTATATATATCTTAAGAATATATATAAAATTCAATATACATACAATTTATTTTCTCTTTTTAACTATTCTTCCACTTGTTTACAATCAACATGGAGTTTCATCATCACTTCATCAATCTATACTTGATGACATATATGATACTTCCTCCTCTCTATTTTCCCATACCATATAGAACCACTCATCCATTAAATATTTGACAGTCTATATGGTATCATCCAACACAGTTAGTGTACACAAACTTGCATGTTAGCATGAACCAATCACCTCAGATATAATAATATAATGTCATGGGACACCAGTGTCATGAGTTAAATAATAACCATGACAGTCACTACACACGGCATGCTGAGATATATAATTTATAAAAAAATTATTATAATGATGATCCTCTAGAATATTTTCTAAATCTACATCAAACTGAGCTGGTTTAATGTAAATTATTTAATAAAGAAAAAATAGGAATAAGTTTTATGAAATAAAAACATCGTTCTTACTAAATATTCCTCTAACTATAACACATAAAACATCAAGATCACCCTTTCCATGATTCCTGACCAATATTGACATGCGATACATCATCTCACCATGCATGTGTAACTTATATAATGGTTTTAAGAAAATATATATATATAATATTTTTATACTAAAATATTTGTAGTATATAAATTAATAGTGAATTATAACCATACAATATTTATAATATGGGACACGTGTTGTGTGCCATGTTCGAAGGGTGTCCCCTATATTTCCTCATAACAAGAATGACTACAAGACTCGGGGTATATTCATCACATTTAGTTAATATAAATTTGAACAATTTGAGATATTTATAGATTAAAATCAATACATTTTAGCATCAATGCCTCTCTCGACAAAAACAAAACCAAATTCTGCCACCGTACATGAAGAATGATTGCAGGGACTTGTTGTACAATGTATAGATCACTCAAAAATGGTTCCACGTGATCTCTCTTCACACATACAATATAATAGGTCCATATATTTTTTAATTTTGAAATGCATTCTAATCAAAAATCATCTGAAGGTTATTTTTAATTATTATATTATATAAATACATTATGGTTGTTAATATAATAAAAATAACAACATAAAAATTAAAGGTGATTTTACCTAAATATCTTTACATTATCTGTTAATTTTATCCTATGAGAATGCATTACATTCATGATTCATTAGAGGGAATGTGTTTGGGAATTGCATCATGTTCCTTAATTGAACGATCAAATAATATCACACCCTATCTAACTAGAAGAAAGGTTTCATCAAATAATACATCTAAACTGGATCTATAGTCCGAGGACCAATCCCATATACCTAGTCCCCTTAGTGTGATGGAAAACACAGTAGATCTTAATAAACATAAATTCATATTGAAGTAAGTAACAAACAAATTTCTACATATTATTTAGAAATGGATATGTAAATATATATTAAAAAATTTAAAGAAATTAATTCAAGATAATTCAAACATACATACCAGCAACATAATTTTAATCACACAAACCACCCTATAAAATTCTAATATTTATTACAACCACTATAGTTAAATCATGAAATTTTTAATCTTATAATTCATCAAGAATTTTATAGATGTTATCTGAGAAGAAATTATAGGGAATTTTATACTAATCAATAATCTTATCATATCTCCTTCACATATCTCTATATACCATTATATAAATTATTCTCGTATTGGAATAGTGGTTTGTTCAGGTGATTAATTTATAAAGATGAAAACATCATTTTCTTCATAGTCAGTTTGAAATACCCTTATTTATCATTGTTTCACTAGCATAATCCAATTAAAATAAATGTAAAAAAATTAATCCTTCTCGTCCTAAAATGTTATTATGAAGGGATCCTTTCTTACCCATCCATATATATATAGAATATTGTCAAAATCCCTAATATAAATTTGAAATTGTTAACTTTTTTTTGATAAACTAGATTAAACCAACCACACCTCAAAAATATATGAATTAAGCCACAACCATAAATATTATCCATAATATCCCAAATAATTCATTATAATAAACTGAATTAATAGATGAACAACTGATGACTCTATTTTTCATTACCCGATTCTTTTCAAAATAGTTAATATAGAACATGAATCAAGTACTACAATGAATCTAACCCCAACTATCTAGAGATGATTCCAACTCTATTATGTTGAAAATAGATATTAGGAATCGTATCCTAAAGGGACAAATACTTTTGTATCCTTGGTAAACTAGAAAGAGACTTCATTCATTAATTGTAATTTAATAAAAAAAATTAAAAATTATTATTTTTAGAATAACATTATTTACTCTAGGATATCCATGAAAATCAAACATATTATTGGCCATGGTATCCTATGGAATGAAAAATATAAGTATCAACTCAAATGATCAATAACGATTTAGTATAATGGAACAAATCATGAATAATTACTGAATAATTAACTTGGAATGAATAATATATAATGTTAAATATTTGAGAAAACATTCCATTTAAATAATTGAGTAGAATAATCAATGGAAAGGTAAATTACTGAAAACACATTAAATCAATCAATAATTAAGGAGTAATTAATCCAGATTTAATATAATTGTGAAATAACTTGGATAACAATAAATTAACATGTAATAAATTATATTCTTATATATCTAAAATCATTATTCTTTGGAACATGATACCTTTACGATCAAGACCATTCACAAGACTATTCGAAACATAATTGTTAAAAACCCATCTGATATGGCCAAATTTTAGTTTCATGAGACTATGGATGCATAGAGGGGATTACATTAACTAGAACAAAAAAATGTATTGCATGTTCTGAAGATTCCATACATGTAACAAAAAATCAATTTAATTCATAAACAGGGTTCCATATCAAATATTTGTATTTGAGAAAATGATATATATTTATCGATATTTCCACAGCAAATCAAATAATATTCATAGGAAACCTCATATATAAAAATTGTGAAATTTTTAGAAAATAATAATTTCTATAACACTATAATAAGGTTATCTAATAAAATATTATGCCTAATGAAAAAATATTACAGTAAATTGATTGTTTTATGTCAAGGTTAATAATCTCAAATGAATGAGAGATTTCACAGTAACTATTACCATTTAGTATTCTTTAATTCAAATCATTTTGGATGAAATAATTAAAATTAAAACATAAAATATCATGAATAAAAATCTATTATTGATATTACATGTCAATGTGTATTTATATAAACCACATAAAAGTGAATTGGTTCATAATAACAACTCATCTTCAATGTTATGTAAATTCATATGAAATCCATTACCATATGCTCCCTTTTAGTTGAATATTATTAAACCTCCTGTATTTTTGTTTTGAACATGTTATTAAATTTTAAAAATACATTATTAGTATTTATAATATCATATATTATCTTTTTATAACATATTATAACTCATTAATCAGTAATCATTTATTATATTTGTTGTTTTGGGAGTTATTTGTCTTTTTTTATCATGCATGTTTCCTCATAACATATAATGTTCTTTCACATATTATTTAATTCTATCATCCCTATAATAATAATCATGTCATCATTATAGTATTTTTACATAAATTTATTTTTAAAACCAATCATGGAATATGGTTAAGAAAAATATAGGACGCTGTAATCATAGAGATGGTAGGTCGTACGTACATATGAGTAAAGTTCACATTTTAAATCATTATTATATATATGATGACATAAATATAATATATTTAGAAACATTATTAATATTATCATATAGATGATATTATATACTTATGTAAAACATCCATGTGGTGTAGTGATGAAAATAGAGCCACATCTCTTCATGCAGGTAGTAGTCCACATGTACACGAATGATGTAATAATATTTTAGTAAATGAAATGGTATGAAATAAAATGAAATATTAACATGAAAAAAGATAAATACTTCATAAATATAAATTTTTTTGAGTTTAGATATCATATAATCGTATAATTAATTTTTCTCACCTTCCGTGTGAGGTGTTATTGACTGACGAATCATATCTCTTTAAGAAGAGGTAGTCCACCATACACTTGAGTGATGTAATTGTACCTCCAATAGAAATGAAGTAAAATAGAAAATTTTGATAGAGTTACTAATTTTGTATGACTATAAAATAAATATCTTATATTAATATTCATCATCATACCCACCCCTGAGAGGTGGATATAAAAAAATGAGTGAAATCTGTTTGTGAGGAAGTAGTCTACTACACACACGAATGATGATTTTTAACACATTTGATGGAAGTGGAGAAGGTTTTGGGTCGTAAAATTATGAAACAATCATCCTATTATATATAACATGCAAATTTTGTTATATAATCCTTGATTTAGAAAAATTTATATAGGTGTATAAAGAAGTAAAATAAAGGTGGCCACTGATGAACATTACCAATTCTTCTTGTATCCTTTTTAGGATTGCAGTAAGGCCATTATTAGATGTATTGTTTTTTCTAAACTAAGGATTATAAGATAAGAGGATATATTTTTGTATGTGATTTGTATAGAGAATGTCGGAACCAAAGGGGTGTGATGGTGTTAATAAGTGAGGGGGTTAGATTCTTGTTAATAGTAGAAGAGGAGTGATAATTTTATAAATACAAAAAATTATTCACCATATGGAGGTCAGTAGCTCCTCATGACTATCCAATATTGATAAATATTTGGGATTAGGGATGATATCATGTACTCACACCTCCAAAAAATAATAAATTCCTTGTTTTAATCATTTTTTCCTTAACTTATTTGTTTCCTTATTTTTACCATTTTGGTTTTCCATAATAGTAACTAGTTTTTTAACATATATAATTTATCCATTATCTATGAAATAAAATATACATTATAAAATTAAAGAATGATATATTTTAAAACCTAAAAAATATATTTTCTCCATGTTCCGATTTTTATAGAAATTAAAAGCTAAGAAGGTACTTTTTTCACTTCTTCTTTACTTAACTTATTATATTTGTAATATTGAAAGGATAGTGGACATAAATTTATATTTTTAATAAAATTTGATGTTAAAATTATAAATAATCTTATAAAATTAATTATGATAATATTTTAGGTTGTATTAACTCTTTTCATATTAGTTAAGTGCCAAATTATAATCATTTTCACCTTAACTATGGTAATTAATTTTTTTTTCATTTTCTATACATTTTGGTCAAAAATTTTGTTCAACATATATTAAATATTAAATATATATAATTTAAAATATCAAATACATTTTTTACATATTAAATTGACATATTTGGAAAATTGGAAACAAAAATTATTCCCTTATATGTGACTAGAATGCGTGTTTTTTAAAAAAAATTAATAAAAATTTTACAATGTTTTTATCTCTAAATTCAATATTAAAATTATTCCATTGACCAAAATTGGATTAATTTATATATAATTGAAATAATATTATTTTAAATCCAATTAAAAATATAATTTTATATTATAAATAAATTAAAAGAAAAGGTATCTTTTAATTGAAATTTATTATTTTTCATTATCTATAAAAAATGTATGTTTTCAGAAAAATCCAAAAAAATCACCTTACATTAATTTTTATTTTGTGATTTAAAAAAATGAATTCACTTTTTCAAATATTGTTTCAAAAATTGATAAAATTAATTTTAAATTATGTGGTTAAAGTGTGAATAAACAATGTTCTATTTAAGACATATGTTTCACGCACCACAAGTTGTCGATGAAATTAAATTTATTATAAAATAAATATATTATAAAGAATTGGTGTGTTGCATTTTAGTAAAAATAATTAAATTTTGTCCCCATTGTTTCAATCATGATCTTTGTAATCAGGTTATTGATATTTAAAAATACATTTCTTGAAATCCCACATCATGAGAATAGTTAATATACCATCTTCTTGAAAAGAGTGAATGGAAAGAAAAAGGGTTATATGGAATAAAACATAACTAGTTTTCTAAATATGATGACATAGTTTGGTAATAAAATCTACAATATGGAGAAAAATAAGTAAAAATAATGATTAATAGAGAGTGATAAAGGACATTAATCACATAAAAGTGGGTAATTCATATAATGTTAACATCCATAAAAACCATGGAGGAAATATGTGTGAAAAGATTAATTGGTATCATCATAAATGATGATAACAAGAAAATATTTTTTCACAATATCCTTTTCCAATAGTTGATAAATTCTTATATTATTTATGAATATTAGAAAATATAATTAACTAATATATTTATTTTGCATAACCACAATTTCATCATTTGGTTGTTCTTCGATCAATTTTCAATTTATCCCTTACTCCATGAAATAAAAATACAAAAATTAATTATTTTTTCCGAAATCACATATATTGAAAACAAATCATATGATTGATAAAATATTATGAAGATACTCATCATATGATTAATAAAACGAAAATAGATAGAAAATGTTATCAAATAACACCTGATTCTTTACTTAATCCATTCCCAAATTAGTTAAAAATAATGATAATTTAAATTATATCTGAACAAATTTTGAAAGAAGGTTAGTAAATCATGATTATATTACCTTGAAATAAAAATGTATCTAATTATTTTAACATACTAAACAAGTTAATACAATCAAAATTAATTCTGTCGAATCATGGTTGTAACCTGAATTACGATAATACCATATTTAAAACATTCAAGTTTTTTAATCCACAAATAAAACATGGATTATTAGATGTATTCCATATATCCAAAAATAGAGTTAACTTCATCCCTAATGGCATAAACTACTTTTTTTATAAATCATTAATAAGTTCCATGGTATTCAGTACAATCCAATTTACATTCACCACATAAATTATCGCTTTATGCATATATTATTATCTAAACATCAAGAGCATATTATCTATTTTACATCCCTTGATCATGTGTTTTCCATGAAGTTTGACTTTTCACTAAATCAATTTTCATGGTCATCGGTACCATTCCCCATTTTATCTCAAATATTTAATGAGGTGGTTTTGTATTACAATCCTTTTATATTTCATAATTTATATTATGATAATATCAACAATAAAATAATTTTACAATAAATTTCATGGATTCAAATACACATGACTATTAATAATTCCACTTTGGATGTAAAAATAGCATAATCTTACACTTCCCTTCTTTTACACTTCTGAAGAAGATTCCCACGATACTTGGGGAATTCATTTTCATTTTTCATCTTCTCTTTTCTATTGATACACTGAATAATATTGTTTTCAACACCCATTAAATCCATTAACATGATGACCCTTTTATACAAAATTATAACAAATTCTCATTCCCTTCATGAATTTTTAGGGTTATTCATTCCATAGTTATGAAATTATGGAAATTTATCTATCTATTTATTCTTCTTTAATGAATATAATTTCTCTTGATGTATATGAAGACCCCTTATTCTCATTTTTTACCTCAAATATATAAGATATAGATAATTAATTCCCCAATTTGATTGCACATTATACCATTTTTATATATGATTAAAATTTTTGGGAGACCACTTCTCATCAAGCTCTTGGCATAATACCCACAAATAAATTGAAAATATTATACTCTGTGTTGCATATATAATTCACAACATACCTAGATAACCCACTAAAGGTATCATCATACTCCAAAACACTCTCTTAATTATTTTTATTTAAGAGAAGGAAATTTCTATTATGTTATTTATTTTACTAGTTTTGGGATTATATATTATGTTACTGTTTCACACGGAATTCAGGGATGACCTCCTGGATGGGAGATTCAAACGTTCCGATGGTTTCTAGCTGGTTTGTTCGTAGAACCAGAAACATCCAATGATTCCACCTCCGTTTGGACCTACATTCCAAAGGTAGGTTCACATTACCTTGTGGACTGATGAGGCTTAGGAATTTGCATTGGTCGAGAGGATGGGAGGTCGGACTCATCACACCTTTTTGAGGGGAATTATTGTCTACTCCGGGACTCTCTTTATAGATTTAAGTTATGTTCGTGAATCCTTATTACATTACCAAGTATAAAATGAGCTTTCCTTTAGATTTAACAATCAATTATTAAATATGTAAGAAATTTAGAGAATCTTTTATATGTATTCACAGTTCTTCATCAATAGAGAATCATCTGTATCTATTTAGAGATTCTTGGTCAATCGTATCCTTCAAAAAATTTATAAAAGTCTCTTGTTCTTTATGATGACCAGGCTGGTTTTAAAGCCACTCAGTGGGGCACTATAAGATTATCGTCACTCAGAAGGACATGAATTATTTCAAAGTTGGGATCGAACCCATAAATGGGCTACCTACGTATCCTTTGTTTTGGAAAATGGATCAGAACCCACGTAGTTTGAGTAAGGGAGTATGACGTTTATGATTGATGGCTCAAAGAAGGATTTCATAATTACTTTTACACTCTAAGCTCACGCGAGTCATGCTCGGTGTGAGAAACCAGAGGTATTGGTAAAAATTATGCCATTGTGCCATGAAAGATGCAATCATAAGAAATGGTTTGGGGATTATGTATGTATGACTTCCCAGATAGATAAAGTTTTAGGATTTACTTTTAGGGAGAAAATCCAGGAGCAGGGTCCATAAAGGTATGGAGATTTGAATACTCTAACTTGGGACTTATTCCTGAAAAGGAAGCCCAAATTAGGATAGGATTGATAACTGGTTTTTACTCCTAAGAAGGAATCCCAGATCAAACGAAAATTAGGACTGGTTAAAGAGAAATTAAGGGACTTGGGGCTTACTCCTGAAAAGGATGCCAAAGATAATGACTGGGACTTATTCTTGAAAAGGAGGCCCAGGTTAGGGGACTTGGGGCATACTCATGAAACAGAAGCCCAAGATTATGACTGGGACTTATTCCTGAAAAGGAGATCGAGGTTAAGGATTAAGGTTTGGGGCTTACTCCTGAAAAGGATGCCCATATTTGAGATTGGGGCTTACTCCTCAGAAGTATGCCCATATTTGAGAATGGGGCTTACTCCTAAAAAGGATTCCCATATTAGAGGACTTGGTTCTTATTCCTAAGAAGGATGCCCATATCAAAGTATTATGATTGGGACTTACTCCTAAAAAGGAGGCCCAAGTTTAAGGAATTAAAGTTTGGGGCTTACTCCTGAGGAAGATTCCCATGATTATGACTTATAACTGGGGATTATTCCTAAAATGGAGACCCAGGTTAAGGATTATCTCATCATAAAGGATGAGGTTGAATGAAAGAACTCTCAATCTTTGGTGACATAAAGCTGTATAAATCACTATGTTTTGATAGATATTCCACAGAATTCCTTTCAAATAAGGAAGTCAAATCAAGAAATCATTCCATAAATGGCTTTTGAAGAGTATCTTGAAGACTGAATCTTGAACAGGAAAGGTGAAATGGCTTAAGAGGGGTAAAATGGGCAAGATGGGCACCCAAAAAATGTAGGTGCGTGCATGTCTTGAAAGGTGCGCAAGTCTTACGTGGGCGCACAAGTATTGGTCGCGCAGGTATACCTGCGCGACATGGGGGTACTTGCGCGATTTTTAACCAGCATTAAAATACTTGAGCGACTCTTTCTTAAAGCCTTTAGAATCCTCTTGAGGTTCTTCCAGATAAGGGACGTGCAAGTTCTATCGAAGGAATAAAGGCGGTGCGCAAATGTGGCCACTTCCCTTAAGGGATGACAACTCATGCGCGCAAGTGTTGATGAATTTCAACACTTAGGCCTTCCTCCTTCTCTTTAGATCTTCCGTTCTAGGTAAGAAATTACCTTAGAAGTGTTCCGGAAGCTTTGAGAAGAGACTTGGGCGTCAGGAGCTTAAATCCGAGTTTCTGGAAAAAGATCCTCTCGAATGGGGGGCCCACATGGTCTATTTATAGGCATGAGAAGACCCTGGGCGGTTACCGGGCGGTTATCACTTAGGTCGCGCAAGTCACTTGCGTGAACATAAGGGCATCGCGCAAGTGGACTTGTGTGACAGTGATATAACTTGCGCGGTGCAGTTTCTTTTGTTCCTTTGTTCATGCCTTTGTCGATTTTTTATATTTTCTTCAAAGGTTGAATCACTTTGAGCTCAGATATTCCCCTTTTCCGATCTTTAGATTCTGTGACCAAAGGAGCGTCAACAAAAGTCCCGCCTCAAAGTTGGATCCGGAGAGAAAAAGAGTATTTGACTCTGAGGAAATCGAATACATCCAAAGGAAAAGGGGGCGCGCAAGTGTTCAAGGCATAGAGGGCAGCGCGCAAGTGCGCATCGTGCAGGCCTTTAGCACACTGGGTACGGCACGCAGATTGGCCTCCTGGCCTATAAATACATGGATTTTTGCCGTGTATAGCATTTGATCCCGAATTTCTTGACCTCTTGTTGCACAAGTCATCTTCGCCACGGAAGTCTCTTTTCCATTGTTTCCTCACTGCCGCGCTACTCTCAATGTAATAGGACCTACGCAGTGAACTTGCGCGACAACAACTTGCGCGACACATGTAACACTTGCGCGCCTTAATGCCTTAGCCATTTTTTTGATTTCTTTCACAAAGTTTGTGAAAATTTAATTCATTTATAAATTAATTTATTCAACTCTGTGTGTAGAAGTAATGGCTCTTAGACCCGGATTAATTGATGAACTGGCTAGCAAGCGGATAGATGATATGATGAACATCATTGGCCATGATTATTAAACTGTCAAAGATAGTACTCTTCCAGATTTGGCTAAGTATCTGAAGAAATATCATCGCAACTTTCCTCAAATCACTTATCTACTTTTGTATGGTTATGGTCATCTACAAGAAGTCATTATTCCAGAAGTAAAGAATTATCTTCCATTTTTATGGTTACAGAATTATACCAACTTTGCTTTAGTAAATATCTCAGGTGGAGGAGTATTTCTAACTACTGGAACAGTGGAGAAGGCTTATGTGATGCATCATAGCCCTTGCACACAAGATCTGAAAAATCATACACCTGAGCTTCAACCACATTGTCATCCTTTAATCATCCAAAATGCTCAGATGGATCAATCCAAAGGCTGGAAGAAATGTTGGGATTTCTGTCCTAGGGGAGGTGTGAAGCCAACTTGGATGTGGGCATACTGGGTGCGAGATACTTGCGCAGAGTTTATCGAGGACCTGAAGAGAGCTATAATATATGAGGCTGTCTGGGTTGGGAAAACATATGTTTACAGACATGATAACTTCGTGCCAGAGATACTCAGCCACTGGAGCCCAGCAACTAATTATTTCCATTTTACTCATGGAGAAGTAGGTATCAGTTTCGGGATGTCCACAAGATCTCAGGGGCTCCAATTTTGGGCGATATGTATGATGAATTCATTCCTCCCAAGGTGACTTGGAATGATTCAGAGAAGACTCCTTCTTTAGCTCGAGAATTATTTAATATCTTCCACAGGCTCAAGAGTTCAGAGACCTCATTAACTCATTTTAAAAAAGATATTCACCTAGAATAATGGATGAATGTGTTTCTTATTGAGAAGAAAGGGATGGAGCCAAATGAAAAAGGATCCAAGAAAAAGAAATCCAAGGATACCAGGCCCAGACGTCCTACCACTTGTCCAAAAACTGAGAAGAGAGGAGCTCCTGGAACATTCTGGCCAACTCTAGAAGCAGGAGAGTTTGAAAAGTGGGGATATGAAGTCAATCAAAGAATTCCAAAGAAAACTCATCTGGCGGGTTTCTTGGCAATGTGGCTCAGTGTTTATCTCTTGCCGGTCAGGGATTCGAAGGGAGGCGTTAGGCCAGGGACCTTCGTCATTGCGGCAAAGTTGGCTGAGGGAAAAATGGTTGGGTTGGCTACCCCCATTTTAGCAAAGATTCACAGGAGTTTACTTCATGTCTTCCTGGGTAAATCTCCTTTATGAATAGTGGGACCATTCCAGGTTTTGTGGGGATGGATCGCCACTCACTTCAAGACTTACAATGTACAAAACGGATTAAAAATTCTTGGATGCTCTTTCAGACCGTCAGTGCAATCATTCTCTGGAATTGCTCCATTAGATGTTAGTGGTTATGACATGAAAGTGAGGATGAGCATGTTTAAGGAATTCAACTTCTTTCCCTATGGAAGTCCGCCATCCGGGCGGTTTGTTGATGATGGGACAACCCATTTGGATTTGAGGGCATACATGCTAGCTTGCAGAGATGGTGTGTTAGTAGCCAGTATTGATGGAGAGATCATATGTGAGGCCTATGATCCATATAGATTTTCACGCCAATTCAAATGTCTGCAACAGATTATTGTATCCCCTCCAGTACATGTCTGGTTAGAGCAACATCTGATGGTTTCTCGACAACTATTGCTGCTGACATCAAGAGAGAAGACTGGGGAAGTATTTGATCTACCAGTTGAAAAAGCGGCACATAATTTTACTACATTTTATGCCGAACATTGGATAGCATCATACCCCAAAGGGATATTGAATCACCCAGTATATCAAGTGGGAAAGAGGAAGAGGACTGTAGAGAAAGAAACCCTTCCTCATGAAGGTGACGCTTCCCCACCTGAAATAGGTTCAACAGACTCCTCTTCTATAACTGATTCATCGGATTATCATGATGGGGATGATGAGGCACAACCGGCAGCAAAGCGGTTTCGTGCCCGATATAATCCTCCGGCAAGAATTAAAAGACCCACTCCATCAACTCCTGGTGAGTTGTTTCATTGTAGTAATTTCAATCACTGCTACTTTTTATAATGTAATAAGTCTTACTTTCTTATTATTTATTTGTAGCTGTAGGAGCTGGGAAGAAATTAAAATCAAAAATTGTAGGAACTTCCTCACAGCTTTCATATCTAGGGCCAGAGGTTGTTCAGCTATGGCAGAGCTTATACTGTGGTAATGAGACTTCCTGGCTGGATTTGTGTGAGGGCCTACAACTTCCTGGAATAGGAAATCGTATAGCTTCTAAAAATCTTCCATACGGAGATAACCCCAATGAAGTGCGATCTTACATCAGAGAGCTGGAAATGCTCATATATGCCACTGATGACTCGATTCCTATCACCAGGAGGGTGAAGGAAATGATTGATCGTGGTACCACTGAGGGGGCTGGTGGTTCTGGAGATGAGGAATGGAAAGAGTACGTGGCTCCTAAAGATGTAAGTTTTCTTTCCTTATTTTATTTTGCAACTTGATTTCAGTTGAAGCTTTGTTACTTAAGGAAGTTATTTTCATCATCTCGCAGCTTGCAAAGAAAGGAACTGAGGTTCCTTCGCCACAGTATAGCCCTGGTGGTACTGCTATCGGGGCTGCTGCAAATTCTCCTCGTGAACCAGGCGAGATATCTCCAGGCCAGCAAGCCATGAATGAGGCGCTGGACATAGCCTTCCATTCGCCAATCCAAGTGCCAATAAGGTAGACTACTGATACTCCGAAAAAACAAAAGAATCCAGGGCAACAAAGGAGGAAATCCACAGCTAAACGCTTCATTAGTAGTGGTATGTTCTTAGAATAATCATGAGTTTATACTCATAATCACATGGTTACTCATATTTCTGAGGATTGCTGGAGCTTCTTCAATTTCCCCCTTGAGGGAAGGGACTGACCCTCCTTCAAAGGCAATGGAGGGTGCTGTAGAACAATCACAGACCCAAGCTGACTTGGTTGCTCCGGGAGAAGAGCTACCATCCATTCCCAGTATCCCTCCATCTGCTGAAGATGTTGTCCAGGGTCAGGGGTTTCAGGACATAAGTCGTCAAGAAGATGTAGCAAATGCTCCCACTAGTGAGACTAAGCAGGATTCTGAAGTATCATTGGATGAAATGATGAATCAAGGAATGAATTTAGAAGAATTTTATGATCATGCTAAGTTGTCATGTGATTTAGAAGACCTTGGGCGTGAGTGCTACCCTTCACCCATTTTTTTTTTAAATTTTATACTTCTAACCATAAATGAAAACAATATGTAGTTTCTTCCGTAGAAGCTGCTGAACTGCCAATTCCTGAAGAGAGTGTGGAAATTGATGTCAACCCTACCATTGCAGAAACATTAGCTCAAGTAGAGCTAAACCCAACAAACCATCTTGAGACCCATATTGAAAATATTGTTGAGACCAGGAAAGATGGGGAGAAGTCTTCTCAGGTTGTTGAACCATCCTTGGGTAAGGGATAACAATATTTGTGATTGTACTTTATTCTCAAGACAATCTATTATTTTGTTATCCTTTGAAGCTAACTAAATCTTTCAATTAATCATGCAGGACCATCAACTGCAATGACTAGATCCGGAGGTGAGGTCTCAGCCTCTACCCTAACAGGAATTGAAAGTGAAGAAGCACAAATCAGGGGGGGAAAAGCAGGACATGGCACTTCTTTAAGTGCAATGATTCCAGATTACATACCCCCCTCTGATGATGATATTGCATCAGATCCAGAGATGCTTAAAGCATTCATCTTTTCACAACATAAGGCATGGAACAACATATGGAACATCATATCTGGGGTGACTTTAGAAGAGCTTCCATAGAAAATTCCTCGATTGTCATCCCAATTTGTTATACTAGGACTTGGTGGTTTTGGATATGAAAAGATCCACTCCACGGTGAAACAAATCATTTTCAGGAGGGAACAGGCGCATAAAAGTTGCGAAGATTTGATCAGAGTGAAACTGTCAGTCAACATAGGCGAAGTTGAGGTTGCGGTATCCCAAGCTGAAGCTGATTATGCTACCAAGATGAAGGAGCTGAAACATAAAATTAAAGAAAAAGTTGTCCAGCAGGTGCAACTCCAGTAATAGTTAGATGCTGTTATTGGGGAACTTGATCAGCTTAATAAATCATTGGATAAAACTCATATGAATGGCATGAAATCCATCGCAGATGCTAATAAGGCACTTCATCAAGCTGAAAAGAGTGAAGTTGGTCATGTGCACGAGCATCAAGTAACTGCTGATAAATCTCAGGATGCCATAAATCAAATGAAGAGTTATGTTGAAAGCCTTCTGTAATTCTTGAAAAATGAGACGAGACTCCAGTCTCTGGATGTTCTTCTAACTTTTGTGTATCAATGAGAAACACTTTCATCTTCAATCATTTGTACTTGCATTCTTTCACTACCTGTTTCAAATTTACTTAATCCAATGGGCTTAGTAAGCATAGTTTGATTTTTACTAGGATTATTACAAATAACCTTACAAACTGTGAACCTTTTAATTTCTCATTATTACAGAAATCATACAAAAAATGTATATTTAGTGAGCTGGAACTTGACTTTTATTCAGATTTCATTTGTCTTTTGTGGGCAGTTTAAAGTCATGCATGCCGGACATAAAGGGGATAATGTTTAAGGTCGAAATAGCTTTGAACAAAATGGATTAAAATTGATTCAATTCTTTGACAATTTATCTGAAAACATATTACCATACTCAAGTATGAGGGAGAAAAAAAATATAAACTATGGCTTAAGAATATTTGAATATGAGAAATGATATGAAAAAGAGCTAAAAGGCATCAGAAGAAGTAGTTTCCAAGAATGAAGTTACTATTATTTAATAAAACCCGTTAGGGGGTTGAATTATGCAGGTCCACCTAAGGGCATTGGCTGCATTGTCAAATAAATAGCATATTTTGGCTGACAAGTCTGTTATGTGGACTGTTTATGCAAGGCCACCTATGGGCACGTGCTGCATAGTCAGGCGAAAGAACTCTCAGAATTTTACTTTCCTAGTGCTAAAAGCCAGTGAAAGTTTATGGAGATTCAAATTTTCTAAAGTATAGAGTTTGTTGTATGGAAAGAGGTACGTGAATATGGAGAATATATTTTCAGACAAGATTATCGAAGAACTGGAGGAATATCACTACTACGAAGGTCTGACCCAAATGTAGGAAAGAAGAATAAACCATAGACTTGAATACTTTCAGGTCATAAAAAAGGATATGGGACAAATATGGTAAGGATGGCTATTTTTTTCGGATCCCTACATACTGTCATTTAATACAAATAAGGAAAAAAGAGGCATTCTTCCCAAGAATGAAGTTACCATCATTTAACAAACCTGTTAGGGGGTTGAAATATGCAGGGCCACCTAAGGGCATTGGCTGCATGATCAAATAAATAGCATCTTTCGGCTGAAAAGTCTTTTATGTGGACTGTTTATGCAAGGCCACCTATGGGAACGTGCTGCATAGTCAAGCAAAAGAATTCTCAGAAGTTTGACATTTTTGTGACTAGAAGTCATGAAAAGGGTTATGATGATCTGAAAATATTTAAGGTTAGGATTATAACACATAAAGATGGGTATTATCCAATGTATATAGAGATACATAGGTCAATGATAACCATAAACATGTTGTGCCTGGGTCCTGAAATGAAATTTTGGACTTCACAACGTATCTCATAAGAATGAGAATCAAGCCATACGTAGTTCTTGAAATGCAGTTTAACGTCGTGCAAGACGAAATTATGAGAGATCTTAGTTTAGGGTCATAGAATTCAGACCATAATAATGAATACACAGTGTGTGTTTTCATGAGGACTTTTCTGCCAAGGGACTGAAAGTGATATTTGGGGTTAGGCCCAAAAGACTTGGGACTGAATTCGAGGGATACTCGAACGTTCCTACGTATCCCATAAGGATGGGAATCAAGCCCACGTAGTTCTAGAACTACCCATTGTACAAATTTGGTTCGTACATGTGAAGGGTGAAAGGGGACTTTAGTACAATTATGGTTTAACCCAAGATAAAAAGTTTAGGCATTGCCATGTATGCACGTAGTCTTTTGAAATAAAACATGATTGAAAAATCAATGTCAATCGTAGTTCTCTCTCAAATGAGGAAATCAAAGAGTATTGTATTTTATTGTCGTACCGGACAAATGTGTTGCATAGTTTAACATCATATAACAAGGACAAAAGTGAATCAATGTAAGGATATTGATTCTAGGGGCGGTTTCACGAATCAACATCATATGAGATGGTGGTGAACCGATGTGAAGAGATTGTTTTTGGGCTTGAATCCTAGGAGGTTTCCTACATACCCAGCCTGGAGGGGAAGGATCAAAGTCCGTATAGTTCAATTAAAGAATGAATTAATGATCAATTTGTTCTTGGGGACAACTATCTAATAAAAAATGCTGTTGGGACTTACACATGGTTAGCGGCCCAAAGAGAGTGTTATGGTTGGGGTTTTCTCTAAGCTCACGTGAGTCATACTCGGTGTGAGAAACAAGAGGTAACAACAACCTTAACGATGCACAGTTTAATGTCATGTAGGACATATCAAGGGACTATGTAGTTTAAAGTCTTGCAGTTAGGACTATTGGTGCTGCACAATTTAGTGTCATGTAGCAGGGACAAAATAATAGTTTAATGTCATGTAGGACATATCAAGGACTTTCTGTACAGTTTAGCATCATGTAGTAAGGATGACAGGGGGACTGTGTAGTTTAATGTCATGCAGTGAGGACAAAAGTGTGCACCATTTTAACGTCATGTTGGATGCATTGGGATATTTTTTTACAGTTTATGTAGTTTAACGTCTTTCCGGACGTAAGGGACTTCTATACAGTTTAGCGTCATGTAGTTAGGATGTCACAGTTTAACGTCTTGCTGGACATAATGGACTTGAAAATAGTTTATGGTCATATGCATGGACCAGGGATGATGCAGTTTAAGGTCATGCTGGAAGGTTTAGGGAACGTTTTCGCAGTTTAATGTCGTGTGGGATGAAGTTGCAGTTTAAGGTCATACTGGACCATTTTTTTATAGTTTAACGTCATATAGCAAGGACGAACTGGTGCTGCACAGTTTAGTGTCATGTTGCAGGGACATCTTCATTTCAACAGTTTAACGTCAGGTTGGAAGAAAGTGAAAATAGTTTAAGGTCATATGCATAGACCATGGATGATGCAGTTTAAATTCATACTGTACTTTTAAGCACTTGTGTAGTTTAACGTCTTTCCGGAAGTAAGGTAATTTCCTATAGTTTAATGTCATGTTAGACGTAGTTGCAGTTTAAGGTCATACTGGACCATTGTTGTATGAACCAATTGTAAGAATCTTGGTTCTGGGGACCATATTTGGTGTTTATACAAAATATTTCTTCAGAAATCTGGCATTGGTTGGAGTCGTGATGAGTTCTCCATCCATTGAGATTAATGAATAAGCTCCATTGGAGTAGACCTTATGTATTGAATAAGGTCCTTCCCATTTTGGTTCAATCTTGGGAGGCTTCTTTCCTGGTATCATTGGTGTTCTGAGAACCAATACCAATTCTCCCTGAATGAATGAACGAAGATGAACTTTTTTGTTAAAAGCTCGTGCTATTCGATTTTGATAGATTTTCAAGTGGTGCAAAGTGCACAATCTTTTCTCATCTAACTGTTCCAATTCATTCAGTCGCTTTTGGGATTTCTCATCTGTAGATAACTGATCAAAAATGGCAACTCTGAGTGAGGGAAATTGAACGTCAATTGGAAAGACTGCTTCCGTTCCATATATCAACGAATATGGAGTTGACCGCGTTGCATTGCGGGTGGTAGCCCGATAAGACCATAAAGCATGAAAGAGTTTATCAGGCCATGACCTCTTATCTTTATCCACCATATTTTTCAGTATATTTGAAAAGTCTTGTTAAAGGCTTCTATTTGGTCATTGTCCACCGCATGATACGGAGATGAATGGTTGGATTTAATGTTGTATTCTTGATACAATTTCTTCGCATCAGAAGAACAGAAGTTGGTGCCATTGTCCGTCAATATGGTATGAGGTACACCAAATCTAGTAATGCTGTTAGACTTGATGAAGATAACAATGCATTTAGAACTGACTTCTTTGAGAGGTACTACCTCTGTCCATTTGGAAAAGAAATCAGTAGTAGTAAGAATGTACTTAAACTGCTTGGCCGTAGCTGAAGGGTAAGGTCCCACCACATCCATTCCCCATGTGGAAAATGGCCATTAGTATTTAGCTGTATGAAGCAAATCTAGAGGTTGATGAATGAAGTTGGTATGTACTTGACATGAATGACACTTCTTTGTGAAATCAACACAATCTTGTATCATTGAAGGAAAAAAGTATCCAAGCCTTCTAATTTGATCAGAGAATCTATGTCCAGACTGGTGGGAACCACAGACTCCTGCATGCACTTCTTTCATGACAGCCGTTGTCTCTTCACCATCAATGCATCTGAAGTGAACTCCATAAAAACCACGTTTGTAGAGAATTTTCTCTAGGTGGTTTGGGCCATCATAAAGAGTAAAATTGACCATATGTCGCCGGGTTTGTTCTTTCTCGGCTCTATCTGGTGGAAGTGTTCCATTTTGAAGGTATTCCCTGATAGGTGACATCCATCCTGTAGTATGACCATACGGTTCAGGAATGGGACTAATTTCATTAATTTCCTCTGTTCTGGCTTGAACATAAGGTGAAATTGCACGACGGTGGGCAATACTGATGGTTGTCTCATCCCGATTTGGATCTGCTAAAGCTGTGGCTATATTAGCCAGTGCATCATCTTGAGCATTTTGTGATCTTGGGACATAAGAAAATGTCGGTTCTGAAGGGAATTCCACCATTAACTCTCTGAAGTAATCATACAAAGGGATTAATTCTTCTTTTCTGATGGCATAATCCCCATTGTCTTGTTTGATTACCATGTCTAAATCACCTTTCACCTTTAAGTGATTCAGTTGTGCATAGAGCGCTAACTCCGAGCCTGTAATGAGAGCTTGGTATTCAGATTCATTATTGGTACCACCTTCCCACAATAAAAAGGAATAAGGTAGCACTGCCTTATCTGGAGAAATGAGCACAATTCCTAAACCAACTTTGTTGAATTTAGGATTTTCCATTTTCTTCCC
The DNA here is from genome assembly GCA_963277665.1 of Viscum album. Classification (NCBI taxonomy): domain Eukaryota; kingdom Viridiplantae; phylum Streptophyta; class Magnoliopsida; order Santalales; family Viscaceae; genus Viscum; species Viscum album. Next base: position 1,132,018,788 of record OY728155.1, on the reverse strand, counting down.
TGTTGGACTTCTGGAAGCACCATCAAAATACATTTCCCATGTTTGAGGATTCTCTTGAATAGAGAAAACTTCCTCATTAGGGAGTTCAATATCTGAAGACGTGTCTTCCATTGAAGGATGTTCAGCCAAGAAATCAGCCAGAGCTTGGCCCTTTATTGCCTTTTGAGACACATACTGAATGTCGAACTGCTGCAAAATAACTTCCCACCTTTCTAGACGCCTTGTAAGAATTAGACGACTAAGGATGAATTTGAGTCGATTATTGCGAGATACCAATTGGACCTCGTGATGTTGCAGGTAGTGTCTCAGTTTCTGAACTGCAAAGATTAATGGCAGGCATCACTTCTCAATAATTGAATACCGGGTTTCTCCTTCAAGAATAGTTCTACTGAGATAGTAGAGGCTATTTTCATTCCCAGCATCTTTCTTTTGAGCGAGAAAGGCACCCAATGATCGCTCTAGAGCTGTCACATAGAGGATAAGTGGTCTAACTTCAACAGGTGGCATGAGTACTGGTGGACTCAAGAGGTATTTCTTGAGAACATAAAATGCTTCTTGACATTCTTCAGTCCACTGGTAAGTGACTCCTTTCTTCAATAATTTGGTAAAGGGTAAACTGTTGCCTGCCAAATTGGCGATGAAACGCCTAATATAGGGAAAGTGTCCTTGAATTCCTCTTAATTCTTTCAAATTCTGAGGAGGTGACATACCAAGGATTGATTTGGTCTTCTCAGGATCGACTTCAATACCACGATGGCATACAACAATGCTGAGGAATTTTCCTGAGGTTACCCCAAAAGCACATTTTAAGGGGTTCATCTTCAAATTATATTGTCGAAGCTTGTGGAATATGACTTCTATATCAGCCAAGTGATTAGAACGTTGTTTGGATTTAACCACCAAATCATCCACATAGCACTCAACAAACTTCCCTAAGAAAAGTTTGAAGATACGATGCATGGCACATTGATATGTTGCACATGCATTCATTAAACCAAAGGGCATCACCTGGTAACAAAACACATCTTGAGGAGCTCTGAATGGTGTAGATTCCTCATCTTCTATGGCCATTCGGATCTGATTATATCCAGAATATCCATCCATGAAGGAAAGTACTTCATAGCCAGCGGTCACATCAATTAAGAGTTCTGTAATTGGAACTGGAAAACCATCTTTAGGACAATACCGATTAAGTTCTCTGAAATCAATGCAAACCCTAATTTTTCCGTTCTTTTTCTTTACAGGGACAATATTATCCAACCACTTGGGATACTGAACTTCTCTGACAAAGTTAGCTTTGATCATTTTATCCACTTCAGCTTCAATTTTGGAAGCATAAGTTGGGTGTGTTCTTCTCGCGGCTTGCTTAAATCCTAAATGTTCTTTTGGTAAACCCAAATGATGTGTAGAAACATCAGGATCAAGCCCAGGAATTTCTGTATAATTCCAAGAAAAAATATCTTTATTTTTCTTTAGAAAAGAAATATACATCTCTTGCTCTTCAAGGGTCATGGCTGCACTAATTAAAGTGGGGTGTAAATCTTTCTCTGTACCCAGATTTATTTCTCTGAGTTCATCCACAGTGGTAGAGATACCTTCTTCAAATGCTGGAGGAGCATATATAAGATCTTCCTCTTCCTCTTCATCATGTGATATTTCTTCCGTTCTACATGCATAGTAGATGATAAAACGAAATTTTCATGATCAAAATAGATGTCAAAATTTGCACATTTTGAAGAAGAAGCTTCCATTTCCGACCCTATTGATGATAAAGGGTCTTCTTTGGGAAATAAAGAGGAGATAATGGATTGAGAATCGACATCATTATTCACCTCTGATGTTGCTATAACTTCTTATGGCCTGATTGGAAAAGTATAGACTTGTTGGACTTCCGCAGATGAAATGAAAACGTCACCAATTATGCTTTCAACACTGTTTGGTAGGTTACCAATTTCTCCCATGTTGTCTGGCTCAATTGCCGTAATTGACATTATGGATCTTTCCATAAGAGTATTTGTATTTGGGCCTATTTTGTCAATTTTACTAATAGGTAACACATAATCTCTACTCACATGTGTAAATGGATTTATTGGTATTTTCTCCAAACCATATGGAGCATTAACATTGGTAATTTCATTCATTGTAGATTTTTACCTTCCCTTCATGTTATAAAATTCTGCCTCAATGTATTGAGACACACATGTCTTGAACGGGGCCTTATCACCATACAATGATCCAACTTGACCATTGAAACAGTATTTGAGACATTGATGGTATGATGAAGGAATAGCTGCATGCTGATGTAGCCAGGGTCTTCCAAGCAAGATGTTGAAAGATGAGTCTTGATCAACAATCATGAAATCCGAATTGGACACAAGATCTCCAAAATGAGTTCTGAGTGTAACTTCGCCCTGTGGTTCTTGTTCATTTTTATCATATCCTTGTAACATCATGGTAGAAGGAGATAAATCAGATTCCGTGAGGCCCAATCGACGAAGTGTACGAATGGGCATGAGGTTGACTCCTGAACCATTGTCAATGAAAGCTCTTCAGATATCTACACCATACACTTTGCTAGATAAGTAGAGAGGTTTTATGTGACCATGCACAACATCATCTTCATCTTTATCAGTAAATGATATCACTGCATGGCATATGCAGGATTATTCTCTATGTGATAGACTTCAGCTGCAGTAATTTCAGCTTCAAACTCACGAGGACTTGACAAAGCTTCGATGAATGCTTCACGAAGATCTTTTGACATATTCAAAGCGTCCAAAATTGATAACATGGCTGGTAATTGGGCCAAATGTTTCAATATATCATTCTTTTGATCTAATGGTCTGCGTTTCCCAACAGGAATATGCTGTTTAGCAGGTACCTTGGAAGCAGATGCTTTGGAAGCTGATGCATCTTGTATTGGGATAGAAGTTGTCAACATCCTTGGTTTTGGAAGATTAAACTGATTAGATACATTTACTTGCTGAGATAAAGAAGATGGAACCTTTAATCGGTATTCTAAAATAACTGTGCCACGACTGAGTTGGCTATTAGCAGAAGAACCTGCTTGTTCTTTTTAAGCTCGCAGAAGGGCTCTACCACGAGTTTCTTCTGCATACACAGTGCTAGCAAGGGTAGAATTGGAGTAGTGTCTTCGGAAAGATCCACGTCTTCCCCTGTATCCTGAACCTCGGGAACTTCCTCGGATTCCCTTATTTGATACAGGGAATTCAGGCTCATCAAAATTGAAATTATGACTGGAATACGGATCTGTTAATTGAATCATATTAACAGAACCGAATATTAACTCTTCGTCTGATAAAGACTCTGCCTGATTAGCCTATTTAGGTTGTTCCGTTTGTTGGGGTGGTGCCCGTGGATTTGAAGTAGATGGCATGAAATCTGCCAGAGTCAAAGACAACTTAGGCCTCGATACATACTCATCTTCTTCTGATTCCTCTTTCTCCTTTGAATTGCGCTTCCCTTTTGAGGATTTTCTTTTGATGGAGGCTTCACTGCAGCTTTTGTAGGAGACACAATTGGCTTCTTCAATTGTGTTCGCAAAATGGCATGGGTCCGATTGATTGTCTTTCTGACCATACAATCATCATATTTTTGCACAGTTTTTCTTTTGACTTCCTGCCACACGCCTCCTTCCTCTGGATCTGTAGCGGTAACACATGCAACATGAGCTGAAGAACCCTTCAATTTGACTTGTCCCAAGTCGACCATCTTTTACAGGAGGTCTTTAAAGACAAAACACTCCTGGACGGCATGCCCCAACATTTGATGAAAGGGACAATAATTGGGACGGTCTTCATCTCCTTCCTTGTTTGGCCTCTTGGGCACTGGTAATTGAACCAAATTATTTTCCAGAGCTGAAATGAAGTAACCAGGAACTTTCTCACTTCGGAAAGAGTATGTTTTACTCTTCAAATCCTCAAATTGTTTTCGTCGTTGATCTCTTTGATCATTTGGACGAAATGGCCTTTGTTGTTGGCGTTCAGGAGGTGAAGCCCTTCGAGAAGATGAAGGTTTTCATGTAGAAATAGGTACATGTGCTTGTTTAAGCATAACTGTAGCAGTTTCTACTTTACCCATTCTCCTTCCTGGAGCTGATGGAATTACACAAGATTTAACCTTAGCCTGTATAAGGGAATATTCAATCTACTGAACGATTGAAGTAAGGTCTCTAAACCCTCCTGTGTATTTCATAGGGATCAATGGCGTGCGTAATTTGTCATGAAAATTTGCCACAAATATTGGCAACATCTCTTCCAGAGGGAGTGCTAAACTCAGGGAATATGTTAATCCCTTCCAGCGAGTAATGAAATCAGAGACTCATTCATTCTCCCTTTGCTTGCAGTTTGTAAGATCAAAAACTGTCGTTTATGGAAAAGTTGACCTGAATTGAAGAAGGAATTTTTGACGAAGATCCTCCCATCCGATGATTGACTGGGATTGCAAGCTTGTATACCAGACGAAAGATGGTCCTTGCAAGGTTCGCACGAAGCATCTGAGTTTCACTACTTCTTGCAGTTCTGGATTTCCCATCATAGGATCACAACAAGACATGTAATGTGTCAAATGTTGTTCAGGGTCACCTGATCCATTGAAAGTAGGGAAAACAGGGTTTCCAAAACTGGATGGAGGATAAATTGAATCTACCCATTCAGGGTAAACATTTTTTTCAGGTTGAACTTGTTCCCGTTTCCCTTCCATAGTTTCTAACCGAGCTGTTAATGACTCAATAGTAGTTATTAACTTTTGAGAAGCATCATGTTGAACTTGGTTTTGGGTAGGTGCAATGAATGTAGCTTGGACAGATGTGGTGGTTGGTGCTGCAACTGATGGTAGTGCTGCCAACCGTTGTTTTGTTTGACCCATAGGATTAGACCTCTGAGGGTGTACTGATAGAGGAGGATATTCCTGATCCATCTCAGCAGTTACAACAAATTCCTTCGGCTGTCGTACTTCAGCATTCATAAGAAGAAGACTACTCTGAAGTAGTTCTGTATTCAACCTTCTTAATTCTTTCATTTCTTCCTCCTGTTGTGCAAACCTTTGCTCTAATGAGAGCGATTTACCTTCTCCAGAGGAAGGATATGTAACCTGATTCTATCCCTTCCCTTTGTTGGATACCTTTTGGACATAGGGAAGTGGATTACCTAGGTTCTGAGTAATCCTTTCACTTCGTGTACGCACACCTTCTTCACTTGTATCGGTGTGTACATTTTCTTGAGCAGGACACTCTTCATCTGAGTCCCCTGAGTGATTCTCCTCTGGTGGATTAACAACAATGGAATTGATGACATTGATTGATGCATAATGCATCACATCCCTTCTATCAATATTTCTGTGATATTGTCTTCTTTCATGTCTTTGACGAGACATTTCCTTTTGTTGATTTAATCTTTTAGGAACTTCTTGACGAGCTATAACTTGGAGGGAATCTCCTGATAATTTGTCCCTTCATTCCTCTTGGGGCTTCTTCCCCAATCAAGAAAAGACCAATATTCTCTGAGGAGGGGATTGATGATTTGAAAGAGTCCCCAGTCTTGTGAACTGGGGATGTTCCTGCTGCTTCCGCTCAACTCCTCGAATCCCATTTGTTGACTCTGAGGGTTGGGTTAAAGGAGTCCCCAGTCTGACAAGCTGGGGTGGCTCTTGACATGATATGTCTGAGATCTTCTTAAAAGATCTCTTGATCTTGCGAATCTTAGTTCTGAAATTAGCTGGATGTATTAGCCCGTATCCACTTTTATCACCTGGTTCAACAGACCATTAAATGATTTCTGAAACTTCTGTCATTTGATGATGTGTTTTCTCCATACGAGAAACTTGTGAAATATTCCTGCCTGCTTGATGTAGGAGCAATTCAATAACCTGTTCTCTATATGCTTGATTTTGAGAGGAACTAGTTGAAGCATGTTCTTGAGAAATCTTTTGATTATGAACAAAGCCTATTGACTGTGGCCAGCCATGGGCAATAACATTACATGAGACCATTTTCGGCAGGCTTTGTTGACTGGAAAGCACTGTGAAATGTAGTGCGCCGTGAATACCCCATCCTCTGATATGAACATCAGATGGAGCATTGGCAATTAACTGACGCAATTTTCATAGTGCGCCAAGGCATGAACGTTGAAGGGTTCTCTGTTGCATTTCAGCCTTCGGATACCGAGAGACTGATAGAGATGCCAAATCAATCTGACATTGTAACCTTTCTATTATCTTAAGATGATTTTCATATTCATCATAAGATAATACCTTCTTCTTCAGTTGAAAAAGAGATTTCCATATGTTGAGACGACTATCATGGACTCCATCTTCCGTCAACATCTTTGGAATGTCATACTGGGAGTCAGCCAACAGCCAAAACATGACTGGTAACTCACTTTTTGCTAGTTTTTTCCTCATGTTCAGCATTTCCCCTTTATCATTAAATGAAGATTCTTCTACCTGTTTTGACCAGAGTTGGTGTTTCTTTGTTGCTTCATCGGATTCAAAAAGATTGGTAGAGAGATCATTGATCAAACTAGAAGATGAATGACTTAGGGGTGGTTCTGAGAATGACCTACACCCTGGGATATCTTCTGATTGAGAAAGTATTTCACTTGCTAGCGATAAAGCATCAGACATGACTGGTTTCACATTTGCAAGTGCCTCAAGATAAGAGGGCTTTCTCGGCACTACATTGTCCACTGGAGTATTTTCCAGGCAATGTGAATCACTAATGCGGAGAGGACTTTCGCAGTGAAATTCATCTTCATGGGGAGGACCACCATAATGGGTTATAGCAAAAGATGAGATCTCTTGCTCCTTAGTCTTCTGACCACACAGAGGGTTCCTGTGGCTCTCATCTGAAGAAGAAACTTCCATATTGACCGAATTGTCATGAAGAAAGCCTTTATGAGAAAGTGTTTGTTGAAGACTTTTGGAATTAATTTTCACGTTATTGGGAACTGAGGGAGTAGAATCTTGAGTTCCAACAGATAGATGTCTGAGGGCTTCAAGAACTATAGCATCGAGAAAAGCCATGTTGTAGATTGGCCTTTGATCTCCTGACTATGCTGGGCGGATCTTTTTCATAGATGCCTTTTTACTCTCTTTGGAAACCACTTGTTGACGAATGTGGTTACTCTGAGTAGGTGTATGTTCCTGATCAGGAAAGATGGTCAGGTTAGGCTGACGATCTCCACTCAAATCAGGTGTATGTGCCTGACTTGGTTGTCCGTATGATATGGGGGAGTATGCCCCTTAACCCTCTTGGACTGGACAGATGTGTGTGTCTGTTCCGGAGTGAATTGTTGATGTGTCACTCCACTTCTAGGGATAGATTTATGGGTCTTTCCCTGAGATGATGCCGAAGTTGTTATGATATCCTGGAAAGCATCCAGAATATGAGCAGGAGTTTGCTTCTGCTCTTTCACCATTGAAAAAATATGTTTGGTGACTTCAGCCGCCGGAACGGGGATATACGTCCATTCCGGGCTTGGAGTAGGTGTATGTGCCTGCTCCTGTCCTCCTTTTCCTGTTGGTGAATCCTGACAGTACTCAAGTGTGGAGGCAGAGAGTTGAGTCTGCCTCCTGTTTGTCGTCGGGGCTTTCCGACTGACTTCTCCGTGCGCTACCAAGCGAGACTGTTGGTAGGCTTGATTAGTATTAGCAGGTGTATATGCCTGCTGATTACACTTCTCCAAACGCGGCTGACCAGATCAATCATATGTACTCAGACGAGCTTGCTGACTAACTGATGATGTATAAGCAGGTGTATGTTCCTGCCTATAGTACTCCGCCGGAATTGCCTGGAGGGATTGGCGTGACGCTGCCAGACGAGTCTGCTGGACAGTAGAATTAAAATAGACAGGTGTGTGTGCCTGCTCATTGTTCGCCACCAAGTTAGGTTGGTGGACTTCTCCGGAGATGGCAGGGATGAAATCTTGCCTATTGTTAGCTGGATTCCGTCTCTGGCGGTTCGTCTTACCTGCTCGGGTTTGAGGAACCTGAGCTGAACACCTGGAGTCGGTACCCCCATCATGTTGAGGGCGCACTATCACACGAGTCTGGCAGAGATTGTTGATGGGAGCCCTAGGGAAGGACTCATGTCTTTTTGAATTAAGGCCCTGAGGGACCTGCTCATTCACTTCCTTAGAGTAAGGGAGTGAATGGAAATTGCATTCCGGGGATAACGACCTGAAACGGTTGGAGATGGTAGTCAGCACCGCCTGCCTCTTAATTACTGGTCATCATTGTACGGACGACCTGTGTGAGTTATTTACTTGGAGGGCCTGTCGGGCAGCCTCCAGAGTTGGGATGGTACTGTGTTGACGGTACTCCTTAACCAACGCATTTGATAACCAGCGTTGAAGACGCTGAGTAGGAGATGTCATCCTCAGAGCGGATGACGATCCAGTAGGAACATCAGCAGTGGTATTTGCAACAGCAGTATTCACAGATGTGAATTTGAGAGCAGCCGTTATGGAAATATAGAAGATCTTGGAAAAGAGTGCCTATTTGATATAACAGACGTAATCAGCTACTTCATCCTTTGGATGAGCACATATGTGAATGATTGTTTTTGTTAGCCCTCTTATTGAGTATTAAATAGGGGCTTAACAAATAGGTAAAACATCATTTTAACTTGGTTAAGGATTCACGTCGGGTTCACCATTTTTGTTTCGCACGGAATTCGGGGATAACCTCCTGGGTGGGAGATTCAAACATTCTGATCAGTTTCTAGTGGGTTTGTTCGTAGAACCGGAAACATCCAATGATTCCACATCCATTTGGACCTACTTTCCAAAGGTAGGCTGTAATTATCTTGTGGACTGATGAGGCTTAGGAATTTCCATTGGTCGAGAGGATGGGAGGTCGGACTCATCACACCTTATTGAGGGGAATTATTGTCTACTCCGGGACTCTCTTTATAGATTTAAGTTATGTTCGGGAATCCTTATTACATTACTAAGTATAAAATGAGATTTCCTTTAGTTTTAACAATCAATTATTAAATATGTAAGAAATTTAGAGAATATTATATATGTATTCGAGGTTCTTCATCAATAGAGAATAATCTGTATCTATTTAGTGATTCTTGGTCAATGGTATCCTTCAAAAAATTTATAAAAGTCTCTTGGTCATTATGATGACCAGGCTTGTTTTAAAGCCACTCAGTGGGGAACTTGAAGTATATCGTCACTCAGAAGGACATGAATTATTTCAAAGTTGGGATCGAACCCATAAATGGGCTACCTACGTATCCTTTGTTTTGGAAAAGGAATCAGAACCCACATAGTTTGAGTAAGGGAGTATGACGTTTATGATTGATGGCTCAAAGAAGGATGTCATAATTACTTTTACACTCTATGCTCACGTGAGTCATGCTCGGTGTGAGAAACAAGAGGTATTGGTAAAAATTAGACAATTGTGACATGAAAGATGCAATCATAAGAAATGGTTTGGGGCTTATGTATGTATGACTACCCAGATAGATGAAGGTTTAGGATTTACTTTTAGGGAGAAAATCCAGGAACAGGGTCCATAAAGGTATGGAGATTTGAGTACTCTAACATGGGACTTATTCTTGAAAAGGAAGCCCAAATTAGGAGAGGATTGATAACTGGGTTTTACTCCTGAGAAGGAATCCCAGATCAAACGAAAATTAGTACTGGTTAAAGAGAAATTAAGGGACTTGGGGCTTACTCCTGAAAAGGATGCCCAATATTATGACTGGGACTTATTCCTGAAAAGGAGGCCCAGGATAGGGGACTTGGGGCTTACTCCTGAAAAGGAAGCCCAAGATTATGACTGGGAATTATTCCTGAAAAGGAGACCTAGGTTAAGGATTAAGGTTTGGGGCTTACTTCGGAAAAGGATTCCCATATTTGAGATTGGGGCTTACTCCTAAGAAGGATGCCCATATTTGACATTGGGGATTACTCCTAAGAAGGATGCCCATATTAGAGGACTTGGGGCTTACTCCTAATAAGGATGCCCATATTAGAGTATTATGATTGGGACTTACTCCTGAAAAGGAGGCCCAAGTTTAAGGAATTAAAATTTGGGGCGTACTCCTGAGGAAGATTCCCATGATTATGACTTATAACTGGGGATTATTCCTAAAAAGGAGACCCAGGTTAAGGATTCTCTCATCTTAAAGGATGAGGTTGAATGAATGAACTCCCAATCTTTGGTGGCATAAATATGTATAAATCACTATTTTTTGAGAGATATTCCACAGAATTCCTTTCAAATAAGCAAGTCAAATCAAGAAATCATGCCATAAATCCCTTTGAAGAGTATCTTGAAGATTGAATCTTGAATAGGAAAGGTGAAATGGCTTAAGAGGGGTAAAATGGGCAAGATGGGCACCCAAAAGAGGTAGGGGCGCGCAAGTCTTATGTGGGCGAGCAAGTATTGGTCGCGCAGGTATACCTGCGCGACATGGGGGTACTTGCGCGATTTTCAACCAGTATTAAAATACGTGAGCGACTCTTTCTTAAAGCCTTTAGAATCCTCTTGAGGTTCTTCCAGAAAAGGGACGCGCAAGTTCTATCGAAGGAATAAAGGCAGCGAGCAAGTGTGGCCACTTCCCTTAAGGGCTGACCACTCATGCGCGCAAGTGTTGATGAATTTCAACACTTATGCCTTCCTCCTTCTCTTTAGATCTTTCGTTCTAGGTATGAAATTACCTTAGAAGTGTTCTGGAAGCTTTGAGAAGAGACTTGGGGATCGGGAGCTTCAATCTGAGTTTCCGGAAAAAGATCCTCTCGAATGGGGGGCCCACGGGGCCTATTTATAGGCAGGAGAAGACCCTGGGCGGTTACCGGGTGGTTATCACATAGGTCGCGCAAGTCACTTGCGCGACCATAAGGGCGTCGCGCAAGTGGACTTGCACGACAGTGATATAACTTGCGCGGTGCAGTTTCTTTTGTTCCTTTGTTCATGCCTTTGTCGATTTTTGATATTTTCTTCAATGGTTGAATCACTTTGAGCTCAGATATTCCCCTTTTCAAATCATTAGATTCTGTGATGAAAGGAGCGCCAACAGTTACATAATGTTATTATTTAATATAGTGTATTCCATTGTTTTAAAATGACTCCTAGAATTAAGAAATGAATCAATACTCATGGTCAATATATAAATTTTCCTAATCATGAAAAATGTAACACCCCGAGCTTCCACAAAACGCTTCTCATTCAATAATGCAATAGCTTGCATTGTATGCAACTTCGAGTTCTAAAACACAGCGACTAATCAAAGTAGCTGTTATGAATAGTAATAACCACTTTTTAAAATTATAGAAATTTTATATTTCAAAATGGACTTCATTTTTGGATTTGGAATATCTAAATTAGCCTATGTTGAATTTTTGGTATTTTTCTGAGAACTTCTAATTTTTTATGAATAGTGAAAAATACTTAAAAACAACTTTTTTAATCAAAATAATTTATAGTGATAAATTATACTATTTAGTGGTTTTAAATTATAATTAGAATATATTTTTACCATTTTATCCAATGGTGGTCATTAGAATTAATTTAACATTGAAATTGGACATAAACAATTGCCAATCTTTTGATATAAATTATTTTTTAAAAACACGCTATTTGTTGTGACAGTGGGAATTAATTATAAATGTAATTAATGCAACTTATATGTTTCGAATTTTGTAAAATATAAATCATTTTTGAATTCGGAATATCAATTATAGCTTAGGGTGAAATTTTGGCATTGTTCTGAAAAACATCAATTTTTGATGAACAGTGAAACCACTAAGTTGTAGTTAAATAACTGATTTTTCGTTTAAATGAAATATTATCACTTCTGTGATTTGATTTTCAAAAATATGACATACATGGTTGTCATTAAGTAGTAAAATGTGGTTCAATGAGATTAAAATAATTTTTGGTGAATAGTAACTTTTATGTTCTTAATCGCGATTAGAGGTAATTAGTGTAGTTTAAGGTAAAAATAATGTTTTAATAATATGATATGAGATTGAAACATGTCCTACCCTCATTGGATGTGCCATGGCCGACCAAGAAAATCCATGGGTCAACTTGGGGACCCCATGGAGCCACTTTAGTTAGAAAATGACAAAAATACCTTTTATTTAATGTTAAAGTAAAAAATGACACAAACATGAAATGTTTTACTAAAACAATTTTTACATGGGGTTATAGAAGCCATATTTTTGACTATAAATAGTAATTGGAAATCTAAAAAGATTTCCTATATCATAGTATTTTTTTATAATTTTTAGAATTTAAATAAATTAAATTATTTATGACATCATTATGATGCAGCGATGACCTCGTTATTTAACGATTTTAATAAAATGAAACGATAATGTACAATACAAGGATTAAACTTGTCCAAAGACTATTGGATGGGTAGATTTCGAACCCTTATAACTTTATCCACGAATTATATAAATGTGGGACCTTTAGAATCCGAAAATCATTGTATAATAATGTAAAATTTCCTTACTTTCCAAGAGTGCCCCTCCTATCCACTTATAAAAGGCCCCCACCTCTACCACCTCATTCATACTTTCAAGCCCTTTGGCTCGGACAACCTCTGCCCAAATACTCTCCCAACTTCTCCCTATTACACCTATAAGACTCAATTTGGACATAACTCTTCCCAATAAGCCTTTGGCTCAAATCAAAAAGAGTTATCTGATTTTAAGGTAATGTCTTCTCTAATGTTGTTTTGTTTTATTTTTGTTCTACAAAGCCCTAAACTCTTTAATTAATTTCTTTTGTAACAACAAAAGTATCCTCAATATACTAGGATGTTATTATAATAAGGATTCGAGAGACACTTACACACACCTACATCTAATGGTTAAAGAACATACAGTTTCTGTGGATGGCGAATTTCTGCCTCACGAAACGATGATTGTTCAAAACTCATATAACACCTTCAAAGGTGGCCATTAAGATGTCACTATATTTATATAGGATATATAATATGTTTATGTTTTACTTATGCTTCTGTATTTCTCATTTATGGCATACTTTATGATTTCCATTATGGGTAAACGCGATAATTTCATTTTAGGAAGTGCGGACTACCGCCCCCTCAAAGTTATGTGAATCGTTAATGCCATATGTGGGATGTATAAAGGATGGAGTAAATGATATTATATATGATTTTGTACTGGAACTATATTATACTTTTATATAATTGTGATTTCATTCCATTAAATATGAAATAGAAATGAAAGTAGCATTCATGCGTACGTACGGCATACCGTCTCCATGAACAGTGCATTTCATTTTTACCTCTAAATGTTATGTAATAATATAAATGCATGTATATAGAGGATATATATGAGATATATGATATCTATATCATGAATTTAATTCTGGATATAATGGATATATCACCACATGAACAACTTGTAATTATAAGAATGTTATTTTTGACTCAAGTACCTAAGATCGACAAAATGACCGTTATAAACATAAATAATTACATAATGTTCATAACATGTTAATAAGGGATATAAAAGGAATAATGAACATGAAAAATGTTCTTAAGTAAATAGTAATTAACTCTAGTTTATTATTGAGGAGGTTAATGAACGGTCGAGTCAGGACAGGACGCAATGTAAGGGAATTTCTTAACCCAACTTCCATTCTTTGGGTTAATCTCCTACTTTCAAATTATTGCATGATATTATTATGTCTTATTTTGTATTATTTATGTGTACCTATAGTGAATACACATAATAGATCTATTTTATTTTAAAAATGATCTTTTTAAGGACTTCGTCTCAATCTCCTTTCATTGAGGCATATTTGGTTTTATACACAACTTTCTTTTATACGGTGTATAAACCCCTTTGAATTTTACATTTATTCAAAAAGGAATCATTTTTATATGAAGCGTTTTACTAAATGAAAAAAAGGGAATGTTTTTCTTTCCTTACATATGCGGCGACAACGACTTCTCCGCCGCCATGACCATTATTTGAGTTTCGGCTTCCACTACAAGCCATCACTTTTTTTAATGAAAAATAAATACAAAGTTTTAACTTTCTTTTATTTTGGTATTGAAAATGGTTTTGAAATTTTTTTATTATATCAATGTGTTGTATTGAAATATTGTGATTGAAATGTGGAAATGTTATGTTTCATTTATGCATGTTTCATGTGATACGGTTATGTTATGGTTTATGATATGTTTAAACCTATTCATATGAGGAATGCATTGGACTTAATAAGTGACGGGTGGAGCCCGCTATAGCTCCTCGATGCATCGGCAGGTCTCATGAGACAAACTAGTGTCTTGGCATGAGGCCTTGACAAAATCATATTTGTGGTCTTGGCACGAGTCCTTGGCTACGTGGTTATGATAGTCTGGAATTTTACATTCCATCATTATGAAAGTGGTTATTAATATTGCATGTGATTATTCGACCAGTAGAATATCCATGTGAAGAAGTAAATGGCATTATCTCATTTTACTTTTTGCCATATTATGCTAAAGTTCAAGTTTAAAAAGGCTTTTGTTTTAGTTATACATTGACATAAATGTTAATGATTATTTATGAAAGCTTCTGAAATATTGTTATCCTTACTGAGCTTCTGAGCTCACCCCTTTCAATGTTTTAATATTTTCCAGGATGTGAAGAAGTATTTTATGAATGACCTGCAGGGATAGTCAGAAGAGGATATGAGTGTGTACTATGGAGACTTTGTTATTGTAGTTTTTAATCTTCTGATGTAATGTAACATTTATAAATGTATCTATTGTTTCCAAGGCTACTAAACTAATTGGTCTTTCGAGACTTCATCTATTGTGATCATGCCAATGTTACGAAGTAATGCACGGACTCTGAGTACCTGGGGTCAGGGTGTTACAGTTGGTATCAGAGGCAGTTTAGTACTAACCTTGGAAGCAAGATTTAGATAAACTCTGATTAGAGCACATAGCCCGAAGATAGACGTTAAGGATTAGTATAGAAGAACTTCCTAGAATTTTGGTATTATAGAGATTTTGTGAGTTTTCCGAGAAATACATCCCTGTCTGGATACGAGAAGGTAGAGGAGGCTCTGGCACTGATGTACGTATGGGTAAAACCCAAAAACACCGCTTTGAGCTAGACTCGAACGGGAACTGGTGCATGACAACGGGCCTTGCTGCATTCTTGGTTACGACACTCCCGGGGGATATGCTTAGGATAATTCTCATTTTCTTTACAAACCACTATGAAGGGTTATGATTATATATTTCCTCAAAGAAAACATTCCTATTTATGATTATTGATTATATCCATAAATAGTTCAATTTATGTAAACTGTTTGACAAATATGGAATTATGTATTTTAGTTTATAAACTAATCTAGTTTATGCCATTGTTTAGAAATGGCGCCTAGTAGAAGGAATAGAAATTGTATCAATGCACGCACTCCGTGTAGGGATTTCCCTCCTGCTCAAGAAAATTATTGTGGATCTGGAGATACAACTGGTGTTGATCAACTTATTACCATACTGGGACAACTCACTCATGTTATGAATAATAAACTTACTCGTATGGATCACCCTGATCCACAACGTGGAGGATCAATGTTAGACCGCTTCATGAGGCAACAACCAGCAACATTTAATGGGGGTAAAAATCCGTTAGTAGCTGAGCAATGGATAAACTCCTTAGAGAAAATATTCCACGCCTTCGGGAGTAGCGAAAGGGAGAAGGTTATCATGTCAATTTACCGCCTCACTGGAGATGCCGATCAATGGTGGTCATTGATTCAAAATAAAAAGGACGATGATGACGTATCGAATATGGAATGGAGGGAGTTCAAAGAGTTTCTTAGAAAAATACTTTCCTCATGACCATCGAGCAGATATGGAAAGGCAATTTGTGAGTCTGAGACAAAAGGAGGATGAGAATGTCGCAAAGTATGAGGCCAACTTTACAAGGTTGGCGAGGTATGCTGCAGATTATATACGTAACCCACGAGGTAAGATTGATCGTTTCATTTATGGGTTAAAACCATTTCTCCATAGAGCTTTAGTATCACAATCTTTCTCAACATACAAAGATATTGTCTCATGTGCTATCAAGACAGAAAAGGAATTCTCTAAATCATATGACAATAATGTAAAGCCAGAGACGAAGAGAACTGTGTAGCAAGAGACAGATAAAGGGGAAATGGGAATGAAGGATTTTCCATTATGTGATAATTGTGGGAAGAATCACCCTGGTACTTGCCTAAAGGGAATGTGAGTTTGTTATAAATATGGAGAAAAAGGTCACCAGGCGCGTGATTGCAAGGGAAAGAAAGAGGCTATCAATGTTGAATGCTACAGAAATGGGGCATTATGAAAATGAATGTCCTAAGCGTCAGGAAAACATACCTCAGAAAAGGCCAAGGGATCAAGTCCAAGCTTATGCTGTTACTATAGTTGAAGTTGAATAATTAATGTATTGGTGCTTTTGTACTCATGGATTATATTCTGGTTATTAGAATCATGTGATATATATAAGGATTGTACTACAGTACTTGTTGTTTCAGTAAGGTTTTAATATGATGAAGGTAATCATATTTTAAGTATGTGACAATAAGAGAAGCTTGACTTTGTTTGGGGAATCTAATGTTACAATTGATTTTGGAATATAGAGACCTTTTAGAAAAAGTCTGGACGGAGGTATTTTGGATAACTATAAAGGTTGTAATGGATTAAGTTGATCTTTGGATAGTATTGTTTAAGGTTAAAACATTCCTGAAGATTATTTTTGGAATATTATAATACTATAGTTTTAGGAAAAGCACAACCTGCAGGGTGGGGAATAACCCGTCGCTTCGGAAAAAGCTGCAGGAATCGAACCCACAACCATGGTGCGAAAGGCCTTTATTTCCTACCACTAGCCTACAGGAAGTCCCTGGTTATTACAAAATATTTTTACTAATCTAAATAGTCTGTGATAACATTTGGAACCTTATACAATTAGGATAAGTATAATATTTTTGAGTTTTATTATCTTTTTGAGTGAAAGATGAGTTGAATGTTGAAACTATAATTGTCAAGCATAAATATAGATATTCCTATCTCTTATTCAATGAATAAATTAATTCTTAATCTTTAGTAAAGGGATATTAAGACAAAAAAATGTGTTATCCTAATACCTTATGTCTTGTTGAACTGATGATATTTTAAATCAACATAGATTGAAGGCTTTGAGGCCCTCAATTTGACAGTTGATTGTGATTGATGACCTCAATCACTCCCTACAAATATTTACGTTTTTCCTCCAATTATATGTCTCTAATTTCCACCAATGTTCTCCTAATCGATATCATAATTGGGTGGTGACTTTTTCATTTCCCTTTCCCTCTTATTAAGGCTAAATTTTATTAATCTTATTTCCGATGTGGGTTTTCCACAAAGGTATTTTCTATTTTCGACCTTTTATTTTCCAAGAAAAATTTCAAATTGCGAGGACGCAATTTATTGAAGGAGGGGAGAATGTAACACCCTGAGCTTCCACAAAACGCATCTCATTCAATAATGCAATAGCTTGCATTGTACGCAACTTCGAGTTCTAAAACACCGCGACTAATCAAAGTAGCTTTTATGAATAGTAATAACCACTTTTTAAAGTTATAGAAATTTGATATTTCAAAAAGGACTTCATTTTTTGATTCCGAATATCTAAATTACCCTATGTTGAATTTTTGGTATTTTTCTGAGAACATCTAATTTTTTATGAATAGTAAAAAATATTTAAAAACAACTTTTTTAATCAAAATAATTTATAGAGATAAATTATAATATTTAGTGGTTTTAAAGTATAATTAGAATATATTTTTACCATTTTATCCAATGGTGGTCATTAGAATTAATTTAACATTGAGATTGGACATAAACAATTGCCAATCTTTTGATATAAATTGTTTCTTAAAAACACGCTATTTGTCGTGACAGCGGGAATTAATTATAAATTTAATTAATGAAACTTATATGTTTGGAATTTTGTAAAATAGACATCATTTTTTAATTCGGAATATCAATTATAGCTTAGGGTGAAATTTTGGCATTGTTCTGAAAAACATCAATTTTTGATGAATAGTGAAACCACTAAGTGGTAGTTAAATAACTGATTTTTTGTTTAAATGAAATATTACCACTTCTGTGATTTGATTTTCAAAAATCCGACAAACATGGTTTTCATTAAGAAGTAAAATGTGGTTCAATGAGATTAAAATAATTTTTGGTGAATAGTAACTTTTAAGTTCTTAATCGCGATTAGAGCTAATTAGTGTAGTTTAAGGAAAAATAATGTTTTAATAATATGAGATGAGATTGACACATGTCCTACCCTCATTGGATGTGCCATGGCCGACCAAGACAATCCATGGGTCAACCTGGGGACCCCATGGAGACACTTTAGTTAGAAAATGACATAAATACCTTTTATTTAATGTTAAAGTAAAAAATGACACAAACATGAAATGGTTTACTTAAACAATTATTACATGGGGTTATACAAGCCATATTTTTGACTAAAAATTGTCATTGGAAAGCTAAAAAGATTTCTGACATCATAGTAGTTTTTTATAATTTTTAGACATTATATATATTAAGTTATTTATGACATCATTATGATGCAGCGATGACCAAATTATTTAACGATTTTAATAAAATGAAAATATAATGTACAATCCAAGGCTTACACTTGTCCAAGGACTATTGGATGGGTAGATTTCGAACCCTTATCACCTTAGGCAAGAATTATATAAGTTTTGGACCTTTAGAATCCGAAAAGCATTGTATAATAATGTAAAATTTCCTTACTTTCCAAGAGTGCCCCTCCTCTCCAATTATAAAAGGCCCCCACCTCTACCACCTCATTCACACTTTCAATCCATTTGGCTCAGCCAACCTCTACCCAAATACTCTCCCAACTTCCCCCTATTACTCCTAGAAGCCTCACTTTGTGCAGAACACTTCCCAAGGAAGCCTTTGGCTCAAATCAAAAAGAGTTACCCGATTTTAAAGTAATGTCTTCTCTAATGTTGTATTGTTTTATTTTTCTTCTCCAACCCCCTAAACTCTTTTTATTAATTTCTTTTGTAAAAACACCATCATCCTCAATATACTATGATTTTGTTATAATATGGATTCGATCTACACATACACACACCTACATCTAATGGTTAAAGAACATATGGTTTCTGTGGATGGCGAATTTCTGCCTCACGAAACGATGATTGTTCAACACTCATATAACACCTTCATAGGTGGCCATTAAGATGTCACTATATTTATATAGGATATATAATATGTTTATGTTTTACTTATGCTTATGTATTTCTCATTTATGGCATACATTATTATTTCCATTATGGGTAAACGCGATAATTTCATTTTAGGAAGTGTGGACTACCACCCCCTCAAAGTGATGTGAATCGTTAATTCCATATGTGGGATGTATAAAGGATGGATTAAATGATATTATATATGATATTATACTGGAACTATATTATACCTTTATATAATTATGATTTAATTCCATTAAATATGAAATAGAAATGAATGTAGCGTTAATGCGTACGTACGACTTACCGTCTCCATGAACGATGCATTTCATTTTTACCTCTAAATGTTATGTAATAATATAAATGCATGTATATAATGGATATATATGAGATATGTGATATCTATATCATGAATATAATTCTGGATATAATGGATATATCACCACATGAACAACTTGTAATTATAAGAATGTTATTTTTGACTCAAGTACCTAAGATCGACAAAATGACCGTTATAAACTTAAATAATTACATAATGTTAATAACATGGTAATAAGGGATATAAAAGGAATAATGAACATGAAAAAGGTTCTTAAGTAAATAGGAATTAACTCTAGTTTATTATTCAGGAGGTTAAAGAACGGTCGAGTCAGGACAGGACGCAAGGTAAGGGAATTTCTTAACCCAACTTCCATTCTTTGGGTTGATCTCCTACTTTCAAATTATGTCATGATATTATTATGTCTTATTGTGTATTCATTATGTGTACCTATAGTGAATACACATAATAGATCTATTTTATTTTAAAAATGATCTTTTTAAGGACTTCGTCTCAATCTCCTTTCATTGAGGCATATTTGGTTTTATACACAACTTTCTTTTATACGGTGTATAAACCCCTTTTACTTTTACATTTATTCAAAAAGGAATATTTTTTATATGAAGCGTTTTCCTAAACGAAAAAAGGGAATGTTTTTCTTTCCATACATATGCGGATACAACGACTTCTCCGCCGCCGTGACCATTATTTGAGTTTCGGCTTCCTCTACAAGCCATCACATTTTTTAATGAAAAATAAATACAAAGTTTTAACTTTCTTTTATTTTGGTATTGAAAATGGTTTTGAAAGTGTTTTTATTATATCAATGTGTTGTATTGAAATATTTTGATTGAAATGTGGAAATGTTATGTTTCATTTATGCATGTTTCATGTGATACAGTTATGTTATGGTTTATGATATGATTAAACCTATTCATATGAGGAATGCATTGGACTTAATAAGTGACTGGTGGAGCCCGCTATAGCTCCTCGATGCATCGGCAGGTCTCATGAGACAAACTAGTGTCTTGGCACGAGGCCTGGACAAATTCTTATTTGTGGTCTTGGCACGAGGCCTTGGATACATGGTTATGATAGTCTGGGATTATGAATTCCATCATTATGAAAGTGGTTATTAATATTGCATGTGATTATTCGACCAAAATAATATCCATGTGAAGAAGTAAATGGCATTATCTCATTTTACTTTTTTCCATATTATGCTAATTTTCAAGTTTAAAAAGGCTTTTGTTTTAGTTATAAATGTCCTTAAATGTTAATGATTATTTACGAAAGCTTACGCAATATTGTTATCCTTACTGAGCTTCTGAGGTCACCCCTTTCAATGTTTTAATATTTTCCAGGATGTGAAGAAATATTTTATGAATGACCTTCAGGGATAGTCAGAAGAGGATATGAGTGTGGACTATGGAGACTTTGTTATTGTAGTTTTTCAACTTCTGATGTAATGTAACATTTATGAATGTATCTAGTGTTTCCAAGGCTACTAAACTAATCGGTCTTTTGAGACTTCATCTTTTGTGATCATGCCAATGTTACGAAGTAATGCACGGACTTTGGGTAGCTGGGGTCGGGGCGTTACAAAAAATATTTGGAGACCATCGGAATTCAGATAAATGTCTTGTGACATTCAAAGAAGTGTTAAATCTTATACACTGTGGTATATATTTAATCCAAATAATACATAGATATCGTTGTAAATTTATCCTTTATTCCCAAACTACATCCACTTGTATTATCACGAAATAAAAGAATTTCAAGGAAAAAATATATAATATCCACCTTAACAAAACATTAGGAAATTACTATATATGTATAAAAAAATATTGTATTAAGGTTATGTTCCCTAATCTATGTTTTCTTGAATCTATTTCTCAGTGTTTCCACTAAATTTACATAGACACCAACTTTATCGATCTTGACCTAAGTATCATGGATGTAGTATCTGCACTGTTACATTGGAAAAGATATATGGAATTATATCTTGAATGATAGAATATTTTAGTATTCATGGTAAAATAGATACATACTTGATTCGTGAATTACAATTGAATAGACAAATAAAAAAAATATTTTTTAATGACTAACGATATTCCCTCTAGTATAACCTTTGATATTAGACATAACACTCTTCATGGAATCTGGGGGAAATAAAATATAAAAAGGGCATGCTCAAATTCTCAAAAATGATTATGTACATAAGATAAAATTATGAATAACTAGAGATTAATTTATATGTAATTTGAAATATTGAAAGTTAAATAATTGAAGAAATATTCCATTTAAATAATTTACTAGCATAATCAATGGAAATGTAAATATCTAAAAACATATGTCATTAATCCAAAAATGAGATTCAAATGAATCCAGAAATAAATTATTTTGGAAAACATTATGGTTAATAATTATTGAACAATGAATGAAGGAAATGATTAAATATCAGATGTCATTATTCCCAATAACCTGATTCCTATACCATCAATACCATTGATAAGAGAGTTTAAAATGTACAAGTTAAAAACCCATATGATATGTCCAAATGATGCTTCTCAGGAGACTATGGATGCATAAAATGTTTGCATTAACTTGTACCTAAAAACTTTCTTTAATTTCAATGTAATTCATCATATATGGAATAATTTATTTAACTCATAATTAACATTCCACATTAAATATTCATATTGAGTAAAGGATATAGATTAATGAATATTTCCATAATTTATCAAAAAATACAAAAATAAACACCATATGTAAAAAATGTTTTAATGTTTAGGAAATAATCATATCCATCAAACAATAATAAATATATTTAAGAGAAACATTATTTCTAATGAAAAAATATTATAATAAATATATTTTTTCAATAGAATGTTAAAAATTACAACCAAATTTGAGATTAAAGGATAGTATTTACCATATGGTAATCTTCAAGTCAAATCCCTATTTTTGAAAGAATTCAAATTGAATAATAAAATATTACAAAGAAAGAATTATTAATGATAAAAACATTAAATTTGTAACTACATACACTAAATAAAAGTAAATTTGTGCATAATAACAAAAAATCTTTAATGGAATGTACATTCAGATTTATTCACCTACCATACATTCAATTTTTGTTGATCATTCTTTAACCTCCTCTATATTGGTTTTAGAGTTGTTATTAAATTATTCTAGAACGATATTAATATCTATAATATCATTTATGATATATTTATGTAACACCCTAGTATTTCGTAGTACACTGTCTCATTAAAGTAATTCAATAACATGTGCCACATACAACAATGAGTATGAGCGCACCACGACTTAACAAAATAGTCTTTTAAAATCTATTCTGAATAGTATATACTACAATGTGAATTTCATATAATCAATATAATATTAAAATCCATATTATTTGTATCTTAGACATAATATAAGAACAAATTCTTTTTTTTCATAAAAAAGAAGTATTTTAAAAAAAATGCATATTTATAGCCTTTTATGATAGATCCCTTTAAAAATAAAATATATGAATCTTTTATATTAAATTTTACAAAACAAACATATTCTTTAGACGTAGGATAAAAAAATTAGGATAATTTTTTGGTGTTTGTCTAATAACTTTCATTTTTGATGAATAGTGAAATATACTAAATTTTAATTGAAAACAAAATTTTTAATCAAAATAATTTATAGTGTAAAATTATAAATTTGAGTGGTTTGGAAGTATAAATAGATTAATTTTTTATAATTTGATCCAATGTTGAATATTGGGGTTAATTTTACATTTATATTCGACATAAACACATATCAATCTTTTAATAGTATTTACTTGTCCAAAACTCTCTTTTTTGGTTTTGACAACAGGAATTAATTTTAAAATATTAAATTCAAGTTCTATGTTTTCAATTCGGTAAAATAGTGTTCATTTTTGAATTTTTAATATCAAAATTTTGTTTGGGTGATTTTTTTGTATTATTCTGAAAACATTCGATTGTTAATGAATAGTGAAAAACACAGCGTTGTAGATAAAAATAAAAATTTTCATCTAAATTATTTTTAATTTATCTTAAAGTAAAAATAGATACATAATACAAATATTAGTCTAATGTAATTAATTTCTATAATTTTATAACAACATTACATATATCAAAATTTATTGAATGTTTTTAATGTCTTTTTACCCACTGTCTATGTACATTTACCCACTTTCAATGCATATTTGCAAATTTGCATAAAACATAATTTTACACCATATATGAATTGAATTTCAAAAATCAGAGGTACATGCTTGAAGTTAGTATGTAAAATTTGGTTCAATAGGATGGAAATAAATTTTAGTGAATAGTAACTTTTGAATTTATTTTACTACGGTTAAAAGAAAAAAAGGTAAATAAAGGTAAAAATAATATTCAAATTACCCCAACACATGTAATAATTCTATTTTATAGATTTATTTAGACCCAAATAAACCTTAGGAAATAATAAGTTCATTTTGATCAATTTGTATTAGATGATGACATTTATTATATTTTATATAATGAATAGTTAAAAGTGTAGAATTCAATTTTTCATAAAAAAAACATTTATAATATTAAGATAGATATAATATTAATTGAACTATAGATATTCATTACAAAGATAAAATGTTTTCTTCCATCATTTCATATTATTTATAATTTTTATACATTAAATAATTAAATTTATTTATGACACAATGGTGATGCAGTAATTTTCTTATTAATGATCCATTAAAATAATTGATATTATAAATATCAAAATAAATATAAATTGAGAATTTTGAGGACATCCATGAAATTTTTATGTTAATATGATATGTTAGGGTCGATTTAATGTGTTTTTTTCAATGTAATCAACTTGTTATGACTTTTACAAGAACCAAATACTAATTAGTGTCAAAATATTCATAAATGAGTTTTTTTAAAAAAATACAATATTATTAAATGATATAATATAACTAAAAATATAATATTAGGACCAATGAATTATATAATGATATCTACATCATTAATTAACTACATGAGGTTCTATTGAAATTTTATAGTATGTTTATTAAACTTTTATTTTAACAATACAAGAAGAAGTGGTAACTGTTAAACTATCTAACTAATGGTTAAATATAAAAGTTAAGATTAATATGGTGACCTAAACATTTCTAAATCAAATTGAATGAGAGTATTTCAACAAATCCCCAACTTAGCCTCAAACTAAATCCATTTGGTGCAATTAGAAACTGAAAATGATTTTATAATAAAATAATGAATTAAAATTTTCTTAAAGTGCCCCTCACCCCTAACAAAAGGGTACTTCCCCTTCTCTTAATTTCACACCTCCGATGCCATTTTTGTTAGTCAAAACATGATACAATATCCTCATAGCTACCCTCAATTCTTCCTAGAGGCCTTAATTTGATCATAAATCCAACCAAATGAGGTCTTTCATTCAAATCAAAAGGAAACCCCCGATTAAGAGATAATTATTTTATCACCTCTTTCAAAGTTATTTTTATCTTCTACTTCCTACTTCTTTGTTGTTACCATAATAATATAAAAACTAAACTAACATATACATACTGAGATGTTATTAGAAATATGGTACAACTATATTCATTATTCTTTCCAGACTATGAATGACAATGTCACCACACAATCGTACGTATGGCTTACCATCTCCACGTTAGGGTGTAGTAATTTATTCAATGCTTCATTATTTGGAAGGGTATAATAATGAGTATAATTGATGTAAAAAATAAATATAACATGATAATTATTATTTATATATAATATAACATCCAATTACATGAAATTTCAACATCAATATAGTTATATCGTCCCTTGTGTGTATGTACAGCTTATCATCTCCACGACGCGATGAAATTCATTTCCACATTCATGATTCAATAATGATTATAAAAATATATATTATAAATAATTATGTAATATATTACAAAATAATTATACTGTAAATATATATATATATATATATATTTACATATATCTCATTCACCGACATCCGATCAATAAGATATGAAAATAGAAACAACGTTTATGCATACTTATGGCCTACGGTCTCTATAAACTATGTTTTTAATTTCATATATCCATCTATTATACAAATTTAAATTATAAATATATATGATATATAAATAATTTTTTATATTCTAGAAGAAAATTAATCATGATATATGTGATACGATCAAGAATAACAAGTTAAAACACGTATGAAAAAGAAAATGATTATTACACGAAATGTCATTTTTACATGGAAATAATTATTAAAAGGGTAGTGTAAAGTCATATATGAATAAGGTATGAAATCATAAATATTAATATGTTCATGGTATAAATTAATAACATACTATGGTCGTTATACAGGAGGTTTAATGTACCTTGGGCAAATGGAAAGTACAAGATAAGGGTTAAGTCCTCAATCTCATTATTATATGATATTGTTTATGTGTATGTTTTTAATAAGACATATTTATTATCACTATCCATGTCACATAAAAGAGTTATCAAAAATAATCTTTTTAATTACACTTTAATAAAAACATCATTTTAAATGGTTTAAATATTTATTCTTCCAAATCATTCTTAATAATGTCAATGTGTTCAAAATGGTTTTAAGGATTTATATATATGGAAATGAATTATTTAAAATTTTAATTCTTCTAAAATTTTAAAATTCGTATGGGACACATTGATTAAATAATATATTATAAATGTCATCTATTATATATTGTGTGACTTTTAAATAATTTCAGGAAAAATTTATATATCTCTCCAAGAGTTTTACTGATCATTGTCAACTATGTCAACATTCTTTACTAGATATTATTCATGATTGAGTTTGGTTAATTATAATACAATATTCCATATTTTACTGAATTAATTATGACATTTTTGAATGGGGATGTGCTATATTTATACCATTCATGTTTTATGGTTAATTTATTGATATTTCTTATGCATGTTTTAATACGAATGCTTGTGTTATGTTTGAAACTATCCATATGAGGAATGCATTGGACAAAGTAAGTGATAGGCGGGGCCCACTATAGCGGTCGATGAATCGATAGGTCTCATAAGACAAATTAGCGTCTTGGCACAATTCCATGGAAAAAAAATTATTTGTAGTCTTCGCGTGAGGTCTTGAATATGTTGATAGTACGTCCTACAATTTGCATTACCTCGTTATGAAATTAGTTATTGCATGTGATCATTCGACATGTAGAATATCCATGTGCATGATTGTGTGGTAATGCATGAATTTTTTTTCTATATTATGTTCATAATTTTGTTTAAAAGGATTTTGTTTTTATTACACATTTATCCCTAATGTTTTATAGCTTTCACTAAATTATTTACACTAACTGAGCATTTGAGCTAACCCCTTTCTTATGTTTTGTTTTCCGCGGTTTCCATAAGTGTATTATAATTGATATTCAGGGTTAAAAAAGGGGAATAATGGCTTTCTAAATGGATTATTTAATTTGTGTTTTATTTTTTAATATGTAATGTAACGTTCATGTCTGTAATCTATTTTCCAAGATGGTTAAACCGATCGGTCCTTTAGGACTTATTTCCTTTAATCATGCCAATTTATTAAAATAATGCACCGACTATGGGATTATAGGTTCAGACATTAATGTTGTTATCAAATGAATTTTAGCAATAACCATGGAACCTAGATTTATAAAAAAATCACATTACAAAACTTGTTCCTATTATGGATGTTGCGGATTAGTAAAAAAGAAATTCCTAGAATTTTTGTAATAAAGAGATTTCGTGAGATTTGAAAGCAATTCATCCATGTATGGATAATATAAGTGGATTTGGTTCTAGAATAGATGTTCCTAAGAGTGAAAACACTAAAATTTAGTTTTGGGCATGAACTGGTGTATCCTGGTAAATGAAAATGGGCCTTACTGTGGATTGGGATTGACACTCCCAAGGAATATGGTTAGGATAATTCACATTTAATTTACAAACCATTATGACTTTTTTGTGAGTAAATATGTCAGAAAAGAAACTATTTTTATGATTATGAGATTAGATATGTGAAAATATTCAATTAATGTTGAGAAGATTCTAGTTTTTGGATTATACATTATGATATGATCTAACCTAGTTTTTGTCGTCATTTAAAAAAGACGCTCGGAAGAAGGAATGAAATCTACACCAATACGCTTGTACCAAAGAGTTAGAAGGATCATATCTTTCAAGGTCTAAATCCATCGTTTTGAAGGGAAATATCCTCCCACGTATTCTCATATTATGTGTAAACTACATCATGTGTTAATAATATAAGTAATGAATATATGATTCATATGGAATCGAAGGGAAGCTAGAGAAAAAGAAGATGGAAGAGAGAAAGATGGATAATGGAAAGAAGGGAAAAAAGAATTTTCCTACTTTTGATAATTGTGGGAAGAATCACCTTGGTAAATTCTTGAAAAGAATGTGAGTTTGTTATATGTTTTGAGGAAAAGGACACCAAGTTCGTGATTCCAAGGGTAAAAAAAAGGTTTCAAATTTACAATGATTTATCTGCAAAGAGTTGGTACACTACCTGAATAATTGTCCCAATCATCATAGTATATCCCAAATGAGGTTATTAGATAATAATAAAGTTATGACACTAACATATTTTGAAAGGAATGATTATTTTTCTAAAGTTTTTATTAAAGAGTTCTGTCATTTGAGTATTGTATTCATGATGTACAAGTTATAAAAATTATAGAGTATATAAGGATTGTATTGTAGTACTATTTCATTAAGGATTTGTGTAAATTGAAAGTGAATCAACAGTAGTTAATAATTTTTTGACATATATATGGTTGAGAGAAAGATAAACCTTAATATGGTACTGATACCGAGGTTGTGATTTTGGAATAAGAGATAATTGATTTGGATTGTGTACATTGGATATTATTGACTACCATAGAACTAATTAATGGTTTTTTATACCATAATTGTTGAATATTACAACATTTTTGGATTTAAGGTGTATATCTAGTATTCTATGTTTTAAAAAAGGAATAAAGAAGTGCATACTTATTCAAATAAGGTTCTATTGTAATTCAGGTTGTTACCATGTTATAATAGAATACATGATGAAGGTATTGACATGTGGTTATGTGATAAAAGATATATTTATTATGTTATGTTCATCATAATTATAAATTTTTTGATTAAGAGTTTTGGAAAGTATTTTGGATGATTCAAAGGTTGTAATTGAGTAAGATGAACACATGATATTTTTTTTGAGGTTAATGTAGGATTCATTAAATACGTTGACCTAACCTATTGGTTTTTAGAAAACATTTAGATGATTATAAGAATAATTTTGGACATTATAATTTATCCAATGGGATTCACGTGTAATCAATTTAACTTTGAACATTCATTTCCTAGTGTATGGGATGATGTGAAAATAGATCGAAGCACAACCAAATGATGAGAATATCATTATGACAGGTAATGACCAAATAGCCCGAAGGCCTTAATTTTTATTGAATTTTTATATCCCCCCTTTCAATAGATGAGTGGGAACCCTTAAAAGGCCCGTATCCTTAGAGATTACATGTCCTGTAGGCTTAGGTGATTACATGACCCGAAGGTCTTAGGGGATTCAACTAGACTATCTACGAGGAACTGCCCCTCCCTAGCATTTTCATAATGATAGTATCTCTCCACCTTCACATGGCCATTTGGATAGGCTTCAAATGCAAGCACAGGATAGTATCGATGGTATAGCCACACCCTCTAATTCTGAAAAATCCTTTTTGCTCTGATCTGGTGAGTGATCATCCTCTGAATACTCTTATGAGGATTCTTCTTTTTTGTAGTCTGTTTGGGGCAACTACATGTGGCCCGAATGCCTTGATGTGCCCCGAAAGCCTAAAAGGTGTCCCAACAGTACTACTGACCTGAATTCCTGGGTGGCCTGAAATCCTTATAGACTCCAAGCCCAAACTAGTGGCTCAAAGTGAATAGTTCAAGCTACTATAGAACAGAACAATACGTGCTAGAGTTCCTGCTATAGGGCGCACAAAGTGTATAGTTCCGCTATAGTAACTGTACAATTTACAGTTCTGCTACAATACCCACACAATATATAGTTCTACTACAGTACCTACACAGTGTACAGTACTGTTGTTGTACCAGACATATGCCTCTACCTAGTTTTGAACCTGGGTCTTGTGGATGCACTAAAGGATACCTCACCCACAAGGATGAAGCTTATGTGCATGACCGGTATTGAAATAAACTGTATTTTCTTGTGTTTTTATATTGATTGTAAATTAATCCATCATACTCAAAAAAAATGTATTTATAAAAATGTTTTATCCTAATACCATGTGTTTTGTGGAACTGTTGATACTTTAAATCGTCAATGATTGATGGCTTTGTGGCACTCAATTTTACATTTATTGTTCACATGATTTTGATTGATGAACTCAATCAATCCCTGTAAACATTCACATTTTTCTTCCATTTATTTGACCCTAATTTCCACAAATGTTCTCCTATTCAAAATCCTAATATGATGGTGACTTTTTCATTTCTATTTCCCTCTTATTAAGATTAAATTTTATTAACCCTATTTCTGATTTGGGTTTTCTAAAAAGGTATTTTCTATTTTCATTAATTTATTTTTTAATAATTTTTATAAATTTTGTGGATGTAATTTATTAAAGGAGGAGAGAATTTAACACACCAATATTTCATAGTACGTTGTCTCTTTCAAGTAATTTAATATCTTGCGACACACACAACACCGAGTTCAAGTGCACCATGACTTACCAAACTTGTCATTTAAAAAGTTTGTATGAATATTATTAACATCATTTTTATTTTTAAATACTATATATAATTTTAACATTCATATTATTTGTTTTTTATACATTATATAGGAACATATTTTATTTTTTCAGATAAAGGAAGTATTTTTTAAAAAAATGAAATTTTACCGCATTTTAATGGATAACCTCTTTTGAATACAATATTTGACACCTTTATATATTAAATTTTACAAAACCAACTTCATCTTTAGAAATGGGACACAAAAATTTAGTTTGGATATATTTTTTGTGTTTTTATGAAAACTTTCATATTTTGATAAATAGTTAAAATAATAAATATTAAATGAAAACAAATTTTTTAATGATAATAATTTGTAGTGTTAAATTATACATTTGAATGATTTTGAATTAAAATTTGATTGTATTTATATCATTTAATCTAATGGTGGGTATTGTATGTAATTTTACAGTTATGTTGGACATTAACACATATCAATATTTTGATAGTTTTTACTTCTCAAAAATTTGCATTCTGTTTTTGACAAAGGGAATTAATTTTAACTTTTTAAATGTAAATTATATATTTTAAATTTGGTAAAATAATCATTATTTCAGAATTTTGAATATCAAAATTAGCTTTTTTTAAATAGTTTGTATTTTTCTAAAAATATTCAACGTTTGATTAACATTGAAAAACACTTCGATTTATATAAAAAATAAAAATTTCTTTTAAATTATATTTATTTTTTATTAATGTAAAAATAAATTCATAATACATATATTATTCTACTTTAATTCATTGGATTAATCTTATAATTAAATTATATATATCAAATTTTATTGACCCTTTTTAACGTCTTTTTACCCACCTTCTAGGCACATTTAACCACCTTATAGGCACATTTTTGCGATTTTTCATATAAAATAATTTTACCACTTATGTGATTTAAATTTAAAAAATATGACATGAAAAGTTGACATTAGTTAGTAAAATGTGGTTCAATTGGATGAAAATAAGTTTTGGTAAATAGTAAATTTTGAATTTCAATTACCACAGTTATAAGTTTATAAGGTAATTAAAGGTAATAAGAATATAAAAATTACACCAACACATGCCCTTATTCTATTGGATAAGTGTATTTCTACCAAAATAAACCTTATTATAATAATAATATCCTTTTGATTTAATTGGGATAGATTATGACATTTATTATATTTTGTTAAATGAAGAGTTAAAAGTGTTAAATTGAATGTTTTATAACTAAACCATTTTTAATTTAGGGATAAAATTAAGATAAATTAGACAATAAATATTATTTAGAAATATAAAAAGAATTCTTACATCATGGAAATTATATTTCTAATTTGTTATCATTAAATAATGGAATTTATTTATGACATAATGATGATGCAGTGATTACCTTATTAATGAAACATTAAAATAATGGATATTACAATTATCAAAATACATGTAAATTTAGAGATTTGATAACATCGATGAATTTTATAGGTGAATATTACATATTATTTTTTATTTAATTTATTTTCTTATATGTAATCAACTATTTATGACGTTCACAAAAACAAAATTCTAAATAGTGTTAGAATTGACATAAATGTGTTTAAAAAAACAAATACTATATTATTAAATGATATAATATTCTCAAGAATTTAATATTTATCCAAAGGACATATATAATAATATATATGTCATTAATTAACCACTTTAGGTTATCTTGACATTTTATAGTTATTTTATTAACCATGTATTATAATATTACTAGAAGAAATGGTAAGAGTTAATCATTTTATATATGGGTTAAATCTAAAAGATAAGGTTTATATGGTATCCAAAACTTTTCTACAATATATTTGTTGAGAGGACTTCAACTTATCACCACATTATCCTCAAGAAAATATGTTTGGAGCTATTATAAAGTGAAAATGATTTAATAATTAAATATTTTTTCTTGCTTTCCCAAAAGTGTCCTTCCTCCCTTATAAAAGGGCACTTCAACTTCCATTAATTTCAAACCTCCAAATCGAATTGGCTCAGCCAACCCCTGCTCAAATATCCTCCAAACTACCCTCATTTAAATCTATATCCCTTATGTTGATCATTAATCCAACTCAAGGAGCCATTTCATTCAAATCAAAAATAAACACCCGAAGAATATATAATTATTTTATCACCTCTTTCAAAGTTATTTTTTTCTTCAACTTCCTATTTCATTGTTGTTACCATACTAAAATAATAACTCAAGTAAGTTATACATACTGAGATGTTATTATAAATATTTTATAACCATATTTATTATTATATCAATCCTATGAGTGACAATGTCACCTTACGTGTGTATGTACAACTTACAGTCTCCACGTCGTGGGGTAGTATGTTATTCAACACTTAATTATTTAGATGGTCATAATAATGAGTATAATTATGTAAATAATAAATATAAAATGTTAATTATTATGTATATATAATATACCAACCAATTACAAACAATTTCACCATAAATATAATGATATCTTCACTCGTGTTTACATACAACTTACCGTCTCCAAAACGGGATGATATTCATTTCCATGTTCACCATTCACCGATTAATATAAAAATATATATTATCAATAAGTATGTAATATATGACATAATAATGATTATGGAAATATTTATATATTTATATATATCTCTCTCTCTCTCATTTATTTAATTCCCATCAATTAGATATGAAAATGGAAAAAGCGTTTATTTGTACGTAGGACATACCATCTCCATAAACGGTGTTTTATGTTTCATATATCTATATATTATAAATATTTATATTATGAATATATATGATACATAATAAATTCAATATATTCTTAAATCAATAAAATCATGATATAATTGATACGATCAAGAATAATAACTTAAAAAACATACAATAAAGAAAGCGATTATTACCCGAAATGTTATTTTAACATGGAAATTATTGTTAAATGGGTAGTATAATGTCATAAATGAATCAAGTATACTATCAAAAAATATGAATTTTGTTATTGTATAATTTAATAAAAAACCATGGTAACTATACAGGAGGTTAAACGTACCCTCGACCAAAGTAAAGTACAAGGCAAGGGTTAATTATGAAATCTCATTATTATCTGAGATTGTTTATGTGTATATTTTTACTGGGACATATTTATTAACCATGTCCATGTTTCCAAAAAGTGTTATCGAGTAGAATATTTTTAAGGGACTCTTTAAATAAATCATCATTTGAAAAGGTTTAAATATTTATTCTTCTAAATCATTCTCATTAATGTCCTTGTTTTCCAAATGGTTTTAAGGATTTTTTTATGGACATGAATATTTTAAAATGCTAATTCCGTTCAAAAGTTTCACTAACGTATGGGACACATTGATCTAAAAAATATATTTTAAATTTATTCCTTTATAAATTGGGTGAATTTTAAATGATTTCATTAAAAATGTATATTTCTCTAAATGAGTTTTACAGATAATTATCAACTATGTCAACATCCATTAATAGTTATTTTTTTATTGAGGTTGATTAATTATAATACAATATTTCATATTGTATTGAATGAGTTATGGTATGTTTGAATGTGGATGTTCATATTTTATACCATTCATGGTTTAGGGTTAAAGTATTGACATTTCGTTTTCTAGTTTTAATAAAATGATTATGCTATGTGACACCATTTTCAGATGTGGAATGCACTGGACATAGTAAGTGATGTTCGAGCCCCGCTATAGCCCCTTGATGCATCGGTAGGTATCTTGAGATGAATTAGTTTCTTCTCACAAGGCCTTGAAAAAAAAATTATTTGTAGTCTTAGTACGAGGCCTTGACTATGTGGTTATTATGTCCGATATTATGCATTCCCTCGTTATGAAATTAGTTATTACATGTGATTATTAGACTAATAGAATATCCATGTGCATGTTTATGTGGCAATTTTTGATTTATTTTTTCCATATTAAGTTCAAATTAATGTTTAAAAGGTAGTTTTTTATTACACATATTTCCATAAAAGCTTATAGCTTCTACTAAATTATTCACCCTTACTGATCATATGAGTTCACTCTTTTCTTATGTTTTGTTTTCCCAGGCTTCCAATATGTGTATTATGAATGATATGTAGGGTTATACTAGGGGAATAATGGTGTTCTAAAAGTATTATTTTTGTTTTAATTAATTATTTAATGTGTAATGTAACGTTCATGTATGAAATCTATTTTCCAAGACTGTTAAAATGATCGTTCCTTCATAAATTATTTCATTATAATCATAAAAATGTATTAAAAAAGTGCACCATATTCGGGCTTCTGGGATTGGGGTGTTACATTTTATAACTTTTTATAACGTTTTCATTAATAATCATTAATTATTTTCATTATTTTGGATGTAAATTTCAATATTTTGTCATGTGTTTTTCGTCATGAATTATCACCTTCATCACATATTATATATTTCCATCATATATAGAATAATAATCATGAAAAATTAATATTTTTTATATAAATTTTATATTGAAAAAAAATTACGAAAGATGGTTTTGAAAAATGATATATATTATAATAATATAGATATTAGGTCATATGTGTACATAAGTAATGTTCCTGTTTTCAATTATCATTAAGGAAATAAGGAAATTAATGTATAATATCCAAATAATTATAATAAAAACATGAATAAAATATTACATTATTCTTTATATCATCCATGTGGTGTGTCAATGAAAATAGAGACACATCACATTGTAAAATGTAGTAGTCCACACGTACATGAATGATTTTATCGCCCTTCAGGGAGTAAAAATGTATGAAATAAAACTATATATATTCTATAAAAAGGATAACAATTTCATAGATATCATAATAGTTCATATGTATCACAAATAATCATTAACATTATCATGATCACCATCAATGTGAAGTGTTATTGAAAGGAAAATCACATCTCTTTGCGAGGTAGTAGAATATCGTACAAATTGGTATCATTATGGAATATCCTATGGAATGAAAGGTAAAAATATATTTATGATATAGTGACTCCAATGGTATAAATATGTTATAAATATCATATATATATATATATATATACATTATTTATTTATATTCATCATCACTCCCATCCTTGAGTGGTGTTAGTGTAAAAAACATACAACATTAGTTCGTGAGGTGGTAGTCAGCCATACACATGAATATTGATTTTGTAACTAATTTTATGGAATTTAATATGGTAATAGGTATTTAAATTATTATAAAAATAGCCCCATATATGGAATATATTTAGGTTGTTATATCATCATTCATTAATAAAATATTATTGGGGAGGGGAAGGAAGTAATATATGGATGCCCGTTGAAGAACATTACCTATTCTTCAGGTACCCCCCTTAGGATTTCACTAATGCCAAAAAAGGATGAGATTATTACCAAAAAATGTATTGTCATAAGAGCGGATGGAATTTTTTAAGTCATTTGGTTAGTTCTTGTCTAATCCCTAGTGTTTTTAATGTTTAAATAAGTGAGGGTCATGAGTGACCTTTTATAATTGAGGAACGGTGATATTCATGTAAATTCACAAAAGTATTAACCAATGGAAGGAAAGTTTATAAAAAGGCTAAAAGATTTATAATTAATGGTTTAATGGATTATATGGACATCACACATCTCCACAACATAATAAAAATCCTTTTTTAAACATATTTTTCCATAACATCCATGTTTTATTATTTTTACCATTTTCTTTTTTAACTATGGAAACTATACATTTTAATAGAAGTATTTTATCCAATAGGATTAAAATAAAATAAAACTTATTATAAAATGTTTTAATAATTATTATAATTATAATATATATATATATATTAATTAATTTATGTGTGATGAAGATTATTTTTAAAAAAAGTGAATGTAACTTCAAAAAACATTGTTTTAAGATTAACCATGCAAACAATGATTTTTTCATTTAATTGTTCAATATATTCTTTATAAAGGAAAAATAGTTCCATGAATTGAAATTAGTTGATATTTATTAAAACATAAAAACAATTTTTTATAATATATGCTTATTGTTTTAAATAATTTAATAGAAATATAATTTAATATAAAATATCATTCCTTCCACTTTTGGAATTATTCTTTTTAATTGAATTTCAAAATATCAGGAAAATGATGGAATTAAAATATATTTATTTCAGACCACTTTAATATGATATTCTCTTATGAAAAATAATGTTTCAAGAAAATTCATTCAATTTTATACAATTCTAATATTATTACATTAATATATATTATTTAATTTCTAACATAATAATTACTATGTTGGAATTTCTTATGAATTTAAAGTAATTATTTATTCTCAAAAAATAAAGTAAATTATCCTGATAAAAAATACTTTTTACTAAATGATATGCATAATTAATCCAATATTGTTTTTGTTCATTCATAATAATTTATATATTTTAAAAGGACAAAATGTTCTTTTTTAAACATTTACTTCAAAAACAATATATATTGATAATATTAAAAGAAAAGTGGAAATAAATATTGATATTTCATAGAAAATGACTTTCATGGTATAAATAAAATCAATTAATCGATTAAGATAATATTTTTTTCGCATTTTCACTCTTATAAAATTAGTGTAACCCCAATGTAAACCCAATTTTACCATAACCATGGTAATTAATTTATATTAATTCAATATTTATTTTTTCTAAAACTTTTGTTGAACTTAATATAAATTATAAATACCAGCATGTCCTCTAGAAGAAATTCTTCTGACAATTATTAAATAAAAGAAAAAGATACATATGATATGGGTGGTGTCATACAAATGGAATTACCCTCATCCATCAAAGCATAGAGATACTTATCATAATAATTCATATCATTCCTATAATTAGAGTTATCAGTAGTTTCCCATTCTGATTGGGACTTATCCAGAATGAGGATCATAAGAATATCAGAATTGAACATTCTAGGTAGCTTAGAATATCATGTACACATATTACATTGTGTATTAGAATATTCCTTCCTTGACCTTCACTTCATGGAAGAAGTAGTGTAGTCAACCTTCCCTTTTATAGTAATGAGTGCATCTTTGAAAGAAGTAGGGCCACCGCTACCCACGGCAATCCCTTGCACCTCGGAGATGTCAACAAACATTCTAGATATCCTAGATAATCTCAAGAGTTTTTGGATCTTCTGATGATAGTTTACATGATCACCTGTGTTAGGAGTCATCTCAATAGTCTCCTCACGTAGAAAACCTACACCAGCACTATCATTCATGCGTATATAAGAGCTGTGTGTACAATCTGGAGATCCAGCAGCTATAATATTATCATTTTTTCTAGTCCAAAATAATATAGTGTGAGTAACCGCATGACCATTCTTAGTTATAGTCTCCTTTGAAAAATCATCCGGAGCAGTGGAGGGACCACCCATCGTGGATGCATAATTTAAACAAATATTAGAGGGACTGTTATTGTCTCTCACCGATGATGAATCCACCATCACTCACATTCCCTTCGAATATAGATGATGTTCTTTCACAGAATCATATTATATATTATAAATTATTATGATTCCAAATATTTATTCAATTTTTCAAAAATAAATTCTTATATGTGACTAAAAATATTTTTAAATTAATACCATATATGTGAAGAGAAAGAAGGGTTTTAAAAGGAAAATGATTTAATGTTCACTATATTTTTTCTTCTATATTCAATGTAAAAAATATTTTAAGGAAATAAATTATATTAACTAATATCAAATTGATCAAATAGTACTTTAAAAAAATTATAGTTATAATTTAAAATTATTTTTTGTTAAACAGAATTTTGGTTTCAAATAAATTTTTTGTATTTTTCAGTATTCATCACATAATGAAACATTTCAGAAAAATTAAACCAATTAACCCTAAGACCATTTTGATAAGTTTATATAAGAAATAATAATTTTATCTTAAAATAAATTTTATAAATGAGATAAAATTAATTTTAAATAATTGCACTGAGTGTTACTAAACGATGTTTCATTTATACCTGGTGGTGCATGCATCCAAAACTAACGATACAATTAAATTTTTTAAAAATTAATATATCATAATTTCATGGGTGTCATTATTAGAATTAATATTCCTGTAGTAATTAAATTTAATATATGGTCCATCAGCTTGATTTTTGAGTTTTTCAGTCACAATATGATCACTTGATTCACAAATCTTGTGAATCTATAAATTTAAAAACATTCCATTGATAAATGATTATGAAAATAAACATTAGAAAAATTTTAAAATTATATAATCAATCATTTTTATTTATATTGATCTTAACCTACAATGAACCATCTTTTAATGATGATATATATTATTTGTTTAAATATCAAACCATTTTTTAATCATGGTAAATGTGTACTAAGGAATACAGAAGGTCTCAAGAATGTATGGGGCTTGTTCGAAGCATAGTGTTTAAGAATGTTGTAAAATTCCTAGGCCAAAAAATTCTGAGAAACCATGTTACACAACCCATATAGTTTATCTGAATCCTTACGGTTTCATTTAGGGGAACCTATAGGCCCTCTGGTAACCCATAAACCATGTTATTCCAAGTTTATGGTTGTATGGACCAACTGTGTTTTTGAAATGTGGGATTTCACATGGCTAGTGAAATTTAAGGGATACCATAAACTATAAACGTGCACATTAATTTTTAATAAGTGTATATTGTATAGTTTGTGCATGTTTTTTTAAAACTATGGAAAACAACCATGAACCCCTTTATTTTGGGGTGAATTTGCAACTTTCCCCCCTATTAACTACTCTACCCCTTCCTTTTTACACCTTGTCTTCTAATAAGAGAATCTTTTTCTCTCTCCTAGAACTCAATTAACAATCAACCCAAATTCATACATATCCCTATTTTTGGACACCTGATTAGTGATCCAAAGGAATCATTGGATAACTCAAGGTAAGACTAACTTCACTCACCCTTCTTATTTTAGTTTTCATTCAAATCTGTTGGGTTATTCAGGCATAGGCCCATTTTCTTTATTTTTTTTGGAAATTTTTCAGTTTCATTGAACTCATCAAACATACTCTAAATTTGAGGCTAATATTGAGTTAGGATTCATCTATGACCTTTATATAGTTTGTCATGTTGTTTTCAGTTTGAGTTTCATCATTTTGTAATTTTATCGTTGATCTGTATGTCGCCCGTTTCCATGAATCTTCTCTATACTATTTATTTCATGTATAATAAACATTTTCAACTAGATACATGTATATTTATCTTTTTTTGGGTTAGATCTTGTATGTACCATATGTGTTCACCCCATGGGTTTTCCAAGTGAAAAGGGCCATTTGTTGACATTTTACTTGAATGCCCAAAACTCTTAATTAGCTAATGTCATGGATTTTAAATGAAATTTCCATTAAAACAGAGTATTACATATGATCCAAAGAACCTATTGGGTTTACGACCCTCTTCTAGATGAAATTTCCAAAGATGTAAATTTCCTTGTTATACATGTCATCGTCTAATTGACCCATTGACCCTAATGAATGGAGTTTCCATTTTTTAAGGAATTGAATGGATTGGTTATGATAAATGGTACTAATTACATTGGATGGATAATTAATGATGGTTTACCTTATTTAAATGAAATGGTTTATGAAATTTGGTTCGTTTCTGCAATTTTTTATGTTTTTATAAAAGCCTAAAATTAATTCTAATGTATTCAATGTAATGAAATATGATGTATTAATGGGATTTGGTTGGACTAATGAAATTAATTATAGTTATTTTACAAATGTATTAAATTTTATATATGACCATGAAAGTTTGATAATGTTTAATTGAAATGAAAAAGAGGTTATAACTTATGTATTTTTTTCTAATGATGGTTATGACTCTTATATATATAGGCTATATGAAAGAATTGGATGGGAGGTAATGTTACATTCTTGTTATAACTATAATGCGCATTTATATATTATTTGATATGGTGTTTAGGGATTGTTGATAAAGGAGAAGTCATATTCCATTAAATTAGGTTTTGAGCATAGTATCTTGCACCAATGATACATTATGGGTGATGGGATTTACACACCATGTTACATTTTAGAGTGTTACCATGGTGGCTCACATGTCATCCCATGTGATGTAGCATGGAATCTATCACTCTATTCAGATGTAGGTAACATACCATAGTGCATGATAGTTTGTGATTTTTATACTAGTTATCGATGTTTGAGTTCCTCCACGATATAGTTTAGCACTATTTTTCATGATATATGGCCATTAGGCATCCTAATGCACTTCGTTCATATAGTTGGTTGCAATATACAATTATACCATATATATATTACAAACATATATATAGTAATTGTACAAACATCATTACATCAATGAGATAAGGTAGGTAGACCTTCCACGGGTCCTATAAAACCTTATTAGGCGGGTGATTTATATCAGCATTGTTTTAC
Organism: Viscum album; assembly: GCA_963277665.1. Taxonomy (NCBI): domain Eukaryota; kingdom Viridiplantae; phylum Streptophyta; class Magnoliopsida; order Santalales; family Viscaceae; genus Viscum; species Viscum album. The sequence continues at coordinate 1,131,977,841 of OY728155.1, read as the reverse complement.
TATTCGTCATGTACCTAAACACTATTAAGTTATGTGCACTACATGGATTAAATGGTCACACCTTTGATGGTGGCCTACAATGATTTTTATCTCACACACTAATTAGGCTACCATGGGTATGATAGAAGAATACATTCCTAAATTTATTGATAAGGGAAAAGGAAATGATATATGTTGTTGAATTTCATACCTAGTTGGAGATTATGAGTAGGGGATCAGACTTAGGATCTAAATTCATAGAGATAATTTTCATTTATTTTTTTACTATTGTATAGCATACATATATCTTCTTGATTCTTTTCATGTTTTATAATTCTGAACATCATGTAATGACACATATATTGAGTCTTTACTATGATATTCTTCGGCTTCATATATTATTAGTTTTTTGTTTACGTTTCATATCTTCATTAGTGATTCTACTTATTTACATAATGCTTATTCTATAGGTTGTATCTATTTTCATGCATTATGAAACTCTGATATTAGGGTACAGTAACCCAACTGTACCACTTATACACCCTCTCTACTAGTCAAGAGACCTTAGTGTATAGGGATGTAATCTTGGGGAATGTGACCCACTAATGTTGGGAAAATTTTAAGTGGATCTCAGTTATAGAACATACCAAGTGGTATTAGTGTTGTTCCTTTGGTTAATTACTATTTAGAGATAAAAAATTGGAGATATGGAATGAAATAATGTGGTCATAATCCATGCTTGGGTGTCACAAACACATGTTGGGGTATAGGCTGAGTTGTTTGAATTATTATTATTGTTATTCTTTTTCTTATTACACATTATTTGACTTCATTATTAGTTGAGAAACATGAGTTATGTTAGTATTGTTATTGATGTAATTTATTTGTGATTTCATTACCTTTTCCTGATGATATGAGGGAAATGACCATTTTTACATGAATCATTGTTAGACACACTACGACAAATATGCTATTCGTTTTTCCATACCATGTTAGTTTTTGAATGAATTTTCATTTTCAAATTATTAGTTACTTGATTATATATTGAATAGTAATGAAACTTCTTATAGGGAATGATGGATATAATTGACACATAAATATGATTCCTTATCCTAACAATGATTTCATAACAGGTTAAGGTATAAACAATAAGTAGGCAATTGTGGTACATCATTCCATGAACCGTTAGTCATCTAAGCTGGAACATGATATAGTTTAGGTTAATTAGATGCGATATTTGGTTCATATGGATTTTGGGCCCTTATGTACTGTAAATTTAAATAGATTTAATTCAACCATATAATTTTATTGATTATTTGAAAAGTAAAAATGAAAAAAATATATGATTCCCAATTTTGATACAACAATCTTATATATATATATATAATATATAGACAAATAACTTATCCCGACTGTAGTAGTGGGTAGTGGGTGATATATTTTTTTCTTATGGCCTATTCTACAGTTTTGAAATGGATTTTGAAGTAGAAATATATGTTTGGTTGTTTCTATTAGTAGGATTTATAAAAATCCCAGTTTACTAAATGAAATCATATTAGTTTCAAGAATCTATTCTTGGATTCTCATTTCTAATGGTATCATTATTCCACCATGGCACCGTCCAGTTGAACACCCTAAAGGCAGTGCCGACCACATACCTAAGTTGGTAGGGTGTGAGTGTCCAGTGAATCCTCATTCAGATCCATTTGTGGGTCTTCCTCAAATTTCATATATCAGAACTGATACATAGTTTTAAAAGGGTTTTTTGTGTTTGATTCACACTAGGTGAGGTGTAGTTCTACCTACATTGAGAATGCATGAGTTTACTCAATATTTTTAACAACATTATATTCCCACCTTTTCACGGTATGGAAGGCATCATGATTCAAAGTCTTGTCCAGGGGAAATATTTTGTATATTCAATCATCTATAGTTGAATCAAGAGAAGATGGTAAAACTAGCTATATAATTGACAAACGAATCAGCCAAATGTTGTTTAGATTTTATAACTATGGAAAACATGTATCATGATATTGTCTTGGATTACATTCATATGGTCTTCTATGATTATTTATTTCCCCAGACTCGAAGGGCTGGCAAAGATAAAGAGTTTCTGAATCTATTTGAGGGGAACGTGTCAGTTATGTAATACACTACTCATTTTCACAAAGCTACATTGATTCAGTCCCACTCTTATGGTTAATGATATTATGACAGATATATGATTTAATAATGGGTTGGTTTATGCCATCCGATCGTAAGTCAGTGTCTTTTGGATGAAAAATATTTATAAAATTACAATCTAAACTAATAATATTTATAGTAATTTGTGGGAAAAATGAGGTGTGAGTTAGAGTGGTTTGACACCTAGGGCTTCCAGTGGTTCTTCAACAAGGAGATAGAGGCATTTTAAGACTAATCACAGTGGTATACACCATCAGTTTCCTCACAAAAATAGTTTTATTAACATCCATGAGTGGGGGAATCTCAAATACTTTAATTTTCAGTGTCCATGACATCTAGTTGAGTGAAAGGGATATTGCAAGATCATCCATATCCATCTCTATTTTCATGATATTCCCCCTAGTTCTAAGTGAGAATGGTTCTTTACATACTCCTCGGTACGGTTAGGGCTAACAACATCACGATAGGTAGGAAGCTGGAATATCACCAACAGATTTGGTCAACGTGTCGGTAATGGAAAAGGAATTCATACTTATGATTCATTATTCTATCAGAGCGGGCTTGGTGAAGAAATTCAAACAGTGACTTAGGGTTATGGTATAGGCTAGTTACATGTAGCCCAGCCTATGCCATAGGAGTAGAGCACTGTACATTTTACTACACGAGGTACTATTCTAGTAGCCTTGACATTTTTTCTATATTATTTGACATAAGAACATCTTAATAATTTATATGAAAGACTATCATAGGAGGTTTTCTCCTCAATATCGAGAAATTTTTTGGCGTTATGATGCCCGACACACCATTAGGTATCCGTTCATAGGGAATTCATCATGCTATGGAGTGTACCCTAGTGATAGGTGGTTACCAGGTTGTAATAAATATTTATGTCCTCGACATGAATGGATTTGATTTAATAATAGATATGTTTTGGTTTGATCCCTCTAAAGCCCATATTAACTAGTAACATCAGAAGTTAGCATTTAGATAACCAGAGGGTTTTTAGAACATGCATAAGGGTATATGGGATGTATGTGCATATGAGCAGGACCTGAGCAACAGAGGCTCGGAAGTGTTACAACTCAGATAACTAGTCTTTTCCAAGATCACTATGTATTATAACCCACTCTCCTTCCTCATGTAGTATATCACGTGAAATAATTATTTTTAATGACTTCTCTTGTATACCTATGCTTTGAGAGGTAGAGTTTACTATTTAGATTGTTATAGGAGTTTCATTAGTGACCATTCCTCTTTATAGGATGACAGTTATGGAACTTTAGGAGCTCAAAATATTATTGGATGATTTAAAGGATAAGGGATTTATATAAAAGATGACATATCTATGGGTTCCAACTATAATATTCCCCAAGAACGTGTTTGGTACACTAAAATTTTTATAGATTACCATAATTTGAATCTACATACTGTAAATAATCGGTATCCACTAGCTATAATAGAAAGCCTATTTGATCTTCTCAGAGGAGTAAATGTTTTTTAATTGATATTTTTGAGGTCTTTCTATCATCATGTTCAATTCAAAACATCATACATACCTCATACATCTCATATGATTGGGTATGACCTCTATAAATACATGGATATGTTGTTAAGACCCACTAACACATTTGTAGTCACTATGTCTTTTATGGATCATGTTCTCCACCTATATCTAGAATCATCTATGCTGGTACATATTGAATATATTTTGGGGTATTAAATATTCAAAAAAGACCATGCAACTCATCTTGAGATCTTGTTGAATACACCGAGAGAACATCAACTCTATGATACACTAGGTAATTTATACTTCTAGATAGATAATGTCTATTTCCTGGGACATATAACCTAAAAGACATTAGTTTTAGTAGACCTATATGATGTGATATATTTTTCTCATGGTAAATTAAAATGAAAATATTAAACATCAGGAGGTTCTTGGGGATAGTAGGATATTATAGATTCTTTATCTATTATTTCTCATGCCTTACAGCACCACGTACATGCTTCATAAAAAACTGTGTGAAATTCTTATGCCGAAAAGCCTATAAGGTAACCATTCAAGAGTTAAAGAAATGACTGAACTCAACACCGATACTGATTTTACTGGATCCTATAAGGATATAAACAGTATACTATAATACATCAGGAATAAAGCATGGAGTTATTCTAATATAGGATGACCATTTCGTCACATACAAGTCTCGACAGTTGAGGCCTCATGAGTGGAATTACCCAACACATGATCCCAAGATCACTATTGTAGTTCATTCATTATTCTATTGGAGACTCTACTTACCTAGAGATAATTTTGTGTTTTTAAAAACCCATTATAGCCACAAGTGAATATCTACATAATGAGATCGCAATATCAGATAATGTAGTTGGGTTGAGTACCTATAGTCATTTTATTTTGAGCTTTCCTTCACACCTGGAAAAGGATATTTAGTAGCCGATTATCTGAGCTGAAAGACTCAGTCATAGGAAGTTCAAAAATTTAGTGATGAATAGTTTCTTATGGACTTATTTATATAGATTCATGTAAATGTTATGTCAGACCATGGACCGTCTATCCTCTCAACAGTGGGAGTGACATGTACTCTTCTAGAATGTGTATGAATGATAAAACTGTGTAATCCGGAAGGCCTTGTCATGATGGAAAGTGTTCTATACGATGATACATATTTAAGATGGACTATTGATGGGGATGATACTTTATTTTTTTCCATTGGAATTTATGTGTCCTAGTATATATAAGAGAAGATCCAAATATTTAAATTCACAAAACGGCATGGGTGATTCACCCCTATGTCCCCAAATCATATCACGATCATTGATACTAGTATTGGGGGCCAGGTATGAAATGTAAGATTTTTGGATTCAACAGTAGTTGTTCAACCTATCATTAGGTAAAGGTATAACATTAAGGATTGAAATCTATTTTATATCTATTTTCTATTCTCAAGTGGAAATGGGATGATGTTTTGATGCATTTCCAGACATGTCCACCTGATCACCTCAAATAAATGATTGTTTTTCAGTTTTCATCAATCATTCGATGATGGTCACTCTCATCATGCCGTAGTGATATTCCATCTCAGTATATGATCTATGGAGTTTGTATATATGAAAGGTTGAACATCATCATGGAGCTCATCATTCTATCATTGTTGTCAAAGATGAACATTTCATATCATGGTTCTAGATGGGATGGAGAAGGGTTGGTTTATGTAAAAAAAATCGAAAAAGACCAATCACTTACAGAAAAATGGAATAATTAAGCATATGAATCATGTGATATAAAATATACTCCTTTCAAGAATCCTCGAAATAATGGGTTTTGGGAAAAAACATATTCCCCTTGTTGAGTTCTATTACAATAACATCATTCAGGATACCGTCGAAATGTATCATTAAGAATCATTATATGGAAGGCCTTTACCCTCACCTCTATAAATTGTAGAGGCATGGGAAGTAGCTATTATTGGACTATGCCTCATAAATGAGACTAAATAGCAGGACTTGCTGATCAGGATGTGCATGATGACAACTCTATCTTGATAGTAGTCTTATGCCAATAGACTTCAGTGACCTATTGAGTTAGAGGTCGGAGTTAGGGTTGTCTCTTCAGTCCAACCAAGGTTAGTGAAAATATATATTCAGATGCTACGTAGGCTCTCACAAAGGTTCATGAGATCCATAGATTTTTTTAAATAGATCTGACATGTTTCATAATATTTAAACATCCTAAGTGATATTGGTCAATAAATGGCGCATGTCATGTATCTCAACTTCAATGATACAATCCATAAAGAAATCATTTCTTTTAGCCTGATGATTTCTAATTAGATATATATTATTCCACTATGGATTATCCTATTTTTATTGTATATTATATTGTAATGTACCATTGTGGTATGTTTGTTTCTTTATTAAAATTGGTCAGGCATCACAACCGTGTACCAAACGAGGCCTAGGAGTGGGAAACTAATATATGATATCTATGAAAGGAATTATTTGATAATGATACCTCTTTACCCTTAGAAGGAAAACTTGAGGATGAGTTTTTATAAGGAATATAAGTTGTAATGACCCATTTTTAATGAAGCTATGGATCATTTGGTTTTCAATTTGAAGACTATTTTAATGAAATTAAATGTGAACTACGGACTAAGGAATTTCTGATTAATGTCTTTTTCTTGATTAAATCACGTAGTTCCAAAAAAAATGGACACCATTCTTGTCCACTTAGTTTAGAGAAGTCAAGAGAGCTAGATTTAATGGTTTTTTTTTGAAACAGTTTGGTTTGAGATAGGGGAATCTATATGTTGCACTGTTTCTCTGAAACTATGTGACTCAAGGTGCATGGTCGTACGTACCTTATGTGTATTGAGATAGTGGTATATTATATAGTTGGTTCCCAATTTTGGATATTGTTCGATGTAAGTATTTATGCAGTGGTTGAAGCATGTTTTGACAATGTTTTTTAAACTGTGTGAACGTACCTTTTGGACCCTTATTTTTGGGTGAATTTAAAACATTTTCTCTCATTAATTTTTCCCTACTTCCTTATTCCCCCTTGTTTTCCAGTAGAAAAATTTGGTTTTCTACTCCCATAAAACCTAATTTTATATCAATGTATATTTATCTATATCTATCTCATCTAAAAACAAATTCACGATCGGATGGAAGCATTGAATAGATCAACGTAAGGCTAAGCTCACTCGCCCTTCTTATTTTAGATTCTTTTCTGGATTTGTGAAACTATTTATGTTTAGGATCATTTCCCCAATATAGGAAATTGGTCTATGCATTAAATAATTTCCTACCTACTAAAAATATGAAGATAATATTATGTATGAGTTGTTAACTACCTTGAGGAAGGTTCTCATGTTGTTTTCCCTATGAGTTTTTTAATTTTATATTTTCATTATTTTTTTGTTATGGGAAAATTTTATTGAATATCCATTATATTTATTCCGTCAAGTATAATTGAAAATTTCATCTAGATACAAGTCTATTGATACTTGTTTTTCAGGTTAGAGATAGTATATACCTTATATGGTCACTCCATGGGAGCACCTTGTGAAAATTCCCATTTATGGAAATTTGGATCAAATGTCCGAAACACTTAATTATCCAATGGATTGGATTTAAAATAAAATTTCAATTTTTACATTAGTATTATATATTACCTAAGTATCCTCTTAAATTATTTTCCATATTCTAGATTGATTTTCCCAAGAGGTAAATTTTCGTGTTCTACATGTCATCCTCAAAATGGCCTTTTGACCCCAATGAATTGTGTTTCCATTTTTTTGGAATCAAATGATATGGTTAGGTTACATTCTACTCATTATATAGGATAGATAATTCATGATGGCTTCTATTATTTAAATTTAATGGTTTATTAATTGTGGTATTTCCATGCAATTGGTTTGGTTTTTAAAAATTCCTAGTGTGAATTCAAATGTCTTAAATGGAAGAAATGTGGTAAATTTATGGGATTTGTCTTGACTAAAGACAAGCATGAGAGGTATTTACATTTTTTTTATTAATATATATTACTATTCCAATTGATAATCTTTAATATAAATTCATAAAAGGTTTTTACTTATGTATTATGTTATAATCAAGATTATGACTCTTCTATATATATATATGTGTTTCACGAAAGAAATGGTTATAATGTAATTCCCGAGACAGTAATAATTATAATGTGCATTCTTTTTTTAATGATACAATGATAAGGGATTGATGTTCATGGTGAAATCATGCCACCTTACATTGGTTGTTGATCATGGGGTCTCTCACTAGTGATACTAAATTGGCGATTGGATTTACACACAGTGTTCCATGAAATAGTGTTCCCATAGAGGATCAACAACCATCCCTACTGTTATAGCATAGTTTCTCTCACTCTACTAGGATATACACCATATAACTTATTTCACAAAGCTTTAGACTCATTAGACTGGTTATTGATACCTAAGTTACACTCCGATCTATTCCAAAATATGTATTCTAGTAATTTCGACAATATGTGTCCCCACACACTAGGTTCATAGAGGTGGATGCAATATACAGTAATAGTATAAATATTTTACTACTATATATATATATATATATTAATTGTTCATATTTATTTCCACCAATGAGTGGATGCATGAAACCCCTCCATTTTCCCTAAACCTAAGCTGGATAGTTATTTTTTCATCATTGTTTTCTATTTTTCGTATGCATGCACACTATTTAGTTATGATCACTACCTGAATTACTTATAGACACCATTCATGGTGGAATACTGAGATTTTTATGTCACAACCTACCCGGGATACCTTTGGTACCTATAAATACTATATTTTTGTAGTTATTGATAAGGGGAATGGTACTAATATTTGCTGTCATTTTGCTTACCTAGTTGGAGAATTGGAGCAGAGGATTAGGTATAAAATTGAGATTCTACGATATGAATTGTCTTTTTTTATCGAATGCTATATAGGTTATATATATCTTCATTTTTCATTTTTTATTATATAATTCCATGAATCATGTATTGTGAATCACATAAATTCTTATTTTTTGAATATTAATCTCTTATTTCATAGATGACTAGTTTTATTTTCATGTTTTTACTTTAGTTTATTAATTCAATCTGTTTACATTTTACTTATATTATTGATTATATCTATTTGTATCTATTGTGGAACTCTAATATGATGGAATAGTATATCCACTATACAAAATTTATTCCCTCAATAAGAATATATAGCCTCTAGATTTTATGTATATTCTCATAATGCCATGTGATTCACTGTCTCGAGGCACATGTTTAGTGAATCTCGAGTCGGGACATTACCTAATCATTCGTAATTATTTGGATTTTTTTGGATTTGATGGTTAGTTTCGTGTGGATTTTATATTTAAACTAATGATATGTGTTCTATATTAAAATATAATAAACGGTCTAAAACAAGATAATTTTTGAAACTCAAGTTAAATATATCAACTGTTCAAATTACTATTACAATGGAATAAAATATAGAATTATGAACAACCCATATCGATGAGCTCTAAACCACTATTGATTGTGCATATCAAATGTTATACATTCTCTAATTGGACCTTCATCAATAATGATGGTTTTATCTAACTTTATTTCAAACTTATATATATATATAAAGCCTTGAAATTATAGCAAACATCCTTCAAATGTTCTTTGAAAAAAGATGCTTTCTAACGAGAACTATAGCACATATACTATTTCAATGGATTTAAGTATTTATCTATTTGATAAATCCACATTAATTTCATGTGACAACATAAAATGATTTCACATGTTCAATGTATAGCCTTTTATACTATTAAATTTAAATAATATGGAGAAAATAGTTTCTCTATGTGACATAGTGAAACAATAATTTTTTCTTATAACATTTTCAAATAACTTTTGTATGATACCATGAATATATTTTTCTTAATATATTAGAATCCTTAATCAATATCTAAATATCATTGGTCAGAAAACAATAATGTATCGGGATTGGGATTCACTATTGAAGCATAATTTGATTATAGTGACATTTCAACCCGTATAATTTCTTTCTTTTCGCTTTTACACACTAGTTAATATTATATCAATAACAATATGACACCATGATGATAATATAAATTAATAGAAATGTTTCTTTCTATTTTATACTCATCATTACTACTATTTATGAATGAATGTTATATAACCCTCACCCAAATATAAATGTAAATTCTTTTCTCCATCCTGTTTCATTCAAATCACATTGAGTGTTACCACTATCCATTGATATCCCTTTTATACCTAAAACCTACACAATATATAATCAGGCATAAATTTTTCAATGTGGATCACATCCATTATTTTTAAAAAATAACATCCTTCTAATAAGTAAATTCAAATAAAATTATATTCTTCTTACAATTATTACTAATTTTTGTATTTTTAAGAGAAATAAAATGAAATAAAGGAGTTAATAAGTCATTAAAATAATTTATCATGAAAATATTTTCTTGGTCACATTGTACAAAGAATGGACATTATTTTTGGCGCATGTTCATTCAATCATTTATCAGAAAATTATATATTTTATTTTATGAGCAAGTATTGTTGTAGCAGAAAACATCTATGACTATGTTATGACCAATTTCATTAGTTCTTATGAAATACATATTTCATTATTTTAATATTCTAAGTGAAGGTAAATTTACTATTTACACTCCAACCAAATAAGTTATCAATAGATATAAATTCATTAATTGTTCAAAATAAAGCGGCCTAAAGTCTAAACATTTCATTAGCTATCGAGCTCAAATTCAATACACTATCTACCCAAAATTGTGGTATCTCATCAATCAATAGTTTCATATAAACATGGATTTCATTGATAGGTCCTCTTGGTAAATCAATTATTTTTCAATGTGGCATAAATTGATTCTTCATATATTTCCAAGGGGGAATTTTTTTTTTGCAACCAACACAACTATCCACATATTATTCTTTAGACCAAATATGAATGGGAATGGGTTGAAACCATCTACTAATGAACCCATAAAATCATTAAAACAATAAGGTAAATGATTGGGTTTCATTGATCGGACTCCTTCCATGCTAAATAATCAACTATGAGTATTAATTTCTCATCCTATTTGTTTCTATCTAAATTATAAGTCCTTAATTCTTAAATTTTTGCTACAATGAAGAATTTATTCAAACTAGGTTTTGGTGAAAATAGAGCATATTATTAGTGGTGACTTTTTTCATCTGATTCAACACTATATTAGGATTAATATTAAAACATTGATAAATATCATGGTCGGTACGCCTAGATAACAATCAAATATTATAAGTATTTTTTTGTGCATTATATTTCTCAAATAATATTCAATTATTGCATTATAAGTTAATGATCTCATTTTTAAAACAAATGTTGTCGATCATATAAGGATCATTATAGTTTAACTCTAGAATATTAACTCTAGTATGGAGTACCTTCTATAATAGTACCAACATTATGTCAATGTAGGTTTCTTTCCACTGATTAATGGTCTTCAGGTATTTCTATTTAATGATGACGAATAAATTACTAAATTTATAGCATCCAAAATATATTTCCATTTGAACATCAAAAATAATTTAGAAGAATATTGATTCTAGTCCTTTTATACAAGAATAAGGAATACACTATCTAACATCAGCATTTACAACATAATTGTCTTTAGCTTGAAACAATTGAATCATGTCATTTAATATTATGATTTACCGATACATATTTCTTGAATCAATATCCACTTAAATACATTAAGATTATATATAGGGAATAGAATCTTCTTCATGATTTTTCCATGTTTATAATATTTCAAAAACATGTTAACAATCATATGTTGCCTAATAATATCTTGTTTGAAGATATATCTAATTTTTATATTTTTTCATGGAAAACTAATTAAATTGTACTAAAATTGAATGGTGAAATTTGTAAAATGTATAATACAGTCATAATATTTACCAGAAATCATATATTTCAGATCAATCAAGCTCTAACACATATCCTTAACTAATAAAAAACAAATAATTTTAATAAATAAACATTACTTTATTACAATATAGAAAAATTCAAACATGTATATAATATAAATATTAATCTGAAAATAACATTCTAAAAATTTTAAATATGTTAATAAATGGATATAACATCATTTAAATAACAATTAATTTAGACAATAATAAAAATAAAAATATAAATAATAAAAGATAAAACATTTGTTAACCATCACTTTTTTATAAATAAAATAAATTATAATTATTTTATTCTCAATTTTAATCATTTAAAAAATATTTCTTTAAAATATATTTTTTCAAAAATATATCTTAAAATCTTATATCAAAAATATGATTAATTTTCATATATAAATAAAAAATATATTTTTAAAATTTTTTCTTAACAAAACTTATGATATTAGTGTTCATTATAAATAAATAATGTCAAAATTTATATTTTTAGAAACATGAAAAATAAATACATTTATAAAATAATATATTTAATAATATATGAATTTCGTATCGACTAAAATATTAATTTCTATAATTCAATTTAATTTATACTTTTGTAAGTAATATAAGAATATTATACATAGTAAAATTAATTATCCATTGTAAATAAATGGTTGAAAATCATATTGTGTGGAATATAAGTATTAAGAATGTTTTCAGAAATCATCGTTTTATAAAAATTTTCCCTTTATTAAAACATATCACTTTTAGATAAACTTAAAATATCTCATAGTTATTTAAAAATCTAAATGGGTGTAATTAAACATTGAATAAGATATGTAAAAAGATATAGATGCATTAAATCATAAAATTTCTACAAAAAAATAAAATATATTTAACATATATGGAAGATAGAAAAAAAAATAGTTTTGAGAATTAATATCATAATTATATTGTAATGAGTCTCATAAATAAAAATTTTACGAACCAATAAAGCCACAATATGTGGTAAATATAGATGTAGTGCAGAAAAAACACAATGTTATGCCAAGCCAGCAGGGGGACTCATTAAATAAGTAATAAATACTCTATGAAAATTCAACCATGGAAAATAATGAAAAATCATTATTTCATGAAAGGGAATATTTAAAATATAACTGGAAAAGGGGTCATGGTTGTTGTGGGGGAGTAGATTGAAGGTATATTTATAGGGGTTATTACACCAAATAGTAAAAATGGTAGAAAAGTATAGGGTACTAGATACACCTCGCAAGGGGGGATTGTCACCCAAGAGCGTTGGAATCTAGGTGGAATGATGTGTGGGATGCCTCTACGGGGGCACCACAATGGCAGAGTTATGGGCAATTAGGGATTTATGGGGGGTGTTTGATGATGTGGATAGGAAGGGGGTGTGTGATCATTTGCTGGGAGAGGGGTCATTACAATATAGAGAGGTGGGTGGGATGGGACCTCTTTGATGGGGGTATTAGGGGACATGATTTGTGATGATAGTGAGGGTAGTAGTGGGGCCCATTGGTGGGGAGAGAAGGGGGTGGTATGGGGGATCGATGATGTGGAGTAGAGGGATATGGATAACGGTTAGATAACGAGGAAAGAGTAGGTGGAGTGGGGGATCGAATTTTGGGAGATGAGGGTTTAGTTATGGGGATCGATGGAAAGAGGAGGTAGCAGGTAGGGCCTCGAAAATAACATGATGGAAGGTGTTTCAATGTTGTGGGGGAGTGGGGAGGAATTAATGAGAGAGAATGGGAGAAGAGAGAGGGGGTATGGATGATATAGGTTGAGGGGGCATGATTAGGGAGTGGGGAATATTCCTGTGGTGTGCTGGAAATCCACGTGACACCCATATGGTTGTAACTAATAGGTTTAATAGCGACCACCAAATGGGAGTCACCCAAATGCATGCATCATGAAAGACCAATTATCTACTAATGTAATCCCTAATAAATAAAAATAAATTTCAACTAAATAAAATATTTAATCCCTCAAATAATCAATTCAAATAAAAGATAGCATATATTAATCCTTAAAAATAAATATTCTAGATTTTCAAGAAAAGAGAGTAATATTTTTTATTTATTCTTTTCTTAATATAATAAAAAAATCTCAATATCAATGAATAATAAATCCAAGTAAAAAATTTTATTGAATATTATTAGAATGGATAAAATAAACTGATCTTAAGGCATAATGAGTTTTTTTTTATAAAAATTGTATAGCCGTAACCCAAATATTTATCCTAGTTATACATGTTTTACCCTTACTAAAGAGATTAATATTTACAAAGGATACTATAAATAATAGCAGAAAACAAAATGGTCTATTTCAAAAATTTAAACTCTGGATTCAAAATATAGAATACAATTTATCTATTTCATTTCATATAATTTTATAACGGAAATATAAAAAAAATTCAAAACACGATGAAATCATTTTTCTACAAAAATGTATCTTTAGTCCCAAAAATTAACAAATATCATACAAAATTATATTGATAATCCAAATTTAATTATTTTCATTTCAATAACTCAAGTGTATTTGATACCACATGGATTCCAAATGAAAAATATAATGTGGATTTTAAATTACAGGATTAAAAATTGATATTTTTACAAGAATCGGTATTTTACACAATTTAGTGAAAAATAAATAATTTAGAAATATCTCAAGTTTTTATATTAATAAAATATTGAAATGATTATTTAAAATGGAATCATTTTTATAAAATTAAATTTCTAAATTTATAATAATTTCATTATAATATAATCATATAAAATTCAGAATGAATCATTTTTCAAGAAAACATATTATTGAAGTATAAAATGGATTTACTAAAAATTTAGTATGTATTTAATAATAATTTATCAATAAAATTTAATTTTTCAGGCCTATTATATTTATATGTTTTATAATGTTTGTAATATTATTCAATCCATCCAATTTAATAGATCGGCCTCATTTAAATAATTTTATTTTATTACTATATTGTTGCTCTCTTAAAGCTCGGTGTTCCGTGTTATGAATGTTATCAATCATAGTATTCTAAATTTTCAATCGGTTAACCAATAACTTCTTAAAAATAAAATTTTCTATGTTTCAATTTCTTTTTTCAAAAAACACTCAGAACATCCATCATGCTTAAAACACCCTATTAAATATATCTTACACAAAAAAACACTCCTTATTCATTTTCAAATGTGAATTTTGAATTACAATTCATAATGATAACTTCTGTCAACTTATTTTAACAACATCTCAAACTATTTATTTAGAATACATGCCTTATCAGGTCATAATTGAATGTTTATATTCACTAGAGTGTGATAAGTTGTTTCTAAAATAATTTTTTATCTTTCACAACATGATATATATCATCAAATCATGAGATATTTTCCTATTTCTCTAAGTCTGTATGATACAACATGCCACCATTAACTAAGATGTGACACATATTTACTACATATAATAATAAAAAGAATAATTATAATTGACACTTAATATATCATGGAAATGACATTCATAACATGACAAATATACTCCTCGATAACCATCATTAATTCTATTCAGGATATGTCTTCCCTAAAAAATGATCTTAACCATATCCAGAATTCATTTCCAAAACCTTATTAATTTCTAGATACAATTATTCAATAATTATAATTTTTATTATGAAATAATTCTTCTTAAAAGATTAATTTTTAGAAATAGGTCTATATAAACTATTATAAATTTCATAAAACAATTCTTATAAAAATTTCATTTAATTTCCAAAACTCAACTTTAACTTGCATTAAACATTCTAAAATATTCCTTTTGACACTAGAAATCATTAAACTTCTTCCATCTATAAAATAATACGTATATTCAAAAAAAATTACAGATTCCAAATATATTATGTATATTTTTATATATATTAAAACATATGTATCACCCTACGTATGTAGACTATAATATTTTTTAGATCTTCTACATAGTTAAAATTAAAATATTACATATCTGATTTAGACTTATGAATATGCCAAATTTTCACTTATCCTGAAAATTATGCATTATTTATCATATTGAAGAATATTCCTTCACTATATTCAAACATTAGAGAACTAAAACATAACAAATTCAAGGACTTCCAAAAAATTCAGATCCAATCTGTATAACATTAAAAACTCATATAAACTTCAAATAATTCTAAATCTATTTTAACATTTTATAACTTCTTGTCAAACATCACCTTACCAAATGAAATACATTTTATATAAGATTCAATATGATTTATAAATTGAAAAAATTATCCAAAATAAAAATTCCCACTCTATATTCTCCAATTCTTATTCCTTTAACAAATAGCATAATGATTGGGGATCAGACTTCAACTCTGTATCTCATGAAACTCTCCATGGGTCCTTCGGTCTTAATCATTAATTCATTTAACCTGCTTCATAATTATATCAATAATATTAAGAGGGTTTTTGGAAAAATTCACCACTCATATTAAATGATATAAATTTTGCAGACTAGTGTAATCCCCCCCTTATACTAGGACACTAAAAAGTAGTTGGACCTTTTTCTTCCAAACCCATTCTTAATAAGTACAAACATATCATCATTAGGGACCAATTGTCATATCATTTGAATCCACATCATTATGAAAAAGGGGTATCCCCAAAAATCTCCCCTCAACTATTTTTTGGGAAATGAACATGGGAATGGATTTGATACCACATAAAAATTGTGTTTATACACACCACCTTACCAAAAATATCGATCTAGTATTTGTAACAATAACAAACACTTTATACAAGACCCCAAATGGATTTTAATCCCTATTTTTACAATATAAATTATGAATATCATCACAATTATAATTGTTGGGGACCAATTATTATCTCAGATGACTCCCCATATATATAACATGGTCATGTCCCTAAAAGAACCTATTTTCCACAACGGTGTGGTATCACCTCCCCCTCAAAAGAAATATATAGTGTTTCAGTATTGAGAGATTTTTCATTATTTAGAATGAACTATATTATCTCATATAGAGCCATTGAAACTCAATTTGATAGCCATGCTTCAATGAATTTAGGAGCCTCTGGGATCATTTAATAATTAATATGTTATGAAATGAACAACCAATTAAGATTAGACTATATTAATCAATTATTTTCTCAAAATCCATTATAAATAACTATCTTAACTTAATAAAGTAATATAACATATAAATAATAAAAATTACGAAATATGATCAATATTGTTGAAACAAATGTATGATGTCTTATATCGGTCTATAAGAGAACCATAACTTGTTATAAAAAATCATTGGCTATCATAGAGAATTACATGATTAATTTTAGCAAGCCAGAGTCTAAACAGTAGTGTAAAATATTTGACAACATTGATGATGAAAATTATTTTTTGTAATATGTTATAAAACAATATTATTCATTAATAATACAAATGTAAATATAATTGATTTAAAAGAAATATTATTGGGTGACCAGCATGATGATCAATAGTAATTATTGAATGCGTAATTTCAAAGTACTGTTAGTTTGAAATAATTGATGAGGTAGTTTACACTAAGTATAGGAAATCATTATGTCTCAGTTAGAATGATAACCCATCTGAAATATGTCACAAAAGGATTCTATCTCAAATTTAATTTTGATTTTTTCGAGTAAATTCTATATTTTTTAAAATAAGGATCGAAATTAAAATATGGTTATTTAGTTGATGAAGGAGTCATAAAAAAATACTCCAACAATATTAAATACAATAAGAGGGTCTTAAAATGTTAATTAAAATATTTTATGATATTGTTATTGAAGAAAATACTCAAATAAAAAAAAGGAATTTAGACACGTAGGAAATTTGTTATGGCCTAGGTAATATTGATTCAAAGTAATGAATAACTAAAAAATCAATAAATTATGAAGATTTTTTGAGTTATTCAAAGGAATAAATCCACACCAAAAATATTAGAACATCAAAAAAGAGTAAAATAGTTGAAATTGATGATTGCAATGTTATTAAAGAAAATATAACTCTAATACAAATTCATTGAATGGGGATTATCGATCCCACTAATCTGATATCATGGATGGAGTAAGAATCATTTTAGAAAGGTGTAAAGGATTAATCCCTAGAAATCTATATGAATGATCTCATATAACAACTAAAAATGTATCAAACATGAAAGGTTGTGAATATTTCAAATGATCCAATAATTATTCAACAAAAGAGCATATTAAAAAAATATTGTGGTATTTGAAATGTGAGAGAGAACAAATATGGAATGGTATAAAAGGAATAATATCATATAAAAAAATAAATATGAACAGAACATTTATAATGGTGGATAAAATGAGTTTATTCAACTATTCATGGTGGTTTCATTTTATATAGGCTTTAAAATATACCAACTGAATAAACTGAAGAATATCATTCTTATGTAGGATGTCTATATTAAACAAAAAGATTAGTAAGGGTATATTAAATGTGTGTTTTTTTAATATGGTGTTATATGGTATGAAGAAGGAACAATGATATTTGTCTATATATTTGTATTCTTATTCATTGTACAATAAACATAGAATGAGGGATTGATTAAAAATAATATGTGAAGTCTTCTAAAAAAGATTAATTTTTGGTACTTGTGTACATTAATGAATATTAATTTAGGTAATTTAAATTTTAGATTCCCCTGAGAGGTTAACTCACATATTTTCTTATGATTCAATTCAGTAAATAAGGTTAAAAGTCATTAATTTATCAAATAATGCATACTATAGAGTTACTAGATAATTTGGACATTCAAAACTTCTAGATTGTATGAACTCCAATCATAGATAGAACTATACACAAGAAAAGTTAATATCGTAAATTATATTATGATTTGAAGGATTATTTGAATTTAATTTTACTTTTTAAAATCATGGGTGAATATGATTTATTTAACATTATTAGTACCTTAGATTGAAATAAATCCAAATTAAAACAAACCACTATATTCCGAAGAATCTATTAGTCTGTCCAAAACACAAATTATTTTGGATTAGTATTTAGTTCATGATAATAACATGACATAATAAAATATAAATACATAAATTGACTTTTTATTATATATAATGAAATTCCAGTAAAAGTGGAACGTTATTTTTTACAATAAAATGTTTTGGATTAATTAGAAAAAAATTAAAAGATCAATAATATAAAAAATTGGAAATAGAATAAAATTTATTAAGAATGAATTTAATTAATTGATATGGATGAAACAATGGTTAATGATTATATATAATGAACATGATATTGATATTGAAAACCTGTCTGACAAGAATAGTTCCATTGATTTAACAATCAACCCATTACAAAACAAACATTAAAGAAAATATTTATTCAATTTCTTTTTTAAAATAATTTGTATCCATGAATAAACAAGTTGAATAAAATTAAAATAACTTAACAAGTTATTGATAGATATATATATATATATATCTAGTAGCTACAATATTATTGAAGAAATTTTTATTGAATCATAATGTTCAACCACATACTATAAGCTATGATCGATTTGAAAATCCCCTCTCTCAAAATATTTATTTATTAAACTAAGCCACTAATTTTAAACAGGACATTATCCGTTGGGTTTACTATCAAATAGGTGGAAATTAGTGAGATTTAAACAACTTTAAAATATTATAAAGCTTTATGATACCAATTGGTATCCGAGAATCACTTGAATAGAATAATATAGAATTTCTCTCTTATAAAATTTTAGAAATGTAATCTAATATTGAAGGGTAATTGGTGGTATGAAAGATTTGGGATATGATCTGTTTAGAATGAAATAAATTATGAATGAATACGTGTCATGTTTTTTAAAATCCGGGTAAATAACATGTCGAATATAGTTGGAATTTTAAGGTATGTATATAATTATTCATCGAAATAATATTTCTTATAATTATTATTTCCAATGTAGAAATATATTAATAGGGAAGTTATTCAATTTATATGTTAAATTTTTGATATTTAGGGATCATGAATTTCACATAGAATTCCCAATATACAAAAATATAAAGTATACTAGAACTTATGATAATCAAGAGACACATAATGTTTCAAATATTTTTTAATTAGAGTTAGTTGATGAATAATTGTTAATTTTTGTTAAATTGTTATAATTTTTTTGGAAATAAGGACTAACTATTTTATATTACATTGTATAATTCTTAGAAAAGATATAATAAAACGTGGTAATATTTAGAAATATCTTTATGAGATGAACGTAAATTATCGTGTAGTATATCGTAACAGGTCAAGGTCATCAACCACCATCACTATTTCAAGGAGTTTTGATGTTTTTAATCAATAGTATATAATGAATTGTGCAGATATGAAAGGAAAAGAAAATTCATGGGGATCAAAATAGCATAGAGATATTAACCATTTCAAATTTTGGGAACAACTATGATTTTCTTCATTATTTTCTAGAGAAACATTTAGGTTCCCATATGATACAAAACAACATCATGTAATAAATAATGGTTTATGGTAAAATGAAAACTAAATCACCAGGGAAAAATATGTAATTCCAATCATGGTTCCCTTGCATGGTGGATAAATAAGGTGTTATATGTAATATTTTTGTGGTTGTGGTTGATTTGAAGAGTAATATTCAAGATTATCGTCTAAAAATAACTCTTATGGTTTCGTAGCAGTTTTTTTATCATTTTTTATTAAAATTTGATGTCAATTATGGTGAAGGTCATGGTTATTATATTTTAGGAAAATATTTTAGATGCTATTATAATTCTAATGATTTAAACAACATCATGTGTTAGAGTCAACTAAAATCATCTTATAGTTCAAAATAAATATTCAAAGAAGAAAATAACTATCATTTCAAGATGATAATGATTTTAATTTTATGGTTTATTACGAAATTCATTGATTAGAGAAACCATATTGGGTTGGAAATGGACGGGTTGTGGTATTTTCAATATTTTAATATATAAAATATTTCATTTAGTCTATCTTTAGGAAAATATATTTTCTTTTAAAGGATAAATGGTTTGATTAGAAGTGTCGTTTTAAAATTCTTATTAATGGGTGATATGTGTCATTAATAAGTGAAATATATAGAAATAAAAAATTGAAATATTAATTTTAAATTAAAATAAATAACACAAATTGATGATTCCTTTAAAAAAATAATTATCTCAACATAATCAATATCAAATATTCCAAAAATCCCACAATTCAAGATTCCACTAATTAATTCAACAATTCATTATACATGATTGAAAAACACTTAATTAATTAATTCAAAAAATTTATTATTTCAATATAATTATTATTCTTAAAAAATCCCTTTATATTATAAAATTGCATACACATAATTGAAATCATGACTAGGATATTTGATTAATAGACCACCTACCTTAAATCGTTGGTGAACGATTACCCAATGGAAATCCACAATTTGTGTGGCACAATGATATTTGATATGATTTGGAATGAAACCCCAAAATATTAATCAAACAATCACAATCCCTTAATTATATTTCTAAATCCAAAAATATGAGTTCAATATATAAAAAGAATAGCATCCCTCTAAAAGATGAGGGAGAGATCTTAGAGAAAAAGAAAACTACATGGAAAATGATTCACTTACTAGGTGGGGAGAAGATATTTAATTCCCACTTATAATTTCAAATGAAATGGGTTGGATGGTCTTGGAATATATTTAGGAATCTATACAAAATATAGAAAACATGTTAAACATCATGGGTCAATTTTGGGTTAATTATGGGGATCATTTATTATTAAATATAGTTATGGATTAATTAATACTGTGTGCATGGTATGCTTGATAGAGGCACATAGTATCCCCTAACTAAGCTCCTTAACCATTCATCACTTCTAGGGGATTCACTACTTCCCCTTTTAGGGTCCATGATTTGAAAAAGCATGCACTAACCATGAAAACTATCTTTGTCTGGGGTTTTATGATTTGCTGGACTAGTGTGCATGGTTTGGGAAAATTATGTTCTAACTGTGCACTTCCCAATTTATTTCCAATACATTCAATTTACACCCAAACAAAATATATGTTAAAACAAAAGCAAATTATGCTGATATACTGAAAACAATTAACCTAAAACAATCTTATGAAAACTCCATAAAATGTGTCAACATAAAAATATCTCCACCTTATAATAGCTTGTCCTCAATTTGTACTCGCAAGAAACTCTAAGTTTTTTTTAAATATTGGTTTAGAAAATACCTTATATCCACTTCCCTCTCCATTGATTCTTCCTACACACACCATGTTTTCCAAAATACATGGACTATCCGCACATGTATTTCCCCACAAAATATTCTCACTGTGATCCAACACACACATCATATGCCTCTAAAAGAACACATTTGTCTCAAGATCAACATATACCACATCAATCACATGAAAAGGGTTGGGGATATTCCACCATATATCTGACACATGAAAAGCATCATTCATATCATTTTATCTCAGTATATAATAGGCAACTGATACCCCACAACCCGATTCAATAAACAACCTCAAATTGTCCATTGAACCTGGGAACCAACATTCCATGTCTCTAAATCCTATTGTGACCCAACCTAGGTGACACCCAAAGGAATACATGATCATACTTTTTAAAGTTTTATAATCATTGAAGTCTATCATCATATGATTTATTTGGACTCGGATCCACATCCTTATGATTTCAAATATGTTGAACAAGCACTAATGTCTCATGCACGAGACTCGATCCAAACTAGTTGGACTCACCCTAAAATATCCATCACAAAAGATATATCGATGGAATTTCAAAAATATAATCATATGGTTCCATCATTATCATCTCCTGATAACTATTTTCACAGGATAAACCCGACGTAGATAGGTTCTTTTCCCAAGACCCACTGATGACTAGAACACATGATTTTCAGAAATCCTCAATAACATATACAATACGCTCTAGGTATACATATATCGATGGATGGAAATCGATTTTCAATAAAAAAAGTGTACAATGTACCTTTTGTAATCCCTACCACAATCCCAATGTAAATCATGAATCACGATCTAAAACAATATTCCATGGAACCCCATACAAACAACTCTTTCCTAAACATTCAATTCTCCCACCTCATCCAATGAAAATGTCCCCAATTTTGGAGAGAAATTCACTACCTATATGAAAATTCCCACAATACACAAAATAGATTAATTATTAGAAGGTATCCTTTGGATAGTCACCACAAATTCCATGGTTACAATATCCCACTCTCATTTCAGAATGGAAATGACTAACTATACTCCTATGATGTTGATGCTCAGCCTTCACCTACTAAAAGGTTTAGCATCATGTCATGAAGCCTTATTATTCGTTTTTTATGCTTGCCCACTAAAAATGTTTGGTATGGTCACGATACATTTTTGGTGAGACAAGGATGTCCCACCTACTTCAAGGAATCAAAATCACACATCAGCTCCTCCCACATAGTTGTATTCAGAACAACCCAATTTTGGACAAAGCTATTATCATCCTAATCTATCCTCTAATCATGAATGTGGCCCCCACCAATAAGGCTTTCCCTTAATTCCATGAATTCTATATCCTCATACTTCCAATCTCTAATACAGTTGTAAATGATATACTCCACCTAATCTAATGTGATATCCATCTTATTCCGACTCTCCTATACCACCACACACATCTCTTCCAGCAATGTCATCATATTCCACTAAACACTAGACTCTTAAACCTTTAGAGTGTTATTTTCTCTTTATCAAAGTGTCAGAGACAATTTTCCCCTTTCTAGTCATATATGTTATTTCAAAATTACATGGCATTATATACCTAACCCACCTCCACCTTTGGAGATTCAAATCATGTTTTGAGAGGCTATACATTATGATATTGTTATCTGTATACAAAGTAATCCTCTCTCCCATGATATAATGTCTCTAAAACATCAATGCATAAAAAAATGCTTCCATCTCGAGGTGGTGTGTTGGGTTGTTCAATTCATGTGGCCTCATTTTCCCATCACCATTGCCACAACTTGATCTCCCAGCATCAACACTGATCTAATTATAATACCAGAAGCTTGAAAAACATTGTACACTCCTCACATATCTTATTTACAATAGAGATTTGTGTTGATGTCAGATACATCATTAAATTATAGAATGAAATCATAGAAGGTTATGACCATTCAAACTTCCACCTATTAGGTCATGACCAAAAGAGATGATTTCAGAATGTAGTATAAAAATGAACCTTCGATAATATCCATCTAATCCCCTAAATCTATGGATATTGAAAACATTATTGGTATTATTCTATGAAACAACATATAGAACATTATTTGTCTCTATATACACAACTTCCTATGAGATGATTTGACCCATGAAGTTTACCTGATCAATCAAATAATGACCTGTAAATAGTTTGAAGGGTTGGAAATTCACAATTAGTGTACTAAATAGGATGTCAATATATTGGGAATGAATATAATGAGTATTATAGTTCACCAAGATATCATTTTTAAACACTACAAAAAACTGATACATGAATAGATGGAATATTATTTTCATCAACCCATAAACACTTATGGTGTGTTTGTTAACCCAAACGACATTAAAATGAACTCAAATAGGATATAACATCTTCTAAAACAAGTACTCAGTATATCAGATGTTCAACTTATCAACTGATGATAACTTAACCTCATTTCAATCATTGAGAAAACAAAATATCTACTCAAATGTTCAAATAAATCATCAATATGCGGAAGAGTATATCAGTTTTCCACTATCCTCAAGTACATATTCAGGTAATATACACAAAAGTGTAAACTCCCAACATCCACCTTTGAAAACACCACTATAGAACACCATGCTGACATACTCAAATAGATAAATTCATTTTATGAGTGCACCATTGTTATCATTATCCCACTATGAATAAATCAAACATTTTCCTCAGAAGGAAACAACTACATATATCAGCCTTTCCTTATGGTTCAATCATGGATTCTCATCAAATTAGTCTCCATATTCATCTATATGCATTGTAAGTGAATTAAAAAATATACACATATCAATCCAATCAATGAAAAAACCATTTGGGTAGTTTATTTTAACAACTAGGGGGTTGGTCCAACTCAAACAATTAGATGGAGTCTCACTCTCTATGGAAGAAATGTCCCACCTCTTTTACCCAATCAATATAACCTCAAAATACCATTATTAATAACAAAACCCATTCCTAAGGATTGTTCCAATAAAAATATTCACTAGTATGAAAAATATTGTGAAAATAATTATTTCTCCAATAATGATATAGTCACATCACTATATAGGGTTAGATATTGAAATGTATCCTTCAACGAAACTCTCTAACTGAATGGGGTCTAGAAAAAGGTTCCACTGTTGAGTAAAAATCTAAAACATGTGGTTCAAGATGATTATCTCATGATGGTGTTTACCAAAACAGGGGTATATGTATAATTAATAAAAAGTATAACCTAAACAAAACCTACTAACACTCGATAATAGCTATCCATCACAAACATCGTATCATAGAACTGAATTCTAGTACTCCCTCTCGGACATGAATAATCTTTTGGTGGCATTTGTGGGATTATATCTATACCTCATCCATAATGAACTAATATCGAACCAAAATTTCATTCAAAAATTTAAATATCCATTGAAAATATTAATTTATATGACATTTTATTAAATTGGAGGATCATACATTTCAATTCTACTTCCCATGTGAAAATATTTATCCATAATTGCATCTGGTTTTTTTCAGGTGAGACATCAGCTTTCTCTAATGAAAAGATACATCAACCAAAATTTCAAAATCCTCAAACACTCACTCAAGGGACTACAGTATAGGTTTTGATTCTTGGGAGTCTCCACCATAGATCGATAAATTTACCCAAATTTAGTCCACATATACTATTGATATTAAAGAACTCCATAGTGAAAAATTTCTTGGAAACAGCTCTTGGGATTTGTTTTCCTCAATGTGTACGCAAATATGGTCATGCCTCCATATAGATAGTTTATCATACATGGATGAAAAATTCATCCCAAAACCAAGTCTAAAACTTCATCCATGGTATGTCAGTCCCATCACATGTTTGTGAAAGAATCATTTGTTAATGGCTTTCAATGATACAAAGGTGTCTCGATAAAAGAATCAACATAATCAAAAAAGTCCAATTTGAATGGATAATTGAGTCTCAAACTCTGGATAAACTTATATAACATAACATTCACTCTCCAAACAAATTCATGACCCCTCTACTATCATGATACAAACATTATATCCATCCAATGGGAAATCTAATTTAAATTAGTGAATGACACATTCTACTATACAAAAATATCTAAACTGAACAAGATGGTGAGATAATGATCCTTAGATTCTAGGAACAAGGGTATCTCAAAAAATTCTTCAGAAAAAATTCTTCATCACTAACTAACTAGTGGAAGGTGTACCAACTACAAAGATGGGTGACTCATTAACCATCCTCCTAAAACTATATGTCTATCAGCAGGTGAAACAATTCATTATATAGCGTGCACCCCTATATATTAGAGATGGTCTGGAATACCTAAAATTATTATAATTTGAATAAACCAGATTGTGCCCTATATGATGCATGTACTCAAATGAATATACCATATAGTGATGTCTCAATGAAATGAGATGACTAGTGGGTTATCAAAATTCTATTAAATGTATATATTGACTTCCACATATACATTGGTCTCCCTAGTGTTGTAAAAAATCACGATAACATTAAAATAAAATCCTTATATTCCCAAACCAATACATCTGTAACTACTAACTCTACACACCATCCATAGGATCGACCTACCTTAATACCACTCTAAAAAATAAAACCCAATGGGATCTCCTAGGATGGTGGTATGATGAATCTGTCACCCAAAGAATGACATCAATATTCCATGGGCTTGTTCTAGTGTTATGAAAAAAAATCTCCCAATATATTAGACCATGGAAAATATAAACCTTCATAATATACACATATACAATACACAACTTAACTAAATAAATAAATGAGTATATAAATGATCAAAGAATTTGTACATAATGCATAAATGATACCATATGTACTAATGCCACATACATCGTAAAAGCAAATAAAATAGTACATCTGACAATCTATGAAACACAAAACAATGAGAAACTTCTCTATTATACAAGTACTTTAGGATCACACCTCAACCAATGTGGTCACCACCGCCATCACAAATCACCATTTTATCATAATAAATCACCAAAAATTCAACACTCTGATATTTCATAAAATATTATTTTTTATAAATATATCCTCTTTGAAAGATGTATTAGTATGTTTAAACAAACAACAATATGTAATTAAAATGATATTATTTAATGTCTTATTAACACATAACTATTGAATTGGTGGGTATGAACTAGATTAACCACATTATGAATTATATTTAAGGGTCATACTCATTAAATATATACTGATTAATTCTATCTAAAATAAACATTGCTTTTAGTAAAGTCCTTTTATTCCATAAAAATGTGTTTTCTTAAAAAACGGAATTTATTATTTTTTATAGAATATTAAAAAAATTAAAAATCTTTTTAAAATTTTATTTCATATAATTTTAGAATTAAACATATCAAAATAATCTTATGATAAATTTCTGGGGAATCCTTAATGGGTTTTATTTTTAATGAATAGTGAGAACTAATAGTTTTTATTGAAAAATGTATTATAATTTTAGTATTTAAAATTAAAATTGTGTTATTAATTAGTTTGAAAATATAATAAGATAATTTTTATTAAAAAAATATAATTATGGTCTTTCATATTAATTTTATTCCTGAATTTGACATAAAAACATTCCTATACATAAATAAAATTATGAAAAACTATTTCTTGTTTTGTTTTACATTTTTAATTTATAATAATTTCCGAAAAATATAAGAAATAATTTTTTTTAAAAAGTCCCTATTTTTCATTAAAGTGGTCAAATTTATTATAAATATTTTACGTTTACTTATTTTCATAATATATAGTAACCATAGAAAGAAAATTATAATGGTAAAGATAAAATGTATTTCCTTATTATGAACCAAAACCTTCATCTTTTCAAATTGGATGATTTTATTTTGGTTATTTCCATCAATTTACCAAATATATTTCCTTTTTTTGGCCATTTTCCATTGATAATGGAATTTATAATATTTAGATTAAATAAAAATTCAATAATTTCAATCATGTAACTTTAATATATCTTAAATTATTACATATTAACAAAATTAGTATAAGTAAAATTCAAAATGGGTATTTTAAGGATAATTTTTTATTTTTAAGAGGGAAATTTATTTATTATTTTTAGGAATTAAATAATCACATTAAATGTTTGTGTATTGTGAATATAATGTTTATTCAATTAATAGAAAAACAAAATAACTAATTTTAAAAACATTAAATGTTATTTAATTTGATTAAAGTATAGTATCCCATTAATTTTTTTTAATATTTATTACTTATTAAGAATGTGTTATTGTTTTATATTCGAATTAAACTATTGACCTTATGTCATTAAATTTAAAATTATCATCTTTTGTTAAAAATGAAATTAATGATATTTTTTTGGAAAAAAATAGTTAATTAAATTATTTAAAAAATTTAAAAATCAAGAAATTGGACAATTCAGATAATATATGATTTAAATTTTCATCCATCGTCAATTTTTTGTCAAAATATTTCCTTAAAAGTATAATTATAACCCATTAAAAATGAAATTTTGTTATCATAGTCAACAGTAAAATGTGTTAACTAAGGGATTAAATAAAAATATATGTTATAAAAAATCACTTAAACTAGTTAAAATTTTATTGGTTAATGGGATTAAATCCACATACATGTTTTTAATTGAATATTTATACATTTTGAATTATTTATATTTATAATAAAATATTTATACAATAATATTTTATGAAGTTATAAAAGTACACATCATGTCAATTATAAAAGGGAACCTCCTCCCAACACTTTATCAAATCTTTTGATCTGACTTGATCTTATAGAATATACCAAAATAACACCCCTAAATCATTATCCTCATTATAGAAGTTCTCATCTTCCAAAAAGACTAATTCGAGGATCTATAAGTGGATATTTAAAGGTGTTCTTCCAAAGAATATATAATCTCCCTATGCGATCACTTTAAGTTTACATCTTTTTCTCCCTCCTCTAGACTTATTGTATTTGTTATAAAATAATAACTATTGTATAATTAATATAATTAAATGTTATTATGACTCTGAAACAAAAATTCTACATCTTATATCCCATAAAATGGGAGGTGAATGTATCACTTGTGTTCATACATGGATTTCCGTCACCACATAGTTGTACAATTAATCTTCTATAACCTTATTTTTGGAAGGTCATTATAAAGGATTTAATATTACTTATGATATTTATGATATAATTATAATTCTTCAATTATAATATCATATCGACCATCTTACCTTCCAATCTATAATGGAAATTATAAGATTATTATCTAATAAATTTCATTCATTCATTCATCATCTAGTTATTTTTATATGATTACATGTTTTTCCATTATTTTCATCTCGTTAATAACATTAATGATGAAAATAATTTTATTCAGGATAAAAAAATTTATTTCTCTCTTCTGTAAAAAATCTATTTTTTTATGTTCTTGTTTTTTTAAATCTCTTAAAAATGGTATGTTATCACCTATAATTATTTATTATCATTTATACCCTCATTTCAATTTTTATTAAAATACTTCAATGAAAAATTTAAATCATTACATGAATGATTTACTCTTTAATTTGTGGTTACCAAATCATTAAAAGAAAATTTTATTTTAACTTATATGAAATGAATGAAATTTCCCTCCATTATGACCACTCAATATGGTGAAGCATGAATTAATTATTCCAAATTATTGCAATTTTTTTATTATTTCAAAAATATTGGCATTTTTTTAAAAGTTATTTTAAATGTAGAAACAATGTTTTCTTCATGAAATGTTCTTATGATCATTCAAATTAATTTTGGCATATGATAATATCCTTAGTTGTTAATTAAACTTTACTAGTGACATGATTCAATGATACCATCGTTATACCTTATATTAATTGTTTAGGATAAATTTGGATAGAAAATGATCATGAATAACCTAGATTAATCATATAGTGTCATATATTTATAAGCAATATCTATTATTTCAAAACTCTAAAAATCATCATTCATGATTCCTGGCAAATAAAATTGATTCACACACTGTACTTTTTGGTTTTAGTCAATAAATTGATCCATGATGATTCATGTTAACACTGAAGGATTGTAAAATAATTGTCTAAATTATCAACAAAATGATATTATAGATATAATGTGAAACCTTGTCATTATACCTAATCATATATCCTATAACATGATTAACAAACTCAACATTGGTGAGATTCTAAACAAATATATAATGAAAAAGAATTTTTTTCATAAAGAACATATTGGAAAGATGATTTTTCTTTTTATATGTCAATAATGTTGGAGTAATCACTCAATGTAATATGATTTATTTTTCGAAATAAATCTCATAGAGCATGGAATTTCAGAGGAAAAATCAAGAGTTTGGTTTAGGAAAATAAATTACATTATCTAGTACCAGTTCTAATTTAACGTATCATGTTTGGTGAATATGTGAATTTTCCAAGCCAATTCCCCAATCATATAGTCAAATGCAAGACCATATAAGTATCGATGATATAACACTATTTCTAATAAATGATTGAGGTGTGTATGTATTGGTATTCCAGAACTATATCAATGATATTATGAATATATTAATCCTAAAACATCATAGTACTGTACCAAAATTGTTTTCATAGAAAATATATCTTGAATGGTTCTATTAGTCATGAAAAGTGCTTTATTGGTATGGTGATAATGTTAATTTGGGATAAATAGTTGATTGAAATTAATGAGATAGTATTGGTTTCTATGAAATTGGGTAATGGTTTGATTTAAATGTGATTTAGGTCATATTTAATAATGATTGTTGGATTTTTTTTAAATAATTTATTAACTAGTTTGCGATCTTATTTGAAGAATAAGGATTATATTAATCTTTGGAAGAATTTTTGTTTTGTAAATATAACAAAAAATTTATTAATTCCATCAAGGGTTCATAAGTATAAGGCTTTAAAGAAGTTTATAGAAATCAACACACCCTTTTTAATGTTTTATGTGATAGGATTTTGAGGTGATTTGAATCTTTTTCAGGTTTTTCAAAAAATTACTCTATTGAGGTATAAATTACCTGTTAGGTTATCAAATTATTTATTGTTAAGATAATTATGATATTTATAATCCTTATGATTGAAAACTAATTCATTGAGAATGACATTTTTAAAGGATAATTGTGGTTAAGCTAATGGATAACTTTCAGGTTAGTGTCTAAATTTGATTCATAATATTTTGTGGAATTTCACTACATTATAAGATTATCTTGTGATTTATCATCATGATTAATGATAAATTGGGAAATTTTTCATTATGTAGAGGTATATATAACCCTTAGATTGATAAAGTGACACTACTTTGTATGAATTAAATTACATTTTTGATGATGTAGGTTTAATGGTATGAAAAAAAACAATGAGGATTAAACATTCTTAAATAATAAGATATGTTTTAGGATACTTAGAATATTTTTGTTTGAATTATAGTGATTATATTTATATATATTTCCAAAAAAGAAAACTCACTTGTCGAGTGAAAACCCAACACATCTGTCAAGGCTCTGAGGCTTGAGCTCATAATCAAGGGATAAAAATTGTGAATTACCTAAAACAGCTTACATGATTTATAGGTTAGTATGAATTTTATTTAATTCTAAATAAAAATATTACTTTTATTTTAGTAAAAATAATTGACCGAGTTAAATGGAAATACACTTGGTAATATGGATTTTAAAATTAAGGTAAATGTTAATTATGTTTTAGAATCATATATTATTTTATTATGGGTTTAAGATGATTTAATTTATGTATGAAGATGATAAATTTGTTTTTTGTGATTATATGACTAGGGAACATAAAATAATGGTATAGTTTAAGGAAAATTGTTAAATTGTTCTTGGAAGAATATATGAATCAAGTCCTTTGGATTTTTTGTGTTTAAACTTAGCGTGTTCTAATGATTTATATACAGAATAATATATGTTAACCATCAGGTGTTATGGTTGAGGCTTTATTGATAATTTTTTTCACAATGGGTTTTATTAATTTTTATATTTATCTTATGTTAACTATTTTTTTTGGTTAATGTCCAAAGAAAAGAGGAAGATTTTATTATAATTTTATAAATTATATGATCAATTAAATGTTTTTGTTTCATTAGGAACAATATTCAACAGAAGTAACATCATTTTACTTTATTACAAGTATTTGTGGTCACTTTATTTGATTTTATTATGGGTGAGTTTTCTCTCGGGCTATTTTAGTTGAAATTTGGATATTTTTGGGACTTTTTGGGTAGTGCCACATTGGCGCATGGTTTTCCCAAACCATCCACTCCATAGGGAAAACCGTACATCCCAAATCGTAAGTGGTCAATTCATGATTCATATTTTATAAAACCATGTTCCCTAAATAGTAAGGGTGCATGGTAAGGGTACATAATTTGTCTAACCATGCACCCCATCTAGAAAACCATGTGAAAAATATTTTAATCCATCAAAAGTTGTTTTAAAAATCCCAAACCCCTCATTTTAACCCATTATAAGCCCAATTTATCCCTAATTTTATTCCTAGGTCCTCGAATGATCGTAATAGGTGGATTTGAATTATAAATCAGTTGTCCTTTTAAGATTACATATCCAATTTTCCCATTCCATCTCCCCGAAATAAGTTGATCTCCAATTTTTTGGTTTCTCTCAATCTCTATTATTTTCTCCTAATATTTTGACAAAAACCCTATGATTTGGTTTTGAAATGTCAAATGCATATTGAAAATTGAATGTGGGAAACTGTAATTTCAAATTATTTAAAATGGGGGATTTTCCTATGATTGTTTGATTGATTTAACAATTATTGCACTTGGGGGAGTTTGAGTAGTTTTTGAATAATTAAGAAACTCATAAAAGGATATGACCCATATAAATGGATTAATAATGAATACATAGACATAAAAATTCTATAACATGATTTTATCTAATTGGGTATTGTGTCTCGGTAGCCTGAGCTGAGGGATCTATGCCAACATTGATCTGAGATTACAAATTTTGTTGTTTAAGGATCCAATTTGATTACCCAAGACATAGTATCCTGGAGACGGTGTCTTACGTTATTAAATTTTCATTGATATAAGGAATCACATCCCATGTGATTGAATTTATTATAAGTCTTGGTAAACTAGATAGAAACTGGAAATTAAAATGAAATATTTTTCCCCAAATTTCAAAATGAATTTCCATTGAGAACGCCATTTTTACCAAATAGATACAAATAAAATCAATCCTAATAATCTTCTTTGAAGAATAGGAAAAATAAAACAAAAAAATGGGACATATCAATTGATCAGAAAGGGTTATGTGCATTGGATGTCATAATGAATCAATGAGAATAATCCATATAGAATGGTAAATAACGGAATGAATGATCCATATAATAAATAAATAGATAAAGAAAATCCATCTATAGATTTTTTTTAATCATGAAAATGTCCTTGATAATATTCATTGAGATCTATATGAAATAAATTCTATATAATTTATATTTTATATTATCAGGTATCATGGTAACTCTTCCATCAAGATCATTCATAAGATAGTATAATAATTGGGTGTAAAAAATATATAATTTAGATATAGTTGTCAAATTATGAGAATAATGATGAATTATGGGGCTATCCATAATAGATTCCCACCCATTTTTGACATGTCCAAAGCATTCCTCAAATATAATATAAACAATTTAAAAATAAATATTCAAATCAATGTGCCCCATACAAAATTTAAGAATTTTATTTATAAGACCCAATATGGAATGGAATATAACACAACATTAAATAACCAGAGAAAAAAATCATGATATTATATGTCAAATGGGTTTTATATACACCTAATAGAAGAAGGTCGGTGTTTAACAACAAATTAAGCCTCAATGAATAGAGATTTGGATTATGTCCCATAAAATGAAAATTTCATTTGTAAAATTTATTGATTATGTATATTATCTAGTAAATACAATATGAGATAATAAAAAATATATTGTTATGTATAACATTACAATGACATAATTGATGAAATATAATTTTAATTCAATGAATGAAAACTGAGTTACGAAATCCCTTACAACATGTAATTAATCGAATCATATGACAAATAAAATTGATAAATATAAAATAAAAATTTGAAAACAATTATTTTAACTATATTAAATATATTAAATATTAAATAGAATTATAAATACACAACACACCAGAATGAAGTGTTCAATAAGTTATATTTATCATTGAAGTAAAAGTGAGATGAAAAAATCCTTACCACTTTGAATCATTCAAATCAGATGCCCGATATAATTAATAAATATCCAATGAAAAATTATATAACATTAAGTTATTTATATTAATTTTATTTTAAATAAAATTTGATAACATATACAACACACACACAAGATAGTGGTGAATATGACATATATATCACAAAATTAAAAACCGAGATGAGAAATCCTTACAACTTGTAATATGTCAAAACATATACCCCATAAAAGTAATAATTTACAAGTTAAACATTTATTAAACTTAAAATAATAATATTATTGATATAATTTAAAAAATTAATCTATATAACTACATCAAAAAATAAATAGTAGTGAATATTATATATATCTTAAAGAAGTAAAAAAGTGAGATAATAAATCCTTACCACTTGTAATCTGTGGAATCGTATGACACCTAAAATTTATAATTATTAAATAAAATATTAAATAACAAGAATAAAAGTATATTAAAGGTATTATATATCAAAATTTAGTACATATAAATCACATTAAAAAACTTGAGTTGAATATGACACATATCTCAAAAAAGTAAAAGGTGAGAGGATAAATCCTTACCTCACACTTCACTTTAGGGTAGCGTACTTATACATCCTATATAATGGTTTAAATAATATTATATATAATTCCATAAATATATAAATCTGTATAATACCTTACGTGAAGATTATATAAGATCATATATCCCAATCCTTACTAATATTGCCTTACTTTCATGGTTTCACGTGTGTTCATTTCATGTTTTCACTATCTATTAACTTATATATATTTATGGATTATCATTTAAAATGGGAAACAAACTCCAATAGTGTAATGAAATTGTATTATTTATCTTTAAAATATTTAAATGTTCACATATATAATTTTTTTTCTTACATTATGTTGATTAATAGATATAACATTAATAAAAAATGTTCTGTTTGGAATGGCAGTTTTTCTGAAGACCATGAACCAGTTTGGTTTTCCTTTCTATTATGTGAATATATATTTTATATAAAGTTATATATATTATTATTAACCTATTATGATCTTAGTTTACAATTAAAATTTATTTATTAACATACATTAAAGATTAAATGTAAAAAACACAAAAACGTTATTCACATAGGCATTTAACCACCAAAATCATACAATAGTTTTGATCCTATGAATAAGAAGAGGTAATAAAAGGGATCCATATAATATATTACATTATGGTCATAAAATTATAGAATGTACATTATTAGTTAATTATTATCCCTTGATGGATGAAATATATGTGGATAAATTTGAGGAAGAAAATAAAATAATAGAGATTTTTGCAGGAAATTACATCTTGAATATCACCTCATTGGAGATGCACTTGATGGACTTGTATTTGGTATTATTATTATACTATAATAACATTGAAGTTAATATTATTTGGGGGAGTGTTTTGGGTAGATACTTTAGTGATTCAAGGCTTGTGGGACAAAATATGCTAGAATTTATACTTGAGGAGAGGTTGGTTTTGGTGATTAAATAGTGAATATTTTTTTTAATAATGCCAAATACAAAGATGTGGAATTAATTTCTAAAAATATATTTTTATTAAATATTTTAAATTATTTTTATGGTCTATATATGCATCATAAAATCATTAAATATTTTTAGGTAGTTTGTATTTGACCTTTTAACTTTAACACTTTTCATTATTTTACCTTTACAACAGTAAAAAAATTCCCATGGTAAAATTTCTATGTATAAAAGTTATAATAATATTATAACCTAATTTGGAAACTATAATTCCAAATATTAAATCATTTTTACCAAATTAGTTTCATATAATTTGGGATATTATAATAAAAATTAATCTTAGAGACATATTGAAAAAGAAAAATTTTAAAGTGAAAAGGTAAAAAGATTGAATTTTTTTTATATCCAATTGAATTTTTAAAATCGGTTGAAATGATAGAAATTGGTTTTCTTGACATATAATTTAAATAATTATACTTTATACCAATTTATAAAATAATTTATTTATATAAATAAATATGAATAAATATAGTTATTGTAACGACCCTTGTCCGAAGCCACCCAACTGGTGCCTCATACCCGGTTTGCCACATGACCTCAAACATGTCTCCCCAAATGCCAGAGGTAGACGACCAGTAGCAAGGGCCTTGGTGAGTTAGTGGGGAAACTATTCCCTCATTTGGTAAAGTATACCGCAGAAGGATAAATGTAAACAATAGCGGAAGCGGTAAACAAAATACAAACAACTGAATTAAACAGTATATGCAATGTCTGATATAATAATGATGTAGCATGGTACATGTATCTATGGAAAGCATCATACAAAACAACGTGCTGAAATACAACTGAACCCAAAGTACTAAAAGTAAATAGTAAACACTAGCAGCATCGCAAGCCTATTCTCGGTCCCATTCTCTCCAGTTCTAACTAGTAATCAAGCGCATGAGGTAGAAGGGACACAATCCCTATCCACACCTGCAGACATATAAACTGTTTGGGCAAAAAAGCAGGACCTACACGTGGTGTTAGATTAATTCCAGTTGTCAACCACCACAAGAAGATTTCCCTACTATAAGTGAGTGATATAGAAAAAGTAATGGAAATAAATGCAGCAGGGAAACGGGAGAACACTAAATTAAAAATCCTATAAATCTCCATTCAAATTCATTTATTAATTTAATTCAATAATTAAATTATCAACCAAGGAATATAGCGAACAACTCTATATTCCCCAGGCCTAGCAAGTAACACAACATGTATCTTAGTAGACAACCTTATAAAAGAAGTAGTACAAACCCAAGCTTCTTCTTTGGATTGGTGGACTCTTCACAACCAACCAAACAATATTTATCACACAGACCCTCTGGGTGGCTCACGCTGGCAGACCCTTATGGTCAAGTATTCAACAAAGTCAAACACACTCCGAGGAAGCACTCATCGTCAATTACCGATATGGTCTTGCAGCGAAACTATAGACTCTCAGGGGAATCACTTATGTCTAATTCCCTATTTAGTCTCGATTCGATAATTATCAGACCCTCTCAGAGAGAAAAAAGTCAATCCCCCTTATGGTCTAGTAGCGGTAATAATTAAACAAGCACTCTGAGGAAGCACTCATCGTCAATTCCCAGTATGGTCTAACTACACCAAGTTCCCATAGCCCTGTGTAAAAGCAATCTTATGTAAACAATTCTTAATAGCCCTACGTATGTTCAACAACTACTTAGATAATAGCTACATTTCATCACAAGAATATAAACGGTAGGCAACACATGCAATCAATCATATCAAGGCAAGAAATTAAGGCAACAAGTTCTGCCACACAGGCATCCAAATCCAAACAGTGGTAAACAGCCAGAACAAGGGAAAACACCCATGGGGTGATCCTCAAACACACAAAAAGCAAATCTTACTATAAATTAACCTCAAGAAAACATTAAATCTATGGAAATTAAACAATGGGATCAAAATCCCTAACTCGGGATACCTGATACATAGGCATCCAGAACCTTTGCAACCAAAACTCAAAGACAATCAACATAGGGAAACAAACCACCTACCTTGAAGGTTTTGACAAATACCCCAACAATGAAGAACGCACAAGAAAGTCGTGTTGATTCTCTAAGAACATGCCTTAGAACTCTTCTCCTAACAAGACCACGACCCAAACTCATCAAACTTTTCCTCCACACACATAGATCTTCCCATAACAGGTGTAGATATATGAAAATGAGAGAATATGGGAAGTATATCTGAGTAGATCTAAAAAACCGATCACGAACGAAGAAGAACGATAACATACCTTAAGAAATCGTCTTAGATTCACTAAGAGAAGACTTCAGATCATCTCCAGAATGATGGTAGAGCCTTCACTAACGTAAGGAGAGCCAAAATCCTGATTTAGGGCTGGTTAGGAGCTTAAACAAGCCACTTAGAGGCTAAAATGGGTGAGATCCACAATTTAAGGATCTAATTTACGAGCCCGCATGGTTTGCTCACACAGTTATGGAAGCTGTGCACAAATAGTGCGGTCTGTACAGCCTTGTCAACAGCCCATGCATGGTCTCTTCGCACGGTTTCTCTTAACTGTGTGACACCTCTGTGGTCACCATTTACTTGAGTTCCAGCTACCCACGGTATGGACGCACTGTTAGACAAACCGTGCACCGCCCGTGCAGCTCCCCGTTTTCCCTCAAAACTTCATTCAAAGTATCCTCGACTCTCCCAAACATCACCCTTAACTATAAAACCATGAGAAACATCAACCAGGGGTCACATACCTGAAAAATATGATCTTGGTTCTTACAAACTTCCCCCCCCCATAAATAAATTTGTCCCTGAATTTCTTAACATGACATAGAAGAAGAAACCTCGAACACCTCCGCCCACTATGATCGTACATCGGCCTCCCTCTCCCAAGTCTCGTCATGTACTCTCCCATACTGCCATAGCACCCGTACCATAGGAACAGACCAGCCATGAAGAACCTTTTCACTTTGATCAACAATCCTGATAGGATGCTCCTCGAAATATGCATCCTGCTCCAACCCAACCTCCTCAGGTTAAAAAACAAGAGTCGTGGTTAAGAAATACTGTCCAACCTGAGAAACATGGAAGACATTGTGCATAGCCCGGCACCTCTGAGATAACTGCAACCTCTAACAAACCTACCCGACTCTCTCCAGAACCTCAAACGGGCCGACGTATATTTGTGAAAGATTTATGTGTCTCCTAATACTCTTATGTCCCAACATCGGGGTAACACACAGTAAAACCTGATCTCCAACCTTAAACTCCAAAGGTCGTCTCCGATGATCAGCATAAGATTTCTGTCGATACTGTGCAGTAGAAATCCTCTTTTAAATCAACTACACCTGCTTTGTGGTCTCCTGAACAAGATAAAGTCCAAGCATAGCTGCCTCTCCTGCCTCCATCCAATACAAGGGCGATCGGCATGGCCTACCGTACAAATCCTCGTAATATACCATCGGAATTGTTTCATAAATACTGTTATTATAAGGAAACTCCACTAGAGGAATATGTTTCACCAAATAACCTCCATAATCAAGGATGCATGCACGTAGCATGTCCTCTAAAACCTGAATCATGCACTCTGACTGACCATCCATCTGGGGATGGTATGATGTACTCAGAAGTACCTGTGTACCCAAAGCCCTCTGTAGCCCCTACCAGAAATGCGATGTAATGCGGGCATCCCTATCAGAATTGATAGAACTCAGAACCCCATGAAGTCATACCACCTAAAAAATGTACATCCTCCCAAGCTCATCCACACTTATGGTCTCCTTGATCGTCAAAAAATTTACAACATTCATGAGCCTTCCCACTACAACCCAAACCACATCATTCCCTCGATGCGATCTCAGTAACCCTGTCATGAAGTCCATCGCAACATCATTCCATTTCCACATAGGAATGGGTAACTACTGTAAAATCCCGGCTGGTCGTTGATGCTCTGCCTTCACCTGCAGATAAGTGGAACACCGCATAACAAATCCAACCACATCCTTCTTCATACCTGGCCACCAATACTGACAACATAAGTCTCGATACATCATTGTGACACTAGGATGAACTACCCAGGTTGAAGCATGAAACTCCCACATCATCTCCTCACGTATTTCTACTGAAACCCATACGCGGCCATGAAAACATAACACCTAATAACTTCCCATTGTCCACACAAAAGTAGGGTCTCCACCAGACACACCCTCCTGTAGGACTAGGCCTTCTGAGTCTGATAGCTGCCTCATTCAAACTCAATCCAGAAGAGTAGATGTAACAGCTATAGA
This sequence comes from Viscum album, assembly GCA_963277665.1. Taxonomy (NCBI): domain Eukaryota; kingdom Viridiplantae; phylum Streptophyta; class Magnoliopsida; order Santalales; family Viscaceae; genus Viscum; species Viscum album. Next base: position 1,131,937,666 of record OY728155.1, on the reverse strand, counting down.
AGAAAGAACCTTTAGTCCCTGTCTATTGTGCAACTCCAAATAAATATTATAGAAAAAAACCATAAGCTTCCACTCACTGCTAGCCTCCTGAACTACCTGTAACTGATTCCTCCTTCTCAGTGCATATGCTACAGCATTGCCTTTACCAAGGGTATAAGCAAGCTCGAAGTCGAAATACTTTAGGTACTCGACCCACCTCCACTGTCTCAGATTTATGTCATGCTATATGAAGATATACTTGAGGATCATGTGGTCAGTATATACCATAAAAGTACCTCTTAGATGGTAATGTCTTCAACAACCCAAACCATGAACCATAGCAGCAAACTCTAGGTCGTGTGTAGGATAGTTCCTCTCATGTTTCCTCAACTACTGAGATCCATATGCAACAACATGATCCTCCTGCATAAGAACTGCTCCAAGCCCAATGCCAGATGCATCACAGAAAACTGTATAACTCTTGCCAGGCTCTGGAAGAACTATAATCAGTGCTAAAGTCAACCTCCCCATTAGATCTGGAATGGCAGAATCACTGGCTTCTGACCAAATGTAATTTGTAACGACCCGAGTCTGAAGCCACTCAACTGGTTCCATGTACCATGTTCTCCACATGACCTCAAGCATGTCTCCCCAAATACCAGAGGTTTCCGACTCACAACGAGGGCCTTGGGGAGTAGGTGGGGAAACTATACCCTCATTTGGGAATGTATATAGCATAATGATAAACATAAACAAAAGCAGAATTAGCAAACATCTTACACAGAATTGAACTAAATAGTAGAAGCAATGTCTGACATAATAATGATAGAGCATGGTACTTGTATCTATTGAATGCAGAAAACAAAACAACGTGCTGAAATACACCTGAACCCAATGTACTAAAAGTAAGCAGTAAACCCTTGCAGCATAGCAAGTCTAAGCTCGGTCCCATGCTCTCCAGATCTAACTAGTAATCAAGCACCTGAGGTAGAGGGGCCACAATCCATATCCACAACTGCAACCATATAACTTGTTTGGGCCGAAAAGAAGGACCCAAACATGGTGTGAGACTAATCCCAGTAGGCAACCACTACAATATTTCTGCCCCACTGCCAGTGAGTGATATAGAGAAAGAAATGGAAATAAATGCAGATGATAAATGAGTGAACACTAAAGTAAACAATCCTAAATATATTCATTCACATTCATTTATTTATTTAATTCAATCATTAAATTATCATCCAAGGAAACTATCGAACAACTCTATATTCCCCAGGCCTAGAAAGTAACACAACATGTATCTCAACAGACTACATAATATATCAAATTGTACAAACCGAATCTTGATCATTGGATTGGCGGACTCGTCACATCCAACCAAACAATATTTATCACTCCGACCCTCTGGGTGGCTCACGTGGGCAGACCCTTATGGTCAAGTATTTAAAAAAGGAAAAGACACTCTGAGGAAGCACTCATTGTCTATTCCCCCTATTGTTTTGCAGCGATACTACAGATTCTCTGGGCAAGCACTTACGTCTAATTCCCACATTAGTCTTGATATGATAATTAGCAGACCCTCTAATAGAGTACAAAGTCAATCCTCCTTATGGTCTTGTAGTGGTAGTAATTAAACAGACCCTCTGAAGAAGCACTCAACGTCAATTACACCTATAGTCTAACTACACCAGGATCCCACATCCCTGTGTAAAAGAAATAGTACGTAAACGATTATTAATAGCCCAAAGTAAGTTCAACAACAACTTGGCTAATAGCTACAATCCATCACAAGAATATATATGGTAGTCAACACATGAAATCAATCGTATATAGACAAGAAATTAATGCAACAAGGTCTGCCTTAGAGGCAACCTAAGCCAAACAGAGGTAAATAGTCAGAAAAAGGGAAAACACCCATGGGGTGATCCTCAAACATGCAATCAAGCATATATTACTATCAATTAACCTCAATCCAACACGAAATCTAAGGAAATTAAACAATGGGATCGAAATCCCTAACCCAGGATAACTGATACATGGGTATCAGACACTTTTTCAATCAAAACTCAACAAAATTCAACATAGGGAAACAAACCGCCAACCTCGAAGGATTTGATGAAAACCCCAATAATGAAGAACGCACAAGAAACTCAGGGTGATTCTCCAAGAACCCGCCTTATATCTCTTCTCCTAATAAGACCAAGAACCAAACTCATAAAACTTGTCCTCCACACACTTAGATTGTTTTCCATTTTTATTTATAAGTAATTTCATAAAAATGAAATTCTTCTATAAATAGGATTAAAATATATTTTAATAATTTTTTATTCTCATTAATTCCCTCCATTCCAACAAATATGTGATAACGATCACAATAAAATAATAAAATTTAATCATTTTTGAAGATTGATGTTCTATGAAATGAAAGATATCAAATAATATGAATTTATTTAAGACGATAAATACCATAAAATCATAGGGTGTCACATTTTACCTCCTTCAATAATTTACTTCCTCTCAATTTGAAATTTCACTCTTAAAACTAATGGTTGAAACTTGAAAATTATTTTTTTGGAAACCCACAAAATAAATATGGTTAATAAAACATCTCTTTAATAAAAAGGTATGGGAAAAGTGAGGGTCACAAAAAAAATTAATGTTCATAGTAAGATAATATTTATCGGATGTGAAAACTGCGACCATGAAGATAAAAAAAATTCCATGTGCTGATGGAGAGTGATATAGAATACGGTATTTAGAAAGTCTATCATCAAAAAACTATAAATCCATGATGGGTTAATGATTCCATTGATTTCTTAATAATAAAATTAAATTTATACTGTTTTTGTTCCAAAATACTTTTCCTAGAGTTTAGGAGTTTTGTTACTACTTAGGGTGTGAACATAAGGAAATATAGTATCATGGAACATAGAGTTTCATCATTTAATAAATTTCCATCACAAACATACATTTTTCTCCAAATTAAGAGAATGTTGATTTGTTTTATTCTTGACATGCATGAATAAACTTCTACGGGTCATAAAATACCCTAAATAAAAAAAAATATATATTCCTTCTATATTTATGTATTAACCAAGCCCAAAATGGTTATAATATAACAATATAATTACCAAAAAGAACAGTCCTTCAGATGAATAAATCTACTTTAATATATGAAAATTAAATAGTATTGCACATTATTCAACATAGACAATTTAATAAATTATTATCCATATAGGTATGAAAATTTATTTTTTCCTAAGATTGGTACACTCAATTAAAAATGAATTGATCACAAAGAATTTCAAGATAAATTTATCCGTTATCTCCAAAAATATTAATTTCATGAACATATTATCTTCATGGAATGTTAAATATTTCCAAAAATAGCTCGAATAACCATATATCCATAATAAAATCTTATATTCCACAAAAAATGTTCAACCATTATTCTTGAAATAAAATTCTATAATATTAAATTTACCTTAACTATATAGAGTTCTGGAAACAAACTTATAATTTATCCAAAAAATCATTTAACTAAAAAGAAAAATTCATACTTACCAGAACTGCATATAGGATAGTGGTAGGTATTATACCATTTTCACCCATAAATTGTGGTTTTAATCCCCTTAGCCTTGCTAGATGTGATGGTTTATATCCCAACCAGTGGGTTTTCATTTTTTTAAACAATATTAATATAATCCATACACAATTATAAATAAAATTTGATAAATTTTTTATAAGATAACTATTATGTATTAAACATTAATGCAATTTTTTACCCTCCAATGTGATCTAATATTTCATTTTTATTAAAAATAAAACAACCCATAATTACCATAAAGTCAGATATCATATACAACCAAATGGTTATCCTTACCTTTGAACCTATGCCCACAACCTGTAAAACCATTATTTCCAAATTAAAATTTTCCCACATACTAAACCAATGGGTTATATTTTTCAAAAATGTCTCCAAAAATATCAGAAAATATTATTTACTCCCATAAGATAAAATCTCAAATTTGTGTTTAATTATTTAAACATTTGATTAACATTATACTCATATATACATAAAGCTATCTATATCACTTCAGTTAATGAAAACATATATTCTTCTAAAATCAAAAAAATTACATGAGTGTTTAATGATTATTTTAACTATAATACGGTTGGTGAAATATTTCTTTAACACATATCTTATCATATTTAATTTTAAACCACATCATTTTGGTTTCCAAAATAAAAAAAAATCCAAATTGTAATGTGTAATGAGAAAACTAAAATAATTAGAGTAGGCTATCAAATAACAATAAAATATTAATCAAAGGATGCCTAAATCAGGATACGTTAATCCTAATCTATGATTCCATAGTTTTAACCTTGTTTATCCATGGTACTTAAAAAATATATAGGTTTTTTTCATATACCTATACTTATCATCAAAAGTCAATTATAGGTCTATGTTCATTACTTTAGGTTTTTTAATGTAGTTCCCAAAGTTTCTACTAAAAATTAAATAATTGAAACTACAATGACCCAGCACTAGTTTTCTAAAGTTATTTCCTTACATTATTAAATTGGACTAGATTTAACAAATTATATCCCAAAGGACTTAATAGTTTATTCATATTTGATAAGATGATACATATTTGAAATGAAAATTACATTTTGGAAATAAAATTCAAAATGTATTATATTATCCAACATATTTATTCCATTATAGTAACATTGCCTATCAATAATAATAAACCTCTTATAAAACTAGGGGAAATAATACATAATAATGGGGTGAGGTCAAGTTCTCATTAAGGGTTATGTACAACAGAATCAATAATGAATAAATGATTCTAATAATTATTGAAATGTTAATAAATGAAAACACATGTCACCAAATAATTAAAATTTCAACTAAAAACAATCCATATTGTTTCGTAGTTAAAATCTCTTAGATAGAAATAAATGAATGATGGATGAATGTAATGATCAGTAATATGGTTTTCAGGATCTCAGACATTGTGGTACCACTACCGTAAAGTCCATTCACAAGATAGTTAAATAATTTTGTGTAAAAACAACATTAATTTGGGAAATAATGTCATCTCATGAGACTAATGATGAACTAGGTTGATATATATATATATATAATCAGGCCCTACACATGTTTGCTTTTCCAATGAATTAATTAAATATTGTATAAATTATTTAAATATCGATTTGAAAATCAATGTGTCCCATAACACTTTAACGAATTTGAATCATAATCCCCAAGATGTAATATCATATAAAAACATTATATAACATGAAAATAAATGAATCCATCGCATGATATACCAAAGTAGGTTTATATACATCTTATAGAAGATGATTGGTGTATAACGCCAAAATATACATCAATGAAAGAAGATGGAGATGAAGTTCATTACATGGATAATTTAAATAAAAAATTGGATCTATTATTTGTATTGTCTATTAATAAACATAAAAATTAGAATAAAATAAGAGATAATCAATATAATTTTCAGACATAACATTATCATGACAAAATCCCTGAAATAGAAGTTTGACCTAATAAATGAAACCGGAGTTAAGGAATACCTTAACACTTTTAATGAGTAGAATCAAATGACCCATAAAAGTATTAATTATCATATGAAACATCAAAAAAAATAAATATATTGAGATACATTAAAATATATATTGACTTTAAGTACACATTTACTACACACAAGAAATAAGTGTTGAATAATTCAAATATCTAATAGAAGTAAAATTGATAATAGAAAATCATTACCACTTATAATCTGTTAAATCAGTTGCCTCATAAAAGTAATGTTTTCTGAATGAAACATTGAGTACCATGAAGATAATGATATTAATTTTATGATATATCAAATGGTATTATATATACACCATAGAAAAAAATATTGGTGAATATGAAATATATCTCTTAGAAGTAAAAAAGAGAAATGAGAAATCCATACCACTTGTGATCAGTCAAATTGTATTCCACCTAAAAGTAATAATAATAAAATGAAAAAATTAATACCATTAATATATCTAGATTCATGGTAAGACATATCTAATGGAATTACAAACACAATATAAATAAAAAATACTGGTGAATATGATATATATCTCAATGAAGTAAAAGGTGAGATGAGAAATCCTTTACACTTGAATTCAATTGAATCGTATTCCCCCAAAAAAGTAATAATTTTTAATGTTCCATAATTTCCTTATAATTCTTTTAATTATAAAAAATTATTTCGAGACTGCGAAATCTGACGGCAAGTGATTCGAAGGCCCAGAATGCATGGAATGATCCATTGAGAAATGATATGTTTAAAAGAGAATGAATGAATGGTTTTCATGGAAAGGATAAGAAACTTTAAATGGGTGAACATATTAGAAATCTGAGGGAACCTTTGTATTCCGGATAACGGGTTTACCCTAGGAAAAACATAAGTTTAGTTGGCGTGGGCCTCTAAGGAGAAAACCCAAAAATGATATAACCGTAAATAAAATAATTAAATAATGTTATTTCATTTTTCAAATGATTATAACTCACGATAAGAGACTCTAATTAAAAAACTAAGACCTCCTCTGAACTCATGGGAGTATGCTTTCTATAGTAAGACCATAAAATTTATTGGTGTGGGCCAACAGTGGAAGAAACTTTTTGGCAACAAATAAAATATGTAAGTAAAAATTATTTTATTGTTAAAAATGATAACGTCTAATCTGTAACTCAGATTGAAAATATGAGAGTACTGTTGAGTTTCTTAGGCCGTGTTCCCTTTTGGCGGAGCCTAACCTCGACCAGTGTGGGTCGAGGGTGAATGTTAACAATTTGTTGATCTTTTTTTATTGTATGTTCAGTAAGAGTGGGTGCGGTTTTTTCTATCATTTGAACATGTTCATGGATTGAATTCTAAGGGCACTGTTGAATTCATAGTGCTGGGATTTGCTTAAGGGAGGATTCACTTCGACCATAGTAGGACGGGTGAAAATGATAATTTTTCAGACTTTTGAATGATTAATAAAATATCATGTTATGTTATTTTATTTCATTTTCTTTTCCCTAACAGATGAGGGGTGGTGGTGGGACTGATGAAATATCGATCCATTAGTAAAATGACTCTACCAAGTTTGTATCAGCAGCATTAGGAATTTGGGAGGTTCATTAATTAAATTAACCTCATTAATTCTTATTATGGGACACACTCTTTCTCCCATCCTATTTATATTGAGCTCAAGGAGGGGAGTTGGAACGACCCCACCAAGAGACGAAGAATTATTAAAGTACTGCGATGCCAACCACTTGGAGGCCGAGGACACATTCAGCGAGCGGTGATGACAACCACTGAATCACAAACCAACGACAACGTTGAAGGATGGTTAGTTGATCATCGTCAATGAACATCTAATCTAGGTAGGGGTTTGTTTTAAAAGTTATCTTTGATATTTTACCTTCCTCCCACAGGTTATCACATTAACGTGGAGGGTAAGAGCCAAAAGAACAAGGCACAGATCCTCAGATACTTTTCTCATGTTATGTTTTTCTCGAACGATTTCCTCATATTGACGAAAATGCGAAATAGCGGCTCATGCTATGACGGCGGCAGCGTGGGAGATCTGTCGGCGCAGACAGCACCAAGAACGGACCACCGTAGCACATCCGATGCCCCGCTGGAGAAACCGTTGGCATGCCATTTTGGTGGTGGCTAGAGGACACCCACAAGAGAAAATGTCGACGAGCCATTGCGGCGATGGCTGGAGGAGTCTCGTGACAACCGGCCACAGGTGATGAATGTTGGTGCACGACGACACGCTGCGATAGATGAAAGTGGGTGAATGAGCTGGCCACACAGGATAACGGTGGCTCCCGTAGGCACCACCAGAGGCGCAAAGCAGCTGCACCCAGTGGGCCACTGGTGGAAGGAAAGGCATGGCCCCGTGCTGCCCCACGTTGGTGGAACCCGATCGGCCAAATTAGTCAACTGTTCAGGCGGTGGGGCAGTGCCCCATCGGCTGGTGAAACGGCCCCGCTACCACAAGGCCAGTGGGATACAATGCTCTACCATTAGGCGGACCGAGCTGAATGTGGCCTAGCCAAGCCTTACGGACCCACCCAGTAGGTCGGGCCAGACCTGCGGCCCAACGGGCCGTACCCACCGCCTAGAGGGCCAGTGTGGGTGGGTCGAACCCCACCCAACGGTCTAGGTAAACTATGGCCCGGGCTCGTGAACAAGCCTGGCCGACCCTGACAAGATGGGCCTAATGAACCGGGATGACCCCTTGTGGGTTGGACCTGAGCATGGTAAGGTATACCCTGGGACTAGTTATGTCGGGTCGGTCTGACCAAGTGGGATCGGGCCGAGACCCAAATGGTACATGAATAAATAAATGCTCGGAATTGATCAACCGGGTGTCTGATCGACAAGCCATCAGTGGGGTTTGGGTCACCATTTTGGAAGAAGACCCTATGTAATATTCCGGCGGCCCCATCCAAGCTAGGATGGTCCAAGGTGCGATCACACCTGTTTCACGAAAAGAGGTGTAATTAACTAACCATGCATCTGATCGACGCACCGTTAGTGGAATAAGGACCCTTGCGAAAGTGAGGTCCTTTGATGATACTATATGTGAGTTTTTACAGAGTTGTCATGGGACCTGGGTTGGATTAGACTTGAATCGAACTGGGACCTTTTTGAAAAAGTGCTCATATCTCAGACACCGTGTGTCCGATTGATGTGTCATCTCCCACATTGGGACCCCTAAGATAGAGTGTTCCCATGGGTATGATTTTTGCGGGACTTCATACTAGTTGAAATACGACTGATGGATTGAGGAGAGGTTCTACTAGAATCATGCGCGATATGTGTGGGAATCCAGTGGCTAGCTCTGTCATGAAGAAGAACAGCGACCGATAAGGGTCTACACCAGGGAACAACACGGGTCTGCACGAGTGACCAATAAAGGTTTTCTCGGGTGACTAATATAGGACTTCACCATTGACCAATACAGGTATGCACAAGCAACTAATTCAGGTCTGCACCGGTGACTAATACGGGTGTGCACCAGGGATCAATACGAGTCTGCAGTAGCGACCAATACAGGTGTGAACCAAGGACCAATATGGGTCTGCACTAGCGACCAATACGGGTCTGCACTAGAGACTTTTATGGGTCTACACTAGAGTTAGTATGGATAAGATGATCTGGTTATACGACAAGACATCCCTATTCTAGTATCCTTGAAATATTAACTTCAGAGTGAGCTATCTCTTTTGATTCATGCATTATGATTGAGGTTTTTAACTATGGTATTTCCTTTGGGGATCTATGGGATACATTCATGGGTATCAGTGTCCCAGTTAATTATTTTTATTCTCAAACTAGCACGGGCTTCGCCCGCACCATGTTATGTCTTGTGTAGATGACAAGCATCTGGGATGAGACCAGAGGGAGCCAGGATATTGTGATACATAGTGTATATGGGATAATGAGGAGTGTTGTGGAGACGATCTATACCTACCCTTATGGTAGGATCCTTGGTGGATGATCCAGGTGCTATTTTAACTTTTCAGTAGTACTTGATCTTCAAATTTGGGCTTCTATTCCGAACTCTTTACTTTCAGTACACTTTTTAGTACCAAAGTTTACATCATTATTATGTTATTGTTGTGTTCATGAATTGGGTGTTTGTATAGGTTTAAAATAAATTCTTTCCCATTGAAGGGATAATCCTTTTTTGTACTAGTCGCTAACCTCTGGCCTATGGGCGACGAGTTTGGGGGAAGTTATAACCTGGCCACCTGGGGACGGGTTGTGAAAAAGTGGCATCAGAGGAGTCAGTTATACTAAAGAACATTTACATTGATATTTTAAATGGATCATTAGTGTTAAGTGATTTAAGTGTGGTTTTCAATTTTGGGAATCAAGTGTTGGTGTCGATACCAACATATCCATACACATTAGGACCCAGAATACTGATTTCCAACTCGGTGCACAAAAACTCTGATTGTCTGTGTTTTGGAAATGTTTTTCCATGGTATCCTTGAATTCAAATCAAAAAATATAACTAAATTACCATCTCACACATGTTCTTTATCAGGATTCCTCCACTTAGATAGCCAGCTTAGATTCCCAATAGAGTACAAGATGATGGCATACTGAGCGATCCTGTGTGAATTAGCATTATAACGACCCTATGTGGGTAAACATTCTATTGAACCTTTGTGATTCATCATTCTAGTGACCCTATATAGATTTGCATTCTAGCAACCATTTTTGGATCAGTAGTTTCAAATCTGATGAGAACTAACCTTAGAGCATCCCATCATGGATCAGTGACATACCAATCATTTGTGGGTCAGATCTTGTGTGGGTTTTACGGGTGGTTGGTACCTACCAATCCTATGTGGATCTACACTGAGCAATCCTATGTTGTTCATCATCGAGCGATCCTATTTGGATCAGAAACATATGTTACTAGTGTACCATGCACGCTACCTTAGCGCGTTCAATGAGTTCCAGTGGTAGAGGCCTATGAGATATTGATGTGAGGTAGATCCCCAGTCAATTGAGGGTTGTCTGGAGATTGTGGCAAGAGTGTTCCACATAGTTGGGACACCAGTAGATCAGATTTTGATCCTAACTATTATAATTTATCATTTTGTGACCATGATGATGGTTGACATAGTGATTAGGATAAGGTACATGTAACATTTCCCGAGATGGTACCTTTGGGTAGTGTGCCAGCTATATCACTTCCCATTGGTCTGTAATTACAACCGGAGGTACCAGTAGTGGACACGTGTAGGCTTAGTTCCTTACACGTGTTTTGGCATCAGATACCACTCAGGTTTCAAGGTGGGCCCAACTGACAATAGGCTGAGGAATGCCTTGAGGAGGTGGCCTAGTTTCCATATAGCTAGGGCACCATTCAATTAGATGGTGGTCCAGGTAGACAGTATTCAACGTGGCTCTGCTGAAAGATGACATGGTTTAGATTGCACTGATCTTGTGAAGAGGTGAATTTTCTATGGAAAAGCATGAGAACCTACTTCAAAGAGGGGTTATAATTCCATAAAAATCTAAGGGTTGAGTGTTTCCTAGAGCTACTATATCTTTGGCTGGGCGACATGTTGGTAGTTAAGTATTCATTGAGGCCTACCATCCATCCCAGGAACTCGATTAATACAATATTTGTCAGTGCTGCAGGGCTCAGAACTCCAGGTGAGGTGTGTTTAGGGACATTTGAGCTAGCATTATTCCTCTATGTATTCCTAATTATGTTAGGGTGCTAGAGAGAATCTTTGTTGTTGAATGTTCTTTTCCTGAGCGGATATAACTTGGGAATGTTAGAAATCAGAAAGCAAGAAACTGGGGCAAGTCTTAGAGTCTTGGGTGTGTAAAATGTTTCGAGAAGAGGAATTAATAGTGGCAGATTAATCTGTAGGGAAGTTTACGTCAAAGTGGATCTAGGAGAGCAGCATGAGGTGGTATACATTTCAACATGTTACAAACACCACCACAATGTGTTCACCACCAAGATCATGGAGCTAAATGATTAGGTAATGTAGTTGTTGCATGCAATCAAGAAGTGTGACCCAAGGGCTCCATGAATGAATTGAGGTACAGTCAATGTATACTACTAGCTGCCTTATTAATAGACATAAGTTCCAATCATTCACTCTCACCACAAATATTTTTCAAGACCAAGAGTTTCCATTTAAACTAATGCGTTGACCCTTACATCTGAAGATACATTTAAGATGATACTCGATAATCACACTTTTTTCGATGGTGTGATATGAACCTTGAGGCAAGAGTTTCGATTGGAACCTCTTGGTAGCAGCATCGAGGCCTTATAAATTTAGCTTGGTTATGGACTGCATATCCACAGTTCATACTCAGATTGATTATTTTAGGAAAAAAAGATCTAGTATATATAAAAAATTGTAATTGGGATTTATGTGATTAGTGAAAAAGGAAACCCAGGAGGCATAGGATAAACTCATTCATAGTAGGGCGCATCCAATCACTCTTTAGTCAACCAGTCTTTCCCTTGTGGCTGGAGGAGTTTTAAGTTTTCTGTTTCCAACAGTAGTGGCAGAGTGTGGGGACATGTTTTCAAAATATGATTCTAGGATTACCTCCTTGAAGGGAGAAGGAATTCTGCATTGGTTGTGTACTACTGTAGATTTTTACCTGACTTCTCTAGGATAATATCACCATTGTATGATTTGACGAAGAAGGGGAACCTTTCTTGAGGATGGAGAAGTGTCAGCAGAGATTTCAGGAGCTGAGACATAGAGCGATGAGTGCCCCCATCTTTACGCAATCAGAAGAGGGTGTTTGGTATGCAGTCTACTACTTTGCATCAAGGAGAAGACTAGGTTTCTTCCAAATGCTTTAGTAGGTAGTGATTGTCTATGGCTCATATTAGTTAAGAAAGCACGAGAAGAACTATGGTACCCAAGACCTAGAGTTTGCAGTAGTGGTCTTTGATTTGAAGATGAAGCATCACTACTTGATGGGTGAATAGTTTACTGTGTAGTCTAATATCATGAGTCTGAGGTATATCATCCCAAAGAAAGAACTAAACCTAAGATAGTGATGAAGGATATAGTTTCTCTAGGACTATGACTTTGAGATAGTCTATTCATCTAGGAAGGGGACATGTTTTCAGATGCACTCAGTAAGAGGTTTGGTCTACAACTGGTGAATGAGGTGTCAAAGCATCTAATCATGCTTCATATATCCATCACGGATAGTGATGGAGCAGCTTACCTCTTGTCTATGACTGTCACTCCCACAATTCATCTACGAGTATGGGAGTCATAGCTTGGGGATGTACAATATGAGGCATGAAGTTCTCAAATATCCTCGGGTCGGTCTCTTGAAGGATTTTTTGAAGGTAGGGAAAACGTCGTTCTTTTTTGAAGATGCACCATAGTAACAGAGATTCTTTGGAAGGAGGTGTTTAGTGAGTTCCATACATTCCATTTAATGGTACATCCTGGGGTGGAGAAGATTTTCTAGGACCACTGACGTCAGTAATGGTTGTCAGGGATAAATGATGTAGTGGAAGAGTTTGTAACGTGATGCCTCACTTTTCAGAAAGTGAAGTCTACACAAATCCAACATATGTTTTATACCGACAAGAGATATAGACCCTTGGAGTCCGAGTAGGGAGACCATGTCTTCTAATATTTCTCACCCTGACAAGGATTGTAGTGGTTTTTTCAGGGCGTCAAGCAATCTCTGATGTTCTTCAGGCCTTTCTAGATTCTCAGCAGAGTGGGTGAGGTGGTGTACCATCTATCTCTTCCCACATTGATGTACTAGGTGAATAATGTTATCCATGTGTCATAGCTGAGGAGATGTGTGGATGATCCATCGCAGGCTATCAACTAGGGAGAGCTGGAATTTGACCGTGGGTGACTTTTACAGAGTTCTTCATAGAGATAGAGGAATGATAGGACCGAGTCCTTCATGGAGGGTCGATCCCACTACTGTGAGTTTGGTTGTAGCACAGGATCCTCTAGGAGAGCACATGGGGGTGGGAGGCTCAGATTCGTTCTCAGTACCCACATTTGTTTTTTTTTTGGTTTTGGGGATGTAAATGACTATGATTGGTAGAAATTAGTGTTCTATAATTTCTGTATAACAGTTTCTTAAATGGACTTATTTCGGGAGCATGAAATTTGTTAGTGCGTGATTTTGAGGCCTGGAGTGCCTAGAATGATCTGTCAAAAAATGTCAACATTAAAATTGCATGCATGAGTGGTTTTCTTGAAAAAGTGTAATAACTATTAAACTGGTGCCCAGATCAGAAATTTGAAGGCACTGTTGAATTCAAGATAATGGGTTTACCCTAGGCGTGAATTAAGTTTAGTCGGTGTGAGCCACTAGTGAGAAATCTTGAAAATGGAATAACCATAAAAAAATAAAGTTATTTTATTTTTTGAATGCTTATAACTCACGAACGGTGACTCAGATTAAAAAACCAAGACCACCTCTAAACTCGTGAGGGTACTTTTTCAATAGGAATACCCTAACATTGGCCGGCGCTGGCCAACCGTCGATGTTAGTTTTTGGCCGTAAATAAAATACTTAACTAATAGTTATTTTATTTTTAAAATCATTAACATTTAGATAGTAACTCGGATTGAAAATATGAGATTATAATTGAGTTCATTGGGGGAATTTTCACCTTATGTGGATCCTAACCACGACCGGTGTGGGTCGAGGGTGAATGATAATAATTTATGGAATTTTATTTTTGATAAGTTTAGTAAATGTGTGGGCATCGTTTTTGGTCATTTGAACTGGTGCTTGGATTAAAAATCTAAGGGCACCGTTGAATTCACAGTGCCGAGATTCACTTAAGGGAGGATTCACTTCAAATGCAGTAGGATAGGAGAAAAAGTTAATTTTGTGGACAATTGAAATATTAATAAAATAATATATTATTTTATTTTATTTCATTTTTGTTTCTCCAACATACGAGATGTGGTGGCTGGACGGACAACATGGAAAGCCATAAATGACTTGACACTCCATAGTTTGTAATCCCAACATTGGGAATTTGTGAGGTTAGTTAATTAAATGAACCTCATTAATTATTTGTGTTGAACACACTCTTTATCCTCTCCTATTTATATAGATCTCAGGAAAGGGTGTTTCCATAGATTCACCAATCGACGAATCCCTGTTAATGTACCTCGATTCCAACCACATGGAGGGCGAGGCCGGTTATAGCAAGCAGTGACGAGCACCACCAAATCATGAACTGACGACAATGACAAAGGATGTTCTGTCAATATTCATCATCAAACATTTACTCCAGTTAGGGATATTGTTTTAAATCTTATTAATGATTTATTACCTTGCACTCTCTTTCTATCACATTAATGTGGCAGGAGCAGGACAAATGAACAAGGCCCAAACCCTTAGTTGATTCTCTCATGTTCCATTATTCGAGGATTGTTCCCTTAGATTGATGAAATAATTAAATATTGGGTCACTCTATGAAGGCAGTAATGCGAGAGTGTAGTAGGGGCATATGGCACCATGAATGGACCACCAGTGCACGTTCAGTGGCCCAGAGAAGAAACTGTCAGCACGCCATGTCGGCGGTGGATGGAGGAGACCCGCGGCAATTGGAAAAGGCTGATTGAAGGAAACACATGATTGCACACCGTGGTGGCTGAAGGCAGCCTGCCATAGCCATCGTGCGGGGCTAGGGCAGCGCCTGCAGGTTCCACTGGAGAAGTGAAGCAGTCGTGGCCAGTGGGCCACAGCAGAAGGGGGCGGCACAGAGAAGCCAAATTTAGTAGGCCACAACATGAAGGAGCAGAGTGGCCCCGGTTTTTGCCGTGTTGGGAGAACCCGGTCAGCCAAAATTTCTGAACATTCATGCGGTGGGGAAGCATGCCAATAGCTGGGAAAATGTCCCTACAACTGTGGGGCCAGTGGGACACAACGGTCTTCCATCGGGTGAACCAAGCCAGATGTGGGCTGGCTAAGCTGGCCAGACCAGCCCTGATGACCGGTCCTTCCAACGGGCCAGGCCGAAATCATGGCCCAGCAGGCTAGACCCGCAACCCAGAGGTCCAGCACGGGTGGGCCGAGCGCCACTCGATGTAATGGGCCAATAGTGGACCAGGCCTGCGAATAATCCGGTCCGACCCCGAAGGGCTAGATCCCATGATCCGGGCTGACCCCTAGTGGGTTGGACCTGAGAAAGGTCATGTAGACCTCGGGACCCATTGCGTCGGGATGGTCTAACCAAGTCAGATCGTGCCATGATCCAACACATACAAAAAAATTGAAATTTATTAACTGAAAAATCGGGTGTCTGATCGACACAACGTTAGTAGAGTTAGGACCCCATTTGGGAAGCAGTCCCTTTCAAATATTATGGAAGCCTCGACCAAGCTATGCCAGACCGAGGTGAGATCATCCATGTTTCATAGAAAGGGGTGTAACTAAAAGACATGGTGTCTGGTTTATGCATCTTTTGTGGAATAAGGACCCTTGTGACAAGGGGGTTCTTTGGAGATACTCTATGAGAGTTTTGATAGTGTTTGATGTGTGACCTGGGATGGATTAGACTTGAATCCAATGGGGACCTTTTTCCAAAAATTATCATATCTCAGAGACTGGGCATCCAATCGACACTCCGTCTATAACATTGGGAACCCTAAGATGAGGCAGTCCCTTTGGTATGTTTTTTCCGGTACTTCGTATCATTTGAAAAAAGAACGACGGCATGAGGAGTGGTTCTCCAAAAACCAAGTGTGCTATGACTGGGAATCCAATGGCTAGCTAGGACATGAAGAAGAACAGTGACCAAAATGGGTCTTCATGAGCGACTAATACGGGTCTGTACGAGTGACCAATATGGTTCTTCACTGGCGTCCAATACATGTCTGCACCAAAGTCTAATAGAGGTCTACACCAGCGACCAATACGGGTCTGGACCAGCGACCAATAAGGGTCCCGACTAGTGACCAATAAGGGTCCGCACCCGTGACCAATACGGGTCTGCACCGGTGACCAATACGGGTCTGCACAAGTGACCAATAGGGGTCTCCACCAGGGACAAATAGGGGTATGCACAAGTGACCAATACGGGTCTTCACCAGCAACCAATATGGGTCCGCACTAGTGACCCTTACGGGTCTGTAGTTGAGTAACTATGGTAGGATGATCTCGTTGTACGACCAGACATCCCAATCCTAGTAACCTTGATGTTATACCATTAGAGTGAGTCATCTCTTTGGCATCATTCTTTGTGATTAAGGTCTTGCTTTGTGTAATTTTAGTTGCGGAACACTGGGAGTCATTTGATTGTATCTGGGTCACTATTGGGTATTTTAATACTCACCCTTTCTTGGGATTCATCCGCACCTTGTTCTACATTGTGCGGATGATGAGCAGTTGGGATGAGGCATGAGGGAGCCAGGACCAGGTGGTACAAGGAGGAGACAGGATGATGTTGAGTGATTTGGAGATGATCTATACCCACCAATATGGTAGGATCCTTGGTGGAAGGTCTAGGTGTTTTTTCTCTCTTCAATTGTTCTTTCACTTTGTGGTTGGGCTTGTATTCCGTCGCCTTAACATTTCGTAAACTTTTTTACTATAGAAGTTTACTTCGTGATTTCTTCTTGTTATATTATTGGATTTTGTGTTTGTACATGTTTAAAGGCAATTCATTCCCATTATAGGGATATTCCATTTTGGTTCAAGTCACCAACCCCTAGCCTATGGAAGGCGGGCATTGGGTAGTTAGGACCCAGGCCTCGGGGGATGGGTCGTGGCATAATTAAAGAAAAAAACATTTAATAACATCAAGATAATTAGATTAATTTTATGATATATGAAATGGAATTATATATACACACCAGAAAATAAATAGTGGTAAATATGACATGTATCTCCATGAAATAAAAGTGACATGAGAAATAATTAACTCACTCTACAATTTAGTGTATTGAACATTAACATCATTTATAATAGTTTAAATAATGTTATTAACTCTTTAATGAATATTATTAATATTTTATAATACCTTATTTTATTATTTTATAAAATCATGAGACTCATTAATTGATATTATTTCATTATTTTAATGGATTTTGGTGCATTAATTTCCTAGTTTCATGATTGGTTTATTTTTTAATAATTAAGGATCATCTTGCAAAATATGAATAAATATCTATTTTTGGAATTAAATAGTATAAGAAAACTTCCAAAAGATTGAGTGCTTCCATATAATTTTTTTCATACATGGGGATGATTAATCGGTTAACATATTAATTGGAAATAATTTGTTTGTCTTGGATGGTTTTCAAAACCCCATAAATAAGGTTTATTTTATTTACTATTACGAGTATAAATTAGTCAAAAAAAATTAAATAGGTTATTATATAACTATTATATTGTTATTTAACCATAAAAATAGTTTTTTGACCATCAATTAAGGAGTTAATGTTAAAAAAACAGAAATATTATTCACATAGGATATTAACTAGTATAATTGGACAATAGTTTCATTTCATTGAATAAGAGGAGGTAAAAAATGGATGAATATTATATGATTCAATATCAACCTATAATTATAGTATATAATTTCTTTTTTTAATTTTTATGACTCAATAGATAAAATATATGTGTATAAAGTATAATAATAAAATAAAATAAGAGATGTGTTTTGAGAAAATAACCTATTGAATATCACCTCATTAGAGGACCCCTTGAGGACCTGGGATTTGGTATTCTGGTGACACCAAAAGCCCTTTTAAATGGGTAGACTAGGTATGAGTTGTTTTTGAAAATATTTTCTGAGTATTATGGATTTTTGGTCGATATGGGGTGGAGAGAAAATTTATTCTTACCCGAGGAGTGGTCAGATTAAGTGATTAAATAATAGATATTTTAAAATTAAATACAACCTCATTAAGGAGGCATTAATTTTATCAAAATATATTATTATATAATGTTCATTATAATATTTTGAGTTCTTTAATACCTCAACCACACATTAAAATTTATATGATTTATATAGTTTATGCTTTTACCTTTTTACTTTAACCATTTTTATTATTTTACTTATACTGTGTTAAATAGTTTTTTTACCCTAGTAACCTTTTTGTGTAAAAAATGAAAATGAACTTAAAATAGAATGTTATTATTTTAAATCAACAAATTTAATTAATTTATCCATATTAAACTGACATAATTATCAAAAATATATTTACAATCAATCCCTCATGCTACAAAATAGCGGGTTTTTAATGTGAAATGTTCAAAAGGATGAACACTTTTCATATCATGTATCATTTTGAAATATAATACAATTACCTATATTTTTCTTATTTATATAGAATTGAACTGATTTTAATTTAAATAAAATTAAAATTTTAATTTAACTATATAAATAATTTAGATGAAAATGAACTTTTTAATTAATATTCAAGATATATAACTATTCAATAAATAAAATGAAACTTCTCTGAAAAATACAAAAAAATTACTATAAGATAATTTTTATTATATAATTTAAAAAATAAAATTTATTTTTTCTAATATATGTTATAAATGTTTCCATATCTATATTTAAAATATATTTTCCATTAAAATGAAAAAAAAATCCTTTAGATATATATAACATTTTATGCTTAATATAAATTTTATTATTATCTCGAGACTATAAAAATCCAAAATGAATTTAAAAAATTGATTGAATATATAATATATAAGTATAATTAATTTATATTATTAATAGTGATTAATATAATTTAGTATGATAAAATGTCATTATGGCCATTGAAATTGTTTCTTATAAAAGATATATCCTTTGTATTCAATTTGTTTTCATTTTAATTTCTAATAAATTAGTGTCTAATGAATATATGTTGTAAACATTTATAAAATATATTTTCACAATTTAGTTAATTTCAATAATTAATTCTATTAAAATGTATAGGGAATAATTGTCACAATTGAATAATAATATTTAATTGTTTATTTGAACATGTTGTTATGTGTAACTTAATCTATTGAAGAAATTGTTTTTATATATGAAGGGACATGCTGAAAAATATTGGGGTGTAACATCATATAACATTAAGATAATGTACTTCAAGGATTATTACATGTTTATATTAGTTGATTGATTTTTTTATTACATGTCATTGATTATTGAACTGATTAATTATGCCAACTATTTTTAATAAATTTTGGATATAAAATATTCATTTAAGTATATTTTGATATATTTTCAAAATTTTGATTATGAATGAATGTTTTCCTGTTAATATTTAAAATTAATTCGAAGACAATATTCAGTTAAATCGAAATACTAATTTGTTTTTTTGTTTTGATTTATTATGGAACACTTGGTGAGAACCTAATAGGCTTTAATTCTCACACTGAATCTTATCCTATGGGAGTCTGTAGAATATCATATTCTAGAACTAAAAAATTTAATGATTCACTTAGAGGTTGTATATTTTCTTGATCCTTTGGAACTAGAGTGTTGGAGGATACCATTGGATATGTGATCCACCTATTATGTCTATGATTTTATCTCAGCAGATGTTGTGTCCTTGATATTGTACTATATTTTGTATTGTTTTACCCAAATGTTATCTAGTAGTTTCACTAT
Organism: Viscum album; assembly: GCA_963277665.1. Classification (NCBI taxonomy): domain Eukaryota; kingdom Viridiplantae; phylum Streptophyta; class Magnoliopsida; order Santalales; family Viscaceae; genus Viscum; species Viscum album. Next base: position 1,131,917,494 of record OY728155.1, on the reverse strand, counting down.
GAAAAGTATTGAGTATACTCATGTAAATATTTTATCCACTATTATTTGGTATAAATATTATTTCCCCTTATTTCTAGGTTGACTTCATAAAATTTTTCTCCATCCCATGAGTATTTGGATTTCCCTTCATTGCATGTCTAATCTATCTCAGGAATCATTGTACCGAGGTACCAAGGATGGTTCATGACAAAGTGTTATTGTACGAGCATGTTATATATCATTCATTGATGATATTCTTTATTTTTCGTTTTCCTGGTATATAATATTCTATATTGATCAATCATAGGAGGTAGTTATGTGTGACTTCCTAAAAAACTCTCTCCTTAATAACCATAAATTCACCACTGCTGTTTAGGAAATATTTCCTTGAGAAATTTTTTATCTTATTGAAGTCTTTTACAGTTGATATATATAATATTATATGATTGAAAATATTAGTTGAGTTATTGATCTAATTACACTTTTGTATTTTTATGTTCATTATTATTGATGGGTGTGGCATAATGCCTCCGACAAGACATTTGAATATAAAATATTTTGAAGCTAATGGTGAACCATAGCAAGTGAATACTCTAGTAGATTAGAATTTTTTAGAGGTAGTGTTGGATGTTGTTAAATCATTAGGATTGGAATCTACACAAACTTACATTAATGGACTTATTATAGAACCTAAATAAGATGAATCTCATATTCATACTCAAGAGTTTATTCACCAGAAATAGAAAATTTACCAAGGACCTAATGATCATAAATTGGAAAAGGATTGATCAAAAAATTTAGAGCTGATTTCATAGTTCATAGATACACCTAATTTAATTAAATTGAATTATACTAACCTAATTCATGAATGGATTATGAAGATATGGTGGTATCTGATGGTAACTGGGATGAAACATGATGTCTTGTACTAAAAATACTTTGGATATATTTTCACATATCCATACTATATAGTGTCGATGGACTTTGAAATAAGCCATGTAGTTTTTGACCTCTAGAAGGGGGATGGACCATGAAACAATATGCTAGCTATTTTACAAATCCTGATTAATATTCTCTTAAGGAGGAGAAAAATGAAAAAATAATAAGGCATGATGGTTTTTGATATGACTTCAAGCTGATATATGATCTCAATTATTTCCGAATCATATGTTCATGTGCTAGATAGAGAATTGATAATGGAACTTGACCTGGTTGGTAAGTCTGAGATGATGGGAGTTCTCATTTCTACCAGTGACATTTCTATGAGATTCTTTATTGGAATGATGAAGTTTATTAGGTATTTTTTGTGTATTCTGATAGAATAAATTGTATAAACTTCATATTGTTCATAGAAAATTCCCATTGACTAGTTTTCAGTGTGTCAATGTTGTGCATTCAAGACAGTTTTTCCCTAAGGCACCCAATTTCTATAGTTTGAGTGCATACTTCGGTCACTTATAGAATTTCATACAATTCATTTATACTCAATGTAGTTGAGTTTTCTCATCAACAACATTAAATATTTTGATGGAAATCATATACTTTAATAAGTAAGGGGTTCCACCCACAAGAATCAGGAATGATTCTTTTTCACAATGTGGAAGAGTATCCAAAGGAAGACAATGTTGGTCCAACAACATTAAGAGGTACCACCACTATATATTATTCATTATTAACACCTTTATTTTACACTAGTGCATCTCACTCATCCATATCAATTTTATTCAAGAATATATTAAACCATCCAATAGATATTTTCTCTTATTTGATGGATATAACTACACCCCTCTGGATGAACAATGAGCATGGTCTTCGTTGTCCCTCTTGTGTTTTCTCATTATTAGAGACTGGGATCAGTTGTAATTTTCTAGTTCTTGAAATGAAACCACTTCCAAATGAAATTGGGATTTTTTGGTTGATTGACCATAAAGACTACATTGAATGTTATCCTCGATTGGTCTCTTTTACGTCAGACAAAGGGGTGTGCTATGTTTTATAGGTAGAATGGGACATGAGGGAATGTAGAGTCATATGATATTTTCTAAAGTTATATAGGGTAATATTGGGGTTTTATATTATTCCAGAGTGAGAATATTTGATTGATAATATACCTCCATTTTTCATTTTGTTTTCCTAATTTGTTCTCTCTGTATTTTTATTGCCTTCCACCAGTAACAGATGTGGAGTTCTCTATGGACATAGTACATGGGACTCAGCTAGTTTCTATTAACTCTTACCATATTACACCAGAATTGATGAAAGAGTTAGGCTATATTTTGGATGATCTTATTGGAAAAGGATTATTATGCCTGAGGGTGTCACCTTGGGTTGAACCAATAATTTATTCAAATAATGTTGATAGAACAGTAATATGATGGGTTGATGGTTAGAAACTCAATCATGTCAGGTTAAGGAATATTTTTTTTCAGAATAGATTGATTATATTTTTCCCATCTAAGAGATTAATGGTGTGTTTAATGACTAATATTTGATCTGGTACACACCAATTGAGAATAAACAATTATGTAATTCATAAAACTCCATTCAGGGGTAGATTATTCCATTTGAGTATGTTGCTAATCAATTTGGACTAACCAAATCCCCTACAATTTTATATATTTGATAAGTAGGATATTTCATGGGTTTCATCATTGGTTCTTGGTGGTATGATTTGAAATTTTCCTTGTCTAGTATTAAAATAAGGAGTATGGTGTGTTTTTTTTGTTATTAGTTCTATAAATCTAGAGATATCGTAGACAATACACGAAGCTTTCGAAATCGAATTTATGGATTCATGTAGTGAAGTCCTTTTTCCATGTCATCTCAAAATATAGTATTTCATTTGGCCATAAGAAGGCAAATGTTTTATTGAATGATAGAAACTGAGGAATGTATTTAAGATATAGAGGTTCATGGGTTTAGCGGGGTATTACCAAGAGTCCATCAATGTTTTCACGAAGTTGGATTCTCTGATGACTTCTCACACTCACAAATTAAGTCTGTTTGGGATGAGGAATTTTAGTGTAAATTTGTTCATATGAATCATCTTTTAAATCCTATACTAGTGTTGACTCCTCTAGATTCTTGGTAGAACTATATGGCCTTTGGTGATGTATGATGTTTGGATTTTGGTTGAGTTCTCACATAGGGTGATCATGTGGAAGCCTATTGTTCAAGACACCTTATTCCACATGAGAAGAATTATCTTTCAAACAATGATGAAATTGTGTCCATGAGGCTTGGTCATAAGAGTTAGTGACATTATGTCTTTATAAAATGGATTAATGTAAATTTTATGCAAAAACAATTAGTTATATCTTCTAACAAAAGGATTCGGACCTTCAATAGAGGGATTTCGTGGAGTAATGAATGTATTTTTATTTTGAAATTTCTTATTCCCCAATAAATGGGACCTCCAATGATGATTAGTTGAGAAGGAATATTATGAGCCAGACTATTAATAAATCCTTAGAATTTTGGAACATGATGGCTTTCTTTTTCTAGTTTCATTTTACAGTTTTATAGTATGATTATAAGGTTATTTTTGAGAATGTGCAGTTGACCTCCCCTCTTATTGAGATGAATCTATAAGAGTAGCAGTATTGTGATGAATTTTTTAGCACTAGTGTCTCAATTTCTGGGGGGGTAACCATCAGTAAGTGGTTGTTCTTTTCAATGATAATCATATATTTTTGGAACAAGTATAATGACAATTTCCCTTCAATAAAGACCATGATGGGTGACTATGATAATTCTCAATGGATAGTGTACAGGGCAACCGCAATGATGTCTTTTGGAATATAGAGATGAATCTAGTGTCCAGGTATTAGGTGAGTCATTATTGACATTGATTCTCATTGTTATACCTTCCAACTTGTCAATGTTTAGAATGAGAAACCTTCCGGTTTTTTTCAACCAATTCATGTTCTGACTTGGGAGTGGGATATGATTACTATGGAAATGTTTGGTGGGTTATCACATACCCCTAATGCGAGGAATGAAATATGTGTTTGGATCAATAGGATATCCAAATTAACTCACTTTAAATCCTTTAAAGACCCAAAAAATATTCAGTACATTGTATTTATCTATACAGATGATATTTTCCATTTTTACGGAGTTCCATCTATTATTGTCTCGGATATGTATCCACATTTTACTTATCATTTTTAAGGGATTCAAAATGTTTTGGGATCCCATGTACCTTTATGAATGAAATATCATCCATAGAATAATGGAAATACATAATGAGATATACATATATTTAAGGACGTTCTTTTTTCATGAATTGAAATCTTTGGTGTGGCATGAGATCTACATTCAGGACTTGATTATTCTTCCTACAATAATAGTTATCTTTGTGGAATTAGAATGGATCATTTTGTAGCCTTGGGTGGTAGGCCATTTAGATTTCTTTTTTGTCCATTGAATATTGGTAAAATTTCCTCAAATGTACAATATTTATTCCATGAAATTATGATGAAGATTCATATGGTATATTAAATAATGTTGATTACATAGGGTCGGTATTAATTCAATAATAATTATCAATGGCTACCACTGGATTTCTATGTTGGAGACCATGTGTTCTTTATATTTTCACATCGGTTGGTTCAAAGATATCCTCAGAAATATTGTATTCTTATTTATTGGTTTGTATGTCCTTTTAAAATTGTTTGGAGGGTTGGAAAAATATCTTACCATTTTAATCTTTCATCGTTGTCTATTTGATCCACAATTAGTTTCATGTATCGTATTTTTTAATGTATCATTTTTACCCTTATCGTATATTGAGGTTGTAAGATCATGATGTTGAACATTATTTATACATGAAATAGTATGAAGTCATTATTATTGACTAAATGATAAACCTTCTTTATGGGATGATGATTAATTTGGTCTATGTAATATAGAATAAATGTTTCAGTTGACAAGTTGTAAGGGATCGTGAGTAAAAAATGTGTTAGTTGTGACCACATATTTTTTGAAATGGATACATTATAACATTATTTTTGTGGACAATTTTTTTTATTGTGGGGGTATTTCTGACCTCTATATGCCTTATTTTTGGTATTTATTTACATTTGTTTTTATCATCTTTTCTTAGGACTTATCTCAGGGTGTTTTGAGAGAAATATGGATGTTCTGAGGGACTTTTTTGTAGTGAACATTTTGTGCATGATTTGTCTAAATTTAGTATCCCTAGTGAAACAAATGCACCAAAAATAGTATGGGGTGAACGGTTGGCGCACAGTTTCCCAAACCATGCACCCGCTAATTATGAATAGTGTTCCTCAAAATTCATGGGTTTACAGTTAGGGAGAATGGTTTGTACAACCATTCTTCCCACTCTGAAAAACCATTCCTGATAGATTTTAAACCCCAAAATTTTGTGTTTGAAAATCTAATCCCCTCCCCATTTTAGCCTATAATCACCACCATTGGACCCTAAACTGGTTTCTTGATAATTTAAGGCTCCCAAGGGGTGGATTTTACCCCATTAAACCATTTACTTCCCAGATATAAGCTCTGGTGATTACATTTGATACCCTCCAGTTAAGTGGATCTCTCCTCTTTTGGATTCTCCCAATATTTTATTCTTTACATAGATATATAGAGATAATATTATAACTGAGGATCAAATCACTATTGTGATGGATCGTGATTCAATTTTTTTGTTTCATGATCTCTCTTCATTTTATTCATTATTGGTCTTCCATGTTGTGGGTGTTGATTATTTGATAATTTAATTACAAAGGATCGTAGTTACATATTATTTTTCCCAAAAATTTAAACCATAAATTTCTTGATTATTTTTAAAATATAATTTAATCGATATAAACCATAGAATTGAAATAGTTTGATTTGTGATTTGAAATTTCATTGAAATTGGGAAAAATAATCAATATCAATTATATTGAAAATGTGGGATAGATTTTTGAAAGATGGATTAATTTGAAGAATTGAATTCATTTAATGATTTTTGAAAATGAAATGATTGAATATAGATCATCGAGAAAATAGGCTCAAATTGATGGATTATTTGAAAGAGGAATGAATTGATGAAAAAAATGATTTGTTTTTGAAATGAGAAATGCATGTTCAAACCTGAAAGTGGGCAATTGTATTTTGAATAGATTTGAAATTTTCAATTTATCCATGATTGATTGACTGATTTGTTGATTAAAGAACATGTGAGCCAAGATAATTAGTGAGTAATTAAGACACTATGACTAGTATCCAAACATCTAGAAATAAATTGATGAGGCAAAACTTGGATAAAACTACTGTGGAATGATTTTCCCTAATGGGACGTTGTGTCCTAATGTCTTGAGTGGGGGAATTTTTCCACACATTGATCTAAGATCATTGATTGAGTAGTTTTAGGATCTTATTACCTATAACAAATGTACCAATGGTATTGTTACATGGTTCTATGAGATTATTGATTTTATGATTACATCCTCTTTATTATTGAATTATTTTATTCGTTCTAGATACTTTATATAAATGTTTTGTATAAAATATTCATATATTCCTTTTCTGATATAACTGTAATCTATTGATTATGACAGAATGCCTTGTTGAAAATATGTAAATACCATGAAATTATTTGTTTTATATTAATTTTATTCATAATTGGTTTAATTATTATGGAATTGATTATGGAACACATGGTGAGTCTCTACTCGGATTTATAGCCCACACCTTACCTTTTTCTTCAGGCGGTTGTATATTATCATCATAGTATCCCAGAAATGTGAATGTACCACATGTAGGTGGTGGATGTTCTAGAACTGTTGGGATTGAATTTGTTAAAGTGATCATATGAGATGTGATCCATCTATAAAATGCGATGTCATATATTTAATCTTAGTAGATTTTTGGCACTTGATTTTGTAATATATTGGGTTTTGTTTTACCAATCTATTTTCTACATCTTTCTCTAAAAATAGTGTCGTTCATAAAGACTTTTATCTTTTCAATTCCATTGATTTTTGAAATAAATTCCCTCTTGTTTCATGTATGTTGTTAGGTGCTAGTTTCTAACCTATGGGGATTTGGAAGGCCATTCAGGCCATTTTAGAGAAAGGTCAAGTAGCAATGTACATGGGTATCCATGCTAGTTTGTGACATCTCGAATACTCATCATTTAGAGAAGAAAATTTAATTATGTATGAATTTTACAGAGAATAATATTCTAATTTATATGTAAGTATATTTCCGTATGTAAATAGTCTATATCTCCCATCTATATGAAAAGGATCTTGATCTAAATAAATGTTGTCCCATTACCTTGAATTCTTATGAATCGATAGCCTTTTCACCCATAATATAATTATGGTTTTCTAGTTGTTATCTTTTTCATGTCTATGTTCTATATCACTATATATTTATCATTAGGTATCAGTTTTCTCCATATCCATATTTTCACTTCTCATTAATTTTATGATACATGGAATGCTTGTTTTGTTTTATTGAAGATGACATTCTTACTTCCCTTTCCCTCTTTTTATGTGGATGTTTTTTTGATTTAGTTCATGATGTGGGTTTCCACAAAAGAATGTTCAAATTTCATCCCCTTTATAAATGATCAGAAGTTTAAATTATGGGGAAATAACTTATTAGGGGGGCGTAATGTTACACAATAATATTTTATGAAATAATTTTTTATATACACATGTCCTCCTTGATATATGTAATGCCAATATTAAAAAACTATGATATGCTATTACAATAATATTGTTTAATTTTACAATTATCACCTAGATATTGTATTGGAGGGTATTAATAAAACTAAAAAACTATAATACGAACACACATATGTATATAAAAGTTCAAGTAAATAAAAATATATTGATTAATTGTTATTAAATAATAACTCAATTGTTCATTTTATTAATTAAAAGTACAATTCATTCAAATACATATATATTTTCTTTGGAATTTATGATGGTACATTTAAGAAGGAAATCCATCAAAAAAATTAATTTTTAGTCGATTTCATTGCAAATGTGTTACTACAAAAATGGCAATGCTAATGAAGGTGTTTGAGATGCACCATCTCAAAAACATTGCAAAGGGTAAAGAGCCAGTCACAAATTATTTTCATTCTGGTTATCAAACAATAATTGTGATGGTCCATCACAATTAGACATATTTTCAATGAACAATTGATCTGTTGTAAATACATATATTTCAAAAAAAATCAGACAATTAAAATAATTAAAGAAAATAATGAAAAACATGAATTATTTAAAAAATTAAGAAAAATACATATAATAAAATATATATAAATATATTTAAAAAAATTGAATAAAAAATTATCAATGTTAAATAAATTTAAAAAAATTAAAAAAATTAATAATTTACAAATAAATAAATAATTTTCAAATAATCAAAAAATTACAAATCATTGCAAATCATTAAAAATATTAAATATAATTAAAAATAAGTAAAAACATTATGAATAATTAATAATTGTAAAAAATCAATACAATAAATGAAATAAATGTTATTAAAAATTACAAATTTCTGGGATTTGAGATTATTTATGTAATGTTTTTATTAATATATAAAAATAATTAAAAAGTAGTATAAATTTGATTAAATTAATCATTAATCTCTGAAAATTATAATATTTTTTACTAATTAAAAAGATATAGTATAAATAAAGATAATATTAAAAAATATAATATAAATTACTAGACTAGTGTAAATCATATAATTTAAAACTTTTAAGATGTGAGAAATAACCATTTTTTATCAACCATGTCTAAATGACAAGAAAATTTGTTTTTTAATGACCTAAAAATTGACGACCTATTTCACTATCACTTTTCTCATAATTTATTAAAATTAATATAAAATTATATATATTCGCACACATAAAAATGAAAAAAATTAAATAAGGAAAAATAAACATTGCAACATAAAATAGGAATCTGATAAATTTCTACTTAGGGTTTGACACAAACACATATACTAAATAGAGAATATATTAATATTTATATACTCACAAAAATAAAAATATCAAATAGGGAATTAAAATGTTAATGCAATACTAAATACCAAATAAAGCCTAAAAATCATATTAAATTCTCAACCTACAGTTTTCCAAAAATAAATCGTGCATTCAATTGATTAAAAACTAAAAATAAATAAATAAAGAGATATATGGAATCCATGCAAAGAATAATTGATTGTGGACCTATAATAAATCATGAGTAATGAATTTTTGGAGTGCCTAAGAGACTAAAATAATTCATTTAATAAAATGTTTTAAAAAATAATAAAAATGATTATTTAAGAAATTCATACCAAGTTTACTCGAAGTAGGATAAGATAAACGTCACATTCAATGAACTTCATTGGAGAGGCACGAGTGGGGGGGTCGAGTGTTTTCCATCATGTCGGTTCAGGATAGTGAGAAAGAGAGAAGAAGACGAATAAATGGGGGCTATTAACTAGATAGATATTCTATGGTAGGATATTTTTGATAGAATTAATTATATCACAAATATTTATTCTAAAAAATATATTTGTATTAGGAATTAATTATAATAAAAATTACTCACGAGTTGGTGCTGAATTGTGATAGATACATATTTCAATTACAAATGATCATGGCGAATACGTTTCACATTTTTCATAGGGAAATCACCACTATAATATGTTCGGTCGATGAAAAAGTCTGTCATAAATAATTACTATTTGTAAAAAAATAATAAAACCATAAAAAATAGTTATTTTATGAGTACTATTTGTGATGGGGCATTTACCCTTAAGATATTCTCCATTGAAAATAATAGAAATTCTAGTAGTGAAAAATAGTTTTTATTAAATTTTTAATACAAAATTTTTAAAATGTTTTATAAATATTTTCGAACAAATATCTTATAAAAATTATATATCATTTGAGTTCAACATATGAAAATAATATTATGGTGAATTTTTTAAAAGCCTTGAAGGGTTATATTTTTCATTGAATTCTAAAAAATTGAGTTTTCAGTTCAAAACTTTAATTTATTTTTAATTGTTTAAAAATTAAAATTATTTTTCATAATATATTTTAAATATAATTATTTTCTTTTGATTAAAAAAATCAACTAATATTATTCAAAATTAACGTTAAACATTAATTTGTTATATAAAATTTTTTATTCTCAGCAAAAAAAATTGAAAAATTATTATTCATTGTGTTTTTGTTTTTATGATAAATTAATTTATGCCTCATATAGGAATTGAATCATAAAAATGGATTGAATATTTGGAATTAGGGGCTCCAAATTTGGTATAAAGGACCATTTTATTTTTTTTATTGTTTTAATTGTAACCCTAGTATGTTTTTATTATCATAGAAAAGGTATAATTGGTTAATTGGTGCTAAACTAATATAGTATTGTCTAAAAATAAATCTATAATAGAATTTTTTTCAAATTTTATGTGTTTAATTTTTCCAATAAATTCCAAGCCAAGAATATGTGGAGATTTTGGGTCATTTTCCTATGGAAATTACATTTATAATATTTATGTAAAAGGTAATTTAAAAAAATATTATTCTCTTAACATTAATATCTCTATAAATTATTACAAACTGATAAAAGGCTTATAAGTTTGGTTATAATGGTATTTCAAAAATAGGTTTTTTGTCCGTGATTATAAAATTTTATTTTTAGGAAAAAAAATTACATTTATTGCTTTCACAAAGTAAATATTATATATATATTTAATTAACAAAAAAATAAATTATCTGTTTTTATAAAAATTAATAGTATTGAAACATGAAAATTATTATATATAAAAATATAAAAATATATTATTATTACTTATTGTGGATATTTGAAAGGTTCAAATTCAAATTCACCTTTTTAATTCATTTTTTAAAAATATATATTAATATAATAGTGTCCCAAATTCTAGTAATGATATTTTTTGTAAATAATACTTCACTAAATAAATTATTAATTATTAAAATATTTATAAAGGAAAATAATGATATGATATGGTCTAAAAGGTTATCCTTTACCATTTACGTGTCAACAGTTACCTTATATGAAAAAATATTACTAATTAAGAGGGAATAAATATTTATTGTTTTAAAGGTTAAAAAGGATTATGAATGAGGTTAAACCAGAAAATAATGTTTAAATGCCATAGAGACATATGAATATCATATTTTTTTATGGGATTAAAACTTAATCATAAATTTTAATAGAATATATGTCCATATTTAGGCATTTTGAAAGACAATTACATTATTCTAATTTAAATTTATTTCTAAAATTCCAAAAGTTGGTCTGATGACAATTATATAAGGTCACATACTCCCCTTGTTTATTCACACAATTATTGAAATATAAATTGAAAAAAAACCATGTAAAAATCAATCCCCAACCCCGATATACACATTATATAGGTTCTTCTATCATAAAAAAATGACCCCAAATTCTATTTAGGAGATCTAAATGAGTTATTTCAAAGATGAGATAATCACTTTAACCAATAAATTTATTTTTAAATTTTTATTTTAACAACTAAAAAATTATGTTATATGACATAAAATAATAAATTTTAAGTCATTGATGTGCTGATATGTTATTATGAATTTGAAACCACCATTTTCCATCTACTTTTCCTTCAAATTGGAATTGACTATATCGCTTGTGCATATGTAAGACTTACCATCTCCACATAGGGATATTTTTTTATCACATTTTTTTATTCATGGGATTTATGATGGATTTATTGTTTATATATGATATTTATTATGTAATTATGCTTATGTAATTCTAATATATTATTTATCTTATTACATTAAAATGTTTTGTGAAATGATAATTTTGCTCGTATATTCATGTAGACTACCACAACCACGATGAAATGTGATTTATTTTCTCATTTCCATTTTACATGAATGGTAACAAATAAGGAGTTATTCAATATATATGGTATATAATATATAATTGTTATTCTAGGAATTTCAATTACTATTTAATATTATTTCATTCCATCCACTAAAATGTGGAAACATTATTCATCTGTTCATACAATATACCATCACAATGAACGGTGTAATCAACATTTATATCACTATCCAATATGAATGGATCTATATATACATATATATATATATTGAAAATATATATTATTTATATCATGATTAATTTTATATAAAGGATAAAACCATGGTCAATATAAAATTAAGTGGACTGTCGAAATGAATCATATATTAGAAATGAGTCATTTATCACCCAAAACTATAAGTCTTAACCACAAATTTTTAATACTCAAGTGATAATATCTCATAAGTAAATAATAAATGGTTTTTATAGATAAAATTATGCTTACTTAATATATTTTTAATAAATATATATTAATTTAAAATCATTTTCAACGGTTTATGAATAAGGACAAGTCTTGAGGTAAAAGATTAACGTTTCAATCCTATTTTAATCAGGATTATTTATGAATAAATTTTTATAAAGGGAATTTTTTTTTACATTATATGACAAATTATCTTAATTTTATTCCCTTTTGATAATTTCTAGAGGTCAAATTTTTCTCTTTCATTTTCAACTCTTTAATAATTGATCATACTAAAAGAATGTGTTTATATAAAACTAACTATTTTAATCTCTTCTATTTAAAATAATTTATCATCAATATCCTTGTTTTATCTAAAATGTTTTCAAAAATAATTTACTATTAACCAATGAAGATTTAAACTGATATTTACACATGAATAAATCATTATAAAAAATCAATATGGTCATTGTATCATTTTTCAAATGATTTACTTATTTGGATTGTTTACATAAGTGTGAAAGGAATGATTTCATCTAAATTATATGGAATAAATGTAATTTCCTTCCTTTATGACTACTCAATAAAGAAAATTACATGTTTATTTTAAAAAAAATTTCCTGTAATTTTTTTGAAATATTTTCGTTTTTCATGATTAAATTTTAATAATTAAAATATATTTTTCTCAATAAATGTTTAATTGATAATTTAAAATAATTTTAATCGTGGATAAAATCCTTTTGATGTTTAATTTTCTTTGTTGGGGATGTGTTAAAATGATAAAAACAATTTCTTCTCTTATATGGTTTATTATTATGATAATTATATGTTTAAGAAAATAATTTATTTTGATGGGTTATACTCTGTTGAATTGTTGGAATATTTATGAATCCTTTTTTATTTAAAGGGGTTATATTGTGATGATATAGTGAGTGTTTTATGATCTTGTACCCCACATATGTATTGTTTAAATGATTTTATGGGTGGACCAAGATTTATATATATCCCTCAACTATATTGGTTAAAGTGTTATATTCTTTGAGATAATTATGGGAAAATTATGATTTACATAATACACATTGGGAACAAAGTCGACATGCATAATCCTCTATGGGATACAATTCTATATGTTTGATTCACTCTAGGAAAGAATTATTATTTCCTTATCAGTTACAAATTGAAATTATAAATATTTAAACATGAAACAAGAAATGGTTTCTAAACATATTATGGTATCACACGTTTTTTACATCAAATAATTGCTCATGATTTATTTATTAAGATTTATCACTCTTATGATTCATGTCTTTTCAAATGATAATGCTTTATACCATGACACATTTTATGATATTCTCCAACATCATTATGAACATAGTATGTTTTGGTTATGATCTCATACAATTATTATTATCTTATTCCTCTATATTTTCATATATTTATATCTCCCTTATTTTCACTTACTGATAAAATGAGGTCACCCATTACTATGAAGAGGTTTTCTAGGTTTTGAAGAAAAGTTTATATATGGTATGTCAAGAAGGGTTAAATATGGGAAGAATATTCTAATAGATGATGATGAACGTATAAAAATTATATTTTCAGGTTTATTCTCTCAAAATAATCTAAAACATCATGGTTCATGTGTTGGTCATGATATTATATATGGAATATTCCTTTATAATGATTATATTTTTATAGATAAAACACTTCGGTCGCTATAAATAATCACCATGTGTTAGACCCATACAAGAAACAACTACCATATTATAACAACTAGAGATAATTTTATATGTTTGTCCTTAATTTAGTAATATTTCGAAAATATTTTTTTACACAATAATTATTGAAACTGTGATGTATTAATAAAATTAATAAAAATGACACTTAAAATATAACCGTCAAATTGGTATGTATAAATACTAACAGCTATGATATAGAATTTTCATAGAAACCAGAAATAATGGAACAAATAATCAGAAATATTATTTATAAATACCATTTCTTTATGTTGTAAAATTGTTGTCATCACTTGGGTTTTCTATAGGTTAATCTAAAGAAAAACATCGAAAGTTACAACATTAGTAAAATAATTTGCAAGAAATGTTTATGGTTATAGAAATCACTTTGAGGTACATTCAACCTAAGTGGTACCAATGACTTACAAAAAATTATATCATACCCTTCAATATTATGTAGAGGTTTTAACAAGATTTGAATTAGAAATTGGGGAAATTTAAACATTTATATGAGCTTTATAACATGAATATAAATAATTTTAACACCTCTTATTCTATTCACTTTGTAAAATTATAATAAATTTAATTATTATCAGTATTAGGATTTTAATTTGAAAAATTAATTTCATTTTTAATTTATCATATAAAAATTAAATTAATAATAATATTTTTGTTTTTTGGAAATAATTTATTTTAATGTGAATAGTGAAAAATACATATTTTTTATCATAACATTTTCATAATACAAAAAAATAAATTAAAATAGTTAGAATAATTATTAATATAAAAATATATATTTCTATATTAAATTAAATCATTTTAAAATAATATATTCTATTTATAGAACATAGTTTTTTAATTTTTGAAACTTTTTCAATATTTTCCTTTAAAACAATTATTTTATTCACATGTATTAAAAAACGTTTTCACCACATATATAAGTTAAATCTAACAAATTGGAATAAATATTATTAACACATATGATCATAATAGTTAAAAAGTGAAATTTCATTTTCAAAAATAGATTTGATTTTACTATTATTAATTTTTAATATTGAGATAATGGTGAAATATACTTTTTCAATGAATTATTTTTTTTATAATTGTATATTTATAATCTAATAAATAAAATTAATCTATTTTAAAGAGTAAATATAATAATATTTTCAAAATTTGTTAAAATTATATAAAAATTGATTGAATTGGTAATCAATACTAATTGAGATTAAGAATAAAAAATTATTGAAATATCATTATTATACAATGTATATTTGTTCTATATTTTATATGTTATAATTAAAATTTTAATGTTATCATGCATAGTAATCATAAATTCATAATGTGAGTATTTGTAACTCTTTTATAATTTCTTGTTAAAATTTATATTTATTAAAATTTATAGGCACCCTAATTTATGTGAATCATTATAATTATTATAATAAAATGTTATTTTGTTAATTTATATACCATATTCAATCATTTTCATCTATTGAGAAAAAAAAATCAATCGGGCGTACATGCAAACTACCAACTCCACAAAGTGAAGTGGTCCATTTTTCATCAACTCAATTCATGGATAATAAAAATTATTGATTATGTTTATTAATATTTTTTATATTTTAAAATTAAAATTATGAATTCATAATTTTTCTTATACCCCCATTCAATCCCATTAATTGAAAAAAAGAAGTGTTAATCGTGCATATGTGCAGACTACTGCATCCACAAAAAATGAATTGGATTTTCTTAAAAAAACTATTGGTCTTTTATAAGAATTTCTTTAATAAAAAAATAATATATTAAAGGTATGATCGATCTTATTTAAAAGGTATATAATCCTTAAAAAATATTTGTTACTAATTAAATCATTATAGTAGGATCATTTTCTAGTTGGTTTTACTACATATGTGAACAATGTTATAATATTTATATCATGGATGAATGTTTAATATTATATAATAATAATATCATAGAATAATAACATATATTATATTTTTTAATTATTCTCAAAATGTTTTATCGTTATGTAGTTAATCTTTCAATATATCATCTTTCTATCATTAAACACCTTAAAACTAGTTCTTCACAATTTGAATATTCACAAACTATACCTTTAACATTAACTAAATAAAAATGGGATAGGTTGAATCATTAAAAAAACATGATTTCAAAATCTTTTATGTCCAGGTAATTATTAACCTTTTTCTAAAAAATAATCAACAATTCCACTACAAAACAAGTATGAAACAAGTAATCGATGTTTCAGGCACCCTATAATGAAAATTAACTATACCCAACTAATATATTTTGAATAAATATTAATAAATGAAGTGTATAAAAAGAAATATACATGAATAAGGTTATGAATATGGTGATTAAGATTTTTGTTTTTTATCTAATGGGATAAAACATGTTTATCAAAGTGAGATTTAAGATAAGGGATATTTGTCTTTTTTTTCATTTCCATGAGATATGTTTGATGTTGCAAAACATATTTTATTTTATATGGTGTAATAACATCTCTTTTATCTTTATGTATAATTTATTTATTTCATATCATGATATTTTAATGTTCATTTCTTTCTAACAATCTTATGTTTTTTTATTCTTACGTAACGAACTACTATATGGATTATACTTCAATATAAATTTCAATTCGAAATTTTTTATTAAAAATAACCCATCGTGATAATTTTTAGTTTCTTTCATTCTAAACATCCAAAAATTTTAGTCTAATCTTGTAATATTAGGGTTTTATATGTATTTACACTATTTCATTTTCTTCTGGATTCATATTTTTACTGTTATAAGAGAAACTAACCCCACCTCTTCTTTTTTGTCGGAAATATTTACTTTACATTGACTTCATTCATTGGATGATTTTTTGATTCCCTTATTTATTCATTAATTTTTTAGAAATATAATTTTTACTAGATTTAAAATGTTTTAAAGGATTACTATATGGATCATTTCTTAAAGTGTGAAAAAATATATTTTTTATTTTTCTATGTGATCACATATATCAACAATTTTGATTATTTCTATGAAATTTGATCTATATATTTTCATAGATTCTAAAATAAATCCATTTTAAACTAGTTTTATAAATTATTTATATTTTAATAAAAAATTTCAAAAGGGTTATGGTTATTTCTTATTTTCAGTGAATATTTATCAATGTAGTTAAAATGTTTTTTTAATTAATGTCATCATATTTTGACATATTTTGTGCTTGATCAAGAATATTAATCCATTGATTCCATCCAACATATTTTTCTAGATGGGATTTGTAATGTTCTTTTCAATTAAAAGAAGGATCCATTACTAAATTTGTCTTTCAAAAATTATCCATTGTGTATAAATATGACTTTTCATAAAATGCATATCATTTATGAAAATATATATATCGTTCCCTTGATTGAAAGGTGTTCAAAATGATTTTTTATGAAAAGAATGGAAGATAATATTAATGATGTATAACAGCAGCAGTATATAAGAAGAGCCAAGAAGGGAAGATTTCCAGCAATGTATGGTTGACATCGAAGCGTCCTGATGTTGCCCGCTGATTGGCCGCATTGTTTCCTTCCCTTTTGGTAAAGGGGAATATGCAGAAAGAGAAACTTTGGCGCAGCGATTGGATTCTCTTGACGATGAAGCCAATGGCCTGCTGTCCGATGTCATTGTGGTTAATGGCATTGATAACAGAAAGGAAGTCCTTCTCGATGTTGATATCAACCCATCCACGTTCTAGAGCAAGTATCATACCTGCAAGATTGGCATATGCCTCACCAACTGCAGGTTCCCAGAAGCCATGATGTGGTTCATATTCTACTTCAATGGCCTATCCAAGATGATTTTGAGCCTGGAGGTCGAGAGAAACAGGCCCATCCTTGGGGAGAGAATTGTCCATGTTGAGCGTAAGAATCCCTTCCTTTGGGGGGTCCAATGAGGGGGACCGGATGGGGTAACCTCTGGAAAAAGGTGTCCTTTGTAGTCCTTCCAGCCTTCAATACATGAAGTGGATCATTCAGTCCAGAACTCGGAGGGCTGATGAACATGGTGCAAAAGCGAATCGTTGCACGAAACACAAATGATCCAGGCTAGGGTGCAATGAGCTCTTGCATTAGCCGATGAAAGAGAAGAACACCAGTGCATCAGAAGATCAGGGAGGTCAGAGGCAATGTCCAGTGAAGCATCCGAAGTCGAGCCCCATTTATTCCAAATTTCCGTGGCTCCCGAGCAGTGAATGTTGGCGTTCCAAGAAGTTTCAGGAATATTCGGGAAAAAAGGGAATTAATCAGCTCTGTCCTTATGTCGGAAAACATAGAGGCTCATGGTTGGGAGGGTGCTCGAGGAAACCTGCCACCAAAATTGATGAATTTTTGGGGGGACGTTTAGCTTCTAGAGCGCTTTCCATGGTCCCTCATCACGGTCACGAGAGTTAATGCCAAAAGCCAGTCTTTACCCGAATCTCACCGTGTACTCGCCTGAAGAATCATTGGTCCAAAAAAGATGGTCGGGGCCTGCATCAGGGACCCAGGGGATGCCCAGAATAATTTTTTGGTCTCTTTCATTAAACCATTCTTGGATCTTTTCTACACACTGTCCCAGGCCCTGGTCTGAAAAGAGGCAATTGATAGTGGCATCTTCATGACCTGGTTGGGCGGTGGATGTGGCCCACAAACCAACCTTATCGAAAAGCCAGGGATCAGTCCAGATGTTGAAAGAAGAACCATTTCCAATCGTCTAGCCCAGTCCTTTTTCCAGGAGAGTTTGGGCACCCCAAATACATCTCCAGATGAAGCTAGGGTGGGGGCCAATAAATGAACCACATAAGTCCGTGTGTGGAATGTACATGGCACGAATTATCCATTAACATGAAGATGATGGATGGTTAAGAAGGCGCCATCCTTGCTTGGCCAATAGTGTATCATTGAACAAAAGAAGATTCTTAAATACCATACCTCCCTCCGACTTGGGATTGCATAGTTTCTCCCAGGCCAACCAGTGGGGTCCATTTCTTCCATCATTTCTCCCCCACCATAAGATGGGAGTATGTGAATGGATCAGGTTAATGATGTCCTCTAGGTGCTTAATCATCGACATAAATTAGCTGGGGATAGACTGAATGACATCATTAATGAGGGTTCCCTTTCCAGATTTGGAGATGCTTTTTGCGGTCCATCCTTGATTTTTTTTCTCAATCCTATCGACCAGTGCTGTAAAGATTTATTTTTTGGACAGGCCAATCACCATAGGGAGTCCGAGATACTTCTAGTGATTATCGACCAAATGGAAGCCTGCAAATGCACAAAGCTCATCTCTCTTGGTAGAAGGCACCCCTATGCTGAAGGAGGTTTCTGATTTTCCATGATTAACAGACTACCCAGACGCCCACTCATATTGCTGGATTCCTTTACTTATCACCTGATATTCATTAACAGTGGCTCAGGAGAAAAGGCGGCAGTCGTCTGTGAAGAAGAGATTTTACACTTGTGGGCTCTCATAGAAGACATTTTCACAATGAATAGACTTAGAGGATGCAGCCCTTGAAATAAGGTTCGAGAAAACATCATCCCAAAAAATGAAGAGAAAAGGGGAGAGAGGATCTCCTTGGCGTAGGCCACGAGTTGGGGTGAATCTTCTAGTTAGCTCCCCATTGACCTTGATTCTGAAAGAGACGGGCGAGATGTAGTGCATGAAAATTTCTGTCCATTTAGTGTAGAAGCTCATTCTCAGCATCACAGCTCTAAGGAACTTCCATTCCACTTTATCATAGGCTTTGTTCATATCTAGTTTCCATTCCATGGTTCCTCTTTTCATATAGGAGTGCATTTTCATAGAGAGGAACACTTTATGGGACACAATTGCATTATCAGTAATCAACCTCTTGGCCAGGAAGGTGCTCTGGTTTTCGGTAATAATATCAGGAATCCAAGGATGCAACCGATTGACCAGGATTTTTGAGAAGATCTTATAAGAGATATTGAAGAGACTAATCAATCTGAAATTAGGGATCCCCTTGGGTTTTTTGAATTTGGGGATGAGGACAAGGACCGTTTTGTTAATGGTGGAAATGCTTGTATTCCCCACCCAGATGTTTTTTATCATTTTACAGATGTCGGGACTGATAATGTGCCAGTATTGTTTAACAAATAGGGCGTGAAAATCATCCGGTCCTAGGGCCTTAGTGGGGTGGATATGCTTAAAATCCCAGTGTATATCATCATTCATCACATATTTTTTAAACTATCTGTTGATTTCCTCGGTGATCATAGGTCTGATGCATTCTTCAACTTAAACAGACATGATAGGAGTCCCTGTGGAAAAGAGGTTGTAGAAATAACCTACCAAAGCTTCATGAATGCTGCAACTCTCAGAAACTTTGCTTCCATCAGGTTGGGAAAGGCTTCTGATAGTGTTTTTTTATCGCCTAGCTAACACTTTCAGGTGGAAATATCTTGTATTAGCATCGCCCTCTTTAATATGTTTGTCACTCCCCCTCATAGCCCAAAAGCTATCCGTTACACGAAGGGCCACGTCCAGCTCTGTTCGAGTGGCACCAATCCGGGAGATGTTTCCATTGGATGGGGGTTTCCCAATCAAGTAGTGCAACTTCTTTTCAAGGGAATCACAATGCATATCTGGTTGGTGGAATTTATTGTTGCTCCAATATCTCATAATAGAAGCAACTTGTTGGATATTGAGGCCAACATCTTCCTGGGAAATCATCCAACTTGGTCGGACCACCTCTTTGCATTCCTGGTCATTTTCCTAGACGCTATCAAATCTGAAGGGTCTTCTACGTTGTCGATTTCGTTCACCTTGCAAACAATCAATGAGAATTGGGCAGTAATCCGAACATTTAAGGGCCATGTGGCCCACATGAATCATGTTTAACATATTGATCCAATCAGTAGAACACATAAATCTATCAAGACGCTCAACGATTAGAGTACCATCAGTATTGTCGTGGAACTATGTAAAAGGGTTACCTGTGAATCCCAGATCAACTAGGTTCGCCTTAGTGACCACGTCTTTGAAGTTAGACATCGAGGCTGAGTGTCGAAAACATCCGTCTCACATTTCCATGTGAAACATGATATCATTGAAATCACCTCTGAAAATAATAGGGCTAGGTAAATCATGTCACAGCATTCAGATAAGGTCCCACGACTTCCCCTTATCAGAATGGGATGACCAACCATAAAATCCCACAAACGTCCATGGTGGGTGCAAGTCCATTTGAATAGTCGCAGCCACGTAGTACATGGAGAAAGACAAAATTGTAACTTCAATATTGACCTTCCATAGGAGACATAGGCCCCCAAAATGGACTTGTTTGGGCACTAGAAAACATCCTTGTAAGCCACACATCAGAGAAATACGATTGTTGTCCTTGTTTTCTAGTATAGTTTCAGACATAAAAACCATATAGGGGCAACTTTGAGCCCAATTGCGCTAAATAATGCAAACCGTTCATGGGATGCCAAGCCCACGACAGTTCCAGCATAACACAATCATTGCTCTAGGCGGGGCTGGGTCTCTCCTTCAGCCACCTTTGGTTCTTCCAGACTCATTTCTTCACTTGTCATTTTCCAACTTTTGATGGGATTCCTCCCCGATTATCATGTTTCAGTTTTTCGTTTCCTAACCCCTGGGGTTAGGGTCTTTTGTGTGACCATCACTTCCTCTATGTTGAACCCTTTTCCATGGGAAACGAGTGATTTGCACCATCATTGGAGTTCTTATAATTCCATGGGCCTTCGTTGGTGTTTTATCAATTATGGACGATTATGGATCTGGATCCGGATCTGGTGGCTCGAAGTGCATCTGTATTGGCATTGAGCATTCTCTTGGTGGTTCTTTTTGCCTCGTCCCCAACCTTGTGGATGGTTTAGTTTTGCCCTTCATGTGGTTAGGATTAACACCAGCTTCACTCTGAGTGGGATAGTCAGCTTTGGAGAAATCTGGAGGTCCTAGAAAAATGGCTTGTCCATGTGTAGGTTCCACCTAACCGGTATGTGCCAACATGAGAGGGTCGTGGTCCTTTTGTTTTTCCATCTCAGGGATGAAAGCATATTTATTCATTTTTTCACGTAGCCAAGGGGCATATTGGAGGGTGATTTCACCTGATCCACTCATAGGTTTTAAGGTACACGTTATTTCTTGGTGTCTAAGACAACCACAAAAAAAAGAAGAAGAGTGGGAGTTTCTCAAATTCAAATGATATCCAGGTGTTGGAATCATTGACTTTTAGGAACATTCTCCTCATCAGGGGCTTTAACACCTCAATTTCTTCCTTGATCTGAACCTCAGGGCCCCATTGTATTGTGTCTGAGCCATCCCATTCAATAAAGTGTCCTAGACTATTCCCAATTGCCATCATTATGTGTTCCGTTCTAGTGTGGAATTGGATTCCTTTATCTCGTATCCAGAAGGTGGAGCGGGTTAAGGTCACTCACTGGATATCATCTCACCCTTCGAACTCTTCCATGAGGAGGAGTTGATTATCGGAGGACCACGGTCTGCCACGTAGGATTTTGTCCCTATATCGCTCATTAAAAAACATGACGATGATGAGATTAGTACCTGCCTCTTGAATAGCCACTCCTTCATCAAGTTTCCATATGGATTAGAGGGTGTTTTTGAGAGCCCCCTGATTAACCGAAATGTTTTCAACGAATTTTCGAACAATGAGCAGAGACATGCGTTTTTTCAAGAGTGGGTCTTTATTTATCCATTCCTCGATTGCCGCTTTTCCTTTGTCTGTTAGGGACAACCCATTACAGTGATTAACTAACTCATCTTCTATAACTCAAGTCAACAGATGTGTGCACAATCCTCCAATAGTGTTGGCACCCTTACTGATACCAAACCACCCTCACTTCAAAAGACCTGGTCCATCCCAAGGTTCCCTTGACCGGAAACTGTTTCACAGCCCCTTACGCGGTCTTCCAACCTGAGACACCCTCCCAAGCCTTTGTAATCAAAACAACCATAAAATTGGTCACACCTGAGACCCACATCACGTGCCCCCAGTCTTTGCGGAGCAACTATCCACGCTAGGCCTTCGCGGCTTCACCACGGATCAGGCCATCGCGAGCAAA
This sequence comes from Viscum album, assembly GCA_963277665.1. Lineage (NCBI taxonomy): Eukaryota > Viridiplantae > Streptophyta > Magnoliopsida > Santalales > Viscaceae > Viscum > Viscum album. The sequence goes on along the minus strand of OY728155.1, from coordinate 1,131,894,363 downwards.
TAGAACCTCAGAGCCTCTTTGTAAGAACTTCGCGGACCAGCAACTGTGCGATCGCACAACACCACCGACCTTCGCGACTGGTGTTTCGAAAATCAGCCTCTTCGCGAACTCACTTCGCGAACTAGAAATTCATGCTCCTTATGCCTCTTCCCTTTGTGGCAGATGCTTTGCGAAACAAACATAGTGCACACACACAAACGCCACGAATCATCGCGGCCGGTGCCTCGCCATTCAAGACTCCTTCACGGATGGTGCCTCGCGATTCACAACTCCTCATGTATCGGCCTCTTCGCGACAGGTGCTTCAAGAATCCTCCTCTACGCAAGCACTCTAACGTGGGGAATCCACGCGGATGATGCTGTGCGGGTCAAACCCCAGATCAGAATAATCTTAGCACTAGTGTGGAAAAATGAAAACTTCCCCAATCTGTCCCTTGTCTTCGTGAAGCGAGATTGATGACCAAAGGGAATGGGAATCCACGAGCATATCTGACACCGAAGAGGATTATGGAGTCAGGAAGGAATGAAAGTTCCCCTGGTAGACCAAAAATGCTCCAAGGGGTGAAAACGAACTGAGAAGGAGGTATGATTCCCTTCGATGCCCAAATATGGTTTCAGGAACAGGAGGAGACTCTCGGAGGTAGACAGAAGCAGTGACTTCGCCACAGAAGGTGGAGGAGCGGCTCAGAAGAAGGGTAACAAAATGGGCCAGAAAATACCGTAGATCCACCACTCCACACATATGCAGAAGGGGAGAACGTGTCTCCGTAGAACCGGAACTCTGAGGAAGGATACGCCGGCCCTTGGAAAACCCTAGTTGGGGAATTATTATCTTAAATTTCTATATTTCATCAATACTATGTAAATACTCCATACCACATCATTTTCATTGAATCATATTTACTAATATAGTTACAGGATATATTTGTATACCCCTTTATATTCCATGGGTTTATGATTGAAAATTTAATTTTTATTAGATTTTCAAAATCCAATTTGGGGTTTACATTTAACAAACACACTTGCCTTGAACCAAAAAAACTGATACCCAAATTCAATGATTGAAATTCAATAATAACACAACACTCGAGAGGAACATGATTCAAGATCACCCATGTCACCATATAAATATCCATCATCATCATGAGTCACCATCGTCATCCATCACCACCATCTTCATCATAATATAACCACCACACTAATCGTCTGACATATCTAGAGTCTATCCAAGCCACCGTAAAACCTCACACCAAACCATGTTCTTCTCATCCCCCAAGAAACTATAAATGTAAATACTACTAATATAGATCAATAATACCACAATTAATAGAATAAAACATTGATACAATATCATTGAGAGAAACATAGATGACCACCCCCATAAACACTACATAAAAAAAGTGAACTACAACCCCAAATAAAAACACCACTAGACAATCATCAGATAGATCGTCCAAAGAGTAGTTGAAAATAAAACATGAAAAATAACATGAGGAATAAATCTGAAAAATAAAATCCATTGATAAATGGAATGTGCCTAGAACACTGAAAGTCTCCAGGCCACAGCTCCCAATTCCTCAATATTATAACCACTTCAGATATGACTTAGAGAAGATCAGTAGAACATGATTTTAGAGCAGTGGTATTAGTGGAAGGAAGCTCAAAATGAAGACAACATTGATGATGTTGAAAATTCGGAGCCTTCAAAGTAGGAGCCAGCCAACCAAGGAAGCACCTTGAAACCTATTGACTGTTATGTAAAAAATCCTAGACCATCATTGAACAACTTACCTATATCTGACTAGGAGAGGCATTGAGTAAAGTGAGGTCAAAACCTTGAAAATAGAATAAGATTCCTTTCAAAGTAGAAAAAAACCTTTAAGAGTCTAAGACTTATTTTATGAAGATGACATCAATATAAAGAATAAACCAGTTCACAATGAATCCTCACAGTTGGATGAAGACTAGAGGAGGTATGATGAGGGGTGTAAAGGAAGAAATATAAGAAATAAAGTGCTTAGAAACACCCTCAAATCCAAATTTAATGGTTTCATGAGAAAAAACTAGGAAGAGATGAGCTGAAGACAATCATAGGATAGATATGATAATAGGGATCCATCCCTTCCTTTTTTATGGGGTTATCATGTTATGAATATTTACGGAATTCTAAATGATTTCATTATCTAAATCCATTTGAAAAGGATATGAAACATATGAAATTTTCATGGACTATTTTTTATGTGATAAATTAATCCCATTTCCTTTTCATGGTTTCTTTATGATGTGATGAATTTTTTATTTCATGTGTAACATATATATATATTTATTACTAAACGGTTTGGTTATATATCAACATCTAGTACATTTGTATAAATTTTAAATCTTCTGATACCTATATAAATTGAAATATTTTGTTTCTCACTAGTATATGGGTGTGTGTACACATAATAGAGGTTATGTTTACCTATGATACTATTTGTGCTGCATTTATTACTCATCTTGATGTTTCTCTCTCAGGTGTTGGGTTTATTAACTAGTTCATACTGATACATTTGGCTCAAATATTATGTTATTCCACGTATTATATCATGACTCATTTTTATTGTATATTGTATCTTATGTATGATTTAGCTATTTTATTCACATGTACCTTGATTACACCCATATGTTTACCTTACTCTCATTTTTAATCATTAATATTTAACACTTTTTTTACATATACTCAGTGTTTGAGATCACAAACATTATTATATTTTCATTCCTCAAGATATGAAGATAATTATAACTTATGATATGTTTATAAAGAAGTATAATATAGATAAATCATATAGTAATGTTAAAAAGTATCATAGACTTTGTTTCTTCAAAATATGATCCACAAAAATGATAAACCACTAGGTTTATAGAATTCTAATATTATTTTTATGATGAATTTATTACTGATGTAAAATGATGAATTATGTGTGGTTATTTAGCTCGGGTCACAACATTAATGTCTTCCCAGACCATTCTAATAACTTTGTGTCAAATGCAAAGATAAAACAGGCTTGGGAACAAGGCCCATAAAGAGATTCGTATGAACATTCCGTGTATGACAACCAAAAAAATAGAAAAATAAATAAATACATCAACACAACATGAATTATATAAAGAAACTAGGAGGAGGTCAAAGGGGAAAAATAAGACACTACGTCAGCCCTTTGTCTTTACACTAGTAATTATAAATATAATTAGTAGGGATGAATAAAACTAGATATGTCCAGTTACTAGATGTATACTAAAATAAATAAGTCTCAGACATCTATACATTTTCTCCTAAATTCATATCCAATGGGAAAACATTAATGATAAAATCAGTGAAGAATCAAAATGACTTGATGTTGATAGGCAGCCACATCTCAAAGAAAACCCATGGGTTTTCCACTTATGACCAGTCTCAAATAATTGTACAGTGGCCTTAAATTCATATAACAACTCCACTTACAGAATCCTTGAAGATAATCAATCCTATCACTGAAGCATCCTCATCAAACAATGGAACACCACAAACTCTACTACATTAATAAAGACCAATCAACCATATATCTGATGTTATGATAACTAGAAATTGTTTGTAACTTAACACATAACATCTAGGGGATTTCACACCACATAGAAAGATAAATTATCAAAAAAATCCTCAGAGATAAAGGATATCATTTCATATCAAATTAGTGGGATACCAAACCATACTCTACATATGATAGAGGATCTCAGGGCTCGCTAAATGTGAGTAATATTTGAGTTACTTCCCTACAAGTGGATTTAGTTGTACTTGATTACATGTTTTCAATATTAGTTATACTTTATTATCTCATTATTAGTCTTCCAATATATGAAATTTTTATGTGATAATATCAAATGATTGTATTTTTCATTGAAAGGTCATAGTACTTCCCCACTATCATAGGAACTTAGGGGTTCCCCATCATTATTCATTAAAATTGTTCTATGTCTAGAAAATAGTGACCTAATCATTTTACACATATCATTAAATTATATTTAAACATAAATAACCAATTCGTACATCCCAATTGTTGTGAGGCCTAGTGTCTTTGGAGGACTAGAATCACAATACATAAATGTTATAATAAAACATGACATCTTAATTTTAATCTCCATATTGAGATCCTAAATACTGTTTGTAACATCGCCAAATGATAAAGGGTTAAATGACTAAATGATATGACTCATGTCAAGAAGGTGCACCTTCCTCTTTGGGAAACAATCTGATTAGAAGTCCATAATTTAGCGTACTTGGCCTGGAGTAGTGATCCGGATGAGTGACCTTCTGGGAAGTTTCCCAGGGTGTGTGTGAGTGAGTTTAATGAACACTGGAAAGGACATGTGTTGGCTTATGGGGACTATCATTAGTCAAATGAACTGTGCAGGCATGTGGGTGGACCCTGTGGTGGGGCCCATGTGTCTGCGGGGCAACTGGTGGTACCTGGTGGGCCAGGACCTGACGGACTTATTAAGGCGGGATGGTTGTGCTATCACAAGGACATGGTTGTCACATTTCATATCAGAGGAGGAACCCAGCCTTAAGTGTGGTGCACTTCCTTGGTTAAGATGTAGGGCCCACAATGAGGACATTGTGCCCTAAAAGGGGGGGGGTGATTATAACATACCCAAATGAAAAAGGGTTAAATGAAAAAATGATATGACTCATGTCAACAAGGTGCACCTTCATTTTCAGGAGCCTTTCTGATTAGAACTCCACAGTTAAGCGTGCGTGGCTTGGAGTAGTGATCATGATGAGTGACCTTCTGTAAAGTTTCCCATGGTGTGTGAGAGTGAGGACAAAGCACACTGGAAAGGACATGTGTTGGATTTTGGGGACTTTCATTAGTCAAATGACCTGTGCAGACATGTGGGTGGACCCTGGAGTGGGGCCCACGTGACTGCGGGGAAACTGGTGGTACCTGGTGGGCCAGGACCTGACAGCCTTGTTAAGACGAGGTTGTTATGCTATCACCCGGACCCGGTTATCACACAGTTTAGATCCTAAATCAGTATAGTGTAACCGGATGAAAACATAGAATAATGGGGGGAGCTGAAACTAGATTAAATGAATAAACACGATAAATAAAAAAATGTGTCATTAAATGGTAGAAGATGATATCAGAAAAGGGAAGATCATGAGTAATAACACTGAAGCATAAAATAATGAACATGTAATTAGATGATCATGTCATCATTGGAAATGTGGACGAATAATATAGTACAACATAGACATGAATCAAGGAGAAATACCGAGACAATATCAAATGGTCGAAAAAGTCCCATTATAGATTATGTTTACTCCCCAATCCCATATATAATTTCTCATGATATAGAAGATTTACCCAATGAATTGCACCACAATCTAGGTGCACCCATCATTACCGATTCATGTTTCATGTGTTCTAAAAAATATTAAACAAACCTTAATAAATAAATATTATAATTACCAAAAAATTAAAAATGGTTTTCAAAATCACTCTAAATATCAAAATCAATATATCATTCTAAAATAATTAATTCAATAAATGATCATAAGGGGTTAATTAAATCATCTTTGCATGGGATAATAAGTATGTTATATATGTGATAGACATATTGACATATAATTAATAAGAAATCCTAAACTTTAGTGATATAGTGTAATTTAGTTAGAGAGAGAGAGTAGTCATAACTCAAAGGAAATATTAGTTTTGAATGATATATTACCTCATGATTGATTCATATTTCCTGTTTTTTATCCTCAAGAACAATAAAACAAATATAATTACTAAATTTGTTAATATATTGTTTAAACTACATTATTCTTTATTTTATTATCATTTTACATTCCATTACATTATCATATAGTTTTAAGTTATACAGTTTGATGATGTAGAGATCATTTAACCAAAATCTCATTAGAATATTTATTATGGTCAACGTTATTCTGCTTTAATAATATATATAATTATAATAATCATATAATTTTTTATACATCAATTATAAATTTAATAACAAACGTTAATGATGTTTTTGATAAATTTAGTATGTTTCATTTATGGATTTGGTAGGTCGAATGTACAGGTGAGTAACATTTCCAATTCTCAATGATCATGCATGAATTAAGGTGATTATTATCTACCGTGAATGATAAATATATCATAAAAATAATATTATTTATTTAAAAAAAAATTAATATTCTCTCAATTTGATGTAGTAATAAAAAATGAATCACCTCACTCCAGAAAATAAGAATGTGACATAGTATTAGATGATCATTCTTGGTATCTAAGATATTGAGGATCAAATTCAGGTGGGGGTAAATTTTTAGGTAACTATTGGAGTACTCGAGAATTACCATTGTAGTTACTGTTGCAGGTACTGTTCAATACTGTATCAGTTGGGAATATTCGTTTCCTTTTGGACTTAGGGCCAATGGTTCGCGTCTAGGGGTCTCATGTCCTTTAGGCCACCCAATGACATCGAGCCACATGGACTTTGGGATTTAGTGAATTCTATCCACAAATGGACTTTTGCAAATAGGGCAATCAGGACATAGGAAATATAAAGAATTTACTAAGGAAGACCATATATGTGTAAGCCCAGATAGGGATTCAATATAAGAATAGAAAATACCATATCAGAGCAAATCAGATATGAAAAATAAAATGGAATGGAAACTTCCATTGGTACGAGGAACCACGCTGCTCTGCATAGGGAAATGTTAGTGGATTATCCATGAAAGGTGGGGAGCGAGGAGCCTACAAGGTGTTGAGTTTGGGGAGAGGTTGTTTAAAGTGTCTCTAGTCATTAGCATTTATCTTCATGTATTGGGTCATGTATGGGACTTTTCCCCTTGGGCCTCTGGGTATTTTATGCTTCCCCATTAACCCTTAAAATATGTATTATCGAAAAGAATAAATAAAAACAAGGCCTTCATGCCATTTGGGTAAATCACATCACTTCATGGATGTGGTAATCCGCACATACGCATTAACAAAATTATCATTTTTCAATGAATGTAAATTTTTAAAAATATATGATATAATAATTTTTTATGATGATAAATATTTCATGGATTTCATATATATATAAATTAAATACACCATCATAAATATCTATGAGAGTAGATGATTGGTAAAAATATATACTTTTTCATGAGGTTGTAGTCTCTCGTACACACTAATGATGATTTTTTTCCATTTGATAGAAGTGGGGACAGATTCATCGAATTTTCAAAATTTATTTTAATATTAAATTATAAACACGGGATGAAAATTGGATTTTTGAGAAGTATATTTTTCAAGTAATATATTTGATTATATTTAATATTTTAATGGACATCATAATTATATGAATTCAGATTCATATAAATAGATATATAATATATTAATTTACCATGAACCATTAAAAAATATGTGTTATTTAAATAATGTAAATTTTATTAAAATTATGCATATTAAAATATTTTGTAGAAAAAAAATTATTTTTAAATCATAAACACAAACTTATACCAAAATCATGATAATTTACGATTAAAATAAAATTCATTTGATTATTATAAATATAATAATAAATATATATTTATATTTATATATTTAATAAAAATAAAAATATATTGGTACTTTTACGTTAGGTTATCTGATAGAAAATAAAACATACTATTTGATAAAATAGTTATTTTCACAATTCACTTAAAAGTCAATAATTTTTTAAAAATCCAAAAAATACCCTAAGTCAGTTTGGATGATATAATTTATAAGTTCATGTTAAATTCAAAAAAATAAATTTCTAAAACTAAAATAATTTAATTATAATACTTTCAATCAAAATATAATAATAATCTTTTATAATGAAAATGTATTTTTTAACAATAAAATGTTATCATTAAAAATTGATTGATTCATTCATATAATTTTATCCATAAATATATATTTACTAAGAATTTTTATAAATTTCATAAAATAGATAATACTTCTGATACTCTATAATTTAAAATTTAGTTTATAACAGTACTAAATAGTTGTTGTTTTTTTACTCACAGAGTAGCGTGTTTCATATGCTATCAAAAGTAGTTTTATTTTTAATGAACTGTAGGTGTTACTTTAATACCACCATAAGGAATTTCACCAATGAAATTTCATATTACATACTATGGTTAAAATAGGTGAGGGTACCTTTGCTTCATGGGTTTCTCAGTTTCCCAGGTTTCCTCTTCTTGTTTATGGTTCCTCTATAGTTCTTTGACCATGTGAGTTATATGGTTATATAGAACATTATCTCTACGGTCCAAGATCATAACCAAATTCTACCCATGGGATAATGAATATTTTGGATATACAACCTCAATTTTCTGTACATGTTAAGGATCATATTTTTAAATCCTCAATAGGGGTACAAGGAATACATTTTCCACATGAGAAAGGGTTAGTGAGAGTTCTAGTTTTTAAGACACATCTCCAATGTGATAAAAATATCAAAGGGGGTAAAATACATAGGATTTGGATTTACATTCATAAAAAATATCTTGGACATCTTCCGTGAAGATATACCAAGAAACACAATATCCAAAACTTCAAACTTTGTGTTAGTTCAATTATTTTCCAATTACCCCTTTTTTTTCGAATATGAGCAATTCTAATGTGTTATTGAATTATGTTAACCTTTTATATCATCTCATCAACCATTCCATGTACCAAAAAATTACATTCACCAAATTCAACCCAATATGTATTGGTTATTCTTCTCTTCCACTAAAGGGAATAATATGGATCCTTTAGCTTGCTTGAGTAGAATCTAATATATTTTGAGAACTCATCCATGGAATATATTGATTCCGTCCTCCTTCAAAGTCCAAGGAACATGATATCATAATGTCCTCCAGTGTCTGAATAGTCCACATAGATTGTCCATCAATTTTTTTCTTTATTAGTCATATTAATGTTAAAATCAGTAGTTATTTTATGTTGGAGGCACTTCTAGAAATTGGAGGTAAATCCTGGATCTTGGTCAGATAAGATTGACATTGAGGTTCCATACTACCTCACAACCTCAATAATGAATATCCTTGAAATTTTATGAAGTGATAAGTCCTCTAAAATTAAAATGAATTGAGGAATCCTTGTAAGATGATCCCCCACAATCTATTTGGAATTGTTTCCTTTTTATTTCATAAGAATAACATTGAAATTTCTCATTATGATGTTTTCCCATTTGGATGTAGGTTTGGTTAATTGTTCCATCACCCCCTTATAAATATTCCTTTGGTCCTTAAATTTTTTGCATAACATACACTATGATGTCTATTCATCTATATCATTCTTCATATTGTTTGACCGATAGTGCCCTCATAGATCTCAATACATCCTCTTTCTCACTAAGTGGATGGGGATGGTCGAGCTATGTGCATCTTTCAGTATATATTTATTCATCTATATATATTTTGATTCAAATAGTCATAAACAAAATATTATGAATCCTTTTTCATCAATTATGAACTCAGAGGATTTCACTTTTGTTTCAACATCCACTTTTTTTTACAAATTTCCATATAATCTCTTTGAGAATCTGTTATATTTTCCATAAGGGATTTTTGATCAATTATTTGTCTAAGGAATGATTATTTCCCTTGATATTTATTGAATCTTCAACATTTTCTTGTTCCCATGATGGTAATGGATTGATTATTCATAGTATTTAATAATTAATAACCATATGCATCGGTCTAGTTTATGCTCCATCTATTTGAATATATATTTTAGTCTCTTGTTGTTTGAATATTTTTCAAAAATCCCACTATAGAGATAATGTCACAATATTTTCAAAAAAAAGAATCACTACAGTCAATTCCAAATCATATGTTTTATGGTTATTCTATGGAAATTTCAACAATAATGAAAAAATGTTACCAATTTATCATTATACCTTACTAAAATTCTCAATACCTTCTTCAAAGAATATCTATATATCATAAAGTGTTCCCCATGTGGGGGAAACATGAGGACTGGTGCAGTGATAAACCAATTTTTTATCTCCTTAAATCCCTCTATACATTAACTAGTCCAGAAAAACATTACACCATTATATGTTATCTTGGTTATTTTCTTTTATAATCATGACTAGATTCTCTAAAAAAATTAAATACCCCACTAGTCTGTGGAAACTACAAATAACTTTTGTACGTGATAGAATAGGATAGTCCTCAATTAACAATTTCTTTTAGGAGTCCAGGAATATCACATTATATGTGTTAATAATTCCAATAAATGATCCTTCCTTCACCAAGAACTCACATTTACTATTATGTTAAAATATTTTTTCCATTATCAATGCCATTTAATCTATATTTTAATACATCCCATAAACCTCTATTCTTTTTAAGTAATTCAGAATATCATCTATAAATAATTTATTAATATATTTGAGTTATTCTATAAACACTCTTTTTATTAAGTCTATAATGGTCACTAGAGAATTAGTGGCTCTTAAATCAATAAATATGAACTCATGATGTCTATACCATGTTAAATTAGTTGTTTTGGAAATATTTTTCTTCTTCACCTTTAATTGGTAGTTTCACAATCAAAGGTCCACCATAGAAAAATATTGGGTCTTTTGTAACTTTTTGAACAAGTCATATATATGTTTAAAGGGATTATTTTCCTTTATAATGTTTTTTCAATTTAAGGATAATCAACACAATGTCACATTGACCCATCATATTCTTAAGGAAGAGGATCGGTGGACCGCATCGTGATGCACTTGTCTGTATAAAACCCTTTTCCACATATCTTGTAATTAATTTTTAATATCATCAAAAATAATATTTCCATTGTGTTTGGAGTATTCAATAATAGTAGAGATAAATATATAATTTTAATTAATAACACAACCCCTAGGACATGAGTGTTACCATGAAAATATTTTGGGGATATATCTGTATAATCCCACACAAACGGAATGTCATCAAGCATGATTATCCCCTTTGTCTCAGTCATTTAGGCTAGATATTATTAATAATAATGAAATAGTATCCCCTCTCAAAGTGAATATTCCATGTGAGATTCACCTCCTGCTTACAGTTTTTTAGAATCATAGAATTACATGGGATGTAGAGACTGGTCTCCCTATCTCAAAAATTGATATTATATTTTTATAAGGATAACAAATCCATTACAAATTTATTGACAAAATCATCTAAAAGATTCTAGTTGATAATTTAAAGTAGATTTAGTCTATAATAATTTCTTTGGAAAGAGTTATATACATTCATTGAAACCAGTTCTCTGTTTATTAGTCTAATAGATATCTCATCCCCCATGTTTTGAGGTGGTTTGAGAATAGTTTAACTAAACCTAAAAGATATTAGAATGAATAAATATATAATCAAAAAAGAATTTTCACTTTTATTGAATGAATAACTGGTGTACCTATAATCATATCGTTTTTAGGATCTACAATAGTAGAGGTGATAACATATTTTCAACCAGGATATCTTAGACATGGAGGTTGTATCATTGATTGTATCCACCAAAAATTCGATTCAGATATTTTCTCGTTTAATGCATCGGTTTCATTCTATTTAAACACTACACTATATGCTATGTGTTGATGTAACCCATCATTTCTTATTCCTTATTAACATTCTTATTCACTTCCCATCATCATTAATGTGTCAGAGGTTCATATTTTCCACATTATAAAGAACTCCAGTTCCCCTCAAAATATTTCTAGGATATATCTTACCACACTTTTGAATAGTGTGATGTTGGGTTTTAATTATAGTAATGGTTTCTCCTATTTCATCCAATTAACAAAATGAAAGAAAAAGATGATATTACATTAACTAATAAACCCAAAAAATAGAGACTTATACACTTATGTGGAATTAATTATAAATGATAATTACATAATAGATTATGTGATTGTAGGTTTAACTCTATGTAATTTAGGTAAAATGCATCTTATTAAGTAATATAACCTAACAATTTTTTTATTTCAGGCATTATGATTTTGAAACAGTTTAAAAATTTCCAAAACATGTCCCTTTCGAGTGTCAAACCAAGTGTGCAGAAAATCCAATTAACAGGCACCATGTGACAGCCGAGTCAAATTCCAATCCACACATTTTCGAGTCATTAGCCAAAGGTATAACAATACCAACTCTAAATCAACATGTAGTATCAATAAAATGATCTAATTTCCCAAAACCCAATAACTCTATAATTTATAAAAATAATATCAAATTTTTCCATAGCGATAATTATCCCTATGGTTTTCATTGAAGTATTGTAGTCTTAATCCGCCAAAATAATCATATCGTTCATTTATACAAACTATAGTGACCCAAGCCTTTTACACATATCACTACATGAAAATTATTATAAATGGAGATATTTTCTAATGTTAGATATTATTAGGGTGAAATATGAAAATTAAATATAATTATAAACTCTTCGTAGGAAAAAATAAAATTACATTTTGGTTTAAGCCCACGATAAACCATTTTAAAATTAACAATGTTTAATTAAATTTAACTAAGTTTTCTATTTATTATATCAAAAAAATTAAGATAAAAAGATTAAATAATTCATAATATTTTTATTATAAATATTAAATAAAATTTATAAAATTCAAATAACCAAATTGTTTTAATTAAATTTAATATTAAACCCTCACCACATAATGAAAAAGTGGTTTTTCAGGAAATGTATTTTTCAGGTAATATAAGATATGTTTCTTACTATATTCCTATAAATAATCATTATAAGAATTTAAATATATATATATATATTCAATAAATTTAATTGAATTAATTTTACATTATGAGTTACTTTTATTAATTAAATTGGAGAAACATTATGCACTTTAATACAGTTTTCACAAAAAAGTGTTTTTATCCAAATAATAAACTAATACAAAAATAATGAAAATATATTATTAAAATGACATTAATTGGATTAATATAAATAATTTTTTTCATATGTAACTTTAATATAAAATTAAATATAGTGTGGGACATCTAAATTACATGATTTACTGATGATAAATGATCGTTTTTGAAAAATGAGTAATTTTCAATATTTGATAAAGAATAAATTATTTAAAAAATCATAAAATGATAATTAAAATAATTAAATTTTGATATAATCATTTAAAAAATTATTTTCATTTTATATAATAATATTTATAATATAGAAAAACATCATTGTGCAATTTTCTCAAAAAATCATTTTTAAAGAAACATGTTTTTGGAATTAAATAATATCTAAAGTAAACATAATCATCTAATTTCATAGTATCTTGTCAGTAAATTTATTTTAATTAGGATATAAATTTATTTTTAAAAAATTATTTAATACTATTCATACCTAACAATTTAACAGTCAGGTTATAATGGTCATAAATAATCTTGGTTCATTGAGGTTTATTGTTTCGTGTTTCATATGATATTGAAAATCGATTTCATTTAAATAAACTCATGGTGTTACATAAAAGATATGTTATAATTAGAAACATATTATATAGGCTTTCAGGGTTAGAATTATCATAATTCATTGATACACATTATCATGGTGTTTTCAATTATTAATCTCTATGATATGAGGAAATGAGAACAAAATAGTTTACATAAAACCCACATTTCCTTGTGTCATAGGAAATTCCTTTTTGAAGATGTTCTTATTGACCCTTGATGTTAAATATTATCATTAGTGGATTTCATTACTCATGTACTTTGATATATTTTTGAATGCCATGATGACATATTCATGGGGAGAGGAAGGATGGGTTGGGTACAACACGGGTGATATTGAATTAATGGATAATATAAGAAAGGATTGTCCATTGTATCCCAAGAAAGAAGTAGATATCAAGGTCCATTTCATATAAAAAATATTCCAGGACAAATCAATGGCCATGGAATTCTGTGGGAGGTTAAATTAGTATAAATACAATGAATGAAACATCAAGCATATAGGTTGATTGTCGTGACATGTAACATGATTGGTTTGAGATATTAAGATAATGGGTTATATTCCACGGTAATAATTCATGGGAGGAGGAATGTTATCGAAACATTAAATCATTTATCTATGGGATCACTAACATGTTTCTAGTCGAAAGCCTTGTAATTTATGTGTTTATGTTGAGTTTTACTATGAAATATTATTAGTGGGCCACACACTAATCGTATCCTCAAGCTTAGTTTAAATCTAGTATTTAATTATAAATGTTAGATTCTATAAAATGTATTCAATTTGGTGGATCATAATAATTTATTCATTAGTTATTTGAATAATTAGGAATGTGAATTAATAATGTTGAATATTTATTTGTGAGTTTGGTGAAAATAATATTTATTTCATTTATCTTACAAAATAATTAACAAACATATATTTATTAAATAGTTTTAATTCAAGGATCAGTAAATGTCAATGTTGGAAAGAAGAACATGATAAATGGTTTGATTTGAAATGGTGTAAATGATATTTATTTATATTTTTTATATGTTTCAAATTTTAATCATTTAATAATATAACTATTATAATTAATAGGCATGTGGACATCTATGAATATAAAAGATAGTAAGGGGATTTGTTCAATTTTTCAAACCTAAACCCCCTGTAATAATTATATAATTATAAATATATTGAAACTCAGTTTTGGTGTTCATAGTGGATGGATAGAGTGTCTATCATACCTATATAGAGATATAGATATATATAATGTGATCAATCTTTCTCATATCATAATACTTTTATAAAGAACTAAGAATACATTATCTTTTGATAAAAATAATACCACAATCACCCAAAATAAAAATATACTATTATGATCATCAGTGTTATAACTTCATGATTCTACAATGTTGATCAGATATTGTGGTTCATATGTAGATAACCTCCGAAGGGAATCTCCACATGGATAATGCATTGAAATTATAATATGTTGAGATCTAGTAAACCAAATAACCAACAAATCATAAATTACAAGTTTTTGTAATTCTATTTATTCTAATAAATTAATTATAACTTACATGTGATGATTATATTATTCTGCTTCTGGTGGTTTTATCTAGTCAATTTATCTATGGATTAATTTAGACATGACATTTTGATTATGTTCTTAATAAATTACACATATATTAAAACAAAAAATTCATGTTATTTATACCATCATGGGATGCTTCTGTTATGCACAAGACCTTCATATGGTATCAGAGTGGTCACATGTTTGATTTATAATTATTTATTATACATTTTTTGGATTCAAGCGATTTTATTTTACTTTACTTAAAATGAATTCTTTTAAATATTGGCATCATTTTCTACTCTATATGTTCATTATATCTAGCATAACCTATAATAAATTATTGTTTATAAATGAAGAATCATTTGAAGAACACCATCGGGGGGTTCTGAAGGCTATTCGTTGAAAAACCCATAATAATTATCATATTAGTCTTTTATAAATGTCATGTTCTATTTTTTTAAATTTTGTATCTCATGATAAATTCTGGTAGATCAGATGAAATTAGATATATGTTCCAAAAACCTGATTTTTGTCTACATCTGTAATGTCTAGAACACAGATTGAATAACTACACCCTATGGATCGAATGTATACATCACGTAGTCCTTTATACTTCACGGTCAAGAAACTTATGTGTCCCAATGAGCTATATATTCAATAAACAACATAAGTATTCAAAATTTTACATTTCTGAGGCCAGATGGCTGGTAATATGAATACACTCTATGTATCATGAACATATTCACAGTTGGGAACACACCCAATCCCACGGACTGTGTTTTGTACATGGTAAGTAGACAGTACATGCTATTTTATTTATAACACATCTTTTATTAAAATACTTATAGAGTTTCATGTTTTTAATGAAGATGAAATAAATAAATAATAATAAATAATCACATTTTCCCCATATTTACTTTATTTAAAAACTTACACACCATATCATTGGATTAATAATTACATATTGAATCAATCTTGTGTTAAAATTTCAAATAAGCACATGATGTTTCTTATAGATACAATTCATAAACTTATTAATTTTATATTAAATTAATTTTATTTACAATTGTAGTTGATTGTAGGTAAAGGATTCTTGGAGTATGTTACAAAAAATTTAATTGATTGGATTAATATAAGGAAAATTGTCATAATTAATGAATAAATCAATGTAATTGATAAGATAATTGGTATTGTATTCACGTTTCTTGTTGTGTTGATGATTATGAGATTAGACCTTCCCATTATATGTGATTTGTTTCTATTAATTTATTTTGACTAAATTAAAAAAATTCCCAACAAGTAACCCATACCTCTAATTATAAAAGGGAATATGTGCCCTTGGATTCACTTATATAAACCACCTATATCCAATGGATTGGTCCCCTTTAATTTTTGAATGTTTCCCAATCATGATAAACTAACCACTAATTAATATCATCATCATGATTAAAATTATTTATTCTTATAAGTTCTATGGTTAATTATTTTATTTTTGAATGTTTCCCAATCACCTAATATATAAATTCATGTAGACATAAAATGAAATAAAAACATACAAAGACTATGTAATAATGTTTTTCCATAAATAGTGAACAACTTAATTAAAATACAATTAATATTATAAACTAACAAAAAATAGGTTAAATGGGATTGACATGTAAGAAAAACCCCTCAATTAAACTATTAAGTCGGAAAGGGATTCCACTACTTATATTAGAAATGTCTTCATAGTTCAATGTGCTTGACCAACCCATGTTTTGATGCTCTCAATTAACGTGAAAATTTAAACATGATGTTTTGAGTTATATGGACACAGATCACGTCAATGTATAATTTTCCATGTATGACCTACTTTAACAAAGAGGGGTTGTTTGAGGAAATTATTAAATAGTACTAATGGATTTGGGATTCCACTCATCAAATCAAGGAACTAGGATTTAATGTATTTAGAAAGTTACTTCTACCTAAAACATAGAAATTAACTTGTTAGGTCCATTTTTAGGTTATGAGAAGTGGAATTTGTGTCATTGACACTAGAATATACAAGGGATGAGATATTCCAAAATAGATGGTGAAGGTATTAGTCTTAAAAAAGAGTGTGTGGTTAATTGAATGTAATTAAATGTTTAAATTTTAAATTAGTTATGTTATGAAAACATGTACGAATTACATGTAATTACTTTTTGGAAATGGAATAAAATTTATTAAAAAAATATCAATTCATTCCATATAATATAAGGATAACATTTTCTCTTCCAGTAGTTTTCTATAATCTTATACGTGCTTATAGATTATACAATGTCACTGAAAAACAATTGTATATTATTGATGCACCACTAACAGAGTACATTTCTAAAGATGATAATGAGGATGAAGTGTCTCTTTATTTGAAGAATTTTGAATATTCTCTGGGTTTCAAATGTTTCATTCTATCATCCATGTCCAATGATCTTCCAATGAAATACGTGGACATAGATGTGTATAAAATCATTTCTCAACTTAAGGATCTCTATGAAGAGAAGGTATTATTTGAGTTATTTTAGATCTCTGGTGCACTATCTACAAGAAATCTAGAAGAGTCTGTGTGAGCATGGGAACATGTAATGTAGATTTATTTTTACACTAGGAACCTATAATTCATTATTTTAATATCCCTAATGATCTCTACATGGATATAAATCGGTTCTCACTATCTAGAGAATTCTAGAGTTTAACTGTGAATTATAATATATGAAAATGTGAGAAAAATGTACAGAACTTTTCACTCTTATATTATATGTTATTAAAGACATTGGGTGTGAAAAAAATATTGTCACTATGGTAAAAAAATATAATGTGTAAATCATAATGGTGTTCAAGAATAATCCCAATTCAGTAGATCTTGAAAACTTTCCATTGAAGAAGACGATGTTGCAGAGTCAAGGAAATGAACATGATGTGGTATTTTATGCATGTCAGAAACCGGGCCACTGGAAGTGGAATTATACCTAGACAAAAAATTGAGGGTCAACATCAAGTGAGTTTTTTACTATGTATAATCTATTAATATATATAATATATTTATTAGATACTTCCTTTTGTTCTCATATTTGTAACTAAATACAGGGACCTAGTAAATTTTGGAAGATTACCATAAATGTGGTGGATATATGGGATTTCAATAGATGGATGATAACTTTCCTAGATATTATAGATTATCATATAACATTGATAATTTGGTTGATTTTGGTTTTCAATACATTTTATAACATTCTTAGTGTTACCAGAATCATTATTTTTTATTTCATTAATATATGTAGATGTATTTATTTTTCAATTTGGAAATATATGTTTCTCATTTTATAAAGATAAGATAAATTTCAGTATGAAATAGCTAAATAATGGTCATTATATATTAATTTATATAAACCATAAATTTGAAATTGATAATGAAAAAACCATGTATGACTCATATGACATTGAAATGTGGCATCACAAACATGGTCACATAAACAAGATGAGTTTTGAAAGAATCTTTCAAGATGGTTACTTAGAATCTTTTGAGGTTAATATAGTCGAAATATTTAATGCGTGTTTAAATGGTAATATGAATATACCACAATTCAGTGGCCATGTTGAATGGGATACGTTGCTATTATATTTGGTACAAAACAATCTGTGTGGAAATATTCATGTAGATTCTAGAGGTGGATTTGTAGGATCAAAATGATACTGATTGCAGTATAAAAATAATGATGTAGATGCTCAATATACAAGAGTGGGGTGAATTGTATATTTTAAAAAACTTCTTTAGAACTTTTAAAGATGGTAATGTTTAACAAAGTTAAACAAGGTAAATTAACAAAACCTCTTAGTTCTATAAACTTTATTGATTCTGGAAATGTGGTCCCGAAAATAAAACATTAGAGAAATTTACAAAGATAAAGATTCTACCTTAGTGTGTGTAGAATCTTATTAATCAGAGTACAAGTATAAGAAAGTATAAGATAATTATAATTTCTTCAATAACCTAAATGTAGTAGAAAACATGAAACCAATCAAGTAACAAGTAGTAAATATTTTAACCCAAAGAGAAGGGTATCCAAAAACCTTGGATAAAGGACCCTTGATTTATAATTTCAAGAAATTCTATCTTACCCAAACTAAGGCAAGCCCTAGATACGAATATAGGAGTCTGCCTTGCTATCCACACAATCCCTTGATCTCCAAGGTAGTCGGAACCTCTGTCTTTCTATCCCCAGAAGCCCTCGAATGTACTCAGAAACATTCAGAGTCACACAAAGAAATTCTGAAAAAAATGATCAGTACACACAAATCATGAATGTATCTCTGTATAAATGACTTCAGTAGTAAGTAATCTCTACAGTCGTTGAATAGTATTGAGCTCTTTCAACTGAGATTCTATTTATAGGCACATATTCAATGGTCAGCTCCCTACTCCAACAGACATATTTTTCCTTGAATTTATGAGGGACCTCTATACATGTCAATCAAAAAATAGTTGGTTAGAAACCGAAATCACGACATCATTTTATAATTATAACAAGTGTATGAAAAAATATTGTTGATTAACCAAATACATTTTTTGGAGTGTAAGGAAAAAATAAAAGTTCAGAGTCTAACCAAAATAACATTTGGTGTCTATAATATATGGGTATTCATATTCATTATTCTAAGTTATTTGGAAACTCAATTATATATAATTCTGGAGTCTGCATTTCAGGGAAATTTTTTGTTTGAATTCATAGGAATTCAGTGTCTGAATTCATAATGCTCGGAGTCTGAATTCTGAGAGTTCTGAGTCTGAACATATAAAATTTGGAGTTCGAATTCAAAGAGTTCGAAGTCTGAACTAAGAATGTTCAGAGTCTGAATTTATAGAATTTAGAGTCTGAACTCAGAACATTTGGAGTCTGAATTTAGAGATTTCAAAACCTAAATTCGGATTCTGAAAACCTATTTCCTTATATCTAAGTATTTATAGGATTCCAAGGATTTTTATACAAAACCAAATTTTACATTTAGAAATAAAAATAGTTTGGTTTATAGAAATTAATTAATGAACAACAAAAACATGGTAATGATAAATTTTCCATGGGGAAATAAAGTTTCCCTTATGAAAGTAAAACGTAGGAAAATTAAATTGTCCTTCAGATAGAGTTTTTGTGATTTTCAAAAAAATATTGAATGCAAAAGTCATAAGGAAACATTATTGACTCAACAATATCCCCCATTTTGGAAAGCACAAACCTCCTTAAGAAAAAGAATATAAGGAGTTAGAAAATATTTTTCTAGACATTGAAAATATATCATTTTTCCCTTAACACATTGGAAATAATGAATATGACTAACTCCCCCTTAGTATTTGGATACACTAAGAATCATATTCTTTATTTCCATATTGAAATTTATCATTTTATTGCATACCAAAATCATCCTCGATAAGAACTCCCACATAGATGAACTCCCCCTTACATAGGGAAATTTCTTATTTTGATTAGTATTGTTTTTCATCATTCCTATACCCCCCTTTGTGATTTTTAAAAAGGATTAAATGGAATGGAAATGAAAATATGGTGCCTTAAATATTAGTAATAGACAACCAAAAATATAAAGACCAACCCAAAATTTCATTACTGTTGCAAAAATTTATACATGTAAGGAATAAAAAAATGATCGAAATTGAACAATATTATATTTCATTCTCCATTGACATCATCTTCTTCACTATGGTTTTGAGCTTCTTGAGTTCATGGTGATCATCCTATACATGTTGGAGAAGCAGATCCGGATTTTTTGTTTTCTTCTCTAAGGCTTTGATTGATACTTCTTGAGACTTAAGAGATTTTCCATGGCCCTTTAGAACATCTTCTTACTTAGAAAAATTTTCCTCGAGTTCGATTCTAAGATCTCTTTCCCACATCCAACTCTAAGAAACTGAATACAACAACCCATTCAGATCTTTCACTTCTTGTATCACATAATTCTGTTCCATAGTTATATTTTCCTCATAACTATTTGTGAGATCCGTTATCTTCACATATTATGATTAAAATGCATCATTGAAACTTTCTTGGAACCCATCAACAATTCACATGTCCTATATTGTTTTCCTTGACCAGCATGACATTTTCATTCAAGATCATTTGTGGGATTTGTATTTTATGAAAAAGGTTTTTAAATCATCCTTAATTTTGATGCACTAATCCATCACCAAAAATAATGAATCATATTTCTGATTTAAGGTGTGTTGAAGCATCTGGAATATCGAGTCTATGCTTCAAAATATTGGTAAATTCCCAACAAGCTTCTTCAAGGACTGGACTAAAAAATCATGTCCAAAGGAGGATGATTCTGAATCAGTGATTTTTCATGGTGAAGATTCTTTTTCAATATCAATAGCTTTCCTCTTCGATGAACCACCAACATCTTTATTCATTACCACATCCATGGAAAGTGTCTCAACTATTACCTATTTTCCCATATCAACCTTCGTACTGACATCCTCTTTTTCAAGAGATTCATGTTCACTATCAGATATCTGAATGATTTTGTCTTCATCAAATTCTTCCTTTCTGCCTCCTACATCAGCATCCTCTGGGTGAATGAAATATTTATGGATTCATTCATCTTGAGATGGTTTGTCTACTTTTTCTTCATCTTTCTCTTCATCCTTACTAGGAGTATCATGCTTTGACGATTCGCCTTGAGAGGTTCCGAATGATAATTTATCTGAAGGGATTTCTTTCTCATGAAAATCCTCAATGTGATTTATCAAATCTATGGTATCACCACTCCCTCCTCCTCATCCTCCTTCTATTTATTTTTCATCTACTTCTTTTTCTTGGTCATTTTCCGAACATATAATCATATTTCTTAGAGTCTCTAGTAATGATTCTATCAAGAAGGATTCTGGTACCGGAATATTATCGGAAGCTTTCTCAATAGATTTCATAATGGATTTAACTATTTCTGCCTTAGATAACTTCATCTGCTTATTCTCTTTCCCTTGGTTCTTGAAATTTTTAGCTGACTTTTCTATCAATGCGTTTTCCTCAATAGGTTCTAAGCCAATCATAGGCACCCCATCATTCTGGTTTTTCTTATCTTCCCTCTATTTAGACACAACCTCGTCAGGATTGGATTTTTTTCTTCTTTAGCTTCAGGGGTGTATATTGAGTTTCCTTTGTTACTAGGCTTTTTGTCTTCTCTTACACTTCCTTCACTTTCCTCTTCCTTCCACCCTTTTTGGATGTCTCAACCACTTCCTATTTCTTTATTATGGATTTTCCTCATCCTAGGGAAAATCCTAAAATTCTTCGGATTCTTTAAAAAATATAACAGTCATCCTTCTCAGAGTATCATCACTCAACAACATTGCTTTGCAATTTCTTGACGTAGATTTGAAAGGAATTTTGATAGATTCTTGACATCGAACAATCATATTTTAATGAATGGATAGATACATTATAGTTTTAGCCTTCAGATTTCTATTCATTATGTTCTCAATAGTAACCAACATATGTTTAACCATGTTTTTCTTCCTTAGGTATAATGTGAATTCCAGGATGTATATATCACTTTTTTTCAAAGTATATTTTTTCTCCTTTTTATCGTTATGAGGAATAATTGAACCCACAAATTATAAATACTATAATTTTTAGTTAGGTGAAGAATATTTAGTGTCTTTTTATGTGAGAGACCAAGGAAAGCCATGGAATTCACCTTATCTAAACTTCCTAAAACATCAGGCAGCTTGTGAGAACAAAACTCATATTCCCCTTCATAAAGAATTCCACCCAAACGTACAACATTGGTGTAAGAAAGTGAAAATGTCTTTACATAACACTTGAAATAAATCATACTCCACACATCATCCTTGAAAAAAAATTACCGACTTATATAAATCTATTAAAAATTCATGATATACCAAATCCAAAGCTTTTGGTTTTGAATGGAAAACACTGTCCCACCCATTCAATTATATATTCATAGAGATAATAGAATCATATTTTACAAAAACCTTCGGAACAACTAAAAAATCTTTGTATATATGTCATTCAGAGATTGGTTTGACAATTGACGTATCTTTTTAGGAGGAGGCTTCAGCAGACATCCAGATGTTAGAAAGATATGAGAAGTTCAGAATGGGCTTATGTAGGAGGGAATAGATTTAGAACGTGTAGGATTTAGTTTTGTTGTGGGACAACCATCAGGGGGTGTACATTCTATAGGAAATTGGGGTGACGATTCAACTTCCATACTCAATACAAGGGTTAAAAAAACCTTCTGATCAGATCCTACGGTTGAGATGATAGCTGGGATTAAAATTTGATAGAATCTGATCTTTTGAGGTTTTTTAAGAAAAAAATTCTTATTTAAGGAATATAGAATATGAAAATTTAAAAACGAATGAAAATACCAACATGTAAAAGATGATTATAAATATTTAAGAATGGAATGATACATTTCGGATTGCTAGGAAGATTATTCGTATTAGGGAAAATTATTATTGAAGAACATTTGATTCCAAAAATTTTTATTACGAAAATTTTGAATACTAAAATCTCCATTACTAAAATTTTAAGAACAAAAATCATGATTACAAAAATTTTAAGTATGAAAATCATCATCAGATAATTTTTAAGTCTAAAAATCATAATTATGAAAATTTTAATTTCCAAAATCATCATTATGAAAATTTTAATACTTCAAAATAAAATATTACCTAATAAGAAAATGTACTCCCCCTATGAAAAGGAGTTTGTTGCTGTAAAGAAATAGTTTTTAATAAGATGTTAACAAAGATGATTACCTTACGGTCATCATTCCTAACATCTGTTTAATGTATTCAAATCTATTAGATGGTAAATATTTTTTGAAAATATCAGCAAGTTGATCTTGTGTTCCAACAAATTAAAGAATGATTTCTCTTTTTTGTGTCTGACCCCTATGAAATTGATGCCAAATATCTATTTGTTTTTCATGATAGTGATGTGCATGGTTTTTACATAAGTCAATGGAACTAGAATTATCACACAAAAATATATGTTTTGGTAAAACTCATACCATAGTCTATGAGTGTGTGTTGCATCCATAACACTTGAGCACAAAAACAACCAGCTGCTACATTTTTAGCTTCAGTAGTGGAAAGTGCTACTGAGTGTTGTTTTTTGCAAGACCAAGAAACTAATGAATCTCATAATAAATGATAGGTTCTTTATATACTTTTCCTATCCATTCTGCATCCACCAAAGTCATCATGCAAAATTATTTTTTAAAACAAAATCATTTACAGAATTGTAAAAGAGTCATAGAACTATGGTCTCCTTTAAGTATTGAAAAATTATTAACACTCCCTGAAAATGATATTCCATAGGATTAGATTGATATCTTGAACATTAGCATATAGAAAACATTATGTTTCGACGAATAGCTATTATGTAATGTAGAATTTGTATCATAACTCTAAAATATGTATGATCTACTGGTATCCCAGCTTCCTATAGATCATGTGAATTGGAAGTACCAATTGGAGTTCAAATACTCTTAGTGTTTTCATATCCATACTTTTTAAGATGGTCTTTAATATACATTTATTGGGATTTGTAGATTCCTTCTGGTTTTTGAATAATTTGAAATCCTAGGAAAAATGTTAACTCACCCATCATACTCATTTTAAACATAGATTTAATTAGATCCACAAAGGAATCAGTTAATGATTAAAGAGTTTAACCAAATATAATTTCATCAACATAAATATGAACAATCAAAACATTATCCATGTCTTTGATTATAAAAAGGGTTGGATCTGCATTTTCATTAACCTGATTATTTTCAAATGAAAATCATGTAATTATATCATACCATGATCAAGGGGTTTGCTTAAGTCCATAAAAATCATTTGTAAGCTTGTAAAAATGTTCATCATGTTTTCAGTCTTGAAAACTAGTAGTTTGTTCAATAAAAACTTCCTTTTTTACAAAACCATTAAGGAAATCACATTTTACATCCATTTGAAAAAGATTGAAACTGAAGAATGCTGCATAGGCAAGTAGAATATGAATAGATTCAAGTCTAGATATTAGAGAATAGTTTTCTTCATAGTCTATTACTTCTTGTTAATTATATCCTCTATGAACCAATATAGAATTATTTCTCACTATGATTCCATTTTCATAACAGTTATTTCTGAAGACCCATTTTACTGAAATAAAAAACGTTTCTGTAGGTCTTTCAACCAAGGATCAGACTTTAATCCTTTAGAATTCATTTATCTCATCATTCATATCTTTTATCCAATAATTATAACCTAAAGCTTCATCAGTGATTTTTGGTTTTAACTGGGTATGGAATTCTAGATGTTCTACAATATTTCTTAAAGAACTTCTAGTCCTTAAAAGTTGATTTACATCACCAATGAAACTATCACTTGGTTGATTATTTAGAAACAATAGATTTCGGTTTTGTAAAACCTATTCATCAAAATAGTGTAGGAAGTCTTCTAGGGTAAATGCTTCTAAAATATTTTAATGAACATTTTTGTTATTAGAATAATCTTCTAACAAATGTTGATAATCAGCTTTTTAGAACACATCCGAAGATATAGGTTGAGGTTGCTTAAAAAAGGATCAGTTTCATCAAACTTGTTGTGTTCAATTTCTTCATCAGTACAAGTGTTTTTATTGAAAACGTTCTTTGCCTTAGAAGTTGTGGAGTAGCTTAAGAAAATTCCTTCATCAGATTTTGGTGCGAATTTGTATAGATAATCATTAGTATTCAAAATGAATACCTTGATATCAAACAAAAATTGAACTAGGAAAGTCTAGGTTTTCTACCATTCCATCACTCATAAGGAGTTTTATTAAGAAAAGTTCTAATCAAAAAACGATTTGTAGTATAACAAGAAGTACTAACAGCTTTATCCCAAAATTTTTTGGCTATTGAATATTCACTCAACATGGATTTTGTGGTTTCTTGAATAATTATATTTCTTCTTTAAACAACACCATTTTGTCAAGGTGTTATGCGTGCTGAGAAGTTATGAGTAATGCCTTTTCTACTACAAAAGGTTTCAAAATAATAATTTTGAAATTCTCCTCCATTATCACTATGAATAATTATCAAAGGATGGTTTTTCACATTTTTAACATGGGCTCTAAAACATTTGAACTAAGAAAAATCTTTAGATTTATTTTCTAGAAAATAGACCCAAGTAAATCTAGTGTAATCATCAACTAAAAAAACATAATATTTGCCTCCAATGCTCCATGTTTTTGTTGGGCCAAAAAGATACATATGCACTAACTATAATTCATCAGTGGTTGAGACTTCACAAACTGATTTAAAACATGATTTATGTTCAGTTCTATATTGACATGGATCAAAAACTTTTGAAGAATCAAATCTAAGATCTAGTTGATCCTTAACAAGTCATTTCTTAAAGAGTTTGCATAGGTTTCTAAGGTTATAGTGTCATAACCTTCTATGACACAACAAAAAATGATCTTACATTTCACTAAGGAAAGGTAGATCTAGTCTCCTAAGGTCTTCTATTTTTATTGTGTATACATTATCTTCCCTATGGGCCAATAGAATAAGATCTTCCTTGGAATTGTGTACTAAACCCTTTTCATTCATGAAATTCAAAAGGAAAAATTCATCACATAATTGACTAATGCTAATGAGGTTGTTCTTAAGACCCTTAACTAATAAAACAATTGAAACCAATGTTTTTCCAAGAAGAACAATGTTACCTATACCAATAATTTCACCATTCTCATTATCTATTAATGTTTCTTTTCCTCCTTTTGTCTTGATAATCCTTTCAATGAAGTTCTTATTAATATTCATATATTGGGAACGTCCACTATCCATGTGCCATGATTTTATGTTGGTACTCTCTTTACTTTCCTGAGAATAAGAGTGTTAGACTCTCAGAATCCAAACATTCTTGGATCTGGAAACATCATAGAGAAAAATCATAGGAGTCCATTGTTTCATATAAAAATAAGCTATATGAAAACCTAAAGGCCATGTTTTGATTAAGGAACAATTTTTCACCCAATTCCCACCACATTGACACTTAGTGCAGAATGGAGCACTTTGAGGAGCAAAATAATTGTTAATAAAAATCGGTTTAGAACTTGTATAACCAAAACAAGAATTATTCCATAGAGGTTGAATTTGAGAATACATTTTATCAAAGTTTTCTTTCCCTAAGGTAACGTTATTTCAATCACATCCTCTAGGAAATAATTTGTACTTTAGTCTAATAGCTATGATTTTATCCTCAAAAAATGCGTTTTTGTACTAGAGTTTGGCTCAAAAACAATTTTCTTACAAATTGATTTTTCAAGATCCTTTGAATGTTTATCCTAATCAGAATTAGCTTCTTCATGTTTTTTTAAATACATTAAAAATAAATGGTTTTCTTATAATTATCTTTAGAGGGATATGATATTTTCCTTATTAAGAACAGAAATTCTAGAGATTTCCTTATAATGATTTTTCTTGACATCAGAATTTTTATTCTCATAGAGATTATCAAACCTAGAAACTAATTCATAAGTAGGTAAGTATTATCATCATCAGGAGAATATTCTTCTTCCAAGGAATCATAATATTTACTATCACTATAATTATAATTCAAGGATTCATTGGTGATGGATTCAGTATTGTGTACCTTGGCCTTTAAACAATGATTTTCAATAGTTATGTTGGCTCTTAGGCCATGATTTCTCTGTCTAGATGATTCGTAATCTAAGGATTCATTCATAATAGTATCGACCACTGGCACTCCAGTTGTCATTAGAATTCAATACTTTCTTATCTTTATCATTGAAGTACTTTTTTCTATTCCTCTCAGAATGATTCCCCTTTATATCTTTTTTTATTAAGCATAGGAAAACATGTCATATATGTCCTTCCCTTTTACATTCAAAACAAGTGACTTAAGAGTCGTCCGGGTCCTTCCTTTTTATCTTCTTGTATCTAGATTAAAATTTCTTATGTCCAAAAATATTGTTCATCCTTCTATAAATATAGGGAAATTCATTTTTTGACGATTCACCTCCACAAGATTCAGATTGTATAACACCCTTCTTTGATTTAGATCTCATAACTCTCTCAGGAGTTCCAGATTTTATATGAATAGAAGTGGTTGTAAAAGAAACACTTCCCTTCCCATTATTCTTCTTAACATTGTCATCATCTTTATTCATTCTAGTCTTATGTTTAAAAAATATCCCAAAAAGCTCATCAAGAGTAATCTATGATACTTTCTTATTCTCATCTATAGTTGTTCTCTTGGATTCTCAATCATTAATCATGATGTCTATAATCTTGTCTACAAGTTCCTGAACATATAAACGTTTTTCACCCATGGATTGTAAGCTATTGACAACAGTCATAAATCTCTCTTATACCTTACATATAGGTTCTTTATAAGAAAACAAAAAACCATGGTACTTAGCTCTAAACATATCTGTTCTAGTTTCAATAACTTTGGAAGTTCCATAATGAGTAACTTCATGATTCTTCCAAAAACAATTTGTATCCTCACAAGAAGAAATATGGATATATATATTTCTAGTCATAGAGCATAACAATGTGTTGTGTACCTTGTAATTCAGTTGATATTCAAGATTTTTTTGTTTGGTGAAGGTACTAACTTCCTTGTCAGAGATTTTATATCCTCCAGTCAGCATAACAATGTTGTCTTCTCCATTGTTAATAACAAAAGTCTTCATATGATCTCTCCAGCATTTTTAATAATTCCCATAAAAAATAGGTGGTCTAGTGGGATTAGGATTATCAATTGAACCAAAATTCATTCATACTATCTTAAGAGAAAATATCATTCTACACAAACTTGTTAGTATTAAATGTTTGTAAACAAGGATAAAGATATCATAAGAAAGGAAAATATAGAACAATGAAAAACATGAGGAAGAAAAATGATATGTGAATATAATTATTTTAGGGACCTCCTCTGATACCAATTGTAGGATCAAAATGAAACTGATTGTAGTATCGAAATAATGATGTAGAATCTCAATATACAAGAGGGTAGTGATTTGTATACATTAAAAAAATTTGAACTTTTGAATATGGTAATGTTTAACAATGTTAGACATGGTAAATTCACAAAACCTCTTAGTTCTACAAACTTGCTTGATTCTGGAAATGTGGTTCCAAAAATGAATCTTAAGAAAAGATTACAAAGATAAAGATTTTACCTTATAGCGTATAGAATATTATTAATCAATGTACATGTATAATAAAGTATAAGATAGTTATAATTTCCACAGACAACCAAAATTCAGTAGAAAACAAGAAACCAAACATGTAACAAGTAGAAAATATTTTAACCCAAAGAAAAGGGTATCCAAAAACCTTGGATAAAGGTCCCATGATTAACACTTTCAAGTAATTGTTTCTTAACCACACCAGGGTAAGCCTTCGATATGAATATCAGAGTCTGTATTTCTATCCCCACAAGCCCTCTAACTTCAAGGTAGTTGGCACCTCAGTCTTCCTATCCCTGGATGCCCTTTAATGTACTCAGCAACCTTAGGAGTCACACTAAGCAATTCTGAACAAGTTGTTCAGTACGAACAAAACATGAAAGTGTCCCTCTAAAAATCACTTCAACATCACATAATCTCTAGAGACATAGAGAAATACTGAGCTCATTCAAATTTTCTACTATTTATAGGCACATATTCAACGGTCGGCTCCCTCCTCCAATGGTTATATTTTTTCCTTGAATTTAAGAGGGACTTGTACACATGTCACTCAAACAGAGGTTGGTTAGAAACAGAAATTAAGAAATCATTTTATAATTTTAACAAGAGTAAGCAAATATATGGTTGCTTAATAAAATCCGTTTTTTAGATTTTAAGGAATAATAAATGTTTGGAGTCTAACAAAAATCACATTCAGTGCCTATAAAAAATGGGTATTCAGATTCTGTCTTCAAAAGAATTCAGAACCTGAATTCTATAGAATTCCAGAGACTGAATTTCAAGGAAATTCAGAAACTGAATTCATAAAATTCAGAGTCTGAATTCATAAACATTAGAGTCTGAATTCAGAGAGTTCAGAGTCTGAAATCAGAACGTTTGGAGTCTAAATTCAAAGAGTTCAGATTCTTATCTCAGAATGATCTTGGTCTAAATTCTTATATTTTGGAGTATGAACTCAGAAATTTTAGAGTCTATATTCAGATAATTCAGAACCTGAATTCATATCCTAAAAACAAAATGCTCTCTGTTTAAGTATTTATAGGATTACAAGGATTTGGATACAAAACCAAATTTTTCATTTAGAATTAAAAAGAGTTTGGTTTGGAGATATTAAGTCATCAACAACGAAAACATGGTAAGGATAAATTTTCCTTGGCGAAGGAAAATTTTCTATATGGAAGTAAAACATAGGGAAAAGAAATTTACCTTAAGATAGAGTTTTGTGATTTTTAAACCAAGAAGGAATGGAAAAGTCATAAGGAAACCTTATTAACTTTATAATATTATCATAATTTATTACATTTACTAATGAATTGAGTTTTTTAATATATATCTACTTGATAAGGTTTAAGTCTGAATAATTTCATAAGATTAAATAGTTCAATAATGAGGTTGAGAATCATTTTGGTGTGAAGATAAAGAATTTTTTTGGAATGAGGTAGTGAATATATTATCCAATACAGCATTTAATATCTTCATGATTATGGGATTTTATCTCAACTCACCCCACCATATACACTACAGTTGAATAGTGTCACTGAATGGAGTAACATTACCTTAATAGAAATGATAACATTGATAATGAATCACTAAAGACATTCATTATCATTTCGGGAATATTTATTACAAACAAAATCAAATTTACTAAATCTAGTCAATAATAAATAAATAAATGGGCTTCACATAGAAGTATGGAGTATAAATAAAATTGATTTGACACATGTTCATAAAAAGTGTTTTGTGTCATTCAGCTGGGCTAACTCAAGAAAGAAAATATCACCCCAATGAATGAAGTGATTCTTCATTAGGTGTCCCAATAAAACAAGGTGATACTACCTATGCAACCCTTCAAACAAAAAATATAATTTTTCCAAATATGCTAAATTTATTGGAAGGAAGAACTTCATCAAAGAGGATAGTGTGGAAATATTAAATTTTATGATGTTTATGCTCAATAAACACATGATATTTTATAGTAACTCATTCCACAGGTCCCTGTAGAAAATGTTGTTCATAAAAAAATTTCTATATATAATTAATTTAGATGTAAGAGAACCATGGAGATATGGATTCCTAGTCATTGATTATGGTGTCACATTATTGATTTAAAATAATTATACTCTTTCTTACAATAATGGTGTTGGGATATCATAATATAAAATAAAGAAAGACTCCCGAAATTATGAGATGGATTCCATGTACCATTTTTTTTATCGATCCACTAGTTTATGGGAATCCTTTTATGTTTAAATTGGTATTGAATAGAAATTTGGGCATGAAATTTAATTTAAATACCTAGGATGCATGGTTAGTAGCTAAAGGGTTTTTAAATTGTCATGAATTGGAAATGATGAAACCATTTATCTAGTTTACATGATAAAATATATTATACTTTTTTCTATAGCAGCATACAATGACTATGAGATTTGGAAAATCAATTTCATACCAACATTCCATATTTAGATTATCCAAGATGACATGTATATGGAAAAACCATAATATTTTTAGGATAAAAATAATTATAAAATGGAATTCAAGTTAGAATGATCCGTCCGTGGATTAAAACAGGAATCTAGGTCATGAAATATTCAATTTGATGAAGCCATAAATGAATTTGGTTTTTCTAACAAATAATTTGATTCATGTACTAACAAGACGATTAGTGTGAGTAATGTTTTCTTTCAGAGTATAGTATGTTGATCAAATATTACTAATTTAAAATGATTTACCAGCCTTAAAAGTGTAAAGCCATGGTTATGAAATTGTTTATCGATAAAGCACTTAGGCAAGGAAGCCTATATTATATGGATTATGATCATTCATGATGGAACCAAATGGACTCTCGTACTATGTCAAGGTACATACATTTACTAGATGAAGAAGATGTTCAATATGGAACAATACAAGAGGGGATTGTTTTTAGTGTCGCATGGTATACATATTTCCAATATAATTTATCCTCTAAAATAATAAGAAAGATAAAGATTTAGTTAGAACCCATAATATTTTTCGATAACATCTATCAAGAAAATAAAGATACATATGAGGATTGATTTTTCCTTTATTTTGAACATGGTAACCAGATATCAAGAAGATTGAGGTGAATAACATTGTACTATTATTAAGAAAATCATTAAGTATTATATGTGAACTAAAGATATGTTACTGATATAGGGAGGAGATAAGATCTAGCCATCACGGGTAATATGGATGACATATTTTATACATATCATAACAATATAAAGTCATAGTCTAGATCTATTATTGTCTAAATAGAGGAGGTATGAACTAGAAGAGTTCAGAAAATCCAATTATTGTTGATTCTATAGTTGATTCGGATTATATTTATTCTTTCTATGCATATAAGTATGAAGTTTTCTTTCAAAATTTTGCTGATGAAATTGATATAGTACCTAGAAGTAAATACCCGATCATATTTTCCTGTGATAACATTATAATGGATGATCTATCTAATGATCCAAAGTCACACCAAATGATTGATCACAAACCTCGAAAGTTTCATCAATTTATACGTTTTTGTAAAAGATTTGATGTATAGTAAAGAAGTGTATCCAAAGAAGAAAAATGGGAGACCATAGGAATAAGGATTTTACTGAGTTGTGGATTGAGTATCTTGTGATAGATTGTGTGATGAATGTTGTTGTCTATTGTCTCTAGTACAACCTAGAGTCTATTAGAGTTTCTACCCCCAAAATGACATGTTTAGTACTTGATTACATTTTTTTATTGTTAATAAGGATTTATTATAACATTAATACTTTTTTTATACATGGCGTTAATATGTGATAAGGTCCTATGAAAATATATTTCTATAAAAAATCATAGTAGTTCCCCACTATAATGAGAACCTGTTGTTCCCGGACATTATGCATAACACGTACTCTAGGGGTTTATGATATTTTCTAAATGGACATAGATGATATATGATATCAGGGGTAAGAGGATAACAATACGTTGAGACACATTCTCATGGTGTCATCCATTGACCATATCCAACAAATGAGTTTAAGAGAAAAAACACATTAATAAGAAATATGAATTTCCATGGGTAATGGACTTACCAATTTTGAAATGTATGTATTGATCCATGGACATTAAATTCATCATTACTGGATATAATGACTCATGTGCTTTCAGGTATTGATGAAAACCATGATGGCATATTGTCATGAAAGGGTAGAATGTATTGAGTACGTCACCTGTGATATTAAGAACAAAATTATAATTATTTTTTATTAATGTAAAGGTAAATACGTTAACATGGAATGAAAGAGCAAGAAAACGAGAAGGAGAAATATTAGTGATATTGAATTAATAGAAAATGTTGTAAAGGATTTATTTTTTCTCCCTCTTAATGGAAGTTGATATCTCAATCTCCTTGTTGGGAATGAGACTGTCTAGATAAACTCATGAGCATGGTGTTATGTGGGAAATTTCATTTCATGAAAGTAAAAGATAGAAATATTGATCATATAGGTTGATGGTACATGAATGAATCATATTAAATTTTAAATATTAAGATATAGTATTCTATTATATGACAAGAATTCATGGGAGGTTGAATGTAATTTCAACATTATCAAATTTCACTATAGGATCCTTGAAATGTTTCTATATACTAACATTAGACATTAGGTGGTTATTACTAATGCCACTAAGAAATAGGCATACAGGGTCCCACACAATGTGTATCAATAATATAAATTCAATTATATTGTTGAATAAAAATAGTTACAATAAATAGGATTATTTTTGGATTTTTTCCCTCAATATAGTCTAATAAAAAGTTATTTAAAAAACGCGTGAGTAAAATTTTAATAGTAAATAATTATTTTCATAGATGATGACTACAAGATTTATTATATTTATCTTGGAAATAATGTATTAACAATGATTTATTTAATAATTATTATTCTAGGGTTGATAAATGCCAATAATGGAAAGTAGACTGAGAATAATAATCCAAGTATAAATGGTACAAAATATATTTATTAATAGTCACAATTCATTACACATGTCAGAGATTAATATTATTATTTTTATTATTATTTTTCGTGGGGATGAATGATAATATTAAAGATAGTAAGGGTCTTGTGTGAGATTTTCCAGCCCTAAAAATTTAATAATAATTATCTAATTATAAATATTTTCTAACTCACATTAGGTGTGTATAGTAGATAGAGAGAGACTCTCCCAAATCCTGGATAGAAATATAGATATCTTGAATGACCTATATCTTCCTTCTATATCAATTCATTGATTACAAAACAATAATTATTCCTACTTTGATAGTAATAAAAATTCCATGTACTAAGTAATATATGATTATTTAGGTTAGGTTTTTCTAGCACCTAGTGATTCTATGGCGTTGATCAGAGATTGCAGTGCATGTGTGGATCACCACTAGAGGGATTCTATACTT
This sequence comes from Viscum album, assembly GCA_963277665.1. Taxonomy (NCBI): domain Eukaryota; kingdom Viridiplantae; phylum Streptophyta; class Magnoliopsida; order Santalales; family Viscaceae; genus Viscum; species Viscum album. The sequence goes on along the minus strand of OY728155.1, from coordinate 1,131,859,615 downwards.
GCATATTATTGTAAAATGATTGATCAATGTGATCTTGTAAGGGGGATCATCAATAAATTATGAATTACATGTTGAGGTAGTTAAATTTCTGATAATAAAATAATTATAAATTACTTATGAACATATACATCTTCTTATTCTGGTGTTTTAATGTAGTCATGTCAGATTTGTTTTCATTGGATATAATAATTTATCATCTTTGTTAAACGATGATAAATATATTAATTCCATGACCCCTCCAACCAATGATACTAAAATAAAGGGAGAGATAGAAAAACCCCTATGTCCCGCCTCCAAAAGGGCCCAGTTTGGGGACTACCACTTAGTGTATAAAAATATCATAAATGGGTAGAATTAAACTCTCAATAATATTGGATGGGAGATTTGATAATCAAACACAAGAAAATAAATGAAAACATAGAAAAAAATAAATCCCTAAATAATCCCAAAATTCATGTATAAATAAAAAATATATATTTAAAGGTCTCTAAAGTAATACGCAATGGTAAATCCAAAGTAGAAAAGTAGAAATTTTCTCAAAGGTATAAGATAGTAATATCCTTAAATGTCAACGAAATCCTCCTGAAAACATGAGAAGACATTATATAAGTAGGGTGAAAATTCCACTAAAGTTATTAATAATGACACTATCTCTCTTATATATGTTAAAAGATCATAAAAATAAACTTGTGAGTAATGAGAAGAAAAAAACAACACTTAAACAAGTCAACCAACCAGTCCCATCCTCACCAGGTATCAATCACAATATATTGAAAACAAAGTATAGTAACATAATATGAATGATAATGAAAAATGGAACCCACACCACATTCCCGCATTGATTATACTCTCAAATACCAATTTATTTTGTCCTAGTGCATTCATATATTCCATATTAAAATAAATAAACACTAACCTAGAGCACGATTTCATCACATATCGCACAAAGGCACCTAAGATTCCATCCCATGACACAGTCACATCACATCCCACCTGAAGACACATGGACCGTCAACTAGTGAAATATCATACCATTAGGCATCATAGATTCTATATATCTACACACTAGGAAGAGATATCTAGAAAGGGAAGGTAGCCAGCAAACCATCATCACCCCCATGTTTTAGGGAAAAGAACCATCCAATATATATATGGGTGTCATCATGTTGTGATAGACACAAGTTTTGTTTATTTAAATCTCGCATGGAATCCAAATGTATACAAATATAATCCACATAGAATCCCATCCTATGGTTCTAAACAAATTTAAAACCAACTCACAAAGTCAACACTTTCATGAATACATAAAAATTAAAAAAACCAAATAAAGCCACAATCCAGAAGACACTTCCAATTTTCATTTCATGACAATCCAATTTAATTTAAAAATCCCATTCATTTTATTATTTTTATCAATAATCACATTTAACCAGATAACCAATTTTAATTTTGTTAATTTTCCATTTATATCCCATTAAAAACCCATCACAAGCCAACTTAGAAAATTTATAGATAGTTATTCAATCAATACCAATGAGTCTTTCACAAAATGATCATTCTTATCTCATCTTGAACATAACATAGCCACACTACAACATCCCTCAATAAGACCTCATACCAACCACACATCACCCCATACCGCATCGCGACCACACATCATCGCCCCACAAAATGGCTTCATAAACCCATCACATATCACAACCGAACATCACCAACCCAAAGCAGAACCACACATCATAACATATTTTAATGATTTGGAAGTGATGTTTTTATCAATTACACTTTTTTATTTTTTTAGAATTATTATATAGGACATATTCCACGTGAATCCATTTGATTTTTTGAATTTACGAAATTAACCAATTTCATTGTATGTTCATACCATAATAATCACCCAACCAAATAATCACAACACATATCAATCCAGCACAACAAATTCCCCCCAAACAACATTTTTCAGTGGGGTGTTTATCCCATATAATCATATCATTAAAATAAAATAAAATCAGTAAAAGAATGTGATCATTACTTATTCCCTATCAATTTTAATTACATAGTAATTTTTCTTCAATTAAGCTAGTGAAACTATCATCCCGACGATAAAAAACATAAAACCCCTCTTACGTGATGCAAAATATGGGGAAATAATGGACTTACTATCTAAATGAATCTTTGCAATCATGATACAGATAATAGGGTGAATGAATAACTACCCAGAAAAAAACTATTGCATCAGAGAACATCTGAAAAACCACGGATCATAGATGAATAGACAACAGAATCAAGAGATCCAGGAGAGGTAATTGAGGACTAGAAGGTCTCCCAAGGTGCCTAGGGTACTTCAATAAGGAGATATGATACCATCTTGAAAATGAATAAAAAATCATCCAGGTGTCAAACTTATATAGAATGTAAGTCACAAGAAATATATGGTATTCCACACTTTTACTCAAAAAATTACTTGGGTCTACATAAAATACATCTTAAAAACAATTCTTAAACTATAAATCCTTTTACCATAAAAAACATGTCACTTTAGAATATAATTACTGTACAGTGCTAACACCTATCATTCCCATCCCCATGCCAATCATAGTCCACAAAACAAATTAAAAATACTACATAGACAAACTTATTCTGTTGCAACATCCATATTTAAAAGAAATAACATCCTGTTGTAGTTTTTCTTCTACTCCAACTCCACCAACCCTTATCTTTTCTCCTCTAAAAACATCTAAATGCCTCAAACTGGAAATATAATTTGATGAGAGGGCATAGACCAATACAATTGAGATTAAAACCAAAATAGGATGTAGATGGGTTTGGTAAAATCATCATCTGATCATATACCATAAAAGATAATACAAACATATGAAGATGTATCATTAACAATCAATGAATAAAAAAATATTTGAAATAATGTAACAACAAAATTCCAAAAACACTATTCTTATTTAACCTCGGTGAAGGAGAATGCTCGATGAGGATCATAAAATGATAATAAAAATAACCCTTCATATCATCTGAGAACATTGGCTAGTGGTTTTGAGATAGGTATATCTGAATGATAAATTTGTTCTAGTACATTCATCTATGATGATGAAAAATAGTATTGAATGGTGAGATAATTGATGAGATTTCTCTTAATCGAATGTTTATAAAAGGGTGGATGACATCCTTTTATATTTACCTCCATTATGAGTATCATTAAATAAAACATGTCTTCCATATTTATGTATCCATATACATTTATTCTAATTTCTATTAATAAATTGTATCTTTCTCAACATATATAAAATCTATTTTACCCATTCATAACAAATTGACAATAAAACCATTTGGATAAATAAATATTTATATCATATACATATATTTATTATCTCATGTATTTAATACATGCATAATGATGCCTGAATAAAATTCTAGTTTAAAATATACAATTATATACATGATATCATATTATATATATTTTTTAGATCCAAAAACACCATCATGAACTAAAATTTCATAAGGGATTTATGCATAACTTCATAAATCTCTATTAATCCATCCAACTATTTTGTTTATGGGTTTTCATCAAACTCTATTCTTTTTGAACTAAAAAATTGTCAAACAATTTATCCTTATCCACTGGCATATTGTGGGACCCTACATGTATTAGTATCTTTAATAAACACTTTTTAATATATATTTAGTATATGAAACAAATAGCGGCCTCTAGAAAAACTGCACTGCAACTCAAGCTATTAAGGGGTCAGGTGTGATCTCCACCAAACATACACATACATCTATATGATCAATTATATTAAAAGATGTATCATATTCAATATTTTTGTTGGATGTAATTCCATTATCCATAACCTCAAGAGACCACTAGACATTGAACATGTCAATCTAGAATAGTATTAACATAATTTTATTTATTCTCTTAAAAAGACTCACAGTGTGGCTCAATATATCAAATGTCATTAATCTATATAATAAGGCCATCACATGTCACTTATCCAAATATTTGAACACATCGTATGTGAAATGACTAATCAAGGATATGAGTTTCCTCTCTCTAAGACATTTTTTTTGGTGAGAAGCCTTTTCATGTCAAACTAATGGAAAATTCTCATCTTAGTTTCACTCCAACTGATGACATGCTCAGTAACATATGGTTAGCTCAGTTCATATGATTACATGAATAAGTAGTGTATAAAATTATAAAGGCTAACATTATTGTTATATCACTAACCTTTGATAATATGGAATTATTATATGTATCCATATATTAGTATATTCATGACCATATAACATTAAATGAGATACACTATAGTGTATCTTTAGAGTAATAAATATCTAATAGAAACCTCAGAAATATTTTTCTCTAATAACTCATAATAACCATTTGTAACAGATATAATAATCTATTCAAGCTAACCTTTTCATATAATGACAATCCATTATCCTCTATTATGATCATCAGTGAGGGAAAACAAAAATAATTCCATTTGTGGAGATATTTATCATTCAACTGTTCAAGTAAAATAAATTATAACATGTGTGAATAAATAATTAATGTAGTTTTCATTTATTATAAAAACAATATATATTTATAACCATTAGAACAAATAACTTATGTGAATATACAGGACCCTCAATAGGATACTATAGTAATGGGTTCATTTTGAGAACATTGCATCCAAATTTAATTTCAATTACATCCCTATGTGAACATCTTATTAAATACTCCCACTAACCTCTTAGTGAGTGGGATTTATGAATATAGAAGGTCTAAAAAATAGTGAGTCTTTGGCATCATATTAATTAAGTATCACTATAAGAATATATATTCAAATTCATCAATGTCACATAATCAAATATTACGATTTTTCCTATTGTCTATGTAGAACCCTTTCTAGGTACATTATCATCATCCTTGAAAAAATTTCCATTAAAAATTCCTTTTAAATATTTTTTAAATAATGTTTCCTTTTTACATTATCACATTACCATCACATCTAAAACTCTTAAGATAATGTTGTATCAGCATTGTGATGGTATCTAATATACCAATATAATTTTATCATTACATCAATACACTAAAAAGTTTTATTATAAATTGGTAATAGTTTATTACTAAAAGTAATGTGACTCTATAGATTTCCCGACGCAGATTTACCCAAAACATTTTTAGGAAACAAAGTGTAATACTTTTGATTATTAACTGGTGTTATTCGTTATGAAATATTTTTTTTACACTATTTCTTGTAACTAAATATGATTGTATACATTTTTCATTACCATTATATCCAGATCACTTTTATGATATCAAGGGAATTCCATTTTCTCATAGTAAGTAAAGTCACTATTTACATTTTTCATTACAGCTATATCCTAAATAATATTTTACGGTATCATGTGCATTTTAATTTGTTATGACAGACAAATATAACTCATTATATTTATTTATCTGAATATATTTTAAAAAATTTATGAAATCCATTGAAGAATCTAAACAATCACAGATTGGTGTAATCTTTTTGTTAATAGTAAGGTTCACTTTCTCACAGTAACTGAATATAACTATTTACAGTTTTCTTTACTATCACATACCATAAATATTTAGGATATTTATAAAAAAAATCCCCCAAACACAAATTATATGAATCTATTAATTCTTAAATTTTATCTTACTTAAGTTCATTCAAACTCCCACTAGCCTCTTAGAATTCATATTCTATTTTGAATTTACTTTTATGATCCAACACAAACAACATTTAGTTTTTTGGAAATAATATTTATTTACTTTTAGTAGGAATAATAAAAAATTATTGGTATTTCATCTGTTTGAAACATTCTAACATGAAAATATGACATTAGTATAATATACCACCAATGAGTGGTAGGAACACAATCCCACATACTTACCAAGAATATGGATAAATAATTTTATCCTAGATAAACCCATTGTCCATATTTTATTATCTAAAATTGTTAGAGAATATATTGAATAAAAAACAATGTTTTTTAATTTTAATCATCTCATAAATATTCTTTTTCATCCTACATCCTCTTATCATTTAAGATAAGTGAGGTAAATATACATTTTACTTACATAGATTCAATTATTCATAGTAAAATAATTTCTATTCAATTTCATGACTTGATTAAATATTTGGTTCTTCAAATGAATATAAGATACACTCTCCATGAGTTATTCCTATGATTTTAAAACCTTGTTTATTTAAAAAAAATGTAAAATAAACATTCAGTATCACATACCCTTCAAAATAGAATAATTAATTCAAATAAAACACATACCTAATATTGATATTTTATAGAGTTTCACAAAAAATTTCATGTATATCATCAATAATCCAATAATATAAATTTATTAATATTATTTTCATGATAGTTGTAGTTTTCAATGACCGTGGTTTTCTTCATGAAGAAACATTATTGAACATTTCCACTAATATTTATACTTTTTTATTCAACTTTTACCTACTGATACAATCTATGTAGTAATAGAGTCTATACATTGTATACCCAGTTCATTTATTATCAATAAATTGAGAATATTGGGTAATCATTTCATTTTATTCAATAAAATTATTGGAACATTTCCATAAATGAAATTAGGATAAATTCCCCCAACTCTTTGTAAAACATATAACTAATTTCATATATCTTTATGAATAATATAACTGCTTTATATGACCTATAAATCATTAATGAAACTTTCATTCTATCCAAATCTTTAATATATTCATTAGTATATTTATTGACATACCCAATCTTATTCAATATATGAGACTAGAATAATTGATGTACCCAATCATATTGATTACTTGAGTGGAAACTATGATTGTATTAGAAATTTTTCATTTAATATCTTTAAAACCTTTAATAATTCTATATATACTTCCATAAGCACCTACATTTACATATTGAAAAACTTCATCACTTGGTTTCTGAGGAAGGGTTTGTCATAATACATATAATATTTTATTTTCATATAAAATTATATTAACTAACCCATCATAGATGTTTCATATAATAGGATCCTCATTTTAAGGATTATTATAAAGTTAAGTTTGAAGATGATGGTGAATCTATTTTCTATATTTATTATTATCAAATGAGTATAATGTCTTATATATTTTCATTAGATAATTTCAATGAATTTTCCCCACTAAAATTTATTACCCTGAACATGATATCCTTTTTGTGAGATAATATCCCTATTTTTCTATGAAAATAACCTTGTAGTGACATGGAACTCAATAATTATTTTTTTGATTGGGAATTATCCTAATCATATTAGTTTTGATTAAATGCTAATTGTGTGGAAAAATTTTTATCGAAATCCATAATATAGACTCAATCAATTCTATTCCTCTAATATGCCAACCCTAGGGGTTTCACATATATGTATAACCCAAAGGAAACATCATAAACTATATAACACAAGGAAATGTAGGGGAACCCTGATATGGAATGAAAATAATTTTTTAAAAAACCTGAGTCACACATTACTTTATTTCAATACAAATTATAATCGAGGGGAACACCGCTATGGTTTTGAACTACCTAGTTGAAAGATCAAGGTCTTGATACGAGTCCCTTTGGAAGGAATCTCTCACTTAGTATTTTTGGGGTTCTCTTTTATGATCTATTTAATTTAATATACATCATATGAATTTTAAATGAAAAATGATTACAACATATATTATAATTATATTCTCATATATTATTCCCATTATTTGTATGTAGGCTTCAAATAATATATATTTGGATTTCCTTATTATAACCACCAAATTAATGTTTTCAAGTCACATTAAGGTGTAAATATTTACACTAATGAAACCTCAATGTTAATCCCCCAAAAATAAAAGGTGATTATATTCAAATATATCCAAATACATCATATACATAAGGTATATGAACAATTCATGCAAAGACATAGAGTTATATGAGAATGAAAAACATCACATGAGTAACCCTATAGTGACAGATATCCAACCCCATCCACTTATATAACTATGGCCTCCCAATAGTAAAGATGGGGGCTCTCAACGAAGTCTCTCTAATCGAGGAGACATTACATAAGAGATAATTAAATTCATGCTAACTCTGATACCTAATATTCATTAACTATGACCAAAAAATATTCTCAAGAATATAACTAAAATTATAAATTTAGTTCAAGGTAGATGAATAATACATTTTATAAAAAGAAATATAACATTATATACTAGCAACTAAAATATAATTAATTCATTATATAAATTGCTTCATACTATTCAACATAATTTAAACATTTTATAACAATAAAAAAATATGGTGTAACATTTAAAGAAATGAACATTTCAAATATTTAAACATGAGATAAATAGTTATGAACTATATAAATAAAATCTAATTATAGAACCTTTTATAATTTCAATATTTACATTATGGACATTACATAATTCTTTATATAAACTCTTTATATTCCTTCCAGTATGAATTAATTATTATAAATCATGATATAGAATTTTTTTGAATGTGTAATATTATATGAATTATAATTTAATTATAATTCAAATCATATTATGTAATCCTTTCACAAAATCATAATATCATATATTTCATTAATATCTAATCCTTGATCATATCAATTTTCAAAACACCTTTTTATATGGATAAAAAATATTAAAATAAATTCCCTTCATTTTGAACAATTTAAAATTAACTAATTATGAAACAAAACGTGAATATTATGGAAATTTAATAAATATAAAATTTATTTGTTTTCCTAGATATGAGAATTTTATGAAAAATTCATAAATAAAAGATAATTGTAATCATATGATAAATCAGATATAGTATTAAAATCTTATATTCTATTTAATATGAAATCAGTCATATTTTATAATAAAAGTAATTTATATGAAATTTTATGAATCAAAATAAATTAATAATTCAATGTATACTATATAAACATTTCATATAATCTAATTATGATATATATTGTGATTTATTAAAACATTAAAAATTATCTTTTATTATTTCTAAAAAAATTTACTTCTATATTACAAATACTTCCATTTAATTTCCCAAAAAGGTATTAAAAATATTTATTAATTAACCAAAAATAATATATAGTTAATTAATTAATAAATTTTTCATAGTAATTTATAAAAATATTTTAAAATAATTATTCATTATTTATAGAGTTTCTGAAAAATATAATTCAATTAAAAAGACAATTCTCTGGTTTTAAAAATACATTAGTTATTTTCAATAAAGAAAATAATAAATATGAACTCTTAATATTTGTAAAGAGGATGATAAAACAAATTTTTTAATACTTATAAATGTTATCCCCATTTTATAAACAATTTTTTAAATATGAATAACATGAATAATTAAAATCTTTTTTTATTCATTTACTAAATATTAATTTTCATATTTATTTGCATGATTTAATTTATATTACAATTTAAATTTTTTTACATAAAATAATAAATACAATGATTTTTCAACTATGTCATTCCTCTAATCCAACAGATGGGATTTGTATTGTCCTAAAATCATTAAATACTGCTGAAGATAACCCAAACATAAGAAGACCTATATTTATGAATCAACATTTAAATAAAATCTATGAAATAGAATAGCTAAAAAAATAATAGTATTTTTATACCTTATTTAAGGAGAAGTTTTTATGGATATCATTAATTAGTTAACATAATCCCCAACCACTGACAGGGGAACACCGGAAAATAGATCCATGATTCTACCATAATGATACCTGAATGCTATAGGGGTCCTATTTAATTCATCTCATATAATAAAAAATATATGAGAGGAAGAGGGTATTGATAGGATTTTCTGCAGTCAGATGTTAACAATATTATGAATCACATCCCATTATATTTCCCTTCCGGACATGTTTTGTAAGAACCCAGATCATCTTTTCTGGTATGTTTTTCCATTTCTGGTCATTTTTTAGAAAAAAAGGAAATTCTTTAAATTTTCAAAGTACATGCCATGTAATTTATAAGTACACGCCATGTACATTGATGTCGCGCAAGTCCATGTGCTGGTCATGTATGGGCTACACACACTATGTGTAGAGGCGATGTGGAGGCCACTTAAAGCGGAGTATAGAAAAGCCAAGTACAAGCAGTGTACCCCAAAATTACACGCCACGTACTATCTTTTTTTCATTAAATGGACCGGGGTCCTGCCTCATCGACAGAAACACCGTCATCTCATGGTTCTTTGATTGGGAGCGTCCTAATGGCCACAAACATCTTCTGATCCCCCAAGCCTCCATCTGTTTTCTGAATCGACTGTCGTCAATTGCGTTGGAACTGAAGCAGTGAGCTCTTCCTTCTTCTTGAGTTTCATTCCATGTTTTTCTCTCTTTCTCAAGATATCATGGGTTGATCGTTTTGTTCATTTTTGTAGATCTATGCTCTTCTAAGGAGAATCAATCCTCATGGTACATGTATATTGATCTCCTAGAATCATGGTAGGTGGTTTGTGCCTTACCTTTCGTTGTCTTTGAGTTTTATGTGAAAATTTCCACCAATACCCGTGAACGGGGTATTGCGTGTTTACCGTTTTCCCATGTTGTTTTAATGCCTTATTTGTTTGCTTGTGTAGAGGTAATTTGATCTTTTTTGTGGAAAATTTTTGTGCTTGGATGTGTTTCCCATGCCTTGTACTTGTTACGACCATTGGGTCTTGTTAGCCTTGGGTTGTTATACTTGTTTTCCATTCCTTGTGACTGTAGGATGTAATGATATACTTGACATGCTTGTTGTTCTGTAGAATGGTTATCCAAGTATATCTATAGGTGTAATTTGGACTTATATAATTATTATGCACTGAATGGAATGGGACAGTGAGAACCTAGTGCTATAGAATATAAGAGACATACCAAGTGAGCTTACTAGAGATTCTTGGATATTATAGACTATAGGAGGGTAGAGCGAGTGAGATTCCTTAGAGAGTCTTGGACATTATAGACTATAGGTGATAGACAGAGTGAGCTTCCTAGAGAGTCTTGTATATTATAGACTACAGGAGGTAGACCGAGTGAGCTTCCTCAGAGAGTCTTTACTTGTTTGAATTTCCTTAAACCATTCCAGGCTAGAAGAGGAATTGACCAAGCAAGCTTCCTCAAAGAGTCTGTGATAGAACTGAGATTATAGGAGGATTGAGCGAGTGAGATCCTCAGAGATTTTCTTGACCTTGGGTCTATAAGTGTGTTAGACCGCGTTATCTTCCTTTGACAGTCCCTGATGACCCTGGACTATAAGTGGAATTGACAGACTGAGCTTCCCCAGAGAGTCTATTAATTTCGTAAGACCAAACCAAAGGGGTTAGGCTGAATACATTGCCTAGAGGGTTGTTGGTACATCATGGATAGGACCAGAGGGGTTGGATGTGTGTACATAACAGTGGTGTTTTTTGTTCTGGTTAGCTGTATGCTTCACTAATTCTTGTTGTTCTATGGATTGATTATTGTTTTATATCATCCTGTTACTGCTTACTGATTACTGCATTCTGTTTATTATTACTATTTACTGCTTACTGTACTATTACATGTCATATACCCACTGACTGTTAGGAGCAGATCTTCAGATGACTGCCTATTGGAATTTAGTCTCACACCCTATTTTTTCTTGCTTTTGGTCCCAAACATACTATATTTTTGCTGGTATAGACAAGGGAATGTGCCATTCGACTTCTGGTACATTATTTCTTAGAGTTGGAGAGCATTGGACCAAGCATAGGATTGCAATGTTGAGGAGTTGTTTACCTTTTATTTTGTACTTGTTTTGGTACTATTTGTATTTCCAGCATTTTGAAATGTTTTTCTGTTTTCATAGATTTGTTTCATGCATCATTTTATATATACATATGTGCTCTATTTTTACTGATTTAGTCTTCTGATTTGCATTGTTGTTTGATATTTACTGCTTTTTCTATTGCATGATTTGTTTACATATGTTTTGTACTCTGCTAATGAGGGAATAGTTTCCCCACTATCACACCTAAGGCCCTCACTACTAGTCAGAAGCCTCTAGTATTTGGGGATATGTGTTTGAGACCATGTGACCAACCGGGTACGGGGTGCCTCTAGGTGGATTCCTGAACCGAGAATTTACAATGTTCTATTAGAGAAATTCTTTTTTCATTATTTTATATTTAGATCCTTTAGCCAGGGATAGGACAGATTCGGTACTTGGTAATAAGATGTGCCTGGGAGTAGCTAACCCATGTACAGGGAAAATCCAATCTACATCGTTTATTGAAATTTTCTTGTTTTGAGACTTTATGATTGATATGATTTCACCAAGAGTGATTCAAAAGACTTGTGTTGTTATTTTTTTTTCTATTGTGGTTCTATTTCTGTTGCAACCCGATGAGATAAAGGTATGCCATCTCATGCAACATATAGGCACTTGTTATAAATCACATGCCATACATTCTTACCATTCCATCTAGGTTGCATTAGCGATTTCATGTTGTTGTGATAGGTTTTGTGTAGATTATGCAATTTTTTGAGATAGATGCTTTGATATAATCCATGCTGTTTGATAGAGAAATTGTTTGTGTTGTACCTTACTTAAATAAACACCAAATTTTGGTTCTGAAGGTGTTATGGGCCCTCATGAATCGGATCTTGGTGGATCGTTGACTTGTTTCCCTTGTATATGACTTGTATAAGATGTCAATATTTTATTCTTGGGGAGCATGGGCCCTCCTGGATCAGAAATTGGCACCTACATGCTTGTTTTTCAGTGTTTTCTGGGCTTCGAGGATGTTTATGAGCTACTGGACAGAAAAACCCAGAATACACGGTGTGTTCTTTATTACTACATGCCGTGTAATTTTCAAACCTTGTCATTGACTGTGTGAGGAGAAACACAGTTTTGTGAAAAAAATGAGGAACACGCCATGTACGATAGGTACACGTCGTTTATTAATGAGCCATGTACACGGCCGTGTCACTAACAACACGGGTCGGGGGAGCTCGTGTAGTACACACCGTGTTTGGCACGAACACGCCGTGTAGGATTGTTCTTGGTGCCCAGCCGTCTCGCGAACAACAATGTTCATCTTTATCTTCCCTTATAAACGTCGTGATTTTTAGGAACACGTCGTGTATGGGTCAGCCGTGTAGCTGGTCGTGTAACTAACAACATGGGCCGTCGAAACCTTGTCTAGTAAATTCTGTGTCCGTAGTGAACACTCCGTATAGTCTATGGTTAAGAGGAACTTGTGTGTTCACCTTGTAAAGAGACCCAGGAAGGGAATGTAGTTCAAGTACACTCCGTGTGTGGTGACAACACGTCATGTATTCTGGAGTGTTACATGACCAGAGGTGGAAGAAGTACACGCACATGTGTCTGGCTTAAGAGGACACGCCGTGTATTTTTATAAATTCCATTTAGTCATGTTTTGTAAAACATGAATGGTTCGTTCTCCTATTCACATTTTTTTACTATTGTGTTCTCATTCTGTGATATTCCTGATCTAAGGTGTGCTTTTTTTCATTCAGAGCTATTCCAAAAAGACAACCTCCGGTTGTACGTCAGCTGCTAGATGGTGATCAGACACCAGAAATGGCCATTCAGGGACCTCCTACAGATCCTCCTATTGTGCCAGCCTTGGAACTAGTAGTTATACCCATTGCAGGCACCGATGCATAGTTTAGGGAGGGATTATAAAGGATGATACATACCTTTCAGGGAGCACTGCCTCCTGCCCCACTGATGGCTGAGTTGATGTGGGTTTTCTAGTAGAAGCATCCTCCTACATTCTCAGGGGAAGGAGGACCCCCAGCTGCAGAGTCAGGGATAGAGGCCACGCTGAAGATATTCGAGCACCTGGAGATACATGCAAAGAAAAGGGTAAAGTTGGGTACTTATATGATCTTAGACACCGCCAAGAGGTTGTGGGAGGTGATCTCACAGTCAGCGTGCCAACAATGTATGACATGGGATGATTTTCGGCGCATCTTCTACGATTAATTTTATCTGCAGACCTTGAGGGCTAACCAAGCCCAGGATTTTATGAGTCTCGAGTAGGGTACTCTTTCTATTATAGAGTAATTGTCTTGTTTTACCTTGCTACAGTGCTTCATGCCTATTCCAGCAGGTGAGGAGTTGTTCATTTCAAGGAAGGTTGAGGATTGTATCAGGTAGGAGATCTGTACCCAGGTGAATATCTTTAGGTTGATTTAGATATCATCTATCGTCAACTAGGCGCTGATCACTTAGCATAATCTGAGAGATTCTGGAGCAGTGGTCCAAGGCGGTTTGACATCCAGAGTCAGTGTTCCTCCTAATTATAACAGGAAATTCCGTAGGGAGTCTACTCGAGGAGATCATAGTAGATGGAATGTATCATTGAGAATCTAGGTTGTATGCTACCAGTGGGGTAGGAGTGGGCATACTAGGCCTCATTGCTACAGAAAGCAGATGGATTGCCTATCTTGTGGCAATATGGGACATGTTCAGCGTTTTTGTCAGAACATCTCTCCTACAACTAGTGGTAGGGGTTCTTCTATGACCCCGCATACAGGTGATGTATCCCCAGTTTCTCACTATTCTAGGAATTGTAGTTCTTTTGGCCATTTAGGCCGAGGTGGAGGTTGCGGCCATGGTGGTCAGTCACCAGGTTACCAGCGACAGCAGAGTGGATCAGCTAAGACTGGTCAGCCAGGTGTGCAGGTCCACGGAACAAGCCAGACTTTCTCTATAGAGCAGACCCATCAAGAGGAGGATCCCGAACCTTCCACAGTTCGATATACGATCTGAATAGCCTCAGTTATGTCATCATCACTTTTCAATACTGGTGCTTCACATAGATTTATCTCTGTTACTATGGTGGAGAGCCTTGGGCTCTATATCTTTTCATCTACCTATATGTTGACTCTTGAAAAAAAATTTGGAACAAGGATATCTAGCATACGTTAGTGCAGAGATTTCCCTCTTGAGGTTGCGGGATGCCACTTATTATGAGACCTCAAGTCCTAGAGATGAGAGGATATGATGTCATTCTCAGTATGGACTGGTTAGTTCCCTTCCAGGCAGTCGTCGATTGCTATCCCCGTAGCGTGAGTTTCGTATCACTAGAGGGTGGATACTTTTTTCATAGAGGCGAGTGGGATTTCCGGGGATCAATGATGGTATTAACATGATTGTTATATGAACTCTTTGGTAATCATTTTCACTATAATATGAGATTGGACAACAGTATTATGGATAAGCCTAAATATTGGAATGGACTATGTTGGACATAAGTTAGTATTGTTTAAGGATAAAATATTTTCGATATTATTGATGGGATGTTATAGTAATGTAGTTTTAGAAAAAGGATAACCTGTAGGACGGGTGACAACCCATCGCGTCAGACAAGGCTATGGGAATCGAACCCACAACTGAAGTGCGACTGGCCTTTATCGCCTATCACTAGCCTACAGGAAGTCCCTGGTTAGTAGAAACTAGTTTTATTTTATTACGTGGTATGATATATGAAGTATAGGTTCATTTTTGGAATCATATACGATTAACTTCACCATAGATGGTCTTATTAATTTTTTATAACTTTTGTAACCTTTTGTTTGAGACTGATGGAATGGCCCATCATTCTATCAAATGATCTGCTACCACTTCACGAATGAAAAATCCAACTTCATTTCTTTAAGAGATGAAGTGGAAATTTTCCAAAGAATGACCAACTGTGACATAGTACCAAAATCAAGAAAGTATTTCTTCTAATTCCAATTTCATCAACTTTAGGGAAATGACCTTGAAAACCAAAAATATTGTCCTAATGCTCTTATATCTGATGAATTAGATGGTACTTTAGATCATCACAAATTTATGGCTTTGTGATTTCCGGCTTTTCCATAGACATGTTCTCTACCACTCTCTATCAGAACATGATGGTTAGATTTCTCTTCCATATCCATATTTTCACCTATGTGGAAACCCAATGATTAGTTTATTTGGGTAACTGTTACGTTTCATACTTTTGTTTTTAAAGAATGGTTTTGGTATTCCTTTTTACGATGTGGGTTTCTATTAAAGAAACTTTCAAGTAGTAAACCATTTATAACCCCGACGAATTTCGAGGGCAAAATTCATTTTAAGGGGGGTAGAATGTAACACCCCAAGATTTTATGAAAAATATTCTTTTCATTAATGTTTTGAGTTGTACGCTACACCAAATGAAGCTTGCACAACACACATCCTTGACTTGCCTTGCATTACACGAAATCGCGACCTTCCTCGATAGCGTGTGTAGTACGCAATAATGAGTTTCACTAAACAACAATATGCTATTAAAATATTATTAAAACTAGCTTTATGAATAGTAATAACCACTTTTTGAAATTTTGTAAATTTTATTTTTTCAAAATGGAATTCATTTTTGGATTCATCGAAATAGGCTTAGGGTGAAATTTTGGTACTTTTCGGATAACTTTCATATTCTGATGAATAGTAATTAAAAAGAACTTTTTTAATAGAAATAATTAATAGTGATAAATTATTAATTTGAGTGGTTTTAAAGTATATTTAGAATATATTTTTACAATTTAATACATTTTTGGTCATTGGATGTAATTTCACATTTAAACCAGTTATAAACAAGTGTCAATCTTTTGATAGTTATTATCTCTTAAAAACAGGCTATTTGTTTTGACGACGGGAACTAATTTTTAAATAAATTAATGAAACTGATATTTTCGGAATTTGGTAAAATAGACATCATTTTTTAATTCTTAATATCAAATATAACTTAGGGATAATTTTTGGTATTTTTCTAGAAACTTTCATTTTTTGATGAATAGTGAAACCATAAGTTGTAGTTAAAAAACTGAATTTTTCATAAAACATAATTTTACTGCTTCTCTGAGTGGAATTTCAAAAATCTGAGTGACACAGTTAATATCAAGGACTAAAATGTGCTTCAATGTGATGAAAATCATTTTTGGTGAAAAGTAACTTTTTACTTTTTTACCACAGTTAAAAGTAAATAGGGTAATTAAGGGTAAAAATAATATTATTATTACCCGAACACATGTCCTAATTCTATTGGATAAGTGTAATTCGACCAAAAACAACCTTAGGAATAAAATATGACCATTTAGGCCCACTTGGATTAGATTAGGACATTTATTATTAATTTATTTAAAGAAGGGTTAAAATAGTTAAAATCAAAGTGTAATAAGTAAATCATTTTAAATATAGGGTTATACATAAGATAAATTCGACTATCAATATTCATTAGAAAGCTAAAGAGATTTCCTACATAATAGTATTTTATTTGTAATTTTTAGACATTAGATAATTTAATTTATTTATGAGACAACGATGATGTAGTAATTATCTTATTAATGAAATATTGACATAATTGATGTTATAAATACCCAAATAAATGTAATTTGAAACTTTTTATGAATTCAACTAATTTTATAGGTTAATATGCCATGTTATTATTGATTTAAGTAACATTTTTCTAACTAATCATTCTGTTATGATTTTCACAAAAATCAATTACTAAATAGTGTCAAAATTGACATAAAATAGTTTTTAAAACAAATATTATATTATAAATTGTTATTTTATTCATAAAAATCTATGGATCGGCCAAATGACTTATATACAGTTATATATATTAATAATAAACAACTTGGGGTTCGTTTGGCTGCTTATAGTATGTTTATTAACCTTATAGTATAAGAACACAAGAAGACACGGTAAAAGTAAATTTATTTAACTTAATGTTAAATCTAAATGATAAGCTTAAAATAGGAACCTAAACTTGTCTAAATTCTATTGGATGAGATGATTTCGACCCATCCCCACCTTAGCTTTTAAATAAATAAATTTGGATCTATTTAAAACCGAATTTTACTTTATAATAAAATAATAGTTTTAGTTATTCCAAAGGTACCCCTCTCTTCCCTTATAAAAGGGAACCTCCTCCCTCTCTTCCTCACACAACTTTGAGCCTTCATGATCGGCCAACCCCTAAGAAATTATCTTCTCCACTTCCCTAAATATATCCTAGAGGTTCTGGTCTTCCTCAAAGACCAATTTTAGTGCCCTAAAATGAGATCTCAAAGAGGCTCTTCAAAGAAGAGGTAATTTCTGTTACCGATTCTTTCAACATTATTTCTTCTTCCACTTCTTCTTCTTAGGTTGTTTCATTATGAAGTAATAACATCAGTATCACTAATATACTGATATGTTATTATAAGTATGAAACAACCCTATTTCACCATCTATCCATCCTACGGAAAACGAAATCACCGCGCATGTGTACGTACGGAATACCGTCTCCACGCCACGGTGAAATCTATTTTCCACCACCACCTTACTTGGATGGGTATAATGGTGTAAATAATAACTATATATGATTATTTTAAAGTGATATTGATTCTGAAATAGTATTCATACACTCCAATACAGTCCCACAATCATGAGAATGATATCATCGCTCGTGCGTACGTATGTACTACCGTCTCCACGACGTGATGAGATTCATTCTCCACTTTAACCATTCATGAATGATTATAAAGTACATATAATAAGTAATAATGAAATATATGACATAATAATGATACTGGATTTATGTGTATATATATTTGTGTCATCTAATTATTCCGTCCAACTCAATAAGGAAACGAAAACAACGTTCATGCATACGTACGGCCTACCATCTCCATGAACGGTGTATTTCTTTCCATTTACTGATTTATTATATATATGTATATTCTGAATATATATTATATATAAATAATTTTATATATTATGGAATTAAGTAATCATGATCTAAGTAATCATATGAATAATTACAAGTCCAAACACGGACGACAAATGAAACAATTTTACCCAAAACGGTCTTTAACATGGAATTTACAAAAGAACGGGTAATATAAAGTCATAAGTGAACCATATATGATATTATAACAATGAGTATGATTCTGTAATAAGTCAATGACATCATTGAAACCATTATACATGAGGTTCTAACACTTACGAAGAAAATCGGACCTAAGGTAAGGGAAATATCACAATCTCATTTTTATCCGAGATTGTTTGTACTTTAGTATTTAGTGGGGTGTATTTTATCATCCAAATCCATGTTTCCTCAATATTTAATATTATTTCCATCCACCTACAATTTTTTAAATCCAATTTTACCCTTCGGTGAGTTTTTAGTAAAGGATATGAAAGGAATCTTTTGTCGTTTTTCGTACGTGGTACTTTTGACTTTTCCGACAAAAGTACAAGGAATGTTTTGTTTCAACTTATACAGCATGAATGGATTTTTAAAACATTATTTCCAAGAAGATTCCTTTAAAATTTTTCATGTTTATTTTTAATCAACTTCTTTTAAAATTGTATGACATGTTATTAAATGAAAAGTTTTTTTGAAGTAGAAAGGATATTTTCTTCAAGAATGGAGTTCAAGTGTTTTATCAAAATTATATTCCATCTAAGATAATAAAAGGGTTATGTTTTTATCCCTATTATTACATTGATTTGATTATGATGTGATGGGATTATTTTTATGAATTCCTTTATCTTATATGAATTGTTTTATGATGTTACGATGTTTAAGATTCCCATTTTTATGACATAGGTTATGCTATGATGTATGGTTTATGATTTTGTGGCACACATAAGAATGGTATCATTATGAGATGGGTGGGACCTATATCTCCCTCCAATTACTTGGGTAAAGATTTTATATCTCATGAGATAGACATGGCTGGAATGGTAGGTTATACCGGTTCAGTGAAACAGGACTGAAACAAGGAGTGAACTCGGTTCAGAAAGGGACTTTGTCCACTAAGATAGTTTTGGAAATGAGTCTTTACTAATAAGAAATGATTCTCTATGATTATGTGTTTATGACACAAAGTTTCATGTTTTATGTTATGATTATTGGGATTACATTTCAATACTATGATTTATCCCATGTTATGAAATCAAGATCTCTTTTGCAGGTTAAGATTTCCAAAAGATATGTTCTTATGAATATGATGTGATTGATATTTATTTTGTTTACCCTTACTGAGCATTTGAGCTCACCCTTTTATGTTTTCTTTTCCCCAGGATATACAAAAATGTTTTTGGTAAGAAAAAAAAGGGAAGATATTTATTGGGATATGTTGAAGATCTTTCACCACGATTAGAAGATTTTATTCCGAGTTTCCAAAGACACTACAATATTAAGGTCCTTGTGTGTTTGTTTTTCTTATGTATTAAGTATTCCGAAAAAGTAATGTAATATTCAAGTACGTCAAGCTTCAAGTCTCTATATTCACCACCCCTTTCTTCTTGTAGTCTAACTGCTTCCCATCACTCATGCTCTTTGTCTGACACTCGTTTGCATAGTGACCCATCTCATTGCACTTAAAACATTTAACTAACTATAAATAAAATTTGTTCTTACCATCACCATGATCTTTCTCAGTGAAATCAAGAGCCTTATGTCCCATCTTACCACATCAGTAGTACTTTACAGAATTCAGAAGACATTCCCCAGCTTGCCTTTTGCCACATTTATCACAAACTGAAAACATAGATTTCTTACCATCAGACTTTTTTGAAGAATTATTCCCTTTCTCCTGCCACCTTGGTCTCTTCTTCTGCTGGTTATTATAGAACACTTGATCATCGTCAAACTCCATTTCCACCTTCTCATCACATCGAACAAGATTTTCATAACTTTTAAACTCACGAGAAGATAATGCCCTTCGATAATTTGGCTTTAATCCTGAGTAAAAATGATTGATTTTACTATCAAGGTCTTGGATAAAATTTGGAGTATACCTTGCCAATAGAGTGAACATTTCTTCATAAGAAGCCACTGAGTCTTCCTCTTGCCTCAATTCCAAGAATTTATTTTCCATCCTAAGTCGAACATCCTTAGGAAAATACTTCTCAAGAAACATACCTTGGAATTCATCCCAGTCAAGAGTATCAATCTCATCGGCGTCCCTGATATTTTTAACCATAGACCACCACTGATCTGCCTCATCCTCCAAACGGTAAATAGAAAGACTAATCTTTTGATTTTTTGAACACCCCATGACATTGAAAATATTCTCTAGTGATTTAATCCACCCTTCAGCTAACACAGGGTCAGATGATCCTCTAAATGATGGGGGATGTTGCCTCATGAAATGTTCCACTACTGACATGTTCTTCTGTGGTTGATCTGGCTGATCTCGTTCATGGATACAACCACCATTCATCGCTTCAGTCAACTGCGCCGTTACTGCAAAAAACTGTTCAGTTCCAATTCCGACCATCTCGGGAAGCTGATTCGGAAGGTTATTTCCTTCTGTATGCCTTCCTAGCACTGCTTCCCTGTTTCCTCTGCGGAAAACCATTCTGAACAAACATGTCTTCGCTGAAGAAACATGGTAATCTTCAAATGCAATAGCACTTCAAATTGACCATAAAAAAATATTTTTGGATAATTATTTAATAGAATTCTAACTCATAAAGTTATCTAAACCGACCTCTGATACCAACTATAAGGCACGATCCTTAAACCTTACTTAATCTTGAGTAATTACAAGATTACACATTAAGGATCTTTTCAGGTGTAGAGTTTTAGAGAATTAGATCCTAAAACTTGCATTAAATTCCACATTTAAACAAAGTGGTTACATAAAGATAGTGTTCATTTTCTTCCCATCAATGGAACAATTTTAAAATAAAACATGGATTCTTTCTTGACACTTCCTTGACACTATCATCATATCATGTACCTTTCCCTTGACCTGTGAAAGGCATTTCAAAAAAAACTTGGGATGAGCATAAAAAGCAGAGTATGGGTTATATAAAAAAAATTATGGAAAGGAAACAATATTTCATATATACATAAGAATGAAATCATACTTTACCCATAAAACATAAGCACTTTAACATACCTCATAAAATCATGAATAAATCATAGAAATCATAAGACATAAAGGTAACTTGAGGCATTTAAAACATTCTTACATAGGGAGTAACCCTATTGGTTACGTTTGGAATACCCATCATAGTATATTCCCTAAATATCTTTGGATAAACCTTAACGTTTCACTCCTTCGCGTTACCCAATGCAATGGAGAGCTATATCGGGCTCACCTGCCCTTAGTTTATCAAGGAACCACCCGTCTTCATAATAATACCCAAGAACCTCAACATAATCGTATCACATAAAACATGCATGAAGGAAACATAACATTTCCACTTTTCAATAACAAGACATGAATACAAAAAATTGATATAAAAAAATTATGAAAACCATTTTCAATACCAAAATAAAAGACAAGTAAAACATGGTATTTATTTTTCTTTTAAAAAGAAGGTATGGATTGTAGAGGATGTCGAAACTCAAATAATGGTCACGGCGGCCGAGAAGTCATTGTCGCCACATACGTATGACAAAACATTCCATTTTTTCGTTTAGTAAAACTCTTCGTATAAAAAGATTTCTTTTGGATAAACGTAAAAGTCAAAGGTGTTTATACACCGTATAAAATAAGGTTGAGTATAAAACAAAATATGCCTCAATGAAAGGAGATTGAGACGAAGTCCCATACCTCAGGTCCGACTTGACTCGATCGTTCATTAATGTCCAAAATAACAATCTTGAGTTAATTTCTACTTGCTTAAGAAAATTTTTTAATTTCATTAATCATTTTATATCACTTATTTCCATGTCATGAACACTATGTAATTATTTAAGTTAATAAAGGTCATTTTAACGATCATTGGTACTTGAGTCAAAAATAAACCCTTTATAATTATATGTTGTTCATGTATCCATTATATCCAGAATTATAATCATGACGTATATATCATATATATCTAGTATATACATGCATTTATAATATTACATAATCATTTAGATGTAAGAAATGAAATGCATCCTTCATGGAGACGGTAAGCCGTACGTACGCATGAACGCTACTTTCATTTCTATTTCATATTTTATAGAATGGAATCATAATGATATAAAGGTATATTATAATTCCAGTATAATATCATATATAATATCACAGTTCCATCCTTTATACGTCCCACATATGGTATTTAACGAGTCAAATCACTTTGAGGGGGCGGTAGTCCGCACTTCCTTAAATGAAGATATCGTGTTTACCCATAATGGAAACCATAAAGGTATTTCAAAAATGAAAAATACAGATGCTTAAGGAAAACATAAACATATTATATATCATATATAAATATAGTGACATCTTAATGGCCACCTTTGGAGGTGTTAAAAGAATGTTGAACAGTCATCGTTTCGGGAGGCATAAATTCACCATCCACAGAAACAGTATGTCCTTTAACCATTAGATGTAGGTGTGTGTAAGTGTTACTCGAATACTTCTTATAACAATATCCTAGTATATTGAAGATACTATAGTTGTTACAAAAGAAATGAATAAAAAGAGTTTAGGGGGTTGGAGAAGAAAAATAAACAAAAGGACTCAAGTAAAGACATTAACTTTAAATCGGGTAACTCCCATTGGTTTGAGCTCAAAAGAATCCTTGGGAAGACTTCTGCCCAAAGTGAGGCTTCAAGGAGTACGAGAGGGATGTGGAGAGACAAAATGGGCAGGGTGTTGCCGAGCAAAAGGCTTTGGGAGTGTGGGTAAGGAGGTAGAGGTGGGGGCCTCTTATAAGAGGAGAGGAGGGGCACTCTTGGAAAGTAAAGAAATTTAACATTATTTTCAAATGGGTTTCGGATTTTAAAGGTCCCACATTGATATAATTCGAAGCTAAGGTGATAATAGTTCGAAATATACCCACCCGATAGGTTTTGGACATGTGAAGGGCGTATATTTTACATTATCTTTCAATTTTACTTACATCGTCAAATAATGAGGTCATCGCTGCATCATTATGATGTCATAAATAATTTAATTTATTTAATGTATAAAATTTATAAAAAAAATACTATGATGTAGTAAATCTTTTTAGATTTCCAATGACTATTTATAGTTTAAATGGTCATTTATGTAGACAAAATTAAAAATATTTTACTTAGGTGATACATTCTTTGTTACATTTAACATTCTTTAAAAAATAAAAATATAAAAATTCACTTTCTCGCAAAAGTGATTTCATGGGGCCCTCAAGTTTGGCACAAGGAATCCCATGGTCGGACATGAGACAACAAATATACTTAGGACACATTTTGGTGTCATTTTTATTTATTATGATATTATTTTATTATGCTTAACTACACGATTACTCATTAATAAAGATAATTAAAGATAATTACCGTCATTACTATTCATAATGTCCAAAAACAAAAGAGTCTTAATTACATAATTTTGACCTTCTTATTCCAAATATGTAATCCATTTTACCAAATTACAAACACATAAATTTCAATAATTGATTTAAAATTAATTCTTGTTGTCAAAACAAATAGCGGGTTTTTTTGTAATAATATCTATGAAACGTTTGGCATTAGTTTATGACCAATTTCAAAGTGAAATTAATCATAATGAACACCATTGGATTAAATGGTAAAAATATATTCAGGTTAAACTTTAAGACCAATTAAAAATATAATCTAACCATATAATTCAGTTAAATGAAAAAGAAGTTTTGATGTAAAATGCAGTATTTTTCAATATTTATTAAAAAATGAACATTGTCAGAAAAATACCAAAAATTTATCCAATGTAAATTTAAATGTGCCAATCATAATGAATATGTTTATTCTGAGAGATATAAATTATAAAATTGTCAAAATTTTGATTTAAAAAAATTGTTTTCCATCAAAAGGCAGTAAAACAATCTTTTAAGAATATTTGTGTATTTCATGTTTAAGATTGGATTTATTTTCATTTTAAGCCTCTAAAACACTATCTAATTCATTAATAGAAATAGATAAAATTATCTATTATTCATTACTTAGTTGGGATGTTACAATCCTTTCTTATGAGGAACAACTAGATAAGATCTTAGATCATAGAAAACAAATTCAACAAAATAAGACAATTCCCCTAGTAAAAGTGTTGTGGAGAACCCAAAATTTCATGATGGAATGTGGGAATAAGAGGAAATGATGATGCAGAGTTATCATCATCTATTAAAGTGTGGGAAAAGAAAATTTTGAGAGTGAAATTACTTAAGGGGGAATATTTTAAAGACTAGAACAATTATAAATAAAAACCCACTATCATATTATTTTAAATATTCTATTATATAATATGGTTATATAAAACACACACAATTATTTATTATTATTATTCCCTTTAAATTAAAAATACCATTATGTTTCATTACCATTGATAATATAGTCATTGATATGTGATCAAAAATTATTATAAATATTTGTTTTTAACAAATATAATTGTCACAGAAAAAGGAAGTGATGGCCTCAACCATTAGGATCATGCGTTATGAATCCCATTGATCATAGCTTCCAAGTGAGATAGAATCTATGGGCTTTTACTTTGACAAATCCCAATCTAATATACAACAAATTAAGCATGAGTAGAACCACTTGTGGGAGAATTTCAAGCTCATCGAGATCAGGGCCCAAACTATGTTCGTCGAGCAGCCCCATGAATGTCCGACCATCACACACCATTCCCTTAGCGAATTTTTTTGTCTATTAAAGAGTTATGTTACCAGACACTAGAAATATGAGTTTGTATTTTTTTATATAATAATTAATATATTTAAATCCCATTAATGTTACATTATAATTGATTTCTCTTTTTATTTAATAAAACAAAAAGAGTATTTTTTGGAAATATTCAAATTCAATTAATAATTCATTTTTGATGAAATAATATATATTTGAAATAAATAATTTAATAAAATATTATTATTCAATAACTTTTATTTTATACAAATGATTATAAAATTTTTAGAAGGGTTCAAAAAAATGTTATTTTTAGAAAACCCACTATTTTCAATAAATGTCAATTTTTATTTTCAAATTCAAAATTTATATATTTATAAAATTATTTTGATAAAATGAATAATTTTTTTTCAATTTAGATATAGAATTTATCTATTTTTGAATTTTTTAAATTTTATTAGTCATATTTTAGGGTAAATATTACATACCTTATAAATATACATAATGTTTTCTAAGATCACAATGACAAAAAAGTGTTTTAATAAGTAATATAAATAGGATCAAATAAAAATTATATGTTTTCATTTTAATATAAATTATGTTATGTTTAATTGATATATTTTTCAAATCCATGATTAATACACCAATAATTTTAATATATTTTATGATTTTAAAATCATCTCTATAAGATTTTTTTAACGTAATGGTTTTGAGTGCCACCCAAAGGTACCCCATACCCGGTTGGTCACCTGGCATAAAGCACATATCCCCAAAATCTAGAGGCTGTCGAATAGTAGCGAGGGCCTTGGGTGTGATAGTGGGGAAACTATTCCCTCATTGGTAGAGTAACAAAACAAAATAGCAATAATATATAACAACGGAAGCAGTAATATCATACAATAAGTAAATAGTGGAAGACTAAAAGTAAATGACCAATTGAATCACATATATAAATGATGCATGTCACATATGTCTAGGAAGGTATTCAATTAAGTCCCAATACAGAAATACAATACTAAACCAATGTATAAAGAAGAACAAGTAAACAAAACCAATAGCATCACATGCCTCAGCTTGGTCCCATGCTCTCGAGCTCCAAGACAATCATGTTCCAAAATCAGAAGGGTGCTTTCCCTTATCTATACCTGCAAAAATATAATCTATTTAGGACCAAAAACATGACCCAAATAGTGTGTGAGAATAATCCGAGTAGGAAACCACCCAACGATTTATGCCTAAATATCTTTCAATATATATAGTAGGAATTATAAAAAAATGATGTAATAAACAAAGAATTACACAAAAGTAAACAATCCTAACGTTTCAACTACATTAATTAACATTTATTAATTAATAAAACAATATTACACAAGAAACCCACTTTAAAAGTTCTCACAACCTAACCTCTCCAGTTCAAAATTAAATTTAAATCAATATGGATATAACTACCCTCTAGGAAGCTCACACAGTCTAACCCATTTGGTCACATGCATAAAAAGTCTCTATGAGGAAGAACTCACTATAAAATTACTCATATAGTATTATAAAGATAAACTAAAAACTCTTTGAGGAACTAATCAATGTAAATTACCCATATGGTCTCTTAACTATAACTATATAAACTCTAAGCGATCATCGAACATCAACCCCACCCCCCTTATGGTCTCGCAACGTGAAAAGTATAACAGACACTCTAGGGAAGCCCACAACGTGAATTCCCACAATAGTTTAACTACACTAGGTTCACATGGACCTATGTAATATAATCTTACAAAAATGATGTATTGTAACAAATGTAAACCTAAAAATACTACTTGGTTAACAACTACAAGTCATATCACATGAATGTCAGATAATATCAACTCCATCCTATCAACACTAGGCATGGAAAACAAAACAGCATAACAAGAAAAGATAGACCCAACGGACAATATCAAATGAACATGGGAAATAAAATCCATAAGCAAGGTAATTAAAATATTTTATAATCAATAACCCTTACTCAAGAAACCAAGGCATATAAAACATCAACATAGTTCAATATCAAAAACATATTATACCATAAAATTGGGTATTCGACACATTTTTCACTTATTGATCAAAGACATCTACAGAAAGGAAAAATCCACTTACCTCATCATTGTGTGATCAATAAAGTTGAACCCTACCCTTTGATTCAACATAGAACATCATAGATATACAAAGAAGTAAAAAATTGTCAGCCACAGATATCTCACAAAAGAGGAGGAATCAATATAAGAGGCTCTATATAAAGTAATAACTCACTAATGTGATTCCAATGGAATCTACAGTGTTTAATTTAGAGCACGGATAAAGAGTTGGGGGGGGGTGGAGTAGAATTATCATTATTGGTTTCTACTGGATGAGGCGAAGACAGAAGAAGACATTTCTCAAAAAGAGACACGGTATTATTACGATATAACAATTAAAAATAAAAATACATATCATGTTTTTTAAAGATATATGGTGTGTGTATGAATTTACTGATCCCTACTTTAGATGGTCTCCTGGTCACCCCACATGGCCATCTACTTGACCATTACATGACCAGTACACGAGAACATGCTGCAATTGGAATCATGGCATGTACTCCCATATACATGTCATGTACTCAAAAGTACATGTAATGCACTCCTTAAATTTATATATTCTCCCATTTTTTCCAAAAACACTAGGAAACAAGATCCATAAAATAATTTAATATCCAAATTAATAAAAACTTCCCCACTTAAAGAAATTCATCACCAAATATCCCTAACAAGGTAGTGCCAATGAATCCTCGAACAGCTCTGACTACTATGATCTCACATTGGCCTCCCTCTTCTATGTCTAATTATGCACTCGCCCATTCTACAACATCACTCGTACTATAGGAACAGACCGGCTGTTGGGAACCATCGTGTTTTGATCAAAAATCTAGAAAGGATGCTCCTCAAACAATTCATCCTCCTCCAACTCAGCCTCCTTGGGATGAAAAACATGAGACTAATCTGCGATGTATCATCCCAAATGAGAAATGTGGAAGACATCTTGCATTGCCTGATAAATCTGAGGTATTTGCAATCGATAGGAAATCGGCCTGACTCTCTCCAAAATGTCAAACAGTCGAACATATATCAGTGAAATCTTTCCCTATTTCATAATCCTCCTATGTTCTAATCTAATTTTGAAACATAAGAAAACCTTTCCTCCCACCTCAAACTCTAGAGGTCATCTCCATCGATCAACATATTTATTTTGTTGTGACAGTGTAGTAGCCATCCTCTTCTGAATCAACTTCATGTACTCCGTGGAATCCTAGACAAGACAATGTCCTTTAATATCTTCCTCTCCTTCCTCTAGCCAACATAGGGGAGAACTACATGGCCAACCATACAAATCCTCATATGGTTCCATCTGAATAGTTTCTTTAAAACTATTATTATAGGAAAATTCCGCTAGAGGTATGCACTTCTCCCTATAACCTCCAAAATCTAGGATAGATTCCCGAAGTAAGTCCTCCAGCACCTAAATCGTTTGCTCAGACATTCCATCTATCTGAGGATGTTAATATCTACTCATATGTACATTTGTCCCCAAATCCTTCTATAATCCATGCCTGACCATAGAAGTTTAACGAGCATCTCTTTTTGAAAAACTTTTGTGAGGAAACCCATGAAAATGTACAATCTACCATATGTACATCCTTCCAATCTCATAAACACTGAAGTTCTTCTTGATTGGTAAGAGGTGTGAAACCTTCATGAGTGTGTCAATGAAAACCCAAATTGCATCGTTCCCTTGAGGGTACCTTAGCAAACTTTTCAAAAGTCTATCACAACATCAATTCACTTCCACTCGATAATGGGTAAATTCTGAAAAATTCGTGTTGGTTAATCATTCTCGACATTCACCTACTGAAAGGTGAAAAATCTCATGAAAAAAGCAGAAACATATCTCTTCATACCTAGCCACCAATATAGATGGTGTAGTTTTCAATTCGTCTTGTTGACACCAGGTTGAACTCCCCAAACTAAGGAATAAAAATCCCATAAAACCTCCTCGCATACGTCTTCTGACACCCATACGCGTCCATGATAATGCAAGATCTCATCATCTCATATAGTCCATCTAGGAATAGTGTCTTCTTATGAAACTCTATCAATTAGATCTTGGCCTTTATAATCTGATATCTGCCTAATTCACAATCGATTGAGTAGAGTAGAGTTAATATTTATAGAAGAATGGAACCTCTGCCCCTTTCAGTTGTGCAACTCAGAATGCCCCTCGGTGACATAGCCATAAGGATCCACACACTACTGTACTCTTGAACTGCCTATATCTGAGTCCTCCAGCTCAATGCATCAGCCACTGCGTTGCCTTTCCCTGGTGTGTAGGGATTCTAAAACTAAAAGGACTAAAGGGACATAACCAACCTTCACGGTCTCAAATTCAAATCGCACTGAGTAAAGATATATTTGATACTTTTGTGGTTGGTGAAAACCAAAAAATTATCTCCCAACAGATAATGTCTCCAACAACGTAAAGAATGAACAACTAAAACCAACTATATATGGTGTGTCAGGTAACTCTTCTCATGTGGATTAAACTATCTAGACCTATATACAACGACACCTTACCCTGCATAAGTAATACTCCCATCCTGATACCTGATGCATCATAGTAAATTGTAAAACTTATTCCTAGTATGGTAAAACTAGTATTGGTTCTAAATTCAGCCTGCCTTTTATCTCTTAGAAGGTTGAATTGCAGGAATCTATCTGCATATTCGTTACACCCTTCTTATTCAGGATCGTTAGTTGCACTTCTATGTGTAAAAACTATGGTATAAAATGTCTATAGTAACAAACCATCCCTGGAAAACATCAAACCTCAAAGATATTATTCGGATTCTCCTAGTAAACTACTACATTCACATACTCGGGGTCTACTGATACTCTAGTATCTCAGATAAAATGACCCAAGAAGTGAATTTTGTCCATCCAAAAGTTTCATTTTGAGAGCTTAACATATAACTAATTCTCTCTTAATCTACTCAAAACTATCTCAAGATTCATAGCATGGTCGTGTTGAGTGTGAGAGTACACTAAGATATTGTGCATGAGAAATTCATGTATGGAAAGAACACTAGGTTCATCAGTGCCATAAAAATTGCATGCGCGTTCGTGAGATCGAATGGAATAACCACATATTCATATAGACCATACATGACCTAAAAGGCGGTAAGATGAATATCTGATTGTCTAATGTGCATCTGATGATAACCAGATATCATTTCTATCTTCGATAACTCCCAGGCTCCTCGAAGATGATAAATTATATCATCAATCCTCAGCATGGGATAACGAATCTTGACCATCAACTAGTTAATATTTTGATTATCCATATAAAGACTGAGGGTACCATCCACCTTCTTCACAAAAAGGACAGGAAACCCCAAATAGAAGTACTAGGTACGACAAAAAACCCTTGCCTCCAACTCCACCAACTACTTATTGAGCTCTAGTAAATCTAGATTATCCATCCTATAAGGAGTATTGGACAACAGTTCCACTCCTAGAAAAATCACAATAAGAAAATATATCTCTTTCTCTAGAGGTAAAACTGATAATTATTCTAGAAATACATCCCTAAAATGATCATCCACTAGAGTAAATTGCATCTTTGAAGTCCTCTGGTCATCTAGATACAATCTAGAAATCTCGGTTGTAACTCCCCCCAAACCATGATGCTCAGGTCCCTCTATGATCTCCCTGATATGCTATTTTCCATTACATAGAAACAAGATACCCTATTGTGATGTAAAAGTCACCCTACAATGATATCAATCGACAACATACTGGAAGGAAACCATCCATTACATTCTGAGGATGACGTCAAATCCTGTTATCTCTATGAAATAATGGACCCATAATAAGAGACTCCCTCAACATCAAGAGGGAACTCCTTGCACTGATGTACACTAGCTATTTTATTCCCCAATGGAGTGTCTAGTGTTACGATATCAATAGACGTAAACATACAGAGCCCAAGCCTATCCACAATAGTAACAGATATGAAACTATGGGAGGCCCCAGTAATGAAATGTGCAGAAACTAAAACTAAGGCAAATATAATTGTACCTCTAACTATAGAGGATCAGAGATCCTACTTCCTATGGATTTGCTCCAGCACAATAGTCTAACCTGTATCGCAGGACTATCAAGATGTCTGAGGTCCCTAATCTCATTCGACCTAAAGCTGTCGAAAACCATTTTTATGACCACTGCTTCCACAACCTCCACCTCGTCCAGAATGGCATGTGGAACTCCATCCCTCTATTTGATGTGGTATTGGTAGTCCTACTTCAGTACAAAAAGTCGAAACAAAACGCATATCACTAGATATTGGTGATAAAATCTAACAGAAAAGTGATAGATGACCCATCTTGCCAAAAGATCGGCACTGAACATGGACTCTCAATCAATGTGGCCTCATATGCACGCTCCTCCCACATTGGTAGAAAACCACCTGGATACCTATAGAAGTATTATACATATTCAGATATCCACGCGTTGACTCCCTACAACACTTATTACTATCAGTCATAGGGGTACCGACTCCGGATGCCGAGCCTCCCTAGATCACAACCATAGAATCCCTCAGATTGAGCTATGTTATCAGTGTCTGGTTAAATATTGTTGTTATGGAAGTCAACCTGACGATGTTCACTTGATATCGGATGTCATGCCTGAGTCCATCCTCAAACATCATCACCAGGAATAACTAATCACCCACTAAAATGTGGTCGAATCACTGATGATCTATGAGGTGAGATGAATAATCCATGACTGCGATAATACCCAACTCTAAACTCATGATCTCTCGGGCTTGGTTGGCCCCAAAATTCTCCGAGTTGTAGTAATCATAGAACATATGCTAGAACTCATCCCATGATATAACATTTTAGGGTCCCACCTAGAAATCACATCCCACCGTATTTTGGTGGCATCCCAAAGCATATACATAGCGAGAATCACCCTCTACTCTGGAGGCGTCCTTAAAGGCTCAAAGATAGATAACAAGGCTTCTATCCATGAATTTCCAGTCGGTGGTCCTCCATCCCCTTAGAAGGTGGGGGATGAAGATGTTGAAAACCCCACGTCAACTATGCCATAGAAGGGGCAGGATGCAGTGCACCCCAAATAGTCTGCATAAACCTAATGAAGCCTTCTTAGAACTATACATCAACACATGTATCCAAAATTATGGCTGGTGCTAAGACAGGAACGACAGGAGGATCTACTGGTATTCCCTGATCTCCCATGTCTAGTGTCTGCTCGTTGCCCTATATCTAGCATAGAATCGAAAGACTTCCCAGTGGCATGACTCTACAAGGTCAAGTGCACACCATAGTTCAGGTTTATCAAGGACTGAAACTCAGAGGTACATTAATGGAACAAGAGAAAGAAAACATGCATGAGTTTTAAAACAAGGATACACAATGTGTATGACCCCTACACGTCGTATTCCTTAATGACTTTACATGGGTGTGAACTTATACCAAACCTGGCCATGTAACATTCAATACACATGGCGTGTTATCCATTGACACAACATGTACTTGAATCCCTTCCCTCTAGCTATGTTCCTCCACATGACAAAAACACACAGTTCTCTCCTGGGTAACACTACATGGCGTGTTCTCTATACACACGATGTCTACCACATAAGATGAATCCACCTATGTTATTGGTCACACAACTGGATATAAGGTTCCCACAACACAGTGTGTACGTCTGGTACATGGTGTGTTCCGACAAATATTTCTCTACCCTATGTTTCTACACACACAGACAATAATACAGTTTAAGACTACATGGCATGTAGACAATGTACACGATCTGTACTAATGAAAAGTGTTTTCTTCTCGAACAGAAGGAAACATGGTGTGTATTCACCGATAAACACAATGTATTCTAGGTTTTCCTATACATTATGCCTCATAAACTACTCTAGAATCCCATAAACAACAATGAAATGAACATTAAAGTGCCATATTTTGATCCATGGGGGCCCATGCTCCCCTAAAATCAATGCTTGACATCATATTCATGTAATAAACATGTACAATAGTAAAATCAAACACATTATACACCAAATTATGATCCATGAGGGCCCATATCACCTCAAGAACCAATGTTTGACATCCATCTAAATTAAACAATACACATTCCAATACCATATCAAATAAAAGGTATTCTATCATGTAATCTATCACAATAGTATTCATATTTATCGCATCATCTATCACAACATCATGCAATTACTAATGCACCCTAAATGGTATGATAATAGTGCATGAAATGGGATCCATATCAAGTTCTTATATGATCCATGAGATGACATACGCTCATCTCATTGTGTTGTAACCGAAATAGAACCTCAATTATATAAATCATAACAGCACAAATCATGTGAATTACCTGTTAGTGAAATCGAATCAACTGTAACAATTGGAAATCTATAAAAATTGAAATAATCGAGGTAAATTGGCTTTTCACTATACACAGGTTAGCTACTCCCAGGAACAACATATTACCATCTACCCATTCCTTCTTATACATTTATATAGTCTCCAAATAGTAAGTCAATGAAGAAAAGAATCCCTATAATACAACTTTGTAATGTCCTAGTTTCAGGAATCACCCAACAGTACCCAATGCCCGGTTACATGGACTCAAGTGAATTCCCACATATGATAGAGACTATCGACTTGCAGCGAAGGCCATGGGTGTGATTTTTGGGAATCTATGCCCTCATTTGCAGAGTAACACTATAGAATTGAAATAATATACAATGGAGGAATATGTAATACCATACAATAAGTAAAAAAGATGAAGAATGAAAGTAATTGAACAATAGAAGAACACATATAAATGATGTATGTCACCTATGTCTAGGAATGTATCCAAACAAGCCACAATGCCGAAATCCAATACTAAACCAAAGCATAATAGAAAATAAGGAAACAACTCCAATAACATCGCAAGCCTTGGATTGGTTCCAGGCTCTCCATCTCTACAGAAATCACGTACCTGATGTAGAAGGGTGCGTCCCCTTATCTACACCTGTAAAAATATAATATATTTGGGTTGAATAGCCTAATCCAAATAGGGTATGATAGAAATCCTTGTAGGCAACCACCCAAATATGTGTGCCTAATTTTCAGTGAATGTATAAAGCATGAATTATGAAAAATGAATTAATAAACAAGGATGTACTTCGAAGTAAACAATCGTGTAGTTTCAACTACATTAATTTACATTTATTAATTAATCAAGAAATATTATACAATCAACACTCTGGGAATGTTCTCACAGAAAATACCCTCTTGATTAACAGAGAATTTAAGTCAATAAAGATATAAAAACCCTCTAGGAAGCTCACACAGTCTGAACCCTTTGGTCACATGAAAACAAAGACTATGTGTGAGAACATGCCGTCAATTCCTCCTATAGTTTTCAAAGGATAAACAAATGAATCTCTGAGGAAGTACTCCACTTCAATTCCCCATGTGGTCTCCTAATGGTAACTATAGACACTCTGAGGGAGAAATCAACATCAATCCCCTTTATGGTCTCGCAACGTGAAAAGTATAACAGTCACTCTCGGAAATCCCTAAAAATGAATTCCACCTATGGTCTAACTACACCAGGTTCCCAGAGCCCTGTGTATTACAATCATGCACAAACAATGTATAGCAGCCAAAGTAAACCTCAAAATAATACTTGTATAACCGCAACAATGCGTATCACAATCTTGTCAGATAATATCAACTCCATCCTATTAGCACAAGGAATAACAACACATCCTTATATGAAAATCTAGACGCAACTACTAAAATAAAACAAACATTGGAAAACAAATCCATAAGAAAGGTAATAAAACTAATTTATAACAAAGAACCCTTACTCAAGAAAGAAACCATAGCTGTAATCAACATGGTTAAATTTCCATAACACGCAATACCCTAAACTAGGGTATTCATCCCTTTTCTCACATATAGATCAAAGGAATATATAGAAAGGAAAAAACGACTACCTCAAAGTTATATGATCGATACAGTTGAACCCCTTCCTTTGATTGGACCTAAACCATTGTAGATGTACAAAGAAGTAAAAATACTCAACCATAGATATACAACGAAAGTGGAGGAATCATGAGAAGAGGATTTAGAAGTAAGAAGAACTCACTGATGTGTTTTTAGCGCATTTGATGGTGTTCGATTCGGAGTAATGATGACAATCCAGGGGCTTGGAGAAGAATCTTCATTCTCGATCTCTCCTGTATGGGATGAAGACAGAAGAATATGTTTCTATAAATTAGTCGTATTCCTAGTTCAATATAACAATTAAAAATAAAAATACATGGCATGCTCCTTAATGATACAAGACGTGTGTATGCCTTTATCAGTCCCCACTTTAGGTGGTCTCCAAGTCACCCCACACGGCCATTTACTCAGCCATTACCTGGGAAGTACGCAAATACCCGCTTCCACATTACACAAGTCATGTACACCTATGTACATGACGTGTACTCCTTGAATTTTCAAATTCTACCATTTTTCTCAAAAACACTAGGAAACAAGATCCATACCTGAATTGAAGATCAAGGTTCTTACTAGTGTGACTCACCTCCACATCAGCAAGAGTAATCTTTTAATATGTTCATCAATTGTCATTCTGAACTAATAAAATCTACACCCAATTGGTAGAAACAACAGTCAAAACCCATGGGATGGTTTGTGGTTTTTGATATTTTATTATGTAGAATCCAAAACCAAACTAATAAGAAAATTTTCCTCTTTTCTTATATAAACCCACAGAAGCTCCCATTTACCTTCACTAAAACTCCATTTAGCAAGCCTTTAGTCTTCACTCCACTCCCAAGACTCCTCCCAATTTAGCCTCAATCATTAAAGAAACCCCTCCCAAGCTTCTAGAGTCACACAGTCACGTAATGAACCATTCTATCCTAATTTAAATCCATGCACCATATTAGGAATTTTTTCTTCGTAATTGCAGTTTTTTATAACATAATGTATTTCAAAAAATTATACTACTATCCAATAGATGTTATTTAAATTGTATACAATTTATACACTAAAATTTTGACTTTAATCTAATTAATTACTATGCAGAAATTTTGTAAATGTTCTTCCACTCTCCTCTTTTATCAAAAACCCCTTTTACATTGTTTCCATTAATTTTCATATTATTATCAGGGGTTATGATATTCAAAAGAATACTTACTATTAATTTTAGTTATAAATTTTTATATATTCTTTTCAATCTCATTATGCCACCTGTTATCCATTATATACACCCCTTACCATGCCAACATTTTGTAAGGAGTCTTTTCTATATTCATGTTTCTTCCGTAACTTACGCCTTATATTTAATAAATTTTAATGTTTGGATATGATTTTCCTTGTCCCTATTACTGCAAATTTTATGCATAAATATTTAGGGACCCTGTTTTCTCTCATTAACAATTTTTTTTAAATTTTTATGCAACACTGTTATGTTTTCAAAATTTCACTGCAATTTTTCATGAAAAATAGTTCTGTAGTTAATGACATACCCATTATTCTATTAAGGGTATTCATCTTCATGAAGACAAAGTTATTTATTGGGCACATCTATATATATTTAATCCACAATAAATCATTTTAGAATAAATTATTCTGATTAATGAATCCTTTTCTTCTGATCTATATCCAACACATAAGCTTGAGAATTAAATGATTATGATGAGTGCACATAGATAGTACTCCAATGAATTGGGTAATGATCTATATCATGATATGCCATTTTGGGAAAAGGGTGTAATCCATTCCATTATTCTAAATTATCCATAATGAATTCTTGGATGATTATCCTAGACCATTGTTCATGGTTCAATTTTTTATGTTGTTGTCACATTTCCCATCTGATAAATATAATATTATATCTAGCCTTGTTATTCATGTTCCTTTTAATACTCATTTATATTTATATTATCTAACATGTATCACATATTACATTTATATTACCTTAGTAGGATTTTTAGCTCACACATTGTTTATGTATGTCCATAGGTTATCCCATGGAATTTTATATTCAAAGGAGTAATTTGATAATGTTAAAGATGTTTTCAAAAAAACATGTAATAATGATGTTTTATACCATGTTTAAGATATTTTCTAACTAATTCCTAAAGGCACAAGATTTATTAATCCATTGGATTGTATTATGGATAAATTTATGTAACAAATCAATTATTAATGTGTAACAAAGAGTATGGTTGTTATAAAAATAAAATTTTCTCAAATGTCAATCCATGAGTATCTTGTTATTTAAAGAATGTATAATATTGGAAATTTTTATGTATTAACTATGAAAATTTCATTATGTAACAATTGAGAATGTGGAAAATAGAATATATGGTATTAAAAATTAAAAATAATTTTATGTACTAATAAATTTTTATTTAATTTTGGAAGTAAAATTATGTTACCCTTATTTTAGTTTATAGGACTGTTTAACAATGAAATGAAATGTTTAAATAATGTTTAGTTAGAGAATGATAAGAATGAAAAAATGTATTAATACATGATTAGTTATAATTTTGTGACCTAATTTAATGTTTCACTTTCAGAATTTTGAAATTATGTTTTATATATAATGGTGAATGAGAATTGACCATAATATACTATCATGTATAGATTTCCATGTAATGTATGATATTGGATTAATTGATGAATGTATCATCATAGCATGTTTTTTTATGTTAATATTGATACATGAGATAACGTATGTACAATTGTTTTCATTAATATGGACGCATAAAAGAGCTATTTATATTCATGAAATGATGTTTCCCGTGATATGACATGGAAATGTTGATTGTTGTTTGTGGTTTCATTATTTATTTATTTTTTTCATAAATGTGTTGATATGAATTGATGAAAACCAAGTTCATGTGTTATAAAATTACTTTATAATGTATGTTTGAGAATATTGTCCATAATTAAATTTAATCCATTAACCTATTATATTTATTAAAATGGATAATGATGTGATATATGATATGATGTTTCCTTATATGGGAACTTGTGCTCTTATTTTGAATTTGTGTTATGTTTATTGAATCATCCACCTTCAAAAAAATTGTTAATCACTTCATGTAGATATTAAAAGAAAATATTTTTCAAGAAAATAATGTAATTGATGAAATTTTTTTAATTTACACTTCTATGTTATTATAGAAAAATATGTATATCAAGAGAGGGAAACCCTTTCATTCATAATGAAAATATATTAAAACATGTATAAAAAATATAGCTATTTAGTTCCACCTAATGAAGACAATATGATGGTGTGGTGGATGAGTTATTTTAATCTATATGATTACGGAAGTGTGGTGTATATTTATACTAGTGTGTGTATTGGTTGATAAATGTTGTCTGAAATGTTTTGTAGTAATTGAATAAACATTTGAAAAATGGAAATTAGACTGTTATATCGTTTGTATCATTATCATGACTGTGTCATTGGTAAATAATATTTTTTCAACAAACATAGAAAAATTATAGTTGGATAAAGAGGATTTTCCCAACCTCATTTCTTGTTTATTATGCATTTCAAATGTAAACTAGGTTCATGAATTTTTATGTTATGTGTAGATATGATGTTGGGACCATTATGTAAGATTTTTTGATATTCCCATGTATTAAATTGGATAAAAATTTATATCCCTCAAATAAATTTGTTTCCAATGGTAATTCATATATTTATAGAATTTCCTTAAAAATAATGGATGTATTTTTTCTACCAATTTTTAAACTAAAAAGAAATATGTGAAATTTTTTCATGATGTGTGGTTGTTATATGTGGTGGTTGGGATAAATATTTGGTTTTCACATGAGTTTATTACATGTGATGACTGTGAAGAGGATGCGGTGGTGATGTGTGTTGGTTGATAAAGCATGGGTTTTTTTGGAATGAAAAAGGGATGATAAGGATTAGTTTTTTTAGTAGTGTTTTTAGTTACCTGGTATTAATGAAGTTAAATAGTAATGATAAAACAAAAATGTATAATTGAAATATTGTATTAAATTGGGATTTTTTTTTGAATTTAATGGTTCTTAATGTGATTTGAATGGGATGGATAAATTTTATTGGTTATTGATGGGAATGTTTTTATAACCATGTTTTTGAACATGCCATGTTTTTATATGAAATGCAGGGATACCTTTGTAGTGAGTAAAGAATCATTTGAAAACCATGATTCTGTTTTGAACTATTCGACCAATAATACTTTTTCTAATTTTGTAAATAGAATATATTTGTTAATGAAATATTATTTAATAATTTTAATCAACCATGTTCATGGCATGCTATGAATGATAAATTTTATATGTTTTGAATTTATATTTTTTGGAATGATTAATTATTATAATGTATGTATAGATTCTAATTTGATGGAATACCTTAGTAATGATTTTAAGTGAATGTCATAATAATGGTTTCTCTATCATGAAATTATAGGACTCTTGTAAAATGTGATTTGTTCTGATGGATTCCCCTCTATTATATTGTTTTGTTGAAATATTTTGTTGTTATTTATTTATTCCTAAGTTTATTATAGAAATATATGTGGTATTATTCTTGTCTTATAGGTGTATCCCATGAAATATTATCTTTTTAATTGTTGTTGTGTTTCAAATATATTGGTATCTTTGAAATGTATATCATGTGGTGGTTAAATTATCACCCCATCATAACACTATTCATCAAAGTTTTATTTTAATTCTCAAGGATACAAATACTTTAGGATGTATCTAATGTAATGTTTTAGAATATTATGCAGGTTTCCTTTTCCATTCTCATGTGTCTATTCATTTAGGAGTGATTTCAAAAATTAAAAAACACTTTTTAAAATTAATTTTTAATTTTTTAATTAGTTGGAAAAAGGGTATTATAACTATATATGTAACATAATGTTTTAAATATTTATTTTGGAAAAATAATTTGGAAGTTTGGAATGTTTGATTAATATTTTTGAAGAGTTTTTGGATTTTGGATGTGAAATAAACCATATTATTAATTATTTATATGCTATTTTAATTGAAAAGTAGATATTTTCAATGAAATATTTACCCTTATGAATGAAATTTTAGTTGTGTTGGGGTAATGTTGTTTTTTAGTAGCATTATTTAAGATAATATTATTATTATAATGCTTGCATAAGGGTAACCTCTCATTTCCGTAAGTTTCAAAGGGTATGGTGGTGGTTTTAAACAATGCATAAAAGTTACAACTCCTCTTAAACTATAGTGTAAATTTAACAGTCCACCTATTTATGTGACAACAATGATTACCATTAGATGCATAAGGACCGAACACTAATTCTATGTGTAGTGAAAATGTATATCAAAGTTTCTTATAGACGTGTAATGGTTGTATAACCCATGAATAAATGAAATCTGAATATCCAAAAGCTCATGTAAGGGTATCGTGGCCTTTCTAAAGCACTATTCAGGTTAAGAATCAACTTGCATAAGGGTATAGGTTATTTTTTTAGGTTTTTTAATGGTATCCCCCTACTCACAAAAGGGATGACCTAAAATTTATAAGTATTTATAAGGGGACACCCCTTATAAAGTAAATGTGACATTCTATATTAGAATAAAATCATGTTACCCTTACATAGTGTATATGTGTTGTTGAATGGTATCAATTTTTTCCTAGTTTTTGGGTGTTTCTTATTCATTACCTTTACAAAACATTTTATATGAATTCGAAGCCTAAAATCATGTTATTGATTTATTTTTACATGTTTAAATTATATTTAATGTTTTAATGGTCTTAAATGGATAAAAATTAAGAATTTAATTAACTGTGTGTTTAATAGGGAATCAAATAAGGAAAATTTGATGGATTTTATGATGTATTTTTATAGGGATACATGAATATCATAAAAATTATTTTATTCCACTTATTTGAGTATCTCTTCATTACTATTGATTTTGGGTGGTCAAAACCTCACCTTATGGGATCTGAAATACTTTTTTTAAAAAATTCATTCAAGGCATTCCCATTGTTTCCCAGACATTTATCATCTTCCACACTCCACCATTATCTCTAACATGGAAACTTCATTCATCTATATAAGGGATATCTAGACTCATCCCCTATAATTTGAAATTAATAAGATTGAATATTATTTTTCATCCATCCAATTAAAGTTATTTGAAAATTTGGAGTGTTTTAGTTCATGGGATAGGGAAGGATTGAGAGAACACCTTAATGGGGTGTATGAAATTAATAAATATGGTTAAATATATAAAAAAGAAATATGAATGGGAAAAAGATACATATGGTTACATT
Organism: Viscum album; assembly: GCA_963277665.1. Taxonomy (NCBI): domain Eukaryota; kingdom Viridiplantae; phylum Streptophyta; class Magnoliopsida; order Santalales; family Viscaceae; genus Viscum; species Viscum album. The sequence continues at coordinate 1,131,817,547 of OY728155.1, read as the reverse complement.
TGTTTCTTATTATTTTCATCTCATTAACCATATTAATTTATTTTAGTTCTCTGATTAGTACAATTATTATATATTTATGTTTCCTAACTTGTTTTTCATCTATTGATAATGGAATTTGGAACCCACCTCCCCCTCCATAAAAGATAAACATAAAAATATGAAACCATAATGATAAAATCTATGAGAAAAATATGAAACATGAAAGGCCCCGAACCAAGAAGCCCAGAGCTGGTGCATTATTTCAATACATTGTCATGATTATAAGGAATCATGTCCAAAAGGACCAATCAGTTTATCCATCTTGGAAAATAGATTACATACATGAACATTAAATTTAAATTTCTATAAAAAAATATAGCATAAATAAACCTTTGAAATCACCATTATTCCCCTAGTTTAATCCTTTATAAAAATTATAATACACTTCTTGGCATCCTGGGAAAACAAAACATAAAAATGGGTGAGATCAGATTCTCTGTAACGATATAGAATTCAACAGAAGCTATAATATTTTAAGATAATATCTATAATAATAGCTACAGATTTTTAAACATAAACATGAACCAAATATGGAAAAAACAAATCAAACATTACCATATAGACGTGGACATTGAAATTTTACTAGTAGAACAATCTTATGTAATAACAAATTTCATAAGGAGTGAATGCCTAATGTCCAACATCAAAACACACCGTCAAGGTCGTGTGCCAAGGCCATTCACAAATATTCTGTCAAGGCCATGTGCCAAGATAGTTGTTTGTCTCATGAGAACAAATGATGCACTGAGGGGTTATAGCGGGCCCCACCCATCACTTTCTATATCCAATGGATTCCTTGTGTGAATAGTTTGAAACATATTATAAACATTCTTATTTCAACTAGAATACGAAATGTTAATAATTTATCTATAAATCATGAATGGTATAATAATAGCACATCCTTAGTCAAACATATCACTAATCATTCAATAAAATATGGAATAGTCTATCATAATAAATCAAATCAAATGAATAATGAGATCCAATAAAGGATGTTGACATAGATGAAAATAAATTAATATATTCATTAAAACTCATATAGGTAAATATATCTATTACATTAAAAAAAACTAAATGCTGTGAAATTTAAAAATAAAACATTTCATCTAAAAATAACTTTCTAATCTTGTAAAAGAATCATAAAAAAGGTAATGTGACAAAAAAAAGAAATTTTCCTTTCATGTAGTATTATGTAAAAAACATTATTTCCATAACTTGTCGAAAAGGTTATAAAGTTCCTCATTTTGAAAACGACTGAAAGACTCGTTTCAAAACATTTTATAAAAATTGATACATGGGTAAAAGTGAACTTATGCATCCATTGAATTATAGTATAAAATTTTATGAAAACATTTTTTGAAACATGTATATGGATGATAAATTTATCTGAGTAGATATCAACACATCAATAACCTCGAATAATAATGTGATTGCAAAATTAACCCTTACCTTATATCCGACACTCCTTGTACTTGTCCAAAACACCTATATAATGTTTTTAAACATATTATAATATTATATCAGAATCATAATAATATTTTTGATATCATATATTATTTTTTATTACATTATATTTGCTGTTGATTAACAATTTGATATTAATGCACAATTCAGTTAATATTGCATTGTATATCATATATGTTTTGACTTTTTATTCATGATCATATTACATAGACCATGATTTACATAATTGCAGATAGAATAATATGATTTATATATAATATATATTCCTAATAAAAATATATATAATAGATTGATATATATATTGGAATGCACCATTCATGGAGACGGCCGGCCATACGTACGCATGAACGATATTTCTGTATTCATATCTTATTGAATAGAATTAAGTAGTTGACATATATGTACATATAAATATGTATATACGAATCATTATAGTATACGTATTATGTAATATATTTCATAATTATTTATAATATATATTTATAATAATCATTTTTGGATGGATAAAGTGGAGAATGGATCTCATCATGTTGTGGAGATGGTAGATTGTACGTACGCACGTGCGATGATATCATTGTGTTAATAATTAATTATATAGAATTGGATGGTATATTAATTATGAATAATCATAACCATGTAATATTCGTTCTTTATGTCTATTATATGAACCCTTATACTCAACCAAATATATTATGGTGGAATAAAAAATTACACCACGACATAGAGACAATAAGTCGTACGTACGCACGCATGGTGATATTATTATTCATAGAATGTGTAAATGATTAATATAGTTTTCACATGATTATATTCACATCTAATTATATGGATGATACTAAATTTATTACTTTAGAATGGAAACAATATAGAGAGAATAAGTAGGAGAAGAAAAGAACCCTGAAAGAAGGGATGAAACAATTAACTCTTCTTCAGGTGTTTCGTTTTGATTTGATCAAAAGGGTCCCTTATGATCGATATTTTCGAAATGTTATGCCTCTAAGATGAAGCTAACGTTTTTGGGAGGGTAAATGGCCATGTATTGGTACAACCAAAAGGCTTTAAAGGTGTGATTTAAAGAGAAAGGGAGGTTCCCTTTTGTAAGATAGGTGGGAGGCACGTTAGGAAAAATTGTGAAATATTAATTTATTATAAAACTAGTTTTGGTTTATAATAGTTAAAAATTGATTTATCTTGAGGATAACATAAATATGGTTCTAAATCATCTCAAATAATAGGTCTTATAAATGATTATTTCATAAAATTAACCTTATCTTTTAGATTTAACCCTTTGTAAAATTAGTTAACTCTTACCATGTCATTTCTTATTTTGGTACTACATCGTTAACATCATTAATATAAAATTCCAAGAGAACCTAAAGTGGATCATTTATGACATTAAAATCATTATCCATGTTATTTGGATGATGTTAATATTTTTTGGATTTTTATATCATTCAATAAAATAGTATTTATTTTAAAACATCATTTATATCAATTTTGAAACTATTTAGTAATTGATTTTTGTTAAAGTCATAACAATTTGATTCATTTGAAAAAAGGAAATAACTCTTCCTTAATATGTTAATGGAATCCATAAAATTTTTTAAGGCATCAAAATGTTCACATTAATGTTATTTTAATATTTATAAATTCATTTACCTGAATCATTCATTAATATGCTAATCTCTTCATCATAATTGTGTTCTACATAAATATATTTTTCAAATATCTAAAAATTATAAATAACATATCATTATGTAGGAAATATTTTCATATTTATAATGAATCATTATTGACAAATAGATCAGTTATATAACCCTATATTAAAATTGATTTAGTAAAATATATATAATTATATTATATTTCACTTTTCATTAGATTAAATTTCCAAAAATGTCATTTTGACACCCAACTAGCTCCCAAATGCCAAACATTGGGTCCATGTATGCTCATTGTTCAATATATCTTATCTAATAGGATTAGAATAGGTGTTAGGGCTATTTTATATTATTATAATATTAATTTTTACCCTTATTTGTCTTATTCACCCTTTAACCATGGTAAATAATAATAATTACTAAAGTTACTATTTATAATGTCCAAAAATCAAAGATATCATTGTACACAATTTGTACATCCAAGGACTAAATTATATTAAATGATAAATTTATAATATAATTATACATTTAAATCACTAAAATGTAAAACAGAGCACTATAAATTATTTTTATTAAAAAAAATTATTACAATTACAAATTAGTATTTTTCACTATTTATCACAATATGAATGTTATCCAAAAATTACAAAATTATCATACAAACTACATTTTTGAGTCCCTTTTATAACAAAAAATTTTATTTCTTCATATTAAATATATTAGAGCATCAAATATTGGATTTAAAAAGGGTTCTCCATTAAAAATCCGAAAAATAAATTTTTTAAAAAAATTACTTCTTTTAACTGAAAATTGAATTTGTCCTAATATTATGTATAATAAACACATGATATGAATGTTAAATTTATATGTGGTATAATGATTTAAAAATGTGGTTAATAATATTGACATACTATTTTTTAATTGTTATTTGGATAGATTGTGGTGTGCTCAAACTCGGTGTAGTGTGTAGCGCAAGATATTAATTATTATAAAGAAACGTACCATAGATGCTTGGGGCGTTACATTATCCCAGAAAGAAAAATAGTGGGTCCTTTTAATTTAAACTTAGGATTGATAACTAGGGGTTTGACATTTCAAAATATATTTTTTGAAATAAAAATAATCGATTAATCAGACCTCCATTTTAAAATAACAAAAGGTAAGTATGTTGGTTATATGAAATAATAAAAACTAGGGTATCGAGTATGAAAACATGGATATGGAAGAGAAAATAATCTATCATGTTAAGATGAAGAGTGATAGAGAACATGATTTGAGGAAAGTTAACAGTCACAATGTTATAAATCTATAATGATCTAAGAGACCATTTAGTTCATCAAAAATAGGACTATGATGGATTTTTTTTGTTTCAAGAACATTTTACTAGTGTAAAAGAATTTACATCATAGAATAAGAACAAAAGGAATCATAATTAATTGACATGTAGAGTTTCATCCATTAAATAATTCCAACCACAAACTCGTCATTCTTTTTAAAAGGTAACAAAATTCTAAAATATTCTATTTATCTTAATCTTATAAGGTTTCAAGTATTAAAATATACAATTAAAATAAATAAAATTATAATAACCCGGGAAATCATGTAGGATAATTTGAGGTGATAAATCCATGTCGCATTCAGTTGTTGGTTTCATTCTAGCAGCCTTGTCCTACGCGATGGGTTGTCGCCCGACATGTGGGATGTCCTTTTTCTAAAACTATAGTGTTATGACGTTCCAAAAATAATCTCAAGAAATTTTTTTTACATTAAACAATAATATTCAAAGATCAACTTATTCCATTAAATCCTTTAGAGTTATCCAAAATACTTCTATCCAAACTCTCTCTTAATGTTCTGTAAATTACCAAAATCAATTTTAACATCATATTTTCCAAACAATGTAATATTTCTCTTATTTTCACATACTAAATATTTGATTATCTTTATCTTAATAAATCCTTGATGAAAAAAAAGTATTTTACTTAAATCCAAATATATATATATATATATATATATCACATTTTTCTTATAACAAGAATATAATTATTGAATCCATAAAAACAAATACAATTTTTATTCCACTCCGACCATCAAAACAGCATAAGCTTGACATTGATCTATTTTCTTCTTCTGGGATATATTTCCCTGATGCTTTGGAAAACTGTTTTCATAATTTCATATTTCTTTACAGTATTAAGATTTCACATATTCTTTCTTTCCCTTACAATCACGATCCTGATAACATTTTCCTCTACATTTGTAACAGACTCTCATTCCTTTTATGAAAGTAATGGGATATTTCTTCCAAAAATTATCATATAAGTTAAAATACTTCTTTCTTTATTCCCTCTATCTATCTCTTTATCCATTATTCTATTCTTATCTATCTTTACATAAATTTCATAAAACATAGAAAATTCCTTCATTCTTGATAGCACATGAGACTATAACTTCGTACAATGATAAAGATTATAAGACCAATTCCCATTATAGAAATTGTTTTAACCCTTCTATGAATTGATCATTCTTACTTCATGGGTGACCTATATAGTCTGAAGCATTCCATGATAACCTCGTGAAGTTAGCCTCATACATTGAAACATTCTCCTCCTCTTTTATCCTTAGACTCTAGAATTGTCTTTCTATATCCACTGATAGATAACTAGATGTTTATTTTTCAAGGAAAAGTTCATTAAATCCCCATCACTTCATATTTTAAAACTCATTATCATCCATAATCTTTTGAATCAATGACCACCATTTATCTATATCTATTAAAATATTATAGATAGCCATAACAAATTTTTCACTTTCATTACTCCACAAAGCAAGAAATATTTTTTCTAAGGAACTTATCTGTTACTCAGAAGCAAAAAGTATTTTTAGACCCTTTTAATGTTGAAGGTTTTTTTTAATAAAGTGGTCTAACATCGATCATCCACTTTGTGGATTATGCTTCTCCTTACGGGTAAGGATATTATTCATAACCTGATCCAGTTGTCCAAGTATGGTTAGAAGTTGTTCAATGCTAGTTGAATCACCATTTCCAAGATCTTTATCACGCCTAAGAGGGTAATCGCTACATAGATTATTAGTATTTATATGATTTCCATTTCTTCCACTGAAATCCATTTATAAAAAAATTCATACACTATATTTGGTTATGAATCGTAATACATAATTCCAAACTAGTAAAATAAATATCATAAATTAGAAAATTTATGCAAATATATTCCATAATAATAAACATGGTTTGATTGAGGACATAGTTATTTGTAAATCCTTAATAATGGTTTGTAAAGAATATATAAATTATCCTAATAATATCCCCTAGTAATGTCAATCTAGGTGGGCAGTAAAGCACTTTGTCGTGTACCAGGTTACCTCAAGTCAAGCCCATAACACCATGTCTGAGTATTCACAACTAGGTACATCCATGCCAGACCACTTCCACTTGTATTATCCAGATAGGGATGTAATACATGGAATGTTGATGTAATCCCTACAATAGGAAATTTCCAGGGGTTCTTTTATACATATACATAATGTTTATTATAGGGTAATGATCCATAACCTATGTTTTCTAAATCTATTTCAAAGATTGTTTCTAAAAATCCTATAATACCAACTGTAATGCCCCTGCCCCAGAAATCCAATGCTGGTGAAATATTTTAATAAATTAGAATTATTACAAGGAATCAAGTCCCCAAGGACCTATCAGTTTAGAATCCTTGAAAAATTAGATTACATACATGAACTGTAAATTTTGATTTATAACATAAAATATATCAATGATAATCCTTTAATAATGATATTATTCCCCAGATTAATCCTTAATATAAATTATAGTACACTTCATGGCATCCTGTGGAAATAAAACATTAAAAGGGGTGAGCTTAGATGCTCAGTAAGGGTAAGTAATTCAGCAGAATAAATTAACTTTTATGGAAAGATGTATAATAAAATCAACAGCCTTTTAAATATAAAATTGAATATAATTTTGGGAAAAATAAATCAATCATTACCCTATAAATATTCACATGGATATTAAACTATTCGAATAATCATAGTTAATTACTGCTATCATATAGTGGGAATGCATAATACTGGACATCATAATCACTTCGTCAAGACCTTGTGCTATAACCGGTCACAAATATTCTGTCATGGCCTTGTTCCATGAAAGTAATTTTCCTACATAGACCTATGGATACACTGAGGTGATATAAAGGTCCCCACATACCACTTAATTTGCCTAATTAATTCATTATATTAAAAGGATTAAACATAACATAAACATTCGTATTGATCCCAGCATACAAAATGTTAATACATTAACCTTAAACCATGAATCGTATAAAAAATAGAACATCCACAGTCAAACATATCACAAAACCATCAATACAGTATGGATGATTGTATCATAATAAGTCAACTTCAATCAAGCATAAAATTTGACAACATTCTTTGGCATAGATGAAAATAATTTAATGATTTCATTAAAACACTTTGAGCAAAATATCTGTTTTACTTGACAACATTTAAAAGCTGTGTAATCTTAAAGTAAAATATTTCATTTGAAAATAACAATGTAATACTGAAAGATAATCTTTAAAATGGTTTGGAAACATAATGTTGGAAATATCTTCCCATTCCATATAGGTTAAATAACATTATTTCCCTAATTTGTTGAAAATGTCAAAAGTTCCTTGTTTTGAAAACAACCGAAAGATTCCTATGAAAACAATTTATAAAAAATGAAACATAGGTAAAAATTACTTTAAACATCTATAGTATTATTTTAAAACATTTTATGAAATCATATTTGAAACATGGAAATGGATGATAAAGATGTTCTAGTAGAAACTTATACATCAACAACCTCGAATATTAATGAGATTGTGAAATTTAACACTTACCTTAGTTCTGATACTCTTCGAACTTGTCCAAAACTCATGTATAATTATTTTAAACATATTATTAACTTCTATCAGAATCATAATAATATTTTTGATATAATATATGGTTCTTTTTTGACTTTATATTATCCATTTAGTAAAAATTCCATGTTAATGAAACATTTTTTGTAATATTTCTTTGTTTATCGTATGTGTTTTAACTTGTTATTCTTGATCATATTACACAGATCATTATTTAAATAATTCATTAATTTATAATATGATTTATTTATCATATATATTCATAATATAAATATATATAATAGAGAAATATATAAAATGTAATACACCATTCATGGAGATGGTAAGTCATACGCATGAATGAACGGTATTTCTGTTTTCCTATCGTATTGAATGGAAGTAAGTGAACGACATATATGTACATATAGATATATAGATGTATATATATATATATCATTCTAGAGTATGTATTATTTCATATATTTCATAATTAGGAGAAATATATATTTTTTGTAATTATTCATAGATAGTTAAAGTTGTGAATGATTCTCATTGAGTTGTGGAGATGGTAGGTCGTACATACACACGAGGGGAGATATCATTCCTTTAATGGTTAAATGATATGGAACTGGATGGTATAATAACTATAAAGGGTAATAATCAAGTCATATACATTACATATGTTAATTACAATCATCATTTTACCCATCCAAATAAATTAATGTGGAACAAAAAATTACACCACAACATCGAGACGGTAAACCATGTGTACAAATGCATAGTGATATTATTATTCCTAGGATGGATAAAATGAAAAGTATGGTAGTAAAATAATTATATTAACATATAAGTATATGTATGATACTAGATTTGTTAATTTATTATGGAAACAATATAGAGTGATGAGAAGAAGACGAAAAGATATTTGAATGAAGGGATAAAATGATTACTTCTTCTTCAGGTGTTTCCTAATGATTTGATTAAAATGATTTCATAGTAAAGATATAAGCCACAATATAGGCCTCTATGTTTATGTTATGGAGGTTGGGGGGAAATGGGTAGTTTTCGGCCAAACCAAAAGGCTTTAGATGTGTGAGTTAATGAAAAAGGGATATTTCCATTAATAAGAGAGGTGAAGGGCAGTTTAGAAACAATATTTAAATAGTATTTTATTATAAAAATTTTTCCAGTTTCTAATAGTTCTAAATTGATTTATTTCTAGTATAAGATATGTAGGGGTTGAAATACTCTAAAAAATAGGTTTTAGACATGTTTAAGTCATAAAATAATCCTTATCGTTTAGATTTTCACCTCTTGTATAATAAGTTAACTCTTACCATGCCCTCTTGTGCTTTTATACTACGTGTTAAAAATCATTTTTATAAAATAAACAGAGAACCTAAAATATATCATTTATGATATTTTTATCAATATCCATGTTATTTGGCCAAAATTTATATTTTTATGATTTTTATATCAATAAATTAAATAGTATTTATTTTAAAATCTAATTTATATCAATTTTGACATTTTTTAGTAATTGAATATTTTAAAAGTAATAAAAACCTGATTCCTTAATAAAAGAATTAAAACATACCAAATAAGAAAATTTCATCCATGTATTTTTTGATGGAATAAAAACATTCAAATTAAATTTATTTTAGATTTTATAAATTCATTTATTTGAATGCTTCATTAAAGAGGTAATCACAACATCATAATTTTGTCCTAAATAAATATATTTATCTAATTTCTAAAACTTATAAATAAAACACCATGATGTACGAAATATTTTTATATTTTTAATGACTATATATATACAAATAGATAATTTAAATAGCAATATATTAAAAATTATTTTGTAAAATTTACATGTTTAACTTATATTTCTTTTTTCATTAAATTAAATATTCTAAAATGTCATTTTAACACCCAAGTGGTTAAAAAATTCCAAAAGTTATAACTATGTATTATTACAGTTTAATATATCTCATAAAATAGGAATAGGAAACATGTTAAGTAGTTTTATATTATTATATTATTATGTCTTACCATTATTAACCTGATTTACCCTTTAACCATTATAAATTAAAATTATTTCTAAAATTACAATTCCTAATTTAAAAAAATAAAAGGTACCTATATACACAATTTGGGGCTTATAATTCTTAATATTGAATCCGTTTTTTCAAATTAAAAATTTAGAGTCGGAAGAAATTAATTTAAAATTAATTCTTGTTGTCAAAACCAATAAATAGGTTTTTAAGAAGTAAACACTTTCAAAAGATTGACATGTGTTTATGTTCAATTTATATTTCAAATTACATAAAATGAAAAAAATTATATTAAATGATAACAATAAAATCTAATTATACTTTAAAATAACTAAAATTTATAATTTAACACTATAAATTATTTTGATTAACTATGTTGTTTTCAAATTAAAATTTAGTATTTTCATTATTCATCAAAATATGAATGTTATCAGAAAAGTACCAAATATTAATCCAAACTGTTTTTTATCTCCCTATTATAAATTAAAAAATTCATTAAATTTTTTATATAAAAGTATGAAATATTTTATTTAAAAAGGGTTCCCCATGAAAAGGCAGAAAAACACCATTTTTTGAAAAATACCTCTTTTATATGAAAAAATGAATTTTTCCTTATATTATTTCTAAGATACACATAAGATTAATGTTAAATTTTTATGGAATATATAAGAATCAAAATTTTATTAATAATACTTATAACCTCTTCTTCAAATAGCTAGTTATGTTAGGTCGTGTTACGCTCGAACTCGGTGTTGCATGTAGTGAAATGTATTGAATTATTAAGTTGAAGTGTAGTATGAAATCTGAAGGTGTTACAAGCCGTGTTTATGAAATTTATATTACAATATATTATCTTAATTATTGGATTATTTAATAAGAAAATGTATTTTTGAATTGTTGATGTTTATTATGACTTACCAATACTTTTCTAAAAATAGTTTGTAAACTGATATTCGAAATAGTGGATGAGAAATTAAAAAGGTTCGTGGGTTTATGATTAATGGTTAATAAATTTAATGAATGATTATGGATTGGAAAAATATTGATGACTAATGAATAAATTAATTAGGAAGGTGACATGGAATGGTGTATAATTGGGAATGGATAATTGATTTAATATCAAAATAAATATTTCTAGGAACATGTGAAATACTAGAAAATGGAATGAAATGTTCAAGGAAAAATTCTTTTTTGAAACATATAATATGAATATGTTTAGTGATTTTATTTTTTTACATTGTTAGGTATTTTTTTAAATGTGTGATTATTATGTTGTGGTTGGAAATTCTTTATGAGTTTTGGATGAAGGATATATGTTAGAGAATGTTTCATTGAATATAATGGATCTTAGTGGTTACAAATACATTAAGGTAAATTATTGATCTCTTTGTTTACATATTATCATGGTATATAATTCTATAAATTGGTGTTTAAAAATAGGTTGTGATTTATAAAATTCCATAGTCCATGAGTGTTGACGTAGATAGGAGTACGCGGCGGTTCATAGTGGGGTCATGCATGGAAGGGGGAGGACATGAGGTTGAATCTCTACATGTTTATGTTACCATACTAGTGTTAATGGAATAGTGATTGTGGGTAATATTCATGGAAGGAGGAGGCAATGATGATGATGGAATTTATTTTTACACTACCCTACTGATAAATGGATGGAATGTTTTAGAATGGTGAGGATTTAGGAAATGTGGTTGTGGATTTTGATATATAGGATCTTAGTGATGTGTTTTAAGATGTATGTTATGATGTTTTATTAAATGTCGTTGGTGTTGACTCATACTCATGTCTATATGCTTCAAATATTTGATCATATCAGCTTAGTGAAATTTTGATTGGGGGAACCCCTATGTGAAATTTTGGATATAGGATGACTATAATATGGGACAAGAAGAAAAAGTTTTTTGGTGATGATTATGGATAGGTGGTTTCTCTTGGATGTAAATAGTGGTTTTGTTTGTGGATTTAGAGGTTGAGAATGAAACAGAATGTTTATCAAGAGTTTTTTTATTACCATATCATATAATGATTATTTTTTCCATGATTTATATATGTATCTATTTTATTTATTATTGATTTTTTTCAATTTTTTATTTAGTACTTCTTATTCATGAATGTTTTATTCACACAGATGTTGATATGTTTAAAGGAATGACAATATTGAGTACCAATAAGTTCTCACCCCACCACAATTTTCATGTGTTTTTTTGTTAGATAATAAAAAATAAAGTTGTTATTTGGGATTCATGGATGGTGTTGGTAGTCTTATTTTTTTAGATTCATTCACTTATATTGTTATGTCATTACATGCATTAAATAATTTAATGGGTTTTTCCTTTTTTTATGTTATTAAGTTGTTTGGTGGTTTACACCCTATATATATAACTCAATATTTTGAATTGAGGATAATGTGTAACATCCTGATATATTTTTTAATATATTTTTTAAAATTAATTTATATTTTAATATATAATTTAATATACAAAATTAAATGTTTAGCTTACATTACACACCGCAATGATTTCCTCAGTCGCATGCATGACATATGACACTAAGAGTTGACGTACCATGAAATAATATAATTATAAAATATTTTTATATACATTAGTTGAAATAGTATTAACTAATTTAAATAATTTATATATAAATTTCCTATTCAATAAAAATTTATTTATAAATTCTCTGTAACAAAATCAGTCAATTTTTAGTAAAGTAATTATATTTTTCAAGAAATATGTTTTCTTAAAAAATTATTCTTATTAATTTTTCAGAATAAATATTATAATAAATTTAAATATATTTTAGAAAATTAATTTCATAAAATTAAATTAATTTTTGGAATATATATATTGAAATTTACTTTTTCTGAAATTTTGTATTTTTTCCAAAATGACGATTTTTCACTGAATAGTGAAAAATATCTATTTTCCTAAAACTCATTATTTTGATTAAATTAGGTAATTTAAATTCACCATTATGTTTTAATGTGGAATAATTATTATTTATATAAACTTAACCAACCTCATTACTTATGAATCTCTTTATATTGGATATTAGTATAAATTTGTATTTGGGATCACAAAGGGTGGTTTTATAAAATTGTTTTAAATTGCATAATGATTCTCTATTTTAATTTAATAAAATACTACATAATTTTGAATTATTTATATGAAATTTATATGTTATATAGAACTATATTCTAATTGATATTGCTATAATAATTATTATTAATAGAGTTAATATAAATCTTTTTATGCAGGAAAAAATAGACTTCTCAAAAACCTGATTTTTAATCGTGTCTCTGAAATTTGTATCAAATTTAATTTTTAGTTCATTTAAAATTTATAATTTTAAATAATTTACGTCATTTATTATATTATCATATCAAAACATGATTAGGGAGATTTTTTTTATAATTTGGAAAAGTTAAATGTTTCGGTCAATAATGAAACATATAGCATTTTAATTGAAAACTGTATTTTATTTTAAATAATTTATAAATATAAAATTTATTAAAAATGGGTTTAATGTAAAATTATTTAAATTATATATATATTAATATGATTTATATCATGGTAATCAATTTTGTATTCAATTTTGAAATAAAAACAATGTAATCTTTTAAACATTTTCTCTTAAAATTCATCATTCTCATCTCATCTTTGGGATTCTTATTAAACTAAAAAATTTAACTTATGTTAATGGAATTTGAAAAAATGGACACCTTTTTGGAATAATAATTTTTATTATTATTTAATAAGTAAAATATTATTTTTTACAAAAATAATTTGTTAAAAAAGTAAATATTATTTACCATGATCATGAATAAAAGTGTTTATCGGGAGTTAATCTAATAAGATAAGAATACTATTAATGTAATATTAAATATATTAATGTAATTTTAAATATATATATATATATACCTTATCATTTATAAGGATCTAATTTTATTCATATTTGTTGTAACGCCCCGACCCTAATTACCTAGAGTCGGTGCATTACTTCATAACATTGGCATGATCACAAGAAAGATCAAATCTCGAAAGACCGATTGGTTTAGTAGCCTTGGAAACACTAGATATATTCATAAGTTTTACATTACATCATAAAATCAAAAACTACTACAACAACATAATGTTTCCACAGTCCACACTACAATCCCCTCATAATATCCCTGCAGGTCATTCATAACTTACATCTTCACTTCCTGGGAAAAATAAAACATAGAAAAGGGGTGAGCTCAAATGCCCAGTAAGGATAACAATATAGCGGAAACTTTCATCAATAAGAATAAACATTTAAGGCAATCTATAACTAAAACAAAAGCCTTTTAAACATGAACTTTCAACATGGTATGGCATAAATAAAATGAAATAATGCCATTTACTTATTCACATGGATATTCCACTAATCGAATAATCACATGAAAAAATAAATAACCACTTTCATAATGTTGGAATGCATAATGCTAAACGTTAATTTCTTTGTCTAGGCCTCATCCCAAGACCTAGGGGTTACTTCTAACCGGAACCCAACCCGGAGTGCCTCTAATAACCGGACACCAACCCGGAGTGCCTCTAATAACTGGACACCAACCCGGAGTGCCTCTAATAACCGGACACCAACCCGGAGGGCATACTTTTACCAGTCCCTAACCTGGAGGGCTTACTTTAACCAGTCCCCAACCTGGAGGGCTTACTTTTACCAGTCCCCAACCTGGAGGGCTTACTTTTACCGGTCCCCAACCCGGAACATACTTGTTTAGCACATTCATCTGAAGAAAAGTTTGAAATATAACATAAACATTCGGATTAAAACTAGCATACGAAATGTCAATAATTTCACCATAAACTATGAATGGTATAAAAATAGCACATCCACAGTCAAACATATCACAAAACCTTCAATTCAATATAGAATTTTTGTATCATAATAAATCAACTTCAAATAATCTTAAAATCCATCAAAGGATGTTGACATAGATGAAATCAAAATTCTTTTTAAAGAAGTATCTCCTTTTATTTTGAAATCATTTAAGATCCATATAAAATAAAACATTTTCTTTGAAAATATTCTTATAAGCTTGTATGTAAAGCTTCGACGATTTTATAACGGCGGAAAATAACCGCACCCGCCGTATAAGTTAAAAAAAACATTCTTACCTCAATTCTGTCGAAAAGGTTAAAAAGAACATTGTTTTGAAAACGACGGAAAGATTCCTTTATAAACCTCTTATAAAAAGTCAAACAAGGGTATAAATGACTTTAACCCATATTCTTGTAAATAGTAAAAATGTTTTGAAATACATTTCGAAGAAACATGGATGTGGATGATAACGAGATCCCAGTAGATTATTACGTATAAACAACCTCGGATAATGAAGAGATTGTGAAATAACCCTTACCTTGTACTTTTCCTTGGTTGGGGTAGGTTAACCTCCTGTATAATGGTGAAATAGTTGTTATTAAATTATACAAGAATCATATATATTAATATTATATCATATATGATCTTTTAACATTGATTTGTTAATAATATCTTAGAATTATCGTCGTTTCGGGAGTTAACTTACTCATTTTCTTTTATATGTTTTGTTACATAAGCCATGGTTGTTGTATCTTATTCATATCCAGAATGATATACAGTCCTTAAACATCATTTTTAAATCATCAAATGATAATTATACTTGAATGGATACGATGGAGAATGAATCTCATCGCGTTCGTGGAGACGGTAGTCCGTACGTACGCACGAGCGACAATATCATTCTTTTGATATTAAAATAATATATAAATGGATGGTATATCATATATACAGAATCATTAACATGTTATATTTATTATTTACATGAGTTACACATCATTATTATACCCATCCAAATAATATTATATTGAATAACAATTACACCACGACGTGGAGACGGTAAGCCGTACGTACGCACGTATGGTGACATGTTATTCAAAAGGTGGATAGAATACTGAATGTGATTGTACCATATTTATAATAACATCACATTATATGTGAGATACTGGAGTTATTATTTCAGAATGGTAAGAACAAAGGAAGAAGAAGTGGAAGAAGAAATGAACTTAGAAAAGGGTGGTGAAATCATTACCTCTTCTTCGGGTTCTTCCTTTTGATTTGATCAAAAGGGCTCCTTAGGTTGGCTTTCTGATCAAACTAAGGCCTCTAGGTTGTAGTGAGGGATGTTGGGAGAGTATTTGGGCAGAGTTTGGCCGAACCAAAAGGCTTTGAAGGTGTGAAGAAATGGGAAGGAGGAGTGCCCTTTTATAAGAGGGGTGAGGGGCACCTTTGGAAAAGCTAGAAATATTAATTTATAATAAATTCATAATCGGTTTCTAAAGGCTCCAAAGTTGACTATTCAAAGGATGAGGTGGGGATAGGTCGAAAACAACTCATCCAATAGAATTTAGACAGGTTTGGGTACTTATATTAACCTTATCTTTAAGTATTAACTCTAAGTTAATTAGTTTCACTTTTACAATGTCTCTTTGTATTTTTATATATTATGGTTAATAAACTTACTATATACATCCAAGCGACCCCCAAGTGGTCCATTAATGATTAAACTATCATAATATAAGTCTCTTGGCCGAACCTTAGATTTTTAGGAATTTAATATCAATTAATAATATAATATTTGTTTTAAGAACTCTTTTATGTCAATTTTGACACTATTCAATAGTTGATTTTTGTGAAACTCATAACAGATTGATTACTTCGAACCAAGTCAATTAAATCAATCCTAATATATCATATTATCCTAGAAAATTAGTTTAATTCATTAAAAGTTTCATATTATATTTATTTGGGTATTTATAATATCAATTATGTTAATTTTTTACTATTTTAGTAATTACTGCATCATCATTGTGTCATAAATAAAATAAATTATTTAATGTCTAAAAATTATAAATAAAATATCATTATGTAGGAAATCTTTTTATCTTTATAATAAATATTTATAATCGAAAATCCAACATGTATAACCCTATGTAAAAATTGTTGTTCTAAAAGATATATGCTTGTGTAATTTTTGTATTCATTTTGACTTAATTAAAATAAAGTGTCATTATCACTTACAAGTGGATCCATGGGGTCCCAAAATAGACCCAAAGATGCCCATGGTCGACTATGTATCAACCAATAGGGTTAAGACACGTTTTAGGGTAATTTAGTATTATTATAATATTATTTTTTTAATCCTTATTTACCGGATTTACCCTTAACCATGGTAAATAAAATATTTACCGCAGTAATTATTCAAAATGTCTAAAAATAAAAGTTACCTATTTACACAATTTGAACATCCTGATTCCAAATATGGAATCCATTTTTCTAAATTCAAAACACAGAAGTGGCAGAAATTAATTTAAAATTAATTCCCGCTGTCAAAACAAAAAGCGTGTTTTTAAGAGATAATAACTACCAAAAGATTGACACTTGTTTATGTTCGGTTTAATTGTAAAATTATGTCCAATGACCAACATTATATTAAATGGTAAAAATATATTCTAAATATACTTTAAAACCACTCAAATTCATAATTTATCAATATTAATTATTTTGATTAAAAAAGTTGTTTTTAATTAAAATTTAGTAATTTTCACTATTCATCAAAATATAAAAGTTATCCGAAATGTACCAAAATTTCACCCTAGGCTAATTTCGATATTCCGAATCCAAAAATGAAGTCCATTTTTAAATATAAAATATATATAATTTCAAAAATTAGGTATTACTATTCATAACGGCTAGTTTGATTGGTTGTGGTGTGTGTTAAAACTCAAGGTTGCGTACAACACACGCTACTGTATTACTCAAAGAAAGCGTACCGTGGAAGCTTGGGATGTTTCATTTTAAATTTTTGATGTCCCAATTTAGTCAAAAAGATTAAAATATTATATTTAAAAAGGTTTCACTATTAGAAGTTGATAATACTGAAAATGAATCTGTTCTTGCAATATGACTAAGAAACTCATAATAGGGATTCTAAAATTATAAGGATTATATAAAGTTCAAAATGTAGTTAATACTATTCATGAACTCTTTTAATGGTGTGATTGAACTCGGTGTTGCATGTAGTGCAAGTTATTGAATTATTTTTAAGAAATAACACACTCTGAAATCCTGGGGTGTTACATTCTCCCCTCCTTCAATAAATTGCGTCCTCGCAATTTGAAATTGTTCTTCGAAAATAAAAGGTTGAAAGTAGAAAATATATTTGTGGGAAAACCCACATCGGAAATTGGGTTACTAAAATTTAGTCTTAATATGAGGAAAAGATAAATGAAAGGGTCACCACCAAATTATGATCTCGATTAGGAGAACATTGGTGGCAATTAGAGACATATAATTGGAGGAAAAACGTAAATATTTATAGGTAGTGATTGAGGTCATCAATCACAAACAAGTATAAAATTGAGGTCCTTAAACTCATCAATCTATGATGATTTGAAGTACCATCGGTTCAACAAAATATAGGGTATTGGGACAACACATTTTTGACATTTCAAAATATCTTAGTTGAAATCCCACATCGAAAAATGAATTAATGAGGCCTCTATTTAAAATAAAGAGTGGAAAGTATGAAGATTACCGAAAATAACACATACTAGGGTTCCATTTAGGAAAATATGGATATGGAAGAGAAATCTAACCATCAATTATCTGATGGAGAGTGGTAGAGAACATGGCTATGAAAAGGCCAACAATCCCAAAGCCATAAATTAGTGATGATTTAAGGTACCATCTAGGAAAACATTTTTGTTCTAAGTTGCTTTTCTTAATATTGAGGAATCTATTTATGAGATTGACTAAGATCATAAGGAGATATACTTAATTTATAATTATAGTTATATCCATTAATAAATTTCTACCACAAACTCATCTTTCACTCTAAAAGATAATAGAATGTAAGAAAAATTCTATTTACACTATTCGTATAGGGTTCCAAAATAAATGAATTTATAATTCATCTACAAGATCTTTTAATAAAAACTACATTATTTAATCCAGGACATCTCGTGGGCCAGTGGTAGGTGATACACCCTTGTCGCCCTTCGGTTTCGGGTCCAAGTCTCGCAGCCTTGCCGGACGCGACGGGTTGCCGCCCGACCTCCGGGTTGTCCTTTTATGGCAATCCAAAATAATCCAAACTAGAACTATCCAAAATACTTCTATCCAAACTCACAGTCCAACATTTATAAGTAAGGTAAACATAATGTAGAACCTTTTTGCCCCGTAATAGCATATGAATACCTTCATCATGTATTCTTTTAATACACCGAAACATCCTGAATTACCATATTCCTTATTGATTACCTTCATGCTCCCTTATTCCATATAGAAAGCTGGATATACTTCATTAATCCAAAAATGTTTTAAACCCCAACAATGATGGAATATACAAATCATTAATCAGTTCCAGGGTAGTCAGGAATATCCAATATAATTTATCCAAAACAATCACATATTATTCCAAAATCACTACCTCAGTATCAGAACTATGTTATGATTTGTCATTCTCTCAACCATATATTTTCCAAAAATTTATCCTGCTATTGAGTCACTTTTCTTTGTTCCACACAATCTCAAGTCCTTAATGAAATAGTACTGCAGTACAATCCTTATATACTCCATAATTATTGTAACAAGTACATTGTTGATACAACACTCAATTGACATAATCAACATAAGAACTCTAATCATTCCTCTTCATCTGTGGTAGTATCATAACTTGATTATTATCCAATAACATCATTTTTGGCATAGTCTGATGACTGGGACATAGGTTCGCGTAGTGTCCAAACTCCTTGCAAATGAAGCATTGTACATTTAAAACCATTTTCTTACACTTGCAGTCACGTACCTTGTGCCCTTTTCCTCCACACTTATAACAAACTCCCATTCCTTTCAGGCAAGTTCCAGGGTGTTTCTTTCCACAGTTACCACATATGGGAAAATTCTTCTTTTCCCTTTTCCCTTTATCCATCTTTCTCTCTTCCATCCTTTTCTTCTCTTGATTCCCTTCAAAGCCATAGGACTCAGTAAACTCTTTACTTATCTTATCAACACATGATATTATTTCTTCATATGATGATAATACATGGGAGACTATTTCTCTTATAAATTCTAGCTTAAGACCATGAAAGATATGATCCTTCCTTCTCTTTGAATCATGTGTATTTCTGGAGTTCTCATTCCTTCTACTGGGCGCCATTTCTAAACAATGGCATAAACTAGATCATTTTATGAATCAAAATACATAATCCCATACTTATAAAACACTTAACATAAATTGAACTATTTATGGATATAATCCATAATCATAAAAATGTTTTCTTTGAGGAAGTATATACTCATAAACCCTTCATAATGATTTGTAAAGAAAATGAGAGTTATCCTAAGCATATCCCCCAGGAGTGTCGTAACCAAGAGTGCAGCAAGGCCCGTTGTCGTGCACCAGTTCCCGTTCGATTCTAGCTCAAAGCGGTGTTTTCGGGTTTTACCCCTAGGTACATCTGTGCCAGAGCCGCCTCTACCTGCTCGTATCCAGACAGGGATGTATTGCTCGGAAAACTCACAAAATCTCTACAATACCAAAATTCTAGGAAGTTCTTCTATACTAATCCTCAACGTTCATCTTAGGTCTACGTGCTCTAATCAGAGTTTATCTAAATCTAGCTTCCAAGGTTTGTACTAAACTTCCTCTGATACCAACTGTAACGCCCCGACCCTAATTACCTAGAGTCGGTGCATTACTTCATAACATTGGCATGATCACAAGAAAGATCAAATCTCGAAAGACCGATTGGTTTAGTAGCATTGGAAACACTAGATATATTCATAAGTTTTACATTACATCATAAAATCAAAAACTACTACAACAACATAATGTTTCCACAGTCCACACTACAATCCCCTCATAATATCCCTGCAGGTCATTCATAACTTACATCTTCACTTCCTGGGAAAAATAAAACATAGAAAAGGGGTGAGCTCAAATTCCCAGTAAGGATAACAATATAGCGGAAACTTTCATCAATAAGAATAAACATTTAAGGCAATGTATAACTAAAACAAAAGCCTTTTAAACATGAACTTTCAACATGGTATGGCATAAATAAAATGAAATAATGCCATTTACTTATTCACATGGATATTCCACTAATCGAATAATCACATGCAAAAATAAATAACCACTTTCATAATGTTGGAATGCATAATGCTAAACGTTAATTTCTTTGTCTAGGCCTCATCCCAAGACCTAGGGGTTACTTCTAACCGGAACCCAACCCGGAGTGCCTCTAATAACCGGACACCAACCCGGAGTGCCTCTAATAACCGGACACCAACCCGGAGTGCCTCTAATAACCGGACACCAACCCGGAGGGCATACTTTTACCAGTCCCTAACCTGGAGGGCTTACTTTAACCAGTCCCCAACCTGGAGGGCTTACTTTTACCAGTCCCCAACCTAGAGGGCTTACTTTTACCGGTCCCCAACCCGGAACATACTTGTTTAGCACATTCATCTGAAGAAAAGTTTGAAATATAACATAAACATTCGGATTAAAACTAGCATACGAAATGTCAATAATTTCACCATAAACTATGAATGGTATAAAAATAGCACATCCACAGTCAAACATATCACAAAACCTTCAATTCAATATAGAATTTTTGTATCATAATGAATCAACTTCAAATAATCTTAAAATCCATCAAAGGATGTTGACATAGATGAAATCAAAATTCTTTTTAAAGAAGTATCTCCTTTTATTTTGAAATCATTTAAGATCCATATAAAATAAAACATTTTCTTTGAAAATATTCTTATAAGCTTGTATGTAAAGCTTCGACGATTTTATAACGGCGGAAAATAACCGCACCCGCCGTATAAGTTAAAAAAAACATTCTTACCTCAATTCTGTCGAAAAGGTTAAAAAGAACATTGTTTTGAAAACGACGGAAAGATTCCTTTATAAACCTCTTATAAAAAGTCAAACAAGGGTATAAATGACTTTAACCCATATTCTTGTAAATAGTAAAAATGTTTTGAAATACATTTGGAAGAAACATGGATGTGGATGATAACGAGATCCCAGTAGATTATTACGTATAAACAATCTCGGATAATGAAGAGATTGTGAAATAACCCTTACCTTGTACTTTTCCTTGGTTGGGGTAGGTTAACCTCCTGTATAATGGTGAAATAGTTGTTATTAAATTATACAAGAATCATATATATTAATATGATATCATATATGATCTTTTAACATTGATTTGTTAATAATATCTTAGAATTATCGTCGTTTCGGGAGTTAACTTACTCATTTTCTTTTATATGTTTTGTTACATAAGCCATGGCTGTTGTATCGTATTCATATCCAGAATGATATACAGTCCTTAAACATCATTTTTAAATCATCAAATTATAATTATACTTGAATGGATACGATGGAGAATGAATCTCATCGCGTTCGTGGAGACGGTAGTCCGTACGTACGCACGAGCGACAATATCATTCTTTTGATATTAAAATAATATATAAATGGATGGTATATCATATATACAGAATCATTAACATGTTATATTTATTATTTACATGAGTTACACATCATTATTATACCCATCCAAATAATATTATATTGAATAACAATTACACCACGACGTGGAGACGGTAAGCCGTACGTACGCACGTATGGTGACATGTTATTCAAAGGGTGGATAGAATACTGAATATGATTGTACCATATTTATAATAACATCACAGTATATGTGAGATACTGGAGTTGTTATTTCAGAATGGTAAGAACAAAGGAAGAAGAAGTGGAAGAAGAAATGAACTTAGAAAAGGGTGGTGAAATCATTACCTCTTCTTCGGGTTCTTCCTTTTGATTTGATCAAAAGGGCTCCTTAGGTTGGCTTTCTGATCAAACTAAGGCCTCTAGGTTGTATTGAGGGATTTTGGGAGAGTATTTGGGCAGAGTTTGGCCGAACCAAAAGGCTTTGAAGGTGTGAAGAAATGGGAAGGAGGAGTGCCCTTTTATAAGAGGGGTGAGGGGCACCTTTGGAAAAGCTAGAAATATTAATTTATAATAAATTCATAATCGGTTTCTAAAGGCTCCAAAGTTGACTATTCAAAGGATGAGGTGGGGATAGGTCGAAAACAACTCATCCAATAGAATTTAGACAGGTTTGGGTACTTATATTAACCTTATCTTTAAGTATTAACTCTAAGTTAATTAGTTTCACTTTTACAATGTCTCTTTGTATTTTTATATATTATGGTTAATAACCTTACTATATACATCCAAGCGACCCCCAAGTGGTCCATTAATGATTAACCTATCATAATATAAGTCTCTTGGCCGAACCTTAGATTTTTAGGAATTTAATATCAATTAATAATATAATATTTGTTTTAAGAACTCTTTTATGTCAATTTTGACACTATTCAATAGTTGATTTTTGTGAAACTCATAACAGATTGATTACTTCGAACAAAGTCAATTAACTCAATCCTAATATATCATATTATCCTAGAAAATTAGTTTAATTCATTAAAAGTTTCATATTATATTTATTTGGGTATTTATAATATCAATTATGTTAATTTTTTACTATTTTAGTAATTACTGCATCATCATTGTGTCATAAATAAAATAACTTATTTAATGTCTAAAAATTATAAATAAAATATCATTATCTAGGAAATCTTTTTATCTTTCTAATGAATATTTATAATCGAAAATCCAACATGTATAACCCTATGTAAAAATTGTTGTTCTAAAAGATATATGCTTGTGTCATTTTTGTATTCATTTTGACTTAATTAAAATAAAGTGTCATTATCACTTACAAGTGGATCCATGGGGTCCCAAAATAGACCCAAAGATGCCCATGGTCGACTATGTATCAACCAATAGGGTTAAGACACGTTTTAGGGTAATTTAGTATTATTATAATATTTTTTTTTTAATCCTTATTTACCGGATTTACCCTTAACCATGGTAAATAAAATATTTACCGCAGTAATTATTCAAAATGTCTAAAAATAAAAGTTACCTATTTACACAATTTGAACATCCTGATTCCAAATATGGAATCCATTTTTCTAAATTCAAAACACATAAGTGGCAGAAATTAATTTAAAATTAATTCCCGCTGTCAAAACAAAAAGCGTGTTTTTAAGAGATAATAACTACCAAAAGATTGACACTTGTTTATGTTCGGTTTAATTGTAAAATTATGTCCAATGACCAACATTATATTAAATGGTAAAAATATATTCTAAATATACTTTAAAACCACTCAAATTCATAATTTATCAATATTAATTATTTTGATTAAAAAAGTTGTTTTTAATTAAAATTTAGTAATTTTCACTATTCATCAAAATATAAAAGTTATCCGAAATGTACCAAAATTTCACCCTAGGCTAATTTCGATATTCCGAATCCAAAAATGAAGTCCATTTTTAAATATAAAATATATATAATTTCAAAAATTAGGTATTACTATTCATAACGGCTAGTTTGATTGGTTGTGGTGTGTGTTAAAACTCAAGGTTGCGTACAACACACGCTACTGTATTACTCAAAGAAAGCGTACCGTGGAAGCTTGGGATGTTTCATTTTAAATTTTTGATGTCCCAATTTAGTCAAAAAGATTAAAATATTATATTTAAAAAGGTTTCACTATTAGAAGTTGATAATACTGAAAATGAATCTGTTCTTGCAATATGACTAAGAAACTCATAATAGGGATTCTAAAATTATAAGGATTATATAAAGTTCAAAATGTAGTTAATACTATTCATGAACTCTTTTAATGGTGTGATTGAACTCGGTGTTGCATGTAGTGCAAGTTATTGAATTATTTTTAAGAAATAACACACTCTGAAATCCTGGGGTGTTACATTTGTCCCTTTTTGGATGTGAAAACTGTGGGTACACTTTCTCTTTTCATAAAAATACAAGTATGCCATTATCCTCACTTATAAAAGGCCACAAAAACTCCTATCCTATTCAAACCATAAAAACATTTTTTAAGAATATGAAAACCCAAATTTGTTTAAAATTTACCACCTATCATCGTAGAGTATTTTTCTAGATATAATGTCATCCTAGGAATTATTTTGGTTCAATCCTAAAGAGGAAACTCGAATAAGAGGAAATGTTCATCAATGAGCATTTTTGTATTATCTTTTAATCCATATACATTAATAAATATTTTTATGTGATTATATAACATAATAAGTATATTACCTATACTGAGATGTTTTTATGTTTATTGTATGACCAAAAACTATCTCCACTTCCATAAAATGCATTAGAAATCACTCTTTGTGTGCCCGACATGCTACTGCATCGCAAACCAATGTCAATCGTTTTTACATTACCACCTCTTATGGTTTCAAATATTGTTGAAATTATTTTCTATATATTATATTTATGAAATTATTATGCATATTTATGTATTATATAAAACATACCTTCATGCAATCCATTTTTTGGTAATATGATAATGTAATGTGATTCATTCATAAGAAGTGTTGTGATTCATTCACACTTTACATGGAAGGAAATAAATATTAGTTTAAAGAAAATAAGTGATATTTATAACATAAAAATAGTTCAAATATTATAATATATAATTAAATAGTATTAATTGCAATATATTTAGAAAATGGAAACAATGTTCATTAGTACGTACGACCTATCATCTACATGAATGGTGAATTTAATTTTATATATCCATATTTTATAGAATACTGTAATTACATTTACACTGAATATATATGTTTTTTATATCTTGGATAACATTCCGGAGTAGATGGAACCATGAACAATGTATGGAGACAAATGATAAATAATAAAAATATATAAGAAAAACAATGTGGTTATTAACCCAAAAGAACTGTAACATAGAATTTTTAAGAAATGGGTAATGAAAATCCATTAGTAAATAATAAATGGTTTTACAAATATAATTTTTTTTATAACAATCTTATATGTATTATAAAGTCGGATTGAATGTGTATGATGAAATTCACAACTTAAGGTAAAGGATTTCTAGTCTCTCTTTTATATCTGGGAGACATATAAAATTCGAAAAACATTTCCATTTGGTGGTTTATATAAAACTAATTTTATAGGTTATATCATGAATCCAATATTTTTCATGAAATTCAATTTTTCATTTGATGTTATTCTTTATTGTAATTTTCATTCAAAAATTGTTAAAATGGTATGGGATTTTCGCCTTTCTTTTTGTTTCTATGGGACACAACCCTTATTCACTACCAATGTATTTTATTTTTTGTATATAGTAACAAATAATATAAAATATAATGATTATACTAAATATTTTTTGTATTTTTATATCCATTTTAGGCTACCTCTTTCACGGGGATTACTATTCAAAGCTACCAAATCAGTAATGGATTTCTCTATAATTTTTTTTCATTTATATTTATGTTTTTTTATGCACCTATAACCCTTAATCAAGTGTATATAAACACCATTTGACATGTAATTTCATTGATTTATTTATCCTCATCACATTTTTAGTTCCAGTTAAAGTTATTCCTTCACGGGGCTTACGATTCAATGATACCAAAGTGGTAATGATTTTATATTACAATCTCATCAATTATTAGGATTGTTTTTGATAATTTATTATGATTAATCTCTCAAGAGACTCATTAATTTTATTATCCTTAGTTTATTAAATATATTTTAAAGTAATATTAAAAATTTTCACTCTTTGGTACTTAGAGAAATTGAGAATTGTTTTTTAATAAAATTTGACTTTATTTAACTCTTTGGTCGGAAATCTATTTTATTTATGAATTATTTTTACAACAATTATTTCAAAAGAATTTTAATATTATAAAAAGTTATTTGAAATAAATATTAACAAATTTATGACTTAAAAAAAATTTAAATGAGTATTCATGTCCTTTTCTATACAATTCCCATTAGCCTTTTACTGAAAATGTGAAAAAAAACTTTCTGTATGGCGTGAATGGAATTTCCCACCATCGTGGACATTATTTCAATTGAATAATCATTTATAAATTTCCATGAATATTTTAAAATAAATTTATTTTCCAAAAACAAAGTCTTAATATATTTTTTTCAATCATAAAGGACACAGTCCTCATGAAATGATTTAAATGTTCACTTAAATTCATTTTCCATCTAAAATGTCATCTATTGATGTTACCAATGAATAACTAGGGATATAATCCAATGATACCATTAATATTTCTATTAATGTTTTATGTTTATGATAAAATGGTTCTTATGAATCATTATTCTCTTCCATGAGTTCTACAATGACTATAGTCCTAGGAAACCGACTTCTTTTCCCATGTCTTAGAATTTGATGAAATGATGAAATCATTATAAGGCCTCCTTCTTTTCCCTAGGTTATGAAATGATAAAATGTTTATGAAACCCATTTCATTTCATTGGTATTTATATTATGAATATTTTATGATCTTATGGAATTCATAAATATGGTTTACCTTATGTGATGGGTGGGACCTATATCTCCCTCCAATGGATTGGGTAAGGATTAATGTCACATGAGTTCAAAGTGTAAATGAGATGTTATCCTATGCCATAAATAGTGTACATGGGAGGTGATACCAGGCCTGAAGTAGGTATATCAAAGGTTATACCAAGGCTAAAATTTTATGAATGTCTTAGTGGGTATCCTGGATATAATATTTTCTACGCTTATGTGTATGCCACAAATCTATATCTTATGTATATTTTATGCCCTCATATAATTGTTTTTTGATTCCCATATGATTTATGTCTTATAAACTACCAATATTTATTCCATGACTCAATATTATGATATTATATATGTACATTATGGTTTTCATATTATATTATCATATTCTCGATACATTTTTCCCGTGTTATATGTTCATATTTCCCTTGCTAACCCTTACTGAACATATGAGATCATCCTTTCTTATTGTTCATTTCCCCTGGTAATGATGAAATGTTATATGCTGGTTATTTATATTAATAGTACCAAATGTGAATATATTTGCACATATTTGAAAAATGTGTACCATTTTTCCAAAGGCACAAAAAAATTGGTCCTTATGCGTGTGTCTTTGTAATGTATTGAATATTCTTCTAAAACAATGTATTATCCATGTATGAGATGTGTGGTTCACAATAGTGAGTATGATAGGGAGGTTTGGTTAAAAATCATAAACAAGTATGAGGAAACATTAGTGAGATAAATTGGGATATTATTAATTATATGTACATGCATGTATCTCAGGATATGTTTAAGGATGAGATAATTTATAGGGAATGTCTTGGAAATTTGGTAAATTATTGAGAATATGATTTCAAGAAATTACATCATTTTCTAGATACTAAAATTGGATGAGGCTATGGTACATAGTTTTCTAGGGGTAACACCCCCAATAATGGAACATTGATTTATACATGATAAATACCTAGTGTAAAATGATGGACCTTATTGCAGGAATTTTTTGATACTCTAGGGATGTCATCTTTAAATTTACAAACTCATTATAATTCATCCTAGTGATTCAAATTTATGATTACTATGATTACATATGATTAACCTATAGTGTCATAGATTAATGTTGGATTCATTATTTAGACATCCTATATGTGATTTTTTCTAATTATGTGGATCCCTAGAATGATTATTGTTTCTAAAAACGTGTTCTTTGGTTTCATTAAATGGATGGAACTAGAAAGAATCATGTAATCATTAAATCTCATGGACAATTCACTGACTATGTAAAATGGAATTGGATGATGAATATAGAGAATGATATCATGACCATTCATGATCATATATCAAAATATATGATTAAAAATATGAACTTTTATGATATTACTAATGCACTGAATAAGAGGAAAAAAGATTGGTATAAAATTCTATGTGGTACTATCACGAATCAAGCCACCGTTTCATCCAACCCGCCACCCGACCAGATTAATGGCATGTCCCAAAGGGGTTTTACAATCCTCATGTGATGGAAACTTGTTCATGGGTGTCAAATAAAACACTATAGAATTGATTTCACACATTTATATAATAAAAAATAATCAACAACAATAATTTTCACTATAATTGATAACCACAACCAAACGAGGAAAAACAATTTTCATATTCAATATTTTAAAACATTTACCAAAATGGAAAGTAATATATTATAATGGGAACAAAATTACTATCACAAAAATCTCTCTTTAATAATAGGTACATCACTCAAAATCCACCACCATAGACACTGGCAATAAGTGGAACACTAGAAACTGGATCCACCATCACCACCATGATACACCTTTTCATTAACTATGGAGTACATAAAAAAGTATATTTAATTCAAAAGGTGTATGTATTGTGTGATCCAAGGCCCATTATTATTCCAACTAAAATAATGATACAATTATATAACATTAGATTTAAAATATGTAAGCCAATTTAAATAAGAATATTTGAAATATTTCTAAGAATTTTTTTATGGAAAACATTTCAATAAACACTTTTATAAGAATTTATTTTTCAAAAATAAGATTTCATGAAATAAAACTGTATAAAAGGTATAATGTATATTTGAAAATAACCCCACATCATATGATCATAATTTAACCATAAAAACCCAAAGTAAATCCCTATAGGTAACTAGCACAAGTGTAACCCTATGAACCTCGTACTTTATTGATCAAAATCCTCAACTAAAACTTCAAATAGCATTCTCATGCATGAGAAAGTTGGGCTGAATGCATCCCATGGGACAATGTTCTCCAAATCATAATCCAACATCAACAAAATACCCATTATTGATCCACTATAGGGGATATCATCATTTGGAATATTGTTCTCTGATCATATCACATATTTTAATTGTGTTGTACCATCAATCCTACTAGAAGAATCTGGGCCTCAGCCACATCCAAATCAACTGACGTACTAGTTCTTGTACTCCCAACTAGATTCCAAATATTCCTTCTGTGCTTAATTTATAATTCACATATCACATAAATAATCAATTTCACCAACACATAACAAGAATCACAAGTACACAAGGAAATCATCGCATTCACATGTTAACCTTAATCTAGTGATTAAAATCCACCTATAAACCTCCATTTTCAATAAAAAATAATTCAAATTTTAGTAACACTCAAAAAACATTTAGATATATATTAAAACCATGATCAAAATTTATGAATCTCTTTTGGAAAAACAATAAGAAAAAATCATATGTAATACAAATACTTATATGGGAAAAAGACTCATTTTAAATTCAATGTTGCATAAAAACCACTTTATAAAATTATCCTCATCACTTTCACTATTTGAAGACACATTTAAGGTGCACAAAAATGATTCCAACATATAATAACACCCATTTCTCTTGTAAAATACACATTCAATACATTCTCATAATTATATATCTAAGGAATCACATTATTCACCATTCCCACAAGTCATAAAAGATATTCAAGAAAAACCACAATGATGCATACATGAACCATGAAGACATTTCTTTACAAGAATAGTTTCATCTCATGTTCATCTCAACCCTTTTCAAAACATATTTACGAACACAAAAATAATCCACATAAAACATCGAATAAAAAAAGTTATTTGAACTCATATAATAATATAAAACCATGGAACCGCCTACCATACACTTGTAAAATTTTAGCATCCAGATCAAATCCACAACTGAACCACCACAAGGCCCCATAAGGTAATAATCAACGAATAACTATCATGATTTAACACAAAATATCATAATTGGTCCCTCATTTGGACAAATAACCAACTACAAAATAAAAACTCATGAAATAGTGGAGGGAAACCCTAGAAGAAGGGAGAAAATCATGAAGAAAGGGGCTTACACGATGTTTCCTTGTAGTTATACTAATAACACTATATTATTGATGCTCAATTACTCTGAGAAGTGTTGAAGTTAACTTCTATGGATGGAAATCCCATAATGGGTGGATGAGAGGTAATTTAGAGTTAAAATATAAGAGAAAAGAGAGTAATTTTATACTTTTTAAATAGCTGGATAGGCCACACGATTTTCTCAAATGGTTTAATAAACAATGTGAAAAATGTCCATACCTTTATATTCAACTGGAAAATGTATGATAGTTATCCTCAATGGTTTTCTAAACCATACACCAATTTTCTGGTTAACACTCTCCAAAAAGAACATTTTTTCATGGTTTCCTGGGTGAAGGTACACGATTTCCCAAAACCAAGCGCCAACCATGTTCCCCTACTTTTAATCCCAATATATCTATTTTCACCCAAAATAATGAGAAATCCTAGGATAAATGCACGACTATAAATTTGATAAATAATAAATCAATACAAAATCAAGGATGTGGAAACTATCCCCATCATAAAAACATTACACCCCTGGAAATTCAACTCCAAGCCTAATCGGAGAACCAAAATGGATACTCCTCCTCATCCCAATATTTCTTCTTCCAAGTATCATGATCATCACTACTATACTATCAAAGAAATTATACCAATAAAATATACATTCCATGAAGAACAATCCCATGAGAATCCATAGTCCATACAGGTTGCTAAACAGAGAAAAAGCATGATCACTTTCCAATTCTTCCCAATTCATTATATGAGAGGGATCTTGTTATACATTTTAGCTAAGAGAAATGGAAGAAAACGTTAATTGACACAACATATTGAAAAAATCTTACTTTATTCCACCTTACCAATTCTCATGATAGTCATTAATGGTCTTACATAACTTTGTGTTAGCATCCCTTCTTTATATAAATGATGATGACCCAAACAAGGTAATACTTTTATGAACACCTCGTCACTCATAGAATACTCCATATATCTGCAAATTTGATCATCATAACACTTATATAGAATTTTTTTCAATCATAAACTACTTCTTAATAAACTCAAATTTATCTGAATTTTTCTACAAAAGGTGTGGTCCCAACAAGAGGGTCTCACCTACCTCATCCCAACACAAAGGTGACCAACATGACTGGACATAAAGTTCCCCAAAAGGAACCATTATAATTGAAGATTGGTAACTATAGTTATACGGAAACTCACCAATACTAAATGTTTATCCCTTAAACTTCTGAATTCCAACAATCATTCACAGATTATGTCTTCCAAAATCCAATTGTCCCACTCGATCTTATCATCCGTTTGAATGCTATATTCCATACATAATTCACAACAAAATATTTAATTGTTTTCAAAAAGGGTATATTATTGGTAAAAGTACATTTTCTGTAGGTAAAACGTTTTTCTGACATATATGTCATTTTCACTAAACTATCTGTAAAAACTCTATCGCTAATTTTTTTTGCGATAGATAATATAGTATCGTTACAATTGTAATAATACCCACATATAATAAGTATATGGGTTAAATTGTTTTGAAATAGGTTCCAATGAAAAAATATTATTTCTAATATTATTAAAAATATATATTATATGTTTATAAATTTCTACATTTTATTGGGTAATAAAATTTCATATTATATTTATAATACATCTTCATTAATTATTAAACCGAAGATGCTTTTACCACATGATCAATCATATAGAATAAATAATTATACTAATAATAAAATATAATACAAACATATACATTACACACCTCCCACATAATGACCCCCCGATGTATATATGTCTGTGTAGAAAAATCTCATCTATGTAATGCTAGAGCAGCAGCAGCCATCCGTATTGGAATTATAACCCTAGAAAAAGAGACCCCCATCCATGATGATGATCCAACTCTAGAAACAACCCATTCATGCTAACTATAGTGAACTACGACCATTAATGACCCATCCATGCCCCATGACCAGCGAGTCTACTCCACCATGAGAGATAAACCTCAAGTCACTATTTTACCATATTACTTATCTCCATGATCACTACCGCACACAATCAAAGAGTATACCCAAAGAGTGATTCAAATCCCAGACAAAAATCAGGTCAGATCCAATACCAATTATAATCCTTATGTTGATCATATGTTTCACCCTTTAAATCTAATATATACATCACAAACAAACAAAAAACAAACCCACAAATCAAGGAAAAATGTTTGCATGAATTGAATCCAAAATATAAATAAATAGAAGGATAAAAAATCATTTTCACAGTGAGAATTTTTCATCATCCTTGTTGACATCTCAAGGATCAATAGTCCCAATGACTTAAATATATGAATCATTTCTCAAAAAAATGTAAACGACATCCCAAACAAGCTTCTATTAGAAAATAACATTTTAATCTTGATTGGTGGTATAATATTTAAAAATGGATTATATCTTATCATTAACAAAAGATTATAAATTTAGAAAAATCCATGATTAATAATATTCATTCCCAGTTATGGGCCATAGAACATCCATACATTCTAGAAAATTACATTATATCTTCTAACAGTTCATATAGACAAAAAAAATTCCAATGTTCATTAGTGATACCAATAAAATAACTTTATGAAAATTTGTAACAAGAGAATCATAATCCCCCATTTAAAAACATCAAGCTAATATTCTCTTTTAATATGTATATGAGGTCTTATATAACCATTCCATCTCTGAAATTACACCAAAACAACATTTTGAAAAATAAAAACACAATATATTCATATTCTAAAGACGTATTATCCTCAAATCCCATTTATATTCTTAAAAGATCAAGTTCTATGGTGGAAAATAAGAATATGAGAGAGTCAATCAGAAAACCATGAGCCACACACCTCAAGACCTATACTGAAAAACATCTGATGACACATATGAATTAGAAATTGAAGAAAAATTCCAGGTGATGTTGCCGACTGAGAGCTCCAACGTATCCACTAAGAATACCATGGATAGCAGAAAACAAACCATCTTAACTAAAAATACAGGAAATCAACTATCACTATAAACAAGATCACATCATTTAGAATCCAATGCTGATTAAACTTTACAATAGAAAGAATTGTCATAGTAGTACACACATATGAAAATATTTCATAGAAGAAAACAACATCACTAAATAAAATGAAAAATGCAGGACTAATCCCTAAAATTGAATTCTCAAAATCACCAAGTAACCACTCGACTCGAGGAACCAAAGAGGAATCATTTGATCACCATAAACTAATCAATGTTGGGAGAAAAAGAACACCCAATAAAGATGACGATTTAGAGGAAGGGAATATGATTCAATTCCATGAAGGGCTAGAATACCCACCAAACAAAGCCTAAAAATCTCTCATCAGGGAATCCAAGACAATCTATACCAGAAGCAACACTATGGGATAGAATTTGAGAAAATTAAACCAAGAATGAGAAACATTGGGCACATACATTAGATAAAAAAATTGGAAATGGCTAAGTATTGGGAAACACGAGAAAGGAAATGGGTGAGCTCTAAAATAATGATAAGATCAGGGGGAAGAAATAAAACGTGGGACGAAAATAGGATCTTAGAAAAATGTCGTCGCCACATAAAGAAAACTCCAGAAACCTATATGAATGTGGAAATGATACCCTATATAAAAACACATATCCAAGAGACAATGAAATATGTAGAATAGGTAGCTATAATAGATGATGGAAAAATATATTAGAATAACTTGGATGTAACAGTCCATTATGGGTTTTATGTGAGGATACCAACCGGGAATAGGGAGGGGTTCACATGATGAAGTGGATAGGGGACACTGATTGGGAATAGAGAAGGGTTTCCTGGGATCCTTAAGGAACATGGGAGGGAAAAAATAGAAGATTCCTCATGAAATTTTGGTGGGAACATTTTTTAGGGTTGGTGGGAGGGGTCACAGGGATGGGGGTTGGATAGAGGGGTATCACACATTAGGTTTTTTTATTTTATTCTTTTTTCATAAATATATAATTAAAAATGTTATGAATTTATATATATAAATATTGTGTTAATATAATTATTATCAACTTCTATTTCTAAATTATGGATATATTAATTAATCATATATTTTTATTATCAAAATGAAATATTTTAAATGAGTAATATATATTCATATATTCAAATTTTTATAAAATATTTGATATTATTTGATAATTTATTTCTTTGGATTTTTATAATAGTAAAGTAGTTTTTGGTAATAATATTTCATAACAATAGATTAATTTATTGATAAATAAAAGGTTTGTGTTATTATGATAAGGAAACAAATTTATAAGTTTGAAAAGGATTTGTTGGTATTGAAACATTAATATAAGAAAATATATTGGTTGGTAAAAAAATTGGTTGTACCAGTAGTTAATATCAAGAAAATTATTAAATATTGGAATTAATCATTTTTACCAATAGATATATTATCTTGTGGTTATTTTATATTCTTAAATGTCACTTTTTTGTAGTGACTTGACCTGATAACCCATCACCTTATGAATAAATTACCTGAACCATGAGGTCTCAAAACAGACCTTTTAAGAAACAATTTCATAGGGAACACCAGGATGCCTCATAATCTCTCTAACATACAACTGATATTTCTCATCAACCTTGGATGAACACGTAATTGGAATGGAGCTTAACGATTTGGTCAGACGATAAATCACTACCCAAATGATTTTCCTCCCCCATGGTATACGTGTTAATCCAACAATTAAATCCCTAAAAATATTTCCCCACTTCCATGTTGTAAAAGGTTGCAGCTGAAGAAAACCAGAGGGCCTTTGGTTCACTAATTTTGAATGCTGACGTGTATAACTTCACGAAACAAAGTCAGCTTTGTCTTGACTCATAACTGGAAACCATAATTGTCGATGTACGTCATAAAAATTATAGGTGGTACCATGGAGAACTATTATCTAAGATTACTTCTATCCAAAATCACTACCTTCCTCAATGAAAATGGAACTTTGAAGCGACCCTTGAAGAACTAGACTTCCTCGGGGAGATAATGACTTGTTATAAGTCATCTCCCTCTAATTTATAAACTACATTAAAGGAAGAAAAAGATCATCACTCAATTTTTATTATCAAATAAACTTAAAAAAGTAAGGTTTTAGAAGAAAATTAGCCAAGAACACACCTTTATTGTGTTCCTTATTTCCCAGGTGCATCTAAGAAAAAATAACCATCAAATTCCACTAATCAGTAGACTCTTCTAATTCCTACCCAGGCACTATCATACTCAAATAATCTGCCACAACGTTACCCTTACCTATGGAATAGTCTATATCAATATTGAACACCTAAAGGTATTCAACATAACGAAGGATCCCTAAATTCATATGATTCTATGAGAAAATTTTGGTTAAACACTTATGATCATAATAAAACAAAAAAATCTCCTAAAAAAGAAAATGACGTTATGTCTTCCAGGCATGCAACACTAGTACTATCTTTTTTATATGAGTTGGGTAATTCTTTTATGTTGTTATATTTGGATAAAAAATATAGGACAACACATAGTAATCCTAGATTATCACACACCAATGACCCATACCAGTAGAATCAAAATTGGCCACATATCTCTTTCCAGATTTTTGCATGATCAAAACAAGGGATGTGGTCAATTGCTACATTATCTCCTTAGTGGACTCTTGACACTCTATGATCTATTATAAAATTATCCCTTTCAGTTAGTTTTTTCAAAGATGATTCATGCTGAGGGAAATATTAAATAAACCACCTATAATACCCTTACTGGCCCAAAATGTTCATAATATCAAAAAAATCATGGGTTGTTCCCATAAAATAACTACAATAATCATGTCATGATCCAATGAAACCCCTTGATCTGAAATCACATAACCCATAAATTTATTCTCCCTAATCCATAATGTTCACTTAGAAAGCTTCACATAGAGGAAATGATATTGAATGGTGTCCTACAAAATTATCAAAGGATTCCCATACTACTTCTTGGTCCTATAATAATCTAGGATATCATCCATGAATACCATGATAATGGTATCAAGATACTAGTGGAACACTATATTCATGAGAACTATAAAGGCTGATTGAGCATCCATCAACTCTAAACTCATGAACAAGTACTCAAAATGCATGTACCTACTTTTGAAGAATGTTTTTGGAATATCCTCTTCTATAAATATGACTGGGAGATACCTGAAACAGAATCCAATCATGGAATATAAGATTTCCCCATTAAGATGATCCAAAAGCTTAGAAATAATGGGAAAAGGGTAATTGTTCTTAATCATCATCTTATTTAGATTCCAATAAACAATGAATAATTATATCGATCCACAATCTTATCTCATAAATGGAACGGGGGTACCCCGTGGAGGGATTCGATTGAAAATGAATCATTTGTGTTCGAAATCAACTAATTATACCTTTATATTCCCTCAACTATGGGGGTATATGGTACGAGGGAATATATATCGATTATGTTTCTTATAAAAAGTCTATAATGACCTACACATCCCACAATTATTGGAAACATAATAAATAACATGGAAATACCACTGGTAACTCATCCACCAGAAGAGTAAATCCTCTATAAAAAGCACCATCATCATTCTACAACATGAGAGATGAGATTAGATAAACATGGTTTCCTAATTCAAGAAGTGTAGGTCCAGCATGTTCCAAACAAGGATCCCATTGAATGTGAAAATTTTGGGTACTTATATTAGCTGCCAAAAAAATACACACCACATATAAAAATTGATGTGTTCCTTGTAACACACCATGAAATCCATACATTGGATCATGTTGAAATGCTCCATTTCAAACACCATAAAATCTAATTACAGTTCGACTTCTGACATGTTGAGTACATAAGATAGATGCTTGAATCCCTGCTTAGGATTCTTACCTAGAGCTATTACCAACTCTATCTTATATGGAATAAGAGCGGTTGGAAGCATGAAGACATCCACAGAATGGGAATAAATAAAATAAACTAAATAAAAATTATAAATTAGAACAATAGCTAATGATGATACAATAATAATGGTTACTCGAACTATGTGTGCCCATGTATCTGATTACACTAGATATAGTTCCATAGCGTGGAGTTGCCTCATCTTTTCCTAACACTATGAACTACTAATCACCTATGGATTTAACCTAAACTAACTCAACCCATATGATTATTTATCCTTGTACCTGTAACCTCCAAACTATGATCACAATATTTTGGATGCTTCTGATTGGCCGGAAATCCCTCCTGAAGCCATAGATCCTGCACAACTCTTATATGGGTGCGCCACCCTGTAAAACCACAGAAAGTATCCCATCATTCCATAATAATGGTAAGGACCATGAGGGGATAATCAAATAGATCACATGTTACCTTCCTTCACACTCTAATGGTATAAAACTTTCGCATCATCAAAATCCACTGATGATGATTGACAAGAAGGATCGCTTGTAATAGAACCTCTCATATTCCCCTTTGTTTCCTCCATCCTCTTATTCTCAGTTGAACTTCCACTAACTACTACTGACACTGCAGTGGAGAACCATATTATCCTATAAGATCAATTTATATCATAATTCAATGATCAACCACATCAAAATTATTTTTTATCTGGAACAAGAAGACCTGATATTCAATATCCATCACCCATCCCATCTCAAACTTGTGAGCATTCTACTGCTCATTGGAAACAATCGTGGGTGTGTATTGAACTAGCTTTGGAAAGTGGTTAGCATAATCTACCATGGTATGGTTTCACTGGATACACTCCAAAACCTTCTTAGACCATGTGAAGATTAAAATATCAGGATAATAATACTATTTTAAGACAACTATGAAATCCTCCCAACTCATCATCTTGTTCTTTATAACTTTCACCACCGAGTCCCACCACATAAAACGGGGAACTTCTAACATGATAGAAACTCACTTCATTTTAATGGCCTTATGAGTATCAAGAAACTCAAAAATCCATTCTAACTTCTTAATACACTCCTATGATTCCATGGGTTTCATGATACCTCGGAAAGAAGGAGGCTAGTTCTTGAGGAACACTTATTCATTTTCCTTTCTAATACATTATTTGGATTATATAACAAGAGAAAGAACATAGGCCACTCATTATCCAAATGATTAGACATCCTGGACCACTTATTCCACTAATATCCGATTGATTGGTGATGGATAAATCTCTCTTGCATATCCCTCTATTTTTACATGAAGTCTTCGAGGAGGCATCACAAGTAATAACCTCAGCACATGTTATGAAAATTTTCCAAAACAAAAACAAATATCAAACACTTCCATAAATAAAAACACAACCAAATCCATCATATTAATAAGACCAACCAATCCACTCCACCCCACCCATTTTCCACATATAGTTTACAGTTGGTAAATCTCTCCTAGGGGAGAAGTCAAACAAAATCCCAACATCGCATGGTGAATCAAGTTCTATCACGAGTTCTGTTGTCCATACACCACACACATAACTGTAACCTCAATCCCCAATAATCCTAGCACTGTTATACCTAGAAAATTCCCAAATATCATTATCCAAAAACTCTAGAATCTTCTTTGATACCATTACTCCATGAACCAAGCTGGTGTTCTATCCAACCTGAAAACTTGCATGATTAATGGAATGTCTAGAAGATTATTCATGATCCCCATGGGCCGGCATCTAGTGAATGGGTATCAATAATAAAATTATCTAATGATTTCAACCATTTATATCATCACAACAACTAACAATAATAAAAATCAGAATACCCAATAACCACACCAAACGAGGTAAATTGTTTTTAAAAAAATGGTTTTCAATATTAATAATAAATTTACTAAAATATAATATTAATAATAGGAATGTCCCAAAAACCTCTAAGAAGTAATAGGGATGTCACCCTCAAGACACCACCATGAACACCTACAAGAATTAAAATACTAGAAACTTGATCCCCTATCACCACCACGATACATCTCACCTTTACATGGGTCATACATAACAATGTCTACATACTCATAAATGTTTATGTAGGGTGTGATCCTAATATTATTAGGGTTCCACCAAATGAAATATACATGATATAACATTAGACGAAAAATCAACATACACTTTTCTATAAGAATAAATGAAATATTTCTAGGAATACATTGTGAGGAAATCTGTTTCATGAAACACATCATAAGGTAAAATATATTCCAAAAAACTATTTCATGAAATAAAATAGGACCCAATGCCTACCATATGTTGATAGATAGAACCAAATCATGTAATCCTCATGTCACTAGAGTAAACCATAGAAAATCACTATAGTTAAATAGAACATTTGTGAAGATATTAACCTCGTAAATTGGTGATCAAAATCCTCCAACTAAATAATAAACTATGTTAATATGGAAATTCTAATAGAGGGGAATGCATACCAAGGACCAATGGTCAAAAAATCATAAGATAATAAAGACAACATTCCATTTCATGAGTAACTAAAGGGGATGAAATCCCAATTTTTAGTGGTATCCAACCATATCATATTTTTTTCCAATTATCTATCATCAATCATTGTAGAACAATATAGGCCTTGTCCACATCTAAATAAACAAGTATACTAGTTCTAGTTTGCCCACATAAATTCCCAAGATTCTATTGGTGGTCAAATTCCATTTAACAGATTGTATAAATCATCACTTTAACATAAACATAAAAATCATCTTAAAAAAGGAAATCACCAAATTCATATTTTTCACATTGATCCAATGATAAAAATCCACCTGGAATCCACCAGTTTCTACAACAACCACTTTCTATTCCAAAATCATGCCAAAAAACTTGGAAATACATTTATGACCACATTCACAATTTATGAAATACAATTGGAAATTCAGCAAGAAGAACAAATGTTGAATCCAACTACTTAAATGGGAAAGCCCCCCTTTAAAATTCATCCTCAAATCAAATCAATTTTATAACATTCACCTCGTCACATTCACATATAAAATAAAAAATTAGGTGAAAAAAATTATTCCAACATGTAACAAACCCCATTTCTCTTGGAAAATCCATTTTCAACACATTCACACCTTTAGATCTCTTTGAAAACACATTTTAGTCCTTTCACACATGGTATAAAACAAATTCAAGAAACACCACAATGTTGAATACATGAGACATTACCAAATTCCATTATAAATACCATTTTTAGGCTATGTTATTCTTAAACCTCTTCAAAAACATGTTTTCACCACAAAAATAATCTATATAAGACATCTAAACAAATCAAGAAAGTAATACAAATCATCTAATAATGTAAATGCTTGGAACCACCTACCACACACCTGTAAAAATTCAAAATCGAGTGGGAAACCACAAACACACCACCAAAAGACCCTATAAAGGCAAGATCAAAAAATAACCATCATGATTTCACCCAACATCTCATGATTGTACCATCAATAGGTCAAATAACCCTCTAGAAATGAAGATCTTGGGAAAGAGGGAATAGAATCCTAAGAATATGGGAGAAATCAGGTGAAAAGAGACTTACTTAATGATTCCTTGAAGTTCCGAGGACAAAACCACCCATATATTTTTGCATATAGGCTCCAAGATGGGTTATCGGAAGATCGCATGGCCGAAAATCATATATGTGACGGATGGGAGGTATTTTAGGGTTAAAATCAAAGATGGGACATGATTAATTTTCTAAATTTTAATGCCCTAAATAGGTTTCATGGTTAGCCCACATAGTTTTAAAAATCATATAGGGTACATGTTTCCCTTAAATTTCAAGAGTAACAATCTATATTGTTAGCTCACACAATTTTCCAAACCATGATGTCTCCACAATCCAAAGGAAACATTTCCTTCACAGTTTCCTAGGTGTGGGTGCAAGGTTTCCCCATACCATGAGCCAACCCTAAACCACCTTCTTTTAAGACAATAATCAACATTTTTTTTTCAAAAACTCATGTGTAAACCAAAGGATAAATTAAATAGAAAAAAAAGAACCCCAAAAAAATCATAGTTCAAACAGATAAAGATCATAGTGAAAAGAATATGCGCCTTCATACATGTGAGGAAGGTGTGAAGAATGGACTATAGGAATATATAAAATGGAGAGGATTATGATATTTTTATGTAATGGAAGGATATATAGTGAAAAATTATCAGAGAATTCAATTTATTAAGTGTAGGGAATAAGGTAATTACCCAACTCAATATCCTGAAAGAAGAATCATATTTTTGGACAAGGGAGATAGTATTCCTTGTTAATCAATAAAGTTAAACGAATTATGTATTTATGTATTTTCATTCTTTACATATGTTATATCGATTGTGAATATATAAGGATTGTTATGTTTATGTTTCTAATTAAGAATTTGAATGAATATTTTGAATGATGCTAATGGCATTGAAAAGTGATTTAGTTGAATGGGGATATTCATGGGAAACACATAAATAAAAGAAACACAACCCTTGATATGTTCATGATGTTGAGATAATGATGTTATGATAAATAAATCATTGATTTTGTGATTATCAATTGGATAATATGGAAGATC
This sequence comes from Viscum album, assembly GCA_963277665.1. Taxonomy (NCBI): domain Eukaryota; kingdom Viridiplantae; phylum Streptophyta; class Magnoliopsida; order Santalales; family Viscaceae; genus Viscum; species Viscum album. The sequence goes on along the minus strand of OY728155.1, from coordinate 1,131,774,836 downwards.
TTAGAAATAATTAACGATTTATGGGAAAAGTGGTTTATGTTATCATTGATCGAGTTTACAACATTATTATATTTATATAATATATTCAATAATCTATGAAATTATTCAAGGAATGAGAAATTATGTATATTTTTGTTATGGTATTATGGTAATTAAATTTATTAAAATGTGGAGAAAAAATAACTGACTAAGGTATTCATATATATTTTATTTGAAAATCATTAGCAAATTGATGATAATTTGCAGAATAATTTTATGATGATTTTGGAAATTCAGTGATCCTCTTTCTAAATTATTTGGATTTTAATATTTTGGATGTTTTATAATGATAAATTTTTTTGAAATGTTTTAATTTGAACTGTTCACCGGGCATTATATTTTAAATTATTACCTCACTATATGAAGAGTTATGTGTATTGGATAACATGTGCTATCCATTTTATTTTGATGATAACTAAATATATACTGAATGAATTATCATTATATTTAGGTATATGTTGATCCATTAGTGTTTCATGAAAAAAAATTCACCTTCATTTCCTATAAAAATGACATGAAGTTGAAAATTATCAACGCACAACCAACACGTTAGATTTTACTTATGAAATTAAATAAAATCAAATAATTATATCTTCTCGTAAAAAATATTCAACATTAGGAAAACAATATTGGAATTAAAAAATTCCTAGTATAATAATATTTAGGATATCATTGAACTTTTTCATGACTCTTTGGTTTATGGATTTTTTGTCCTTAACCTTCTTTGAATCACCCAATTTCATGTGGTCAATTATCTCTATCACTCTCACTAATTATTTACACATTTCTTCCATCTCCATACATTCACTGGACATCTATTTTATCTTCTATGTAATACTTGTCATTAGTTAAATTAGGTATCTTTTTTTATAAAATTCCCATTTATTGGATATGTAATTATTTTTTGAACTATGTTGGTATCTATGAATAAATTATCAAATGCTGAACCATTCATGTATCAGATGAAAATTAACTTTGAAATTCATTTTAAGGTGGATAGAATGTTACATATCTATATTTTATTAAATATTTTTTTGTCAAGTTATACTTAATTTTTACATTTCTTTCATTATACGCAACACCAAGGTAATCTAATGTGAAATGAAAAACAAAATCTTCGATAACATGCATGTCATGAGACACTATGATTCATTGATCAATGAATAATTTTATTATAAACCAACTACTTAATAAGAATATATGAATAGTGTTAACTATTTTATTAAACAACTTTTGATTCATTAAGGTTTTCCTTATGAATTTTCCCATTCCTTCATTCATGGGGTAGATTGATAAGTCATCAATTTTTCCTGATGACTTTACCATTCCTCTTGTTTTGAAAACCAAAAACAGCTTTTGTTAAGGAAAATTTCATTTTACCCCTGTTTTACATCCATAAGAAAAATTTCATTTCCAAAGGAAATTTACCCCTACTTTATTTTCATTGTTCATATCAATATTTTTCTTATCTATAAAAAATTGGATTCATATCTAAAACCTCGGAATAGTATAATACTTAGACATGCAGCATTCTGTTTTAGGATCCGAATTCTAGATATTAACTCTAATGAATTTCAACTCCGAATTCGGGATACGAACTCTAATGAAGTTCAACTCCGAATTATGGATACAAACTCTAATGAATTTCAACATCGAATTATGGATACGAACTCTCATGATGTTCCACTCTGAATTCTGTATATGAACTATCATGAAGTTCCACTCTGAATTCTGGATATGAACTCTCATGATGTTCCACTCCGAATTCTGGATACAAACTCTCATGAAGTTCCACTTCGAATTGTGGATAAGAACTCTCATGAAGCTACACTCTGAATTCTAGATATGAACTCTCATAATGTTCCACTCCGAATTCTAATTACGAACATCCCTATGTTCTGAATCTGAGTACTCTAAATTCATCTCCAAACTCTAATGAGTTCTGACTCAGAATTCTCATGAATTTAAACTCCGATCTTCGAAAGTTATGGTTCCGAATTATAGTAAAACTAGACTCTGAATTTCCATGAAATTCAGACTTCGGATTTCTATAGAACCCTGGATCCTAATTCCTACAAAATAGAATATGAATTTTCTTATGTTTATAGACTTCGAATTTATTTTTAATTCCATTCTAAACTTTAACCTTTTCTATTTCTAACTTTTATTTTCTACTCCATTCTGAATATCAGTTTAGTTATGCTTATACATTTTCTATTACAAAAGGATGTCTTGCTTTCAGTTATTAATTAATCATTGTTTGAGTGACAGGTGTACAGGTCCCTCTAAAATTCAAAGAAGAATATGACCATTGGAGGAGGGAGCCGACCGTTGGAGCTTCACCTATAAATAGGATCCCATTTGAACGTGGTCAGGAATTTTTGGAATTTTGGTGCTCAGAACTTCCTGATGTGATTTCTAGAGAGATAGGCTCTTATCAACTCTCAAGATTAATGAAAAAAGTTTGAATGGCTTGTTCAATCTTTTCCTTGGGAAGACATGCATCATGCGACTCTGATTGTTGCTGATTACAATCGAGGGATTCTGGGGATAGGAAGACAGAGGTTCCGACTACCTGATAGTTGAGGGCTTGTGGTGATAGCAAGACAGATACCAATCATTGGATTAAGGGATTACTCTGGTGTGGGTAAGACAGACATTCTTGAAAGTATAAATCAATGGACCTCTTATCCAGGGTTTTTGGATACCCTCCTCTTTGTGTTAAAAGAGTTTATACTTGTTACTTGTAGTTTGTATACTTTTTTTTTTCTGCTGTGCATTTTGTATTATTATGGAAAGTATAACATTCTTATATATCCTTAGTTTTACTCTTATTTAGTTATAATCTATATGCTTTAAGGTAGAAACTTAGTTGGTGTAAATTTTTGTTAAGTTTCATTTCCCGAATCACTTTTCCATAATCAAGCAAGTTATTAGAACTTATAGAGATCTTGTGAATTATCTTGTTTAACCTTGTTAAACATAACCATATTTAAATGATCCAAAGTAATTTTTAAAAAGGTAAAATTCACCCCCCCCCCCCACACACACACTCTTGTATTTTGAGCATCTCATACTTATATATTCGATCTTACGTTTTGGATTATAGAGTATATCATACTCATACATACCATCCTAATAATTGGTATCAGAGGAATTGGTTCCATCTGAATTAATCTCATGGTTCGATTCAGAAGAATTTTTTTTCCTAACATTTGGATTCATATATCCATATTTAAACATTTTGGAATCTATTTTTCGGAATCATAGTTAAAATTCACTTTTAGCTAAGAGATATAATTTTTCCTCTTTAGATGATTTTCTCTTGTTTACAGACGTATACTTCTAACAAGTTTGTGTGCCAAAGTTTTTCTTAAGGATGTTAGGCTTAACTGTTGGCTCTATAGACAACCAAAATCTTTCTAGACCACCAATGTTTGATGGTAATGATTATGAGTATTGGAGAGATCGAATAAATACATTCATTATCAATAATATAGATGTATGAACACATTCTAATAAAGTATTGCTTGACTTATAGTTGAGTTGGTATTCATGTTGGGAAGATGTATGCATATCTAAGACAGGTGTTCAAGACCTGGTTTATCCGACATTTCTCATAGAGTTATATGAATCAGATCTCTTCTTTGAGGAAGAGGGAAGAGAAAAAATTTCATTCAAGATTTATGGGAAGACTTACAAACTTTCTTAAACCAAGGCTGCAAGATTGGTGGGGCTGGAGTATAAAGGGGAATCTGAGTTATGCTCACAAAAACTCACATATGTTCAAGGTATTTTCGTTAAGGTAAAGGCCTTACAATATCTTGGACTTGATGATTTCAATAGAGAAAAAATTGGTCACCTATCTTCTAACAACCTCATACTTCAGTTATGGGTACATGGATTCTTAGTTCCGAGAAAAGGTGACCATGATACCCTCAAGAAAAGTGATATATATTTCGTAGACTTCATGGTAAATCTATGGAAAATAAATTTTATGAGGAATGTACTTATTACAATCAATAACATCAAGGATTGAAATATTAGAGCCCAAATTATCATGTTTCCTACCTTAAATACAAATATGATAATTCAATTTCTTGACTCATTCATGATTATATGCAAATCCAAGTCTCAGAATTGGAAAATTATTCTTGTTATTAATGACACTCTGAAAAGAATGAATATTGATTATTCTAAGGAGACAAAATTGATTTATGATCTGCTAGAGGACGAAGCAGAAGCCAATCCGAAAAATATTGAAAAAGCTGACCTGTCGAAGAAGTTTGGAAAGGAAAGGAAGATGAAGGAAGTGGAGGAGACAGAAAAAACTCCAAATGCTAAGGAATCTCAATCTGCACCTCCCAAACCGAATAAAAAAACGCATATCTGGATGAGGTGGTTTCATAATGGAGGGAAGATAAGGAAAAGAGGAAATAAGGGGAACCTCAGTTCAGATTGGACCGTGCTAAAGCTATGTCGTTAAAAGTGAAGACTGCTGAATATCTCGAGAAGATGGAAAAAGAGAAGAACATGAAGAATAAAATGTCTGAGATTGAAGTTGTACTATATCTTTTGAAAACCATATAAGTACCTTCCAAAAATATTCCAGTACTGGTAACATTACTTGTTGAGCCATTACCCGAAACTCCTGGGAAGAATTTATTCACTCCGGAAAAATCTAAAGAAAAAATAATTGTTGAAAAAATCGAAGAAGAAGAGGAAGAAGAAGAAGAAGTAGTAGAAGAAGAATAAAGTGGTGATTTAGATGATCTGATTAAACAAGTTGAAGAATATCATGATAAGGAAAATCCATCATAATATTTACCAATTCAAACACTTGAGGCTGTGTCCTCAAAGCTTGTCACTCCTAGAGAGAAAGATGTGAAAGATGGAAAGAATGATGAATAGAAGGAAGAAGAGAAAGATAATGAATTATCTGAGGAAGAATGCTATGAAAATCACATCGTTGAGGAATGAGAAGAGAAGGAATAAACTGATGAAGACAGGATAGTTCAATTATCTGAAAGTGAGGAAGAATCTCCTAATGAGGGAACCATTATTAAAGTTGATAAAGGTAAGAAAGTGCTTATGGACACAACAAATAAAGATATCATAAGGAAAAAAGAAAGTTGGAGGCTCTTATAAAAGAAATCTTGTGGAAATTGAAGAATAACATTCACATAACATGATTTTGGATTCGAAGTCATCTGCACTGGGACAAGATTTTGTTGTTATGTCTCTGAAGAAATTGGTGGATACAATTCCGATATTTCCTACAATAGACTCTAGATTCCAGATGGTTCAGCATAGCATAAATCAGAAGTCATAATCTGTATCCATGGTGATGGATGAATGTGTAATGGTTGGGGCTGAACATAAAAATTTCCTTATCAATTATGTGGTCTAGAGAAAATATTGAAAAAAAAAATGAGTTTATGGTGAAAGAAAATCGACAAGGATTTGACAGAGCTTGATACCATACAAAATGATGTAAAATATGATTTTGATACCTAGGATGAAAAGATGATGAATTTTTAGGAAAAGTTGAACCTTGAGAAAAATACTTGGAATCAACAGGTGAAGGATCTGAATGGGATGTTTACCTGAGTTTCTCAATTCTGGAAAGGGGAAAGAGATCTCTGGTTTGAGATCGAAGAAAATCTTTTAAATTTGGATGAAGTTCTTAAAGCTCAGTTTGAGTTTCTAAAGGCTCAATATGACAGAATTAAATCCTTATAAATGCAAGATGAGGAGGACCAAAAAGAGTTAAAGAAGCTAAAACTTCTTCTAAAGAAGCTAATCCACATGAAAAAAAAGACAAATAGACTAATCCAGTCATTTTTTGTATTTTTCCTTGTACTAATATTTCTAATCATTATGAAATCGTCGATGCTTCTCTTGGTTGTATGTCTTTAATCTTTCAGGTACCATATTTCTTTTCCATTCCCTCAAAATCTTTTTGAAAATCAAAAAGGGGGAGAAGGAAAAATAACTCAAAAGGGAGAAGGAAAAAAGAACTCAAAAGGGATAAGGAAAAATCTAAAAGGGAGAAGAAAAATTTCCAACTTTAGAAGAAATATCCATAAGTAATGTGGATTTCTCATTATGAATTCTTCATTCAAATGAAATATCTAATTCTGAAAATCTAGAATATGATCCTTAGAGTTTCAAAGCCTAAGGGGGAGTTAGTCGTATTCACCATTGATTATAAACAAAGGGAGATATGCTTTAATTTTAAGTCTATAAATTTATTATAAGTCATTACATTCGTTTTTCGAAAGGATTTTTGTGCTTTCCAAAAAGGGGGAGATTATTGAGTAAATAATGTTTTCCTTAATACTATTTCCATTCCTTCATTCATGGGGGATATTGATAAGTCATCAAGTTATCCTTATGACTTTACCATTACTCTTGTTTTGAAAATCACAAACACCTTTTCTTGAGGAAATTTTAATTATACCCCACTTTTACTTCCATAAGGAAAATTTCCTTTCCAATGGAAATTTTCCCCAACTGTGTTTTCATTGTTTATATCAATATTTTTCTAATGTATAAAAAATTGGATTCATATCTAAAACCTCAGAATCGTATAATTCCTATGAATAAAGCATTCTGTTTTAGGATCCGAATTCTGGATACGAACTCAAATGAAGTTCAACTCCAAATTCTAGATATGAACTCTAATGATGTTCAACTCCAAATTATGGATACGAACTCTAATGAAGTTCACGTCCGAATTATGGATACAAACTCTCATAAATTTTTACTATGAATTCTGTATATGAATTCTCATGAAGCTTAACTTCGAATTTTGGATACAAACTCACATGAAGTTTCACTCCGAATTCTGGATACAAACTCTCATGAAGTTCCACTCTGAATTCTGTATACAAACTCTCATGACGTTCCACTCCGAATTTTGGATACAAACTCTCATAAAGTTCCACTCTGAATTCTAATTACGGACTTCTCTATGTTCTAAATCCAAGATCACAAAATTCAGACTCCGAACTCTGATGAGTTCTGACTCTGAATTCTCATGAATTTTGACTCTGAAATTCGTAAGTTCTGGTTCCGAATCCTTGTAAAATCAGACTCCGAATTTACTTGAAATTTAGACTCTCGATTTCTATATAATTTTGGTTCCGAATTCCTAAAAAACAGAATATAAATTTTCTTATGTTTATAGACTCTGAATTTATTTTTACTTTCATTCTGAACTTTAACCTTTTCCATTCCGAAATTTCATTTTCTACTCCATTCCAAATATCAGTTTAGTTATGCTTAAACTTGTTCTATTACAAAATGATATCGTGCTTTCAGTTATTAACTAACCATTGTTTAGTTGACATATGTACAGGTCCCTATGAAATTCAAGGATGAATATGACCGTTGGAGGAGGGAGCCGACTGTTGGAGCTTCAAATAAAAATAGGATCTCATTTGAACGTGCTCAAGACATTTTGGAATTTTGGTGCTCAGAACATCCTGAAGTGATATCTATAGAGAGAGGATATTATCAACTATCATGCTTCATGCAGAAAGTTTGAACGGATTATTAAAACAGTGCCTTGTGCAGACTTTCTTCATGTGACACTGATTGTTGCTGATTACAATCAAGGGATTCTGGGGATAGGAAGATAGAGGTGCTGACTACCAGATAGTTGAGGTCTTGTAGGGATAACAAGACAGATACCGATCTTCTTATTGAGGGCTTACTCTGGTGTTGCTAAGACAGACTTGCTTGAAATTATAACTCAAGGGACCTTTTATCCAGGGTTGTTGGATACCCTCCTCTTGGGTTAAAATATTTTATACTTGTTACTTGTAGTTTTTCTACTTTGTTTTCTACTGTGTAATTTTTATTGTTAAGTAATGTATAACTTTCTTATACTTCCTTACTTGTACTCAGATTTAGTTAGATTCTATATGCTTTAAGGTAGAATCTTAGTTGGTGTAAATTTTTGGTAAGTTTCATTTTCAGAATCACTTTTCAGGAATCATGAAAGTTATTAGAACTTATTGAGGTCTGGTGAATTATCTTGTTTAACCTTGTTAAACATAACCATCTTTAAAGGTTCCAAAGGAACTTTTAAAAATGTACAATTCACCCCCCTCCAGTCATGTATTTTCAGAATCTCATACATATATATTCGATCGTTTGTTTGGTATTATAGAGAATATCATACATAGACATACCAACCTAACAACAACTATATAAATTTTCCACTCAATATTAATTTATATTAAAATTCTGAGTATGTTCTTAATTTATTTTTTGTAATGCAAGAATATTCTTTCTAAAATATATTTTATTTTAAAAATATTTTTTATTTGTTTTTATGATAAAATATTATAAGGAATTTAAAGAAATTTTCAAAAATTAATTTTATAAAATGATCATTTTTTTTAAATTATAATGTATTAATTAACATATGGTGAAATATTTTTATTTTATAGAGAATGTTATTTTTTCCCTGAATAGTGAAAAATATTGATCTTCCTAAAACTGTAATTTTATAATAAATATTGTATTTGAAATGCACTATTATGTATTAATTTAATTTAATTATTATTTAGTAAAATTTACTACACTTAATTAATTTTGAATCAACTTTATATTGGATTTTGGTTTATGTATTCTTAGGATTTCAAATGGGTTTTTCATAAAACTTTTTAAAATTTCATAATGTTTCTAAATTTTAAATAATGGAAATAATCCAAAATGGTGAATATTTTACAATAAATTTATATATAACAAATAAATAAATTATAATTTATATTCAAACAATGATTATTATTTGATATAGAGTTAATATAAACCATCTTATGCTTGAAATAAATAAATGTATCAAAAACACGTTTTCTAAGTCACATCTTCATGTTTTATGTTAAATTTATTTTTAAAATAATATGAATTTTTTTTTTAAAAAGAATTCATTTTATAAAATATAAAATCTGAATTATCCTAGGAGGAATTTTTGATATTTTTCATAAAAGTTTAATTTTTTCATAAATTCTGAAAAATAAAAAAAATTAACTGCAAAATGAATTTTCATTTAAATTGTTTATGATGATATAATATGTTTTAAATTCTATTTTAAGTAAAATTAGTTCAATTATACATCTAATAACAAAATTTAGGTCATATTAATCAATTTACAATTTAATTTTGATCTAAAATCATTTTAACTTTTTTGTACATTTTTCTCATTAAAACCCAAAGTTGTCATCGTGTCCACTAGATTTTCATTAAATTAAATATTCTCACATCAATGTATTTATCATTGAAAAACTGATTACATAATTCAAATCTGAATAATTTATATTTTATAATAGTTTAAACTTATTATTTTAACAAAAATAATAGTAAAAATATTATAAATTACTTATTCTGATCAAGGAAAAAATTAGTTTACCATGATGTTAAACGAAAAAAATTAAATGATAAAAAATCTAAATTTTTTTATAAAATAGGTTTTATTGAAATATTTCAACCTTTTGATTATTTATAATCTAATATTTCAAATTATTTACCTTTTGGGTTGTGACTAATGAGGGTAAACTTTTCCATTTCAAAACTGTTACAAGTGTGACACTCAACTTAGTTATAAAAAGCCACCCCTTCTACTCTCATATTCAGATCATAAAACATTTCTAAACATTAACTTCCATAATATCTTAAAATCATATATAATTTCATCTTAGGAGCATTAATTTGGATAGGAATCCAACCTATGATTGATTTTGGTGCAAACCATAGGAGGATACTGGACGAGGTGGTAATTTTAATCAATGAGTGTTTTTATTTTGTTTCTTCCTTAAAATATTTCAATTATTATTATAACATGATGATATAAAAAAATAAAAATATTACATATAATGATATATTGTAATTATAATATCATTACCTGCAACCATCTCCACTTAAATCAAATCGGTTAGAAAATCATCATTCGTGTTGATGGCAAATTACCGCCTTGCGAACTCATGTCAATCACTTTTCCAATACCATCTATCGTGATTGTAAGTAATGATATATTTAGTGTTTATATTATATATATATATAATATTATTATGATTTTTTATTTATTATTTTACATATAAATTCATGATTTCCATTTTAAGGTAATACGATAATGTCGCTCATGTGTACGGAATTCTACCACTTAGTGAAGTGATGTGATTCATTCAAAAATTACATGAATGGAAATAATGATGTATTTAAAAACTATTTATGATATATATGATGTACATATTTTTAGTTAAATTTAATATATATTTTCATTTTCTTTCGATCAACACATCGTGAAAATTGATATGGGTAGGACCTATATATCACTCTCTTCAATTCATTGGTTAATTATTAATGGTATATGAGCTCAAATGGTATATGGGAAGTTATTCCATGACTGAAAAGGAGGTACATAGAAGATCATCTCATGCCTAAAGCTGGTTCAAGGGTGGTTATCCAAATCCTAACATTTAATAAATGTCTTCATGGGTATCATTGACATATGATTTCAGATTCTTTTGTGTATGCCACAATTCTATATTTATGATATTGTTATTATCTCATGGATCTTACAATTTGATTCCCTAATGATTCATGTCTTATGATCTAGAAATATTTATTCATTGACTCATGATTATGATATTTGATAAGCATGTTATAGTTTTCAGAAGCTCTTCTCTTATTCTAATACACTTATGCTCATGTTATGTTTATGTATTTACGATGGTTAAACTTACAGATCATTTATTCGCATCCATTTTTATGTATCATTTCCATAGGTTATTAAAAGATGGTATTACATTGGTTATGTCTATAGTGTGTACAAAATGGGATGATATTTGTGGGAAAAGGTGAGGATATTTTATGAAATTAGTAGATTGTGTTTCATGATCCCAAATTAATTTAAAATATTATGGTCGACCTACATGTATTTGTGTAATGTATTCAATATTCATCTAAAAAGATGTAGTATCCACATATGATAACCCCAGTTCTGTATATAATATCTCTCATATGTCTGACATTCTTTATACTCTTGGTGTTATGGCCAACCCGAGGCCAACTAGAGGTGGGAATTGAGATTCATTATCTATATTCCATTATTTTCAACACAAGATGGGATCATTTGGAGGGAGTTATAGTGAACCTATCCTTTTATATTTTACATTACATGCTTTTAAGCATAATCAGACATCATTGTACAAGACAAGGATCATAAAGTATAGTGTCTTGGAAGACTAGGTACATAATCAATCATTATAAAAAGAAATTTCTATTTAATCTCCATAATGAGATTATAACAGCCATTGTACTCGTACATCTTCATAGGATACCCTAGGGACCACATGAACAATGGGATGAGCTAAATAGCCCAGTAAGGGAATAACCATAAGAAAAAAGAATTATCACATGGGATAGAAGGGATGACATGATGATATAAAAGTAATGTAACATGCGGAATCATAAAATATAAAACTAGAATCATATAAACATATTTATAATAATGTGGAACAAATAGAAAACATGACCTTATCACGATTCAAGGCAAACTTACAAGACCATTGCACATAGTAGCACAAGACAAGGATAACTCCCATGATCATTTCACATACCATCTCATGAGATTCAACATCACCCAATTCATTGGACAGAAATATGGGAACACCCATGTTTAATTTTCATGAATATTTTTTCTACATAAATAATCATAAATAATCATTATTACATAAACATAAGGATTACCCATGGAATGAATTTGGTACCATAATCACATCATAAAGAATAACAAATGGTTGTATCATAAAAGTGTCCATGAAAGAAATGAACTAAAATATACAAGGTTTATTATAAGGTAATATCCGAATTTATCATGGTATGTGATTACATGTATAATAGAAAACATATATGAAATGTATTTATGATATTTTAGCATTAAAACATTTGTGTACGGTTTTAAGGAAAATATTATTTAGCCTTTAAAATAAAAAAGGGAACAAACCATTATAAAAATCCATCTGTGAACCCAGAATATTTTAAAAATAAAAAATATTTGTTTTATAAATAAAATGTGGGATTAAAATAGAATACAGAGTGCCCTTGAAATAAGTTATGAATTCAGGAGGTTCCCTCAAAACAGGTTTTCTTATCAGGAAGTATTGAGTAGTGAATCTATAAAAAACATGCACATTAAAGACATAGAAAGGTAAATGGGTATTGATAAATTTATTTGGTACATGTACACATAATTGATAAGATTCAAATAAAAATATAAGATAAATTTATTTTGGTGAAATGATGATAAGGCAACACAAACGATCAAATGAGGTTTGGGTAAAATCACTTACGAATTTTCATCTTGGTATCAGGTGTACTTAAGAGGGATTAATGAAAGAGGATGTGGTTTATCATCACATATAATTTATGATAGAAGTGTGTGGGTTGTTAAAAATAATACCCCATCATTAGTGTTTATTCAAAAATGGCCATAACATAAATGACATTCTTGAAAAAAATTGAAATAGAGAGGATCCCTTACCTTATGAATGATGGTGTTCTCCCCTTGTTATTAATGACATAAATCATCAAATTAGGTTCATTTATTAATAATTCCAGAACCTATTCAATTTTAAATGATTAAATAAAATATTTTTATGTTTTTTCATTATCATTTTGATAGGTTAAGAGGTTCAATTTCATTGTTTGGGTCAGTTTGTTTTCATAGTTTTTACCATCAGTTTACTTATTTTCATAAATGGATAATCATGTAAAATAAGGATGGTTGTCCAAAATTATATTTTATTATTTAAAATAAATATGGTTAAATTTTTTGTAAATTTCATTTAGATTCATGGAGTCAAGATTAATTGTTATGTAAAACATTAGTGATATCCCTTTGGGTAAATTGGCAGTTTTTGGCCATAATGAAGATGTTTTGTCTTATAAACCAAACCACTGTGTAAAAAATGATTCCAGAATCATAGATAAGATATAAATAATATATTATGGTTTGGTTCAACCATGAAAATGGTTTCATGACCATATTTTAAGATGGTAATGGAAATTGAAAACCCATATCCATTGAATGTGGTGATTTAATATATCACAGATGGTGTCTTTGCAACCAAAATAAAATAATGTTAAAAGATATATGATAATAAATTATTTTATAACCATAACAAAATTCAATTAAATATATGGTATTGGATTTTTAATTACATTTGGATGAGGATATGTAAGGATAGAAAAGTAATCAAATGATCATGAAATAAAAGTAGAATAATTGAAAGGAGGAATTTACCACTTGAAGCAATATTCCTTGAGTGCTGATTTAGGAGATAAGATTTGTTATTTTGAATATAATATGTGTTTTAGGATATTGGGGGATCGTTCGGATATATTTGGGTATCATTTAGGGAAGCCACAAGTCCTTAGAGGATTCAAGAGAAGTGGGGTGTTTGGGTGGTTTTTATATTGGAGGGGAAGAGGGTTTTTCTTAATAGTTTAACCATTAATTTTATTATTTTTCCATAATACAAGAAATAGTAATGATTCCAGGAACATAAATAGTGATAATTTCTTGTGAGTTATAACCAATCTGGCTTACATCAACATAACATCATTCATGAACTTATAAACAATGTATTTAGCAAAATTTGAAAAATATTTTGTATTACTGCTTGTGAAAAATTCATATAACTTAGAGAAATCCACGAAATTAACCCATACCAACTATCGATGTGTACAATCCAAAAATGAACTCTGTTTATTAAAAATAATTTTTTAAATATAATTAATGTAATTTTTAACTAAAAATGTAATTAACATGAAATATACAAATTTTTACACAATAACTGATTTTATAATGTTTTCAAAAATTATATAAGGTACTATAAAATTATCTTAAAACCAACATAAATAAAAAAATTAATTTCTGAACAACGTTTAGGAAAATAATTTTTTTTAAATTTATTTATTAGTTATAATTAATTATTTTTGACTTACAAAAATATTGATACTTTTACAATGGTCATATTATCACTTAAGAGATGACTAAATTATATTTATACACTCATGGGTGATGCTACAATTATTTTATGTGATATACTATTTGATAAGGTCATATTACTATTCATAAGGGTAGGTCTCTATTCATAAGGATAGGTTACTATTCACCAGTAAGACACAAAAATTTAATTGATCGCAACAATTTATGTTGGATTTACGAAATTCAAATCACAAAAGTGTAAACATTATGTTTAAACATCACATAGTGCATAATAGTTTATTGTGTTGTGATTTAATGAGATCATATGATATAATTATAAAAAATTAATTACATTGATAAAACAATTCTCTTTACATTATTCCCCACTTATAAATGTCACCCTCCAAATATCATTTTACATTCTAAGACATAAATAGGTGTGAGAACGTTTCCTTTATTGCCTCCTCTAGTTCCCATGTTGCCTCTTTTTAATTATAGTTCTACCATAGTACATTGAACTAGAGAGTCTCTTGTTACGTAAAACATTATCTCTATGAACTAAGATCATCACTGGATTATCCTTGTATGAAATATCATCTTCCAACTGTACCACCTCTGGTTAGAGTACATTTGAATGATCGGGTATGTACTTCCTTAAGATGGATACATGAAATAAATCGTGTACTTTGGCCATGGTAAGGGGATGTTCCCATCGATAAGCCACAACTCTGAATTGATCAGGGATCATGAAGGGTCCAATGTACAGAGGACCTAGCATTCATTTCTTTCCAAACCTCGTGACCTTATTCCATAGAGATATGTGTAGAAATACCAAGTCTCCTCTATTGAACTCATGGTCCCATCGACGATTGTATGAATAAATCTTTTTTTGACATTGATATTTTTTGATGTGCTGATGAGTGGTTTTCACATTCTCTATCATTTCATTGACCATTGCAGGTCCTAACATCTTACGCTCATCAACATCATCCCAACAAACTGGTGTTATGCACCACATCCCATAAAGGGCTTAGTATGGTGTCATTCGAATACTAAAGAGGAAACTATTATTGTGGGAGAATTCAACTAGTGGGAGATGTTGGTATCGTCCACCATTTTATTCAATAGAACATGATCTCACCTTATCATCTAGATTCTAAATACTTTACTTATATTGGATTTCATTTTGGGGGTGATAGGCTGTATTGATGTTCAGTTCAGTGGTTAGAGCATGTTGGATACTTTTCGAGAACTTCGAGGTGAATCTTGGATCTTTATCGGATAAAATAGAAAGTGGTTCTCCATGAATCATTACCAATTATTTGATATATATCCAAGAACGTTTATCTAATGATAATTCATCTAGAATCATGAAAATGTGTGCAATATTTTTAAGCTGATCCGCAATGACTTTATAGAATTGTTTACAGCGGATATCCTTCAATGTCTAGTGATAAATTCCATGGTGATGTTCTCCCACTTCCATGTTTGTATGGGTAGTGGTTTAATCGCCCCCTTTTTCTTTTATCATTCATCCTTCACTTGTTTACATACCAAGGAAATTAATTTATACTCACCAATATCCTTCTTCATAATGTCCCACAAAAAAAACTCTTGGAGATCTCAATACATCTTTGTGCTCTCTGGGTGGATAGAGAAGGTTGAGCTATGTGTTCCATTAAAAAGGACCTTTTTTATCTATAGATCAGATAAAACACATAATCATGACCCAAAAC
This sequence comes from Viscum album, assembly GCA_963277665.1. NCBI lineage: Eukaryota > Viridiplantae > Streptophyta > Magnoliopsida > Santalales > Viscaceae > Viscum > Viscum album. Next base: position 1,131,759,059 of record OY728155.1, on the reverse strand, counting down.
ATGAAACTACTTCTTCATTAATCTTTATCCTTGAGGACATTCCATTCCTGACAACTTCCACCATTTTTAGAATATCCACATTTGTTTTCTCAGCATCATCAATTTTGTCCACGAGGAATGGTTTAGAAATAAATTGATAAAGGATTGATTATGTTCCTCCCTTAATTATTCTCATGTTCATCCTCTTCTAATATAATAATATTGGATCCTTTTAAAATCTCATCATTGATAATGAATCAATATATTTTCTACTTAAAGCATCCACTACCTTGTTTTCTTTACCTTGATGGTTTTGGATTGAGAAATCATAATCATTGATGAGTTCTATCCATATTTTTTTGTCTCATATTAATATCTTTATATGTGAATATATATATTAGATGATTATGATCAGTATATTTCTCACACTTCTTCCCATATAGTGAATAATTCCGCTTGATTTTTAAACTAAATATCACAGCGGCCAACTCTAGATCATGCATTGGATAGTTTTGCTCATGGATTTTTAACTTCCTTGAGGGATAGGATCTCACTTTATCATTTGGTACAAGTACATAGCCTAATAATTTTTTTGAATCATTTCTATACACCAAAATAGTTATCCACTTCATGAGAGTGTGAGAATTGGCACTGTGGTAAGCCTCTTTTAAACTCATTAACGATTTTTTCACATTCTTGAGTAAAAAAACATTACTCCCTTCTGTGTCAGCTTGGTCCTTGAATTTGGAAATCATGAAATGTTCTTCAAAAATCTCAAATAATACCATGAACGACCCAAAAATCTATAGATCTTTGTTGCAGATGATGGCCTGGCTACTCATCAATAGCATTTGGGTTGGAAGGGTCCACAGATATCCCACTTCTGGTGATAACATACCCCATGAATGATACATCCTCCATCCAAAAAATCACATTTACTATACATTTCATACATATTATTCCTTCATAAAGTCTTTAACATTGTATTCAAATGGTCTTCATGTTCCTCCATTCTCTTAGAGTATATCAAAATATCGTTGATAAAGACAACCACCAATTTTTCAGGATAATCTCTAAAGACTCTATTCATGAAATTCATGAAAATTAATGGAGAATCAGTGATTCTTATATAAATAACTATGAACTAATGATTTTCATAACTCATTCAAAAGGATGTCTTGGTAATATCTTCCTTCCTCACCATTAATTGGTGATATCCCAACTGATGGTGCACCTTAGAGAAATAACTGGCCCCATGAAGCTGATCAAACATGTCATCTATCTAAGGTATGTGATACATGTTCTTTATCGGGATTTTATTATGCTCATGATAATAAATACACAGGTGCATTGATCCATACGTTTTCATGAATAAGATGATTGGTGCACCACATGGTGAAGCACTCATGCCTATAAAACCCTTCTCTAGATTCTCTGGTAACTGCTTCTTCAGCTCCTCCAGCTGTAAGGTGGCCATTCTATAATGTGTATTTGATATAATCAGATATCCATGAATATGTTCAATTGATAACTGAACCTTTCGGTCATGAAAATATGAGGATACTCATTAGGGAATACATCAATGTAATACCTCATGATGAAAAAATATTTGAGCAACATTCTCTCTTTTATCTCAGTCATTTGAGCTCGAAATGCTTTCTCATAGTTAATTAATAACCACACATGAGAAAATGATTCTAAAATATTTTCCTCTTCCTCCTTACACTTGAATATAATTGGAGGATGCTTCTAGATTTGAAGAGTCACCTCCATTTCCTGACAGCTAATGTTGGATTTGTATAAGGATACTCAATACATGTCGATTATAGCGTCGAATTCTATTGAAGAAAGTATGAAGAGATTTTCTTGGAGGTTTATTAAATAAACATTTAACAAGGTGGTGATATAAACCATGGATGTAATAATATCCCCATTCACTTTTATCAAAGATAAAATATCCTTAAAATTTTTAGGTTTTGTTTGAATAGTTCTACTCAACATGCAAGATATGAAAAAACTCGTGGAACCATAATGAAATAGTAATTTTTTTATTATTTAATGAATAAATAGATTTCCTGTCACCACATATTTGTCTAGATCTACCTCAATAGTAGTGATATCATAATCCCTTCCTTGTTACCTTGGATTTTGTTATTTATTTTTTCCAATACCCCTTGGATTATAGAAATTTTCCCCATAATTCCAATGTTCTTTGACGTTGTTACTCTACACCACTAGCTATGTACCTATCTGAACCTTTCTTTTATCTGCTACAATAGTGGGATTCTTCATATACTATCAAAAAAATTTAGCCAGATGTCCCAAATTTCCACATTTGAATAAATTCCTAGTTCCCTTAAGATTGTTCTCAAGATGATTCTTCCCGCAAGTTTTACACATGAGATGATCGAGCTTTATTCCATCTTGGAATTATTTTGTGGGACTACCCATATTAGATTCCATTTTCTTCTTCATTTCTCTAGTCCTAGGATAACATTGAGAGTCTTTGATCTTCATTTCATCCTTGAGTGTGAAACATAAAACCTCCTCATAGCTATTAAAGTCTCTACCGCCAACGCTTTTCATAGAATAGATCCATAGGCATACCATGCAAGGCTTGTAATGTTTCCTTCATATGCCCCAATTGACTCATCGTTCATCTTCTTGAGTCCATGTAACTCTTTATCAATACTGAGTTGGAGGTTTTAGGTTAAATATTTATTGAAAAAAATCTGTTTAATTCCACCCAATCCATGGAATCAATTTCCTATTGGGGATTCATCTTCACGATCAGTTTCCACCACTGATCAGATTCTTCATCAAAACGATATACTTCTTGAACAACATTCACTTTTTCCAAGCACTGGTGGATAGAGAATATCTTTTCAATGAAGTTAATCCGCTATTCCACGAGGAGGGGATCACAAGATTTAATAAACATGGGAGGAATTTTCTGAATGAAGGATTCAATAGAAACATTCACATTTCATGGAAGAGGAATTTGTTCAACCTGATTCATGTTATTATTCATAACATGAGCTAGCTGAGCAAGTATATTACTGAATTTTTTAGCACCCATTCAAATCATATAAATCATATCATTAAGGAATTCCTCAAATTCCATATCCCATTGATTAATGAATCATGTTCTTCTCTTACCGAACATTAACTATGAAAAATAATGTACAATTAATGTGCTTGAATACATTTTTATTTACAATAAAAAATCATTGAACATAAAATTATTAACGTAAAAAGGAGAATTAAATCCTATATAGTGATTCCCTAGATTTAACTCTAGGATATCCTTGATCAATTTCCAAACTTTTATTCTTATGGTATTTTTTATTCCCTTAATAATTGTTTATACTAAGCTCATAAATTTACTAAAGCATATCTCCTGAGAGTGTCAGACTAAGATTTTAGTAAGGCATGTAGTTGTGCACCTATTCTAGTAGAGTATAATTCAATGTGGTGTTTTCTTGGTTTTACCCATAGATACTTATGTGCTAGAGCCACCTCTACTTGTTTTTATCTGGACATGGATGTATTTTCGTGATAAACCACTTCCACTATATATACCAAAATGTAGAGGTGTTTTTATATAAATAGTATCATCCTTATGGTTCTTAATAAATTTTTCTATTCCTAAGATATAATAATAACTAGACCGTCCACTGATACTAACTATAGAGACCCAAGCCTTTTATGTTTAACATTACATGATTTTAAGCATAATTATAAATCAGAGTACAAGATAAGGATCTTATAGTCTTATACCTTGTAATACTAGAAATATAATCAAACATATTAAAAAATCATTTTTTTAATCACCATAATTATATTTTATCTTCTACTTTTCCCATAAATATGCATAGGATACCCTGGGAAACACATTATCAATGTGACGAGCAAAATAGACCATTAAGGGGATAACCATAAGAATAAAGCATTATCCCATAGGATAGAAGGCATGACAGGATGATATAGAAAGGAATGATATATATAGAATGATAATATATATATATATATTGAATCATATAAAAATGGAGTCATAATAATGTGGAAGAAACATAAAACATCACTTTAGAATGAGTTAAGGCTAACTGCCAAGACCGTTGAAAATGGTATCACAAGCCAAGGCTAACCGCCACGACCATCGCACAAAAACTCTAATGAGACTCAACATTACCCAATGCATTTGAGAAGTATCTTGGAGAATGCATCATAACTTTTAATGAATATTTTTTCCATGTAAATAATCATACATAATCAATCTTACATTAACATATGGGTTACCCATGGAATGAATTGGGTACCATAATCATGTCCTAAAGAATAACAAATGGTCATATAATAAAAAATGTAAATGAAATAATGAAGAACAAATATACATGAAAGTTTATAAGGTAAGATAGGCTTGTATCTTTGTAAGTTATTTCATGTATAATTGACAACATGTAAGAAAAGTATTTAAGAAATTTTTACATTATAACATGTTTGTACGGTTTTAAGGAAAATACTATAATGCCTTTAGAATATAAAAGGGAACAATACATTATAGAAAACCAGTAGTGAACAAATAATATTTCAATAAAAAATATATTGTTTTTTTGAATACAATGGTCGATTAAAACAGAATATTTAGTACACATAGAATCAGGTATGAATTTCGTAAGTTACTTCAAAATAGGATTGATATCAGAAGTATTGAGAAGGGAATAACTTAAAAATGGTATATCCCTAAAATATAATGATGTAGGGGTGTTGATAAATTAATTTATTACATGTATATAAAATATAATGGATTTTAATAAAAAAAATAATACCACTTCTTTTTGATAAAAGGAAGATAAGGCCACCTAAAAGAACAAAGGATGTTCAAGTAGAATCCCATACGGATTATCGGCATGGTATCAGGTGTACTTAAGTGGGATTAATGAGAGATAAAGGGTTTTATCACTACTAATACATCATGGGGGATGTTTGGTTTAGGTTATAAATTATACCCCATCATTATCTTTTACACATAAAAAGGCATAACATAGAGGACATTCTGGAACAAAAGTGAATAAGAGAGGATCCATTTCCTTAAGTATGATGGTGCTATCCACTTGAAATTAATGACCTAAAAAATAAAATTAGGTTCATTAATTAATTACTATCGAATATATTATATATGTATAAGATTTAGTATAACCTTTTTAATTTCATTCATGATCCTTTTTATGAGATAAGTGGTTTAATTTCATTGTTCAAGTCTGTTTGTTTACATGGTTTTAACGATATGTTTACTTATTTTCAGGAATGGAGAATCATGAAAAATGAGGATGGTTGTCCAAAATTGGAGATATATTTTATTATTAAACATATATAAGGTAATATGGTTCTAAATTTAATTTGGTTTCTTGTAGTGAATATTAACTATTATGTAAAATGTTAGTGATAACCTTTTGGGTTAATTTGTGGTTCTGGCCACAATGAACGTGTTTTGATTTATAAAAAATACATGGTCACAAAAGGATTATAGAACCATATATGAGACATATAAAATATATAATGTTCTGGTTCAACCATGAAATTGGTTTCACAACATGATTTGAATACGGTAAAATAAATTAAAAACTCATCATCCTTGAGTGTGGTAATTTAACACATCTCAATTGGTGTTGTTACTACTAAAATAAAAGAAGTGTAAAGGAGAGATGATAAAACATTATTCCATTAACATAACAAAATTTTAGAATATATAATGTTCTGTAGTTTTCCTAACATTTGGATGAGGAGAGGTAAGGATAGAAATGTAATCAAATGAACTTGAAAAGAATGTAAAAGAATTGAAAAGAGGAATTTACCCCTTGAATAAATCATTCTTGAGAGCCTCTTAAGGGGAGAGTATCTGGTATTTTGAATATACTAAGGGCTTTTTGAAGTAAGGGATGATATTAGGGTGATATTTTTCTAAAATTTAATTAAGTCACCAGTCTTGAGAGGTGTAAACAGAAGAGAGGAGTATGGGTGGTTTTTATAGTGTAGGGGAGGGGGGTTTCTTAATATTTTAATTTTTAGTTTATTATTTTTCCTTAAGACAAGATGTAGTGATTATTCCATGACCATGATTAGTAATAAGTGCATGTGAGTCTGATCCAATTAGGATTACATTAGCAGAACATGATCCATGACTCTATAAATATTGTATTTAGCTTAGTTTGCAAATTATTGTATTTTACTATTCATAAAAAATACAAGTATTTTAGAAAAATCTCAAAAATCACCATAACCATCATTCTACATATAGATTCCAAAATTGAACTCCATTTTTTAAATAAAATTTTATATAATAAAAAATTAAATTTTTAAATGAAATCATATTTTTCTTGAAAAATACACACTTTAAATCTATAATTGATTTTGTAATGTTTTTATAAATTAGAAATGCCCATATGAAATAATCCAAAAACCATAAGAAATAAGAATTTTCATCTATGAACACCTTTTAGGAAAATGAATTTTATTTTAAATTAATTAATTAATTGTAATTAATTAATTCTGAATTACAAAAATACCAATACTTTTTTTATCATATTATCACTTATAAGATGCCTCAATTTTATTTATACACTCATGGAGGAGATTTCGATTCATCTGGATGATCTAATATTTGTAAGGGTCATATTAATATTCATTAGGGTATGTTAATGTTCATAAGGGTAGGTTACTATTCACTAATAATTAATTTTGTCTTATCGGACTCCTAACATCTTATTGATCGCAACCGTGTGTGTTATATTTCTGAAATTCAAATAACAAAAGTGTAAAAATTATGTTTAATGATCACAAAGTGCAAAGTAGTTTATTGTGTTGTAATTTAATTTGATTATTTGACATAATTATAAGAATAGAATTCCATTTATAAATCATTGGGCCCTTAAAAGAGTGGGTCATGACAACCACTAAAGTTCATCAACACAGTCATCCAACCACTACCATTAATTGGGGTTCGTCTCACAATTCTTGGTCATTTCAGCGGTCAACCTATATCTGTCACCAGCCCTCATCATCCAACGATTGTCCATCATCTGTAGCAAACCCCCGCCACTGCCCAGCATCAGTCATCAATCAGGAGTCCATTGTTCATTTCAAATCAATATTGACACTCCACTCTAGTGCCAATCCCACATGAGGACGCCGAAAAACATCATCCATCTCAACTTCCACCTTTCGAGGTTCACCATCGTGTTTTATTAGTAAACGCTATCCGGAAAAATTCGCATCCTCATCGGTAGTATTTTCAGCTATCAACCATTATCTGTCACCAGTCCCCACCATTAAATAGAGGTCCTTCATTCATGGTGAGCCTCTTCCATCACACAACCCATATAAACACATGGGGTTTCTTTATCTATGAAAAAAAATACACCACCATAGGGCCACTCCAACATGAGTTCTCCCCCAGCACCACCCAACTTGATCGCCTATAGCACTTGGAGAACAACGCTCTATTCCCTGTCGGACGCTAGGCTGACTCAAGCTACTCACATGGGAAGGGTCCACTTGAAAAAATTTCCACCCCGCCCCAAATTTAAATTGGGAAAAAATTATCCAAAATTCGATTTTGACCCCCGATGAGTACCTTGAAGGACAAAGTCACTCCACTTGAGCTGGCACCCTGATACAACTCGTGTGTCTTACTTATGTCAGACTCCAAACTTGGGCACTGACCATGTCCAGAGCATGCTGCATGTTCCCCAGCAAGGCAATTCTTTTGAATCACACAGTTTATAATATGAATAATGTCTGAGTCTAGAAGAACACTAGTCTGCTCCAGTTATTTAAATAATTACAAATGGAAAATATTTAGTACTAATTAATGCTCCACATCAACTGGAACCCTGATACAACATGTGTGTATCAATTTTGGCTTACTCCAAACAAGGGCACCGACCATGAGAAGAGCATGCCGCATGTTCCCTATCAAAGCACTTATTTTGAATCGAACTCTTCATAATTTGAATACTGTCTGAGTCTAGAGGAACACTAATCTGCGCCAGTTATTTAAATAATTAGTAATTGCTAATATTTTGTACTAATTAATAATAATTAGTAATAATTGGTTAAATTTAAGAATAATTACAATTAATTGATTACAATCAGCAAAAATTAGTAATAAATATCAATAATGAAAAATAATTAAAAATTATCATGAATTATTAGGAATAATTGAGAATATTTAACAATAATGGGAAATAATTTTGTATAGTTTGTAGTAATTTTTCATAATTAATAATAATTAGTAACAATTAAAAATAAAAAAACAATAGAAAATGAATTGTAATAAATTTGAATGATTTGTAAAATTAATAATAATTAGTAATTGTTTAGTACTACTATAAATAATTTTGAATAATTCAAAATATTAAACCATAATTAGTAATAATAAGTAAAAAAATGGGTATACATTGTAATATATAACAATAGTATATAATAACTCATAATAAATACCAATAATTTCATATAATTAACAATAAATTGAAATAATTAGTAATTATTATTAATAATTAAAAAATTATTAATAATTAATAAAATTTAGTAAAAATTAGTAATAATTACATGTAGTTAGAAAAAATTATGAATAATCAAGAATAATTAATAATAATTTTGAATAATAAGAAAATATTAAGAATAAATAAGAGTATTTTGTATTAATTTTTAATAACTATGCTCAATTAAGAATAATTGTAATAATTAGTTATAATTGAGAATAATTATGTGTAATAAAGAATAATCTGCAACAATTAGAAATAACTTGGAATAACCAGTAATAATTAGCTATATTTAGCACTAATTAGAAAAAAACTAGAAATAATTAATAATATTTGAAGCATAATTAATAATAATTGAAATAATTTTTATTAATTAGTTTTAATTTTTGAAATTTATTATTAATTAAGAATAAATAAGATTAATTAGGAATAATTAAGAGTTGTTAGGAATAATTAAAAATGTAATTAATACTGACCAATAATTATATATAATTAATAATAATTACAGAAGATAGTAGTTATTATAAATTATTAGTGTTAATAATTATTATTAGATAAATTAATAATAATTGGAAATAATTAAGAATAATTATGAAATAATTAAGAATAATTATTAGTTACTATGAATAATTATTCATAATTATGAATAGCTTGTAACAATTAAAAATAATTAAGAATAATTTGCAATAATTAAATATATTTATTAGTATGTAGTAATAATTATTAAATTTTTTAAATTTTTTTAATAATTATTAAATAATAGTAAAAATTCAAAATAATTATTAATATTTTGTGACAATTAGTAGTATATTGTAATAATAAGTAACAACTAGTAATATTTTTTTATTAGTAAGAATTAGTAATAGTTATAAATAGATAGAAATAAATATTATTAATGAAAAATAATTAGTAATATATAATAATAATTATCAATAATTAAAAATATATAAGAATTATTTATGTTAACTACTAATTAACATGAATAATTAGCATCAATTAATGATAAATTTGAATAATTAGAAATAACTTGAAATAATTGAGAATAATTATGATTAATATTAAATATTTAGTAATATAGAGTAGAAATTAGAAATAAATAGCAAGATTTACTAATAATTTTTTTTAATTAACCATGATTAATAATAATCATGAATATTTAGTAATAATTGAGGATAAATATAAATAATTAATAATAACTAAGAATAATTAGAAATAATTAATATAAATAAAGAATAAATGTGAATAATTATGAATATTCACAAATAATAATGACTAATCATTAATAATTATGAATAATTATAGATAACTATGAATAATTTGTGAAAATTAATGATAATTAGTTATAATAAAGAGTAATTGAGATAAATTTTGTATTAATATGAATAATTAGGTATAATAAAAAATAATTATAAATAAATATTATTTATTAGAAATAGCTAAAAATAAATTTAAATTATTAATAATAACTATAAATAAGTAGAAATTAATAAAAATAACTAGTACCAATTAGTAGTAATTTGTAGTAGTGAGAAATAATTGATAATAATTGTCACTAATTAGAAATAATTTGTAATAAATAACAACCATTAGTAATAATTCTCCACAATTAAAAATGATTCATCCTTTTTAGAAATTAATTGTAAAAAATATTTCCTATGAATATTTCATTCCTCACTAATTACCATTTATTAAAAAAATCATAAAAAATATTTATTATGTTTTTTAAAAATGTTACACCTAAATTATTCCCTTTATATCATATTAATCAAAAATATTGATTTTTTAATATTTTTTCATCAATTCATTCTTTCTAAAATATTAATAATTACTAATATTTATTATGAATACAATATTCATCAATTATTCAATTCAATCAAATTAATAATAACTAATATATCTTGTAAATGTTGAATTCCTCAATTATTCCCTACGATCAGATTAATTGTAATAGACTTTTCTCATGAATATTTTATTCATAAATTCTTCCCTTCAATCAGATTAATCATAGCCAATATTTATTATAAATATTTTTTTCATAAATTATTCTCTTTTATCAAATTAGTAATAAAAAACATTTATTTCGAATATTTCCTTCCACAATTATTCCCTTCAATAGGATTAATCAATCAAATTTCTAATTAATATTTTATTCATTACTTCTTTGATTATATAGTATTAAACATAACCAATATTTATTATTGATATTATATTCAAATATTATTCCCTCGTATCATATTAATCATAAAAAATTATAATTTCCACTTAAACATTCTATATATTAGTCTAATTATAATTATCATTTTAGAAAACTATTGACTAATGATGTTGAGAGTACTTTTCATTATAAGATCTAGATTGGAAAATCCATCTTAGAAATCCAAAAAAAATAAAAAAATTTCTGTTTTGAGGATAATTAAAATTTTTTATCATGTCCATAATAAAAATATAGAATTTTTTTTCAGAACTGATAATTATGTTTTTACATATGAAATGTGATCATCAAATATTTAAATCATTTTACAATGTTGGGCTTAGTTTATTATTTATTGGTTCTTTAACATATTATGTTATTTGTATAATTATATTTAATGAAATATTGAATAAGATTCAATTTTTTTTTCGATCCATCCCAGTTTAAAATAGTATTATATGAGTTTTTCCAATCTTTTAAGAAGACATAATAAAAGAAAAATATTTTGATATCTAAATTAAAATTATTTTAAAATTACAAGTTTTTGAAATATGTCACCGACGCCTTATGTATCATATGTATGTTAAGTAAATTTGAATATGTTACAAAATTTATTTCTATTAAATCAGATCATGTAATGCCAAATATTTATTCATTCCAGATATTTTCTTTAGTAAAATTATTTTTTCACAAGGTAAATACATTGATTTAAAATTTCTATTATATAAAGAAGTTGGTTTGTAATTTAAGTACTAATTCTTTCAAGATCCATGCATGTAGAAATGATTCCATCTTATGTTATAATGAATTGAAATTATAAGTATATTATCCAATGTGTAAAAAATCATGGAATAAAGATGTAAAATAAGGAAATTATATATTCATATCTATTATGTAATTTAAATATTTTCCTCCCACAATAATATTAAAAAGACTATTTATGTCTCAAAACAAAGCTACATGGATGAGATGAATTAAATATAATAATTTAGTTAACATTATATTAAATAATAGTTATGATGTTGAATAAAGGTAACAATTTTATCATCATCATCCATATTATTAGTTTAATCCTCTTAACATGTAGTTATGTCTTTCAAAAGGTTGTTTCTGTACATTTGGTACATACAAAAGTCAATATCTTTATTGGTCTATCTTCATAACTCTACACAAATTACCCACTTTGATGTTGATGAGGTAACCATATATCTATTTGGTATTACTAATTTCATGAATTCAAAAGAATAATATTGATATTTATTTGAATCCAATGATTGGTGAGTTAAATTTATTATAGATTGATGGTGTAAATACACATTTTTTGGTTCAAAACAATTTTTTAAAATGATAGTTTCATTAATGTGGAAAATCAGGGAATTTCTATTGTATGACTAGATATAGTACACATGGTCCATAATCATGACAATAAAATATGGGTTTAAAAAATTCCTTTATTCTTATAAATGGAAGAAAATCAGGTTCTTTGACTGCCATCGAATATTTATTCCTAAACATCATCAATTCTGAACAAAAAAATAATAATTTTACAAAATATAGAATTTAAGGATAAGGATTTATAGGATTTGTCTCAGGTATTTGGGTAAAAAAAAATTTTCTTACCTTCTGTTACTTTTAGACACATTGTAAGGTAATACAAATGAGGTGTATTTTGGAGAGTTCACAATTGGATAAAAAAAATATTTTTTATACCATCCTTATTGATATAAATTTTTGTTCTGTAACATGTAATATTTCATACATATGGTCAATAACTCTTTTGATTACATATTTTAAATTTTTTTAGAGATATTGGGTAAGAAAAATGATACTGTAAAGACACAGCTAGACACCAAACCAATTTTTAGGATCCTTGAACTGATGTTTCTTGAAAATAAATGATCTCCAAAATTAATTAATCCCAAATATATACTAACACATTAGGGAGAAATTTATTTATTATTATATCAATTTATAATATATTTTTGTTTACGAGATGAATATATCTTTAATTTTTATAATTAAGTCAGAAATTGTATAATTACTGGATAAATATTTAATTATTATCTTATAAAATGTTAATATAATTTTTTATTAGACGTGGAGGGTCTCTAAATTATGCAATGTGGTATCCATTATTCGAAATGTCAAATTTTCCCCAAGCTGTTTGGTTTAGTGATAACGTACTATGATACAATTAGTATGATGCAAAGAAAATTTATTTTTTAAAAAACTAGGAATTTTTTTATCCAACCTTAATTAATTCAATAGAATATTTAATATTAAATTGTATATATAATGGTAAAATTTTGGACATAGTATAATTTACATGGATCCACCCAAATGATAGTTTCACGAAAAAATTTAAGAATAGAGTTCATAAGATAAAATTAGTTGAATGGTTAGGTACAAAAGCATATATTCAGGATAAGATTTTGAATTTATACTCAGATTATTTTCAATTAGAATAACCTATAAAACAAAATCAAATAGTTAATAATGAAATAAACATTTGATGATTTCAAAAACTATTGATTATTATTATTTAATCATCCCAACATTTGTTTGGGTGGTGATGTTGACCAATTTCATTCAGATAATGAACAACACAAGTTCTATACATATGTTCTGGTAAATTGTGATGAAATAACATGATTATACATTATCTTATTCTATTAACTATTTTTTTATTTTTTTAAATTTATATTATATTAATTCTTATATAAATTATATGATGATCGTATCAAAAAAACATGTCACCCAAATTACACAATGTAGTACTAGACAAAGACAACAATGTAATTTTTCTTACAGGTTACCATGAATGGAAAATTAAATTGTTTACAGTTCAATATATGTATTAAATTTTTTATTATATATATATTAATTATTTTCTAAAATATTTTAGATAACAAATAATTGAATTAAAATTATAGTTAATTTTGTAAACTGAGTATCCCATGAACCAATATGGTAAAATATTATAATTCGTATAATGTTATCGAATTATAATTTCATAAATTCAAAATTTTTGAGTAACAAAATCAATGAATAATGGTTCTATTTTGAATGATCCCATAAAAAGAAAGATAATTTGGCTTTTATGACATATTGGATGAAATAATTGAGTTGTGTTAGAATGGATAGAATTATGTAACAACGTTTAAATGTGATTGGTTTGATACTTATTGAGGAGTTTGAATTCATCTATGTCAAGGAATAATTAACAATAAAATTCAATTATTTTTATAGTAAATACACCATTTATATTGTAATGTAATGAATCTCATGTTTATTATACAAATTACAGTGCTAATTTGATAGATTAAACTTTCGGGGGGAGTTTAATAAAAATGAAATATATTGAATATCATTTCATTAATAATAGTATTGGTTCTATTGAAGAGTAATATATTGACTTATTTTACTTTCATTTTCCAATTATATATTTCACTCTAATAGATATGAATACAATTATAAATCACATATTTGAAGTAATATGGTGTTTATAATGTTGATGATGAAACAAATGAATTTGAAAAAACAATGCATGATGGAATTGATGATGCTAAGAAGGAAGTTAAAGATACATACACCAAATAAACATCAACATGGAGATGAATTATGATGTATTAAATCCTCAAAAAATATTTAATTTTTTTATTACATAAATATAATAATAATTATTCTGATGTAACACTAATTTTAGTTTTTGTATGGCTACATAATGTATTAATAATATATTCTATTCCCTCATAGATTTTGTGCTTCCCAGTGATCAGTATGATGTCCTATTATTTAACATTTAGGATGCTTCCACTACATGTTTTACTATGATCAGTCATGATATGTAGTGGTTGAATATTCCATTAAATATTACTAGTTAATATACATATATTTATTTTCATCCCCTATTATATTGGTATTTTCAATTCAAATTTTTTATTAATGTTCGTTAATTTATTTATTTACTAATTTATTTATTATTTTTCTTTTTGAAAAAATTTTCACCTATAGTTTTTTGATATGTATGTGTGACTCTATAAAATTGTTTTATTAGTCCAAATTTTTTATTGTAGCAAGTTCACAACAATTTCATCAACAATGTTCAACCACTAGCTATTATGTAAGTAAATGATTTTATTAATTGTATCTAATTATTAACTCAATATTACAAATTACGTGTAGGGTGTATGGTCTATAATAGATATTAGCATAAAATATTACCTCAATGAGTAATGTGAGATTTTATTGTATGAGTGTTTTCATTTTTTTACAAAATAATTTGAATAGGGCCATGAATAATGCTTTTATTATATATTTTGATATGTTTTACTTTTATCATCAACCTGACTACATCCTAACCCAATCAGGGAATGGATCGTGCTCCCACTTGATATGAGATAATATTTATAGGATCCCATCATCATGTTGAAAAATAAGGGGAGGACAGAGGTCAAATAGATAGTTTGGAGATTTATATTTGGTACTTATCAATAGAATATGGTAACTATTTTTTATTAATCTTTATGTACATATAATTTTCATAATTATTTTATATTTAAATTAGTCATTACTTATATTGGTATAATATATTTTTTTATTAATAAGAGTTTATACATTGTTCATATTGTAAGTGATATTACCATTGACAATCAAACACCACATATTGGTTAGTGTTTTTTAATTTTTAAAATTACCAAACAATAATTTTCTGTAGTTTTACATTCCAATTACATTTGAAGGAGGTGTATGAGGCTATCAATTATCATGAATGGGAATGTATGTTGAAGACTATGGTAGGGGCCTCATGTGATTTAAGTTTTGTTTAGTAATCTTGTATGTGCGCTTCCATTCATGGTATCACGAATGGTCACGTGGTCAACACCAGTAAAAGATTGATGATTACAAGTTATTATTTTGTTGTTGTGATGTAATCGACTTTGTGAAATTGAGATATTATTTATTGTTATTCATGTTATGATTATATATTGTTATCTAAATATGATATTATATGTAAATGTAATATATTTCACGAAGATTATCATTACCAGGAAGATAAACAGTAGGATTAGTAATGTCAGAATCCTAAGGAGATTGTGGGGTACATGTCCTTAGTTGTTTATGGTTTAGGGATGGGGTTTCACCTACCCAACCATTAATCTAATCCCCTTCAACAAAAAATATTTTATGATATTTTTCTCAATGAAAATATTATGTGTCAAATGCTCATTATTATCTACATTAATGTTTTAATATATTTAATTTTCATAATTATTTATTGTTGAATTGTATTTTTAATTTTTTTGTTTGTTGGGATATAAATAAAATTTGGTAATAAATTTTAATTTTCCTCAGGTTATGGAATTCCATATAAAATATAATATTATGAAATAATTTCAAACCCATTGTAAATAATTTTTTATTTTTTATTAGCAGAGAATTTTTCCAAATATTATATTCCATGGAATGGAATATCTCCTTCGAAAACGTTTTTAATGATGGGACGTCACAAAATATAGTTGTTGCAATTCTTATTTTCTTATTGAGAAATTTTTGATTGAACTACATCAACAATGATTTTTTTATGGTTATTGATCAAAAATATCCTATCGTAAAAGAAACTTCTTTATTATTGAACTATTACCACACCTAGAATAAACACCTCACTATGCACTCAACCTGAATCATGATTTTTTACATAATCCATCCAATTAAAAAGGTATAAAAAATTTATCAATAACACACACTAAAACAATAAATACAATTATATTTTTATTATATTATTATTTAATCTCATAAATACTCACAATTCAACATTTTCTAATCCCGAACATAAACAACATCCCCTAGAATCAAGGGAACCATCATAAAATTTTTCTGAATTTTTCCACTATGGTATAATTCTCATTTTACTACTATTTATGTCAAAAGACATTTAAACTAAATATTTATTGAATCTTAACTAGGGTAAAACATGGCTCATTACATGTCAAAACATCACAACCTCTGTAAATCTAGAATTTTTTAGATATCCTGTTAAATTTGATGTTGAGGTATGACAATCACACATTCCATCCTTAATTTTGATCATATCAACAATGTTTATCAAGGGGGAATATTATATTGTAAAAAAGATAAAATCAATGCAGATTTATAGATCAAAAACATAAAATTTTTAATTTCATTGTTGATTTTATTGCATGTATAATTAATCCAGAATATATTTGTCAAACATCTCTATATTGAGAAATTGGAAATGAAATCAAGAACTACATTAATTTATGTACTCCTTTGATGTATTTTTCAAATAACTACCATTTTATGCACTAGGATTGCCCGAATAGGCTTATAGTTGATTGATTAAATACTCATTTACAAAAAAAATGATGTATCATCCTTCTATAAATGTCTTTATGTGAAATAGAAAATAGTATGGGGGGAAGTGGTTTTTCATGTAATCATAAATTTGGAGTACGAAAAGATTACATTATAGTTTCTTTATATTTATTATCAATAACTAAGAGAAGAAAAAGATTTAAATTCACACATTTTGATATAGATTTATTTTATTATATTTAAAGAAATAATATAATAGGAAATTACAATGACCATGTTAAATATTTTATTTATTGTACACAGGTGAGGCTACGTCTCTGGGTGTGAAGCTTCCATTATATGTGTGATGTATGAGAACAGATGATTGAATAATCTACTTCCCATATAGATGAGAATATAATTTTTATACTAATTATTAAAAATATTTTTAAAAAAATCAATATAGAGGACTTTTATATGATGATTGATGTGTGGTTAATTATTTTGATGTAAAATACTAATGGCTAATAATTTTTTCTATTGAATATAGTTCAAATATAGTTTATATATACCTAGATATAGTTAATATTAATGAATTATTATTAAATAATAAAATACAGTTGAAGGTTACAGAGAAACCATCCAAAATCCAAGCATCATGGTATGCACAAAAAAGTTTATTAAGTTCATTGGATTATGTTTCTAAATGATTTAGGTTGATTTTTAAGGACCCGAGATCTGCTAAAGATGTTCCTTTATTATTGGGATTATTTTTGTGTTTTAGTCTTAAATAATTCACATAGGTAGAATGAATACATATGATATGTCTATAAGAAACTAATTTGTGAACATGAAAAGATATAAATTCTTCCCAATATATATATTTTTAGATCAAAAAGTAATCATTTTTTCTAAAACAAAAGTGAATGTCACAATATTTTACATATTTGATAAAAACGTTTTTTATTGATATATATGATTTTAGTGATATAAATAAGTGGTTTATAATAAATTATCATTTTGATAAATATTTATGTGATGAGGTTGATACATATGACGTTTCTAGTATATGTTAGAAAGAGATTCAACATTTACTTGATGAGAGAGAGATTGATTGTACATAGTGATGAGGATTACTAATATGTAAAAATAATAAATGTAAGTGGATACATTTCCTATGTATGAATATAATCCATGCAATAATTTTGAGTCCACCTATACATAGTTCATTTATGATTGATGAACTATTGTGCATAAAATCAATTATCATGAATGTTTCTGTGGAATTTGATTCAATATATAGTTTGATACTTCCAAACCCTAAAATAAAGTTCCATATCATAATAAATGGGTCCATGAATATGTGTAAGAAGTTAATTTCATCACATTTCATGGAGATGTAAACTATGGAAATATCCTTTGTATTAAAGATAACTTGATTTAAAAATATCAACCATGATTTTGAGATAGTTTAAACTAGATAATATAAACCATTATAAATAAAATAGGACCTCATAGTAATAAGAATTTAGGATTTTTTATAATTAATATGGATGAAATATTTGTGATTAAATGAATAAAAAAAATAATGTTGAGAAAATGTTGAGTATACCTAAACTAAACAACACATTTGATACGTTCTGACCTATTAGAGAAAATGGAGGCCCTGATGTTTTTACAATCAGAAGACAATACTAGTATCGAATGAAGAGAACCTGACATGAAATATTAATTCAAGGAGAATGTGAATAAAGTATCATATATAGCTATACCATAAAAGGTGATTAACTAAGAACAATAGAAGAATAATTATAAGAAGTATCGGGCTTGGAAAATTCGACCACGAGATGGACGAATTGAATAATGAATAAACGGATAATGAAACAATACATTCAAGGGATATGAAATAAAAATAAGTATAGTCATGAGGATTAACCTATGTGAGATATAAATAATGAGTGGGAATCTTGGGACAATGTGGTTTAATAAAAAAAACCTATAGTGTGATGTTGGAGAACATGGTGGGATCTTATTGAAGCATGGTGCAATGATATGAATTGTGTGGGATATACTTAAGGTTCCATGGAAGATCCTAGAATTTTTTAACACTTGGGTTAATTGTGGACAATATATGATTGTATGGTCAGACCAATCCTAAAAAAGAGTTGGATCTTACAATTGGGATAAACCATTTAATTCATTTTTTATTTTTTCATTATTTACTAATTAATTTAGTAATGTCTAAGAGAAAAAAAATTAAAGAGGATCGAGATAATTAATGACCACATAGGTAGAATAAAAATGATAAAATTTATAAAAAAAAATCGTTCACTGATTCAACCCATTCTCAATGATCTACATAGACCACATCACTATAGAAATAAAAAAAGGCAAAACAACATTATACATATATTATATGGCTTAAACATAGTCTTTTCCCATAAGGTTAACATTTAATCAATTTTATTTAACAAATTAA
The DNA here is from genome assembly GCA_963277665.1 of Viscum album. Classification (NCBI taxonomy): domain Eukaryota; kingdom Viridiplantae; phylum Streptophyta; class Magnoliopsida; order Santalales; family Viscaceae; genus Viscum; species Viscum album. The sequence goes on along the minus strand of OY728155.1, from coordinate 1,131,739,552 downwards.
ATACATTACAAGGTGAAAATTAATATAGAATCAATGATTCAACCAGTCAATTTAGTAGAGACTGGATAGTCAAACTAGTTAAATTTTATTTTGATCTTTGTAGTGAAAGTGTATATTTGGATTACATCTTCATATAAATATATAATATTGGGTGAAGACTCCAACAACCTTAATTACTCTTTATGGTGTGTATTGTTCACTTTTAGGAGCGTCATGGGGTAACTCTTACATATCATCCCAAATAACATTACATATTCCAGTTCCGTAAAACAACCTAGTAAAAATCGTATTGAACATTAGAAAACATGTGTATTAAGAAAATATAATTTATGAAATTAATTTTTATATCATCAATTCCCCATTAATACTTTTCATGGTAACATCCAGTTTTTTTACTTTGTAATGGTGTATTCCAATCTTCTTACATTCTATCTTTTTGAAATTGTCACTAATGATCCCTTATTTTCATCTAGAATTAGAAAATGTGTTTCCAAAATTTCTTCTTTTTGATGTTATAATTACATAGAAAAAATGGTTTTCAGGTCGATATAGTTAGTAATATTATACTTGAAAATCATTTTTAGGCCCTTCCACTAATTCTTCTATCAGCATCAACAAACCACAATAATTCTCAAAATTTATATGTAGCTACAATTACCCCCCCCCCCACCATGTATCTTTTTATCCCTTTAAAAATATGATTAAGAACTATATTTTTTACATTCCCTACTAAAACCTATTTCATTGTAACTAAAATATTAAAAAATCCATGCACATTTCATATATCTGACACATTTTGCTCTAATAAAATCTTGATACTGTTATACTAAAACTGAATATGATTTTGTTTGGAATGAAAAATAATATTATTAACCAATTATATCACATTCTTTTGGATAACATTACAGTGTCCCATATTTTATACATACTACAAGAACATCCAATATTCCCTACTTCAAGAATTAATTCTTCCCATATTATTTAAAAGTAACATACATAAATTGTTTGTTGATTTTCATACTATAATGTGAAGTATCAACATTCAACTCACAATTGTGCCCCTAAAAGTGAACATATAGCTCTTAGTTCTCTTCTGTGTATCCAAAACTCACACAATATCATAGCTCAAAACCCCATTTAATGATTTTTCTAATTATAAAATTGATAGATGGATATTTAGAAAAAATGAGATATCATAGGATCTACATTACATCTTCATAGTTTTTTCTTCTTGGATTCCTTAGAAAATTTTCTAACTATTTTCACTATTTAAGAATTTTATATCCACTTATAAATCATGGAATTCATCCTGAATATAACCATTATTTAATATGGTTCATTTTTAATGTACTCAAACTCAGAAATAATTAATGGTTTCTTGTTCTTTTTTAAATAGAAATGTTTGACCATGGGAGTTTTAAAATGATTCCCCTCTCTCATTTCAATACATTCCACCACCATTAAAACATAGTAGGATTTAGTTGAGTTTAATTTTCCAAAAAAAAATATTACATTAAAATATAAATCCCCATAATCATCTTTTTTAGACTATGATCAATAACCTCAGAACTTTTAAACAATTTAACTTTTTCTCATTAACCCTTTCATTCATCATAGAAAAATAGTAATGTCAACAACATGGATATTTAAGATCTTGAGGCTCCCATCATCATAAAACATTATTTTAAAAAATCATCAACATTTAACTATATTCAATTTGTTATATAATAATGGAACTAAAATTTTGGTTCCACTACCATGGATCTTGCTTCAATCTGTAAAGACTCTGTTCTAGCTTATAGATAAGATCCATGTTTTGTTTCTCTATTAAAACATATAGCTTCTCCATGTATATTTCTTCATCTAAGTCTCAATAAATAGTTTTTTCTTAAAAAAAATCTCTACATATAAATCTTCATTACAAACCATGAAGAGTATCATATGAATAGTTATATGATTTTAAACTGAAAATATTATCTAAAACAGTATACATCATCAATTTGTTAAAAATACTTCACAAAAACGATTTCCTTATACAGATATCAACCATATTCTTACTCGTTCTATTGATAAAAAAATTTATTTTAAAGAATCATCTTCTAATTAGGCCTTCAAACAATCTCCCAAGTATAGAACACATGTATATAATCAATATCACCCTTTACAGCTAAGTCCCACTGATTTGAGTCTTCCAAACATATAGCCTCTTCATATATCTCATGATCTCTATTGTTGGTTAGATGAAAATAATGCAACCTACTTATATATCAATATTCATAGAATTGAATCATAGTATACCAACATAACTATAATTTTTTAACAACTTCATATAGTGGCACTACTACCTGAACTCCACTCTACATAGATTTTCTCTAATCTTCCACTATCTTTAAACACATCAATACTTTTTCACTTAGAAACACCATAATAACTTAACTTCCCTCTATCACTACGTCGAGATTGTCCATTTATTGTAGAACTAATGTACTCCATCCAAATTTTAGGACATCCATAGATTATATAATTACATTTAGTTTAACCTCGTATTTTTATGATACTTTTACGTTATCCAAAACTTCTTCATGGTTTAAATCTTTACCAAAAATCTCTTCATTGAAGATTACATTTGACCTTAGGAATAATCATGAGAGTTTCTATCCCAAATACTAAAACTAATTTATTTGTCACCATAACCTCAAAATTAACATCCTAATGACTTATTATTATATTTATACCATTCTATTATATTAATGCGCATATAGAATATTGAATTGATGACCTTGAGATTAGGGCCTTTTTTCTTTCTTCTGGAACAACAAGATTCTATGAGTTTATACTAGAATACATATTATGGATTTATATTAACCAAATATGTCACATTATTATTATATTTTGGAAAACTATCATGAATCCCCATTAAACATTCCTTATTAATTAAATATTGATACCCCCACATTGGGATTATATTTTCTTTGGTGTACTCTTGTGGTCTTCTCATGTAATATTACATTATTCAAGATGAACCTCCAAAACACCCTACCTATATATTCCCCAATTCATTCAAACCTCAAAAACATTGGTTTTTTATGGTATCCTATTCCACTATGGTTATCCATAAAATTATTATTTTTGGATACCTATGACTTGTTATTGAGAAAGAAAATCCACACAGTTTGTGTCCCCTATTTCATGAAGGTAACATAGTACATTAACTATTTATTAGAATAGACAAGTGTTATCCCTAATACATTATCATGAAACAACCCTAACAAATAATCCCTGGGATCTTTACCACAAATTTAGAAATACCCCTTCCCCTACTTCACATATATGCAATTTTTTCAGGTCTAAAACTTCATGATTATGATATATTTTTTAATTCCTCTAGCTAATAGTATTTTCATCACCTTTTAACTTTACTGAACTACAAATTAATTCCCTAACTTCATGAAAATGACATTTCTTTTATTATTTTAACCTAATGATACTCATGTTATATAAACACTTGTATCCTTTTATCCTTTGGACACCATCATCAAACCACAAAAAAAATTACTATATATCTAATAATGTTTTTTAAAAAACACAAAACACCAATAAAATCCCACAAGAATTGTTTTCTCACTTAAGCCCAATAAATTTTACACTCTTTACAACTCTCGAAGGCTTCGTTTCATTTCCCAAATGAAAAGATAAACCGTGTAAAAATTCGTGATATCCCAACAATTTTTATGATGGACCTTGATATATATTTTGGAAATATTCTTTATAATTCCTCACTTAGATGTAGAGGAAAAAATAATCCCTATATTCTATTATACAGGACTCATGTAAATTGGTTACACATATTAGAAGACCACTCATATATTCTGATATGTCATTTTTTTGGTTCACTCCCATCATCATTATCATCCATAATTGACTATTTTTCATTTTAATCATTGTTTAGATATTGTTTCCACACATAATTCTAACAAATGTAGCAAACATTAGCTAAGATAATATAAATTTTAATTCTCATTCCATTTCCTTTCAAGGTAATTTTCCATTCTGTGGAACATATTCATCATTTCACACTGTATGTTATTTTGAATGATTCTTGAATATTCTTCTAATTAATACCTTATTTTAGAGTTAGATAACTAATGTATGGAAACAAAAAAAATCACTATTACCTTTACTGTAAGTCAATATGGTAATTATGACATCCCCGACCAGCAACCACTCATCAGAGCCTAGACCAATTCCCTCCATACGACCTTAGGAATGCCTCCCCGTATGCTAGAGGCTTTATGATAGTAGTGAGGGTCTAGGGTAGCACCAATGGGATACTATACCTCATATTAGAGTTTTAATAACAATTTCATAATAAGTAAATCATCGTTCATTAATATAATTATATGATTAATAAATTTAAACAAATCACATCAATCAATATCAAATGTAAATGTGGAAGCATATAATATTACTATTTAATGATAATTCCATTATACAAAAATAAAAAACATCCCCTGGCGTGATTATATATACAAGTTGAATAAAATATTTAAAGACTCTAAGGATCTTCCAATTTCCCAATACCTCACCTCATACAAATCTCTATTGTTGTTTGAGTCGTATCACTAAATCATGAAAATCTAGTCCACTACCCTAGTTGAATTTATGATTAGTATAGACTACAATGATACCCATATTTCATGGCCACCTGAGCATGGTGTATCATTAGGGAACCACCAATTTAGTGGCATACATAACCTATAAATAAATGTTATATTCATTTGACATGGATAGTCGTACAAAGAAATAAATATTGAAGTGTAATTGAATAACTATAGGTGATCCTTGGGTCAAATATTAAAACCATGACTAACCCAAAATAAATTTGGTCAATTCCGTAGTGTCTCTCATCATGTTACAAAACATTGACAACCAATATAAGGTGAAAAAAACCCTTATCAGGTTAAACAGGGTGACCCTTAGTATCCAGAATAATTATGAACCCTATAAGGAAATCTAGGTTTGCTCAATAGTAATCAAAAATAAATGAGGCCCCTATGAGGCAATCATAGTTTTTCAATATTTATCAAGTGTTATAATAGACACTTAAAAGGTAATCCTATGAGATAAAAAAATCATTCTTCATATCCAACTATTAGGGGATTATCCAAGGTATTCATATCCATAATGAACAACTTCTAACTCCAAGGGGGTGACCATATGTTATCAAATTCACCATTCATCATCACCGACTCTGGGGGTTGACCCTTTGTCGTCATAATCATCAGAGGTTTCAAAAAATCTAGATCCTAGGCATCCTATAAATACTATACATAAATAAGAACTCATATGGTTAATATATACATCCCCTAATATCTATTTCAATGCATTTCATAAGGGTTGGCCAACATCTCAAACCCATATCGCATAACCAAGGTTAGACTCTAAAATGCGAACCCTATCAGCATCGTTATAGTTGTACAATTCTCACATCCTAGATACAGGTTCTAATGTGATCATCACAATAATCACCACCCTTTTCCCACAGACACCCTCTCATGTGTTTTCATATAATTGGGGTACCCAACTGGGTCCCTGAGGTCTCATCACTACTAGGACACACCAATAGGTTACTCTATCTCATTATCTCTACTCATTCAATGTCTATCCCTCAAAGGGAATAACATCCCTCAGCTTCATCCATAACTCATCTAGTTGTCATGGGCTTCCAAGTTAGTCGTGTATATTTATTACATATAGGATTAACTTAAATTTTATAACCTTCCCAATTCAACCTATGTCATACAAAAAAATTCTTATTTATCAATCTCCAATGTGTATTCCCACCTAGGTAATCACATGACAGTGGGAGAGGCACTCTTTCCCCATGGATGTCCGACATTCCTAGATGCCTTAAGTCTTCCCAATAGTCTACTAAGTCCAATTAAGGCCATTAATAATAATATATTCATTTAAATATAATTATAGGTTAATAAAGAAGATACAATGTGGACCACTATACCTATTTAATCCACTAACACCGCTCAAGGTTTCAATGCATCTCAAGGACCATAAAAAATAAAGTCATCAGGTTTCAATGAACGAGGAATCCCCATTAGTGAAAAAGTGTCTAACATGTCACATGGAACATTTTTTCGATCACATAAAATCAATTTAATTAAAATAAATCGTTTAGATAAAGAGTTTTCTCCCCTAAATGGTGAGACCACACATCAAATGAATGATTAAAAATCATATTCTAATGGGTATGCTCCTGGGACCACCATCCACAATCAATATTATTTCCTTTTTGATGGGAAAAATCTCTCAAGGTAACATAACATCATTTTTGGGTTGATTGTGTTTTTTGGAAAAATAGGTTTCCACGGTGAATTTTCATGTTTCATATATGTTGTTTACAATTCATGTTGACAAAGAAGCATGACAAAGTAACGGATGATCTAGAGTTGATACAAAAAGAATAGATACAAGGTGGAACCATTTTCTAGTGTTTTCCAAATTATTAGTGTCCAAATTTTGGAGATTAGTGAGTATCATAAAATATGGATTTCCTTGAATGTCTCATCAAAGTATAAAAAATCAATGAGTTTCGCAAAGATATGCTTCATGGATTGGAATTCGCGAAGACTAGAAGAATGTGGATGGTGATTCTTCACGATTACAACATGCTTCATGAACAGAAACGGTGAAGAGCATTGTGAGGGTAGATTTGCGGTGATGGATTGAAGGTATGGATAGAACGCTCTGCAATTATGATGAGCTCCGCTATTGGAAAATTCCCATGGTGCTTCGCGATATTGAGAATATTTTGGCAGGAATTCAAAGCTTCGTGATTTTTTATGACGTGGCGCTGACTTCGTGTGGATGGTTCAAGGGTCAGTGGGATCACCTATAAATAGGCCATGACCCCCTCGGGAGATGTAGAGGGTTTTCGATGAAAATATTTTTCTTTCAGCTCGTGACGGTAGTTAACGAAGGCAGTGTGCTTCGCGAATAGAAGGAGCTTCCCCGCGGCTATTCTAGCTCCGTGAAATTTGGGTGCTCTGCATTGGCTTAATGAGATTTGTGAGTGAAGTCGCTCTACAAAGACTTGAGCTCCATAACAGCAAAATATTTTCAAGGGTTTGAGCTTCATGAAATGTTAGGAGCTTCGTAAAGGCTTGTTGGACCTTCATGAATTTGGGAGCCTCACGAACTACGGTGCTTTACGAAGGTATTTCCAAAGTAATTTACCAGAGTTCAGGGGAAAATGGTTATTCATTAGTGGATTAAATTTCGACATCAATATAGAATCTTCATACAGTTTGGATGCATTCATTAGTGATAATAAAGTGACCTACAGGTGTATAAACTGTGAGTGGATCCCTTCCAAGTGCATTGGGCAAAGAAAGAGGAAGAAGGTATTTCATTCTACCAGTAGTGTGCTACTGAGGGAGAAATAGGGAGGGACCCTTGGGAAAGAAATGAGTTAACCCTAAACATTGTAAATGAAATGAGACTGGGCATAGAAGTGATCTATCCCAAACATTATTGACAGTGAATTTTATTGGATTTAGTACAGTGGAACATTGTCGTTGTATGCTCTTTGGATGTATCCAAGTTAGGAAGAACCATGTAAAAATCTATGTGTCTGCATATTTTCTTCCTTGCATTGCATCTAAAGAATGAAAATCAGATAAAGATAAAACTAAGTGATCAACATAAACACATAAGATCAAAAAAAGTGACCCTTACAATATAAAGGTCAATATCCCGTGGGGAAAGAATAATTTTGAAATAGAATATTCATACCCTGATTCACCACCCCCCCCCCCTCTTAGGGTATCTAGGCCCCTTTGGTCCAACTAATTGGTATCAGAGGGAAGGTTTATTTTATCATATTTTTTTTCTCTAACATGGTTCAGTTGATCAGTGTGGTTAAATTTTTAGTCTTCTCTTCTATTGGCATGCCATGAAAAAGTATAAAACATCAATGAAGAATCATATGTTAGATGTTATTCCTTAATTTGGATGTATTTATAGAAAAATTGTGATTCAAATAAAAGAATCAAAATTCTTACTGAAGGAAGTCATGGATGTATCTGATAGAGAAAAGATTGATTGAATTAATCATGATGTAGGAATGATTAAAGTACTTGAACTCTAATGTGATACAGAAAAATCTGATGAAGATGATGTTTCAAGAAGGAGGACACCAGTAGATGATTTCAACATGACAAAGAAATTGGATCATAAATTGGATGATGAAGTGAAATCTAAAGATATCTAAATCCATGTTCTAGAAATTTATCTCTACATGCTAATAGGGTTAAATCAAAGCCTTATTGATGTGGCTATGGACCTAAATGAGAATAATGATTATCAAGGTGAAGATCTAGAAATGATTTATATAATGAAAGGAAAGAAAAAGGATAATGAATATGAAGAGAATCAGAAGTCAGATGATGTTTAGAATTTGAAATCCAGAAATGTTGATCTTACTTCATATTTGTCCGAACAGTTTTAGAAGAATAAAAGGCTACAACGGGAGAGTACATGTATTAAAGTTTATATTACTCAGTTGAATTCTATTGTAAAGGAGAAATATGATATGGTAAAAATCACACAAAATAAATAGATTATGATATGAGTAGCAAGAAGAATATCAGAAGAGAATTCAATGCCCAACCCGAATCAAGGGATAAGAAGATTAAAATTTGGAAGAAGAGCTATAATAATTAAAGAAACAAATGGATAAATCAAATACCAAAGTAATGTCTAAAATTAAGGATGCATTACACTTGTTATTTGATTATCCTTCGACGGTTTATGATGAAATGAAACCCAAATATTCTACTTCATAGGAGAAGCACAAAAGGATTATATCATCCCAAATCCCATCCATTTTGGGAAAATCCGGAATTGGATATGATGATCCCTCTCCTTTGCATGATAGAAAATCCAATGTTAAAATCTCAAAAGATCAAAAAACCCATGTGGGTGCTAGATATAGACCTAAAAAGGTGTTTACAGGAAGCAATGAAATCATGTTGTATTTTTGTGGGATTCAGGTTCATACATTAAGCATTTGTTCAGAGGCTCGAGAATATACCTTAGTTTGTGAAAATATAAATTTTACTAAATCTGGGAATAATAATAAGCATCATGATAAATTAGAGAGAATATTCTCTCAGAGGAAAACATTCATCAGATGTTATTACTATGGAAGAAAGGTACACACAATTATTATGTGGAAGGAAGCTCAAGAGATCAATTTTAGTAGAAACAATCAGGCTCCATCAATATCTCTGCTGAGAAATGTTGAAATTTGGTATGCCTTTGAGGGAAAATGTTTTTAATGTTCTGATTATGGGAATTTTGAAAAGACATTGTAGTGAGAAGAAAGCTGGAAAGGAAAAGGAACTCGAGGGGAGATTCATGACTCTAGTGTTGTATAATGTGATATCATACACTAGAAGATGAAGTGGAATATTGAAAAATAAGATTACTACCTCATGAGAATCACAAGGAGATAAACGAATGGTGTATCATTCACCTTCTCTTTCATACTCACAATATCTCTCATATAGAGAATGCGAAAAAACCTTGAAGATTATGGGGAGATCTACTCTAAATGTGTGTAAGAAGAATGCATGATCAGTGGAGGAATCACCACCAGCACAAAACAGTGTGGTGACTCAAATATCTTATAAGAGAAAGATTAACAAAGAATGTATTAAAAAATTCGCATGTCGTGTGTCACAGTGAGAAGTGGAATAAACAGGAAGATCCCAACAATAGTGGAAGAAGAAAGGGAAGATTCCAAATAGATATATTTCTACCCAGAGAAGGAATTAAGGGAAGTGGTTTATTGGTAGAACATTATTGACGGAAGCGTGTAAAAGGGGGATTCAACCCATAATTATGAAAAATAGAAATCCTAAAAAATATAAATATCATAAAAAGTCTCATCATGTGGGTAATGAATGCTTAGTCATATGGCTAGAGAAGTTAAATATGGATAGTCAGTTAGAAGAAGCAAAGAAGTAGTGTGATGCTCTGCAAGAAAGAATCAATGGGTGGACCCATTGGGATCAACCAAAATCCTCTTCTTGGGGATTCCAGAAATTACCCCTCTCCCTATGTATATAAATTCTATTAACTGATGATTCTAGTGTTTTCGGTTTTAGGGAGATACAATCCAAAGGGAAGTGGCATCTAAAGATGCAATGTGGAGAAGTGATGTGCTCCAGAGCTTTAATTGCCTCAAATGAGGTAAAAATGTGAAGAGGAAAGGGAGTAACATAACACAATATTGAGTGATTGTGTTATTAACTTTATCTCTTGTTTCCTACATTGAGTTTCTACTCATTAGGCTTAGAGATTTTATTAATGGCTCAATACAGAGTGGAAGATGAGAATAAATGATGCAGTAGAAGAAGAATGTATATGGTTCTAACAACAGGAAGTGTTGCATAACATAGGGGGATATCTCTACCTCTTAATCGGATGAAAGATATCAATGGGGTATAAAGGATGAGTGTTTCTGATCAAGATGTCATATTATGGGAGAGGCTTTAATATTCATGTATTTCATAATAATTTATTTTGTTCTAACAATATGGTATCAACTGGCTGTTTTTAGGATACCAAGAAGGTGCGAGAGAATGACAACACTGACTAAACAAGAAGCTTAGAAATGTAGCTGAATGAAATGATGAAAATGAACAATTAAATAGTGAGAAATTTCATGACGAATGTGATGAGGAGGAAAGAAATAAAGGGGGGAATAAGTGGATGATGCTGATTCAGAAAAGAATCAGACCATAGAGATTATTTTGAGGCCATCTGATAAGAATATCATCGGGACTAAATGGATCTTTCGCAAAAAGTTGAATGAACATGAAACAGTGATTTGAAACAAAGCATGAATACTGTTCAATGGATACTCCCAAATAGAGGGAATTTTTATCAATGAGACATTTTCAGTGGTTGCAAGGATGGATACAATCATGTTATTCCTTTCTATTGTAGTGCAACGGAAGTTCAAGGTGTTCTAAATGGATGTTAAATCAGCATTCTTGAATGGAATTCTGGAGGAAGAAGTGTATACCGAACAACTAGATGTTTTTCTCATTCCTAGGGATGAGAACAAGGTTTTCAGCTAAATAAGGAGTTATATGGGCTGAAACAAGCACCGAGAGAATGGTACTCAAGGGTTGATCAGTATTTGAAAGAATCTTGGTTTTCAGCGTGGAGGAGTTGATTACAATCTCTATTTCAACAACAAAAGTAATGATAGAATGATTGTGTTGGTTTATGTCGATGACATAATATTTTCCAGATCAGATGATGCATAGTGCAGCCAATTTTCTAAATTCATGTAACATGAATTTGAAATGACTATTATTCGTGAGATGACCTTTTTCCTCGGTTAAAAGGTGGCAAAATGAAAAAATGGCACATTCATTTCTCAATCCAAATATGCCAAGGAGGTTCTAAGAAGATTTGGAAAGGAAAATTACAAGGAGAAGAAGACTTCAGTTGCAACCTAGATGAAATTATCAAAAATTTATAATGGCAAGGAAGTTAATATCACAAAATACTGGCATATAATTGGGAGTTTACTATACCTAATAGTCACATGTCCTGAAATTGTATTCGCCACATGCCAAGCAGCGATATATCTGTGTAATCCCAAGGAAAGCCACATGCATGTAGTGTAAAGAACACTTCAATATATCAATGGCACAGTGGATTTCAGTTTGATTTATAATGAAAAATCTCAGTAAGAGCTATTGGGATACACAGATGCAGATTGGGATGGTTCAGCGGATGACATGAAATCAATGTCAGGAGGTGCTTTCTATCATGGTGTATTGTGTGTTTCTTGGCTAAGCAAGAAGCAATATTGAATTTCATTGAGAACCGCAAAATCTGAGTAAATTTCTTTCACTCAATCTTGCACACAGTTATTGTGGATGAAGAAGAAGCTTGATGATAAGGGCATTGAAGTGAGCAGGGAATTGGGAAGTTGGAGTACATTCTAAAAGAACTACAGGTTTCAAACATTCTATCAAAGGCCTTACCCAAGGATGCTTTTGAGAGGAATTGACTGGCTCTGGGAGTTCAGTCAACTCCCCACATTTAAAAAAGTGTGGTTGTGGGACACACCCTCTCTCCTCGAGGTTTGAAGTGTTTTCCCTAATGTACTAATATGTGTTCTTACCATGTTATAGCCGCAGAGGAGTGCCCTTTGGGTTCATTGAAAAAGGGGGAGAAAATAGTTCTTGTTGAAGGGAGAGACAGTGTGAAAATGTGGCTACTTGATAAATCATGAATGAAATGGGGAGAAGTTGATAGGAGGAGCAGTGAGATTGGGGGGAGAAATAAGATAGGGGAGAGTTGTAAATATGACGATGCTATATGAGATTGATCAAAGCATAGATATCAAGATAGCTAAGGACTCGTGATAAAAGAAAAAGAGTGATTTTGGAATGGAGTGATATGGGTTTCAGTGATAAAAAATAGGTATCAATTTTTCAATAGGTATCAATTTTGTGTCAATGGATGGTGTCTGACATGAAGTGATTCATTAATGAACATTTCATACTACACTTGTTTCTCACCCCGAGCATTTCTCATGTGGTCTTAGAGTATATGGTAAGTAAATATTTGGTTGCTATCTGAATCGAAAGAGGAGAAGGATTGGTGATGATATAATGAGCTTCCGAGTGGTATAAAAGAGCAGGAAATCATTCCGAGAAGAGTTGTAAACAAACTCAAAAGGGGATATTGTTGGGAAAAAATCCCTCAAGGTAACATTACAAAATTTTTGGGTTGATTGTGTTTGTTTACAAAATACGTTTCCATGGTGAATCATCATTTTCCATCGTTTTTTTTTTAAAATCCATGTTGGCAATGAACCAAGAGAAAGGAATGGATGACCTAGAATGTGGTAAAAATAGAACAGATACATGGTGGCACCGTTCTCTAGTGTTTTCATAATTTTTGGGCTCCAAAATTTGGAGATTGTTTAGCATTTCAAAATATGTATTTCCTAGAAGATCTCCTAAAAATATAAAAAAAGGCATGAGTTTCATGAAGATTGGCTTCATGGATTGGAATTCGCAAAGACCAGAAGAATGTTGACGGTGAATCTTCGCGATTACGAAAAGCTTCGTGAACGGAAGCGGTGAAGAGAATTGCAAAGGGATCTTTGCAGTGACAGCACAAAGTTAATAGCGGAACGCTCCACGATTAAGACGGGATCTAAAATAAAAAAATTGTCATGGTGCTTCGCTATATTGAGGGAATTTCGGTGGGAATTTCGGATCATCATGATTTGTGATAACGTGGAGCTGAATTTGAGTGGAAGGTTTGATGATCGGTAGAATTGCCAATAAATTGGCCTTGACCCTCTAGAGAAAAGTAGAGAGTTTTAGAAGAAAATACTTTTCTCTCAACTCCCGAAGGTAGTTTGCGAAGGCAGTGTGCTTCACAAAAGGAAGGATCTTCGTGGTGGCTATTCTAGCTCTGTGAATGTTGGGTGCTCCACGTTGGCTCAGTTAGCTTTGCGAGGGAAGTCTCTCTATGAAGACATGAGCTCCGTGACGGATTAATATATGAGAAGTTGTGAGCTTCACGAAAAGGTTTGAGCTTCGCAATGGTTTGTTTGAGCTTTGTCAATTTGGAGCCTTGAGAAGTAGGGTGATTTGCGAAGGTATTTCCAAAATAATTTCCTAGTGTTCAGGGGAAAAGTGGTATTCATTAGTGGATGAAATTTAGACATCAATAGAGCATCTACATACAGTGGAGGATGCATTCATTAGTGACAATGAAGAGACTAATAGTTCTATATACTGTGAGTGGATCCCATCCAAGTGTAGTGAGCAAAGGAATAGGAAGAAGGAATTTCTTTCTACCAGCAGTGGGCTAGTGAGAGAGAAACATTGAGTGACCCTAGGTAATGATGTTAGCTAACCCTAAACATTTTAAAGGCAGTGAGCATGGGAATAGAAGTGTTCTATCCCGAACATTATTGGAATTTATCTTTAGTGGATTTGTTACATGGGTACATTGTCGTTGTATGCTCCTTAGACATAGCCCAGTGAGAGTGAACCAAGTAAAAATCATTGTGTCTGCTTGGTTGCTTCCCTGCATTTCATCTAAAGCATAACCATCAAATTAAGATAAAAAGAAGTTATCAACATAAACACATAATAGAAAACAATGTGACCCTTATAATATAGAAGTCATGATCCAGTGGGGTAATATGAATTTTGAAATAGAATATCCATACCCTAATTCACCCCCCTCTCATGGTATCTAGGCCCCTTTTGGTCATAAAACTTTTAAAATAATTCCCATCTAACCTCATTGATACCCAAACAATATCACATAAACATCTCACCCTCCTACCTCAAAATTAAGAATCTAATAATTGCTTATAAAATATTAAAAACTAATTATTCATCAAATTTTCACAATATATACATAATTTAGAATTTATTTCAATTAAGAATAATTCCCCATGAATTCCTGCGATGTTCTAAATGCAACAAAAAAAATCCAACTGCATGTGGAAGGCCAACATTCACTCTATGAACCATCCCAAAAAAAAATACCTAACATCCAATATTAATTTAATTGTAAATTTCATATAATTTAATCCAAATTAAATGAAATGTTCATACAGAATTGTACATTCATCTAAGTGACATAAAAATATTTAGATACCATCTCAGGACATCCTCTAGTAAATTAATTCCAAACCCCCTTATATCATGATGATTCCACCAATATGTAAGGGAATCATCGATGATTCACTAATAAAAAACAACTAACCCAGGTGAATGTGTGGGAGTAAGAAGAGAGGATTCCCTCTTAAAAATTAAGTGAATAGAGGTAATTTTCACTCTTTATATGGGACACATGGTTTTGATAAACAGTTGAAAATACCATGCACCAACCATGTGACTTCCATAATAAAATGTCATTACCATCTTATAGTCAGGCAAAAAAGCTACAAAACTATGCTCTATATATGAATATTTTCAATTTAGATCATCTGCAACAAATAACATGATTCTCACATAGTTTTTCTTCAAACATTCACAAACCGAGTGTGATTCCCTATGCTAAATCCCAGCTTCATGGTTCCCCCGCATAGTTTTTCCTATGTATAAAATTATTTAAAAAGGAATAAATACATAGACAAATTTCAATATTCAATATGATTCACTAAAGACTCGATTGAACACCCAAGGAACCCTTCAAACCATAATCAATACAAAAAAATATCAACTCGATATGTTCTAATTCTCGTAAGTCAAATTTGAATGTTGGTACTCAAAATGTATCCTACCCGAGAACTTGGAAAATTAAAATTCTAAAAATAAATTTAAATCCATGAAAAATTGGTGTTTTAAATCTTCTCCACTATAACACATTTCATCCTCAAGAATATAGAATTGTATTTTATGCATTAATTCCGTACTACGCTATCTATTAATTAATGATCAACTCATCATGTTCTACTCAGGGTTGAAAACCAATATTAAATTTTGAAAATATAACTAAGATGTGAATTAGTTATCAAATTTTGAACCACCACTCATAACATTCAATGAAAAAAAGATATATTTCTCACCAAATCACATCTTACACAAAAAGATATGGTTTGATTAATTGAATCATCCATAATCTTACAAAACTCTCCATTATAAAATTCTGCACATAAGGAAATTCTGAGCCATGATGCTCCCTGATTTTGGAATTTCAAATTAAAATTTATTTCTCTGGGTCTAACTACCTGGCTGTTATATTTTTTATCTTTGGAAACGAAAGTATATATAAAACACCGATCAAACCTGTTTTAGTTTGTCGTTCTCATAATCACTCATCCCCACATACTGACACACTACCACATCACCCGATCATGATACCCTAATTACCTAAGGCATGAAGAAATCATCCAAGTTATTACACTAATGCCTAAACCCAACATCCTTTGTAATTCAATGGCTGGATCCTCGACAAACAAAACACACTATTATTCCCCCACATAATAATTTTCTTATTCCCACTTTGACCCATGCTCAGGTCACATCAAATCCATCATAAGTCAAATACTAACAGAAAAAATCCATCCAAACCTACATATGAATCCAAAATATGGTATTTAAAATAAATCTAGATAAATATGATTCACCATATTATTGACATCCCAAATCCCCCTTGACTATTCAATTAATGCTCGCATACATCCCCAACCCCGCCCACATGGGAAAATTTCTCCATAGATCACTCTTTATCCATTTCAGCATGTAATTATTAGATATTTAGTTCAAAATCAAATCCAAATTGAAAAAAAACAAAAATTTATTCCCATTCCAAAATCATTGGGAACATCATCATTGGCATTCACTAAAATTCCATCCATAATGAGGATCGTCCCCCCCCCCAACAACCTATTGTGCGTTCCCCCACCAAAATTATTTCATTGTGCCACTCCTCATGTGAAATTTAAATATGATCAATCAAAACATGATTGTTTCACTTCTCAAGACACACTCATATAATCTAAGGAATATATAATATTAGGGTTACTCTTATATTTATCGTTCCACTTCACTAGATCTATTTACAAAGATAACCCTCAATACATGTGGAATTTCTCATTTCATCGATTCTTGGGCACCCTAGCCCACAAGAATCTCTTATATTTCATCATTCCTCAACCCATACATGATCAATAACTAATAAAAAACTAAGTGGAACCATAAATCACCAACATGAACTACCTCAATATTATCTAAAACCTAGTATGTGTTTACTATCACACCACCTTATTTTAGAAATCGAACCATGCTCCCATTAGTCATTTCTCATGTATCCTTGGAACACACACTTAATCACTGACCATGGTACTCACTTTTTTTAATATCATCTAACTATAAGCACCCTTTATGACCATTATCAAAATTTGGGCATCTACCCATACTGATTTATATTACACAATACCTACCTGCCATTATTATTTCAAACCCCCTAGATTCTACGTACTCTATTATAGTTCTCTAAAAATATCATCTAAAATCAATATTTCAAGAAACATGGTTGGAATCACCCTCTAAAAATGTCATTGATTATATAATCCCCTCAATTTAGTCACATCAAATGACCTACAACATCCCAATTCATATACCACATATTTTTTAGCACCTCCCATATAGAAACATGAATCACAATTCTTAAGCCTATTATTTCATATTCAAGGTCACACATAAACATGGGATAACCCATCTCACTTGGGTTACATCATATATTTCACTAGGCTCTCCAACGTCGTGTTCCACATCATAAAACACTAGGATTCTCCACCAAATACATTTATAATATTTTAAATAAATTATAACTTATGGGGAATCATCCAAAATCCCATAAAACATATAACCTAGAAATTTACATGAAAAAAATACTCACTCAAGGGTCTCACACACATATACATATCAGAAATCACATGAAAATTTTTCATTCTATTGTGAAACTGATTCACACGGGGCACCCATATACAAGAATATACACCTCAGAATCAATTTCTCATATGGGAAATAATATATACATACTGGAATCATCCTACCATGATCATTGTCAATTATCTCATAGTCACGTGGATTAGACAAGTGTAATTTCCCCATGAATCTATATGGTTAAACACTATGTAGGTATTTGTCAACACATTAAATGAACGAAATCATTTTCTATCAAAACCAGAACCAATAATCAGAAACCAAGTTCCCATAATAACACTCTAAGGGTCACTATACATCCCCTATGGAGAGGGGATGTAATGCTATAATCATAGATCATCTTACATTATATACACATAACTTGTCATTAGAATATAAATATACAATGGATGTGATGCGTAGAACAATCCAAAAAACATATATAGAAAAATTCCATAAATTTTGGTTTAAAACATTAACCTACATAAAATTTATCACTGATGAAATTAATCACACAAAAAAATGAATTTAACATGTCAATCCTATATCTCAATTATGATGAAAGTGCATGACATTTTTCAAATAGGCTATATACTAAAACCCACAATAAATCAAAAATATAATACTCTATGTGCATCACATAATGTTAAATCATATAGTTGTAAAACTGAATTATAATTACTAAATTCATGTATCATTGGTAAACTAAAATTTCTATCTATAATGGTGTTTATGAAAAACCATTTTGATAACCATCATAGGATACAACAAATTCAAATTTTTCCCTTGTACCATATCCTCAAATAGTATGGAAAAATAAAATGTGGATACACTATATGATATTAAACAAATATAATATCTCATACCACCTTGTGATGTCCCTAACCTATCAACAAACATCAGTTCCCATGTCGATGGTTTTCAAGTGACTTCATCCATGCCTCTTTGAATGACAGAAGTTGCAAAAGAGTAGGCGGGGTCTTTTGTATTACTATTGGGAGACAATAACCCATATTAGAGTTGTAGTAGATTAATAAAAAATATATTAAAAATAATCTAACACAAAAACCCTAAGATTATGTGGATGATATAAATAACTTCCATCAATATACATTATAAATGTGGAAGCATACAGTCATAGGGACTCGTTGTCATGAAAACATACAACAATATTGATCATCCACTAAGATGATCACATATACATGGTAAAACAAATAAGTAAAGTATTTTACATATATAATTCCATACCCAAGCCTCACATCATCCAATTCTATGCTCATGTCTGATAAATCTCACCCGATCATGTTACTTTGGACCTTTCCCACACATGAACTTGTGGTTAGTGAAGTATACTTGGTTACCCAAGTGATATGTCCTCCCAAGTAGGGTGTGCGTATAGATTAGAAGGAAACCACTAATATTTATCACATATATTACTATTAAATTAATTTATTTTCGGGTGCATTCTCATATTAAAAAATAAATAACAACATTAATCACTATTGATCCGAGGGTTCTTACATGAAACCTGGGATCGACCCAAAACTAATTCGGCTAGTGTTGGAGTTCCTCCAAGAATGTCACATGATCATGAAAATCTATATAAGGACAAAACTTTACCCATTATAAAATTATCCAATGAGATATAAAGTTTCATGTATAAAGAAGACCCATTCAATTAAATTCTAGTTGATCGAGTAGTCCGCAATCAGAAAATAGTTCTTTAGGAGTTAATCCTATGTGGTTCATAAATCATCAGACATCATCTCCAGCCCCTATTAAGTAAATCTAGGAAAACATAAAAATAAAAAATCATCACTAACTCATATGAGATAACCCTAAGTAGTTATATCCATAAAGCATGACTTATGGTTTTAAGGGGGTGACCTTAGGGTGTCATAATCGTCTGGAATCATCACTGAATCCTTATGTCTAACTCTAACAAATGAATCTTATTTTTAATAACTCCCGATTCTTAGTGGATTACCATAGTCCATTATAATAAACATCTTTCATTTCTTACTCCAAGGGGTGCCCCTAGGAAATCATTAAAATACGAAATTTCTATTCACACTATGAGGGTGTCTCTAGTTTTTCATAATCATCACTTCAATTTTACACGATGTATCCTAGGAATCCCATATATCCAATGCATACATAATCACTATGATGGGTAACATGTACCTCCACAAATATGTCACTAGAAAATATCATAAGGTATGGAAATCTTTTAAAACCTATCTCGCAATGCTGAGTTTTTCCTCCGAAGAAAAAAACCTATAATCACTACTATTACCATATTATAATTAAATCATTAATTTTGGTTGTAAGGTTACACCCAACATCAGTGATACCCATATCCCATATGCACCCTCTCGGAGTAGTCATATCAATGGGGTTCACACCGTTGGACTGGAGGTCTCATCGTCATGTGGACACCCAATAGGGGCTTCTATATCTCTCTCTCCCCACTAATTCCAAGTAAAAAAGCTCATAGGGAATAACATCCCTTAACATTCTCCATATCTCATTGTGTCCTCATTCACCTTATCAGTAATCTACTATTGGTACAACATTAGGTGGTGGTCTCAAGACCACCCCTTACCAATTCACTCAATGTTGGTGTGAACACCAATTATATCTATCAATATCAACATGTTATACCCACCAAGGAAATCACATCTTAAAATGGTAGAAACACTCACCCCTTGGTCATATCACTATCCTAAAGGTTTTAAGGAATCTTAAGGGTCCACTAAAGCCTACTAGGGCCATTAACTCTGATTTTTTCATATAACTCCACATGGATTTCAATAAGTATTCTATATTTATTTCAAGTATGCTAATTAAAAAAAATTCACCCCATAAGGTGTTCATGCATCTCAAGGAACAAAAAAATCAGGTTCTAATGTGGTCATTATTACTTTTCCTATTCCATGCATTTGATTTATTTAAAATAATTCCTTTAATTAAATGGCCAGTCACTCTTGACGATGATAAGAGACATTACAATACTTCTTAATAGAATTTCATATACAAAGGGGTTTTCTTAAGGGAGCACATACTATAAAAATATTTCTTCCATTTAAAATCATGCCCGACCATCCTCCTTAATACACTTCCAAGATCACATCAACATCCTAGGAAGATATCCCAATGTGAAATATATAATAACACGTAATAAATGATTTATAAATAATTATTAGACTAATTTTAATAGTCTATGTCAAATTTAAAAATTAATAAAATTAGTCATACTTTAATAAAAACGTACTTGATTCTTTCACCACACTGAAACCATCAAACCAAACATGGAAGACACAACACCTTCATAATAAAAATAAATTATAATATATATATATATATATATATCAATTCTAAAGTATATTTAATTTAATTTAATAAAATCCCCTTGATAAAATTATATGGAAACATACCTCCATTACAAAGATGTGGTAAAACATATAGATACCATATCTATACACCAACTATTTAAGACACAGTGAAGCCCCATCCTAATAAGAATATTCCACAATTTTCCAAAGTAATTTCAAAAAAATCAAAATTCAATGGAAACTAGAATCATGAGGAAATCAATAGAAACCTATAATAGAATTAACATAGAGAGATATTTGTCAATAATATCTAGACACTCCACTAAAAACAACCCAAATAAAAGGGGTATTGTAGGTAGAAGAGGGGAGGAGTTCATCAGCATCTGCACACATGATGTAAGAAGAAAAGTGGTTGGACTCCTAGAAATTTAGGTGGGAAAACTAGACATTTCCTCCTTGTAAAGGGTCACAAAGAAAGTGTGTATGGTTGGTCAAACTATAAACTATCCATTAAATCTATACTTTCCATGGTCTCCACCTGACATAGACGGGATTCAGGGTAATAAAAACTGTATACAAAGCATTAATATCTCCTTCAAAAAACATCTAAAACTCCGCCACATGATTTCTTAACAATTTTTATGGTTCCATGTACAATCTATGACTTAAACCCCATGCTAAATCCATCCCTCATAGTTATATTTTATGGTATTCCCAAACATTTTGGTAATTTTTCATAAGAGATAATCATTTGAAAAATTGAAAAAGTATTCCTGAATCACCAAATACTCACCTAAAAACCTATGAAACCATTTTTGATTAGATTAATATCTATAAAACTCAACTCAGGATTCTCTGAATCTCTAAATGAAAATCATTTTCTCCAATATAATAATTACCCATACTCTAGAACACAAAAAATAAAATTCCCCATGAACTTACAACCCACTAAGGAGTGGGTTTTTATATACACGATCACATATTATGATTTCAGTAATGATTAAATTAACACCATTTCCAAGTCTAAATCCCCAAAATAAATTTTCCTTACCCCAATAGATTTTGAATAATGCTAAATTCATTGATGTGATCCTTTTCTTCATTTCATTATAATATTCTCTTAGTGAACAACCGTTGAAATTGGAACTCCTTGTTTACTGTCTCCATATACTCATAAATGTCTATAATATCTATTATATGTTATAATTATTTGTTCACCTATAGGATATTATAAGACATACTTTTGGATAATGGAATCTAGATCATTGCAAGAGAATTCTTATCCAGCCTATCTTATTCTCCATTCTCCACCACTTCCATCTTCCTTCAACATAAAATAAGATAATGATTTCTCTACAATGGAAACCCTCTATATTCATCATTGAGAATCCAAAATATATTACATTGAACTACTCTACCTAGATCATATCCTCCACTAATTCCTTTTTTCTAGAATTAATGAACTATCACTAAATTCTGAATCCCAAATGATGTAACCTAAATTGATCACAATTATTATACTACATGGATAATGAAATAATGAAGCTATTAAAAAAATATTCACAGAACCCTTTCTTATGTCTATTCTCTGAAACATTGTCACATATTCTCTAATACCACTTCTTATGTCCATGTAACTTTCGAGCATCATATGTTTTACAACAAAACATTCTATTAATAAACATGAATCAAAACTAACATACACATATGATGTACAATAAGTCAGAACATATATTACATGTTACTTACTACACTAAAATAGACACTTTGAAATAAACCATATAAAAACTTTTCAGAACTAAGAAAATATAAAATGTATGGAAAAGTGAAACAACATTATTTTCTGTGGTTCAATCATCATTCCTAATCCATGGGGAAAATATTGTGATAACATTTACTTATGAAACAAAATATGATTATAATGTACAAGTGCATATAGAAAAATTCTTCAACTATAAAAAATTATTCATTATCATAGCTGGTACAACTGTCTCAACTGTATTCTGATATTGAAGAACAATATTTCTACATGGATCTTATATTCCTATGAATACCTCCACTCGGTGAATGACTTCCACTCCTGTAACCTTTCCTTCCGGTGTGTAGTGAATTTTGACAAAAACACTATAAGGTAATCCATTTGTTTCATCATCACCTCCCTTACATATTCCATTTTCTTCAAAATAAACAATGAAAAAACCAAATGCAATTTTATAAATATTTATATATCAACAAGACAAAACTTACACAATTCATTTGAATATTTGTTCTTCCACCTTCAGACATGTCATGGATTCTTCCATGTTCTTTCTTCTGATTGATATCTCTTGATATATCCACTTCATTAGTTCTACATTTTTTTACTTCCTCTATATTATCCCCTTAGATAGATATTTTACCCCTATAATCACCCCTTCCAATAAAAATCATTACTTATCAATAAAATGATATTTATATGGCTCGACATAACAATACTGAAAATACATGGTCAATTATGTTGGTAAATTATTACATTCCCCCTTTTTATTAGTTATTTCATACTAAATTACACTGTATCTACATATTTTAGGGCTGAAGTAACCACGTAATGATATTTATGTTCATGTAGTTCCTTTTATTATGGATATGAAATTGATATGATATAATAATATTATGATTTAGAATACTAATAATAAATATTAATTTACATTGAAAGTCATGTTGATTTGGATGAGAACATGATTTTCACCTTATTATGTATAATTTAAATGAATTTAGGGTTGATCTATATGGGTGGTAGGAACACACATAGTTATGTTAAAACATTTTCTAATGACATCATTTCATTAAAATTTTAAGAATTCAACTAAAAATATATTTATCTGGGATGACAATATTTTATGGGGTGTTAGCAGAATTTGTGTCACCATTTCCAATAAAATGGGATGAATTTTTTAGGACATAAAGTATATTGTTACTATGTTTGCAAAAACTCCATCAGAACCCCTTAAAAATAAGGGAATAAATGTGAAATGTTTTATTTAAACTACTATTTTGGAATTTTAAACAAGATTGAAATTTTCCTTATGTCATTCATATAAAATATTTATTTGATAATTTAATTGTAATTTTAATAAATAACTTTAAAAGATAAAATATGTAACCAAGGGTTGGTATGATATAATTAATATGGTGATAATGGATGAGTTTGTGATAGTGATGGATGGGAAAAAAATTTCTTCCCCTAGTGGCTCACACTCTATCCAGGTAACTGAGATTTTGATTTTTGAACATCCTATGTAGTATTGTGGTTCTATATGCGGATTTTTAAATTATCATCATTGAATAACATAATTTAAAGGGTTTATAATCACATTACTATATTGTTTTTTTTTTGCAATATTTAATATGTATAGCTATGATTTTTATTTTTTTATATAATTTTACATACCAAAAAAATATAAGATATTTTTCTTAAGATATATCTAATAAACCTATCAACCAAATAGAGGTTACAAAAATGAAAATAATACATTATTGTTATACTATATGATTGAGATATGTTTTTCCATAATAATCTTTTTATATAATGGTTCACTCGGTGAGTGTGAACTAAATTTATTGTCCTATAAATTATAGATATATGTATCACATTGTATTGTAAATGAAGATATAGAATTTTTATATCAAAAATTAAATTCATACAAATGATTATATTTTATAGATGTATGTTTTTTAGAAATTCATTGGATTATGTATACTTATAATATGTATAGAAAATCTGGGTTAAAACATATCATTACACAAGGAATGAAGATTATGAAGGTATTTTAAGGAGAATTTATTCATAATACCCATTATAATATATTATAAGGCTTATCATTATGGTTTATACATTATAACGGAGGTTGCGACAGATATTGATACTCATAAGTGAATTCTTAGAAATTTTAATTTGAAAAGTGTTAAAAGTGCTGTTGAGCATAGTTTTTCATTTGATATCAATAAAATGTAAATATGTGTTTGGTAAGATGATGATGATATAAGGTGATACCTATATAAATGTTATGGACTAATAGAATTGGATTACATGATTTTCCAATTCTCTATGTTGTAAAAGGATAATATTGTTGAAATGAACATGGTTGAAGATATGTGGTAAGGAGGAGTGCACATTGTTTACTAAAAGTGATGGCCATGAATAAATTAATTTATTAATCAATTATAAAGAATTCAAATGAATACCATGAAATAATAAATTACATTATGGGAATATGTATATTGAGTAAGAGAAGAAGAAATGAGTTGAGATAGTTGGTTGAATTTTTAATAAGGATTTGTATTTCATTTTATTGTGAGGAATAATTATATGTAATGAAATATATTTTATTAAAAAATAATTCCACTAGGGATGAATCCCTACCCAGACATGACCAGAGCACCTGTGGGACCCATCGGTGTTGACCGTGATCATGAGAGCCCATCCAAGGCCAGCCTAAAGTCAGGAGAGATATTGGACATCGTAAATTCCCAATGGAACCCTTGTATAAGGTGTAGGAGTAGAAACATTAATATGTGGGGTACAATGACAAAAGGTCAGATCAGTATGGGGAGGTATCAATAAGGGGAGTAGTGTTACGACCATCTCATGGAATACATTATTTTATAATGTGGATGGAGGAACTACATGGAATCAATGTGGGACACAATAAGAGAGTGTATTGTTCATCCATTATTAATCATACTGATATATTTCAGGACATACAATGTGGCTGATCTGATTCATCGAATCACTTGAGGATGTTATCCCCTACCCTAAATCCCAAAATCATTATTATCCATTATTGACTCTTTTGTCATTTTAATCTTTATTTAGATTATATCTCTCTATATAATTCCGAAAATGAAACCAACTTTACATATGCTACTATAACGTTTAAAACTCCATCCTTTCATTTCTAGGGAATTTTCCATTCTTTGGAAGATATCCCTACTTCTACATTGTATGTAATTTCAAATGATTCTAGAATCATCTTAACATTAATTCCTTATTTTAGAATTAGAAAACTAATGTCAGGAAACAAAAAAAAATCAATGCTACCTTTAGAGTATGTCACTATGGTAACAATGATATCCCCGACCAGAACCCACTCATCAGTTCCGAGATGAGTTTTCTCTATATGACCTCAAGCATGCCTCTGTGTATGCTATAGGTCATCATATAGTAGTGAAAGTCTATGGTAGCAACTCTAGGATACAATATCTCATGTTAGAGTTTTAATTACATTGGAATAATAATGAAAACATCATCCATTAATATAATAGTAATAGTATGAGTTTTCAATAAATAACATCAATAAATATCAAATGTGAATGTGGAATAATAAAATCATACTATCTCATGATAATTCCATTATAAAAAAATACAAATCATCCACCATCATGATAACATATAAAAGTTAAATTTAATATTTAAAGACTCTATGGATCATACAATATCCCAAAACCTTACCTTATACTAATCACTATTCTTGTTTGAGTTATCTCACTCGAAACTCTAATCTGCTACCATAATTGAATTTATGATTAGTTTAGTCTACTCGAATACTGATATTCCATAGATACCTGAGCATGGTGTCAGTAAATAAATTAATATGTAAGTGTAAGTAAATAATTATAGGCGATCCTCGGGTTCTAATAATAAACCCATGATTTACCCAAAATAAATTTGGCCAGTTCTAATGTTTCTCTGATCATGTTACATAACTATGATGACCAATATAGGGTGAAAACACAAACCCTTATTAGGTTAACCAGGGTGATCCATGGTATCAAGAATAAATCTCAACACTATATGGAAATCCAAGGTAGATCGACAACAATCAGTCTTAAATAAGACCTCTAGGAGGCAATCTTAGTTAGTCAATAAATTTTCAAGTGCTATAATAGACCATTAAAATGTAATCCTATGTGATAAAAAGAATTATTCGTCATCACCAACTCCTAGGTGATTATCCTAGGTTTTAATATCTATATGAAATAACATTTCAATCCTAGGGGTTGACCATATATTATCATAATCACCATGCATTATCACAGACTCATGGGGTGACCCTTTGTTGTTATAATCTTTAGAGTGGTCACAAAATCTAAATCCTTGGAATCCTATAAATCCAATAAAAAAATAATTACTCATATAGGTAATACACACCTCCCCTAATATCTCTTTCAAGGAATCCCATAAGGGCTGGCCTACAGCTCAAACCCATCTCACAAAACCAAGGATAGCCTCTCAAATACACAACCTATCATCATAGGTATAGTTGTACCATTCTCACATCCTAGATCCAAGTTGTAAGGTGATATTCACAATAATCACCATCCATTGCACACTCACACCCTCTCATGAGTTGTCATATAAATGGGGTATCCAACAGGTTCCCTAAGGTCTCATCACTATTAGGAAATTCTAACACGTAACTCTATCTCACTCTCACTACTCATTCCACTCCCATTACTCAAATGGAATAAAATACATCAACTTCATCCATAACTCATCTTGTTATCATGGGCCTCAAAGGTCGACTTGTATCTTTATAAAATACAAGGATTACCTAAATCACATAACCTTCCCAATTCAACCTAAGTCATACAAAAAAAAAATCATATCCATATAACTCCATAGTGTATACCCTCCCAGGTAATCACATGGTAGTGGGGGAGGCACTATTCCCCATGGACGTCAGACAATCCTGGATGCTTTAAGTCTTCCCAATGGTCTACAAACTCATATTATTTCTATTAGTAATAATATTTTCAAGTATCCCTACTCAGAGGTTAATAATGAATATATAATTAGGGCCAATATACCTAGTTAATCCAACAACACCCCTCTAGGTTTCAATGAATCTCATGGACAATAAAAATAATCATGTCCTTGGCCGCCAATGAACCGGGAATCCACGTTAGTAAAAAAGTGTCTTACATGGCTGTTGGTATGTTTTCGATCACATGAAATAGATTTATTTAAACTAATCCATTTAGATAAAGTGGTGGCTTCCCTCAGTGGTGAGACCACACATTACATGAAGGTTTAAAATATCATATACCAATGGGTATTCTCCAGGGACCAGCTTCCACAATAAAAATTATTTCCTTTTAAAATAATTCTCATCAAACATCACTTATTCCCATCCAATCTCACATCAACATCTTGGTCACCTGAATAAAGGTGAAACATCTAATGATTACATATAAAATATTCCTGAAAAATTATTCAATAAATTTTAAGAATATATATATAATTTGAAATTTATTTCAATAAAGAATAATTCCCCATGAATTCCCTCGATGTTTCCATTGCACCAGAACTGAATCCAACTGCATGTGGAAGGCCAACATGCACTCTATGAACCGTCCAAAAAAAATACCTAACAACCACTTTAATTTAATTGGATATTTCACATTTTTTAATAAAAATACAATGAAATGTTCAAACAGTATTGTACCTTCATCAAAGTGACATAATAATATTTAGATACCATCTCAGGACATCCTCTAGTTAATTGATGCCAATACCCCTTATATCATTATTATTCCAACAATATTTAGTGTAATCATCAATGAGACACTAATAAAGTACTACTAAAAACGAGAAAAATTCAATAGGAGCCTCAAATTGAAGCTATATTGGTGGATATTTTCAATGGATCATTATAAAATTCCAAAAAAACATACAATATCAAAGGGGATATAGATGGTGGAAAATATGAGAATTTATCTAGCCTATGTGCATGTAAGGGAGTAAGAAGTGGGGATTCCCTCTTAAAAAATTGAGGTAATAGAGGTAATTTTGACAATTTATATTGGACACATTTTTTAGTTACATGGTTGGAAAAACCATTCACCATCCATGTGACTTTCACAATAAAATTCCATTACGCTCTTATGGTCAGGCCACACAGCTACAAAACAATGATATATCAATAAATTTATCTTCTTTAGATCATCAGAAAAAACTATCATGAATTTCACATAGTTTTTCTTCAAACATTCACAAACCTAGTGTGATTCTCTATACTGAATCCCATATTCACGGTTCCCCACAATGTTTTACCAAACATTAAAATTATTTAAAAAAGGGAAAAATACTTTGAAAATTCTCAATATTCAATATGACTCTATAGAGACTCTTTTGAACACCAAAAGAACCTTTCAGACCCTGATAAATTTCTAAAAACATCAACTCAAGATGTTTTAATTCTCCTAAGTCAAATTAGAATGCTGGTACTCAAAAGGTACACTATTTTTGAACTTGGAAAATTAAAATTCTGAATATAAATTAAAATCCAAGAAGGAGTTGTGTTTTAAATCCACCCTGCTATAGAATTTCTCATCCTCAATAATCCCCAATGTGATTTTAACCAATAATTCTATACTACCCCATCTGTTAATTCACGATCAAATCATCGTGTTCTACTCGAGGACGAAAACCAATCTTCAATTTTGAAACTCTAACCATTAGGTGAATTATTAATAAAATATTGATCCATCCCTCATAACCAGAAATGAAAAAAAGATATAGTTCTTACATAATCACATAGAACATGATACATTATGGTTTTATTAATTGAATCATCCACAAGCTTACGACACTCTATACTATATACCTCAACACAAAATATAATTCTGAACCATGATGCTACCTGCTACTGGAATATCAAACTATAATTTATTTCTTTGGGACTAATTACCTGGTTGTCATAATTTTTATCTTAGGATACCCAACTAAATATAAAAACCCTGATCAAACCTCTTTTATTTGACCATTATCATAATCACTGATCTTCACTTACTGACACACTATCACATCACCCTATCAAGATTCCCTAATTACCTAAGGCTTGAAGGAATCAACCATGTTCTTACACTAAATTCTAAACCCACAATTCATTGTAATTCAATTGATGGATCCTCGACCAACCACACCAACTATCAGGCCCCCACCTAATAATTTTCACATTCCAACGTCAAACAATGTGTGGGCCACCTAAAAACCATCATAAGTCAAATAATAATTGTTAAAATTTATCCAATCCTACATACGAATCCAAGATATGGAATTTTACATAAATCATGATAAATATGATTCGCCATATTATTGAAATCCCAAATCCCCCTCGACTGTTCAAGGGTTGCTTGTAAGAATCCACAACCCCGCCCACATGGGGAAATATCTCCATAGATCATGCTCCATCTATTATAGCATGTAATTATCAAATGTTTACATCAAAATCACAACCAATTGACAAAAAAACATAAATTTTATTCCCATTCCCAAGTCATTGGGAAAATCATCATTGGAATTCACTAAAATTCCATCCATAACTATGATCCTTCTCTCCAATAACCTATAGTGTTTTCCCTAAAAAAATTAATTCCATGTGACACACCTCATATGAAATATCAATATGATCAATCAAAACATGATTGTTTCTCCTCTCCGGACACACTCATATAATCCATGGAATCTATAATATTAATTTTACTCATAGATTGGTCATTCCAATTCACCAAATCCATTTTCAATGATAACCATTGATACTTGTAGAATTTCTCCATTCATCGATCCTTGGGCACCCTAGCCCACCAGAATCTCATTGATTTCATCATTACATAACCCATACATGACCAATCACCAATCAAAAACTATATGGAACCATAAATCACAAGCGTAAACCACCTTAATATAATCTAAAACATGATATGTATTTACTATCTCACCACCTTCTTTCAGAAACTGAAGTGTGTTCCCATGAGTCATTTCTCATCAAAACTAGGCTCACACACTTAATCACTGGCCATGGTACTCTATTTTTTGAATATCATCTATCTATAAGCACCTTTGATGGTCATTCTGAAAATTGAGGCATCTACACATGAGGATTTATATTACACAATAACCTACCAACCTACATTATTTCAAACCCCCTATAATCTACCCACTCTATCATCGTTCTCTCAAAAGATCATCTAGAATAATTAGTTCAATAAAATATATTGGAACCACCCTCTAAAATAGTCTTTGATTATATAATCACCTCAATTTCGTCACATCAAAATACCTAATGCATCCCCATACATCTACCCTATATTTTTGTGCACCTCACCTGTAGAAATATGAAAAAAATGCTTTTAACAATTCATGATTTTTAAAGGTCACACATAAACAAGGGATAGTCTTTCATACTTGGGTTACCCTAATATATTTTACAAGGCTCACTCACATCCTGTTCCACATCACAAAACACTAGGATACTCTACCTAATACATTTATAATATATTACATAAATTATAACTTATGGGTAATAATATAAACTCCCATATCACATATCACCTATAAAATTACATTAAAAAATAATCCCTCAAGGGTCTCACACAAAGACACAAACATATGAGGAATCACATATCAATATTTCATTCTACTATAGAACTTATTCACATTGGGAACCCATAAACAAGACTACACACTTGACAATCATGGTATCATATTAGAAATAATATATGCATACTCGAATCATCCTACCATTATCATTATTAATTATCTCATAGTCATGTGGTTTAGAAGAGTATAATTCACCTAGGAATCTATATAGGAAACACTGTATAGGTAGATGTTATAACATTAAATAACCAAAATCATTTTCATTCAAAACCAGAACTAATACTCAAAAACCAAGTGCCCATAATAACACTCTAATGGTCACTATAAATCCCCTATTGAGAGTGGATGTAATTTTGTTATCATGGAGAATCTCAAATTATATCCACATAAATTTTCATTAGAAGATAAATATACTTTCGATGGAATGCGTAGAACTATCCCAAAAACATATATAGGAAAATTCCATGTAATGTGTTTGTAAGAAATTAAACTACATAACACTCATCATTGATGAAATTAATGACAAAAAAACATGAATTCAACATGTTAATCCTATGTTTCAATTATGATGAAAGTGAATTACCTTTTTCAAATAGGCTATGTACTTAAAACGACAATAAATCAAAACTCTAATACTCTATGTGCATCACATAAGGTTATAAAATATTGTTTTAAAACTAAAATAAAATTACAAAAATACCATAGCATTGGAAACCTAAAATTTCTATAAGTAATGGTGTTTATGACACACCATTTTGATAACCATCATAAGATCCCACATATTAAACTTTTACCCATTTACCATATCCCCAAAATGTTTGGAAAAATAAAATGTGGATACACCATATGATATCAGTTAAATATAATATCTAATTCCACCTTGTGATGTCCTTGACCTATCAACCCTCATCAGTACACATATTGATGGTTTCCATGTGACTTCAGGCATGCCTCCTTGAATACCATTAGCTATAAAAGAGTATGAGGGGTCTTGGGTATTACTGTTGGGAGACAATAAAACATATCAGAGTAGTAGTAGATTCATAAAATTAAATTAAAAATAATTCAATAAAACAACCATAATATTATGTGGAAGAAATAAAATTCATCTATCAAAATGAATTATAAATGTGAATGAATACAGTCATAAGGACTCATTTTCATGAAAACATAAAACAATGTTGATCATCCACTATGATAGTCACATATACATGGTAAGAAAAATAAGTAATGTATTTTTCATATTGAATTCCATCTTGAAGACTCACCACATCCCAGTCCGTTCACATGTCTATGAAATCGGACAAGATCATGTAACGTTGGACCATTTCCACACATGAACTTGTGGTGAGTGAGGTATGCTTGGATACCCAAGTGATATATCCTCCCAAGTAGGGTGTGAGTATATATTAGAAGGAAACCACCAATTTGATCCCATATATAACTATTAAATTCAATATATTTTTATGTTCATTCTCATATTAAAAAAATAACAACAATAATCAATATTGATCCTAGGGTTATTATATGAAACATCAGATCTAACCAAACATAATTCAGCCAATGTTGGTGTTCATCAATGAATGTCACATGATCAGACCAACCTTTATAAATAAAAAACTCCAACCATTATAATATTATCCTTGGAGATATATATTATCATGTATAAAGAAGACCCGTTCATGTAAATTCTAGGTGATCAAGTAGTCCTCAATCAAAAAATTGTTCTTTAGGAGTTAATCCTAGGTGGTTCATAAGTCATCAGACATCATCTACAACCCCTAAGAGGTAAATATAGGAAAAAATACAAATAAATAATCCTCACTAACTCCTATGGCATAACCCTAAGTAGTAATATCCAAAAAGCATTACTTATGATTATAAGGGGGTGACATTTGGGTGTCGTAATCGTATGGATTCATCAATGAATCCCAGTGCCTAACCCTATGAAATACATAATATTATTAATAAATTCTAACTCTTCAGGGATGAACTAATTCCATCATAATAAAAACCTTTATTTTTTGACTTCAATGGGTGACCTTAGGAAATCAATAAAATCAGAAATTACTATTGAATCTAAGAGGGTAACCCTAGTAAGTCATAATCATCACATCAATTATACATGTTGGATCATAGGAATCATAGATATCTAACGAAAACAAAATCACTCTGATGGGTAACATTTTCCTCCACAAATATCACACATAAAAAATCTCATAAGGTTTAGGAATATTCCTAAATCTATCTCAAAAACTGAGATTATCTACCCAAGAAGACAACCTTTAATCAGTACTATTATCATATTAGTCTTACATCATCAAATTTGGTAGTAAGGTGACTCCCAACATCAATTCTACCCATATTCCATACGAACCCTCTCTGGGTAGTCATGTCACTAGGGTACACAATAGTGTCCTAGAGGTATCATCCTCACATGGAAACCCCATAGGGTCTCCTATACCTCACACTATCCATTAATTCCAAGTTAGTCACTCATAGGTAATAACATCCCTTAACATTCTCAAATATCTCATTGTGGCCTCATTCACCTTGTAGGTAATCTCCTATTAGTATGACATTAGGTGGAGGTCTCAAGACAACCCCTTCCCAATTCACCCAAGGTTTTAATTAACACCCATCATATCTATCTATCTCCACATGTTATACACAACAAGGTAATCTCTTCTTAGATTGGGAGAAACCCCCACCCCATGTTCATCTAACTAGCCTGAAGGCATTAAAGAATCTATAGGGTCCAAAAATATAGCATCCTGGTCTTTTCTTACAATACTATTACATAATTTCAATGATAAACAACATAATTGTATTACAATTATAGGATCCAATGGTTTATTGTCTTGGGAAAACATGGACCACACATAACAAATACAACATCAAGCATAAAAATTTATTTAATTTTATCTTCTTTAGCTTCTTATTGGCACTTGTGGTATCCTTAGTACATGTAGCCACCTTGGGATATACATAAAAAGGGGTGATCTAGAAGCCTAGTAAGATTATAGTTAAGAACAATATAGTATGGGGTGATCATAATCATAACATAGGCAAAAGATCATTAAGATGAGAGGAGCATAAATCAAAGACTTGAAATGTGGCAATGCATAAAAATGAAACATCATGTTTTAGTGGTTAACTACCACACATAATTGTGAACCAAGATAGAATCTTGTTCACACATCATTTCACATTTACGCATGATATTCATAACTTTACCCAATTCATTGGAGCGCTGTATAATTTCGGGCGCACCCATCACATTTAACATTCATATTGCACTGTATAATTCTTGGAGCACCAGTCACATCATAAAATTTTCATTTATCAATATTTCCACAATGAAAATATAACATAAATTAACAAAATTATCCCATGAAAATGAATGTGTTTCATATCATAATAACACATTCATAATCTTTGGGTTCCCAAAATAAAAAGTGAATAACATACATGTTACAAGAACCTTCCACCTTGAGTGAGAAGTAAAAGGGGTGTTCTTAAAAGAATAGTTCTTTTGGAAAACACTTTGTTAGACATAAAAACTAGTGACAAACATGAATATCCCTGAAAATTAAAGGAAATGATGAAAAAATGATCTTTGAGGAGTAACCATATCAAAAATGGAGTGAAAGAGGGAGAACCTGAAGGAAGATAATTGGGATCGAGATTTCCCCTTACGTTTTATCCGAATGATTCTTTTTAATGTCCTGTATAATGACATTATATTCATTAATTAGAAATCCAAAACCATGTTTACATTAGTAGGGTTCATTCTGTTTTCATTATGTCATATTATGTTTCTTTTTATGACTTATAGAGTTTAAAAAACATTGTTTAGGGATGTTTGTTTTTATCATTTTTCTTGGGTGATTCACTTGTATTATTAAATTGAAGTTCAGGTAGATCATGGGTAAACATCCAGAAATGATATTACATGTTTTTAGTGATATTACCAGAGATTTAATTATTTTATAATGAATCACATTATATCCATGTTGATGAATCATTAGATAAGAATCAAATGAAGATTGTGTGGGTTAATTTGAGCAGTTTTTCGATCACAAAGAACATGTTTTATTTTATCCCTTCGTAATATGTCCATAAGTCAGTTCCATATCATTAAATAGGAAATAATACATATAAAATATTCTGGTTCAACCATAAAAATTGTTTCATGGCCGGATCTGAAGGTGGAAATCGAATAAGAGAGCATGTCGTTTTTGAAGGTGATAAAGTTAACACCTCATGAACAACATTCTCTTTAATAAAATAATAAGAAGAGGGAAAGGGGATGGGGTGATATAATATACCATTAGCATCATAACATTCCCGTATATCTATAATACTAGAGTTAAAGTACAATTTAGATGAAAATTGGTGGGGAGAGATCAAGAAATGAACTTGAACTTGAAAGGAAAATAAAGGAGAAGAGGGAGGGAAATTACCTTCAGAATCCTCCTCATGAGAACCTCCTTAAGGGCCTAAGTTTGGTCTTTTTATGAGACCAGAAACTCTTGGTCGTGGGGGAGGGGCTGGGGAAGGTGTTTGGGAAGAGTTTAGGGAAGGCTTGGAGCTTGAGAGGTGTGATGAAATGAGGGAGTGAAGGGTGGCTTTTATAGTGGAGGGGAGAGAGGTTTCCTTAATATAAAATTCATTAGTTTATTAATTTCCCATAAGACAAGGAATAGTGAGTCTTGAATGACCACGAATAGTAATTTTATAATGTAATCCCGAACCAAGTGGGCTTACATTAGCAGAACATCATCGATGACTCAATTAATACATTATTTAGCATTTATTGTGAATTATCGGATTCTACTATTCATAAAAAAATCATGTATCTCAGAAAAATCCCAAAGATTTACCCCAACCATTTATCAATGTGTAGAATAAAAAAATGAAGTCCATTTTTCAAAAATAATTTTTTAAATATTATTAATTGAATATTTAATTAAAATCATAATTTACTTAAAAACTGTTTTTTAAGATTAAAACTGATTTTGTTGTTCTTTCAAAAATTACGTAGGGTATTATAAAATTATCTAAAAACTATTAAAAATTGATTCAATAATTTATGAATACATTTTATGGAAAAAAATTATTATTTTAAATTAATTAATTAATCATAATTAATTATTTATGACTTACAAAATACCAAAACGGTTACTAAGGTCAAATTGTCGCTTTCAAATATGTCTAAATTTTATTTAATTATTCATAGGTAATGTTACTCATATGTTGAATGATTTAATATTCATAAGGGACATATTACTATTCATAAGGGTATGTTACTATTCCTAACGGTACGCTACTATTCACAAAAAAATTATTTTTGTTTCATTAGACTTCAAATACATATAGAACACAACCGTGTATGTCGGATTTTAAAAATTACCAACATAGGAGTGAAAAACTAATGTTTAAAGGTCACATAGAACTTAGTAGTTCATTATTTTGTGTTTTCATGTTATTTTATGACATATATATAAGAAATGAATTTTTCATTGAAAAACATTGTGTCGTTACATTCTTCACCCCTTAAAAAATTTCACCCCTGAAATTTCACTTTACACAAACAAGTGAGGTACTTCTCCTTCATTTCCTCTTCCAGTTCCCAAGTTGCTTCCTCAAACTTATGGTTCCTCCACAACACTTTGATAAGATGGGTTGTCTTGTTGCGTAGAACCTTATCTCTCCAATCTAGAATCTTTACTGGCTTCTCCTCATAGGAGAGATTATCTTCCAGCTGCACCACCTCTGAGTTTAGTACATGTGAGGGGTCTGGTATGTACTTCCTCAGTAGTGATACATGAAACGCATCATGGACTTGATCCATGTTTGGTATAAGTTCAAGACGATAGGCCATGACTCCTATGCGGTCAAGGATCTCAAAGGGGATAATATACCTAGGTCTTATCTTCCCTTTCTTCCCAAATTGGATGACTCTCATCCCTGGAGATATTCGAAAGAAGACTTTATCTTCAATGTCGAACTCCAAGTCCCTTCGACGGTTGTTAGCATAGCTCTTTTTCCGACTTTGAGCAGCTTCGATGTGTTTCTGGATGACTTGAACCTTCTCTGTCATCTCTTGAACACGATCAGGTCCAAGTAGCATTCTTTCTCCAACTTCATCCCATCAAGTTGGAGTTCTACATCTCTTTCCATAAAGAGATTCATACGGAGCCATATGAATACTCGAGTGGAAGCTATTGTTTTATGAGAACACAAATAATGAGAGATGTTGATCCCAACTACCTTTGAATTAAAGTGAGCAGGCACTTACCATATATTCAAGTGTCTTAATAGTCCTTTCTAATTGGACATCAGTTTGGGGGTGATAGGCCATGTTGAAATTTAATTTAGTACTCAAAGCATGTTGAAGGCTTCTCTAGAATTTCGATGTGAACCTTGGGTCATGGTTGGAGACAATTGAGACTGGAACACTGTGTATTCTCACAACTTCCTTCACATATATCATTGCAAGTTGATCAAATGAGAGATCTTCCCGAATAGCGATAAAATGGGTTGTCTTGGTGAGTCGATCAACCACAACCCATATCACATTATTTCCCTTTGACGTCTTCGGGAGACCTGTGACAAAGTCCATAGTAACATTTTCCCATTTCCACATGGGTATAGGAAATGGCTACATCATACCATTGGAATTTTGTCACTCAGCTTTAACTTGCTGACATACCAAGCACCTTGATATATATTCCGCAATCTCCTTCTTCATGTTATCCCACCAGAACTGTTCCTGGAGATCACGGTACATCTTGGTACTCCCAGGATGGATAGAGAAAGTTGAGATGTGTGCATTATCCAATAGCTCCTTCTTAATCCCAGGTGATGAAGGCACACAAAGCTGCTTTCCAAACCAAATCACACCATCATCATCGATATGGAACTCTTACAGCTTCCCTTCCTTTACTGCATTCACCCTCTTTTGTATCTCCACATCATCCCTATGTGCTTCCTTAATCTTCTATTGGATGGATTGTAAAGACCCGTAAAATTCAAGGGAAATTTTTTCTTAATTTTCTTTAGAATTTTACAAGAGCGCGGTTTCAGACGGCACCTGATTCCGAGGCCCGGAGTGCCCGGAATTAATTTCCAAAGTTTGGCTCGGGTACGTTCAGTGAACGAACAAGCGGGAATTCCTAACTTTTGATCCGGTGCTCGGAATGAAATCCGAGGGCACCGATGAACTCGCAGCGCCGATATTCGCTTAATGAGACCTTATCGGGAGTTGCGTTTGTTGCGGGTTGAATGTTACGTTTTGGGGTTTTTCAGTTAAGTTAAATAAATT
Source organism: Viscum album (assembly GCA_963277665.1). NCBI lineage: Eukaryota > Viridiplantae > Streptophyta > Magnoliopsida > Santalales > Viscaceae > Viscum > Viscum album. The sequence goes on along the minus strand of OY728155.1, from coordinate 1,131,700,954 downwards.
TTGTGTAAGACAAATTTTATTTTAACTTATTTAAAAACCTATCAAAGGAGGTTGGAAGTGGGACCCACACCCACTTAACCTCCCTTGGGAGGATTAAGTGTGGTGGGGCCCACACGAACCCCTTTTCTTTTCAAATTCTCTCAACGTACTTAACCCCTAATTAATTGGCCTATGTTACACTTAATTAATTTTGGGAGTTAACTCTTTTGAATTTCAAACATTTGAAATTCTTTTGAGTTATGTGTTATTAAAATAAGATGTAATCTTATTTGTTTATGGGTTGTTGGTTTATTCCCTTGTGAGCTTTTGAGAGATCCTCTTCATCTTCTCCGGCGAAGAACGTCTTCATCCTCAACGAAGAACGACAACACTTCGTCAAGGATCATCGACTCGACGACCCGGTATCTTCGGACCTCTTCTTCCTCCTCGGACCTTCTTCGTCAGCAAACGAAGATCCGCCAACGTCGTGTCTCTTCGGGCATAACACTTCGTCAACGGATTTGACGAACGTCGACCGCGACACCCGACCTCCGCGACGCCGTCTTCCGCGGAGCGTAGCCGAACCTTTGAATCTTAAACCCGAGGTAGGGGTTGTTGATTCAATATTTATTTATTCCGTTTCTTGATCCTGGTTTTCGCATGTCAAACTTGAGACTTTTAAATGTTTTAAGTTGCGTTTTAATTTTAACGTAAGGGGGGACGGACCGCACGAACACGGCCGAACCCCCCTCCATCGTTCTTGTTTTATCCATGCGGGTGGAAGCAAGTGGCGTGGTGCCGTCGCACCACGCGGATGATCGTGCTTATAATTTACGCAACGCCGTCGCGCTACGCCGAGGAGAATCTTCAAGAACGCGACGCTGTCGCGCCGCGTTGGAAGGAATCATGGTACGGCAAAGGGGCGCGGTGCCGTCGCACCCCACCGGATGACGAACGCCGCGGCCGGTTCCAGGCCGCGGCGGGACGAGAAGACCGCGGCCAGTTCCGGGCCGCGGCGGAAGGGAAGACCGGCGGCCGGGCCGCCGGCGTCGGAAGTCGAGGGCGGGACCGGAATTTCTGGTCCCATTGGTAAAAACCGGCCGGCCAGCTGGCCGGCCGGATGTCATAAAACCGGGGGAATAAATCCCCCGGCTGGTTTTACAAACCCCCCTCTTAATGAGGGGGGCGGTTCATTAAAGGAGGGGGGGGGGCAACAGCCCCCCCGGTTCGTTCCAGCCGGCCCCCACTTGCGGGGGCCGTTTGTTGCAAGGCACGGAACAAGGCCGTGCCGCCTTGACAAAACGCGGGGCTTAGCCCCCGCGTGCCTCCCACGTGCGGCGCCTGGCGCCGCCGCCGCCACCGCGGCCCGCCGCCGCGCCGCCGTCCGCCGGCCACCGCGCCGCCCAGGGGGGGTCGGGCCGGGTCGGCCCGGACCCGGACCCCCCCGTTTCGGACCAGTTTTGGTTTTTGGCTCATAACATGAGCCTCGGACCTCCGAATGACGAACCGTCTGCGGTAACGCGATCCTTGGATCGAGACAGTCGTTTCGGTATATCGCACTCAAGGTTTCGGTTTACTTTGAGTTCGGCCGGGTTGGTTCGTTCACGAAACCAACCGGGCCTTCGGAGCGGAAACGCTCATATCTTGAGCTACGGACGTCCGATTGACGTGCCGTCAGTCGCGTAGTGTTCCTCTTAGTGAGACGGATCTTTTGGCATACTCCGCCCGTGGTTTGGACGCAGGTGGAGTACGGTCGGGTTGGTTTTGCCTTAAAAACCAACCGGGCCCCGGAGACGAAAATGCCAATAACTCTCAGACCGGGCGTCCGATCGACGCGCCGTCTGTTGCGTTGAGTTCCTGTTGACGATACGGAACTTTTGGATACATCAACTCTGGTCTTCGTGACAGTTGATGTATCAGCCTCTCGGCTCGTGGAGCGGACCCTCCGAACGAGCTAGCTGTGTGCGGGAACCCTAGTGCTGGCTGCGACTGCTACTACTGCTACGACTGCTACTGTGACTGCGACGACGACAGTACAGAGATCCTGTGTGGATTCGACGACGACAGTACAGAGATCCTGTGTGGATTCGACGACGACGACTACAGCACTCAGCGATCCTACGTGGATCAGTGCTACAGGTTCTGTGTGAGCCCGATCCTGTGTGGGTCCTTGCGCTCAGCGGTTCTGTGTGAGCCAGCGCCTACAGGTTCTGTGTGAGCCCGATCCTGTGTGGGTCTTCTGCGGGGGTTAGTTACCTATCGATCCTTCGTGGGTCCGACGACTTAGATGGATCAGTGATCATCTTTATCGTCCTTGAAGAAGTATACCTGTGTGAGCTGAATCCTGTTTCTTTCCTGTGTGGATTGTGTTGTGCAATCATGTGTGGATTATGATTTGCTTTCCTATGTGGAATACGTATACTTTCCTGCGTGGACTGAGTAGTACTTGGGCTCGGAGGTTGGAGCGTATTAGAATTGATGACTTAGGTATATGTATGGGAATATACCTAAGCAGTGTCTGTTGTTACTTCGTGATTTTTACTTTTCTTCGTGATTTATCCTTTGTGGATTTGAGAGACCTTCAGGGGTCGCGGGGTCCCTACTGAGTAGCTTATACTCACCCCTGCACGGGCTTTGCCCGCACCACGTTGTGTTGGTTGCAGACGACGGACAGCGTTGACCTTAGCTGAGGCTTGCAGAGCGGGACGGTACCCGGAGGTGGACCACTGGGTGAGACGTGCACGGAGCGGACGGTGGGACCCGTGGAGCAGAGGAGCTATCTGTACCCACCCTTTAGGTGGGATTTCCAGTGGACAGCTCGGAGTAGCGGCTTTTACTTTTCAGTTGCTGTTTTTCCCTTTTCGAGTTGTACTTTACTTTCAGTTTGGGTTTGTATACTGACCCATTTACTTTTCCGCACTTTCAGTTGTACTCTGCTTGCTTAGTGTTTACTTTCCGCTTGTTTACTCTGTGGTGTGTTTACTTTTCAAAGGCAATGCCTTCCCTTTTTACTGGGATTTACGCCTTGGTGCTAGTCGCCAGCCCCTGGCCTATGGAAGGCGGGCTTGGGGTAGTCACGGCACGGACCCCGAGGGCGGGTCGTGACAAATTGGTATCAGAGGAATTCGGTTCTACCGCGAACTCTGATATTTTCTATGTGAAGCAATAATGTTTAGCGTATTGAGTGTGGATATCAGTCCAGGGAGTCCAGTGTTGGTGCGGCGGCCGACGTATCCGTACACCAGGACCCTGACTTCTGATTTCCGACTTAATGCACGAAAACTTTGATTGCGTGTGTGTTTCAAAGTTTTCTTTGTGATTACTTATATCAACTCACCAGGTATACTATTCTAACCGTGGCGCACCTGTTTCCTTTTCAGGATGGCCCCACGACGGCAGCCAGCTAGGGTTCCGAGAGTCGAGCGAGACGACAGCCCACCGAGCGACGAGGCCTCGGTGCAGGGCCCTTTGCCAGTAGTGGCACCGGCGGTAGCTTTACCCGCCGATCCCCCGATGCTTCCAGCAGCAGCCGCTGACGATGCACGTCGCCTCAGCGCACTGCATGAGTTTCAGCACCAGCGACCGCCCAGGTTTCGCGGGGAGACGGATCCCCAGGCAGCAGAGGAATGGCTGGAGGCAGTGGTTCGAGTGTTTAGGCTAGTGAGGACACCAGCAGACCTCATGGTGATCCTCGCTGCGAGCCTACTACATGCAGCAGCAGGACGATGGTGGAGCTTGATGCTCCAGGTGCACGATGAGGCATCCTTGCTCTGGACGGACTTCGAGAGCCTCTTCCGCTCTGAGTTCGTCCCGGCCACCCTCCGAGCGGTGCGCATCCAGGAGCTTCTACAGCTGCGGCAGGGCAGCATGACGGTCGCCCAGTACTCGGCGAGATTTACCGATCTCTCGCGCTACTCGACCGACATGGTACGGGACCCATTATTCCGGGCCCGGACCTTCGAGCAGGGTTTGAGACACGAGATCAGGGCATCACTGATCTCCCTCAGCATACCGACTCAGACAGGAGTACTGGAGCGGGCTCTTCTGATCGAGAGCTTCCTTGCTGAGTCTACACCAGCACAGCGACCCACCGCAGGGCGGCACGTGGCAGAGTCATCTGCAGCAGGCAGTCGACGGATGACTCAGGGGTCCAGACAGACCAGACCTTCGGGCCGACGACCTCAGGGCACTGGCTCAGCAGTGCGGGGCACACAGCGCGGAGCCAGTCTTCCGAGAGGCAGGCAGTGCTACTCGTGCGGCGGGTAGGGCCACATGGCTCGCGACTGCCCGACCCGTCGTACCGAGGAGCAGCAGACAGTTGATGGACCACCGAGGCAGAGGCAGAGGGTCGACCGTGGCGGTCCGCAGGGAGGAGGCGGACGAGGCAGAGGAGCTGGACGAGCAGCCGGTGGTGGACGACGCTTTGAGGCTCTACCACCACCACCACCAGGAGGTCCACCCCGACCACAGGGAGCTGGCGGGCAGCGACAGGCACAGCTCCAGGCAGCAGAGGCCTACGACCACGGCGCACCCGAGATGATTCGAGGTACTATCTGTGTCTATTCCACCCTTGCTGCAGTTCTTATAGACACAGGAGCGAGTCATTCTTTCATAGCCGCTGCCCTTGTTCGGAGCTCGGAGATTCCGACAGAGCCGTTGGCTCGATCCTTACGGCTAGAGACTCCTACGGGAGCAGACTCGACGATTACGCACTGGTGCCGGCAGTGTGAGCTTACTCTAGGAGGCGAGAGCTTCGGCCGGGATCTTCTTGTAGCAGCGTCGAGGCCTTACGACGTCATCTTGGGCATGGATTGGCTGTCTACGGTCCATGCACAGATTGACTGTTTTAGGCACAAGGTGCGATGTGTACGCACCGACGGGAGCAGGTTCACCTTCACCGGCGAGAAGGGAGCCTTAGAAGCACAGGATGGACTTCCGCGGAGGAGAGGACAGCCCATCACTCATCAGTTGGCTAGCCTTATCCTTGGAGCAGTTGACGTGCGGAGTCCTGGTTTTCCTGCAGTGGTGGATCAGTTTGCGGACGTTTTTCCCGACGACGTTCCAGGGCTACCTCCTCGTAGAGAGGTAGACTTTTATATTGACTTGTACCCCGGGACAACCCCGATATCCACTCCAGCATATCGGATGGCCCCCGCCGAGCTTCGAGAGCTACGGGTACAGTTAGAGGACTTGCAGGGCAAGGGATTCATCCGACCCAGTGTTTCACCCTGGGCTTCCCCGATATTGTTCGCCAAGAAGGCGGACGGGAGCTTGCGACTTTGTGTTGACTATCGTCGCCTGAACCAGGTGACAGTGAGGAACAAGTATCCGCTACCGAGGATTGATGACCTCTTTGATCAGCTCAAGGGAGCACGGTGGTTCTCGAAGATAGACCTCAGGTCAGGCTATCATCAGCTCAGAGTCAGAGACGATGATGTGTAGAAGACGGCCTTCAGATGTCGGTATGGCCACTATGAGTTCTTGGTTATGCCTTTCGGTGTAACCAATGCTCCAGCAGTGTTCATGGCTCTCATGAACAGGATCTTTCAGCCATACCTCGATCGGTTTGTCGTGGTCTTTATCGACGACATTCTGATTTACTCTACGACAGAGGAGGAGCACGCCTATCACTTGCGAGTTGTTCTTGACACACTCCGAGAGCACCAGCTCTATGGTAAGCTCTCGAAGTGTCAGTTCTGGATACGTGAGGTCCACTTCTTGGGACACGTTATCTCTGAGGCGGGAGTTGCAGTGGATCCCGCGAAGATTGAGGCTGTGTTAGCATGGGAGCCACCCAGAAGCGTGACTGAGGTTCGGAGTTTCTTGGGACTAGCTGGATACTATCGGAGATTTGTGCCGAACTTCTCCAGAGTTGCGGCATCACTCACAGCTTTGACGAAGAAGGGAAAACCCTTCGTGTGGTCAGACAGTTGTCAGCAGAGCTTCCAGGAGCTGAGACAGAGATTGACTAGCGCACCTATCTTGAGGTTGCCTGAGGAGGGAGTAGGGTACGTAGTCTACTGCGATGCATCAGGGACCGGACTCGGATGTGTTCTGATGCAGGAGCGGGCATTGATCGCTTATGGATCACGACAGTTGAGGCCGCATGAGCAGAACTATGCTACCCATGACCTGGAGTTAGCAGCAGTGGTCTTCGGTCTGAAGACATGGCGACACTATCTGATGGGCGAGCGCATTACAGTCTTTTCCGATCATCAGAGTCTCAGGTATATCTTCTCGCAGAAGGACCTGAACCTGAGACAACGACGATGGCTCGAGTTCATCCAGGACTATGACTTTGAGATAGTCTATACACCTGGGAAGGGGAACGTAGTAGCCGATGCCCTCAGCAGGAGGACGGGCATTCAGCTACTCGAGGAGGCGACAGAGCAGCTAGCCTCTTTGCAGATATCCTTCGTGGATAGAGATGGAGCAGCCTTTCTTCAGTCTCTCACAGTCACTCCTCCACTACTGCAGCGAGTCAGGGAGGCACAGCATGGGGACGTTGACTGTGAGACGCGGCGTGCACAGATATCCTCGGGACACGCACCTGATGGTTTCTCCCTTGGAGCAGAGCACGACATCCTTTTCAGAGGACGTACCATGGTACCAGTCGCTTTGCGGGAGGAAGTGCTGAGGGAGTTTCACACTTCTCCTTTAGCGGTACTTCCTGGAGTTGCGAAGATGTACCAGGACCTCAGACGACAGCACTGGTGGCCGGGCATGAAGAAGGCTGTAGCAGAGTTCGTTTCTCGATGCCTTACCTGTCAGCAGGTGAAGGCAGAGCATCAGGTACCAGCAGGCTTGGTACAGCCCTTGGAGGTTCCGGAGTGGAAGTGGGACGGCATTTCTATGGACTTCGTGACTGGACTTCCACGCACTTCCAGAGGTCACGACTCCATCTGGGTGATTGTTGACCGACTCACCAAGTCGGCACACTTCTTACCCATCAGAGAGCAGGGCTCGGTGGAGAGCTTGGGACGTCTCTACGTTCAGAAGATTGTGCGGCTCCACGGCGTGCCATCATCTATCGTTTCCGATCGAGATGCCCGCTTTACTTCCCGGCTTTGGAAGGGGTTACAGGAGGCGTTCGGGACGCAGCTACGTCTTAGCACAGCTTTTCACCCTCAGACGGATGGTCAGACGGAGAGGACCATTCAGACTCTCGAGGACATGCTCCGCGCATGTGTCCTCGACTTTGGTCGCAGCTGGGAGGACCACCTACCCTTGGTGGAGTTCGCGTACAACAACAGCTACCACTCCACCATCGGGATGGCACCGTACGAGGCGTTGTACGGCCGACCTTGTAGATCTCCTTTGTGCTGGACAGACCCTGGGGAGTCAGCACTGGTGGGACCAGAGATGGTCCAGGCCACGACAGAGAAGGTCCAGGTCATCCAGGAGCGGATGAGGACAGCTCAGAGCCGGCAGAAGTCATACGCTGACAGGAGGCGGAGGCCACTGGAGTTCGAGGATGGCGACCACGTCTTCTTGCGGGTCTCACCTCGATGTGGTATTCGGAGATTTGGCCGAGGCGGCAAATTATCTCCGCGCTTCATCGTACCTTTCCAGATTCTCAGCAGGATTGGCAAGGTGGCTTATCGCCTGGCTCTACCACCTCAGTTGCACCGGGTGCACGACGTCTTCCACGTATCCCAGCTGAGGAGATACGTGCACGACCCGACGCACATCATTGACCATGGGGAGCTTGACGTTGACGATGGGGCGACTTTTACGGAGGTCCCGGTGGAGATAGAGGATCGACAGGAGCGGGTCCTGCGTGGGTGATCGATTCCTCTTGTGCGCATCAGATGGCAGCACGGGAATCTCCAGGAGAGCACATGGGAGCGGGAGGCTCAGATGCGTGCTCAGTACCCTCTTTTGTTTCCCTAGTTTTTGTTGTAACTTTACGGGGACGTAAAGCCCTGAGGTGGGAGTAATGTAAAGACCCGTAAAATTCAAGGGAAATTTTTTCTTAATTTTCTTTAGAATTTTACAAGAGCGCGGTTTCAGACGGCACCTGATTCCGAGGCCCGGAGTGCCCGGAATTAATTTCCGAAGTTTGGCTCGGGTACGTTCAGTGAACGAACGAGCGGGAATTCCTAACTTTTGATCCGGTGCTCGGAATTGAAATCCGAGGGCACCGATGAACTCGCAGCGCCGATATTCGCTTAATGAGACCTTATCGGGAGTTGCGTTTGTTGCGGGTTGAAAGTTACGTTTTGGGGTTTTTCAGTTAAGTTAAATAAAAATAGTGTAAGACAAATTTTATTTTAACTTATTTAAAAACCTATCAAAGGAGGTTGGAAGTGGGACCCACACCCACTTAACCTCCCTTGGGAGGATTAAGTGTGGTGGGGCCCACACGAACCCCTTTTCATTTCAAATTCTCTCAACGTACTTAACCCCTAATTAATTGGCCTATGTTACTCTTAATTAATTTTGGGAGTTAACTCTTTTGAATTTCAAACATTTGAAATTCTTTTGAGTTATGTGTTATTAAAATAAGATGTAATCTTATTTGTTTATGGGTTGTTGGATTATTCCCTTGTGAGCTTTTGAGAGCTCCTCTTCATCTACTCCGGCGAAGAACGTCTTCATCCTCAACGAAGAACGACAACACTTCGTCAAGGATCATCGACTCGGCGACCCGGTATCTTCGGACCTCTTCTTCCTCCTCGGACCTTCTTCGTCGGCAAACGAAGATCCGCCAACGTCGTGTCTCTTCGGGCATAACACTTCGTCAACGGATTTGACGAACGTCGACCGCGACACCCGACCTCCGCGACGCCGTCTTCCGCGGAGCGTAGCCGAACCTTTGAATCTTAAACCCGAGGTAGGGGTTGTTGATTCAATATTTATTTATTCCGTTTCTTGATCCTGGTTTTCGCATGTCAAACTTGAGACTTTTAAATGTTTTAAGTTGCATTTTAATTTTAACGTAAGGGGGACCGGACCGCACGAACACGGCCGAACCCCCCTCCATCGTTCTTGTTTTATCCATGCGGGTGGAAGCAAGTGGCGTGGTGCTGTCGCACCACGCGGATGATCGTGCTTATAATTTACGCAACGCCGTCGCGCTACGCCGAGGAGAATCTTCAAGAACGCGACGCTGTCGCGCCGCGTTGGAAGGAATCATGGTACGGCAAAGGGGCGCGGTGCCGTCGCACCGCGCCGGATGACGAACGCCGCGGCCGGTTCCGGGCCGCGGCGGGACGAGAAGACCGCGGCCGGTTCCGGGCCGCGGCGGAAGGGAAGACCGGCGGTCGGGCCGCCGGCGTCGGAAGTCGAGGGCGGGACCGGAATTTCCGGTCCCGTTGGTAAAAACCGGCCGGCCAGCTGGCCGGCCGGATGTCATAAAACCGGGGGAATAAATCCCCTGGCTGGATTTACAAACCCCCCTCTTAATGAGGGGGGCAGTTCATTAAAGGAGGGGGGGGCAACAGCCCCCCCGGTTCGTTCCAGCCGGCCCCCACTTGCGGGGGCCGTTTGTTGCAAGGCACGGCACAAGGTCGTGCCGCCTTGACAAAACGCGGGGCTTAGCCCCCGCGTGCCTCCCACGTGCGGCGCCTGGCGCCGCCGCCGCGGCCCGCCGCCGCCGCCACCGCGGCCCGACGCCGCGCCGCCGCGCCGCCGTCCGCCGCCGCCGGCCGCCGCCGCCGGCCCCCGCGCCGCCCAAGGGGGGTCGGGCCGGGTCGGCCCGGACCCGGACCCCCCCGTTTCGGACCAGTTTTGGTTTTTGGCTCATAACTTGAGCCTCGGACCTCCGAATGACGAACCGTCTGCGGTAACGCGAACCTTGGATCGAGACGGTCGTTTCGGTATATCGCACTCAAGGTTTTGGTTTACTTTGAGTTCGGCCGGGTTGGTTCGTTCACGAAACCAACCGGGCCTTCGGAGCGGAAACGCTCATATCTTGAGCTACGGACGTCCGATTGACGTGCCGTCAGTCGCGTAGTGTTCCTCTTAGTGAGACGGATCTTTTGGCATACTCCGCCCGTGGTTTGGACGCAGGTGGAGTACGGTCGGGTTGGTTTTGCCTTAAAAACCAACCGGGCCCCGGAGACGAAAATGCCAATAACTCTCAGACCGGGCGTCCGATCGACGCGCCGTCTGTTGCGTTGAGTTCCTGTTGACGATACGGAACTTTTGGATACATCAACTCTGGTCTTCGTGACAGTTGATGTATCAGCCTCTCGGCTCGTGGAGCGGACCCTCCGAACGAGCTAGCTGTGTGCGGGAACCCTAGTGCTGGCTGCGACTGCTACTACTGCTACGACTGCTACTGTGACTGCGACGACGACAGTACAGAGATCCTGTGTGGATTCGACGACGACAGTACAGAGATCCTGTGTGGATTCGACGACGACGACTACAGCACTCAGCGATCCTACGTGGATCAGTGCTACAGGTTCTGTGTGAGCCCGATCCTGTGTGGGTCCTTGCGCTCAGCGGTTCTGTGTGAGCCAGCGCCTACAGGTTCTGTGTGAGCCCGATCCTGTGTGGGTCTTCTGCGGGGGTTAGTTACCTATCGATCCTTCGTGGGTCCGACGACTTAGATGGATCAGTGATCATCTTTATCGTCCTTGAAGAAGTATACCTGTGTGAGCTGAATCCTGTTGCTTTCCTGTGTGGATTGTGTTGTGCAATCCTGTGTGGATTATGATTTTCTTTCCTATGTGGAATACGTATACTTTCCTGCGTGGACTGAGTAGTACTTGGGCTCGGAGGTTGGAGCGTATTAGAATTGATGACTTAGGTATATGTATGGGCATATACCTAAGCAGTGTCTGTTGTTACTTCGTGATTTTTACTTTTCTTCGTGATTTATCCTTTGTGGATTTGAGAGACCTTCAGGGGTCTCGGGGTCCCTACTGAGTAGCTTATACTCACCCCTGCACGGGCTTTGCCCGCACCACGTTGTGTTGGTTGCAGACGACGGACAGCGTTGACCTTAGCTGAGGCTTGCAGAGCGGGACGGTACCCAGAGGTGGACCACTGGGTGAGACGTGCACGGAGCGGACGGTGGGACCCGTGGTGCAGAGGAGCTATCTGTACCCACCCTTCAGGTGGGATTTCCAGTGGACAGCTCGGAGTAGCGGCTTTTACTTTTCAGTTGCTGTTTTTCCCTTTTCGAGTTGTACTTTACTTTCAGTTTGGGTTTGTATACTGACCCATTTACTTTTCCGCACTTTCAGTTGTACTCTGCTTGCTTAGTGTTTACTTTCCGCTTGTTTACTATGTGGTGTGTTTACTTTTCAAAGGCAATGCCTTCCCTTTTTACTGGGATTTACGCCTTGGTGCTAGTCGCCAGCCCCTGGCCTATGGAAGGCGGGCTTGGGGTAGTCACGGCACGGACCCCGAGGGCGGGTCGTGACATGGATGGTTGTGTAATAATTTGGGCAAGGTAGGATGTACCCTATGATCTTATGATTTCGAAATCCATTCATTTCATATCCAAGAAGATAGGGTCTTTCTCAATCCGAAACATGGATTGAGTAGTAGGTTCTTTTCTTCTTAGAGCATATGCTACCTGGTTTTCCTTTCCAAGATGATAGTGAATAGAGCAATAATAATCCATGATTTTCTCAAACCATATTCTTTGAATCATGTTGAAATCCTTTTGTGTGAATATATACTTTAGGCTCTTGTGGTCGGTGTATATGTCACACTTCTCACCAGAAAGTTAGTGTCTCTAGATTTTCAAGGAAAAAATCACGGCTGCAAGCTCTAGATCATGCATTGGGTAGTTCTGCTCATGGATCTTCAACTGTCGTGAGGCGTAGGCTATCACATTATCCTTTTTCATGAGTACAAAACCCAAGACTTTCTTTGAAGCATCACTGTATATCACAAAAAATTATCCACTTTTTGGTAGTGGGAGTACAGGTGCAGTGATCAGCCTTCCCTTTTGCTCCTTGAAGCTTCCCTCACATTTTTCCTTCCAGAAATACTTTACCCCTTTCCTTGTTAACATAGTTATCGGGCTTGATAATTGTGATAAGTTTCTCAAAAAACTTCAGTAGTACCCAGCAAATCCAAGAAAACTATGGATTTCTGTGACACTAGAGGTCCTGGGCCATTCCTCAATCGCCTTTGACTTTGAAGGGTCCACAGAAATTCCCTCACTTGTGATCAAATGTCCCATGAATGTGACTTGATTCATCCAGAAGTCACACTTGCTAAACACGGCGTACAACTTCTCCTTTCTCAATGTATACAACAAAAGTATTAGTTGTTCTTAATGTTCCTCCGTGCTCTTGGATTAGATGAGAATATCATCGATAAACACTACCACAAATTTGTCGAGGTAATGTCTAAAGACTCTATTCATCAAATCCATGAAGATTGCAGGGGCATTAGTATGTCCAAAGGGAATCACCAAAAACTCATAGTGCCCATACCTTGTACAGAAGACAATCTTCTGAATATCTTCCCTCTTCACCTTTACTTGATGATATCCAGAACGAAGATCCACCTTTGAGAAGTATTGAGCTCTTTTTAACTGGTCAAACAAATCATCAATCCTTGGAAGAGGATACATGTTCTTTATGGTGATCTTGTTGAGTTCCCGATAATCGATACACAGCCATATTGTCCCATCCTTCTTCTTCACAAAGATCACTGGTGTACCCCATGGTGATGCACTAGTGCATATGAACCCTTTGTCTAGATTCTCTTGCAGCTGCTTCTTTAACTCTTCCAGTTTGAAAGGAGACATCCTATAAGAGCACTTCAAGATAGGAGTAGCTCCGGGTATGAGTTCAATTGAGAACTCTACCTCACGATCCGGGGGAATTCCGAGTAACTCTTCGGGAAATACATCACCATATTCCCTAACAATGGGAATTTCCTCAAGGTTGGAACTTTCCTTCAACTCAGCCATTTGGGAGAGGTATGCTTCTTCATATGGAATCAACACCCACACAATTGAAGGATTTTTCAAAAGGAGATTCATTATATTCCTTGCATTTATAGAGGATCAGGGGATGGGTGGAAATATGAAAATATATTTCCTTTTCCCGACAGTTGATATGTGCTCTATATAACGAGAGCCAATCCATTCCCATTATGGAGTCGAATTCCACCAAGGGAATTATTATGAGACTCGCTGGAAGAATCTTCCCACATATTCCAATGGTAGAAGATACAAACTCTTGGGTTGCAATGATTGTACCACTTGGTGTTTTTATAGATATCTCTACTTCAAGGTTTCGGGGCTTCGATTCTATAGTTCTAGCAAACTTGCAAGATATAATGGAATGCGTAGAACCAGAATCAAATAAGACATTTTCCATTCTTGAGTGAATAGGAAGTGTACCTTGTACGACTTCATTATCATGCTCCACCTACACAGTAGTGATGGAATAATCCTTCCCTTGTTCCTTTAGCATTGGTGGTATCGGATGCTGATTACCCTCGAGAGCTCTAGGTTTAGTGCACTGGTTTTCATAGTGCCCTAGCTCCCTACAGTTGTAGCATTGAACCACGAGTGGTTCTCTCTATTCATCAGAAACATTATCCTTCCCTTTCATGCCATTTCGACACTCTTGAGCATGGTGTCCTTCTTTCCCACACTTGAAGCATTTCCCCGTCCCTTTTAGGTAGTTCCCATGGTGCAACTTCCCACATTTTTGGCATGTGGGTCGTTGGTTTTTTTCCCACCTTTGTCATTAGATCCACCAACTTGAAACTCCATATTTCTTTTCTTTTCACCATATCCATGGGACCATTCTCCAAACTCCATCTCCACTTTGAGAGGACACCGAACAAATTCTTCATAACTCCCAAAGTCTCGAATTGCAAGAGCCTTTCGAAGGTGTGGTTTTAATCCACTAAAGAATCTTTCAATTTTTCGATCATTGTTGATAACAAAACCTGAAGCATACCATGAGAGCCTTGTGAAATTCTCTTTATAGGCTGTGAGAGATTCACCTTCTTTTTGCTTGAGCTCTATGAATTCTCTCTCCATCTTCTTTCAAAGAGTTATTGGGAAATACATGTTAAGAAACATTATCTTAATGTCTTCCCATTCCATCTCGTCAATTTCCTCCCGTGGCTTGGTGTTCTTAATCAAAGCCCACCACTGATAGGCTTCTCTATCTACACGATAAACAGATGGAGTCACCTTCTCCATCTCAGAACAGTGAAACACATAAAAGATGTTCTCCATGGAGTTGACCCACAATTCTGCAACTAGGGGATCAGAAGATCCACAAAACGTCGGTGGTAGTTGCAGCATAAAACATTCGATTTCTAGTTTCTCCCTCTATGCTGAAGGAGGATCTTCCCCATTATTATGGTTATTGTTCATAACCTGAGATAATTGGGTAAGAATCGCCATGATGTTTTGAACTCCACCACCAATATCATTTGGGATGTCGTTCGGGCAATCGTTGCATTGGCCCTCACATGAGTTGTTGGCCTAATTTCTCCTGGTTCCTACCATTTTCTAAAATAGAAAATGTTAGAACAAAACATAAGTAAACAAGTCATGAATAACTTATTCATTTAAACTATTATACCAAAAACATATCATATGGGATCCCTAGGTAAATATTATTGTGTTCATATTTTTACTTACTCTCATACTAGAGGTTTTCTCTAGGGTTTACTAATCTTAATTCCCAAATTAACTAAACCTTTCCTCTAATACCAACTATAAGATCCCGGTATATTCTTACAATAATATTACATCATTTCAAAGATAAACAACTTAATAGTATTACACTAAGATGATCCAAAGGGTTAGTGTCTTGGGCAAACTAGGACCACACATAACAAATACAACATCAAGAAAAAACATTTATTTAATTTCATCTTCTCTAGCTTCTTATTGGAACTTGTCCTCTCCTTAGTACATGTAGCCAGATGAGGATATACATCAAAATGGGTGAGCTAGAAGCCCAGTAAGAGGATAGGTAAGAAAAATATATCATGAGGTGAGCATAATCATAACATAGGCCAAAGATCATGAACATGAGAGGAGCATAAGTCAAATAATTGAAATGTGGCAATGCATAAAAATAAAACATCATGTCATAGTGGTTAACTACCACACATACTTGTAAACCAAGATAGCATCTTGATCACAATTAATTTCAAATTTACTCATGATATTCATCACTTTACCCAATGCATTGGAGCGCTTTATAATTCCGGGCACATCTGTCACATTTAACATTCATATTGCGCTATATAATTCCAGGTGCACCCATAACATCATAACATTATAAATAATCCTGATTTACACAATGAACATATAACATAAACAAACATAATTAACAAATAAAAATTAATGGGTCTCATCTCATAATAAGACATTCATAATATTTGAGTCCCAAAAGAAAAATGGAATAATATACATGTTACAAGAACCGTCCACCTTGAGTGAGAAGTAAAAGTGGTGTTCTTAGAAGAAGAGTTCTCTTGGAAAAAATTTTGTTGGACATAAAAACTAGTGACAAACATGTATATCCTATAAATTAAACGAAATGATGAACAAATGATCTTTGAGGATTAACCATATTAAAAATGGAGTGAAAGAGGGAGAACCTGAAGGAAGATAATTGGGTTCGAGATTCCCCCTTACCTTGTACCCGAATTCTTCCTTCTCTTTAATGCCCTGTATAATGACATTATATTCATTAATTAGAAATACATAACCATTTGTACATTAATATGGTTCATTCTGGTTATATAATGTCATATTATGTTCCTTTGTATGACTTATAGAGTTTAAAAATCATTGTTTGGGGATGTTCGTTTTTATGGTTTTTCTTGGGTGATTCACTTGTATTCTTAAATTGATGTTTAGGTAGATCATGGGTAAAAATCCAAGAATGATATGACATGTTATTAGTGATATTACAGGAGCTTCAATTATTTTATAATTAATCTCATTATATCCATGCGGATGAATCATTAGATAAGAATCAAACAAAGATTGTGTGGGTTAATTTGAGCGGTTTTTCGATCACAAAGAACTTTATTTTATTTATCCCTTAGTAATATATTCATAAGTCAGTTACAGAACATTAAATAGGACATAATATATATAAAATATTCTGTTTCAACCATAAAAATGGTTTCATGACCAGATCTGAAGGTAGAAATGGAAGAAGAGAGCATGTCGTTTTTGAAGGTGATAAATTTAACACCTCATGAACAACGTTCCTTTTAATAAAATAAAAGGAAGAGGGAATGGTTGTGGGGTGATATAATATCCCATTAGCATCATAAAATTTCATTAGATGTATAATAATGGAGTTACAATACAATTTAGATGAAAATAGGTGTGGAGAGGTCATGAAATGAACTTGAACTTGAAAGGAAAATAAAAGTGAAGAGGGAGGGAAATTCCCTTCAGAATAATCCTCTTGAGAACCTCCTTAAGGGCCAAATCATGGTCTTTTTATGAGAGACCCAGCTCTTGGACGTGGGGTAGGGGATAGGGAAGGTGTTTGGGAAGTGTTTTGAGAAGGATTGGAGCTTGAGAGGTGTAAGGAAATTAGGGTGTGATGGGTAGCTTTTATAGTGGAGGGGAGAGGGTTTTCCTTAATATAAAATTCATTAGTTTATTAATTTCCCCGAAGACAAGGAATAGTGAGTCTTGAACGAGAAATAATAATAATTTTATAATTTAATCCCGAACCAAGTGGGATTACATCAGTAGAACATCATAGATGACTCAATTAATACATTATTTATCATTTATTGTGAATTATCAGATTCTACTATTCATAAAAAATTCAAGTATCTCAGAAAAATCCCATAAATTTACCCCAACCATTTTTCTACGCATAGAATCGAAAAATGATGTCCATTTTTCAAAAATAATTTTTTAAATAATATTAATTTATTATTTAATTAATATTCTAATTTAATTAAAAAACAGAATTTAAGATTAAAACTGATTTTATAGTTCTTTCAAAAATTATGTAGGATCTTATAAAATTATCTAAAAACTATTAGACATTGATTTAATAATTTATGAATACGTTTTATGGCAATAAATAGTCTTTTAAATTAATTAATTAATTATAATTATTTATTTATGACTTACAAAATAACAAAACGTTTACTAAGGTCAAATTGTCACATTCAATGTCTAAATTTTATTTAATTATTCATAGGTAATTTTTCTCTTATGTTGGATGGTTTACTATTCATAAGGGTCATATTACTATTCATACGGGTATGTTACTATTCATAAGGGTATGTTACTATTCACCAAAAATTATTTTTGATTCATTAGAATCCAAATACATCTAGAACACAACTGTGTATGTCAGATTTTCAAAATTCCAAACATTGGAGTGACAAATATATGTTTAAAGGTCACTTAGAACTTAGTAGTTCATTATTTTTTTGTTTTCATGTTATTTTATGACATAAATATAAGAAGGGAATTTTTCATTGAAAAACATTGGGTCGTTACAACTAATTCATATTAGGGCCATTTACTCTCATTATGTCGTGTGCCACTACCTAGATTTCAATAAGGATTATATACTAATTTCTAGTATGCAAATTAAATAAAATTTCATCCCATAAGGGGTTCATGAATCGTATGGAACACAATAAAATGAAGTTCTAATATAGCCGTTATTACTTTTCCTAGTCCATGCATTATTATTTTTTAAAATAAATCATTTAATTAAATGGTCAATAACCCTTGAGGATGATACCACTCATCACATTAATTCTTAATATAATTTCGTATACAGAGGAGTTTTCTAAAGGGATATTCGACTATAAATTTATTTATTCCAGTTTGAAATCATGCCTTTTCATCCTCGTTGAGAGCCTTCGAAGATCACATCAACATCCTGGGAAGATATCCCAATGGGAAATATATAATAACACGTTATAAATTACTTGAAATTAATTATTAGAATAATTTTAATAGCCTATATCTAATTTAAAAATTAATTAAGTTTTTCATAATTTAATCATAACTCATTTGAAACTCTCATCACTCTAAAACCATCTGACCAAACGTGGAAGACCCAATACCTTCAAAATATAATGACAAGACAATATATATCAATTATATAGTTTTTTTTTATTTTATTTAATCCAATCCCATTGAAAAATCTATATGGAAACGTACCTCCATTACAACAATGTGGCACAACATATAGATACCATCTCATGACAGCCTTTATTTAAGACAGACTGAAGCCCCATCATAACAGAAATATTCCACCATTTTCCAAAAGAATTTAAAACAAAATCATATCCAGTAGCAACCAAAATCAAGAGTAAATAAATATAAACCTATAATAGAATCAACAGAGGGAGAAATTTTTCAATAATATATAGAAAATGCCACAAAAAACACCCAAAATAAAAGGGGTTTTGATGGTGGAAGAGGGTAGGAGGTCATCGACATGTGTGCACATGATGTAAGAAGATAAGTGTATGTACACTTAGAAATTAATATGAGAAAACTAGGAATTTATTCCTTATAAATAGTCTCAATGTTTGGATGCATGGTTTGTCAAAATGTACACCATCCATGAAATCATTACTATCCTTGGCCGCCAACTAACATAGACGAGATTCAAGGTAATGGAGACAGTATATAAAAAATTAATATCTCTTTTGAAACACTTCTACAACACCCGCTCATGATTTATTAACAATTTTTATGAATCCATATACAATATATTCCCTAAAACCCATGCTAATTCCAAGGATCATTGTTACCTAGGATGTTATTCACTAACACTGTGGTAATTTTTCAGAGGAGATAATAATTTCGAAAATTGAAAACTTCATCCTGATGTACCCAACACTCACCAAAATACCTATGATGCCTTTTATGATTTGATCCATATCATGAAACATCTACTCATGATGCATTAATTCTTTGAAAAAAATCAGTTTCTCTATTATAATAATTACACATACACTCGAACACAAAAAAAAACGAATTCCCGATGAACTTCAAACCCACTAAGGAGGGGGGTTAGTATGAACCATCACATCGTATGAATTTAATAGTGATTAAATTAACATCATTTCCCAGTCTAAATCCCCAGAATAACTTTCCTCGATCTTAATATATTTTTAATAATGCTAAATTCATTGATGTGAAACATTTATTTATTTCCATATAATATTCTCTTAGTGAACAAACTTTGAAATTGGAATTCCCTGCTTACTGTCTCCGTATTCCCATCTATTTATTTTATAAATTTTATATGTTATAATTGTTTATTCCCTTATAAGATATTATAAACCATATTTTAGTATAATAACATATATATCTATGCAATATAATTCCTATCCAGCCTTTCCCAATCTCCCTTCTTTGCCTCTTCTATCATTGTACAACTTAAAATAAGATAATGATTTTTCTACAATGAAAAACCCTCTATATTCATCATCGAGAATCCAAAATAGTAAAAATTGAACTACTCTACCTAGATCATAACATCCCCCAATGCCTTTTTTCTGGAATTAACGAATAATCATGTAATTTGGAATCACATAAGAAGTATCATGAATTGATCACAAGAATTATACTTCGTGGATAATGAAATTATGATTCTAGTAAACAAATAATAAGATAACCCTTTCCTAGGCCTATTATCTGAAACACTATCACATATTATTTAATACCACTTCCTTTGTCTATGAAACTTTTGAGCATGAAATATTTTCCAACAAAACATACTATTTGTAAACATGAAACCAAATTAACCTACACTTATGGTGTAATGGAAGTAAGAAGTTAAGTTACACTTATGTTACTACAGTAAAACATACACATCGAAATAAACCATAAAATAACTTATGATAACTAATAAAATAAACAATGAAATGAAAAGTTCTAAAACATTATATTTTGTGGTTCAATCATCAATCCTACTCTATGGGGAAATCATGTAATCAATTTTACTCAAAAAAATATAATTATAATGTAGAAATGTAAAAATAAAAATTCATCGACTATAAAAAATTATTCTATAGCTCAGCTAGTACCACTGGATCATCCATATTCTAATATTTAAGAACAATATATCTCTATGGATATAATATTCATTGTAATCCCTCCACTCGGTCAATGACTTCCACTACCTTAACCATTCCTTCTGGGGTGTAGTGATTTTTATCAAAAGCACTACGAGGGAAGTCATATGTTTCATTCTAAAGTTCCATTCATATTTCATTTTCAACAAAATAACCTAAGAAAAACCATGTTAAATATTATAAATATCTATGTATCAAAATGGAAAAATGTTCACAAGTCCTTTAAATCATTATGCTTCCACCTTAAGACAAGTCACAGATTCTTCAAATTTCATTATTCTGATTTACTTCTCATGATATATCCACATTAATATTTATATACATTTTTACATCATCTATATTATCTCCATAGATATAAATTATACCTCTATAATCAACCCTTCCAAAAAAGTTTATTACTTATCAAGAAAATGATATTTACATGGCTCGAAATTACTACACTAAAAATACATGGTCAATTATGTTGGTATATTATTACATTCCCCTAGGGATATAAATGATATACTACAGCATTAAAATATATCTACATATTTTAGGACTGAAACAACCTAGTAATTATAATTATTTTTATGTAGTTACTTCTATTAAGGATATTAAATTGATATTATATAATTAATATTATGATTTATAATACTAATAATAAAGAATAATTGACATTGAAATTCATGTATTCTGGGATGACAACATGATTTACACCTTATTAGGTACAATTTTAAATGATTTTTAGGGTGTTCTATATAGGACGTAGGAACACACATATTTAGGTTAAAACATTTTCTAATAACATAATTTCTATAAAATGTTAAGAATTCACCTCCAAAAAAATTACTTATCAGAGATAACAATATTTTACGGGTTGTTAGAATAATTTTATTCTCCATATCAAATAACAACTGATGAATAGTTGTATACCATAATGTATATTGTTACCATGTTTGGAAAAACACCCTTAAAACCCCTTACAAAATAATGGTAGAAAAGTGAATGGTTTTCTTTAAATTACCATTTTGGAATTGATAGCAATATATAAATTTTATTTATTTCATGTATATAAAATATTTATTTGATAAATTCATTTGAATGTTAATAAATACACTCAGAAAGATAAAATATAGAACCAAGGGTTGGTTAGACATAATTAATATGGGGATAATGGAAGAGTTTGTGATAGTGATGGATGAGAAAAAAAATTTCCCTAGTGGATCACACTCTATATAGGTAAGAAAGATTTTTATTTTTGAACATCCTATGATCAATTATAGTTATATATGTGTATTTTTAAAATATCAAAAATATATATATCATCATTGATTAACCTTAATTAATGGTTTTAAAATCACATAATTTTCATATTTTTTCGTATAATTAATGTGTATAGATATGATTTACATTTTTAATATAATTTTACATTCCATAATAAATATTAGAGAATTTTCTAATGATATATCAAATACACTTATCCACCCAATAGTGGTTACAACAATGAAAAAATACATTATTGTTATATTATATGAATTATAAATCTTGTTCCATAATTTAATTTTTATATAATGGTTCACTTGGTGAGCATGATATAAATTTTTTGTCCTCTACATTATGTATAGATGTTTCACATTGAGTGGTAAATGAAGATATATAATTTGTAAATCAAAAATTAAATTCATTGCAATTTTTATTTTGTGGAGATGTATATTGTTGATGAATTAATTAAATTGTGTATACTTATCATATTTAGAGACAATTGGGGTCCCAAAATATTATTACACTAGGAATGATGATTGTGAAGGAATTTTATGGAGAATTTTTTCATAATAAGCATTATAAAATATTATTAGGCTTGTCATTGGGGTTTATATATTTTAACAGAGGTCGTAACATATATTGATACTCATGAGTTCATTCTTATAAAATCTAATTTGAAAAGGGTTTGAAGTTGTGTAGGTTCTAGTGATTCATTTGTTTTCAATAACATGTCAATATTTGTATAGTAAGCTGATGATGAGATTTTGTGATACCTAGAAATTTTTTATGGAATCATAGGATTGAATTCCACGATTTAGAAATTATCTATGTTTTCAAATGAAAATATTGTTGAAATGATATTGATTTAAAATATGTTGTAAGGAGAAGTGCGCATTGTTTACTAAAATTGATGGTCATGAAAAAATGAATTTCTTAATCAATGATAAAGAATTATAATGAATACCATGTAATAATAAATTATATTATGGGAATAATTAGATTGAGTAAGAGAAGAAGAAATGAGTTTAGATGGTTAGTTGAATTTTTTTTAACGGATTTGTATTTCATTTTATTACATTTAATTCTTATATGTATAGAAATGTATTTTCTAAAAATATAATCCCACTAGGGGAATATCCCTACCCAAACTTGACCAAAGCACCTATGGGACCCATTTTGGTTCACCATGATCATGGGAGCTCATCCAAGTCCAGCCTAATGGTAGACATGATACTGGACATTGTAGAAGCCCAATGGCATCTTTGTATAAGCTGTAGGAGCAGCAACACTACCGTGCGAGGTAAATGACAAAAAGTAGGATCAGTATGGGGAAGTATCAATAGGGGAGAAGAGTTGTGACCAGATCATAGGATAAATTATTTTATAAAGTGGATGTAAGAAATACATGGAATCAATGTGGGACACAATACGAGAGTGTACAGTTCATCCATCATTAAACATACTGATTTATTTTGGGACATACAATGTGGCTCATCTGAGTCGTCTGATCACTCAGGGATGTTATCCCATACCTTCATCCTTCCAATGAACACAAGTATGTATGATATATGTCTGAGCCTACCATGTACAACTCTATCCATATTTTATGTCCTCTCTAATGGAATGGGGATCTTATTATAATCTTTATATCATCCATGAAATTACACTATTCTTGCATACAATGAAATAAAGGAAATATGATATGGATGAACTAAAAATGATGGTTTTTGGAGGAAATTAAACTATGTGGGGGTTTTAGATTCATGATAAATAAGGATCATGAGATTCTCATTGAATACACATGGTCACAATAAAGAAAACCTCGAACACTCAAATATTACACACCATGATTATTGGTGAGTATTTGAGATAACTCCAAATGAAAAAAGTGTGATAATTATTCATTGAAATGACATATAATTCAAGATCGTGCTATAGATTAAAACTCAGATATATGATGATGGAATATTTTTATTAATAGAGAGATCCCGAGACAGATAAGTGTTTTTGGGAAATGGATGATTGTTCACATTTTCTATTAAAAGTAGGGCATCCACGAATCCACTGTATTCTCTAAATTAATACCTACTGGTGACTATCATTTAAAAATGATAAGGAAGAATTTTATGATTGTTCAACATCTTCAAAAAACTCTTAAATCATATCACAAAGAACATAGTTTCACTAATCCACTCATGACTATTCTATTTTGAGTCTTGTAGTATTTTGTAAATATTTTTGATGAGAAAATCTTTCATGCTTCATGAGATTCAGTTGATACATCCACAAGGAAGTGTCTCCTACATTATGATTTGTAAAAATTATGAGAATAAATTTATGCATTTAGTGAAGTGGTTTCTGGAAGAAAGTGATCTTAAAGATAGTAAATAGAGTAATTAGGTTTTTTATTTGAACATTGAAAGGATTCCAAACCTATCAGAGTTTTAAAGGCATGCATGAAAACAAGAATAAAACACACACATTGATCCTGAACTAAAGAACTTGAGCACAATGTGTGGATAAAGAAGTAGTATTTGGTCAGTTATGGTTCATACAATTTTTGTGAAAAGAAAAAAATAAATAATTTGATATAAAATTAGTTCTCATGAACATGAACACCTAGAGATGATCATATAATTTATAAAGCAAACATGATTGTAAATAATTCAAGAACATGTACCCAAATCTTATTCACTATCATAGAAGAGTAGAACTTGAAATAAAACAGTGAATAATAGAACATTAAATAATAAATAAATAAAAAATTTGTACTCATGTATTGGATTCCATGTAATTCATTCATTATTTATTATATAGTGATACATGAAAAATAACATAAATAGATTTGTTAATGATTATCATTGCATAATATCAGAGAATAATTTGTGTTCACAAAATGAATACATTAATTGAGGTTTGTTCTTCATCAGTATAAGAAATAATTAAATCCCAAGTATTTGTTGAACTAATGACACTGATCCATAATAGGCGATAAAAAATATTGATCAAGACCAATATGGTAGACCAAAGGCAATTGAAGATACATCAACAAGTACACAAGAAAGTTATATCCTACAAGGATTTTGAAGCTGATCATAGAATAATAATGTAGTGGATTGATATTTTTATTAGATATGAAGACTTATGCTTTGTGTTGGCAGATGGTGGAGTTTTCTGGTGGTATCTAGGAACAAACAATGTCTCTTTGTATGAGATGGAGAATGAAGTATTTTGGTTGGGGCTAGAAGAAAAAATAGTCTCTTAGTGGGATATAGAGGACAACTATTTCATTTGGATCTAAAATCTATTTCTATCACTTATCTGATAGTGGAGTATAAGTGAGAATCCATGTTGGGGGAACCAACATGGTAAGAAATTGTTCTTTATTCCAAACATTTTAAATACAATGTGATGCTCTCTATTTTATTACCATTGCACATGAAGTTATATTGAGAGACAATTTTAAGGGGATTAAGAACCTCATAAGTTCTTAAGGGTTTCATTTGATAGAAAAGGTATTCATAAAAATAAAACATTGATTCACTAGTCCCCTCTTAGTGGTCAATATGTAAAAGTGATCATCATGTGGTATCAAAGCTTTGGGTTACCTCTAGAGATATGATAGAGTCTTTAAGAAGTGATGATTTTATAAAATGAATGACATAATTTTGATGGATATCCCATTCATGATTCAAAATAATAAGAGGAAGAAATAGGTTAGGATGTTGAAGAAGAATCTCATTCAATATGGACGGACACCTCAAATTGGAGGTAATCTAAAAGGTACAAAATGAATTAATTTCTTCAAATAGTATTATTCTGATGAATCCTATTCAGGTTTGATGAAAATGGATCACTAAGTGATTATCAGTCTATATGAAATGAAAATCTGAAGAATTTATATGGAAAAGTGGTAAAACATATTTTTTCAAGCATCATGGTTACTCAAAAAGAAAAATAATAGTTGTATGAAGAAGGCTATTCCATTGAAAATTTATTAGCTAAATGGGTTGGCATATCCAACACTATCAACAACTTTTGAAAATTTTGAGGAAAAGAATTTATATTCTCAATGAAATATATGTTGAAGTTGTTGATGAAATATGAGATTTGTTTTGAGAAATAATTATTTTATATTTGTTTTATAGAATCTTTCCACACATTTGATAAATATCATTAAGATTCTATGGTTTTGAAAAAATTTAAACTAAATGAAAAATATTACAAGGTAAAGGAGCCTGATTTTATATGAAAAAATCAAATAATATTAATGAAGATTAAATTAAGAAGATAAAAGAGGAATGTGATTAGAAAATGATATCAGTTTAAGATGATAAGAACTCTCTCAAAATGATGTAAATAGAGCTAGAGGCGAGATTAAAGAATCAAGAATATCTAAATTCTATAACATCCCATATTTCATTGAAAATTGATATTGTTACACAAGTGTGTTTAGAATATTGTGACTTTAAGAAGTGCTCATGGTCATTCTCTAATTATATGGAAACAACTTCCATGAAGAACGTATCCCATAACCTAGAAACAATGTTGTGTTTTGATGATGTTCCAATGGTAGAAAAATGATCAAAACCAAACTTTGGGAAAGTATGGATAATGAAAAATTCTTAAAAAATTGTCATATCAAGAGTGGACATAAAAAGATGCATTTGGAAATATTTTAAAAGATGTTTCTAAAATATTGATTGTTTAACTATGTAGATTCATGCTTTACAATCTATTAAATCAATGCATAGTACACCTTAAATGAAAATAACAAGGCACTTAGGATATTGGTGGTGGTGATGGATGTTTTGGAATAAAGAATTTTGAATGTTGGTGTAACATTTCAATTCATTAGGATAATATACGTAAAATATTTATGGGGAGAAAACATTAATAAAATATAACACCAACACCTTATATGAGAAATTTACATAAAAAAGTAACAAGTTTTCCTTAAGTTGTGAATAAAAAAAGAATATTGTTAAACCAATAGTCACCAAGAAGAACAATTAGAGATCCTCTCCTATATGAAAGGGATAAATAAAGAAAAAACCATCTGGAATCTTTAAACAAGATATCAACATTCCCTAATATGTTCTTATAATTTTTCTAGGAGAATTTGACAAAGCCAAAATCTTAGAAGAAGCATAAGAAAAATCTATGGATAAAAATATGAATATTCAATGTTAAAAAGATGAATTTTATGAGAGGATGTCAACAAATGAAAACTCAGGTTTTAAAGTTATTTTTTGTGAGTGATGTAATAAATCTCAACATAGTGTAGATGATGTTTAACCATATTTTTACACAAGAATAATCCTTGGATATAAAGCATATTTCTTGTGTAGATGTATATGATTTCATGGATAAAGAATGAAGACATGTTTCATACAATTTAGTAGTGGGAGGGATGAAATCTATGTTACCAAATCAGAAACTAGTTTTTTAAATAGATATGGAGGCATGAAGACTGGTGGATGTGGAGAAACATGGTTTTGAAAAACATCTCAAACTTGTTGTTCACATTATTTCAAAAGTGAGGTCCCTCCTAATTTATTATATATATAAATGATTTTGTATTAATATGATAGGAATTAAAGTATATTGATGTATCCCTTGTGGGGGGAATTGATGATAGAGATATGTTAAATCATTACTATATAGTGAATGCGAAACATATAAAAATATTTATAATTCCAAACTCACTTTCATCCCTTGTTCCCAATTGTATTAACAATATAAATTAATGTGGAGGTCTTGGTTGGTGACAAAATAATACATAGGGGGGTTTATCATTTCAATGGATACTTTTAATGTGTTTATTAATGAATAAGAAGGATTTATCATGTCATTGATAATTTTTATTAATTACCATCCTCAGATGATAATTGAGTCATTTGTATCATGATTTCTCATGAATTGTTGTATATGGACCACATTTAAAACCTTGGAAATATCATTGATATTTTTCACATCGATTTAAGCCATGTAGACATAGAGTTGATTAAATAATGTCACTTTTCTAAGAGAACCATGTGATATCATCCCTCTCTCAATGGTATTAAAGAAATAATCTTTAATGGGAGGAGAACATGTTTTTGATATGATCCACACTATTCCTTTTTATTTAATTTCTAATGTGGTGGAGAAGAGTTTGAGGACACATATTGACTCTTCTACAGTGTGCTAAAGGGTATTAAAAACAACATGTGACTATTGGGCCATTTATTTTAATTAATCATGTCAATATGTGTTTGATATGTTGATGAAGAGAACTGGTGATTGCTACAATTTTATTATTGATTCATAGAATTCGATTTCATGCTTGATAAATACTCCATGTTGTAAAATAAAAAAAAATTCAAAAATGATCGTGATGTCAAACATATTCTATGAATTAGTGCACATTGTTTATAAATGTGATGGCCATAAAAATTTTATTCATCAATGATGATGAATTAAATTGAAAAATAATGTAAGATTAAATTGCATGATGGGAATATGTAGAATGAAGAAGATATAGAAAAAATTGTCGAGAATATTGGTTGATATTTTTAGTAGGCTTTGTATTTCATTTTATTACATGGAATTATAATTTGTATAGAATGGGAATTTCTTAAAAAATTAACTCACCAGGGACCAGCACAATCTATTCTCTTCCAGAGAACATATGGGACCCAATAGTGTTGACCATGCTCATGGGAGCCCATCCAAGGCCATCCTGAAAGCATTACAGAATTTAATCCATGAATAACCCAAATGGTTCTTATTTATATGGTATAGGATTGGAAAAAATACCGTGTGGGGAGGATTGGTGGTAGGAAGAATTAGTAATGCAGAAGTACCGAGAGGGGGAGGATATTTCTGGCCATATCATTGAATAATTCATTTTATAAAATAGAGGGAGGCACTATTTGGAATTTATGTGGGATTTTTTACGAGCATTTATTGGTCATGAATCATTTAATAGAGAGTTATATCACTCTATTTATTATAAAGATTAACTGAGTTTTCCAATATATTAGTAACATCATCCCCTACCCTTGTCCATCTATGAAACAATAGTATGACAGATCTAAGGCAGATCCTTCCATGAACGTCTCTAGCCAGCATTGAAGACCTCTATGATGGAATGAGGTTCATATAATAATATAAGTGTCTTGCATGAAATTATGTTTTTCTTTCATATGATATAATTAAGGAAACTTGCAATGGAAAAACTAAAAATGATAGTTGTAGGATTCCATTCAGCTATGAGGGAGTTTGAGCTTCAGGAAAAATAAGTAGCATGTGATATTCATTGAATTCATGTGATCATTATGAAGAATATCATGAAGTCCAAAAGATTATACACCATTATATTCAAATTATATTTGAGTTATCAAAAAATGAATTGGGTGTGATAAATATTCCTCGACATGGAATATAATTTAGGATCTCTATGATGCTTCATACACAAATATGAAGTGATGGATTGCACATAAATGTAGAGAGATCCTAAGACCAAAAAGTTTTGATGTGAAATCAAATAGAGCCCTTATTTTTCATTAAAAATAGAACATCAGGGGAGGAACTACATTCATGTAGGGAATCCATCCATGGGATAGATTCTTATGTAGGAGGCTGGCTAGGAGAATTCACCGTGTACACAGAGCAATCATCAAACCCTTCATGATGATTTTTTTCTGTGAAACCTCCCAGGACAGTTCTATAATATCTCTCTTGGGATTTTTTGATGATCTAATTTCTACGAAGCCTTATTGGTTCCAAAAATTTGGTTTATACATCCACAATAACGTGTATCATACATTTTACTTCATGGTTAAGAGTATAACAGACACATATCTTGCGCAAAGGTTTCTGATAAAGATAGTGTGCTTTAAGAAAGTACGCACATTCCGTGTGTTGTTGTGTGAATAGGGATGTGTGCCCACACCCATCCTTGTTTGAAGGACATGCATGAACACCTCCATGTCCCAATTGAATTGATCAAAAAATAGATAAACAGTGGATAGTGTGTGCATTATGAAATGGGAAGGGTTCCCTAAGGGTGCATACAAGGTGTGTGTGAAGCAAAAAAAGAGATAAAGTGATACAAAGGTAGTGCATTCACATTTTAAGCACTTTAGAAGATCATGCGTTGTATAAAACACAAATTATTGTTGATAATTGATGAATAGATAAAAAATCGACAAACAATAACAAGGAATATTGGAACATGAAATAAAATAATGAAGAATAACCCAATACATAATAATTTAATCAAAAACTAGTTCTAGTATTATATTCTCCATGAAATTAATTCATATAGTATAATTAAATGATTATTAAAGAAGATAATGGAAAGATTTTTGAAATATTATCCTTTTTTAGTATCATATAATAATTTTTGAGACCATCTTGAAAACATTAACTAGGGTTGGGTCTTCATCATTATAAGAAAGAATTATAGTTTGAGAATTATTGGCACTGACGAAACTGATCAAGAGTAGGTGATCAATATTATTAAGAAATACCAAAAAACCTGACCAAAGATTGTTTAATATACTTGAATTGGTACATGATAAAGTCAAATCCTATAATCTCAAAGTGTAATATCATAGAATCATCCTATAGTGGATCAAGCCTTTGAACAGAGGTGAAGCCTTCTAGGTGGTTCCAAGAGAAGTTGTAGTATTCTCATAAGATTTAGGAAAAAATAGAGTCTCTCAGTTAGATCCAGAGGAAAAACCCTTTCTATTTGATCAAATAGAAAAAAAGTCTATCATTTGGATCTATAGAACAAGTCATTCAGTTGGATAAAAAACCATTGTAATTACTTGTCTAATAGTGAATTAAAATGAAGAATTCATGTTGACAGGAAACAAACATGGAAAATAGTACATCTTTATACTAAACCATATTAATACATTTTTTTCTCTATTGGTTATTACCAGTACACATGAAGTGAGAGTGAGAGATAAAATTGCTTGTTTTGGAAACCCTAACATGTTTATTAGCTTAAATTTGAAAGAATATTTATTTATAAAAGGAAACCATTGATTCTTTATCACCCCCAATTGTCAATCCAGCCTATAGATCTACATGTTGAATATGAAATACACATGAAAAATAGTTTATCATTTGGTTTGGAGTCTAAATATTAAATTTTTGTTTGATACCCCAGAATAAAACAGTAGAAGAATTTTTCAGTTAGAAAAAATACCAAGTGTATATGTATTATCTTATATTCAATATATTATTAAAAATTATGTATTCTATACCATGAAACATGAATATCATAGTATAATGTAAAATATCATAATAGGGATAAGAATTCAATTTGTAGGAAATTATTTACTCTAGAATCATAGTAAAAATATGAGAGTTTAATTATATGACATTTATGGAGTTAATTTGTTCTCAATATTTTTTTCATAATAGTTCCATAAATTTTGGTTAATTAAGATTATTAAAACTGAATTTTTGTAATGATGGATAGAAATATAGACCCATCATAATGAAATCACAAGAAATAAAAGTGCTTCAATCACTAAATTTAAAAAACAAAAAATATTCTAGTGTTCTACCAGAAAATAAAACGAGTATAAAACATAAATAAAATTCCCTACAGAATGATATTTTCATTGAACAATCTCACTAATTTCTGGGTGGACATAGTATATATTTTCTCATTTATGATAAAGGGTACCACAGTGAGGTGGAATGTATAATTTATAGATTTGAAAATCATTTTAACAACTATAGAAAATAAAAGGTGTATAAAACATAGGTTTGATGTCATGGAGTTCTTATATATATATATATAATTTATTTTATTTATAAATTTTTTACATAATAACATTTTTTTAAATTTTATTTCATTCTCCCAACTTATAGTGAAGACGGTTAATTTTTAACCTAATAATGCTATCCATCTCATGAAACAAGATAATAATGATATTGAAGGTGGGAAATATGTTGAAGGTAATCAATAGAAAAAATGTGTTAAACATAGAAAAATTTAATAGGCATAAAAAATACATGAGTTTTGTGGTATAAAAGTTCCATCAAGATTCATTAAAGTAAAATGTATATGTCAAATTTTCATGGTGGGAAAACATATACATGGTCAACCAATTAACCCAGGAATTTTTTCCTCTAGTTATATCGGTGCTAGTACTCAACTTCATAGTCCAATTAATATAGATACACAATAAAATGATGATTTGTGATGAAAGAAACCTTGTTTGAATGCACGGTTATAAAATGTTAAAAAAAATTATATGTTTTCCCTAGAAATCAAATAATAATATTTTCCCTTAATTTTTTAATTTATGTATTCATTTATAATATAATTATGTTAAATAGAATTTGTGTTGATATTTATATTACATATTTCAATATAATTTTTTCATGCCTATTTTTACAAAATAACTTAGAAATAATGAGGGGAATGTCAATATTCACCCAATTTATTTTATACTCACATAAGTGTGTTCCCGACACAGAGTGTGGCGGGTGAATTAGTGTTGGAATACATTGATTCCAATTTATGATTTTATCCATTTTTTAACTCTTCTTATATTATAGGATTACTTATCTCTCTATCTCTTTATCTCTCCTTATATTAGTATGTATGCATATATGGAATATGAAGGTATTGTAACATGACAAATAAATGTTTTTCTGAGGTTTTCCTCCCTGAGGATAACCATGCCCCCAAAATATGGTGGTTATTATACCACATTATTATCACTTCCTTATCTTTTATAAATTAATATTGTGATAGGGTATAGCCTTGAACCTTATTTTTATCCTCGATTATGTACAAAGATTGGAATGTCTTGCAATCCCCCTTTAATGAGATACAAGATTAATAGGTCTCATAAAAAAGTACAGTCAATGATCATCTTTGGACTTCCCTTTAGATAAATGATCTGATTTCAAACCTCAACTACAACAATCATAGGGGATTCCATAAACTCTATCATTATTTTACCATATAATAATACGGTAGGCTGGCTCACTCAGTTACCTTTTTCTTATAACAATTTTTGAAATATTTATGCCACTCTATTATTTATCTTATTTATTGTGAAATAAATTACTTCTTCATGAATCATTTAAACTTACCCTTTCATCAACATCAATAGATGGGTGGGTTAATGAAAATATAGATCACTACAATCTTCATCAAAATATATTATCAACAAAAAATGTCGTATCAGTTCTACATTTATTCATTTGACTTACATAATAAACACCAAAATCATAGTTTATCTCCCACTCTTCTTATATTTTTCTCAGGATTAAATTCATGATCTTTTATGGATGTCTTTTCTCATGATATTCAAAACTTCATTGGACACAGTTCACACAATTTAACTTCATCTAAACTTGTTCATTCTTCTTCTTCAATCATAAAAGAGATCCAGCCCCATTTTATTCCACATGATTTTAAAAAATAATTATTCATTCTATTATTTAATATCTTATAAAAAATATGGATCACAAAAGAATTTGGACACTCCTTCCATGTGTAAAAGAATTTATATGTTGTGATATGCCGCTTCTTAAAATGATGTGGACCTTTTCTCAACATTATAGCTTCCTCCTCGACAATTCATTATCATCTATATCAGTTAGAATCATGATAATTTCATTGACCATGAAGTTATATCCTTGAAGATAAAACAATTTGCATCATTTGAATTTATAATTCCATTAATTCATTAATTTTTGAACCTGGTAAATTCATCATCATTAATCTATAATTTTTTTATTTTATTTAATTATACATTTCTCATTGAACATATAATTCTCATAGGGAACTCTACATTCATACTATATTATCTACATAAGTCATAGGAAACTCTGCATTCTCATTCCATTACTGGTATCCCATATGCATCAACTCTATGTCTAAATCAGGAACACTATATTGGTTTTTATAGACAATATTTTCATACTAATAACTCTAATTGTATATAGAATGATAATTGTATTCATGAATGTGAAATTTTTTTCATCATTCCAAAATCTATATATGGTTCAATGAACTATACATTCATGCATTTTCCTTTTTACCATCTATCTCAACTCAAAATGGGAAATGAAGTGTACAATTAAATTTATATTGATGATGTAGAGTACAACGACTGTTTTAATTTTTTTTGATTTCAATAGGTAAATTTTAAATTTAATTAAAATCAATTGAAAACATTGAGGGATTATCATGAGACCTTCACAATCAATAAATATCATCTCAAAATAAATCAAAAAATTTATAAAATATGTATTTTTTCAGGACCCATCCGAATGGGGACCGTGTTGCGACTACCCTAGGCCGGCCTCTAATAGGCCAGAGGAAGGAAAATAGCACAGAGTATATATATCACTCATATGGGAGGCCTTATCCTAAGTTACATGTATACACACATACATATCCAATCCCATAAAGTGATGAAATATAAAACAACAGATAAACCAAGCATACATATATCTAAATCACACAATAATACTATGTCAAAAAATAAAAAATAAAAAATGTCCAAATACAAGACCACAACTATGATATTGAAGAAAATTACAAAATTAAATTTGTGTAGGGTATTTCTGTCATGGTAAATGCTATATTACAACTTATACATTCGACCTTACAAATCAAAACCTAAACTAAGTCCCTATAACACTCCATCAAAAGGTTAATCATCTGCATAAGACATTACATGTGTGCGAAAATCCCATGCATGGGTGAATATAAAAATACCCAATAGGACGTTCGAAAATTACTTTGGATATGACAAAAATAATAACATTTAGCTCAATAAAGGAATCATGGTCCACAGTTTCACTTATAAATCATCCAGAAGAACACACCACATTATTCATATTGCACTAATGGAATCAATATTAGGATTCATCTTCCTCAGATATAGTTTTAAGAAGTACATATTGGATGTATAAAATTAAAGTTACACATATTAGTATCCCACCCAAGGCCATGGGTTTCACAAACAACTAAATATAGAATGACCCACTTCGTAGAGGATCAGAACCCACACAGTTCTGGTCTAGAAAAAACCAAGTACTCAACCAATTGAAAGATGATAATAGAGGATATCACTCTGAGAATCTTTGAAGGATTCTAACAAATCTATCCACGAAGTCCCCCTGAAGGGATCACCATCCCATGTGTTGGATATGATTCCCTATAAACCATCGGCGAAAGGATTAAGGGTATTCACCCTTAAGAAACATGTCCTAGAAGAAAGGGACAAGGGGTCAGATCCTTCATTAAAGGATTACATGGTGTGTACTGGTAGCACATGTTGTATCCTTCATCGCTTTGTCTAACACTTGTATCAGGGATCATTCTCATGTCTATTTCCATTTCATAGTACACCAAATGTCCAACATCATGTACTCGTAAGCATTTCTAAGTACATGGCTCTATCCATGTACACATGGAATGGTCATGTCTATGTTAGAGTACATGGTGTGTCTAAGACTATGTACTCATATCCATTTATATCAATCCTCCATGGTATATACCAATCATTCTAGTCAAGTCATTTGTTGTGTGATAGGTGTCCCACGCCGTTTAATATTTATCTTCTCTCAAAAACCATATCACTACACCCAGGTGTCCCACACAATGTGTAATCCTTAAATACAAATCGTATAATGTATTATTTCACAAATCCTGTGGATTCTTCTCACATCATATATTTTTTCCATCCCAATCAACCACACATGTTAAACAAGTATCTAGGGTTGGACTGGCCTCGCCAATGTCAATGTCTTGATTCTGATGTCTGGATTACTATAAATAACTACTTGAAGCTAAGCCTTTATCATTAATAAAAAAAACCCACAGATGAAAAATTATGATATGACCCAGATCCAATGTTTCCATTTACATGTCTTGATATTTCAGGAATGTTGAACACATATCTATATGATTAATCCATAATAAAATAATCATAATGAAATTCCCAATTCCTTGATTAATCTATCCAGTCCTGATAATACACATGATTTCTGAACTAATCCATCTATTTATTGATTCAGATTAATTTTGGGAATAATTAAATTTAAATAAATCTATATAAAACAAATGTCCAACCATGGCTTGGATCAATCTCTAATGATGAATGAATTTGTGGCATTTTCTTTACTAACATTCAAATTTTCTATTGAAAAACTAATCCTTCATCCCAACCTAATCTAGTGCCTCTCTCCAGAAATACTCTCCTCTAATAGTTCCTCTAAATCACCAGGATTATGTGGAAGACCATGGGATTATCCCAGAGATATATATTTTTAGAATCGTTTTGGTCTATATGTGATTTAAAATATAATAAATAAATTATAACAATTAATTGATTAATTTACACCCACAATAATTTTTTCACAAATGTCAGGCACCTAAAAGATCACATAACTCTTGGGCTGAATCCCACACTCTGATGTCAACAGAAACATCAGATTTAGGATGAGAGCATCAATTTAGATTATATACTACTATTTTAGGAAAACAAAACATAGATAAATTTAATACATTTAATATATTTCAAAAATATATTTTGCGAAAACTTGGCCTTAGAATATAAGGACGTCTATGTGTGTATCTACCAAAATAATCCAAATAATATTCTAAATTAATACATGGAATAATTGGAGTTGTTACAGTCTCCCCAACTTTGGGTTTTCCCTCTACAAAATACAAAACAAAAAGCTACACATAGTGGTGTGGTTACTCAGTGTACATCTGAGTCTCCCAATACCAGGTTATCTCCTAAATATTAGTTTATTTCCTCCAAACCAAAAATAGGTTCTCAATATCCCACACAAGATCCTATTCTATCAAACTAAAATCTCTAACTAGTACTCAAAAAGGTATGCCTTTCTTCAATGTAAATCTTTCCCCTTTGGATAATGTGTGACAGATCTTGCATGTATTTCATCAGCTGTGATGCGTGGATGATGTCATGTTCCTTCTCTAACTGTGGTAGTATAGATAACTAGAATTCCACCACACCAACTCAATGTTGTGTCTAGAAAGGTCCAATGAATCTTAAAGATGACTTAATATATTGACCAAATCACCATAATACATGTCATGGTGAAACCCAAAAGAATACATGATGTCCATCCTCAAACTACAAATTCCTCCATCAGAAGTCAACATAGGAAATCTGATGGCTTTGTGTTTCCCTCATCCACTCTTGGATGATATTATCCTTCTGTATGGTTCCTCTAACCAAAACAGGCCTCCTAAATGCAGGCTCATTGCGGTCAATATATCTTATTGGTGACCAGCAAGGTCTACCATACAAAGACTCAAATGTAGTCATACCGATTGTTGAATAAAAGATCTTGTTGTAAGAAAACTCCACTGATTATAGGTGATCATCCTTGCTATATTCAATGTGTAACATTCTTTCTCAGAGAAATTCTCACTAGACTAGAATAGTCCACTTAGTTTAGTTTACAGTCTCGGGATGAAAATTCAATCTCTAATGTAGTTTAGTCCTAAAATCATCCTACAATACCTTTCATTAGTGGGATTTTATGTATTCATCAAGGACATAAATTATTATCACAAGAACTCCATGGATTCAGACTATTTACTACATGTAGAGTCATACCAAGATCCCTATCGATCTGTTCTACTAAATATCTTGGAAATTTTCCAACTTGGTGAATCGATCTATAGTCACCTAGATGATATCGAGTATCCCTGATGTATGTCTTAACACTAACATGATGTCTATTGATATCCCATCCCACTTCAACTCTATAACCTAATGGGTTTGAGCTAAATCCACTGGAACCTGGTCCTCAATCTTTACTTGCTAACAAGTATGAAATTGATAGATAGATTATACTACTCCCTTCTTTATCACTGGGCACCAGAACTGACATAGAAGGTATTGGTATATATTTTTTATTCCTAGATGAACCACCAATGGATAGGATTGAAATGAAATTTGAAACTCCTCATGAAACATCACTATACAATCATGCATCCTCTAAAAATGAAATCTTAACCACCTTCAATATGTTCATCATGAACATGTCAAGTGGATGACTAATTACACCGGGTCGTACATTAGGTATCTATTATTTGTGCCTCTATAACATAATATAAATATTGAGGGTTAACAATCATCGATTGAAGCTATAATTCACCATCCAAAACCAAAAAAGATTTTAGAAATAAAGGAAACTACACTTATGTCTCACTCATTAAATGCGAACAAGTTGTCAAACTAAGATAATATTCTATAACATTCCCCTTCCCCTGTGTATATGGAACCTGAAATTCTAAAATCTTGTTGTAACCCCATCCGGTTCCTCATTATCTTGTTAATTTCCTTCTAATAGAAGATATATTCAAGACTGTTGTGGTCATAATAAATGACAAATCAATCCCCCCTCAGGATTTGTTTCCATGTCATCATTATGATGACTATAACTTCAAAATCGCGTTCATGGGTCACATCATTATTCTAATGTGGTCTCAACTAATGTGAACAATATGAATGCACCACCTGACTCTACTTCATGAAAAATAAATCCATGTTTTAAATTCATCATGGAACACTGTATACTTGCCAACATCCTCTAGAAATCTCAAGATTTGAGTGCTCATCAATCTCTATCTCAACTCCTAAAAACCCTACTGTACCTATATGTCCACAAAAAAATCATCCCTTTTATATTCAATGAGGTTTGTGGATTTTATGTCATGGATAAATTAGGTATGAATCTTAGATAGTTTCCTCCAAACCAAAGGAATCTCCTCACATCTATCATGCTCATGGGTGGTTCCCAAGCTAACAATTTCCCAACCATTTTTTGGTCCACTACTAAACTACCTATGGAGATATAATTTCCTCAAATGTGGACCTCCTGAATCTAGAACTAGAACTTTTTGGACTTCCCAAAAAGTTATTTCTCTCATAGTAGATATATAACTAACCTAAGTGTCTCACATGATCCTCCTTATATGCTGAGTACACTAGGATATCATTTATGAAGAACACCACATACCAGTCTATGAAAGGAAGAAATATCTTGTTCAGGAGCCCCTTATACAATTTTATGGTGTTAATTATGGAAATGGAAAATACCATGTACTCAGAGTTACTACAGTGACATCTAATTTTCACCATAATTGTCATCTCATCCCACACTTGCAACTGTGGATAGCTTGATCTAAGGTCAATCTTTGAGAGATTTCATTCCCCACAGAAATGATAAAAGAGTTCATTGATCCATGGTAGTATATACATATTCTTTATATTCACCTAGTTTAAGAAATGTTTGTCCACATATAACCACAATATCGTGTCCTCCTTCTTGGAGAACAACATTTGGGCTGCCTAAGGTGAATCATTGGGTCTAACAAAGCCCTCCCTTTGAAATTCCTCAAACTGAATCCTCTACAATAAATTCTCTATGGGATCTATCCAATATATTGGATCCGATATTATGAATGTTCCATGGTGTAGGTAAATGTACAAACCTATCTACCATTGATTAAGTAAGACTGTAACATCCTCGGGAGTGACATTCCATATCCACCACCCCTATAAGAATTTGAAAACTCATAGAATCAATTCCACTAAGGGTCATGCTATCTAAATATTGAGTAATAAGCTTAACTATCCTATTAAAGAGTCCAACCTAGGATGTCAAGTTTACCTTTTCATCCACAATGGAAAATTGGGTCCCGTCATTATGGACACACTGTATACTCCTCCTAATGTAGTCTCTCTCGGAATGAACTATAAATGACTAATTCATACCTATGATGACATCATGGGAAATTTTCACCTAAAAAAAGAGATTCAAATATAAATCATGACATATAATAGTATTTTCACACTATTGGTAGAAGTGTGTGATCGTTGAGTCACATTTGGTAGAAGTCTCCATGCACAAGTGTCAAGCCAAAGGCTTAACCAAAATCTCTAATTCTCATCCTAGATATGTGGAAATAAATAAATGTATTTCACATGTGTCAGTAATTACTGTTCTTGATATATAAAATAAATATATTGTACATTATATCATCACTGGATCATATAGGACATCAACCTCGACTACCTACAGCTTCTATCACCCTTATCCTCTATCTCATGGAGACTTTTATAGACCAACTAGGGGAGGTAGTGGAAAAAAGATAAAACATATCCCACCTACAGCTTCTCTCACAGGTCTTCTACCTCATCATCCCCCTTAAAGACCTTTCTAATACTATCATCATCTCTGTATAGGTGGCCAAATTCATTGTGTCACTATAATATGTATGATGGGTCATGAAATCTCATGAATGATGTCACCTATATTCCAAAGAGTATCATTTCCTCTCAATTGGATAACTAAACGCATCATAGGAGC
Organism: Viscum album; assembly: GCA_963277665.1. Classification (NCBI taxonomy): domain Eukaryota; kingdom Viridiplantae; phylum Streptophyta; class Magnoliopsida; order Santalales; family Viscaceae; genus Viscum; species Viscum album. The sequence goes on along the minus strand of OY728155.1, from coordinate 1,131,661,291 downwards.
CTTGAACCGTAGAACCTCTATCACGTGATCATATTATGAAGCCTATTGCATGTCCTGGTCTCTATGACATACATTAGTTTCCCACTTCTGATGTCTCTACTCCTATGATCCCAATTATAGCAACAACTATGTGAGACAACTCATCCTAGAAACACTCAAACAATAAAGATCTCTTTGGAACCAAAAAATATGTCGGAAAGAAAAGATGTATAATTCTACCTATTTTTTTCCAATATAGTGCTCACTCAATTTTATGAGTTAAAATGAAAAAAATAAATAACCATAATAATCAAGTAACTAGAGATGTTGGTGAAATTTGATGAATACTCATCCACTATCGTACAACCATGCAGAATCTCTATAAGCTCTTAGATGGGCACAACCCTCAGCATAGCTGGAGGTTACTACTCTCTACAAAGGTGATCAAAGATTGACTATGCTAGAGTCACCTAGTCATATGAAAGGATCACTAGACCCCACCTTCTTCGTTTAGAGCTAAGGAGAATGCTCACTATTAGAAGCACCAACATATCTGTTAATGACTAACAAGAGAGGAAACTCACATCACTACATCAATCGAGTATTTATCCATTGGTGGGTCAGGTTCACCCTAGAATTAGAGGGGTATTATTCACTAAAAATCATAAACACTCGCATACTATGTACACCATCATTTAGTACTACGGGTAGCACCTAATGATGGATATGTGGTGGTGTAACTAGTGCCCCAACTAAAGGTAACACCTCTGGAATAGTCCCTTGTATCGATACCTCAAAATTGTTGTGATCATTCTTGTGATCCTGATGCTGAAACCTAGATGACATATGTCATAGAGGATTCCCGAAGTTAGCATGATTTACCAATGTAAATGCATATATCAAGAGAGTAGACCAAAGAAGGAAAACGAAATCACTACCTAATCATATATGATGCATGTGATAATGATTTCAATGAAACCATTTTCTATGTGTACCCGGTTGAGAGGAAGGTGATCATAGTCCTCATGTATGGATATGTTAATTGTGACACAAACATTGCAGTCTCTAGAAGGAAACCCTATGTTGGAACAATTATCACAATTCACCGAAACCAATCATGCATACTCTGGTCCTAATGTAGAACTGATTTCTCTAATACTACCCCGTTATGACTTGTCTTAAAGATACACATCCTGTAACTACTCCAAGCAACCTCCAATAGGACAGGGGCTGGAGGCAAGTGTTGAGTAGAAATATCACTCATATTGGATCCCATATCCTAGGATACATGAATACACCCAAACATCTCAAATCCCATAATATTTTAAAATATATAAAAGCCTATAAAATATGCATGCATGAATCTAAATACCACAATCAGAGTACGATAAAAAGTACTATAGAAAAAAGTTACAAATACAATCATGCAATAGAGTCTGAAAATTATTCCAAGATGAATGTATAGAATGTACTAATGTCCTGGTAACTTATAGAATACACATTGGTCAGTTTGCCTCACTATTATTCTCCTGGTCAGGCTCCCTCCAATATTTCTTCAGAAGCTCAACCATCTCCATAAGACATTGCTCGAGTAAGAAAATATCATGTTGAGGTGATTATTAAAATACCTAGTAGGAAACCCCAAAATTATTAATCATATACCAATAGGAATAACAATCTACTCAACGCAGGTATATGTCTGTAGAAAATATTACAAGAATATAATAATATAATAGAACAATATACACAATCTCAATGTAATATCCCATTCATTATGCCCATATAGGAATCATCCGGGGAGGTTCCACACAACACTTATAGACGCCAAAATTTGGGAAGGAAATAACAAATGGAAAGCACTAGGGGCTTCCTCGTGAAGCCTGCGCGCAGAGCCCCATAGCCCCACGTCCAACGCCTGACTCCCCCTTCGCGAGCCCACCGCGGGGCAAAGAGGCGGGGTCTACCGAGAACCCCCTTGACATTATTGAACCCGTCAAGATGCATGGAGGTCGGATGCTCCGCGAACCCCTTTAACCTGTGCGAACCCACTACAGAGCAAGGAGGAAGGATACTCTGTGAACCCCTTTGATGTTCGCAAATTTGCAGCAGAGGAAATAGGTGGGATGTATTGTGAACCCCTTTTACGTTCATGAACCCACCATAGAGAAAGCTCTATATTCTCGCCGAGCGATCTCTGCTTCGCAGCGCTTATTTCATATAAATACCAGGCTCCCCTTGATCCCAAAGGAAAGATCCTCCAACCTTTTTCCTTCTGATATTCCACATCATGAAGCAATTTATGCTCTGCAAACCATGAGCTTTTCAAGGTACTTTTTCATCGCAAAGTTCCCTCCCCTTTGCATGGATTCCGCCCCAATTCAAATAGGGATTCCCTTCACAGATCCCATGAGCCTCGACATAGGAAGAAGATCCCCAGGGGGACTCGGGTTGTTGTGGAGCGTTTATACGTCCCAAAACACCCTTCATACACATGTGATCTGCATGCTATGGCATGGTCACTATTCTTCTCAAAGAAAATTACTTCACAATGTTATGCTTCACAAGGCACCCTCGCTTCTCGAGGAATTGCTCAACAAATTCCTTTCTACTTCACAAAGTACCTTCCATATGCACCTATACCCTATACCTATGCTAGGAGACTACACATCGCGAAGCGCATCCCTTCACGAAGCCTCTCCACTCCACTAAGAACGAGAGCTTCACAAGGCTTCTACCTAGGAAACCCTTTTCTCTGCAACACCTTTCTCAGTGCGACCCATTTGGTTTTCACAAAGCAATTTCAATGTCCCTTGGGTGGTACTACCGGTTGCATTGCTTCACCTTATGCTTCTTCGCATAGGCACGCTAACAGCTATTGTTTCTTCGTATAGCCATGCTAATGTGGACCCCCCAATTGATCGATCCATAACACCCCCTCGTCAAATCATTGTTGATGCCTTCCTTCCCTCAACGGTGGGCGGGTATTAGTTATGTAAGTCCTAGGGGAGCGAAGCAAACCCACCTCGTCGATCTGTAGGATGTTAAACTACCATGCACCATCGTCCTCAACACACAATGATAAACTATGACATCTACCCATGAATCATACGCAAAGTGCCCCACCTTGTAGATTCTGTGTGCCCACTAGTCCCCACAAAAGTGAAATCATTCCTCAATTAGTATGAGAACCTCTTTATTGGAGCAGTGTCTATCTGCGGGGAAAGGGAAACCACCTTGGTGTAATCCCCTAGCTTTTCTTGTAAGAGGCAGCATCCCTGATCCTTCTTTAATCTTCAATCCAAAGGACCAGAGGGGGGATGGACACCAGACCCCTCTTTTATTCGGTACAAAATACTTCTCCCGCTAGGCTTTGTCACGACTGGGCCTCAACCCAGGAGCAAGTCCCAATCTCCATCACCTTGGGCCGCTAACCATGCATAAGCAATTGTTTCCTTTCTAGGGTCCTAACCACATGTAAGCCCCACTCAACTTCCCATGTACACACCTTCCATGACATGATCGTTTGGACTTTGTTGCCTCTTGTTTCTCACACCAAACATGACTCAAATGGGCTTAGTGTAAGCCTCGACCACGTCATCCTCTCTGAGCAGCCTATAGTGTAAGCCCCACAGTCACCCTAAACTATGTGAACATTGATCCCTACCAAGGCAAGGTACGTTGGAGGCCTCCTTAATGTTCAATCCCACCATCCATAGGTCCTGAACATCTTCACGTCGGTCCACCACAATCACCCCGAACTACGTAGTCATTGATCCTTCCCATGGAAAGGTATGTAGGAAGCCTCCCTGAGGATGAATCCCACCTTCAATTGGTCCTTGCCATCTTCTCTTCGGTCCACCATAGTCACCCCGAACTATGTGGACATTGATCCTTTCCAAGGCAAGGTACGTAGAAAGCCTCCCTAAGGTTCAAGCCCATCATCCATTGGTCTCATTCATCTTCACGTTGGCCCACCACAGTCATCCTGAACAATGTAAACATTGATCCCTTCCAAGGAAAGGTACGTGGGAAGCCTCCATAAGGTTCAATCCCAACAACCTATTGGTTTCTACCCCCTTCACGTCCGACCACTTTTGTCCCGCATGACGTTAAACCATAGCCCCATTTAGTCCTAGATGACGTTAAACTTCATTAACCATCCAAAAATATGTGGAAATTGATCCCTAACAAGGAAAGGTACATAGGTTTCATCCCTAAGGTTCAATCCCAACAAACTATTGTTTCTGACCCCCCCTTCACGTTGGACCGCCTTTGTCCTGCATGAAGTTAAACTGCACACCCCCTTTTAGTCACTTATTACGTTAAACAGAATTATCCAACCCACTATGCGTTTTATTTGATCCTTATCTCCTTGATAGAGTATGTAAAAATCCTCCTTGAGGATCAACACCATCCAGCGGTTAGCCATTGTGACCCCATCTAGTGGTAATTCATTGGAACCCCATCCGGCGGTAAGCCATTGTGACCCCATCCAGTGGTAAGCAGTTGTGACCCTGTCTAGTAGTAAGCTATTGTGAATCTATCTAATGGTAAGCCATTGTAACCCCATCCAGAAGTAGGATGTTTTAGTCCCCTCAATTGGGACCCATATCGCTGGTACGTCCCAGTGGCGTTAGAACAACTCTCAGGCTGCTAATCACGACTAATGCCCAGCATGTCATCGGGTCATTGACCTTCACACACACCCCAATTTCATGCCCCAATATGGAATTTACACTTACCTATGGTCCCATCCACAAAAGTCGCCTCCTTAGGTTTCCCATCAGTTCACGAACTATGTGGACTTTGATTCTCAGGGATGAGGATACGTAGGAGGTCACTGCGAGGCTCATTCCCAACATCATCGTCACCCACGAGTCGAATCCATCCCATTCTCTATCCACATCACATAACCATCCAGAATCCATGATAATTCTTATATGGGCCACCACATCCCGGAGAGATCATGAAAATTCACCTCCAAGCATCAGTGTTTCCCCCAGGGGTCACACCCATCTGATCCACTCTAGTCAGTGTTTGGTTCAGTCTGATCTGTCTTCACTAGATGCTAAACTTGTGGCATGCCATGTGTTAAACATAGAAAACTGAGGAAAAACTGAAATACATGCCTATGGAATATAATTCCCCGCATTGGGGGTGGGACATATTGGTCTTCCGCACCCTCGAGAAGCCCTATAATAAGGGGAAGAAATCCATAAGTTCTTGTGTCCGTGCATCCAGACATGCCAGTGATGTCCAATGTGACTACTCCCCTGACCGAAGGTTGCTACCCAAACTGGACCCCTTTGAATGTCTCGACAGAAGAAGCATAATTAACTAGTGTCCATGAAGATATGGAACTGGGAAGAGTTTCATGAACAAAATCTTATGTCTATAAGGGAGACCGGAAATAGGTGACGAGTTTCGAGGAGGAATCCGAAAAAGGAAGAACTGACCACCCGTCATCTTATTTCGATCACGGAGCAAACATCCCGGAATAGGTGATAGATGCCTCCTGCCTTTGGAAATCGTGAATGTGGGGCAATAGTCAGCGAGTCTTCATCACCTCCATAGATGGACATGTGTGCCCTGGAAAATGAGTTGGAAATAGAAATGGTGAACCCGAGGTGAAGTTATTCTCCTTATTATGGAGGTTAGTAGATTTAGAGACATTAGTGGATTATCATGTCACTAGATCCAGCTTTCTGGCGCCATGTGCCACCATGAAAATTGTGGGCCTGGCATGAATCTCACCAGAAGATGTGGTAGTCAAAATGTTGGATATCCCGGTTTGGACGTTGCCAGCATGGATCCATCTTAATAGCCATGGATGATGGAATGGAGATGGTGTACTGGTCATTGATTCCATCCCTTTCAGCACAAATGGGGTAATCTCCCTTTTTTACGGAACCAAGCTACAGCAGGAATTCAATCACTGCCAATCCACCAATGCAGAGGTGGGGGAAATGCCAAAGAGGTAGTCTTGTGCGGCTCCACCGTTTTTGTGAAAATGTACACATCTACGAATGTCGGGCACCCATGCCACGTCTCCCTATCTGAATTCATTCATTGTAGGGTGATCAACGACCTCGTACACCTGTACTAGGATAAGGGGATTATCCTGACTTGGGATATGGCCTGCAAGGATCTGGAGGTATCTGCACCTCATGACTACTGCCTCCCCCAAGGGCCTCATAGGGAGCCAGTACTCCCTACACCTATTTACAATCGTTTTGAGAGCCTCTCCCCAGAATTCCCCAATGATTCTCTCCCCTATGGCGATGTGGTAGGGGATGTTCGGGCCATCCCAATCAGAATCCCAATTTAAAGGCCCCCAATGAGGGCTCCCACTAGGTCGTGCTAGTGCCGCTGCTCTGTCCCACAAGTCGAGGTGAAGGTAATACATGCACCTACACCATTGGCCCACGTCAAGTTGACCAAACACCGGTGTCAGGCACATAATGAGGAGGACGTTCACTAAGTGTCATCAACATCAGCAACTACTATGGCTCGAGCCACCACCAACATATGCCAGGAACCCCTCGTATATGGTGAGTAGGTATACTTTTATACGTGGACTATATCAAGGCCCCAACCGCCCCACCGGCAGGTTAGGTTGATTCTCTCGGCCACCGGTGCAGGTAGTGGCAGCCGCTAGTACGGAGGCCCTCCCCATACCACCAACATGGAAAACGCGGGTCTTCCCCTCTTCCAAGATCAGTGTCGAGGACCGCCTCATGCTACCCTCATTCTAAATGATGTACCTCCCCATGATGGCGACACTCTTCATAGAAGCCTCTCACATGCTCATTACATCGAGAATGGAGTCATTCCCCCAAGAATCGACTTCCTGGGTGGGGACGTCTCACACCCGATCAATCTCCAACATGGGGGGTCCTTCCCATGTCCTCACAACAGCTAGAGTAGGGCCTCCTCACCTTAGAAACCATATGGGTGAAGGCCAGCTTCGCTTCACCAGTACCCAGCATGGAGGTCGTACCATTGTTCAGCTCGACTAGTACGAGGACCTTCCTCGCAGTGGTGAAGCCATGGGAAACAAGCATTGAGGTTATACCCGTGATTTTATCAGCTCTAGCAGAGGTCCTACCCTCTCCACTACTTCCCACAGATGTCCTCCCCATGTCCCCTTTGATATGTATCTTGGTTCTCCTCACACCCGAGCTTAATCAGTCGGGAATCCTCTATGCTCCATCACCAGTACAACCAATGGTCCTCCTCGTTCCGTATATCTACCATGTCCTGAAGAACTATACCAAGGCAGGAGGGTGGTTCATCACCACCATTAAAAGAGCATTGAGAAGATTAAAACTAAGATCAAACCGGTTATATTCTCAGAATCTGAGGTGGAATATGACTCAGAGATGGATCCCTTGTCGAGATCCTCTGTGTTGAGGGTCGGGGCATGAATAAGGTGAATCCTCTTAGTACTCCTAGAATTCTAATTCCATCGGATTCCCACCTCCCTCCACAGGTATATCTTGGAGGACGAAAATTTGGCAACTTTATAGGATACATCCATGCAATCAACGCCATCATCACTAGAAGATCTCTCTACCTCGACTAGATATCACAGTGAGCTATTTGGGGGACCAATGGTAGATGAGCATCAGTGTGGTCCATCTCCAATAGTTGTAGTCCTCGCGCCGAAAACTGTGGTAGTCATCCCATCTTACCACGATGTTTGGGCTATGTTACTTCATTACTTTGCGGATAGCCCCTGATGTGGGGGTTTTTCAGCCCGCTCACCACACCCTCCACTGGGAAGCCTATTGTCCCAGTGGTCTTCTTCAGTACCGCTACTGGTACACCATCCCCCTTATGTTGACGAGTGGGGAAATAAAGGGCCACACCCTGAATCCGATCACAGGTGTTTATGGGATATCGTCCAAACCGACCACTTCCTTGAGATGTTTTGGCCGGTCGTAGTTCCTAATTTCTGTGTGCCGGATTCCCTCACCTAAGAGGATGTCAAGTGTTTCTGCCAGACCCTCTGGGTGACCCATTTCCACCTTTGTCATCAGCGAGTGGCATACCCTAAGAGCCAAGTGAATTTTGATGAAATTGGCGAACAATGCCATCTGGTTGATTTGGTTGTACTCCCTATGGACCAATGCCTTGCGTTACCAGGTCGTCATAGGGCCCTCTAGCAATGGTGAATTCAGGGCTTCATGGTACTCGGTAATATTATCATAGAGGCTTCTCCCCACATACAGATCTATGGATGTGTGCATTACACTACCCTCCTCTTCAGTCTTATCCATCGACAACACGATTATCCAGGGGACATAAAGGATATGCCTCCAAGAAGAGTCGCGGTAAACATGGCCGACCTACCAGAGGGAGAGATTGATCTGGTGGTTCATGGAGAGGAACTACCCCTTGAGGGAGCTTCACACATCTTGCATCCATCGGGAAGTATTACTCGTCCAAAGAGGAACCTACAGGGTCTTCCTCTACCCACTAAGGGACTAGTCCTCGCACGGAATTACAAAAAGGGAAAAGAACCCCTCGAAGCCACTCAATCATCTGACCCATCTGTCTTAGTGGAAGAAGGTGGAAGACATCCCCGAAAAAGACACATTGTGTCAAGAACTCGCTGAACAGAAGAAGGTGGTCGATGACCTCCTTGCTGGACACACTGCAAAGCAAAGACTGGACAACAGTGAACATAGGTCGGGGCAGTAGGGGTAGGCACAACTTCCCCTCATCGAATTGCCTCTAGGTGACCCTAACCACCCTTCCCACGCAGACAGGGTTGAGGGTAGAACATATAGCAAGAGGGTGCAGTATGTCTCACCCAATCCTCCGGAACAACGTGACAATCCTTGGGACCCATTTCAAATTTCCCCCTCTTTCCCACAGATCATTCCACCAGCCGGTCCATGAGCCATTGGGCTGCCTTATCATGTTGAAGAACCTGCCGACACACTGGTGTTCAGGGATCCCCGTCATCACACGAACCCCTGCCCAGAGATTCCAATGGTGGAACACATTGCCCATCTCGAAGCCTTACAGACGCGACTGGTGGCACTCCTACTAGATGGCAAGCCATATCCAGCATGGGTGGATGTTATGCCATCACCAATGGGTTTCGGGAATCCCACCATTTTTTTCTTCAATGGGATAGGGTACCTACCACAACACTTGTTTCACTTCACTTCTAGATGTGGACCCATGCTAGGAACTCCAACATAGTAGGAGACTGCCAAAATATGATGTTTCGTACGGATATTTGAAGGGTCTGTATTTGTCTGGTACAACAAGATAATTATCAAATAAGTAGCTAGTAAGGAAGAACATCGTAGGAAATTTCTATACCAGTTTAGTTCTATAACTCAATAGAAAAGATTCAGGGACCTCTTCAAGTGCAATAAGAGGTCTGATGAGCATGTTGCTGAATTTGTTGCCGATGGAAAGGAATCATGTATTCCCTTGACATGATGCTGACTCAGGAGCAAGTGCTGATGACGTGCATGGTAAATTTCAAGAGTGAACTGGTCATATCTCTTATCATCCAAAACAATCCCAGAAGATTACGAGACTTCTCTGATAAGGGCCAGTGCCTAGAGGATGCCTTATAGTAGGCTAAGCAGATAAATCCATTGCCTCCTGAAATCCCTGCGAGAAGTGTCGAGCCCACTGTAGTGGATCAAATAAAGGACACCATGAAATTGGAGTTATTTCCAATGGATTCTCCTCCACATCCTTGCAAGGACCCTCCACCTCATGCACATCCATCGGCCCAACATCGACCACCACAAAATCGGTAGGTTTCCCCATGCAATTTGCCGCCACCGCCCAGGTGAGATAACCAAGTTCCACCTCCTCAGTGGGAACCTACAGCTCCTTTTCGGGGTCATGCCCTAAGTTAACCCTTTCCAGACTGGAGAAATCAGACTTACTCGTTCAACGATGCACAGATCCCCAGTTAGGGCACAGGATTCTACGTTTTCCTTAGTGTAGAAGGCCAGAAGAGGCAAACCTCAAAGATCTCCCCAATTACTTCCCATATCACCAGATTCTGGGTCACACTCTCATGAAGTTATATCTGTTCAAATAATGGTTTCAGGACCAAGTAGATAAAAACATAGTCCATTTTGGCCTTTCTCCGGCATAGGTGTCATGCATCTTCATGAGTCCAGAAAACAATAGTGATAGTGAGGGCGAGTGACATCAGGATTCCAGTTGTTGGTCCCAGATGTATGATGAATGCATGGCGCATAAAACAGTCACATGTTCCCATGGTGTCATCCATGCACACTTGAATCAGCCAGATCCTTAAGAATCCACAACAACTACTTTTGCATCTTTGTCCCAGCTAGTCTCTTCCCAGAAGAGCAAACACTGGCAACACAAGTGAAAGCAAAGTACCCCGCCGATTCCATTGTGTCCTGTACTCTCGGAAACGTCATGCCCCCGGAGATGGAAATCCCTCCCAAAATACGGCCAGTAGTGGATGAATCTACATGAAACAGTAAAGGGTATGTGAAATAACGCTATCGTGGGTGCCCTCAAATGATTAGTGGTTTTTGGGTACTTAGGTGCAGTAGAGTGGCTGACCAAGGTCATCTCTCAAAGGAGGAAGTAAATTAAAACAACTTCATAAAGGTATTCTAATAGTAAAATAGATTATAATTAATACTCTACTTGAAAGGATGGGGTAGGTTGTTTATCATTTATAAAACATCAAGAAGTTTTCTGGAAGAAGATTTCATTTTTTAATTTTGAAATGAAGTTTGATTAAAAAGACACAAGAAGAAGTTTTTTTTAGAAAATATTTTAAAACATGTAATCAATCTTAATCTACCTCTTCATTTACTTATTAATCGTTATAATTTAAATAAATATCCGCTTAATTATTATCCCCTAATTTATTAACCCTTGAACCCTATGAGAGTTAACTTAACCATAAAGATGATATTACTTAAACCCTAGGCTAGCTACGAAACATGCAATTGTGGCACCCTGCTTTGAATGTTGTTTTAAAGTTAGCTTATGGTCAGTGGATAATTAGAGAACATATCCATTCTTGAAATGAGGATGAATTTTGTTTAGGGATTATATTTGAACTCTACAAATTTATCTCGTGTGTTCATGTATTACTGATTAAGATCGTGCTCTCACAATTTACACAAAATCTCAACCTCACATGTATTTGTGTTAATTGTTCAATTTATTTCATAGTTTCTCATAATTTAGAAAAACAATACATGTATCACTTTAATTTAATTAACGTATCTCAATTATTCAAAATAATTAAATGAAGAGTGTAGAATATTGATCGACCACTAATAAAAGTACTCTTTCATGGGTTGTGTGGTCATCGTGGAGACGTTTTGCATGAGCAGAGGATTGAAAGGGTAGAACCCAATATCATATCCAATCATGATTCCAACCCAATTAGGAAGATTCATAGAAGAAGAAAAGCGATGAGCACATAAGATTATTTGGAGAAAAAATCAGGATACAAACATGAAAGAAAAGAAATACAAAGAGGAGGTGGGAGAGGAGAGCCTTTTTGGAAGAGAGGATTGCATAAAGCCTTACTTCTTCGAAGAGTTTTGAGGGGATCCCAATTGACAACCATTCGGCCACACCTTCCCAAATCCTCGAACATCCCTCCCATAGATTGAAAACCCTCTTTAAATAGAGTTTGGGAGGGCTTGTGTTACATAACTTTTAATGTGTGAAATGAAAACTCGGCCAAATATTTTATTAAAGGTTTCACCACATAGTTGACCTCCAAAACGCATGAATTGGCTGGCCTTCTAGAAGTATTAGTTGTGCCAAATCCTGTCCCTGATCTTTCCTCAAAATTTAGCCTAAATCCAAGCAAGGATGAAGATGATACGTCCCAAATGGGGAAGTGATGTCCAATCTGGATAGTTCAGTCCAGCTTTATCTTCATAGACCATTTAGTCCACACATATGCACGATCCAACTCCCATGTTCTGAATAGAATTAATATCCCATTATGTTAATAATACAGTTACAAATGTTTATGTCAAAATTATATACTGAAAAATATTTATTCTCGAAATACTACAGTGAATTTTTAAAGGGAAAAACTGGAATTTTCATCAAATTTGCAAATGAATTATCTAATCCCAAATATTCCATAATTGAACATATCTAGCATAATGAGAGATAATTATATCTTTTATTATAAATAAAATATTAAACAAAATAGTGTTTTATCAACTCCCCCACACTTACCCTTTTACTCTCCTGGGCAAAACCTCATGTCAAATAAACATCAATATCAAATCAAAACTAATTTTAAAACACATATCATCGAGATATATCAATCCACACCAAGATTAAAAAGATATAATGCCTCATAAAAAACCTTATTTCATGGTCACTATTTATATCATTCAATATATTTCCACTTCATTTATCCTCCCATGTACAAAACACTTACCTCTCTTGAGTTTTCTCTTATCACACAAATATCAATTTTTTTTGAATGGTTTTCTCATCCAAACTCATACAAGGGTCACCATAGGCTTGATAAATTCCTACATCGCCACCCTATTTGAGTCAAGGAATTTTTTTTATACATTTCATGGTTGTTCTTGTGGCTTTCGATTGGTAGGATTTAGATGTGAAAAATTCTAAGGCTGAATGAGGATGGATTGACTCTTTTTGAAGAAAAATTTCATTAATATAATTTTTACATAAATATGGTCTCACCATTAATCACCATAGTATCAATTCAGATCCATCATCATGAAAAGTCAAGGAAAGTTTACTCGATTCATCATTCAGGAACTAAAATTTCAATCTTCTCAAACATGATTTTCTCGAAAGCCCTAGAGAGGCACAACTTTCTACCTCAATTAGAAGCTCTAGAAAAGACACAGCTTCACTTATCATGAAAGCTCCAAAAAAGGCACAAAATTCTATATAATAATTTTCATCAGAAGGAAAAACTTATCTTTAGAATTTAATATTCCACCCCAAGTATCACATAATGTGGTAGCACAACACAATATATCATTCCACACACTTATGTTCAACTAGATTATGCAATTTAACTTCAAGAGTAGGTTGGATAGAGAAAATTGTCTTGTAATGTCGATAACCTAACATGTTGTTCATGGATTCTAAGGGCTACAAGGATTAATTGTTCATGGTAGGCCATTATAAAAAGGATTATTTGAAATGGGGGCTTTAATACCAAACAAATGCCTCAATAATTTAAACATAAGTACCTCAAAGCCTCAAATTTTGACTGGAATAAATCAAATTCTAGTTAAATCAAGCATGGTTTGGTTTTCTAAAAAAGTGTGTTGAATGTAAATAATATGAAAATAATGGTTCAAAATCCTCATAGGAAAGTGATTTTGAATATAATGACAGTGAGATGTGGAATGGGATTCAAAATTTAGTATACTTTTCATGAAATTAATATATATTTGATCTTAAACAAAAGTCATTTCAGTATTCATTTAAGCTTAGTTTCTATGGATAAATTGATTCACCTATTGATATGGATTTCCAAATGGCTGTTGAGAATCATATCATCTAAAAAGATTCAAAAACACACATAAAATTAAAAAATAAACACACAAAATATGAAAAACACATAATATATTTTTTAAAATAATAGGAAAACAATTGAAATTACTAAATAAAAAGGTTCCCTCCCCCACTTAAGCTATTTCATTGTCCTCAATGTGAACCCATGTGATGATATATGAAAATTAAATGTATAATTTTAAATACGACAAAGAATATACAATTTAAAGGGCTAATAAGAGCATGATGTGCTCAAGTGATGATGGAGTCATGCAGTGTGATAAAATCCTTGGCATTAGTTAGAAGTCCCTCAATGTATCACTTCAAATGTTGCCCATTGACTATAAAGATCCTTCTTGTGTCCTCTTGTGTGTTCTCCACTGCACCATAAGTATAAAAATTAGTCACAACATAAGGACCTAACCACCTAGAATGAAACTTACCAGGCATCAACTTCAGTCGTGAACTATAGAGAAGGACTTTCTCTCCAACATGAAACTCATTTTGTTGGATCATTATATCATGAGTTAATGTTTATTTTTCCTTGTAGAGCATTGATTTAGCATATGAAGACAATATAAGCTCCTCAAACTGTTGAATTTGCAGGTTCCTTTCGATTCCATCTTGGCCCCAATCCATGATGCATTTATTTATAGACCAATAAGCCCGGTGCTCAACCTCCACGGGGAGATGACATGCTTTCCAAAAAAAAATCGAAAATGGGGGTATACAAATGGGTGTCTTGTATGTTGTCCTATAAGCTCACAATGCATCATCCAAGTGCTTGATCCAATCATTCCTATTTGGATGCATAGTTTTCTCAAAAATTTGTTTCAATTCCCTATTTGAAACCTCAGCGTAGCCATTTGTATGAGGGTGGTAGGGTGTTGATGTTTTATGTGTCACCCCATACTTCGGAATAATGGAAGAAAAATACTCATTACATAAGTGTTCCCCTTGGCCAATAATGACAGCCTTCGATACTCCAAACCTGCAAAAACTCTATGCTTTGACTAAGTCCACAACAACATGAGAATCATCAGTCCTGGTGGCCTTAACCTTCACCCATTTACTCAAATAATAAACCGCAACCAAAATATATAAAAATCCAAATGAACTAGGAAAAGGACCCATAAAATCAATGCCCCATTCATCAAAAATCTCACAGAATAGTATGTGTTTTTGGGGAATCTCATGTCTACTAGAAATTTTTCCAGTGTGTTGGCAATGAGAGAATGACATAAAAACACATGGGCATCATGGAATAATCTAGGCCAATATAATCCAGAGTCCAAAACATTCCTAGCTATCCGTTAGGGTCCAATGTGTCCACCACAAGCAAGTGTATGATAAAAATGTAAAATAGACTCCATCTCAAGATCAGGAACACACCTCCTAATAACCTGGTCACTAAACATGTGCCAGAGGTATGGATCATCCCAAACATAATACTGAGACTCAATTTTTAATTTTTGGACTTGATGTTTCTTTAAATTTGCTGGTATTTCATAGGCAACAAGGTAGTTAACTAAATCTTCATACCAAGGATGCATACCTGAGATGGAATATAGATGCTCATCAGGGAATGTTTCCTGAAGTGGTACTTGGTCCAATGTGTCATCATCTAGTGTGTCAGTCAGCCTACTCATGTGGTCTTCCACCATGTTTTTTGACCCCTTTTTTCCTTTATCTCAATATCAAATTCTTGAAGAAGGAGCATCCATCATATTAGCATGGGCTTTGCATCTGGCTTCTTCAAGATGTACCTCAGAGCTTCATGTTCAGAAAAAACAACTACTTTAGAGACCAATAAATATGAGTTGAATTTATCTAAAGAAAATATGATATAAAGAAACTCCTTTTCCATGGTTATGTAGTTTTATTGGGCTGAATCCAGTGTCCTCGATGCATAGGAGATCACATGTTAACGTCCCTCCACCCTCTAAGATAAGACAGCTCCAACCACGATGTTGGAGGCGTCACACATAATCTCAAAAGGAATCTCCAACTGTGGGGTCTATATGATAGGTGGAGTGGTCAGATAATTTTTTATCTCATCAAAAGAAGTCTTGAACGAATCATCAAACACAAAATAAAAATCAATTTGAGGTAAATGTGACATAAGAAGAACAGTCTTACTAAAATCTTTGATGAAGTACCGATAAAATCTTGTATTCCCTAGGAAAGATCTAACATAACACACACATGAATGATAGGTTAAGGATGAAATACTTTCTATCTTTGACCTCTAAACCTCAATCCCATGTTTTGACACTACATGCCCTAAGAAAATACCATGACCAACCATGAAATGACACTTTTCAAAGTTTAGGACCAGATTATCCTCAATACAATGATTCAACACCTTTCCCAAACTACTTATACATTCATCAAATGAAGACCCATACACTGTAAAATCATCCATGAATACCTCCATTCTGGTCTCAATAAAATCATAAAAAATACTCACCATGCATCACTGGAAGGTACCTGGGGCATTGAAAAGTCCAAATGGCATCCTTCGTTAGGAAAACGTACTGAAAGGAGAAGTGAACATTGTCCTCTCCTGATCATCCAGAGCAATAAGAACCTGATAATATCCAGAAAATCCAACCAAGAAACAATAATCTTTTTCCGCAGCCAGTATGTCAGGCATTTGATTAATAATTGGGAGGTGGAAATGGTCCTTGAAAGTAGATTGATTTACTTTTCTATAATAAATACACACATGCCAACTGTTTTGAACCCTCATTGGAACTATCTCATCTTTCTCGTTTTTGACAACAGCAACACCACTTTTCTTAGGCACAACCTGAATAGGACTTACCCACTGAGAATCTGAAATGGGATAGATTATACCTGCCTCGAGCAATTTTTCAACCTCTTTTTTATCAACCACCAAAAGTGTTGGATTCATTCTCCTTTTTGGCCGCCTAACCGGTTTAGCCCCATCCTCCAAAATAATCCAATGCATAAAAATGGAGGGGCTAATACTAGATATGTCAGCCAAGGTCCACCCAATTTCTCGGATGATCTCCCTCAAAATATTCAAATGTTTTTCTTCATGTTTAAAATAGATATTGTTAGTAATGATAACAGGTAATTTCACACCAGTCAACAAGTATGAGTATTTGAGATTTAGTGGCAATGGAAAGAGTTCCTGTGTAGGGGGGTGGTGTATCAATGGAGACATATTGGGAACTGATATATGTGCAAAAAGAACAATAGTATCAGAATATAAATCATCAAAATCAATGAATAAAGCATCAAATCCATCTATATACTCAACATCCATGTCATAATGAGAGTTCAAGTGATCAAAATCAGAATGTGATTCCATTTCAAAATCATATCTAAGAGAGTCTTTTGCATTAGAAATTGGTGTGGAAGTACTCTTAGACATCAAAATAGAACCAATAATCATAATCTCCCTAATCATAGGACAATAAAAATCCTTGTGTTTTTTACTTGGTGGTTCAAAATGGGAGATAACATATGCATAATGATACTCTGAGGGGTACTTCCTGAAATCCATAACATTAAATATAATAACTTCATCCCCAATTTCCATGGAAAGTGTACCCTTATTGATATTTATGACTGATTTTGTAGCTTTGAGGAAGGTTCTACCTAAGATAATGGTGGTATGAGAACTTACCTGATCATCCTCAATGTTAAGCACATAGAATTTGCTGGAAAGATCATGTCTCTTACTCGGAAGAGTACATCCTCAAGGACTCCCACTAGAAAATGCATTAGAAAAGTTCAACTTCCCTATGGTGCATGGAATGGTGAATGTCCATGGATCCATTCACTTTTTCTGCATTGCTAGAGTTTATGTAATGAGTGCCGACACATTCCTTCCAAGACTGATCCTTTCATTTCCCTTGATCCCTCTTCGATTGGTACAAAGTTCTTTTAAGAATTCTGTATACCTTGGAATTTTCTTAATGGCTTCATGTAGAGGAATTTTGATTTCCACAAACTTTAATGTGTCCAAAATGACGTTTTTCATTGCTTATTCAGAAAAATTCTTGGTTTGAACAACCATATTTGGAAAAGGAAAGGGTTTTGGAGGAACAACATCAATCTTTTTCTTACCTTTATCTTTCCCCTCAGGTTTCTCATCAGTTGATGTGGAATTGGGATTTTTGGAGTTGAGGTGAATCCTGGTGGAATGGTAGGTGGAGAAGCATCTGTTGTTTGTTTCCCACTTTTCAATGTGAGGGAACTGAAATTCACCTTTGGATTTAGAGTTGGTTGGGAAGGTAGATTTCCAGAATTCGTACATACAAATTCACGGAGGGCGGTGGAAATATGGCTCATTTGAGTATTCAACTCCCTCATCTCGGAACCCCGACTCTTCGGATCATTCTATTGATTAAGAACAATTTGATTCAAAATATCAGTAGTATTAGAGTCTACCATTGGTGGGTGATTCCACCTTTGTTGTCTTTTCGATGTTTGGGCTTCAAATTTTTTTTGGGGTTGTTGGAATGCCTGCTGGTAAGGCAGAGGCTGCTAGAAGTTTTGTTGGATCGGTGGACTTTGTTGTTTTTCAATGCCATACCTCATGTCCAATTGATCCTTCCACCCTTGTTTGTATGTTGGTTTAATGGAATAATGCTTCTTTTTGGTATATGGTTGTTACTTGATTATACGGGCTCCCTGGGAATACTGTTGTGCAATCCTCTGTCTCTTGTAGTTTTGGGAAACAGTTAGTTGGGTGGCTTGTATCAGTGAAAATTCCACAAGGCCTTAAAAGAGGGGGTTGGGATGTAATTTTATCCAAATAAATATGTCTCACCATTTTTTTCAATTCTTCTAACTTGGTATCAATCAAATGACTCTCAATAGAATAAGGACTTACCTGCTATACTCCCCTGACATATGGTGTACCTCAATCACCAAATTGTTGGGGGTTTTGGGAAATTTTGTCGATCAATGCACGTGAAAATATAGGTGTCTTTTCCACCAATTCTCTTCCAGGTTCATCATCCACCATGCTTCTCCCCATAGGTGTGAGTCCTTTATAGAAGTACTGGATGAGTAGTTGCTCAATGATTTGGTGATGTGGGCTGCTTGCACACAACTTCTTGAATCACTCCAAATACTCATACATTGACTCCCTTTTTTCTTGCTTGATTCCTAAGATCTCATAACGAATGGATGTTTTCCATGATGCTGTAAAAAATATCTGCATGAAAAGATGTTTCAAATCATTCCAACAAGTTACATCTTCGGGTTGTAAATAATACATCCAATCTTTCGCAGCTCCATCAAGTGAGATTTGGAATGCACTTAGTTTGATTTGATCTTCAGAAACTTTTCTTTGTTTTAAGGTTGAGCAAAACAAATTAAATTCCTTAAGGTTCTTATTAGGATCCTCACCAGAGAGGCTATTAAAATATGGAAGCAGGTGAATTAATCTTGATTTCAGTTCAATGTCTGATTCGAGATTTGGATATTCAATGCAATTTGGTTGGTAATTAATATTGGGTATAGCTAATTATCAAATGGTTCTATTAAGTTCATTTCCATTATTATATTACATTGGTTCTTGTTCTATGGTTGAATTGGAATTTATTCCAATTTCAATGTTATGATATTGGAGTAATTCTACAACTGGTTGAATGTTGAAACATACCATAGACTGAGAATGTCTGATTCATGCCATAAGGCTACGTTCAATCTCAGTGTCAAGATCTAAGAGATCTTTGGGAATAGTTCAGGTCATAAATCAATGAGAGTTTAAAATGGAATAAATAAAATTGGACCATAATAAAAAGAAAAGAAGTTTGAGTTGTTCTGATAAAAATAAAAGAAGAGAGTAAGAGAAGAAAAAACATGAGAAAGGGGAAATAAGAAAGAAATAGGCGAACAAAATAATTAAAGGAAAAATAAAATAAATACATACAATTGGTTGAATAAATTACTTACCTCCCTATAAATGGCGCCAATTTTAAAGAATTCTATTGTGGGTGCCCTTAAATGATTAGTGGTTTTTTGGTACATAAGTGTAGCAGAGTTGCTGAATAAAGTCGTCTCTCAAAGGAGGAAGTAAATTAAAAGAACTTCTAAAGGTTTTCTAAAAGTAAAATATAATAGAATTAAAACACTACTCGAAAGGATGGGGGTGGTTTCTTATCTTTTATAAAACATGAAGAGGATAGCTGGAAGAATATTGCATTTGTTTTGTTTTTAATTTTGAAATAATGTTTGATTAAAAAGACACAAGAAGAAGTTTTTTTAGAAAATATTTTAAAAGGCGTAATCGATATACCTCTACCACTTAATTTACATATTAATCATTATTATTTAAATCAATATCCACTAAATTATGATCCCCTAATTTGTTAACCCTCAAAACCTACTAGAGTTAACTTAACCAAAAAGATGAAATTACATAAACCCTAGGCTAGCTTCGGAACACCCAATCACAACACCATGATTTGATTGTTGTTATATGGTTTGCTTATCATAAATGTTTAATTAGATTTCATATCCATTTTGAAAATTAGGATGAATTGTGTTTATAGATTATATTTTATCTCTATAAATTTATCATGTGTGATATTGTATTACCGATTAAGATCGTCCTCTCACAATTTACACGAAATCTTGACCTCATTTGTTTTTGTGTTAATTGTTCATTAGCTGGCATAGTTTATTACAATTTAAAAACACAATTCAGGGATCATATTAAATAAATTAAAGTAGCTCAATGATTCAAAATAATTAAATGAAGAGGGTAGAAGATAGATCAATCACTAAAAAACTACTCTTCCATGGGCGTTGTGGTCATTGTAGAGACGTTTTTCATGAGCAAAGGATTGAAGGGAAGGACCAAATATCATATCAACTATTTATTGAAATGAAATTAGGAAGATTTATAATGGAATAAAATGTAATAACACAAAAGATTATTCAATGAAAAATTCAAGATACAAACATGAAAGAAAAGAAATACAAAGAGGAGGTGGGAGAGGAGAGCCCTTTTGAAAGAGATGTTTTCCCAAAGCATTACTTCTTCCAAGAGTTTTGAGGGGCTACCAAGATACAATTTTTCTGAAACACCTTCCCAAACCTCGACCAGCCCTACCAAAGAGTGAAAACCCCCTTTAAATATAGTTTGTGAGGGCTAGGGTTACATAACTTTTTAAGTGTGAAATGAAAACTATACCAAATATTTTATTCCATGTTGCACCGCATAGTTGACCTCCAAACCCCATGAATTGGCCAGCCTTATAGAAGGATGATTTTTTCCAATTCATTTCCTCATGTTTCCTCAAAATTTCGGCTCAATTAAATACTAGATGAAGAGGATACGGCCCTAATGGTGAAGTGATGTCCAATCTGGATAGTTTTGTCCAGCTCTGTCTTCATGGCCCATTTATGCCACTCATACGCATGATCCAGCTCCCAAGTCCTGAATAGAATTTGTATCCCATTAATTCAAGAACATAGTTATGACATTTTATGTAAAAATAATTTACTGAAAAATAATTATGCCTGAAATACTACAATGAAGTTTATAAGGGTAAAAATGGAATTTTCATCAAATTTGAAAATGAAGGATCTAGTACCAAATATTCCATAATTGAACATATCTATAATAATTTGAAGAAATTATATCATTTATTATCAATAAAATGTTCGAAAAAATATTGTTTTATTAGTACGCCTCGGTTAATATTGTAGAGCTGGTAAACCCCTAAATGATTCCTGACGGTGTGAAGCACTAAGCCGATCATCCCAACGCCCTCAGCAAACGTTAGTATCGATGGATCCATTTATATATGAGCCACCAGAGTTCCTCGGTCAGCACTTCTATCAAGGATGTGCATGTGACTGAAACCAGGTAGTAGGCCCAGCGCAGAGCTCAGTATACGCAGTCTTCTCATCTGATGGCATGATGACTACCTTCTTCGTCGTTCTTGTTTTTGGATCAGGAAGAGCCTCCTCGCCCGTACCGTGACCAGCCATGCCCTACTATAGGACGGTATCAGTCATCTTCCCCTCATTCAGTAGCCTCTCCATAGGCTTTGACTAGTGAGCACTGGGATATTCCTAGTACTATTCATCCACCGGTCTAGTCGGCCGGAACCACCATACCTCATTTCATAGAGTGACCTCCTATAAGCATGAGTTCACACCTAGTACGGAAGTATAATGTTTTCAAGAATCTATCCATAATTATAGCAAGGCTCTTTTTCTATAGTTAGATATGCGTGAGGCCCTCGTCGAGGCTTTAAGAAGCCCCCTCCATTTTAAGAAAGAGGTAGCAGCTGCAGAAGCCTTTCATGGTGAGGCGATCAAGAATGTTGAATGTCAAGGCATCATCTTGTTCTCTAGAGAAGATGAATGCTCTCCCATACAGGTTCACATTATCCCATTGTACATCACCGGCCAGTTCAATGGCATGTATTTTCATCGCTGTCTTGTTGACATGGGCTCTGGAATAAACCTAATCCTGAATCGAACACTATGATAATTGGGATTGTCTGAAGATGATATGAGTCCCTCTGACATATGAATCCAATGTATTTACAGGACGGAATAGACACCAGTCAGCAAGATACTCTTGATGGCCCAGTTCAGTGGCCTACATACCAGTACTAAATTTATGGTTGTCTCCCAAGACACAACCTACAATGTAGTGATGGGAAGGTCATGGCTCTACCTGCATGTGGTGTTTCTCTCATCATATCACCAATGTCTCAAGTACCCCCTTAATGGTCGAGTGTGTGTGCTTCAAGGTGATGCGTCTCCCTTTGCATCTTGTAAATCCTACTATTTGGATGCCGACTACTACAAGAGAAAAGAAAAGCAGATTCAAGCTAATGAGGTTTAGCATGCCACTACTACCACCAACCTATGGATAGATCTAGATGATTCCTACATCTTTCCAATCCACCTATTGGAGGCCACAACCTTGGACATGGGACAATGATTTTTTTCTAGAACAAAGGGGAAACACATTCCCAGGCCTAATAAATTCTAGAATATCACCTTGTACTCCAATACAGATAAGGCACAGGTGATCCTAGAGCCTCCTACTCCCATAAGATATCGGGATGTCCGCCCCATGGAGATGAAAATACATCAAACTTTCTTGTTCCAACTTGAAGGAATTACCCTTCTCAAGAAAATGCACAACTATTGATTCAACATCATCAAGCCTAGACCCTTGGGCCAAAAACCAGATGTGATTGGATCAACATCCTTCATCGATATGGTTGTGGTAGCACATGAGTTCCCCGATGTAGTGTCCACTGCTGCTCAAGCTGGTACTAGCCTCCAATAGGGAGTTACTGACCTAGAAGAAACTCCTCCCTTCGAGGACCACCTCTCCATAAGTGAAAAGGAGGATTTAGAGGATTCTCTCCCACCTTTGAGGAGGGTGTCTTTGCCATAGTCGACGAGTTCGTACAAGTGAACCTCAGTAGCGAGGCAGACCTGAGACAGACACAGATCAGTGCCACCATGACCCAAAATGAGAAATGGAAGAACATTGACTTCCTTTAACAAAACCATGAGGTATTTGGCTGGAGTTATGATGATATTCTAGGACTAGATCCTCGGGTAAACATCCACAACCTCGGTCCCCCTGCAAATCATCGTGGATTCAAGAAGCCTCCCATAAAGATTCACCCTTCTCATAGTGCCATGGTAGATGCCAAAGTTGATAAGCTCATTGGAGCCAATTTCATCAAGTGTTCTACAACGTACTTTTTGTTACCGAGTCATTCCATTCAATTTAAATAACGAGGCTTCTACCTACCACAGGATATACATCACATATTTAAGTTGATCCTCAGAACATTGGTTGAGTGTAGTGTGGAAGATCTTGTGGTCAAATCTCCTCAGAGTCTGGACCATCTCAAAGACGTTGAGAAATTGATCAGGTTTCTCCATTTCGGTCACCTAAAGATGAACCCATTGTATTGTGAAATCAGTGTCATGTCTGAAAATTTCCTCAGCTTGGTTGTTAGATACATGGTCATTGAGATCGACCTAGAGAAGATCAATTCCATTAGCTTGATGTCTCCTCCGAGCAACATTCGAGAACTTAGAGGATTCCAAGGCCACTTAGACTACATACTCCGATTCATCATGAATTTGGTCGACAAGTGTAATCCCTTTTCTCATCTCATGGAGAAAGGCACACTCTATGATTGGGACAAAGAGTTTCAGAATGCTTTTGAGGAGATCAATTTATATCTTCTCCAACCTCCGGTTTTAATTCCACATGTCTCTGGAAATCTGTTGGTCCATTATGTGACCACCTTGGAACAATCTCTCAACTCCCTTCTCGCCCGGAAGAACAATGAGGTGACAAAGAACAACCTTTACTTTCTCAGCTACATGCTCCTGGATACAGAGACTAGATACTCACCCATTGAAAAGAGCTTCCTTGAGATGGTATTCATAGTACATAAATTGAGACAGTACTTGAAGAACCACGGGGTTCAGTTGGTGTCCAGAGTAGACCCACTAAAGTACATCATGAACCACCCCATGATGATAGGAAAACTAGAACAACAGGCGGTAATCCTCCAACAGTTTGACATCAGGTTCTTCCCTCATAAGTCTATTAAGGAGAAAGCTTTGGCTGACATCCTTGCGACCCATCTGGCTCCTGCTGACCAGCCCTTGGATCTAAATTTCTTTGATGAGGTGATCTTCTAGGTAGACCAATCTATTCTATGCTGGCAGATCCATTTCGATGGTGCTTCTCGGAGCCCCACCGACAGAAGGCACAATGATCCCAGACTCAACAGAGTAGGCCTGGGTATCATCCTCATTACTCCAACACAATCCATTCTGCCTTACACATTATTATTCTTAGAAGGCTGCACCAACAATGAGGGAGAGTATCAAGCTCCCATCACCTATCATGAGCTAGCCCCTGATATTGATGTGCCCCATTTTCATGTCGAAGGGGATTTCAAACTAGTCATTAAATAGATCAACGATGATTATGGCATCATAAAACCAGAGATCATATCATTTTTGGAACGCACTCTCCAGCTAATGACCCATTTCACATCTCCTCTAGAAGTTACTCATGTCCCTCGATCTCATAACAGTTGGGATAACACACTATCTATCCTAGCTACATCACTCATATAGCCCGAATAGGGTGATCTGATTATCCATATGGCACACTGAAGATTCATTGCTCTTGCCACCCCAGATGATGATGACAGTCTATAGGTGATCCACCTCACCACTAAAGCCTCTACGTCAAGAACCCTGGGTCCCCTGGATGTAGTGATTGTAGCACTCCCCGACTGGAGATCCCCCTTTGTTGAGTATCTCCAGAATTGTAATCTCCCAGCAAATCGGGCCGAGCGTGAGTGAATCCAACGTCGCCCATTACAGTTTACCACCTATGACGGTTCTTGTCATGAGAAAATTCTCTACGAGAACGAATTTCAGGGGTTTATCCTTCATTTCATTCATGGAATCGATATTTCCTAAGTCACGCATGAGGTTCATGTCGGTTCATGTTGGGTTCATCATAACAGGCCGAATCTATCCCACCAGATCCAGAGACTGGGGTACTTTTGGCCCTCCATGATCCATGACTGCATGTAGTTTTCCATGAAATTCCATGCATTCTAAATTCATTATAACATCATGCATCGGCCTCTAGAGCCTCTCCACTCCACCATGTTCTCTTGGGCATTTTCGGTGTGGTAACTCGATGTCATGGGACCATATCCACTAGCAATATCTCGCCAGTGCAGGTTCATCCTGACCGGCATAGATTCCTTCTCCAAGTGGGTAGAGGCAATTTTACTCAAAGAGGACATGGCCCACTCAATAATTGACTTTGTGTGCTCCAACATCATCTACCATTTTGATGTCCCTCAAGTCATCCTCACAGATAACTGTATAAACTTTTGAGAAACTAAGATGATGAAAGTGTACGCTAAGTACAACATTCATTCTAACCACACCTCTCTCTATCATGCACAAGAAAATTGATAGATCGAGGTGTTCAACAAGACCCTCTCTATCATTCTATAGAAAATGGTTTGTCAGAATAAGAAGAGTTGGCCGGACAAGCTTTCCAATGCCCTCTTTTCATACAGGATGATGACTCGTTATTCCACCCAGGTGACCCCGTATTCCCTGGTATATAGGACGGAGGTTGTCCTACCCATCGAGATGCAATTTCCCAAATTACTAACATCCGTCAATGATCATCAATCACCATATAAAGTAGTCAAAATCCAACTGACTGAGTTGGAAGCGCTCGACAAGAACATGCTTCAAGACCTGAAAAATCTGGAAAGGCATCAGAACAAGGTAGATAGAGCTTTCAACAAGAAAGTTCAACTATGCTCCTTCTTACAAGGTTGCTTGGTATTGGATCTATGGGAAAAAATGACACCTTGTAGGAAACCACACAATTTGGAACAAAAATAGGAAGGACCATACATCATTTACATGGTTTACTCCAAGGACGTGTACATGTAGGTTACAATGGATGGTGATCATACAACTCCTTCCCCCAAAACCAAGTACCTCATGAAATACTTTTCTTGAGTCAGCATGGTCCTTCATGAACTTAATCCATATGGTCCCACAAAACCCTAAACATCATGATGGTTTTTCATAACCATAAACTGTATGGTCCTACATGATCTTAAACTATGTGTCGTCCTTACTGCATGACGTTAAACTACATGGCCCTTCCAAAACTACATATGGATTGATTCCTATCCTAATGGGATACATAAAAATGCTCATACGCCTCATCTTGAGTCCAACACCATATTCTTATTTTACAATCCCATTCTGGGCATAGTTCTTTTGGAAGATCTCACATGGTGTTGTTTAGGCTTCTTTCTCCCCACCCATCTTAGGGTTTCAACGACTGCACCATGTTCTATCATTCGTTCTTCTAATCCCCCTATGTCCTTACCGCATGACGCTAAACTGTATGTCCCTTTTAGAACTACCTTTGGCTTTATTTCCATACTCATGGGATACATAGGAAAGCCAAGAAATTTCATCCGTAGGACCAGCCCCAAACATTGGGACCTCCCATTGGCACGAAACACATGGTGTGGTGTGGGATTTTTTCCTCATTCACGTCAAGTTCATCATGACCATACCTTGTATCCCTCTCCCCTGATGATCTCTAAATCTTCTATCATCTAACATTATTTGAAATTTCACGGATGCATTTATTCTCCACATACCCCTTCATTTGGGATCCCATTATTTTTCACATCAGAAGGGCCCCCCCCGAACGATAAGGATACTTAGCCTAAGGTCACTCCTATCATTTTTGGCCAATGCCCTCAAGGGTTTTAGACAAAAAATAGATATGAGTCCCATGTTGAAAATATGTTTGGTGGTAAATGATCATTTTTTGTTCCCATTTTAGGTCACATGATATAGATGGCGTGTTTCGAATCTGGACAACAACTATTATTTGTTGTTGTCACCATCCCCATATGTCCCAAACATGGACTGTAGTAGTTCATTTGGCCCTACCATCTCTCAAAATCTCTGTCTGCTTCCAGCAAGAGTGTAATTATAGATGTCTAAACCTTATGTGATGGGGAGATCCTTGTCCTACTCTTTGTTTCCCACAGCGGTCATTGCTCACACGGGATTAGGAGCTAGGAAGGTAATGCTCGCATTAGGGTTTATATGGCTACAGTTGGACGGGACACTCATCCGAAGGTCCTTCGACCCATTTAGGCCCTTGGCCCAAGTTCTCATTTACGATTTTTTTGGTATAGTATAGACTCACATCATCATTCACATCAGGCTATTTTACCATGTCACACATATCCCCTTGAGATATCCCTCCCTTCATTTGTCGCTCGTCCCGTTGAAACAGGCCTTGTCATGCTTTGCGAGTCCCATCATTTGGGCTTCCATCACCTTTTATATCCATAAGTTCCCCGAATGTCATGGATGCAAGGCCTAAGGGATATCCAACCATTATGGGATCACACCCTTTGGGATTGTGGGCAGTTAATCGATACTAGTCCCGTGTTGTGAATCCGGTCAACATTTTTCCACTATCATCATTATCTCCTTGTGGTCTTCCATAGGGGCGATGATTCTCCCTCTCTGTCCCCAACATATGACATTAAACTAGTTATATACGGTCTGAGCTATATAAACCTAAAATAATATCACCTTCATCCTCACTTCAAGATGTTAAACTGCAAGCTAGTTGTGACATTCTTTCCATGGAACAGCCTCAGGCCCCTTGGCCTTTTCGAGCCCCTGACCAATGTTACCACTTAGAGTTGTATGACATGTTGTGGGATTATGTCCTCATTCACGTTGGGTTACTCATCATGCTGTACACACCCCTCGTTGGGGGTATCATTCCCCTGTTTTCATCATCCTTTTCTCCCGTACTACGTATGGTTTGATTCCTGTACTCACGAGATACGTAGGACCGCCAAAACGTATGGTCTTAGTGTCCATACCCATCTCTTAGAAACCTCCATATCGTTTTGGCACCATGGGCTGCGTTCTTCCAGAAAAAGGGTATATGGTGTCATATGGGCTTATGTCCCCCTTCACGTTGGGTTTATAACAACCACGCTGCATACCTCTCTCTCTCTCTCTCTTGAGTGGGCTTCGCTTCCTTTCCCCACACTCATATCTTTGAGTCGGTTTCCCTTATGTCGGGTCGCTTGGCCCTCTTTAGTGATTCACTAATTGGCCCATGAGTACTCTAGTCTAGAACCTGGAGCGCCACATTCTACGTGGAAATGCTTTCACCCATTTTTCAGGCTTCATGTTCTTCTTGATTTGGGCTTCCATTATCTTTCACACCCAAACAGACCCCAAATGGAATGGATGATAGGAATAAGGGATCTCCTACCATTATGATCCAACATCCTCGAGGTTTTCAGGCAACAAATCGGTACAATTCCCACATTGCGAATATGGTTAGTGGTCTATTATCATTTTTTCCCATTTCGAGCCACATGATATGGATGTTGTGTTTCGAACAAGGTCAATAGTTACCCTCCATCATCACGCCAGCCCATTCAATCCTTGAATTTTGTTTACATGTTACGTATTATTTTCCCCCATCCTATACAAATGGAATTTCGACACTCGTTGCATTATCCCTTAGTGCGCATTTGCACGTTAGGAGGAAAAAATCTGTGGTAAAGGCATCATTCGGGGCTCCACACCGACTTCCCCTTGGGGCGCATTCCAGGTATTTAAAAAACATATCTCGAACTTGTTTCCCACATCTATTTTGACTCTCACGGTTTTAGGAGTTCGATTGAGGTCTGCACATACATGGAAGGATTCCACCTCTCTCGGGTCTGAGCTCTAAGACCTTAAACTAATATCTCTTTTAGAACTACATATGGATTGATTCACGTACTCATGGGATATGTAGGAATGCCTAGACATCTCATCTTTGGGTCCAGCTCGAAATCCACTAATTAATCTCTTCAGTTCTACTTTCTTGGCTATGACTCTTATAAGACCGTGTGGGGTGGTGCATGTGGGTATATGCCCCAATTCTTGTCATGTTTTCAATAGCCACACCACATACACCCCTTTCATGGAGGTAGTCCCTCCAATCTCTTGCCCCATATTCTCAAAAAAATTTCATCCCACTCGTCCCGATGATCTTTTCTTAGAATTATGCCCGGCATGATGTAAGATTATATCCCCATTCATGTGATGTATGCTTTATCACTCCACACACATTCCCTCTTGAACCTCACCCATCATGTATATATCCGAGGAATGTGACTCTAGACTATGTTTCCTAGTCCCACATGACTTTAAACTATTACAATTATACCACACGACGTTAAAGTGCTTGGATGGTCACATCACATGACCCTGTACTGTGACATTATCATCCCAGCCGCATGACGAAAAATGGCACTGCACCGTGATATCCTCACTCAAGGGGGAATCATTTTTGGTATCAGTCACCCACCATACCCTTTATCAATGCCTACATATGGATTTATTACTGTGGCGATGCCCGGAAATTCTATCATAGGTCCATTTCTTCATAAAAAACACACAATCATCCTAAATGAAAATCAAGATCTATCAAATTACACTTCTTTCAGTGCAAGGGTCAGACCCGCAAAAACATATTATCTCTGACATTGGTATCCAACTGTGCCTCTTTTAGAACTATGCGTGGATTAATTACCATCCACATGGGATACATAGGAACACATGTTCACTTTTTCTCAGGCCATTTCTAACTTTTCTTTTCGGTCCCTTAGCCTAAATCCCCCTCATGAAACACATGGTGACCTAGAATCCAGTTCCTCATTCACATCGTGTTTTATAATTACAACACCATGTATCTCCTGAGTTCCCTACCATCTATGTTCTGAGTTCTCTAACCATAAACTAAGATCACTCTACCTCCTTGCTACAAGAAGTTAAACTACACTTCCTCATTCAGAACTACGTGTGGTGTGATTCCCATCCATATGGGATATGTAGGAATGCATAGACATCTCGTCTCCAGGTCCAACCCCAGGAATCCAAAATCTTGTCCCCTCTCTTTCAGCCCCATGGTCTGAACTTTTTTTGGAACATGTGGTGTGGTGATTACCTCATGCGTTCACTTTCACGTCATTTTTTTCAATAACCGCACCATGTGCCTCCCATGTCTTTTTTCAACCTGGTCTAACCTCATTGACCCTAAACAAAGATCTCCCTATGAAACTGTGTGTCATTTTTGGCCACTTCGCTACACTGCGCACAATCTATTAAATCAATCTCCCCTTAATGGCCCATCCTAAGACCATTAATTGGGGAAGCATGCAACCTCAAGACCCTTTTCCATGAGGGTGGGGACTCGACTCCCTCGAAATGATATTTCTTGTTGTCATACTTAAATCAATTATGGCAGCACCCGAAGTGTGGAATTTTCACAGGCACGTTCCCTCAATCCATGTCCAAGCTTTGTGAGCCCGTCATTTGGATCCTCATCCTCTTCCATGTTTGAAGGGACCCCCTTTATGGCCTGGACTCATGACACACAGACATACCTACCATCTTGGGACAACATCCCTGAGGGGCATAGATGACATTTGCGATAGGTCTCGTGTTTTGAACATGGTAAGTGGTCAACCCCCATTTTTCTGTCCCTATACTAATATAATGTGATATGGATACTGTTTTTTGAACATGGTCAATAGTTATCCCCTATCGTCATGCCGCCATCATTATGGTCTAGATCTCGAGCATCAATATTCACATATTTCAACTTTCTTATGTTCAATTGGACTTCCAACATACTTGGTTTTACTCCCCCACAAATCTAGGAGCCTTATATAGGTGGGTCAGCATCATTGGGATGTCATTCACTGAGCATCCCACCACCCCTAACATGTGCCTTCCTGTTCCAAGAAATCCACATCACTACTCATTGTTTCCCACATCGAGCACAACTCATGTGGGCTTAGTAGTTTTGGTAGGGCATTTACTGGTGCAGCCATGCCACACATGCCTTTCATTGTACTGCATGACGTTAAACTACACTATCAGAACTATGTGCAGCATGATTATAATAATCATGGGATATATAGGAATGCTGAAGAGCTTTGCCTAGGGCCCATCCTAAGACTCACTTTTGATCCCTTGACCTAAATAACTTCCTCTCAGGATATGTGGTGTGGTGCGGACTCCATATGTCCTCATTCAAGTCGATTTTATAGATACCTCACCAAATAATCCCTTCCTGGGATTATCCCATCCTATCATATGACGTTCAACTACATGAGCCCACATGTTTTTGATTCATTACACTAAACAGTTGTTCATCCCTAAACAATCTCAGGATGCCATGTGTAAGTCATGGGATGAACAAAATCCCTTTCCAGAAAGGATTTCCCCTATTAGTGTTGGCCATCGGCCACACTGTGGTTAAGAACTATGTTTGGCTTGATTCTCATTCTTATGAGATACATAGTGAACTCCTAGGCATTCATCCTTTGTCCCAGACCTAGGGTCATTAACCCTTTTATCCCCTCGGCCCTAATCATGGTCTAGTCTTTATGACCTTAAACTAGGAGCCTACAGTCCATGTATGATGACATTAAACCATTAACCATGTTCCAGGAATTATGACATTAAAAATATGTGCACCGTCCTCACTATACGACATTAAAATACATGTCTATCATCCTCATTGGTATGATGTGAAACTACATGTCATTCCAGGTCCTTACCAGTGAGGTCCTGTTTAGGAGTAGGTATGATCCTTGATTAGACCGATGTTCCCACCTAATGTGTCCTCACCATGGTGGCGTAATTTCAAGAGTGTTGGACATATTTCAAACAACCCATCACTGCACACACCACACTTTGCATGCCCTTTATTCATACCCATTTCTTCTTTCACATTTGAAAGAACACCCTAACAGTTTGGATGCTCAGTTTATGGCTCACCTATTATCTTGGGAAGACGTTCCAGAAGGCTTATGGATGACATTTTGAGTCAGGCCACATGTTTTGAACATGGGCAGTGATCGACCCTGGTTTTTATTCCTATTCTAGGATAACGTAATAAGGATACTGTGTTTTGAACATAGTCAACAATCATCCTTTATTGTCACTCCACCCTTACAATGTTCCAAACATTTGGTATCGTGATACACACTTTCCATTACCCTATGTTGGTATTAAGTCTAACGCCCTAGACATTACCCCACTCGTGCACTAGAGCACATTGAAGGGATATCATGTCGATTGTTATGAGGTCCTCATCCTCCAATCATTCCTCTCCCATTTCTTCCCAGAAATATGGATTCGTTGTTCAAACCCATAATTCTCGAAGCATGGTTGACACACTTTTGTTCAGATGAAATAACATGGTGATCATCCCTTGTATCTCACTTTGTGATCACCCCACATGAGCTTAGGGATAAATAACTGAGTATTTCACGAATATATATAATGCGTGTAAAACCAATACAATTGATAGGACTCATGCATGCATCTGGAATAAAACAGTCAAATCTTGAAATTATGATCAAGGCTTTGTGACCGTTATAGCACATGAGGGTCAATCCCTCCCACAGACGGATTAACCCTATAGAAAAGTATCAGCTTCGCCACCCTCTGGCTAGTGGAATCATGGATTTTTCCCCCTATTCAGCTTCTGCTCTTCCTCGGTATTGATGGAGAAAAATTCATCACCCACAATCCAGGCCCTCTCTATGTCGGTCTGGATGAAGGTCATCTCTTCGGAGGCTTTCTTCATGCTCTCCTCGGCCTCCTCCAGCAAGTCCTTCAAACAAAATATTATCTACGATTTTGCATTGAGGGAGGCTAAGTGCTCATCCCCCCAGAACTGCAGCCATTGAATCTTATCTTTAGCATCTTGGAGCCTCCTGTTGTTCACCGCTTTCCTCCGGTTCTATCCCGCACCGAGGTCATGGTCATACTCTTGAATCTTCTCCTCCATAAAATCTCGTACGAGCATGTAGGGACACATGGAATCCACTACCCCATCACACACTTCACATAGCCATGAGTAAATTCTATCCATCTCATCTAGCGATTTCATTTGGGGGTGTCATCGATGAAGCTCTTGATCATCTTCCAAAATCGGTGATGAACTATTTTGCTATCCTCTTCATCAGAGGTCTTCTCGTCCTAGTGAGCATGGTTGGTAGGATCATATGTGTGGACTGTCCCCAGGAACTCATCACCAGAGTCCATATATGGTGTTTGATTGGGTATGGAGGGACCCAGTCTATCTGATCGGTCTTCATCATTGGACCCCACCTCAATAATCTCGGGCTCAGCCACACTGACGGTCCCACCGGTGATTGGGATCACCGCAGCTTGGTCTGTCTGGATATCCTTCTCCGCGATCACAGGCATTCCCCTAGGAAAGGCGCCACCAAATTCCCCATCCAACCTATCCAAGGAATCCCGCACCATTTGAATAACTGTCTACACCAAAAATGGTCACGGACGTCAGTTGACATAGTTAATGAGTGACAGTCCTAAATTTGGAAGAGGAGACTTATAGAGATCGAATTCATGGTCTCGTTCTTGGGTTGACGCCATCCGAAACCCAAGGTGTGGCCCACCAAATATTGTTGGAAGTTATGAAAGCTCTCGAGGAGCCATCTCGGGTATCCTTACCCCACCGGACGTAGTAATCAATGCAGCCACAGGTGTAGATCATGAAGGTCCCGCATCTACATCTTTTGAGGAGAGAGAACATGTTCTATGTATGAGACCTTCGTGTATAGTTCAAGTATTAGTAAGGAGTCCAAAATGACCTTGAATAAGACCCTACAAATGGGGATTGTTATTTTACCTCAAGAGCCTCTGCAAATTCTTCAAGGTCCGAGTCTTGATCACCAACTTCTCCCTCCTCCAATGGTCTCCATATACCTACCTACTCCCCCCAAGTTGATTCATATAATTTCACCAGAAAAGGAAATTGCTCCCTCGGTTCAGCAAATGAAAATTGTGGGGCGGGGGGGGGTGGGGTGTCTGATTCAACACAATCACCGAGTTTTTCATTGGATACAAGGATCCTAGGGAGTGCACAAATTCCTCCAGCTCTACATTGTATTACTCTGCCTCTTCTTAGGATACAATAAAGCTGGCCCTTACAGGGCCAATTCCAAGAAAGTCCATCCAGAGGTGGTTCATGTTTTTCCACATCTCAGACTGGACAAGAATTTTTTCTGTTGACATCTCAGATTTCCTAGGCCTCCAGGAAGGCAGCATTCTCTGGCATATCTATATAGTGTAGCCACTATCCCAGAGCCTGGGTGGATATTCTACATAATCCTCTTGGTGGAATCTCCTTGGGATAACTATGTTCTTCTAGGACCACTGGGTCCGTTGCCATTCCTGGATTCGTTGACGTTGACTCCCCCTCACCCTGTAGGAGCCTCACCGTGATGGTAGCCCCACCACTATAGGATTTCCTTGTAACGTTCTGACCCTTGCCTCGAGATTTGGTAGTAACACCATCACCAGCCCAAATAGTTGGCTCCTTCAGCATCTCTCTTGGGTAGGCCGCCTCCCAGCTTTTGGCATACTTCTTCACCAACCTGAAGATGGTCGTGTGCAAAGGCATCTCGTTCCACTTCTCTCGATCCTCCCATGTGAACATGAGCCACATCTACCCCATCACACACAAATGTTCCACATGACGTACCCCAAAATAGACCTGTGGGGTTAGCCGCATCATAAACAGAAATTGTCTTGAAAATAGGTGTGGGGTGTATAGCTCACAGAGAGGCTCATGGTCTACTATTGCCACTAGGAATCCACCTCGAAATGCCCGAAGATAGGACATATTATTTTCATTTCCTTGGCCATCATCAGTAAAATAACACGTTGGTAATGGGAATGGATAAATGTTGAATTCCTCTATCTTCCAGACGTGGTGCAATACTGCTTTCATAGTCAGTTTTCCCTAAAATATCCCCAAAACATTCAGAATGGACGGACGAAAGTTTGATCCTAATGGGGATATGGGGTTTAGATATTCATAAACCCCCTGGTGTGCACGGCTCTACACCTGTACAGGAGGTGGAATGACCCACATATCCTTTGTGGCATCTTCCCCTCACTGATGTTCCACAAAATCTTGTAAAACTTCACGAGCAGAGAGAATTCGAGATTCACCCGCCATCCTGTCACCATCATGGATTCCATGATAAATGTGCTTGGTCGCACACCCGTGTTCGTATCCCTCACTAGAAGGATCCTACCACTGATGAGAGCAGCGATGAATGCCGCCAGCCTGACTACCAGTTGTTGCTCAGTGCTAACGCTGAATCCCCTTGTCATCCACTAGCTTTCCTCTAAAAGCATCCAGTATGAGTGCCCCTTGCCTCGTTGATCCCCCTTAAATAAAGTCTAAGGCCTCATCAGAAACTTCCTATGTTCCGATATGTTCAGGAACTGCTTGAACCATCACATAAAATGGACGTCTCTCACAGCGTCCATGTCCTCTCCCAACACCAGCTCCATCAAAGCCATCTCCAATGGTGGCATTGGCTCTAGATCCTCCCACACACCCATAAAAGTGAGGAATTCATCATACATCACCCTCAATTTTGCGACCCCCAATATCTGATGCACGTCCCATTAACTGATGCCAACCTCTATGTGGTGTAAATGAAAGGTATTAGTACTCGATGACCACCCGCTCAAAAATCTGGCATCATCTGCTTCGGTTGATAGATGTGGAATTGGGAGGCCCCAAATTCCGCATATAGGACCACTATCCTCACCTCAACCTCAAAATCGTCACATGAGGATCCTACCCAGTAGGCCTAGACCCAATCATCTGTGAAGTTGCTACCCTGGAGCAGGTCCCACTCATCGGACTACCCCTTACCTGGGATCCTCAAGGATCCTTCTTGATCGTCTTCTATAGAGGGGGGTATCTGTCCATCTGCAATCCCTTCTCATCTACATTGTTTAGATGAGTATACAAACAATCAACAATGATGGGTGTGAATACCTACCAGGAATGGCCGTCATCCGCCCTGAACCACGAGCGCTATCATGGTGTTCTTCAGAACCAGTAAGCTGGATCATTCCTACTAGGTTCAGGGATGAAGACGGTGTCCCTCATCCCAAAGCCCTACAAAGGTAGCCTCTTGAACAACAGATAGTTTTGTTGGCTTGCCAAAAGTAGCTCCACCAATGACTCATGTTCGGAGTGGTTGCGTATCAACTCCCCTAAACCCAATATATTCTCCATCTCCTACCTCCAGGTAGCATCTGCGAGGACCCCTCTAGCAGCCTATGAATGAGCCATTTAGCTTTTGAGTTTGGGTGTTCTTTGGGATCAATTCACAAAGTTCTTTTTCCGAGAAAGTTCAGAGAGCTCATTCGCGAAGATTTTCCGTGGAGACCTGACCCACCCTTCAAACACAAGTCACAAAGCTCTCCGACATGATGTCAAAGAATCGATGTGCGTCACAAAGCTGAAGGCCCAATTTGCGGAGAGAAATCACATATTAAGCAGAGCATCGTGAATCGAGAGCACTAAAAGCCAAAATCACAGAGAATAGAAAAGAGAAAAGAAAGGTACCCAGCACCCAATTTTTAGGAGTCATCCCCAGGTGTTTTGTGGCATGTCCAACCATGGTGAGATTCATGGCGTGCTATGTGCCATGCCGCCCCTCCACTTCGAGAGACTTCCTCATAAAGCTACTTCGTGATTGTTGAGGTATTTTAGCGATTGACCCTTAGACTTTGACCTTCACTTTCACCTCGCCTCCAAATCTGAGCGGGGGGGGGGGGGGATTTGTTGACACAAAAAATTGGGAAGGATAGAACAAAAGGAAATCACTAGGGGATGCCTCGCGATGCCTGAGCATGGAAACCCATAGCCCGCGTCCAACGCTTGGGTCCCCCTTCGCGAGCCCGTTGTAGAGCAAGGAGGTGAGGTCCTCTGTGATCCCCCTTGATGTTTGCGAAAACGCCGTGGAGAAATGAGGTTGGATGCTCTGCTAACTCATGTGAAATTTGCAAATCCGTTATGTTGTAAGGAGGCGGGATGCTCTGCGAACCCCTTGGATGTTCGTGAACCCACCGCATAGTAAGGAGGTAGGATTCTCCATAAACCTCTTGGATGTTCGTGAACCGACTATAGAGAAAGCATCGTCTTCATGCCGAGTGAGCTCGGCTTCATGGTACTCCTTGCCTATAAATACCAGGGTCCCCTCGAGCCCAAATAACGGATCCTCTGACCTTTCTCCTTCTGATCTCCCACATCACGAAGTAATTTCTTCTCTTCAAACCATGAACTATTCAAGGTACTTTTTCATCACGAATAGCCTTCCACTTTGCATGGATTTCGCCCCTCTTCAAAGAGGGACACCCTTCGCGGAGCCCACGGGCCTCCACGAAGGAATGAGATCCCCAAGGGGACTTGGGTCATCATAGAGTGTTTATGCTTCCCGAAACACCCTTCATACACATGTGATCCGCATGCAATGGCATGGTCACTATGCTTCACAAAACACATTGCCTTCCAATGTT
This sequence comes from Viscum album, assembly GCA_963277665.1. Classification (NCBI taxonomy): domain Eukaryota; kingdom Viridiplantae; phylum Streptophyta; class Magnoliopsida; order Santalales; family Viscaceae; genus Viscum; species Viscum album. The sequence goes on along the minus strand of OY728155.1, from coordinate 1,131,623,737 downwards.
ATGTTTCACAAGGCACACTCGCTTTATGAGGAATTGTTTCACGAATGACTTACCACTTTGAGAAGCACCTTCCATATGCACCTATGACCTATAAATAGTCTAGGAGACATCACTTCGTGAAGAAAATCCCTTCACAAAGCCTCTCCACAACATAGAGCATCAGATCTTCACAAGGCTTCTACTTATGAACCCCTTTTCTCTACAACCACTTTTCCCATGTGACCCTTTAGGATTGCACGAAGTAATTTCATGGTCCCTTGTGCGGTGCTACCCATGGTGGTGATTCACCACATTCTTCTTTACATAGACATGCTAACAACTATTGCTTCTTCACATAACAACACTAATGTCGACCACCCAATGGATCCCTCCATAACACCCCCTCATGTAACGCCCCGACTCCAGTTACCCAGATTCGGTGAATTATTACATAACATTGGAATGATCAAAAGAAAGATCAAGTCTTGAATGAACGATTTGTTAAGTTGCCTTGGAAACACTAGATACAATCATAAAGTTATACAATACATAAAAACATCTTTTCTTCATATCCCCTCGTACTATCCATGCAGGTCATTCATAAATTACTTCTTCATAATCCTAGGATAAATAAAACATTGAAAGGGGTGATCTCAGATGCTCAGTAAGGATAACATTATAGCAGAAGATTTCATAGATTAGCATAAACACTTAAGGAAGTTTATAACTAAAACAAAAGCCTTTTAAACTTGAACATCAACATAGTATGGAAACAGTAAAATGAAATAATTCCATTTACTTATTCACATTTATATTCTACTAATCGAATAATCACATACAATATCAATAACCACTTTCATAATGATGGAATGCATAATTCCATACTATCATAACCACATCGCCAAGGCCTCATGCCAAAACTACAAATAAGATTTTGCCAAGGCCTTGTGACAAGACACTAGTTTGTCTCATGAGACATACTGATGCATCGAGGAGCTATAGAGGGCTCCACCCGTCACTTATTATGTCCAATGCATTCCTCATATGAACAGGTTTAAACATAACATAAACATTCGTATTAAAACTAGCATATGGAATGTCAATACTTTAACCACAAACCATGAATGGAATAAAAATAGCACATCCACATTCAAACACAACTCATTAGATACAATATGGAAGATTGTATTGTATCACATTAACCTCAATCAAGAACAATGAAGGATATTGACATAGATGAAATTAATCATCAAAACTATTTGAGAGAAATATCCCCCTTTTTCTTGAAATCATTTAAAAGTCACACTATTTGTCAAGAAGCCATTTAAAAATATATTTTTGAATCAAAGTGTCCCATACAACTTTGAAACTTTTTAAAGGTGTTTTAATTTTAAAACTATAATGTCCATATAAATAAATCCTTAAAACCATTTTTAAAACATGGACATTAATGATCATGATTTAGAAGAATAAGTATTTAAAACATTTAAAAATGGTATTTTAGTTAGAGTTTCTAACCAAAAGAGAGACACTTGAATACAAATAATTGAGGTAATAAAAACATTTTAATATCATTAGAATAAAGGGATTCATGATATACTATGTCAAAGTACATTATATACACCACATAAAAGTGATTTGGTGTATAACAACAAAGAAGTCTCAATGGAATGTAAATTGAGATGAAATCTCTCATAAAGGCCATATCCTTAAGTTATGGATAAATCAACGACATAATTATGTGTGACAAATATAAATACACTAAATATAATTATATATTCAATGTAAAACAATCAATGGAAATTCACACATATTCTAGTAAAAACAACACCAACGATTTTGATGTTTATCTCAACAAATCGAGATTGAGTAAAAATTACTCTTATCAAGTTCATACCGATGACTTGAGAATTTATCAATGGAGTGATTATGTGTATAAAAAGTATATCCAAGGAAAGGGGAGTGGAAATTATGACATAATCAAATTAATAGTGATTCCACACATAATCTTGGAGTAAAATAATCAATGAAGTATGCGTAAAGCCGAATAAGTGGAAATTGAAATTTTGAATTCCCTTATCGATTAGGTAACATACGAAACATACACCCATGAAAGAAGGATCATTCAATTATGATGTTAATACCAATAAATTAAATTATAATACATAATGAATGAAATTATGGGTAGTACACATACACCACATGCAATAAATAAGTGGTGAACAATGGAAATCTCACGAAATTAAGAGTGAGATAAGAAACCCCTTACTTTGTACTTTTTCCTTGGTTCAAGGTAGGTTAAACTCCTTTATAATGGTGAAATAATTTTTATTTAATTATACAAGAATCATTTACATTAATATTATATCATATATTATCTATTAACATTGATTTGTTAACAATATCTTAGAATTATCGTCATTTCGGGTGTTAACGGGTTCATTTCACTTTATATTCTTTGTTATGTGAGCCATATTTGTTATTAATGGGATGTATATAATTCATATACAGAATGATATCAAGTCCTTAGATACTATTTTTAAATCATAAAATTATAATTATACTTGAATGGATATGATGGAGAATGAATCTCATCGCGTTCGTGGAGACGGTAGTCCGTACGTACGCACGAGCGACAATATCATTCTTTTGATATTAAAATAATATATAATTGGATGGTATATCATATATACAGAATCATTATCATGTTATATTTATTATTTTCATGAGTTACACATCATTATTATATCCATCCAAATAATAATATATTGAATAACAATTACACCACGACGTGGAGACGGTAAGCCGTACATACGCACGTATGGTGACATGTTATTCAAAGGGTGGATAGAATAGTGAATATGGTTGTACCATATTTATAATAATATTAAAATATATAGGAGATACTTGATTAATTATTTTATAATATAAATAACAAAGAATGAAGAAGTGGAAGAAGAATGGAACTTGAAAAGGGGTGGTGAAAACATTATCTCTTCTTCGGATTCTTCCTATTGATTTGATCAATAGGGCTCCATAGGGTGGCTTTCTGATCAAACTAAGGCCTCTAGGTTGTTGTGAGGGCGTTTGAGAGAGTATTTTTTCAGAGGTTTGTGGAACCAAATGGATTTGAAGGTGTAAAGAAATGAGAAGGATGAGTTCCCTTTTAGAAGAGGGGTGAGGGGCACCTTTGGAAAAGCTAGAAAATTAATTTATAATAAATTCATATTCAGTTTCTAATAGCTCCAAAGTTGATTATTTAACGTTTAAGGTGGGTATGGGTCGCAAACCACTCAACCAATAGAATTTAGACAGGTTTGGGTCATTATATTAACCTTATCATTAAGTATTAACTCTTAGTTAATTAGTTTCACTTTTACAATGTGTCGTTGTATTTTTATATTATATTGTTAATAAACGTACCATATACATCCAAGAGACCCCCAATTTGTCCATTAATGATACAAATATCATTATATAAGTCTTTTTTCCGAACCTTAGATTTTTAAGAATTTAATATCAATTAATAATATAATATTTGTTTTAAAAACTCTTTTATGTCAATTTTGACACTATTCAATAGTTTATTTTTTTGAAACTCATAAAATAATGATTACTTCAAAAAACGTTAATTAAATCAATCCTAATATGTCATATTAACCTATAAAATTAGTTTAATTCAATAAAAGTCTCAAATTATATTTATTTGGGTATTTATAATATCAATTATTCTAATGTTTCACTATTATGGTAATTACTGCATCACCATTGTGTCATAAATAAATAAATTTATATAATGTCTAAAAATTATAAATAAAATATCATTATGTATGAATGAATTTTATCTTTATAATGAATATTTATAGTCTAAAATCAAGCATATATAACCCTATTTAACAATTGTTTTGCTAAAAGATATATGCTTGTGTCATTTTTGTATTCATTTTAACTTAATTAAAATAAAGTGTCCCTATCACATACAAGTGGATCCATGTGGTCCCAAAACTGACCCAAAGATGCCCATGGTCGACCATGTATCAACCAATAGGGTTAAGACATGTTTTAGGGTAATTTAGTATTATTATAATATTATTTTTGTAACCCTTGTTTACCGGATTTACCCTTTAACCATGGTAAATAAAATATTTTCCGAAGTAATTATCCAAAATGTCTAAAAATAAAATTTACCTATTTAAACAATTTGAACATCCTGATTCCAAAAATGGAATCCATTTTTCCAAATTCAAAACACATAAGTGGCAGAAATTAATTTAAAATTAATTCCCGTTGTTAAATTAAAAAGCGTGTTTTTATGAGATAATAACTATCAAAAGATTGGCACGTGATTATGTCTGGTTTAAATGTGAAATTATGTTCAATGACCCACATTGTATTACATGGTAAAAATATATTTTAAATATAATTTAAAACCACTCAAATTCATAATTTATCACTATTAATTATTTCGATTTAAAAAGTTGTTTTTATTTAAAATTTAGTAATTTTTTACTATTCATGAAAATATAAAAGTTATCTGAAAAGTACCAAAATTTCACCCTAGGATAATTTCGTTATTCCGAATCCAAAAATGAATTCTATTTTACCAAATTCAAAACATAAAATTTTCATTTATTAATTTAAAATTGATTCCCGCTTTCGAAACCAAAAGGCGTATTTTTAAGAAATAATAACTATCAAAAGTTTGACATTTGTTTATGTCCAATTTCAAAGTGAAATTACATAAAATGACCATCATTAGATTAAATGGTAAAAATATAATCTATTTATACTTCCAATACATTAAAATGTATAATTTAACAATATAAATAATTTCGATTAAAAAAGTTGTTTTCAGTTAAAATATTGTATTTTTCACTATTCACACAAATATGAAAGTTATCAGAAAGACACCAAAACATTATTGATACTAAATTATTATGTCCCTATTCTAATGAAGAATTTCATTTTGTCAAATTGAATATATAAATGTTTCAAATATTGGTTTTAAAAAGGCTTCGCCATTAAAAGGCGGTAAAATTTCATTTTTTGAAAAATACATCTTTTATCTGAAAAAAATGAATTTGTTCATAAATCATGTCATAGAAACTCATAATATGGATTAAAATTATAAGGATAATATAATATTTAAAATTCAGTTAATACTATTCATAACCTCTTTTGAACAGCTAGTTTGGTAAGTCATGTTGTACTTGAACTCAGTGTTGCGTACAACACACGCTATTGTATTATTCAAAGAGAAGTGTACTGTGGAAGATTGGGGTGTTACATTCACCCTTCCTTCAATAAATTGCGTCCTCACAATTTTAAGAAATTGGGCCAGAGAATATAATGAAAAGTCCTACATCGGAAAAAGAGTCAATAAAACTATCACTTTAAAAGAATGAAAGAGAGGTATAAAGGTCAACCGTGATAACCCATAATCAGATTCCATGTAGGAAAACATGGATATGGATGATAAACTAAGTGTCAAGTTCTGATGGAGAGGGATAGAAATCATGATCAGGAGAATGTTAACAATACGGAAACCACAAACCTGTGTTCGAAAAAATGATCATTAATCTCATAGTAGGAAAAGTAAACAGACAACATTTTTTGTTTTAAGTTACATTACATAAGGATGAGAAATTCATTTTTGATATTGACTATGAATATAAAGATATATACTTACTTTTTAAGTAGAGTTTCATTCTTTAATAAATTTCCACCACTAAATCATTTTTTTAAACGATGAGTATTCAAGAAGACTTGGTCACACTGGAAGAACTAGAATAAACTTATATATAATCACATGATCCATGCAGGATAAACTATATATTTACATTGTGTTTAGAGATTAATCAAAACCAAAATGGTTAGTACAAGATCTAATGATCCCCCAAAAGGATATTCCTTGAGAGAGATAAACACTAATCTTAATTTCAAAAATTAAACCAACAATACCCCAAAGTTAAATAAATACCATTCAATAATCAATTGTCCTTAAAATCCTTCAATATAATCCAAACTAATATTGAAACCCAATGCATAGAAGAATTTTATTATGTAGTATCCCATGTTAAATTGTATCTCCAAATGACATCAGATACTCTTAAAGTCGCATACTTAAAAGTAATTAACCTCATCAAATATTTTCTATTATAGGTTAATCATTTCCATAAATTACCCAAATCACTATAAATCCATAATAAAAACGTAGATAAAAATCTACCATTACTCCACAAATGAAACCCCATAGTATTCTATTTTCCTTGGGCATATAGTGTTCCCAACAAAGCGAACAACTTCCAAAATAACATTTATCACTTAATCACCAAATCATTTTCCTATACCAAGGGTATTCATTTGATAAGACATAAGAACCCAAATAAACTTATTTTTGATCAATAAAATCATTTAACTAAAAATAATTAGTCACACTATCAGGGGACTTCACGTAGTCCAGTGGTAGGCGATAAATCCCAATCGCACTTTGGTTGTGGGTTTGATTCCCACAGCTTTGTCCGATGCGACGGGTTGTCACGTGGTCTGCATGTTGTCCTTTTCAAAAACTAAGTTTTATAACATTACCAAAATGAGATAAATTCCTCAAAATAACCATAACATAATTTAACCACAAATATTATCTCATACCTTTCATTTTCATCCCAAATTATAATAACATATAATTCTCTCAAACCCCAATGATCATATAAAACCAAATGGTTATTTATACCTATATCCACATGAGAAGAGATAATTCTTCCTCAAATATCATTCTCACATGGAAAACTGCGGGGTTACAAATACAAGATAAAATTATTCCAAAGTAAACCCATCAACAAGGAGCACTAAAACTTTTTAAACATTTCTCCAACCATTTATTTCGACATAGATTTTTCTTTGACAGAGAAAATATCTTATAGAATAGGGCATTCACTCAGGTAATGGCCAGGTCCCCTACATTTACGGCAAATGACTGTAAATGGACTCTTTGGACCATTTTTATCTTCTTCCATAGTACTCTTCATTTTTCTTCAGCAATTCTTCACTTTATGTCATTCCTTCCCACGCGTAAAGCATTTAATGGTCCCATTGAGACGATTTTCTGGGTGTCTCCTACCACATTTCGTGCATGATAGAAATTGAGGGTTCTATTCTCCATGGTCTCTATTGCCGGAGCTCTTATCATTCATCACCTTTCTCTTCATTGTTGAGTCCGGGAGTTGGTTAATATCTATGTTGTTAATCATATTCTTTGAAAACTGATTTGAATAAAGACGATATCTTTTACGCCTATCAACATTCCATTTTGTTGCTCATTGCCACCACCAATCCCACCTTGTACATCATTCTCAAAGTCACTATGACTTCCTTGGAATCTAGCCATTGTCTAAAACCAGAAAGCATTGTGTGAGTAACAGTAGTCATAAAATCATTTAGAGATTAACATGTCACCATATTCTCAATTTGAAACACATTAGGATTAACCACGGTCATCTACTCTCATCTTATATACATATTACATTAAAATTTTTTGTAAATAAAATGTAAATTATCCTAAGCATATCCCCCGGCAGTGTCGTAACCAAGAGTGTAGCAAGGCCCGTTGTCGTGCACCAGTTCCCGTTCGAGTCTAGCTCAAAGCGGTGTTTTCGGGTTTCACCCCTAGGTACATCTGTGCCAGAGCCGCCTCTACCTTCTCGTATCCAGACAGGGATGTATTTCTCGGAAAACTCAAAAAATCTCTACAAAACCAAAATTCTAGGAAGTTATTCTATACTAATCCTCAATGTTCATCTTAGGTCTACATGATCTAATCAGAGTTTATCTAAATCTAACTTCCAAGGATTGTACTAAACTTCCTCCGATACCAACTGTAATGCCCCCACTATAGTTACCCAGAGTCGGTGCATTATTACATAACATTGGCATGATCACAAGAATGATCAAGTCTCGAAAGACCGATTAGTTTAGTAGCTTTGGAAACACTATATACAATCATAAAGTTATACATTACATAAAAAACATCTGGTATTCATATACCCACGTAATATCCCTGCAGGTCATTCATAAATTACTTCTTCATAATCCTAGGAAAAATAAAACATTGAAAGGGGTGAGCTCAGATGATCAGTAAGGATAACATTATAGCAGAAGCATTCATAGATAAGCATAAACACTTAAGACAGTTTATAACTAAAACAAAAGCCTTTTAAAGTTGAACTTCAACATAGTATGGCAAAAGTAAAATGAAATAATTCCATTTACTTATTCACATGGATATTCTACTAATATAATAATCACATGCAATATCAATAACCACTCTCATAATGATGGAATTCAAAATGCCAGACTATCATAACCACATAGCCAAGGCCTCGTGCCAAGACTACAAATAAGATTTTTCAAAGGTGTTGTGCAAAGACACTAGTTTGTCTCATGAGACCTACCGATTCATCGAGGAGCTATAGCAGGCTCCACCCGTCACTTATTATGTCCAATGAATTCCTTATATGAACAAGTTTAAACATAACATAAACATTCTTATTAAAACTAGCATACGGAATGTCAATACTTTAACCACAAACCATGAATGGAATAAAAATATCACATCCACATTCAAAAATAACTCATTAGATACAATATGAAAGATTGTATTGTATCACATTAACATCAATCAAGAACAATGAAGGATATTGACATAGATGAAAATAATCATCAAAACTATTTGAGAGAAATATCCCCCTTTTTCTTGAAATCATTTAAAAGTCACACTATTTGTAAAGAAGCCATTTAAAAATAGATTTTTGAATCAAAGTGTCCCATACCACTTTGAAACTTTTAAAAGGAGCTTTAATTTTAAAACTTTAATTTCCATATAAATAAATCCTTAAAACCATTTTTAAAACATGGACATTAACGAGCATGATTTAGAAGAATAAGTCTTTAAAACATTTAAAAATGGTATTTTATTTAGAGTTTCTAACCAAAAGAGAGACACTTGAATAAAAATAATTCAGGTAATAAAAACATTGTAATATCATGAGAATAAAGGGATTCATGATATACTATGTCAAAGTACATTATATACACCACATAAAAGTGATTTGGTGTATAACAACAAAGAAGTCTCAATGGAATGTAAATTGAGATGAAATCTCTCATAAAGGTCGTATCCATAGGTTAAGGATAAATCAACAACATAATTATGTGTGACAAATATAAATACACTAAATATTATTTGATATTCATTGTAAAACAATCAAAGGTCATTCAAACATATTTTAGTAAAAACAACACCAATGATTTGGAAGTTTATCTCAACAAATCGAGATTGTGTAAAAATTACTCTTATCAAGTTCATACCGATTACTTGAGAATTTATCAATGGAGTTATTATGTGTATAAAAAGTATATCCACAGAAAGGGTAGTGGAAATTTCGACATAATCAAATGAATATTTATTCCACACATAATCTTGGAGTAAAATAATCAATGATGTATGCGTAAAGCCGAATAAGTGGAAATTGAAATTTTAAATTCCCTTATCGATTAGGTAACATACAAAACATACACCCATGAAAGATGTATCATACAAGGATGATGTAAATACACATCAATTAAAGTATAATACAAAATGAATGCAATTACGGGTAGTATATATACACCACATGCAATAAATAAGTGGTGAACAATGGAATTCTCACGAAATTAAGAGTGAGATAAGAAACCCCTTACTTTGTACTTTTTCCTTGGTCGAAGGTAGGTTACCCTCCTATATACTAGTTAAGTAATTGTTATTTAATTATAAAACAATCATTTACATTAATATGATATCATATATGATCTTTTAACGTTGATTTGTTAACAATATCTTAGAATTATCTTCATTTCGGGTGTTAACAGGTTCATTTTACTTTATATTCATAGTTATGTGAGACAAATTAGTTATTAATGGGATGTATATTATTCATATCCATAATTATATAAAGTCCTTAGATACTATTTTTAAATCATCAAATTATAATTATACTTGAATGGATATGATGGAGAATGAATCTCACCACGTTCGTGGAGACGGTAGTCCGTACGTACGCACGAGCGACAATATCATTATTTTGATGTTAAAATAATATATAATTGGATGTTATATCATATATAAAGAATCATTATCATGTTATATTTATTATTTACATGAGTTACACATCATTATTATACCCATCCAAATAATAATATATTGAATAACAATTACACCATGACGTGAAGACGGTAAGCCGTACGTACGCACGTTTGGTGACATGTTATTCAAAGGGTGGATTGAATACTGAATATGGTTGTACCATATTTATAATAATATTGAAGTATATTGGAGATACTGGATTAATTATTTTATAATATAAATAACAAAGAAAGAAGAAGTTGAAGAAGAAAGGAACTTGAAAAGGGGTGGTGAAAACATTACCTCTTCTTCGGGTTCTTCCTTTTGATTTGATCAAAAGGGATCCTTAGGTTGGATTTATGATCAAACTAAGGCATCTAGGTTGTTTCGAGGGAATTTTAGAGATAATTTGGGTAGGTTTTGGTAGATCTAAAAGGCTTTGATGGTGTGAAAAAAATGAGAAGGAGGAGTGCCCTTTTATAAGAGGGGTGATGGGCACCTTTGGAAAATCTAGAAATATTAATTTATAATAAATTTATATTCCATTTATAATAGATAAAAAGTTGATTATTTAAAGTTTAAGGCGGTGATGGGTCGAAAACAACTCAACCAAAATAATTTAGACAGGTTTGGGTCATTATATTAAACTTATCTTTAAGTATTAACTCTTAGTTAATTAGTTTAACTTTTACAATGTCTTTTTGTATTTTTATATTATATTGTCAATAAAATTACCATATAAATCCAAGAGACCCCCAAGTGGTCCATTAATGATACACCTATCATGATATAAGTCTCTTGGCCGAACCATAGATTTTTAGATATTTAATATCAATTAATAATATAATATTTGTTTTAAAAACTCTTTTATGTCAATTTTGACACTATTCAATAGTTGATTTTTTTGAAACTCATAACAGAATGATTACTTCTAAAAAAATTAATTACATAAATCCTAATATGTCATATTAACCTATAAAATTAGTTTAATTCCACAAAGGTCCCAAAATATATTTATTTGGGTATTTATAATATCAATTATTCTAATTTTGCACTATTACGGTAATTACTGCATCACCATTGTTTCATAAACAATTTAATTTATTTAATGTCTAAAAATTATAAATAAAATATAATTATGTTGGAAATCTTTTTATATTTCTAATTAATATTTATAGTCTGAAATCCAACATATATAACCCTATGTAACAATTGGTTTTCTAAAAGATATATACTTGTGTCATTTTTGTATTCTTTTTTAACTTAATTAAAATAAAGTGTCCCTATCACTTACAAGTGGATCCATGGGGTCCCAAAACCTACCCAAAGATGCCCATGGTCGACCATATATCAACTAATAGGATTAAGACTCATTTTAGGGTAATTTAGTATTATTATAATTTTATTTTCTTAACCCTTCTTTACTGGATTTACCCTTTAACCATAGTAAATAAAATATTTACCGAATTAATTATCCAAAATGCCTAAAAATAAAAGTTACTTATTTACACAATTTGAACATCCAGATTCCAAATATGGAATCCATTTTTCCAAATTCAAAACACATAAGTGGCAAAAATTAATTTAAAATTAATTTCCGTTGTTAAAACAAAAAGCGTGTTATTAAGAGATAATAACTATCAAAAGATTTGCACTTGTTTATGTCTGGTTTAAATGAGAAATTATGTTCAATGACCCACATTTTATTACATGGTAAAAATATATTTTAAATATAATTTAAAACCACTCAAATTCATGATTTATCACTATTAATTATTTCTATTAAAAAAGTTGTTTTTAATTAAAATTTAGTAATTGTTTACTATTCATCAAAATATAAAAGTTATCTGAAAAGTACCAAAATTTCACACTAGGATAATTTCTTTATTCCGAATCCAAAAATGAAGTCTACTTTACCAAATTCAAAACATAAAAGTTGCATTTATTAATTTAAAATTGATTCCCGCTTTCGAAACCAAAAGGCGTATTTTTAAGAAATAATAACTATCAAAAGTTTGGCATTTGTTTATGTCCAATTTCAAAGTGAAATTTCTTAAAATTACCATAATTAGAATAAATAGTAAAAATATAATCTATTTATACTTCCAAACCATTAAAATGTAAAATTTAACAATATAAATTATTTCGATTAAAAAAGTTGTTTTCAGTTAAAATATAGTATTTTTCACTATTCACACAAATATGAATGTTATCATAAAGACACCAAAACATTATTGATACTAAATTCTTATGTCCCAATTATAAAGAAGAATATAATTTTGTCAAATTGAATATAAAAAAGTTTCAAATATTGGTTTTAAAAAGGCTTCGACATTAAAAGGTGGTAAAATTTTATTTTTTGAAAAATACTTCTTTTATCTGAAAAAAAATGAATTTGTTCATAAATCATGTCTTAAAAACTCATAATATGGATTAAAATTATAAGGATAATATAATATTTAAAATTAAGTTAATACTATTCATAACCTCTTTTGAACGGCTAGTTTGGTAAGTCGTGGTGTACTTGAACTCAGTGTTGCGTACAACACACGCTATTTTATTATTCAAAGGGAAGTGTACCGTGGAATATTGGGGTGTTACACCTCATCACTGCATTGTCGATGGATTCCATACCTCATGGGTGGGACGGTATCAGTTATGTAAGTCCTAGGCGTACGGAGCGAACCCACCTCATACGAGCTATAGGATGTTAAACTACAGAGTGCCATCGTCCTCAACACATGACGTTAAATTGTGACCTTTACCCATGTGTCATACTTGGGGTTCCCTATCATGGACATTATACACACCCACGGGTCTCCACAGAAGTGATATCATTCCTCACATGGAATGAGATCCACCTTATCAGAGCGACATCTGTATGTGGGGAAAGGGAAACCACCTTGGTGTAAGCCCCTATCCTTTCCTGGAGGAGGCAAAATCCCTGATCTTTCATCCTTCATTAGTCTCAATGAACAGAGTGGGGTGGATGGACATCAGACTCCTCCTTTCTTCGGTACCAAATCCCCCTCCTTCAAGGCTTTGTCGCCACAAGGCCTCCACCCAGGAGCAAGTCCCAATCTACATCACCTTGGGCCGCTAACCATGTGTAAGCCCCTATTTCCTCTTTGTACTGCTAAACACATGTAATCCACACTGCACATCCCACAGATGCACGTTCCTTGATGTCATCATCTGGACTTTATTGCCTCTTGTTTCTCACAACGAGCATGACTCACATTGGCTTAGAGTAATAATCAACTATGATATCCTCTCTAGGTAGCCTTGAGTGTAAGCACAATAGTCACCCCGAACAATGTGGACTATGATCCTTACCAAGTCAAGATATGTAAGAAGCCTCCCTAAGGTTCAAGCCCATCATCCATTTGTGCTGACCATCTTCACGTCGGTCCACCACAGTTACCCTGAACTACGTGGACTTTGATCCTTGCCAAGGAAAGGTACGTAGGAAGCCTCCCTGAGGTTCAATCCCACCATCCATTGGTCTCTACCATCCTCGCATCGGTCAACCATAGTCACCTAGAACTATGTGGACTTTGATCTTTGACAAGGTAAGGTAAGTAGGAAGCCTCCCCATGGTTCAATCCCACCATCCATAGGTCCCGACCATCTTCTCGTTGGTCAACCAAAGTCATCCCGAATTATGTGGACATTGATCCCTGCCAAGGTAAGGTATGAAGGAAACCTCCCAGAGGTTCAAGCGCAACACTCTATTGGTTCCGAACCCCCTTTATATTGGACCACCTTTGTCCTACATGAAGTTAAACTGCAAGCCCCCTTTTATTCATGCATGACATTAAACTGCATTCACCGTCCCGAACTACATGGACTTTGATCCCTACCAAAGAAAGGTACGCAGGAAGCCTCCCTAAGGTTCAAGCCCAACATCTTATTTATTCCCCCCCTTCATGTCAGACCACCTTTTTCCTACTTGACGTTAAACTGCACACCCCCTTTTAGTCCTGCACAACGTTAAACTGCATTCTCCATCCAGCACTATGTGGTCTTTGATCCTTGTCTCTAAGACATGGTATGTAAGAAGACTCCATGAGGTTCAACCCCATGTAGCAGTATGATGTTATGACCCCATCTAGTGGTAAGTCGTTGCAACCCCACCCAGAAGTAAGCCGTTGGGACCCCATCCAGTGGTATTTTGTTGTGACCCAACCCAGCGGTAAGTCGTTGTGACTCTATCCAGTGGCATCAGACCAACTCTTATGCTGCTAATCATGAGTAAGCCCCTGCATGTCATCGGGTCATTTCCCTTCACACACTCCCCAATTTCATGCCCCAACTTGGAGGTTCCACTTCTTTCAGGTCATATCCACACAGGTCACCTCCCTAGGTGTCCCATCGCTTCATGAACAAAGCAGACTTTGATTCTCTTCCATGAGGATATGTAGGAGGTCTCTACGAGGCTCAAGCTCAACATCATCATCACCCACGAGTCAACTCCATTTCATTCTCTATCCACCTTACTTAACCATCCATCTTTATTCTTATTCGGGCCGCCACAACCCAACAAGATCATGTGAATTCACCTCATTGCATCAGTGTTTCCCCCAGGGGTTACACCCTTCGGATACAATCTAGTCAGTGTTCCGATTTGTCTGATCCATCTCCGCTAGACACTAAACATGCGTCATACCCTATGTTAAACATGGGAAGCTAAGGAAAACCGTAGATACATGCCTATGAAATATAATTCCCTACATTCGATGCAGGATTCCTCAAGCTTACATTCCCTCAAGAAGACCTATAATAAGTAGAAGAAACTCAGACACGCTAGTGTCCCATCATCTATACATGCCAGTGATGTCCAACTTGACTACTCCCATGACCAAAGGTTGCTTCCCTGAAAGGACCCCCTGGAATGTCCCAACATAAGCAGTGTAATTAATTAGATTATGCGAGGATATGGCACTGAGAAGAGTTTCATGAACAACATCTTAAGTCTATAAGGGAGACCCAGACTATGTGACGAGTTCCGTGAGGAGTCCAAAAAAGGAAGAATTGACATCCCATCATCCCATTTCAATCATGGAGAAAATGTCCTTGAATATGCGACAGATTCCACCCACCTTTGGAAAGTAGGAATACGGGGAAACAGTTAGTATGTCTTCATCGTCCTTTATAGACAGACACACGCACCCAGATGAAAGTGTCAGAAACATCACACATCTAGGAGAACACACTACATGTGTCACATAGAAATGAAGGTGTCTATCTAAGGCATAATTATCATTAGATATCTTAATAAGAAGTATATTATAGAAGTCTGATGATAAGGGATCTCACATCGTGCCTCACAGAAGGATTCCCACAACTCTATCTAAGAATTCCCACTAAATGGATCACTATATTTTGTGTATAATGAGATTCTATACGAAAACATAGTGAAAGTATCAAGAGTTTTCATCCTAAAAAATCATTTCCATGATAATGATGATAAGGTCTCCAAACCTTCTTTGAAGGAGTACACGAAATCTCGTTGTAGTACGTGGCATGTTCCATCAGAACCATGACTTGACTGTATAACACATCCCATTCCCATGTTTGTGTCCTTTTCTATTTCAAAAAACATTGTGTATCAAAGATAGTATACTCCTATACATGTTCAAGTATAAAACATTCCTCATGTACAACATTCCAAGCTGTGTCCATTTCAATGTGTGTGGTGTGTCCAATCCATTGTTCTTCTAGCCATGACTTTTTAACCTATCGTGTACATGTTGAGTATCCAGGTTGAGTCACATGTCATGTGACAATGGTGACATGTTTTTTTTGATATTTATCATTTAATATAAAATTTATCCCACCACTAAAGGACCACCATAAAACATGAGTGTGTACTGTGTATATGAGTTTTTACTATCCTTTCCACCATTTATATCCAAATACATTATTTTTTTGTTGAAAATCACTATCTGAAGAAATAAGTCAATTGTTTTTTCAAAAACCCATGTTTAAATGATTCAGATATTGTCTAGATTCAACACATTCACTACTGTGTTTTCATCAGTCATGAAATGGAAACCCATATCTATGAATTCAATCCATTTTCCCTTAATATAGAGGTGTAACAATTGACTTTATATAGTTTTTTGAACTTTGGGCCCATAGATTTTCCCATGATGAATAAATAAACGGGGGAAGAAAAGAACAACCAAAAACATGAAGAAAAAACCTTAGCTATTTTTCATGTTTTCCTCAAATATTTGATATTATAAATATGAAAAAAATGTATAATAATATTTTCATGAAGAAATTACCAATTCCAAGATAAATCTAACCCATCCTCGATAAAACCACGATATCTGAACATGTATGTTGGTCATTTGATTCACATTCATAATAGGAGTAATAAAATGGTAATAAATTGAAATAAATCAAAAAAACCAACCCCATTTTAGAGTAATAAAATATGACTAAAGAAATTATATCATTGTCATTGGTGTGATTCACACATTCTGTTAGCACGTAGGCCCTTTATCCCAATCTGACTCGGGTTCTCTCACCAAGAAAAATCTCTTCTAAATGTTCCTCTAAATCTAAGGGTTATTTGGTTATCTCTAATATTTTCTCTTTACCATATATTAATATATATTATTAGTTTGATTAAATTTTAAAATATAATAAATTATTTTAAATTATTATCTTATTAGTTAATGCCCATGAATGTTTTTTCACAAACTCACCAAGACAACAATGATCATGTCGCGTCCAGGGTAAATTTCATGATCTCAACTCAATGAAAACCTCATATTTATAATATATAAATTAGTTTACAAATAATTACACTTTTTATTGAAAAAAATTTCATTAAATTTAATATATTTAATATATTTAAAAAATTAGTTTCAGGCACACTAGGCCTCAGAATCTATCATCGTCATTGCTCGTTGCTCCAAAAATAATCCATATAATATTTCCAAAAAATACAATGAAAAGTTGGAGTCATTTAATATTTATCACATTCTCTTAGTAGTTTTAAATATGAAAATTTTTTGGACTATTTCTTACTTATTTTTACTATCCAATGTTTTCTTAAAAAAATCACAATTCAACGTCCAATTTTTATAACTACTAGAATTCACCTAAAACTTGTTTTTGGCAGTACTATCATCTTATCACATATTGTTTCCTTGAATATCATGCCCCAAATCATTAAATGTAAGGGCTAGAAGAATTTTTATCATAATATTTTCCATAATACCACCAATTTTTCATTTTTTATTCCATGTATAACAGTGGAAAATCAGCCTGTAATTTTTTTTAAAATCATCCCATTTACTTATAATATTTACGATGAATTTATTTAGTTTAATTAAAAAAAATTCTTTATAGAGGTAACATATCCATCATTCTTGCAACTCCATGGAACTAGTTTTTCATCTATAAAATCTGGTAGAAGATATTTTCTCCTAGATTTTCATAAAAAATTCCAAGAAATATATTTAAACCATATTATCATAAAAAATATTACAAATGCAACATGATTTTTGACACTAAATAAGAACATTAAAATTTCGAATCCAAGTGAACGAATCTTGAAAAATATCCAATGGAAACTTACACTTCAAATTATCAATGATTCTCACAAGTATTCTACTCACAACTCATATAAACATCCCCTTATTAAATTTTTCAATGTTTTCTCTATAATAAATGATGTAATATTATTTATCATCAAATATTCAGATTAAATAATCAATACAAAATTATTCATTATTTTTCATTACAAACCATATTTCCTTACATGTTATCTCTCATGTTCCTCTCAATTTACTAGAGAAATTACAACTTCCCTCTATCCAAATTATATATTTAACTTAAAATTCATTAGAGATTCAAACTACTTATAAAATATTCTCCACTAATTCATATTATTGTCATGTATATTTTATAATTTATTAAATGAAAAACACACACAAACATATATAGTCAGATTAATAATATTCCATTTTTATTTGTTGTCATTACAACTTTCTAGAAATGGTATTTCAATATGTTCTCTCATTTTCCATCTTCTCTTCCTCTATCACATTATATTCTCTTATTTTCCACACTCTACCGTATTAATGAAAATTGAAACCAATTACAATGATATAAGATAATATCAATTAATTACTAATAAATGTTCCACCAACCATTCCACTCCATATTTATGTGATCTATGGTCATTGTATCAAATAAGAGGGATTGGTTTAGATAAAAAAACCTATCAATTTAACAACTAGATATGACATATATTAATATTTATTACCTCATTTAATTGTTGATATTTTCATATATAATCATAATAAAACCATTTGATTTTAATTGACATCATTATTAATTTTTATGTTATACCATGAGATCATACACTCCTATTAACACATAGGAATTAATAGTTACAAAACATAAAACATGTTTTAGAAACCAACCTTGAGATATCCTTGAATTTTATTAATCTTTAATTTTATTGATAACATATATATCTAATCATTACTAATATATTTTTTCTAGAAGCATAGGTATGAGATAATATAATTATGATGTGGCTTTGTTTTGGTACTAATTATCCATGTAATTTGTATAATTTAATTATATTTATATTATTAAAATAATAATTTAGTAGAGTAATTTATATTTATTGTTAATTCACTGTTAAACTAATAAAATAATTAATTATATGTTTAATATATGTTTTTATGTTTAATTATAATTTTTTAACATTTTTTTATTATAAAATTTTTATGTTTAGTTTAAAATATTTATTTATGTTTTTTGTTTATTTTTTAATATTAAATTTATATTCAATGTTTTGTAATTAATTAATTAATTGATGTAAAGTTTTTAATTTAATTTCTTTAAATAATTTAAGAATTAGTGACATAGAATTTTAATATATCTCTTAGTTTTTTTTATTTCTATATTTAGATTTCATATCATTGAATGTGGTCAATTTCTATTGGAGGTTTATTTATTAATATTTAAAAAATTGTTTAGTATATTGGAAAAAATGATTAAATTAATGTGAGAATAATGGTACTATATTATTTTATTATTTTATTTAATTGTTTCATTGTAAAAATTATTTTTAATAATATTATTTATATTCTTAAAATATAATCATTAGGATCACTGTATTTAGTTACTAATATTGGTATTTATTATAATTATTATAATTAGTATTTCAGTTTTTTAATTTTTTAAAATATCATTTTAACATATTTTATTTCTAGTGATAATTTATTTTTACATCTAATTTTTTTATCTGTGGAAGATGAAATAAATTATTATCATCAAAATAAGAGAATTTATTATGCTGATAATCCTTGTAAGATTCAATCTCATTAAAAATAAGATAATCGAGTAGTTTTACTATTTTCGTCTATGTATGATAAATTTTCAGCCCCAAATAACATATTGACCATTTATTTGTTCTATATAAGAGAATTGAGGGATACCCAGAAGATTAATTTTCTTGTCATATTATATATCTTATGAAATATTAGGTCATGTCTTTTGAGGGTGTAAGCCAAAAAATATAAAGCCTAACCTCGACATCAATTAGCACCTTCGATCTGAGTCTGAACTAAATTACACCTGGAAATCATGAAACAACACCACACTGAGGGGAATCCAATTTGTGAATTTTGAAGAATGAGATTCATAGACCAGAGATGATGGAAAAAAAATGATGAATCATTGAACAGAACTTCACTAGTTCGATGATGCTGCCACCATGATTCCATCTCGCACCTTTGTGGAATAAAACATGCACCTGATCTTAGATGTGACACCTCTACAATCATATTCTTCTGAATGCAAGAACCTGTTTTGAATCATGTGGATGAGAGTTTGATGGTTGTTTTGTGAGATAAAAAACCTATATCTGAATTCCATGATCCCCTAAGAAATATGTAGTGAAAATTAGATATACTTTGTGGAGATAAATAGACTAAGAACCTAAAATTCCTCCCATCTACAAGATGAAAATTATTATCAGAAATAAATATGGGTGTGGTTATTTAATTTTGATGAAGATGACCTCGACAACACCCATAGATTACTGTGTGAGGTTAATTGTTCATGGTTAATGAAGTTTTTTAAAAATACTAAAGGATTATCTAGAAGAATTAATCAGGGATCCTAGAAAAATCCCCAATGACTCTCATTTTGAGTTAAATTCAAATGGAAAATAATGAAGAACAAGATCTATATGTTGATGACCCACGCACTTAACCTCTCCTCATGTTGATAATGAACAATTGGTGAATTTAGATGCATGATTCGGCCTATTCTTGAAGTATAATTTTGTTACCGAGGTTTTTTTGGGAATTTAATTGTTAAATTAATTTTTCCATGATACCTTTAATGCTACAACTAAATAATTCATTCATTTCATACAAAATATATAAGGGAATATAAAAATATTTGGAGGGATAATCAAATTCCAATGATTTCTTTTTCTAAAGCAATATGAAAATGGGATTTTTTATCCTTTATGTATTATTGGAACTGGAGAACGCATCTATGAAATTCCCAAAATGCTTCTAGATATTATCCCAGAGTGTAGCACATTACACATGCTTCGATTTGACTGGTCGTGAGGCCCAAAAACAGTTACAGATCAGTTGTTATGGCTGTTCGAAGTCGGGCTGCAGGAAATGGCCATCCAGGATGGTTTGGGGGAAATGTATGGATTTTCACATAAAAAGGGAATCTGGCATGTAAAAAATGGAATCATGCACATAAAAATGGATTTGCACATAAAAAGGGAATCTTATTCAAAAAACCCCTTGCACGCGTGGAATTTTGCGTGCACCGCCTCGCGTAGAAAACCCCGAGCGTGCTGAATTTTATGGGCACCGTTTCGCGCAGAAAACCATTTGCACAAGTATATTTTCACACACACCACCTCCCTGGATTCTTCCAATGAATAAAAGTTCGCCACTTTTTTTTCAAGAGGTCCTCGGAGGTCATCCACCACTCTAATGCGTGTAAGTCCGAATTTTCCACGCCCATGCATAAAACCCCATATCTCATGCGAAAAAATCACTTTTGCACGTAAAGCGGCTAACATACCTAGTTTTTTTGTGCAAAAAATTATTTTTGCGCACAATAGTGCCAAGATGCCCAATTTTGTGCACAAGCCTTCTCTATTTCATGCATCCCTCCCCTATTGCGTGCAACACTTCCTTATTGCAAGCAATCCATCCCTATTTCGCTCAACCCTTCCCTATTGGGAGCAACATTGCCCTATTGCATGAAACACTCCCCTATTGCATAAAAATATCCTTTATTGCACGCAAATCTCTCATATTTCACGCAATTCTTTCACTATGGCGCACACAACTCCCCTATTTTGTTCACGTGTCCTTTATTGTGTGCGGGCCTTCCCTATTGTGGATAGGCCTTCCCTGTCGCATGCAATACCTCCTTACACGCAGTCCATCTTTCATGTCGATCCTATTACGTGAAACAGTATCTGAGCTGGTCCCTTCCCAACCGACACTAATCGCCTTGAAAATTGTAGTCGCACCATGATCATTTCGGGCCAGGATGTCGGGATTTTCCATTGTTCCCTTCTGCACACCCACCTTGCACCTATGGAATACCATGATTTGAGATACTCCACCGCAAACCAAGGAACACCTTTTGTTGACGTATTCCTCTTGGTTCGTTTTCTCTGTCCCGGGTAGAGATTCTAATCATCAATTCCGCAAGTACCTTGAGTCAAACCATACCTCAAGTAATTCATCCAAACCCCCATCTCCGTCCTCTAATGTTAGTTTAAACCAGAAAGGGTCGCCCTTGTGTAAGTCCCTACACCATACATTTCTAAGCACCTTATGACTAAGAGTCCTATCTATATGAATTTAACGTGTAGTAATCCTTATGTTCCTAACATAGGATGCCTCTTGCTCCAAACAAGGGACGCTTTTTGTGCCCGGCATAAAATGCCAACAGTCATATCCATACGACTATACACTATTGTATTCCCTATGTTCCAAATATAGGATGCCTCTTGCTTCAAACAAGAGATTCCTCATAATCCTAGCATGAGATGCCTAATGCCATGATTATAGTGGCATAATTTAAAGAGCGATGGAATCTGTTCAATCATTTCATCACTCCACCCCACGCATTGTGTGTCCTTTATTCTATCATCATCCACTTCCATGTAAAAAAGGGACCCTAACATCCTGGTCCCATGCCTCATATACTCACCAATCATCCTGAGCAAATGCCCTGTAAGACTTTGGAAAACACTTCGAGTCCGGTCCTATGTTTCAAACACAGTCAATAGTCGGCCCTCAATTGTTTGTCCACATTTCAGGCTAACACGATATGGATGCTTTGTTTCGAACATGTACAAAAGTTATCTTCCATCGCCACACCAACCTCATTGTGTTACGAATGTCGGTCATGTGATTCACAGTTTTCATCTCCCTTTGTTTGGACTAATTCCAACTCCCCTTGGTGTTATCCCAGTTATGCACTTGCACATAGTTTTTTGCCTCAATTATAAACCACAACCCACCAGTAAGTTTGGAAGCCCTCATGGCCATACATGAGGAATACATTACGGGAAGCATCCATGCTTAATCCCCATTCACCGTTGCCGCTCCTCAGCAACACCCATGCACAGTAACGACTATTGCGTATTCACAAAGACACGGTAATGTCGAACCCCCAATGGGTCGCTCCATGACACCCTCTAGCCATGACGTTGGCTATCCCTTCTCTTCAATAAGGTACTGAGGGTATCAGTTATGGAAGTCCTAGGGGTGCAGAGTGAACCCACCTCGTCTGAGCTGTAGGACATCAAACTGTCAAGCACTATCATCCTCAGCACATGACGTTAAACAGTGACCTCCCCTCAAGCCTCGCACGCGGGGTGCCCCCACCTTGGACATTCTGCATTCCCACTTGTCTCCACAGGAGTGAGATAATTTCTCATATAGAATGAGATCTTATGTATCAGAGTATCATCTTTCTGTGGGGAAAGGGAAACCACCTTGGTGTATGCCCATAGCTTTTCAGGAAGGGGGCACCATCCCTACCCCTCCTTTATTTGGTTCCAAGTCCCTCTCCGGCTGGGCTTTTTGGCCATTGGTCCTCCACCCTGATGTAAGTCCCAACCTCTTCGGGCTGCTAACAACACATAACCCCTATTTCCTCTTTGGTCTGCTAACTATGTGTAAGCCCCACTCCACTTCCCACGGACACACCTTTCACGACGTGATTGTCAGGTCTCTACTGCCTCTTTTTTCTCACCTCGAGCATGACTCACATGGGCTTAGAGCAAGTACCGACCATGACATACACCTTGGGCATCCTAGAGTGTAGGCCCCACCACCATCCCGAACTATGTGGTCTTTGATCCTTGATATGGTAAGGTACGTAGGAAGCCTCCATGAGGTTCAATACCACCATCCACCTATACCCCATGTCCTTATTCCCGTCGGTTCATCGACTCTTACCACTATGCTAAACTATGAGGTCGTTGATCCTTACTTAGGTAAGGTATGTAAGAAGCCTCCATGAGGTTAAATCCCACCATCCATTGGTCGCTCTGACCCCCTTCACATCAGTTCACCAACACTTTGGGCTGACTAAGAGTGTAAGACCCAAATTCCCCCATCTGAACTATGTGGTCTTTGATCCTTTCCAAGGCGAGGTACATAGGAAGCCTCCAAGAGGTTCAAGCCCACCACCCCGGTTGTTCTGACAATCCTCCCGCATTTCACTAACACCCCAAGAAGCCTAGAGAGTGAGCCCCACAACCATACCAAGACTACATGGACTTTGATCATTTCCAATGAAGGGTACATAGGAAGCCTCCCAGAGGTTCAAGCCCAACAACCAAAGGACCTGACCATCTTCACGTTGGTGTACCAAGCCCCCATCCGAACTACGAGGACTTTGATCTTTTCCAAGTCAAGGTCCGAATGAAGCCTCCATAAGGTTCGACCCCACCATCCACCTAGACCCCATGTCCTAATTCATGTGGCTTCACTGACTCGTTCCCCATACCCAATCTACGTAGACTTTGATCCTTGCCAAGGAAGGGTAGGTAGGATGCCTCCATGAGGTTCATGCCCAACAACTAGCTGACCTAGCCACTTCACATCAGTACACCCCCATCATGCGTGACATTAAATTGTATTCTACATTTTGTTCCCCATTCAATGGAAATAATTTGTCATGCCATTCAGTGGTAATCCATTGTCATCCTATTTCAGTGGTAAGTCGTTGTCACTCCATTTAGCGGTAAGCCGTTGTCAGCCTCATTCAGTGGTAAGCTATTGTTTCCCCTTTCACCGGTAAGAAGTTGGAACTCTAACCAATGGTAATCAATTATGAAGATGAACTATGTTCACCGATCTACTTGGACTTTGATTCCCTACCACGGGGATAGGTAGAAAGTATCTTCGAGGCTCAAGCCCAACTTCACTATCACCCTTGCGATGGTCCTATTTCATTCCCCCTTTACCCATCTTCCATCTTGATTCATACCTAGGCCGCTACATTCTGGTGAGATCATTCCAATTCACCTCTTCACTGATTCTAACATTAACTGGGTAACTAACCACGCGTTAGCCGTGACATCAGTGTTCCCTCAAGGGGTTAGGGAAATCTAATACACTCTTGTAAGTGTTCCTATCAATCTGATCTATCTCTACTTGACGTTAAACATGCAGCATACCCTATGTTAAACATGGGAATATGAGGAAAACATCAGAGACATGCCCATGTCATATAATTCCTCGCATTCTACTCGAGATGCCTCGAGCTTCCGCACCATCAAGAAGCCCCATAATAAGGGAAAGAAACCCAAACGTGCCTGTGTCCTAGCGTCCTGACCCGCCAGTGATGTCCAACGTGAATAATCCATTGACTGAATGTTATTTCACTGACTAGAACCCTAGGAATGTCTTAATAGAACAGTTCAATTAACTAGTGTCCATGAAAAAAATAGCACCGGGATGAGTTTCAAGAACAACATATTAAATCAATAAGGGAATCCTGGACTAGGTGACGATCTCTGAGGAGGAATCCAAGGAAGGAAGAACCAACATCCCATCACCATGTTTCGATCGGGGAGAAGAAGTCCCTGAACAAAGAACGGATGTCACCCACCTTTGGAAATCATAAATGTGGGGAAACAAACCCATGCCTCGCGTTCTCCACAAATGGATGCACGCACCCTGATGAAAGCATCCTAAACATGTATCATTTAGCATGTCATGTAAACGAGACATTGAACAACAAAGTTTACCACATTAAAGATTTTGAAAGGTGAAGGATGATGGGGAAATAATAAAATCATGTGGAAATTTCTTATGTCATATTATAATAATAATTGTTTATGTAGGTTGAATTTTTTGTTGGAGTTTTTGTTAATGTAGCATGAGATTTCAAAGAAGGTCATGGGAGAAAAAATTCTAGCAATAATAACTATCAGGTGACTCATGAAAATTAATTCAATTTTTAGTTTTTTGAAAAATAAAATGTGGAGATTGAAAACGAACGATATAATCATCCAGAGATAACTAAAAACACAATGGATATTATTTTGAGATTTCAGAAATGGCGGAAGAGAAGAAAAAACACTAAATATTTTGGGAAGCTACTGGTACACCATAAACTGATAAAAATGGTGATCGTTGTGTGCTTCTAATCCTCAGAGATGTTTACATATTTTATAATAGATGAAGCTACTAGATTTACATTGTTATATATTTCTTTGTTTTAATTTTCATTAATTTTTTAAATGTAATTCTCTCCATGATGATGGAATTTGAAATACAATGGCTATTTGGAGATTTATTATCTTTTCATTTGGTTAAACATTTTTATTCCATTCTGATTTAATAACATTTTTGATTGGAGTTTGAAAAAATCTAATTGAGGCTCATTAATTCATTCTAAATTGGAGTTTTAATATGATTCACACTATTAATGTTTCAAAATCTTCCATCAATGAATTGTGAGTATAGTGAGTGTTTTAGGGTTGGTTGTTTTTATAAATCCTTTAGAGAATTGATCGACTACATATAAAATGATTTCTACTTATGTGATCTCGGTTGAGGAATCATATTAATTAAATGAATTAGACGTGAGATTTTATATTTAAATATTTTCATTAATAAATTTATCTTTATGAAAGTTTTTAATAATGATGGAGTAATAATTATCTATAAGAATTAGTAGTTAGGCTATTGTCGCTTCATTCTGTTTATTCAGATGTTCTTTCCTTTCATTTACTTTTTAGTTTCTTAATTTCTATTTGTAATTTCTTATGTTTTATGTAATTTTTTTTTGTTTCGAATTCCATTTTTTAATGAATTAATAAAATTTTATAAACATAAAATAATAAAATTAAATAATTTTTGACAATATAACCCCTATAGGGTATTCTCTCTAGGAGGAATCATTTTCCACTGCATTAATGACATACACATGTTCATAATGTTTGAAAGAGATTATAAAATGAGACTGTAAAACCCCTCATTTCGAATTAAGATATTACTGAGGAGTTAGTAATGGGGTTAGATAAAAAACAAAAAAAAAACCTTTTTATAAAAAAATAAACTATTTTGAGTTTTTGAAAACCTAGAAAAATAGAAACAAAAAAATAGAAACACGAAAAAAATTCAAAAACATAGAAAATATGTCTTACCTTTGGTCTCCAAAGGATCTCAATACCCCTGATTTAGATAACCAACAAATTTTTTTATTCTATCTTAAGATCACTCATAGTTTTAAACATCTATAAAGAGTGATCCATCCTCTTCCAAATTTCATAGTCATCTAAAAGAAGACCCTCACAACAACCTATAAGAATTTCACATGAAGTGTATCACCATGAATATACAATAGGTAATAGAGGATCATATAAAAATGATATATTTCCTATTATCATGTGATATATAATATAAATAGTTGAATTACTACATACAATCCACCACCATTGGTAGTTGGCATCAACTAAAGAAGATTGTTCAAGAAAACAATTACCCAACCTCAGTGGTTCCTTCTCTTATAAAAAAATATGAGTAATTCTAAAACTCTAAGGGGATACTTTCCAAGATTATTGGGATATATTTAATAATTTTTTATCAAGCTTCTAGCATCACCATTTTTTTAAAGATCTACTTATCCAACATTTTTTAGATGTTTTAGACATGATGGATAGAAGTTTGATAGATGTTTCTACTGCAATAGATTTAGTTGATAAGACTCATATAGATTCTATGAACATAATCTGTAACATATCGCAAAATGAGAAACAAAATTTGTACTAATAGTCTAATCAAAGTTAGACCGGCTATTGAAGTGTTTAGATATAATTACGATAAAATATTTTTCTATACTGAGTTTAGTGAACTTGTTAGTATGATGAAATAGATATTGACTATCTATACAACTTCACTATCCTAACCTAATATATTTTTGTCCCATTCAGATGATTTTTGGAATTAATTCTTCCACCGGTCATCTAAATGACATATTTCCTCGGTTTAAAGAGGTAAATGAATCATGAAATGAGATATTTCCTAGAAAACAATTTAGAACAATCCAAACTTCAAGTTTCCCAACTTGATCTTTCAACATATCAAATTTCAATCAAACTAGAATTTTAACCAATATTGGAACAACCAATAGAACAATATTTTTATTCCTAATGAACTACAAAATAAGAATTTTCATCCCCAAAATACTGACCAATAGCTTATTTATGGAAAAATAAGTGTAGAAATCAATCGAGGAGGGTTTCATAGACCTCCATAATAATGAAAATTGAAAACAATAAAAAAATATATAAAATTATTCACATCATGAGAAAATGTTTAAAATAATAATATATTTCACAATAATGATATGTGTTGTGAAAACATAGTGTTACACAAATTTATTAAATGGAATCAAAAATGAGTTTTCTATGGTATCAAAGAAGCTGTAATTTTCCATCACAATATGATTTGAATCTAATAGGAAGAGATAATGTAAGAGTAATAGTCCTAAGAAGTGCAACTATGATCTATAATCCCTAATATGAAAGAATTCAATAAGAACATGAAAATATTGTTCTATCATTTTAAAAAATGGAACATCACGAGAAGAAGGGGAAAAATACGTATTGAAATTGTTTTTACACCTACTAAATTGGTTAAAGCACATATTGAAACTACTAAACAACATCCTATCTACATACCAGTAAGGAAAAAAATAAAACTAAATGAAAAAAATTCATCTTTAAAGAATCGTATGGGATTTTAGAAATATAATGGAATCATACAAAGTCAAAATCAGTGTTGATGACGATCATAAAATGTTTAGAGAGCTGACGACATATTCTTTGTTCATCCATCTTATTATGATCAATGTAAAAAGTAAATAGACAAATTAGTTCTTTAAATATTTAGGAAATTCTGGGTTGACACAACTTTGTTAGATATTGTGAATAAAATCAATCATTGTGAATGATTTTGTGAGGAGATATTTACTCATGAATGGAAGTTCGAGGTAGGTGAGAAAGTTGATTTCGATAGATATGTTTCTTCCATGATCACTCACCCTGTCCCTATTAAATGAGAAGATCTAGGTACATTTTCTATCTCACAAGTCATTGGTAATTTTCAATTTGATGATTCACTATTAGATATAGAGACCTCAATAAATATAATTCCTTATTCTATATTTTCATCTATTCTGGTTGTAGAGATCATGAAATTTGAAATTTATATCAAACTAGCTAATGGATGTCTAAGTAAGCCAAATGGACTTATTTAATATGTGTTGTCAAGGATAAAATAAAAATTTTACCCTAATGATGATTATGTGATAGATATGGAAGGTAATTATTTTGGGTCACATACATAATGAATTTAAGGAAGGCTATTCTTGTAAATTGAAAAGGTAATAATCATCCTTCATAAAGATACATTGTATTTATAGTTTGGAGGTTATATAGTTAATCTTAACATTTTATAATCAATGAGATACCCGATAGAAGAAATTTTTTTACACCAAGTTAATATGATTGATAGGACTTACATAGAGTTATTTCTGAATTTTATCCAAGGTAAAAAACAAATATATTATTCGAAAAATGTACATAATTTTCATAATTAACTGTTGTCTTGTGTAGAAGATTATAATCTAAAAAATTTACGAATCAATAGTAATGAAGAATAATATATTGAATCTATCTTTTGGAAAATTATATACTATTTTTAAATTTCTAGACATGTAATGATTTAATAGTTTGCTGATAGAAATACTAGAAATGATGAGTTATTTCTAAATATTTTTAGAAATTTAGTGTTGTTGAAAATAAACTTTAAGGATAAAATTTGAATTAGAACCACCACAGATAAGCTTAAATTAGGATCAAAATGCTATTGAAATTTCACATCATATTTCTGAACATGAATGTAAAAATTTATTTGATGATGAAGATAATTTTATGCTAGAAAATTCATGCACTTCTAGTCTATGATATTTTAATTATTCCATTCTTAAGAAAGATTTAGTAGCTAAAATCAGACTGAATGAAAAATTAAAACCTAATTTTTCCAAATTTTATATCCCATACACACCTGAACTAATAAATTTTTCTAGAAATTTCAAATATTCTTGTTTAGAGGGAAAACAACAATTTCATATTACAATAGAAATTGGGTTGTCCAGTGAGAAAGAAAATCAACTCTTCGAGGTTCTTAGGAAGAATAAGATGATTATAAGAATGTATTTACATGATTTTCCTAGTATTATTCATTCCATGTAACTTCATATAATTCTTCTATATGAGTATTTCAAACGTATTAGATAGTTTCAAATGATAATGAAGCCTACCCTTCTTGAAGTATTCAAGAAAGAAGTTACTAGTTTTGGGTATTGTTTTTTTCATTTTTGAAATTTAGTTGGTAAGCCATGATAAAATTATTATAAAAAAAGGTATTTACAGTTATTTGGAATGAATTTTGAGTGATATTTCCTTATTTATTTTTCAAGAAGTGGAGTTTGGTTATTGATTATATAAGGTTGAATTTTGTGACTTGGAATGGAAGTATATTCTCTAAAATCAAAAAGGGATGGATTATTCTAAATATGTTTTCATTGTATTTTGAATGATTATATGAAAATAAATGATAATATTTAATGAAATTGAATCTATTAAAATAGAACATGTGATTATAATCAGTATAATAAATACAATCTAATATGTTCAACTTAATTTTTTTTAACAATAAATTGTAAAAACAGAAAAATTTTGTTACCATGGTTATGGTTAATACATTTTTACTGTGGGTGAACCATGAGAAAAGTGTATGAGTGTCACAAAATCATTTAGATATATTTTTGGTTTAATTTATTTAATCCATATATTATTATACCTTTTAATTCATTTCCATTGGGATCTACCTTCACATGAATGTGGACTAATATCAATGAAATATTTTACAAAATTTCAGGTGTCTCCCTCCACTCACATATAAAAGAAGACATCTTCTCAAACCTTATTCACAATATGTGAGACCACTATATTACCTAATGTATACTCATAAACCTTCATAGATTTATTTCCTTCATCTATGACCATTTTTTCTTCTATTAAGATGACTCTTTCAAGGCTAAATTTGTATTCCCAAAGTTGTCTCACAATGAAGAGGAATAAATCTTAATAGAGTACATTCAAGTCCATTTTTTTCACCCTCTATAAACATGATTCATCAATCATGAAATTTTTAATACAATATCATCATTATAATTAGATTTTATTTTGGTTCTA
Source organism: Viscum album (assembly GCA_963277665.1). Lineage (NCBI taxonomy): Eukaryota > Viridiplantae > Streptophyta > Magnoliopsida > Santalales > Viscaceae > Viscum > Viscum album. The sequence continues at coordinate 1,131,592,784 of OY728155.1, read as the reverse complement.
TTAATACCACTTCCCACCTCTTCTCTATCAAATGAGAAATAAAAGTTTTTCTTGTGTGTATATGTGGACTACTGCCTCCACAAAGTGATGTGATTTGGTTTATATCAACATATTTAATTTTTTTTATATAATTAATGATTCATTTCATATATATGAAACATATGGTATAATTAATTTTCTTTAATAAAAATAATTTCAATATTTCATTACATCATTTCATTATAAAAAGATAATAAAGTTCATATGTACATACAATTATCATATCCATGAATTTTATAATTCACTGTTCTATATATATCTTTTATGATTGGTTATGAATATGTATATAAATAATATATATTATATTTATTTAAAAATTATTATTTTTGATATTATGGAACTATGATCAATGTACAAGGACTATAACATATGAATTGAAACATAAAAAAAATCGAAACAATTAACACGTATAGATGAAATTTTTATTAGAAATTTATTAGTAAATGGATTATGAAAACATATAATTGACACAAAAATTGACTTATAGGTAGGAATATGTTTATTTTATTTAATTATAATAATTTTTAATTTATTTTTCAAGAGGATAGGGGACTTATTAATTGTGATGGACTTGCGGTAAGGGTTCTATGTCACAATCCCTTTTTTATAGGGATTCATTATGCCTAAATTATAATGATGAAATTTTACTATAAATCATTAAAAAAATCCTTCCATATAAATTATTTATTTTTAGATATTATATTATTTTACATTAATTTATTTTTCTTTAAGTACTAACGACACTAAAAGAATGTTTTTAAAAAAAACCAACATTATTTACACCTTCGATCAGGAATATTTTACATATAAATCCATATTTTATTTAAAAAACATTCCATAATGTTTTTACTAGTATCAAGATATTATCTATAGACATTTTGAGCTATATTTTACTTTCATTACCAATATTTTAGAAGAATCTCATTATTATTTTAGAATTATGGTACTTGTAAATTTTTACCAAAAGTGTCAAATAAATCATTATTTTAATATGTAAAATATGAATGTATTTTCCCTCTATCATTAATACTCTTTTCATTAATTTTTCAATTAAATATTTAAATGGTTATTTTCAATAAAATCTATTATTCTAGAAAATTATAGATTTTAAATAAGTAATTTCAATGTTAAAAGGTTTTTTTTCTCAAAAAATATTTTCTACTGATGTTTTCAATTTATGTTCATCAATAAAAACATCATTTGATGATTATTATGATTTATTGGTGATATGATCAAATGTTACCATATTTTTTATTTCTCCCATTCGTTTTTTATTGTGAAAGATAAATATTTATAAAACATATTTTCTTCTCCATGGGTAAATATCTGATGTAATAAGAAATGTTTTCAGGATATTATTCCATACATATTAAGGGATTATAATTATTTTTTTGGTTGGGTTTGATATTCAACTATAAATCCATAGGTTAAGATTATTATTTTAGGAGATCAACGTGTAAATGGGAGGTTATCCCAAGTCTAAAAAATGGTACACGAGAGGTTATCCCAACATTAAAGTATGTATATAAATGGTTATCCCATAAATAACATGTGAAGAGTGTATTAGTGGATAGAATTGACATAATAAGTCTATTATTATCATTTTGAGACACTTTATGCCCCAATTTTAAGATATAATCTTATAAAAACGTATTGAATTCATGGATAAAGTTTTTCGATCCAATTATGATTGATGCCTTTTAAACTGCAATGATTTTGGTAAAGAATCATTGTTTTTTGAAATTTTAGGTATGAATTTAAAATTTTACGATCTTCATCGCATACCCTTATGCACATGATATCCTAATATATGATAATTTTTTGATATATTCCCTATTTACCAATATTAAGTATCTAAGAATTTCACTTTTATATTTTTCTTTATACTAGGGTATAAGGATGGATTTTAAGTTAGATACATCTAAGAAGGGTGATAGTTGTGATGAACTAAGTGCGATAGGGTAAATATCTTATATGTAACAAGTTTTTTAATTTTCCAAGTTTCCAAATGTAATAAACAGTTTTGGTACTGGTGTTGATGATTTTGATATGTAATGAAAATTAATATAGTAAGATTTAATTTTTTTTATGTCAATTATGTATTCTCTATATATTTTAAATATTTACATTTCAATAATTATTTATTGAATGTAACATTTTTTTCATTTTTTATAGGTAACTAATGATTAATAATAGAAATTAAATTCCATAAGATTTGATAAATTTAGCTTGAGTTCCTATAAAGCATTAAATAATATTCAATTGTTATAATATTATTTTTTTCATGTTTATAAAATCAGGGAAATGTAAATAAAATAAGAAATAATGGTATATTGAATGTTTCATATCATGGTTGTTGTGGAATGTTGGATGATATTATTGAGCCATATTATCATGTGAAATTTTACGTTCTATTATTCTAATTACTGCATGTATTTATTAATAGGGGTATAAGGAAATAATCATTACAATTTCATTTTATCAATATCTCGTGATTGACCGACACTAGTGAATGGGATGAACGTGATCTATATATTTTTTATTCATAATAAAAAATGGTTTATTATGTTGATGATAGAAAATATTAAGGGTTGATTATAGTTTTATACATGAAAAAAAAACTTTTAGGATATGGGTGATGGAAATGATGCAATTTAAGGCATGGAACCCCATCAAGAACATCACATTAAAATTCTTTACCTAATGATATTGAAAATGTCAGTATTATGGGGGAGGAAAAATATGAAGAAAAAAAGAAGTAATTCATTCAACAATAGATGATAATAACATTAATAACTATGAAAATATTTATTGTAAGATAAACTATGAAGTCTTTTTTATTTAATTGTAAGTATATGAATGTGATGAACTATAATTGGGATGATGGTTTTCTTAAATTAGTTGTTTTATTTTTATTATTTTTTAGGAATGTTCTACATGAGGAGTTTTTGAGATGGAAGCCACTCTATGATAGATGGGATCCATTATTTAAGTATTACCTTGTGTAAATTGGGAGTATATGATATTCAATTTATTAATTATTTATATAGAATACCTATACATGTGTATTTAATATTTTCCATTTCTATATTGTCCAACCCTATTATGGCTTCACTAAAAAGTATGCCTATTATTAAAGATGTTAGGGAAGTAAAAATTAATTTTTAGACTTAGTTACTAGTAAGAGGCCACTAGAATTTTACTTTTAATGTTATGTATTAAAACATGACACAATTAGTTTCTTAATGTTCATAAATTCCCACCTATGTTATATATTTTCATAGTTACATATTTTTAGAATGGTAACCTCATTAACTGAACACATATAATCACATAACAATATAATAACCATATAAAAATTGGTTTAGTTTAGTGGTTTTCATCGTGGTTATTTTATAAAATATTTTTAAAACAAACAATTTAACTATTTATCAACATAGTATGATTCAAATTTAAACTCTCTAATATATTTTATTTCCATTGTAACCAACCCAAAACACATAAAAAAATATAAACACTATCTGAATGAGTATAACATCCACTAGATACATGAAATTATTAATTCATCCATCAGAATATATTCCACACATCAAATATGTTTCTTAAAAATGAAAATCATTATTCAAATAAAACATTTTTAAAAATAAATGGAAGATATCAAAATTTCAATATATCCCCATTTAAGATCAATTTCTTACTCTCTTTGGAGAAATTTTAAAATATCTATTCTGATAAAACTATAATTCGACAATACAATCCAAACTACACATCAATACAATGGTATAATATAATTTCTCCATTTTTAACTACTTATAGAACATAAAATTGAATATTATTCTATAATAATTTAATGGGGAACCATTCAAGATTATAAGAAAACCAAAACTAGTACAATCTAGTCAACCATCTCTTATATTTAGAGAATCATTTTAATTTATCAAATTAAATACAAACCTTTATTAAATAATTAATTCATTTTCAAATAAAAATAATGGCCCCTAAATAAAAACAATTTTTAAATGAGTCTTTAACATTTTCAATTAATTTAATAAAGCTACCCTAAAACATCTAAATATCTGGGAAAAAATTAATTAAACATAAACATAAAAAAATCATCAACAAAATATGATAATAAATGACTATACATGAAATTAATCATAAATTAACGTGATGTATTGATCATAAATAGTGAAATAATTGAAATGATATTAACTGAAACATTGAAATAATAGAAATGATACTATGAAAAAAGAAATATTTATCATAAATTTATATTATACTCATTGAGTTGAAGGACTCGTTACATGCCATTTTTATTAAAAAATGACGTTTTTACCATTATTGTATTGTATTCTAATAGATAATAAATATTAATTTTGTTTAATAATATTGGCATCCCTTTTGGTATTATATTGTTAAATTAAAATTATCATTATCCAATTTTATATATTTTACTTCTTATTTTGTTTTTTATAACATGGATATATGTTATCGGTATATTAGTGTTGAATAGAAGATGTCTAATATTTTTGGAATATTTTTATTACAAATTTTATTTATCTACTCAAAATGAAGGCACTAGTTGAATGAAGTGTGTGAAACCCCAATACAATACAATATTTTCCATTTAAAATAAATAAAATTATGTTTTTGGAATGCTTTATACAAAAAGTTAATCATACGCTACACATAAAAATGAATTAGCTTGTGTTACATGCAAGACTGAGTTCTACTGCATTTTATTGTTGAATCTAATATCAAACTAAAATTTTCCACTTTTGTTAATATTATTTTAAAAAATTATAATATGTTTTGAATTTATAATATCGTAATTATTTTAGGGTTAATTTATTGGGATTGTTTTGGGAAAAATCATTTTTTGATGAATTGTGAAAATTACTGCAATTTAGTTAAAAAAACTTTTTCATTTAATAAATTAATAATTCGATATTATATTTTTGATATGTTTTAGAGTTTCATTATATAAATTATACACTTATTTATACAGTTATATTTATTAGAATCAATTTGACTTTGAAATTGAATATAAAAACTTAACAAACTTTGGAAGGTTTTTCTACATTAAAAATACATTATTTAGCCCCATCTGAGGGATGAGAGTTAATTTTAATTTTACGACTTTAATGATTTGAATTTTTAAATAATAAAATAAATAGTTATAATCAGTAAGATATTTTTTTAATAACATATACATAATTTTTGACTGAAATGATTGGTGATAGTGATTAAAATTAATTACGAAGAATAAGGTAAAACTTAGCTTAATAAGGGACTAAACATTAATATTAAGGGCCAAAATGACATGTACACATAGCCACAAGCTGTTTTATAATAGTATTTGGAACTTATACTCACATTTTTCTAAATTTATGGTTTTTTGAACTATTATAAAACGGAATTTCCCTATATAAAGGGTTATGTAAGGAAAATGAAAAAAGAAGAACTTTCCTTACCTTTAACATTAATAAAACGTTGAGATATGTTGAAAAAATCATATTTTTGGTTATTATTATCATTTTGTTATATACATATGTCTTATTATTATCATAATAATTTATCATTAATTTTTAGATATGGTTTAGTTATGTAAAATTCGAAAGAAAATCCAATGTGGTGATTATTTAGTTAATAACTGACTAAAATAAATGATACTACAAATATTAAAATTGAAGTAAATTGATGGAATTATTCTATATATTTATATTTTAGATTAATATATCATGTCACACATCTCTAAACCTACTGTATTTTAATTCCAGTAATATATTGATATTATAAAATTAACATTAAATTAATAACATCAAAATTGACATTATTGTTATTTTACAATAAATGAAATATTGATGAATGATCTAAAATTAAAAAAATATCTTATATTCTACCAAGTTATTTGTATGTGTTAATATATAATAACTATGGTATACTAGTTTACCATTTAATCTTTTATAATTATCATATTGTCCCATATAATGTAAAAATGTGGTTCACATGGTCGGGGATTATGCTGTGTTTTGGAAGGTCGAATGCACTTCTTTTCAAATTAATTTACAAAACACATGTAATTTTTATTTTTATAAATTATATAAAATATTAATACTTCATTAGATCTATATTTTTTTATTAATATCAATTTATATCAGTCCTAATGGTAAAATTAATTAGATTATAATACTAGATGCATTAATAAAATCCAATGTGATAAAATAGGGTAATCATTGAAGTTGAGGAACAAAATTATTCAAATGCACCAATTTTTGTGGGGTCAAGGTTTTAATAGACAATTAATCCGCTTTATTACATTATTTGACCATTTTTCAGGCATTATTGTAATGGTACACGACACATTAATGAATACCTTTTTGTATTTACTAGAGTGCCACTCCCCCTCCACTCAAAAAATGGAAAGCACTCTACCCCTTCCTCACATCTCTCAAGACACAATGGATCATCCAAAATTAATAAAAATAGTCTCCCTACATCATTATCCTCTACCTATAATCATCTCTTTATTCATAAATAAATCCAAGGAAGATTTTGGTACAACCCGAAAGAACTTCCCCGATTTTGAAGTAACACCTTCTTTGAAGCTTTTTAGATTCATTTCCATTCTACACTACCTATAATCTACTTATTTTTTAATAAAAAAACACCATTTTTACCATTATAATTGGATATTTTATGCTAGTTTTTAGTCCTAAATTTTCACACACCTACATATATAGGGTAATAAACATATTGTTTCAGTGTATGGCGAACTGCTGCCCCACGAAGACATAATTGTTCAATTTTTCCCTAAAACCTCTCATGGTGGCCATTATGATGGAAAATATATTTAAATATGAAATATATTTAATTTATAATGTATTTACATTTCTGTAATTTTTATTTAGAACATACCTTTATGCATTCCAAGTTTCATTAATACGCTAACATATTTGGAGGATGTATTGACTACTACCACCTTAATGTGATGTGATTCATTCACAAGATCTATGGTATGACAACCCTACTTTTTATTACAACTTAATCATGCTTTATTACATAAAACATCACTTGATACAACAAAGAAGACCTAGAGGTTTAGTGTATTTGGGGCTTAGGATAATTACATAAAAACTTTAAACTTGAAATACTATATCTTTATTGAAAACATCCTTTACATGACCACTACATTCCATCGTACTTAGCATTGCATGGGATAACCTGAGAAAATGCATAAGAAAAGGATGATCTATAAAGCCCAGTAAGGGAGTACACATGGAATAACATGAGGAGAACAATACATGTTAGGAAATAGGCATATCAATAGAGAATAAGAGAAATATTAACATAAAGACATGATAAAGCATGATAATCATAACATGGAAATGTGGCAACAACACTTAACATTGAATTAGCATGAGCCGAGGCTCATTGCACATGGAGCATGAGTAAACCCTCATTGCACATGAAGAACAAGTAAACCCTCATTGCACTTGAATTAGCATGAGTAAACACTAATTTCACATGATGTATCATGATACTATTCTTTACCCAATGCATTGGAGCTCTATAAAGGGCGCACCCTTCTTAAACATTTCATTTCATGCATAAGTGTGCCACATGGATCATAAAACATGGATTCATAAAATAGAATCATATATTCCACGATAAAGGAATGTGGAATTCATACATGAAACTTTATAATCAATATTTAAATGTGCATAAAGGTGAATAACTTTGATGGAGAAATGGGCATGGTATTCACTACACAATGATATTGGCTTTGAAAATCGGTGTGATTTCGGCAGCGTAACAGCGTGACATAAGAATTCATAAAAATGGGTGATGAGTGATAAAGGGGTTCCTCATAATATTTACATATAATGGAAAGTAAGTAGGTTATATAGATACATGTCCCAACAATTTAAAAGGAATTTAGATTCATGATACAAAAGTATTACTTGAATATAAAAGAGGAGAAAAAAGTTCCTTTTGGAATTTCGTGATAGTAACGGGTGTACATGGGAGGCATTTAATGAGAGATAATGGGGTCTCCCATTATTCAAACAATAATAGGGAAGTATGGGAGAGGTGAGAAACCATACCCCAACATTAATAATAGAAATTAAAAGGTAAATACAACTTAAAGAAAATTGACAAAAATTAGAAAGGAAGAAAAAAACCTTACTTGGAAGTGTGCTTCCAAAGGCTAGAGAGTGGCTTGTGAGAGGCTTCTTGGGAGCTTGGGGCACCTTTAAAGGATTATAGAGAGATTAGGGAAGAGTTTTTACGAACTCCAAGGGCTTTGAGTGAGGAGGAAGTGGGAGATTGGGTGGGTTTATATAAGAAAGGTGAGGGAATTCATTATTATTTAGGTTTGGGACCCCTTATATTAAAATAATTCAAACCACAAACTATCCCATGGTTTTTCCCATGGTTTATGGAAAAGGAAGAAGGAAAACAATATTTTATAATGCCAAGGTCCGAACTTATTAAACAATTATGGTTGCTTATGTGGAAGTGAGTCACACTCCCATGGAAATTAATTTAAAAAGGCAAAGTGTTGAATAAGTCTTGAGGGGCTCATTAATGCTTTGAAAAATAAGTCAAACAAACCCAAAATCGCATTATTTTAATGATAAACATATATTGGCCGAACATAAGGATTATGGTATTTTATTACATCACCATTGGGTCATTATGATGTCATAAAACACATTATATATTTAAACGGTATTTAATTTTTACCCAAAAATTTGACTGTCTCAGAAAATTATGAAAAATTCACTGTTGGATAATTTCGACGTCCTGATTCCAAAAATAATATTTATTTTATCTAAATAATTTTAAAAATATGTTATTTTTCTTTTTTAATATAAAAAACCGACATTTATAAAAAATTCACGGGTTTTTGACAGAAATGGCTTTCAAACCTTAATAAAAAATTTATTTACATTCATAAAATTATAAGATCATTTATATTTAATAAAAATTAATTTAATATTAATAATAATATTTTATTAAAATATTATATAATTCAAAAATCCTTTAATTTAATAAAATCTAATTCTTAATTAAAGAGTAACTAAAAACACCATTCGTACTTTAAAAACTATTTACAATGTATCAAAAATGACTAGAAATTATATTCATTATGATATACAAAAATAATGTACATGAACATAGTACTACTTATTTGTTACATAACCCCTTAAAATAGCCGCATAAGACCTAAGGGTAAGGTTTGCAATGGTGACAGACTCTTGGGGTAGCTCGGATAACATCGCTCGAGTGGTAATCTCTATCAACTTCCACTTTTCCCATAGATGGTCTCGTTCGAGCTCAGCTTGGGCTTGGTCAAGGGAGAAGCCCAAAATGCCACCTCTTTTCCGAGCTCCAACAAATGGGCTTCGTATAGGGAAATTCTTCTGGATGAGGCCATCACTTCCTTTTTCTGAGTAAAATTGGGTTCGTTAATGCCTTATATTTTTACTACTCATGTTATCACTGTTCAACGGCTATAAAAGTAACGGTCACAAATCTTAACATAAAACCAAAGAAGTTGACATCTTATAAAAACATTATTCATAAAGATACATTTAACTGGATCAAGAGGGATTTTCCATTAATGAAACTTTGGGTCGTTACAATATTCCCCCCTTAAGAAATTTCTCCCTCAAAATTTTCCTTTTCCCCCACTAAAAAAAATGTGGGTAACTCAACTTCATCATATCCTCTGACTCCCATGTCACTTATTCAAACTTGTGGTCTCTCCACAACACCTTGAAGAGGGGCATTGTCTTATTTCGTAGAACTTTTTCTCTACGATCTAAGACCTTCCCTGGTTTCTCCCCATAAGAAAGATCATCTTCCAATTGTACCACCTCGGAAGAGAGTACATGTGAAGGGTCCGGTGTGTACTTCCTTAAGAGGGATGCATGGAAGACATCATGCACCTTGGCCATAGTAGGTGGAAGTGCTAGTCTATATTCCACAGCCCCAACACAATCAAGAATCTCGAAGGGGACGATGTACCTTGGACTTAACTTCCCTTTCTTTCCAAACCTCAGGACCTTCTTCCACAGAGATATGCGTAAAAACACCATGTCTCCAACTTTAAACTCAAGGTCTCATCGACGATTATCTTCATAACTCTTCTGTCGACTTTGGGCTTCCTTGATATGATGTTGAATGGTTTTCACCTTCTCCACCATTTCTTCGACCATTTCTGGTCCATGCAGCTTACGTTCACCAACCTCATCCCAACTTGTCTGTGTTCTACACCTTTTCCCATACAGGGCTTCATATGGTTCCATTTGGATGCTCGAGTAGAAACTATTATTATAAGAGAACTCAACCAGAGGAAGATGATGATCCCATCCTCCTTTAAAGTCTATTGAGCATGCTCTCAACATATCCTCAAGTGTTTGGATAGTTCGCTCGGATTGGACATCAGTTTGAGGATGATAGGCCGTACTGAAGTTCAGTTTAGTATTCAGAGCATGTTGAAGACTCTTCCAAAACTTAGAGGTCAATCTTGGATCTCGGTCAGACACAATAGATAGTGGTACTCCATGAAACCGTACCACTTCCCTGATATATATCCGTGCCAGTTGATCCAAAGAGAAATCCTCTCGAATAGAAATGAAGTGTGCAGTCTTTGTAAGACGATCCACAACAACTCAGATTGAATTGTTGCCTTCGGATGTCCTTGGAAGTCTGGTGACAAAGTCCATGGTGATGTTCTCCCATTTCCATTCTGGTATGGGTAATGGTTGCATCATCCCCTTAGACTTTTTCCTCCCTGCCTTCACTTGCTAACACACCAGGAACTTTGATGTATATTCAGCGATCTCCTTCTTCATATTATCCCACAAAAAGTTTTCTCAGAGATCTCGATACATATTTGTGCTCCCTAGGTGAATAGATAAATTTGAACTATGTGCATCATCCAAGAGTTCTTTCTTCATCTCCAGACATGATGGAACACATAGTCTTTTCCCAAACCGCACAGTTCCTTCATCATTAACATTAAACTCCGAGGATTTCCCCTTTTTGATAGCTTCCACTTTTCTTAGATTCCCACATCATTCTTTTGAGCATCCTTTAACCTTTCCAAAAGAGATGGTTGAGAAATCATTTGTGAAAGTATTGATGATGTTCCCTTATTTATGATTTCCACATCCATCTTCATCAAGTCTAAGAAGATTGGATCCTTCTCAATTCTCATCATTGATAGAATCGATGGATCCTTTCTACTTAGGGCATCTGCCACCTTGTTCGCCTTCCTAGGGTGGTAATGTATTGAACAGTCATAATCCTTGATGAGCTCTATCCATCTTCTCTAGTGCATATTAAGCTCCTTCTGTGTGAATATATATTTAAGACTCTTGTGGTCAGTATATATCTCACATTTCTCTCCATAGAGATAATGTCACCATATTTTCAAGGCAAAGATCACTGCCGCCAACTCCAGATCATGCGTTGGATAGTTTCGCTCATGGATTTTCAACTGCCTTGAAGCATAGGATATCACTTTATCATTCTGCATTAGCACACATCCTAAGCCCTTCTTTGAGGCATCACTGAATACCACAAAAAGTTCCCCACTTGTGGGTAAAGTGAGCACGGGTGCAGTGATAAGCCTCCTTTTCAACTCCTTGAAGCTTTCTTCGCATTCATCACTCCAAGAAAAATTTACTCCCTTTTGAGTGATCTTGGTAAGAGGGTTGGACAATCGTGAGAAATTTTCACAAATCGTCGATAATATCCAGCTAACCCCAAGAAGGTACGGATATCCGTTACCGATGTTGGCCTCGACCATCCCTCAATTGCATCTGTTTTGGAGGGGTCCACAGATATCCCATTGCATGTGATGATATGGCCCAAGAATGAGACTTCCTTCAACCAAAACTCACACTTTTTGTACTTTTCATAGAGCTTCTCCTTGCGCAAAGTCTCTAGTATAGGTTTTAAATGCTCCTCATGGTTCTCCTTGGTTTTGGAGTATTTTAGAAAATCATCTGTAAATACTACCACAAATTTGTCAAGGTAATCTCTATAGACTCTATTCATCAAGTCCATGAATATTTCTGGAGCATTAGTGAGTCCTAAAGGCATTACTATGAATTCACAGTGCCCGTACCTTGTACGAAAAGCAGTCTTGGGGATATCTTCGTTCTTCACCCTTACTTGATAATATCCCGACCGTAAGTCCACCTTAGAGAAGTATTGTGCTCCACGCAGCTGATCAATCAAGTCATCGATTCTTGGGAGAGGATACTTGTTCTTTATCATGATTTTGTTAAGTTCACAATAATCGATGCAAATCCGCATTGACCCATCCTTCTTCATGACGAAGTGGACTAGTTCACCCCATGGTGATGCACTTGGGCATATAAACCCTTTATCCAGATTCTCCTGTAGTTGTTTCTTCAACTCTTCATGCACAACAATAGCCATTCTATATGGAGTCATGTATATTGGTAGCGCCCCAGGTATAAGTTCAATTTATAACTCAACATCTCTTCTTGGAGGAAGACCAGGAAGTTCCTTGGGAAACACTTCAGCAAATTCCCTCACAATAGGCATTTCTTCAAAGGTGGTTTCTTCCTTGGACTCAATCATCTGAGCCAGATATGCATGCTCATAGGGCAGTAATATCCACGCATGAGATGATGGAGCTAAAGGAGATTCATCTTCCTCCTGACACTTGTAAAGAATCGGGGGTCGATTCTCCATTTGGAGTGTGATTTCCCTCTCCAGACAATTTACGTTGGCTCTATATAAGGAAAGCCAATCCATGCCAAGAATTGCATCAAATTCCACCAAAGGTAGTATGACAAGGTTCTCTAGAAAATTCAATCCACAGATTATAACAGGGGAGGACTTATATTCATGGGATGCAATGATTTCCCCATTTGTCGTACTCACCGACATCTTTACTTCCAGGATTTGTAGTGGTGCTGGGATTTTTCTACTAAACATTCGAGATATAATAGAATGCGTAGAACCTGAATCAAAAAGTATGTTCGCTATTATTGAATGAATAACAAGCGTACCTATCACCACTTCATTGTCGGGGTTCACTTCGGCAGAAGTGATGGCAAAAGCTCTTCCTTGCTGTCTTGGAGGTTATTGGTTGCCTCCGATAACCCTTGGATTAGGGCACTGATTTTCAAAATGACCCGGTTCTTTGCATTTGTAGCATTGAACAATGCGTTGAGGTTTGAACGAAGTGTTACTCTCCTCTATCGCAGCTGCGGGTCCTTATTGCCGACAGTTAATAGCTAGGTTCCCTTCTCTTCCACACCTAAATCATTTTCTCATCCCCATAAGGAAATTTCAAGGGTGCTTATTTTTGTACTTTTGGAAAGTGGGGTGCTGTAACTTCTTAGCGCCGTTGGATTTATCCATCGGACCACCAGCATTGAATTCCACCTTACACTTCTTGTCCCCATGATACCCCTGTGATTCTCCGATATCCATTTCAACCTTGAGGGAACATCATACAATTTCCTAATAACTGTCGAAGTCACGGATCGCTAATGCTTTCGGCAAACTAGGCTTCAGCCCACCAAAGAAGCGGTCAACCTTGCATTCGGGGGTAACGACAAAGATAGAAGCATATCGTGCAAGCCTTGTGAAGTTTGCCTCATATGGTCCCACAGATTCTTCATCTTTTTTTAAGGGAAAGGAAGTCCCTTTCCATCTTAAGATGGAGGGTGCACGACAAATATTTATCGAAAAACATCTTCCAGAATTCCTTCCATTCCAAAGCCTCGATCTCCTCCTCAGGCTTCTTATTTTTGATCAACACCCACCATTGATCAGCCTCACCCTCCATATGATCAGCCACAATGAGAACCATCTCTTGTTCAGAACACTGGAGGATGGAGAATATCTTTTCAATGGAGGTGATCCATTGCTCAGCGATCGTGGGATCAGATGATCCACTAAAAGTAGGAGGCCTTTGTCTCATGAAGCTCTCGATAGCAACTTTTTCTTTCTTAGGGGGGGTTGAACGTTCCTCTTGACCCGTGTTTCTATTCAAAACTTGAGTTAGCTGAGAGAGAAGCGTGAAAAATTTCGCGATTCTCGCTCCCATTGGATTGGGCATCTCATTAGTACAATCATCACACTGATCTTCACAACGGTTGTTAGCCTGAGTCCTCCTATTACCGGCCATTGGCTGGAATAAAAGGAAAGTTAGGGGTAACACATAAAGGGTAATCCGAATACAACAGTTGATGACTTATAAATAAACTTTAATCTCTTTAACTCATGAGTCAATAAAATTCAATCCATGCTTTTCAGGATCTACCTTCTAATATATATTCTTAGGGGACTTTTTCCCTTAATAAGGGTTCATACTAAGATTGTGAATTTATCAAAACATATCCCTCGGGAGTGTCGTAACCAATAGTGCAGCAAGGCCCGTTGTCATGCACCAGTTCCCGTTTGAGTCTAGCTCAAAGCGGTGTTTTCGGGTTTTACCCCTAGGATACATCTGTGCAAGAGCTGTCTCTACCTGCTCGTATCCAGACAGGGATGTATTTGTTTGATAAACCACTTACTTAGTATTTACAAAAACATAGGGATATTTTTATTATACATAGTCTTGTATCTAAGGCTTTACTAGGGATTCCTAATCCCAAAAATAACTAAACCTATCCTCTGATACCAACTATGACAACCCTACTTTTTGTTACAACATAAACATGCTTTATTACATAAAACATCACTAGATACAACAAAGAAGATCAAGAGGTTTAGTGTATTTGGGGCTTGGGATCATTATGTAAAAACTTTAAACTTGAAATACAACATCTTTATTGAAAACATCAATTACATGACCACTACATTCCTTCGTACTTAGCATTGCATGGGATAACCTGAGGACATGCATAAGAAAAGGGTGAGCTATAAAGCCCAGTAATGGAGAACACATGGAATAACAGGAGTACAATAAATGTTAGGCAATAGGCATATCAATAGAGCATAAGAGAAACATGAACATAAAGGCATGATAAATCATGATAATCATAACATGGAAATGTGGCAACAACACTTAACATTGAATTAGCATGAGCCGAGGATCATTGCACATGGAGCATGAGTAAACCCTCATTACACATGAAGCACGAGTAAACCCTCGTTTCACTTGAATTAGCATTAGTCAAAACTCATTGCACATGATGTATCATGATACTATACTTTACCCAATGCATTGGAGCGCTATAAAGGGCACACCCTTCTTAAACATTTCATTTCATGCATAAGTGTGCCACATGGATCATAAAACATGGATTCATAAAACATAATCATTTATTCTATGATAAAGGAATGTGGAATTCATACACGAACCTTTATAATCAATAAGTAAATGTGTATAAAGGTGAATACCCTTGATGGAGAAAGGGGCATGGTATTCACTACACAATGATTTTGGCTTAGAAAATCGGTGTGATTTCGGCAGCGTAACAGCGTGACATAAGAATTCATAAAAATGGTTGATGAGAGAGAAAGGGGTTCCTCATCATATTTACATGTAATTTACAGTAAGGAGGTCATATAGATACATGTCCCATCAATTGAAAAGGAATTTAGATTCATGATACAAAAGAATTTCTTGAATATAAGAGAGGAGAAAAAAGTTCCTTTCGGAATTTCGGCATAGTAACGGGTGTACATGGGAGGCATTTAATGGGAGAGAAAGGGGTCTCCCTTCATTAAAACAATAATAGGGCAGTATGGGAGAGGTGTGAAACTATACCCCAACATTCATAATTGAAATTAAAAGATCAATACAACTTAAAGAAAATTGACAAAAATGAGAAAGGAAGAAAAAACCCTTACTTGGAAGTGTGCTTCTAAAGGCTAGAAAGAGGCTTCTGAGAGGCTTCTTGTGAGCTTGGGGCACCATGAGAGGATTCTAGAGATAGTAGGGCAGAGGTTGGACGAACTATAAGGGCTTTGAATAAGGAGGAAGTGGGAGATTGGGTGGGTTTATATAGGAAAGGTGAGGGAATTCTTTATTATTTAGGTTTGGGACCCCTTATATTAAAATAATTCAAACCACAAACCATCACATGGTTTTTGCCCATGGTTTCTGGAAAAGGAAAGAGGAAAACAATATTTTGTAAGGCCATGGTCCTAACTTATTATAAAATTAGGTTTGCTTATGTGGAGGTGAGTCACACTCCCATGGAAATTAATTTAAAAAGGAAAAGTGTTGAATAAGTCTTGAGGGGCTCATTAATGCTTTGAAAAATAAGTCAAACAAACCCAAAATATCATTATTTTAATGATAAAACATATATTGGCCGATCATAAGGATTATGGTATTTTATTACATCACCATTGGGTCATTATGATGTCATAAAACACATTATATATTTAAACGGTATTTAATTTTTACCCAAAAATTTGACTGTCTCATAAAATTATAAAAAATTCACTGTTGGATAATTTCGATGTCCTGATTCCAAAAATAATATTTATTTTATCTAAATAATTTTTTAAATATGTGAATTTTGACTTTTAAAATATAAAACCAACATTTATAAAAAATTCACGGATTCTGACAGAAATGGCTTTCAAACCATAATAAAAATTTTAATTGCATTCATAAACTTAGAATATAATTTATATTTAATAAAACTTAATTTAATATTAATAATAATATTTTATTAAAATATTATTTAATTCAAAAATCATTTAATTTAATAAAATCTAATTCTTAATTAAATAATAACTAAAAACACCATTCGTACTTTAAAAACTATTTACAATGTATCAAAAATGACTAGAAATTATATTCATTATGATATAAAAAAATAATGTACATGAACATAGTACTACTTATTTGTTACATAACCCCTTAAAATAGCCGCATAAGACCTAAGGTTAAGGTGTGCGATGGTGACAGACTCTTGGGGTGGCTCGAATAACATCGCTTGAGTGGTAATCTCTATCAACTTCCACATTCCCCGTAGACGGTCCCGTTCGAGCTCATCTTGGGCATGGTCAAGGGTGAAGCCCAAAGACGCCACCTCTTTTCCATGCTCTGAAAAATGGGCTTCGTATGGAGCAATTCTACTCGATGAGGCCATCGCTTCCTTTGTCTGAGTAAAATTGGGTTCGTTAAAGCCTTATATTTATACTACTCATGTGATCAATGTTCAACGGCTATAAAAGTAAAGGTCACAAATCTTAACATAAAACCAAAGAAGTTTACATCTTATAAAAACATTTTTCATAAAGAAACATTTAACTGGATCAAGAGGGATTTTCCATTAATGAACCTTTGGGTCGTTACATATGGGATGTATAAATGATGTTTATAATTGAACATATGATATATTAAAAAAATAAGATATCCTTGACATTATTACATTTATGTAAATATATATATATATCCTTTTCTTTATTATCCTTTCACATGATAAATAGTAATAATGTAGATCATGGATGTGTGGACTATCACCTTCTCAACATGATTTGATTCAATTTACATCATGATATTTTTATATATAAGTATATATAACTAAATAATATGGTATTAATGATATTATTATCATTATTTAAAGATATATTTCTACATTACTTATTTCTATAACCATCATTAAAAAATAATAACGTCACTCATGTGTACGTATGGCCTACCGTCTCCATGCGTGTAACGTTGGTTCATTTTTTATAAATGTATTTGATGATTGATTTTAAATTTATAAGTGAAATATAAATAAGAAAATTATTTCTTGATTATTGTTTTTATATTTTATATATACATCATTTTTACCATAGTTGGCCAACCAATGTTTTTTTATACATAAACTTAAGATGGTCAAAACAAAAGATGTTTATACAATTACTTAAGTAGATGTATGAAACACAATAATAAGCAACAAAAATGTAATGATAAAAATGAAAAAGGTTCTCAAGAATGTTTAAAATTAAAATAATTTTATTATATATTATGTTAATGTACGTTTACCCAAAATAAAACATAGGGTAATATCTTTTCCATTTCCCTTTTTACACCTGTGAGATAAATTTCATATTCACCACACACTTGGTTTGTGTGTTCTAAATACATCCCATGTTCATATATTAAATAATTGTTTCCCTTAATTTCATGATATTAAAATTTCCAATTTATTATTAATCATTCATGGTTCTTATGATTCAAAAACTAATAATGTAGTATGGTATTTCATCACAATTTTCATTCCATTGAGTCTTATTTTTGTTATGTGCTAGTTCACATTTGTTTTGCGTATATGATACCATGTGATATGATATATCATCGATCTACTTTTCTCATGATATTACAAGTAACATTTAATTATTTTTAAATTATCATTCAAATGATTCAATATGGTATGGGACACATTGGAATGTTTAAATATTGTATTTCCTCCAGCTTGTTATAATTTCAACAACCCTTGTTGGTACTTATCACCCTATGAGGTATTATTGATATATCCATATTATTTATTCTATATGAATATTTGATAAGTCCCATTATTTATTTGATATATTACCAATTCATTGTACATTCAATACATGGGTTGGGGACCATTTAAGGAAAGCTCTACAGGTTGGGCACTGGTTAATGAAAGCCCCTTGAAGCATATGTAGTCTCATGAGATGATTTAGTTGGACAAGTAGTATAAACTATCACTTGAAAATAAAGGTATCATGTCCTTGGGAAACATGATATTCGATAGTTAAGAATTTTTTTAATGCGAATTTAGTTATTATTTATCCATTGTATTTTTAATCGACATATATATAGATGCATTTCATTTTTAGTTCATTGATTTATAGGCATGTGTTTCAACTTATTACCTTCCATATTGATATTGCCTTATATTATTGTTTTAATGACATGAATTACCAGTTATTTACATTAACATGATAATTTATTCATATTGACTAATTATTTCTACCTTTTTACTCACCCTTATGGAGCATTTGAGATCACCCTTATTATGTTTATTTCACAATATTATGTAGAGGAATACTTTGAATAATCTTTCAAGGATTTTGTTTGTTTCATTTTATTATATATAATGTTTTTATTTTTTATTTTACAATCTATTATTGGTATCATGTTTGTAATATGGATTTCCATGATTGCTAAACTGAACACACATTCACAATGTGATTCCTTGAATTCAAGTCAATGTAATAAAATAATGCACCAGCTCCGTGCATTTGGGGTGGAGGAATTACAGTTGGTATCAAAAAATGATTAGACATAATATTGGAAACTATATTTATAAAAACTAAATTAGGGAGAAAAAACATAAGAATGACATTGAGGATATGTGTGGAATAAAATACTATAATTTTGGTTACATAGAGATTGTGTGGGTATTCTAATAAATATTTCCCTCTATAGATACTACAAGTAGATGTGGTTCTAGAATAGATGTAACTTAGAGTAACAACTCAGAAAAGTTGTTCTGAGC
The DNA here is from genome assembly GCA_963277665.1 of Viscum album. Classification (NCBI taxonomy): domain Eukaryota; kingdom Viridiplantae; phylum Streptophyta; class Magnoliopsida; order Santalales; family Viscaceae; genus Viscum; species Viscum album. Next base: position 1,131,573,261 of record OY728155.1, on the reverse strand, counting down.
CAGACTCAGGGTAACATGGTACCTGAAAATGGGCCATACTACGCACCTGGTGAGACACTCTTAGAGGATAATGTTAGTATAGTTCACATTTTCTTTCCCTAACATAATGATGGATTTACAAGTAATGATTCACCAAAAGTATCCAATGTTTATGATTATAGGATACATGATGAATAAATTATGTGAAATACCATATATAGAATTAAACATTATATTATGATATAATCCATTATATTCTATTTTTTTTGGAAATAGAACTTATTAGAAGGAATTTGGACCTCACTGATGCATTTGATTCAAAGAGTAACAAGGATCATAACATTCATGGTCTAAATCCAATATTTCAAGGGGAAATAGCCTTCTAAAAATTTTCATCATATGAAGACATAATATCATGTGATAATGAGGTGGATAAATAATTTTCCTAGTCCTATTCCTTTATAGGATACCAATATATGAAGAGGCAACCTGAGGACCATGAAAAAGACAATGAGTCTAATAATATGAAGGGATAGAAGGATTCCAACATGTGAAAATTGTAGAAGGAATCACTTTTGTACTTTCTAGAAGGGATTAGGAGCATGTTATAAATGTATAGAAAAAGCACACCATGTTTGTGATTACATTTGTAATAAAATGGTTTCCAATGTACAATGCTTTGAATGCATGGAAATTAGAAAATATGTGAATCAATGTCCCAAGAGTCAAAGTAATATTACCGAAAATGATTATATTGTAAAGTGATGAAGTTATTATACTACCACATATGGAGAGTAAAAATAAATATATTTGTTCAAGAATTATTTTATTTCAATATTTTATCACTGAAGTACTATTTAATTGAATTATGCTATATGTTATTATTTTATTGTAGTACTTTTTTTATAAATATTTAATGGAATTTGTTTAACAGGGCCAAGAAATGTTATTTAGTAAAAATATAATTTTTTTGGAAACACATTATTAATGGAAATTAAACCCCTAATATGTTCTTGCTGTTAAAACAATGGTGAAGAAATGATTTTTTTGGACAAGTTATGACTTCCGTGGAATTGATTTATTAATTTCTAGCAAGTGGTCCATGTTATCATTAATGGATTTTAAAACACTTTTGGATTTAACGGATATATCCAATAAAAAGTGTCTTACATAAAGAATAACGAATAATTCATGTTTTCAGTCGGGTTATATGGTGATCCAAGTTAATAACATATTTCATGAAGATAAATAATAATGTTATTCAAATTTTTTGAATGTGGAAATTTAAGGTTGTGTCATGTTGATTAAAGGATAATGGTATGTTTATTTTCAAAATTCAATGGCTCTCATTCAGAAGTTATTATGTCATGATATGTTGTAAAATATATCCATTTATAAAATGGATTAATATTATAATTGTATGAGATTCACGATGTTAATGTATTACGTCACCGTCTGCTGCATCATGTTATGTGAGATGAATTATAAATAGTTCAAGGAAAAATAAAAGAAAATGATTTTATTTATAGAAAACTATATTTCCTTACAAATTTATGAAGTGAAATAAATAATTAACAATAAAAAAATATTTTAATTTTCTTTTCCCATCTAAAATCATTTTTTATGATGTCAAATACCTTTAACCACACCTATTTTTTATTGTCTTGTGGTCAACAAAATTCATATGAACATGTTTTCTAGAACAATCAATCAGAACCTTATTGTTTGACATTTCCTTCTCTATCCATGTTTCTATTTACCACCTATGTTCTCCTTCTCGGGAATGTCATTATGTTAAAAAATTTATTTAATTTATCTCTTATTAATAATATGTTGTATTAACATTTTTTATGGTGTCGGTCTTTTCTCAATAGTTTATTTTCAATCCTTATATTATATAGATCGAATTTAAATTTCAAGGATACAACTTAATTGTGATGGGGAGAATTTGAAACCCCAAAAGATTACAATATTTTCATTTTAGAATAAATATAATTCTTTTTTTTGGAATTAATTATACACAAAAATAAACATACACTACACACAACATGGAATTGGCTTGAGTTACACGCAAGCCTGTGTGTTAGTGCCTTTTATTGGTGAACCTATTATAAAACCAAATTTTGAAATATTTATGAATTTTATTTTTAAACATAAACATAATTTTTGAATTCTGAATTTCAAAATTAGCTTATGGTCAAATTTTGAGATTTTTCATAGAAACTTCATTTTTTAATTAATTGTGAAAATAATACTATTTAGTTTAAAACATCCTTTTCATTTAAATAATTATCAATGCTTAATTATATTTTAGAATTTTATAGTGTTGAATTACATAAATCATACATCTATTTATATGATTATGTTCGTTATAATTTATTTAACTTTGAAATTAAATATAAAATCATAACAAGATTTTAAATGTTTTTATACTTTAAAAACCTGTTATTTAACCCAGTTTGTGGGATTAGAATTAATCTTCATTTTCCAACTTTTTTATAATAATTTTGAAAATCAAATATGCAGAGTTATAATCTATGTGATATTTTTTAGTCACATAAGATCAACATATTTTTTGACCTAAATGATTAGAGAAAGTGATTAAAATATATTACGGTGATTAAGGTAAAATTATGCTTAATAAGGGAATAATCCTTAATATTAAGGACCAAAATTACTTGTAAACTATTCCAGAATCCATTTTTGGAAAATAATTAGAAAATATCATCACATGGGTCAATATTTATTGGTTATTTATATATTATTAAATTTAATTTATCAATATAAAATGTTTTGTAACTAAAAAAGAAAAAAAGATAACTTTATGTAGCTTTAACATTTACAAAATGTTGAGATATGTCAAAAAAATATATTTTTTGATATACATATCATTTATTAAGATATATGTGTTATTTTAATCATAATAATTTTTCAGTAATTTTTAGGGATGGTTTAGTAACATAAAACACTTAAGAAATGCCAATGTAGTTATTAATTAGTAATTAATTGACTAAAATAAATGATATTGTAAATAATAAAATTAAAGTTGATTGATTTAATTATTTTCTATACTTATTTTTTAGATGATAATATCATCTTATACATATGTAAACCTAATATATTTTCATTCCAATGGTATATCAATATTCTAAAATTAACATTAAATAAATAATGTCATATTGACAATATTGTTATTAGACAATAAACTAAGTTTTATTGAATGGTTTTAAATTAATAAAAATCTTATATTATTCCAACTGATTTGTTAGAGTTAATAAATATTAAATATGGTAAATTAAAAGACCAATTTATCTCTTATAATTGACATATTTACCCATATATTGTAAAAACATTGTTCACACGGTCCAAGTTTAAGTTGTGTTTTACCTCGTCACAAGCACTTGTTTTAAAATTAAATTACAAAAAAATGGGAATTTTATTTTTATAAATTAGATATAATATAAAAAATTTATTAGATATTTAAATTAAAATAAATAACACTCTATTTTATTAATAATGTTTAAATTAATTAGATTATAAAACTATATGCTTTAATAAAAACAAAAATAATAAAATTGGGGAATCATAGAAGTTAAAGAACAAAATTGTTAAAATGGACATATTTTTGTGTGGTGGAGGTTTTAATCTACCATTATTCACATTTAATACATTATTTAACAGTTTTTGATGAACTTTTTGTACGATTGACCACCCATTAATAAATACCTTTTGGTATTTACAAGAGTGTGACTCCCCTTACACTATAAAAAGGAAATCACTATACCCCATTTTTACACATTTTAAGAGACATTGGCTCATCCAACCAAAACCAAAATAGTCTCCCAAAACCCCTCTCCTAAACCTATAATCCTCCCCTTAGTTATGAGGAAATAAAAGGATTCTTATTGTATTAATAAAAAGAAGTTACCCAATTAAGAGTTAACAACTTCTCTAAATCATTTTAGATTAATTTCCATTATCTATTCCCTATAATATTCTTATTCAGTGATTAAATAAAAAAACATGTATGATAAATAGAAAATAATGTTTTAAACTAATTTTATACCTAAAAATACACACACCTCTATCTAATGTGTAGCGACCATATTGTTTCCATGTACGACAAACTACCACCTCACAAAACAAGGATTATTCAATATTCCGCTACTACCTCTCATGGTGTCCATTAAAATGGAAACTCTATTTAAATATGTTATATATGTAAATTAAAATGTATTTATTCCTATATAATTTTTTATAAATTACCTTTATGATTATCAAGTAGTGTTAATATGATAATGTCATTTGAGAATGTGGGGACTACTGCCCGGTCGCGACCCGTCCCCCGGGGCCCGTGCCGTGACTACCCCAAAACCGCATTCGATAGGCCAGGGGCTGAAAACTAGAACCGAAAGGCGTATTCACTAAAACAGAGAAGGAATATCATTTATAACCTATATCCACACACAACCATGCACATAGTAAGATACGAACACAAGTAAATTTTATAGTAAATAGGGTGTGTACAGTAAGAAAAAGGGGCCAGAATACAAGCCCATCTAAAATGTATACGAAAACTAAAAAGTACAAGTAAACTGAAATAGATCTAGTGAACACCTGCCAAGGATCCTACCTAAACGGTAGGTGAAGATCTCGAATGGTCTTCTCTACAGTACGCCTCATCTATGGTCCACCTCCGAGCTACCATCAGACCGGGTACCCTCGTCCTCAGTCAGCGATGTCTGTCATCTACACCAAACACAACATGCTACGAGCGTAGCCTATTCAAGGGTGAGTATAAAGATACTTAGTAGGGATCTCGGGACCCTCGTAGGTCTCACAAAACCCACAAAGGATAACCACAAAGCATGAAAACATCTTCTATCCCTTCTTAGGTATATTCCCATACACATTCTTATGTTATCAAGTATACCCATCTCATTCATATGGAATCACAGGGCCCAAATCATTGCCAAAGTATAATTATTCCACATAGGAAAGAATACCAAGAAGGTAACACCACAAGGGTAAGTACTACAAAGGTAATGCCACACAGAAGAATACCACGAAGGTATCACCAAGAAGGTAAGAACCCCAATAGTTCTCTACACAGGAGAATACCAAAAATATATCACCACAAAGGTAAGTACCACAAAGGTACCTCACACGGAAGAATATCACAAAGGTATTACCAAGAAGGTAAGGACTCAGCTCAAACTAGGTATAACTTGGGTATTGAATAAAAGGTGATTAAATATAACTCTTGAATCATCTTACTCTATTAAGAGGCAGACCCATGTAGGATTCTAAATCATCAGACCCACGTAGAATCCAAATACAGCAAACCCACGTAGGATCCTAGTATATCAGACCCACGAACGATTCTATAGATGTCTCACATAGATTCCTATATCAGATTCAAGTGAGACTCTTGAACACAAACCCACGTTGGATACCAAAGCAGAGACCCATATAGGATCCAATAGCATAGACCTGTATAGGATACATTTCTCATGTTACATCCAGCTACATGGTTCCACTAGTAAATTTTCTTGATTCTGTGCAGGTCTGCTCCTGAAGACATAGGTCAATACTAAAAATTACACGAAGTCCCACAAAGAAGTTTCCCAAAGAACCACTATGTGATATGGGGTCTCAACATAATAGATAGTGCATCAATCGGAAACCTAGTCTGTAAGTTATTAGAATTTTAGTCCCAAATGTCGGGTTGGATTTGTGTCTGATCTAACTTGGTTGTACCACAACATTATTTAACACTTATGTGGTGTATTCCAAAAGTACCACCTTGATCCATTGTTTTAGGCACCGCAGACGGTTCATCAAACTGATGCTCGTAGCTCAGGATATGGCCGAAAGAATGAAAATGGTCGAAGTTGGTTGGGGGCTGGTCCGACCTAGCCTGGGCCGACCCGATCCGGTTTGGTTCAAACCGACCTAACTCGGGTCCGGCCCTGGGTTCAGCGTGGCCAGGCCTGTGTTGGGCGCCTCGCTGGGCTTGCGGCTTACTGGTCGGCTAGGATCCTACACACGGCGCGGTCGTACGTCGCACCCTCACCGGCGGCTGCTAGCGAGCTGGCCACCCTCACATCGCCGCCACGGCACAAGGCCACAGCTCCTGCATGACCAGTGGTGTGGAAGCATGCCACCACCTCCCCTCCATGTAGCTTTCCACCACTGGTCCCCGTCCTTTATTTTCCGCAGCTGATTGGCCGCGGCCATTCTCTGGCGGTGTCGTCGCGCGACCATCTTCATCGCGGTTGGTTGGAGTGGCGGCCGCTGCTCCAGAGCCCTTCGGTGTCAGTCACCGGCACAGTCACTAGCTACGTCCTTTAGGTCACTGGGTGAGCCCTGGTGGCACCATATTCATTCCTAAAATTTCCACACTTGCCTTGGGATGTCGACAATGATTAACGAACACCAAAAATTTACATAGGTTTCGGAGAGGTCGGGCCGTGTTTTTTTTGGCCCACACCTTCCTCGTTAGAATGATAGCAAGCAGCTTAAATGTTATGGAATCTTGAAGAATGAAAAGAACGGGTTAATGGAGTATATAAAAAATAATAAACCATACCTCGATTTCTCGTTGGAAGTGTCGCGAGATGAAGTCGGTGATGGTGATGAGGGTGCCAACTGTCATCGCTTCCTGAACACGCTTTTGAAGTCAGGCTCGAGTGTCCTCCTCCTTCTTGATTATGAAGTATGTTATTCATTGGTGAGATCATTCTTTCTTGGACAAATGGTTTCTCCATAGTTCTCCCAACTCTCACCTTTTTCCAATGCTTCCCCAATTCCACCAAAAATGTATAGCCAACTTATTAAATTATGTTTTCTTAATTTAATTATAGGTGTCTATTAATTAAGTTGGTGTTGGCATATTTAATTAATGGAATGTGGCACAATTAAAGTGGAGGATGTCCACGAGTTGTCTACCATCAGTGGGGGAGTTCAAGGGTCAGGCGGTCCCAACCATTGAATTCAAATTGGGGATTTTCTAGTTCTAGTGGTCCTCATATCCATAACTCAAATAGAGAGGTTTCAAAAGAAAAATTAAATTTTAAATAATTTTATTTTTCTTCTCCCTCAAAAGAGTGAAAAACTAACTTCAATCCTCGACCTACTATGGTCAATATGAAGGTATCCTTAAGAGAAAATCAGTACTATGAGTTCAACGGTGTCCCTGGATTTCAATTCCATGCACCTGTATAAAAGTTACAAAAATCAGCTCTCAATTTTACTAAACTTACTTAAAAAAAGTTCTGAAATTAATTCAGGGAACTCCGAGCCTCAGAATCGTGTGCCGTCAATTTTTTATGGACTCGTAAAATTCTCATATAATTAAAAAAAATTACATTGATTTTCTGGGTCTTTACATTCATCGCACCCCAGGGTTTTTCGTCCCCAAAACCCACAACACCAAAACTAGGAAAATAAGTGGGGGTACTGAGCATGAATCTAGGACTTCCACTCCCATGTGCTCTCTTATAGGTTCCCATGCTTCCAACGTACACACACCAAAGGTATTGATTTCCCATGAAGGAATCTCTCTTGTCGATCCTCAATCTCCACTGGAACCTCCGTAAACGTCGCCCCATCGTCGATTTCCAGCATTCCCCAGTCAAAGATGTGTGAAGGGTCATGCCCGTGTCTCCTTAGTTGGGATATGTGGAAAACATCTTACACTCGGTGCAACTGAGTGGGAAGAGCTAAGTGGTAAGACACCTTGCCAACTCTACTGAGGTAATGAAATGATCTGATGAACCTTAGAGAAAACTCGACGCCCCGACCAAATCTATGCTAACCTCATCAAGGTGAGACCCGTAGAAAGAAGGGGTCACCATCCTCGAACTCCAAAGGTCTCTATCTCCTTTCAGAATAAGACTTTTTCCTGCTTTGTGCAGTCTTCATCCGCTCCTGCATTATCTGCTCCTTCTCCGTGGAAGCTTGTTCCAACTCTAGTCTGATAAGTGCTGACTCCCCTGGGTCAGTCCATCAAAAAGGAGATCTGCATGTTTACCAGAACAGATCCTCGAAAGGTTTTATCCCAATGGTGAAGTGATATCTTTTGTTGCATTAAAACTCCACCGAGGGTAATTGATCCTCCCAGTTGTGACCCAAGTTGATGATGCAAGCACACAACATTTCCTCAAGGGTCTGAATGGTTCGTTCAGTCTGGAAATCTGTCTGAGGATGGAAGGGAGTGTTCAAACAAAGCTGCATCCTAAAATACGCCTACAACCCCTTCCATAGAAGGCTAGTGAAATGTGCATCATGATCGAAGACAATTGTGGAGGATAATCAATTAGCTGCATAATATCATGCACATAGAGGCATCACAAGCTCTCAACTGAGCCCTGCATTCTGATCGGTAGGAAGTGGGATGACATGGAGAGTCAGGGTACGATCACCCAAATAGAATCATGACACCTTGATGTACGTGGAAGAAAATTAATGAAGTTCGTGTATATATTTTCCCACTTCCACTCTAGGAACTCTAAAGGATGAACTATTCCTGCTGGTATCGGATGATGTGCCTTCACTTGCTGACAAATGAGGCACTAAGAGACAAAATCTTCTACTGCTTTCTTCATTCCCAGTAACCAGTGCTGTTGTCGGAGATCCTGGTATATCTTTTCCACTTCTGGATGTACCATAAGAGGGGATGTGTGGATCTCCCTCAAAACATCCTCCTGAAGTGACACAGGTTCCATGGTACGTCCTCTGAAAAGGATGATGTGCTCCCCACCTTTATAAAATCCACCAGGTGCCTGCCCTGAGGATATATGAACATGTCGAGACTCATAGTCAGTGTCCACACGTTGAACCACCCTGAATTGCTAATGAAGTGGGGGAGTGATAGTAAGAGACTGAAGAAAAGTTGATCCATCTCGTTCCATAAAGGATATCGGTAGAGCGGCCAACTGCTCCGTCTCCTCACCTATTAGTTGTATACCAGATCTCTTTTTGAGTGCATCTGCTACAACGTTCCCCTTCCCAGAAGTACAGACTATCTCGATGTCATAGTCCTAGAGGAACACGATCCAATGTTATTGTCTCAGGTTCAGGTCCTTCTGAGAGATGATATAACTGGGACTCTTATGGTCTTAGTAGACTGTAAAATGTTCACCCATCAAGTAATGAGCCACATCTTCAAGGATAAGACCACTACTGCTAACTCCAGGTAATAGGTAGCATTGTTATTCTCATGTTGTCTCAGTTGTCGAGAAAGATATATGATAACTTCTATCTCCTACATCAGTACGCATCCAATCCCAGTCCCTGATGCGTCGTAGTATACTATGTACCCAACACACTCTTCTTGAAGCTTCAAGATGGGGGCACTAGTCAGTCTCTACCTCAGATTCTGAAAACTACGATGGCATCTCTCTAACCACACGAAGGTTTTCCCCTTCTTCATCAATGCTGATAAATGTGTTGCCACTCTATATAAATCTATTACAATCCCCCGATAGTATCCAGCCAAACCCAAGATACTCCATACCTCTGCCACACTCCTGTGTGGATCCCAAGCAAGTACCCCCTCAATATTTGCTGGAACCACCACAACTACAGCCTCTAAGATGAAATTTTATAGCAAATGAACCTCTATGGTCCAGAATTGGCACTGGGAGAGCTTATCATAATGCTGGTGCTCTCGGAGTGTCTAGAACAATCTACAAATGATAAGCATGAACCTCCTCAGTAGCCGAGTAGATAAGAATGTTGTCGATGAAGACTACTACGAAGCGATCAAAGAGTGGCTGAAAGATACTTCTTATGAGTCCCAGGAACACTTCTGGAGTGTTTTCCATGCCGAATGGCATAACCAAGAAATTTTAGTGGACACCGACATCTGAAATCCATCTTCTGCACATCCTCACCCCATACGCTAAGCTGTTGATATCCTGATTTAAGGTATATCTTCGAAAACCACTGTGCGGTCTTCAACTGAACAAAGAGGTTGTCAATCATTGGGAGTGGGTAATTTTTCTTCATAGAAATCTGGTTTAGGCTATGATAGTCAACAAAAAGTCTCATTCTACCATTCGACTTCTTGGAGAACAAAATCTGAGCTTCCCAAGGAGAAACACTGGGCCCGATGAACCCTTTCCCCTGTAAGTCCTCCAGTTGTACCTACAGCTCATGAAGCTCTGTGGGAGCCATCCGATATGCTGGTGTAGATATCGGTGTCGTCCCGGGATAAGAATCAATATAAAAGTACACCTATCTGTGAGGAGGTAGACCTAGAACATAATCAGGGAAGACATATGTGTTCAGGTCCACCACTAAATGATAACTCAGAATCTCCACATCAACCACTCTGAGGGTAAGGTTATCTAACTGATGACTGATCGGCTACACTCTCCTCCAGGTAATTCCATCCTATGCTGCAAAGGATCGCTTCTCATCGGTGAAGGTAAACCTAGTACCATCAAGGTGGACACACTACACATTGTTCCTAATACAATGAATCTGATCATGGACTATAGATAACCAGTTCATACCCAAGATGACGTCAAAAGTACTAGATGCCGCTACTAGGAGATCTCAGCCGAAGCTATCGCCTCCTAATGTAAGTTCACACTACCAGAACCAGTGCATAATCGTCGAACCCGCTCCCATAGAAGTCTATATCCATAATGATCATGCCAAAAGCTCTGTCGGAATCTTCGAGCTCTGAATGAGGGAAGTGTCAATAAAATAATGACTGAAACCTGTGTCTATAAGTATTGTAGATAAGGTGGAGTAGACACATATCATACCTCTTGTCATATCCAGAGCACCATGATCATAGGTCTTAGCTTCCTCGAGCTGAGATCGCCCCTGCCCACATGCTCTTTGTGGTTGGGGTGGAACACCTGGTGGTGGCGGCGGTAACATCTTGAATTATGGCCCACCGCCAACTGCACGACTAGTTCATCTGCCACGTCCGCCTTCTCCCTGTGGACCTCCTTAGTTGAACATCCGTCTCTTCTTGGGTTGTCCATCGACCATCTTCTAGTCATCTGTATGGCGGGTGAGACAGTCACGAGCAATGTGACCCTGCCCTTACCATGTGTAACACTACCTTCTCCTCACATGACAGGCTCTGTCTCCAGTTCCCCACATAACTATCCCTAAATCCTGCAATCGTCCACCTCTAGGTCTGGTCGTCTTGGACCTCTGTGACATCTGTCTGCTTCCAACTGTAGAAGACTCCGCAACATAACGCCCAGTGGTGGGTCTTGATGCTGTTGACTTCTCAGCAATAAAACTCCCTACTAAGTGGGCTAACTCTAACTCCCTCGCCTACATCAGGATGTTGAGAGAAATCATCGAATCTCTAATATCCCACCCGAGTCCCTACTCGAAGGTCCGGGCCCTGAATAAAGGGTCTAACACCATATCTGTTGAGTAGCGCGAGATGTCGGTGAACATTGTTGAGTACTAAGCCACAATCATGTTTCCCTAATGCAGATGAAGAAGCTCCTGTATGCACACTATGCAAATGGTTGTTGGGAAAAACTTTTCTGGAAATAGGCTCTCAAAGTCTCCCCAGAGAAGTGTCACCTTGTCGTGAACCTGGAGCATTAAGATCCATCATCTGCCTTTTGGTGGCAATAGAATAATTTCAGAAAGGATCACCATGAGATTAGCTGCTGTGCCTACCTGTCAGAAGACTCGCACGATGACCTCTATCCAATCCTCATCCACAAGTGGGTCCGTCTCCAACCAAAATGTGTGTGGCTTATGGCGCTGGAACTCATGAAAATGCGGTCAAGCGGCGTGCACCCTTTGCTACTAGGGATTCTGGAATCAGTGTCCCAATGGGTAACGGTACCACTGGTTCCTCCGCTAGTTCCCCTATAGATAAAGGGCACTATACCAATGCCTCATCACTCGGTGGGCTATCATCGCGTACTATACATGGAACCTTAGATGGCTGGTTGTGTGGAGGAATCCTGAAAAGAAACAGGAGTGTCACGGTCAATAAGTTATACCTGGTGAGTTGACACAAAAATATCTGAATGAAAACTTTTCAAAACACACACGCAATCCGTGTTTCCATGCACCAGGTCAGAAATCAGAATTTAGGGTCTAGGTGTATGGATACGTCTACCGCCGCACCAACACTTGATTCTCTACACTGATTACCACACTCACTACACATAACATTATTACCGTTAAAAAGTTCAGTGTCCAATGTTCTATGGTATAACTGACTCCTTTGATACCAATTTGTCACAACCCATCCCCAGGGGCCCATTCCATGACTACAAAAAGCCCACCTTCCATAGGACAAGGGATGGTGACTAGCACCGAAAGGCAAATTCCCTAAAATTGAGAAGTCATTGCCATTATAACATATAAACACACACAACCATGCACACAACAAGATATGTACACAAGTAAACTACATAGTAAACATGGTCTGTACATTAAGAAAAAGGGGCAAGAATACAAGCCCAACTGGAATGTACAAGAAAAGTGAAACGTACAAGTAATCTGAAATAGCTGTTGTGAACACCCGCCAAGGATCATACCTGAATGGTAGGTATAGATCTTGAACGGTTGTCTATGTGGTATGCCTCATCTAAGTTCCACCTACGAGTAGCCTGCAGACCTATTACCCTAGTCCTCAGTCAGTGTTGTATGTCGTTTTCACCATACACAACATGGTGCGGGCACAGCCTATGCAGGGGTGAGTATAACAATACTCAGTAAGGACCCAACGATCCTCAAAGAACTCACAAAACCCAAAAATGATAACAAAAAATCATGAAAACATCTTACAACCCTTTTTTGGTATAGTCCAAAATATATACCTAAATTATCAAGCATAACCATCTCATTCATGAGGAAACACAATGGCCAAATCATATCCAAAGTACAATTGTTCCACTTAGGAAAGAATACCATTAAGGTAACAATGAAAGGGTGTGTACCACGAAGGTAACATCAAACACAAGAATACCATGAAGGTATCACCACGATGGTAATTACAACAAAGGTACACCACTCAATAGAATACCAAAATGTTATCACCACGAAGGTAAGTACCACAAAGGTACGCCACATAGAAGAATACCACAAAGTTATTACCATGAACGTAAGGACTCAAATCACACCAGGTATAACTTAGGTACAGAAGAAAAGATGATTAGATATAGCTACTGAATCATCTTACTCTGTTAAGAGGAAGACCCAGGTAAGATCCTAAATCATTATACCCACGTATGATCCCAGAAAAATAGTCCCATGTAGGATCCTGGTATAGTAGACCCACATAGGTTCCTAGAGTAGTTTCAAAATTATTACTAAAGAATATAAAAGTGAGAATCTTGAACATAGACCCATTTAGGACCCCAAATCACAAACCCACAAAGTATCCAAAAGCACATACCCACATAGGATACTTTTCTCTAGTTATAGCCAGTTATAGGGTTCCTGCACTAAGCATGCTTGATTATGGGAGGGTCCGCTTCTCAATCCATAGGGTGATAATACAAATACCATGAATTCCCACTAAGAAGTATCACAATGGACCACCATTTGATAAGGGTATCAATGTAATAGATGGTGTTTCAATCGGATGCCCGGTCTGTATGTTATTGTCTGTTTAGTCTTGATGGGTCATTTGGATTCATGTTCGATCCAACCCAGTTGTATGCCAACATTATCCAAAACTCGTGTGGGATATATTAAAAGGACCATATCGATCCATTTTTTCTGGAACTACAGACGGGTCATCAAACGGATTCCCTTAGCTCAAGATATGGTGGAAACAACAAAAAGGGTCTAAGTTGGTCCGGGTCCAGTCCGACCCAGGCGAGGCCGACCTGTCCTATTTCAGGTCGACCTGGCCCATCTTGGGTCCAATCTAGGGTCCTACCCAGCCTACCGGCATGGCCCGCTGGGTGGCCCATGGTGCGGCAGCCCGCTGGGCTCGCGGCGGGCCTGTAGTCCAGCCTGCTCTGTGTGGTGCGGTCATGTGCCGCTCCATCTCCAACTACCAGCAGTGAGTCAGCCACCCTCGCCTCACCATTATGGAACACGACCGCGGCTCTTGCACGCCCGACGGCGTGGATGCGTGCCGCCACCTTCCCTTTGAGCAGTCGGCCACCACCGCTTTTCGTCCTTGCCCATCCGTAGCTGACAGGCATCGGCCTTTATCTAGCGTTGCAGGCGTGCCACCGTCTTTGTGGCGGCCGGCCGGAGTGCCGGCTACCAATCCTGATCCATTCAGTGTCCGTCACTGGCATGGTTGATGGAGACATTCTTTAGGTCACCAAGAGTGTCCCAATGGCCTGATCTTTATTCCAAAAATTTTCACACTCACTTCGGGACATCGCCAATGATTCAAGACCACTAAAAATTCATATAGTTTGCGGAGAGGTTGGGTCGTGTTTTTTTGGCATGCACCCTCCACGTTAGAATAATAGCAAGCGGATTAAATGTTTCTGAATTAAGAAGAATTAAAATAACAGGGTTAGGGAGTATAAAAACAACAACAACCCCTATCTCGATTGATCGTTGGAAGTGTCGTGAGATGAAGTCAGTGAAATCGATGGGGGTGCCAATGATCATCGATTCTATAACACGCTTCCAAATTCGGGCCTGTGTGTCATCCTCGTTCTTGATTCCAAAGTATGTTTTTCATTTGTGAGAGCATTCTTCGTTTGAGTAAGATTTTCACCGAAGTTCTCCCAACTCTCACCTTTTGCATACACTCCCGCAATTCCACCAAAAATGATTAGCCAACTTATTAAATTATCATTCATTAATTTAATTAGAGGTGGACATTAATTAAGTTGATGTTGTCATAATTAATTAATGGAAGGTGTAACAGTTAAAGTGAAAGTATTATAAGAGTTATCTCTCTTTAAAAGGGGAGTCCAAGTGTAGGGTGGTCCCCACCATTGAAATCAAATTGGGGGTTTTCCACTTCGGGTTTTCCCGACCTTCCTAACTAAAATAGAGAGGTTTCAAAAGAAAAATAATTTTTTAAATAATTTTTTTTTCGCCCTCAAAAAAGTGTCGAACTTACTAACACCCTTGACCAACTTCGATCATGGAGAAGTTCTCTTTAAATGAATATCGGCAATGCGAGTTATATAATGTCCTCAGATATCAATTCGGAGCATCGGTTCAAAAGTTACAAAAACCCACCAGAAAGTTTACTGAACATACATAAAAAACGATTAGAAACTCATTCTGGGATCTCTGGGCCTCAGAATCAGGAGCCGTCAATTTTCACAGACTCTTAAAATTCCCATATAATTAAAAAAAAGTAAAATGGAATTTCTAGGTCTTTACGTGCCCCCTCAAAGCGATGTGATTCATTCAAACGATCCATGGAATATATAATGGGTCTGTATATTTTAACATATGATATACAAATAAAATATATATGATATTAATGAAATAATTTCCATTATATATATATATATATTATTTTATTTAATATCCTTTCACAAACTAAAAAGTGATAATGTTAGTCATGGATGTGTGGAGTACCACCTCCTTGACACGATGTGATTCTTTTTAAATCAGGTTAATTTTATATATTAGTATTTAGGAATAAAAGATATTTTTTTAATGATACTATGATCAATTTTTAAAGATATAATTATACTTATCTTCATTCCATAATGATCTTTGAAAAATGATATTGTTACTCATGCATACGTACAGCATATCATCTCCATGATGGTAATGTTGATTCATTTTTCCTAACCATAAATAATAATTGATTTTAAAAAAATAGTTGATGTATAAATATGATAACTATGTTAAGATTATTATTTTGGAAATTTTATATATTGAACCCTCCGACCATAGTTCACCTACCAATGTTTTTTTTGACACAAAAGCAAAATTTGGTTAAAAAAACCTGATTTAAACACAATTTTTTAAGTAGTTGTATACAATATAGAAATAAGTGAAAAAAAAGTAATGATGAAAATGAAAATGGTTCTAAAGAAAGTATAAAAATAACATAAGTTTATTATAATAAAATTTAATGGATGTTCACCCAAAAAGAAACATAAGGAAATGGATTTTTCATCTCACTTATTACACCTCTGAGATAAATATTATATTCACAACTGACTTCATTTGTGTAATATACCTACTTCCCATTTTCATATATTTTGACAGGTTTTCCATTTATTTAATAATATTAAAGATTTAAATTGATTATTAATTTTTTATGTATCCCATGTTTCAAAATATACTCATGTAGTAATAAATTAATCTCTATTTACACTCCATTGAGACAGATTATTGTTATTCCCCAATTAAAATTTATTAGGTGTATATGATAACCTATGATATCATATATCTAGAATATAATTTTCTCATGAAATTATAATTATAATTTAGTTCATGTTTAATTCTGATATAAATTCTTCAATGTGGTATGGGACACATTGGAATGTTATAATATTATTTTTCATTAAGAAAATTGTAATTAAACCACCCTTGTTATTACTTATCATCCTATGATATATTATTGATATTTCCATATTATTTATTCAGTATTGGAACCTGATAAGGAATATTATTTATGTGACATATGAAGAATTATTTGGAATGAAATACAAGGGTTGGGTACCCTATAAAGAAATCTCTATGGGTTGGGGCCCAGTTAATGAAAGCCCATTGAAGCATCGGTAGTTTCCTAAGATGAATTAGCTAGCCAAGTAATTTAAACTATCACTTAATGGTAAAGGTATCATGTTCCTATGAAAATGATATCTCATTATTAACAATTTTTTTTATTGAGATGTTCTTTATTATTTATCCATTAGATTTTGTGTCGAAATATCTATGGATGCATTTCATTTTTAGTTCATTGATTTAATGGAAGGGGTTTTAAATTTCTTACCCTTCCCTATTGATACTTTCTTATCATGTTATTTTAATAAAAAGAATTATCGATTATTTTACTTTCAATGTTAATTTATACATATTGATTCATTATTTCTTACACTTTACTTACCCTTACTGCACATTTGAGCTCAACCAAATTATTTTTTCCCATGTTATGAAGAGGAATCCTTTGAATAATATTTAAATAATATTTTTTTCATTACATTATGTATAATATTTATATTCGTTATTTCCCAATATAATATGGTTATCATGTATAAAATCTAGATATCTCAGACTGCTAAATTGAATAGAACTTTGGGATTCGATTCCTTCTATTCATTCAAATGTAATAAAATAATGCACAATCTCTATGCTTCTGGGGTAGAGGCCTTACATTTGGTGTCAAAGAATTTTTAGAAGTCACATTAGAAACTATATTTAAAAAACATACATTAGGGAGCACAACATTAAAATTTATATTGAGGATAATTATAGAATAAAATAATAGGATTTTTAGAAAGTATAGATTATGTGCGTATTCCTAGAAATACATTCATGTCTGGATTCTACAAGTTGATATGGTTATGGAACAGATGTACATATGAGTAACAATGCTGATAATGTGTTCCGATCATGACATAGGCTTACCTAGTACACAACAAAAGGCCTTACTGCGCTCCTATTTTAAAAATCCTAATGATTTTTCTTAGGATAGTTCACATTTTCTTTACATACATTTATGAAAGATTTAGAAGTAATGATTTCCCCAATGTAGCCAATGTTTATGATTCTAGGGTTAATGAAACATATATTATGTGTAATACCATATTTGGAATTATAAATTGTATTGTGATTTAATTAATTTTCATGTGAAATGGTTTTTATTAGAAGGAATGTGAATCCCATCGATGCATGTGATCCAATGTTTAAGAAATATCAAAACTTTCATTGTCTTAATCAAATATTTCAATGGGAAATAGTCTCCAAAACATTCTCTTAGTATGAATACATTGTATTTTGTGATAGTGAAATAAATAATATATTCTCATAATCATATTCCTTCGATGGAAACCAAGACAATAAGAGGTGTTGAGATCACTATGAAAAAGGGTATGAGTCAAATAAGATGAAGGGAAAGAAGAATTTTCCAACATGTTATAATTATGGAAAGAAACATTTTGGTAATTTCTTGAAGGGAATGGTATTTTTTATATGTATGCGGAAATGGAGACCTGTTTCATGATTGTTAGGGTATGAAAAAGGATTCCAATGTCCAATTCTTCAACTCTATATAGATCAGACACTATGAGAACCAATGTCCCTAGAGTCAAATTAATATACTAAAAGTCATACTATTAGATAGTGATGATGTTATAATACTGCCACAAATGAAGATGAATGATTAAAATTCTTATTCAACAATTATGCCATTTGAATATTTTATCAGCAATTTAATATTTATAATAATTATGAAATATTTATGGATTTTAAAATATTACATTTTCCAAAAATATTTCAAAAAATATACACAACAGGACTAAGAAGCGATATTTAGTAGAAAGTTAATTTTTTTGGAAAACACGTGATTAATGGAATGAAAAACCCTAATATGTTCTTGATGTTAATATAATGATGATGAAATGATTTATTTGGAAAAGTGGTGCATACATTTGAATTGATTAATGACTTTCTTACATGTGGTCTATGTTATCATTGACGGGGTTTACAACACTTTTGGATTTAAGGGATATATCTAATAGAATATGTCTTATAAAAGTAATATAGAATAATACATGTTTTCAATAAGGTTTTATGGTGATCTGAGTTTTAACGATATTTATAGAATATAAATGATGATGTTATTATCATTTATGGAATTTGAAAATTTAGGGGTGAATCATGTTTATTAAAGGATAATGATAAGTTCATTTTGGAAATTTTATGACTCTCCTTCCGAAGTGATTGGATCATGATCATTTTGAAAATCTATCCATTTATAAAATGGTTTAAAATGATAATTGTAATATATTTTAGGTATTAATTTATTACTTGACCGTGTGATGAATTATGTTCTTAGATAAAAAGATGAAATAGTTCATGGTGTAATAAACGAAAAAGACTATTTTCTTAGAAAAGTATATATAATTATATTTTTATAGAGAGAAAAAATTATTTAAATATAGAAAACTTTTCACAAAAAAAATTGGCCTTTTTAAATCATTTTTTATGATATCAAATACCTACCATCACACCTATTTTTTATGGTTTAGTGGTAAAATACTTTCATTTCAACATGTTCTATAACACACTCCATTAGAACATTATTGTTGAAAAATTTCATTCGTATCTGTATATATATTTTCCTCACAAATTCCCTTACTAGGGAACCACATTATGTGAAAATTGTACTTTTATTTCTCTCTTATTAAGAGTATTATGTACTAACCATTTTTACGATGTGGTTCTTTCAAAAATAGTTTATTTTCAATCCCTAAATTACTAAGATCATGTTTAAATTTTGAGGATGAAATAAAATGAATATGTGGATAATGTGATAATTCGAAACCTTTCAATATTTTACTTTTAAAATAAATATAATTTTATTGTTTGCATTCATTATACAGATTTTAAAACTATGTTACACACAACACTAGATTAACTTGTGTATCATGTAATACCATGTTTACAACCTTTTATTGGTGAACCTATTTTAAAAAAATTGAATATTTTATGAATTTTATTTTTAAAAATAATCATCATTTTTTATTTATTAATTTTAAAATTAGTTTAGGGTGATTTTTTTGGATATTTCTAAGAAACATTATTTTTTTGATGAATAGTGAAAATTAATGCATTTTAGTTAAAAACAATTTTCATAAATTATTAGTAATGATAAATTATATTTTAGATTTGTTTTAAATTCACATATAATAAATTATCTATATATATTTATTAAATTAATTTCATTAGAATCAATTTTACCATTAATGATAATGTAAATAACATAGCCTCCATTTAAACAGTTTTCAAATTTAAAAATCTATCATTTCACCACATCCACCTGATTAGCATTAATCGTAAATTTCCAACTTCTGTGATTTAAATTTTTAAAATGAAACAAACACGGTTGTAATCAGTATGATATTTTTTTCTTATATGATCAACACAATTTATTACAAATGAAATTATTGAATGTGATTAAAATTATTTTCGGTAATTAGAGTAAAATTAAGCTTAAATACGGTCTATTGATGACCAGATTTATCTTTTATAATTAACATATTGGATCATATATTGTAAAAATGTTGTTCACATGGTCTGGGTTTAGGTAGTGTTTTAGAACATCACATGCGCTTGTTTTAAAATTAATTTCCAAAACACATGTGAATATTTTTTATAAATTATATATAACATTAATAATTAATTGGATATATATGTTCTAAAAAATATCACTTTATTTTATTTATAATGGTTAAATTAATTATATTAGATAACAAGTTGTTTTAATAAAAACCAAAATGATAAAATTGGTAAATCCTAGAAGGTAAGAATCCAAATTATTGAAATAAAGATATTTTTATGTGGATGAGGTTTGAATAGGCCAAGATTGTAATTTAATACAGTATTTTTTAATTATTAGTCAAATTAGGTATGGTTTACCACCCATTAATTAATAACTTTTTTTATTTAATAGAGTTCCACTACCCCTCCACTATAAAAGGAAATAACTCCACACCTTCCTCATACCTCTCATGGCACATTGTCTCTTCCATCATATGCCCAAATAGCCTCAAAATATCCCATAATCCACGAATTATACCTCATTTTAGGAATAAATCTATTGAATCTTTTATTATAAACCAAAATAAAATACGCGATTAAGAAGAGACAACTACTCTCATGATTTTTTGATTCATTCCCATTCTTCCCTCCCTATAGTATTATTATTCATTGATTAACAAAAAACAATTTCGTCATTATAAAATTATATTTATAAGCTAAGGTTTATACCTACACTTACACACACCTCTATCTAATTTGTATGGAACATATTGTTTCTGTGTACGGTGAACTATTGTCTCATGAAATGATGATTGGTCAATTTTCTGCTATCACCACTCATCGTGGCCATTATGATATAATATATGTTTATATATGATATATATTTAATTTATAATGCCATTATGATTTTGTATGTTTTATTTATAAAATACCATTATTCTTTACAAGTTTCCATAATATGATAACATCGTTAGAGGATGTGTGGACAACCACCCCCTCAAACAATACTACAAAAATGGTAAAGGGAAGCTCCAAATTATATCAACGCTATGAAAAAAATACTAATAAATAATCCCTGTTTCAATGCTAAAATTTTAGCCCTCGTACAGGGATTCATTACCAGCACCCGAAAAATGCAGATAAAGTAACCATGTATCAGCGCTAAAAAAGAAATGATAAAGCGAGCCATTATCAGCGCTAGAAAAGTGCTGATAAAGAATCCTTGTATCAGCACTAAAATTTTAGTGCACATATAGGAAGGATTTATCAGCGCTTTTTTAGCACTCATAAAAAGGACCATTATCAGCTCTAAAATTTTAGCATTGATAAAGGTAGTCTTTATCAGCGCTTTTTTAGCACTGATAAAACCGTAGTCCCATATTTTATAAAATAGATCGCACAGTGTCCTCGTTTTATCATGACCTAAACCTCTCACAGTACTGAAACCCTATGAATCCCCTCTGCTGCCCCCGACCATTGCGTTTTTGGACCTCCGCCGCCCCCGATCTTCACCTTGCCGGACCTCCACCGCCCTCGATCTTCGTGTTACCGGACCAGGTGTGCAATTTTTTTTTGGTCCCCTATTACACATACTCGTATAGATACTATGGTAATTTAATCCCAAGGATTTTATATATCTTATCGATGTGTATGAGTCATGAAAGTGTATTACAAATGTGGTTATAGTTACACTTTTGTGGGTAAAGAATGTAGAGAAGTAAATCATGTCCTTGATGGTTTGGATTGAAGAGTAGAGGTAGATTGATTGAGGATGACCATTGAACATGTTCGACACACTGGTTCCAAAACCATTCTGCCAAATATGTCCCTTACAATATGTGTGCCTAGGTAGTACGATATCATATTTTTTCCATGTTCTGTCACTATGTATGAAACTGGGGAACCACCATCTAATGTTGAGGGTCCATCAGGGATATCACTTAGGTGGGATGTGAGCATATTTTCTCCATACACCATTACCATAGGGATCCCATTCAGATGCAATAGGATAATGTGGATCCAAATTTAGGAAAACTCAAAGATTTTAGGAGGTGATGAGTATATTTCCAGGTTTGATTTCAACAATATATAATAATCCCATCATGTGTTTGAATGCAGTGAATAGGGGAACCATTTAGAAGGTGTAGGACATGATCCCAAAGGGGAACAACCCTAATAATGATCAATGGTCTGGTTGGGATTGAGATATTACCATAATGAATCCATTAATATCTCATATTATTGGGAATAAATTCATATGTAGTTATAAATATAAGTGTGGTTTGTGACCAACACGAAGAGGGGGTTCTCTCTCGAGTGGGGAATAAAGGAATTACATAGTTTTACATCATGAAATGGGGACATGAACCATGTATTTTAACATCATGTGGAAAGGAATTTGGACATGAATTTGAATGACTTTTTATTATGCTGATGTTTTTGTAGTCTAAGGTCGAATAGATTTGAAAAAGATTTGACACAATTTCACTTCAATAAACTAGGATATCAAGATTCATAGTTTAAATTCATATAGCTTGGACTAAATTTCATATCATATTAATCATGTGAGGCATATTATGTATATAACACTAGATAAGGCAACATTTTAACATCATGTTTTGAGGATTTCGAACATGAAACCAGTCTACTAATCATCCAATTTTATCTTCCTCGTATCAGGACCTGTGGGAATCACAACCTATAAATAGTATATGGGAATTTTAATATAATTTACAACCCATAAGAGTATGACTGGAATTGGTAGATATATATATTTTATATTTTTAACCTAATAGCGGGAATAATAAAATCGGGGCTTGCACCAAATGAAGAGACCAATAAGGTTTTTTTGGAATCATCACATAAATTTCTCATGATGAATAATATTATTAATGCATTGGGTGTTTCTTATTTTTCACGGGAGGCATCATATTCTTGTAACATAGGGGGTGGATTTATTAGTCAGGCTAAAGACAAAGTATAGCGACCCATACCTTAAATACATGGTTAATACTTCAAAATTGAAGCATACTTATTACAACATATAACAAAACCATGAAAGGACCGTATTGGTATAGTGTCGTTAGAAACTGGGAAACATAAACAACTAGTTCATAAAGCATCTACACTATCTCCCATATATTTCATCATATCTATAGTCCTTTTTGGCATATCTTACTTAAGAACCTTCTTCCTGACCTGGGGAAAGAAAACATACAAAAGGGTGAGCTCAAATACTCCGTAATGGTAAACAAAAGAAATATCAATCACATCAAATTTATAAGAAAATAACATTTTGGAAATATTACCCTCAAAAGAGATCATAATTTCATAACATGGGATAAATCATGGTAGTGAAATGAAATCCCAATAATCATAACATAAAACATGAAACTTTGTGGAATACACACATAATCATAAAGAATAATTTTTTATTAGTCAAGACTCATAGACAAGACTATCTTAGTGGACAAAGTCCATTTTTGAACCGAGTTCACTCCTCGTATCATTCCTGTTTCACTGAACCGGTTTAACCTGTCGTTCCAAACATGTCTATCTCGTGAGATATAAAATCTTTACCCAATGAATTGGAGGGAGATATAGGTCCCACCAATCTTATAATTATACCATTCTTATGTGTTCCACAAAATCATAAACCATACATCATAGAATAACCCATGTAATAAAAATGGGAATCTTATACATCATGACATCATAAAACAATTAATATAAGATAAAGGAACTCATAAAAATATTTCCATCACAAAATTATCAAATAAATGTAATAATAGGGGTAGAAACAGACCCCTATATTGTCTTAGATGGAAAATAATTTTGATAAAACAGTTGAACTCCATTCTTGAGGAAAATATCCTTTCTACTTCAAAAACATTTTTCCTTTCTTAACATGTCATACAATTTTAAACGAAATGAATTTGATTAAAAATAAACTTGAAAACATGTAAAGGAAGATTCTAGGAAATAATGTTTTAAAAATCCATTCATAAGCTTGTAAGAAAAGCTTTGAAGATTTTATAACGGCGGAAAATAACCGCACCCGCCGTATAAGTTAAAAAAGACATTCTTACCTCAATTTTGTCGAAAAGGTTAAAAATGACATTGTTTTGAAAACGATGGAAAGATTCCTCTTATAAAAAGTCAAAAAGGGTATAAATGACTTTAACCCATATTCTTGTAAATAATAAAAATGTT
This sequence comes from Viscum album, assembly GCA_963277665.1. Taxonomy (NCBI): domain Eukaryota; kingdom Viridiplantae; phylum Streptophyta; class Magnoliopsida; order Santalales; family Viscaceae; genus Viscum; species Viscum album. Next base: position 1,131,548,913 of record OY728155.1, on the reverse strand, counting down.
TTGAAATACATTTTGAAGAAACATGGATGTGGATGATAACGAGGTCCCAGTAGATAATTATGTATAAACAACCTTGGGTAATGAAGAGGTTGTGAAGTAAAATCTTACCATGTACTTTTACTTGGTTGGGGTAGGTTAACCTCCTGTATAATGGTGAAATAATTGTTATTAAATTATACAAGAATCATATACATTCATATGATATCATATATTATCTTTTAACATTGCTTTGTTAACAATATCTTAGATTTATCGTTGTTTCGGGTGTTAACTTACTCGTTTTCTTATATGTTTTGTTACGTAAGTCATGTTTTTCATGGATAGTTTGTATCTTATTCATATCCAGAATGATATCATGTCCTTAAACATTATTTTTAAATAATCAAATGATAATTATACTTGAATGGATACGGCAGAGAATGATTCTCATCGCGTTCGTGGAGACGGTAGTCCGTACGTACGCACGAGCGACAATATCATTATTTTGATATTAAAATAATATATAATTGGATAGTATATCATATATATACAGAATCATTATCATGTTATATTTATTATTTACATGAATTACATATCATTATTATACCCATCTAAATAATAATATATTGAATAACAATTACACCACGACGTGGAGACGGTAAGCCGTACGTACGCACGTATGGTGACATGTCATTCAAATGATGGGTAGAATACTGAATATGGTTGTTCCATATTTATAATAACATCACAGTATATATAAGATACTGGAGTTATAATTTTATAATTGAAATAATAGACAAAGAGGGAGTGGAAGAAGAAAGAAACATGAAAGAGGGTGATGAAATGTTACCTCTTCTTCGGGTTCTTCCTTTTGATTTGATCAAAAGGACTCCTTAGGATGGCTTTCTGACTAAAGTAAAGCTTCTAGGATGAAGGGAGAGAAGTTGGGAGAGTATTTGGGAAGTGTTTGGCCGAACCAAAAGGCTTGAAAGTGTGAATAAGGTGGTAGAGGTGGGGGCCTTTTATAAGAGGAGAGGAGGGGCTCTTTTGGAAAGATTGAAATGTTACATTATTATACCATGCTTTTCGGATTATAAAGGTCCCACACTTATATAATTCGTGGCTAAGGTGATAAGGGTTCGAAATATCTTCATCCAATAGGCTTTGGACAAGTGTAAGCCTTGGATTTTGCATTATCTTCTCATTTTATTTAAACCGTTAAATAATGAGGTCATCGCCACATCATAATAATGTCATAAATAATTTAATTTATTTAATGTCTAAAAATTATACAAAAAATACTATGATGTAGGAAATCTTTTTATATTTCTAATGAATATTTATAATCAAAATTTGGACTTGTTTAACCCCACGTAAAAATTGTTTTAGTAAAACATTTTATGTTTGTGTCATTTTTTTACTTTAACATTAAATAAAAGGTGTTTATGTCATTTTCTAAATAAGTGGCTCCATGGGGTCCCCAAGTTGACCCATGGGTTGTCTTGGTCGGCCATGACTCATCCAATAGGAGTAAGACTCGTTTCATGCTCATCTCATATTATAAAAACATTGTTTTTACCTTAAACTACACTAATTAACTCTAATCGCGATTAAGAACTTAAAAGTTTCTATTCACCAAAAAATAATTTTAATCTCATTGAACCACATTTTACTTCTTAATGACAACCATGTATGTCAAATTTTTGAAAATCAAATCACAGAAGTGGTAATATTTCATTTAAATGAAAAATCAGTTATTTAACTACCACTTAGTGGTTTCACTATTCATCAAAAATTGATGTTTTTCATAACAAAGCCAAAATTTCACCCTAAGATATAATTGATATTCCGAATTCAAAAATGATGTCTATTTTACAAAATTCCAAACATATAAGTTGCATTAATTAATTTTATAATTAATTCCCGCTGTTACGACAAATAGCGTGTTTTTAAGAAACAATTTATATCAAAAAATTGGCAATTGTTTATGTCCAATTTCAATGCTAAATTAATTCTAATGACCACCATTGGATAAAATGGAAAAAATATATTCTAATTATACTTTAAAACCACTAAATAGTATAATTTATCACAATAAATTATTTTGATTAAAAAATTTGTTTTAAGTATTTTTCACTTTTCATAAAGAATAGAAGTTCTCAGAAAAATACCAAAAATTCAACATAGGCTAATTTCGATATTCCGAATCCAAAAATGAAGTCCATTTTGATAAATAAAATTTATAAAATTTCAAAAAGTAGGTATTACTATTCACAACGGCTAGTTTAATTCGTTGTGGTGTGCGTTAGAGCTTGAGGTTGCGTACAACACACGTTATTGCATTATTCGAAAGGAAACGTACCGTGGAAGCTTGGGGTGTTACATTCTCCCCTCCTTGAAATAATTGCGTCCTCGCAATTTCTAGGGTATTACTGCATAAAAAGACTCGGGTGGTTCTTCATCATAAGTTCCTCAGGTTCCCACGTTGCCTCTTCCATTTTATGATTTCTCCACAAAACCTTTACCAGACGAGTCGTCCGGTTTCTCAGCACCTGCTCCCTCACATCAAGAATCCTGACGGGCTCTTCACAATAGGAAAGATCAGGTTCCAGTTCTAATTCCTCATAGGTGAGTACATGCGTTGGGTCAGGCATGTATTTCCTCAACAGAGATACGTGGAAAACATCATGAACTTTGGAGAGATTTGGCGGCATCGCCAAATGATAAGCTACAGCCCCAATACGATCTAGAATTTCAAAAGGTCCGATGTACCTGGGACTCAAATTACCCTTCTTACCAAAACGCATAACTCCCTTCCATGGAGATACCGTTAGGAAAACATGATCTCCCTCCTGAAATTCCAAAACCTTTCTTCTGTTATCAGCATAGCTCTTCTGCCTACTTTGAGCTGATTTGATGTGGTTTTGGATTACCTTCACCTTTTCCATTGTTTCTTCCACCAGTTCTGGTCCCACAAGTTTTCTTTCACCAACGTCATCCCAACAGGTTGGTGTACGACATCTCTTTCCGTATAACGCTTCATAAGGTGCCATCTGAATGCTTGAATGGAAGCTATTGTTATAGGAAAATTCTACTAGTGGTAAGTATTGATCCCACATACCCTGAAAGTCAAGAGAGCATGATCTCAACATGTCTTCTAAGGTTTGAATAGTCCGTTCTGATTGTCCATCTGTTTGAGGGTGATAGGCAGTGCTCAAACAAAGTTCAGTATCCAAGGCCTTTTGAAGACTTTTCCAGAATCTTGAAGTAAAACGAGGATCACGATCAGAAACAATCGATAGGGGTACTCCATGCAGTCTTACAACTTCATTAATATATAATCTTGCTAGACGTTCAAGTGGTAGATCCTCCCGTATAGCCAGAAAATGTGATGACTTAGTAAGACGATCAACAATGACCCATATTGCATCATTCCTTCTAGGAGTCTTTGGTAGTCCCATGACAAAGTCCATCGTAATGTTATCCCATTTCCACTCAGGTATGGGAAGAGGTTGTAATACTCCACACGGATGTTGCCTTCCATCTTTCACTTGTTGACAAACCATACACCTCGACAAAAAATCAGCAATCTCCCTCTTCATATTGTCCCACCAAAAATGTTCCTTCAAATCTCTATACATTTTGGTGCTCCCAGGGTGTATAGATAAATTGGAACTATGAGCATCATCCAGCAATTCCCTTTTTAGATCAGTTATATCGGGAACACAAAGTCTCTTCCTGAATTTCAAAATTCCATCCTTATACACAAAGTCCCTCAATCTTCCATCATTCACATCTTTAATATTCTTCTGAAATTCTTCATCATTGGTCTGAGAACTCTTAATCCTTTCTAGTAAGGATGGTTTGGCAACCATTTGAAAAAGCATTGATGTTTCACCTTCCCTAGTTATTCCCATGTCCATCTTCACCAAATCCAAGAAAATTGGATCCCTTTCAATTCTCATCACATTCAAAACTCCATGGTCTTTTTTACTCAAAGAATCTGCCACCTTGTTTGCCTTCCCCGGGTGGTAATGTATTGTGCAATCATAATCCTTGAGTAGTTCAAGCCATCGCCTTTGCCTCATGTTGAGTTCTTTTTGTGTGAAAATATACTTCAAACTCTTGTGATCAGTATAAATCTCACATTTTTCACCATAGAGGTAATGTCTCCATCTCTTTAAAGCAAAGATCACAGCTGCTAACTCAAGATCATGAGTAGGATAGTTTTGCTCATGAATTTTTAGCTCCTGTGATGCATAGGCAATGACCTTATCATTCTGCATAAGGACACAACCAAGTCCTTTCTTCGATGCATCAATATAAATAACAAACCCATCATTCCCCGATGGTAGAGTCAATACAGGGGCATTGACTAATCTTCTCATTAGTTCTTCAAAACATTCTTCACACTCTTTTGTCCAGACAAATTTAATCCCTTTACGTGTGAGCTTTGTCAATGGGTTAGCCAATCTGGCAAAATTCTGGACGAAACGTCGATAATAACCTGCTAAACCAATAAAACTGCGTACCTCAGTTATACTTGTCGGTGCTGGCCATTCTTGGATTGCCTTGGTTTTAGAAGGATGAACGGAAATTCCATCCTTAGAGACAATATGGCCAAGAAAAGAAATCTCATGAAGCCAGAATTCACACTTGCTAAATTTCCCATATAATTCATGTCTTCTAAGAGTCTTCAGGATAATGCGTAAGTGATTTTCATGATCTTAGTAGCTTTTGGAGTATACCAAGATATCATCAATAAATACCACTACAAAGTCATCAAGATATTCCTTGAAAACTCTATTCATCAGATCCATGAAAACAGAGGGTGCATTAGTCAATCCAAAAGGCATTACTGTAAACTCGTAATGCCCGTACCTTGTTCTAAATGCTGTCTTTGGAACGTCTTCCTTCTTCACACACAACTGATGGTATCCAGACCGAAGGTCAATCTTTGAAAAGTATTGAGCTCCATGCAGTTGGTCAAACAAATCATCAATGCGAGGTAGGGGATACTTGTTCTTTATTGTTATAGCATTGATCTCCCTATAGTCAATGCACAACCTCATAGATCCATCTTTCTTCTTAACAAAAAGAACATGGGCTCCCCAAGGAGAAACACTAGGGCGAATAAATCCCTTATTACTCAATTCCTCTAGTTTTTTATTTAGTTCAACTAATTGCACAGTGGCCATTATATAAGGGGTCTTCGATATGGGCCTTGATCCAGGAATTAAATCAATGGAAAACTCAACTTCTCGTTCTGGAGGATGTCCAGGTAAATCTTCCGGAAACACATCAACATATTCTCTCACAATAGGTACATCCTCTATTTGAATCTTCCTTTCCTCACCCTTGGTAATTTCCTTCTCTTCCTCCCCAATAATTAAATTTAGTTGAGCTACTGGGGGTGGATCTAGATAAGAACTATGTGGCAACGATTCGGCTCTAAAGATAAGGTGTTCCTTATCATCATCATCAGGAATCGTAACCTCTTTCCTCTTACAATAAATTTTTGCATCATGGTCCAAAAGCCAATCCATACTGAGGATTATATCAAATTCAATCATGGGTATGACGATGAGATCAGCAGGTAAAGAACATTTAGGTGCTCTAATGGGAACTAATCGACAAAACTTTGTTTCGATAATACTTCCCTTAGGGGTTTTGACCGACAAATCCCTTGTTAAATCAAATTGGAAATATCTAATTTTCTTAGCAAACTGGGATGATATGAAACAATGCGATGATCCAGAATCAAATAATGCATTTGCTAAACTTGAGGAAACCATTAAATTACCTGCCACCACATCTTTCGGAGCTTCTACCTCAGTAGTAGTGATAGCATAAGCCTGGCCTTGATCCCTTGGCCTTTTCTGAGGTAAGTTCTCCTGACGCTTAGGACATTCATTTGCATAATGCCCCATCTCCCTGCAATTGTAGCACCGAACGTTGGTAGATTCCTTCTTCCCCTTGCAATCATGAGCTTGGTGGCCTTTTTCACCACACTTGTAACAGACTCCCATTCCCTTCAAGCAAGTACCAGGAGGTTTCTTCCCGCATTTACCACAAGATGGATATTCAACCTTTCCCTTCTTCCCTTTATTTCCATTCCCAGATTGATCAACAGGTCTCTTCTTCTCTTGCTTTGCTTTAAAGTCATAAGACATAGAGAATTCCTTTTCCGTCTTGATAGCGCACGAGACAATACCTTCGTATGAAGAGAAGGTTTGTGATACTAAAGCTCGACGGAGAAATGGTTTCAACCCATCAAAGAAACGATCAGTATTACTTCTTGGGTTACGTATGTAATCTGCAGCATACCTTGCTAACCTTGTAAAGTTAGCCTCATACTTTGCGACATTCTCATCCTCCTTCTGCCTCAGACTCAGAAATTGCCTTTCCATATCCGCTCGATGGTCTCGAGGAAAGTATTTTTCTAAGAACATCTCTTTGAACTCCTGTCATTCCATGTTTTTTAATTCATCATCTTCATTTGTGTTTTGAATTTGTGACCACCATTGATCGGCATCTCCAGTGAGGCGGTAAAATGCCATGATAACTTTTTCCCTTTCACTGCTCCCCAAAGCCTGAAATATTTTCTCTAGGGAATTTATCCATTGCTCGGCTACTAAGGGATTTGTACTCCCATTGAACGTTGGTGGTTGTTGCCTCATGAATCGATCTAACATTGATCCTCCATGCTGTGGATCAGGGTGCTCCATACGGGTAAGGTTATTATTCATAACCTGAGTAAGTTGTCCCAGTATGGTGATTAGCTGATCGACACCAGTTTCATCACCAGCCCCACTATAATTATCTTGAGAAGGAGGGCAATCCCTACATGGAGTGCGTGCATTGATACGGTTTCCATTTCTTCCACTAGGCGCCATTTCTAAACAATGGCATAAACTAGATCAGTTTATGAATCAAAATACATAATCCCATACTTATAAAACACTTAACATAAATTGAACTATTTATGGATATAATCCATAATCATAAAAATGTTTTCGTTGAGAAATTATATACTCATAAACCCTTCATAATGATTTGTAAAGAAAATGAGACTTATCCTAAGCATATCCCCCGGGAGTGTCGTAACCAAGAGTGCAGCAAGGCCCGTTGTCGTGCACCAGTTCCCGTTCGAGTCTATCTCAAAGCAGTGTTTTCGGGTTTTACCCCTAGGTACATCTGTGCCAGAGCCGCCTCTACCTGCTCGTATCCAGACAGGGATTTATTGCTCGGAAAACTCACAACATCTCTACAATACCAAAATTCTAGGAAGTACTTCTATACTAATCCTCAAAGTTCATCTTAGGTCTATGTTCTCTAATCAGAGTTTATCTAAATCTAGCTTCCAAGGTTTTTACTAAACTTCCTCTGATACCAACTTTAACGCCCCGACCCCAGCTACCCAGAGTCGGTGCATTACTTCGTAACATTGGCATGATCACAAAAGATCAAGTCTCGAAAGACCGATTAGTTTAGTAGCCTTGGAAACACTAGATACATTCATAAGTCTTTCATTACATCAGAAGTAAACAAACTAAAATAACATGGTCTTCATAGTCCACACTCATATCTTCACTGACTATTCTCACAAGTCAGTCATAATACATTTCTTCACTTCCTGGAAAATATTTAAACATTGAAAGGGGTGAGCTCAGATGCTCAGTAAGGATAACAATATTGCGAAAGTTTTATAAGAAAACATAAGCATTTAAGGCAATGTATAACTAAAACAAAAGCCTTTTAAACTTTAACTTCAACAAAATATGGCAAAAGTAAAATAAAATAATGCCATTACTTACTCACATAAATATTCTACTAGACAAATAATCACATGAAATATCAATAACCACTTTCATAATGTTGGAATGCATAATGCCAGACTATCATAACCACATAGCCAAGGCCTCGTGCCAAGACTACAAATAAGATTTTGTCAAGGCCTTCTTCCAAGACACTAGTTTGTCTCATTAGACCTACCGATGCATCGAGGAGCTATAGCGGGCTCCACCCGTCACATATTAAGTCCAATGCATTCCCATATGAAAAGGTTTAAACATAACATAAACATTCGTATTAAAACTAGCATACGAAATGTCAATAATTTCACCATAAACTATGAATGGTATAAAATAGCACATCCACAGTCAAACATATCACAAAACCTTCAATACAATATAGAAGTTTTGTATTATAATAAATCAACTTCAAATTAGCGTAAAATCCGTCAAAGGATGTTGACATAGATGAAATCAAAACACTTTTTAGTGAAATATCTCTTTCTATTTTTGAAATCATTTAAGAGCCATATAAAACGAAACATTTTCTTGAAAATATTCTTATAAGCTTGTAATAAAAGCTTTGAAGATTTTATAATGGCGGAAAATAACTGCACCCGCCGTATAAGTTAAAAAAGACATTCTTACCTCAATTTTGTCGAAAAGGTTAAAAAGGAACTTGTTTTGAAAACGACGGAAAGATTCCTCTTATAAAAAGTCAAAAAGGGTATAAATGTCTTTAACCCATATTCTTGTAAATAATAAAAATGTTTTGAAATACATTTTGAAGAAACATGGATGTGGATGATAACGAGGTCCCAGTAGATAATTATGTATAAACAACCTTGGGTAATGAAGAGGTTGTGAAGTAAACCCTTACCTTGTACTTTTCCTTGGTTGGGGTAGGTTAACCTCCTGTATAATGGTGAAATAATTGTTATTAAATTATACAAGAATCATATACATTCATATGATATCATATATGATCTTTTAACATTTCTTTGTAAACAATATCTTAGATTTATCGTTGTTTCGGGTGTTAACTTACTCGTTTTCTTATATGTTTTGTTACGTAAGTCATGTTTTTCATGGATAGGTTGTATCTTATTCATATCCAGAATTATATCATGTCCTTAAACATTATTTTTAAATAATCAAATGATAATTATACTTGAATGGATACGGCGGAGAATGATTCTCATCGCGTTCGTGGAGACAGTAGTCCGTACGTACGCACGAGCGACAATATCATTATTTTGATATTAAAATAATATATAATTGGATAGTATATCATATATACAGAATCATTATCATGTTATATTTATTATTTACATGAATTACATATCATTATTATACCCATCTAAATAATAATATATTGAATAACAATTACACCACAACGTGGAGACGGTAAGCCGTACGTACGCACGTATGGTGACATGTCATTCAAATGATGGGTAGAATACTGAATATGGTTGTTCCATATTTATAATAACATCACAGTATATAGAAGATACTAGATTTATAATTTTATAATTGAAATAATAGACAAAGAGGGAGTGGAAGAAGAAATAAACATGAAAGAGGGTGATGAAATGTTACCTCTTCTTCGGGTTCTTCCTTTTGAATTGATCAAAAGGACTCCTTAGGATGGCTTTCTGACTAAAGTAAAGCTTCTAGGATGAAGGGAGAGAAGTTGGGAGAGTATTTGGTCAGTGTTTGGCCGAACAAAAAGGCTTTAAAGTTTGAATAAGGTGGTAGAGGTGGGGGCCTTTTATAAGAGGAGAGGAGGGGATCTTTTGGAAAGATTGAAATGTTACATTATTATACCATGATTTTCGGATTCTAAAGGTCCCACACTTATATAATTCGGGGATAAGGTGATAAGGGTTCGCAATCTCATCATCCAATAGGCTTTGGACAAGTGTAAGCCTTGGATTTTGCATTATCTTCTCATTTTATTTAAATCGTTAAATAATGAGGTCATCGCCACATCATAATAATGTCATAAATAATTTAATTTATTTAATGTCTAAAAATTATAAAAAAAATACTATGATGTAGAAAATCTTTTTATCTTTCTAATGAATATTTATAATCAAAATTTGGACTTGTTTAACCCCACGTAAAAATTGTTTTAGTAAAACATTTTATGTTTGTGTCATTTTTTACTTTAACATTAAATAAAAGGTGTTTATGTCATTTTCTAACTAAAGTGGCTCCATGGGGTCCCCATGTTGACCCATGGGTTGTCTTGGTCGGCCATGACTCATCAAATAAGAGTACGAAAAGTGTCATGCTCATCTCATATTATAAAAACATTGTTTTTACCTTAAACTACACTAATTAACTCTAATCGCGATTAAGAACTTAAAAGTTACTATTCACCAAAAAATCATTTTAATCTCATTTAACCACATTTTACTTCTTAATGAAAACCATGTATGTCGGATTTTTGAAAATCAAATCACAGAAGTGGTAATATTTCATTTAAACGAAAAATCAGTTATTTAACTACCACTTAGTGGTTTCACTATTCATCAAAAATTGAAGTTTTTCAGAACAAAGCCAAAATTTCACCCTAAGATATAATTGATATTCCGAATTCAAAAATGATGTCTATTTTACAAAATTCCAAACATATAAGTTTCATTAATTAATTTTATAATTAATTCCCGCTGTTACGACAAATAGCGTGTTTTTAAGAAACAATTTATTTCAAAAGATTGGCAATTGTTTATGTCCAATTTCAATGTTAAATTAATTCTAATGACCACCATTGGATAAAATGGTATAAATATATTCTAATTATACTTTAAAACCACTAAATAGTATAATTTATCACAATAAATTATTTTGATTAAAAAATTTGTTTTAAGTATTTTTCACTTTTCATAAAAAATAGAAGTTCTCAGAAAAATACCAAAAATTCAACATAGGCTAATTTCGATATTCCGAATCCAAAAATGAAGTCCATTTTGATAAATAAAATTTATAAAATTTAAAAAAGTAGGTATTACTATTCACAACGGCTAGTTTAATTCGTTGTGGTGTGCGTTAGAGCTCGAGGTTGCGTACAACACACGCTATTGCATTATTCGAAAGGAAACGTACCGTGGAAGCTTGGGGTGTTACATATATGGTCTTATTCATAGCTTATTATTAGTAATATTTCATTGCTACTTGTTATTCGGGTGTTTATTACTTTATTGTTCTTATGCATGTTTTGTCGAATAAATTCTTATTCCTCTTTTTAGGTTATAGATAATTAATTTCCAGAATTGTATTAGTGTAATATATACCATATTTATTCATTAAATTCATTTATATAATCATTATGCAATGAAGATCATGCAGAACGAATCGCATCACATCGTGGAGACGGTATTCCTTACGTACACACGAGCGATGACATCGTTCCCATGATCGTGGAATTGTATTGGAGTGTATGTATACTATTTCAGAATCAATACCACTTTACAATAGTCATATATAGTTATTTATTTGCACCATTATACCCTTCCAAGTAAGGTGGTGGTGGAAAACAGATTACACCACGGTGTGGAGACGGTATTCCGTACGTACGCACGCGCGGTGATTTCGTTTTCCGTAGGATGGATAAGAGGTGAAATAAGGTTGTTTCATATTTATAATAAAATATCAGTATATTGGAGATACTGATGTTATTACGTCATAATTAAACAACTAAAGAAGATGGAGTAGAAGAATAATGGAACTTGAAGAATACGGTAGAAGGTATTACCTCTTTCTCGAAGTGCCTCCTTTAAAATTTCTCTTAAGGCACTAGATTTGGACTTTTGAGAAGACCAGTACCTCTAGTAGTTTTCAAAGGAAGTGGGGAAGTTAAATGGTCAGGGGTTGGCCGATCTTGAAGGCTCAAATTGGTGTGAGGAATAGAGGGAGGAGGTTCCCTTTTATAAGGGAGGAGAGGGGCACCTTTGGAAAGTGTGGAAATATTATTTTATTATAAACTTATCTTCGGTTTAAAAAGGTCCACAAATCATTACAGATGAAGATAAGATGACTCATAGTCGAAATAAAATCATCCAATCAGAATTGGAAGAGGTTTGGAAAATATTTTAATCATTATAATCTTATTTATTTAAATCATTTATTAATGAGGTAAATACTTCATCATTATTGTGTCATAAATTATTTAATTTATTTGGTGTCTAAAAATTATAAAAAAAATATCATTATGTATGAAATCTTTTTAGATTTTCAATGAATATTTATAGTCGAAATATAATTTATATAACCCCTTATAGAAATTAATTACTAAAATATTTTTGTTAATGTAAATTTTGTCTTTACATTAAATTAATTAATCCAAATTGTCATTGTCACTACCAAGTGGCTCAATGGGGTCCCAAAGTCGACCCATGGATGTCAATGGTCGGCCCCTACTCATCCAATAAGGGTAGGAAAAGTGTAAAGATAATATTGAATTATTATAATATTCTTTTAACCTTGAATTACCCTATTTACCTTTAACCGTAGTAAATGAAAATTACCGTAGTTACTATTCATAATATCAAAAAAATAAAAGTAACCTATTAACATAATTTGGACCCACTGATTCCAAATATGGAATCCATTTTTTAAAATTCAAAACACATAATTTGCAGTAATTAATTTAAAATTAATCCCGTTGTTAAGTAAACAGGTTTTAAAAGTAAAAACATTGCCAAAGATTGAAATGTTTTTACCTATGAATTCAATGTATAATTAATGATAATGAAAAACATTATATTAAATGGTAAAAATATATATTATTTATACTTTAAAAACATTAAATATTATATTTTAACCATATAAAGTATTGCGATGAAAAAAGTTGTTTTTAATTAAAATATAGCGTGTTTTTACTATTCATTAAAATATGAAAGTTATCAGAATAATATGAAAATTTTATCCAAAGTAAATTTTAATATCTTGATTCTATAGAAAAATTTTATTCTGTCAAATTGATCTTATATACTTTTAAAAAACTAGATTTAATGTGGGCACGCCATTAAATGGCGGTAAAATTACATTTTTTGAAAAATACATCTTTTATCCAAAAAACGGATTTTGTTTTCATTCCTTATTATAGAAAATGTATAAGATGAATTAAAATTTTATAAAATTCAAAATTCAATTAATACTATTCATAACGGCTAATATTATAATATATCATTGTTTAGTGAAACTCAGTATTGCGTACGACGCTAGCTATCGAGGAAGGTCGTGGTTGCGTGTAAAGCAAGCCAAGCTAGTGTTGTGTGTAGTGAAAGATTCCATTGATGATTTATATAATATAAAAACAAAATATTTCTCATAAAAGACTCTGGTGTTACATTCTACCCCCTTAAAATGAATTTCGCCCTCAAAATTCGTCACTTTGTAACCAAAATATGAGGATACCTCTCCCTCATCATATCCTCAAGCTCCCATGTAGCTTCTTCTAATTGGTGGTTCCTCCATAAAACTTTCACAAAGCGAGTGGTCTTGTTCCGTAGGAATTTTTTGCTACGATCTAGAATCTCTATCCTCCGTTCTTCATAAGAATGATCTTTCTCCAGCGGTACAACTTCTGAGCTGAGTACAAGTGAAGGATCAGGTATGTACTTTCTTAGGAGAGATACATGGAACACATCGTGAACTTGAGAGTGATTCAGTTGAAGCGCCAATCAGTATGCTACCTTCCCAACACGATCCATAATTTCACAAGGACCGATATATCTAGGGATCAACTTTCCCTTCTTTCCAAATCTCATGACCCTCTTCCTGGGAGATATTCATAAGAAAACATTATCACCCACTTCAAACTCTAGGTCTTTTCATCGGTTGTCGGCATAACTTTTCTGTCGACTCTGAACTGCTCTTTTGTGTTGTTGAATAGATCTGACTTTTTCTGCCATTTCATCAACGAGATTAGGTCCTAATAGCGTTTTTTCCACAACTTCATCCCAGCAAGTTGATGTCCTACATTTCTTTCCATAGAGAGCTTCATAAGGAGCCATTTGAATACTGGAGTGAAAGCTCTTATTATAAGAAAATTCCACCAAAGGTAGGTGTTGATCCCAACAACCTTTGAAATCTATAGAGCAAGATCTCAACATATCTTCTAGAGTTTTAATTGTCCTCTCAGAATGACCGTCTGTATGAGGATGTTAAGCAGTGGTTAAACACAACTCTGTAACCAGAGTATGCTAAAGGCTTCTCCAAAACTTTTAGGTAAACCTCGGATCCTGATCAGATATAAAAGAAAGTGGTACTCCATGCAATCTTACCACTTCCTTTACATATATCATGGGAAACTGATATAGAGAGAAAACCTCTCTAATAGCAATGAAGTGTGCAGAATTTGTAAGACGATCAACTATGACCCAGATAGAATTATTTCATATGGATGTTTTAGGAAGTCTGGTGACAAAGTCTATAGTGATGTTTTCCCATTTCCATTCAGGTATGGGTAATGGTTATAACATCCCCTTCGACTTCTGTCTCTCAGCTTTAACTTGCTGACAAACCAACCATCGAGAGACATATTCAGAAACATCTCTTTTCATGCCTTCCCACCAGAAGTACTCTTTCATATCCCTATACATCTTTGTGCTTCCCGAATGAATAGAGAATGATGAACTATGAGCCTCATCCAGCAGCTCCTTCTTTAATTCAGGGATGGGAGGAACACAAACCCGATTCCTGAACATTATTATCCCATCACAATCAAGGTTGAATTCAGGAACATTTCTCACCTTCTTTTGTAACTTGACTACTTCTTTCTGCGCCTCTTTAATCTTCACAAGTATAGATGGTTGAACATTTATTTGAGAAAGATATAATTTTCCCCTTCCATTATAATTCCAAGATCTATCCTTTGTAAATCCATAAATATTGGATCTTTTGTGATCATCATCATGGATAAGCTAGCATGGTCTTGTCGACTTAATGCATCTGCCACCTTGTTTTCTTTTCTAGGGTGGTAATGAATTGAGAAATCATAATCCTTAATCATCTCCAACGATCTTATTTGGCACATTTTCAGCTTCTTTTTTGTGAAAATATACTTTAAACTTTTATGATCAGTATAAATATCACACCTTTCACAATAAAGGTAATGCCTCGAAATCTTTAATGCAAAGATTACCGCAGCTAACTCCAAATCATGTGTTGGGTAAATTTTCTCATGTATTTTCAACTGTCGTGAGGCATAAGCTATCACCATATCATTTTGCATTATACACATCCACGCCCCTTCATGGATGCATCACTGTAGATCACAAACCTTTCTCCACTGCAAGGTAGTGTGAGCACAGGTGTGCTGGCTAACCTTCTTTTTAGCTCTTTGAAATTCTCTTCACATTCCTCTGTCCAAACAAACTTAACTCCTTTCTGAGTCAACATGGTGAGTGGATTAGATAATAGTGAAAAGTCTTTCACAAAATGTCGATAATATCCAGCTAAACCAAGAAAACATCGGATCTTGTTTACTTTTGTTGGTCTCGACCATCTTTTTATAACCTCTGTTTTTTCTGGACCCACAGATATCCCCTCTTTTGAGATTATGTGACCCAAAAATGCAACTTTTTGAAGCCAAAATTCACACTTGGTAAATTTGGCATAAAAATTCTCCTTTCTTAGGGACTTTAATACAATTCTCAAGTGATCTTCATGTTCATCCTTGTTCATTGAATAGTCAATAATATCATCTATAAGGACTACCAAAAACTAATCAAGATAGTCTCTAAAGACTCTATTCATCAGATCCATGAAGATAGCAGGGGAATTAGTATGACCAAATGGCATCACTATAAATTCATATTGTCCATACCTTGTATGGAAAGCCATCATTGGTATATCCCCCCCTTTAACCCTTAATTTATGATACCCAGAACGAAGATCAATCTTGGAAAAGTACTGAGCTCAGCGTAGTTGGTCAAATAGGTCATCAATGCATGGGAGAGGATATTTGTTCTTGAGATTGATCTTGTTATGTTCTCGATAATCAATTCATAGTCTCATTGATCCATCTTTCTTCTTAACAAACAGAACAGGTGCTCCCAAGGTGATGCACTAGGGCGTATGAATCCTTTATCAAGATTCTCTTGGATTTTCTTCTTCAATTCCTGCAACTAAATTGGGGCCATTCTATAAGGAGTCTTTGAATTAGGCAAAGCACCCGGTATGAGTTCTATTGAAAACTCAACTTCACGATTTGGTGGACTACCTGGTAATTCATCTGGAAAGACATCATAAAATTCCCATACAATGGTCATATTCTTAATCGTGAGTTTCTCACCAACCATTTGAGATAAATAACCTTCATTTAGTGGAATCAAGACCCATAAGATAGAATAAATTTCCACTAGAAGGTTATGTTCATCCTTGCATCGATAGACAACCATAGATTGATCTGGAATATGAAATGTGACTTCCCTTTGTTGGAAATTTATATAAGCTCCATATAAAGAAAGACAATCCATGCCACGAATCACATCAAATTCCACTATAGGATGGATCACAATATTTTTAGGAAGAAAATTCCCACAAACTTCAATTGGAGAAGAATTCTAAACTTTTGATGCGACCGTTGTGCCATTAGAGGGTTGTCACAGCTAACTAAACATCTAATTGTGGAGGTAAAATGGCTATACCCTTAGAAAATTCTTCAGAAATAAAAGAGTGGGTGGATCCAGAATCAAATAAAACATTTTCTACTTTAGAGTTGATGGTAAGTGTACCTCTCACCACTTCTTTGTCGTACTCCACATCACCGATAGTAATTTCATGTTACATTCCTTTGTCTTTGGCCTTAATAGTTTTTTGACGTCGATCATCATCATCAACCCTTGGATATGGGCATTGATTGGCATAATGACCCATCTCCTTGCACTTGAAGAATTGAAGTGTAGTAGGTTCATTCCGTGTATCCCTTCCTTTGTTTGTGTCATTAGACATCTTCTTCCCATTATTTTGACATTCAATTGCCCGACGTCCTTCTTTTACACACTTATAAAATTTTCTTGTCCCCTTATGAAAATTTTCTCCATGTTTCTTTCCACACTTTGAGGATAAGGAAAAACACATCTTCTTTTCAGTGTGGTCTTTAGATTTCCCTTTGAATTCCATTTTCCACTTCTTGTCAAACCCATGTGACTGATGGGTTATACTAATCTCTATCTCAACCTTTAGATCACATTGAATAATTTCCTCGTAGCTATTGAAGCCTCTTATGGCTAACGCCCTTCGAAGACATGGTTTTAAGCCACTAATGAATTGATCGATCTTACTCTCAGGTTGGATAATAATTCCAGAAGCGTACCTTGAAAGTCTTGTAAAATTTTCTTCGTAGGTGCCAACAGATTCATCATCCTTTTTCATCAGTTCAAGAAACTCCTTCTCCATCTTTGTTCGAAGAATACGAGGAAAATACTTATTGAAAAATAAGTTCTTGAAATCGTCCCATTACATGGAATCAATTTCATCCCTTTGCCTCGTATTCTTAATTAGATTCCACCATTGATCAGAGTCACCTTCGGAATGATACACTACTAAGATAACTTTATCATGTTCAGAACATTGAAGAACCAAAAATATATTTTCAGTGGTACTGATCCATTGTTCAGCCACTAATGGATCAGAAGACCCGCTGAATGAAGGTGGATGCTATCTCATGAAGGATTCAACAGAATATTGCTCCTTCCTTTGCTCATTTGGAAGTCCTGCATGATTCATAGCTTACGAAAGTTGTGTGAGCATGGCTACAAGATTTTTCTTTCCAGCTGCCATATCGTTTGGTTGCTCCGGGGGACAATCATTGCATTTCCCTTCACATTATGCATTAACACGGTTCCTTCGGGTTCCAGCCACTGACTAAAACCGAGAATAATAGTGTGAGAAACACTAATTATAAAAAGAAAACCACATAATCAAAAAGAAAATTTTACACTTAAGGTCTTATCATAGGTTGTTCATGGTGATTTCTAAAACACTGAGATTGTGTTCTATGCTTATACATATCCTTAGGTTTCTTACTAAGACTTTCACATCCTAGTTTTCAAAGGTTGGCTATACCTTTCCTCTGATACCAACTATATAGACCCATACTTTACATACATGGTTATTACTTAAAAATTGAAGCATACTTATTAAAAAATATAACAAAACCATGAAAGGACCGTATAGGTATAGTGTCTTTTGAAACTGGGAAACATAAGCAACTGGTACATAAAGCATCTACACAGTATCACATTTATTTCCTCATATCTATAGTACCTTTTTGGCATATCTTACTTAATAACATTCTTCCTGACCTGGGGAATGAAAACAAACAAAAAGGTGAGCTGAAATTCTCAGTAAGGGTAAACAAAAGAAATATCAATCACATCAAATTTATAATAACATAACATTTTGGAAATCATACCCTACAAAAGAGATCATAATTTCTTAACATGGGATAAATCATGGTAGTGAAATGTAATCCCAATAATCATAACTTAAATCCTGAAACTTTGTAGCATCCACACATAATCATAGATAATCATTTCTTATTAGTGAAGACCCATAGCCAAGACTATCTTAGTGGAAAAAGTCCATTTCTGAACCGATTTCACTCCTCGTTTCAGTCCTGTTTCACTAAATCAGTTTAACCTTCCATTCCTTCCATGTCTATCTCATGAGATATAAAATCTTTACCCAATGCATTGGAGGGAGATATAGGTCCCACACATCTTATAATTATACCATTCTGATGTGTGCCACAAAACCATAAACCATACATCATAGCATAACCCATGTAATAAAAATGGGAATCTTAAACATCATGACATCATAAATCAATTCATATAAGATAAAGGAATTCATAAAAATATTTCCATCACAAAATAATCAAATCCCTGTAATAATAGAGATAGGACTAGAACCCTATATTATCTTAGATGGAAAATAATTTCGATAAACACTTGAACTCCATTCTTGAGTAAAATATCCTTTCTACTTCAAAACCATTTTTCCTTTCTTAACATGTCATACAATTTTAAACTAAAAGAAGTTGATTAAAAATAAACATGAAAACTTGTAAAGGATGATTCTTGGAAATAATGTTTTAAAAATCCATTCATTCCGTATAAGTTAAAAAAACATTCTTCTTGTACTTTTGTCGGAAAAGTCTAAAAGTACCTCGTACGAAAAATGACAAAAGATTCCTTTCATATATTTTACTAAAAACTCACCAAAGGGTAAAATTGGATTTATATTTTTTTAGGTGTATGGAAATAATATTACATATTGAGGAAACATGGATGTGGATGATAAAATACACCACAGTAAATACCAAAGTATAAACAATCTCGGATAAAAATGAGATTGTTATATTTTCTCTTACCTTAGGTCCGATTTGCTTCGTAAGTGTCTGAACCTCCTGTATAATGATTTAAATAATGTCATTGACTTATTCCAGAATCATTTTCATTGTTATTATATCATATATGGTCATATTTGTAGCTTATTATTAGTAATATTTCATTGCTACTTGTTATTCGGGTGTTTATTACTTTTTTGTTCTTATGCGTGTTTTTTCGAATAAATTCTTATTCCTATCTTTAGGTTATAGATACCTCATTTATAGAATGGTATTAGTGAACTATATACCATATTTATTCATTTAATTTATTTATATTAACATTATACAATAAAGATCAAGTAGAACGAATCGCATCACATCGTGGAGACGGTATTTCGTACGTACGCACGAGTGATGATATCATTCCCATGATCATGGAATTGTATTGGAGTGTATGTATACTATTTCAGAATAAATACCACATTAAAATATTCATGTATAGTTATTTATTTTCACCATTAAACACTTCCATGTAAGGTGGTGGTGGAAAACAGATTACACCACGGCGTGGAGACGGTATTCCGTACGTACGCACACACGGTGATTTCATTTTCCGTAGGATGGATAAGAGGTGAAATTGGGTTGTTTCAAATTTATAATAATATATCAGTATATGAGGGATACTGATGTTATTACCTCATAATGAAACAACTAAATAAGAGGGAGTATAAGATGAATGGAACTTGAAGAAAACTGTAGAAGGTATTACCTCTTTCTCGAAGTACCTCCTTTAAACTTTCTCTTAAAGCACTAGAGTTTGTCTTTTGAGAAGACCAGTACCTCTAGTAGGTTTCTAAAAAAGTGGGGAAGTGAAATTGTCAGGGGTTGTCCGAGCTTGAAGGCTCCAAATGGTGTGAGTAAGAGAGGGAGGAGGTTCCCTTTTATAAGGGAGGAGAGGGGCACCTTTGGAATGTGTGGAAATATTATTTTATTATAAACTTATCTTCAGTTTCAAAAGGTCCAAAAATCATTAAAGATTAAGTTAAGATTACTCATAGTCGAAATAAAATCATCCAATCAGAATTGGACATGTTTTGGAAAATATTTTAATCATTATAATCTTATTTATTTAAATCATTTATTAATTAGGTAAATACTTCATCATTATTGTGTCATAAATAATTTAATTTATTTGGTGTCTAAAATTTATAAAAAAATATCATTATGTAGGAAATATTATTATCTTTACAATTAATATTTATAGTCGAAAATATAATTTATATAACCCCTTATAAAAATTAATTACTAAAAGATTTTTGTTAATGTCAATTTTGTCTTTACATTAAATTAATTAATCCAAATTGTCATTGTCACTAACAAGTGGCACAATGAGGTCCCATAGTCGACCCCATGATGCCCATGGTCGGCCACTACTCATCCAATAAGGTTAGGACAAGTGTCAAGGTAATTTTAAATTATTATAATATTCTTTTAACCTTGAATTACCCTATTTACCTTTAACCGTTGTAAATAAAAATTACCGTAGTTACTATTAATGATATAAACAAAATTAAAAGTATCATATAAACATAATTTGGACCCACTTATTCCAAATATGGAATCCATTTTTCAAAAATCAAAACATCAAAGTTGCAGTAATTAATTTAAAGTTAATCCTGTTGTTAATAAAACGGGTTTTAAAAGTTAAAACATTTCCAAAGATTGAAATGTTTTTACCTATAAATTCAATGTAAAATTAATTCTAATGACATAAATTATATTAAATGGTAAAAATATATTATATTAATATATTAAAAACATTAAATATTATAATTTAACCATATAAAGTATTGCGATGAAAAATGTTGTTTTTAATTAAAATATAGCGTGTTTGTACAATTTATTAAAATATGAAAGTTATCAGAATAATATGAAAAATTTATCCAAAGTAAATTTTTATATCTTGATTATAAAGAATTATTTTATTCTGTCAAATTGAACTTATAAACTTGTAAAAAACTAGATTTAATGTGGGTGCGCCATCAAAAGGCGGTAAAACTGCTTTTTTTAAAAAAAATACTTCTTTTATCCAAAAAAACTGATTTTGTTTTCATACCTTATTCTAGAAAATGTATAAGATGAATTAAAATGTTATCAAATTCATAATTCAGTTAATACTATTCATAACGGCTAATATTATAATATATCGTTTTTTAGTGAAACTCGGTATTGTGTACGATGCAAGCTATCCAGGAAGGTCATGGTTGAGTGTAAAGAAATCCAAGCTAGTGTTGTGTGTAGTGAATGATTCCTTTGATGATTTATATAACATAAAAACAAAATATTTCTCATAAAAGTCTCGAGAGTTACACAAAGGGTCAACATATCATTAAATATCCTATTGTGGTATGGAATAAATACACACAAATTTCTAACATAAATTATCCTATATTTATCATATGAGGCATCACATGTTTATCACACAGGGTAAGCCTATAGTTTCACATCATGCACTGTGGAAGTTACCATATAATTTAACAACATATAACTAGGATGTTGGGGTTTAGTTCAATTCCATATATCTCAGACTAAAGGTATGTTTTATTCATGTAAAATATCTCTTGATAAACCTAGTACTAGTGGAAAGATTGATATGCTTATCATCAATGGCGATCAATGAGTTCACACAATCAGAGTGAAGTTTATGCAAAATTTAATGCCCTTCCCACATGGATTGAAGTTTCACTAGATTCATCCTAGGTATCATCGATTCCCTTAGATCCAACACCATGTCACCATAAAGTAATGAATAAAGGACAACCTTTTTATTTAAGGACAACACCACCCAGTTCTGATACATTTCTAGGTCATCCGATGATTGAACCATTTTTTCATCGAGGGGTTCCCCCCTTCTTTCATTCATGATATCTAATTTACTTTTTCTGGTAGTGCACCTATATGTCATGATGCCCAAACCCCCATGCTTTCTATCCTTGTCACCCCTACCGCCATCTCTGTCCTTCTCGCTCACTGTGGTTACTGACTGCATCTCTGAAGTGACCAGGCCCCTTCCTAGCAGTGTTTGTTCTATCTCCCTTAGCATCTGAGCCAATCCTCTAGCTCCAAATACTTATGGATCCATAGATAACTCCCTCACCATCCCCAATATTCATTACCTATCCTTCCCCTTCCCCTTTGGATCCAAATATTCCACTCATATGAAGCTTACCAACTAGAAGGGATTATGAACATGTTCAAAATCAAGGGACCTCAATGAGAGGTCATCCTCCCACTTCAATAAGGCTACTAGCTCTAGATCCAATGCCAGAGCCAGGTCCTACCCATCATTATTATCTTCTTATGTAATTATCATGGTCTTAGTGCCCATGTTAAATCTGACTTCCTCATCGTAGAAATCAAAAAGCATAATGTCATTGTTTTTGTTATCAAATAACACAAAAACCCCCTAATTAATCATAGAATTCTCCTAGAAGATTAATTTTCATGGATTTCTACACTCTGACCCCTCCAACAGACACAAATGGGTATTTTGGCACAATAAATATGTTTTCGAGACTCATCAAGATTATAATAAATTCATC
Organism: Viscum album; assembly: GCA_963277665.1. Taxonomy (NCBI): domain Eukaryota; kingdom Viridiplantae; phylum Streptophyta; class Magnoliopsida; order Santalales; family Viscaceae; genus Viscum; species Viscum album. The sequence goes on along the minus strand of OY728155.1, from coordinate 1,131,526,192 downwards.
ACTACCATGGGGTCCAACGGTGACGCCTCCATCCTTATGACTTTTGTTTTTGGAAGCTATGACCCTCTTCAAAGGGAATATCTATAGAGTGAACAAAAAACCTTCGATCCTAGCCACCATCCATTTTTTGTTGTGGGTGACTTTACTTTCATTTCCAACCCAAAGGAAAGGGAAGGTAGAAGCCCATTCCAGAGGAAGGCCATCATGGAGTTTGTTCAGTTCATCGCTCGGAAGGGACTCATTGATCTCAGCTTCTCAGGTGATATATTCACCTGGTGAAACAACTACAAGGGCCATCACCTCTAGTGCATTCTATTGGATAGGTGTCTAAAAAAGATGATATCCACTAACATATTCTCAAATAGAAATTTTTCCATCTTGCTTGATGTATTTTGAACGACTCCCCCCTCTTGGTATCCATTTCTTCTTGGCATGATCATCATGAATGGTTTCACTTCCACCAGTAGTGGGTTAACATCCTAGGGTACCAGGACATGGTTTGTGAAATATAGAATGAACCCTTGTAAGAGAGTCATGCCACCTTTAACCTCAAGGACCCAACCTTGAACCCTGATAGGTGTGTGTTCTCCCCTTCATCCTCAGGCACCATCACAACCTAGGAATATCGTCGCATATGGGCTCTTTCAGTGAATTCTGATAGATAGAATGATACATTGGATTTATTGGATTATTAACACCAGTTCGAGATTTATGTGTGACTACATATTTATTATATTTTCTTATTATTTCTCACACACTGCCACTTGAGTCGAGTAACCTGATTGAAAGCCATATGGGTACTTTGGTTCTGATGTGGATATGTTTTTTTATGTGTTTGTGACATGTGTATGTGTGGATATATGGGTATTTATTTATGATGATATTGAATGTAGGGTAGAGACCTAAGAGTGGTATATTTATCATTCATGATTATTCTTGTGTTTGGACTGGGGTGATTTGAGGAAACTATAATGAATCTACAGTAATTATATTTAATGAATTCAAATTTTAGAGATTATGAGAATCCATTCTTTACTTATAGAGTTGGGTACTGGTTTTCATCCATATGTATTTTAGGTTGGTGAGGTATAAATGAATGGACTAGTTGACCATAGAAGGGTTGACCCGATAGAGGAGGATGAGCCATAAAGGATGATGTCGTGTGAGTTTTACCATCTATGACACAATTGATTATCCTCGCGACTCCCTTTGTATTTGGAAACTGTGTTGATTTTGATGGGAGGTCTATACTGGTTCTGTTGATTTCCAAATCATTATTGGAAATTGTTATTCTTTATTAATCACTATTTTTATAAGTATGTGGTCCTCTTATACTATATTTGGAAGTCTCTTTTTGTGTACATGAACCATAAATACTAATATTTGATATTCAAATAGGATAAAGATGAAAAAATATTGGATGGATGCTAATCGTTTTAAAATAGAGTACAAGAATGGGGTGAAAGAGTTCATAAAGATTCTAAAGGATCATGAAAAGGATCCTTCTCAAATCATTTTTTCGTGTTTAAGTTGGTTTTATTCTAGACTACATACTCCAGATGAGTTGGAAGAACATTTGATATGTCACAGAATAGATCGGAGTTATTAATGTTGGAATAAACACGGTGAAAAAGCGAATGTAGCTACTAGTTGGGATAAAACGACTTTTTATGGTTCATCAGATATGAATAAAAATATGGATAATGAAGAAGACCATATTGGGGATGTTATTAATGTTGTCAATGATGATGAATATCGTATTGAAAAAATTACAAATAAAATTGAAGATGAACTCCGTGATTTCCCAAAATTGTTTGAGAAGTTACAGAGTTGTGCAAAGATGTCATTGTATGCTTGTTGCACCAAGTATACAACATTGTCAGTTGTACAAAATTTGTATAAATTGAATGCAGACAATGGATAGAGTGATGTTAGTTTTATGAAACTACTTTCTCCCTTGAATGACATTCTTCCTGAAGATAATGAGCTCCCAAGCCAAACATATGAATCTAAACTAATGCTACGCTCGATGGGTATGATTTTTGAGAGAATACATGTCTGCCTGAAAGACTGTATATTGTTTGAAAGGAGAAAAAATCACTTACAGAATTCCCAAAGTGTGGTGCTTCTCGATACAAGAATAATTAATCCAATCCTAAGAAAGCTGTATGGTACATTCCAATCATCCCAATTATTAGGCGTCTTTATGGAAGTGATGAAACATCAAGACAATTATCGTGGCATGCAGAAAAAAGAAATAAAGATGGGAAATTACGTCATCCTGCCAACTCTCCTCAATGGAAGAAAATTGATCATGAGTATCTTGAATTTGGAAATGAGGCGGGAAACCTTCGTCCTACGTTATCTACAGATGGAGTGAATCCTTTTGGTTTTCAAACTAGAAGTTATAGTACATGGCCTATTATGTTGGTAAATTATAACTTCTCACCCTGGTTATGAATGAAGAGGATATTCATCATGTTATCTATGCTTATATCAGGACCAAAACAATCAGGTAATAATATTGATGTTTATTTGGCCCCTTTGATCAAGGATTTGAAGTTATTGTGGGATTCAGGTGTTATGTTGTATGATTCTTATAAATGTGCATACTTCATGTGGAGAGCGATGTTGTATGAGAAAATAAATGATTTCCGTGCTTATGGAAATTTTTTAGGCTATAGCATTAAAGGAACTCAAGGGTTTCTCGTGTGTGAAGAAGATACAGAATCAATTAGGTTGAAACATTTATCAAAATCTGTGTTTCTAGGACATCGTGGATTTCTACCTCGTCGGCATAAGTACAGATCATGGATGAAATCATTCAATGGAAGTTCAGAACAATGTGCAACAGCCTCTCCACTAACAAGTGATCAACTATTTGAGAAGGTAAAACATGTGAACATTGTTTTTGATAATGAATTTTTGAAAAACCTTACAAAATTGGTCAGAAAAAAGAGATCAGTTTTTTTTGAATTACCATACTAGAATTATTTGTACATCAGACATTTACTTGATGCGATGCATGTGTGAAAAAATGTATGTGATATTGTTATCCGAACATTTCTAAATGTCCCTGAAAAACAAATGATGAAATTAAGGCAAGGTTGGACATGGTTGACATTGGAATACAAGACGAGTTGGCTACCGGGAAGGGTGAAAATTGAATGATTCTTCCTCCAGCTCCTTATACTCTTTCGAGGGAGGAGAGATAACCATTTTTCAACTTCTTCAATGATGTAAAGGTTCCAGAGGGGTATTCATCAAATATCAAGAACATTGTGTCAATGATTGATTTGAAGCTAAAAGGTTTGAAATCACATGACTGCCATGTTTTGATGCAAGATCTAATTCATCTAGTTTTATGTTGCATTTTTTTCAAGAATGTTTTACATACGTTAACCAAACTTTGTTTCTTTTTCAAAATTATATGTAGAAATGTTTTATACCTGCATAAATTGCTAGCTTTGGAAAAATAAATTGTTATCATATTATGTGAATTATAAATGTACTTCCTACCAACATTCTTTGATATGATGGTTCATTTGATGATTCACTTGGTGAGAGAGATTCGACTTTGTGGTCCTATGCACTGTAGATAGAGGTATCCTGCTAAACGATATCTGAAGATTTTGAAAGGGTATCTCAAAAATCAAAGTTGGCCAAAGGACTATATAGTGGAGTGATACAGTGTTGAGGAATCCATTTTTTTACCATATACATATCTGATGTGGAAAGTAGTGGTCTCCCAAAATCTCATCACACTGGATGCCTTGAGGGTGAAGGAATTTCTGGAAGAGATGTTGTGACAATCAGTATTACAGATCCGGTGCAAGCCCACCTATATGTTTTGCATAATAGTCGGTAGGTTGCTCCATATATTTAAACTCACAAAGAATTTCTTATGTAGTTGAATCCATCAATGGTTGAAAAAATGGTTATCAAATACACATAATCACCAGTTTATAGGATGTTTTGAAGACCATATTTTTAAGAAGTTGGATGAAAATAAGAATTCAATTTCGAACGAATTCGATGGCTAGACGCTATACCAAGTGTGTATGTAATATCTTACAGAGGTTATGTAATTAATGGTTATAAATTCTATACAGATGAAAATGATTAAGATATTACTTTGAAAATTAGTTGAGTTACACTAGTCGCTGAAGCGATGCATGATTCTGGTAGAAAGGACAAAAATCCAATTTATGCAAATATTTCATAATTTGGGATTATAAATCTAATATGGGAGTTCGATTATACGACATTCCAATTGCCTATTTTTCAATGAAAATGGTTTGATAACAACAGTGGTTCTAAAATAGATCAATGGGGATTTGTGAAAGTTGATTTCAGTAATGAAGGGTACAAAGAAGAACATTTTATAATGGCATCACAAGCGGTACATGTTTTTTATGTTCCAAATCTGGAAAACTAAAAGGGTTCAATTGTTCTCTTATCATCCAAAACTACTGAGGGTTCTGATAAATATTTAGTAGAGGACGATCCTTTCAGTGGTATGTCGCAATCATTTCGGAGCAGTCCCAATGTAGATGATATTTTGTATGTTAGATGAGACCACAATGAAGGGATTTCGATAATCGATAGAGGTGTAAAATTCTTTTAGCCTTCAGAAAAAATTAAGAGATTTCAATAAACAGGTAATATTTTTTTGTAATATAGATCTTATTATCTCATGTTATTAACTTTTAATTACTAATTTCATGTAATCTAAATTAATTGTTCCACCACTTTTGCAGATAATGAGTTCTGCACATTCTGGTACTCCTAACCTAGAGGCTGAATAAGTCTCTCAAGCTACTGTTGTTGCGGCTGCTACTGCTCCTACTGCTACTTCTGTTACGGCTGTTGCTACTCCTGCTGCTGCTCCTGTTGTGGCTCCTACTGCTCCTGCTGCTCCTGCTATGGCTGTTGTTGCTCCTGCTACTATGGCCCCTTCTGCTCCTAGTGTTGAGGTCTAACAACCATCAGCACATGTCGTTGCTACCATATCTAATGAACATATCGATGATGTTGATATCGATGAAATGGTCAGGAATGAAGGTTCGACGTCACATAAAACAGAGGTGCTTCATAGTTTGACGTTATTAGCCAATGTTCTTAAGGAAAAAAACAACGGCATAAAATTTGATGTTGTATGGAATGCATGAAACCAACATGTGAATCCTAACAAGTCTTTTTTTAGTAGATACATTAGAGGTTTCACTCATCAACGTGTACCGATTGACATAGATTCATGGCACCATGTTGTTTCCGGGCTGAAGGCTGTGATCTGGGAAGCAATTACGGTAACATTATGAATTTATTTCTTTAATTTACTAGAAAATAAAAAAATGAAACAATGTCTTTCTCTTCTCAATATCTTGCAGAGTACATTTATAGTTGACGATTCAAACAAGGATTATATACTAAGGCTTGAAAGAAGGATTCATCGAGGTTTTCGCACAATTTTAAGAAGATTTCACCTGAATGATTCCAGAGGTAAAATAAACCTGCACCCACCCATTGTCTACGCTCACATGATATCCCAAGAAGAATGGGATGCATTTATTGGCCATCGTGGGGATGATCAGTTTCATGTACATTGTTGGTGATAATACGTTGTTTGAGGATACATGTATTCATCACTTTTATTTTCAATATTTCATTTATGAAATAGAAACTCTGTAATGAAAATAAGGAACTTTCATTGAAACTAATATACCCATATCATAAATAAAGGATGGGGTACGCTCCACTAGAAAATAAAATGGTACCTATTTTAAATTTACAGTAATATTTTTAGGTTCCAATAAATAACATCATAATTATCTTTCTATGGTTATATGTTGATTGGTGATTCTAAAACCAAATACACTTCCATCCCACGTCATGTGCTTTGGAAGGAGGCACATGTGAATAAAAAAGGGAATCCAGTAGATGAGGACACAAAAAATATGTGGGAAATTTTTTTAAGTATGACACGACGATAAAAAGATTTGTTTTAAATTATTATTACATAAAAAAATTTAGTTATTTTTCTATATCCAACAGTCATAGGAATCGGTTACTCATGTAGTGGATGCCGACCTATTATCGATGGCTTTGAAGTAGCAAAAAAATACAATCATGTAAGAGGCACGAGATTTGGGGTCACCCACCGAGTATATTTTGAGATGAAAAAAACGGATGATAGAGATGAAACATTGAAACAATGAGAAAAACCTAGCAGCCCTTGAAAAATGATTGCAATGGCAGGGAGAGTTTCTAGCAACTTTTATGGGTGGGAAGCAAGGAGAAGACACAACTCAAGAACAACTCGGGCGTGAAGATCCCGCCCCACCCCCCACCAGCATTGAGGTGAGCCATTCCCCTCAAAGAGATATTTTAGCTGTGGTAATCAATATTCTCATAATTTTTTCCATGAAAATTGAATTAGACAAACACTGATACATTTCATGTAATGATATTCTACAGGGTGATAATGATTGTTATTTATATCTGTCGACACCCACCTATCACCTTGTAGTGAGAGAAACAATGTTCAACATCCCAGATGACACACTGCATAATAGACCAATTCTGAAAGATCATCTCAAAGTGATGATTACTGTAGATCATGATCCAAATGCCGATCAACCTATTCCACTTGACGATGATGATATTCATATGATCGAAAAGTCTATTGGGACATTCATTGCATGGTCGTAACAACTTGTAAAATTACATGTGGCCAAAGAGGTATTTATGTCCTTTTTTTCAAGATAAACCTTTAACAATTAATGAAAAACGGTTCTGAACCAATGAATGTTATTATAGACGGAGAAAGGGAATGGGTGACAAATTTCATCTCAAAACCATCTAAAGGATTGACCAACCGATCCCAATGAACTACTATAAACAGAATAACACCACCTATTATCTATCCACATTTAGTAGTATTGAAGACTCATGTGGATACGATGCTAAGAGTTGGTAGTCGTAATATTGTGATTTTCTAAATGAATATATATGTAGAGGAATGTCAAGATTTTGTTGCTCCAGAAAATGTAAATGAGATCCTTGAAAACGATGGCTAGGCGTCACAGTTGTAAATATATATATGAGGTATGTTTTTGTGAATTGATTTTCTAAAAGCCGATCTAATGTAAAAATTATTACTAAATGAATTTTATATTGTTGAGTGACGTATATATGAAAAATAGTTGAAGGAATTTTCCCATGAGCCAAAATTTGGAATCGTTAGTCCTCATACCACATCATCACATCTAATGAAATTAGAGCTATAAAAAAAGAGTGAAATAGTGAACGAACTATAGAAAACATTTGAAAGCAAGATTACAGATGAAAGACTATTCTTAAAACCAACCATACAGTGGTAAACCTCTACAATTAATGCATGTCAATTATATTTTCACTTCTTTTATTAATTTTTCGCTTTTGTGTTTTTAGGCAACATTGGATTCTAATTTCGGTGAACTTGGATACTCCAAATATTTTTTTCTGGATTCCAAGGATGGATATCCATCAAAACGACCACACATGATGAAGTTTGTGAATCTATAAGACACTACATCCTACATTTTAGGTCTAAAAATCATGTAATATAATTTATATTATATTTTACTAAGGATTCTGTTATGACAGGGTGGTGTATCATTATCTTCTAAAAAGGAATGAGGATAGGGGCTAAGCATAAGGAGGTGATCAAGTACTACTTCTGGACAAATATCAGGGTATATATAATAAAATTTCACTATCCAAACACATCTCAACACAAGTTACTTATCCTCCTAATGGTCAAATTTTTTGTAGTATCGAAAACAAAAAAATGATAATGATTGTGGATATTATGTTTGTAAATTTATGAAGGAGATTATTTTTCATCAACAAACTAGCATCCCTATAGAGGTATTTTAAAAAATGACTACTATTTCATTTAATTTATTTATTAATTATTTATTTTTATATGTTGTACTACTACTCTGACTTCTGGAAATCCTCATATTCACAATAATATATAGATATTTTCAGAAATAAGTGGACCGCATACCTGATGACACATTTTTCACAAATAGCATGAAGATCTGACTTGGGGACATGTACAATTGGTGGTCATTTTTGAGAGGGGTTTGATGGGATCAAAAGATGAAACATTTTTGTTTGTAAATTTTTATTGTAAAATTTTTATTGTTTTTAAATAAAACATCCCTTATCCAATGATTCAATTTCCCATTTTAACAGATGATATGAACCAAAAACATGCAAGAATGATGAACCACTCAAAGTGTTTCTATTTTGTTTAAAATGATCATATTTTTAAGTGAAAACAATAATTGATGAACGGAAATCCGACCAAATGCATTAGGATTGTGTTTATCCTTTAAGATAATGACCCATGGGTACGTTGGGGACGTGTATGAGTCAACCCTGTCTCAATATGTGGCATGGTGTGGCCAGTACCACACAAAGGGTCTCTCTTTTCTTTAAAATGGAAACAATTTTAAGTGAAAACAACAACTGACCTATATAAATCTGACCAAATTATTTCAGATTGAATTAATCCTTTAGTAGAATTATCCATGGGTCTTTTGTAATGTGTACGAGTCATCCCCGCCTCAATCCGAGGCACGCTGTGGCCGGAACCACTCAAAGGGTCTCTCTTTTTTTTTAAAATGGACATATTTTTAAGTGAAAACAACAAATGACCTATGTAAATACAAACAAATGAATTCATATTGTATTGATATTTTAGTATAATGATCCAATGGTGTGTTTGGGCCGGTACCACTCAAAGGGTCTCTCTTTTGTTTAAAATAGACACAATTTTAAGTGAAAACAACAACTGAACTATGGATATCCAACCAAACGCATTCGGATTGTATTGATCCTTTATCAGAACAATCCAAGAGTCCATTTTGACATGTACGAGTCATACCTACCTCAATCCAAGGCACGATGTGGCCGTTACAACTCAAAGGGTCTCTCTTTTGTTTAAAATGGACACAATTTTAAGTGAAAACAACAACTGACCTACGACAATCTGACCAAAAAAATTTATATTGTCTTTATCCTTTAGGATACTGATCCACAAATCCTTTTTAATGTTTAGAAGACATCCCCACCTCAATCCAAGGCTTGGTGTGGCCGGTACCACTCAAAGTTTCTCTCTTTTGTTTAAAATGGACATATTTTTAAGTGAAGACAACAACTGGCCTATGGAAATCTGAACAAATGCATTCGGATTTTATTTATCATTTAGGAAAATGATCCAAGGGTGCATTGGGGATGTGTATGAGTCAACCCCGCCTCAATACGAGGCATGGTGTGGCCAGAACCACTCAAAGGGTATCTCTATTTTTTTAAATGGACACAATTTTATGTGATAACAACAACTGACCTACACAAATCTGACCAAATGCATTTAGATAGTATAGAACTGTTCATAGAATGATCCACGAGTCCTTTTTGATGTGTAAAAGTAATCCCCGACTCAATCTGAGGAATGGTGTGGCTGTTACCACTCAAAAAGATCTCTCTTTTGTTTAAAATGGACACAATTTTAAGTGAAAACAACAACTGACCTACGAAAATCTGACAAAACGAATTTAGATTGTATTTATCCTTTAGGAGAATGATCCAAGGGAACTTTGTGACATGTAAGAGTAATCCCCGCATCAATCTAAGTCATGGTGTGGCTGGTGCCACTCAATGGGTTTCTCTTTTGTTTAAAATGAACATATTTTTAAGTGAAAACGACAACTGACCTAAGAAAATCCAAACAAACGCATTTGTATTGTATTGATCCTTTAGGATAATTATAAACGAGTTTTTTGAGGACGTGTATAATTCAACCTCACTTCAATCCTAGGAACGATGTGGTCGGTACCACCCAAAGGGTATCTCTTTTGTTTAAAAGGGACACAAATTTAAGTGAAAACAACAACTCACCTACGTAAATCCGACCAAACACATCGGATTGTATGGTTACTTTAGGAGAATAATACACAGGTCCTTTGTGATGTGTATGAATCATCTTCCCCTCAATCTGAGGCACGGTGTGGCCAGTACCACTCAAAGGGTCTTTCTTTTGTTTAAAACGGGCACGATTTTAAGTGAAAACAACAATTGACCTATGGAAATCCAATGAAATGCATTAGTATTGTCTTGACCATTTAGGAGAACGTTCCAATGGTATTTTGTGATGTGTGTGAGTCATCCCCACCTCAATCTGAGACACGGTGTGGCCAGTACCACTCAAAGGGTCTCTCTTTTGTTTAAAATGGACATATTTTTAAGTGAAAATGACAACTAACCTACGGAAATCTGACCAAAAACATTTAGATTATATTAATCCATTTAGATAATGATCCACGGTTTCATTGGGGACGTGTATGAGTCAACCCCACTTCAATATGATACACTGTGTGGCTGGTACCATTCAAAGGGTCTCTCTTTTGTTTAAAATGGACACAATTTTATATAAAAACAACAACTGGCCTACAGAAATCTAATCAAATACATTCGGATTATGGTGATCCTTTAGGATAATGATACAGGGGTCCTTTTCGACTTGTATGAGTCATCCCCACATAAATATGAGCCATGGTGTGGCCGGTAGAACTCAAAAGGCCTATCTTTTGTTTAAAATGGACACAATTTTAAGTGAAAACAACAACTGACCTACGGAAATACAACCAAATGAATTCATATTTTATTTATCCTTTAGGATAATGATCCATGGGTGCATTGTGGATGTCTACGAGTCAACCCTACCTTAATCTGAGTCATGGTGTGGTCGGTACCACTCAAAGGGTCACTCTTTTGTTTAAAATGGACACAATTTTAAGTAAAAACAATAACTGACCTATAAGAATCTGACCAAATGAATTCATATTGTATTGATACTTTAGGATAAATATCCATGAGTACTTCTTTAAATGTAAGACTCATCCCCACCTCAATCTGAGTCATGGTATGGCTGGTACCACTCAAAGGGTCTCTCTTTTGTTTAAAATGGAAATAATTTTATGAGAAAACAACAACTAACATACGGAAATCCTATCAAATTCATTCGGATTGTCTTGATACATTAGAATAATGATCCAAGATTCCATTGCGACATGTACGATTCATCCCCGCCTCAATCCGAGACACGCTATCGCTGGTACCACTCAAAGGGTCTCTCTTTTATTTAAAATGGACAGATTTTTAAGTAAAAACAACAACTAACCTACAGAAATCTAATCAAACATATTTGGATTGTATTGATCATTTTGTAGAATGATCCAAAGTTTCATTAGGGATATGTAAGAGTCAAACTATCATCAATATGAGCCACGGTGTGGCTGGTACCACACAAAGGGTCTCTCTTTTGTTTAAAATAGACACAATTTTAATTGAACACAACAACGGGCCTACAGAAATCCGACAAAAAACTTTATAATTGTATTGATATTATAGGAGAACAGTCCGAGGGGTCTTTTGTGACGTGTATGAGTCATACCAGCCTCAATACGAGGCACGGTGTCGCCTGTACCACTCAAATGGTCTCTCTTTTGTTTAAAATTTACACAATTTTAAGTGAAAACAACAACTAACATATATAAAGCTGACAAAAACGCATTCAAACTTTCTTGATCCTTTAGGAGAATAATACATTGGTCCTTTCTGATGTGTACGAGTCATTTATGACTCAATTTGAGACACGGTGTGGCCAGTACCCTCTAAGGGTCTCTCTTTTGTTTAAAATGGGCAGATTTTTAAGTGAAAACAACAACTGACCTACAAATATCTGACCAAAATCATTCGGAATGTATTGATCCTCTAGGATAATGATCCAAGGGTACATTGGGGAAATGTACAAGTCATCCCCACCTCAATTTGATAAACAGTGTGTCCAGTACCACTCAAAGGGTCTCTCTTTTGTTTAAAATGGACACAATTTTAAGTGAAAACAACAACTAACCTACGAAAATCTGACCAAACGCATTTGTATTGTGTTTATACTCTAAGAGAACGATCCAAGTGTCATTTGTGACGTTTACGAGTCATCCCCGCCTAAATATGAGGCACGGTGTGGCTTGTATCACTCAAAGGGTCTCTCTTTTGTTTAAAATGGACACATTTTTTTTGTGAAAACAACTACAGACCTACATAAATCCAACCAAATGCATTAGAATTGTCTTGGTCCTTTATGAGAATGATCCATGGGTCCTTTGTGATGTCTATGAGCGAACCCCACCAACCCCCTGGGCCGCTCCCCCGCCCTCCACCCCCACCCCCGGACACCAACCCACACCCTGGACACCCCCACCCCTGGAAAGCCCCCTTTACCCCCAGGACACCCCCACCCGCCATGGACACACCCACATACAGCCCCCCCCCACCTCATATATCCCCCACAAAACCCCCCCCCCCCCCCCGAACACCCCCCCTAGACAACCACCACCCCCTGGGCGGCACCCCCACACCTCATTGACACCACCCCACCACCTGGATACCCCCAACCCCCCTGGACACCCCAACCATGGACGGCCACCCCCACCCTCCAAGACACAATCCCCCCCCCCCCATGGACTGCATCACCAGCCCCTTGGACCCCCCCTGGACACCCCCACCGCCTAGAAAGCCCCCTGACACCCTTGTCACCAACCCACCCCCATGGACTCCCCATAGACACCCCCCCCCCCCCCCACGTGGACACCCCCACCTATACACCCCCCTCCTTAGACACCACCCCACCCCCCTTGGATAGAACCACCATTCACCTAGTCCTCCCCCTCCCCCTAGACACCCCCACCCCATGGACACCCCTATCCCCAAGGGAACCCCCTTCCCACCCTCCTGGACACCACCCCCACCCACCGTGGACAGCCCCACCAACCCCCAGGACCGCCCCCACCCCCCATACACCCCACCGACCCCGGGGAAATCCCCCCTGACACCCTAGACACCTGCCCCCCCCCTGGACACCCACATGGACACCCCCCCCACATGGACACCCCCCTCCTAGAAACCACCCCACCATCTAGACACCCCACCCCCCTGGACACCACCACCCTCTATGGACAGCCACCAACCTCCTGGACCCCCCCCCCCCTTGGACAACCCATTCCCCCAAACATCCCCATCCCCCCGGACACCCCCTACCCCCCTTAGATAGCCACCCGAAATGCCTCAATTTCCCCCCAACGCCTTTAATTTTGAATATAATTATTTATGTATTTAATTACCATATGAATTATGTGTTAATGGTGTATGGGTATACATGGTGTAATTAGCTTATTATTTATGTTTTAATTTTGTATGGGTATACTTACTGAGATGCGGAATTTTTTGCAGGGGTAGTTTGGTTGTGCTGTTGTAGATTTTCTTTTCAGCAGAGATGGAATTTATCAGCGCTTTTTTAGTGCTGATAAAAGAAGCCTTTATCAGCACTAAAAACGCACTGATAAAATCCACATTTATCAGCTCTAAAAAAGCATTGATTTACTAATCCTTTATCAAAGCTTATTGAGCACTCATAAAGGGGACCCCCCCTTTATCCGCACTGAGCATTACATCCATTTTTTTTGCGCCGATAAAGCCCATTTTGAGTGCTGATTAAGCCCATTTTTGTAGTAGTAAATGCGATGTGATTCATTCACTTGATCCGTGGAATATATAAAGGGGATTTATAATTAAAAAATGAGACATAAAAAATATCTATATGATATTCATGACATAATTACCTCTCTGAATATATCTTTATATATATATATCATTTCCTTTGTTATCCATTCAGACACTAAAAAGTAATAATGTTAGTCGTGGGCGTGTGGACTACTACCTCTTCGACATGGTGTGACTCCATTTACATCATTGTAAACTTATATATAAGTATATATATCTAAATAATATGTTATATATGAAATTATTATAATTAAATAAATATATAATTCTACTTACCTTTATTCTATAATGATCATTGAAAAATGAGAACTTTACCCATGCGTATGAACAACCTACCATCACTATGATTGTAACACTGGTCCATTTTTTGTGAATATAATTAATTGGTTGATTTTAAAATTTTATTTGATGTATAAATATGACTAATATGTCATTGTTATTATTTTTGATATTTTATCTTTTGACACATTGGACCATAGTCGACCTACCAATGTTTTCTTTCATTCATAAACCAAATTTGGTCAGAACACCCGATGTAAACACAATTGTTTATGTAGTTTTTTAAAAAATTGTAATAAGTGAAATAAAATTTATAATAAACATGAAAATAAATATAAATAAAGTATAAAAATAAAATATCATAATTATGTAGGAATTTAATGGACGTTCTCCCAAGAGGAAACAAATTGTAAGGGATTTTTTATCTTACTTATTACACTAATGAGATAAATGTCATATTCGTTGGTAACTTCTTATGGTGGTATACCTACTACCCAATTTAATTTATTATATATTTATTTAATAAACATTAATTAAATTAAACATATAAATTTATTATTAATCATCCATTGATCCCATTATTCAAAATCTACTCAACTAGTTAGGGATTTCGTCTTAATTTACATTCCATTCAGACTTATTTTTGTTATATACTGATTCACTTTTGTCTGGTGTATATGATACATTGTTATATGATATATAATGAATATAACATTAAAATGATATTATAAGTATAATTTAATTTAATGTGAAGTATGATTTAAATGTTTCATCATGTTATGAGAGACATTGGAATGTTTAAATATTATTTTTCTTGAAGAATATTTTATTTTCAACAATTCTTGTTGTTACATATCCTCCTATGAGGTATTATTTGTATATCAAAATTATTTATTTATTATGGACATTTAATAAGGCATATTGTTGACTTAATATTTTAAGAATTATTTTTACATGTAATACACTGGCTAGGGACCGTTTGGGGAAATCTCTACGTGTTGGGGACCGGTTATTGATAACCACTCGATGCATTAGTAGTCTCATGAAATGAATTAGTTGGAAAATTTGTTTAAAATTTATCTTGATGGTAAAGGTATCATGTCCTTGGGAAGAATAATGTCTGATAGTTAATAATTGTCTTTATTTTGAATAAATTTATTACGTATCCAAGATATTATGCATTGACATTTCTACGCATGAAATTAATTTTCATTTTATTGATTAAATATAATGTTTTTTTAGTTTCTTTCTGTGACATATAGATATTTACTTATATAGATATTTCAAGGTCATGTGTCATCATTTATTTAACATGACATGTTAATATTTTTTTTATTCATTATTTCATCTTCTGTAAATATTCTTACTAACCATTTTAGTTCACGCATATTGTGTTTCTTTCCATAGGTTATGAAGAGGAATCCATTAAATTAGCTTTTAAGGAAGATTTATTTTCATTTTATTACATTTAATTTTTCTAGTTTCTATTTCCCAATGTATTAGGGGTATATTGTATGAAATATGGATTTATGTGACTACCAACAGAATAGTCATTTAGGAATTGATTACTTATATTCATTTAAATGAAATAAAATATAGCACCATCTCTGAGATTCAGGGTTCAGAGCTTTACAAAGTGTGCAAGGTGGTGATTAGAAGCATGACCCATCTAGAGCGAGTAAATGTGAGGGTGTATATTTTTTTGAAAAATTACAGACCAAATATTGTATTAGTGATTTAATTATTTTTTATCATTTTGATATAAAAATTTAATGTAGTTCTGTTAAACAAAGATTATTATATTTTAATATTTGAATATCATTTTTTATGTTATGTTAAATTGGAAGGGTACTTTTTGTGTATATCTTTTTCTTTATGGGTGGAGTGGTAGGAGTAATATTCATAATCTTTTTTCTTTTATTGCATATATTGTGGTGGAATTAATCATTGGTAGCTATGTTTATAAGGTAAAAACACCAGTAATTATGGTATAAAATTCATTTAGTGGGGATCATTTAAAGAACTACTAAATATATAACCACATTAAAATAATTACTAAATATTAAAAGTGGATTAAAATATTGTACCATAGGTATAAATATAGAGAAATTATTTAAACTGTTTATATATATATAACTATAGATAAACATATAGTGGTAATTAAGATCTCCTCGATACCGGATACATTCTGGATAATTTATTAGTAATTAGTAAATCAGTATAAAATATTGGAGTGGTTTTGTAAAATCTAGTTAAATATGAACAACATCGAAGAATTTTTGTTCTTGATGGTTGAGAAAAAGAATCATGAAATAGTTATAAACATAAAACATGGTGAAAATCATTGGAAGCATCCATGAAATTACATAAAAATAATTTTAAATACTACTAAATTTAATAAAAACGGCCACTAAGAGTGTATTTTCCTATTGTGTTTTCATAGAATAAAACATTTTATATTCATAAAATAATTTATAAAAACTAAAAAACATATATAAGTTCCCATCTAATAACATACCATATCATTGGTTTAAATATAAACATTATGATCACTTTACTTTTAGGGTTTTATTAAAATCATTAAATATCCATGTAATTCCAACCATATCCCTATTTTGTCATCGGATAAAGCCTCATAATAAACTTCTTTAGTGAATAACTTCTATGGTAATATATTTTACTGAGATATTATATGGGTACAAGTTCAATTATTAATTATCAACTTTTTGAATAAGAATTAAAACATTTTTACATTACAGCATCTAATGTTATGTTTTTAATATATTCTATTATCTAATTACAATTCTTTCAATGTTTACAACAAAATTTAACACTTTGAAAAATTATTTCCTTAACAGTATACCCTAAACTTCTATTAGGTGTAAGGTAAATCACACTTTTTAATATATTTGTATAATATTTTCATTTTTACACTTTTAAATTGTCTTAGTAAAAATATACTCCAAATTTCCTATAAAAATATATATTGTCACTAAGATATCATGTCATGAAAAAAAAATTAGACTTTGGAAATAAATTTTTTTTAATTTTAGTGGGAATATTTAATTAATAAGACATTAACAATCACATATCATATTGTATTATATGTTTTTAGATCAATATTCAGAAAATAAGAATTAATTATTTAAAATATTACACTCTTAGGTTGTGGAAAATATTTCAACAATATTTTTAAAAAATAACTTCGATAAAACATTTTTTCCTTGATAAAATACCTATTGTCCATATCATCATTTGAAAACCTGTTTTTGATGTTGATAAAATCATAATAATGTATAACACGGTAATAATGTCATTTATTTATAGAAACTGTTGTTTAAAATAACTCAACTTATCATATAAGATGATATAATGATTAGAAATACTCAATCTCTATTCTCATCCTATAAATCATTGATTTAACACACCCTATATTAATATTTTAAAAGAACACATTAATTTCTAACTATCAAAAACTCATAAAATATTATCTCTGATACATATCAAAAATAATTATTAAATGTATAATTTTTATCATATACTATTTAATATATAAAAATTTATTTAATTAACATTAATAACTTTTGTGAACTCTCTATAGAGGTTCTCACACCCCTTTAGGTGTTTCAAGAAATTCATCAACCAAATTTATGGTTTCCCATAATGAATGTGCTTCCCCACTTTCGTAAATACACCATGATATCAAAAACCCTCATTTCTAAATTATCACCTAGATTTCATTGAATTATAAAAGATATTAGGCCTTAAAATCAACTTTTTCTATCTTAAAACCTTCAACCTTTTGTAATGTCAACAAAACACATGATCCTGGACATCACATTTCCTACACAGTTTTCCTAGACACTTTTTCAAATTCATGTTAATTTTTTTAAACACTTTCATATTGTTAAAACCTTTCAAAAAATAAATATTGAATGAATTAAATTGTTTTATAATTTTTTAAATAATACCATATACTCTAGAAGTCATTGATGTAAACGATCATATTAAGTATTTGAGGAGATATTGTGATTTCATTTTCCAAATATTATCAAAATAACTTTTTCCATACCTTTCTTGCATTAATCATTGCTTCTCATATACATTTTGATCTTCGTGTCGAAAAATTTAAACAATTGACTGCCCTATAATGGTTTACATAAAACTATCATTCTTAATGAAGAATTATTCTTAAGATTATATATCATATATTTATGTTGATTCAATTAAGCTTTTATTATTTTAATATTAATCTCAAAGCAATGATGGATGATGATTATAGATTTTTATCTATAAAAAAATCTTTTATCCAATGAGTACCATGTATTTTTATAATTTAATCAGGACATTTATTAAATATTCAATCACTAAAATGAAAATCTCTTTTTAATTATATATTTTCCATCAGTAGTCAAGAATCTATATTTTACTAATCATTGGGTTAGTTTACATTTCTATAACCAATATTTTATTTACATTGACCATCAGGATAATAATATAAAGTATGAATCATGTATAGATGAGTAGATAACAATTTTTACAATTTTTCATATATATAAACTCAAATATATTCCTAATGTATCCAAAATCAAATTAGGATTTACCAAAAATATTTCACCCAAATCTCATACAATAAATAGACATGCCTAATTCAATTAGGGTCACCAAGATCCTACATTAATATAATAAAATAATCCATCAAAACCTAACTTTATCATGACATTACTATTATCAAAATCAATGTATTGACCAGTGTTCATTTTCATAGAAATCTAAGATATGGTTTATTTAAGAGGGGTAATATATTTCAACATATTAACTCATATATTCCCATTACAGGTATATATGATTAGAATTATATTGTTTTCAATCCCTACCACTTGCCCCAAAGAAATAAGGTCAAACCATATTAATGTGTGACTCTTTACATGACTCATAACATGTGTTATTGACCAAAATTAAATTCTAACTATATTTTGGCACATATAATGCATTAAATATATAAGGTATATGAAATAATTTTATTGAAAATTAAATGATTTATATGAGACAAAAACCCCATATGAACAAGTATGGTTTAAGAGATATCCACCCCAATTTGTTTAGACCAGGCATAAGACCTACGACCAGTGATAAGTTTGACCCTAACACCCATACCCCTAGTTCAATATTGAACAATGGACTTATAATGATCACAATTATATGTCCTAATATATATATAATATAATTAAATATTTCACACTAGAAAATAACTAAAAATTAAGCCAATGTCATGGTACAATAAAACTCTAAAAAATATCGAACATGGAATATTACTCCTTAAAATTCATGATTGGTAAATTTAAAAAATAATTTTAGACACATTTAAACAAAATAATACAAAAGAATTCATAATATAATATAGACTAATGAGGACGTAATTACCATATTTTGTATATAGATAGGGTCACAAACTACACAAAAACAGCCATCAATAGGCTAATGAAGACATCATTCAACTTGATATCAGAACCTAGAAAATATCATGATAACATAATATCTGTATACAAACAATAGTGTGTACATAGGATGTGATCTACAAATTCCCAAATGGATTTCACAGAAGAATTATTTCAATTCCATTCATATTAAATTTCAAAGAAGTTAGTTTAAAATATATTTATAAAATATGATTTCATATATTGAGGTTTAAATAAAATAATTAATGTACATTTACCCCATTGATTAAATCATTACAACTATATTTAAATTTCACATTATAAAACCACTTCAAAATAAATTCTTCAAAACATTGAAAAGTGTACATCATAGTTTATAAAAAAATTTCTTTTCTATTTTCAAAGTTATTCACAAACCCCATTTTTTAAAATCAGCATTTAAATCAAATGTAAACCAAAAAGGTGAAATATGAAATTTAAACAATAACCATAACTCTAAATAAATATGTAATTGGTACTAAAATAAAAATAAGAGTGGTAAAAGTGAATTAATATAAAAACTAGAACAACAAAATTCAATATCAAATAAGGATCATCACAATAATTTCTTAAGATTATGTAATAGATTCAATAGAAACTCACTAGTTCTTAATGTTAGATGACCTTAGAAATACTATTATGATAAACTAAAGGATGAATGGCTCTAAGATGGGGGTGATTCAATGTACCTAATTGTATGGCATCGGCCTTAAACATTACATAATCTTGAGTTTTGATCAATAATTTATTTTTTCCACATTAAGGATATTTTTAGGTTTATTTTATTAGATAATAAAGAAATACTTATTACATTACATCTCAAAAATTACAATGTAGAAAATATTATTTATCCAATTTTTTTCAAAATAATAAAAATACAAAAATAAAACAAGAAATATTTTATTCTTAAAATTTTTCATGAATTATTCCTTTCACATACCCTTCATTATATGCTGTGAAATGTTTTTCAAAAACTTCGTATGAGCATAAAAATATTAGTAAGGGTTATAAAATAAAGAAAAAAACATTAATCCATGAATACATACAAATCAATGAAGTCATAAATTTTAATTATAAAACATAAGCTCTTTAATATACCACATGAAATCACATGATTTATGAATAACTAAAATAAATCATAAATCATAAAGGTAACTTCAGGAATCCATAATATAATTACATTGTAACTTTTTCCACTACATAAGGAGTAACCTTCATGGTTACTTTTTTAATACTCATCTAAGTATATTCTCTAAATTTCATAGGGGAAATCTTATAGTTTACCTCTGTCAATTTACCCATTGCATTTTAGATCTATCTCGAGCTCACCCGCCCTCGTTTTATCACAGAACCACCTGTATACCTGAATAATTCACAAGAACCACAACCATATCATAACACATTAAAAAATCAGAAAGGAATGATAATATTTCCACATTATAATCAAAATATATCATTTCAAGATATTGTCATAATTAATTATTTATAAAAACCATTTTCAATACAAAAATACGTAAAAATAGTTTATTATATTTTTTTCCTTTTTCAAACATTATGTCTTGTTAAGGAAACCAAATGGAAATTAATACTCACGGTGGAAGAAAGGTCATTCTCGCCATGTACGTAAAAAAGAAACAGTATTTTTCATTTAGTTAAACACTTTGTAGAATAATATTAATTTTGAAATACATTGAATAAAATTAAATTAAAAGGGCTATTATTATACACTGTATAAATTTAAGTCGTGTATAAACCAAAATATGCTTAAATTAATGGAGATTTAGATGAAGTCCCATACCTTCAGTCTGACTTGTCATTTTTGTTCCTTATCTCCCATAATAATAAACAAATGTTAATTTCAACTTAATTAAAACACTTTTTCATGTTTATTATTCATTTTATATCACTTATGACCATGCTATAACAATAATACAAATATTCATGTTTATATTGGGCATTTTATCAAAATTTAGTACTTGAGTCAAAAAAATGAACCTGTTTTTATGTAAGTTATCCATGTAGTCAAATGTGCATCATCTCTAAAATGATATTAATGATTATATACCTTATATATACAGACTATATATATTTATAATACTCTATAACATTTTAATATAATAAATTAAATGCATAGTTCATGGAGATGGTAGGTCTTACCTACACATGAATGCTACATTCATTTATTTGTCATATTAATGAAATGAAAACTAAATGATAAATAGTTATATTATAATTATAGTATAATATTATATTTTTTATATGTTATATAATCTCATTATCTCAATCATTTATTGGTTCTATTTATGGCATGAGAAATTTATATCACATTGATTGGACAGTATTCTGCACTCCCTGAATTGAAATTATCGTATTTATAGATTATGTAAAACATAAAGCTTGGTTGTAAATAAAAAATAAAGAAGAATGGAGAAAATTAAAATATAATATATGTCGAATATAAATATATTTCCATCAAAATGAACACCATGAGAGGTGTTCTGGTAAAATTGGAAAATTATCATTTCGTGAGGCAGTAGTTTTCCGTACATAGAATCTGTATGTTTGTTTCCATTAGATAGACGGGTGAGTATGTTTAGAACGAATACATATCATAAAAAATTGTAGTATATTAAGGATACATGTGTTTTATGTAATCAAAGAATAAGAAAATCATAAGGAGTGGTTATGGAAAATAAATGAAGGGAAATTCAGAGAATATGTTACCTTAAAATCAGGTAACTTCTTTTGATTTGAGCCAAAAGGCTTTATTGAATTACCTTCTACCCAAGGTAAGGCTTCTAATTGGAAGGGTGGGATTCAAGGAATATTTTTGGAAATCTTTTCTTGAAATAAAATGCTTATTATGTGTGAGATAAATATAATAATAAGTTCCCTTTTATAGAAGTGGTTAGAGGCACCTTAGGAGTTTCATGAAATATTAATTTATTCTAAACTCAATTTCAATTAAAAATTGTCCAAAACACATTTAATTAGAGGATAAAATTATGTCGATTCAAATTCCAATCAACCAATAATTTTTTCAAAAGTTTTGAAAAGTAAAACTATCCTTGTATTGTTGGTTAAACAAGTATTTTACCATTTTTAATCTTATAGGAATATCATGTAATTTACTCATTGTGGATTGTTGTAATTACCATATCATGTCAAATAACCCACAATAAATTCATTTATGACATATTTAGTATTATATTAACCATTTTTCCAAATATTATTTTTTTATAAATTTAATTTCATTTAATAAACTATTTTATGTTTTAAGATATGAATTATGTCAATTTTGGGCAATATTCATACATGAATTTTTTAAAAAATCCATAACACCATGTTTACATTGAAAAAAACATTGAATAAATCCTAAAATTATATATTAACCTAGAAAATTCATGGATGACTTAAATTATGTCAAATAATATTTATTTTAATATTTGTAATATCATTTATTAGATTCTAATATTAATAAATTAATAACTAAATCATCATTATGTCATAATTAAATTTATTTATTAAATGTATAAAATTTATAAATAAAGTATCATAATGTAGGAATATATTCATATTTATAATGAATATTTATATTTTAAGAGGTCACTTATATAACCAAATATAAAAATTGCTTTAGTAAGAAGATAAATATTTGTTTTATTTTTCACTTTACATTAATTTAATTATTATAACATGTCATTATCACTCCCAAGTGGATACATGAGATCATAAAATATAACCAAGGATTCCCATGTTCAGAAATATCTCATCCGATTGGATTATGACATGTGTTATGGTAGTTTAGCATTATTATAATATTGTTATTTGTTACCCTTATTCACTAGATTCAACCTTCAACCATGGTAAATAAAAAAAATTCTGAAGTTACTATTCAAAATTTCAAAACATAAAAAGAATTTAGTTTAAAAAACATGGAACCTATGATTCCAAATATGGAATCTATTTTTATAAATTCAATGCATTTAATTTCCAAATATTATTTTAAAATTTATTCTCGTTTTAAAATCCAAAATATGGGTTTCTAAGAAGTAAAAACTATTAAAATATTAACATGTGTTTATGACCAATGTAAAATTGAAATTACATTAAATGATCATCGTTAGATAAATTGATAAAAATATATTCCAGTTATACTTTAAATCCATTAAATAATATGTTTTAAACATATAAATTATCTCGATGGAAAATGTTTTTTCAATTAAAATTAAGTGTATATTTACTATGAATCAATTTGTGATAGTTATCAGAAAAATATCCAAAATTATTCCAATTTAAATATTGATGTTCAAATTCTAAAGAAGAATATTATTTAATAAATAGAACATATAATGGTATCAGAAACTAAATTTAAAAAGTGTTCTCCATTAAAAGGTGGTTAAACTTTATTTTTAGAAAAAATATTATTTTATCCAAAAAAAATTAATTTTGTTCATATATCATATCTAGAAAACATATAAGAATAATTTTAAACAATACATTGAATATATAACATATATTTTTTATTAAATTAAAATACATAATGAGTGATTTGATTTCAAAACCCAATTATTCTCTTTCAAATAAATTTTCATAAAAACACACCCTTTATATTCATTGGGTTTTTATTTATTATTCTAAAAGATTTGGTAATCAGTGAATCATTATTTAAACTTCTTTAAAGCATATTTAAAAATATGATAGATACTATTAATTCTCAGAATTCCAATAGCTTTGAATTAACTACCATTCAAAATACTTATATTAATATTGTATTATTTTTCGTCATAACTCAATGTTGTGTGCAACAAACAATATGGGAAAACCCCACTATTGTGTGTCGAATATGTTATGAGAAACATCATCCATTATATTGTAAAATTAATATCATTTCATGATTATTAATTGAAATAAAAAATTATTATTCTTTAAATACTTGGGTCATTTGACTAAAATTTTAAAATCCCATGTTAAAATCCCATTTTTATTTGACAAACCCCTCTCACATCCATTACTGGATTATTATTTCCCATACATATCTCCTATTATTGATAACAATAACTGGTGAAAATGTATAATTTTGAACGCATAATTATTGGTTTCTCATATTAGTTACTATATACTGATCAATAGAATATATAGTATCCTTTGCAAAGAAAGAACATTAGGTAGTGTTCATGCCTCCATATTGGCCAAAGATTATTACATTCTTCCTATATGTAAAAAATTAAAAAAATTTATATTCAATATTATTTTCTATAAATTGTTATACAATATGATTATTTCCCTCATTTATCTCCCCATTATATGCTCATTTTATTTAATGTAGTAATGTATCATTTCCCCTTTTTGATTCTCTCATTTTTATACAACTGGGTATTAGTTAACCTCCAATCACACCACCCTTCATTTTTTATCATTTTATATTCTTATTCAAATTATAGAAAATTCGAGAAAATTATGTCATTTTTTATCATTATTATTTCCTTCCTAATAGTTTTCTTCATATTCAAATTCTAGAAAATCCCATATTTTTTATTCTCTTTAAGATCCACTATTATTTATTCCATGGGATTTTTGAATTATTTAACTCATCTTTTTTCCATTGAGTCTAATGGCTTAAATAATTCATTTAAAATTTCTACCATGTGTATGTGACGTCATCTTATGTGATGTGACACTTCTGTTTGGGATGTGGAACTCATCCTAGAATTCCAAAATCCTCATTGGTTGGTCATCCTTTAATTTTTACTTGAATGAATACTATTTAAATGACCATGATACATAAATCCTAAAAAATCATCTCATGGATCACCTAAATTAATTATTTCTTTGATTCATCAATTCAAAAAAACTCATATTCATCAGATTTTTACATCTCTACAAAAATCTAGTGTTATACTCAATCTTTTATGAATAACTCTATGATGTGATAAATAGAGTTCTATAGATTTTCTATTTGACTAAAACACACCATCCTTCACACCATGAACTTCAATCGATAAATAATGACACCAAAATATAGATATAATATACACTATGTTATATTATCATAGAAAAAGGGATGCTCTATGTCAGTATGCTTTGGCCTATAATGTGGAGTATTATTTTTGGATAGATTAATAGAACTATGATTTTCACAACCTATATCTATTGGATAATTGGCATCAGTATTCAAGTCTTATATTTGTGTTCTAATCAAAATCTTCTTTGTATATGACAATGATATAACGAAATTCTCATCCTACATTTGACAGCGTAAGTAAATTTTACATCACTGAATACCATGAGAAAAGAATTCTGTAAATGAAAAACACCCCACTATATATGGATTATATATCACTCAAATATCTGAAACAATATATATCAGTATACACTTTCAGATATAGATCTTCATTTTTCATGTACATCAATTCATATAACATTTTTGAAAAACATATCTCTGTTTTATCTTTGATGATAATAGATAAAATTCCTTATTCTTGGAATTTAACGTACTAAAAAAATATCAAATTATACACCGTATCAAGTATGGTGGATTAAAAATACATAATAATTCCAATAAATATTCTAAAATTCTTTTCATTTACATCTTTTTATATATCATCATAACTTAGTTTTGTACCCCCCCCCCCCAAATATAGGGTGTACAAAACTATTGAATGGTGCATTTAAAAATTATATAAGATATATTTATATTTCAATTAACATGAGAAAACATGTTTTCATCTATGTGAGTAATCTTTAATCCCAATAAAAAACTCATTTATCTAGAAATAACATCTCAGATAGATCATTCATGTTCCTTATGAACTCCTCACTTAATCATTCTTCATCATTATTAAATATAATTTCATTAATATATACAATGAGAAATTTAGTTTTTTTTATAATTATTTTTTAATATACTATCTCTTTCTGGAACAGAATTCTCTTCAAATATTCATCTTGTTTTAAATACCAATCCCTTAGAGACTATTTTAATCCTTAATGTGGCTTATTTTTCTGTAATACATTGTTTCCAGCCAACTTAATCATACATACCTCAGTTAGTTCCATGTAAACTTACTTATCAATCTCACCATTTAGGAAATTTTACTTAACATTTATACGAAAACTTTTAATTCTTATCTATGTTTCTATGCCTTATAATATTCTGATGGAGTAAATTTTATCAACAAGAAAAATGTTTTATCGATGTCAACACCTATAATATGTTTGTATCCCTTCTAATGATACATTCTTTTAAATATAGTCTAGTTATTAATTTGTGCCCTCATACCACTCTTATGATTCAAAATGCATTAAAATATATTTAATCTAAATTGTTGATTGTAAATCATTTTATCTTTTCTTATAAGTGTTATCCATATTTTTACACATTGATTCTGATAACTAATTATATTATCAATATCTACATACATCCTCAGACTTGAACCTACAAATTTTGGAATTTTATTTTATTTTTTAACTAATATTAAACTATTTTTCCTTATAAGAACTAACCATTAGTGTTTAAACAAGAAAAATTCTATCTTCCCCTTTCTCATCGATCATTGTCCCACTTTTATCTTTTTTCTTAATCAAACATAGACTTTAAAATAATCTCAAGTGTTTAAACTATTTCTTTCTTTTAAACCATATCAAATAAAGAATAAAATAATAATTGGTAATAAAGAGTCTTTTATTTGGAATGATTATAGTATTTTTAATAGCTCGTATCTAGAAAAATATCAAAGTTTCACACTTAGTCAAAATTGTTCTATCTATGTCTAATAGATTTAATTCTTCCCTCCATCCATCCCATTTTACTGGGGAGTATATATATCTATAAATAATGTCCTGAATACATTTGTTTTAAATTATTAAATGAAATATTTGATGGAATAATCCATACCAATATTTGACCTCAATATCTTCAAATGTATTCATCCCTTCTTCTCTGCGAGTTGTCTAAATAACATGAAACTGAATAACACCTTTGATTTTTTTGACATAAACATGATACATTTCCTACTCCATAATTTATCTATAAATAAAATAAATTATCTTTATCATCTATTTTACTTATTTTTAATAGGGTTATAAGATTATAATGGATTAGTTTAAGAGGATCTGATGTATGAATATTCTCTCATTTCTGATATTTGTTCACTATTATCCCTTCTTGAATGATTTGAAAAATTAATTTTTTATCTTATTTTAAAATTGTAATTTAAGTCATATATTCTTCCATAATGAGTTTATTTATATTATTCTTAAATAATGGAAAATTATTTTGTTTCATGAGTTTCATTCTTTTTACTGGGTTAGAAAACATTCAATACCAGCTTCTCCAACTGGAAATAACATTTCTAGGTTTTTAAACCCTTTTTTACAAAAAATATATATCATTAATACTCTTTAGAATTAATATTTTTTCATAAACATAACTTCATTTCCACCATAAAAAAGTTATAAAAAACTCACCATATTATTAATTAATCAATCAAAAAATAAAAAAAAATTGGAGTGATTTGATTATAACTTATATTACTACTTCAAATACAGAACTTTTTTAGATATATTTTATTAATGAATATTAAAACTCCTCTATAATATTTCATACCATTTTTTTGGTTGTTCAAATCACCCATCATATGAGATAAACACCAACAACACATGATAAATGGTTTTTTAGATTTGAAATCCTTAAATTCCATCTGAATAATATTATCATGTTTCATGAAATGATTATTATATTTTAAAATATTTTGATATAAATTCATCAATGCAATATTAAATTTAATACATACTACACATGTGTTTTTTAAGATATCTTTATTGAACCTCTTTCGATCTTCCAAAACTATTTCTTACTATTTTCTTTTTCTAATTATGTCGGTGCTTCTTCTAAGTTATAATTTTTAATTATTGTCTCCCCCTTAATTTATTATATATTCTCAAGACTATAAGAGTCATATTTTTCATTAAATTTTATTCATTATGTCCAAATATATTGCAACACCATTAATTCAACTAGGTATTTTGTTTTGGAAAAATGATTCTATTTATTGGATTGTTTGTCACCCTTATCATTATTTCATGGTGGATTTTACCAATTATATTCTTATAAGGAACACTTAATTGACTATTTTTTATTATTATATTATATTTAATAAATCTTTCTTTTTAAAAACAGAATATTATTCTACACCTTTATTAATTTTATTGGTTACTCCAATTTTCTCACTCTTACCACCATTTTTAATAATTATCCATTTCATGAGGTTTTTCTCTAGTATGTTTTTCATTAACACATTTAATATCATGTAAAGATCATGTATTATATGTTATTAGATAATTCACCGAATTCCCTAATAGTTGTATTTATATCATCATTGACCATTTATTTTTGTTTTCTATTTTCAATAATTATTTTATGGAACCTATTTACTTATTTATCTCTAAGAATAATCATTGAAGTCGTATCTAATATGGAATTTCATGTGTTTAGAATTTCAAGGTTCTATATTTCAATTTCCATTACAAGATTTTCATTTTAATGTATTAGTTAACATTTCTCATATTATAATAATTTGATTCAACTATTCTATACTCAAAAACTTCTTATTTTATTCAATTACATTTTTATCTACACCATCAGGGTTTATTATTATTTTCATCTATGAATCCTCTGTAACAGACACATTGTTTTATTGAAAATCATATTATGCGGAATCCTCCTTAAATTATTATTCCATGAGTAACCTTTGTGAATCAATACTGTAAAATTTCTTATAATAACTATCCAAAAAATTAGACTATCCATCATTAACTGAAATAAAATTATTTATAAAATACCTAAGAATATGTTTTTAATATACATTGAATGGTTCCTTTTATTGGTGACCTTTTTGAAAATTTCAACATCTATAATTCATAATTTGATAATTCATAGATAATTTTATAATAAGATTCCAACATTTCTATATTTGAAAAACCTCAAAGGTAGTTTACCATGGTATTTTTCATTCCCTTTTGTGAATATCTTTAACATAAGAGAATATGTTTCTGTGAAATATTCAAATCCTCTTCTCCATATAAGAACTCATTCTCCTCTCCTAATTTTATATGATTGAGATATTTGAAACAAATCCATTTCCCTTCGTCCCTTTGATTTTTAGTGTAGTTCCTCTACTTTTCTCATATTAAAGAGAGTGTTGTGTAGTTCATGAATAGTGAAGTATTAAGATTCAATATCTTCAAGAGATGAGATTTTGTCATCAAATATATTATGAAAATTTCTCATTAATTCATTTTCCTTAGTTTTGTATTCTATAGTTTCAATAAAACATCTAATAGTGTCAAAAATTAGATATATCCTTGTGAAGAACTCATCACCTTGTTTTTCTTTACCATATTTTTTTGCCTCTAAACTATTGTCAACTAATTTCTATATATCTTCCTTCTCACCATTTTTTATATGTTATATATTATATAATATTTCTTCAATATATAATTACATGTTTTTATCCCATAACATTTTTCCGATACATCAACGATAATGATGATAATATTACATTCCTAGCCTTTCCATCAATTTCATTGTATTTCATGACAATTAATGACAATACAAATGTTTTTCCTAACATTGATAATATATAATGTACTGCATCCAGTCCAAAATGTATGAGAGGGAAAATAAGGGTACAATTCACTATATCTAGATGTGAAATCATTTTCCAAAAAATTTTGGTGTAATTTTATTATTAACAGAGTTGTGAAGAACCATTCATGGCCTAGAGGAAAATATAGAAAAGTTCACTAAATCTTGTACTAAATATTAGGATCTATTAAAGGGTAAATGACACTAGGTTGTGTGATTGATTGTCAACAATTTTCCAAATATCCCATTTGATTTTGTGTTCTAATTCAACGCACCGCCTTTAATTTTCCCACTAATGATAAAAAATCAGACAAAATTTTTTTTAATGAGGTTAAAATTAATTGTAGGATGACTACATCCATAGTGTGTAATTGTTATTATCCCACACACATAGCTTAAGTATTTTTATATATAATAATTTTAAAAATGATATATAATCAAACACATAATAGTCGATGTCTCCAACAAGTTACAATATGCTTATCAACTGAATACATTGTCCGCTTTTTGAATAATGATCATGTGGGTGTGTGAATTCCTCTATAATGGACAAAGATGATAACTTTATTCCTCATAAAAATTCATTAAAAATTATTTATACCAATCACATTTTTTGATATAGATGAAAAACAAGGGTGTTTTCATCATCGATCTGAACCTTCTTTGATTATGATGTTCTTCAATGTAAAAGAAAAAAAATCACTTTTTTAATTTTCTAATCTCAATTGAGTTGAGTGTGAGTTCACAAAAAAATCAAAAAACATTCTTTTTTATCTATTTTTATTAATATATTATTTCATGGTTATTATTTCTAAATATTAACTATTTGAAACTCTTTAATTTATGGTAGGTTTCATTTATTCAAATTGGTTCCAATATCCTTTTTTTAATTCTCTTTAAATATCGAACTTCCTTATTCTATGAAATATTTTAATTTTTCTGCCATTTTATTCCCAAAAAATAAAACAATTTGAATAGTTCATTTAAACTAACCTCCACATGTGTAACAATTCTTGTGTTTTTATGTGGAACATCTTCTTGTGATGTGGAGATTATATCCAAATTCTATCTTCCTACCATGATTCCCATAAATAAATCATTTTTTGAATCAAAATCATTAGAATGATCATGGTATTTAATCTTTGAAACTCATCCCATGAATCCGCTAAATTAATTCATCATTTTATTAATTTTTTCTAGAATCTCATATTCATCCTTTTTAGTATTCTGAAAAAATTAGTGTTGAACACTAAATTTTTTAATTAATCCAATGACGTGATACATATAAATATACACATTTTATAATTCCATCATACATTTATTTATTTTCACATAATCTCTAAATATGTACAAAATAAACTCAACATTTATCCATTTACTAATTTTCTACACACATTAACTCAACATACATTAGTGTGAATGATACATCATTATGTTATGATCACTTTTGGATGACCTCACTGATAGGGGATAAATCCTTATGGGATATCTGTTTTTCACATTAAAATTCCATCCCTTTATTTAGCATTCTTACTTATTCAGTAAATTTATCCCTTGTTTTATTTACCAAGAATTACCATTAATGAATATAAAATACTAAATCCCAATGGACACTATGGTTTATTATTATTGATCACCTTCAGTGTGGATGACTACCTCCCCAGTGTTTGATATTTATTATCCCGCTCATACATAACGTCACTTATATTATTAATGAAAGCACAATAAAGGGTATATCCATGAACCTATTATCCTGGAACTGAAGAGGAACAATGAAAACATTATCTTTGATGTGGAATATTACAAGATAATGGTGTGTCTGTTTTGAAGTTTCCCATAGTGTGATACAATTTTCTTCTTAAGTCACCAATGAATCTGATCAAATTCCTCTATCTCCAATAATTTATTAGGTTACCTCTACATTTCATAAATAGAAGGGTTGTCTCAAATATGTAGTATTCAATAACAAACTCCCCTTCCACTTTGGTTCATATAAATTATTCTTGATGTGTAACATTATTTATTCTCTTTCAATCTCTCCAATATACCAACAATTTTCAATATTAGTCATATCAAATCTCTCTCTTAACAAAAGAATATATCTCTTTTTTATTACAGCGTCAAACCAATCCATATCATTCCCATTATTCTCAAAATTATATTCATTGTATGAGAATATTATTCTCAATAATATCACGTTTATTATTACCATTTTTCAATTTTGGAAATCCCTATATATTTTCAAAGAGCCCCACACCAGCATCCTAGAGTCAGTTTTTAATTTAGTACAATGGTAATAAATTAATGTGATGAAATCCAAAAGGACTGGATTTTTTATTAGTATTACTAAACTTGATACATAAATTATTCTCATATTAAAATGGAAATAGAAAAACTGAAAGAAATATCAAACTTCAAATGTTTCACGGTATCCTTCTTCATATCCTTTGGAATGAAAAAAAGGCGAGTTTAGATTATTAGTAATAGTTATATATAGATGAATCTATCTTGAATAAATAATTAATAATCAATATGTAATGTAAAATAACCGAAGAAATAGTCATTTAATCAATAAATCGATCATGAAGAATAATATTGTAAGAATAAATGAAGATCAAAAAATCTATATAAATAATAAAATAAACATGAAACTGATCCATTGATACCCTACCTATTAAAATAATTACATTTAAATTAATAATTGTATTTATACTGATGGAATAAATAATTACATACATCATAAACTTACTCTCATGGACTCATGCCAAGACATATTACATAAATGTGTAAGGACATGACCACATCCCCATATTAGTTTTCGTTATGGGACCTGTTGATCCATCAAGGGGGTATAATTGGATCCTCCCATCACATACAATGTCCAATTAATTCATCATATGAATAAATAATACAACATAATAAATATTATTTAAAAATTAAAAAAAATTAATTATAGGAATAATTATCATACAGAATATATATACATTCCACAGTAAAGATAATCATAAAATATACAAATGATGAATAAGGATAGAATAATTAAATCATATACATAGTTGATAAGATATAAATAAATGATCTATGTCATTTATTAATAAAGTTAAAAAATGTCATTAAAAACATTCTTGACAAAAATACAATTTTCACTTAGAAAATTAATTCAAAAAAATTAAAAATTAAAAAAAACATGAAAATAATATTTGATGAGAAAACTTTTAAATCATAAAAGAATCATAAAATCATTGAGTGATCATGATATTGGGAATTATTTTCAGGATTATAGGACAAAAACATATTCCTTTCACATTTTTGGTGTAATATCAAAAGGTTCCTCACTCGGAAATTGGCATAAAGATTCTTTTTGAACTTCTTCTAAGAGTAAAATATGGATAAAAATGTATTTAATAAATCGATATAGAATTGTAAAAACATTATACAAAAATTTTATGGAAAATATGAAAATGGAAAAAAAATTCTTAACCAAGAAAAAAACATAATTTTTTTTCCATAAAAACATTATGCAAATCTCTTTAGTACATAATATAGGGAATAAAGTGTAAAATTTATCAATTTTAAAAATAATTGAAGAGACAAAGTATATTGTTTTTAAGATATAAATATAATATAATTCACACAATTGAGACTTAATAATCATCAAACCTAAATAATGTTGAGATTTACCAACAACCCCTTAATAATTTGGTATCTTTTTAGTCATAACATTGATGAAAGAAATAACTTAATATGATAATTAAAATACCCTAAATAAAAAAAATTAAAATTAAATATCATATCAATGGTTTTTAATATACCCAACATTAAATATATTTGGTGCATCAAATTATAAAATGCATCAATTAAAGGAAATTGAGATGAAATATCTTAATAAGATTAAATCATTGAAGTGGTGATTAATCAATGAAGTCTTTATGTGTGAAGAATTTGAAATCAACAAAAAAATTATAAATAAAAAATAATGAAATTAGAGTTCATATCACACATAATCATTTCATAATATTGTCAATGAAACTGAATTATAAACTAATGAATGTATATTGAGTTAAGAAACCCTTACTACATAGTAACTTTTAAGTATAATCCCATTGGATTAAACAGTTTTCGTTAAAACATAAAATATCATGATGTATGGATAGTTCGTGACATGAAAATTAAAATGTTATTATATAAACCATACAAATAAATCATGTAGTTCGCATTAATACATGCGTCATTGAAGGGAAATTGAAACAACATCCCTATGAAGATCATGTCATTGAAGTGTTAATTAAATAATGAAGTTATCTGGTATAAAAAATATACAACCACACACAAAAATTATAAAAATAAATAATATAATCATCATTCATTTAACATGTTATCGTTCCATAACATATTCAATGAAGTATAAGTACAACCCGATGTATTTAAATTGAGCAAGGAACCCCTTACCCCTGACTCGAATCATCACGTGTGTTCTTTATCATCATGAATAATAAACTTATATAATATATTTTAAATGATTAATACCATTTTTAGGTTTATTACTCCATTTGTTTTATTCATTACCTTGTTATTCTTATTTACATAATCCATTATGTTAATGTTGGACATTTTGGAGCCATAATGATCATATGTCCAAAATGACTTCAGTAGATTGAGTATGGTAAATGGGTTCATTTTAACAAAATATATTGAAAAATAATCATTTAATTATTATAATTTATAAACATATATTATACTTTTAAAACCAACCATAAATGATGGTAATGATAAATTAACTATGTTACAACCAGTGAGAAGGTAAGTCGTACAAATTCTTGAGTAATGTTTCTATTTTTTAAATACCATGAATGAAATAAGGTAAGTATTATTTTATATTTTAATATTCAGAATTTTATCATCAATAAAATATTATTTATTTAAATAAACTTATATATATAATTTATTTTATGTGGTTATGGAGAACAAATAATTTCTCTTTACGAAGGTTGTAATCCACATGTACACACGAACGATGTTGACAATTTTTTAAGGGAGGAAATGTAAGAAATTAAATAATATATATTATATTTTAAGAATGGTAAATATTTCATTATTATCTTATATAATCATTAAATCCCTCATTATAACCAGTTGTGAGAGGCGCTGATGGAAAACAGATTACATCAGTTCGAGAGGCGGTGGTTTTCTCTATACACGAACGATATTTTTGTTTCCCATTTGATAAAACAGGGGAATTATAAAGGGTATTCCATCAGCATAAAAAAATATAAATATTTTTAAGATATGTTTTTATGATTTCATCATTATTTATGAGTACTTTAATGAGTTATAAGAAAAAATAAAACTACAAATTCAGTTAAAATCTATACCACTTCTTCGTGAAACCTCCATTTCATTACACCTTAATCCCTCAAATGTTGATATTATATCATAAATAATAAATACATAATTTGAGAAGGGATATTATAAATGGATTAGTTAGTTATTTTCCAGTCCAAAAGGTTCTTGATGTTTATATAAAAATGGTGAGTAGGTTCACTTTTATAAGTGAAGGGAGGGGTATTATTTGAAATTCATCAATTATTAAATTTGTATAAATTAATTCTCAAAGAAAAATTAATCCAAATTGATATAATTATAATATAGGATTATCATGGGTATAAATAATTTGATAGAATAAAATCAAGACAATTTTAGATGTTCATTCCCTTATATCTATGTTTTAACCCCCAACTAACCCTCTTGATGATTTTCGTGATATTAAATTTTATACCATAAAGTTTTCTAAAAATTCACTATAAAAAATGTGTACCATTTATATAACATTGTAAATATTTAAAAAAAATCCTCATTGAATTGGAAAAATATAGTATTATTATGAATTTTAAACCATTTCATTACATATTGTTTCATAAAAAATATCATTATTGTTATTTTTTAAAATACAAGAAATATTATAATATAATATATCCCTAACTCCTGTAAAATTTTTCCAAAATGACATTATTTAAAATATAAGAACTCTATGGTATTTATATATCCATCGAATAAATTTTTTAAAGGTTTAGATATCATTTCAAACTTTATCTTTTGGTTTAAACCCTTGGTTAACCAATTTTAACCTTTAATAGTAATGACTTTTACCATATTAGAGGTTTATAATTTCGATTATAAAATGAAAATTAGAACAAAAAGGAAAATGGATGAAATTTATACCATTTATCATCTAAAATTTAAAATTTCATATTATTTATTATTTTATAAATAATTTTATAAAATATATAAATAATAAAATAAAATTAATGTCATTTTATGTATTATTCAAATAATTTCACTTTGAAAATAGCATGAAATGAAATTGAATTAAAATATAATAGTTTCCCAAACATATAATATTGCATATTTATCTCAATAATTTATTGTACACTTTTAAGAAACCAAAAAATATTTCTTTTAATGTTCATAAAATAATTTATTCTAATTTTCTACTTCTTGCAGATGCGTTGTTCTGACATTACATAAATATTTAAGGTAATCATTTCATAACTAAAAATATAAAAAAATACAAGCTAAATGGTAATTTATATTCAAAATAAAAATTTAGAAACAAAATATATGTTGTCTTCCCCATCACAAAAAATTATAGATATTAAATGAAAAAGTAAAATTTTGCACTTTCTCTTATACATAATTAGTATATGGGTAAAAATAAATTTTCAATTGAAAAATGGTAAAATGACTTAATTTTGGATGATTATGGATGAAATATAATAATAAAATTAAATAAAGGTATGTTTTTCAATGAATTATAAACCTTACCACATTAATTTTAACCGAAATTAACCTACAGTAACTTTACCATGGAAATAAAAAATAATTATGGTTACTTTTCATATTGAAAAAAAATTGACCTATTTAAAAATTATAAAAAAAACATTATTCCAAATAATTATTCCGTTTTTCAATATTAAATGTATAACGACCCATACTTTACATACATTGTTAATAATTCAAAATTGAATCATACTTATTACAACATATAACAAAACCACGAAAAGACCGTATAGGTATAGTGTCTTTAGAAACTGGGAAACATAAACAACTGGTTCATAAATCGTCTACACTGTCTCCCATTTATTTCATCATATCT
The DNA here is from genome assembly GCA_963277665.1 of Viscum album. NCBI lineage: Eukaryota > Viridiplantae > Streptophyta > Magnoliopsida > Santalales > Viscaceae > Viscum > Viscum album. The sequence continues at coordinate 1,131,488,961 of OY728155.1, read as the reverse complement.
ATAGTCCCTTTTGGCATATCTTACTTAATAACCTTCTTCCTTACCTTGGGAAAGAAAACATACAAAAGGGTGAGCTCAAATGCTCAATAAGGGTAAACAAAATAAATATCAATCACATCTTATACACAAGCATATAACTTTTGGAAATCTTATCCTGCAAAAGAGATCATAATTTCATAACATGGGATAAACCATGACAGTGAAATGTAATCACAATTATCATAACTTAAAACATAAAACTTTATGGAATTCACAAATAATCATAGAGAATCATTTCTTGTTAGTCAAGACTCATTGCCAAGACTATCTTAGTGGACAAAGTCCCTTTTTGAACCGAGTCACCCTCGTTTCAGTCCTGTTTCACTGAACCAGTATAACCTACCGTTCCAGCCATGTCTATCTCATGAGATATAAAATCTTTACCCAATGCATTGGATGGATATATAGGTCCCACCCATCTCATAATGATACCATTCTTATGTGTGCCACAAAATCATAAATCATACATCATTGCATAACCCATGTAATACAAATGGGAGTCTTAAACATCATGACATCATAAAAAAATTCATATAAGATAAAGAAATTCATAAAAATAATTCCATCACAACATAATCAAATCAATTTAATAATAGGGATAAAAACAGAACCCTTTATTATCTTAGATGGAATATAATTTTGATAAAACACTTGAACTCCATTCTTGAGGAAAATATCTTTTCTTCTTCAAAAACATTTTTCCTTTCTTAACATGTCATAAAAATTTAAACTAAAAGAAGTTGATTAAAAATAAACTTGAAAACTTGTAAAGGAAGCTTATTGGAAATAATGTTTTAAAAATCCATTCATGCCGTATATGTTAAAAAAAACATTCTTCTCGTACTTTTGTCGGAAAAGTCAAAAAGTACCTCGTACGAAAAATGACAAAAGATTCCTTTCATATCTTTTACTAAACACTCACCGAAGGGTAAAATTGGATATAAACTATTTTAAGTGGATGGAAATAATATTACATATTGAGGGAACATGGATGTGGATGATAAAATACACCCTAGTAAATACTAAAGTATAAACAATCTTGGATAAAAATGAGGTTTTGATATTTCCCTTACCTTAGGTCCGATTTGCTTCGTAAGTGTCCGAACCTCCTGTATAATTAATTAAATAATGTCATTGACTTATTAAAGAATCATATTCATTGTTATAATATCATATACGGTTCACTTATGACTTTAAATTACTCGTTCTTTTGTAAATTCATGTTAAAGTAGCGTTTTGGGTAAAATCGTCTCAATTGTCGTTCGTATTTTAACTTGTAATTATTCATATGATTGCTTAGATCATTATTAATTAATTATATAATATAAAACATGATTTATATATAATATATATTCAGAATATACATATATATAATGGATCGATATATGGAATGAAATACACCGTTCATAGAGACGGTAGGTCGTACGTACGCATGAACGCTGTTTTCGTTTCCTTATTGAATTGAGTGGAATTAAGTAGATGACATACATATATATACACATAAATCCAGTAGCTTTATAATGTCATATATTTCATTATTATTGCTTATATATACTTTAAAATCATTCTTAAATGGTAAACATGGAGAATGAATCTCATCGCGTCGTGGAGACAGTAGTCCGTACGTACGCACGAACGATGATATCATTTCCATAATTATTGAATTTAATGAGAGTGGATGATAAAATATATCAGAATAAATATGATTTTCTAATAACTATGTATAGTTATTCTTTACACCATTATACCCATCCATGTAAGGTGGTGGTGGAAGATAGATTACACCACGGCGTGGAGACGGTATTCCGTATGTACGCACGCCCGGTGATTTCTTTTTCCGTAGGATGGATAGATGGTGAAATGGGGCTGTTTCATACTTATAATAACATATCAGTATATGAGTGATACTGATGTTATTACTTCATAATGAAACAACCTAAGAAGAAGAAGTGGAAGAAGAAATAATGATGAAAGAATCGGTAACAGAAATTACCTCTTCTTTGAAGTGCTTCTTTGAGACCTTCTTTTAGGGCAACAAAATTGGTCTTTGAAGAAGACCATAACCTCTAGGATGTCTCTAGGGAAGTTTATAGGAGATCTTGTCAGGGGTTGGCCGAGCATGAATGCTCCAAGTGGTGTGAGGAAGAGGGGGAGGAGGTATCCTTTTATAAGGGAGGAGAGGGGCACCTTTGGAATAACAAAAACTATTATTTTATTATAAAGTCAAGTTCGATTTTAAATAGCTCCAAATTGATATATTTAGAAGCTAAGGTGGGGATGGGTCGAAATCCTCTCATCCAATAGAATTTAGAAAAGTTTAGGTTCCTATTTTAACCTTATCATTTAGATTTAACATTAAGTTAAATAATTTTACTTTTACCATGTCTTCTTGTGTTCTTATACTATAAGGTTAATAAACTTACTATAAGCAGCCAAACGAACCCCAAGTTGTTTATTATTAATATATATAACCTTATATAAGTCATTTGGCCAAACCTTATATTTTTAGGAATAAAATAACAATTACCAATATAATATTTGTTTTAAACACTATTTTATGTCAATTTTGACACTATTTAGTAATTGATTTTTTTGAAAAACATAACAGAAATATTAGTTCGAACCAAGTTAATTAAATCAATACTAACATGTCATATTAACCTATAAAATTAGTGGTATTCATAAAAAGTCTCAAATTACATTTATTTTGGTGTTTATGATATCAATTATGTCAATATTTCATTAATAAGATAATTACTGCATCATCATTGTGTCATAAATAAATTAAATTATTTAATGTCTAAAAATTACAAATAAAATACCATTATGTAGGAAATAAATTTAGATTTCTAATGAATATTTATAGTCGAATTTATATTATGTATAACCCCATATTAAAAATTATTTACTTATTAAACATTGATTTTAACTATTTTAACCCTTCTTTAAATAAATTAATAATAAATGTCCTAATCTAATCCAAGTGGGCCTAAATGGTCATATTTTATTCCTAAGTTTGTTTTTGGTCGAATTAAACTTAACCAATAGAATTAGGACATGTGATAGGGTAATAATAATATCATCTTTACCCTTAATTACCCTATTTACTTTTTACCGTGGTTAAAAAAAGTAAAAAGTTACTATTCACCAAAAATTATTTTCATCTCATTGAACCACATTTTAGTCCCTGATATTAACCGTGTCTCTCGGATTTTCGAAATTCCACTCACAGAAGCGGTAAAATTACGTTTTATGAAAAATTCAGTTTTTTAACTACCACTTAGTGGTTTCACTATTCATCAAAAATTGAAAGTTTTCAGAAAAATACCAAAATTTCACCCTAGGCTAATTTCGATATTCCGAATCCAAAAATAAAGTCCATTTTGAAAAATAAAATTTATAAAATTTCAAAAAGTGGTCATTACTATTCATAACGGCTAGTTTTAATAATATTTTAACAGCATATCGTTGTTTAGTGAAACTTGGTATTGCGTACGACGCAAGCTATCGAGGAAGGTCGTGATTTCGTGTAAAGCAAGCCATGCAAGTGTTTTGTAGAAAAATATTCCTTTGATGATTTATATAACATAAAAGTCTCGGGTGTTACATTCAACCCCCCTTAAAATGAACTTCGCCCTCGAAGTTCGTCACTTTGTAACAAACAGATGAGGATACCTCTCCCTCATCATATCCTCAAGCTCCCATGTATATTTCTCTAATTGGTGGTTCCTCCATAAAACTTTCACCAATCGAGTGGTCTTGTTTCGTAGGACTTTTTCACTACGATCCAGAATCTCTATCGGTTGTTCTTCATAAGAATGATCTTGCTCCAGCGGTACAACTTCTGAGCTGAGTACATGTGAAGGATCAGGTATGTACTTTCTTAGGAGAGATACATGGAACACATCGTGAACATGAGAGAGATTCGGTGGAATCACCAATCGGTAAGCTACCTTCCCAATACGATCCAGTATTTCGAAAGGACCGATATATCTAGGGCTCAACTTCCCCTTCTTTCCAAATCTCATAACCCTCTTCCAGGGAGATATTCGTAAGAACACTTTATCACCCACTTCAAACTCTAGGTCTTTTGTTCGGTTGTCGGCATAACTTTTTTGTCCACTCTGAGCTGCTCTTATGTGTTGTTGAATATATCTGACCTTTTCCGCCATTTCATCGACGAGATCAGGTCCTAATAGCTTTCTTTCCCCAACTTCATCCCAGCAAGTTGGAGTCCTGCATTTCTTTCCATAGAGAGCATCATTAGGAGCCATCTGAATACTGGAGTGAAAGCTATTATTATAAAATAATTCCACCAAAGGTAGGTGTTGATCCCAACCTCCTTTGAAATCCATAGAGCAAGCTCTCAACATATCTTCTAGGGTTTGAATTGTTCTCTCAGACTGACCGTCTGTCTGAGGATGATAAGCAGTGCTGAAACTCAACTTTGTATCTAGAGTATGCTGAAGACTTCGCCAGAACTTCGAGGTAAATCTCGGATCCCAATCAGATATAATAGAAAGTGGTACTCCATGTAATCTTACCATTTGCTTTACATATATCCTAGCAAGCTGATCCAGAGAGAAAGCCTCTCTAACAGCAATGAGTGTGCAGACTTTGTAAGACGATCAACTATGACCCAGATAGCATTATTGCCTTTTGATGTTTTAGGAAGTCCTATGACAAAGTCCATAGTAATGATTTCCCAATTTCCATTCGGGTATGGGTAATGGTTGTAACATCCCTTTATACTTCTATCTCTCAGCTAAATACTTGTTGACAAACCAAGCATCGAGAGACATATTCAGCAACATCGCATTTCATGCCATCCCACCTGAAGTACTCTTTCATGTCCCTATAAATCTTCGTGCTTCCAGGATGAATAGAGAATGAAGAACTATGAGCCTCATCCAGCAACTCCTTCTTTAATTCGGTGATGGGAGGAACACAAACCCAATTCCTGAACTTTATTTTCCCATCACAATCAAGGTTGAACTCAGGAACATTTCTCACATTCTTTTGTAACTCGACGTCTTCTTTCTGTGCCTCTTTAATCTTCACATGTTTAGATGATTGAACATTCATTTGAGAGAGATAAGATTTTTCCCCTTCCATTATAATTCCAAGATCCATCCTTTGTAATTCCATAAATATTGGATATTTTGTGATCCTTATCATGGATAAACTAGGATGGTCTTGTCGACTTAATGCATCTGCCACCTTGTTTGCTTTCCCAGGGTGGTAATGGATTGAGAAGTCATAATCCTTAATCAGCTCCAACCATCTTTTTTGACGCATATTCAGCTCCTTTTGGGTGAAAATATACTTTAAAATTTTATAATCAGTATAAATATCACACCTTTCACCATAAAGGTAATGACTCCAAATCTTTAATGCAAAGATTACTGCAGCTAACTCCAAATCATGTGTTGGGTAATTTGCTCATGGATTTTCAACTGTTGTGATGCATAAGCTATCACCATATCATTTTGCATAAGAACACACCCTAATCCCTTCTTGGATGCATCACTATATATCACAAACTTTTTCTCCACTATAAGGCAATGTGAGAACAGGTGCACTGGATAAACCTTCTTTTCAACTCCTTGAAATTCTCTTCACATTCTTCCATCCAGACAAACTTAACTCCATTCTGAGTCAACTTGGTGAGTGGATTAGATAATCGTGAAAAATCTTTCACAAAACGTCGATAATATCCAGCCAAACCAAGAAAAATTCGGATCTCTGTTACTGTTGTTGGTCTTGACCATCTTTCGATAACCTCTGTTTTTGCTAGATCCATAGATATCCCTTCTTTTGAGATTATGTGACCCAAAAATGCAACTTTTTGAAGCCAAAATTCACACTTGGTAAATTTGGAATAAAGCTTCTCCTTTCTCAGGGTCTTCAATATAATTCTCAAGTGATCTTCATGTTCTTCCTTGCTCTTTGAATAGCCAAGAATATCGTCTATAAAGACTACCAAAAATTGATCAAGATAGTCTCTAAAGACTCTATTCATCAAATCCATGAAGATAGCATGGGCATTAGTAAGACCAAATGGCATCACTATAAATTCATAGTGTCCATACCTTGTACGGAAAGCCGTATTTGGTATATCCTCCCTTTTGACCCTTAATTGATGATACTCTGAACGAAGATCAATCTTGGAAAAGTATTGAGCTCCGCGTAGTTGGTCAAATAGGTCATCAATGCGCGGGAGAGGATATTTGTTATTGATAGTGATCTTGTTATGTTCTCGATAATCAATGCAGAGTCTCATTGATCCATCTTTCTTCTTTACAAATAGAACAGGTGCCCCCCAAGGTGACGCACTAGGGCGTATGAATCCTTTATCTAGATTCTCTTGGAGTTTCTTCTTCAATTCTGGCAACTCAATTGGGGCCATTCTATAAGGTGTCTTTGAAATAGGCAAAGAACCCGGTACGAGTTCTATTGAGAACTCAACTTCACGATTTGGTGGAAGTCCCGGTAATTCCTCCAGAAAGACATCATCAAACTCCCGTACAATGTAAAAATTATTAATCGTGAGTTTCTCACTAACATTTGAGATAAATAACCTTCATTTAGTAGAATCAAGACCCATAAGATGGAAGAAATTTCCACTAGAAGGTTATGTTCATCCTTGCATTGATAGACGATCATAGATTGATCTTGAATATGAAATGTGACTTCCCTTCTTTGGAAATTGATATGAGCTCCATATAGAGAAAGCCAATCCATGCCAAGAATCACATCAAATTCCACTATAGGAAGGATCACAAGATTTGCAGGAAGCACTTTCCCACAAACATCAATCGCAGAAGAATTATAAACTTTTGATGCGACTGTTATGCCATTAGGTGTTGTCACAGCTAACTCAACATCTAATTGTTGTGGTAATACGGTGATACCCTTAGAAAATTCTTTAGAAATAAAAGAGTGGGTGGATCCAGAATCAAATAAAATAGTTGCTACTTTAGAGTGAATAGTAAGTGTACCTTTCACCACATCGTTATCGTACTCCACATCGCTGATAGAAATTGCATGTGACTTTACATTGTCTTTAGCCTTAAGAGTTTGTTGATGTCGACCATCATCATCAACCCTTGGATTAGGGCATTTATTGGCATAATGCCCCATCTCCTTGCACTTGAAACATTGAATTGTAGTAGGTTCATTCTGTGTATCCCTTCCTTTGTTTGCATCGTTAGACATCTTCTTACCATCATCCCGGCATTCAAATGCCCGATGACCTTCCTTTCCACATTTGAAACATTTTCTTGTCCCTTTAAGACAACTCCCTCCATGTTTCTTTCCACACTTTGAGCATAAGGGAAAGCTCATCTTTTTTTAGTGTGCTATTTAGATTTTCCTTTGAATTCCATTTTCCTCTTCTTATCAAAACCATATGACTGATGGGTTACTCCAATCTCCATCTCGACTTTGAGAGCACATCAAACGATTTCCTCATAGCTATTGAAGTCCCTTATGGCTAACGCCCTTCGAAGAATTGGTTTTAAGCCACTAAAGAATCGATCGATCTTACTCTCAAGTTCGATAATAATACCAGAAGCATACCTTGCAAGTCTTGTAAAATTTTCTTCATAGGTACCAACAGATTCATCATCCTTTTTCTTCAGTTCAAGAAACTCTTTCTCCATCTTTGTTCGGAGAATACGAGGGAAGTACTTATTGAAAAATAAGTTCTTGAACTCGCCCCATTCCATGGACTCAATTTCATCCCTTTCCCTCATATTCTTAATAAGATTCTACCATTGATCAGCATCTCTTCCAAACGATACACTTCTAGGATGACTTTATCATGTTCAGAACATGAAGAACTGAAAATATCTTTTCAGTAGTACTAATCCATTGTTTATCAACTAATGGATCAGTAGACCCGCTGAAAGAAGGTGGACGCTTGCCTCATGAAGGATTCAACAGAATGTTGCTCCTTCCTTTGCTTGTTTGGAAGTCCTGCATGATTCATAGCTTGGGAAAGTTGTGTGAGAATGGCTACAAAATTTTTCATTCCAGTTCCCATAACGTTTGGTTTCTCAGAGGGACAATCATTGCATTGCCCGTCGCATTCCGCATTAACACGATTCTTTCGGGTTCCAGCCATTGACTAAAACCAAGAAGAATAGTGTGAGAAACACTAATTATAATAGGAAAACCACATAATCAAGAATAAAATTTCACACTTAAGGTAATTATCCTAGGTTATTCATGGCCATTTCTAAAACACTAAGATTGTGTTCTATGCTTACACTTATCCTTAGGGTTCTTACTAAGGCTTTCACATCCTAGTTTCCAAAGGTTGACTATACCTTTCCTCTGATACCAACTATAACGACCCATACTTTACATACATTGTTAATACTTCAAAATTGAAGCATACTTATTAAAACATATAACAAAACCACGGAAAGGACCATATAGGTATAGTTTCTTTAGAAACTGGGAAACATAAACAACTGTTCATAAAGCGTCTACATTGTCTCCCATTTATTTCATCATATCTATAGTACCTTTTGGCATATCTTACTTAATAACCTTCTTCCTCACCTGGGGAAAGAAAACATACAAAAGGGTGATCTCAAATGCTCAGTAAGGGTAAACAAAAGAAATATCAATCACATCGTATACACAAGCACATATCTTTTGGAAATCTTATCATGCAAAAGAGATCATAATTTAATAACATGGGATAAACCATGGCAGTGAAATGTAATCACAATAATCATAACTTAAAACATGAAACTTTGTGGCATTCACACATAATCATAGAGAATAATTTCTTGTTAGTCAAGACTCATTTCCAAGACTATCTTAGTGGACAAAGTCCCTTTCTGAACCGAGTCACCCTCGTTTCAGTCCTGTTTCACTGAACCGGTATACACCTACCGTTCCAGCCATGTCTACCTCATGAGAATAAAATCTTTACACCAATGAATTGGAGGGAGATATAGGTCCCACCCATCTCATAATGATATCATTCTTATGTGTTCCAAAAAATCATAAATCATACATCATTGCATAACCCATGTAATACAAATGGGAATCTTAAACATCATGACATCATAAAAAAATTCATATAAGATAAAGGAATTCATAAAAATATTTCCATCACAACATAATTAATTCAATTTAATAATAGGGATAAAAACAGAACCTTATATAATCTTAGATGGAAAATAATTTTGATAAAACACTTGAACTCCATTCTTGAGGAAAATATCCTTTCTTCTTTAAAAACATTTTTCCTTTCTTAACATGTCATACAAATTTAAACTAAAATAAGTTGATTAAAAATAAACTTGAAAACTTTTAAAGGAAGCTTCTTGGAAATAATGTTTTAAAAATCCATTCATGCCGTATAAGTTAAAAAAACATTCTTCTCGTACTTTTGTTGGAAAAGTCAAAAAGTACCTCGTACGAAAAATGAGAAAAGATTCCTTTCATATCTTTTACTAAAAACTCACCGAAGGGTAAAATTGGATATAAAATATTGTAAGTGGATGGAAATAATATTACATATTGAGGGAACATGGATGTGGATGATAAAATACACCCCCAGTAAATACTAAAGTATAAACAATCTCGGATAAAAATGAGATTGTGATATTTCCCTTACCTTAGGTCCGATTTGCTTCGTAAGTGTCCGAACCTCCTTTATAATGATTTAAATAATGTCATTGACCTATTAAAGAATCATATTCATTGTTATTATATCATATACGGTTCACTTATGACTTTATATTACCCGTTCTTTTTGTAAATTAATTTTAATGTAGCGTTTTGGGTAAAATCGTCTCATTTGTCGTTCGTGTTTTAACTTGTAATTATTCATATGATTACTTAGATCATTATTACTTAATTATAGAATATAAAACATGATTTATATATAATATATATTCAGAATATACATATATATAATGGATTGATAAATGGAAAGAAATACACCATTCATGGAGACGGTAGGCCGTACGTACGCATGAACCCTATTTTAGTTTCCTTATTGAATTGAGTGGAATTAAGTAGATGACATACATATATATACACATAAATACAGTAACTTTATAATGTCATATATTTCATTATTATTTCTTATATATACTTTATAATCATTATTAAATGGTTAACATGGAGAATGAATCTCATCTCGTCGTGGAGACGGTAGTCCGTACGTATGCAGGAGCGATGATATCATTTCCATAATTATTGAATTGAATTAGAGTGGATGATACAATATATCAGAATCAATATGATGTTCTAATAACTATGTATAGTTATTCTTTACACCATTATACCCATCCATGTAAGGTGGTGGTGGAAAATAGATTACACCACGGCGTGGAGACGGTATTCCGTACGTACGCACGCACGGTGATTTCTTTTTCCATAGGATGGATAGATGGGGATATAGGTTTGTTTCCTAATTATAATAACATATCATTATATGAGTGATACTTATGTTATTACTTAATAATGAAACAACCTAAGAAGAAGAAGTGGAAGAAGAAATAAAGATGAAAGAATCGGTAACGGACATTACCTCTTCTTTGAAGTGCTTCTTTGAGACTTTCTTTTAGGGCACTAAAATTGGTCATTGAAGAAGACCAGAACCTATAGGATGTCTCTAGGGAAGTGGAGAGGAGAAATTGGCAGGGGTTGTCCGAGCATGAAGGATCCAAGTGGTGTGAGGAAGAGGGGGAGGAGGTGTCCTTTTATAAGGGAGGAGAGGGGCACCTTTGGAATAACTAAAACTATTATTTTATTATAAAGTCAAGTTCGGTTTTAAATAGCTCCAAATTGATATATTTCGAAGCTAAGGTAGGTATGGGTCGAAATCCTCTCATCCAATAGAATTTAGACAAGTTTAGGTTCCTATTTTAACCTTATCATTTAGATTTAACATTAAGTTAAATAATTTTACTTTTACCATGTCTTCTTGTGTTCTTATACTATAAGGTTAATAAACATACTATAAGCATCCAAACGAATCCCAAGTTGTTTCTTATTAATATATATAACCTTATATAAGTCATTTGGCCGAACCTTAGATTTTTAGGAATAAAATAACAATTACCAATATAATATTTGTTTTAAAAACTATTTTATGTCAATTTTGACACTATTTAGTAATTGATTTTTGTGAAACATATAACATAATTATTAGTTCGAACCTAGTTATTTAAATAAATTCTAACATCTCATATTAATCTATAAAATTAGTGGGATTCATGAAAAGTCTCAAATTACATTTAGTTTGGTGTTTATAAGATCATTTATGTCAATATTTCATTAATAAGATAATTATTTCATCAGCATTGTGTCATAAATAAATTAAATTATTTAATGTCTAAAAATTACAAATAAAATACCATTATGTAATAAATCTTTGTATATTTCTAATGAATATTTATAGTCGAATTTATATTATGTATAACCACATATTAAAAATTATTTACTTATTAAACTTTGATTTTTACTATTTTAACCCTTCTGTAAATAAATTAATAATAAATGTCCTAATCTAATCCAAGTGGGCCTAAATGGTCATATTTTATTCCTAAGTTTGTTTTTGGTCGAATTACACTTATCCAATTGAATTATTACATGTGTTAGGGTAATAATAATATCATCTTTACCGTTAATTACCCTATTTACATTTTACCGTGGTAAAAAAAAGTACAAAGTTACTATTCACCAAAAATTATTTTCATCTCATTGAACCAAATTTTAGTCCTTGATATTAACCGTGTCTCTCGTATTTTCGAAATTCCACTCACAGAAGCGGTAAAATTAAGTTTTATGAAAAATTTAGTTTTTTAACTACCACTTAGTGGTTTCACTATTTATCAAAAATTGAAAGTTTGCAGAAAAATACCAAAATTTCACCCTAGGCTAATTTCGATATTCCGAATCCAAAAATGAAGTCCATTTTGAAAAATAAAATTTACAAAATTTCAAAAAGTGGTTATTACTATTCATAACGGCTAGTTTTAATAATATTTTAATAGCATATCTTTGTTTAGTGAAACTCGGTATTGTGTACGACGCAAGCTATCGAGGATGGTCGCGATTTCATGTAAAGCAAGCCAAGAATGTGTTGTGTAGAAAAATATTAATGTGATGATTTATATAACATAAAAGTCTTGGCTGTTACAAAATGTCTCTAGGTTTAATGTCACAAACCATCCCGGGTCACTATCAAACTGAAGCCCGACCCGGTCCGTGACATGGCCCGAGAGACATTTCCAATCCTCCCGAGCTGGTGACAAGCACCAAGGCATCGACATAAATGATGGGAACGGTTTTTCCCATTATAAATAAATATTATCAGAAGAAATAATAAAGAGAAACTCAGAATAAATAAACCAAATAAAGAGAATAATCAAGAACTGATGGAAATAAAACTAATAGAGAGGGAGCACCACTATCTCCATGTGACCTCCTGGGTCACTCTCCAACTCACGATCGAACATTACCCAAGGAGAACAAGCTTCTGTTGAACCTGCAACAGAAACTAAAACAAGAAAACCCTATAGTCATGAGCATTAATACTCAGTAGGCATGCATAAAAACTATTCCCAATGCACTACCTTTAAATAAAGAATTCCCTAATTTCATGTTCGAACTAAAGTATATAAAATATGGGTTTCCACACAAACCCATTCATTTCTAAAACAAGTATCCATCATTTTCCCTTTTAAATTTAGAAACAAGATTAATGTTTGAAATGAGGAGGTACATTACATTTTGAAAACATCGTCATGAACAATTTAGAAATCCAAATTTCAGTTATTAGCCAAAAGGAAAACCACACATGACCCAAAACACACACTAAGGGAAATTGGAAAAGTGGCACAAAGGGGCCCGCAACCGAACTAGACGTCTCATCCATCCGCCACATACAAATAAACATTAAAGAAAACAATTGTCAAACCTTGGAGCTCGTGAATAATCCAGAATGTACTATACATGTGACTCACCCGAAAAGAAATCCTACTCTCGTTGACATCATAACTCCATAATTCCTAGTGTTTCCCTACATGGCCTAACCGAGGGGCCGAATCCCCTAGAAGAGTGTCATCCGTACTAGGGGCCACTAGCCAGTGTGTAATCTAATCTTGTGCCGCAATAGTTCACAAAAGATATACTTATTATGCCAAGTTCCCATGTCAACACATATAATAAACAGGAAAGGGGTGAGCCAAAAAAGTCAATCCAGGAGTACAAACATCACACACAAATCATGCAGTCAACGTACACCAAATATCACATATGTGTCACCCCAAAATGAGTTTCCCAAAATAAATTATTTTATTAAAGTTCCAAATGGGCATTCACAGTACAACATATCAAAAATCCTTCAATAAAATATGGATGATTTGTATCATAATAAATCAACTTCAAATAATCTTAAAATCCATCAAAAGATGTTGACATAGATGAAATCAAAACTGTTTGAGAGAAATATCTCTTTTTTGAAATCATTTAAAAGTCACATAATTATAAAATAAAACATTTAATTTGAAAATATTCTTATAAGCTTATAAGGTAAGCTTCGAAGATTTTACAACGGTGGAAATTAGCCGCACTCGCCGTATAAGTTAAAAAAAGACATTCTTACCTTAATTTTGATGAAAAGGTTAAAAAGGACCTTGTTTGGAAAACGACGGAAAGATTCCTTTATAAAAATCTTATATAAAGTAAAACAAGGGTATAAATGACTTTAACCCATATTCTATAAAATAGTAAGAATGTTTTGAAATACATTTTTAAGAAACATGGATGTGGATGATAAAGAGGTCCCAGTAGATTTTTACGTAAAAACAACCTCGGATAATAAAGAGATTGTGAAATTAAGCCTTACCATGTAATTTTCCTTGGTTGAGGATAGTTTAACCACCTATATAATGGTGAAATAATTGTTATTAAATTATAAAAGAATCATATAAATTAATATTATATCATATATGATCTTTTAACATTGCTTTGTTATAAATATCTTTGTATTATTGTGGTTTCGGGTGTTAACTGATTTGTTTTCCTTTATATGATTTGTTACGTAAGCTGTGTTTTTTATGGATAGGTTGTATCTTATTAATATACATAATTATATTAAGTCTTTTAAAATTATCTTTTATCATCAAATGAAAATTAATTTTTAATGGATACGATGGGGAATGAATCTCATCATGTTCGTGGAGACGGTAGTCTGTACTTACACACGAGCAGCAATATCATTCTTTTGATATTAAAATAATATATAATTGGATGTTATATCATATATACAGAATCATTATCTTCTTATATATATTATTACATTAATTACACATTATTATTATACCCATCAAAATAATAGTGTATTGAATAACAATTATACCACGACGTGGAGACGGTAGGTCGTACGTACTCACGTATGGTAACATGTCATTCAAAGGATGGATAAAATACAGAATATTGTTGTACCATATTTATAAAAACATCACTGTATATATAAGATACTGGAGTTATTATTTTATAATGGAAATAACAAAGAAATAAGAAGTTGAAAAAGAAAGAAACTTGAAAGAGGGTGGTGAAAACGTTACCTCTTCTTCAGGTTCTTCCTTTTGATTTGATCAAAAGGGCTCCTTAGGTTGGCATTATGACTAAAGGAAGGCCTATAGATTGAAGTGAGGGAGGTTTATAGGATATTTGGGTACGTTTTGGCCGAACCAAAAGGCTTGATAGGTGTGAGGAATTTGATAGAAGTGGTGTCCTTTTATAAGGGGGAGGAGGGGCTCTTTAGGAAAAACGTAAAGTATTAATTTATAATAAATTTATATTCAATTTATAATGGCTCCAAAGTGGATAATTAAAATTATAAGATTGGTATGGGCCGAAATACTTTCAACCAATAGATTTTAGACTGGTTTGCATCATTATATTAACCTTATCATTTATATTTAACTCTTAGTTAAATAGTTTGACATTTACCATATCCCTTTGAATTTTTAACTTATATGGTTAATGAACGTACTATATACTTCTAAGAAACCCCCAAGTGGTCCATTAATGACATAACTATAATCATATAAGTAATTTGGCTGAACAATATATTTTTAGGAATGTTATATCAATTAATAATATAATATTTTAAAAAAACATCTTTTTGTCAATTTTGAAACTATTTAATAATTGATTTTTGTTGAAGTCTTAATAAATTTATTAATTCGAAAAAAATTCAATTATTAAATACTAACATGTCATATTAACCAATAAAATTATTTTATAAAATTAAATCATTCAAATTATATTTATTTTAACATTTATAATAATAATTATTTGATTCTTTCATTAATGAAGAAAATACTCCATCATTATTGTGTCATAAATAAATTTATTTATTAAATGTATAAAAATTATAAATAAAATACCATTATGTATGAAATAATTTTATCTTTCTAATGAATAATTATAGTCTAAAATATAATATACATAACCCTATGTAAAAATTATTTTTCTAAAATATATATGCTTATGTTATTTTTGTATTTACATTAACTTAAATAATATAAGGTATCCTTATCACCTACAAGTGGCTCCATAGGGTCCCAAAATGGACCCATATATTCTCATGCTCAGACATGTATCAAAAAATAAGGTTAGGAAACGTTTTAGAGTAATTTAGTATTATTATAAAATTATTTTTACCCCTATTTACCAGATTTACCCATTAACCATGGTAAATAAAATATTTACCGAAGTAATTATTCAAAATGTATAAAAATAAAATTTACCTATTTACACAATTTGGACATCCTGATTCAAAATATAGAGTCAATTTTTCCAAATTCAAAACAAAAAAGTGGTATAAATTAATTTAAAATTAATTCCCACTATCAAAACAAAAATCATGTTTTTACAAAATAATAACTATCAAAAGATTGACACTTATTTATGTCTGGTTTAATTGTGAAATTATGTACAATGACCAAAATTGTATTAAATGGTAAAATTATATTCTAAATATAGTTTTAAACCACTCAAATTATTAATTTATCACTATTAATTATTTTGATTATAAAAGCGGTTTTTAATTAAAATTTAGTAATTTTCACTATTCATCAAAATATAAAAGTTATCTGAAAAGTACCAAAAATTCACCCTAGTCTAATTTCAGTATTAAAAATCCAAAAATGAAGTCCATTTTGAAAGATAAAATTTAAAAAATAGGTATTACTATTCATAACGGCTATTTTGATTGGTCACAGTGTGTTAGAATCTCCAAGTTGCGTACAATTCAAGCTATTGCATCATTAAAAGGGAAACGTATTGTGGGTGCTTGGTGTGTTACATTCTGCCCTCTTTTAATAAATCGTGTCCTCGCAATTTGAAAATGTTTTTCGAAAATAAAAGGTTGAAAAATGAAAATACCTTTGTGGAAAACACATATCAGAAATAGGATTAACTAAAATATAACTTCAAAATAAAGAAAGATAAGTACAAAGGTCACTCGAGAAAGCCCATACTAGGATTCTATGAAAACATGGATATGGAGGAGAAACAAACCATCAAGGTCTAATGGAGATTTGTAGAAAACAGGATTATGAGAAAGTTAACTACTAGAAAATCACAAACTTGTGATTGGTTAAACGGTCTTTGATTCCCCAGTTGGAAAATTTAACCAACAACGTTTTTGTGTTATGTTACCTTTCATAAAGTTGAGTAATTTATTTATGAGATTTACTAAGAACGTAATGAAATATACTTACTTGTCATGTAGACATTCATTCCTTACTAAATTTTTACCACAAACCCATCTTTCACTCCAAAAGATAATAGAACTCAAAAATATTCTATTTATCCTAACCATATAGAGTTCAAAAAATAAATTTATAATTCATCTATCAGAACATAAAAAAACTAGATTATACACTCTAGTGACTTCACGTAGTCCAGTGGTAGGTGATAAATCCCAATCGCACTATGGTTTTGGGTTCGATTCCACTTCTTTGAACGACGCGACAGGTTGTCACACGGTCTGCATGTTGTCATTTTTATAAATATCCAAAAATAACCTTAACAATAGTATCCAATGTAAAATATAATCCATTCAAACCTTTATACTTATCCAAAATACTTATGTCCAAACTCCCAGTCCAAAATTTTTATGGAAGGTAAACATAATGTAGATCCTTTTTACTACGTAATAACATATGAATACCTTCATCATGTATTTTTTTAAAACACTGAAACATCCTGAATTACCATAAAACGTTATTTATTACATTCATGCTCCCTTATTCCTTATAGAATACTGAATATACTTCATCCATCCAAAAATGTTGTAAATTCCAACAATGATGTAATATACAAATCATTAATCAGTTTTAAGGTAGTCAAGAATATCCAATATAATTTATCCAAATCAATCATGTATTATTCCAAAATCACCACCTCAGTATCAACACCATATTATGGTTTATCTTTCTCTACAATATATATTTTCCAAAAATTTAACCTGCTATTGAGTCAATTTTCTTGGTTCACCACAATCTTATGTCCTTAATGAAATAGTGCTATAGTACAATCCTTATACACTCCATAATTATTATAACCAGTACATTGTTGATACAACACTCAAATGACATAATTCTCTAATAACAACATAAAAACTCTAATCATTCCACCTCATATGTGGTAGTATCATAACATTATTATTATCCAATAGCATCATTTGGGACATACTCTGATGATTTGGACATTGGTTCGCATAGTGTCCCAACTCCTTGCAAATGAATCATTATACATTTGAAACCTTTTTCTTAACCATGTAGTCACGTACATGGTGTCCTTTTTCTCCACACCTATAAGAAACTCTCATTCCCATCAGGAAAGTTCCAGGGTGTTTCTTCCCACAGTTATCACATATGGGAAAATTATTCTTTTCCCTCTTCCCTTTATCCATCTTTCCCTCTTCCATCCTTTTCTTCACTCGCTTCACTTCAAATCCATAGGACTCAAGGAATTCTTTACTTATCTTATTAAGACATGATACTATTTCTTCATTTTTGGAGAATACATGGGAGACTATTAGCCTTCTAAATGTTGGCTTAATACCGTGAATGATTTGATCCTTCTTTCTCTTTGGATCATATGTATTGCTGGAGTTCACATTCCTTCTACTGGGTTCCATTTCTGTACAGTAGCATAAACTAGGTCAGTTTATGAATTGAAATAATTCCAAATGTGTAAAATACCTAACGTAAATTGAAGGGTTTATGGATATAATCCACAATCATAAAGATGTTTTCATTGAGGAAGTATATAGTCATAAACAATTCATAATGATTTGTAAAGAAAATGAGAATTATCCAAAGCATATCCCCTAGGAGTGTCGTAGCCCAGAGTGCAGCAATTCCCACTGTCCTGCACTAGTTCCCGTTCGAGTCTAGCTCAAAGTGGTGTTTTTGCGTTTTACCCCTAGGTACATCTGTGCCAGAGCCACCTCTGCCCGCTCATATCCAGACAGGGATTTATTTCTCTGAAAACTCAAAAAATGTCTACAATACCAAAATTCTAGGAATTTCTTCTATACTAATCCTCAAAGTCCATCTTAGGTCTATGTGCTCTAAAAAGAGTTTATCTCAATCTATCTTCTAAGGTATGTACTAAACTTCATCTGATACCAACTATAACGCCCCAACCCCAGTTACCCAGCGTCGGTGCATTATTACATAATATTGGCATGATAAAAAAAGATCACGTCTCAAAAGACTGATTAGTTTAGTAGCCTTGGAAACACTAGATACATTCATAAATTTTACATTACATCATAAAGTGAAAAACTAAAATATCATAGTCTCCATAGTCCATACACATATCCCCTTCAGACATTTCCTGCAGGACAGTCATAAAATATTTCTTCATATCCTGGGAAAAATAAAAAATAGAAAGGGCTTTGCTCAGATGCTCAGTAAAGATAACAATATAGCGAAATCTTTCATAAATAAACATAAACATTTAAGGCAATTTATAACTAAAACAAAATCCTTTAAAACATGAAATTTAGTATAATATGGAAAAGATCAAATGAATTAATTCCATTTACATATTCACATGGATATTCTACTAGTCGAATAATCACATGAAATACCAATAACCACTTTCATATTGATGGAATACATAATTCCAGACTATCATAACCACATATCCAAGGCCTCGTGCCAAGACTACAAATAAGATTTTTTCAAGGCCTCGTGCCAAGACACTAGTTTGTCTCATGAGATCTACCGATGCATTGAGGAGATATGGCGGGCTCCACCCATCACTTACTAAGTCCAACGCATTCCCATATGAAAAGAATTAAACACAATATAAACATTTTTATTAAAACTAGCATACGAAATGTAAATACTTTCTCCATAGACCATGAATGGTATAAAAAACACATTTATAGTCAAACATATCACAAAACCATCAACACAATTTGGATGTTTTTTTCATAATAAATCAACATCATATAAGATTAAAATCCATCAAATGATGTTTACATAGATGAAATCAAAACTATTTGAGGGAACTATCTCTTTTTTGAAATCATTTAAAAGTCACATAATTATAAAATAAAACATTTACTTTTAAAATCTTCTTATAATCTTGTAAGGGAAGCTTCGATGATTCTAAAATGGTGGAAAATATCCGCACCTGCCATATAAGTTAAAAAAAATACTTTCTTACCTTAATTTTGTCGAAGAGGATAAAAAGGACCTTGTTTGGAAAACAACGGAAAGATTCGTTTATAAAAATCATATAAAAAGTCAGACAAGGGTATAAATGAATTCAACCCATGTTCAGTAAAATAGTAAGAATGTTTTGAAATACATTTTTAAGAAACATGGATGTGGATGATAAAGAGGTCTCGGTAGATACATACATAAAAAACCTCAGATAATAAAAATATTGTGAAATTAACCCTTACCTTTTACTTTTCCTTGGATGATATTAGGTTAACCTCCTCTATATTGGTGAAATAATTGTTCTAAAATTATACAAGAATCATATACATTAATATGATATCATATATGATCTTTTAAACTGTATTTGTTATGGATAGGTTGTATCATATTAATATCCAGAATGATATTAAGTCTTTAAACATTATTTTTTACCATCAAATGAATATTATTCTCGAATGAATATGATGGGGAATGAATCTCATCGCGTTTGTGGAGACGGTAGTCTGTACGTACGCACGAGCGACAATATAATTCTTTTGATATTAAAATAACATATAATTGGATGGTATATCAAATATACAGAATCATTATCATGTTATATTTATTATTACATTAATTTCACATTATTATTATACCCTTATAAATAATAGTGTATTGAATAGCAATTACACCACGACGTGGAGACGGTAGGCCGTACGTACTCACGTATGGTGAAATGTCATTCAAATGATTGATAAAATACTAAATATGGTTGTACCATAATTATAATAACATCACAGTATATATAAGATACTGGAGTTATTATTTTATAATGGAAATAACAAAGAAAGAAGAAGTTGAAAAAGAAAGGAACTTGAAAGAGGGTGGTGAAAACGTTACCTCTTCTTCGGGTTCTTCCTTTTGATTTGATCAAAAAGGCTCCTTAGGTTGGATTTATGACTAAAGTAAGGCCTCTAGGTTGAGGTGAGGGAAGTTGAGAGGATATTTGGGCAAGGTTTGGCCGAAACCAAAAGGCTTGAGATGTGTGAGGAATTGGTATGAAGTGGTGTCCTTTTATAAGGGGGAGGAGGGGCTCCTTAGAAAAAACTTAAAGTATTAGTTTATAAGAAATTCATATTCGATTTATAATGGATCCAAAGTGGATTATTCTAAGTCTACGGTGGGTATGGGTCGAAAAACATTCAACTAATAGAATTTAAAAAGGTTTGGGTCATTATATTATCCTTATCATTTATATTTAACTCTTAGTTAAATAGTTTGACATTTACCATGTCACTTTGTATTTTTATATTATATGGTTAATAAAATTACTATATACTTCTAGGAGACCCCCAATTGGTCTATTAAGGACATACCTATAATCATATAATTTCTTTGTCCGAACCTTATATTTTTAGGAATATTATATCAATTAATAATATAATATCTGTTTTAAAAACTCCATTATGTAAATTTTGAGACTATTTAATAATTGATTTTTGTTAAAGTCTTAATAACTTTATTAATTAAAAAAATACATTTAATCAATAAAAAAATTTCATATTGACCAATAAAATTCGTTGATGAAATAAAAACATTCAAATTATATTTATTTTAACATTTATCATACTAATTATTTGATTCTTTCATTAATGAGGAAAATGCTGCATCATTATTGTGTCACAAATAAATTTATTTATTAGATTTCTAAAAATTATAAATAAAATACCATTATGTAGGAAATATTTTTAGCTTTATAATTAATATTAATAGTTGAAAATATAATATATATAACCCTATGTAAAAATTTATTTGCTAAAAGATATATGCTTATGTCATTTTTGTATTTACTTAAACTTAAATAATATAAAGTGTCTTTATCACCTACAAGTGGCTTCATGGGGTCCCAAAATCGACCCAAATATTCCCATGGTCGGACATGTATCAACCAATATGTTTAGGGAACGTTTTAGTGTAATTTATTATTGTTATACATTATTTTCTTACCCTTATTTACCGGATTTACCCTTTAACTGTGGTAAATAAAATATTTACCGAAATAATTATTCAAAATGTCAAAAAATAAAAGTTACCTATTTAAAAAATTTGGACATCCTGATTCCAAATAAGTAATCCTTTTCTCCAAATTCAAAACACAAAAGTGGCAAAAATTAATTCCTACTGTCAAAACAAAAAGCATGTTTTTAAGAAATAATAACTATCAAAAGATTGACACTTGTTTATATCCGGTTTAATTGTGAAATTATGTCCAATGATAAAAATTTTATTAAATGGTATAAATATATTATAAATATTCTTTAAAAACACTCAAATTCATAATTTATCACTCTTTATTATTTTGATTAAAAAATATTTTTTTAATTAAAATTTAGTAATTTTCACTAATCATCAAAATAAAAAAGTTATCCGAAAATTACCAAAATTTCACCCTAGACTAATTTCAGTAATCTAGATATAAAAATGAAGTCCATTTTGAAAGATAAATTTTCAAAAAGTGGTTATTACTATTCATAACGGTTATTTTGATTGGTCACAGTGTGTTAGAATCTCAAAGTTG
The DNA here is from genome assembly GCA_963277665.1 of Viscum album. Taxonomy (NCBI): domain Eukaryota; kingdom Viridiplantae; phylum Streptophyta; class Magnoliopsida; order Santalales; family Viscaceae; genus Viscum; species Viscum album. The sequence goes on along the minus strand of OY728155.1, from coordinate 1,131,466,626 downwards.
CGTACAATGCAAGCTATTGCATTATTAAAAGGGAATCATACTATAGAAGCTTGGTGTGTTACACACCCATGCTGATTATAATAAATATCATTTAATAAAACAATATTATTTCCTCAAAATCCCGACTGGAAAAACTACATGGCGTGTAATCATTATTACACAGTGTGTACTTGTTTTTCATTTCCTTTCCAAAATGAAAACTACACGGCATGTACATTCAATATACACGTTTGTATATCTTGTTTTTATTTTATTATTCCTCCAACATTAAAAAATTTAGTCTTTCTTGAATAATTATTAAACCACATATGGGAATAATCATTATTCTACTTTAGATACATGGATACACTTACTGTATGACCCTCCAGGCCTCTTTCTCGTTGGCATTAGGCAGGCTTGCCTAATGTCCAAGATTACTGTCTAGAAACGGGTCAAGGCATCCATGAGAAAAAATATGACGCCGCATTGGTGTGTCATGTCATACTAATGCTTACCGTGTAATTTAATCACATAGTCTCAATATCTCTAATCAAGAAGGTTTCATGCTAGTGCCATCAACCCATGTTCTTGATTATTCTTTCCTTGACTTCCTGGAATTGAACTCGCCCATCCCTTACCATGGCCATGGATTTAATTAGGCTATATCAATTCCATCAAAGGGCATGTGATATATACATTCATTATGGAAAAGAATTGACGAATCCTTTCTCACATTATCTATTAATGCAATATCACTAGTGACGCAACCAACATATCCTACCTCGCTGCGTACAGTTTGTCATCATAGTTTTCGTCAGTACATCTATGTGTGCAAGATGTAATACCCATTAATAATAATATTAATTTCTAAGGACCAATAAACATATCCACATATAAGAACATCAAATGACACTATGAAATGTGGATTTCCTACTGGTGGGCCTCGTTCTCATAATATCCTCCAGGATATTACCATGGGTGGAAAACATGAGAAGGTTCCTCAATGTTTTATGAATCCTCTCCCCTAATGGCCTGTATTATTTTTTTCCATAAAATAACATCATCTGGCCATAGAAAATATATTCACAAACAGTGTTATGGCACTTCCAGGTTCTCATCATAGTAGGGATCCGCTATGACCCTTTAAGGCAACAGATGTCCTTAGGACATTATCACATTAATTGTCATGCAGAAGAACAACCAAGATGTGATAAGGTCTTTATTAATGAATAAAGTAAAAAGTAGTTGGTTCTAGGACACCAACTCCAACAGACTCCCACTTTGACTAAAACCAACTGCTAACAACCTTTAACCCACTAGCTCTCACATGATATTCATGCTCGTGTAGAGATTGGACTTTAGTCATGGGGTCCTACATGTTATCTTCAGTGGACACTCTGATCATTGTAACTTCACCCTTTGATATAAATACCTCAATAGGTGATACTTCTGGAGTACGTAGTTTTTCCTTTGATGTGTCCTTGGTTCTTTTCCAGATCCATAGCTGAAGTATTATCACAATACAACGTGATAGGATCTTTATTCCTAGGCACCACATCAAGCTCTTAGACAAAGTTATGAATCTGGATGGCTTCCTTGGCTGCATCAGAAGCCACTATATATTTGGACTCTCGTATAAAATCGGTGAAAATGGATACTTCAAACTCTTCATGCTCACAGATCCTCTATTGAGACCAAAAACATATATATATTGTGACTTCAGATTGTTCTGATCTGTCTGAAAACTAGCATCAGCATTCCCTCTGATGACATGTTCTTCGTCTCCTCCAAACACTATGAAAATATCCTTAGTTATTCACAGATACATAAGGATAGTCTTAACAAAACTCCAATGTTGTTCTCTTGGATCTGCTTGATATCTTCCTACCATGCATAGAGCATAGGAAACATCAAGCCAGGTACATAACCTGGCAAACATGATGGATCCTATAGTTGAAGTGTATGGGATATTACTCATTCTATCTTTATCTTGTTGTGTCTGAGGACACATTTTCTTAGAATGATGTAGGTCATGTGACATTGGAATCAATCCCCTCTTGGATTGTTCCGTAAAAAATCTCTTTAGTATCTGGTCAATGTATGTACCCTGACTTAGTCCAAGCAGCCTCTTGGATCTATCACGAATGATCTTGATCCCTAGAATGTTGGTTGCTTCACCCAAGTCCTTCATGGAGAAACAATTGTTCAACCAGTCCTTAACTGACTGTAATATTGGTACATCGTTTCCAATAAGAAAAATGCCATCAACATATACTACGAGGATAACAATCGCATTCCCATTAAACTGCTTATAAACACATAGCTAACATTAGTTCATAATGATGCCAAATTCTATTATGGCTTCATCAAATTGAATGTTTCATGACCTGGATGATTTCATTAATCCATAAATGTATTTTTTCTACTTGGAAAACTGTTTGTCTTCACCTGGTGTCATAAACCCTTCTGGTCATGTCATATTGATATCTTCCTAAAGGTTCCCATTAAGGAATATTGTTTTGACATCCATTTTCCAAATATCGTAGCAATGGTAAGCTGCTATGGTATGTATGATTCATATGGATTTAAACATGGAAACAGGTGAGAGGGTTTCATCATAGTAAATACCTTAACACTGTCTGATTCCTTTAGCCACTAGACTTGCTTTATATGTGCTAACTTTCCCTTTCATGTCCAGTTTTCTCTTGAAAACCCATTTTCATACAGCATGCTTTACATCAACATGCTCATCGACCAGAACCCAAACTTGGTTCTAATACATGGAATCCATCTCAGAATTCATATCTTTTAGCCATATAGAAGCTTCTGAGCTTTCTACTTCTTCCTTGTAGGATAAAGTTTCATCATTGTCCAACAATAATGATTCACCGTACTTGTTGACTAGGAAACCAAACCTCTCTAGTTCCCTTACCAATCTTGAGCTCCTACGCAGTACTTGTGTTTCTGGAACCTCTTACACTGGGACCTATGGAACTTGTTCGTGTACCCACTCTTATGTATCTTGAGAATATACTTCATCTAATTCAATCTTGATCTCACTATCCCTTTTGAATATGTGCTCCCTCTCGAGAAATATGGATTGTCTGGCAACAGTCACTTTCTTGTCTTCAGGGTTATATAGGTAATATCCTTTTGTTTCATTGGTATATCCTATAAAGATACTCCTCATACCCAGGCGTTCTAGTTTTTGGCCTGAGAAGGCCTTAACAAATTCCTCGCATCCCCATGAACATGTATGCGACAAAATGGGTTTCCTTCTATTCCATAACTCGGAGGGAATTCCATTTTCCGCCTTAGTTGGTTCTCTGTTTAATGTGTCTACTGTAGTTTGTAATGCATATCCCTTAAAGTATAATAGAAGATCTGCATGACTCATCATCAATCTCACCGTTTCCAACAAGTTTTGGTTACTCCATTCCCTAACACTATTCCACTATGTTGTATAAGGAGGAGTGAGTTGAGATAGAATCCCAGACTCCCGTAGAAGATCGATGAACTCTTGGTTCAGATATTCTCTACCTCAACATGATCGAAGATTCTTAATATTCTTACCAAGATGAATCTCTACAACAATATTGAATTTATTAAATTTCTCTAAGGCTTCTAACTTATACCTCATTAAGTAGACATAACCATATCTACTCAAATGACCAGTAAAAGTAATGAAGTAAGAATATCCACCTTTAGCTTCTACTGGAAATGATCAACACACATTTCTTTGCACCAATCCTAAAAGCTCTTTTTCCCTTTCACCTTTTCCATCGATGGGTGGCTTGGTCATTTTCCCTTGTAAACAATCGTGACATCTATAAAGTGGTTTTAGCTCAATAGAGTCCAAATAACCATCTTGGGAGAGCTTTGTCAGACGCTTCTCATTTACATGACCGAGATGGTGATGCTACAACTGGGAGATGTATGAGTCATGTGAGTTTGTTTCGTTATCGATTTCCAACACTTGGATTTCATAATTTAATACATACAAACCATTATTTAAATGTTCCATACAATAACCTATGTTGTTCTTATAAAAGAGACAACCCTTATTTCCAAACATGAAAATAAATCCATCCATATCTAAACAAGATATAAAAATTATGTTCTTGGTAACACTAGGCACATAAAAAAAGGTAGGTAAAACCAAAATCATCCCAGTTGGCAAAGAGAGGTAATAATCACCAATATCCAATACAGCCTGCCTTGCGCCATTGATAGCTTAATGATCCACCTATCCTCTGGAAATGTTTCTAAATCTACGTGGTTTATGCATCAGAATTCTGATGTGAGCCCCACAAGCTGTATCTAATATCCAATGTGTAGAAATAGAAATATTTCACTCGATAACGAACACAAATTTAGCGTCCCCATGCTTCTGAGCATAGTTCCTCTTCTTGTGTCCTTGATTTCCACATGCATAAAATACTACCTCATATTCCTTTCCATACCTCTGGATTTTCCCCTTATTGGAGGGATGGTGCTCAGGTGTTTCAAACCATTTATATGTCTTTGGCCCTTTTCCCTATCCTTCCTTTTCTTATTAACCATAAGGACTACGGGTTTGTCGCGCCCCATGTCCTTATCTACCTTGAGAATTAAGGTACGAAGTTCCGATAAACTCTTCTCTTTATCGCTCATGTTATAATTGACAATGAATCAAGAGAAGGTCTTGGACAATGATGATAGGATGAGATCTGTACGCAAGTCATCTTGGAATTGAATCCCTAAGATTTCCAGATGTTCAAAGTATCCAATAATCTCGACTACATGAGGCCCATGTAGCGTAGAATATCCATGATTTGTCGTAAACAAACCATTAGACATCTCATATCTCTCCTGTCTCACCTTCTCTAGGTAGAGATCTTTAATGTGAGACATCATGCTATACACGTCCATGTTTTCATGTTGCTTCAACAGCTCATTATACATGGCCAATAGCATGAAACACTAGAAATATGTGGAATCATCCATATTTTTCACATAGAGGGATATTTCCTCATCATTGGACTCTTTCCCAGGCACTACTAGACCAGGCTCTTCCAGCACATACAATTTTTTCTCGTGGTGAAGGATGATGCGTAAACACCTCTGCAACTCTTGGAAATTATTGCTGGTGAGAGGATTTTCCTTCTATATTATAGTTCACAATGATATGTTTGAAGTCATTTTTCTTACCATTTCAACAAATTAATATGAGTAAAGGTTTTAGTACATTATAAAACTAAAACAAATAAATAAATTTATACGTACTAGTCTCCCAATATTTTATCGAAATCTAATAGCCCTAACCATTGACTTCAGATTATTCGGTTTCTTGAATATTCTAGTGTCAAGGAACCATATTTCCCTTCACGTTACCCCAACTAGGGTTGGTCAAGTAACTTGAATGGTTTTAGGTAGGGATTCCAAATGCCAACTGCATTAACTCGCAGCTCCTTGATCCGTTGTGTGGACTACCCAATCCTGAAATCCTTTTATTTTGGATTTCCTCAACCTTTGCCTCGTGGATACACCAATTCCTACTGTAGAAGTCACCCCTTTAGGCGAACCTTTTAAAGTCAACCAAAAATCTTGAATTAGAATTCCTCGATAATTGAAAGCACCCCAACTAGGGTTGCTCAATCACTTTGAACTGTGGTTTAATTCAAACCAAGATTATGGAAGGCTATACCGACATAATATTTCTTTGAGAGATTTTATCCTTAAAAGTAAATTTCCATTTTATTGTCGTTGATTACATGATTTTTAATATTAAGTGGGATATATTTAAGTGATTAACCATGTCTATGATAATATTTATTCATAAGCCGGTTTTATTTTAGTTCCATCTTGCTTGCTAGTTTAATTCATTAGTTATGTGATTGTGACAACACACTAACAATAAATAAATCATGAAAATAATATAAATAAAATAAATGGTATGATCATGAGCTTTTTCTATTGGTTTGTTTATCTAGTAGTTGATAAACTAACCCAAGACCTAGGGGAGAAATACCTTGAACCTTCCGGGTTTGTGTTTATAGCTTTCCACCTGTCCACCTTTGTATCTCCTTAGATTGATTTCACCTTGGCTACTAACATGGATTGTCTCCACTATCTTGGGTGTTCAATCCATTACATATGAATTTATCTCACACGTAGGTGAGGGGTAAAATGGGTTTTTACATAAAAGAATCCTTGGGCGCGCATGCCCTATATATTAATGAGGAGAAGTCCTGTAAGAAAACAAATTTAATTTATATAAATAAACTAAAATAAATCATTCGCATACAATGGTCTTGGTCTAGCTCTAGATCATCCATAAATGCAATGATATTTACACATAAATAAAACTAGCATTCAATTCTTTAATCATTCTTTTTTAAGATAAATTATGCTCGATTCAATTAATTATCTTTAATTAATCAATCCTTTTATCTTGAACCCTTTTCTAAATTTCCTTGATATTCTCATCTATCCTAATATTAAAGAAATAAATTCATATAAAATTATCTTTTTACATAACATGTACCTTGGAGGAAACCTGATGAATTCTTGTTCATTACACAGATGTTAAATTAAACACACATATGTAAAACACCTATCACGTGTTGTGCCTCAACATTATTCCTTCACTATGGTACACGTTTGTTTCCTATAGAAATGGGGATGACCTCGTTTGATTTAAGGTTCATACATTCCAAGAGGGTTCTAATGGTTTTGATCATAGAACCAGAAACATCCAATGATTCCATATCCATTTGGACCTACGTTACAATGTTAGGTGCTCATTATTTATAAACTGATAAGGCATAAGAATTTGCATTGGTCAAGAGGATGGGAGTTTGAACTCATAACACCCTTTTGGGGGGAATTATTGTTTACTCTGGGAATCTCTTTATTGATTTAAGTTATGTCCGTGAATCCTTATTACATTACCAAGTATGAAAATGAGCTTTACTTTAGATCTAACAATCGATGATTAATATGTATGAAATTTAAAGAATCTTTTATATGTATTCAAGGTTCTTCATCGATAGAGAATATTCTGTATTTTTTTAGATATTCATAGTCAATGGTATACTTAAATACATTATATAAAAGTCTCTTGTTAATTATGATGACCATACTGGTTTTAAATCCACTCAGTGGGGCACTTGAAGTTTATTGTCATTCAGAAGGACATGGATTATTTCAGAGTTGGGATCATACCCGCAGATGGGCTACCTATATATCCTTTTTTAGAAAAGGAATCAGAACCCATGTAATTCGAGTAAGGGTGTATGATGTTAATACATGATTGATGGCTCAAAGAAATATCTCATGATTACATTTACACTCTACGCTCACGTGAGTAATGCTCGGTGAGAGAAACAAGAGATATTGGTGACACCGGACAATTGTGTCGTGAGAGATTCAATCATAAGAAATGATCTGGGTCTTATTTATGGATGAATTCCCAAAATAGATGAATATTGGGTTTTACATAAGGGGAGAAAACCAAGAACAAAGTCCATAAAAGTATATGTTCTTTATGTAGATTTGGATGCATAACATAGAATTATTCCTGAGAAGGATGCCCAAATTAGAGAGGACTTATGATTAGGTGTTATTCCTAAGATGGAAGCCCAAAAACAAAAGTAAATTAAGGCTCGTTAAGGGGAATTATGACTGGGGACTATTCCTAAAATGCAATCCCATGTTAAAGGGATTTGAAAACTGGGGCTTACTCCTAAGGAGGAGGGCCAGGTTAAGATAATTTTAGAATTAAGGGACTTGGGGCTTACTCTTAAGGTGGATGCCCGTATTTGTAGACTTTGAGAATAGGGATTACTCTTGAAAAGTAATCCCAGATTATGGGAATTATGGTTAGGGATTACTCCTTAGAAGGATGCGTAGATTTGGGAAAGTATAACTGGGGAATACTCCTAAGGAGGATGCCCAGGTTAGGGACGTGAAGCTTACTCCTTAGGAGGATACCAAAATTTGGGAACATGGGGCTTACTCCTTAAGAGGATGCCCAAATTTGGTAACTTGGGGCTCACTCTTTAGGAGGATGCCCAAATTTGGGAACATGGGCTTACTCTTGAAAAGGATGCCCAAAATCAAGAGAACATGGATACTGGGGATTAGTCTTGAATAAGAGGCCCAGTTTAAGGGACTTGGGGCTTACTCCTAAGAAGGATGCCCAAATTTGGGAACATCGTGCTTACTCCTGAAAAGGATTTCCAAAATTAGGGGAACTGAAGATTGGGACTTACTCCTTAAAAGGAGGCCCAATTTAAGGATTCTATCATCTTAAAGGATGAGGTTAAATGAATGAAATCTTTATCTTTAGTGACATAAATTCATGTAAATCACTAGGTTTTATGAAATGTTCCACATAATTCCTTTCATATTAGGAGGCCAACAAGGGATCCATGCCAAAAGAAATGGATTTATAGAGGGTTTTGAAGGCTGTATCTCGAATAGGAGAGGTGGATAGGCATGAGAGAGGTGAAATAGGCAGGAGAGGCACCCAAAAAGAAGTTGGCATGCAGATCCTACGTGGGCATGCAAGTTCTGGTTGTGAAAGTATACTTACATGACACAAGGGTACTAGCGCGACGGTCAAACCTTAGAGTAATACTTGGGAGAGACTTGGCTCATGCCCTTAGTACTACCCCTGTAGGCTTTCAGAATAGTGGCACACATGTTCTATTGAAGGAGTAAGGCGGCGCACATGTTTGGCCATTCCCCCTATTGGATGGCCACTTAGGCAAGAAAGTGTTGATGATTTTCAACACATAGGCCTCCCCCCCCCCCCCCCTCTCTAGATCTTCCGTTCTAGGTAAGAAATTATCTCAGAAGTGTTTGGAAGCTTATAGAAGAGACTAGGGTGCCAAGAGCTCAAATCTGTGTTTCTGGAATTTTTTCCTCCTGAAATGGGGGGGCCCACCGGGGGTATTTATAGGCTGGTGAAGACCCTGGGCGAAATTCAAAGAGGGTGCACAAGTCACATGTTAAGCCACTAATCAAGAGCTAGTATACTTGCGTGACCTTGGGGGAACTTGCGTGACCTAAGTGAAAATCAATCTTTGTTCATTCCATTGTCAATTTTTTATGTTTCATCAAAGGATGAATTACTTTGGGTTCAAGGTACTTCCATTTTCATTCATTTGGACTCTGTGATGGAAATGAGCATCAACAAAAGTCATCCCTCAGTGTTGGATCTGATATAAATAAGGATGTGACTCTGAGGTAAAGAATAAAACCAAGGAACATGTGGAACACAAGTGTTGAGCGCGCAGATGGCGTCGCACAGGTGCGAGTCACGTAGGGTTGCGTGTGCTAGCTTTATGCGTACAGGTTTGAGGTATGGCCTATATATATGCATCCATTCTACTGCAAAGAACCCAGATCTAAAACTATTGAGCTCTCTCCATGGAATTTTCCATTTCCTCGCAATTTTCTCTATTTTCCACTGTTTATTTTTTTCGCACTACTATATAGGTATTTGGACTTGCGCGGTGATACCTGCGTGCCAAAACTTGCACAACACACAAATACTTACGTACCAATTTTGGGACTTGTGTGCCTTAATGCATTAGCCAATTTTTCACTTTTCTTCCCAAAATTTAAGGAAAATCAACTTACTTAAGAGTAAATTATTCAACTTTTGTGTAGATTAAATGGCTCCCAAGAGTATTAGAACAGCTTATGAACAAGCTATCAAGTGAGTTGATGATATAATGACCATCATTTGCCATGATTATTATACTTTATGTGACAACACACTTCCAAATTTTGAAAAGTATTTGAAGAAGTATAATCTTGAAATCCCACAGATCATTTATCTACCTCTGTACGGCTGTGGTCATCTACGAGAAGTCACCATTCAAGAGGCAAAGAACTCTCTCCCAAATTCTTGGTTTCAGAATTATACTAATTTTTCTTCAGCAAATATCTCAGGTGGAGGAGCATTTATAAATATTGAAACATTAGAGAAGGCCTACATAATGCCTCATAGCCCATGTACCCTAGATCTAAAACCTCACAAGCCTGAGCTACAACCACATTGTTATTCCTCAATTTTTCGAAACAACCAGATGGATCAATCTAAACGTTGGAAGAAGAGTTGGGAATTTCATCCTGGAAGAGGTGTGAATCCATCATGGATGTGGGAAAACTGGGTGTGACAACCCTGTATAGAGTTTGTTGAGGATTTGAAAGGAGCTGTAATATATGAAGCCGTCTGGGCTAGGAAAACATATGTTTACAGGAATGATGACTTTGTACTAGAGATACTCATCCATTGGAGACTAGAAACCAATTATTTCCATCAGACTCATGCAGAAGTAGACATTAGTTGGTGGGATGTCAACAAGATATCAGGGGATCCAATTTTTTCGGACCTGCATGATGAATTCATCCCTCCCATGGTGACTTGGAATGATTCGGAAAAGACCCCAGCTTTGGCACGGGAATTATTGGAAATATTTCACAAGGTGAAGAGTTCAGAGACCTCCTTAACAAATTCTAGAATGGATATTCATCCGGAGGAGTAGATGAATATGTTTCTTACCAAGAAGCAGGAGAAGGATCCGAAGGAGAAGGGTTCGAAGGGGAATGGTCCCAAGGAGAAGGGGACCACCTGTACTCGTCCTTCCACCTACCCAAAAATAGAGAAGAGGGGTGCTCCTGGCATATTCTGGATGACTCTAGAAGAAAAAGAATTTGAGATGTGGGGGTATGAAGTGAATCATAGAATCCCAAAAAAGGCTCGTCTGGTGGGATTCTTAGCCTTGGGGCTCAGTGTTTATCTTTTTACAGTCATAGATTCGAAGGGAGGCATCAGGCCAGGGACCATCGTTGTTGCATCCATGTTGGCTGAGGGGAAAATGGTTGGGTTGGATACCCCCCATTTTAGCAAATATTCACAGGAGATTACTCTATGTCTTCATGGGTAAGTCTCTTTTGAGAATAATGGGACTATTCCAAGTATTGTGGGGATCGATCACCACTCACTTCAGAACATATAATGTATTGAACGGAGTACAGATCCCCAGAAGTTCTTTCAGGCCATCAGTGTAGGCATTCTCTAGAATTGATCAGCTAGCTCTCAATTCCTATGACATGAAGGTGAGGCTAAGAATGTATAAAGAATTCATTTTTTTCCTTATGGAAACCCGCCAACCGGGCAGTTTGTTGATGATGAAACAAGTATCCTGGAATTGAGGGCATACATGCTAGCCTGTAGAGATGGTGTACTAGTCACTAGGATTGACGGAGAGATTATATGCGAGGCCTATGCTCCATACAGATCTGCACGTCAATTAAGTTGTCTACAGTATACTGTTGTATCTCTCCTTGTGCATGTCAGGTCAGAGAAACCTCCGATCGTTTCCCAACAACTATGGTTGCTTACATTTAGGGAGAAGAGAAGGGTTGTTTTTGATCTACCAATTGATAACACTGCGGGTAATTTGTCTACATGGAATGCCGAGAACTGGATAGAGTCATACCCCGGAGGGGTGTTGAATCACCCAGTTTATCTGGTGGGGAAAAGGAAAATAATTGTAGCGAAAGAAACCCTTAATCTGGAAGGTGATTCATCTGCCACACCTGAAGATGATTCGCCGAATTCTCAAGATGGGGTTGATGAGGCACAACATACGGAAAAGATACCACATGCTAGATATAATCCCCCTGTCAGAATCAAGAGACCAACTCCATCGACTCCTAGTGAGTTACTTCATTGGGGAAATTTAATCACTATTACTTTATAGAGAAACAAGTTTAATTTTTTATTCCCTATCTATAGTTGCCGGAGCTGGGATGATGCTGAAGTCTAACGTTGTAGGACCCTCCTCGCAGCCTTCTTGTATACATACTGAATATCTACGACCAGAGGCTATCCAAATATTGCGGATTTTATACTGCGGTGCTGAAACTGCCTGGCTGGATTTGTGCAACGAGCTACACCTCCCTGGAATAGGGAATCTTCTGGCCTCTACAGATATCTGTTACAAGGATAACCTTGATGAAGTGCGGGCTTACATTAGAGAACTGAAAATTCTCATATATTCCACTGATGCTTCCATTCCTATCCCCATGCGGGTGAAGGAAATGATGGATCATAGCGCCACTATGTTGACTGGTGGTTCCGGAGATGAGGAGTGGCACAATTATGTGGCTCCGGAAGATGTATGTCTCTTTCCTTATTTTCATTGTAACTTGATTCCAATTAAACCTTTGTTACGCAAGGAAATTATTCTCTTCATCATGTAGCTTTCAATGAAAGGAATTTCTAAGGTTCCTCCACCACAATATAGTCCTAGTGGCATCGCCATTCGGGCTAAGGAATCTTCTTGCGAGTCGGGCCAGATATCTCCAGGACAGCAAGCCATGGATGAAGAATTGAACATGGATTTCCATTCTCCAATTCATTTACCTGTCGCTGATATTTCCATCACTCACAAAAGGCCAAAGAAGAAAAAGAATCGAAGGAGGAAGTGCACAGCTAAATTCTTCATTAGTAGTGGTAAGTCCTTTGGATAGTCATGAGCCTTAACCCATGAAAAGATTACTCATACTTTTTTGGATTTTAGGGGCTTATTCAATTTCCCATTTGAGGTAGAGGACTGACCCTCCTCTAAGAACCATGGAGCGTACTGGTGAACAATTACATGTTCAGGATGACTTGGATACTCCTGGAGAAGAGCCAATGTCTGTTCCCAGTCTCCCTCCTGCTATTGTTGCATGGAGAGAAGAGCCTGCTTCTGGTAAGTTAACAATGCTTCATAAAATGTTGAATGAAACATCAACTAACATCCATTCTGTGATACTTTAGGCTCAACCCATGCAATAGAGCTTTTGGCAGCCATTGAAACTGATGCAACTACTTTATCTGAAGAAGCTGTCTAGGGTCAAAGGCTGCAGAATGAAGGTCGCCAAGAAGAAATATCAAATGCTCCCACTGGTGAGATTAACCAGGATTCTGAGATTACATTGGATGAAATTAGGGAACTTGGTGCATCGTTTGAAGATTTTTTAGATCATGTTAAATTGCCATGTAATTTAAAAGATTATGGGTGTGAGTGTTATCCTTCGTCCTATTATAAATAAATTCTTATTACATCTCTAATCATGATCAGTTGAAATATACAGTTCTATCTGAGCAAGCTTCTGAACTGCCAATGCCTGAAGGGGGTACAGAAAACCCAACTATTGTAGAGATATTAGCTCAAGTAGAGATGAACCATGTAGAGCTTCCTCAAACTCACCATAAAAATCCTATTGAATCTAGGAAAGATGGGGAAGAGCCTTATCAAGTTATTGATCTACTATTGTGTAAGGGATAACAATTTTTTTGCGTCTTTACTTAATTTACAAGACAATTAATCATTTTTTGTTATCCTTTGAAACTAACCAAAGATTTCAATTGATTATGCAGGGCCATCAATTTCAGTGTCTAGATCTGGAGGTGAAGTCTCAGCCACCGCCCAAACGGGGTTAGAATGTGAAGAAACAATGTTCAGGTGGGAAGGAGCAGAACATGGCACTTCCCTAAGTGCATTAATCCTAGATTATGTTCCCCCCTGTGACAGTGATGTCGAATCAGACCCGGATATACAAAAGGCGCTCCAATTTTCATGACGTAAGGCATGGAAAAACATATGGAATATCATATCTGAAGTGCCTTTAGAAGAGTTGTCATCGAAGATTCCCTGACTTTCATCTATGTTCGTCATGTTGGGACATGGAAGTGTTGGATATCAAAAGATCAATACTGTAGTAAAATAACTCAACTTAAGGATGGAGGAGGAGGAAAAGTGCTGTCATGATTTGACCAGGGTGGAGTTGTCAGCCAATATCAGCAAATTTGAGGATGCGACATCCTGAGCTGAGGCTGATTATGCTGCCAAGATAAAGGAGAAGAAGCATAAGATCAAAGATAAAGTCGTCCAGTAGATGCACCTTCTGCAACAGTTAGATGTTGTTACTGGGGAACATGACCAACTGCACAATTCACTAGAAGGAGCTTAAATGAATGGTATTAAAGCCATTGCATATTCCATGAAAGCACCCCATCAATCTGAAAAGAGTGAAGTTGGTTGGCTGCATGAGCTTCAAGTGGCTGCTGATGAATCTCGGGATGTTGTAAATAAAGTGATGATTTATGTTGATAGCCATTGGTAATTCCTAGAAAATATAAGAGACTCCTTCTAATTATTGTGCATGAAATGGAAAAACACATTCATTTTCAATCAATTGTGCACACATTTTCCGGCAACCCGCTTTAAATTTTTACCTAAGCCAATGGGCCTAGTAAGCATAGTTTGATTTTTGCTAGGATTATTATATATAACCCTACAAAATTTGAATATTTTAATTGATCAATGTTACCTAAATCATACGAAAATGTTTGTTTTTAGTGATCTGGGACTTGACTTTTATTCGGATTTCCCTTGTCTTTTGTGGGAAGTTTAATGTCATGCATGTCGGACATAAAAAGGCTAATGTTTAAGGTCGAAATATATTTGACCGAAAGGATTAAAATTGACTCTATTCCTTGAAAACTTATCTGAAAACATATTACCACACTCAAGTATGAAGGAAAACACATAAAATATGACTTAAGAAATTTTGAATCTAAGGAATGATACGAAAAATGGATAAAAGGAATTAGATGAAGTAGTTCCCAAGAATGAAGGTACCATTATTTAACAAACTCGTTAGGGGGTTGAATTATGTAGGGCTGCCTAAGGGGATTGGCTGCATAGACAAATAATAGTATCTTTTGTCTGACAAGTCTGTTATGTAGACAACTTATGCAAGGCCACCTAAGGGCACGTGATGCATAGTCAGGAAACAGAACTCTATGAAATTTACTTTTTTACTTCTAAAAATCCAGTGAAAGTTTATGGAGATTCAAATTTTCCAAAGCATAGAGTTTGCTGTATGGAACGAGGTACTCGAATACAGAAAAGATATTTCTAATCAAGATTTTCTAAGAACTGGGTGAATGTCACTCCTATGAAGGTCTGACCCAAGCATAGGGAAGAGAAATATAAACCATAGACTTGAATACTTTTAGATCAAGAAAAAGAATATGGGACAAGAATGTTAAAGATAGATATTTTATACAGATCCTTACATATTGTCGATAAGACCAACAAGGACAAAAGATGTTTTATTCCCAAGAATGAAGTTAACATTATTTAACAAACCTGTCTGGGGGTTGAATTATGCAGGGCCACCTAAGGGCATTGGCTACATAGTCAAATAATAACATCTTTTGGCTGACAGGTCTGTTATGTAAACTACCTATGCAAGGCCGCCTAAGGGAACGTGATGCATAGTCAGGAAAAAGAACTCTCAGAAATTGGAAATTTTGTGACCAGATGCCAAGAAAATGGTTATGGATATCTGGAAGTATTTATAGTTCGGAGTATGAAACATGAAAATGGGTATTGTCCAATGCATGAAAGAGATATATAGATCAATGCTAACCATAATCATGTTGTGGATGAGACCTGAATTGAAATTTTGGACTTCAATATGTATCCCATAAGGATGGGAATCAAGCCATGCATAGTTATTGAAATACATTTTAACTTCATGTGGGACGAAAGTGTTGGAAATAATAGTTTAGGGTCATAGAGCTCGGACCATAATAATGAATACACCATGTGTGTTTTCACAGGGACTTTTCAGCTAGGGGACTGATAATGGAATTTGGGGTTAGGCCCAAAAGACATGGGGCTGGATTCAAGGGATACTTGAACGTTCTTACGTATCCCATAAGGATGGGAATCATGCCACATGTTGTTCATGAAATACCTTCTATATAGATTTGGTTCGTATATATGAAGGGTGAAAAGGGGAATGTAGTGCATTGATGGTTTGACCCAAGAAAAAATTTTCGGGCATTTCCATGTATTCAAATAGTTTTTAGAATATAACATGATCAAATATCAATGTAAATAATGATTCCCTCTCAGGTGAGGGTGTCAAACAATGTTGTAGTGTATTGTTGTATAGGACAAAAGTGCGAATAGTTTATGGTCATATGCATGGACCTCTAGGGAAGGAATGTAAAAATTATTGGTTCTCAGGATGCTTCACATATCAACATCATATGAGATGGAGGTGAACTGACGTGAAGAGATTGGTTTTGGGCTTGATCCTCAGGAGGTTGCATGCGTACCCATCCTAGAAGGCAATGATCAAATTCCGCATAGTTCAATTAAAGAATGAATTAGTGATCAAGTTGCTCTTGGGGACAATGACCTAAAAAATTGTGTTGGGACTTACGCATGGTTAGTGGCCCAGAGAGGGTGTTATGGTTGAAGTTTACTCTAAGCTCTTGTTGGTCATACTCGGTGTGAGAAAAAAGAGGTAGAAACAACCTTAATGATGCATAGTTTAATTTCTTGTAGGACATATTAAGGGACTATGCAGTTTAAAGTCTTACAGTGAGGACTATTGGTGCTCCATAGTTTAGGGTCATGTAGGAGGGACAAAATATAGTTTAACCTCATTTAGGATGTATTAAGATATTTCGGTATAGTTTCACGTCATGTAGTTAGGACGATGGGGACAATACAGTTTAACATCATGTTGTAAGACAGGGGGACTGTGCGGTTTAATGTCATGCAGTAGGGACAAAATAGTTCATAGTTTAACGTCATGTGGGACGTATTAGAGACTTTTTCACATTTAACATCATGTTATACAATGGTGAGAATAGTTTAAGGTCATATGAATGGACCATGATGGTTCAGTTTAATGTCTTGCTGGACAATGGTGCAAATAGTTTAAGGTCGTATGCATGGACCGTGGATGATGCAGTTTAACATATTGCTGGAAAAATATAGTGACAAAGTTTAACGTCATGTTGGACAATTATAGGGACATATTTTAACGTCATGTAGGACAAATATAGGGATAGAGTTTAACGTCATATTGGACAAATATAGGGACACAGTTTAAAGTCATGTTGGACAAAAGGGTGTTTGTGCTACAAGAAATACTTCTTCCAAAATCTTGCATTGGTTGGAGTAGTGATGAGTTCTCCATCCATTGAGATTGAAGAATAAGCTCCATTGGATTAAAAATTATGTATTGAATATGGTCCTCCCCATTTTGCCTCATGCTTGGGAGGTTTCTTTCCTGGTATCATGGGAGTTCTGAGAAAAAATACCAATTCTCCCTGAATGAATGAACTAAGACGAACTTTTTTGTTGAAATCTCGTGCTATTCGATTATGATAGACTTCCAAGTGGTGCAGGGTGAAAAATATTTTCTCATCAAATCGTTCCCATTCATCCAATGGATTTTGAGATTGTTAATCTATAGATGACTGATCATAAATGGATACTCTGAGCGAGGGTAATTGAACTTCAATGGCCAAGACTACTTTCGTTCCATATACTAATTAATATGGAGTTGACGGCGTTGCAGTGTGGGTGGTAGTCCGATAAGACCATAAAGCATGAAAGTGTTTATTAGGCCATGATTTCTTATCTTTATCAACCATCTTTTGCGGCATGTTTCAAAGAGTCTTGTTGAAAGATTCTATCTGGCCATTAGCTGCTGCATGATACCGAGATGAATGATTGGATTAGATGTTGTATTCTGGATACAACTTCCTCAGCTCGGATGAACAGAAGTTGGTGCCATTGTCCGTCAATGTGGTATGAGGGACACAAAATCCGGTAATGATGTTAGACTTGATGAAGCTAATAATGCATTTAGAACTAACTTCTTTGAGAGTTATTTCCTCTGCTCATTTGGAAAAGAAGAAAGTAGCAGAAAGAATATACTTAAACTGCTTGGTTGTAGCCAAAGGATAAGGTCCCACTACATCAATTCCCCAGGTGTAAAATGGCCATGAGTATTTAGCTGTATGATGAAACTCCGGTGGTTGATGAATGGAGTTGGAATGTACTTTTCAATAATGACACTTAGTGGTGAAATCAACACAATATTGCATCATTAAAGGCCAAAAGAATCCAAGCCTTCGAATTTGATCAAATAGTCTGTGTCTAGACTGGTGGGAACCACAGACTCCTGCTTGCACTTCTTTCATGACAACCATTGTCTCTTCACCATCAATGCAACGGAAGAGAACTCCATCAAAACCTCTTTTGTAGAGAATTTTTTCTAGGTGATCTGGGCTGTCATAAAGAGTAAAATTGACCTCACGTTTCTGGATTTTTTCTTTCCCGTCTCTATAAGGTGGATGTAGTCCATTTTGAAGGTATTCCCTGATAGGTGTCATCCATCCTGTAGTATAACCATATGGTTCAGCAATGGGACTAATTTCATTGATTTCCTCTTTTCTGGTTTGAACATAAGGTGGAATTATACTACGGTGGGCATTCCTGATGATTGTCTTGTCCCAATTTTGATCTACCAGGGATGTGGCTATATTAGCCAGTGCATCAGCTTGGACATTTTTTGATATCGGGACATAAGAAAATGTTAGTTCTGAATGAAATTCCTCCATTAAATCACTGACATATTCATACAAAGGGATTAGTTCTTCTTTTCTGGTTGCATAATCCCCATTGACTTGTTTGATTACCTTGTCTGAATCACCTATCACCTTTAAGTGATTCACTTGTACTTGAAGCGCCAACTCCAATCCTGTGATGAGAGCTTGGTATTCTGCCTCATTATTTGTTTTGCCTCCCAATAATGAGAAGGAATAATGGAGCACTGCCTTTTCTGGAGATATGAGTACAATTCCTAACCCAACGTTGTGAAATTTAGGATTTTCCATTTTCTTCCTTGTTGGACTTCTGGAAGCTCCATCGAAGTACAATTACCATGTTTGAAAATTATCTTGAATAGAAAAGACATCTTCATCAGGAAGTTCAATATCTGAAGATGTATCTTCTACTGAAGGATGTTCAGTAAAGAAATCAGCCAAATCTTGAACCGTTATTTCCTTTTGAAACACATACTGAATATCGAATTGATGCAAAATAACTGTGCACATTGCCAGACATCCTGTAAGTATTGGACGATTAAAGATGAATTTGAGCTGGTTATTGCGAGAAACCAATTGGACCTCGTGATGTTACAGGTAGTGTCTCCACATCTGAACTGCAAAAATTTATGCTAGGAAGCACTTATCAATACATTAATATCAGGATTATACTTTAATCATAGTCCCACTAAGATAGTAGAGGTTGTATTCATTCCAAGCATCATTCTTATGAGCAATAAAGGCACCCAATGATCGCTATAAAGTTGTCACATAGAGGATAAGGGGTTTTACTTCAACATGTGGCATTAATACTGGTCTACCCAAGAGATATTTCTTGATAATATTGAATGCTTCTTGACATTCTTTAGTCCATTGGTAAGTGACTCCCTTCTTCTTAAACTTGGTGAAGGGTAAACTTTTGACTTCCAAATTGGGGATGAAACGCTGAATATAGGTCACGTTTCCTTGAAGACCTCTAAATTCTATCAAATTTCGAGGAGGTGACATACAAAGTATTGAAATTGTCTTCTCATGATCGACTTCGATACCACGATGGTGTACAACAAAGCCGATAAATTTTCAGGAGGTTACCCCAAAAGCACATTTTAGGGGTTCATCTTCAAATTGTGATGTCGTAGTTTGTGGAATATGACTTCCAAATCAGCCTAGGGATTAGAACATTGCCTTTATTTAACCACCAAATCGTCCACATAACTTTGAAAAAACTTCCCTTAAAAGGGTTTGAAGATACGATGCATGGCACGATAATATGTTTCGCCTACATTCTTCATGCCAAAGGGCATTACCCGATAGCAAAACACACCCTGACAGGATCTGAAAGCAATATAATCTTAATATTCTAGAGCTATTAGGATTTGATTATATCTAGAATATCCATCCATGATGGAAAGTGCTTCATAGCCAGCTGCTGCATCAATTAAGAGTTCTGTTATCAGAACTTGAAAAGCATCCTTAGGAAAATTCCGATTAAGATCTCTAAAATCAATGAAAACTCTAATTTGTCCGTTATTTTTTTCACAGGGACAATAATAGCCAAACTCTTGGGATATTGAACTTCTCTGACAATGTTAGCTTTGATAAGCTTATCCACTTCAGCTTCAATTTTGGATGCATAGGTTGGATGTGTTCTTCTTGTGGCTTGGTTAAATACTCGATGTTCTTCTGGAAAACCCAAACGATGAGTAGCAACATTAGGATCACGCCCTGGAATCTCTGTATAGTTACAAGAAAATATATCTCGATTTTTCTTTAAAAATGAAATATTCATTTCTTTCTCTTCAAGAGTCATAGCCGCACTAATTCAAGTGGGGTGTGGATCTTCTTTTGTACCCAGATGTATTTCACTGAGTTCATCTATGGTGGTAGAGATACCATCTTCAAATGCTAGAGGAGCATCTCTGAGATCATCCTCTTCTTCATCAACATGTGTTATTTCTTCTTCTTCTACTTGCACAGTAGATGATGAAGCAAAATTTTCATGATTAGGAGAGATGTCAAAATTTGAACATCTGGAAGAAGAGGCTTCCATTTCTGACCCTATTGATGATAAAGGGTCTTCCCTGGGTAATGAAGATGAGATGATGGATTGAGAATCGACATCATCCTTCACCTCTAACATTGTTATAACTTCTTCTAGCCTAGTTTAGGAAGTATAGATTTTTTGGATTTCATGAGATGAAATGAATACATCTCTATTTGGCCTTTCATCGTTTTTGGTGAATCGCCAATTTCTCCCATGCTATCTAGCTTGATTGCCGTAATTGACATTATGGAAGATCCCATAAGAGTATTTGGATTCTGGTCTATCCTATCAATTTGACAGATAGGCAACACATAATCTATACTCACATGTGTGAATGGGTTTACTGAAATATTTTCCAAACCATATGGAGCATTAACATTTGTAACTTCCCTTGTTGTGGATTTCTCCTAACCCTTCATGTGATAGAATTCCGCCTCAATGTATTGATATTCACATGTTTTGAAGGGGGCATTATCACCATAAAATGTCTTAATTTGACCATCGAAACAATATATGAGGCATTGATGGTATGAAGAAGGGATATCTCCATGTTGATGTAGCCAAGGTCTTCCAAGAAAAACGTTGAAGGTTTTATCGTGATCAACAACCATGAAATATGAATTGGATAAAAGATCTCCAAAATGAGATTTGAGTGTAATATCACCCAGTGGTTCTTTTTCATTTTTATCATATCCTTGTAGCATCAAACTATAAGGAGAAAAATTATATTCTGTGAGGCCCAATTGATGAAGTGTACGAATGGGGATAAGTTTGACTCTTGATCCATTATCAATGAATGCTCTTCAGACGTCTACACCATTGACCTTTCCAGATAAGTATAAAGGTCTAATATTTCCATGCACGACATCATCTTAATCTTCATCAATGAAAGATATCACTGCATGACATTCTGCAAGATTATTCTCTACATGGTAGAATTCAGCTGCTGCAATTTCAGTATCAAATTCTTGAGGACTTGACAAAGCCTCGATGAGTGCCTCCCAAAGATCCTTTGATAAATTTAAGGCATCCAAAATTGAAAACTTGGCTAGTACTTGGGATAAGTGTTTCAATTCATCGTACTTTTGATCCAAAGGTCTGTGTCTCCCAACGGGAACTTGTGATTTCACAAGTTCCTTAGAAGTCGATGGATTGAAAGTAGATGCATCTTGTATTAGGGTAGGAGTTCGCAATACACCTAGATTTAAAAGATTAGACTGAATAGGTCTATTTAATTGTTGAGAGGAAAAAGGTGGAATCTCTAACCGATCCTCTAGAATAACTGTGCCAGGACTGAGTCTGCCTTGTGTGGAAGAACTTGCTTGTTCTTGTTGAGCTCATTGAAGGGATCTACCACGTGTTTCTGCCGCATACACAGTTCTAGCAGGGGTAGAATTGGAATAGTGTCCTTTGAAAGATCAATGTCTTCCCCTATACCCTGAGCCTCTGGAACTTCCTTTGATTCCTTTGTTTAATAGAGTGAACCCAGGTTCATTGAGTTCAAAACTGTGATTGGGATAAGGATCTGTTAAGTGAATCATATTAACAGAACTGAAGATTATGTCTTCATCCGATGAAGACTCTACCTGACCAGCCAATTTTGGTTATTCCGTTTGATGGTTCAGTGCCCATGGCTTTAAATTAAATGGCATAAAATCTGCCAGAGTCAAAGATAATTTTTTCTTTGACACAATCTCATCTTCTTCTTATTGATCTTATTTCTTTAACTTATGTCATTTCTTTGAGGATTTTCCATCTGATGAAGAGGGTTTCACTGCGGAATTCATGGCATAAGACATAATTGGTTTCTTCAATTATGATCGCAAAATGGCAGGAGTTCGGTTGATCGTTTTTCTGACCATCCAATCATCATATTTTTTCACATTTGTTTTCTTTACTTGTTGCCACTCGCCTTCTTTTGTAGAAGTAACACATGAAACCTGAGCTGAAGAACCTAAATTTGACTTGTCCCGAGCCCACTATTTTTTGTAGCAGGTCATTGAAGACAAAACACTCGTGAATTGGATGCCCCAACATTTGATGAAATGGACAATATTTGGGACGGTCTTCATCTACTTCCTTGTTCGGCCTCTTGGGCCTTGGCAGTTGAACCAAATTATTTTCCAAAGCCGAAATGAAGTAACCATAAACTTTTTCATTTCGTAAATAGTAAAATATACTATTCAAATCCTCAAATTGTTTTTATCTTTGATTTTTTTTGATCATCTGAATGAAACATCCTATGTTATTGACGCTGAGGAGGGGGAGACCTTAGGGAAGGTGAAGGTTTTTAAGTGAAAGCAGGCACATATGCTTGTTTAAGAATAACTGTAGCAGTCTCTACTTTACACATTCTGCTTCCTGGAGCTGATGGAATTACACGTGATTTATCCTTATTCTTTATATGAGAGTCTTCAATCTGTTGAGCGATTTAAGTAAGGTCTTGAAACCATCCTCTTTATTTCACAGGGATCAACGGTCTGTACAACTCATCAAACTGATTTGCCACAAAAATTGGCAACAATTCCTCTTGACGGAGTGTTAAGATTAGGTAATATGTTAATCCTTTCCAGCGAGAAATGAAATCTGAAACCCTTTCATTCTCCCTTTTCATACAATTTTTAAGATTTAAACTATTGTATTTGGCAAAGATGACCTAAATTGAATAAGGAATTGTTGTCGAAGATCCTCCCACCTGGTAATTGACCGGGATTGCAAGCTTGTATACCAGACAAAAGCAGGTCCATTTAATGATTGTACAACACACCTGAGCTTAACTACTTCTTGTTGCTGAGGGGTTCCCATCATAGGATCGCAATGAGAGAAAATTGGGTTATGTGTTTCTATAGGTCTCCCAAACCGTTAATGATTGGGAATGTGGTACTTGAAAAATTTGATGGGGGGAATTTCACCATCCCATTCAGGGTAGGATCTTTTCTCAGGTTGAACTGGCACATAAATTCCCTCCATATCTTCTAACTGAGATGTTAATGAATCAATAGTAGTTATTAACTTTTTTGAAACATCTGGTTGAGCTTGGACCTGAGCAGTTGCAATAACTGGAGTTTGGACTGATGTGGTGGCTGGTACTACAACTGATGGTAGCACCACCAATTGTTGTTGCACTTGACCCATAGTATTAGAACTGCGAGGTTGTGCTAGTAGAGGAAGATATTCTTGATCCATCTCAGTAGCCGCAACAAATTCCCATGACTGACTAACTCCAGCACACTTAGGATGAATACTACTTTGAAGTAGTTTTTTATTCAACCTCTGTAATTCCTTCATCTCTTCCTCTTGTTGTGCAAATAATTTCTCAAGTGAGAGTGATTGGCCTTCTCCATAGGAAGGGTATGTATCCTGATTATTTTCTTTCCCCTTACTAGACACCTTTCGGAGAGGGGGAGTGGATTACATGAAGGATTACCTAGATTCTAGGTAATCTTTTGATTTCGTGTACGCACACCTTCTTTATTTGTTTCTCTGCATACAACCTCTTGAGCATGAACCTCTTCATCTGATCCCTCTGAGTGATCCACATCTGGTGGATCAGTAATAATGGAATTGATGACATTAATTGATCCATAATGCATTTCATCCCTTCTATCAGCATTTCTGTGATATTGTCTTCTTCCATGTCCCAGATGAGACATTGACTTTTTTTTATTTGATCCCTCTGGATCTTCTTGAAGAACTGTAATTTGGAGGGAATCTCCTGATAATTTGCCTCTTCGTTCCTCATGAGGCTTATTACCTAATCTAGAGAAGATTGGCTTTCTCTGAGGAAGAGATTGATGATTTGAAAAAGGCCCCACTCCAGTGGACTCGGGTTGTTCCTACTCAACTCCTCGAATACGATTTGTTGATTCTGAGGGTTGGGTTAAAGGAGTCCTCAGTCTGGCAAGCTGGGGTGGTTCTTGAGTTGCTACATCTGAGACTTTCTTGAATGCTCTCCTGATCTGGCAGACATTAGTCTAGAAATTGTCTTGATGCATCAACCTGCATCCAGTTTTATCACATGGCTCAAAAGGCCATTAGATCATTTCTGACACTTCTGTCACTTGATGATGTACTTGCTACAAGCGAGAGGCATGTTCAATATTATTTTCTTCTTGATGCAGTAGTAATTCAACAACTTGTTCTCTGTATGCTAGATTTTGAGAAGAACTAGTTGAGGCCAATTCTTTAGCAATCCTTTGATTACAAACAAATCCAATTGGTTGTGGCTGGCTATGGGCAATGACATTGCATGAGACCATATTTGGTGGGCTTGGTTGACTAGAGAACACAATGAAATGTAGTTCTCTATGAACACGTCGTCCCCTGATATGAATACCAGATGGGGCATTGGCAATTAACTGGCACAATATTCTTAGTGCACCAAGGCATGGACGCTGAAGGGATCTCTAATGCTATTCAGCCTTCAGATATAGAGAAACTGAGAGATATGCCAACTCAATTTGGAATTGTAACCCTTCTCTAATCTTGGCATGATTTTCATATTCATCATAAGATAATATTTTCTTTTTAAAATAATAAATATTTTCCCATATGTTGAGACGAATATCATGAATTCCATCTTCTGTTAACATCTCTGGCATGTCGTACTGAGAATCAGCCAGAGGCCAAAACATGACTGACACTTCACCTTTTGCCAGCTATTTTCTCATATTTAGTATTTCCTCTTTATCATTCAATGAAGATTCTACTACCTGATTTGACAAAATCTGGTGCTTCCTTGTTACCTCATCGGATTCATCAAGATTGGTACAGAATTCACTAATCAGACTAGAAGATGAATGAACTAGGGGTGGTTTAGAGAATGACCTACAACCCGGGATATCTTCTGATTGAAAAGAGATTTCACCTATTATTGTTAAATCATCAAACATGATTGTCTTGACATTTTCATGTGCCTCAAGATAATAGATAATTCTCATCACTACATTATCCATTAGATAATTTTCCAGGCAATGTGCATTACTACTGCAGAGAGGACTTTCACATCTAAATTCATCATCATGGGGAGGCACACCTTGGTGGGTTACAGAAAAAGATGAAACATTTTTCCCCTTGGTCTTCTGACCACACAGTGGGCTCCTGTGGCTCTCATCTAAAGATGAGACTTAACGATCGACTGAATTGTCATGAAGCAAGCCTTCATAAAGAAGTTTCTGATGAATACCTTCATAATTAATGATCACACTATTGGTAAATTATGGAGTACAATCTTGAATTCCAACAGATAATTTTCTGAGAGCCTCAAGAACTCCATCATCGAGCAAGGCCTTATTACAGATTGGCTCTTGATTTCTTGACTGTGTTGGGTGAGTCTTCTTCATAGACGCCTTCTTAATCACTTTAGAAACCACTTGTTGACAAAAGTGGTTATTATGGGAATGTGTATGTGCCTTCTTAGGAGAAATGATCAGGTTAGGCTGATTATCTCCACTCAAATCATGTGTATGTGCCTGACTTGGTTATTTGTATGGTATGGGGGAGTACGCCGGACAACCCTCTTGGAATGGAATAGAGGTGTGTGTCTGTTATGAAGTGAACTGTTGTTGTGTCACTCCACTTGTTGGGATAGATTTATGTGTCTTTCCCTGAGATGCGGCTGCACCTGTTATAATATCATGGAAGGAATCCAGAATATGAGCATGGATTTTTTTCTGCTCTTTCATCACTGATAGAATATGTTTAGTGACTTCTGCTACTGGAACGGGAATATACATCCATTTTGTGGTTGGAGTAGGTGTATATGCCTACTCCTGTCCTCCTTTTCCTGTCAGTGAATCCTGACAGAACTCATGTGTGGGGCAGAGAGTTGAGTCTGCCTCTTGTTTGTCGTCGGAGCTTTCCGACTGACTTCTCTGAATGCTACCAAACGAGACTGTTGGTAGTATTGATCAATAATAGCATGTGTATGTGCCTGCTGATTGCACTCCGCCGAACGTGGTTGATGATAATCCTTCAATACTGATAGACGAGGCTGTTGGCAGGATTGAAGTGTGTAAGCAAGTGTATGTGCATGTTTACCAGTTGTCAACACATTGGGTTGGCGGTCTCCATCATATGTAGTCAGAAGAGCCTGCTGACTAGATGATTATATATAAATGGGTGTATGTTCTTGTCTATTGTACTCCACTGGAATTTCCTGATAGTATTGGCACGAAGCTACCAAAAGAGTCTACTGGACAACAGAATTAAAACAGACAGGTGTGTGTGCTTGTTCGTTGCTTGCCACCAAGTTAGGTTAGTGGACTTCTCCAGAGATGGTAGAGATAGAACCTTCTAACTATTGACTGGATTTCGCCTCTGTTGGTTCTTCTTTACTACTCAGGTTCGAGGAACCTGAGCCAAATTCCTTGAGATGATACCCTCATCATGTTGAGGGTGCACTGCCACATGGGTCTGGCGACGATTGTCGATGGGTGCCTTCAGGAAGGACTCCTATCTCCTTGAATTAAAGCCATGAGGGACCTGCTCATTCACCTCCTAAGAATATAGGAGTTAATGGTGATTGTGTTCCGGGGATAACAACCCCAAACGGTTGGAAATGGTGGTTGGAACCACCAGCTTCTTGTTCACTGGTCATTGCTGTCCGGATGACCAAAGTGAATTATTGACTTGGAGGGCTTGTCAAGCAGTCTATAGATTTGGAATAGTACTGTTCTGATGGTATTCCTTGACCATTTCATTTGATACCCAGTGTTGAAGATGCTGAGTAGGTTATGTCATCCTCAGAGCAGATGACGATCCAGTAGAAGTAGTTGCAAAGGAAATCACAATAGAAGTATTCACAGTAGATATATCCACGGGTGTGAACATAAGAGAAGCCATTTCTATAATGCATAAGATCTTGGAAAAGAGTGCATGTTTGATATAACAGACGTAATCAAGATAGTTTTGTCCACTACATCTTTTGGATAAGCACATATGTTATTGATTGTCTTGTTGGACCTCTCATTGAAATTAAATAAGGTCCTAACAAATAGGTAAAACATCATTCTAACTTGGTTAGGGATTCACGTCGGGTTCACTATTTATTGTTTCCTCTAGAAATGGGGATGTCCTCATTTCATTTAAGGTTCAAACATTCCAAGTGTTTTCTGACGGGTTTGTTTATAGAACCAGATACATCCAATAATTCCATATCTATTTGGGCCTACTTTCCAAAGGTAGGTGCTCATTAATTGTAAATGGATGAGGCATAAGAATTTGCATTGGTTGAGAGGATGGGAGTTCGAACTCATCACACCCTTTTGGGGGGAATTATTGTTTACTCTAGGACTCTCTTTATATATTTAAGTTATGTTCATGAATAATTATTAAATTACCATGTATGAAAATGAGCTTTCCTTTAGATATGACAATCAATGATTAATATGTATGAAATTTAGAGAATCTTTTATATGTATTCAAGGTTCTTCATCGATAGAGAATCATCTGTATTTGTATAGTGATTCTTATTAAATGGTACCTTTAATAAATTATATAAAAGTCTCTTTGTCATTATGATGACCATACTGGTTTTAAATCCACTCAGTGTGGCACTTTAATTTTATTGTCATTCATAAGGACATGTATTATTTCAGAGTTGGGATTGTACCTGCAGATGAGCTACCTATGTATCCTTACTTAGAAAAGGAATCAGAACCCACGTAGTTCGAGTAAGTGAGTATGACGTTTATGCATGATTGATGGCTCAAATAAATATGTCATTATTACTTTTAAACTCTTTTCTCACATGACTCATGTTCGGTGTGACAAACAAGAGGTATTGGTGCAACTAGAAAAGTGTGCCATGAATGATGCAATAATAAGAAATGATGTGGGGCTTGTGTATGGATGACTTCCCTAAATAGATGAATATTGGGTTTTCCTTCAGGGAAGAATCCCAGGAATAAGGTCCATAAAGGTATATGTCATTTATGGAGATTTGGATACATAACATAGGAATTAATCTTGAGAAGGATGCCCAAATTATAGAGGACTTATGATTATGTTTCATTCATGAGAAGGAATCCCAAAATGAAAAGTAAATTATGACGGGTTAAGGGGAATTATTACTAGGTACTATTCTTGAAAAGGAAGCCCATGTTAATGGGATTTGAAAACTGGGGCTTACTTCTAAGGAGGAGGCCCAGGATAAGGGAATTTTAGAATTAAGGGTCTTAGAGATTACTCCTAAGGAGGATTCTCATATTTTTAGACTTTGAGACTAGGGCTTACTCCTGAAAAGGAATCATAGGATAAGGGAATTATGGTTGGGGCATACTCTTGGGGAGGATTCCCAGATTTGGGAAATTATAATTGGGGATTACACCAAATGAAGATGCCCATGTTAGGGGACTTGGGGCTTACTCATTAAAAGGATTCCCAATTTTGGGAACATGGGGCTTACTCCTTAGGAGGATGCCCAAATTTCGGAACATGGGGCTTACTCTTGAAAAGGATGCCCAAAATTAAGAGAACTTGGAGACTGGGGCTTACTTCTGAAAAGGAGGCCCTGGTTAGGGGACATGGGGCTTACTCCTAAGGAGGATGCCGAAATTTGGGAACTTGGGGCTTACTCATGTAAAGTATGCCCAAAATTAAGGGAACTTGATATTAGGACTTACTCCTGAAAAGGAGGCCCAATTTAAGGGTTCTCTCATCTTAAAGGATGAGGTTTAATAAATGAAATATTTAACCATAGTGACATAAAGACATGTAAATCACTAGTTTGTAAGACATGTTCCACATAATTAATTTAAGATAAGGAGTCCAACAATTGAGCCATGCCAAAAGAAATGGCTTTAAAGAGGGTTTTGAGGGCTGGATATTGAATAAGAGAGGTGGATCAGCATAAGAGAGGTTAAATAGGCAGGAGAGGCACCCAAAAAGAGGTGGGTGCGCAGGTCCTGCGTGGGCACACAATTTCTGGCCGTGCAAGTATACTTGCGCGACACATGGGTAATTGCCAAACGGTCAACCGTTAGAGTAATACTTAGACTAGACTTTGATCAAGCCCTTAGTACTATCCCTAGAGGATTCCAGAAGAGTGGCGCCCATGTTTTGTTGAAGGAGTAAGGTGGTGCGCAAGTGTGGCCATTTCCCTTAAGGGTTGGCCACTTAGGTGTGCAAGTGTTGATGAGTTTCAACACTTAGTCCTTCCTCCCCCTCTTTAGATCTTCCGTTTTTTGTAAAACAATTAACTTAGAAGTGTTCAGAAGCTTCGAGAAGAGACTAGGGCACCGGGAGCTCAAATCTGAATTTCTGGAATTTTTTCCTCCTGAAATGGGGAGCCCACTGGGGGTATTTATAGGCTGGTGAAGACCCTAGTCGAGATTCTAATAGGGCGCGCAAGTCACCTGCATGCCCACTAAGTGGCGCGCAAGTATACTTTCACGACCTTGGAGGAAGTTGTGTGACTTATGTGAAAATGAATCTGTGTTCATGCCTTTGTTAATTTTTGATGTTTCTTCAAAGGATGAATCACTTTGGGTCCAAGTTATTTATCTTTTCATTTGATTAGACTATGTGACAGAAAGGAGCGTCAACAACATCTCAATGGTTTTTATAATATAATAATAAATTTTAATAAATATATTGGATTTGGATGAGCACACGGCATGTAGTTACAACTACACGACGTGTAATTTTGTTCACCATCAGTCTGAAGTACATGCTCAAGGACATGGTGTGTTGATGTACTTCATAATTTTTCAGATTACATGGTGTGCTCAGTGGGACACATGACATGTAGTATCCGCGCTACGCAGTTTCTAGCCGGGCAGGCCGTGTACGGGGTACACGGTCCAACCCTAACCCGAAGTGACTACATATCGTGTTCAGTGTACCACATGGCTTGTAATCCAGAAACCGTGTGCCATCTGTTCTTGGTCAATACTAATTGTCATTTATGACTTAGATATAGTCCAATACACATCCTAATTTGGAAGACCAGTCTGAGGCATTGAACCTAGACTACACGGCTTGTACATATGAATACACGCCATGTATTCAAGTGTTGTACGGCTAGGAACATTTGGCACCTACGAATGAGATCCTCTATTTTATTTTAATCAAAGTTATAAGAAAAAAATATCTGTAAGGTGAAAGAGAAACAGGAGAGAAGGAACAGATCTCGAGACATAGATTTAAGGAAGTTTTATCATGAATTGAAACAACTAAATTATTAAATGTGTAAATCACCTACGAAAAACTAAATAATTATAATCAATTATAGGACCCCTATGATACCACTTGTAGGTTCTGGGTGTAGTAGAAGTGCGTTGGTGGGATTTCCCAACATTATTTTAAGTCTTAAACAACATTCAATCCGAGATCCATCATGATAATAAAACACCAGATCATCAGAATAGAATGAAGAATTAAAAGAAAGGGAAGGATCCCAGAACCATCTAGAGGATCATCATATGTTGGTTATAATTAATTTAATTAATTGAAAATAATTTCCTTGATGGAATTCTTTCTTCTTTTATGTTTTTCGGTCACGTTTCGATGTGATTCTTCATTTCATCGCAAAATCCAAGTGTAGACATCCTCTTGATGTGATCTACACTTGAACGACGTATCTCTAGACGTCGTTAAAGGAATCTATGGGTGCTACTATGGAGAAGCATTTTCTTGTGTTGTCCACCTTAGATCGACTCGATCCGATGGAGGAGGATCTCTCTCTGTCTTGCGAGATTTCTTGGAGGAAGGATTTATCTTGGACTTGAGGGAATTTTCAAGAATTTTTGTGCCCAACGATTCATAGAAAATTGTTGGGGTTTTGAGGTTATTTATAATCTTGTTTGAGGTTATAGAGTTATGACAATAAATAAGCATGTTAGGAATTTCATTTATTTCATTAAATCTTATTGAAAAACCCCATGTCGAATCATTAATTCCTTGAAATGAACCCATGCTTATTATAATAAATATCATTTAACAAAACAACATTATTTCCCCGAAATCCTGACTGTAAAAACTACACGGTATGTAATCATTAATACACAGTGTGTAATTGTTTTTCATTTCCTTTCTAAAATGAAAACTATTAGGCGTGTACATTCAATGTACACAACGTGTATATCTTGTTTTTCATTTTATTCTTCCTCAAACATTAAAATTATTTAGTCTTCCTTGAATAATTATTAATCCACATATGGGAATAATCTTTATTCTACTTGAGATACTTGGATACACTTAGTGTGTGACCGTGTAGAACTCTTTCTCATTGGCATTTGGTGGGCTTGCCTAAAGTCCAAAATATTACTGTCTAATAATGGGCCATGGCACTCAATAAAGAGATGTTGATGCCACATTAACATGTCACCTCATACGAACTCTTACAGTGTAATTGAATCCCTTTGTCTCGATATCTCTAATCAAGAACGTTTCATGCTAGTGCTATCAACCAATATGATCGATTATTATTTCTTTGACTACCATGAATTGAACTCACCCAAACCCTAACATGGTCGGGGATTTATTTAGGCTATATAAATTCCAACAAAGGGCCTGAGATATCTACTTATGTTATGGAACAGAAGGGACAAATGCTTTCTCGCATTATCTATTAATGCAGTATCACTCGGGACGCACGAAATGTATCCTACCTCACTGCGTACAGTGTGTCGTCATGGTTTTTGTCAATACATCTATGTTCACAAGTTTTAATACCCATTAATAATAATCTTAATGACTATTGACCAATACACGCATCCGTAGATTAGAACATCCAATGACACTATGAAATTTGGATTTCCTACTGTCGGGTCTTGTTCTCGTAAAATCCTCCTGGATATTACTAAGGGCACACACCATGAGAAGGTTCTACAAAGTCTTATGAGTCCTCACCCCTAATGGACAATATTATTTGTGTCCCTCGAATAACATCATCCGGAAATATAATATATATTAAATAACAGTGTTATCCCTCTTCCGAGTTCTCATCATAGCAGGGATCCGCTATGACCCTTTAATGAAACAGAAGTCCTGAGGACATTGTCACATTCATTTGCATGTAGAAAAATAATCATGATGTGATATGGTATTTATTAATGAATAAAAAACAATGTAGTTGGTTCTAGGTCACCAACTCCAACACTAACGTGCAACTGATGGTATACAGACCTCAAGTCAATCTTCGAGAACACCTTGGCTCCTCGCATATGATCAAAGAGATCATCAATATTTGGAAAGGGATATTGGTTCTTGACCATCCACTAATTCAACTTCTGATAATCCACACAAAGTATAAGGGTACTATCTACCTTCTTTGCAAATAGAACAGGTGAACCTCAAGGAGAAGTACTAGGTTTGATGATACACTTTACCTACAACTCCTCCAACTGCTTCTTGAGATCCTGTAACTCTAGTGTAGCCATACTATAAAGAGTAATGGACACAGGTGCA
The DNA here is from genome assembly GCA_963277665.1 of Viscum album. Classification (NCBI taxonomy): domain Eukaryota; kingdom Viridiplantae; phylum Streptophyta; class Magnoliopsida; order Santalales; family Viscaceae; genus Viscum; species Viscum album. The sequence goes on along the minus strand of OY728155.1, from coordinate 1,131,433,717 downwards.
TCTCCTAGAATGAGCTGAAAAGAAAAGTCCACCTCTCACTCTAGAGGTAAACATGATAAGTCTTTAGGAAAGACATCCCTGAAACGATCCACCGCCGGAGGAAAGTCAATCTGTGAAGTCCCCTAGTCATATAGATAAAGACTAGTAGTCTGGGATATAACTCCTCCAATCCCAAGATGCTCAGGTCCTACTCTGCAAACCTGGACATCCAATTATCCCTTATAAAGAAAAGATCCACCCTCTGGTGATGTGAAACTCACCCTACAATGATATAAATCAACAACAGCATGGATGGGAACTAACCCGCCCATTCCGAGAATGATGTCCTAGCCTGTCATCTCTAGAACATAGAGACACCAAGAGAAGTGACACCCACCAACCTCTAGAGGGAACTCCTTGCACTGTCACACACTAGATGTTCATGTCCCAAACGGAGTTTCCATCCTCAAGACATCAGCAGAAGAGATGATATAGAGCCTAAGGATCTAAACAACTTCAATAGATATAAAAAAATGGGAAGCCCCCATATCAAAAATAGAATATACTAAAACTGAGGCAACTAAGAGCGTACCTCTAACTGTGGAGGGTCCGGGATCTACTCCTACTGGGTCTGCTCTACTGCAAAAGTCTGACCTGCACTGCGGCCCTGTGACACTGCCTGGCCAATCTAAGATGATCCACCCTGTTGTCGCTGAATTCCTGGTTACTGAATACAATGACCACAACCTCCTCCTCGTCCAGATTGTCCAGAAGAACTCTAGTTCCTATACTAGTGAGAAACTAGCGGTGCTTCTCCTGAACGAAGAGTCATAGAAGAATCACTATCACAAGCTACTTGTGAATAGATTTGACGGAAACGCTGAAGCTGGACCATCTTTCCGCAAGATCGGCACTCCACTAAGACTCTCGGGCAATGTGGCCAAGTATGCCCGCTCTTTCCACAATGGTAGCACACCACCTGGCTACAAGAAGAAATGTATCGCCTCTTTGGATCACCGTGCAAAGACCCCCTACGGCGCTTTCTTCTATCAGTAGGAGGGATGCTAACACCAGATGATGAGCCGCCCTAGCTGACAACTTCATAATCCCTCAAATTGTGCTATGTGATTAGAAACTGGTTGAAGAAAGAAGTGATGGATGTCAACCTGAAAATGTTCACCGGAAATCAGATGTCGTGCCTCAGACCATCCTCAAACATCCTTACCAAGAATAACTCATCACCTCTAGGAATAGGTGTGAAGCACTGCAACTTTGTGAACTGAGAAGAATACTGCATAAAAGAAAGAGTACCCTGCTGCAGACTCATGAACTCTTGGGCTTGATTGGCCCTAAATGTCTCCATGTAGAAGTAGTTGTAGAAGGTATGATGAAACTCATCCCACGCCGTAACCTCATGGCATCCTTCCCGTGAGATGAAATCCCACCATATTTTGGTGGAATCAAGAAGCATGTACGTAGCGAGCTTGACCTTCCTCTCTGGAGGCGGCTCCAGATGCTCGGAGATTGAAATCATGGCTTCTAACCATGACTCTACAGCTTGATTTCATCCTTCCCCAGTGAAAGTGGTAGGATGTTTCTACTAAAAGACTCGCATCAACTCTACCATAAAAGGGTAAGGATGCGGTACTCCTAGAAAAGTCTTCAGTAACATTATAAAGCGCTCTATGAACTCTGCATCAGCACATGTGTTTGGAATGACGGCTAGTGCCAAGACTGGCACAACTGGAGGATCTGTAGGTAGTCTCTAACCAGTCATGTCTAATGTCTGATCATTGCCCTGTAACTGGTGTACAACCGGAGGACGTCTTGGTGGAATGACTCTGCAAGGTCAAATTCACCCATTTGATCAATATTATCAAGGACTAAAAGCTGGAAGGGTAAGAAGGGAACATGGGAATAAACCATTCAAGTTTTACAAAACAAGCATACACGGTGTGTACAATGCCTAGACAGTGTGTTCCCTTTAGCCTTTCACATGGGCGTGTACTTCTGACAAAACTGGTCATGTAACACCCCATACACGGCGTGTAGTCCCTATACACATTGTGTACTTCAATCATTTTCCCCTACCAGAGTTCACTTACATTGCTATGCCACACTGTTCTCCTAGATCAAGACTACCCGGCCTATTTGTGCCAGACATGACGTGTACTAGACGAACTTCACCGACCCGTGTTGTTAGTGACACAGCCAGTTACACAGCTGACTCTACATGGCTTGTTTTTTCAAGACACGACGTGTACTAGGAAATTTTTCTGACCCTTGTGGTTCATTACACGCCTGGGTACTCCGGTTACACTACACGACGTGATCCAGAAGGACATGGTGTGTATTAGAAAAGACACAATTGACCCATGTTTTTAGTGACACGGCCGGTTAAATTGTTCTACAAAACGGCATGTACATTCGATACACGCCACGTCCTACCATAGATTCCAAACCTTGTGTCCCCGCCCACACAGTCTAAGACACAGTTAGTGACTACACGACATATACATATAGTACACGGCGTGTACATAATAAAACAGTTTCTTCCCGAACAGAAGAACCCAAGGCATGTATTCATCATTACACGCCATGTATTCCGTGTTTTTCTGGATAGTAAGCCTCAAAAACTACTCCGGAACCCCGAAAAATACTAACACGAACATTAATGTTCCAAATTGCAATCTGTGAGGGGCCATACTCCCCGCGAATCAAAGCTTGGCATCTTTACAATGTCATATACAATGAAAACATGTCATTGATCCACCAAATTCTGATTCAGGAGCACCAATAACACCTCAAGGACCAATGTTTGACGTTCATTCAAACAAACCTTATGCAATAAAATACCTTATCAAAAGAAGGTATTTTATCAAGACATCTAGCACAACAACATGAAAATCTAGCCCAACATCTCTCACAACAACATGCAATAGCTAATGCACCCTAAATGGCATGGCAGGAATGCATGACATGGGATTTTTAATAAGTGCCAATCTGATGCATGAGATGGCATACCCTTATCTCATCGGGTTGCAACAGAAATAGAATTTCAATTACATAAACAATGACAATGAAAAACATGTGAACCCACGACGAGAAAAACAACCTTTTGCATCGAGCTATTTGTGACGGGATTATTTCCCATCGCAAATAATCCAGTCTACAGATTATTTGCAATGGGGGACACCCCCCCCCCCCCGTCGCAACTTACTTGTTATTTGCGACTGGATTTGGTGCCCTGTCACAAAACGTAATGCGCGGTTTGGCGCAGGATGCGCGGTTTGGTGCGGGATGCACGACATACCGCGAGAAGGTTATTTCCAACGGGAGGAATATTCCTGTCGCAAATAGTTCATCACTCTGAGGTATTTGCGACGGGTCCTATTGCAAATACCTGGCAGTGGTAAATGTGTTGTTGAGACGGGATGTTGCCCCGTCGCAAAATATGTGTCGCCACAGACCTTTTGCGATAGGGCCAATGCAAAATACCCTTTTAACAGCCGGCATCACTTAATGCAGACATATGTATTTGCGATGGGACCCATCGCAAAAGGGCATGTCGCAACTTATCTAACCCATATATACCCCCATCCATTTTTTCAAATCATTCTGTCAATTCTAATTTTCTCTCTCTCTCAACACTAATTTCAGAGTGAAAATTTGTTTGTGTTAGTTTTTTTTGACGAAATTTTTTTGAAGTCGTCTACATCAATAGATGATCAAGTTTAAAGGTATTTATATTATATTTAATATTATATTTATTTTATTTTTTTAATGTTTATTTTAATTATTTTTTATTAGTTTTAATATAATTAGATTGAAATTATTTTGTTAACAGTATTTATTTGTTATAGTAAATTGAAATTATTACTACTAATTATTAATAAATATGAATAATTAGTAATAAATATGAATAATTAATAATAAATACAAATAATTATTAATAAATAAGATATTATTAGTAATAAATAGAAATAATTAGCAATAAATAGGAATAATTAGACATAAATAGGAATAATTAGAAATAAATATGTATAATTAGCAACAAATAGGAATAATTAGTAATAATTAGTAATAATAAGAAATAATTAGAAATAAATAGTAATAATTAGGAATAGTTAGAAATAAATCGTAATAAATAGGAATAAATAGTAATAAATATAAATAAATAGTAATAAATATGAATAATTAGTAATAAATATGAATAGTTAATAATAAATAGTAATAATTACTAATAAAAAACAATAGTTAATAATAAATAGGAATAAATAATAGTAAATACTAATAAATAAGAATAAATACTATTAAATAGGAATAATTAGGAATAATTAGTAATAAATAGTAATAATTAGTAATAAATAGGAATAAATAGTAATAATTAGGAATAAATAGTAATAAATAGGAATAATTAGTAATAAATAATAATAATTAGGAATAATTAGGAATAAATAGTAATAATAAGAAATAAAAAGAAATAAATAGGAATAAATAGTAATAATTAATAATAATTTGGATTAATTTGAAATAAATTAAGAATAATTAGTAATAAATAGGAATAATTACGATTAATTAAGAATAATTGGGAATAGTTAGGAATAATTAGTAATAATTTGAAATAATTAAGAATAATTAGTAATAATTAGGAATAATTTGTTATAATTAGTAATAATTTGTACTAATTAGTAGTAATTAGAAATAAATATTATTAATTATTAGTAATTTGTATTAATTAGTAATAATTAGTAGTAATTAGTAGTAATTAGTACTAATTAGTAGTAATTAGAACTAATTAGTAGTAATTACTACTAATTGGTAGTAATTAGTACTAATTAAGACTAAATAGTAATAAATATGACTAAATATTAATAAATAGTAATAAATAGTTGTAGTAATAAATAGGAATATTTCGTAAAAAATAAGAATACATAGTAATAAATATGAATAATCAATAATAAATAGTAATAATTAATAATAAATAGGAATAATTAATAATAATTATAAATAAATTGGAATAATTAGTAATAAAGAGGAATAATTAGTAATTAATAGGAATAATTTGTAATAAATAAGAATAATTAGTAATAATTAGTAATAATTAGTAATAAATTGGAATAATTGGTAAGAAATATGAATAATTAGTAATAAATATGACTAATTAGTAATAAATAGGAATAATTAATAATAAATTAGAATAATTACTAATAGATAGGAATAATTAGTAATGAATAGGAATAATTTGTAATAATTAAGAATAAATAAAAATAATTAGTAATGAATCGAAATAATTAGTAATAAATTAGAATAATTAGTAATAAATATGAATAATTAGTAATAAATATGAATAAATAGTAATAATTAGGAATAATTAGTAATAATTAAAAATATTTAGTAATAATTAGGAATAATTAGTAATAAATAGGAATAATTAATAATATATTGGAATAATTAGTAATAAATAGGAATTATTAGTAATAATTAGGAATAATTAATAATAATTAAGAATAATTAGTAATAATTAGGTATAACTAATAATAAATAGAAATTATTAGTAATAGATAGGAATAATTAGGAATAAATAGTAATAATTAGGAATAAATAGTAATAATTAGGAATAAATAGTAATAATTATGAATAATTAGAAATAATTAGTAATAAATAGATGTAATTATTAATAAAAAGGAATAATTAGAAATAAATATAAATAAGTTTGAATAAATAACAATAAAAAGTAATAATTACTAATAAATAGGAATAATTACTAATGAATAAGAATAAATAGAAATAAATAAGAATAATTAGCATTAATTAGGATTTATTAGCATTAAATAGGAATAATTAACATTAATTAGGAATAATTAGTAGAAAATAGGAATAATTAGTTGTAAATAGGAATAAATATGAATAAATAGGAATAATTAATAATAAATGGCAATAAATAGTAATGAATAATAATGAATTGGAATAATTAGAAATAAATAGGAATAAATAGCAATAAATAGTACTAAATAGTACTAAATAGAATGAAATAGTAATAAATATCAATAAATAAGAATAAATAGCAATAAATATGAAGAAATAACAATAAATAGGAATAACTAGTAATAAATAGGAATAATTACTTATAAATTGGAATAATTAGCAATAAATAGGAATAATTAGTAATTAATAAGAAAAATTATTACTAATTAAGAATAAATTGGAATAATTAGTAATAAATACGAATAATTAGTAATAATTAAGAATAATTACTAATTAATATGAATAATTATTAATAATTACGAATAAATAGTAATAAATAAGAATAATTAGTAATAAATAAACATAATTTGTAATAATTAAGAATAATTAGTATTAAATATGAATAATTAGTAATAAGATTGAATAATTAGTAATAAATAGGAATAATTAGTAATAATTAAGAATAATTAATAATGATTAGGAATAATTACTAATAATTAGGAAAAATTAGTTATAAATAGGAATAATTAGTAATATATAAGAATAATTAGGAATAAATAGTAATAATTAGGAATAAATAGTATTAAATAAGAATAATTAGTAATAAATAGAAATAATTTTTAATAAATAGAAATAATTAGACATAAATAGCAATAAATAAAAATAAATAGGAATAATTACTAATAAATAGAAATAATTACTAATTAATATCAATAAATATCAATAAATAATAATAATTACTAATAAATAAAAACAATTAGCATTAATTATGAATAATTAGCATTAATTAGGAATAATTAGCATTAATTAGGAATAATTAATATTAATGAGGAATAATTAGTAGTAAATAGGAATAAATAGGAATAAATAGGAAAAAATTAATTATAAATGGTAATAAATAGTAATAAATAGTAATAAATAGGAATAAATTGAAATAAATATGAATAAATAGAAATAAATAGAAGTAAATAGTAATAAATATCAATAAATAGGAATAAATAACAATAAATAGGAATAAATAACAATAAATAGGAATAATTACTAATAAATAGGAATAGTTGCTAATAAATAGAAATAAAAAGAAATAAACAGGACTAATTAGAGTTAATTATGAATAATCAGCATTAATTAAGAATAATTATCATTAATTAATAATAATTAGTAGTAAATAGGAATAATTAGTAGTGAATAAGAATTATTAGTATTAATTAGAAATAAATAGTTATAATTAGTACTAAATAGGATTAAATAGTAATAAACGGTAATAAATAGAAATAAATAGTAATAAAAATAAATAAATATTAATAAATAGTAATAAATAGGAATAAATAAGAATGAATAGAAATTAATATGAATAAATAGCAATAAATAGGAATAAATTGGAATAAATCGGAATAATTACTAATAAATAGGAATAATTACTAATAAATAAGAATATTTACTAATAAATAGGAATAAATACCAATAAATATGAATAAATAGCAATAATTATGATTAATAAGAAATAATTAGGAATAATTAGTAGTAATTTGGAATAATTAGTAATAATTAGGAATAATTAGTAATAATTATGAATAATTAAGAATAATTAGTAGTAAATAAGAATAATTAGTAATAATTAGTAATAAATTGGAATAATTAGTTATAAATAAGAATAATTAGTATTAAAAATGAATAATTAGTAATAAATGAGAATAGTTAAGAGTAAATAGGAATAATTAGAAGTAAATAAGAGTGATTAGTAGAAAACAAGAGTAATTAGGAGTAAACATGAGTAATTGGGAGTAAACGTGAGTAATTAGAAGCTAAGAGGAGTAATTAGGTGTTAACAAGAGTAATTAGTAGTTAACCGGAGAAATTAGGAATTAACAGGAGTAATTAGAAATAAAGGGAACAAAAAAGGAATTTACAGAAGTAACTACGAATAAAGAGGACTAAATATGAATAAATAAGAATAAAGAGGAAAAAGAGGAATAAATAGGAATAAAGAAAGATTAATAGGAATAAATAGGAATAATTTCTAATAAAATGTAATAACTTGGCACAATTTCCCGAGGATTGACGACAATCCTTTTTCTCGATGAATCTTCTGCTTTCAACTTTCACTGACTCAAAACATTATGAAAAGTATGCTTCTACGTATGCATATCCAATCTCGTGTGCATGATTGTGAATATGAATTCGTAGAAAAATATTTTTTATAATGTTTTCAGGAGGTGATAGTTGCAAGAAGAAGATTCAATGACATCCTGCTCGAGATGAGCTCGTGAAGAGGCATCATCTTCTACCTCACAGTATCAGGAGCACTTTCGAACTGAGGCTTAGCTTATAGAGAGTTTGAAGAAGCAGTATGAAGAGATGTTCCGGCTACAGCAGCAGCAACAACAACAACACGAGGAGGAGATGCGTTGATGGGATTCGTAGTAGTAGTAGCAGCATCACGAGTAGATGGAGTCCATGCGCCGTCTGACTTGCTGTTTAGGGATGGAGTTTCCTCCTCCATCTCCTACACCTCCTCCACCTCTTTCAGAAGACAACACCCAGTGATTTGTTTTTTATGTTAAAAAAATTTTAATTCAAGATTTGTAGTAATATAAACTATTTACAGTTTTTGTCTTTTATATTGGTGAAAATATTGCATATTTTTTTTAATAATTTATTATTTATTATTAATATTATATTTTTTAATATTTTTATATTTTACTAACAATAATAATATTTTGTGAAATTTTTATATTTTTTTAAATAATGATATTTTTAATAATTTTTTATTTTTCTAATGATTTTAATGAAATTAATATAATTTTTTTATTAATAATAATTTTTTGAAATATAATTTTTTAGTATTATATTTCGTAATGTTTTTTTATTTTACTAATAATAATATTTTTTATTTTTTTTATTATTTGAATAATAATAATATAAATTTTTTAGTAATCAAAATTTTATTAATTTATTTAATATAATTTTTTCATTAATCATATTTTTATTAATTTGTTTTATTATATTTAGTATTTGCAACATGAGAATTTTCAACGGGATCCCATCACAAATAATATAAATATAATTTTTTTGTTTTAATATTTTTGATGGGGCGGCGTTCCGTCGCAAATACTATTTGTGACGGAACCGTCGCAAAATGTTTATATATATATAATGTATATAATCAGAATGTTATTTTTGACAAGAAACATACCCATCACAAATAGTGTTTGCGAGGGGCTCATCACAAAGGTTTGATCGATATATAATGTATATAACCAGCATCTTATTTACGAAGGGAAACTTTCTCGTCCAAAAAATACTATTTTCGATGGGCATGTCGCAAAAAAATATATTTGCGAAGCCATTTTCTACAACGAGCTATTTGTGATGGGTCCCTATCTCCAAAGACTATTGGTGACAGGATCACTTCACAAATAGCTCATCGCAAATATCTATAATTTCAGTAGTGACCACCCAACGGTGAAATAAAATAAACTATAAATGTGCAAAACCAGAACATTTACAACAATGAGGTATATTGGATTTTCCCTGTACACGGGTTAACTACTCCTCGACACTGCTTATTATCAAGTACCTTTTTCGTCACATCCCTGTCTATAGGCTCCAAATAATAATTCAAGAGAAATGAATTCCTCTGATACCACTTTATAATGTCTCGATTCTAGAAGCCACCCAGAGGGGCCCCATAACCAGTTGTTCACATGGCCTCATCCACATTTCCCAGAATGCTTGGGGCTTTCGACAAGCATCGAGGGACTTGGGGTTTGATAGTGGTGAAACTATTCCCTCATTGGAAGAGTAACACAACAGAAGTAAAATAGATATACAATAACGGAAATAGTAATAATGGCATACAATAGTAAACAATAGAAGAGTGAAAGAAATAAGAAACTGAAGCAGATATATAAATGGTACAAGGTAAATTTGTCTATGAAAATAGCCAAACACGTCACAATGCTGAAATACAGTACTAAACCAGTGTACAAGAAAATAGTAAACAACTCCACAACATTGTAAGCCAAATCTTGGTCCCATGCTCTCCAGCACCAATGCAGTCAAGTACCTGAGGTAGAAGGATGCTTTCCCTAATCAATACCCGCAATAATATAATCTGTTTAGGCCCAAAATCATGACCCAAACAGGGTGTGAGACTAATCCCAGTAGAAAACCACCAATAGATATGTGCCTAACAATCAGTTAATATATACAGTAGACAATAAACAAAATAAGCAGCAAACAAGGAAGTACTCAACATTAACAATTCCATAGTTTCAAATAATTCAATTCTACATAGAAAGTAAACAGATAATCACAAACAGGTAACCCTCTGGGATTTACTCACAGCCTAATCCCATCTGGTCCTACCTAGAAAACACCAGCAACCCTATTGGAAGTACACACAGTCTAACCACTTTGGTTCAGCTTTAGTATATACTCTCTAGGGAAGCACTTTCCATCAATTCCCCCTATAGTCTTGTATCAGTAAGTAAAAGGAAATCCGTGGAAGCACTTATGTCACATTCCCCTTATGTCCCACATCGAGGAAATACAAACACTCTAAAGAAGAACTTACATCAATTCCCCATGTGGTCTCGCATCATAACAAAAATAACGAACACTCTGGAGAATCCTAAATGTCTATTCTCTCTATGGTCCACCACATAATGTTCTCATAGCCCTGTGCAAGTCAAACAAGCATAGAAATGCCAACAGGCCAAGGTAAACCTCAAGAACTACTTGGCTAACCAGTCTACAACATAACAGCAAGATAGATAAGAATCTCTCCATCCAACAATACTAGGAATTCAAGGTAAATAGTAGACAAACATGAAAAGCTATAAAAACGTTCAAAACAAGCAATCATGCATGTGAAAATGCTTCCAAAGCATAACAATTAACAATATTCAAATTCAATTAACCTTTAGTCAAGCATACAAGCATAAAGGAAATTAACCGGGCTAAAACATTAAACACTCAATAGACAATTCAAGGGTATTGGTAAATTTGCACATATAACTCAAAGACTTTGAATGAAAAGTCACAAACCACCTACCTCGGCATTGTATGATGATTATACGTGAATCTCAAGCCTTGAATCACACAAGAACACCGTAGATCTAAAAAAATGCTAAAAATGCTCAACATAAGATAACTTGAGAAAGAGGATGAATCATAAAAAGGTGTTACAGAAGAAGATAGAACTCGACGATGTTATTCCAACGCAAACGATGAAGTTCAATTATGAGAACAGACGCTTGATCGGGGGTTTAATGAAGATATGCACTCTACGGGTACTCTCAGTCGTGTTCGGCAGAGACAAATACATTTCTGTCAATTAGACACGAACCTGGTCCATTTAATGAATAAAATAAAGTACATGGCATGTACATTAGAAGTACATGGTGTGTACTTCCCTTCATCAGCCCCAGCATTAGGCGGTCACCATGTCACCAGACACGGCTGTGTGCATGGACACTACATGGCCAGTAACCAGCTACCCGTTGTAACCGAGTACCCAGCATGTACTTATAAAGTACATGGAATATACTTATAAAATTTCTAGAAACTCCACTTTTTTCCAAAAACACCAGAAAAAGGAAAACATACCTGAAAAGAAGATCCAGGTTCTTATATGGAACATAATAACACTTTTTCAAACCCATGATCAAGATTATGTTTATGATGATGTGATAATCTCCAACGGACAACACAGTGAGTATAACTCCATTGTTAGCCCATTGATTAAGCTCACCCAGTTAAACTATTCCCAATCTACTTAGTTTCTATGATATATTATAAATGTGGGCACTATAAATTTATAAAATACCAAATATAATGAAACAAATAGATTTAAAATCAATAACATATTCGATAAAAGATTTTCCGTGCATATTTTCCATGGTGTAGTTATTCATGTGGCCCATTTTTTTTTATTTTAAAAAACCCACATCCTTCTCCCTTGATTTTCTCTTGATTATATTTCTCCTAGAAGGGAATTAAAAAGATGCCTCAGATAACGAAACAATCATTAGACCGTTCACCATAACATTCTTCTAATTCATCATAATTTCATATGGTTCTTCATTCTTTATGGCCTATTAAAATTGAAGAATTAGAGTGATGATATCATGGAGAAAATTATCAAATTTTTATGTTAAATTTATTAAAAACATATAAAGAATCTTTTTTAATGTGATATAGGTATAAAATCAATATGTATTTATTTAGTTATCTTAAACTAAAAAACATTATTTTTTTAATATATTTAATCATCTTAGATATGTGATGGTAATACATCAGACCATATCTGTCCTTCATAAAGAACACCTCGAATATATCAAACTCCTCCTTTCTAGAACTATTGTAATTATGATCCTAGTGATAGGTGAGAATTATGTATATGTCCATTATATCATGAGAATTATAGGGTTCAGTCGACATTGATGATAGCAAAAACTCTATACATATTGCAACATATCCCAGTGTTTCTCATATATAGTGAGCTATTCACCACTTTCCTCATTACTAAGAGGATTATGAACTCGAAATTCCATCACATAAATCCACTATTCATAGAATAGTTCAATGTGCATGTTTTAGTACCACTATGGGTTGTTACATCCAGTTTGAATAGTTCCTTTATCTTGTATGGATCATAATGATATCAAGGTAGATTATGAAATCATCATCTACAATAGTACAAATCATATATTTTTTTACTTACTGTGATTAAAAAAATATGTGAGATGAAATTATTTTAATTATCTAATTAGTCTCCCACTATTTTATCATGATGCAATGGTCCTTACCATTAGACATTGAATTTTTTATGCTGTGGAAATTTTCATGGAAATAATATATATTTTACTTCTCATAACAAATTAAAATTCCACAAAAATAATAATAATGTATTTTGGTATGCGATATTGCCAATAGTAAGACTAAAAATCATTGGTCCATTTAGTGAATTCCCTAATATTGAAATATTGATTTATATTTCCACCAAACATGAAACCATATTTGTATGGATAATAGAAAATGGAATTTAAATCAAATAAAGGTCTTGTTAATTATAATGACCATCATTGTTCAGACTTCATGGTAATTAAATGTTCTCCTAAAAAATCTTTAACTAACTCATTAACCATGGGTTTATATTTCCATAAACAGTGGAAGGTGTATAGATTTAATGTCAACTTGATGGACTGTATTTATTATGTATAAACATACCACTTTATCATTTCACAATACATGTTAAAATTATTTGAATTTTACATATGTAATTAACCATGTGTTAAAATATTTATTGATGATCAATTTATTTTAATTCCATATTTCATACTTATTAGTTCATTTAATTATGTGACTAAGATAAGTATCTATAAATAATAACCATGCATAAAAAATGTGACTTAATTATAGTGACCCTTACCTCTCATACATAGATATTACATTTTTTGAGATGAATATTCGACACCTTATATTAACAAAACCCTAGAAAACCTATTATTTATTACCTTTAGTGAATAAATAGAAAATATTCTAGTTTGGTGAAATATCATCAATTTCTTCAAAAAAAATATATTCCTATTTACTACTCTTTATGTAAATACAGTACTTAAAACCTCTATTCACAACCTAGTGAGATCGAGTCCTAGAAAGGATGAGATCAAATTCTCAGAAATGGTAAACAAGGGATATATTCATATAATATGATCATATGGGTATGACAAAAGGAGAATCATATTTGGAAAGAAATCCATGTATATCATATATCATAAACCTATGTTTTTTTAATAAATCATGCTAGTTCATAAGACATGGAACATAATAGAATCAAATAACATGAACCATGAGAACATGAAATTGGCACAAGACATGGATTTATGGTATACAATTCAGCTTATAAAATTTTGAACATGTATAAATAGAGATTGGTTCACTCGTTATGTTAAATACATGAAATTAGGCCCTCTTATAAACTTAAGTACATGAAACCAGGTCCAAACATAACCATATGGAAAGAGAATACTTGAATAGGAATAACATTATGAATATGTAATTAGGTTCATACATAACATTATGAACATGTAATCAGGATCATGAATAACATTGTGAATATATAATCTTGTGTACACATATCATTATCATCATTTAAATAGGTTCACACATAACATATCTTTTTATGACTTATCCATATTTACCCAATTCATTTTAGGGAGAAATAGGTCCCACCATCACATAATTAAAGTCATAAATATGTGTTCCACAAGATCATAAAACATTCATAATATCATAACCCAGTAAAAGAAATGTTGTTCCTAATCATTTTATCATTCTATCTCCTATGGAAAAAGGATTGTTTCCAAATAATTTCATATATAATAACCCAACAAAAAAGAAGTTTTCATGACCATTTAATCATGGTATAAACTAGGGAAAAGAAAAATAATTCAAAAACATTTTATCACTAAAACATATATCATTTAGATAAATAATACAAGTGGTATCCTTCATTCATATCCCTATAAAATTATAAGTTTCATTTAAGTAAGTCATCTTTTGTAACGCCCCAACCCTAGTCACCCATAGTCGGTTCATTATTAAATAACATTGGCATGATCACAAGGAAATCATGTCTCGAAAGTCTGATCAGTTTAGTATTATTGGAAACAAGATTCATATATATATGTTCAACTTTACATCTTGAAGTGAAATAAAACACAAATATATTTTATTAGGAACATCCAAGCCTTCTAGATTATTCCTGAAGGTCACTCATAACTAACTTCTTCATATCCTAGGAAAAATAAAAAATTGAAAGGGGTCAGCAAAAATGCTCAGTAAGGGTAAGTAATACAGCAGAAAATGACATAAATGTTAAACATAGTAAATAATTGAAACCACATGCCTTTACCAATAATAAACATGAATAATTTTATGGCAAGAATATGTGATGAGTAAATAATTCCATAATAAAAAATAATCCTGGGTATTCTACCAGTAGAATAACCACATGAACAATCATTATTATTTCCATAATGAGGTAATGTATACTTCCAAACATTCTGAAACATTTGGTCAAGGCCTCGGCCAAGACGTCTAAAATGATTAAGGCCTCAGCCAAAACCATAAATCAAAATTGGGAAAGGGCCTCAACCAATTCACCTTCTAGTTGTCTAATGAATCCTACCAATGCATCGAGGAGCTATAGCGGGCTCCACTCAACACTTACTAAGTCCAATACATTCCTCATATGAAAAGGTGTAAACATATCCTAAACATTCTTATTAAAACTAGCATATGAAATGTCAATACTTTAACCATAAGAATTGAATGGTATAAAAATAGCACATCCACAGTAAAAAATATCACAAAAAAATCAATAAAATATGGATGTTTTGTATCATAATAAATCAACTTCAAATAAACTTAAAATCCATCAAAGGATGTTGATATAGATGAATTCAAAACCTTTTTTTAGAGACATATCTCGTTATATTATGAAATCATTTAAGAGTCACATAAAGAAAATAGTTATTTTTCAAATATTTTTATAAGCTTGTAAGGGGTGATTTGACGATGTTATAACGGCAGAAAATAGCCGCACCCGCTGTATAAGTTAAAAAAATACATTCTTACCTTAATTTTGTTGAAAATGTTAAAAAGGACCTTGTTTGGAAAAGGACGGAAATATTCCTTTTTAAACGTCTTATAAAAATTCATAAAAGGGTATAAATGACTTTAACCCATATTCTATAAAATATTAAGAATGTTTTGAAATGCATTTTTTATAGCATCCCACCTTTTTATGACATTAACATTCATTACAAAATACAAAACTGAGGATCTTTAAGGTTTAATGTCTTGGAAACCAGGAACATAATACATGAAAACAACATAAAACATTCTTCGTAAACACATGAAAGCATTATCCTTATGTTCATCCTAGGTTAATTACCACATCTCATAACCTGGGGACACATATCAAAAGAAAAGGGTGAGCAGAAGGCCCAGTAAGGGAAACAAGGGAAACATTTAACATGTGAACTTGAGATACATCAATGAATTCATGAAAAATAACATTAAGGCATGAGAAAGAAGCATATCATAATAAAAATAACATATTTCATAACTTGAATATGTGACTACAACATTTAACATTTACAATCATTTCCATTTTACCATGGTCCATCCCTAAGGTGTCATTAAAAAATAACACGGTTATTCACCAAGGAGTCGTTAAAAACAGTCATCTCTAGAGATTAAGTATTTACAAAATGCATTGGAAAACTATCAGGGAGCACCCTTAATTTGTATTTATTTTCATGTCAGCTGAATATATCGTCGTCAATCATTTCATAAACAACCCATATAGCATAAAATAAATGGGTTTCATTTCATAATCCCAACGTTTTAAAAACAGTTTTAAAGACATGATCTTTATGTCACTTTAAACCCATGAAAAGAGAAAGAGGGTCTCATGTATGTAAATCCCAGAATATATAATAGTACATTTTGGTATATATGTGAATTCCAATTTAGAAGAAATAGCTTTGAGTATTCACTTAATAAAATAAATGAATTTGAGAATATGAGAGAGACATTTTGAGAGGAAATTCTGCAGCATAACAGCTATGTTACGAGGTTTTAGAAATCATTGGAACGAGAGGGGACATGTGTTACCCACTCATAAATGATCCATAAAATTGTAGGGGAATATAATATAATGGATTTAAGAACATGGTATTGAAATTTGAAAGATATATCATATGAAATGAATAAAATGAAAGGAAGACAAAAATAAGATTTCTCTTATGATAATTCGACAGCCTAATAGCGTCACTTAAACATCAAAAAAAGTATTGACAAGATCAAATAGGGTCTCTCATCATATGAACATAAAATATCAGTATGATAGATATATATATCATACCCCAACATAATTAAAAGGATCTTGAAAGACTTGACATGAGAGTAGAACTTTGAAAAAGGAGAAAGATGAAAGAATCCCTTAAAAATTCGGCAGCATAACGACATCACTTAAACTTCAACAATATTGAATTGACGATATCAAATAATGTCTCTCATGATATGAGAATAAAATATCAGTATGAAAGATATAGAGATCATACCCCAACATAATAAAAAGGAACTTTAAAGACTTGACAAGAAAGTAGAACTTTGAAAAAAATGAGAAACGTGAAAGAATCCCTTAAAAATTCGGCAGCCTAACGGCATCACTTAAAGCTAAACAAAAATGAATTGACGAGATCAAATAGGGTCTCTTATCATATTAACAAAAGAGATCAGTATGATAGATATTGATATCATACCACAACATAATAAAAAGGAACTTGAAAGACTTGACATGAAAGTAGAACTTTGAAAAAAATGAGAAATGTTAAAGAATTTCTTGAAAATTCGGCGGCCTAACGGCGCCACTTAAACTTCAACAAAAATGAATTGAAAAGATCAAATTGGGTCTCTCATAATATGAACATAAAATATCAGTATGATAGATATAGAAATCATACCCCAACATAATAAAAAAGAACATGAAAGATTTCACATGAAAGTAGACCTTTGGAAAAAGAGAAAGGTGAACGAATCCCTTAAAAATTCGGCAGACTAATGTCGCCACTTAAACATTCTTAAAATGAATTGATGAGAGAAAGAGGGGGTCTATCATCATATGAAAATGAAAAGGGAATTAATAGGAATATAAAATAACATCCTCCAATATAAGATCATTGAGCATAAAAGAAATGACATAAAAGATATTACTGGAAAAGAAAGAGAGAGGTAGGATCCCTTACCTTAAAACGTAACTCCTAAAACTCAAAGGGTGGGACCTTGAGGGCTAGGGGGAACTTTTGGAAGACTCCTTTGGTGGTTATTAGGCCAGAGCTTCGTTGGGGCAGAGTTGGGAGTAAAGACTAAAGGAGGAAAGGGTGGGTATTTATAGGGAAGTGAGGGGACAAGGCATTAATGGCCAAAGGACACCTCACTAGTGGTTTTGGCAAAACCATGGGCTTGCCCATGGTATTTGCCCATGTTTTTGGAAACATGGGACCTCTCATACAATAATTCATCCCCTTTATTCAGAAATACCTTAAAATATCACATGAAATCATCATGACAAAGTGATGATGCCATTAAACATACTGAAACCCTAAAATTGTATTTTACTATTCATTGAAAATTCAACTTTCTCAGAAAAATCCCAAAATTTCACATTAACCAAATATCAATTCTCTGATTTCAAAAATTAACTCCATTTTATAAAAATAATTTCTTAAATATTTTTATTCTAATTTTTAAATAAATACACTATTCACCGAAAATTCATTTTTTTCAAAAAAATCCCCAAAAATTACCTTAACATAATATCGATGTTTTGAATTCAAAAATGAACTCCATTTTTAAAAAATATTTTTCAAAATATTTTTAATTTAATTTTTAAATAAAAAAACATTATTCACTCGAAAAAACTAATACTTGACTAATAATTAATGAAACAGTTATTTACCTATTGTATTAAATCACATTACTTAATCAATGTGCCAATATTATATAAATACATTCTTTATGTGAGATTACTAATCCATTTGATCACATTACTAATCATAAGGGTAAAATCACTATTCAAAATTTACTATTCATCAAAAATCAAGTTGATCTTATTAGAATACAAATTTTTTACTGAACACAAGTGAAGAAGACCATTTTTTGAAAATCATTACACATCATTAATTATTCAAGGTTTACAAAAATATTTTAAAATACCCTTTTTTCAAAATTCATCAATAAAATACATCCTTTATTTATCTGGACACTTTGAAAATTTACAAACTTCACCATAAGAAGAAATCACAATTTTTATTTATCAAAGGATTACACAAAGAAGTTACGGTCTCCTTACATATCCTCTTATAAACCCAGCATAGAACCTATGTGTAAGGTGTGCTAAGGTGAGAGATTCTGAGGGCGGTTTGGCTAACATCACACAAGTAGTAATCTCTATTAGTTTGAACTTATCGTGAAGGCGATTCCGTTCTATATTCACACGATGAAATTCAGATTGGGTTTGGTCTAGAGCAAAGCCCATTGGTGCTACCTCGTTCCCAAGTTCTGTTAGATGGGCTTTGATTGGCCCGAGACTACTGGATGAGGCCATCAAATCTTCTTTTTATATTAATTAACCAAGATCACTTGTATTTAGAGACAATAATCGAAATGTTTAGTTTCCAGCGGCCATATTAACCAACGATCATAAAATAGTCAAAACCCAACGTTCTCATTTTAATTATACTATGGTTATCAAATTAAACAGTTCTGTTGAGTATAAAAATAAAATAACACACAAAATTTGGAACCAAGATTTATTCAAAATTTCGAGTTGTTACAATCTTCCCCCCTTAAGAAATTGCGCCCTCATAATTTTTAAAATTGGGTTTTTAAATTTCATTCAAACTACCACATCAGAAAAGGAGTCAGCAAAACTATTACATTAATAGAATGAAAATAAAGTACAAAGGTCACCTGAGTTAACCTATACTAGGATTCCATGTAGGAAAACATGGACTTGGAGGAGAAAAAAATGGTCACGTTCTGAGGGAGAGTGATAGAAAACATGATTAGGAGAAAGTTAACAACAAGAAAATCATAGAATTATGATGCGTCAAACAGTATTTTATTTCCTAGTAGGAAACGTTAACAGACAACATTTTTGTTTTATGTTCTTTTTCATAGTTTTGAGGAATTCATTTACTACATATAATAAAAACATAAGCAAATATACCTACCTTCAAGTAGAGTTTAATCTTTTAATAAGTTTCTTCCAAAACTCGTCTTTTCTCCAAATGACGAGCATTCAAAAACACTTGGTCTCATCAAAAGAACAAGATTAATCTTCTAGAGAATCACGCATTCCACAAAAGAAAAACTATCTATCTTTAAACATTTATCCCAAAAATAGAAAGGGTAAGATAAATTAACTCTTCAAAATGAAAGAACCCCGTAAGAAGGGAAACTAATTTAAATATTCAAAATTCCACTGTACTACCCACTGTTTTTCATAGACCGTTCCATAAATAACTATCCTTAAAATTCCTCAAAATAAACCAATCTAATATTGAAACCCAAATACAAGAAGGATTTGATAACATAGTCTTACAAAATAAACTTCATCGTTCATCTCCAAACAACATAAACCACTCCTAACATCTTATAACAAAAGTATCTATCCTAAACATATTTTCCCTAAGATAGGTTAATCATTTTTATAAGTTACCTAAATTACTCTAAGTCCACCTTAAATTCACCGATTATTCAAAATATAAGTAAACCTTTACTCCTCAAAAAAATACCATAGTAATCTATTTACCTCGATCAAATAGGGGTCCCAGAATAGTGAATTTCTTCCAAAAAAATATTCATCATTTAATCCCCTAATTATCTCTATCATATTAATAAGGTAATCGTCGCATGTCCTATAACATTGGTTGTTGAGACATGTTCTTCCATTTCCCTCCATTAACTAAGAAAAGAAAGTACAATTAGGGGCTTAAATACTTAGCCAATAATTAGGAAAAGGAACTTAAAGCATATAAGGATAACTTGTAGATGAAAAGTATACCCTAACTTGTGATCCCCTAGGTTCCAAACTAGGTTATCCATGATCATATATCCTTATGTGAATCTTTATTTTATTTTATCTTTGTTCCTTTAATAATGGTTCATACTATGCTTAGAAATTTACCAAAGAATATCCCCCGGGAGTGTCGTAACCAAGAGTGCAGCAAGGCCCGTTGTCGTATACTAGTTCTCGTTCGAGTCTAGCTCAAAGCGGTGTTTTCGGGTTTTACCCCTATGTACATCTGTGCCAAAGCCACCTCTACCTGCTCGCATCCAGACAGGGATGTATTCTCTTGAAAACCCCTTACTCAATACTCACCAAAATACTAGGAAGATTTCTTATATTTAAACTTTTCTATAGGATTCTTCCTAAAGTTTTCATATCCTAATTCTCCACAAATAACTAAACCATCCTTTGATACCAACTATAGCATCCCGCCTTTTTATGACATTAACTATCATTACAAAATACAAAACCAATGATCTTTAAGGTTTAGTTTCTTGGAAACCAAGAACATAACACATGAAAACAACATAAAAAATTATTCTTAAACAGTTGAAAGACTTCTACTTATGTTCATCCTAGTTTCATTACTGCATCTCATAACCTAGGGACACACATCAAAAGAAAAGGGTGGGAAGAAGGCCCAGTAAGGGAAACAAGGGAAACATTTAACATGTGAACTTGAGATAAATCAATAAATTCATGAAAAAGAACTCTAAGGCATGAGAAATAAATTGTAAGAACTTGGTTCTTATTTTTGAGGTATGGCCTTCTTCTTTAAAATATGGAAAATGGGGATAATCTTGAATTTTGGAACAACACGCCATGTACTTTTTCCACACGCTGTGTACTTTTGTCCGTGTGGGGATGAGTACAAGGGGTGTGTAGACATTCCGGTGAAGAAGGGTGTAGTAACAGAATACTCATCGTGTAGTGGTACCTTACACACCGTGTAGTCAGTCGGCAGGCCTAAATAGTAAGGCGATGGAGCAGCCGATAGTTGGGCGACAGTACACACCGTGTACTTTAGAGTACATGCCCTGTACTCATGTAGATGGTTGAATAGTGTGGCAGTGCCGCCAAATGAATAGTTAAATGAATGAAGTACACGCTGTGTACTTTTTTTTTTCGGCATAAAACCGGCAGTAGCCTCCTCATTTGGCAGAGGAGACATTTGAGCCGTTTTGTAGCCAAAAAGAATGACTGAACCATTGAAGATCCTCTGGTTGTTCTTCTGGAATCCGATTCGGTTTCGGACGATCTCGTTGGAACTGCACGGGTAATCCTTCTCCTCTCCTGGAACCATTCTTACCAATTCTTTCACGAGAATAACTTCTTTACATTTGAATGAGTTTTTTTCTTCATCAGATCTATGCCATTCTTGGGCGTTTCTGGAGTCGACGTTCAGGTATAACATTTTTTGGCGTATAAGGTTGGTGGCTTTGTGTTTATTTTCCAACTGTCGTGCATTTTTGTGTGTTTTTTTGCCACGAAACCATGTTGGGGTGTTGTGTGGCTGAGGTCGTTGCAATATTTAATTCCTTGAATTTCATAGGTGATTAAATTGTGATAATAAAATGATGGCTAGGATCGTTTCTTGGATCTGGAACCACCCGAGGGGTGGGTTTCATTGTTTAGTTGTTTGGCCATGATACCCAAGGGTATGCCTCTAATGTAGTAATCATAGAATTGACTTGAGAGGAATTTCTTGTTTACTGCTATTGACATGTTGGGCATGGCCCAGTTACCTTTTTAGACTGTGGGAATTAATGTGATTAGCCTGAGGGCGTGACTGTTTTAGCCTGAGGGTGACGTTCTATTTCTCTTGACGGAAACCTTTCGTGCCTGAGGGCTTGACTTCTGTGCCTAATGATGACACGTCGTATGCCCGAGGGTGAGATTCTGATACGCCTGAGGTCAATACCTTCGGGTTGGATTCTATATGGCATGAGGGAAAGCCTGAGAGAGTGGTTTACTATTTTAGCCTGAGGGCACGGTTCTGGTTGGCCTGAGGGCTTGGTTTTGTTGAGCACAAGAATGTTATAAATTAAATGAATTAAATGAATAATAAAATGGAAATTTAATTGTTAAGTTAGTTACATTTTAGTACTGCTTACTTTATTATATTTTACTATTGCACACTGTTGTTGCATGCTTATACGTAGTTGGGCATGTGCCTTTTGTGGGTTCCTAGTGAGATTTATTTCTCACACCCTGTTTGGGCCATGCTTTTCGGCCCAAACATATTACATTTCTTCATGTGTAGATAGGGGAAAGAGTCCCTATACCGATACTTGAATGTTTCTGAGGAGTATGAGGGCATGGGACCGAGCCTGGGCTCGCGATGCCGCTGCTAGCTGTTTTTCTTGTTTTGTTGTGCTTTGGATTTTGTTGTATTGTATTGATGTATAACATGTTCTGGTTGTTTTCTTAGAACATAAACATGTAGCATCATCATTTGTATATTGTTGGTTATATCCACTTCTATAGTTTATTTCCATTGTGTATGGATTACTACTTCCGTTTTCATTGTATGTTTTATTTAAATTCCACTACATTACAATTTGACAAGTGAGGGCATAGTTTCCCCACTATCAGACCTGGGACCTCACTGCTAGTCGGCAGCCTCTGGCATTTTGGGAAATGCGCTTGAGGTCTTGTGGTGAACAGGGCTCGGGGCACCCGTTGCGTGGCACCCGGGTCCAGGACGTTACAAAGTGGTATCAAAGGGCTTTCTTTTCATTGAATTACTATTTGGAGCCATAGTCAGGGATAGGACAGAACAGTAATTGGTAATAAGTTGTGCCCGGGCATAGCTAACCCGTGTACAAGAAAAAGACAGTCTACCTCATATTTTGCATTCTTTTGATTTTTCAAATTAGGGTTGATGTGTTTTCACTGTTGGATGACGCACATTGATATTGTGCAATTTATATTTTATCTATGGGTTCTATTTAGTTTCAACCCGATGAGATGATGGAATGCCATCTCATGCATCATATAGACACATGTTAGAAATCACATGCCAAGCATAGTTTCCATGCCATGTTGGGGCATTAGAATTTCCATGTTGTTGTGATAGTTGTTGTGATAATAAAGCATGCTGTTGTGAGAGCTTCTTGATATATACATGCCTTGTAATATGGTATTTTGCTTGAGCCTGTTTATAGAATGGAGGCCAAACATTGGTTTTTGGGAAGTATGGGCCCCCATAGACCAGAATTTGGTGGATCATTGACTGTTTGTTGGTTATAACACATATAAGATGTCAAACATTAATTCATGGGGAGTAGGGGCCCCCACCGGTAGGAATTTGACACTTAGGTGTTGTTTTTCTGTGTTCCGGAGAAGTTTCGGAGGCATACTATCTGGAAACCCAATATACACGCCATGTAGAATTTTTATACACGCTGTGTATGCTCTTCTGTTCGGGAAGAAAAATAAACTTTTTGGGTACACGCCGTGTACCCTGAGTACACGCCGTGCAGTCTCTTCCCGTGTCTCAAACTGTGTGGGCGGTGACATGGGGTAGGGAAAGGCTTGGGTAAAACATGCCGTGTACCGAATGGACATGCTGTGTAGTGTGACCCAGAGTACGACTGTGTAACTAACAACACCGGCAAGTGAACTCCTTGACAGAACACATCGTGTCAATTATAGACACGCCGTGTAGTGTGACATGGGGACTCAGCCGTGTAACTAACAACACGAGCCGATGTCACCTCTTCCTGAACATGCTGTGTACCTGTGGGACATGCCGTGTAGTCCTGTATGAGGACAGACCGTGTAGAGTTAGCCGTGTGGCTAGGAAACAAGGTGGTGTACACGCCGTGTGCCGGTGTAACACACTGGGTAGTGTCAATCCGAGTAGTCAGCCGTGTAACAGATGACACGGGCAGTTGGAAAATAACATTGTACACACCGTGTAGATATTATACACGCCATGTAGTTTTGTTCGACAGAAGCCATGGGGCATAGCCATGTAGAAGGACCCGGGTAGGGGAAGGGAAGCCAAGTACACACCGTGAATTCATTATACACACCGTGTAGTCTTGTTTTTTTTCCAATTTTGCATCCTTTTTCCTCTTGTTTCCTTTTTGGTTCCTTCTCGTTTCAGTCTTAATAATCTTAAATCTATGGCGTGCTTTTGACCTTTTAGTGTCATGCCTCCTAGACGACCGCGATTTGTTCCCCAGGAGAGTGGTGACGATTATACTCCGGAAATGGTGGGATGTGGGATACCATTTGATCCACTAGCAGAGCCAGATACGGCGCCAGATGTTATACCAGACATAGGCACGAAGGCGCAAATCTGTGAAGGATTTATGTGGTTCATGCAGACCTTTCAGGGAGCACCGCAGGCTGCCACATCTATGGCCAAGAAGAAACGTATCTTTCAATAGCAGCATCCGCCTACGTTTTCAGGGGATGGAGGACCACAGGCTGCAGAGTCTTGGCTAGGATCGATTCATACTATTTTCGAGCATCATGAGATGCCTCCATGGTGGAGGGTAAAGCTCGCGATTTATATACTGTGTTATTCTTCCATGAGGTGGTGGGATGTTACCACCCAGTCAGAGCATCACATAGACATGGAGTTGGATGATTTTCAGGGATTCTTCTATGACTTCTTCTTTCCCAAGATGCTGAGGGAAGATAGATCTTGAGAGTTCATGAATCTGCAGTAGGGCGCTACGTTGGTGATGGACTATTTTGGTCGTTTTACAGAGCATCAGCATTTTGCACCCATGCTGGTGGGTGACGAGACATTGAGAGCCAGACGTTTTGACGATGGTCTTCAGTATGAAATATGAGCGCTGTTGAATGTTTTAAGGTTGCCTTCATTACACGTTATTGTAAACCAGACACTGATTTCTGAGAAAAAACCTATGGGAATTGAGTGGTGAGGGCCAGGGCGGTTCATCACCAGTTACTGGTACATTTTCTTCTGGCAAGAGGAAGAGACATATATACTTCTCTCAGGGTGGCAGTACCAGCCAAGCAGCTTCTTCAGGTGGCCCAATCAGGTGCTACCAGTGTGGTAGAGAGGGGCACAAGAGTGCGCAGTGTCCACGATAGCCAGTGGAGTGCTGATCTTGTAGCAAGATGGATAATCTGTAGCGCTTTTGTAGGGTGTTTCTACTAGTGGCTAGTGAGAGGGGTTATGTGCAGACTTCGCATGCGGGAGCAGGACCAGTGGCTTATTAGCAGTCGGGGAACTGGAATACGTCAGGGCGTGCAGGACGAGATGGTGGTCATGGTCATGGTAGCTAGACACCAGGATCACAGAGGTAGTAGGGCGGGACAGCTTAGGGTAGCCAGGCTGTGTCGCAGGGCCGTGGAACTGGGAAGGCATATGCAGTGCAACAGAGCCATCAGGAGCAGGATCCCAGACCTTCTACAGTCAGAGGTACTATTCTAGTAGCTTCTGTTTTATCTTCGGTACTTTTCAATATAGGTGCAACACATAGTTTCATATTTGTGCATTTTATGGAGATCCTTGGGCTCTGTGTTTCGGATTCATCTGATATCATGACGCTAGACACTCTGTTGGGGACTAGGACGGCTGGTGTGCGTCATTGCAAGGAGTTTCCCCTTGAGGTTCGAGGGTGTCACTTCCTTTGGGACCTCTATGTCTTGGAGATGTTGAGCGATGATGTCATTCCTGGGATGGACTGGTTGGATCCCTTTCGAGCCTTTGTAGACTGCTATCACCGTAGGGTGAGTTTCACGTCACAAAAGGTTGGAGAGTTTCTATATAAGGGCGAATGGGATGTTCAGGCGAGTCGAGCTAGACCAAAGCATCATGGGCGAGATGGAATCACATCCTAGATAGTGAGATTATATCTGGATGATCAGGGGACTTGTTAGACATATTTCCCTCCCGTTGACGATCATTTTATGATGTCTTCCCGGAAGACTTTTCAGGTCTACCTCCAGTGCGTAAGGTGGATTTATCTATAGATCTCATTCCAGGTGTATCACCAGTGTCTATTTCCTCTTATAGGATGGCCACGCCTGAGTTGCAGGAGATCAAGAGGCAGTTAGAGGAGTTACAGGAAACGAGATTTATCCAACCAAGAACTTCTCCTTGGGGTTCTCCTGTCCTTTTTTCGAAAAATGTGGACGGTACCCTCACACTTTGCGTGGATTATCTGAAGCTGAACCAGTTGATGGTTAAGAACCGATATCCCTTGCCGAGGATAGATGATCTGTTTGATTAGCTTCATGGAGCACGAGTGTTCTCGAAGATTGACTTGTGATCCGGATATCATCAGTTGGGCGTGAGACAAACGGATATACCGCTTACAGCATTTATGAGTAGATATGGTCTGTAGGAGAACATGGTTATGCCATTCGGACTCACGAACGTGACAGCGGTTTTCATGGATCTGATGAATCATGTGTTCCATCTGTATCTTGATTCCTTTCTGGTGGTATTCGTGGACGACATCTTGGTGTACTCTCACACTCGACACGACCATGCCAACCATCTTGAGATCGTATTATGTACACCGAGAGAGCATCAACTATATGATAAGCTCTCGAAGTGCCACTTTTTGATAGAGCCGATTCACTTCCTAGGTCATACCATCTTAGAGGAAGGAGTTTCAGTAGACCAAGAGAAGGTGAGAGCAGTAGTTTCCTGGGAGCAGCCTAAGAACGTGTTTGAGATACGAAGATTCTTAGGGATGGATGGTTACTACAGATGCTTCATACAGGACTTATCCCACTTAACAACACCATTTATAGGTCTGACTAAGCAGGGTGTGAATGTCGTTTGGTCAGAAGTTTGCGAGACTGTTTTTCAGGATCTGAAGGGAAGGTTGACATCAACACCGATCATGATACTCCCAGAGCAGGGGAACAACTATACACTTTACTGTGATGCATTAGGGATTTGGATGGGGGCTTTTTTGATACAGGGCAACCGAGTTTTTGTGTATGGGTCTCTATAGTTGAGGCCACATGAGAGAAATTTCCTGACGCATGATCTCGTGTTGGCTACAGTTGTTCATGCATTGCGCTGTTGGAGACATTATCTGTTGGGAGAGCATTTTTTGTTTTTCACCGACCAAAAAAGCCTCATGTATAACTTTACTCAGCATGAAATGAATCTGAGGTAGAAAAGGTTGGTCGAGTACCTACAGTCCTTCAATTTTGAGATTTCCTATACACATGGTAAATGTAATGTAGTAGCTGATGCACTGAGCAGGAATACTCAGATACAAGCAGCGCAGGAGGATAGGGGTGAGTGGGAGATTATGGATTTGTTCTCTGAGATGCATCTGGAGGTGCATGACAGTCAGGGGCAGACTTTTCTTTCCTATTTAGCTGTGAAATCCACCCTCCTGGACAAAGAGTGGATGAGACAACTATCAGATTCAGAAGGCCTAGTTCTACGGGAGTCGTTGGCAATTGAGGACCCTCCTCCTTGTTGTATGATAGGCGAATATGAGGTTTTGTGTTTCCCTGGATGAGTATAGGTTCCAGGGGATATACGCGTGGAGCTGATGCATGAGTTTCATGCTTTATCTTGGGCAGTTCATCCCAGGGTTACCAAGATGTACCGTGACTTGAGGTGTCAGTACTGGTGGCCGTGTATGAAGAGGGAGATTACTGGTTTTGTTACCAGGTGTTCCACCTGTCAGCAGGTGAAGGCCGACCACCAGAGGCCCGTTGGGCTGTTACAGCAGTTTCCCATTCTAGAGTAGAAATGGAATGATGTCGCGATGGATTTCGTGACGGGATTTTAGAGTTCACCTCGAGGCAATGACGCCATGTGGGTTGTTGTGGATAGACTCACGAAGGTAGCTCACTTTTTTCTGATCAAGGAGACCTTTGGTGTTGACGAGATCAGAAGGCTGTATATATGAGAGATCATACTTCTTCATGGGGTCCCTCATTCTATCATTTCATATAGGGACACCCACTTTACATCTCGTTTCTGGCAGAGTTTTGAGAGGGCACTGGGTACTCAGGTGCTTCTGAGCACAGCATACCACCCTCAAATAGATGGCCAGTCAGAGTGGACGATACAGGTGCTAGAGGATATTCTGCGCACATGAGTCCTAGACTTTGGGGGCTCTGGGTAGAAGCATATACCATTATTCGGGTTTGAATATAACAATAGTTTTTAGGCAACTATTGAGATGGAACTATATGATGCTTTATATGGTAGGCCATGCCGATCACCTTTGTGCTGGTTAGAGGTAGGTGATGCAGCTTTACTGGGGCCACAGCTCATACAGGAGACATCTGAGCAGGTCCAGTTGATTTGAAAGTGGATGGCTACCGTGCAGTCTCTTCAGAAGTCTTATGCTAATCGCCACAGATGACCTTTGGAGTTCGTGGTTGGGGATATGTTTTTCTTGCATGTTTCTCCGAGGTTGGGAAACAAGAGGATCAAGAGATAGGGTAAGCTTTCACCGAGGTATGTGGGACCATTTGAGATTCTGGAGAGAGTCGGGCTGGTTGCCTATCAATTTCAGTTACCACAGCGGTACCGAGCTATGCACGAAGTCTTCCACATGTCTTAGTTGCGTCGCTACCATTCAGACCCATCTCACACATTTCATCCAGAGGTGGTTGAGGTTTATCATGATGCGTCCTTTGAGGAGAATCTGATCCGTATCGTTGACAGGAGCATGAAGGTTCTCTAAGGCCAGTCAGTTCCTCTCGTACGGGTATTATGGTAGCATGTCCAAGTGCAGGAAGAGACCTGGGAGTGGGAGGCCAACGTACGAGCTCAGTGGCCAGAGCTATTCTGAGCTTATTCTTCTCCACCCTGGAAAGGGAAATTCAGGGACGAATTTCTATAAGGGGGGAAGTTTGTAAGAACCCGGTTCTTATTTTGGAGGTACACGCTTCTTCTTTTTTCCTTTTCCTTATATGTTTTTGAGAAAATATGGAAAATGTGGAAAATCCTGAATTTTTGAACTACACGCCATGCACTTTTTCCACACACCGTGTACTTCTGGCCATATTGGGATGAGTAAATAGGGCGTGTAGCCATGCCAGCGACGAATGGTGTAGGAACCGACTACACGCCGTGTAGTGGAACCTTACATGCCATGTAAAAAGTTGGAAAGCCTAAACATTAAGGCGGTGGAGCAGCCGATAGCTGGGCGACAGTACACGCCATGTAATTTAGAGTACATGTCGTGTACTCATGTCGATGGTTGAACAGTGTGGCGGTGCCGCCAAATGAAGAGTTAAAATAAAGAAGTACACGCCGTGTACTCATAATTACACACATTTTAATTTGTTTTTTTTGGATTAAAATAGGTAGTAGCCTCTTCATTTGGCATAGGAGGCGTTTGAGCCATTTTGGAGCCAAGAAGGATGGTCAAACCTTTGAAGATCCACTGAGTGTTCGTCTAGAATCCGATTCGGCTTCAGACAATCTCCTTGGAACCTCACGAGTAAGCCTTCTCCTCTCATGGTACCATTCTTACCAATTATTTACCAAGGGGAAGTTATTTATGTTTTAATGAGTTTGGTTCTTCGTCAGATCTACGCTGTTCTTGGGCATTTCTGGAGTCGGCGTTCAGGTATAATGTTCGTTGGTGTATAAGGTAGGTGGCTTTGTGATTATTTTCCAACTGGCGTGCGTTTTTGTGCATTTTTGTGCCACGAACCCATGTTGGGGTGTCATGTGGCTAAGGCCATTGCTTTATTTAATTCCTATAATTGAATAGGTGATTAAATTGTGATAATAAAATTCTGGCTTGGATCATTGCTTGGATCCAGAACCACCCCAGGGGTGTGTTTCACTGTTTAGCCATTTGGCCAGGATACCTGAGGGTATGCCTTTAAAGTAGTAATCGTAAAATTGCCTTGAGGGGAATTGCTTGTTTACTACTTTTGACATGTTGGGCATGGCCCAGGTACCTGTTTGGCCTGAGGGCATTGTTGTGATTATCTTGAGGGCGTGACTGTTTTAGCCTCAGGGTGATGTTCTATTTCGGGTGAGGGCAACCTTTCGTGCCTGAGGGCTCGACTTCTCTGCCTAAGGGTGACACATTGTATGCCTGAGGGCGAGATTCTGATATGCCAGAGGACAATACCTACGAGCTGGATTGTGTATGCCCTGAGGGAAAGCCGCAGAGCGTGGTTTACTATTTTAGCCTAAGGACATGGTTCTGGTTGGCCTTAGGGCTTGGCGCTGTTGAGCACAACAAAGTTACTAAACTAAATATATTAAATGAATAATAAAATGGCAATTTAATTGTTAAGTTATTTACTTTTTAGTAATGCTTAATTTATTACATTTTACTATTGCACACTATTGTTTCATGCTTATACGCAGTTGGGCATGAGCCTTTGGTGGGTGCCTACTGAGATATATTTCTCTCACCTGGTTTGGGCCACACTTTTCGGCCCAAACAGATTACATTTCTATAGGTGTAGATAGGGGAAAGAGTCCCTATACAGGTACTTGATTGTTGCTGAGGAGTAGGTGGGCATGGGACCGAGCCTGGGCTCGCGATGCCACTGCCATCTGTTTTTCTTGCTTTGCTTTGGTTTGTATTTTGTTGTATTGTACTGATGTATAACATGTTTTGGCTGTTTTCTTAGAACATGAACATGTAGCATCATCATTTAAATGCTGTTGGTTATATCCACTACTGTAGTTTATTTCCATTGTGTAAGGTTTACTACTTCCGCTGTCGTTGTGTGTTTTATTTAAATTCTTCTGCGCTACACTTTAAAAAATGAGGTCATAGTTTCCCCACTATCAAACCTTGGCCCTCGCTGCTAGTTGGTAGCCTCTGGCATTTGGGGAAATTCTCTTGAGGTCTTGTGGCGAATAGGGCTCGGGGCACCCATTGCGTGGCACCCGGGTCCGGGACGTTACAGAAATCATGAGGCATATCATAATAAAAATAAAGTATTTCATAACATAAAGATGTGGCTAAAAAATTTAACATTGGGAATCATTTCCATTTCACCAAGTTCCATCTCCAAGGTGTCATTAAAAATTAACAAGGTTATTCACCAAGGTGTCGTTAAAAATGGTCATCTCTAGAGATTAAGTCTTTACCCAATGCATTAGAGCGCTATCGGGGCACACCCTTAATTTTTCTTTATTATCATGTGATCCATATATATCATCATCAATCATTTCATAAACAACCCATATAGCATAAAATAAATGGCTTTCATTTGATAATCCTAACGTTTTAAAAACTGCTTTAAAGACATGATCTTTATGCCACTTTAAACCCATGGAAAGGGAAAGGGGGTCTCGTGTATGTAAATCCCAGAATTTAGAATATAAAATTTTGGTATATATGTGAATACCACTTTAGAAGAAAGATATTTTAGTATTCAGTAAACAAAATAAATGAATTTGAGAATAAGAGAGAGACATTTTGCGACTGAAATTCTGCATCATAACGGCTATGTTACGAGGTTTTAGAAAACATTGAAAAGAGAGGGGACATGGGTCACCCACTAAAAAATGATCCATAAAAGTGTAGGGGAAAAAAATATAAAGGATTTAAGAACATGGTATTGAAATTTGAAAGATATAACATATGAAATGAGTAACATGAAAGGAAGAAAAAAATAAGATTTCTCTTATGAAAATTCGGCAGGCTAACGACGTCACATAAACTTCAAAAAAAGAATTGAAGAGATCAAATAGGGTACCTCATAATATTAACATAAAAGATCAATATGATAGATATAGATGTCATACCCCAACATAATGAAAAGGAACTTTAATGACTTGACATGAATGTAGAACTTTGAAAAAGGAGAAAGGTGAAAGAATCCCTTGGAAATTCGGCAGCCTAACGGCGTCACTTAAACATAAACAAAAATGAATTGAAGAGATAAAATAGTGTCTTTAATCATATGAAAATAAAATATAAGTATTATATATATATAGATATCATACCCCAACATAATAAAAAATAATTTTAAAGACATTCCATGAAAGTATAACTTCAAAAAAAATGAGAAAGGTGAAAGAATCCTTTAAAAATTCGGCAGCCTAATGGCGTCCCTTAAACATCAACAAAAATTAATTGATGAGATAAAATAGGGTCTCCATTCATATGAACATAAAATATCATTATGATAGATATAGATATCATACCCGAAAATAATAAAAAGTAACTTTAAAGACTTAACGTGAAAGTATAACTTTGAAAAAAATGAGAAAGGTGAAATAATCACTTAAAAATTCGGCGGTCTAACGGCGCCACATAAACATCAACAAATATTAATTGAAGAGATAAAATATGGTCTCTCATCATATGAACATAAAATATCAGTATGATAGATATAGAGATCATACCCCAACATAATAAAAATTAACTTGAAAGACTTGACATGATAGTACAACATTGAAAAAAGAGAAAGGTGAACGAATCCCTTAAAAATTCGGCAGCCTAATGGAGCCACTTAAACTTTATTAAAATTAATTGATGAAAAAAAGAGGTGGTCTACCATCATATGAACATGAAAAGGGAAGTAAGAGAAATATAAAAGAACATCCTCCAACATAAGTTCATGGAGCATAAAAGAAATGACATAAAAGAGATTACTTGAAAAAAAAGAGAGAGGTAGGATCCCTTACCTTAAAATGTAACTCTTAAAACTCAATGGTTGGGACCTTGAGGGCATGGGGGAATCTTGGGAGGACTCCTTGGGAGGTAATGAGACCATAGAATCATTGGGGGAGAGTTGGAAGTATGTACTAAAGGAGGAAAGGGTGGGTATTTAGAGGGAAAGTGTGGGGACAAGGCATTAATGGCCAAGGAACACCTCACTAGTGGTTTTGGCAAAACCATGGGCTTGCCCATGGTAATTTCCCATGTTTTTGGACACATGGGACCCCTTATACAATAATTCACCCCCTTTATTCGGTCATCCCTTAAAATATCTCATGACATCATCATGACACAGTTATGATGTCATTAAACATACCGAAATCCTGAAACCGTATTTTTACTATTCATTGAAAATTCAACTTTCTCAGAAAAATCCCAAAATTTCACCTTAACCAAATATCAATGCTCTGATTTCAAAAATTAAATCCATTTTATAAAAATTATTTTCTAAATATTTTTAAAATTAATTTTCAAATAAATACACTATTCACCGAAAATTCATTTTTTTCAGAAAAATCCCCAAAAATTACCTTAACATAATATCGATGTTCTAAATTCAAAAATGAACACCATTTTATAAAAATAATTTTCTAATTATTTTTAATTTAATTTTTAAATAAAAAAACACTATTCACTCGAAAAAACTAATACTTAACTAATAATTAATGAAACAGTTATTTACCTATTTTATTGAATAACATTACTTAATCAAGATGCCTAGATTATATTAATACTTTCTTTAAGTGAGATTAATAATCCATTTGGTCACATTACTAATCGTAAGCATAAAATCACTATTCATAATGTACTATTCATCAAAAATCAAGTTGATATTATTAGACTCCAAATTTCAAACTGAACACATTTGCAGAAGACCATTTTTTGAAAATCATTACACATCATAAATTATTCAAGGTTTACAAAAATATTATAAAATATCCTTTTTTCAAAATTCATAAATAAAATACATCATATATTTATCTAGACACTTTGAAAATTCAAAAAATTTACCATAAGAATAACTCACAATTTTTATTTATCGAATGATTATGAAAAGTAGTTATTGTCTTCTTACATAGCCCCTTATAACCCCAGCATAGGACCTAAGTGTAAGGTGTGCTAAGGTGAGAGAATCTGATGGCGGTTTGGTCAACAACACACGAGTAGTAATCTCTATTAGTTTGATCTTCACACGAAGGAGATTCCATTCTAGCTTCACACGATGAAGTTCAGCTTGGGTTTGGTCCAGAGAAAAACCTAGTGGTGCTACCTCCTTCCAAAGTTCTGTTAGATGGGCTTTGAATGGACCAAGGCTACTAGATTAGGCCATCAAATCTTCATTCTATATTAATTAACCAAGATCACTTTTATTTAGAGACAGTAATCGAAACATTTAGTTTCCAGCGGTCATATTGACCAACGATCATATATTAGTCAAAACCCAACGGACTCCTTTTAATTATACTCAAGCTATCAAATGAAACAGTTTTGTTGAGTATAAAAATAAAATAACACAAAAAATTAGGAAACAAGATTTATTCAAAATTTTGGGTCGTTACATTTGTAAGAAACATGGATGTGGATGATAAAGAGGTCCCAGTAGATAATTACGTATAAACAACCTCAGATAATGAATTGATTGTGAAATAAACCCTTACCTTGTACTTTTCCTTGGTTGATGTTAGGTTAAACTCTTGTATAATGGTGAAATAATTTTTATTTAATTATAAAATAATCATATATATTAATATGATATCATATATGATCTTTTAACATCGCTTTGTTAATAAAATCCTAGTATTGTCAACGTTTCGGGTGTTACCTTACTCATTTTCATTTATATGTTTTGTTACATAATCCATGTTTGTTATGGATAGGTTTTATCTTAATCACATCCAGAATTATATCATTTCCTTAAAAATTATTTTTTTAATCATCAAATGAGAGTTAGACTTGAATGTATACGATAGAGAATGAATCTCATCGCGTTAATGGAGATGGTAGTCCGTACGTACGCACGAGCGACAATATCAGTCTTTTAATATTATAATAATATATAATTGGAT
This sequence comes from Viscum album, assembly GCA_963277665.1. Taxonomy (NCBI): domain Eukaryota; kingdom Viridiplantae; phylum Streptophyta; class Magnoliopsida; order Santalales; family Viscaceae; genus Viscum; species Viscum album. The sequence goes on along the minus strand of OY728155.1, from coordinate 1,131,398,429 downwards.
GGTATATCATATATATATATAGAATCATTATCATGTTATATTTATTATTTACATGAATTACACATCATTATTATAGCCATCTAAATATTAATATATCGAATAACAATTAAACCACAACGTGGAGACGGTAGGCCGTACGTACGCACATATGGTGACATGTCATTCAAGGGATGGATATAATACTTAATTTGTTTGTTCCATAATTATAATAAAATCACATTATATAGAAGATACTAGAGTCATTATTTTAGAATAGAAATAACAAATTAAGAAGAAGTTGAAGAAGAAAGGAACTGGAAAGAGGGTGGCACCTCTTCCTCAGGTTCTTCCTTTTGATTTGATCAAAAGGGCTCTATAGGAAGGCTTTCTGATCAAACTAAGGCCTATAGGTTGAAGTGAGGGAATTTTAGAGAGTATTTGGTCAGGTTTTGGCCGAACCAAAGGGCTTTGAAGGTGTGAAGAATTGGTTAGAAGTGGTGTCCTTTTATAAGATGGACGATGGGCTCTTTAGGAATAACATAAAGTATTAATTTATAATAAATTAATATTCGGTTTAGAATGGTTCGAAAGTGTATTATTAAAAGTATAATGTGGGGATCGGTCTAAATCCTTTCAACCAATAGATTTTAGACAAGTTTGGGTCATTATATTTACATTATCTTTTAGTTTTAACTCTTGGTTAATTAGTTTGACACTTACCATGTCACTTTGTTTTTTTATTATATAGTTTATAAAATTACTATAAACCTCCAAGGGACCCCCCAAGTGGTCCATTAATGATACACATATCATGATACAAGACCTTTTTCCAAACCTTATATTTTTAAGAATTTGATATCAATTAATAATATAATATTTGTTTTAAAAACTCTTTTTTGTCAATTTTGAAACTATTTGGCATTTGATTTTTTTGAAAATCATAGAAGCATGATTACTTATAAAAACGTTAATTAAATCAATTAAAACATGTCATATTAACCTATAAAATTTGTTTAATTCATTAAAAGTCTCAAATTATATTTATTTGGGTATTTATAATATCACATATATTTATATTTCACTAATAAGGTAATTACTGCATCATCGTTGTGTCATAAATAAATTTAATTATTAAATGTTTAAAAATTCCAAATAAAATACCATTATGTATTAAATCTTTTTATCTTTCTAATTAATATTTATAGTCTAAAATACAACATATATAACCCTATGTAAAAATGGTTTTCTAAAAGATATATGCATATGTCATTTTTGTATTTATTTTAACTTAATTAATATAAAGTGTCATTATCACCTAAAAGTGGCTCCATGGGGTCCCAAAATAGACCCAAAGATTCCCATGGTCGGACATGTATCAAAAAATAAGTTTAGGACACGTTTTAAGGTAATTATTATTATTATAATATTATTATTTTTACCCTTATTTACCGAATTTACCCTTTAACCATGGTAAATAAATTATTTACCGAAATAATTATTCAAAATGTCTAAAAATAAAAAGTTACCTAATTACAAAATTTGGACATCCTGATTCCAAATATGGAATCCATTTTTCCAAATTAAAAACACATAAGTGGAAGAAATTAATTTAAAATTAATTTCTGTTGTTAAAACAAAAATCTTTTTTTAAGATATAATAACTATCAAAAGATTGACATTTGTTTATGTCCGGTTTAATTGTGATATTATGTCCAATGACCAACATTGTATTAAATGGTAAAAATATATTCTAAATATAATTTAAAATCACTCAAATTAATAACTTATCACTATTAATTATTTTTATTAAAAATGTTGTTTATAATTAAAATTTAGTATTTCTCAATATACATCAAAATAAAAAAGTTATCCAAAAAGTACCAAAATTTCACCCTAGGATAATTTAGATATTAAGAATCCAAAAATGTTTTCCATTTTGAAAGATAAAATGTATAAAATTTCAAAAGGTGGGTATTACTATTCTTAACAGCTACGTTGATTGATCGCGGTGTTTTAGAATCTCGAAGTTGTGTACAATACAAGCTATTGCATTACTCAAAGGGAAACGTACCATGAAAGAATGGGGTGTTACATTCTCCACTCCTTCAAATAATTTTGTCCTCGAAATTTCTCGAAATTTACTGTATAAAAAGTCTCGGGTTGTTCTTCATCATAAGTTCCCCGGGTTCCCACGTTTCCTCTTCCATCTTGTGGTTTCTCCATAAAACATTTAGCAGCCGAGTCCTCCGGATTCTCATCACTTGTTCTCTCATATCAAAAATCTTGATGGGATTTTCGCAATAAGATAGATCAGGTTCCAGTTCTAATTCTTCATAGGTGAGTACATGTGTTGGGTCAGGCATGTATTTTCTCAACAGTGATACATGGAACACATCATGTACTTTAGAGAGATTTGGTTGCATTGCCAAACGGTAAGCTACAGCCCCAATTCGTTCTAGAATTTCAAGTTGTCCAATGTACCTGGGACTCAATTTACCTTTCTTACCGAAACCTATAACTCCCTTCCATGGAGATACCTTCAAGAAAACATGATCTCCTACACGAAATTCCAAATCCTTCCTTTGTTTATCGGCATAGGTCTTCTGCCTAATTTGAGCTGCTTTGATGTGGTTTTGGATTACCTTTACCTTTTCCATAGTTTCCTCCACTAGTTCATGGCCAAAAAGTTTTATTTCACCAACATCATCCCAATAGGTTGGTGTGAGACAACTCTTTCTGTACAATGCTTCATATGGTGCCATTCGAATACTTGAATGGAAACTATTGTAATTGGAAAATTCCACCAGAGGTAAATATTGATCCCACATACCCTGAAAGTCAATTGAGCCTGATCTCAACATGTCTTCTAATGTTTGAAGAGTCCGTTTTGATTGTCTATCTATTTGAGGGTGTTATGCAGTGCTCAAAAGAAGTTCAGTATCAAAAGCCTTCTGAAGACATTTCCTAAATCTTGATGTAAAACAGGGATCACGATCCGAAACAATCGATAGGGGCACTCCATGAAGTCTCACAACTTCATCAATATATAGTTTTGAAAGATGTTCAAGTGGTAGATCTTTTATTATAGCATGAAAATGTGCTGACTTGGTAAGACGATCAACAATGACCCATATTGAATCGTTCCTTCTAGGAGTCTTTGGTTGTCCCATGACAAAGTCCATTGTTATATTATCCCATTTCCACACAAGTATGGGAAAAGGTTGCATGACTCCTCTAGGATGTTTCCATCCAGCTTCTTCTTGTTGACAAACCATAAATCTTTACACAAAATTCGAAATCTCCCTCTTCATGTTGTCCCACAAAAAATGTTCCTTCAAATATCTATACATTTTTGTGCTCCGCGGGTGTATAGAGAAGTTGGAACTATAAGAATCATCCAACAATTCCTTTTTTAGATCAGGTATGTTGGGAACACAAAGTCTCTTCCCAAACTTCAAATTTCCATCTTTATACACAAAGTCATTCAATCTCCCATCATTCACACCTTTAATCTTTTTTTGAAACTCTTCATCACCGTTCTGAGAACTCTTTATCCTTTCTAGTAATGATGGTTTGGAAAAAATTTGAAAAAGTATTGATGTTTCACCTTCAATGGTGATTCCCATATCCATCTTTGCTGGATCCATGTATATAGAATCATTTTCTACTCTCATCTTCTTCAAAACTCAATGATCCTTTATACTCAAAGCATCTGCCACCTTATTTGCCTTCCCCGGGTGGTAGTGTATCGTGCAATCATAACACTTGAGTAGTTCTAGCCATCTCCTTTTCCTCATGTTGAGTTATTTCTGTGAGAAAATATACTTCAAACTCTTGTGATCAGTATAAATCTCACTTTTTGCACCATAGAGATAGTGTCTCAAAATCTTCAAAGAAAATATTACAGCAAGTAACTGAAGATCATGAGTAGGATAGTTTTGCTCATGAATTTTCAGCTGTCTTGATGCATAGGCAATAACTCTATCATTTTGCATAAGGACACAACCATGTCCTTTCTTTGATGCATCACAATAAATAACAAAACCCATCAATCCCCGATGGTAGAGTCAATATAAGAGCATTTACTAATCTTCTCTTCAGTTCTTCGAAACATTCTTCACAGTCTTTTGTCCAAACAAATTTAACCCCTTTATGTGTGAGATTCATTAATGGGTTAGCCAATCGGGAAAAATTCTGTACGAAACATCGATAATAACCTACCAAACCAATAAAACTATGTACCTTAGTTATACTCGTCGGTGCTGGCCATTCTTGGATCGCCTTGGTCTTAGAAGGATCAACGTAAATTCCATCCTTAGAGATAATATGGCCAAGAAAAGAAATCTCCTGAAGCCAGAATTCACACTTGCTAAAATTCGGATATAATTCATGTCTTCTAAGATTCTTCAGGATAATGCGCAAGTGATTTTCATGATTTTCATAGCTTTTGAAGTATACCAAGATTTCATCAATAAATAAAACCACAAAATCATCTAGATATTACTTGACAACTCTATTCATTATATCCATGAATATAGAGGGTGCATTAGTCAGCCCAAAAGGCATTACTGTAAAATCTTAATGCCCGTACCTGGTTCTAAATGTTGTCTTTGGAATGTCTGCATTCTTACACACAACTGATGATATACAGATCGAAGTTCAATCTTTGAAAATTATTGAGCTCCATGTAGTTGGTCAAATAAATCATCAATGCGATGTAGGGGAAACTTGTTCTTTATTGTTAGAGAATTGATCTCCCTGTAGTCAATGCACAACCTCATAGATCCATTTTTCATCTTAATAAAAAGGATAGGGGATCCCTATAGGGAAACATTAGGGAGAATAAATCCATTATTACTCAATTCCTCCAGTAGTTTCTTTTGTTCAAATAATTCCACAGTGGCAATTCTATAAGGGTTATTTGATATAGGCCTTGATCCAGGAATTAAATCAATAGAAAACTCAACTTCTCATTCTGGAGGATGTCCATGTAAATCGTCCAGAAACACATCTACATATTCTTTCACAATAGGTACATCCTCTATTAGAACATTATTTTCATCACCCACAGTTATTTCATTCTTTTCCTCCACGATAATTGTATTTAGTATAGCTACTGGGGGTGGATCTAGATAAGAATTAGGTGGCGATGATTCTACTCTAAAGATAAGGTGTTCCTTATCATCATCATCAAGAATTGTAACCTCCATCTTCTTACAATAAATATTCACATCATGGTTCGAAATCCACTATATACCGATGATTATGTCAAATTAAATCATAATTATGATGATGAGATCAGCGGATAAAGAACATTTATGTGCTCTAATGGGGACTGATTCAAAAAACATCGATGCAAAGATACTTCCCTTAGGAGTTTTAACTGACAACTCACTTGTTAAATCAAATTGGAAATATCTAATTTTCTTAGAAAAATGGAAAGATATGAAACAATACAATGATCTAGAATCAAATCATACATTTTCTATACTTGAAGAAACCATTAAATTACCTGCCACCACGTCTTTCGGGGCTTCAAACTCAGTAGTAGTGATTGCATAGGCTTGGGCTTGATCCCTTGGCCTTTTCTGAGGTAAATTTCCTTGACGCTTAGGAGAATCATTTTCATAATGTCCCATCTCCCTGCAATTGTAGCATTGATCATCGGTATCATCTTTCATTCCTTTATAATCACCAGCTAGATACACTTTCTGTCCGCATGTGTAGCATACTCCTTTTCCTTTTAGATAGGCCCCAGGGTGCTTCCTTCCACAATTATCACAGGGTGGAAATTCAATTCGACCCTTCTTCCCTATTTCCTTATTTCCTTTCCCAGAGTGTTCAACAGATATCTTCTTCACTTGCATTGATTTAAAGTCATAAGACATAGAGAATTCCTTTTTTGTCTTGATAGCACATGAGACAATATCTTCGTATGATGAGAAGGTTTTCGAGACTAATGATCAATGGAGAAATGGTTTTAATCCATAAAAGAAATGATCAATCTTACTCCTTGGGTTACGTATATAATTAGAAGCATGCCTCGCTAACCTTGTAACGTTAGACTCATACTTTGCAACATTCTCATCCTTTTTCTGCCTCAGACTCAGAAATTGCTTTTCCATTTCTTCTCGATGGTCTCAAGGAAAGGATTTCTCTAAGAAAAACTCTTTGAACTCCCTCCATTCCATATCTGATACTTCAACATCTTCCGTCTTGTTTTGTATCAATGACCACCATTGATCAGCATCTCCAGTGAGGCGATAAACTGCCATGACAACTTTTCCCCTTTCACTACTCCCTAAGGCATGGAATATTTTATCTAAATAATTTTTACATTGCTCAGCTACTAAGGGATTTTTATTCCCATTGAATGTTTGTGGTTGTTACCTCATGAAGCGATCTTACATTGATCCTCCACGCTGTGGATCTGGGTGCTCCAAATGGGTATGTTTATTATTCATAACCTGATAGTGTTGTCCTAGTATGGTGATAAGTTGATCAGAACCAGTTGTGTCACTAGCTCCACTATAATTAACTTGACCAGGAGGGAAATCCCTACATGGAGTGCCTGCATTGATACAGTTTCCATTCCTTCCACTAGGCTCCATTTCTAAACAATGGCATAAACTAGATTAGATTATGAATCAAAATATATAATTTAAAACTTCTAAAACACTTAACATAAATTTAACAATTTATGGATTTAATCCATAATCTTAAAAAAGTTTTCTTTGAGGAAGTGTGTACTCATAACCCTTCATAATGGTTGGTAAAGAAAATGAGAATTATCCTAAGCATATCCCCTGGGAGTGTCGTAACCTAGAGCGCAGCAAGGCCCATTATTGTGCACCAGTTCCAATTCGAGTCTATCTCCAAGCGGTGTTTTCAGGTTTTACCCATAGGTACATCTCTGACAAAGCCGCCTCTACATGCTCATATCCAGACAGGTATGTATTGCTCGGAAAACTCACAAAATCACTACAATTCCAAAATTCTAGGAAGTTCTTCTATAATAATCCTCAAAGTGTAACTTAGGGCTATGTTCTCTAATCAGAGTTTATCTAAATCTCATTTCCAAGGTTTGTACTAAACTTCTTCTCATACCAACTATAATGCCCCAAACCTAGTTAACCAGAGTCGGTGCATTATTACATTACATTGGTATGATCACAAGGAAATCATGCCTCGAAAGACCAATCAATATAGTATTATTGGAAACAAGATTCATACATATGTTCAAATTTACATCTTGAAGATAAATACAACACAAATATATTTCATTAGGAACATCCAAGCCTCCTAGATTATGCCTACAGGTCACTCATAACTAACTTCTTCATATCTTGGGAAAAATAAAACATTGAAAGGGGTGAGCTCAAATGCTCAGTAAGGGTAAGTAATACAGCAGAAAATGACATAAATATTAAGAATGGTAAATAATTGAAACCACATGGCTTTAACAATAATAAAAATGAATAAATTTATGGAAAGAATATGTGATGAGTAAATAATTCCATAATAAAACATAATCATGGTTATTCTACCAGTCGAATGACCACAAGAACAATCAATATTATTTCTATAATGAGGGAATGTATAATGCCAAATATTCTGAAACATTTTGTCAAGGCCTCGTCCAAGACATCTAAAAGGATTAAGGCCACGGCCAAAACCATAAATCAAATTAGGAAAGGGCCTCGGCCAATTCCACATCTAGTTGTCTCATGAGTCCTACCGATGCATCAAGGAGCTATAGCGGGCTCCACCCATCACTTACTAAGTCCAATACATTCCTCATATGAAAAGGTTTAAACATATCATAAACATTCGTATTAAAACTTTTATAAAAAATGTAGATACTTTAACCATAAACAATGAATGGTATAATAATAGCACATCCACAGTCAAACATATCACAAAAACTTCAATACAATATAGAAGATTTGTATCATAAAAAATCAACTTCAAATAAACTTAAAATCCATCAAAGGATATTGACATAGATGAAATCAAACCCTATTTTTAGGGACATATCTCAATATATTTTGAAATCATTTAAGAGTCACAAAAAAATATTTATTTTTAAAATATCTTTATAAGCTTGTAAGTGAACCTTCGACGATGTTATAATGGCGAAAAATAGCCTCACCCACCGTATATGTTAAAAAAATACATTCTTACCTTAATTTTGTCGAAATGGTTAAAAAAACCTTGTTTGGAAAACGACGGAAAGATTCCTTTATAAATTTTTATAAAAAGTAAAACAAGGGTATAAATGACTTTAAAACTCAAATTCTGTAAAATAGTATGAATGTTTTTAAATACATGTTTATGAAACATGGATGTGGATGATAAAGAGGTCCCAGTGGATAATTACGTATAAACAACCTCGGATAATGAAGAGATTGTAAAATAAACCCTTACCTTGTACTTTTCCTTGGTTGATGGTAGGTTAACCTTCTGTATAATGGTGAAATAATTGTTATTGAATTATACAATTATCATATATATTAATATGATATCATATGTGATCTTTTAACATCGCTTTGTTAATAAAATCTTAGTATTATCATCGTTTTGGGTGTTAACTTACTCGTTTTATTTTATATGTTTTGTTACATAAGCCATGTTTGTTATGGATAGTTTGTATCTTAATCATATAAAAAATTATATAAAGTCCTTAAACATTATCTTTTAATCATCAAATGAGAGTTAGACTTGAATGGATACGATGGGGAATGAATCTCATCGCGTTCGTGGAGACGGTAGTCCGTACGTACGCACGAGCAAAAATATCACACATTTGATATTAAAATAATATATAATTGGATGGTATATCATATATAAAGAATAATTATAATGTTATATTTATTATTTACATTAATTAGACATCATTATTATACCCATCTAAATAATAAAATATTGAATAAAAATTACACCACAACGTGGAGACGGTAGGCCGTACGTACGCACGTATGGTGACATGTCATTCAAGGGATGGATAAAATAATGAATTTGTTTGTTCAATAATTATAATAACATCATATTATATATAAGATACTGGAGTTATTATTTTAGAATAGAAATAACAAATAAAGAAGAAGTTGAAGAAGAAAGGAACTTGAAAGAGGTTTGTGAAAAAATTACCTCTTCTTTGGGTTCTTCCTTTTGATTTGATCAAAAGGGATCCTTAGGATGGATTTCTGATCAAACTATGGCCTCTAGGTTGATGTGAGGTAAGTTTAGAGGGTATTTGGGCAGGGTTTGTCCGATTGAAAAGGCTTTGAATGAGTGAATAATTGGTTAGAAGTGGTGACCTTTTATAAGAGGGAGGAGGTTCTCTTTAGGAATAACACAATGTATTAATTTATAATAAATTAATATTCGGTTTATAATTGATAATAAAGTATATTATTCAAAGTCTAATGTGGGGATGGGCCTAAAGACTTTCAACCAATAGATTTTAGACAGGTTTGGGTCAATATATTTACCTTATCTTTTAGTTTTAACTCTTGGTTAATTAGTTTGACACTTACCATGTCACATTGTATTTTTATATTATACAGTTAATAAACTTACTATATAACTCAAAGAGACCCCCAATTGGTCCATTAAGGATACACATATCATGATTCAAGTCCTTTTTCCGAACCTTAGTTTTTTAGGAATTTAATATCAATTAATAATATAATATTTTTTTAAACTCTTTTATGTCAATTTTGACACTATTTGGTATTTGATTTTTTTGAAAATCATAGCAGCATGATTACATCGAAAACAGTTAATTCAATGAATCCTAACATGTCATATTAACCTATAAATTATTTTTAATTCATTAAAAGCCTCAAATTATATTTATTTGGGTATTTATAATATCACTTATTTTAATATTTCACTAATAAGGTAATTATTTTATCATCGTTGTGTCATAAATAAATGTAATTATTAAATGTTTAAAAATTATAAAGAAAATAGCATTATGTAGGAAATATTTTTATCTTTATAATTAATATTTATAGTAAAAAATACAACATATATAACCCTTTTTATAAATTGGTTTTGAAAAAGATATATGCTTATGTCATTTTCGTATTTATTTTAACATAATTAATATAAAGTGTTATTATCACATACAAGTGGCTCCATGGGGTCCCAAAATCAACCAAAATATGCCCATGGTCGTACATGTATCAAGAAATTAGGTTAGGAAAAGTTTTAGGGTAATTTATCATCATTATTATTAGATTATTTGTTTTACCCTTATTTACCGGACTTACCCTTTTACCATGGTAAATAAAATATTTACCGAAGTAATTATTCAAAATGTCTAAAAATAAATGTTATCTATTTAAACAATTTGGAAATCCTGATTCCAAATATGGAATCCATTTTTCCAAATTCAAAACACAGAAGTGGAAAAAATTAATTTAAAATTATTTCCCGTTGTTAAAACAAAAAGCGTGTTTTGAAGATATAATAATTATCCAAAGATTGGCACTTGTTTATATCCGGTTTAATTGTGAAATTATGTCCAATGACCAAAATTTTATTAAATGGTTAAAATATATTTTATATATACTTTAAAAACACTAAATTTAATATTTTATCACTATTAATTATTTCGATTAAAAAAGTTGTTTTTAATTAAAATTTAGGAATTTTCACTATTCATCAAAATATAAAAGTTATCCAAAAATTACCAAAATTTTACCCTAGGATAATTTCGATATTCCAAATCCAAAAATGAATTCCATTTTGAAAGATTAAATGTATAAAATATCAAAAAGTGGGTATTACTATTCTTAATGGCTACTTTGATTGATCGCGTTGTGTTAGAATCTCGAAGTTGCGTACAATGCAATTAATTGAATTACTCAAAGGGAAATGTACCGTCGAAGCATGGGGTGTTACTTCTTTGATAGAGAATTATTTTTTATGATAAATAACATGGATAGTTTCCTTATGGAGATAAATTTTTCTTAAAATAAATTTCTAAAATATAAACCTTTTTAAAAATCCTTTGTATTGAAAATATCCTTGAAAATGAATAGCAGGCAATTTAAAACCCATTTAAATCATTTATTGAGGAAAATATCATCTATGATTTGAAAAAATACATTTTAAAACATAATTAATTTCAAAACAATCATTTTAAATAACCTGGAAAACATAAAAATTATACTTCAATGAAAATAATGATCATTATGGTGTAAATTTCACTTCATTTTGTGAATGTTGAAACAAATATTCCTTCCCCATTTAAGATAAAAGAAAATTCGGAATTTATTTGGAAAAAATATGAATTTAACTTTCCAAACATTTTGTAAAATGTAAAATATTGATAAAAAATCATTTAAAAAACTTATTTAGAGCCTTTAAAGGACATTTTTAAACAATTTTTCTGATAAAAGATTGTTTTTTTAGAAAAATGGGTTTTCAACCAATGAGATAAATAAATATGATTTTTATTAGAAAACATTATTTGAACTCTTGAGTTCATAATGATAGTAAAATGAAGGAAACTCATGTAATCTCATGTCATAACTATTTAATAATAAAATTCACATGTTTCTTATGAAATGGATCATTATATTTCATTATTAGAAATATGATCATAAAAAATACTGATAAATGATGAGACTGTAACAAAAAACCCTTACCACTTTGGTAACTTCGTATCATATACCCCAAGAAGTAATAACATTAAATGGTTCTTATATTATTATGAGATGAATTGTATTATTTTTACCCCATGTAATAGTGGTAGTATATATATCACATAAAATAAATGAGTTGTGAATTTTTACACATCTCCCAGAAATAAAAGTGAGATTAGAAATCACTATACTTATGTCTTGAATTCATTCATACTCATTACAAAACTACTATATAAAAATAATAATTATATTACAAATCCTCTAAAGAATAATAATTATATCTATTATTCCATATATTATTATCTTATGTACATTCATTTCTCGATTATTTCCAAGTCCATGTTAAAATCACATTTCAAGTAACAATTAATTTGTTTTTAGTATATGATTGGATTTATTATTTTCAATCCTATTAATTTGAAAATAGTTATATAATATTGGTAATAATAATAATTAAATAATTATATTATTTATAAATAAACTATACATTTATTATCAATCATGTAAAATGGTTCTAAAAAATGATGTATGTTATGATCATGGAGATAGTAGGTCGTACATAAACATGAGTAATTTTTCAATTTATAAAGCTTTATAAAAAGTACATAGGTAGATTTTTATCTTTTCAAAATTATCATTATTTCTAAAATAATATATTATTTATTTAAATTTACTTGTACATGTTATCCATGTGTATTGGTAATGAAAATGGGGATCTGCATCACTTCATGAAGGCAATAGTCCACATACAAGCGAACGATATTATTATATTTCGGTTAGTGATATAGTAAGAAATAAATTGATATATTTTTTTAAATGATAAACATATCTATAATATCATAATTATTTTATTAATATCACATATATTCTTTAAATTTATTCTTATTATCATCCATGTAAAGTGTTAGTGAAAATGAATCCCTTCATTTCGTGATGCAGTAGTCTGTAGTACACACGAGCGACGTTATCATATTCCCTATGGAATGGAATGTAAAGATATAAATGTAATATAATGGATAATAATGTACAATAAAGTTATAAATAACATATATATACTTTAGAAATATCATTATACCCAACATTATTATTTTTTAATAGAAAATAACATGAAAACTATTCTCAAGGTCGTAGTCTACCTAACACATGAATGATAATTTTTTAACCTATTTTATGGTATTATAGATGGTTTTTGGTCCGGTCAAAAACATAAAAACATGTAATTATATGGGATTTATTAATTTTATTATATCATAATTTTTAATAAAAATTTAATTAGGAGGAAGAAAAAATAAAATAAAAATGCTTGTTAAAGAACATTGCATCTTTTTCAGGTAACCTCATTATGATTCTAGCAAAGTACATAAAATCTTGTTTTTATTCTGTAAATAATTCTTCTAGTATGATAGGATGGATTTTTTTTGTTATTGTTTCAGATAATGTTTTAAAAACATGGATTTCTAATGTTAAGAGGAGAGGAGAGGGGGGTGTCCTTTTATAAGTGAGGTGAGTGGTGCACTTGAAATTATTTTAAATGAAAAAGGTCTACTCAGGTTTTCTCCATTACACAGGGATCCAAGTTAAGATATTTTCATGAATTATACATTATATTGTCTAAATATTTCCATGAAATATATTTTATACATGTGTTAATTTTATTTTAACACTTGTATTTTTAGTTTAAACATTCATAAACCCATTTTTACCATAACTCAAGTAAACATTTTTTTAATTATTTTACAATTAATTATGGTAAAAATTTATATTACCTTATTATACTAAATAAATTATTATTATTCCTAATATTTAATAAATTTATCTATATATTTTCACATATAACGAAATTTGTTATTTAAGACTAATCCTACAGACGCAGCGAGAAAGCAGGTTTTCAAAGGGAAATTATCCGAGGGTTTACAAGGTATTAATAAAATACATAGATATGAAAATGACTCTAATGAACTAAATTATATTAATAGATTTTTTTTACTAATTTTAGTTCAAACCATTTTAAAATATATTTTATTTTTATAAATAATTTATATTAAAAGGATGTTTTTAATTAAAATTCCGTATTTTTTACTATTCATCAAAAAATTAATCTTTTCCAAAATTATCAAAAATTCACCCTAGGATAATTTTAAAATTATAATTTAGAGAAGGAAATTAATATTTTAAAATAATGTTTTTAATATCTTCAAAATTTATTTTTATAATAGTTTCTCTAAAAGTTGAAAAACTAGTTTTTGGAATAATATCATTTTAAAGAATAAATTTATATTCACACTTAATTCTTTTAAATAAAATAAATATGATTATTGATGAATATTTGATTTAATATATAACATAAAAATTTCATTAATATAATCCACCAAAAATATTTTTATTTAATTTATTAAGGTAAAATGTGTTTCTTTTCAAAATATAGTTTTCATAAAAATATTTCAATTATTATCAAAACATTTTTACCACCATTAATAATTGATTTGAACCTAATGGATTCATTTTATATACATGTATAAGAATAATATTTTTTAATATGGTTAATCCTGTATATACCCTCCATTCTAACTTGTATTATAAAACTATCATTTTAAATAATAATATTTTAACAGTTTAACCTTTTTTATTTAAACTCTGAGTTGCATGTAAATCTAGAACAAGTTAGTGTTACATGAAACATGTGCTAAAAATAGTGTTGTGTGTAACACAATCTAATCTAAATATTACATGTAATGTAGGATAAACTCAATGCTGGGTGTAATAATAATACCTTAATTATTATGTTTTTTTTAAAATACATAATTTAAAAAAATTTGGGGTGTCACATTCTACCCCCTTTAAATGAATTTTGTTCTAGAAATTCATCCCATTGGTACCAAATACCAAGGATAATTATTGATCAATACATACTCACGTTACCATGTACCTTCTTTAAGCTGGTATTTTCACCACAAAACATTGAGAGACTGTTGGACTATGTGGTTTCATCCTTTTATTCGTGGAAGTGACTATTGGACTTAGGTTTTTCTGGCAATAATGATACGCGGTGCAACAAACATAGATGGAATTTCGACATGTGGTGCTAGATGGATCATTTTCATTATAACATTCATTCCATATCTTATTTCCCCATCATTGAGGTTATTCATCTCATTCGGGAAGTGGTAAATTACTAACCCATCCTTATCAACCTGAAAGGGAGGAGCAGTTGGGGAAAGCACTTCTTCTTATACTACATGTGGCCCCTTCTGCCTTTATTTCATACAGTACTACAATATTCATGGGTAAGGTAATCACAAGGTAGTCTATATATTGGTTTTCAAAAAATACTACAGTGGATCAAAAATTATTTCACTACCTAGGCCAATTCCATTCCCCTGGCTCACCTCAACCAGGAGGAAACAAAGGCATATATCAATCATGTGAAGGTTAATCCGGAGGAGGCATGGATTGAAGAGGCCTATTATTATCTAGCATATAAGAAGATTCGTCATAATTATAATATTCATGAGTATTAATGGAGCCTTCATGAGATTTCTAGAATAGTATGGCTCAAAGAAAGGGACTGCAAAACTGCTTATTTCCAAGCATTCTTGAATGAAAAATGAAGAGGCAGTATTCCCAATATAGGTCTAGATGATGGTTCCCTCTCTAGTGATCTGGATATTATTGGTGGTATCAGTGTATCTAATTTTCACTTAGATTTATGTAATCCTAACCCTCACATGAAATATGGATACTTGAGTGGTGATGATGATAACTTCAGGTCTATTCTGTAAGTGGAGGATTCATAGATCAAGGATTTCGAAGAGGGAATAATGGATGAGGGGGAGTATTGGGAGAAAATTAAATCACTTAACCTAAAGAGTGATCCTAGAATTTATGGATTTATAGGGTCCTTTTATATCAACTCCTAGAATATTTTTAAGAAATACTTGGTGGAAACCAACCAAGACCAATTTCACGATGGACCATTGCCTCAGATTGTTAGTTCCACCATCATGGTTATAATTCCCAATGTGAAAGACCCATCCTCTATCAAAAAATTTATACCCCTCAATATTTGTGATTTATCATAAAATTATTAGCCTCCATTAACAACTGAAGGATGTCTCAATATATACATGACTGGGTCTCTGATGAGAAACTTGTATTTTTCAAAGGGAATTCTATTCACAAAGCTACAAGTATAGCTCAGGATATGATAAAAGATATTGTTATGAAGGTGGACGGCTTTATTTTTTATTAATGTTGACATGGATATGTTTTATGAATACCTTGAGGGGAATTTTATTCTTCGAGTGATGAGGTGCATGGTGTTGTCCGAGGGGGTCATTGATTTTATCATTTGTTGTTATATCTCACCTTGTTATTCTATTCTATTCAGGGGTAAGAAATGTGGATTTTTCAAATAAATTAGGGGCTATGGAAAGGTTACCCTTATCCCTTACCATTTTCATCATCGCTCAAGATTCCCATAGTAAACTAATTGCTTTCAAGGTGCAAACATGTCTTCATTCGGTCGTACCACTACTACAATAACTTTAGTGGTGTCTATCATCTATTATTTTCCAATGACATGATGTTATTTATTATGTTCTCAATTTGATTGAATTTTTTTTATGTTCTTTCATTTGGTATGCCCAGGGGGTGGAAGATGACACTGGGCCTCTTGAAAAATTTTAGTAATACCAGTGAAGAATTGGGGTATTAAGGTAAGGAATATATGTTTGGAAATGCATTTTTTGAAAATAAAACTATCTTGGGAATTCATCAATGGTAAATTTCCATGGAGTATATTCATCACTTGGAAGAATGGAAATAATCTGAGAAACACTAGGGGCCACTTTAATTATTTATTCCTCTCCCTCCTACACCATTTTTTTATGCTTCAATGTCAGTTTCAGTGGATTTTGTGTTGTGGGGATATTAACGTATGACAACCCTGCTTTTATCACAAACTTAAACATGATTCATTACATAGAACATCACTTGATACAACAAGACAATCGATAGGTCTAGTGTATTTGGGAATTAGGATCATTAAAAAATGACATAAAACATGAAGTACAATATATTTATTGAAAACTTACTTTACATGACCACTACATTCCTTCGTACTTAGCATTGCATGGGATAACCTGAGGACATGCATAAGAAAAGGGTGAGCTATAAAGCCCAGTAAGGGAATACACATGGAATAAAATGAGGAGTACAATACATGTTATATAATAGTCATATAAATAGATCATAAGAGAAACATGAACATAAAGGCATGATAAAGCATGATAATCATACCATGGATATGTGACAACAACACTTAACATGGGATTAGCATGAGCCAAGGCTCATTGCACATAGAGCATTAGTAAATCCTCAGTGCACATGAAGCATGAGTAAACCCTCATTTTACATGAATTAACATGATTCAATACTCATTTCACATGACATATCATGATACTATACTTTACCCAATGCATTGGAGCAGTATAAGGGCGCACCCATCTTAAACATTTCATTTCACGCATAAGTGTGCCACATGAATCATAAAACATGGATTCATAAACACAATAATTTATTCCACTATAAAAGAATTTGGAATTAATACATTAAAATTTATAAACAATAAGTAAATGTTCATAAAGTTCAATACCCTTGAAGGAGGAATGGGCATGGTATTCACTACACAATGGCATTGGCTTAGAAAATCGGTGTGATTTCGGCAGCGTAACGGCGTGACATAAGAATTCATAAATATAGTTGATGAGAGGGAAAGGGGTTCCTCATAATATTTAAATGTTATGTAAAGTAATGAGGTTATATAGATACTTGTCCCAAAAATTTTAATGGAATTTAGATTCATGATACAAAAGTATTTTCTTGAATGTAAATGAGGAGAGAGAAGTTCCTTTCGGAATTTCGGCATAGTAACGGGTGTACATGGGAGGCTTTTAATGAGAGAGAAATGGGTATACCATCATTCAAACATAAATAGGGAAGTATGAGGGACGCGTGAAACCATACCCCAACATTCATTATTGAAACTAATTGGGAAAAACAACTTAATGAAAATTGGACAAAAATGAGAATGGAAGAAAAAACCCTTACTTCGAAGTGTGCTTCCAAAGGCTAGAGAGAGGCTTGTGAGAGGATTAATGGAAGAATGGGGCACCTTGGGATGATTTAGATAGAGTAGGGTAGAGGTTGGATGAACTCCAAAGTCATTTAGTGAGGAGGATGTGGGATCTTGGGTGGGTTTATATAGAAAACGTGAGGGAATTCTTTATTATTTAGGTTTGGGACCCCTTATATTAAATTAATCCAAACCACAAAGCATCCCATGGTTTTTGCCCATGGTTTTTGGAAATGGGGAGAGGAAAATAATATTTTATAAGTCCAAAGTCCTAACTTCTTAAAATAATAGGGTTTATTATGTGGAGGTGAGTCACACTCCCATGGAAAACAATTTAAAAAGACAAGGTGTTTAATAAGTCTTGAGGGGTCCATTAATGCTTTGAAAAGTAAGTAAAATAAACCCAAAATCACATTTTTTAATGGTAAAACATATATTGGACGAAAATAAAGATTATTTTATATTATTACATCACTATTGGGACATTATGATGTCAAAAAACACATTGTATATTTAAATGGTATTTAATTTTTACCCAAAAATTTGACTGTCTCAGAAAATTATGAAATATTCACCATTGGATAATTTCGACGTCCTGATTTTATAAATAACATTTATTTTATCTAAATAATTTTCTAAATATGTTAATTTTCACTTTTAAAATAAAAATTGACATTTATCGAAAATTCATGAGTTTTTAAAAAAAATGGCTTTGAAACCTTAATAAAAATTACAATTGCATTCATAAAAATATAAGATCATTTATATTTATTAAAAATTAATTTAATAATAATAATAATATATTATTTAATTAAAAAATCCTTTAATTTAAAAACATATAATTCTTAATTAAATAATAACTAAAAACACTATTTTTACTCTAAAAACTATTTATAATGTATCAATAAAGACTAGAAATTATATTCATTATTATATGAAAAAATAATGTACATGAAAATAGTACTACTTATTTGTTACATAACCCCTTAAAACAGTTGCATAAGAATTAAGGGTAAGGTGTGCGATGGTGACAGACTCTTGGGGTGGCTCAGATAACATCGCTCCACTGGTAATTTCTATCAACATCCAATTCTCCTGTAGACGGTACTGTACGAGCTTGACATGATGAAGCTCAGCTTGGCCATGGTCAAGAGAGAAGCCCAAGGACGCAAACTCTTTTCTGAGCTCCATCAAATGGGCTTCGTATGGGGAAATTCTACTGGATGAGGTCATCACTTCCTTTTTTTGAGTAAATTGGATTTATTAAAGTCCTATATTTATACTAATCATGTGATCACTGTTCAACTGTTATATTAGCTACAGTCAAAATTCTTAATATAAAACCAAAGAAGTCAACATTTTATATAAACATAAAGAGACATTTAATTAGATCAAGAGGGATTTACATTAATGAAACTATGGGTCATTACAATATTCCCCCCTTAAGAAATTTCACCCTCGAAATTTTCCTTTTCCCACACTAAAACAGATGTGGGTAACTTAGCTTCATCATTTCCTCTGATTCCCAAGTTGCTTCTTCAAACTTGTGGTTTATTCACAACACATTTATGAGGGGAATTGTCTTATTTTGTAGAACTTTTTCTCTACGATCTAATATCTTCACTGGTTGCTCCTCATAATAAAGACCTTCTTCCAATTGTACCACCTTTGAAAGGAATACATGTGAAGGTTCCGGTATGTACTTCCTTTAGAGGTATACATGGAAGACATCATGTACTTTGGCCATAGTAGGTGGAAGTGCTAGTCGATATGCCACAGCCCCACACGATCAAGAATCTCGAAGGGGTCGATGTACCTTGGACTTAAATTCTCTTTCTTTCCAAACCCCATGACCTTCTTCCATGGAGATATGCATAGAAAAACCTTGCCTCCAACTTTAAAGTCAAGTTCTCATCAATGATTATCTGCATAACTCTTCTGTCAACTCTGGGCTACCTTGATATGCTGCTGAATGGTTTTTACCTTCTCCATTATTTCCTCAACCATTTCCAGTCCAAGCAGCTTACGTTCATCAACCTCATCCCAAAATGCCAGTGTTTTGCACCTTTTCCCATAAAGTGCTTCATATGGTGCCATTTGGATGCTCAAGTAGAAACTGTTATTATAAGAGAACTCAACCAGAGGAAGATGTTGATCCCATCCTCCTTTAAAGTCCATTGAGCATGCTCTTCACATATCCTCAATTGTTTGGATAGTCCGTTCGGATTTGACATCAGTTTGAGGATGATAGGCCATACTGAAGTTCAGTTCATTATTCAGAGCATGTTGAAGACTCTTCAAAAACATAGAGGTGAATCTTGGATCTCGGTCACACACAATAGATAGTGGAACTCCATGAAACCTTACCACTTCCCTGATATATATCTGTGCCAGTTGATCCAATGATAAATCCTCCTGAATATAAATGAAGTGTGATGTCTTTGTAAGACGATCCACAACAACCCAGATTTCATTGTTTCCTTTGGATGTCCTAGGAAGTCCGGTGACAAAGTCCATGGTGATGTTCTCCCATTTCCATTCTAGTATGGGAAATGGTTGCATCATCCCCTTTGACATTTGCCTCTCTACCTTCACTTTCTGGAACACTAGGAACTTTGATATATATTCATCGATCTCCTTCTTCATATTATCCCACCAAAAGTTTTCTCAGAGATCTCGATACAACTTTGTGCTCCCTGGGTGAATAGAGAAATTTGAACTATGTGCATCATCCAAAAGTTCCTTCTTTAGCTCCGGATGTGATGGAACACATAGTCTTCTCCCAAACCATGCAATTTCTTCTTCATTAACATTAAGCTCTGAGGATTTCCTCTTTTTTGATAGCTTCCACTTTTTACTAAATTCCCACATCATCATTTTGAGCATCCTATAACCTTTCCAAAAGAGACGGTTGAGGAATAATTTGTGAAAGGATTGATGAGGTTCCCTTCTCTATGATTCCCATGTCCATCTTCATCAAGTCTAAGAATATTGGATCCTTCATAATTCTCATCATTGATAGAATCGCTGGATCCTTTCTACATAGGGAATATGCCACCTTGTTCGCTTTCCCAGGGTGGTAATGGATTGAACCTTCATTATCCTTGATGAGATCTATCCATCTTCTCTAGATCATATTATGCTCTTTTTGTGTGAATATATATTTAAGACTCTTGTGGTCAGTATATATCTCACATTTCTCTCTATAGAGATAATGCCGCCAGATTTTCAAGGCAAATATCACCACCGCCAACTCCAAATCCTATGTTGGATAGTTTTGCTCTTTGATTTTCAACTACCTTGTGGCATTGGATATAACTTTATCATTCTGCATCAACAAAAAACCTAATCCCTTCTTTGAAGCATCACTGAAAACAACAAAAAGTTCCCCACTTGAGGGTAAAGTGAGCACGGGTGCAGTGATATGCCTCCTTTTCAACTCCTTGAAGCATTCTTCACATTCATCACTCCATGAAAACTTTACTCTATTTCGAGTTAGCTTGGTAAGAGGGACGGACAATCGTGAGAAATTTCTCACAAATCATCGATAATATCCAGCTAATCCCAAGAAGCTACGGATATCCGTTACCGATGTTGGCCTCATCCATCCCTCAATTTCATCTGTTTTGTAGGGATCCACAGATGTCCCATTGCTTGTGAAGATATGTCCCAATAATGAGATGTCCTTCAACCAGAACTCACACTTGTTGTACTTTTCATAGAGCTTATCCTTGCACAAAGTCTATAGTACAGTTTTAAATGTTCCTCATGATCCTCCTTGGTTTTGGAGTATATTAGAATATCATCTATAATGACTACCACAAATTTGTCAAGGTAATCTCTAAAGACTCTTTTCATCAAGTCCATGAATATTTATGGTGTATTGGTGAGCCCAAAAGGAATTATTATGAATTCATAATGCCCATATCTTGTACGAAATGCAGCCTTGGGGACATCTTCCTTCTTCACCCTTACATGATAATATCCCGACCGAAAATCCACCTTGGATAAGTATTGTGATCAACGCAGCTGATCAAAAAAGGCATAAATTCTTGGGAGAGGATACTTGTACTTTATCGTGATTTTGTTAAGTTAGCAATAATCTATACAAAGCCACATTGACCCATCCTTCTTCTTGACGAAGAGGACTGGTAAACCCCATGGTGAAGCACTTGGGCATATAAACCCTTTATCCAGATTCTCCTATAGTTGTTTTTCTAGCTCTTCATGCTCAAAAACTACCATTATATATGGAGTCTTGGATATTGGTAGCACCCCAGGTATAATTTCAATTGAGAACTCAACGTCTCTTCTAGGAGGAAGACCAGACAGTTCCTTGGGAAACACTTCAGCGAATTCCCTCACAATAGGCATTTCTAACAGGATGGTTTCTTCCTTAGACTCAATCATCTGAGCCAGATACTCGTGCTCTTAAGGCAGTAATATCCATTCTTGAGATGATGGAGCTAAAGGAGACTCATCTTCCTCCTGACACATGTAATGAATCGGGGGTCTATTCTCCATATTGAGTGTGATTTCCCTCTCCCGACAATTTATGTTGGCGCTATATAAGGAAAGCCAATTCATGCCAATAATTGCATCAAATTCCACTATAGGGAGTATGACGAGGTTCACCGGGAATTTGAATCCACAGATTATAATAGGGGAGGACTTATATTCCTATGATGTAATGATTTCCCCATTTTCCATAATGACCTACATCATCACTTCAATGAATTGTGGTGGTGCTGGGATTGTTCTACTAAACTTTCAAGATATAAAAGAATGTGTAGAACCTGAATCAAAACGTACATTCTCTATTCTTTAGTGATTAACTAGCATACCTTTCACTAATTCATTGTCTGGGTTCACTTCGGCATAAGTGATAGAAAAATCTCTTCCTTGTTTCCTTGGAAGTTGTTGGTTGCCTCTGAAAACCATTGGATTAGGGAACTGATTTGAAAAATGACCCGGTTCTTTGAATTTGTAGCGTTGAATAATGTGTTGAGGTTTGAACGGAGCGTTCCTCTCCTCTGTCATAGCCGCGGGTCTTTCTTGCCAACAGTTAACAACTAGGTTCCCTTCTCTTCCACACCTGAAGCATTTCCTCATCCCCTTAAGGCAATTTCCAGGGTGATTCTTTCCATACTTTTGGAAAGTGGGGTGCTGGATTTTCTTAGCACCGTTGGATTTATCCATCAAACCACCGGAATTGAATTCCACCTTACACTTCTTATCCCCATGATACCCATGTGATTCTTTGATTTCCTTTTCGACCATGAGGGCACATCAGACAATTTCCTCATAGCTATTGAAGTCACGGATTGCTAATGCCTTTCGTAGGCTAGGCTTCAACCCACCAAAGAAGCGGTCAACTTTGTATTCTGGGTTAACGACAAAGCCGGAAGTGTATCGTGCAAGACTTGTGAAGTTTTCCTCATACGCTCCAACAGATTCTTCATCTTTTTTCTTGAGGGAAAGGATGTCCCTTTTCATCTTAAGCTGGAGGGTGCGCGGAAAATATTTATAGAAAAAAATCTTCTAGAAATTCTTCCATTCCAACTCCTCGATCTCCTCCCCAGGCTTTATATTTGTTATCAACGTCCACCATTGATCAGCTTCACCCTCCATACGATAAGCCACTAGAAGATCCTTCTCTTGTTTAGAACATTGAAGGATGGAGAAGATCTTTTCAATGGAGTTGATCCATTGTTCACCGATTGTGGGATCAGATGATCCACTAAAATTAGGAGGCATTTGTCTCATGAAGATATCGATAGCGAGTTGTTCTTTCATAGGGGGGTTGAATTTTCCATTTGACCCGTATTTCTATTCAAAATATGAGTTAGCTAAGAGAGATGCATGAAAAAGTTCATGATTCCCGCTCCCATTGGACTGGGCATCTCATTAGTACAGTCATCACACTGATCTTCACAACGGTTGTTAGCCTGAGTCCTCCTATTACTGGCCATTAGCTGGAATAAAAGGAAATTTAGGGGTAACACAAAATGGTTAATCCAAAGAAAAAAGTTGATGACTTAAAAATAAACATTTATTTCCTTAACTCATGAGTCTATAGGCTTCAATCTAGACTTTTCATGATCTACTTTCTATCATATATTCTTAGGGGAATTTTTTTTAATTCCCTTAATAAGGGTTCATACTAAGCTTGTGAATTTACCAAAGCATATCCCCTGGGAGTGTCGTAACCAAGAGTGCAGCAAGACCCATTGTCATGCACCAGTTCCCATTCGAGTCTAGCTCAATGCTATGTTTTCAGGTTTTACCCTCAGGATACATCTGTGCCAGAGCCGCCTCTACCTTCTCGTATCCAGACAGGGATGTATTTTCATGATAACCCACTTACTCAATACTCACCAAAACTTAGGTATGTTATTATTATACTTAGTCTTGTCTCTAAGGCTTTACTAGGGTTTTCTAATCCTAATCCCAAAAATAACTAAACCTATCATTTGATACCAACTATGACAACCCTACTTTTATTACAAACTTAAACATGATTTATTACATAAAACTTCAATTGATACAACAAGAAGATCGAGAGGTCTAGTGTATTTGGGGATTAGGATCATTGCAAAACAACTTAAAACATGAATTAAAACATCTTTATTGAAAACATCCTTTACATGACCACTACATTCCTTCATACTCAGCATTGCATTGGATAACCTGAGGACATGCATAAGAAAAGGGTGAGCTATAAAGCCCAATAAGTGAATACACATGTAATAACAAGAGGAGTACACTAAATTTTCAACAATAGGCATGTCAATATAGAATATGAGAAACATGAACATAAAGGCATGATAAAGCATGATAATCATAACATGGAAATGTGGCAACAACACTTAACATGGAATTAACATGAGCCAAGGCTCATTGCACATAGATCATGAGTAAATTTTCATTGCACATGAAGCATGAGTAAACCCTCATTGAACTTTAATTATCATGAGTCAACATTCATTGCACTTCACGTATCATGATACTATATTTTACCCAATGCATTGGAGCGCTATAAGGGCGCACCCTTCCTAAACATTTCATTTCACGCATAAGTGTGCCACATGGATCATAAAACATGGATTCACAAATATAATAATTTATTCCATGATAAAGGAATGTTGATTTCATACATTAAATGTTATAATGAATAAGTAAATGCACATAAAGTTTAATACCCTTGAAGGAGTAATGTGCATGGTATTCACTACACAATGGCATTGGCTTAGAAAATCGGTGTGATTTCGGCAGCGTAACGGCATGACAAAAGAATTCATAAAAATGGTTAATGAGAGAGAAAGGGGTTCCTCATCAGATTTATAAGTAATGGACAGTAATAGGTCTTATAGATACATGTCCCAACAATTTTAGTGGAATTTAGATTCATGATACAAAAGTATTTGCTTGAATGTAAATGAGGAGAGAGAAGTTCCTTTCGGAATTTCTACATAGTAACGGGTGTACATGGGAGGAATTTAATGAGATAGAAAGGGGTATCCAATAATTAAAACATAAAGAGAGATGTATGAGGTTGGTGAAAAACCATACCCCAAAATTCATAATTGAAATCAAATGGGAAAAACAACTTAAATAAAATTGGACAAAAATGAGAAAGGAAGAAAAAAACCATTACTTGGAAGTGTGCTTCCAAATGCTAGAGAGAGGCTTGTGACAGGATTATTGGGAGCTTGGGGCACCTTGGGATGATTATATATAGATTAGGGTAGAGTTTGGACGAACTGAAATTGCTTTTAGTGTGGAGGAAGTGGGAGCTTGGGTGGGTTTATATAGGGAAGGTGAGGGGATTCATTATTATTTAGGTTTCGGACCCCTTATATTAAATTAATCCAAACCACAAACCATCTCGTGGTTTTTTTCCCATGGTTTTTGGAAAAGGGGAGAGGAAAACAATATTTTATAAGGCCAAAGTCCGAACTTCTTAAAATAATAGGGTTTCTTATGTGGAGGCGAGTCACACTCCCATGGAAAACAATTTAAAAAGACAAGGTGTTTAATAACTCTTGAGGGGTCGATTAATGCTTTTAAATGTAAGTCAAACAAACCCAAAATTACATTTTTTTAATGGTAATACATATATTGGCCGAAAATAAATATTATAGTATTTTATTACATCATTATTGGGTCATTATGATGTCATAAAACACATTATATATTTAAATGGTATTTAATTTTTACCAAAAATTTTGACTGTCTCAAAAAATTATTAAAAATTCACCATTGGATAATTTAGACATCCGGATTCCAGAAATAACAATGATTTTCTATAAATAATTTTCTAAATATTTTAATTTTCTCATATAAAATAAAAACCGACATTTATCGAAAATTCACGGGTTTTGACAAATATGGCTTTCAAACCTTAATAAAAATTACAATTTCATTCATAAAATTATAAGATCATTTATATTTAATAAAAATTAATTTAATAATGATAATAATATTTTATTTAATTGAAAAATTATCTTAATTTAAGAAATATAATTCTTAATAAAATAATATCTAAAAACACTATTTGTACTCTAAAAACTATTTACAATGTATCAATAAGGACTAGAAATTATATTCATTATTATATAAAAATATAATGTACATGAACATAGTACTAATTATTTGTTACATAACCCCTTAAAACTGCTACATAAGACCTAAGAGTAAGGTGTGCGATGGTGACAGACTCTTGGGGTGGCTCGAATAACATTGCTTGAGTGGTAATTTCTATCAACTTCTACTTCTCCCATAGACGGTCCCGTTCGAGCTTGAAATGATGAAGCTCATCTTGGGATTGGTCAAGAGCGAAGCCCAAGGACGCCACCTATTTTCCGAGCTCTGACAAATGGGCTTCTTATGGTGCAATTCTACTGGATGAGGCCATTACTTCCTTTGTCTGAGTAAATTGGATTTGTTAAAGTCCTATATTTATACTAATCATGTGATCACTGTTCAGCAACTATATTAGCAACGGTCAAAATTCTTAACATAAAACCAAAGAAGTTGACATTTTATATAAACATAAGGAGACATTTAATTTTATCCCGAGGGATTTCCATTAATGAAACTTTGGGTCGTTACAAAACGTCTAGGAATTCAATTGGGATGATAGGGCATTAGGCATCCCTAGTTTTCCTAAAACATGGATTATTTCCTCTTATGAAATTTTCAACCCCTAATTTATTAGCACGGTCTTGAACTCCACATAGAAAAATATTTTTGAAGAAATCCATTTGGAGGACTCTATTGATGATGGGAAATACACAGGATCCTCATTTGGTCTCTTCTTGGATAAGGCCTACGGGAACTAATATCATGTATTCCAGACCATTGATGACTGGGTGAGTATTCTTTGGAATTAATATATTTTTACTATGTTTAGTATTATGATTTTTTGGATCTGTAATAGTTTGATTCCTACTAATGCGGCAGTCACAGGGAAGGGAGTCAGTCTGACATCTAGCAGATCTTGTTTCACGATGCATAAATAAGAAATTTTTTCACCTATTATTTCATAGTAAATGGTGGATCCTATTATTGTGTCTATTGATTATTTCATTTATATTTTGATGCTTGTGCATCCCTTTTTACCATTTTCATTATTTTATACAATGTTGGTTTAGTGGGGTTGACAGTAACAAGCAAGAGGAGGCTTCCTAGACTATCATGCTGGTGTGGTGTTGTTGGTGCTTACAGGAGGCTAGAAATAAGGTCATTCATAATGGTCCTCCTTATATAAAACTGCACTGGTGGTGATAACTAAATGACTCAAAGTGGATCTAGAATTCCATCTAGAAAATTAGGATAAGGCACCCATTATTAGTGGCTTCATGACTAGGTAATACTCAATCACCACTTTCTCTATAGTGCGGGGGCACTTGGTGAGATTGACCCCCGCCCACTCCTTGGTCTGAATCATAATGATGATGGATCATGGAGTTAAGTTATCATGATGGGTGGAGGGGTGGTTCATGATTTTAAATGTTTTGTGATCTTTTCCTTCAATAGATTTTATGGGGTTGGTGACTCTCTCAGTGAAAAATATAATGCAAAATACTAGGACATTATTTATGTCACTTAAAAAAAATAAATTTGGATGTTATCGAGATGGATTCTAATACCATATGGATCTCCGTAAAAAGACATTATACCATTCTAGGGAATATCATCATCATGATCCGCAAATGAAAGGCCCTCATCGCCAATGGGATTGAGATGCTTCACACATGTTGTGAAGGAAACTAGGTGGTAGAATTACATACCTCTAATTAATCACTAGAGTTACCCTTACATGATTTGTCATGCCCTTTTTCCCTTCCCCTGGGTGATGTAAGAATATTCATACATAATTCTGTCAGTATCCTCTTTTAGATTCCCCCTTGACCGTGTCATTTTTTCCCTCCTCTTATTAATAAATATATTTCTATTCGGAATAACAATATCATGTGGTACAACCTATATGTTCAGTACATGGGACTCATCTGGTTTGTAATTAATATAGATATATACATGGAACACATTTTTACCTCATGATAGATGTGGAATAAGCTCCATTCTATATTCTTCCATCCTAATGTTATCAATAATTTCAAATAGACTAATGTACCTAGGGAATGTATTTTCTTTGTGTCGTAATAATGATTTCATCATTTGGTTGTGATTCGATCAATTTCCGCTTCAACACTTACTCAAAAGAATGAAGATAAATTATTTTATGCCTAAATACCTAATGGATCAAAATATCCACAATGTAATGATAATTCATTCCTTATATCTCTAGTACAAAAAAGGTTTTCACTAGTTATCGAATATGGGTAAATATTCATATGGTGAAGAAATATTTTGATTACTAAAACCCCATGAAACATTCAAATTAAAACATATCATAAATAGTTGACCATATATGCCTTTGAAAATAATAAAATACAAAATTTTAAAAGGTAACTAAATTGAAAAAATGAACATATTATTAATTACACAAATAATAATAAGTAACTCTAAATTTTATCATAAAAAATATGAATACCTGCACCATGTATTCTTCTAAAACATGAAAATAACCTAAATTACAATAAAACCTTATTCAAAATTTATGTGTTTTCTTATTCCTTAAATAAAACACAGATCATTGGATATATTCTTTAAATCCATAAATGTTGTAAACCACATTAATGATTTCATAAAACACTATGTAAACATATACTTTATCAATTATGATGTGATAAGTACTATCCAAATTAATTTATCCTTATCAATCATATCTTTATAAAATATAAAGAAAATTTCTCAAAATCTAGAACATATTAAGGGTTACCTTACCATTATCATGTATTTTCCATAAAATGTATGTTTTTAATTAATTCACTGTTCTAGGTCCTCAATGCCATTCAACATATTCTTGAAAATACTTGATGAATATCCATGATAGAACAATCATTATATATTTTAGGATTCATATAACATAATCATTGAATTCTAATACATAGACACTTAAATCATGCAACTTTATAATTAAACCACTAACTAGGATTCATCATCATATTCCATGATACATATTTTATACAATATGGAATTTGAATTATGTTTTAAGATTTTGTAAACTCAATTTAATCCTTCTTAATACATTTAATATAAAAATTACTATTATAATAGCCTATACTGTTCACTTTTCATTCATGGTCTCCTCATCATCATAATTTTATACAATACACATATCAAATTTGTAATTACCTTTATGATATTTCCCTATAGAGAATCTATTTTTATAATGCTCATACCATAGAATTTTATAACATTCAACTATTTATGAGTCCTTAGGGTAACCTTTTTTCTCATGAATTTTTTTACCTCACATTTTTTGTTTTTCATCGATATTAATTTATGTTTTCCATTTTCAACACCAAAAACATCTTGTATTCCCTTTGATACATTCTATAGGGTTCTTCTTCCCTTGTTCCTAAAATATAAAAAACTTAATCTTCTTTCGGCCTCGGTATCCACTACATGAACATTCAAGGAACTCTATCCTTCTCTTCTTTGGTGAGTTCAAGAACTGGTTATGTTGTAAATTCCTTATCTTGTTCTATGTTAACTAATTAGGCATAATCAAAATATCATTAGCTCTAGTAATCATCCTAATAATATTTTCATCAATAAAACATATATCACCTTAAATGTAACCCAATTCCTTTAGTTTTCAACCATTGACTACAACCCGAAAAATAAATTTTGAGTAACACTAATCATAATGGAAAACCATATAATCATGAAATAATATTTTATAGTATATATAAATCATGGAACATTATTATTTAATATATTAATCCTTAGTTTGGTCTTAGGTCATTCAATGACATCATCTATTTAAATCCTTCATGATGGTTTGTGAAGTGTTTTCAAATTTCCAAAGCATGTTACTTGGGAGTGTCAAACTAGGATTTTAGTATGGAATGTTTTCATGCATGAGGAGATAATAAATTCTAGTTCAATGCACTTATTTTGAGTTATTACCCCTAGGTACCTCTGTGACAGATCCACATTCACTTGTAGCATCCATATTGGGATTTAATTTTTTGGTAACCACTTTCTCTAAAATTTACCAAAATTACATGACATTCTCATATACCGTGAATCATCCTTAGACGTCTCCCTTGATAAATCCCAAGACATATCCTAATAAATATCCATAGGGATATCAATAAATTTTCTTCATCCTAATATCCAAAGTTTATGTAAAGGATTCCACTGAAAAAAATTATACTGACAAATTATTCTCCTACAAAGATATTTCATAATTTTGGGAGAGTATTATACACATTACATAAACCCTTTCCTCGGTACCATAATATTTTATTTACATTGGATACTATGTAAACAATTATATAATTTTTTGAATGATCCCCAATATCTACAAGAAATATATTTATAATTAGTACTCGTTAAATATATTTCCAAATAAAACCATTCTTCACTACCCAGGGAGAGGGAACATGAGAAAGGGTGTGATCAGATGTTCATTAATGGTAAAGAAGTGATATATCTATATAAAATGTTCATATGGGTATGAAAACGTCAGAATAACATTTGAAAACTACAACTTGCATATCATAATCATAAAAATGAGTCATGGAATAAATCATGGTAGTTCATAGGACATTAATAATAATAATATCAAAGAACATGATCCATGATAACCTAATATTTGTATAAAATGTAGATTTATTTCATATACATCTTCTTATAACATTGTGAACATGTATTTATTGAAATAGCACCACTCATAATGTTAATTAAATAAAATTAATACCCCTCCTATACTTATAAACATGCATCTAGGTCCATGTATAACATTATAGACATGAAAGACATCTCTATGAATTATACTGTAAACATGTAATTAGGTTCATACCAAACATTGTGAAAATGTAATTAGGTTCACACATAATATTTTGAACATGTAATCAAGTTCATGAATAACATCATAAACATGTAAATAGGTTACCATAAAAAATATTTACTCATAAGTTATCTATATTTACCTCATGCATTGGCGAGAGATATAAGTATCACTCGTTGCATAATGAAAATCATACATATGCTTTCCAAAAGATCATAAATAATTTATCATATCATAATAAAATAAAATAAATAGCTTTCATTAACATTTCATCATATCATAGGTTGTGGAAAAAATACAGCCTTCCAAATAATTTCTCATAGAATAACCCATGGAAAGAAGCAGTTTTTATAAGCATTTTAACACTGTATAACCCATAAAAATTGAATGACTTTCCTAAAAAACTTATCATAAAAACATAAACCACTTATGAAAATAATAATAATGGAATCCTTGGTTGATGTCACTAATACAGAACATATTACATCAAAGGATGTTATCTAATATAGATAATTATTTTTCATTTCTAATCGCATGGAATGTTTATTGAGAACCATAAATTTCATTGAAAATAACATTTAAAAATTATTAACATTTTCAAAATTACTATGAAGACGTAAAAATAAAGACTAAATATCATTTAAAAATTTTCATGAGGAAAATATACAACCTTCTTTGGAAAAAACATTTTTAACATGAATAATTTTGAATATCCATTCCATTGTAAATAACCTATATATTTTTTTTATGTAAATATTAAATAAATGGTCATCTTGGAGGAATTTTGTTTTATGTTGTACAAATTAAAATAATCATTCCTTTTAAAATTTTACTCAAATCCAAATTAGAATAGATTGAAAAATTAACTACTGAATCCATTCAAAAAAAATTAGTAAAAATTTAAACAAGCCTAAAAATGTGTTTAATAAATAATTTCTATAATATTAATAATATTTAAAAAAATATAAAACATGGTTTTGGATGAAAAATGGGTTTCAACCAAAAAGATAAATACAGATTATTTTTCATAAAAAGATTATTATTTGAAATTGAATACATAAATAGTGTAAAATTAATTTAAAATAGGTTTTATTTTGACATATCTAAAATATAATAATATTAATTAATTTATTGAAAAATGGATAATAATATTTCATGAAAGAAAACATAGTCACAAACAATCCTGATAAACTATTAGACTATAACATAAAACACATAACACTTTGGTAACATTGAGTCTTAATCCCCAAAAATTAATATCATTAATTGAGAATTATAACTTAATTAAATGGAGTAGATTCATGATATAAAATTTCATTTGGGAAGTATATACACCACACAAAAGATTCGTGTTGTGAATTTTTATATGTCTCCCAGACATAAAAGAAATACCTTAGATCACATATCTTAAGTCTCTAATTCCTTTATACAAGTTTGAACATCCTATATAATTAATATAATATTACTATAAATATGTTATTGAACTATATATATATATATTATACCATGTATGATTTAATTGTGACTATTCATTGCCCATTTATTTCCAATTCATTGTTATAACCATATTTCTTGTAATTACAACTTTTTGTATCTGTTTTTATTTATAAATTTCAATGATATGAATTTGAAAATGGTTACACTATTTATAGAGTAATTTTAATAACATAAATACCATATTTATATTTAATCTACACATATAAGACTAATCTAAAAATATGGTTTTGATAACTGATGTTTGTTATTCTCATTGAAACGGTAGACCTTACGTACGCATGAGTAACATTCCAATTTAAAAACAATTATTTTGGAATGGTGGTAAGTAATATTTTATGTTTACATAATGATGATAATATAATAAAAAAATATTATTTATTTAAATATACATTTACTTATAATCCATGTTGTATGGTAATCAAAAGAGAGATTCACTTCGCTTTGTGAAGGCAGTAGTCCACACATACACAAACGAAGTTATCATCTTTCAATATGTGGAAAGGTAAAAGAGAAAATGATCTATAATATTTCAATAAAGGTTAATATTTCAATAATATAATAATTATTTAATTTATATAAAATATATTCATTAATTTTTTACTGATTATATTCTATTTAAATCATTAGTGAAAAACGAGTCACATCACTTCGTAAGGTGGTAGTACACTGTACACACCAGTGATGTTATCATATCCCCTATAGAATACAATTCAAAAAGATATATGTGATATAATTATTACATATGTATAATTATATTTTAAATATAATATATATACTTTATATCTAATATCATACTCAACCGTGAGAGGTGGTTTTGAAAAAACTAATGACATCGATTTGTGTAGTGGTAGTCCGCCAAACAAACAAATAATAATTTCACAATCCAATTGATGGATGTAGAGATGGTTGTAGGTAATACCCTTAAGATAACTGCATGTTAGTATATGGATGATGTTGATGTTATTATATCGTCATGTTTGAAGAAAAATTTAATGAGGTGGATGAAGAAATAAAATAAAAACACTCATTGAAAAACATTTCTTCTTCTTCGGGTAACCTTCTGATGATTTCCTCAAAAGCCTTAATAGTTTTATTTTAAACTAAAAATAAGGATCCTATGATTATATCTGTGAATTTTTAAATTTATTTTTTAGTTATTTGATAAAAACAAAATGTATTTATGTTTACAATGGGATAAGAGAGGGGTGGCCTTTTATAAGTGTGGTGAGTGGCACACTTACTATATTTTAAAAAGAAAAAGGTGTACCCATATTGTTTTCAAGCCAATGGGATCCAAAATGAGGTATTATAAATAATTGTACATTATAGGTTTTATATATCTTTAAAAAATATATTTCATACAAGTTTTTATGTCATTTTAACCCAAATCATTAGTAAACCATTTTTATCTAACTGTTATAAATTATTTTTTCTACTTTTACAATTCATTATGGTCAAAAATTAAGTTCAACATATTAGATTATATAAATTATTATAATTACAAATAGGTAATCCTTTTTTTCAAATTCCATTCAAAAAATTTCAAAATTAAAATTAAAATTATTCTCGTAGAAGAGATGAGAAATATGGTTCTCCAAGATACAATGTTCAAATGTTTACAAGGTTTTTATAGAAAAATTCAATATGAAAATTATTCCAATGAACTAAGTTACATGAATTGATATATAATTAAACTAACATAATTGAAAAAAATTAAATACACTTTGACTTTATAAATAATAAAATAGAAAAGGAAGTCATCATATAAAATTTAGTATTTTTCACTATTCATAAAAATATTAATATATTACAAAATTTATAAACAATTCACCCTATAATAATATTTGCATATTAATTTAAACAATGAAATTTATTATTTAATTTAAAAATTTTTAAAATTTCAAAAATTAGTTTTAAATTAAGTGCACGAAAAGGCCACAAAATTTTGTTTTTAGAAAATAAATATTTTAAGTATAAATTTGGATTTTTTATTATGTCTGGTATAGAAATAAAAATGAATGGATATTATAAGATTTATTAAATATATAATATAATAATTTCATTAAAATAATTCTCAAAAACCATTTTGTTTAATTTATTGAGTTAAAACATATTTGTTTACATAATAATAGTTTTACATAAAAAGGTTTCCTTTATTTCCAAATAGCTTTCATTTTTATTTTTGAATAATTTGTCACCAAATAATTAGTTTTTTATTCATGATTAAACCATATATTTTCATAATTTTTTAATCCTATTAATACCCACTATCCCAAAAGGTTGGAGATAATAATCATTTTAAATAATAATTCTTTAATCATATGACATAATTTGTTTAAACAACGTTTTGCAAGTAAGAAATATAAATTGAGTGTGTCATGTAATTAATGATAAAATAAATGTTCCATGAAATGTAAGATGAATTAAATGTTCCTTGTAACTAACGATAAACTCACTATTTCATGTAATTCAAATATAAAAAGGATTAAATTTATCGAAAACAAATATATCACACAATATCAGGGTGTTACATTAATCCTGATATTTCAAATTTTAGATTTATTGAAGAAATATAATATAACATATAACCTTAGAGGAATAACCTAATGGACAATTCTTTTCTCAAGTTATTCCATTCCTCTATTAAAAAATATATATTCATGGTTGGTTTCACATCAATCCCATTTTGAACTAACACAAAAAACATTGGAGCTTAATTTTTCCTTTATATAAGCTTTTGACTCACATGAATGTGATAAGAACTGAAGGATTGGATGATAGACTATATAAACAAACTATCTAAATTAAGTTACCACATATTAATGGAGAGATGTATTATACATTGACCATTGATTTTATTTTAATGATAAACAATTAAAAAATCATAAAATGATAATAAATTAAATTACATCAGCACAAAAATTATTCAGTCAAAGGTAATGATCAGCCACACATATGAAAAATATTTAATTCATACATGATAACATTAAATTTTTGGTTCGTCATTAATTAAAACATTATTTTTATTTAATAAATAGTGGTCTTTTTAAATAATTATTTTTTATCTTAATTATTAATCTATATAGTGGCATTGATACATGAGATAAACTAACCAATGAATTATAAACAAATTTTATTAAATAATTCTCTTTAAATTTTATTTAGTATGTGACATATTATTGGAGTTCATGTGGCATATACATGTCTGACATACACTGCATCATGTCTCTTCATTAACAGTGTATCCATGTGGTATGTCAAGTATAAAAAATGATTCTCATAGTTACATGTCATGTAAACATATGTGTAATAAGTGTGGTTGAACCTTTATAAATTTCAATGTAATGTATATGGAATTTACATTGACCAGACAAATTGTATATCTAATTTTAAATAATATTGAATTAAATTAATATAAGATCTTAGTTTTTCTAAAAACTCAGTCATAAGGAATGTATGTCAGTTACATGATGTGTGGTTTGGTTTTAATTATATATTAAATAATGTTATTTTAAATTATTAATATTACATGTTCACAAACTATCCCATCATTTAATATATAAATAGGATTGAGTTTCATATTGTGTATTCCTGCTACAAAACATGTACAATGGATACACAATGTGTATCTTCTTTTATTCAATTAAACAATACATGCCTAAATAATTGATGTGTAATCCATATAAAATATTACTACATCACATAGAATGTAAACCATCCACATATAAAGAACAATGTCGGCCCCATATTTGATAATATTCCTTGAGCACCCAATTGGTATAATAAATTCACACTACATGCAATAGCCACATGACCATCACATCCTGTGGGAATAGCACCACGTGTACCACTATCACACACTTTGTAACCAAAAAACCATGTGGATATTGGATATCATTAAGCATTGTGTATAATTATATTGATAATATTTGAAACATTGTGATTATATATGATTTATGTGTGTGTATACATGGGCATTGATCGAGGATACAAAGTGTGTAATAAGTTTACACATCATATAATTGTGTCATAAATCCCAGATCTACAAAACATTCAGATTGAATCTCCATCATAAATCCCATGTTGTTTTCCTGTAGTGGTTATATGAAATTGAAAAAACTCAATATCTGAAATTAATAGATTAAGTGATATAATGGAAAAGTATAACAAAAATTAATAATTTCCATATTGATCAATTTTTTTAAAAAAAATAATAATTTAATTGTGACATTCCAATACCACTTAAAGGATCTAGATATAGAAGAAGGGGTTATTGGTGACAATACCAAACCGATTTTTTTTCCAAAATCAATAGCTTATTATAAAATGTATATACAATTTTTTTCATAACCAAGGAATATATCATAATTACATAGACATAGGACGATCGTACCTAGAAGGGAGGTTATTTTTATAATAAATTTATAATTTATTTAATAAGAATAAATTACTAATTCTTGGGAATTAATTTTTATAAAAGGATATTGATATTCTAAAGAGGATATTGATTTTTCGAACCTTATTTGGGTTATACCACAATTGTGATGACAGGGTTCAAGCATTAAACCCCTAAACTAATGATCAATGCAAGAAACATGATATCTTAATTATATGAATGGAATGTTGAGGGATAGTGCAAATTATTTGATCATAGTGTATTGTTCTTCTTGATCGTAACACAATCCATTGAGATAAATTTTATCATACTATTTATCTCTCAATGATGATAGTGTGGTTGTGGTGATAGAATCATTTGGGTTTGAGAGAAAACTCTATGGAATTAATATTTTGAGAAATAAATATTTAGGGATAAAATATTTGTTTTGAAAACAACTTGTCCTTGATAGAAAAGATAGAATTGGGTATAAATAGGGGTAGATTGGAGAATTGGTAACTATACATAAGACCATATCAAATCTGATAATAAAAATGAATCCTCAAATCTAAATAATAAAATTATTATTATTATTTCATTGACACAAACATGACTCACCTAAAATATAAATATCTAATAATTAATTAATTATATTTAGAATAACATTTTAACCACCAGGTCCTTGAATTAGTTTCTTCCATGTTCTTCAATATTTTCAGAACCTTAATTTCTTAATATATTATTGAATCAATATATAAATGAAAATTATATATTTATTTTCTTTTGGCAAATTATTTATTTAATTTTTTATATAACTATGTAAATACATATTTAATAAATAAATATTATTTATTACTGTGTGAGAACATAAATATATTAATATATATTATAAATTATCATAATTATTTATTACCATGTGAATAAATATTAATTTGATATTATACTCAAATATATAATCTAAAGACAATATAATAGGTGATTGAATTATTTATGATCTATAACATTTGATTAAATATTATTCCCCAGTTTGAAAATAATATTTATTCACCCTTTAAATATAAATATTCTCTAACGTATATTTAAGGACACACTATGTGTGTGTCCATCTAGACCCCTTCCTCAATTGTAGTATAGAGGCTCACATAAATACAAATATTTTCATCTAGAAACATGTAAAAGATCCCATGGGAAAAGAAGTTAATTTCCCACTGATGAAAATTATATATGAAAGAATTATGTGTAATATAATCTCTTTTCCATTATATCTCTTCAATCTGGATGCATACTCATGTCATCATTCTATAAACTAGATATATCTTTCTTTGACTATATAAATGGATGAATCAGTACACTAGGTCTAGGTATTTTAATTTTATAGTGACATTCTAATCAATGGGATAAAATATCTAATTCCATAATGTTTTAAGGGAAACATAATTCCTTGAATTAATAATTAATATTATATCATTCATGGCCAACTTCACTATGTGTAAATGTCATCCGGGTTTATAGAAATACATATAGCTAATTTAATCATGATATATATTAAAAATAATTTTAGTTCCTAAGGATCATTTCACATTCTTAAATGAATTAATATATAATGACATGTAACCTTTGGAATTATTACTAGTAGGTTTGTTCTCATAACCTATCATCTTGGAAATACCAAAATGTGAACTTTTTAAGATGAATTATAATTTTTCTATGAGTATCAAGAACCTGACAGTGAAACATACATTGTGTACCATCATAGAATATTATCTGGTTGTAGAACTATATTTAGGAATATGTTATAACACGTCAAGGATCTCATCAAATCAGGGTACTATATAATCTTTGATGTGAAAAAAATCCTAAATAAATTATCAAATTAATGTAAAACAGAGATATTATCATCATGTGATAAGATATAAATATTAAATTATTTAAATTTCTAAAATTTAATCTAGTGTATAAATTAGTTGGTACTATGGTACTAAATACAAAATAAACTCCCATTGAAAGAATATCAGAAACATGTGTATGGGATTTGAATGGTATATTAGAGGGTGAGAGTTAACTGTGTGCCTCTTTATCTTCTCCCATTTTAACCTAAAAAAATAAAAATTCCAAAACATACCACATAATTTGATGATTAAAAACCACAAATATGGATAAAAAATACTAAGAAAGAAAACACAAGCCAAAATTCATAATTCCACCTAACCACCCATGCTAACTCAATTCTATGAATGAAAATGATACTCTCATAATGCCCAACTCTAAATTTATATCATTCCTATCACCAATCATCCAATACTTACCAAATAAAAATTTAATTCTCAAATACCATATTATCACACACCAACCCTAGATATCATGAATTGATACTCAATTCAATCTATTGCAAGGCCCAAGGGGTGTTACAAATCCCTGTGTCTTAAAAACGAGTTCCTGAGCATCAATGAATCGCTGTTAAGAATGAATTCACCCATATAATAATAATAATAACATACTATGACTCTTCTATAAATACTAAATGATTCATCTATAAGTTCTAAAACCATTAAAAGAAAATAATCATTTTTCAAATAAAAACCAAACAATAAAAATAATATGTATAATTAAAGTAAAACCCACATACAAAACATAATAAAAAATACCAAAAAACAGAATCATTATCATATAATAAACACAAATCCAAATTATTAGATACATATATTTTGTAATAAACAGAATAATATCTAAAATTAAAAAAAAGATAATATCTATGTGACCTAAATCCACATTCCATCATTAATATTAGAACCCACTATAATGATGTCCCAAGAGAAAATTCCACATGAAGGATCTTCTCAAGATCCCAGACCAAAAACAATAAAATTAACCCAGTTAATAGAAATAGAGTTGTTTGTGTATCCAGTGAGCTAAACAACCCAGCATGTCACGACCTGCCATCACCAAAAGGAGGGATGGATCGGAAGATTGCCAAGCCCTTCATTAATTAAGTTGAAGGATAGATAATTACCCCTGGAACCCACCTTCTATAGGTCCCGGAGTAGCGAATAGCAACAAGGGTATAGGAATTACCCACAAATGGAAGGCATTTCCCTTTTTGTTTTATAGGGTCAGGAGATAAGATGATGAAAACCAACAACACCAAAAGTGGAAAGTAAAGTAAAGAAAAAATTAAACCATTCCCATATTCATGTTACAAAAGTAAAAAACACAAGTAAAAAGTGAATACAAGGGTAAAGTAACAAAGAAATAAAAATAGAAACTTCAACTGCTCTAATGGTCCGAGCTAGTATGGTCCCACACGATCCCCGAAGTCCACCTTGAAACATGAAAGCAGTTTTATATATATAGGGTGAGCATAAAAGTATACTCAGTAGAGAAAAACAAAGACTCTCATGCAGAAGTGGGGGAACATACTAAAGTCAGAAGAGAAAAAGCATAACCCAAACACCTAATAAGGTAAACTATCCACCCAAGCCTCACCAAGGCACACTCTCCAAATAACACAAGTCAAGTAATATATATAAGAAGAGAACATCAATGTTTGGGTACCCCGTGCCACTTTCCCACTGGTTATTGAAGACATTCTACGCATCGAACCAATCCTACCCTTCTCAACGCAGTCCCACTGCCACACCCCGACCACACACACCTGGGCCACAACCTCACGCAGTCCCACCGCCAAACCCCGCCTACACACACCTGGGCCACAACTGTCACTCGTAACCATGCCTACAAACACCTAGGCTAGAACAAACACCACCATGCCCGAAGAAACCTTGGCTAGAAGATCCACTGTCACGCCCGAAGACACCTGGGCCTCATCCTGAAGGTACTTGGGAAACTACCTTCCCGCACACACCTGGTCCATAACCACCACACTACCCCGCCCGAAGGTTCTTGGGCTAATAATGGACCTCTATCCAATACAGCCTATGTGATGATACTAGGAATATCCAGGAAAGGGAGCAGAAAAGGAGCTAATAACCAGCCACTAATAATAGTGTTGGAAGAAACACCCTCCACCATGAAATGGGGGTGTTCAGAACTATGTTCTTAACTTGCGTGGGGCATGAATAAGAAACACAAAAAAACAAGTATATGTATAGGTAATAAGAACTCATACAAGTTTAGGTTTTT
This sequence comes from Viscum album, assembly GCA_963277665.1. Taxonomy (NCBI): domain Eukaryota; kingdom Viridiplantae; phylum Streptophyta; class Magnoliopsida; order Santalales; family Viscaceae; genus Viscum; species Viscum album. The sequence goes on along the minus strand of OY728155.1, from coordinate 1,131,357,216 downwards.
CTTCAGCCAGTATAATGAACACAAACAGTACCCTTGCCCACGTCACAACTCACACCAATCAAAACCCATTTTCCCATCATTGTTTTCATGTTCAGTAGTGATGTTTAATTATGTTCTGCACCTACTTGGGCAACTAGTAAGCATAGTAACAAGTCTAGGAAACCAAATAGTCAAGAATTAACTACAACATCCACACCCGGTCTTCTAGTAAATCCACAACAACCAAAGAAAACCCCAAGATGTAGCCCCATGTCCAATACCCATGAGACAAATGGTTTCTCAACAATAAAGGATTCCACTCCAATTCGTGATATAAACAAGGTAACCACCCGGTCTTAAAATTCACAACCACTGAATCCATAACAACAAGGGATACCATCCCCACCCACATCACCCAACAACCAGACAGTCAAGGAAAAACAACCAAACCACCACCACTAAGTAGTCCCATGCTGGTATTTTTAGAATTATAATATTTAAGACACTCCATGATTTCAAATTCCACGTGGTTTAACCATGGTTATCACAGAAGGATTGATCTAGGTGCCTCAATTTACTTAGCCGGATATACATGATTAACCAATTTCCATTCTACAGAAGGAGTTCCCAACTACACGATAAGTCATTTAAAACATCACTAGGGGTTCATTAATGAACAGAGAAAGACCACGAATGGCCATGATTTCCACTAGGAGTAAGCCCGCAAAATTCAAAAAAGAATATCATAAAACAGAGCAGCATCATCCATCATAGACCCCCTTAGTACTTTATAGAATCCATTAATTATCATTATTTAGGTTTTATTCATCCAATTATATAGAATCAAAAGAATTCCCACCCCGCATGATACACAAAAAAGGGAGAGATGAAGGAGAAATTCCCAACTTACTGATCAATGATAGATGCAAGGCCGGGCGCGGAACTTTACGGATAGCGATGCGGCTTGCTTGAATTAAAAGAGGTTTGTCTGAATGATGGTTACTACAGAACAGGGTGATCAAGAAAAGAAGAAACCATGGCTACCCCTTTATTCTATAAGGGATGGTGTTGGTTGAGGTAAGAACGTGAAACCGCGTAAGGATCAGGGTCATCGGTTGACCACGTGACCCCATACGTCATAAAAAAGGGGTCGGGCGGTTTAAACCGACACAGAGGTTAATTCATTAAATATTTAATTAAAACATGGGAATTACCAGGATTTAAAACAAGATTAAAGGGGTCCAAATAAGTTTTAAACCCCAATTTGCGAGGGAGGTGCTACTGGAAAAACCCCGACAAGGCTGGGTGACACTGATCGGTCTCACCCATTGGTCGTGCTGATCAGTCTCACCGATAAGTCGCGCTGATCGGTCTCACCAATCAGTCGTGCTGATCAGTCTCACGCCGAAACACTACCCCTATAGGATCCTGAATTTTGGCAAAGGAAAAGACACTGAGAGTCTGGTTCATCACATCAGATACCTCTCAAACTATTCTCGCCCTCAAGAATTTAAACAACCCAGAAGGAAAGAGTGGGTCCAAACAACCACCTCGAAAGATACCTCTCAAGAGTGAACCTCATCGTTTAACTATGAACACTTATCTGTCAAGAACCAATAAAGATACCACGTCAAACTGCCCAGCCATGTGGGTTGGGGAGTCTCTTTCCCCCATGTCAAGATATTATCCGCTTTGGGCAGCACTTACTTACCCGAACGGGTTTAATCGCATCCACCTTAATGTGTCTTGATTAGGGGTCAGGTCCTCCCCTCCCCGTAGTCAGGACATTTTTCACACATTCAGAGGAAAGAAAAAAAACAAAACACATATTCCATAGCCAAAGGCAAAACGATCCTCCACAACAAGTATAAACGGAACAATACAATACTAAAAACAACACTAGGTACTGGGCACACATATGTGCTTCCCTCTCCCACGTACTCTCCCCAAGCCCACCATGTCTCCATATCACATGAACCAATGGAATGGCTCACCCATGAATCACTTTCTCCTTGTGATCCTCAATCATCACTAGTCTCTCCAAAAAAGTCACGTCATCCTCGATGTCCATCTCTCCCCAGCTGAGGACGTGTGAATCATCGTGCAGGTAACGACGAAGCTAGGACACATGAAATACATCATGTATCCTCAGTAGCGGCGGTGGTAGCACTAGCTGATAAGCCACTTCACCTACCCTCCCCAACACTTTTAATGGTCTGATGACCCTCGGAGAAAGCATACTCCCTTGGCCGAACCTACATTGTCCACGCCGAGGGGAGACCTTCAAGAACACGTGGTCTCCAACCTAAAACTCAAAGGGCCTCATCCTGTTATCAGCATACGACTTCTGTCGGTCCTGGGCCACCTTCATCCTTTCTCGTATGAGCTGAACCTTCTCTGTCGTGCTCTACACCACCTCCGGGCCAAGGATGCCTGCCTCTCCTACATCGGTCCAACACACAGGTGAATGTAATAGCCTCCCGTAAAAGGCCTCAAACTGGGCCATACCAATGTTAGAGTGATAGCTATTATTGTAGGCAAACTCCACTAGAGGCAAGTATCGCAACTACGATCCTCCTGAGTCCATATCACATGCCCGCAGAATATCCTCTAAGGTCTGGATTGTGCGCTCTGTCTATCCATCTATCTGGGGATGGAAAGCAGTGCTAAGGCGTAGATGGGTTCTAAAAGCGTGCTGCAATCCTCTCCAGACACACGAGGTAAACTGTGTATCCCTATCCAAGACTATAGTTCTCGGAACTCAATGCAACCGCACCACCTCATCCACGTACTTTCATGCCAAAGCATCCACTGTACTCGACTCCTTGATCTCCAGAAAGTGAGACGATTTCATCAACCGGTCCACTACCACCCAAGTGGCAATATATCCCCCTTCGACCTCAGGTAGTCTCGTGAAGAAATCCATTGAGATTTCGTCCCACATCCACTCAGGGACATCTAGAGACTGCAGTAGGCTTCCTAGAACTCGGTGTTTGGCCTTCACATACTGACATACTAAGCACTTGGCCACAAACTCTGCCACTGCTCGCATAACCCCGTGCCACCAAAACTATCTCTTAAATCCCTCGTACATCTTGGAAACTCTTGGGTGTACTGCCAGGGGTGTGTTGTGGAACTCACTGAGAAACTTTCCACGCATCACTTCTAGAACAAACAACCTTCCTTTGAAAAGCATCTGGTTCTGACCATCCTCTGTCCACCCATCCGGAGCATTCCTCTGGTCAACTCGGTCACAAATTACATCTCACTCTGGGTCTCCCCACTGAGATTCCTCCACTTACTGGAACAGAGACGACTATACTTCCATATAATACATGAAACCTCTACCACCATCCATCCGCACATCCAGGTGTAAGGCAGCCAACTCCTCCATCGCCTTCGAGACGTCTGTTGACTCTCGGACCGCATCCTTCTGTGTCATCGGCCACTACATTTCCCTTCCCTGATGTGTAGGAGATCTTAATGTCTCAATCTTGGAGGAACTCAACCCATCTCCACTGCCGCAAGTTTAGGTCCCACTGGGAGAAGATATACCTAAAACTTTTGTGATCTCAGAAGACCACGAAGCGTTCTCTGATGAGGTAATGCTGCCATAACTTTAGTGAAAAAAAGACCGATGCAAGATCCAGGTCGTGGGTGGCATAATTACGCTCATGAGGGCATAGCTGCCTAGACCCATAAGAGATCACCCCTTGCCGCTGCATCATCACACATCCTAGGCCTTGTCCTAAATCATCACAGAACACCTCATACGTCGGCCCTTCTTCTGGAAATCTCAACACTGGGGCACTAACCAAATTCTCTTTCAGATAGCTGAAGACTGACTCACACTGCTCACTCCACATGAAAACATGGTCTTTCATGGTTAAGGATGTCAAAGGGGCTGCAACTCGAGAGAAGTTGGGTACGAACCTCCGGTATTAACCTGCCAGCCCAAGGAAACTACGAACCTCTGCCGTGTTCTTGGGTGCTGCCCAAGAAACAACTGCCTCAGCCTTTGATGGGTCCACCGCTACCCCCTTCTCGGACACCACGTGCCCAAGGAAGTGCACTCCTCGTGTCCAGAATTTTCATTTCGACAACTTCCCATAGAACTGGTTCTGTCAGAGGACCTCCAAAACCTTCCTCAGGTGCTCTTCATGGTCCTCCTATGATCTCGAATAGATCAGGTTATCGTCGATGAACACGACTACGAACAGATCCAGATACTCCCGTAAGATGGAGTTCATAAGCCCCATGAACACAGCCGGGGAGTTCGTAACACCAAAAGGCGTGACTACGAACTCGAAGTGCCCATATCTGCACCTGAAGTCCATCTTCAGGATTTCACTCTCCTTTACCCTCAACTGGTGATACCCAGACCGCAGGTCGATCTTCAAGAACCATCATGCTCCTTTCAACTAGTAAAAAAGATCATTTATCCTTAGAAGAGGATAGAGATTCTTGATCGTCACCTTATTGTGCCTACTGTAGTCTATGCACAACCTGAGACCACCATCTACCTTCATTTCGAACAATACTGGAGCACCCCTAGGTGACGCGCTTTTTCAAACATAACCCCCCTTCATCAGATTGCCAATCTGAATCCGCAACTCCCGTAGCTCCAAAGGTTCCATCCGGTAAGGAGCCATCTAGATCGGATGAGCACTGGGCTGTAGGTCTATCCCAAACTCGATATCACGTCGAGGGGGTAGAGTCATCACCTCCTCAGGGAAGACATCCATAAAATCATGGAAGATCTCTAGCACCTCCACCATCTCAGCATATACTGACTCCACTAACAGCTCGGATAACAAAGAGAGGAGGGGTTCCTATCGTCTGCTGCCCTTCTGATTGCTCCGCTCGCCGGTGAAAGTAACACACCGGCTTCCCAATTTTGAGAACACAACCCTTCCTCAGAAGCATTCGATGACGACACACACAGTGAATAGCCAGTCGATGTCTAAGATGACATCGTATGGATGAATCTGTTGTAGAAGAAGATCCCAGACCGACTGATGTGGCCCTATCATCAGTCTGCATCCTTGACCAAAATATAACAAGTCGGTATCACCTCCGACTGGTGTTCTCAGCACCAAGGGCACTGGAAGTCTCTAAGAATCTAGGCCCCAAACATGGGCTATACTAGGTGAAACGAAGGAGTGCGATGCTCCGATATCGAACAAGGCATAAGCAAGAGTGATAAAAAACTGATCGTACCTCGAATGACCTCCGGCCCTACTGAAACATCTGCCTCCGCGGCATGTAACTGTCCACACCATGATCCTCTACCCCTCGGCTGTCGGCCACCTCCCCGACCATGCCCCGGTCGAGGTCCCTGAGAAGCACCCTTAGGTCGGCCTCGTCCTCCTATGTCTTCCCTCGGAGGAGTGGGAGCTCGCTTTCCCTACTGCTGCTGCTGGAAGGGCATGGATGGAAGCTGCTGCTGGGGTGGGTGCGGGGGTTGTCCGCCACCGAGGTACTATACCCGACCCGGGCACTGACTCTGGAGATGTCTATGGCTCCCACAGACGAAGCACCGTGGTCCCGGGCCCGAAGGAAAAGGGAGAGGACCAGGGGACCGAAACTGGAACTACTCCGGCCTGCTCCCTACTTGTCGGAACCTGGAGGGTCCTGACGCTCGAGGCCTAGTGCTGACGGCCTTCCCCTTTGATGGTCCCAGCTGGATCCCCTCTCGTGACACACCTCCTAGAGTGTGCATCCTCTCCGCCACTTCAGCCTTCTTCTGGACCTCCAAGTATGTCGGCATGGTAAAGGGTGTAACAACATACTGGAGGGGGGGGGGGGGGGTCGGAGCGCCTCCTCTAAACGTCTTTCCCAAGACTCCTCGTCAGGGAAGAGGTCCGGAGAAAAACTTATGAGGTCCTTGAACTTGATTTCCAGCTCCCTCACTAACATAGTCCCCTGCAGGAGGGAGAGTAGCTCCTGTCTCTTTTCCACCTTCATCATTGAAGAGAGAAATTCTTCCCATAACTCCCTCTCAAAATCAGCCCATGCCACATCAGCCTATCTCCTATCCCCCTGGTAAAGCGTCCACCACTGAAGCATCGCTCCCCGCATCTGGATGATGGCCAGAGGAACCCAGTACACGATCAGAGCCCGGATCAAGCCGAAGGCTATCAATAGCTCCCCTAGCCAGCCCTTCATCTTCATATCAGAGGCGCTGCCCTCATACTTCTCGAGGGTCTGTCGCTGGAAGGCCCGAAGTGTCTTCTTCCACTGGTCATCCTCCTCCCCTCAATCATCTCTCGGTCGATCGGCCAAGGTAGTCTCTGAGGCCACGATCTCCCGCACCAAAGGTGGTCGCCTTCCATGTTCCATAGCTGCAAGGTAAACAAGGAATGCCTAAGCCCAAGTAGTGAAGAATATTGTTCTTAAACCTTCTTAATTTTTTTAATTATTTTTAATTTCCAAGACACCCCAGAAACACAAGAACACAAGTCATTATGATGCATGTACCTTTCCTAGGATCTCTACCCTGCAATCAGCATGGCCTCACTTTGTCGTTCGGTAAGTTCAGATTCCTTGCATCAGATCACTGGGGGCCCTAAAATACAGTGTCCTAGCCGGTCTTCCCTAGCATAATTCACGCACCAAGGTCACCCAACACCGTTCCCCAACCATCCCATGAAATCCTCACTATGCCTAACTCCAGAATTCATCCTATCTCTCAACCTCACTTTGATACCATTCTGTCATGACCCGTCTTCCCCAAAAGGAGGGAAGGGTCGACAGATTGCCAAGCCCTTCCTTATTTAAGTTTATGGAGATATAATGACCCCTAAGACCCGCCTTCTATAGCTCCCAAAGTGGCGACTAGCACCACTGATATAGTAATTAAACACATATGGAAGGCATTACCCTTTTTGTTTTATAGGGTCAGGAGATAAGATGAAGAAACCCAACAACACCAAAATCGGAAAGTAAAGTAATGCAAAAAGTAAACCATTCCCATATGTATGTTCCAAAAGTAAAAACCACAAGTACAAAGTGACTACAAGGGTAAATTACCAAATAATGAAAAACAGAAACTGCAACTGCTCCAAAGGTCTGAGATAGTATGGTCCTCCGTGATCCCCGAAGTCCTCCTGGAAACCTGAAAGCAACTTTATATACGTATGGTGAGCATACAAGTATACTCAATAGGGAAAACCAAAGACTCTCGTGAACAAGTGGGGGAATGTTCTAAAGTCCCGTGAGAAAGAGAGTAATCCAAACACCTAACAAGGTAAACTATCCACCCAATCCTCACCAAGGCACACTCCCCAAATAATGAAAGTCGAGTAATATATATAATAAGATAACATCGATGTTTGGGTACCCCGCACCACTTTCCCACTGGTTATTGAAGAAATCCTACACATCGAACCAATCCCGCCATTCTCACCGTCGTCCCACTGCCACACCCCGGCCGCACACACCTGGGCCACAACCTCACGTAGCCCCACTACCAAACCCCACCCACACACAGCTGGGATTCAAATGTCACACGTAACCATGCCTACAAACATCTAGGACAAAACAACCACCACCACGCCCAAAGACACCTGGGCTAGAACATCCCCTGCCATAACCGAAGACACCTAGGCCTCATCCTGAAGGTACTTGGGAAACTACATGCCCGCACACACCTGGGCCATAACCACCACACTACCCCGCCCAAAGGTTCGTGGGCTAATAATGGACCTCAGGCCATCACAGCCTGCCCGAAGGTACTTGGGCTATCCGGGAAACGGAACAGAAAAGGATCTAATAACCAGCCACTAATAATAGTGTTGGGAAAAACACCGTCCCCCATGAAATGGGGGTGTTCGACACTAACTGCTCAACTTGGGTGGGGCGTGAATAAGAAACATAAAACTAAAAGTTTATGAATAGGTAACGAGCACTCACCCATGTTTAGGTTTTTCTTCATCGAGCATAAAGAAAACAAACAGTACCCCTACCCATGTCACAACTCACTCCAAACAAACCCCATTTGTCCTATCCTTGTTTTCATGTTCAGTAGTGATGTTAAATTATGTTCTACACCTACATAGGAAACTAGTAAGCATAGGAAAAAGTCCAGGAAACCAAACAGTCAAGCATTAACTACAGCATCCACACCCTGTCCTCTCGTAAATCCACAACAACCAAAGAAAACCCCAAGAAACAGCCCCATTTCTAATACCCAGGAGCCAAAACGTTTCTCAAAAATAGAAGATTTCACCCCAATTCGTGATATAAACAAGGTAACCACCCAGTCTTATAATTCACAACCACTGAATCCATAACAATAGGGGATATCATCCCCACCCACATCACCCAACAACCGGCCCATGAAGGAAAAACATCCAAATCACCACCACTAAGCAGTCCCATGCTGGTATTTTCAGATTTATAAGATTTAACACACTCCATGATTTCAAATTCCGCGTACTTTAATCGGGGTTATCACAGAAGGATTTATCCTGGTGCCTCAATTTACTTACCTGGATATACATGATTTACCAATTTATTTTTTACAGCAGGAGTTCACAACTACACGAAAAGTCATTTAAAACATCACCAGGGGTTCATTAGTGCACAGAGAAAGGCCACCAATGACCATGATTTCCATTAGGCGTAACCCTGCAAAATTCTGAAAAGAATATCATAAAATAGAGCACCATCATCCATCACAGCCCCCCTTTATTCTTTATAGAATCCATTCATTATCTTTATTTAGGTTTGATGCATCCAATTATACAGAATCAAAAGCATGCCCACCCAGCATGATACACAAAAAAGGAATAGACGAAGGAGAAATTCCCTACCTTTTGATCAATGATCGATGCAAGGCCGGGCGCGGAACGTTACAGATAGTGATGTGGCTCGCCTGAACGAAAAGCAGTTTGTATGAATGAAGGGTACTATAGCACATGGTGATCAAGAAAAGAAGAAACCACAGCAAACAATTTAGTTTATAAGGTCTAGGGATGGTTGAGGTAAGAACGCGAAAGCACGTAAGGAGCGGTGTCGTGGGTTGACCACGCGGCCCCATACATCATAAAAAAGGGGTCGGGCGGTTTAAACCGATGCATAGATTAATTCATTAAATATTTAATTAACACATGGGCGTTACCGGGCTTTAAAATAAGCTTAAAGGGGTCAAAATAGGGTTTAAAACCCAATTTGAGAGAGAGGTGCTACTGGAAAACCCTGACAAGGTTGGGTGACACCGATCGGTCATGCCGATCGGTCTCACACCGAGACGCTACCCCTTTAGGATCTGGAATTTTTTAAAAGGAAAGGACCGAGAGAGTCTGGGTCATCACACAACAGGACATCAATAAAATAAAATATCTAAGTGAATTTTGTCATAATCAATTTCATTAATGCTAATTTGAAATACATTTCATCAAATTAATTTTTTTACATTTGAAGAATAGAAACCCATCTATGTAAATCCCAACATCCCAATCAAAAGAATAACCCTATTATATCAGGGAAAAAAATATAATTCTAGAAATTTATCTTATAGAATAATTTTAAATATAGACTTTAAATACCATTAAATCCATGATAGTTTTAGAATTTAGTTCCAATAATTACCTAACTAATTAATTTTAAGGAACATTTACTAACTTAATTTATAAAACAATAATAAAAAATTGAAACCCAAAATATAATGTTGAAATATATAGTAAAAAAATCATCGATATGAAAATAATAAAAAATAATATATAACAATAACTACTAATTTAAAATAGATAACAAATAAATAGCATCCACACTTAGTAAATAAGGATGAACAAGGTAAATAGTAATAAAATAACCTCTATAAATGAAATAAAATCAACATTATGTAGGAATACAATTAAATTTATAAATATAAATATAGTCAAACCCATAAGAATAATCTTCAGGAACTATGGTCAAGGAAATGCTACATCCTGGTACTTTATTAGGGATTAAACCAATTATATATATCCACAACTATCCATATCCAATCCTAAATAATCTACTAATGAGAACTATTTCAAGTCCTAGTGGTACGCCACATCACAATGTCATTTTGTTATTATGGTATACTCTAGTACTATGTAGAGAATTTCATTTGTAGTAGTACTTCTCTTTCTCTCCCCTACATAATTACCCATGGTTACCCTGATTAATTAAATAGAGGTCAGTACCAATCATAAAAAAATAATGCAATTTTGATGGCCCATAAAAGCATCCCTTGCCTATGTCTTTCCCAAAACTCCTTTTATGCAATAGCCCCATTACATTAATTTATAAAAAATCAATCGAAACACACAATACCTAAAACTATCCAACTCAATGACTACAATTCAACATAAATTAAGGGCCTCAGTAGGAAAGTGTTTTTATAAAATTAAAATCGAGCCATAATAACGCATTAAAAACATAGTAAATCCCCTTTTCAATTTTTTTTCAAAATAGTTCTTAAAGCTTTTTCATATATATTAAGAAATAGAAAATCTATTAAAACAAACAATGACTCAAAATTTAGAAAAAACTATTTAAATTAAAATCAAGCTCAATTATACAATAAAAAAACTCACATAAAAAGAAACCCCAAAATTACATTAATATATTAAAACAAATCACAAAAATGCATTCAATGTTTAAGAATCATAATGTAAGACAAAAAATCAACAAATCTCACAGAAAATAAAAAATCATTCTAAATATTATTATTAATTAGAAAAAAACTATTGTTTTTTTAATATTTATTTTGTAAAAAATAATTCCAATGTCATGAGGTATCTTAAACACCAATTTAAAACAATAATTTTCAAGAAGAAATTGTTGTGGTATTTTATCAAGAACCTAAAATGATTTTGAAATCGGTTTTCACTATAACAAAAATAAATACCACTAAATATCCCATTTTAAAATGAATTAAAAAAATCAATTCATAGAATAAAATAGATTCTTCATTATAAAATATAAATATTAAATATAATTTATATGATATAAAGGTGCATAAAACTAAAAAACTGAAGGTAATACAATGAAATCCAATCGTATAGGACAACTACCTTAAACTGAAATAAACATGACACTTTCAATGAATATCAATATATTAGGTATTTATAGGTGCTTCATTATCCCTATAAACAAAAGACATAAGTTAAGATAAATACCTCTACCTAGGTTTTATTCACCATGAACCCTTAGGTCTGAAAAATAATAAACAATATAAAAGAAGAAAATAGATAAGAGAATCATGGCCAAACCTTGATGAATCCTTTTAGAATCAAAGAAAGGGACATGGAATACATTGATAAGGAGAGGGAATTCACCTAGGGATCTCATAAGGACTTACTTGTAATAATGAGGAAGGGAGGAAACCATTTTTTATTTTAAATTAGAGAGGTTGTAATATGGTTTTCCAGATATCAAACACCTAAGTAGGTCACGTGGTTTGGACAAATGGTTTACCAAACCATGCACCAACTATTCCCACAATTCTAAAAAACATGTAATAAGTAGAATAGGTTTTCCAAAAAGTTCCACCTAAAGTTTTTCATATTGTGCATTGGATACCCCCTTACAAGGGAACCTTGCAATATTTATTGTGGGATCTGTGAGGTTTTCCCAAATATGTGATAATCATGTGAAATTCACTAAAAAACCTAGGAAGAGAATCATGAATTTTCCACATAGTTACCAAATATTTTGAAAATAATGTGCATATGAAAAAATCTAAAAAAATTAAACAACAAACTTCCAAAAAAACAAAAAAATAAATAACCTCAATATTATTGATTAAAATAAACAAAATGTTCTATTTGGGGTGACAAATGTCATGTCGAATATTTAAAATAAAAATATATAAATAAAACTTATAGAAATAGAACCAAATTAATAAAGGGGAAATCAAAATAATATAATAAGGATAGATCATTAAAAGGATAAATTAAAACACTATCATATTAGGGAACCCTTGCATACCTAACATCATCCATCAAAAATGCATCTGAAATACAAATTTTTTCCTTGTATCATTCAAAGACAATTCCATTTGGTGAATGAAGCCTTAAACTGGCTTCACCATCGATAAATATAAGTCAATACTCTATAGATGTGAGTTTCATTAACTTAATCCAATATATAAGTTTAATATTCCAATATCTTAGGTATGTCTCATTTAAAATTTCATATCTAATAAATTTTACACTTTATGAAACTCTGAGTTTAAAACAGTAATATACAATTAAATATAACTGTTGAAATAGTAATGGGACCATTAAGAATAGTAAAATGACCTATAGAATAGAAAATTATATTATGAAAGTATATATAAAATTTAGGTATCTTATGAATGAAAATATAATATATTCATATCATTGAATAAGTAAATAAATCTTTTCCAAAAAAATATATTATGTATTGGTTATTTTTTGAAACATAAATGCTAATTAATAATTTTCTAATAAAATAATTATTTAAAAGAATATTAATTTTCATGAAATTGATTCATAAATTAATAATTTGATGGGTTGTGATTATAGGAAAATTTTATGATACCTTATTTAATTTTCCATTGTGTCATAAAATCAGTCATAATTTTAAAATCGGTATTTGTCGAGTATATGATTATTTTTAAAAAATTAAATTTATAATATTTATTAAAAAAAATCATAAAATGGACTTCACTTTTAAATTATACCTGCAAAAAAATTGTTTGGGTGAATTTTTTCTATTTTTCTGAAAGAATTGAATTTTTTGGGGAATAATGAGATACAGTAATTTATTGTATTTAGTAAATACAACAACTATTGAGTCATATATGATATACAACTGGATTAATACCTAGTCTCATATTATCCTAAATTATTTTCATCTATTTAGTGATAATATCAAACTATTTTTAGTATTGATCCAAAATAATAAACAAATAAATAAAATATTCAAAAAAACACCCCTTTAGCCACAATAAAAACCTATGTTTCTCCTCACACAACCAATGCCTCGAAGCCTTCTTATATTCTCTCCATTTCCTCTCCAAAAACACAGTCCCAAGTTATTTTATAGAATTTATCACCGAAATAACTTTTCAAATATTCTTACCTAGGTTCTCAAGGAGAAAAATTCAACAGGTAAATCACCTTATGTTCTTTTAGTTTTCATTCAATTTATTTTTATTTATTATATGATCCTCCCATACACTATAAAAAAACTCATGGGTACTATAGTATCATATATATGAACAACATTTATTATAATAATTTAATATGAACCATTAATTTTCTTCTCTAACACTTTTTATTGCCAAAATTAAAACATCATCCGTGAGATGTGGATTTACCACCTTCATGGATGAACAATTTCATTTTTGAAATTCCGCCCTCAAGGATGGTCTTAAAACAATTTTAAGGTTAAAAAAGACTTTAATATAAGTAATAAATATTATTTAATATTATTAATCCAGAATATTTAATTAATATTAATTCATATTAAAAAATTAGCTTGTGATAATCGAAAAACATAGTGCCAAAATAATCCAAATGGTGGTGACTAACGTCTTAACTAATTATTAATCTTCTTACCAAATGGAAAAATGGATAAAATAACCATTTAATATTCTATATGATCATTAATAAAATATAATTTCAATTCTTTCCATCTATTTTCATTTTTTATGATCTTCCATATTTAAAAATAAATAAACTTCTCATGGATACCAAGGAACAAAACACTCTCAATGGATGAAATTTAATATTATATCTCATAAACAAATGGTAAATGAACATAAAAAATTATAATAAATAAAATAAATTTCTAATATTTAATAAATTAAATTAGTAAGGAATCTAATTTCATTATCTAGGATAATAATCAAAAGAGGATAACATTTTCGAACATAAGGTAAGTGATTCTCCCCAAAAACTCCATTTTCATCCGGGTTACAATTCTCTCTCTTCACCCCAACATAATTCATGATTATTCTAATTAACTCATTCTATATTATATGATATATATTCATAGATATGTATCTATGACAATCCTTCTTTCATTAATGGGGATATATGGGTTTTATAAGGATCCTTTCTCAATTCTTCTCGATAAGCAAACCCGATCAATGGGAAATTCCAATTTTCTTACCCATTTTTATGTGAAATTCAAAATATCATTTAATCACCTATTATTTTTCAAAAATATTATGTATTATCATGAAAAACTATCTTTTTTTATTTATGGTTTTATACAAAAATTATTCCTTACTCTATTTTAATGACTCTTTATTATTTCCCCTTAAACTGCACTTAAGCAGATCATTTCTAAATATTTTTATATTATTTTCTTTCACATGTTTTCAATTCAGTTGAAATCATTTATTCCAAAATTATAATTTCATTTTCCCATCCTTTCCTTTTCTGGTATATACATGTTCAAATATTAATTCATGGTAATTACAAATTATTTTGAAAAATAACTCTTCATTCAAAAGTTAAAAAGTGTATTTATCTCAAAAATTCCTCGATTATTTTATTAATGTATTTTATTATATTTCAAAACCCACTATTGAATATTATTATTATTTTTTATTTAAATTTAATGATATCATTTACAATATTTTATTAAATGGTTTATGATTAGTTTGACTGTGGATGTCTTATCTTGATACCATTCACTATATTACTACGATTGGTTAGTGAGTATGTTTACTGGTTGAGGAAATTAATTTAAATTACATTTGTATATGTGGGTTTTGTTTCACCCCATTCATATGAGGACTGAATTATAATTATTAAGTGATGGTTGGGGACCTCTATATCCCTTCTATGAATCGATTGGTCTCATGAGAAAAACATGATTGGGTTTTTACCGATTTATATATAGTGCCATGGCCGATGTTTTGATTTTATGTTTATGATGTATGGAATTATGAATTACTTTATTATAATATTTTTAATTGGTAATAAAAGTATTTGTTCAACTAGTAAAATATTTGTGGTTATGTTACATTGTCAATGTTTATTTATGGAATTATTTATTAATATTTTATCCCTACTATATTATGCTTTAGATTATCTTTTAATGGAATGTGTTTTGTTAGTTATTCACCATGCCTTATTGTTTATATTTATGTATGACTCCTTATACTATATTTAGTACCATTACTGATCATATGAGATCACCCCTTTCTTATGATTTATTCTTTACTAGGATGTGATGATGTATATTATAAATGATTTTCAGGAATAATCTATGAGGTTTTGGGGTTTTTCAAGTAATTTTCTATTTTTTTCTTTTAAGTTGTAATTCAAAGTTCATCTTTGTAATCTAGATTCCAAAAATAATCAACATAATGGTACTTTGGGATTTTAGTGTTGTATCTATGAAAAAATATTAATTTAGGGAACCACCTATGAGAAACTAGGTAAGGGATATCTACAGTTGGTATCAACGGATGTTTAGTAGAACCCTTGGGTACTAGATTTATAAAAATGGATTAGGGAACATGACACTAATATAAAATTTTAGGGTATTTAGAAAATAAAATCCCATAATTTTAGAAAGGTATAGATTATATGGGTCTTTATTAAGATATATCCTTGTCTAAATACTAAATGTGGATGTGGTTTTAGCACATATGTACATTGGGGTAAAAACACTTATAAGGTGGGTTAATCCCAACTCTGCATAACATGGTACATGAAAATGTACCTTATAGAACAAATGTTTTGATACACTTGTGCGATATTCTTAGGATACTTCACATTTTAATTACAAACCATTATGAAGGATTTAAAAGTAAATATGTCCCTAAACAAACCATTTTCTTGATTATGATATTGGTTATGCATAAATTTCCAATTACTATTAGGTGTTTTGAATGTTTGAAATTATGAATTAAGATTTATAACATAATTTAGTGCATGACATTGTTTATAATAGTTACCTAGTATAAGGAATGGAAACCATATCAACATAAGAATTCTAGTTAGGGACATCCCTTCTATGAAAGATAATGATGTTGGAGAGGGATATAAAACAAGAGTTAAGAAACTTATAAATATACTGGGATAGCTAACTAAGGTTATGAACAATAACCATACCTGAGGGGAACAACATAATACACAGTGTGGAAGAACAATTTTAGACTACTTCTTGGGACCAAAGTATCCATCATATCATGGGAGTACAATCCCATTTATAGTAGTGTGGTGGATAAGTTCCATTAATAAAATTTTTCTTTCTTTAGGAAGAAATAAAAGGGAGAAGTTTATCATGGAAATTTAATCTTAATTAAAAGATGCTGATAAATGGTGGTCATTAACAGAAATAATAAAAAGGTGGAAGAGATAGTAAACATGTAATGTAAGGGTTTTTTTAAAAAATTAAAAGAATATTTCCCTCATGAATAATGAGTAGATATGTAGAGTCAATTTCTGAATTAGATGAAAATGGAAGATTAGAATATTACTAAGAATGAATACATCTTTAAAAGTTTATAATTTCTTCTTATGGATTATATATACAATCTGATGAAAAATATTGATCAATGATTTTATAGTTTAAAATCATTCCTATGAAGGGAATTAGTCTCCCAAAACTTATCACTATATGAAGATATAGTATCATGTGATATCAAGATAAAAAACTAATATAACAACCCATAATTTACATACATTTTTATTACATCAGAATTGAAGCACACTTATTACAACATATAACAAAACCAAGAATGGACCGTATAGGTATAATGTCTTTAGAAACTGGGAAACATAAACAACTGGTTCAAAAAGCATCTACTTTGCCTCCCATTTATTTCATTATATCAAGAGTCCCTTTTTGGTATATTCTACTTAATAACCTTCTTCCTGACCTGGGGAAATAAAACATACAAAAGGGTGAGCTCCAATACTCAGTAAGGATAAACAAAAGAAATATCAATCAAATCATATACATAAGAACATAACATTTTGGAAATCTTAACCTGCAAAAGGGAGCATAAATTCATAACATGGGATAAATCATAGTAGTGAAATAAAATCCCAATAATCATAACATAAAACATGAAACTTTGTGGCATACACACATAATCATAGAGAATCATATCTTATTAGTCAAGACTCATTTCCAAGACTATCTTAGTGGACAAAGTCCATTTCTGAACCGAGTCACCCTCATTTCAGTCCTGTTTCACTAAACCGGTATAACCTACCATTCCAGCCATGTCTATTTCATGAGATATAAAATCATTACCCAATTCATTGGAGGGATATATAGGTCCCACCCATCTCATAATGATACAATTCTTACTTGTAACACAAAATCGTAAACCATATATCATAGCATAACCCATATAATAAAAATGGGAATCTTTAAACATCGTGACATCATAAAACAATTCATATAAGATAAAAAAATTCATAAAAATATTTCCATCACAAAATAATCAAATCCATGTAATAATAGGGATATAAACAGAACCCTTTATTATCTTAGATGGAAAATAATTTTGATAAAACACTTGAACTCCATTCTTGAGGAAAATATCCTTTCTACTTCAAAAACATTTTTCCTTTCTTAACATGTCATACAATTTTAAACTAAAAGAAGTTGATTAGAAATAGACTTGAAAACTTGTAAAGGAAGATTCTTGGAAAATTTTTTTAAAAAATCCATTCATGCCATATAAGTTAAAAAAACATTCTTCTCGTACTTTTGTCGAAAAAGTCAAAAAAAGTACCTCATACGAAAAACGACAAAAGATTCCTTTCATATCTTTTACTAAAAACTCACCTAAGGGTAAAATAGAATTTAAACAATTGTAGGTTAATGGAAATAATATTACATATTGAGGAAACATGGATGTGGATGATAAAATGCACCCCAGTAAATGCCAAAGTATAAACAATCTCAGATAAAAATGAGATTGTGACATTTCCCTTACCTTAGGTCCGATATGCTTTGTACGTGTCTGAACCTCCTGTATAATGATTTAAATAATGTTATTGACTTATTCCAGAATCATACTTATTTTTATGATATCATATTTGGTCATATTCTTAGCTTCTTAGTAGTAATATTTCATTGCTACTTGCTATTCGGGTGTTTATAACTTTTTGTTCTTATGCGTGTTTTGTCGAATAAATTCTTATTCATCTCTTTAGGTTATAGATACCTCATTTCCAGAATGGTATTAGTGTTATATATATCAAATTAATTCATTCAATTCATTTATATAATAATTATGAAATGAAGATCATGTAGAATGAGTCGCATCACATCGTGGAGACGGTATTCCGTACGTACGCACGAGTGATGATATCATTCCTATGATCGTGGAATTGTATTGAAGTGTATTTATACTATTTCAGAATTATTATCACTTTATAATAGTCATATATAGTCATTATTTACACAATTATACCCATCCAAGTAAGGTGGTGGTGGAAAAAATATTACACCACGACATGGAGACGGTATTCCGTACGTACGCATGCGCGGTGATTTCTTTTTCCGTAGGATAGATAGATGGTGAAATAGGGTTGTTTCATACTTATAATAACATATCACTATATGAGTGATACTGATGTTATTACATCATAATGAAATAACTAATGAAGAAGAAGTGGAAGAAGAAATAGAGATGAAAGAATCGGTAACGGACATTACCTCTTCTTTGAAGTGCTTCTTTGAGACCTCCTTTTAGGGCACTAAAATAGGTCTTTGAAGAAGACCAGAACCTCTATAAGGTCTATAGGGAAGTGGATAGGAGAAATTGTCAGGGTTTGGCCGAGCTTGAAGGCTCAAAGTGGTGTGAGGAAGAGAGGGAGGAGGTGCCCTTTTATAAGGGAGGAGAGGGGCACCTTTGGAATAACTAAAAATATTATTTTATTATAAAGTCATGTTCAGTTTTAAATAGCTCTAAATTGATTTATTTCGAGGCTAAGGTGGGGATGGGTCGAAATTATATCATCCAATAGAAGTTAGACAAGTTTAGGTTCCTATTTTAACCTTATCATGTAGATTTAACATTAAGTTAAATAATTTTACTTTTACCGTGTCTTCTACTATTCTTATACTATAAGGTTAATAAACTTACTATAATCAGCCAAACAAACCCCAAGTTGTTTATTATTAATATATATAATCTTATCTAAGTCATTTGGCCGAACCCTAGATTTTTAGGAATACAATAACAATTACTAATATAATATTTTTTTTAAAAACTATTTTATGTCAATTTTGACACTATTTAGTAATTAATTTTTGTGAAAATAATAACAGAATGATTAGTTCGAAAAAAGTTAATTAAATCAATAATAACATGTCATATTAATCTATAAAATTAGTGCAATTTATAAAAAGTGTCGAATTACATATATTTTGGTGTTTATAACATCAATTATGTCAATATTTCATTAATAAGATAATTACTACATCTTCTTTGTGTCATAAATAAATTAAATTATTTAATGTCTAAAAATTACAAATAAAATACCATTATGTAGGAAATATTTTTATATTTATAATGATTATTTATAGTCGAATTTATCTTATGTATAACCCCATATTAAAAATTATTTACTTATTAAACTTTGATTTTAACTATTTTAACCCTTCTTTAAATAAATTAATAATAAATGTCCTAATCTAATCCAAGTGGGCCTAAATGGACATATTTTATTCATAAGGTGGTTTTTGGTCGAATTACACTTTTCCAATAGAATTAGGACATGTGTTAGGGTAATAATAATATCATTTTACCCTTAATTACCCTATTTACTTTTAACCGTGGTAAAAAAGTAAAAAGTTACTATTCACCAAAAAATTATTTTCATCTCATTGAACCAAATTTTTTTTACTGACATCAATCGTGTCTCTCAGATTTTCGAAATTCCACTCACAGAAGTGGTAAAATTAAGTTTTATGAAAAATTCAGTTTTTTTAACTACTACTTAGTGGTTTCACTATTCATCAAAAAATGAAAGTTTTCAGAAAAATACCAAAATTTCAACCTAGGCTAATTTCGATATTATGAATCCAAAAATGAAGTCCATTTTGAATGATAAAATTTATAAAATTTCAAAAAGTGGTTATTACTATTCATAACGGCTAGTTTTAATAATATTTTAATAGTATATCGTTGTTTAGTGAAACTTGGTATTGCCTACGACGCAAGCTATCGAGGAAGCTCACGATTTCGTATAAAGCAAGACAAGAAAGTGTTGTTTGTAGAAAAAGATTCCTTTGATGATTTATATAACATAAAAGTCTCGGGTGTTACATTCTACCCCCCTTAAAATGAATTTCACCCTCGAAATTCGTCACTTTGTAACAAACAGATGAGGGTACCTCTCCCTCATCATATCCTCATGCTCGCATGTAGCTTCTTCTAATTGGTGGTTCCTCCATAAAACTTTCACCAATCGAGTGGTCTTGTTTTGTAGGACTTTTTCACTACGATCCAGAATCTCTATCGGTTGTTCATCATAAAAAAGATCTTGCTCCAGCCGTACAACTTCTGAGGTGAGTACATGTGAAGGATTAGGTATGTACTTTCTCAGGAGAGATACATGGAACACATCGTGGTCTTGAGAGAGATTCGGTGGAAGTGCCAATCGGTATGCTACCTTCCCAACACGATCCAGTATTTCGAAGGGACCGACATATCTAGGGCTCAACTTCCCCTTCTTTCCAAATCTCATAACCCCCTTCCAGGGAGATAATCGTAAGAACACTTTATCACCCACTTCAAACTCAAGGTCTTTTCTTCAGTTGTCGGCATAACTTTTCTATCGACTCTGAGCTTCTCGTACGTGTTGTTGAATAGATCTATCCTTTTCTTCCATTTCATCAATGAGATCGGGTCCTAATAGCTTTCTTTCCCCAACTTCATCCCAGCAAGTTGGAGTCCTGCATTTCTTTCCATAGAGAGTTTCATAAGGATCCATCTGAATACTGGAGTGAAAGCTATTATTATAAGAAAATTACACCAAAGGTAGGTGTTGATCCCAACCACCTTTTAAATACATAGAGCAAGCTCTCATCATATCTTCTAGAGTTTGAATTGTTCTCTCAGACTGACCGTCTGTCTGAGGATGATAAGCAGTGCTAAAACTCAACTCTATATCCAGAGTATGCTGACGACTTCTCCAGAACTTCGAGGTAAATCTCGGATCCCGATCAGATATAATAGAAAGTGGTACTCCATGCAATCTTACCACTTCCTTTACATATATCCTGGCAAGCTGATCCAGAGTGAAATCCTCTCTAATAGCAATGAAGAGTGCAGATTTTGTAAAACGATCAACTATGACCCAGATAGCATTATTGCCTTTGGATGTTTTAAAAAGTCCTGTGACAAAGTCCATAGTGAGGTTTTCCCATTTCCATTCGGGTATGGGTAATGGTTGTAACATCCCCTTAGACTTCTGTCTCTCAGCTTTAAATTGTTGACAAACCAAGCCTCGAGAGACATATTCAGCAACATCTCTTTTCATGCCATCCCACCAGAAGTATTATTTCAGGTCCCTATACATCATCATGCTTGCAGGATGAATAGAGAATGAAGAACTATGAGCCTCATCCAGCAGCTCCTTCTTTAATTCGGGGATGGGAGGAACACAAACCCGATTCCTAAACTTTATTATCCCATCACAATCAAGGATGAATTCAGGAACATTTCTCACCTTCTTTTGTAACTTGACATCTTCTTTCTGTGCCTCTTTAATCTTCACATGTATAGATGGTTGAACATTCATTTGAGAAAGATACGATTTTCCCCTTTCATTATAATTCCAAGATCCATCCATTGTAAATCTATAAATATTGGATCTTTTTTATCCTCATCATGGATAAAATAGCATGGCCTTGTCGACTTAATGCATCTCCCACCTTGTTTGCTTTCCCAGGGTGGTAATGGATTCCGTAGTCGTAATCCTTAATCTGTTCCAACCATCTTCTTTGGCGCATATTCAGCTCCTTTTGTGTGAAAATATACTTTAAACTTTTATGATTAGTATAAATGTCACACCTTTCTCCATAAAGATAATGCCTCCAAATATTTAATGCAAATATTACCGCAGCTAACTCCAAATCATGAGTTAGGTAATTTTGCTCATGTATTTTCAACTATCGTGAGGCATAAGCTATCACCATATCATTTTGCATAAGAACACACCCCAATCCCTTCTTTGATGCATCATTATAGATCACAAACCTTTCTCCACTACAAGGCAGTGTGAGCATAGGTGCACTGGATAACCTTCTTTTCAACTCCTTGAAATTATCTTCACATTCCACAGTCCAAACAAACTTAACTCCTTTCTGAGTCAACTTGGAGAGTGGATTAGATAATAGTGAAAAATCTTTCACAAAACAACGATAATATCCAGCCAAACCAAGAAAACATTGGATCTCGGTTACTGTTGTTGATCTCGACCATCTTTCGATAACCTCTGTTTTTGCTGGATCCGCAGATATCCCCTCCTTTGAGATTATGTGACCCAAAAATGAAACTTTTGTAAGCCAAAATTCACTCTTGGTAAATTTGGCATAAAGCTTATCCTTTCTCAGGGTCTTCAATATAATTCTCAAGTGATCTTCATGTTCTTCCTTTCTCTTTGAATAGACAAGAATATCATGTATAAAGACTACCACAAACTGATCAAGATAGTCTCTAAAGACTCTATTCATTAGATCCATGAAGATAGCAGGGGCATTAGTAAGACCAAATGGCATCACTATAAATTCATAGTGTCCATACCTTGTACGGAAAGATGTCTTTGTATATCCCCCCTTTTGACCCTTAATTGATGATACCCTGATCGAAGATCAATCTTGGAAAAGTATTGAGCTCCGCGTAGTTGGTCAAATAGGTCATTAATACGCGGGATAAGATATTTGTTCTTGATAGTAATCTTTTTAAGTTCTCGATAATCAATGCAGAGTCTCATTTATCCATCTTTCTTCTTAACAAACAAAACAGGTGCTCCCCAAGGTGACGCACTAGGGCGTATGAACCCCTTATCAAGATTCTCTTGGAGTTGCTTCTTCAATTCCTGCAACTCAATTGGGTCCATTCTATAAGGTGTCGTCAAAAGAGGCAAAGCACCCAGTACGAGTTATATTGAAAACTCAACTTCACGATTCGGTGGAAGACCCAGTAATTCCTCCGGAAAGACATAATCAAACTCCCGTACAATGGGCATATTCTTAAACGTGAGTTTCTCACCAACCATTTGAGATAAATAACCTTCATTTAGTGGAATCAATACCCATAAAATCAAAGAAATTTCCACTGGAAGGTTATGTTCATCCTTGCATCGATAGATGATCATAGATTGATCTGGAATATGAAATGTGACTTCCCTTCTTTGGAAATTGATATGAGCTCCATGTAGAGAAAGCCAATCCATGCCAAGAATCACATCAAATTTCACTATAGGAAGGATCACAAGATTTGCAGGAAGCACATTCCCACAAACTTCATTCGGAGAAGAATTATAAACATTTTATGGGACTGGTGTGCCATTATGTGTTGTCACAGCTAACTCAACATCTAATTGTTGAGGTAATTCGGTGATACCCTTAGAAAATTATTCAGAATTAATGGAGTGGGTGGATCCAGAATCAAATAAAACATTTCCTACTTTAGAGTGGATGGTAAGTGTACCTTTCACCACATCGTTATCGTACTCCACATCGCTGATAGAAATTGCATGTGACATTCCTTTGTCTTTAGCCTTAAGAGTTTGTTGATGTCGACCATCATCATCTACCCTTGGATAAGGGAATTTATTGTCATAATGTCCCATCTCCTTGCACTTGAAGCATTGAAGTGTAGTAGGTTCATTCTGTGTATCCCTTCCTTTTTTTTGCATCATTAGACATCTTCTTCCCATCATCGCGGCATTCAAATTCCAGATGACCTTCATTTCCACATTTGAAACATTTACATGTCCCTTTAAGACAACTCCCTCCATGTTTCTTTCCACACTTTGAGCATAAGGGAAAGTTCATCTTCTTTTTAGTGTGCTCTTTAGATTTTCCTTTGAATTCCATTTTCCTCTTCTTATCAAGACTATATGACTGATGGGTTACTCCAATCTCCATCTCAACATTGAGAACACATCGAACGATTTCCTCGTACCTATTGAAGTCCCTTATGGATAAGGCCCTTAGAATACTTGGATTTATGCCACTAAAGAATCGATCAATCTTACTCTCAGGTTGGATAATAATACCAGAAGCGTACCTTGAAAGTCTTGTAAAATTTTCTTCATATGTACCAACAGATTCATCATTCTTTTGCTTCAGTTCAAGAAACTCTTTCTCCATCTTTGTTCGGAGAATACGAGGGAAGTACTTATTGAAAAATAAGTTCTTGAACTCGTCCCATTCCATGGAATCAATTTCATCACTTTTCCACGTATTCTTAATAAGATTCCACCATTGATCAGCATCACCTTCCAAACGATACACTGCTAAGATGACTTTATCATGCTCAAAACCTTGAAGAACTGAAAATATCTTTTCAGTAGTACTAATCCATTGTTCAGAAACTAATGGATCAGTAGACCAGCTGAATGAAGGTGAACACTATCTCATGAAGGATTCAATAGAATGTTGCTCCATCCTTTGCTCGTTTGGTGGTCCTGCATGATTCATAGCTTGAGAAAGTTGTGTGAGCATGGCTACAAGATTTTGCATTCCAGCTCCCATAACGTTTGGTTGCTCAGGGGGACAATCATTGCATTTCCCGTCGCATTCCGCATTAACATGATTCCTTCGGGTTCCAGCCATTGACTAAAACCAAGAAGAATAGTGTGAGCAACACTAATTATAATAGGAAAACCACATAATCAAGAATAAAATTTCACACTTAAGGTCTTATCCTAGGTTAATCATGGCCATTTCTAAAATACTAAGATTGTGTTCTATGCTTAGACTTATCCTTAGGGTTCTTACTAAGGCATTCACATCCTAGTTTCCAAAGGTTGACTATACATTTCCTCTGATACCAACTATAACATCCCATACTTTACATACATTGTTATTACTTTAGAATTGAATCACACTTATTACAACATATAACAAAACCAAGAAAGGACCGTATAGGTATAGTGTCTTTAGAAACTGGGAAACATAAACAACTGGTTCATAAAGCATCTACATTGCCTCCCATTTATTTCATCATATCTAGAGTCCCTTTTGGCATATTCTACTTAATAACCTTCTTCCTGACCTGGGGAAATAAAACATACAGAAGGGTGATCTCAAATGCTGAGTAAGTATATACAAAAGAAATATCAATCACATCATATTCATAAGAACATAACATTTTGGAAATCTTAACCTTCAAAAGGGTGCATAATTTCATAACATGGGATAAATCATAGTAGTGAAATTAAATCCCAATAATCATAACATAAAATATGAAACTTTGTGGCATACACACATAATCATAGAGAATCATATCTTATTAGTCAAGACTCACTTCCAAGACTATCTTAGTGGACAAAGTCCATTTCTGAACCGAGTCACCCTCGTTTATGTCATGTTTCACTGAACCGGTATAAACTACCGTTCTAGCCTTGTGTATCTCATGAGATATAAAATATTTACCCAATGCAATGGAGGGAGATATAGGTCCCCCCCATCTCATAATGATAAGATTATTATGTGTGCCACAAAATCATAAACCATACATCATAGCATAACCCATATAATAAAAATGGGAATCTTTAAACATCGTGACATCATAAAACAAATCATATAAGATAAAAAAAATTCATAAAAATATTTCCATCACAAAATAATCAAATCCATGTAATAATAGGGATAGAAACAGAACCCTTTATTATCTTAGATGGAAAATAATTTTGATAAAACACATGAACTCCATTCTTGAGGAAAATATCCTTTCTACTTCAAAAACATTTAGCCTTTCTTAACATGTCATACAATTTTAAACTAAAATAAGTTGATTAGAAATAAACTTAAAAACTTGTAAAGGAAGATTCTTGGAAATTGTGTTTTAAAAATCCTTTCATGCCATATAAGTTAAAAAAAACATTCTTCTCGTACTTTTGTCGAAAAAGTCAAAAAAGTACCTCGTACGAAAAATGACAAAAGATTCCTTTCATATCTTTTACTAAAAACTCACCGAAGGGTAAAATAGGATTTAAAAAATTGTAGGTGAATGTAAATAATATTACATATTGAGAAAACATGGATGTGGATGATACAATACACCCCAGTAAATGCCAAATTATAAACAATCTCGGTTAAAAATGAGTTTGTGATATTTCCCTTACCTTAGGTCCGATATGCTTTTTATGTGTCTGAACCTCCTGAATAATGATTTAAATAATGTTATTGACTTATTCCAGAATCATAATTATTTTTATGATATCATATTTGGTCATATTCTTAGCTTCTTAGTAGTAATATTTAATTGCTACTTGTTATTCGGGTGTTTATAACATTTTGTTCTTATGCGTGTTTTGTCGAATAAATTCTTAATTTTCTCTTTATGTTATAGATACCTCATTTCTAGAATTTTATTAGTTTAATATATATCATATTCATTCATTCAATTCATTTATATAATCATTATTAAATGAAGATCATGTAGAACGAGTCGCATCACATCGTGGAGACAGTATTCCGTACGTACGCACAAGTGATGATATCATTCCTATGATTGTGGAATTGTATTGGAGTGTATTTATACTATTTCAGAATTCGTATCACATTATAATAGTCATATATAGTCATTACTTACACCATTATACCCATCCAAGTAAGGTGGTGGTGGAAAATAGATTACACCACGACGTGGAGACGATATTCCGTACGTACGCACGCGTGGTGATTTCTTCTTCTGTAGGATGGATAGATGATGAAATAGGGTTGTTTAATACTTATAATAACATATAAGTATATGATAGATACTGATGTTATTACTTCATAATGAAACAACTAAAGAAGAAGAAGTGGAAGAAGAAATAAATATGAAAGAATCGGTAACGGACATCACCTCTTCTTTGAAGTGCTTCTTTGAGACCTCCTTTTAGGGCACTAAAATAGGTCTTTGAAGAAGACCAGAACCTCTAGGATGTCTCTAGGGAAGTGTAGAGGAGAAATTGGCAGGGTTTGGACGATATTGAAGGCTCAATGTGGCGTGAGGAAGAGAGGGAGGAGGTTCCCTTTTATAAGGGAGGAGAGGGGCATCTTTGGAATAACTAAAAATATTATTTTATTATAAAGTCAAGTTTGGTTTTAAATAGCTCCAAATTGATTTATTTCAAGGATAAGGTGGGGATGGGTCGAAATCCTCTCATCCAATAGAATTTAGAGAAGTTTAGGTTCCTATTTTAACCTTATCATGTAGATTTAACATAAAGTTAAATAATTTTACTTTTACCGTGTCTTCTTGTGTTCTTATACTATAAGGTTAATAAACTTATTATAAGCAGCCAAAAGAAACCCAAGTTGTTTATTATTAATATAAATAACCTTATCTAAGTCATTTGGCCGAATAATAGATTTTTTGGAATAAAATGACAATTACTAATATAATATTTGTTTTAAAAACTATTTTACGTAAATTTAGACACTATTTAGTAATTAATTTTTGTGAAACTCATAACAGAATGATTAGTTCGAAATAAGTTTATTAAATCAATAATAACATGTCATATTAATCTATAAAATTAGTTCAATTCATAAAAAGTGTCAAATTACATTTATTTGGGTGTTTATAACATCAATTATGTCAATATTTCATTAATAAGATAGTTACTGCATCATCTTTGTGTCAAAAAAAAATAGATTCTTTAATGTTTAAAAATTGCAAATAAAATACCATTATGTAGGAAATCTTTTTATCTTTCTAATAAATATTTATAGTTGAATTTATCTTATGTATAACCCAATATTAAAAATTATTTACTTATTAGACTTTGATTTTAACTATTTTAACCCTTCTTTAAATAAATTAATAATAAATGTCCTAATCTAATCCAAGTGGGCCTAAATGGTCATAATTTATTCCTAAGGTTGTTTTTGGTCGAATTACACTTGTACAATAGAATTAGGACATGTGTTAGGGTAATAATAATATCATTTTTAACCTTAATTACCGTATTTACTTTTAACCGTGGTAATAAAAAGTAAAAAGTTACTATTTACCAAAAAATTATTTTCATCTCATTGAACCACATTTTACTTACTGACATCAACAGTGTCTCTCAGATTTTTGAAATTCCACTCACAGAAGTGGTAAAATTAAGTTTTATGAAAAATTCAGTTTTTTTAACTACCACTTAGTGGTTTCACTATTCATCTAAAATTGAAAGTTTTCAGAAAAATAACAAAATTTCACCCTAGTCTAATTTCGATATTACGAATCCAAAAAATGAAGTCCATTTTGAAAAATAAAATTTATAAAATTTCAAAAAGTGGTTATTACTATTCATAACTTCTAGTTTTAATAATATTTTAATAGTATATCGTTGTTTAGTGAATCTCGGTTTTGTGTACGACACAAGCTATCGAGGAAACTCGCGATTTCGTGTAAAGCAAGACAAGAAAGTGTTGTGTGTAGAAAAAGATTCCTTTGATGATTTATATAACATAAAAGTCTCGGGTGTTACATTCTACCCCCCTTAAAATGAATTTCGCCCTCGAAATTTGTCACATTGTAACAAACAGATGAGGATACCTCTCCCTCATCATATCCTCAAGCTCCCATGTAGCTTCTTCTAATTGGTGGTTCCTCCATAAAACTTTCACCAATCGAGTGGTCTTGTTTTATAGTACTTTTTCACTACGATCTAGAATCTCTATCGGTTGTTCTTCATAAGAAAGATCTTTCTCCAGTGGTACAACTTCTGAGCGGAGTACATGTGAAGGATCAGGTATGTACTTTCTCAGGAGAGATACATGGAACACATCGTGAACTTGAGAGAGATTCGGTGGAAGCGCCAATCGGTAAGCTACCTTCCCAACATGATCCAGTATTTCTAAGGGATTCATTAAAACACTATCATATTAGGGAACCCTTGCATACCTAACATCATCCATAAAAAATGCATCCGAAATACAAATTTTTTCATTGTATCATTCAAAGACAATTCCATTTGGTGAATTAAGCCTTAAACTGACTTCACCATCGATAAATATAAGTAAATACTCTATAGATGTGAGTTTCATTAACTTAATACAATATATAAGTTTAATATTACAATATCTTAGGTATGTCTCATTTAAAATTTTATATCTAATATATTTTACACTTTATGAAACTCCGAGTTTAAAACAGTAATATACAATCAAATATAACTGTTGAAATAGTAATGGGACCATTAAGAATAGTAAAATGACCTATAGAATATAAAATTCTCCTATGAAAGTATATATAAAATTTAGGTATCTTATGAATGAAAATATTATATATTTATATCATTGAATAAGTAAATAAAACCTTTCCAAAAAAATATATTATGTATTGGTAATTTTTTGAAACATAAATGTTAATTAATAATTTTCTAATAAAATAATTACTTAAATGAATATTTATTTTCGTGAAATTTATTCATAAATTAATAATTTGATGGGTTGTGATTATAGGAAAATTTTATTATACCTTATTTAATTTTCCTTTGTGTCATAAAATCAGTCATAATTTTAAAATCGGTATTTTCGAGTATAAGATTATTTAAAAAAATTAAATTTATAATATTTATTAAAAAAATCATAAAATGGACTTCATTTTTAATTATACCTACAAAAAAATTGTTAGGGTTAATTTTTTCTATTTTTCTGAAAGATTTGAATTTTTTGGGGAATAGTGAGATATATTAATTTATTGTATTTAGCAAATACAACAACTATTGAGTCATATATGATGTACAACTGGATTAATACCTAGTCTCGTATTATACTAAATTATCTTCATCTATTTAGTGATAATATCAAACTATTTTTAGTCTTGATCCAAAATAATAAATAAAATATTCAAAAAAACACCCCTTTAGCCACAATAAAAACCTCTGCTTCTCCTCACACAACCAATGCCTAGAAGCCTCCTTATATTCTCCCCATTTCCTCTCCAAAAACACTCTCCCAAGTTATTTTATAGAATTTATCACCAAAATAACTTTTCAAATATTCTTACCTAGGTTCTCAAGGAGAACAATTCAATAGGTAAATCACATTATGTTCTTTTAATTTTCATTCAATTTATTTTTATTTATTATACAATCCACCCATCCTCTAAAAAAAATTCATGGGTACCCTAGTATCATATATATGAACTACATTTATTATAATAATTTAATATGAATCATCAATTTTCTTCTCTAACACTTTTTTTCCCAAAATTAAAACATCATCCGTGAGATGTGGATTTACCACCTTCATGGATGAACAATTTCATTTTTGAAATTCCGCCCTCAAGGATGGTCTTAAAACAATTTTAAGGTTAAAAAAGACTTTAAAATAAGTAATAAATATTATTTAATATTATTAATCTAGAATATTTAATTAATATTAATTCAATTTAAAAAATTAGCGTTTGATAATCGAAAAACATAACGCCAAAATAATCCAAATGGTTTTCACTAAAGTGTTATCTAATTATTTATCCTCTTACCAAATGAAAAAATGGATAATATAACCATTTAATATTATATATGATCATTAATAAAATATAATTTTAATTCTTTCCATCTATTTTCATTTTTTATGATCTTCCATATTTAAAAATAAATAAACTGCTCATGGATAGCATGGAACAAAACACACTCAAACGATGAAATTTAATATTATATCTCATAAAAAAATGGTAAATGAACATAAAAAATTATAATAAATAAAATAAATTTCTAATATTTAATAAATTAAATTATTAAGGAATCTAATTTCATTATCTAGGATAATAATCAAAAAAGGATAACATTTTCTAACATAAGGTAAGTTATTTTCCCCAAAAAACTCCATTTTCATCCGGGTTACAATTTCTCTCTCTTCACCCCAACATAATTCATGATTATTCTAATTAACTCATCCTAAATTATATGATATATTTTCATATATATGAATCTATGAAAATCCTTCTTTCATTAATTGGGATATATGGGTTCCATAAGGATCCTTTCTCAATTCTTCTCGATAAGCAAACCTGATTAATGTGAAATTCCCATTTTCTTACCATTTTTATGTGCAGTTCAAAATATCATTTAATCACCCATTATTTTTCAAAAATATTAAGTATTATCATGATTTTTTTTTATTTATGGTTTTATACAAAAATTATTCCTTACTCTATTTTAAAGACTATTTATTATTTTCCCTTAAACTGCACTTAAGCAGATCATTTCTAAATATTTTTAAATTATTTTCTTTCACATGTTTTCACTTCAGTTGAAATCATTTATTCAAAAATTATAATTTCATTTTCCCACCCTTTCCTTTTCTGGTATATACATGTTTAAATATTAATTCATGATAATTACAAATTATTTTGAAAAATAACTCTTCATTCAAAAGTTAAAAAGTGTATTTATCTCAAAAATTCCTCGATTATTTTATTAGATTATTTTATTATATTTCAACACCCACAATTGAATATTATTATTATTTTTTATTTAAATTTAATGATATCATTTACCATATTTTATTAAATGGTTTATGATTAGTTTGATAGTGGATGTCCTATCTTGATACCATTCACTATATTACTACGATTGGTTAGTGAGTATGTTTACTGGTTGAGGAAATTAATTTAAATTACATTTGTATATGTGGGTTTTGTTTCACCCCATTCATATGAGGAATGAATTATAATTATTAAGTTTTGTTTGGGGACCTCTATATCCCTTATATTAATCGATTGTTCTCATGAGAAAAACATGATTGGGTTTTTACCGATTTATATATGGTGCCTTGGCCGATGTTTTGATTTTATGTTTACGATGTATGGAATTGTGAATTACATTATTATAATATTTTTAATTGGTAATAAAAGTATTTGTTCAACTAGTAAACTATTTGTGGTTATGTTACTTTCTCAATGTTTATTTATGGAATTATTTATTAATATTTTATCCCTATTATATTATGCTTTAGATTATCTTTTAATGGAATGTGTTTTGTTAGTTATTCACCATGCCTTATTGTTTGTATTTATGTATGAAACCTTATACTATATTTATTACCATTACAGATCATATGAGATCACCCCTTTCTTATGATTTATTTTTTACTAGGATGTGAAGATGTATATTATAAATGATTATCAGGAATAATCTATGAGGTTTTGGGGGTTTTCAAGCAATTTTCTATTTTTTTCTGTTAAGTTGTAATGAAAAGTTCATCTTTGTAATCTAGTTTCCAAAAATAATCAACTTAATGGTACATTGGGATTTCAGTGTTGTATCTATGAAAAACTATTAATTTAGGGCACTAGATATGAGAAACTAGGTAAGGGATCTCTACAGTTGGTATCAATGGAAGTTTAGTAGAACCCTTGGGTACTAAATTTATAAAAATATTATCAGGGAACATAACACTAATATAAAATTTTAGGGTATTCATAAAATAAAATCCTATAATTTTAGAAAGGTATATATTATATGGGTCTTCATTAAGATATATCCTTGTCTAAATACTAAATGTGGATGTGGTTTTAGCACATATGTACATTGGGGTAAAAACACTTATAAGGTGGGTCAATCCCAACTCTGGGTAACATGGTACATGAAAATGTGCCTTATAGCACAAATGGTTTGATACACTTGTGAAATATTCTTAAGATACTTCACATTTTAATTACAAACCATTATGAAGGATTTAAAAGTAAATATGTCCCTAAACAAATCATTTTTATGATTATGATATTGATTATGCATAAATTTCCAATTACTGTTAGGTGTTTTGAATGTTTGAAATTATGAATTAAGATTGATAACATAATTTAGTGCATGACATTGTTTATAATAGTTACCTAGTAGAAGGAATGGAAACCATATCAACATAAGAATTCTAGTTAGGGACATCCCTTCTATGAAATATAATGATGTTGGAGAGGGATATAAAACAAGAGTTGAGAAACCTATAAATATACTAGGATAGCTAACTAAGGTTATGAACAATAACCATACCTGAGGGGAACAACCTAATCCACAGTGTGGAAGAACAATTTAAGACTACTTCATGGGACTAAGGTATCCATCATATCATGGGAGTACAATCCCATTTGTAGTAGTGTGGTGGATAAGTTCCATAAAGAAAATTTTTCTTTCCTTAGGAAGCAATAAAATGGAGAAGTTTATCATGGAAATTTATTCTTAATTAAAAGATGCAGATAAATGGTGGTCATTAACAGAAATAATAAAAAGGTGGAAGAGATAGTAAACATATAATGTGAGGGTTTTTTTAAAAATTAAAACAATATTTCCCTCATGAATAATGAGTATATATGTAGAGTCAATTTCTAAATTAGAGGAAAATGGAAGATTAGAATATTACTAATAAGGAATAAATCTTTAAAAATTTATAATTTCATCTTATGGATTATATATACAATTTGATGAAAAATATTGATCAATGATTTTATGGTTTGAAATCATTCCTATGAAGGGAATTAGTCTCCCAAAACTTATCACAATATGCAGATATAGTATCATGTGATATCAAGATAAAAAACTAATATAATGACCCATACTTTACATATATTGTTATTACTTCAGAATTGAAGCACACTTATTACAACATATAACAAAACCAAGAAAGGACCGTATAGGTATAGTGTCTTTAGAAACTGAGAAACATAAACAACTGGTTCATAAAGCATCTACTTTTCCTCACATTTATTTCATCATATCTAGAGTCCCTTTTGGAATATTCTACTTAATAACCTTCTTCCTGAACTTGGGAAATAAAACAAACAAAAGGGTGAGCTCAAATGCTCTGTAAGGATAAACAAAATAAATATCAATCACATCATATTCATAAGAACATAACATTTTGGAAATCTTAACCTACAAAAGGGAGAATAATTTTATAACATGGGATAAATCATAGTAGTGAAATGAAATCCCAATAATCATAACATAAAATGTGAAACTTTGTGGCATACACACATAATCATTGAGAATCATATCTTATTAGTCAAGACTAATTTCCAAGACTATCTTAGTGGACAGAGTCCATTTCTGAACTGAGTCACCCTCGTTTTAGTCTTGTTTCACTGAACTGGTATAACCTACCATTCCAACCATGTCTATCTCATGAGATATAAAATCTTTACCCAATGCATTGGAGGGAGATATAGGTCTCACCCATCTCATAATGATACCATTCTTCTGTGTGCTACAAAATCATAAACCATACATTATAGCATAACCCATATAATAAAAATGGGAATCTTTAAACATCGTGAAATCATAAAACAATTCATATAAGATAAAAAAATTCATAAAAATATTTCCATCACAAAATAATCAAATACTTGTAAAAATATGGATAGAAACAGATCCCTTTATTATCTTAGATGGTAAATTATTTTGATAAAACACTTGAACTCCTTTCTTGAG
Source organism: Viscum album (assembly GCA_963277665.1). NCBI lineage: Eukaryota > Viridiplantae > Streptophyta > Magnoliopsida > Santalales > Viscaceae > Viscum > Viscum album. Next base: position 1,131,322,660 of record OY728155.1, on the reverse strand, counting down.
GAAAATATCCTTTCTACTTAAATTTTTTTTCCTTCTTAACTTGTCATACAATTTTAATCTAAAAGAAGTTGATTAGAAATAAACATGAAAACTTGTAAAGAAAGATTCTTGGAAATTTTGTTTTAAAAATCCATTCATGCCGTATAAGTTAAAAAAACATTCTTCTCGTACTTTTGTCGAAAAAGTCAAAAAAGAACCTCGTACGAAAAACGACAAAAGATTCCTTTCATATCTTTTACTAAAAACTCACCGAAGGGTAAAATAGGATTTAAACAATTTTAGGTGAATGGAAATAATATTACATTTTGAGGAAACATGGATGTGGATGATAAAATACACCCCAGTAAATTCCAAAGTATAAACAATCTCGGATAAAAATGAGATTGTGATATTTCAATTACCTTAGGTCTGATATGCTTTGTACGTGTCCGAACCTCCTGTATAATGATTTAAATAATGTTATTGATTTATTCCAGAATCATACTTATTTTTATAATATCATATTTGGTCATATTCTTAGCTTCTTAGTAGTAATATTTCATTGATACCTGTTATTCGGGTGTTTATAACTTTTTGTTCTTATGCGTGTTTTGTCGAATAAATTCTTATTATTCCCTTTAGGTTATAGATACCTCATTTCCAGAATGGTATTATTGTAATATATATCATATTCATTCATTCAATTCATTTATATAATCATTATGAAATGAAGATCATGTAGAACGAGTCGCATCACATCGTGGAGACGGTATTCCGTACGTACGCACGAGTGATGATATCGTTCCTATGATCATGGAATTGTATTGGAGTGTATTTATACAATTTAAGTATTAGTATCATTTTATAATAGTCATATATAGTAATTATTTACACCATTATACCGATCCAAGTAAGGTGGTGGTGGAAAATAGATTACACCACGGCGTGGAGACGGTATTCCGTACGTACGCACGCGCGGTGATTTCTTTTTCCGTAGGATGGATAGATGGTGAAATAGGGTGGTTTCATACTTATAATAACATATAATTATTTGAGTGATACTAATGTTATTACTTCATAATGAAACAACTAAAGAAGAAGAAGTGGAATAAGAAATAAAGATGAATGAATCGGTAACGGACATTACCTCTTCTTTGAAGTGATTCTTTGAGACCTCCTTTTAGGGCCCTAAAATAGGTCTTTGAAGAAGACTAGAACTGCTAGGATGTATCTAGGGAAGTGGATAGGAGAATGTGGCAGGGGTTGGCCGAGCTTGAAGGCTCAATTTGGTGTGAGGAAGAGAGGGAGGAGGTTCCCTTTTATAAGGGATGAGAGGGGCACCTTTGGAATATCTAAAAATATCATTTTATTATAAAGTCATGTTCAGTTTTAAATAGCTCCAAATTGATTTATTTCGAGGCTAAGGTGGGTATGGGTCGAAATCCTCTCATACAATATAATTTAGACAAGTTTAGGTTCCAATTTTAACCTTATCATGTAGATTTAACATTAAGTTAAATAATTTTACTTTTACCGTGTCTTCTTGTGTTCTTATACTATAAGGTTAATAAACTTACTATAAGCAGACAAACGAACCCCAAGTTGTTTATTATTAATATATATAACCTTATATAAGTCATTTTTCCAAACCTTAGATATTTAGGAATAAAATAACAATTACTAATATAATATTTTTTTTAAAAACTATTTTATGTCAATTTTGACACTACATAGTAATTAATTTTTGTGAAAATCATAACAGAATGATTAGTTCGAAAAAAGTTAATTAAATAAATACTAACATGTCATATTAATCTATAAAATTATTGTAATTCATAAAAAGTGTCAAATTACATTTATTTTAGTGTTTATAACATCAATTATGTCAATATTTCATTAATAAGATAATTACTGCATCATCATTGTGTCATAAATAAATTAAATTATATAATGTCTAAAATTTACAAGTAAAATACCATTATGTAGGAAATCTTTTTATATTTCTAATGAATATTTATAGTAGAATTTATCTTATGTATAACCCCATATTAAAAATGATTTACTTATTATACTTTGATTTTAACTATTTTAACCCTTCTTTAAATAAATTAATAATAAATGTCCTAATCTAATCCAAGTGGCCCTAAATGGTCATATTTTATTCATAAGGTTATTTTTGGTCGAATTACACTTGTCCAATAGAATTAGGACATGTGTTAGGGTAATAATAATATCATTTTTACCCTTAATTACCCTATTTACTTTTAACCGAGGTAAAAAAAGTAAAATGTTACTATTCACCAAAAAATTATTTTCATCTCATTGAACCACATTTTACTTACTGACATCAACCGTGTCTCTCATATTTTATAAATTCCACTCACAGAAGTGGTAAAATTATGTTTTATGAAAAATTCAGTTTTTTTTAACAACCACTTAGTGGTTTCACTATTCATCAAAAATTGAAAGTTTTCAGAAAAATACCAAAATTTCACCCTAGGCTAATTTTGATATTAAAAATCCAAAAATGAAGTCCATTTTGAAAAATAAAATTTATAAAATTTCAAAATGTGGTTATTACTATTCATAACGGCTAGTTTTAATAATATTATAATAATATATCATTGTTTAGTGAAACTCGGTATTGCGTACGACGCAAGCTATCAAGGAAGCTCGCGATTTCGTGTAAAGCAAGACAAGCAAGTGTTGTGTGTAGAAAAATATTTCGTTGATGATTTATATAACATAAAAGTCTCGGGTGTTACATTTTACCCCCCTTAAAATGAATTTCCCCTCGAAATTCGTCACTTTGTAAAAAACAGATGAGGATACCTCTCCCTCCTAATATCCTCAAGCTCCCATTTAGCTTCTTCTAATTGGTAGTTCCTCCATAAAACGTTCACCAATCGATTGGTCTTGTTTTGTAGGACTTTTTCGCTACGATCCAGAATCTCTATCGGTTGTTCTTCATAAGAAAGATCTTGCTCCAGCGGTACAACTTCTGAGCTGAGTACATGTGAAGGATCAGGTATGTACATTCTCAAGAGAGATACATGGAACACATCGTGAACTTGAGAGAGATTCGGTGGAAGCACCAATTGTTAATCTACCTTTCCAACACGATCCAGTATTTCGAAAGGACTGATATATCTAGGGCTCAACTTCCCCTTCTTTCCAAATCTCATAACCCCCTTCCAGGGAGATATTCGTAAGAAAACTTTATCACCCACTTCAAACTCTTGGACTTTTCTTCAGTTGTCAGCATAACTTTTCTGTCGACTCTGAGTTTCTCTTATGTGTTGTTGAATAGATCTGACCTTTTCTGCCATTTCATCAATGAGATAGGGTCCCAATAGCTTTCTTTCCCTAACTTCTTCACAGCAAGTTGGAGTCCTGCATTTCTTTCCATAGAGAACTTCATAAGGATCCATCTGAATACTTGAGTGAAAGATATTATTATAAGAAAATTCCACAAAAGGTAGGTGTTGATCCCAACCACCTTTGAAATCCATAGAGCAAGCTCTCAACATATCTTCTAGAGTTTGAATTGTTCTATCAGACTGACCGTCTGTTTGAGGATGATTAGCAGTGCTAAAACTCAATTCTGTATCCAGAGTATGCTAAAGACTTCTCCATAACTTCGAGGTAAATCTCGGATCCCGATCAGATATAATAGAAAGTGGTACTCCATGCAGTCTTTCCGCTTCATTTACATATATCCTGACAAGCTGATCCAGAGTGAAATCCTCTCTAATAGCAATGAAGTGTACAGATTTTGTAAGACAATCAACTATGACCCAGATAGCATTATTGCCTTTGGATGTTTTAGGAATTACTGTGACAATGTCCATAGTGATGTTTTCCCATTTCCATTCGGGTATGGGTAATGGTTGTAACATCACCTTAGACTTCTGTCTCTCATCTTTAACTTGTTGACAAACCAAGAATCGAGAGACATATTCCGCAACATCTCTTTTCATTCCATCCCACCAGAAGTATTCTTTCAGGTCCCTATACATCTTCGTGCTTCCAAGATGAATAGAGAATGAAGAACTATTAGCCTCATCCAGCATCTCCTTTAAATCGGGGATGGGAGGAACACAAACCCGATTCCTGAACATTATTATCCCATCACAATCAAGGATGAATTCAGGAATATTTCTCACCTTCTTTTGTAACTCGACATCTTCTTTCTGTGCCTCTTTAATCATCACATGTATAGATGGTTGAACATTCATTTGAGAAAGATACAATTTTTCCCCTTTCATTATAATTCCAAGATCCATCCTTTGTAAATCCATAAATATTGGATCTTTTGTGATCCTCATCATGGATAATCTAGCATGGTCTTGTCGACTTAATGCATCTGCCACCTTGTTTTCTTTACCAGGGTGGTAATGGATTGAGTAGTTGTAATCCTTAATCAGCTCTAACCATCTTCTTTGGCATATATTCAGCTCCTTTTGTGTGAAAATATACTTTAAACTTTTATGATCAGTATAAATGTCACACCTTTCTCCATAAAGATAATGCCTCAAAATCGTTAATGCAAAGATTACCACAGCTAACTCCAAATCATGAGTTGGGTAATTTTGCTCATGTATTTTCATCTGTCGTGAGGCATAAGCTATCACCATATCATTTTTAATTAGAACACACCCCAATCCCTTCTTGGATGCATCACTGTAGATCACAAACCTTTCTCCACTACAAGGCAATGTGAGCACAGGTGCACTGGATAACCTTCTTTTCAACTCCTTGAAATTATCTTCACATTCCTCCATCCAAACAAGCTTAACTCCTTTCTGAGTCAACTTGGTGAGTGGATTAGATAATCCTGAAAAATCTTTCACAAAACATCGATAATATCCATCCAAATCCAATAAAACTTCGGATCTCGGTTACTGTTGTTAGTCTCGATGATCTTTCGATAACCTCTGTTTTTGCTGGATCCACAGATATCCCCTCCTTTGAGATTTTGTGACCCAAAAATGCAACTTTTTGAAGCCAAAATTCACACTTGGTAAATTTGGCATAAAGCTTCTCCTTTCTTCAGGGTCTTCAATATAATTCTCAAGTGATCTTCATGTTCTTCCTTGCTCTTTGAATAGACAAGAATACCATCTATAAAGACTACCACAAAATGATCAAGATAGTCTCTAAAGACTCTATTCATTAGATCCATGAAGATAGAAGGGGCATTAGTCAGACCAAATGGCATCACTATAAATTCATAGTGTCCATACCTTGTATGGAAAGCCATCTTTGGTATATCCTCCCTTTTGACCCTTAATTGGTGATACCCTGATCGAAGATCAATCTTGGAAAAGTATTGAGCTCCGCGTAGTTGGTCAAATAGGTCATCAATGCGCGGGAGAGGATATTTGTTCTTGATAGTAATCTTGTTATGTTCTCGATAATCAATACAGAGTCTCATTGATCCATCTTTCATATTAACAAACAGAACAGGTGCTCCCCAAGGTGACGCACTAGGGCATACGAACCCCTTATCAAGATTATCTTTCAGTTTCTTCTTCAATTCCTGCAACTCAATTGGGGCCATTCTATAAGGTGTCTTTGAAATAGGCAAATCACCCGGTACGAGTTCTATTGAAAACTCAACATCACGATTCGGTGGAAGACCCGGTAATTCCTCCGGAAAGACATCATCAAACTCTCTTACAATGGGAGTATTCTTAATTTTGAGTTTCTCACCAACCATTTGAGATAAATAACATTCATTTAGTGGAATAAATACCCATAAAATGGAAGAAATTTCCACTGGACGGTTATGTTCATCCATTAATCGATAGACGATCATAGATTGATCTGGAATATGAAATGTGACTTCTCTTCTTTGGAAATTGATATGAGCTCCATGTAGAGAAATCCAATCCATGCCAAGAATCACATAAAATTCTCCTATAGTAAGGATCACAAGATTTGCAGGAAGCACATTCCCAGAAACTTCAATAAGAGAAGAATTATAAACTTTTGATGCGACTGTTGTGCCATTAGGTATTGTCACAGCTAACTCAACATCTAATTGTTGAGGTAATACGGTGATACCCTTAGAAAATTATTCAGAAATAAATGAGTGGGTGGATCCAGAATCAAATAAAACATTTTCTACTTTAGAGTGGATGGTAAGTGTACCTTTCACCACATCGTTATCGTACTCCACGTCGCTGATAGAAATTGCATGTGACTTTCCTTTGTCTTTAGCCTTAAGAGTTTGTTGACGTCGACCATCATCATCATCCCTTGGATAAGGGCATTTATTGGCATAATGTCCCATCTCCTTTCACTTGAAGCATTGAAGTGTAGTAGGTTTATTCTGTGTATCCCTTCCTTTGTTTGCATCATTAGACATATTCTTCCCATCATCACGACATTCAAATTCCCGATGACCTTCCTTTCCACATTTGAAACCTTTACTTGTCCCTTTAAGACAACTCCCTCCATGTTTCATTCAACACTTTGAGCATAAGGGAAAGCTCGTCTTCTTTTCAGTGTGCTCTTTAGATTTTCCTTTGAATTCCATTTTCCTCTTCTTATCAAGCACATATGACTGATGGGTTACACCAATCTCCATCTCAACTTTGAGATCACATCGAACGATTTCCTCGTAGCTATTGAAGACCCTTATGTATAAGGCCCTTCGAAGACTTGGTTTTAAGCCACTAAAGAATCGATCGATCTTGCTCTCGGGGTGGATAATAATACCAGAAGCATACCTTGCAAGTCTTGTAAAATTTGCTTCATAGGTACCAACAGATTCATCGTCCTTTTTCTTCAGTTCAAGAAACCCTTTCTCCATCTTTGTTCGGAGAATACGAGGGAAGTACGTATTGAAAAATAAGTTCCTGAACTCGTCCCATTCCAAGGACTCAATTTCATCCCTTTTCCCCATATTCTTAATAAGATTCCACCATTGATCATCATCACCTTCCAAACGATACACTACTAAGATGACTTTATCATGCTCATAACATTGAAGAACTGAAAATATCTTTTTAGTAGTACTAATCCATTGTTCAGCAACTAATGGATCAGTAGACCCGCTGAATGAAGGTGGATGTTGTCTCATGAAGGATTCAACAGAATGTTTCTCCTTCCTTTGCTCGTTTGGAGGTCATGCATGATTCATAGCTTGAGAAAGTTGTGTGAGCATGGCTACAAGATTTTGCATTCCATCTCCCATAACGTTTTGTTGCTCAGGGGGACAATCATTTCATTTCTCGTCGCATTCCGCATTAACACGATTCCTTCGTGTTCCAGCCATTGACTAAAACCAAGAAGAATAGTGTGAGGAACACTAATTATAATAGGAAAACTACATAATCAAGAATAAAATTTCACACTTAAGGTCATATACTAGGTTATTCATGGACATTTCTAAAACACTAAGATTGTGTTCTATGCTTAGACTTATCCTTAGGGTTCTTACTAAGGCTTTCACATCCTAGTTTCCAATGGTTGACTATACCTTTCCTCTGATACCAACTATAACAACCCATACTTTAAATACATTGTTATTACTTCAGAATTGAAGCAAACTTATTACAACATATAACAAAACCAAGAAAGGACCGTATAGGTATATTGTCTTTAGAAACTAGGAAACATAAACAATTGGTTCATAAAGCATCTACTTTGCCTCCCATTTATTTCATCATATCTAGATTCCCTTTTTGGCATATTCTACTTAATAACCTTCTTCCTGACCAGGGGAAATAAAACATACAAAAGGGTGAGCTCAAATGCTTAGTAAGGATAAACAAAAGAATTATCAATCACATCATATTCATAAGAACATAATAATTTGGAAATCTTAACCTTCAAAAGGGAGCATAATTTCATAACATTGGATAAATCATAGTAGTGAAATGAAATCCCAATAATAATAACATAAAACATGAATATTTGTGTCATACACACATAATCATAGAGAATCATATCTTATTAGTCAAGACTCATTTCCAAGACTATCTTAGTGGACAAAGTCCATTTCTGAACTGAGTCACCCTCGTTTCAGTCCTGTTTCATTGTATCGGTATAACCTACTGTTCCAGCCATGTCTATCTCATGAGATATAAAATCTTTACCCAATGCATTGGAGGTTGATATAGGTCCCACCCATCTCATAATGATACCATTCTTATGTGTGCCACAAAATCAAAAACCATACATCATAGCATAACCCATATAATAAAAATGGGAATCTTTAAACATCGTGGAATCATAAAACAATTCATATAAGATAAAATATTTCATAAAAATATTTCCATCACAAAATAATCAAATCCATGTAATAATAGGGATAGAAACAGAACCCTTTATTATCTTAGATGGAAAATAATTTTGATAAAACACTTGAACTCCATTCTTGAGGAAAATATCCTTTCTACTTCAAAAACATTTTTCCTTTCTTAACATGTCGTAAAATTTTAAACTAAAATAAGTTGATTAGAAATAAACATTAAAACTTGTAAAGGAATATTCTTGGAAATTTTGTTTTAAAAATCCATTCATGCCGTATAAGTTAAAAAAACATTCTTCTTGTACTTTTGTCGAAAAGTCAAAAAAGTACCTCGTACGAAAAACGAAAAAAGATTCCTTTCATATATTTTACTAAAAACTCACTGAATGGTAAAATAGGATTTAAAAAATTGTAGGTGAAGGGAAATAATATTACATATTGATGAAACATGGATGTGGATGATAAAATACACCCCAGTAAATGCCAAAGTATAAACAATCTCGGATAAAAATGAGATTGTGATATTTCCCTTACCTTAGGTTCGATATGCTTTGTACATGTCCAAACCTCCTGTATAATGATTTAAATAATTTGATTGACTTATTCTAGAATCATATTTATATTTATGATATCATATTTGGTCATATTATTAGCTTCTTAGTAGTAATATTTCATTGCTACTTGTTATTCGGGTGTTTATAACATTTTGTTCTTATGCGTGTTTTGTCGAATAAATTCTTATTCTTATCTTGAGGTTATAGATACCTCATTTCCAGAATGGTATTAGTGTAATATATATCATATTCATTCATTCAATTAATTTATATAATCTATATGAAATGATGATCATGTAGAACGAGTCGCATCACATCGTGGAGACGGTATTCCATACGTACGCACGAGTGATGATATCATTCCTATGATCTTGGAATTGTATTGGAGTGTATGTATACTATTTCAGAATTATTATCACTTTATAATAGTCATATATAGTCATTATTTACACCATTATACCCATCCATGTATGGTGGTGGTGGAAAATAGATTACACCACGGCGTGGAGACGGTATTCTGTACGTACGCACGCACGTTGATTTCTTTTTCCATAGGATGGATAGATGGTGAAATAGGGTTGTTTAATCCTTATAATAACATATCAGTATATGAGTGATACTGATGTTATTACTTCATAATGAAACAACTAAATAAGAATAAGTGGAAGAAGAAATAAAGATGAAAGAATCGGTAACGGACATTACCTATTCTTTGAAGTGCTTCTTTGAGACCTTCTTTTAGGACACTAAAATAGGTCTTTGAAGAAGACCGGAACCTCTATGTTGTCTCTAGGGAAGTGGAGAAGATAAAGTGGCAGGGTTTTTCCGAGCATGAAGGCTCAAAGTGGTGTGAGGAAGGGAGGGAGGAGGTGCCCTTTTATAAGCGAGGAGAGGGGCACCTTTGGAATAACTAAAAATATTATTTTATTATAAAGTAATGTTCGGTTTTAAATAGCTCAAAATTGATTTATTTTGAGGATAAGCTGGGGCTGTGTCTAAATAATCTCATCCAATATAATTTAGACATGTTTAGGTTCCTATTTTAACCTTATCATATAGATTTAACAATAAGATAAATAATTTTTCTTTTACCATGTCTTCTTGTGTTCTTATACTATAAGGTTAACAAACTTACTATAACCAGAACAAAGAACCCCAAGTTGTTTATTATTAATATATATAACCTTATCTATGTCATTTGGCCGAACCTTAGATTTTTAGGAATACAATAACAATTACTAATATAATATTTGTTTTAAAAACTATTTTACGTCAATTTTGACACTATTTAGTAATTAATTTTTGTGACAATTATAAAAGAATGATTAGTTCGAAATAAGTAAATTAAATCAATAATAACATGTCATATTAATCTAGAAAATTAGTGTAATTCATAAAAAGTGTCAAATTACATTTATTTTGGTGTTTAAAACATCAATTATGTCAATATTTCATAAATAAGATAATTACTGCATCATCTTTGTGTCATAAATAAATTAAATTATTTAATGTCTAAAAATTACAAATAAAATACAATTATTTAGGAAATATTTTTATCTTTCTAATGAATATTTATAGTCGAATTTATCGTATGTATAACCCCATATTAAAAATTATTTACTTATTAAACTTTGATTTTAACTATTTTAACCCTTCTTTAAATAAATTAATAATAAATGTCCTATTCTAATACAAGTGGGCCTAAATGGTCATATTTTATTCCAAAGTTTTTTTTGGTCGAATTACACTTGTCCAATAGAATTAGGACATGTTTTAGGGTAATAATAATATCATTTTTACCCTTAATTACCCTATTTACTTTTAACCGTGGTAAAAAAAGTAAAAAGTGACTATTCACCAAAAAATTATTTTCATCTCATTGAACCACATTTTACTTACTGTCATCAACCGTGTCTCTTAGATTTTTGAAATTCCACTCATAGAAGCGATAAAATTAAGTTTTATGAAAAATTCATTTTTTTTTAACTACCACTTAGTGGTTTCACTATTCATCAAAAATTGAAAGTATTTAGAAAAATACCAAAATTTCACCCTAGGCTAATTTCGATATTACGAATCCAAAAATGAAGTCCATTTTGAGAAATAATATTTATAAAATTTCAAAAAGTGGTTATTACTATTCATAACGGCTAGTTTTAAAAATATTTTAATAGTATATCATTGTTTAGTGAAACTCGGTATTGCGTACGACGCAAGCTATCGAGGAAGCTCGCGATTTCATGTAAATCAAGACAAGAAAGTGTAGTGTGTAGAAAAAGATTCCTTTGATGATTTATATAACATAAACTTCTTGGGTGTTACAACTAATTTTCAATATGTTGTGAATTAAAGGGAAATCAAGAGAAAAAGAAAGATTCGAAATACTCTGGAAATGGAAATAAGGAAAAGGGTTATAAGTGGATCGTTGAATTTACATACTTTGATAATTATTGGAGGAAACACACTAGTACGTGGCTAAAGGAAATGTTATATTCTTAAAAGGGTGGAGAAAAGGCCACAAATCTCATTATTTAATGGGAAAGAATGAATCTACTAATGTTCAATGCTAAAATTTCAAATAGATGTGATATTATTAAAATTATATCCTAAGCTTCAATTAAACATTCCCCAAAAAAGCCAAAGGGGAAAGGCCAAGATTATGAAATCACAATCACTAAGATTGCAGTTCCCAATAATGTGATGGAAGTTACTTTTATCATTTCCTCAAACATAGACATTAGATTATATGATTCTGGTTCGACACAGTCTTTTACATCTTCACAGTTTGACAAGAAAATTATAATATTACCATTTGATTTAATAAAGGAGTTTTCAATAAAAACTCGTAAGGGATGTCTCATTACAACAAATATGCAATAGTCAGTCCACATTAAAAGAAAAACATGTTCTTTATTTACTAAACTTTTCATCATACTAATTATTGAATTTGATATAATCCTTAGTATGTTCTTCCTTGAAAAATATGATGCAAAAATCAATTGCAAAAAGAAGAAAATTAATATTGCTACGGAAGATGTAGAATCCCATATCATTAGAGTAGAAAACTCATCATCAAATTCTTATCAAGATACAACTTTAGTGTCTCCACTGAGTGATATTCATTGGGAGGAAGAGAAAACATCATCTATAGATGAGAAATGAAATCATTAAATAGATGATGTACCTATTGTGTAAGAATACATTGATGCATTTCTAGAAGATTTTCCAGGATATCCTCTAGATCATGAAGTTGAGTTCTCTATTGATTTAATTCATGGTGTTAGACCTATATCATAGAATACATTTAGAATGTACATTGTGCATTAATTATAACTAAAGAAAAACTAGAGGAATTGAGTGATAAAAGATCTATTTTCACTACTATTTCTATATGGGGAGCCCATATTCTGTTGGTCAAAAAGAATAATGGATCCATGAGGTTGTTCATTGAATATAGAGAAATCGATGCTATTACAATAAAAAAAAGGTATGTTGTTCCTCGAATTGATGATTAATTTGATCAACTTCACTGTGTTCAATATTTTTTAATGATTAAAATTTGATCTCTACATCATAAATTATGTGTGAGGAAGGATTAAATCCTAAATAAATCATTTAGAACATGGAATGGACATTACAATTTTATAGTAAGGCCATTTTTTCTAACTAGTTCAGCTTCTATTTTTATGGATCTGATAAATAATGATATCACAGAAAATTTGATGATTTATTTTGAGGTATTTATTTATTACATGTTGATATATTCTAGAAGATAAAATGAACATCATAACATATTGAAAATTATTATAAATACTCCAAGAAGAAAAGTATTATATGAGTAGTTTAGAAAGATTGGATTATACATGCGAACAGATTCTTTTCTTGTCATTATTGTCTCGAAGGAAGAAATCTCAGTTGATTCTGTGAAGAAAAATGTTGTTCAAGAATTGTCTACAACAACAAATATAAATGAGGTACATCGTTTTATTAGTTTAGAAAGTTACTATATGTCTTTCATTCTAAAAAATTTACTCATTATATAACCCTTTAACAAAACATACTCATAAAGGGGTTAGGTTAATTTGGGCAATGAAATTTGATGAATTCTCTATATATCTAAAGAAGAGATTAGTGAATGCTCTGATTAGGTCCCTACCATAAATAATTTTGTATTTGAGATTTATAGTGATGCATCAAAGATATGGGGTTCTGTCCTTATGTTGAATGATATAGTTATTTCCTATGCATCAAAGATATTAACAACACATGAATAGAACTATCTAACTCATGATCTTGATTTATCTGCTGTAATCATTTCTTTAGAGATATGGATAAATTATATATATGGAGAAATATGTGGTATATATATATATCACAATAGTTTGAAATATATCTTTTCACAGAAATAACTCAACATGAGGAAAAAGATATGGATCGAGCTACTCATGGAATATGATTATTCAATACACTACCACCTCGGGAAGGTGAATAAGGAATCAGATCAATTGAGTAGGAAGGATCATGAATTTATGAACAAGATGAAGCTTGATAAGGTTCCTTTGTATATGGATCTAGAAAATATGGATTAGGAAATTATGATGGAAGGTGAAACATCATTTCTTTTTCACATTGTGTCCCAATCATATTTATTATAAAGGATTAAAATATCATAGTCTCATGATGAGAATATTCAAAATTAAATTAAATATATGTATTTTTTGAAGTCGATAGTCTTTGTGTATGAGGATAGAATTACAAAATTTGGGAAGAGGCAGTGTGTTTCCTCTATACTCGATCAAAAAAAGAGTTATAGGATGACTCATATAGTTTAAATTTCTCTATACTCCCAGATTGTAAAAATAAGTATAGATATTGGAAGGAACATATCTGGTAGGATAATATAAGGCCGAAAATTTCTGATTATTTATCAAGATGTTTAGTATGTCAATAAATTAAGGATAAAAGAAAACATTCTAGACGATTCATTAAAAATATACCTATTCGTACATGGAACTTTGATGATATTACCTTGCATTTTGTCCCTGGATTACCAAAAACTCTATGAAATAATGATGCAATATGGGTGATTATTGATTGAATTACCGAATATGCACATTCCCTTGCTATGATATAGGATTTTCTATTAGAAACCCTTGCACGACTCTATATTAAGAAACTTGTAAAAATTCTTGGGGAACCTCACCCATTTCTGTCTAATTTTGAACGATAATTTATTTTGAAATTTTAGAAAAGTATCCAAAAATATTTGGATACTGAGATTTATTTGAGTACAACTTATCGCCTTCAAAATTATAGCTACTCATAAAGGACAATACGAACTTTAGAATACATGTTGATAACATGATCATATGACTTTCATGGTATGTGTGATCAGTATTAACCTTTGGTGGAGTTTTCCTACAACAGTAGTCTCCATTCTTGTATTTATATGGAACCATATAAAGCATTGTATGGAAAGTGATGTTATAGACTAGCTTGTTCTCTTGATGTTAGAAAAAGGAATCTTGTGGGGCCAAATCTTTTGGAGCAAACAACATTAAAGGTAACAACTTTTCAAACCCATATCAAAGAATCCTAAATTCGGAAAAAGAGCTATGCCGATAATCAAAGGAACAATTCACAATTTCAAGTGGGGTATCCTATTTTCATTAAAGTATCACCATGGAAGAGAGTGATATAATTTTGGAGGAAAGGGAAACTGATCCCCATGTAAGTTGGTGATATTAAAATTATGGAGATAATTAGAGATATGGAGTATCATTTGGTAATGTTTCCTAGCATTTTTAAGGTACACATTGCCTTTAAAATATCTTTCTAAAGGAAGTATATGATAGACCAAACACATGTACTCAATTATGAATGAATAGAATTTGAACATGATTTATCGTATTGTGAGGAACCTATTCAGATTCTATACACTAAAGAACCAGTGTTGATGAATCAGACGACTTGACTAATAATGTTATTTTGGAAAAATCATAAAATTGAAGAGGTGATGTGGGAGTCTGAGGAACTAATGATGAAGAACTACCCAAATATATTTATGCGGTGAAATTTTGGAAATTTAGAGGAAAATATTTTTTATAGGAGGGGAGAATGTAACACCACAATATATAATGGTATTTCTCTTTTAAATTTTAATATCTTTGATAGTTTATGCTTCACGCAACACAGAGTTTAAAACCATAATATACTATTATATATGACTATATAAATAGTAATGCGACCATTTGGAATAGTAATATGAAAAATAGAATATTAACTTCACCTATAAAATAATATATTTAATTTATGTATCTTATGAATGGAAGTATGGAATATTTATATCATCGAATGGGTAAATAAATGTTTTAAAAAATAATAAAATAATTATTGGAATTTTGGGGAAGCATAAATGATAATTCACATATTTATAATGACAATAATTATTAAAAATAAATTTTTTCCATTAAAAAGATTCATAAATTAATATTGTTTTCTATTATATTTATATGATAATTTTATGACAACTTCATTAATTTTTTCTTGTGAAATAAAATTATTTATATTTTTAAAATCTGTATATTTCAAGTAAATGATGAATTTATTTAAAAATTAAATTAATCATATTTTGAAATATATTTACATAAAATGAAGTTAATTTTTTAATTATACACATTAAAAAAGTCATGGTTTATTTTTGTGATTTTTCAAAAATAGTTTATTTTTTTTATGAATAGCAAAATTTAATAATTTTTAATATTTAATAAATTCGAGATTTATTGGGTCATAGAAGATGTATGTATGATTTAACACCATAATATACAACTCACCTTCATTATTTTAATATATTTAGATATAAATCTGAAACAATTCATATTCTGGATGAAAAATAAAAAACAAATGAATAAAATATTCAAGAAACACCCCTCTCCTCCAATATAAATACCACCCCTAACCACCCCTCACCACCCCAACTCTTCACACACACAAAATACTTGACTAATTATTATATTTTCCCCATTCCATCACCCAAAACTCTCCCCCAGGTTCTTATCTTAATTATTTTACCAAAATAAAATTTCAAATTCCCTTAAGGTGGTTCTTAAGGTGAGGAATTCAAGAGGTAAATCCCATTTAGTTCTTTTTATATTCATTCAGTTTCTTTAATTTTCTTATACTCTACTCAAAACATATATCTAAAAAATTATAAAAACTCTAATATAGTATATGTAGTATAATTTTTTTATTATAATTAAATTTCAACCATCCATTTTCATATCATCCCTTTTATTCTAAAGATTAAAATATCACCTGTGAGGTGCTGATTTAACCCCTTTGGGGATGATGATATCCAAAGTTATAATTCATCCATAAAGTATGGTTATAAAAACATTTTTTTGGATAAAAAGAATTTAATATATTTAATTCATATTATTTAATATTCTAGATCCAGTATATATACATAATATTAATTCATAATACAAAACCGGTGCATGATGATTGAAAAAACGCCAAAATAATCTTGATGGTTATCACTAACATCTTATGTAATGATTCATCCTCATCAAAAATAAATAAAATTACTTATATAACAATTTAATAATATTTAAGATCATTAATAACATATAATTTTATTTATTTATAACAATTTTCATTTTATATGATCTTCCATATGCATATAAACAAAAACAGTTCATGAAAACCAAGGAAAAGAACACCCCAAAAGACAAAATTTCATCATATAACTCAATTAAAAATGTCATAATTTAACATAATAAAATATTAATAAATAAAAAACAAAATAATTAAGTTATTAATTTAAAATTTTACAAATATAATTTCATCATTCAATACATTATGTGTAAGATTATATCACTTTTAGACTTAAAGGTAATAGATTCTCCCCGAACTAACATTTTTCATTCAGGTTATGCTTTCTCAATCTTTATCCAAATGTAACTCTTAGTTATTCTTATTTAATCATCATAAATTCAATGAATATCACCCATATATATATATCAATAAGGATCATTCATTATTTGATGGGTAATTACATATTTTATAAGGATCATTTCTCAATTCTTCTCGATAAGCAGACCAGATTAAAGGGAACATCCCATTTTCTTAAAAATTTTCAAGTAAGATCCATAATATATTTTATGACATCATTATTTTTATAAAAAAAATTTATCATGAGCAAAAATAATTCACCATTTCTGATTTTATTCAAAAATTATGCCTTAGTTAGTATTAAAGACTCTTTAGTGTGTTCCCTCAAACCACACCCAACCAGCACATTTTTAAAGCATCTTAAACGATCATTTTACATGTTTTCACATAAGTTTGAAATAATTTATTTATAAAATATATTTTCACTATATCTCCATTTTGTTTCTAGTATATACATGTTACAATCTGATTTTATTACAAATACATATTATTTTCCAAACAAAATATTCTTTCTCAAGTAAAAATAGTATTTCTCTTAATAATTTCTAAATAATTTTATTAAAGTATATTCATCAACTTCAAAACCCTGGATTAGATGTTATTTTTTATTTAGATTTAACGTTTATGATATCATTTACCATGTTTTATTAAATATTTCATGATTGGTTTGATTGTGTCTGTTATATCCTTATACCATTCACCATATTACTCAGAATGGTTAGTTATTTTGTTTACTGACTAGGGAATGATATTTACATTCCATATGTATATGTTGTTTAGGTTACACCATGCTCATATGAAGAATGATTTCGAATTATTATGTGGAGGTTGGGTCCCTCTATATCCCCTTGATGCATCGGTAGGTCGCATGAGACAAACAAGATTCAGTTTTTACCTATTTATGGAAGGTGTCTAGGCTAAATCCTTAATAGTATATTTATGATTTTTGGTATTATTAATTCACTCATTATAATATTAGTAATTAATAATCATTGTGTTTATTAAACTTATAGAATATGCATGGTTAAGTTTCTTTCTTATGTGATTATTTATGGATCTATTTAATCATCTTTTCTTCCTACCATATTATTGTCAACATTATGATTTAATGGCATCTATTTTTTATTTATTCAACAAGACTTGTTGTATATATTTATTTATGATAGCTTCGGTTGTATGTCTTACACATAATTATTATCTGATATCACCCCTTTCATATACTTTTCTATAGGATGCGATGATTTATATTGTGAATGATTTTTAGGGATAATATATGAGCTTTTTGTGTTTCCAACGGAGATTCTATGTTTTTTCCTTTCATGTTGCAATAAAATTTTGATGAATATAATCTGGATTTCAAAAATACTAATCTGATCAATCATTTGGTATTAGGTCCATTCGTCTATGCAGGTTTATTAATGTGAAGTTTCATCTCTCGGAAACTAGGGTCGGGGTCTCTAAATGAAGTATGAAAATAATGAAACAACTCTCACCCCAGGGTGAGTTATGACATAAATGAAATTAATTGGATCCATGTTGTCCACAAATACGCACTCCGAATTTAATAATATCCATAGGGGAGTATGAACATGAATAACAACATGTAAACACAAACATAAAGAAAGAATGAACACCAATAAATTCCCCACTGGAACCAAAAAAAATGTATGACTAGAAAAACGGTCCATATTAAAACCCATTGTCTCTATAATCCAATATCTCCATTAATCACTAAAAATATAAAATCTTGGGTATTATAACAAAATATTATCCGTCCAATCCTGGGATTTATAGTGTATCCTCCTCCATTGACGTCTTGAGAGAAAATTCCTCATCAAGACATTTATGGATAAAGAGATTCAAGGCTAGAGACATAGATAATTTCATACACCACTTGTAATAATATGTTAGATATATAGAGAAATATGGGGACTCCAAAAACATACAATTGTTAACTTTTCATCTATCCTATATGAAATAACAGATTGAAAGTAATATTCATCGATACAAGAAACAACTACCCCCTACGACAAAAATAAAAATTCCCCATGGAAGTTTAAAATATGAAGACATCAAATCAAGAGAAAAAAACATAACCCTGAATAATTAGTATGGGTAACGAAAGAGGTAAAATTGGGGAAGTGGGATGAATAAGAGGATTCATTGAAATTGGACGGAAGAAACCCTTGCATTTAGGGGAGTGGGATAGGTTCTTGAGGTTTCAACATTCATGTGAATATTTCCTTGATCAGTCTCTAAATAAATATCTAAAAATAAATTTTTCTATAATCTATATAAAATATATAAAAATTATATCAATTAAAAATTAAAAATAATATTTTCATTTATTTCAAATTTTATGATTCATTTAGAGTCACAATATTTTATTTAATTCGAATTTTATGGGTGGTTTACAATAGTGATGTGATGTTTTTTAATATCATCCCTTAATAAAAGTAATCTTATTATATGAAATATATTACACCATAAAGATAATACATTGATCTATTATAATCTATGGAAATCGGTGTTATTTCCTCTTATGATACACAATCATAAATAAATATATGTAAAAAATTAAATACTATGGCCTGTGATATAAAATTTTATAAATTATGATATATTAAAAATGGGAGGACTTATCTCAAATAATATTCTATAATGTATTTTTTTTTTGGTGCACTCCTATAATTTTTTGATGATATCTCTTATCATACGATACATCATTGTAGAAAATCTCTATCATATTTTAAGTGATTGAAAAAA
Source organism: Viscum album (assembly GCA_963277665.1). Lineage (NCBI taxonomy): Eukaryota > Viridiplantae > Streptophyta > Magnoliopsida > Santalales > Viscaceae > Viscum > Viscum album. The sequence continues at coordinate 1,131,303,145 of OY728155.1, read as the reverse complement.
AATTCCATTTCCATTATCTTGAATGTTCCTTTATAAATCCCTTAAGCACATATTTCTTCTGATTCCAGTGTTGGGTATTTAAGGATAAAATAATATTTATTTAAGAACTAAAATAACTAATATTCTAAAAATATGATTTTCCATTCATTGAAACTAACTCCATGTATAATATAAAATAAAAAACATTTCATACATTGTGGAGATATAAGATTATTATCTCAAATGATATAATGAATATATCTTAGAAGTAGAAATGTAATCCTTCCTTGTATGGTATCCTTGAGTGGTTATTATTGGATCGAAATAGTATATGTAGATGCCAAAATACAAGAGGGGGAGAATAGTATGTTTAAAAAAAATTCATTTTTAAGGATAAGAAAATCTATGTTTAACAAACTTAAACAAGGTAAATTCACAAAATAACTTTTGTTCTTAACTAAGTAAAAAACTTTCTTAGAGTCAAAAAATATGGATACATAAAATAATATTAATAAAATATTATTAAGAGAATTATTCTACCTTAAAGTGTGTCGAGTCATATATATCAAACAAAAAGTAATAGAATGTATAAGAAAGTTATAATTCATTCATTATCAAAATTGAATAGAAATAAATAATGAAATAACAGTTATGTAATCATGTAGGAAATATGTTATCCCAATGACTAGGGTATCCAACAAGCATGGATAATTTTCCATTGATTTATACTAAAGTATGACTTACCCACACCTGGGTAATCCCTTGATAAGAATATCAGTGTTTGTATTGTTATCCCCGCAAGCCCTTGAACATTAAGGTATTTTCTACCTCTGTCTCATTATCCCCAAAAGCCCTTGATTGTACTCAGCAAAAATCGAAATTGAAAAAAGCAAACTGAATAATATGTTAAAGGTTGAACAAGATGATCCTAAAATGCACAAGGCACGAGAGTCTTTCTCTCCCTATAAATTTCATCACATCTTGTAATCTATAGAATCTTGGAACGATTTTATCGATTATGATATCATTTGAATGAGATTATATTTATAGGAAAACCTCCAACAGTCGGCTCTCTACTCCTATAGTCATATTTTTTCATTGATTCTCGGATGGACCAGTACATGTGTCACACAACCAATGGTTAGTTAGAAAAAAATAGTACGGCATCAGTTTATAAAGAAAAATATTGAGAAGCTTTATCATGATTAATAATAAATAAAATGTAGGAAAAATAAAGTAGCTTAACCAAAACTAAATAATCAGAGTCTAATGAAAAAATAGAAATCAGAGTCTAAAATTATGAATACTCAGATTACAGAAATATGGAAATTCAAAATCTATTTCTCAATGAATTATGAGCTTGAATTCTAAGGAATTTGGAGTCTTAATTCTAAGGAATTAGGAATCTCAATTCTAAGTAATTCAAAGTCCAAATTCTGAGAAATTCAGAGTCTGACTTTGGAGAAATTGGGATTCTGAATTTTGAGGAATTCAGAATCTAAATTTTAGAAAATTCATAGTCTAAATTTCAGAGAATTCATATTCTGATTTTCATAGAATTTGGTGTTTTATTTCCATAGAATTTGGTGTATGAATTTTATAAAATTAAATGTCTAATTTTCATAGAATTTATAGCATAAATTTTTGAGAATTCAGTGTCTGAAAACAGAAAGACTCGATAACAACAAATTATAAGATTCCAATGATTTAGATTAGGATCTGAATTTTTTACTTCGTAAAAAATAGATAGACTTGGTTTTAATAATACATTGAATAAGGAATTAAAAACAAGATAAGGATAAAATTTTTCTTAGTTAATGAATATATTCCAAATGAAAATAATTCTTAGAGAAAAATAATATTACTCAAGAAATGTGATTGTGATTTTCAGAACATAGAGGAATAGAAAAGTCATAAGGAAACCTTATTGACTCAATAATCTCCCCCATTTTGGAAAGCACAAAAAATTGTTCAAAAAATATTATAAAGAATAATTTTTTTTTATTTCTGAACAATAAAGGAAAACTTATATCCCATTACTTATTATCCATTATGAATAAAAATAACTCCTCCTCAGGTTTTGAAATACCAAATGATCATATTATTGTATTTCTTAGAGAAGTGACAATTTATTTTCATAAAAAATTATTATTTAAGATGACTCCCCCTTACTTAATCTCCCCCTTTCATAGAAAATTATTATCTTTTTAATTTTTATTATTTTGATCATTATTTTCTCCTCCTTTGTGATTTTCAAAAAGGAATAGAGGAATGAAAATAAATTTCAACCAAATGATTAGTGATATTCAAGACCAAAAAATTGAAGGATATAAAAATATTCATTATGATACGAAAAGCTATTATTAGGAAAAGATACAACAAAAGATCATATTGGGAGGATAATTGTTCATCTTTTTTTCATTTTGCATAATCTTTCTTAAGTTATTGTTTAATTTCGTTCTCTCTTTGGGATCATCCTCAAACCTCTTTAGCAACTGATCCGGATCCTAATTCTTCTTTTCCAAAGCCTTTATCTTTTCCTCTTGAGTCATCAAAATTTCTGCCTAAGACATTAATACCTTTTCATGATTATAAAACATTTCTTCCAATAGTTCCTTGAGATCCCTTTTCACACCTTATATTTTAGGAAACTGAATTTAACTTCCTATTCAGACATTTATCCTCTTGATTTTGGGCTACTTTTTCATGATTCAGCATTTCTGAAAACAAATTTTGAAGGGTTTTTTATTAAATCATCTGACTTATAAAAAAATATTTTACTGAATTGTGTACTCCATTAATGATTATCATATCTTCAATTATTCTTTTAGACCAATTCATTATTTCCTTACATGGTCTATTTTTAGCATCATAACAAATATGAAATGATTTGAATTCCACCTCATTCTTGATAAAATATTTCATGAGAATTGTAGTCGAATATGAATTCTAATTTAATGAATGCTGAAGCAACTGGCATCTCAAATCCATACTATGAATCAAAGGTATTCTGTCCACAAAATTCTTCAAATATTGAAAAAAAATGTTGGCCCATCAGATATGAAGATTCTGAAGCTGATTCATTTTCTAGCGAAGAAACATTATCTAACTCTTCATATTTCCTCTTAGATGTTCTACTATAATCTTTTATATCTTTTATAACCACACCCATTGTAAAGGTATCATCAACCACCTTATTTTTTTATCATCTTTGGAAATAACCTTCTTAGCCCTCGGAGACTCATGCTCACTATCAGAGATTTGAACTATCTTATCTTCATTAACCTTTTCTTCCATATAATCTTCTTAAATCATTAGGTAAGATGAAATCATGGTTTCTACTCTCATCATCATTATTTTTGTCAAACTCATCTTGTCCATCATCAAATTTTCTATGGGAAATAATTTTGTTTCACTCAACCTGGGAAGTTCAGATTGATATCCTATCTAAATGAATTTACTTCTCATGGTATTATTCTACTTGCATAATCACATCATCACTTTCACATTCTTCCTCCTCTTATTGTTGTTCTTCTTCAACTTACTTAATTATTTCTTCTTTCACAACAGGTTCTGGAATTTAAATTTTCATTCACCAATATTTCAAAGTAAATATTTGATGGAGAAGGTATTCTGGTACTTGAATATGTTCAGAGGCCTTTTCTGTATCCTTGACTAAGGTGAGCATAATTCCATCTCCTAACATTTTATTCTTTATATTCTTCAATTTTATTTCCATTCATGTTCTTTAGAAGAAATAATTTTCAAGGCCTTTTACTCTGCAATATCTAACTAAAATCTTGGATCTCTCTCCTTCTCCATCTTCTTCTGATCCCTCCACTTCACTACCACCCCATAAGAGAATTTTTTTTTAATTTTTTTTATTTGGTGGAGCTGACTAAGTTTCTCAAAAATTAGATTTTATTTTGTTCCTTATTCCTTATCTTTTCTATTCTATTGTGATTTCTTAGAAGTTTATCTTAATTCACCTTTCTTGAGTAAATATTTAAATTCACCTTGGGAAAGATCATAAAATTCTCTTGATTTGGCACTCAAGTCAACATGTATTCTTCTCAAAGTGTTATCACTTAGCAACATGATCTTGATGGTTCTTGGTTTAGAAAGGTAAATAATTTTAATTTAATCTATACAATTACTATGATCATTGAAAAGATCACTGGATACATTATTTTCTAAGACTTGAGAGTTACATTCATTATATTAGTGATTTTAAAAAGGATTTACTTCCCCAGGTTTAACTTTCTATGGTTATCCAAAAAGTAAAATATAATTATATCTCCTTTTTAGGGATTCCTTATCTTCTTTCTTGTAATAAGAAAACCTTATACCCATAAGGCTAACAACCAAATGTTCATTGAAAGATGATTGATCTTTGGTGATTTTATTCCCTTGAGTCCAAGGCACTCAGTTGCCTTTTCCATCTCAATGCTCCCTGACTTGTCATCAAAATCATGAGAGAAAAAGATTGCATCACCTACGTAAAGTATTCCAAGAATATTGAATGCCATATTTAATGATAGAGAATAGTTTTTCCCATAACTCTTAAACAAAAAGTTTCACTTCCCCCTTATTTATAAAAACCGATGTTATTATAATACCCTTTGAGAAGATTATGATAAATTAGATCCTGATTCTCTATCATAGAAACAAAAAGAACTCTCTCGTCCACTCATCTTGATATTCTTTGTAATAAATAAATTATACTTATCAATGAAATTTTTGTCAACCAAACCTTCCATGTAGATTCCTCAGTCCTTGATTTCCTTGTTCAGAGATATCAGATTTTGCAGGGAGGCTTTAAGTGACATCTGGAATGTTAAAATACATAGAAAACTGGATTACCTATTCGAAGAGGAGTATAGCTTCAGTACACAAAGGCTTGACAAACTAATGTGGGATAATAATAGGATGGCGTTTATCTGGGCTTCAGGGTGACATTTCTATTTCCCAATTTGATCCAATGATTTAAATATGAATGATCTGATCTAATGCTTGATATGAATAAAAAATAATGATTTGGTTGGTTTCTATGATTTTTTGGTTTTAAGGAAGAGTAAAATTTAAGGAAACTTATTCTGATATAATTTTTGTAAAACAATATAGAAATACCAACAAGTAAAATATAATTACGAATATTTATGTGAAGAAACATTCTTTTAGAATTTAAAAAAAATTAGTATTGATAAGGTTCTACTAAACAAACAAAGATTCTAGAAAAATTTATTAAGGAAATGAAATTTTCTATTTCATAATTTTCGGTTTGAAAAAAATTTGATTATGAAAGAAGAAAAATATTTTAGTTTCGAAAAAATTTGTTACCAAAATATTAATAATAAAGAAATGCACCCCCCATATGAAAAAGAGTTTCTTAATGTAAAGAGATATGTTTCAACAAAAATTTAATATAGATGATTACCTTACTGTTATCATTCTAAAGAAAAATTAATGAATTTAAATATATCAGAGGGTAAATATTTTTAAAGATATCAGCTAGTAGATATAGTGTTCCAATAAACTGAAGAATGGTATCTTGTTTCAGTGTGTGATCCCAAAGAAAGTGATGCCTATTATCTATGTATTTTTAATGAGAGTAATGTGATGTTTTTTTCTTAGGGAAATGGAAATTGTGTTATCACACAATATATGTTTTTGTTAAAAATCATTCCATAGTCTCTGAGTGTGTGTTTCATCCACTACACTTGGGCATAACTACTTCCAACTGCTACATATTCATCTTCAGCAGCGGAAAGTACCACTGAGTGTTTCATCTTTCATGAATAAAACACTAATGAATATCTTGATAAATTACATGTTCCAAATGTAATTTTTATAACCATTCTATATCCACCAAAATTCTTTTTCTGGAAAAGATTTTAAAATAAAATCATTTCCTAAAGAATAGAAAAGTCTTAAATCCAAGGTTCCCTTTAAATAGTGAAAAACTATTTTCACTGCTTTTAAATGTGATTCCTTTGGATTAGATTGATATCTTTAAAATATGAATATAGAAAACATTATGTCTGGACGATTATAAATTAAGTAAAATAAACTCATTATCATACCACTAAAAGATGTTTGATCTACTGGTTTCCTAGCTTCATCAATATCAAAAGAATTTGAGGTACCGATTGTTGTGATTATACATTTAGTGTTTACAAATCTTTACATTTAAGAAGATATTTAATATACTAAAATTGAGATATATATGTTCCTTTTGGTTCTTGGGAAATTTAAAAACCATGGAGAAAATTGAACTCACCCATCATACTCATTTCAAACTCATATTTCGTCAGATTCGCAAACAAACCAGTTAATGATTGCAGAGTTGATACAAATATAATGTCATCAACATATTTTTGAAAAATAAAAAAAAAATCATATCTTTATTTATAAAATTATTTGGATTAGTAGTTCCATTCACATAATTATTTTGTTACAAAAATCATTTTAAGTCTATCATACCAAGCTCAAGGGGCTTGTTTGAGTCCATATAAAGCTTTGGTATGTTTGAAAACATGTTCAGGATGTTTTTTGTCTTCTAATATAAGAGTTTTTTCAACAGAATCTTCATCTTGAACATATCCATTAAGGAAATCACACTACACATTCATTTGAAATTATTTTAAATTAATTAATGCTTCAAAGGAATGTAAAATGTTAATAGATTCATGTCTAGCTACTTAAGCATGGGTTTCGTTATAGTGTATTCCTTATTGTTAATTATATCCTTTTGCTACTAATCTATCTTTATTTCTTAATATGATTCCATTTTCATCAAATTTATTTCTGAATACCCATTTTACTCAAATTATAGATGTTTCCTTAGGTATTTAATCCAAGGTCCAGACATTGTTCATTTTGAATTCATTTAGCTTATCTTACATGAATTAAATCCAATCATCATCCCCTAAAGCTTCATTAGTTCTTATTGGTTATAATTGAGAAAGGAATGCTGGATATTATACTTTTTTTATTAATCATCTTCTAGTTCATATAGGTTGATTTACATCACCAATGATACTATCACTAGTATGATTCTTTATAAACAATTGAACTGGTGTTTTTAACACTTATTCATAAATATATGGTAGAAAATATTATGGGATAAATACTATAGAAAAACTTTATTGAGTATTATGTTTATTAATCTAATATTATAAAAAAAGGATGATAATCAGTTTTTCAAAACACATATGAGGATTTAGGTTGAGGTTGTTTGAGAAAAAGGATCAGTTTCATCAAAATAACATCCACTGTTTCTTCAATAGTACAAGTATTTCTGTTAAAAACTATATAAGACATAGAAGTATTATAATATCCTATGAACATTTCTTCAACTGATTTTGGTTTAAATTTATGTATGTTAACTTTAGTTTTCAGAATGAATACATTGCATCCAAATACATTTTAGTAAGAAATTATATATTTCGACCAGTCCACAATTCATAAGGTGTTTTATTAAGAATGGGGTTGATTAAAACTCTATTTATAATATAACAAGAATTATTAACAACTTTAGTAGAAAAGTGTTTAGTAGTAGAATATTCACTCAACATGGATGTAGTTAAATCTTAATGAATTTGATTTCTTATTTCAATGACACCATTCTATTGAGGAGTTCATGGGGATGAGAAGTTATGATTGATGAAATTTTTTACTCCAAACAGTTTCAAAATATGAGTTTTGTAATTATATCCCATTATCACTAGGTATAGTTATCAATGGATGTTCTTTCACATTTTTAGCTTAGGCTCTAAATGTTTTAAAATAAGAAAAGGCTTCAGATTTCTTTGCTAGAAAGTAGACTAATGTAAATCTGGTGTAATCATCAACTAAAAAAATACACAATTGTTTCTCAAAAACTTCTAATTTGTGTTGTACCAAAAGGATCCATTTGCACTAACTGTAAAGAATCAAGAGTAGAGTATTCACCAATTGTTTCAATTATTGACTTATGTTGAATTCTATATTGAAAAGGATCACAAGATTTTTAAGAATCATATATAATATCTTGTATATCCTCAACAAGTCTTTTCGTTGACATTTTTCATAGTTTCCTAAGGTTATAGTGTCCCAGTATTCTAATACATAACCAATATTGATTTCCCATTGCACTGAGGAAAGGTAGATCTTGGATTCTAATGACTTCTATTTTTAGTGTATAAACATTCTCATGCATATGGGAAAAAAGAATAAACTCTTCCTTGGAATTTTGTACTATGAATTTATCATTCCTATAATTCAAAAGCTAACCTTCATATAATAATTGGTTTATGTTAATAAGATAGTTCTTAAGTCCCTTAACAAATAAAACATTTGAAATCAAGGTTTTTTCGAGAAGTACAATGTTACCTATACCAAAAATATCTCCCTAAGAATTATCCTTAAAAGTTACTTCTCCTCCTATAGTCATGATAATAATTTCACATAATTTTTTTTACTAGTCATATTCCAAGAACATACACTATCCATGTACCATGTATTGTTGTTGGTACTTTCATTATTTTCTTGAAAATAAAAGAGTTATAATTTCATAATCCAAACTTTTTGAACATAGAACTTTCAAAAAGTAAAATCATAGGAATCCACATTTTCCTAGAAAAATAGGATTTATGAAAACCTAAGTATTTAGATTTATTTAAAGAAAATTTCTTTCCCAATATCAAAATATTGACTCTTAGTGAAAAAAAGAGCTATTTTGGGAACAAAATAATTATTATAAAAAATTGGTTTTGAATGAGTATAACCAATTTATACTATATTCACCAGAGGACTAATTTGAGTATACATTTTAACAAATTCAATCATTCCTGAAGTAAAATAAAATAAAATATTCAATAAAGAAAAAATTTTAGATTCTAGTTTGATGAAGAAATTACTATCCTCAAAGTCATTAGTTTTAGAACATGTGTTGTTATCTAAAATATTTTTCGTATAAATAAAAAGTACTAGATCCTTAGAATGTTTATTATTCTCAGAATTAACTTTAATAATGTATTTAGAAACACTTTAAAAGTTGAAATTTTTTGATCAAGATCTTTAAAAAGATCTGATATTATTGTTAAAATTGAAATTCTAGAATTTTCTTTCTCTAACTTCTTTTTTATCTAAATATTTTTATTCTCAAGTAGTTTAGAAAATTTATAAACATCTTCAAATAAATGTAATGTATTATCATCTAATGAGGAAAAAATATTATCTAATGATTCGTAATATTCATTATTTGGAAAATTATAATTTAAAGAAATGTTGGTTAGGGATTTAACATTGTTTAACTTATACAAAAGACAATTATTTTCAATGGGTTCTCTGGCTATAAGACCATTATTATTCTAACCAAAAGATTCAAATTTTGAAGATTAACCCGAACAGTCACCACCACTGGCACTCCATGTGTCATATTCATTCAAGACCTTCAAAGCCATATATTTCTAACACTTCATTTCATTTATTTTAGAATTATATTCCTTCCTGTCTTTTCTCTAAACAATGGGACAATCGGGTCTGATGTGTCCAGACCTTTTGCATTCATAACAGGTTACTTAAAAATCATTCTTTTCTTTTCTATATGTCTTCTTATATTAGTACTGAAAATATTTCTTTCCCATAATCTTATTCATCCCTTGGGAAATATTGGATAATTAATTCTCTGATTGATCATTGTCACTGGATTCTATTATAACAATAAAATTTATATCTTGATATCTTGTTAACCATTCCATAGTCTTGGCTTTAGATGATGTATTGAAAGCTACACCTCCATTACTATTAATTTTTTTTGTTCAAATCAACATCTCTCTTCATTATGGTTTCATACTGAAGAAGTGTTCCAAGTAACTCATTAAGAGTAATATTAGATACTTTCCAAATCTCATCAATAGATATCCATTTTTATTCCCACTCATTGGGCATGATTTAAATTATATTATCTGTAAGAACATCATCATCAAGAACATTATCTCAAATTGATTGAATACTGTTGAAAATGGTCATAAATCTTTGTTGTAATTTGCAAACCGGTACTCCATAATGAAATAAGAATAAATTATATTCATCTCTTAACATATCTTTAATAGTTATAATCACATTAGAAACCCCAAAATTTTTAAATTCAATTTTCCTCCAAATGCATTTGGCAGCTTCACAAAACATATCTAACTATATATATTCCTAGTACTAGAACACAACTAAGCATTGTGTACCATGTAATTTAGTAAATATTATAGTTTCTCTTGAATGGTGAAGGTCCTGACTTCATTGTCTATAATTTTGTAATCCCCATCTCACATTAAAATGTTATTTACTCCAGTGTTGATGAAAAAATTCTTCATTCTATCTCTCTATTACTCATAGTAATAATAAGAAAATGTTAAGAAAGAACAATTTGAGCAACAAAACTAATATGTAAGTATAATTATTTTAGATACATAGCTCTAATAAAATTTGTTGGATCAAAATAGTTTATATAGATGATCAATTGCACAATAAGGGTGAATTTTATGTTTAAAAACATTCAGTTTTAACCTAGATTAAATCTATGTCTAATAAAGTTAAACTAGGTAAATTCACAAAACTTTCATTTTTCATAACTAAGAAAAAAATTGATTCTGGTCTGGAAAGAAGGATCCTGAAAGTAAACATAATAAAAATATAATAAGAGCTAGATTATACCTTAAAACATATATAATCATATTTACCTGAGTATGTAAATGTACAATAAATTATAATAAAGTTATACTTTCATTATTTATCAAAACATAGTGTAAATAATACATGATACACAATTCATGTAAATAAGTAGGAAATATTTTAACATACAGAGTAGGGTTTCCCAGAACTGTGGATAAAGGTACCTTGATTTATACTTTACAGAAAGTTTGTCTTACCCACACCAGGGTTATCCATTTATAAGAATATCATAGTCTATCTTGTTATCCCTACTATCACTCCATCTTTAAGGTAGTTGACACCTATATCTTCCTATCCCTAGAATCCCTTGATTATACTCAGCAACAATTTGAGACGCACAACTAAAATTGAACAAGATGTTTAAGGGTGAACAAGATGTTCATAAAACTCACAAGGAATGAGAGTATTTCTCTCTCTATAAATCACTTCGCAATATGTAATCTCTGGGATCTTGGAACGATTTCATAAATTGTGAGCTCATTCGAATGAGCTCCTATTTATAGGAAAAACATTAATGGTCAGATCCCTCCTCCAATGGTCATATTTTTCATGAATATCAAAGGGAATATTACATGTGCCACTCAACCAATAGTTAGTTAGAAAAAAATTGTACAATACTGTTTTCTAAATGAAAAAATTGGGAACATTATAATTCTTAAGAATCAATAAAATATAAGGAAAATAAAGTAGGTTAACCAAAACTAAATAAGTGGGGTCTAAGTGAAAATATAAATTGTAGTATAAAATTAGGAATACTTGGATTCTATAAATATAGATATTTAGATTCTATTTTTCAAATAATTTAGAGTCTGAACTCTGAGGAATTGGGAGTCTGAATTTCAGAGAATTTAGAGTCTGAGTTTTTGATAATTTGGAGTCTGATTTTCAGAGAATTTGGAGTTTTGTTTTCAATGATTTTAGAGTCGGAATTTTAGAGATTTCAAAGAATGATTTTCAAAGAATTTGGATTCTGAATTTTCGAGAATTCAGAGTCTAAAAACAAAAAAGACACGATTTCGTGACACTATAAGATTCCATGGATTTTAATTAGGATCAGAAATTATGAATTAGTAAAAAAAATAGTTAGACATGGTTTTTAGAAGACATTAAATATGTCATTAAATACCAGATAAGGATAAAACTATTCTTATAGAATGAAAAATTTCTTTAAGAAAATAATAATTAGAGATATATAATTTTCCTTCATAAAGTGTGATTGTGATTTCCAAAACATAGAGGAATTGAAAATTCATAAGGAATCCTTATTTACTCAATTGTTATATCACTCAATTAATGGTCATTAATATACTTTTAACCATTATATTCTTGTACCATGAGTTTAATGAAATAAAGAGAAGAGAGTTTGTGTGTAGAGAAAATTAGTGTCATGTAAATGTACAGTTCAATCATCACACTGATATTTTCCTTCTTTATATTGGTCTAAGGATTGATCTCTAAGACATTATGGAATTTAATCCAATATTCATAATGGTTTAGTAAATGAAATGTGGTAAAAAATTATTTTTAACCCCTTATTATGTAATTTATTAAACACCTAAATTCATTAATTTGATTCACACAATCATTTCGCCATATGAAATTTCTATAATCAATGATATCCATACATGGAATAAGAAATGAGAATGATGATATTTATTGTTTTATTTCTATATTAATCATGACATATGATTGATAAATATCAAAAAACATGATATTTTTATATTGTACACTATGATATAGGTAAGGCAATGATGTGATATCCCTATATCACGCCATATGAAATCCCATAAAAAGGAATATAATATGAAAATGGTATTTACATATGTTGAGAAACATGACATTAAAAATTCAAAAAAATGATATAGGAAAATATATATCATATATACCTTAGAATTTAGGTTAAATATCTATCATATGATTCCATATTTACCTTGAAATCCCTCTCCATCATGTATATATTTGTTGTTAAGGACCCTGCCTCACCTTTTCCCAAGAACACTTGTTTTTTGGATAAAAACGGATTCTATAAGTATATTTAATATTAATATAATATTGATTTACATATGAATTTTTATAATTTGGATCCATAGATTAATGTATGTAATAGGGACAAGCGATTACGCACTTACAAGAAAAAACCAAAGTTGGTCGAATATGTTTATTCAGTAGTTCCCATAACATGGTTGTGATGTGATGACCCAGAATCTCTTGGTCCTTTCCTTTTCCAAAAATCCATATCCTAAAGGGGTAGCATCTCGGCGCGACCGATCGCCGCGACCGATCGGCACGACCGATCGGCGTCAACCGGCTTTGTCTGGGGTTTTCCAATGACGTGCACAAATTGAGTTTTAAACCCTTCTTTGACCCCCTTTAAGCTTTTTTGAAATCCCGGAAACTCCCATAAATGTTATAATTAAATATTTAATAAATTAACCTAGTGTGTGCGTCGGTTTAAACCACCCGACCCCTTTAAAAACTTGTGGGGCCGCGTGGTCAACCCATGACCCCTGATCCTTATGTGGTTTGGCGTTCTTATGTCAACCATCCGCGGATCATATAAACTAAGGGTTAGTAGTGGTTTATTCTTTTCTCGATCACCATGTGCTAAGAGTACCCTTCGTCCAGACAAGCAGCCTCTCGTTCAGATGAGCCGCATCGCTATGCGTGAAGTTCCGCGCCCGGACTAAGCGTTGATAAACGAGGTGATTTTCATTCAGGCGAACTGCATCGCTATCCGTGAATTTCCGCCCCCGGCCTTAGCGTCGATCGTTGATCAACAGGTTTGGAATTTCTTCGTCTCTCAAATTTGTGTATCATGTGGGGTGGGCGTGCTTTTGATTCTGTATAATTGGTTAAACCCGACCTAAATTAAGATAATGAACTGAATATATGATGAAAGAAGGGGGGGATGTGATCGTTGATGCTATTTATGTTACGATAATATTTCTAAATTGTGCGGGATTACGCCTACTGAAAATCATGGTCGTTGGTGGTCTTTCTCTGTGCACTAATGAACCCATAGGGATGTTTTAAATGACTTTTTTGTGGTTGTGAACTCCTGCTGTGAAAAGGGAAACTGGTTAATCACGTACACCCGGCTAAATAAATTGAAAACACCAGGATCAACCCTTTGGTGATAACCCCCAGTTAAAGCACACAAAATTGAAATCATGGAGTGTGTTAAATCTTATAAATCTGAAAATACCGGTATGGCCCTGCTTTGTGTTGGTGGAAGTGTTTTGGTTGTTTTCTTTTATGGGACGATTGCTAGAGATGGGGGAGGGGATGGGATTCCCTGTTGATATGGATTCGGTGGTTGTGAGTTTTAAGACTGGGTGGTTACCTTGTTTATATCACGAATTGGGGTGGGATCCTCTGTTGATGAGAAACCATTTTTGGGGGACACGGGGTAGTGTCTTGAGGAATTCTTTGGTTCCAATACTTTGAGGGATCTCACTTATCCCATTGTTGTTGTAACATTACAAGAGAACCGGGTGTGAATGTTTAAATTGAAGTTTGGCTGGATTCTTTCCTTGGTTATTCATATAGTTTTAGTTACCCAAGTAGGAGCATGAAATTATTTAAACATTATTACTGAACGTGAAAACAAGAATGGGAAAAATGAGTTTTGTTAGCGAGAGTCGTGACTCGGACTTGAGTGCTGTTGTGATATGTAGGCTGTCTAAAGAAAAACCTAACATTGGGTGAGTGCTTGTTACCTATGTATATGATTGTAGTTTTGTGTTTCTTATTCGTGGCCCACTCAAGTTGAGCACTTAGTGCCGAAAACCCCCCATTTCTTGGGGGAGGGTGTTTTTTCCAACACTATTCTTAGTGGCTGGTTATTAGCTCCTTTTCTGCTCCCTTTTCTGGATACCCCAAGTACCTTCGGGCAGGTTGTGATGGCCTGAGGTCCATTATTAGCCCAAGAATCGTCGGGCATGGTACTGTCGTGGTTGGCCCAGGTGTGTGCGGGCAGTTGGTTTCCCAAGTGTCTTTGCGATGAGGCCCAGGTTTCTTCGGGCGTGGTAATGGATCTTCTAACCCATGTGTCTTCGGGCGTGGTGGTGGTTGTTCTAGCCTAGGTGTTTGCAGTCGTGGTTACGTGTGACAGTTGTGGCCAAGGTGTTTGCAAGTGGGATTCGGCAGTGGGACTACATGCGGTTGTGGCCCATGTGTGTGCGGGAGGGTGTGGCAGTGGGACTGCGGTGAGAATGGTGGGATTGATTCGATGCGTAGGATGTCTCAATAACCAGTGGGAAAGTGGTGCGGGCTACCCAAATATCGATGTGCTCTTATATATATTAATGGGTTTGCGTTACATGGTTAGTGTAGACGATGAGTGGGATGGGTGAACTCCTTCATAGTAATGGTTGTCTGCTTCTCACGTGACTTTAATACGTTCCCCCACTTGTGCACGGGAGTATTTTGTTTTTCCCAAATGAGTGTACTTTTATGCTCACCCTACGTATATAAAACTGCTTTCATGTTTCCAAGAGGACATCGGGGATCATGCCAGACCATGCTAGCTCGGACCTTTGGGCAGTTGGAGTTATTGGTTTCCATTATTTTGTACTTACCCATGTAGTCACTTTTTTACTTTGTGTCTTTTACTTTTGCTGTTGTTGGGTTTCATCATCTTATCTCCCGATCCTATAAAACAAAAAGGGTAATTACTTCCACTTGTGTAAAATTTCCATACCATTGGTGGTAATCGACACTCTGGGACCTATAGAAGGCGGGTTTCAGGGGTAATTATCTCTCCTTAAACATAAAGAAGGAAGGTCTTGGCAACCTGCTGACCCTTCCCTCCTTTTGGTGAAGGCAGGTCGTGACAGAATGGTATTAGAGGGAGAGGTTGAGAGTGTAACACCCCGAGATTTAATGAAAAATATTCTTTTCATTAATGTCTTGTGTTGTACGCTACACCAAAAGGAGCATGCACAACACGCATCCTTGACTTTCCTTGCATTACATGCAATCGCGACCTTCCTCGATAGAGTGTGTAGTACGCAATAACGAGTTTCACTAAACAACAATATGCTATTAAAATATTATTAAAACTAGCCGTTATGAATAGTAATAACCACATTTTAAAATTTTTTAAATTTTATTTTTCAAAATGGAATTCATTTTTGGATTCGTAATATAGAAATTATCTTAGGGTGAAATTTTGGTACTTTTCAGATAACTTTCATTTTCTGTTGAATAGTGAAAATTACTAAATTTTAAGTAAAAAAAACCTTTTTAATCGAAATAATTAATAGTGATAAATTATTAATTTGAGTGTTTTTAAAGTATATTTAGAATATATTTTTACAATTTAATAAAATGTTGTTCATTGGATGTAATTTCACATTTAAACCAGACAAAAACAAGTGTCAATCTTTTGATAGTTATTATCTCTTAAGAACACGCTATTTGTTTTGACGACGAGAATTAATTTTTAAATTAATTAATGCAACTGATATGTTTTGAATTTGGTAAAATAGACATCATTTTTGAGTTCATAATATCAAATATAGCTTAGGCCTATTTTTTAGTATTTTTCTAGAATCTTTCATTTTTTGATTAATAGTCAAACCACTAAGTGGTAGTTAAGAAAACTGAATTTTTCATAAAACATCATTTTACTGTTTCTGTGAGTGGAATTTCTAAAATCTGAGAGACACAGTTGATGTCAGTAAATAAATTGTGGTTCAATGAGATGAAAATAATTTTTGGTGAATAATAACTTTTTACTTTTTTTTACCACGGTTAACAGTAAATAGGGTAATTAAGGGTAAAAATGATATTATTATTACCCTAACACATGTCTTAATTCTATTGGATAAGTGTAATTCGACCAAAAACAACATTAGGAATAAAATATGACCATTTAGTCCCACTTGGATTAGATTAGGACATTTATTAATAATTTATTTAAAGAAGGGTTAAAATAGTTAAAATCAATGTTTAATAAGTAAATCATTTTTAAAATAGGGTTATACATAAGATAAATTAAACTATAAATATTCATTAGAAAGATAAAACGATTTCCTACATAATGATATTTTATTTGAAATTTTTAGACATTATATAATTTAATTTATTTATGACACAACGATTATGCAGTAATTATCTTATTAATGAAATATTGACATAATTGATGTTATAAATAACCAAATAAATGTAATTTGAGACATTTTCTGAATTAAACTAATTTTTCTAGGTTAATATGACATGTTAGTATGAATTTCATTAACTTGTTTCGAACTAATAATTCTGTTATGATTTTCACAAAAATCAATTACTAAATATTGTCAAAATTGACATAAAATAGTTTTTAAAAAAAAATATTATATTATTAATTGTTATTTTATTCCTAAAAATCTAAGGTTCGGCCAAATGACTTAGATAAGGTTATATATATTAATAATAAACAACTTGGGGTTCGTTTGGCTTCTTATAGTATGTTTATTAACCTTATAGTATAAGAACACAAGAAGACACGGTAAAAGTAAAATTATTTTACTTAATGTTAAATCTAAATGATAAGGTTAAAATAGGAACCTAAACTTGTCTAAATTCGATTGGATAAGAGGATTTAGACCCATCCCCACCTTATATTATAAATAAATCAATTTGGAGCTATTTAAAACCTAATTTGACTTTATAATAAAATAATAGTTTTAGTTATTCCAAAGCTACCCCTCTCCTCCCTTATAAAAGGGAACCTCCTCCCTCTCTTCCTCACACAACTTTGAGCTTTCAAGCTCGGACAACCCCTGAAACATTCTCTTCTCCACTTCCCTAGAAATATCCTAGAGGTTCTTTTCTTCCTCAAAGACCAATTTTATTTCCCTAAAAGAAGATCTCAAAGAGACGCTTCAAAGAAGAGGTAATTTCCGTTACCGATTCTTTCAACTTTATTTCTTCTTCCACTTCTTCTTCTTAGGTTGTTTCATTATGACGTAATAACATCAGTATCAATAATATACTGATATGTTATTATATGTATGAGACAACACTATTTCACCATCTATCCGTCCTACGGAAAATGAAATCACTGCGCGTGCGTACGTACGGAATAATGTCTCCACGCCGTGGTGAAATCCATTTTCCACCTCCACCTTACTTGGATGGGTACAATGGTGTAAATAATAACTATATATGATTATTTTAAAGTGATATTAATTATGAAATAGTATACATACACTCCAATATAGTCCCACGATCATGAGAATGGTATTATCGCTCGTGCGTACGTACGGACTACCGTCTCCACGACGTGATGAGATTCATTCTCCACTTTAACCATTCATGAATAATTATAAAGTACATATAATAAGAAATCATGAAATAGATGAAATAATAATGATACAGGATTTATGTGTATATATATGTATGTCATCTACCTAATTCCATTCAACTTAATAAGGAAACGAAAACAGCGTTCATGTGTACGTACGGCCTACCGTCTCCATGAACGGTGTATTTCTTTCCATTTAATGATTTATTATATATATGTATATTCTGAATATATATTATATATAAATCATGTTTTATATTTTGGAATTAATTAATCATTATCTAAGTAATCATATGAATAATTACAATTCAAAACACGGACGACAAATGAAACAATTTTACCCAAAACGCTCTTTAACATGGAATTTACAAAAGAACGGGTAATATAAAGTCATGAGTGAACCATATATGATATCATAACAATTATTATGATTATGGAATAAGTAAATGACATTATTTAAACCATTATACAAGATTTTCGGACTCTTATGAAGCAAATCGGACCTAAGGTAAGGGAAATATCACAATCTCATTTTTATCCGATATTGTTTATACTTTGGCATTTACTAGGGTGTATTTTATCATCAACATCCATGTTTCTTCAATATTTAATATTATTTCCATCCACCTACAATTGTTTAAATCCAATATTACACTTCGGTGAGTTTTTAGTAAAGGATATGAAAGGAATCTTTTGTCGTTTTTCGTACGGGGTACTTTTTGACTTTTCCGACAAAAGTACGAAGAATGTTTTTTAACTTATACGGAATGAATGGATTTTTAAAACATTATTTCTAAGAAGCTTCCATTACAATTTTTCATTTTTATTTTCAATCAACTTATTTTAGTTTAGAATTTTATGACATGTTAAGAAAGGAAAAGTGTTTTTTGAAGTAGAAAGGATATTTTCCTCAAGAATGGAGTTCAAGTGTTTTATTAAAATTATTTTCCATATAAGATAATATAGGGTTCTATTTCTATCCCTATTATTAAATTTACTTGATTATGTTGTGATGGAAACATTTTTATGAATTCCTTTATCTTATATGAATTGTTTTATGATGTCATGATGTTTAAGATTCCCATTTTTATTACATGGGTTATGCAATGATGTATGATTTATGATTTTGTGTCACACATAAGAATGGTATCATTATGATATGGGTGGGACCTATATCTTTGTCCAATGCATTGGGTAAAGATTTTATATCTCATGAGATAGACATGGCTGGAACGGTAGGTTATACCGGTTCAGTGAAATAGGACTGAAACGAGGAGTGAACTCGGTTCAGAAAGGGACTTTGTCCACTAAGATAGTCTTGGAAATGAGTCTTGACTAATATGAAATGATTCTATATGATTATGTGTGTATGCCACAAAGTTTCATGTTTTAAGTTGTGATTATTGGGATTACATTTCACTACTATGATTTATCCCATGTTATGAAATCATGATCTCTTTTGCAAGTTAAGATTTCCAAAAGATATGTTCTTATGAATATGATGTGATTGATATTTCTTTTGATTACCTTTACTGAGTATTTGAGCTCACCCTTTTATGTTTTCTTTTCCCTAGGATATAAAGAAAGGTTTTAGGTATGAAAAAAAGGGAAGATCTTTATTGAGAGATGTTGATGATCTTTCACCACGATTAGAAGATTTTATTCCGAGTTTCTAAAGACACTAAACTATTATGGTCCTTGTGTGTTTGTTTTTCTTATGTATTAAGTATTCCGCAAACGTAATGTAATATTCATGTACTTCATGCTTCGGGTCTCTACAGTTGGTATCAGAGGAAAGGTTTAGTCAACCTTTGGAAACTAGGATGTGAAAACTTTAGTGAGATCCCTAGAGATATTTCTAAGGATGTCCCTAAGTATAAGTATACGTATAGGATATTGTCCTAGAACTATTGTAATGATATTAAATTAAACAAAAGATGTTAGATATTGAAGTTACTCCCCCTTTATTATGATTTTTTCCTCTCACACTATTCTTTTTGGGTTTTAGAAAATGGTTGGAAACAAGATGATTCACGATAATGGAGGATATGATGGACAATGGAATGATATTCTTAATGAGATACCAAATGAAATGGGATTTGGAAGTCCAAACATCACTATTATGCCGAATCAGCAATCTCATAATATGATCAATAAAGTAGAATTTGGTAAGTTTCTTGACTCGACTAATAAGAGAAAGATGGAGTTTCATGATGATCATATAGGAATGAAAATTCAATTTCCCCTTTGTAAATCATGTTGGAATAGGCATTAAGGAGAATGTTTCAAAGGAACTGGAAGATGCTTTGGGTGTGGAAAAGAAGGACAGAAAGACAGTAAGTGCAAATGAAAAGGTTTAGTTAACACCAGGGATGAGGATAATGGTATTTCTACGACATAAAAAATGGTTAAATGTTTTAAATGTGGAATGTATGGGCTTTATGCAAACCAATTCCCTAAGGGAAAGTCTCATGAAGAGAATCAGTATAATCGTATTGGTAGTATTTATGTTGATGTTGATGAAGAGACTATAAATGATATGTGAGATAAAAGAATTGTTGAAGCTCGGTCAATGGTTTAAGAATGTAGTGGAATGATTACATGTTTATCATGTGTAATGTTGTATAAGTAATCTCATGGTACTATGGAATAAAAAGACATCTAAGGATTGTTACACTATTGTCTTTCCTTGAGTTTTGAAAGTGTATGATTAATGGTACCAGTATCCATGAAAGGTTATTCAGATACTTTTGGAATGTAGATGATATGCGCATAATGAAGGGATAAGGAGAAAATTAAATGTTTTATGGTATTCATGAGATCATTATTGATATAAGGACTAAGTGATATCATGGTTTGGGTATATAGAATTCTGAGGATTTTGGTATATGGAAAGTGTTAACTTTTAACTGCATTAATGTTTTCACTAAGGTTCAATGGGTATTAATTTTTCAAGATAATACATGATTAAGGCCTTCGAATGTTTGGAATGTGACCAACAAGACACATCCCATGATATACGGGGATCAACGATGGTATTAACATGCTTGTTATATGAACTCTTTGGTAATCATTTTCACTATAATATGTGATTGGAAATCAGTATTATGGATAAGCCTAAAGATTGGAATGGACTATGTTTGACATAAGTTAGTATTGTTTAAGGATAAAAGTTTTTTCGATATTATTTATGGGATGTTATAGTAATGTAGTTTTAGAAAAAGGAAAACTTGCAGGATGGGCGACAACCCATCCCATCGGACAAGGCTGTGGGAATCAAACCCACAACCGAAGTGCGACTGGCCATTATCGCCTACCACTAGCCTACAGGAAGTCCATGGTTAGTAGAAACTAGTTTTATTTTATTACGCGGTATGATATATGAAGTATAAGTTCATTTTTGGAATCATATATGATTAACTTCACCATAGATGGTCTTATGTATTTTTGATAACTTTTGTAACCTTTTGTTTGAGACAGATGGAATGACCCATCATTCTATCACATGATCTACTAACACTTCACGAATGACAAATCCAACTTCATTTATTTAAGAGATGAAGTGGAAATTGTCCAAAGAATGACCAACGGTGACACAGTACCAAAATCACAAATGTATTTCTTCTAATTCCAATTTCATCAACTTTAGGGAAATGATCTTGAAAACCAAAAATGTTGTCCTATTGCTCTTATATCTGATGAATTATATGGTACCTTAGATCATCACAAATTTATGGCTTTGTGATTGCTGTATTTTCCATAGCCATGTTCTCTACCACTCTCCATCAGAACATGATGGTTAGATTTCTCTTCCATATCCATATTTTCACCTATGTGGAAACCCAGTGATTAGTTTATTTGGGTAACCGTTATGTTTCATACTTTTATTTTTAAAGAATTATTTTGGTATTCCTTTTTATGATGTGGGTTTATATTAAAGAAACATTCAATTAGTAAACCATTTATAACCTCGATGAATTTTGAGGGCGAAATTCATTTTAAGGGGGGTAGAATGTAACACCCCGAGATTTTATGAAAAATATTCTTTTCATTAATGTCTTGTACTGTACGCTACCCCAAAAGAAGCTTGCACAACATGCATCCTTGACTTGCTTTGCATTACATGCAATCGTGACCTTCCTCGATAGCGTGTGTAGTACGCAATTACGAGTTTCACTAAACAACAATATGCTATTAAAATATTATTAAAACTAGCCGTTATGAATAGTAATAACCAGTTTTTGAAATTTTGAAAATTTTATTTTTTAAAATGGAATTCATTTTTGGATTCATAATATCGAAATTATCTTAGGGTGAAATTTTGGTACTTTTTAGATAACTTTCATTTTATGATGAATAGTGAAAATTGCTAAATTTTAATTAAAAACAACCTTTTTAATCGAAATAAATAATAGTTATAAATTATTAATTTGAGTGGTTTTAAAGTATTTTTAGAATATATTTTTACAATTTAATACAATGTTGTTCATTGGATGTAATTTCACATTTAAACCAGACATAAACAAGTGTCAATCTTTTGATAGTTATTATCTCTTAAGAACACACTATTTGTTTTGACGACGGGAATTAATTTTTAAATTAATTAATGCAACTGTTATGTTTTGAATTTGGTAAAATAGACATCATTTTTGAGTTCATAATATCAAATATAGCTTAGGCCTAATTTTTGGTATTTTTCTAGAAACTTTAATTTTATGATGAATAGTGAAACCACTAAGTGGTAGCTAAGAAAACCGAATTTTTCAGAAAACATCATTTTACCACTTCTGTGAGTGGAATTTCAAAAATCCAAGAGACACGGTTGATGTCAGTAAGTAAAATGTGGTTCAATGAGATGAAAATAATTTTTGGTGAATAGTAACTTTTTACTTTTTTTCCCACGGTTAAAAATAAATAGTGTAATTAAGGGTAAAATGATATTATTATTACCCTAACACATGCCCTAATTCTATTTGATAAGTGTAATTCGACCAAAAACAACTTTATGAATAAGATATGACCATTTAGGCCCACTTGTATTAGATTAAGACATTTATTATTAATTTATTTAAAGAAGGGTTAAAATAGTTAAAATCAATGTTTAATAAGTAAATCATTTTTAAAATGGGGTTATACATAAGCTAAATTCGACTATAAATATTTATTAGAAAGATAAAATGATTTCCTACATAATGGTATTTTATTTTCAATTTTTAGACATTATATAATTTAATTTATTTATGACACAACGATAATGCAGTAATTATCTTATTAATGAAATATTGACATAATTGATGTTATAAATACCCAAATAAATGTAATTTGAGACTTTTTCTGAATTATACTAGTTTTATAGGTTAATATGACATGTTATTATAGATTTAATGAACTTGTTTCGAACTAATCATTCTGTTATGATTTTCACAAAAATCAATTACTAAATAGTGTCAAAATTGAAATAAAATAGTTTTTAAAACAAATATTATATTATTAATTGTTATTTTATTCCTAAAAATCTAAGGTTCGAAAAAATGACTTAGATAATGTTATATATATTAATAATAAACAACTTGGGGTTCGTTTGGCTTCTTATAGTATGTTTATTAACCTTATAGTATAAGAACACAAGAAGACACGGTAAAAGTAAAATTATTTTACTTAATGTTAAATCTAAATGATAAGGTTAAAATAGGAACCTAAACTTGTCTAAATTCTATTGGATGAGATGATTTAGACCCATACCTACATTAGCTTCAAAATAAATAAATTTGAAGCTATTTAAAACCGAATTTGACTTTATAATAAAATAATTGTTTTAGTTATTCCAAAGGTACCCCTCTCCTCCCATATAAAAGGGCACCTCCTCCCTCTCTTCCTCACACAACATTGAGCCTTCAAGCTCGGCCAAACCCTGACAAATTCTCTTCTCCACTTCCCTAGAAATATCCTAGAGGCTCTGGTCTTCCTCAAAGACCAATTTTAGTGCCTAAAAGGAGATCTCAAAGAGGCGCTTCAAAGAAGAGGTAATTTCGGTTACCAATTCTTTCAACTTTATTTCTTCTTCCACTTCTTCTTCTTAGGTTGTTTCATTATGAAGTAATAACATCAGTATCACTAATATACTGATATGTTATTATAAGTATGAAACAACCCTATTTCACCATCTATCTGTCCTACAGAAAATGAAATCACCGCGCGTGCGTACGTACGTAATACCGTCTCCACGCCGTGGTGAAATCTATTTTCCACCACCAACATACTTGGATGGGTATAATGGTGTAAATAATAAATATATATGATTATTTTAAAGTGATATTGATTCAGAAATAGAATACATACACTCCAATACAGTCCCACGATCATGAGAATGATATCATCGCTCGTGCGTACGTACAGACTACCGTCTCCATGACGCGATGAGATTCATTCTCCACTTTAACCATTAATGAATGATTATAAAGTACATATAATAAGTAATCATTAAATATATGACATAATAATGATACTGGATTTATGTGTATATATATGTATGTCATCTACTTAATTCCATTCAACTCAATAAGGAAACGAAAACATCGTTCATGCGTACGTACGGCCTACCGTCTCCATGAACGGTGTATTTCTTTCCATTTACTGATTTATTATATATAAGTATATTCTGAATATATATTATATATAAATCATTTTTTATATTATGGATTTAAGTAATCATGATCTAAGTAATCATATGAATAATTACAAGTCAAAACACGGACGACAAATGAAACAATTTTACCCAAAACGCTCTTTAACATGGAATTTACAAAATAACGGGTAATATAAAGTCATAAGTGAACCATATATGATATCATAACAATGATTATGATTCTGGAATAAGTCAATGACATTATTTAAACCATTATACAGGAGGTTCTGAGTCTTATGAAGCAAATCAGACCTAAGGTAAGGGAAATATCACAATCTCATTTTTATACAAGATTGTTTATACTTTGGCATTTACTGGGGTGTATTTTATCATCCACATCCATGTTTCCTCAATATGTAATATTATTTCCATCCACCTACAATTTTATAAATCTAATTTTACCCATCGGTGAGTTTTTTGTAAAGGATATGAAAGGAATCTTTTGTAGTTTTTCGTACGAGGTAGTTTTTGACTTTTCCAACAAATGTACGAAGAATGTTTTTTTAACTTATATGGCATGAATGGATTTTTAAAACATTATTTCCAAGAATCTTTCTTTACAAGTTTTCAAGTTTATTTTTAATCAACTTATTTTAGTTTAGAATTGTATAACATGTTAAGAAAGGAAAAGTGTTTTTTGAAGCAGAAAGGATATTTTCCTCAATAATAGAGGTCTAGTGTTTTATCAAATTTATTTTCCATATAAGATGATATAGGGTTCTGTTTCTATCCCTATTATTAAATTTACTTGATTATGTTGTGATGGAAATATTTTTATGAATTCCTTTATCTTATATGAAATGTTTTAGGATGTCATGATGTTTAAGATTCCCATTTTTATTACATGGGTTATGCAATGATGTATGATTTATAATTTTGTGGCACACATAATAATGGTATCATTATGAGATGGGTGGGACCTATATCTACATCCAATGCATTGGGTAAAGATTTTATATCTCATGAGATAGACATGGCTGGAACGGTAGGTTATACCTGTTCAGTGAAACAGGACTGAAACGAGGAGTGAACTCGGTTCAGAAAGGGACATTGTCCACTAAGATAGTATTGGAAATGAGTCTTGACTAATAAGAAATGATTATCTATGATTATGTGTGTATTCCAAAAAGTTTCATGTTTTAAGTTATGATTATTGGGATTACATTTCACTACTATGATTTATCCCATGTTATGAAATCATGATCTCTTTTGCAGGTTAAGATTTCCAAAAGATATGTTCTTATGAATATGATGTGATTGATATTTCTTTTGTTTACCCTTACTAAGAATTTTAGCTCACCCTTTTATGTTTTCTTTTCCCCAAGATATAAAGAAAAGTTTTAGGTAAGAAAAAAAAGGGAAGATCTTTATTGGGAGATGTTGAAGATCTTTCACCACAATTTGAAGATTTTATTCCGAGTTTCCAAATACACTAAACTATTACGGTCCTTGTGTGTTTGTTTTTCTTATGTATTAAGTATTCCGCAAAAGTAATGTAATATTCATGTACGTCAAGATTCGTCTCTCTATAGAGAGGTAGGATGTAGTCTAGAGTTAGGCATAATGAAGATTGTGTGGGATGGTAAGGAAATAATGTTGGGTGACCTTGGTGCGTGAATTAGGCCAGGGAAGACCAGCTAGGACACGGGAATTTAGGGCCCCCGTGATCCGATGCAAGGACTCTAGATCTACCGAATGACCAAGTGAGGCCACAATGATTGTAGGGTAGAGATACTAGGAAAGGTACATGCATCATAATGACTTGTGTTCTCATGTTTCTAGGATGTCTTGGGAATTAAGAGTAAATGAAAAGTTTAAGAAATTTTAAGAACAATATTATGCACTACTTGGGCTTAGGGATTCCTAGTTTACCTTACAGCTATGGCACCTGGGAGGTGACCATGTGTGGTTCAAGAGATCGAGGCCCCGAAGACTACTTTGGCCGATCGGCAGAGAGCTGATCGAGAGGAAGAGGATAAACAGTGGCAGAAGGCTCTTCAGGCATTCTAGCAACAGTCCCACGAGAAGTACGAGGTCATCACCTCTGACATGAAGACGAAAGGTTGGCTAGAGGAGCTAGTGATATCCTTTGGCCTGATTCGGGCCCCGACTGAGTACTGGGTTCCTCTATCCATCATCCAGATGCGGGGAGCGGCGTGTCAATGGTGGACGCTTTACCTGGGGGAGATGAGACAGGCTGAGGTGCCATGGGATGATTTCGAGAAGGAGTTCTGGGCGGAATTCCTCTCTTCGACGATGAAAGCAGAAAAGAGACAGGAGATACAATCCATCCAACATGGGAGTATGTCAGTGACGGAGATTGGAATAAAGTTCAAGGACCTCCTAAGTTTTTCTTCGGACCTCTTCCACGATGAGGATTCTCGGGCAAGACGTCTATAGGAGGCGCTCCGACCCTCCCTCTAGTATGATGTTACCCCCTTTGCCATGTCGATGTACATGGAGGTCCAGAAGAAGGCCGAAGTGGTTGAGAGGATGCACTCTCTATGAGGTGTGTCATGATAGGGGATCCAGCTGGGACCATTGAAGGGGAAGGCCGTCAGCACCAGGCCTCCAGCGTTAGTACCCTCCAGGTTCCGACCCCCAGGGAGAAGGCCGCAATAGTTTTAGTTTTGATCCCCTGGTCCTCTCCTTTTTCCTTCGGGTATGGGACCGCGATGCTACGTCTGTGGGATCCATGGACATCTCCGGAGTTAGTGCCCAGACCGGGTACAGTACGGCGGGGGCGGACAGCCCCAGCACACACCCTAGCAGCAGCTTCCGGCCAGGCCTATCTAGCAGCAGCTGTAGGGACAGCGAGCTCCCGCTCCTCCGAAGACAGATGTAGGAGGAGGGGGATGACCTCAGGGCGCTCCTTAGGGACCTTGACCAGTGCATGGTCAGGGAGGTGGCCGAAAACTGAGGGGAAGATGAGCCGGGTGTGGACAACTACACGCTGTGGAGGCAACAGTTCCATCAGGGCCGGAGGTTGTTCGAGGTATGATCAGTTTGTTTTGCACTCTTGCTTATGCCTTGTTCGATACCGGAGCTTCGCACTCCTTTGTTGCACCGTGTCTAGCCCGTTCCATGGGCCTAGATGCCAATAGACTACCAGTGACCCTAGTGTTGAGCACAACAGTCGGAGGTCAGACAGAATTGTTGTTTGTTTGTTGGGGATGTAGACTGATGATAGGGCCAAATCAGTCAGTTAGGTATCTTCTTCTGCTACAGATACATCCGTACGATGTCATCCTAGGCATCGGCTGGATATTTTCTGTGTGTTCCTTCATCGACTGTTTCTGAGGAAGGGTTGTGTGCTCGGACTTGGGCGGCATGCGTGTTACCTTCACCGATGAGTGGAGCAGTCTGAAGGGCAGCAGGCGAGAGGAACCCATCCTCTTTTTATTGGCTGAGCTGTCAGTGGAATCATTAGATGCTGAGATGGTGGAGGTGCCAGAGGATGTTCATGAGTTTATGGACGTCTTTCCTAAGGAGGTAAAGACACTACCCCCTCAACGAGATATCGATTTTGGGATAGACCTGTAGCCCGGAACTCGTCTGATCTCGATGGCTCCTTACCGGATGTCACCTTCCGAGATATGTGAGTTGCAGATCCAGATTGATGATCTAATGAAGAGGGGTTATGTTCAGCTGAGTGCGTCACCATGGGGTGATCCAGTCTTGTTCGCAAAGAAGGAAGATGGTGGTCTCAGGTTGTACATAGACTATAGGAGGCTGAATCAGGTGACGATCAAGAATCTCTACCCTCTTCCGAGGATAGATGATCTTTTCGACCAGCTGAAAGGAGCAGGATGGTTCTCGAAGATCGACCTGCGGTCTGGGTACCACTAGTTGAGAGTGAAGGACGGAGACATCTCAAAGATGGCGTTCAGGTGAAGATATATACACTTCGAGTTCATAGTCATGCCATTCGGTGTTACGAACGCCCCAGATGTGTTCATCGGGCTTATATACTCTATCATTCTAGAGTACCTAGATCAGTTCGTAGTTGTGTTCATCGACGACATCCTGGTCTACTCAAGATCAGAGGAGGACAAAGCAGAGCACCTGAGGACGGTTCTATAGGTCCTCTAACATCATCATCTCAATGGGAAGTTGTCAAAATTCAAGTTATAGACATGAGAAGTGCACTTCCTTGGGCACGTGGTGTCCGAGCAGGGGGTAGCTTTCGACCCATCAAAGGTTGAGGCAGTTGTTTCTTGGGCAGCACTCAAGACTATGGCATAAGTCCATAGTTTCCTTGGGCTGTCGGGTTACTATCAGAGATTCGTACCCAACTTCTCTCGAGTTGCATCCCCTTCGATAGCCATGACCAAGAAAGACTGGGTTTTCATGTAGAGTGAGCAGTGTGAGTCATCCTTCATCTATCTGAAGGAGAAGTTGGTTAGTGACCCAGTGCTGAGATTTCTAGAAGAAGTGGTGGTGTATGAGGTGTTCTTCGATGCTTCAGGTCAGTGCCTGGGATGTGTGTTGATGAAGCAACAAGGGGTGATCTCTTATGGGTCCGGGTAGCTATGCCCTCATGAGCGTAATTACGCCACCCACGACCTGGATCTTGCATCGGTAGTTTTTTCTATAAAGTTATTGTGGAACTACCTCATTGGAGAACGATTTGTGGTCTTCACAGATCACAAAAGCTTGAGGTATATCTTCTCCCAGCGGGGCCTAAACTTGCGACATCGGAGATGGGTGGAGTTCCTCCAGGATTACGACTTCAAGATCTCTTATACAGAGGGAAAGGGAAATTTAGTGGCTGATGCCTTGAGTAGGAGGACGTAGAAGGATTCGGTCCGAGAGTCGGTGGATGCTTGGAAAGCGATGGAGGAGTTGTCTACCTTACACCTAGATGTGAGGATGGATGGTGGTAGAGGTTACCTGTATCAGATGGTAGTGTAGTCATCTCTGTTGCAGCAAGTGGTGGAGTCTCAGTGGGGAGACCTAGAGTGCGAAGTGATGCGTGACGAAGTTGACCAGGGCAATGCTCCGGAAGGATAGGCAGAGGATGGCCAGAACCAGATTCTTTTCCAGAGAAGGTTGTTTGTTCTAGGAGTGATGTGCGTAAATGTTCTCAGTGAGTTCCACAACTCATCCCTGGAGGTACACCCCAGGAGTTTCCAAGATGTACTGGTGGCTGAAGAGATAGTTCTGGTGGCCCAGAGTGAAGCGATTAGTGGAAGAGTTTGTGGCCAAGTGCTTAGTGTGTCAGCAAGTGAAGGCTGAACACCGAGTTCCAGGTGGCCTATTGCAGTCTCTAGATGTCCCCAAGTAGAAGTGGGACGACATCTCGTTGGATTTCTTCATGGCACTTCCCAACTTCCAAGGGGAATACGACACCATCTGGGTGGTAGTGGACCGGTTGACGAAATCGGCCCACTTTCTGGAAATCAGGGAGTCAAGTACTGTGGATGCTTTGGCACGAAAGTATGTGGATGAGGTGGTGCAGTTTCATGGAGTTCCAGGGTGTATAGTCTGGGATAGGGATGCACGGTTTACCTCGTGGTTCTGGAAAGGATTGCAGCATGCTTTTGGAACACAGTTATTCCTTAGCACTACTTTCCATCCTTAGACAGATGGACAAACAGAGCACAACATCCAGACCATGGAGGATATACTGTGGACATGTGTTCCAGACTTAGGAGGATCGTGGGTGCGACACTTTCCCCTGGTAGAGTTCGCCTACAATAATTTCTATCAATCTACCATCGTTATGGCCCCGTTTGAAGCCTTGTACGGGAGGCCATGTCGTTCAACTATGTGTTGGGCCGAAGTAGGAGAGGCATGCATCCTTGGCCCGGAGGTGGTGCAGAGCATGACAGAGAAGGTTCAGCTCGTACAGGAAAGGATAAAGGCGGCCAAGGACTGGTAGAAGTCGTATGCTGATACGAGGAGGAGGCCCTTGGAATTTGAAGTTGGAGACCACGTGTTCTTAAGGGTCTCAACTCGGCACAGACAACGGAGGTTCGACAAGTGGAGTAAGCTTTCTCCCAGGTTCATCAGGCCCTTCGATGTGTTACGGTGGGTCGGCAAAGTGGCCTATCAGCTAGCGTTACCACCGCCGCTACTGAGGATACATTATGTCTTCCATGTGTCTCAGCTCCATCAGTATCTGCACGACGATTCACACATCCTCAGCTGGGGAGAGCTTGACATCGAGGATAACATGACTTTTTTGGAGGGACCAGTGATGATCGAGGATTGCAAAGAAAAGGTACTTCATGGGTGAACCATTCCCTTGGTTCGTGTGTTGTGGAGACATGGTAGGCTTGAGGAGAGTACATGGGAGAGGGAAGCATAGATGTGTGCCCAGTACCCAGAGTTGTTTTGAGGTTTGTTCTGTTTTTTATAGATGTTGTGGTAGAACATTTTACCATGTTGGCTATGAAATGATAGTTTTATTTTTTCCTCTAAAAGTGTGTGAAGAGTCCTGGCTATGATAGAGGAGAGAATCTGACCCCTAATCAAGACGCATTCAGGTGGATACGATTAAACCCATGTGGGCGAGTCAGTGCCGCCCAAAGAGGATAATATCTTGACATGAGGAAGGAGACTCCCCAACCCCCACATGCCTGGGCAGTTTGACATGATATGTTGCTTGGATCGTGATAGGAAAGTGTTATTAGTTAACAATGAGGTTCACTCTTGAGAGGTATCTTTTGAGGTGGTCATTCGGACCCACTCTTTCCTTCTGGGTTGTTTAAATTCGGGAGGAAGAGAATAGTTTGAGAGGTATCTGATGTGATGACCCAGAATCTCTTGGTCCTTTCCTTTGTCAAAAATTCGGATCCTAAAGGGGTAGCGTCTCAGCGTGACCGATCGACGTCACCCAGCTTTGTCGGGGTTTTTCCAGTGACGTGCACAAATTGAGTTTTAAACCATTCCTTGACCCCCTATAAGCTTGTTTTAAAGCCCGGTAACCCCCATAAATGTTATAATTAAATATTTAATAAATTAACAAGGTGTGTGTGTTGGTTTAAACCACCCGACCCCTTGAATAACTTGTGCGGACGCGTGGTCAACCCATGACCCCCACTCCTTACGTGGTTTTGCATTCTTATCTCAACCATCCACGGCTCTTCTAAACTAAGGGTTAGCCGTGGTTTCTTCTTTTCTCGATCTCCCTATGCTAAGTGTACCCTTCATCCAGACGAGCATCTTTTCATTCGGATGAGACACATTTCTATGCGTAAAGTTACGCGCTCGACCTAAGCATTGATAGACGAGGAGATTTTCGTTCAGGTGAACCACATCGCTATCCGTGAAGTTATTCCATCGGCCTTGGCGTCGATCGTTGATCAACAAGTAGGGAATTTATTCATCTCTCGCTTTTGTGTGTCATGTGGGGTGGGCGTGCTTCTGATTCTGTAGAATTGGTTAAACCAGACCTAAATAAAGATAATGAACTGATTATATAAAGAATGAAGGGAGGGGGGCTGTGATCATTGATGCTGTTTTATGTTACGATCATCATTATGAATTGTGCGGGATTACGCCTACTGAACCCCTAGGGATGTTTTAAATGCATTGTTCGTGGTTGTGAACTCCTACTGTGAAAAGGGAAATTGGTTAATCACGTACACCCGACTAAATAAATTGAAAGCACCAGGATCAACCCTTCTGTGATAACCCCCGGTTAAAGAACACAAAATTGAAATCATGGAGTGTGTTAAATCTTATAAATCTGAAAATAACGGTATGGCCCTGCTTTGTGTTGGTGGTAGTGGTTTGTTTGTTTTCATTTATGGGCCGATTGCTGGAGATGTGGGAGGGGATGGGATCCCCTGTTGATATGGATTCGGTGGTTGTGTGTTTTAAGACCGGGTGGTTACCTTGTTTATATCACGAATTGGGGTGGGATCCTCTGTTGATGAGAAACCATTTTTGGGGGACATGGGGTAGTGTCTCGAGGGTTTCTTTGGTTCCAGTACTTCGAGGGATCTCAGTTATCCCCTTTTTTTGTGACATTAGAAGAGAACCGGGTGTGAGTGTTTAAATTGTTGTTTGGATGGATTATTTCCTTGGTTATTCTTATAGTGTTAGTTTCACAAGTAGGTGCATGAAATTATTTAAACATTATTACTAAACATGAAAACAAGAATGGGACAAATGAGTTTTGTTGAAGAGAGTCGTGACTCAGACTTGAGTGTTGTTGTGATCTATAGGCTGTCTGAGTAAAAACATAACTTAGGGTGAGTGCTTGTTACCTATGTATATACATGTAGTTTTGTGTTTCTTATTCGCGACCCACCAAAGTTGAGCACTTAGTGATGAACAACCCCATTTCATGGGGGAGGGTGTTTTCCCAACACTATTCTTAGTGGCTGGTTATTAGCTCCTTTTCTTATCCCTTTTTCGGATAGCCCAAGTACTTTCGGGAAGGCTGTGATGGCCTGAGGTCCATTATTAGCCCAAGATTCTTCGGGTGGGGTAGTGTGGTGGTTGGCCAAGGTGTGTGCGGTCAGGTGGTTTCCCAAGTGTCTTTAGGATGAGACCCAGGTGTCTTCGGGCGTGGTAGTGGATCTTCTAGCCCAGGTATCTTCGGGCGTGGTGGTGGTTGTTCAGTCCTATGTGTTTTCAGGCATTGTTACTTCTGACAATTGTGGCCTAGCTGTTTGCGGGTGAGATTCGGCAGTGGGGCTGCGTGTGGTTGTGGCCCAGGTGTATGCGGGCGGGTGTGGCAGTGGGACTGCGGTGAGAATGGCGGGATTGGTTCCATGCGTAGGATGTCACAATAACCAGTGGGAAAGTGGCACAGAGTACCCAAACATCGATGTGCTCTTATATATATTACGTGGTTTGCGTTACTTGGTGAGTGTATTCGGTAAGTGGGATGGGTGAACTCCTTCATATTAATGGTTGTCTGTTTCTCATGGTACATTAGTACGTTCCCCCACATGTGCATGAGAGTCTTTGGTTTTCCCTACTGAGTGTACTTGTATGCTCACCCTACGTATATAAAACTGATTTCAGGTTTCCAAGAGGATTTCGGGGATCACACAAGACCATACTAGCTATGACCATTGGGTAGTTGCAGTTGTTTTTTTCCTTTCTTTCGTACTTACCTTTGTAGTCACTTTTGTACTTTGTGGCTTTTACTTTTGGTGTTGTGGGGTTTCATCATCTTATCTCCCGATCCAATAAAAAAAAGGTAATGCCTTCCACTTGTGTGTAATTTCCATAACCTTGGTGCTAGTCACCACTCCGGGACCTATAGAAGGAGGGTTTTGGGGGTCATTATATCTCCTTCAACTTAAAGAAGGAAGGGCTTGGAAACCTGTTGACCCTTCCCTCATTTTGGTGAAGGCGGTTCATGACATGTGAGAAGAATCTAGTTATTGTCAATAAAAGATCATTCCATTAGTTTTGATTACAGTATAGGTATATCCTTTATATAAATTTTCAGATGAATGAACTACTTCTATCACTTTTATTGAGGGCACACCACTTTCTCCTTCACCAATGGATGGAAATGGTATTTTATAGCTTGAACATCAACAATATGAAGAGTTGTAAATATTAATAAATCATTATATTATTTCTCTTATTGATTATTCTAGACATGAAAATGATGATTGGTTCCTTAAGACACCTTATTCCACATCCTTAGAATACCATATTCTCTTGGGTGGTCTGAAGTGTTTCATTGACTTTTTAGATTGGATGGAATGATCCATTGTATGTGAGAAAAAATATAGTTGAAAATATTATTTCTAACATTGTCAAATGTTATATATCTTTTTCAAAACTAGACTTATTTTACTCTAATGTATCACATTAGGACTAGATAATTGGCCCATATAATAGGGGAAAATTAATCAATAGATGTTGTGTCTGGTTTATATCTAGAAACATAACAAAACATTACTATGAAGTGGGATTTAGCTGAGGTGTTTTGTAATGTTTCTACTCACTCCAGTAGTTACAAAATTAATATTATATTAGATAAATATGATTATTTATATTATATGGATTCTAAAATCCATAAATGCCTATGAAATACTATTCGATCATATTGATTATTTAACTTTTGTGGAACTTTCTAGGGGTTTTCACCACCATAAATGACTCTTTTCTTTTAAATAAAAATAGAGGATTATAAAATATTCATTATTAAAAAAAATATCCAATGATGAAAACGTATAATATAAGAAAACAATTACCTCAAAATTATAATACAATAATCATTTATTCATTTATACCCTTTAGGGTAAATGAATACATCAATGTAACATGTGATATGACCAAAGCCCTTAAAATTGGATTATTATGTTTTTTAAATTGGGATAAAATGATCATAACCAATAAAATAAAATCCTATTCTCTTATAAATTAAGGAAAATGATTAGTATATTATTTTTTACTATAGGAAAAAATAGAAATTTTATCTATAATTTTATTTTTAAGGAATGATATAATGGATCTTTTGTAATTATAATTTGTTCTTGTCTTATAAATATGTTTAAAATAATCCTTACTAATTAAATGAAATTGAATTATAAAAGTTAAAAACCAATTATAATATATAGGGATGTGTGTTACCACCTCTAGTGGCTGTAAATACTAATTATTCATGATGGATACCCGATTAATATAAAAAATAATTATTTCCTTCATCCCACCTCCCATGCCAGAAACCCTTTCCTTTTAACTCCATTCATGCGATTTTCCCACGCCACCATGTCAAATTCTCTACCTTGCATCCCATTATTACTCCACCATGACACCTTCATTATCCATCCCATTTGATCACAAATTCACACTGATCACTACCCCAACATTGTTCTCGCATCTCTACTTCCCCACCCCCACCACTACACCTCTATTTCCTCTCCACTATAACAATCATTATCTTCCACTGTCATCTACTACCTTCTGCCATCATCGTCTGATATAAGTATTGTACAATATAATATATTAATTTCTTATCTAATTTTATAAAATTTCAACATGTTATTTGATATCCAAGAAATGATTTTATAACCGTAATGACTTGGATGCCTATATTTCAATAAAAGAAATTTATTTTGGAAGTTACCATCATGAATTATCTCTTCTCATTTTCTATGAATAATTAAAACTTGTTTATAAATGTTGATATTTTATTCTATAAATTTTTAATTTTTTTTACACACCTTCATATTAGTTTCTTATAAAATCATTTTGAATTTACTTATATCCTGTATAATTTTATAATTTTTCAATTATAAATCAGCGTTTTATTCATAATTACAAATCAATTATATGGGAAGTCTAAAAATATTTTCATTTTAACTTAATAAAAAATGTTATAAAAGTAACTAAAGTTTGTAGAAATTTATGAAATATTTATTTTAATACATTTATTATTGTTTTTGATAAACCATAATTGGATATATTTTAATCAAAATTGGTTTAGGCACTTTCACTTTTAATGTATCATCCCATGTATCAATGTTTTATTGTCTTAGTATATCTTGTTAATCATTTTTCGAAACTACAATAAAGAAAAATAAATATAATAATACAAATTTTTTCTATATTCACAATCAATTTGATTATTTTTAAGTGTTTGTGTGATGATTTTTTTCCACATTTTTTATAGATGATCTAAACATTAAAATATAAAATTTATTCAGTAGATATAGATTATGAAAAAAGTATTGTTATATATGTGAAAATTATTTTAAAGTATTTTATTTATGAAGAATAAAATTAAATTTTAAGATACTATTACCAAAATAGTAACTTTTCACACATTATTTTCAATTTTAATTTTAATATACCAAAACATTCAGAAAATAATGATATTAGTGTTTTTAGTATGTCATAATATCATTATTTTCATAATCCTAAAATTACCTTTTTCCAAAGGATACATGAATATGTAATTTTTTCATAACAATATATATTCCTATTAACATATTAAGTAACTATATATTTTAAAATATCTCATATTTATGAACTATAATTAAATTTACCCCTTTTACTAATTTGTTATATTAATTTGTTTTATAAAATGTCATGATTTTTTAAATGTAGAGAATTTTCACTTATTTTTTAAAATTGTTTCTTAACTAAGATAAATACAGAAATTTTATTACCAATAATTATGAAAATATTTTATAGTTTATGGGGAATTCACATATATTTTCCACTGTTAAAATAAATTTATTTCAAATTGTATCATTGTTTTTTTTCATGATTTAGGAAATGATAGTAATTTTATTATTTCACTCATAAATCCATAAAAGGACAAAATGTAATAATATTTATTTTTATAAATATAATTATTTCTTTTAAAGGTTGGGGTCGAAGCCTCATTTTTATGATTAATGCATATCAAATACCTCTCTAACTGGGTAGAGGGATACCCATTACATAGCCCGTTGGCCCAGTGGACATTTAGCACATTACATAGCCCGTAGGCCCAAATTTTATGCCCAACACCCATTCTGTGAATAGTACTGCTACAGTACCTGCACTGCTATAGTGTCCTACAGTACCCGCCGCCGCTATAGTCCCCATGCCACCACTACAGTGCCACCATTGAAATAGTATCTTAGCTACTACAGTATTGCTACAGTACCTACACCGCATGGGTTTTGAACTGCCATTTTCCATGTAGAATTATGGGGTGCTTACCACTAAGCCAAACCCCTACAACATATTTATTTTTATATTGGTAATAATATCTTTTTTAAAAGTTTTTTATTGTGTGAATGATTTCGACTAGAAGACTAAGATACACATGCTTTTATTTTACATCTTTTATGTAATTTTTGCGGCCCACCAAATAAGCATCGGTTATTCTCTAAGTGAATTAATACGAAAAGCATGGGTATTATTTTCTCCAAACAAAAAATGAAGGATTTTCATAAAGACAATGCTACTGAATTATGTGGATCCATAAATATACATAATTACACATGATCTCATGACCTTGGAATAGTTATGTGAATAGAGAATGCACGATGAATGATCTTCAAATATTCACATGAATCCCCTCTATAAAAATCTCATGCTCTTGCAGATGCATCCCTACCAAAATGATGATTATGTAAAGGATACCAGACAAGTTCAACCAACCATGAAAATTTTCATTTTCAATACATATAAAAATCATTCAAACCCCTTTATAAAATATGTTTAAGAAAATGGGAAAGCATCATGTGACAAATTGTTGCATTGATCTTTATGTGATGTTATTATGCGATTTGAAATACTACATGGAGTCCCTAGTGACATGAAGAACTTGTGACATGAGATCATGTTGTAGCGTCACCTATAACATAAAAAAGACCAAAAATACATCTATAATATCATTTGATAACCCTTAATCTCCACAAATATGTAGAAGGGTTTTCTATGACAATGCTCATGCACCATCACGAGATCCATCTTTAATCATGTCATGTATCACATACAACCAATGTGACTTTTTATTATAACAATTTCAATCTGTTGTAATCTACCCTATTGATCATACAATACAATGATGTAACAACAAAGGGAATAGGCCATAATCCTTTTAAATTCTTTAAAAAAATTGTATAATGTGGTAGCCTCTCATGAAGGGAATATTCTCTAGTTTTCATGTGAAGAGGCTATGTGCCTTAGGTGATCGATATTGATCATGTAAAAACACTTTCATAAGCACGATTGTTCTAGAAACAAGACCCTGAAAATACATCATGATCTCAAAAAATTGCTAAAATAATCTATCATAGTCTTGCGAAGGAACTGATACAAGCTATATGGATCACTCAAAGGATATAAAAATGTCTTCATCGATGATTCTATAGCCTACCATTAAGAGTATCGATCTTGAAAAAACCAACAATCATATCAGTTGAATAGTACGAAGACCATTTGACATGTGAACATAGTTATTTGAAACCAATATGATAATCCTTTGGTTTAATTAATTTTGAAATTTCAGATTAATCTCACAGTTTCTGATTATTAGGCAGAAAATTGGACTACCCTTAGTAGGAAAATGTGGGGCATGGGATGTAGTACTCCTAACATAGACTTCATATCATACAATTGAGATACATATCTTATATATTAGAACATAACGTGTTATGATATGAATATAAATACACCCCCACCACAATAACGCACACAAAAAACACAACTACACACACAATGGAAACTACATCAATGTGAGCACATAAGAGTAGACTTCTCATAGTGGGAATTCACTTGACCCTAAGATCCATCCATCAGGTAAAATCTAGAGAATAACCTTAGAAATCTTGCTTTGGGAATATGTTCTTCATATTATCACTCAATAGATTATGTGAAGGGATTTTGGAAGTCCATATAGGTTATGCAATGGAGT
Organism: Viscum album; assembly: GCA_963277665.1. NCBI lineage: Eukaryota > Viridiplantae > Streptophyta > Magnoliopsida > Santalales > Viscaceae > Viscum > Viscum album. Next base: position 1,131,264,142 of record OY728155.1, on the reverse strand, counting down.
TTTTACATGTTGAATAGATCAGACAAACCATAAAAAAACTAATGCTTGGAAAACCCTCAGGCACATGTGAAAATAATTATGAAAAAATATGAAATAATTATGTGAATATGGATATAATAATGTTCATGTGATGTAATATTCATCTTCTCAGGATCTATCGAGATTATGGGACAACACCAAGGCATGTCACCCAAGTCTTGAGAAGCCCTCTAGACATGTGAAACAAATCTTGCAACAACACCAAGACCGATCACCCAATTATTGCAATTTCCTCTAGAAATGTTAACAAAGGCCTTTGAAAACTAAAAAAATGTCACCCATGTATTTTTAATCCCTCATGATGTTTTATACAAGTCTTTTTATGTCCTCTGAACATGGCAACCCAGTAATGCAAAGTCTTCCAAACTTGTCAACCAAGATGTGTGTGTTCTTCTGAACATGTGACCAAAATTATATGGCATCACTATGAAAATTCATCCAAATCAGTAAATGTCATTAGTAAATGTATCCCAAGACATAAAAAGTCCCCATTTCTTGTCTTCATGTATTTAAAAGTCCTCCATACATGTCACCATGGGGGCTTCCACAATTCATAAGTACTGAATACATATCCAATGAGACTTATAACCTGCTATATTTTACTTCTGAAACCAAGAATGGATCACATGGTTATAAAAGTTTGAAATGATCATATTAGAACCATCATAAATAACTTATAGCCATGGAAGCCTTAGTATGAAATCTTTATTAAGTGGAATGATATTTTTTCCAATATATAAGTGCACCCACCTTAGGTCATGCCCCGAAATCATAATCGAACTATGATGACTCTGATTCCTACTATAAAGAAGACACTTGTGATTCCCTCGTTGGTCTTGAGAACCATATCCAGTTCCGAATTTCATTCATATATATTTCATTTTTTCATGAATTTAAATAGAATAAATTAAATGAACTACATTGGTTTTGATTCCTTTTATAAATAGTATATTTAGGATTCCTTATAAAGGTTCAATACCATCCCCAAAATATCAATCACCTCTGTAGATGGCAGTAAACTCCAATTCATATTTATATCACTTAAAAATATAAGAAGTTGCCCATTTGTAACAAATAATATGAAACCAATGAAGAATCATTGATGGATATAAATGGTCTCATTAATAGAGGCCCCTTAAGATATAGAAGGATTCAACACCTGGCCATTTTTTTGGGTAACCGATTTTGTATCAGCATTAGGAAGGGATTCATAAACATATCTCAAATCTATTTGAGAGTCCTAGAATATTAAATAACTCCCCAAAAATGGGGGATAAATTTCTGACCTCCCATCCTCATGACGAATGGGATATCATAAATATCATTGAGTTTGAAACAACAAATTACCATTTGGAAAGAAGGTTTGTACATTGTAATGGACATGCAGACCATTGGTAGTATCTATGAAATGATGGTGGGGAATATGAATTAAATGGTATTGAAACCATAATTTCACCCCCACAATAAACCCTATAAATGTATTAAAAAATTGTATACCTAGTGTGAAGTCATGTAATGATATAATTACTATATCATTATAAGTGGTAGGAACCTTGTCTCCTAAACATGTGACACCATGAATTCTATAAGAAAAACAAAAATGGACAACCCGACATGAATATATCAAATAAAAAAAGATTGGTTGATCTTAAATTGGGTCATTTAGTTTTATGTCTTCAATTCAAATAAATTTTTATTCCTAATGTGAAATCCTATGAAACTGATGTTCTCGTGACATACGTCCATTTCCAATTTTTCATGTGAAGATGAGAAAAATGGCCAAACTGAGAATAAGATAGGAAAATTGAATTAGGTTTTCCTATATGAATGATATTTATTCATAAATGAAATGATTATTTGATCAGTGACCATGTTCCTTATTATCATCATGACAACAGATAATGATCTCACAAACAACACCCCAACATGAGATCATTTCTTCATCTAAAGACTATTTTGGAATATCATCTATGGTTGCAACCCCTGAATGTTTAGAACATTCTCACCCACATTATGTTTTCATATTCAATATTGAAACCCAAATTTTGGAAATACCATCAACTTGTTCCAATATGGAACCTCAAGGCCACATATAAGGGTCTCAGGATACTGAAGTCAAAACTTCTGCCTCATTCAGGGAAATCTAATGTGAAAACTACGGAGATTTTTCCCACCTCCAATCACTCAAGAATATTAGACGCATAGTGACAAAATAAACATCATATATAACCTATCAAGGTTTAATATAATGTCATCTACAACTCCATTCATGTTTAGGAGCTTCTGAGGAGGGATCCTATGAACTGTCATCACCAACATCATCCTAATAGTGCCCCATAGCTTTCTGATATGGGAACCACCAGAAATAGTTCCACATTGTATAATCATTAATTGAAAATAATTCATAATGGTAACAAAAATATGTGGATAAATGGGTGTGGTATCATATCCCCACATGCATTGATGAAGTAGGTCGACATATTTTGGCAGTAGCCAAGGGGAAGGCTAATATCCATGCCCCATCAGATTAAGTTTGAATGTGTATTCCTGTATAAATTATAGGGTGTGCATTAATATCAAAGCCCATGAATTGATCCCATTAGAATATTCTTATGAAATATAGAGGAAATAAGGGGAATAAAATCCGTAGTTCAATCTAAGATAGCTTTTAGTGTGTATCGGAGATTGAAAATGTGAAATCCTACATTCTTACACAAGCTTTTCTAAAGTGTTTCTATATTAAAAAAAATCTAACAACTTAATCAGCATATCATTGTACTAGTAGGTATATAGGGATAAGAACATAATCCTATACCAAAAAACTAGAGTAGAAAAATACCCTGATCATTATGATTATGTTGCAACTCTAAAATAAGCATAGATTCTTTCTCCCATATAAAATAAAGAAACATATTTTGTTAACCGATGAGGGACAAGATTATTATCATATTCCATTATTAGCTAGGGATCACCAAGTGAGAGTAGAACATGACTTAGGACTGATGTGAATTCCTATAAAAAATTTCTGGCAGCATAATCAAAAGGCATAATATTGGTCTCTTATCCGTGTTTTGACAGGGGATCACCAAGTGAGAGTGTAACACACCTTCAGATAGGCTCGTATTCCAATTCAAAAAGACTGGAGTCATAATACAAAATCACAATACCCAGATAATACCCCCATTCTAATTGGGTCTCACAATGTGAGAGTGGAGCGTCCCTCGAGGCAATATCACATTCATGTTAGTGTAGCTACTCGGTATTTTCCAGTAGCTCATAGAATCCAAGATCATATCCCTACCCTTGCAAATGAACGGTTGTTCCAACATCATTAAGAGTCTATATAATGGCTGTATTTTATCCGTTATCCTATTTAGGATTTGTTTAAGCATATTTTGATGAGGAATTCATATTTAAACAAGAATCATATCCCTACATCATCCAAGATTAACTAGCATGTTCCAAAAACCACCCATAAGCAAGCTCATATTCCTCATGATTATAGGGATGTTTATCTGCACACTCAAGTAATTTCTCAGTAGCGGGGTCATATTACCATAGCACCTGATGTCTACCAACATATTCTAGATTCCTTTATATAACAGGATCATATTTTTATGCAACCCCAAAAGGCAGGTCAGCATATTCCCACCATGAACTACAATGAGTTTCATATCCCCAGACTTCTAAATTCCAATGTTCATAAGGTTGTTTCATGCGTATCCATAGCTCTTAAAGGTTCTTCAAACACTTTAACTGAAGTAGATGAAGTTCATTAATGCAGTACTCCTCATAATGTTCGTATGGAAATGGATCGTAGGGACTCTACACCAAACATCTGACGTCGTCAACCTCCCCATGGTGATATCTCCCTCGAAAAAAAAACCATTCCCTTCAGTACTAGAATTATTATTATTTGCGATGGTTTATTTGCGACAGGATCTCATCGCAAATAAGCTTTAGCGACGGAGCCCCATCGCAAATAACCTGTTGTTGAAAATGTTGTTGCAAATACCATTATTTGAGATGGGCCCATCACAAATAATGGTATTTGTGACGAGAAACATCACTGTCACAAATAAGTCTCCAATTATATGGATTGTATATACATATAAATTTTTGTGACGGGCCCATCACCAATAGTTTTTGAGACGGGCCCGCCGTCCCATTACAAATATATATATATTTCTGCGATGGGCCTATCGCAACAAAATATTTGCGATGAGTAGGTAGTCCCATTGCAAATATGTTTTTTAAAAATATTTCTTTAGAGTATTTGCAACGGGGTCCCATCGCAAAAGGTCACATAACAAATAATAAATTAATTTAAATAATTAAATTTAATAAAATTATAATTAATGAAAAAATAATGTTACTATTATAAAAAAAATAAAAAATATTAAATTTCTCAATATTCAAAAAAAAAATAAAAAAATCATAACAAGTTTTTATAATTATTATTATTAGTAAACAAAAAAACATTAAAAAATATAATACTATTAAAATATATTTAATAAAATAATATTAATATTATTAAAATAATAAAAAAATAAAAAATATTAAAATTCACAATATTCACAAAAAATATAATAATATATTAAAATTTTAATTATATAATTTTTTCACCGATATAAAATATAGAAAATGTTAATAATTCATATTACAAAGTTAAATTAAAATGTTTTTAACATAAAAAAAATCACTGGGGGGTCATCTTCTAGAGGAGGTGGAGGACCTGAAGGAGATGATGGAGGAAACTCTATCCCTAAACTTTGAGTCAGACGACGCATGTACTCCATCTTCTTGTGATGTTGTTGCTGCCATCGATGCATCTCCTCCTCAAGCTGCAACTGCTGCCATCGACGCATCTGCTCCTCGTGATGCTACTCCTACTGCTACTGCCACCGACTCACCTCTTCATTCTACTTCTACAAAGTCTCTATACGCTCAGCTTGATTTCACAACTGCTTCTGATACTCTGATCTAGAAGATGATGTGTCTCCATGAGCTTCTCTCGAGATGGACGCTCACATCGCATCTATACCATAATATGTTCCAGGAGTCAAATGAGAGCTGATACCAACTAATCGGCCCTTCTCTATGCATCCATGTCGCCTCATCAAAATGGTGAGCACCGGTCTGCCCTGTCATCACTTCCTGACCCTCAGCCTATGTATGAGAGGTCGCAACCTCATATGACTCCTTAAAATCCAATTTAAAATTAAAATTGTGAAAATATTATATGAAGTTAATTGTAAAACTAAAAAAATAATACTTATTACAATATGATGCTGGCGAGCACCTCTAATCTCTCCATTGGCTGGATCACTATACATCCTCTGATAAATGTCGAACTCTGTAATATTCGGATGCTCGACTGCCTACATAAATATAAAATAAACTATTTATATTTAATGTTATTTAAAATATTTAAAATATATACTTTCCAGATGCTCTCTATGTGAACTAAATGTATGTATACCAGCTCGATCTGTCACATCCTGTCTCCCCTGGTTCTGCCATCCCACTGATGATCTCCTATGAAATCAACCACCCAACTAGTGTAAACGTAATCCATCCCAAACGTGAGATGAAATGTACTCTGGTCAGTGAGCTTTACACGACTCATCAAACTCTGTCACTCCTGCTTTCTTAATGGCTGTCCTTCTCAAATTGTGCAAAAACTGATGGAAACGGTCGCGCATAGAAACATACCATGCTGCGTGGATGGCGTCGCGCATGCTTTCATCGATAGGATACCATAAACCCTACACATAATTTATATTATCATGTTATTAATAAAATAAATTTCAAAATAAATATTATTTATTTACGTACCAGCCAATGATGGAACATGTCACGTCACACATCAACGAGAATCTGTTCCTATGTGATCCATGGCTCAAAAATAATAATTGTGCAAGATAGTGTTCCCTTGTCCAATAAATACATGCCCAAAACTGTGAAAAAGTAAAAAATTATTGTTATTAGCAGATATTTAAAAATAACTATTTAATATAGATATATATTAGTTATGATTATAACCAGCATTTAACTGTGTCGTTGTTCATCTTCATCCTCTTCTCCATAACTGTTAATGCCAATGTCTCCAGCTTCCTCCTCAGCATCATGAATATCCATAGGATTTTCAGTTTCAGCATATCTTTTCATTTGATATTCATTTGTAACATCATTAAAATCTTCATCATCATCGATCTTTAATTGTGTGGTCTCATCATCGATATTCACGTCTCGTTATGAATCAGATGGATTTTGAGCAGGCTCTTGAAAAATTTCAATTCTGTCCACTTTAGTAGAACCACATTCAGTTTGAGTAAACTGATTTTCCCGAGATTTCATTTTTATTATGCTCCAACAATCACTCAAGTCTCTTAATGTAGCCCAGTACAAAGCATAATAAATATGATGTGCCTGTTGAGCTAGTAAAAATGGTTCATTTACTGAAAGAAGACTTTTATATTTAATATCGATGATTCCATTAGTCAGATGAACACGCAAGCCTCTCTCAGTATCCTACCACCGAAATTTAAACATTGTTATATATTTATATCCTAGATAACACAACTCAATAATTTCATCCAAAATGCTATAAAAGTCAACTTCATTTTCTATGTGATGTGATCCTCCCAAGAAAACTCCACTGTTTATTGTTTTTTTATTTCCCGTATGCATGTGTATGAAATTGATAACCATTCACCACATTTGTATTATAAGTTTTAACCATTTTGGATGGTGGGTTACTCAATATACACAGTCGCTTATCAATTTTATCGGCATATTGAGACACCTGAAAATTTTTAAAACAATTATCAAAATAATAAATAATAAACTGAATTAATATTAAACCATCAATAATTTTTGTTTCTATTTTTTGAATGAATTGAGAAAAAACATTTCTGCATTCTTCAAGAGCTGCTGCTATAATTTATAGAAGTTGTTTCTTGATGTGATTATCATATATCCTAAAAATAAAATCAGAAAAAATACTGTAACATATACTATAGAATAAGTGATATAAACACTCACAAGTAAAATGATGTCATTTAATCACATTTGAGCAGAACATATGTATGAGCTTTGTGATGTTCATCATCTGAAATCCATCATTCATGAATTCCACCAAAACCAAGATTTGACTGATTCAAAGCTGTTAATTTATTTTCCATTCCATCATTAACATTCCCCTCATTCTTTCCCATGTGATTGTGTTTTGAGGGATATGGAGATTCAAAATAATGAGAGTAGAAAAAAGAAATTTCCTCTTAAAAATATTCTCCAGCAATTGTGACTTAAACTGATTCTTTGTTACGTACTTTTTTCTTCAATTTCGGAATGCATCTCTCAAATGGGTACATCCATGAAAACTGTACTGGACCTCCAAATTTTGCTTCATCTGGAAAATGTTATATCAGATGTTCCATTGAGTCAATGAAAGCCGGCGAGAAGATTTTTTCCAGTTTACATATAATTACAGCAACATCATCTTTCAGTTTCTTATCACATCGTAGTCTTTTTTCACTGCACAAATGGCTCAAAAAAATATGACATGTCTGTTATCGAATCCCAAATCATAGAATTCAATAATCCTCTGAGTCTGATAGGAATTATTCTTTCCATTCTAACATGGCAATCATGACTTCATAATCCAGTAATATAACCATTCTTAACACATATGATCAAATTAGAAGCATAGCTATCTAGAAGTCTCAAATCTGGAATCCACTGACAAAATAATAAGCGACTCTCTTTGGACAGTGTATAAGCTGATTTTGGCATCCTTAACCTCTGTGATCTGAAATTTTCAAATAGTTTAAGTTCTGTTCACCTACAAATTTCGGAAACATCTTATCGTGCCTTTATAGTATCATTGGTCTTACCTATTGTATCCAAAACTGTATGAAATAAATTATCAAAACAATTCTTCTCAATATGCATAACATCCAACATGTGGCGGACCAACAAATCAGACCAATATGGATGATCCCAAAAAATGATCCATTTTATCCAATTATGTTCATTCCCAAAGCCATGAATTTTTTGTTGGTTAACTGTTGGTCCAAATGTGATGGGAGGTAATGAAAATAAAACATATTTTAAATCTATACCTGAGATGATCATTGGAGGTTCATCCCCCTCAATTGTACCTTTTCTGAAATGATATTTGTTCCTCCAAAAAGGATGATCGGTTGGAAGAAATCTACGGTGAAAATAAAAATATCAAGGTTTTTTTCCATTGACAAGCACAAAGTCTTTGTGGTCTTTCATACAGTAAGGAAATGATTTCAGACCACGTGTACTCCAAACCAGATAACATCCCATGTGTCAGAAGGCCACTATTCGTCCACATCAATGCAGCTTTTATTATGAAATTTTGTTTCATAGCAACATTATATGTATTAACACCATCACTCCACAATGAATTTAACTCATCAATCAATGGTTTCAAATTAACATAAATATTCTTTTTCAGATGTCCTAGGATTAATATATTTATAAAGATATATGGATCCTTCATCAACATCCATGGAGGAAAATTTGACGGAGTTATAAAGATAGGCCAACATGAATACTGACTACCATAAGAACCAAATGGACATAAACCATCAGTAGAAAGACCGAATCACACATTTCGGGATTCTATAACAAAAGACAGATGCAGATGGTCAAAATGATTCCATGAATCCCCATCAGATGGATGATTCAAGCTTCTATCAGTTAAAATCTTGGTTTTGTACCATGACATCATTGACGATGTATTTGAAGATAAATAAACGCTGCAACTTGGGTGTAAGGGGGAAATATCTCAACTATTTTATTGGATTCGATCTAGACATCCCTGGTTGAGATTCTTTATACCTCAATTGTCCACATGTGGGAAAACTATCCAAGGACACATTTTCGCTAAGAATATAAGATGCAATCAACTGGATATGCCTGAATCCTATGATAACTAAGGCCTAGATAACAAACCAGCCTCTTACGCTCATAGTAATTTGCCTGCAACGCATTTCCTTTGGGTAATAGTGTTTTAACCAAAGAAAATATATGATCAAAAAAGTTGTTTGACATTGCATTATCTGATTTAATAGCCATAAATTTTCCAACCCCTGCAAATTTTCTTATCTTGCAACCAGTTTATAATACATCCTCAACAGACCTCAACAACTCATAAAATTTGGATGGTTCCAACTCATGAGTTAAATCAATATCATCGTGAGTTTCAGTTTGTTGCATAGATGGACCTGCAACATCATGCACTAAATTTTAAAACCATTAGGGATCCAGAATCAAGTTATTAAGATCTTCTCTGGAACTATTTTCACTGTATTGATACCAAAAAATATAATCTCGTTGAAAACAAAACTGCAAGAGATGTCCCCCAACATTTTCAACCGTGTCAAACATTCTCAGAGCACGATCATCTAATAACGACTGATGTCAACTTCCATGTTCTATATTTTTCTACATAAGATATAAAATCATCACTGTTTTGGAATAATTTGAAATTATAAAAACACTATCTGAAAAAAGCAGATAAATAATTACAACTAGTTCATAATAATTACCATTAATTATGGGCGACACAATTTCTAGTGGATTAATGGCTACTCTTTTGTCTGATGGCTCATTTACTTGCATCTTTCTCACAATTTCGTTTACGAATTATTATTAATTCATAACTTTTTGTAATAATTATTAAAATTTATTACAAATTATTACTAATTATTACTAATTTTTACTAATTATTACAATTTATTACTAATTTATAAATACTTAGCAATACATAGAAAAATGAAAACTGGTTGAATAATGAATGGAAATTTGGTAATCATCATTGTGGAGATGATTAAAAAATTTCCCTTTATTATCCAAGCGGTTTTCGTTTACTAATTATTACAAATAAAAAAATTATAATATCAATATTTACGAAAAAACAATATTAATATTATTAAAATAATAAAAAAATTCATAAAATATTAAAATTACAAATATCTAGAATAGGCTTGGTTCTATTCTAAACATGTTCAAATCTCAAAGAGTCGCCAATTGTCAGGTCATTCGCAATAAAATGTTTGTGTCAGTTGTGTCCAATGTAAACACTATAATTGTCCTTGCATAGTTGATCACCTCATAAGTAGTGTTGCCATAGAATGACCAAAGTAATGTTGTTCTCGTCTCTACGAATCATCTCGCTCCATTTATATAGATTCTTCTTCCTTAAAAATTTGATGGGACATCACTATCTTTCCCTTAAATTTTTAAAAAAGAATGGTCTATGTAAAGGGTCATGTGAGATAATTCTTATAGATGTGAAGGGCATGAATTGGATTGTCCTAAAGCAATACTACTTGCAAGGTGATCAACCAAGCTAGGAAAATTATAGAGTTTACATTGGACATGGCTGACACACACTTTTTATTGTGCATGACCAGAAAATTGGAGACCCTTTGAGATTTGATCATGTTAAGAATCGAAAAATGTATGATATGAATATTGATAATTTTAATATTTTATAAATTTTTTATTATTTTAATAATATTAATCCAGGTTTTTCATAAATATTGATAATATTTTTTTTAGTAATGATTATGGCAAATTATTGCAAATTATTGGGAATTATTTCTAATTATTGTTAATTATTCCTAATTATATCAAATTAGTCCTAATTATTGCTAATTATTCTTAATTATTCCTAATTATTCATAATTTTTGGTAATTATTGGTAATTATTGGTAATTATTAGTAATTATTGGTAATTATTGGTAATTATTGGTACTTATTAGTAATTATTGTTAATTATTGGTCATTATTGGTAATTATTGGTAATTGTTTGTAATTATTGAGAATTATTGGTAATTATTGTTAATTATTGGTAACATTTACTAATTATTATTTATTATTACTAATTATTGATAATTATTACTAATTATTGGTAATTATTGATAATTATTTCTAACTATTTGTAATTATTACTAAATATTACTAATTATTGTTAATTATTACAAATTATTGGTAGTTATTACTAATTATTAGTATTTGTTACTAATTATTGGTATTTATTCTTAATTATTCGAAATTATTACTAATTATTACTAATTATATCTAATTATTACTAATTATATCCAATTATTACTAATTATTTCTAATTATTACTAATTATGTCTAATTATTTCTAATTATGTATAATTTTTACTAATTAAGTCTAATTATTACTAACAAAGTCTAATTATTAATAATTATATCTAATTATTACTAATTATATCTAATTATTACTAATTATATCTAATTATTACTAAATATATCTAATTATATCTAATTATATCTAATTATATCTAATTATATCTAATTATTACTAATTATTACTAATTATTACTAATTTTTACTAATTATATCTAATTATTACTAATTATATCTAATTATTTCTAATTATATCTAATTATTACTAATTATACTAATTATTACTAATTATATCTAATTATTACTAATTATATCTAATTATTACTAATTATTTCTAATTATTACTAATTATATCTAATTATTACTAATTATATCTAATTATTACTAATTATATCTAAATTTTACTATTTATATCTAATTATTACTAATTATATCTAATTATTACTAATTATTTCTAATTATATCCAATTATTACTAATTATATCTAATTATTTCTAATTATATCTAATTATATCTAATTATTACTAATTATATCTAATTATTACTAATTATATCTAATTATTACTAATTATATCTAATTATTACTAATTATATCTAATTATTACAAATTATATCTTATTATTACTAATTATATCGAATTATTACTAATTATATCCAATTATTACTAATTATATCTAATTATTACTAATTATATCTAATTATTACCAATTATTACTAATTATATCTAATTCTTACTAATTATATCTAATTCTTACTAATTATATCTAATTATATCTAATTATTACTAATTATATCTAATTATATATACTTATTACTAATTATATCTAATTATTACTAATTATATCTAATTATTACTAATTATATCTAATTCTTACTAATTATATCTAATTATTAGTAATTATATCTAATTATTAGTAATTATATCTAATTATTACTAATTATATCTAATTATTACTAATTATATATAATTATTTCTTATTATATCTAATTATTACTAATTATGTCTAATTATTACGAATTATATATAATTATTTCTAATTATATCTAAATATTAATAATTATATCTAATTATTACTAATTATCCCTAATAATAACTAAATTCCGCTAATTATCTCTAATAATATCTAATTATTGCAAATTAACAATAATTTTTTATAACTATCACTAACAATATCAAGTTCTAACTAAAAATAAACATAAAAAAAATAAATTTAAATTTAATTTGATTAGAACTAATAAACAACAATTAATATTAATATATAAAATAAAATAAATGTAAATAAAATAAAATATAAATACCTTAAATTTTGATATTCTGAAGGTATTGACGCCATCCAATTGCTCTCTTATAAAAAACATCAACTAAAAGAAAATTTTCCCTTAAAACTAGAGAATGCAGAGAGATAGGGAGGATGATCTGATTGATTTGGAAAAAAATGGGTGGGGGTATATATAGTTTAGCTTAGTTGCGACGGGGTTATTTGCGACGAGGCCCGTCGCAAATACCCTCGCCCGCATTAATTATGGTCTGCGGTTAAAAGTGCATCTGTGACGGGGAACTTTTCCTGTCGCAAATGGTATTTACCGTCACCGGGCTTTTGCGACGGGCCCGTCACCAATACTCTTGCCCACATTAATTATAGTCGGCGGTTAAAATGTTATTTGCGACGAGATGACATCCCGTCGCAAAAAGCTATTAACCGCAGTCGGGCATTTGCGACAGGTACCATCACAAATACTCTTGCACGGTTTGGCGCGCAAGTCGTGCGGCTTGGCGTGGAAGCCGCACGGTTTGGCGTGCAAGTCATGCCAAACTATTTGCGAAGGGAGACAAAATCCCATCGCAAATAACTACAGGACACGTTATTTGCGATGAGATTTATTCCAGTCACAAATAACCCTCGGAAATATTGACTTTTCTCGTAGTTCTTAAACAAATCCCTATATATAAATAGGTTCTAAAACACCAACACCTTCATATAAAGAGGACCTAAAAAAATTGGTTCTACCCTATATAATTCTCCATCAACTATCAGAAATACTTCATCATGTTCAACATGCGACCTAGTGAATAAACCTCTGTTTTCTGACCTTATGGAGGCATGTAAGTCTAATAATGAAGAGGATGAAATAGATACATAGAGAGATATATTCAAAAACAACCTACCAACCATTTTCAATCCCCTCTCCACTTTTGAATAAAATATCTTAGATGAGGTAGAGAAGGGTTTGATTCCAAACCTATGCCAAAATGTATGGGAAACTCATCTATGGTTTATGGCTAGACACCACCCCTATATTGGATATGAGGGTTACATTCAAACCACTAATATACTCTTTTATAAAATGAAAATGGTTTATATCATTATGGATCATGATCTAAATGTAGAAAAGCAAGGCGTAAATCTACAACACACTTTCCACCATTTCACCACAACTCTTAGGAAAATAATCACCAAACCTTTTTGGGTATTTGTGTCTGAGGACGGGGAATGTATGGAGAAATTCACTTCATCATGCACTTAGAAGGAATAAATCCCCAGATATGAAATCCTTTAATGTCATAGACTTTAATTAAATCATGGAACCAAATAATGAACGTGTCATTTGGTTAATACAATGAAATACCCCCAACTTTAAAGATTGAAATACATCATGAATAGAGGGATAAGACTACCAATAGACCTTTAACATGGCCCCTCAAAATAATGGGAATGAATTCTAGAAAAGAATGTAAATGTTCCGCCCTTCCTGATAACATCCCATAGAAAATGACCCATGGCATTGGATTTAATGCCAGCCAACACATACATGATCAAAATTACTCCAATTCAAACATGTCAGGAATGTAGGTACTATAGACACCATCTAGGATTGAACACAATCCACTGGTATTGGGGAACATTTACCACTACTACCATCCCTCACGTTGTCAAACCCTGAGTGGATCTATGTCATATTGGTAGCAGCAGTAAAAAACCCTAGCCTATAGGGATGGGGAATTCTCTCTTAATCACCATAACCAATTTCATCACACCCTGAGAGGTTTCTGTAGAAATCAAAAGTGGTACTAGATCAACCCCTTTCCATAGGGATAGTGGTATTTATATCTATATTATTTTCCCAAGAGTCATAAAATCCTTCACTGGAATCATTGAATCGTCGACAACAGGATCGAAAAAGTAACAATGGTGTCTTGGAATCACCAACATTCAATAAGACTAGTGGTACATTCATCATTATCATCACCTCATATGGATTCTTTCTTCTCCAGGTTGGGAGGTAAAAATCGATAGCCAACATCCCTTCTGCTCATCCCATCGCAAGAAGAACCTTTTTAATTCCGTGCTTGTTTGACAAAACATGGCCAGAAACTCACTCAGGTCCACTCTTCATAGAATAAGCTACGAAGAACCAACAATAAAAACAATAAAAACCTATATGAATCATATCCCAAAATGGTCAAATATTGCCCAGGGTTAGAGACATTTTACTAATGAAAGAAGTGTAGAATCCCTAAAATTTTCTGAGAGAAATTGGATTACTACCATTTCATGATACACCTCAATGAGTAGTTTCACCATCAACACAATAGACAATGTGATAAGGATTAAAAAGAAGAGGAAAACATATAGAAAACATACATTAAGTGGAGGGTGATCTAGATACACCAACTATGGTTGTACATAACTATAACTAGAGTATAATCCAATACCTAGAACATCTTAATAATGATTTTCCACCTCTATGGGTGAGCTCCATCAAGGATAAATAGAAATCTATGGATACATCCCAATCACCACCCAGAAGAACCAAAATTCATTCCATAGAGGATTGGTTTGTATAGTACAAGAAGGAGGTTCAAAATCGCAGACAACTCAATGAGGGGCTAATGTGGCGAAACATTCCCACTGAGAATTATATTTATATAGTGAAAAATATCTCTCACCCCACACATAAAGATAAGGAAAATATTCTAGAAATAGTTTTTTCTAAGTGTCAGACGAGTTTCAGATCCAGGAAGAAAGTCAACATAAATGAGGGAGTCGAAGATGATCAAGACATATATACATTATGGTGATGAAATCTCCACCATCCATAAAATAATTCAGTCCTATTATGGATTTATAATTAGGATGATATGAAAACGAGACCACCTATTGAATTCATGTCTGTTATTGTAGATGGGAGGTGGCCTAGAAATAAGTATCTATAGAAGTTCTCAATTCCATCAAATCCATGGTTGGTCAAATATAACCCATGGAAGGTTGATGTGCACCTATACATATCAAAAATAATTTACATATTGAATGGTTGGATTAATCTTTACCACCACACGATTCCATCAATCTAAACTTACCAACCTTTGATAGTGAAAAAATCTATAATATCATCACATGAACTTCGTCTTTCAATGTGGCCTGATGATGGGACCTCTAGTTTATTAGTATGTGTCCATGCTAACGGTTATTATAAAAACTCTGATAGGTTCATCCTTTGTTTGGTAAAACGTCCATCCACTAGGATTCAAATTAGTATGGTAAGACCTTATTCTTTAATTCTTTTTTAGATCAGCTCTAGGTTAAGGGAAAAATGATTTTTGACATCATGAAGTTCATGCAATGAAAAAATGATAGGGTTTTCGACATCATTCTTATAGGGAAACGGTTAACATATTCACTCAGAATCCCTCTTCAGCAAGAGAAATTATTAGAAATCTCTGCTAAAAATATTATAGATGATCGGATGATTCCACTGATCCACATGAAGTATTTTTTCAGATTTGTTAAGTTTTCATAAACAACCCAACCCATAATAAAATACCATTTAGTGAATCAGTGAAAAATCTTATCGTATTCCCTTAGCATAAGAGAAAAGTCCTGGAAATGTATATACTGATACTATTACCCTCAAACTAGTATCAGTTCCCATTCAAGTACCCAGGTATACCTTGAATAATACAATGCCTCCCATTTAGCAGCAACAACAATAAAATCACCATGAATAAGAAGAAGGATAGGATTTGGTTCACTTTGTATTTGAGGAATGGATTGATAAAGCCTACTCCTTCGGAAATGAGCATTTCTCCTGTTATTTTCTTATATCCATGTAAAATAACCTACTCAATCTATCACAACCCATGAAACCCAATGGGATTAACCTCACTGATCACCCTGACTACTTCCCTTTCTATAGTAGGTTGGGTCACACTATCTCATATTACTTCATCTTCAAGGTAGTCCTCTAATCATGGTTGAATATATATATATATATGGGAATTTGGAAAAATCTAAATCATTGGTAGCTTAGGTGAGAACTGCCCAACTAGAATAAGAATGTGATTGGAAATAATTTCTATCTAGGCATGGGACGAAGTTTATTAACTGGATGACTCAGAAGACATTTAACTAAACTCATGCCACCCCAAGAGAACAACTTAAAACCCCCTTATTATCCCATCACCAAGGTATGTGACATTGAATACACCTTATAATGGTGGAATTAATCATTATTTTTTAGAAGATATAGAAGTGGAAGAGTCATAATCAACCCCTATGAAAACTATGTCTCTTAAAAACATTTTTTCTTCAATGATTGATGCATGAGAACCTCCCCACAAAATTGAACCCTCACTAGACGAATATATAATATTTGGTTATATTAACATAATATAGATAACATAACCCTTATTCAATGATGAATAAACATCTGAGAAATGGGTACCATGTACTTGACTGGGGGAAAGGGTCTGATGGTGTGAGAGACAAAGATATAAGGAATGAAACAGACATGGTCAGACACAATATCTTGGACACATAACTATATAGGAAATATATACATATAATACTCATGTTAAATAACTATAGTATTCCTAAAAGAAACATGGAGGTTTCCTAAATCACTCTAGAGGTAATCAATGCCCGGTAATCTTACATAATCGAATCGTGTGGATGTAATTTTCTGATCAAACTAGACAGAGGGGATGAATACAGAAACCTACATAACTATCATTTGATGCTCCCATGACATATTCCAAAGAATCATTCCCATTTATCTAAGACACCACAACACCTACGACACAACATAGGGAGAAACCCCACCTTGAAAAGTGTTGAGCACTGGCACAAATGTACAATATTTAGAAACATATGGTAGTTTCCGCCACAAAACTCTCAAACATGGATTCTCTCCATCTTTGAAAATATCTAATAGAGGCACTTATTGAGGCCCTCTATATCCCATATCAGTTAGAGATATAATCTTCTTCAATTGAGGTTTATCGAGTATATACTAATCCATCATAATTCCAAGTCACCATCTCATTCACAAAATATCAGGAAGAGGTCATATAGGGGCATATCAGACCACCCCATATGTTTTGGGTAGGCAAAATAATGTGGAAATATATATAGATATAATTGTAAATGGTTAAGAGAACAACCTCCTACGGATTTTGATTTTCTAACATTTGGGATATATTGATTGGGATTTATCTAACACTGGGTTCATTGTTATCAAGTATGAAACCACATCAAATTTCTTATTTGGAAGACATTAGATTCATAGCCTCATGGAGGTATATTCAACATTTCATCATGGTTTTAAATACCCAATTGATTTAAAGGTTGGAATACTACATGGTGATGGCACCCCCTTTGAGCCCTAAGAATCCAAATATATTAATGCAGTTTTTTTCGAAATAGAGTTAAAACCCCCAATGGTGGATGACAATTTGCACAATACAGCCACTAATGTACTAGGGACCACCCTTGTGAATCCCTATAAAATACCTGATGGTGATTAGGTGATACCCATAAACCTGATTGAGGTAGTGTACATAATCCTAAAGGTCCAAAATACCCCTTCCATAGTAATATAAAGATAAAATCAAATGCATAGTTTCTTTGTAATGACGCTAGAAGTTCAGGATGACGATTTCTCTTCCCATTGACTCTCTCAACTAAAAAGGATAGAGACTCCCTCATATTACCTACCATGTCTTGAAATACCTATACAGACTTAGATGTGGATGAATTAGAGGATGACATTAGAAACACCCCTCCTGTATTTGAGGAAGGCATCTACACTACCATCAATGAGCTAAGATAACTGAATCTATTAAATAAAGAAGACACACATCCAATATTTATTAGTTACATCATGACTCTTAATTATTGGGACATGTACATTTCATTTCGGATACAACATAGATATGTTTACTCTTATAATTATACAAAAATTCTCTATCTAAACCCTAATGTGGTTACACACAATTTAGGATGACCTGATGATCATTAAGGATTCAAAAAGGTAGTTAGGAGGATGAACCCATCCCATTCTACAAATGTAGAATTAGAAGTAGAAATATTTATTAAATAAAAATTCTTCTGTGATGTGAAATACCCAAAATGTTTCTTCATGATTATCCTTTTAATGAAAAATAATGGGAATATTACGGTCTTCATTGATTTCAGATACCTTAATTAACTACACCTGAAAGACTATTTCTCATTGTTGGTCAATGAACTCTTGATTGATCCAACTACTTTCTTCCAATCCCTTTCCTTCATGGATGATTATTCATGGTATAAAAAAATTTATATTTACCCTAGATACATGGAATCCACCACCATCAGTGAACCTATGGATCTTTTTCTATCTGGTCTTACCCTTTGGGTTAATGGAAGTTGGTACTACTTACCATTGTTCCATGCACCATATCTTTGATCTCTTATAGTGATGAATAATAGAAAATTATGTAAATTACAAGGAAATAACGTCTTGACCTATATGTGATCTCTTCACACATATTCAAATAATATTTGACCAGTTTCACCAGATCATTTTGATGATGAACCCATTCACGTGTTCTTTCTGGGTAACATTAATGAAATAACATGGAATTATAGCATGCCACCCTTTCATTGAGGTTATCATAGAAAATAATAGTGAATTCCTTTCAAATTCAACCCCTCATAATATTAAAGATGTTATTTGGCTCCATGGTCCCCTTTCATAAATTCAGTGTTACATATGAAACATGGTCATGAAATATCCTCTCCTACATCCAGATAATGTAGAATGTATCCACATATCAATGGCATTAGGACCGCCAATAATCCATTGAGATTCATAAGTCGTGCTTGCTTCACCAATTGATCTTCATTACATTGGTGGATGTAAATCCTCTCATATTATATGTATCCTCTCTATAATGATCATTAGGATCTCTCCCCACATTGAACAATGATGCGTGGAATGATAAAAATCTCTACTACCTCCGTCAAAAGATGTTAGGCACTGATACCCAGTATTCTGATGGCAATAAAAACTCCCACATGCTCTTATATTCTATTCAAAATGTGAGGCATTACTTATAGCATAACAAAGTCAAGAATGTATCCTATATTGGTGTTTTTGAGTTCATCATTTGTAATCCTATGTTTACTCGTAATTTCACCTCAAGAGTGGTTATTCTACTATACTTAGCCAAGAAGTTTGTGTCAAAGAAGGAAGTAAAAAAGGAAATGCCTTACATATTTCCTTTGTAGCACATCCCTTCCATTAATGAAAACTAATGGATAGTCAATTTCCAAATGAAGTGATTTTTTATGCATATCACAGTCCCCAAACATGGGATGTGTACTTTTATAGTTTTTCCCGAACTTCTATTAGAAAGATAAGGGAAACACAAATTCTCATTCGGTTTTGTCTAGGTATTCAATTTTTTCTATTGTCAAAGACATTTCCCCCCCACATTTTCACTATCTAAAGGTTTCACTAACCATGAGTTTGAATACCAAGCCCTCATTATTTGTATGAAAATAGAGCTAAAGCTATAGAATGTCTACCAAAACACAAAAGGGGATTTAGATCAACTAATAAAAATAAATAGTGAATATTCCATAAAAAAGTACGCATTGGCCCATCAAATTAGCTATGTTAGAATATTGGTGGAATATTTTCATTTTGAACCAACCTAACAGCATGTACTTCGATAAAAAATTTCTCATGATGATGCACTAGAAAACACATATATAGTTGTTAATTATCCTAATCAAGATGAGGATGTATTATTCATCAGGCATTGAATGATGGTCTCATTGATCACTATCTATTACATGGGTGGAATTAAATAAGAAAAATTCCACCCTAAAGTATTATAAACAGATATCCACCACTGGATGGACGAGTCCCCAAATTTCTTATCTCCAAAATGGGAGTCTCCCGATAGACGAAGTTGCAAGGGAACAAACTTGATGCTGAGATGTTAAATTTTCCATTAAGGATGGACCAATTGAGAAAAATCCATTTAAATGATGTTTCTTTGGGATCCTCCTCAGATCCATAATATAAAGATGGATGTCTGACATAACGGAAGAAGTCCATATATGCTCCTATGGAACTCATCAATCTATGTTCAGGATCTCCCACCAAATCAAGACCTTGGGTTACTACTAGAAAAAAATGATAGAGGAAATTGTGTAATTCACAATAACATTTCATTATGTTAGATTCATGAAAACCTCATCCATCAACCCCCATAATTGTTACATATGGCTAGATATTCGTGGACATTTTCTATATTTGGGATGGATGTTTGGGGGACATAACCCCAGCTAGAACAAATTAGTTTAAGTATATTCTTACTGCTACCAACATCTTTTCCAAACGGATGAGGCAATACACCTTAAGTAATTTGGGGTGAATAATACCATTAACTTAATAAAGTCAAATATCATCATCGAATTTGGGGCCCCTCTCACAATATTATTTGAAAATGTTATAATGTTTTATACTACTAACTCAAAGAAATTATACTAGGAGTACAACATCTAGTCCAACCATTAATCATGCTAACATGAATTAGAAAATTGATAGATAGAGGTCATTAATAATATTATATCAAATATACATTGGAAGATAGTAGGAAAAGATAAAAATTCTTAGATAGGAAAGCTCCTTCATGCTTTGTGGACCAACCATACCACCATGTGAATTGCTACACAAGAAACACCATATTTATTTTTCTATAGAACTGATGTATTATTTACAATACAATTTGAGTTTCCCTTGTTTTTAATATCAGTTTGTGGAAATATCTCAAAGTATGACCAATTTTTAAAGAACCTAGATGAGTTTTATTGGCTCTATGAGAAATGGTTGTGTTTGTTACACACCCTTAATGTCAGAGTAATTCGGATCACACGAGCCTTGAATAAAAATATTCATCTCTATTCATTCATCCAAGGAGAATGAGTTTGGGTTCATAGAACCCCAATAATACTAGTAAATAAGTCTTCATTATTGGATCCCAAATGGAAATTACCATCAACATACATAGTGTCTATTCCAATAGATCTTACCCATTGTCTATGTTTAATGGGGAAAACATCACACCCCCACCAATGTGAGGTTTCTCAAAAAGTACTCTGCTAAATTGTCATCAAGAATCTATCATCCCATCCAAATGACGCTACATTATATGAGGTTCCCTAGTAGTATAACCTAAAACTACAAGAAACCATTCATCTATAACACAATATGTTAAATTTAATGACAATTGTTACTCTATAGATGATATGGTGCACATGAGATATATCTACGAAATGGAGAAATGGGGCATTCCCATCCTTATTTGTGATTAAAATCCACCTATGTATCTATCCATTTGAGAGATATTCATGGATTGATTCATTTATTCACATGATTTATAAGGATTCCCACATCCCAAATATTGTGTCTATTTATACAATATATATCCACAAGACATCGGGCTGTGTAACAACCTGCACTAGAAGTAAAAACATAGACATACCATGTGTCTCAAGAATGTGATACTGCAGGAAATTATCTCAAGAATCCTTGTATCATAAACATATGATGCATCTTGAAATATTATTTCTCAAAATCATTTATTGGGATTTTTTACTTCTTTTTCACATTGGTGATCCTTCATCCTTTCAACATGATGTTAAACTTCATGTTTTTCCAAGAACTATGCAAGGATTGATTCTAAATCCAATGAGTTACGTAGAGGTACCTAGACTCTATATATTTTACAATCCACTAAATGATGAAAATTACCTTGTTCTATCTTTTAATATCATTTGTGTTCTAAAAGAATCTGTTTCCATTCTGTATTTCTCACATTGAGTTTATCTCACGTTGGATACAGAATTTATGTAAGGGCTTCTCTTTAAGATCAAGAAATATCATTTCATTATCGTGTTAGCATGGTCGTACATGAAAAACCTGAAAAGGAACTATATAATTCTTTGTTTAATGATGTATAACTACAAGGTTTATGTCTCTTTCATGATATAAAACTACACATTTCTATGGACCTCACACAGGAGACCTTTTCCTTAGTGTTGGTCGCCTGCCACCCCTCTATTCAAGATCTATGTAGTTTTTGACCCCTGCCAATATAAGATTTGTAATGAAACTCAGATCTCCAATCCTATGTATAGTCATGATAATAAATGAGAATAATGAACCCGTCTACATATAGTTGAAACCTTGTGGGAGTTTTCTATTCCATAACTATGTTTGTCTTGATTCCTATCATCACAAGATATGAAGTGATGCTTGGATCTCCAAACCTAGGTTCAACTATGATAATAAATAAGGAAAATGACCATTTATATGTATCGGTTAGAACTATATGCATAGTTTCCCATATAAAAACTATTTTTGGCTTGATTCTTATAATCTTAAGAAACATTGGGATGTCCAGATATCAATTTCTGAGTCTAGTCACAAAAATTGATGGGAAACATTCTCCCCTCAATATATGGATAAGACATGTATAAAGTGTTTCCTACTCAATAAATATATGTGGATTGAATCATTTCATTATTGGATACGTACTAATGCTATGATCTCCACTTCTAGGTCTAATGGGACAATAAATGAGAACAATTCCCCCATCTACGTATGGATCAGAACTTATTGCAGAGTTTTCCATTCAATAACTACATTTTTCATGATTCTTGGAATCAAAATTTATGTAGTGACACTCAGATCTCCAATCCCAAGTCAATCCATGAAAAAGTAGGAATATTTATCCCCTCGGTGTTTGGGTCTCGCCTGCATTGAGAGTATTTCAAAAAAGAACATTTTGTAGCTTGATTCTTGTCCTCATTGAATACCTAGTGACAAATATTTCTCCAATATTAGATTTATCCATGATAATCCATGGGAATAATTCCTCCCTTGATGTATGTGTCACACATTCATAGAAATTTTCCAACTAAATAACTATTTTTCACTTAATTCATGTTATCACAGGATATGTAGTGATGTTAGAATCTCTAATCCTAGGTCCAATAACAACAATGAATAAAAAAAATGACCCTTATACATATGGTTCATATATTTATTGAGAGTTTCCAAGTAAATAAATATGTGTGAATTGATTCAAGTTATCATAGGATACATAGTGACACCCTAATCCCCAATCTAGGGTCCAGCCACAACAATCAATAGGAATAATGCCCCCTCTGCGTATTGGTCAAACATGTATGGAGTATTTCATATTCAAGAATAATGTGGCCTTGATTCCTATTATCACATGATATGTAAGGATTCCCAGATCATCAATCCTTCATTTATCCACCAAACATAAAATGATAAAAATTTACCCCTAATTTCATAGGGACAAGACCAATGTAGTGATCCATATAAGACCCACTCTAATTTGACTCAATCGACTACAGAGTTTTCCCTTATTTCATACACTGAGCATGGCTCATGTGATCTTAAGGAATCCATAAATACACTCTAAGAAGTCTTAAGAAGATTCACCTTAGATCATGATCCATGTCCTATTCACATGATATTAAAATTCACGACCACAACCTATTTTCATGACATTGTACTACATGACCACGCCCCAGTAAGAGGACATTATTGTACACACAAAAATGTCTTCACATTGAAAATATTATCCCATATGATAGATGTTTTCTGCAGAATAAAATGTTTTATTCTTTCACCATAAAATATTTTAAATACACGTAGGTTTGTTGAAACCTTCTTGAATATTATGTTTTCTAGGGACCAATTTTGAATATTTTCTATCTGGTTTGACACAACTAGTTCCTCAAATACATACCCTTCTAAGAGAACATGATGGATCCTACAATTCCTTTATCTAATCTCATCCATGTAGTAAAATGGTAACATGGATTGTTTCGTCCATACATACCCATGGATCCACAAAAGGCGCCCCTTTAATCCATGAGTTAATATCCTAACTACATGGAACATTATGGGTTCCCTCCATTACCAGTGGTGGTTCTATAACCACCAGTTCCCACATCCAATTCACTTAGATATTCATGGGTTATAGTATAAATATTAATTAACCCAGTTATTAAAGTGTATTTGGATTCCTTTGATGTTACAAAATGGTGAATTATACCTATTTTTAAAGTAATATTATGACATTTTATCCTAGTACCCTTTCATTTTATGTCATGAATGAATTATTAATATAAAATTACTCTATACTAGTCGTCCCATTCCTCTATATATGAGTTG
Source organism: Viscum album (assembly GCA_963277665.1). NCBI lineage: Eukaryota > Viridiplantae > Streptophyta > Magnoliopsida > Santalales > Viscaceae > Viscum > Viscum album. Next base: position 1,131,239,356 of record OY728155.1, on the reverse strand, counting down.
GACCTATATAAAAGGATCTCTGTAAAGGACATGATTATTGTATGAATCCTTCCCATACAATATTCACAGGGAAATATAGGAAATACCACGAATTGAAGTAGCATATACCACTTTTTAAAGAGGGTTGATTAATATAATCTTATTCTTCCTACTTGTGAGTCAAATATATGTACATATTGATTTTACAAATGATAAATCATCATAAGAAGGGATCTAAAATATAGTTACCCATAAATAAACATTTATATGGATAAAAGGTATCTCTTACACCTAAATTCTCGCAACAGGTGTGATAACCCCGAACTATATCATTCAAAATTTCACATCGATTCAAATATCCTTACCACGTGACATTAAATTGTAAAGAAAATTCTATTTTTAAATGATGCTAAATTGTAGGATAGATTAATCCACACTATATGAAACTAAAATGTGTTGGACATCACCCATCACCATTCATTAACAAAGGAAGAAAAATTATCCCTAGTTAACTAGATTACAGGGTGCTTCTATCATCTTTGATGCCCCTAGACCCTTAAATCACAATTCATGTATTTAGTTCCTAAGGATACGATAAATCTTTCATGGCCCTTGGAATTGATTATTTATCCCTCTATTTGACTATTATAGCAATGCATAAGGGCTTTGACCAAACAATTAGAGACATATTTTCCCTACAAGAATGGAATTCTACAACTTATGGTCTCGAAATCCCTGTAGATGATCATAGAACCATAGGATGTTTTGGTTCATCCCCAACATGATTTTGTAATATCATTACTCATGTAACGAGAACCTTTATCCATGAAATATAGCATTTTCATCTCATGATCAAAAATATGAGTGTGTACTCTTGACCTTGGGTATCCTAATTTAGATATTGTATAAAATTCCCCTTAGTATAGGTCCACATGCATCATGGACTTCAATTGGATATACTTTAGTCAATGTTGTATGAACATAAACTTTATCCTTTTATGGTTCAAATTGTAAGAGCATAAACTTCTAGTGAAAGCGGCATAAAAATTTTCATACTGGAAACCTAGAAAGGGTGTCTTAATTTAATGTCATGTATTTCCTCACTAATCCAACCATATCTAGAGTTTAGGAAAAATTGAGTGTGTAAATAAATAATTCGTAATTTTATAGGGCCCATATTTTGGTCCTAGGAAAATCCGAGCAGTGCATCCTGGTTCCCCTAGTATAGAAAAAAGTTATATTAATTGTTTTTTACATTTCCAATCAATGATAACATATTCACTAGGTGGTGAAACAACTTTGAGATTGCTCAGACCCATCCTAAGTATTATTCATTACATCAAACACCGTTGTACCTTTAAATTCATAGTTGACATAAAATTTTCCTTAAGATGATATTATTCTCTTTCAAACCCAAGGACCTTGGCCTTCCGTTATCCTGGCTCTTCCCCATATAAAACTATTAAGAAGGAATTGTTCATCCAAATAGATCCTTGGATCCTTGGAAGTCCTTCTGTCAATCCAAGAGTTATTGTCTTAACCAAGTCAAATGTTATAGGTTGAAGCAAATAACAATGGTTGACTTACACCCATCAGTTCCCACCTCTAATTAACACAGATATTCCTAGACCATGATTTACAACCACCTTAAAAGACTATTTAAGAAGATTCGACGTCACTCACATTACGTCAGCATGTATTGTACAATTTCTCAATGCATGTATGCTACACTCCATTCCTAAATATTTGTTTGACCCATGAGATCTGATTTTAAACCGCAAAGCATAGTGCATGAGCCTACCAACCAAATATAAAATTGATCGAGGGTACCAGACCATCATTGGATAGCCCTGACTCCATACCCCACATAATAATCCAGATTTTGGAGTCTTTATAATGTTTTTTGACCCTTAAAAAGTATTAAGGAACCCCTTTACATGCCCATTAATTTAATCCCTATGGGATCATCCCAGTGGGATTAAAACCTACCAACTAGAGGCATATCCTCCTAGCATTTAAGGAACAGTGATCTTTATGAGCCCCAAAAAAACCATGGAATAACTCAACACATTGGGGGATTTGGATTCATCTCTACTGTGTATTCCCTATTCTATATTCATTGATTAAAACTTTTAGACATGTGAAATAGACAACACATATTCCAACAATCCAGGTGTACTTGGCTTCCCTAATATTGATCCATCCATCAATACTGTATCCATAATCTATCATGTCCCACAAAAAGGAGTGGCGATATTTCTACCTATCCATGAATGTATTACATATAGGTTCATACATAATGTTTTTAGACCTAAAAACTCGATTCATATCTTCCTTGAAACAAATCAAATCCATTCCTCATGAGGCGTGGAAATGTCATAGAGGAACTCAGTTCATTTGGGTGTTTTTGGATATCCCTTGAATGTCTTCCCCATTATATACTTATCAATAATGTCCTTTTAAAAATACTTTAAACTATATAGAATTTTAGGTCCTTACAAAATTATATTAAATTGTACAGAAAATGTACTTACTGTGTGATGTTAAACTCCATGACATGTGTCCTTACCTCAGGATAGTAAAATTCATTTAATACATTAATTCATGAATGATGAATTGTAGGAAGATTATCATTTGAGCGAGAACACCCTAAAATATAGAAATAAAATGAATGAGCTAGAAGACCATGGACTAAAGAAGAACAATTTTCTAGATTTATAAATCATAAAACATCATACTAAAAGAGATCAAATACTCTCCTTATTGAAAACCTGAAAAGTGATCCCTGGTAAAAAATTGAGTCAATACTCATTGAAAATTTATATTTTTGTGATCCAAGAAATATTGAACACTTATAAAATGGAAGCTTCATAAAACTTTTTAGGTTGAAAAACCATAGGAGAGTATCCTGAGTAAAATCTATGCCCCCACCTGTTGTTATTAAACTAATATAAATCTTAGGAAAAAGTTATGGGAAATTTAAAAAAAGATACAAAGCCAATATAGATCATCATTTGTATGAATAAAAAATAAATCTATGGTCTATAATTCCATTGACCGATGAAAAATAAAGCATTATCCCTTTTTAACATATATTTTAACCAAAATATCCTTTAAAATTAGGTGATCTTAGGAAAATGGGAGCACATAAACCAATGAGGAGTCTTATTTTAGTGGGAATTTTTGAAATATTATCAAAATAAAGAATCAAAACGTGGAATTCTAGATAAAATGGTATTATAAAAATAACGGGTATCAATTTTGATCCAAACAACAAAAAATCATTGAAATTTCATGTACATCATGAATGAATGAAAGCTGGATAGGGATATGAAAAGTTTAGAAAAATTATTCACTGAAAACGTGAAAAACACGTAGCAATCTTTAAATTCTAGAGTCACTCATAAAAGTTTCAAGAAAAAGGGATAAATTTTTTTTATGGTTTTATCATAATTGAATATGATTCTTCTTGTTTTCCAAATCAGGAAATGTTTGGTGGGTGGTATCCATGGAGTAATGATGTTTCATTTTCCCATCCTCCTATACCATCACCTTAGTAAACAAACACAAAATATACGGAATATAATTTATATTATTTCTAACTAGTATCAAATAAAGGTGATGATTTTAGAATATGGATATAGCATCAACCATGAATGACTTGTATTCTTTTATTTATTTAGTCAAGAGATCCACCTAAGCACATATCTATGAGGTTGTGTGATGTCTTTACTCATGTACCATTGATTATTACCACATTGATTGGGCCAAAAAATATTCATCATTAAAAATTTTCAAATCCTTATCAATATTTAATAGTTTATTCTAGGTTAGGATGATTTAAAGAATGAAATCATATACTAGATGACAGTCCATGTTTCCTTCCCCCAAATCATGAAAGAAGTAGGTTAAGGCTTTCTAGTTGTTCACGAAACATCTTCAATGGGTCTCATTTTTTATTTAATGAATATTCATCTATATTATTGTTCATTATTCTTAGTATTCTATAACTATTGGGTTAGGTATGTCCAAAAAATTATATTGATTGATTGAGGGTGGAAAAACACAAAATCCATTGAGGGAAGGATTGGCTGAGCTGATGAAGAAGAAAGAGAAGATGTTCTATGTGCTCCAATCGAAAAAGACGCATCTCCCATACCTGATATTGAAGGACCATCATCCCCAACATTTTTTTTCTAATGCGATATTCATCTCTATGATGAGAATTCTTCCTTAGAGGCTTTCCTATATCCCGAGTCATCACCATTGTAACCAAAGATAAGGGATTAAATGAAGACCAACATTTTCATGCCAGATGGTCCAATATATTTAGTAAATTACATGGGTATGATTCCACCATAACTTATGAATAGTCCTAAGATAAGAGAAATGGTGTAATAATTGGTGGAATTATGATATCATCATTTGGGACATCATGCACTAACAAAATCCAAAATTAGGGAATGGGCTAGTGGTGACGTTTTCCCTAGACACTAGCTCAGGGAAGAGGAGAAACCCTTTGAATACATACAAATTGGCAGGTAATGTGATAATGGGTGTATGGATTGCAACGAATGAACTTATCTATATGTTCTGCAAGAACAACATCAAAGAGAGATATTTTTTATTACCTCTCCTTGAGAAAACCACTAGATTTGTCAACAATTATCATAAGTGGTGTATGATAGGGAATGAATTTGAAAAGATCATACTATCTAAACATGTTTATAACCACATTCGGTCCTAGAGGCATTGCCTCAAACCCTGAAATATTCAAAATCATGGGATGAAATGACGCATAAGGGGTCCTAGTAATGTTATGATATTTGAAACATTATAAATGTTCTCTTATCCATCAAAACAAGAATTGGAAGAGTCTTCCAAATTGGTAAGAAATAATTCCTTTCTAGATATGATTTAGGAGAATATAATATTGGGAATGATTCATCATAGCCATGTTAATAAGGAACTCCTATTCCAATCTGGTTACCATCACCAATGTGCTTAATTGAATTTCCAAGAATACATCCACATTCAGTTACCACATTTGGAAATTTCACCATCATTAAGGATGTACCCATAAGAGTGTGTGCTATCACAAAACTTCCAGGAAGGGAACCAATGAGGGTATATAGAAATTGGCCGAGTCCAGCTATGGAAGAGAGATATGATAATCTATTCATTAATGTAAATGAGAAAAAAATATATTCTTCTCATTCCTTTACGTATATTTAAAAATATTATTCAGATCTCATTCCATGATTGGGGTTTGTGTGTTGTCTTCCCAAAAATTTGTATTAGGAAGAAAGTCATCACGCATCTCCCCAAGAAGAGATATCCCTGTCAACTGATAAATACCACAAATGTTGATCCCTAATTTATTATCATACATATGGAAAGAATTAGTCTCTGGTTAACAATGGATGGTTATCTCTTTGAAAAGATCTGACTGATGACATATTATGATCTACGAAATACATGCTACCAAATAAAAAATAGAAAGTTTCTAGGGAGATAATTAATAGCAGCTCTACTTTACCCATAATGGTCATGCCAATTTATTGGAAATGTTACATTCTGTTCATGAGTCCCAATTAGGTATCCAACTGCTTCTCTAAGTATTCATAGAGGAAATTAATATGCTTAAATAACATTGTTTAATTAGATGGTGGGAAAGAATGTAACTTTATAGACTCGGATGGGATTTTACCAACCTATAAGACAACCTCTGGGACCATTCCACAACCAATTAACAATCATTATAAATCATTTTTTGAATACAACTATGTGAAGATTATTGAAAAATGATGGGAAATTGTAATTATGAAAAGGAGATAGATAATCATCTAGTAGAACATATCCACACAAAGGAAGCTAATGGGATAGTGGAATACTCTGAACATCAAGTAGGATAATCACCTTAAAATACTAACTATCAGAAAACATGTGATATTGATGATTAGATTTCTTATTCCTAACAATCATGTCTCTTTAGTAAGACATGTTGGAAGATTTTTAGTAATTGGAATCCATCTATATTAAAACAATAAACGTCAGATAAACGATGAACACTGCCAGAATAGGTGCATGACTATAATAGCATAATTTTCATCACATGATCCCTGAAAGCACATATGATTGCATGAAATAATATAAGCCCTCTGAATAACCGAATAATGTTCTCTCAAATCAGATAAACCACATATAATCTTGATATTGTGAGTTCTATCTTAGTACTTCTGATTGTCTGACCTTGATATGGCAACATGAACATCTTGATGACCACGTGATCACATGATAGTACATATAGAACATTTGAATCCTAGAATATAGTCAAGCAGTTGAGGACATGAATCAACATTGAAGAAAATTACTGAGAGTCATTTCATGATTTGTTTGAACAAGTGATGAGAAAAATCAGTCATGCATCATGATCACGTGGTCAAATTTCATATAATATCCTCACAAAATAGTCTTGTTAAATATGTATTGTGATCAGTTATTGCAAATAAGTCTTGAGAAATGGTTCTTGTAGTGAGGTACTATTTTGGTGTAACACTACATAAGTAATCATGAGAGATTTGTAGTTACAGTCATTGATTAAATGAGCTTCCCTCTTTCCCCCTATTTATAGGATACTTCATAGAACACCAAAAGTAAACTGGGAGACCAAACAACGCTTGATAAACCAATATGTAGAAACCCCAAGGACTCTAGAAATTATATAAATTCCTCAAAAACGAGTTTATTTCCATGTGGATGTAGCTCATAAGGGGGAAATTTATAGACACATGTAAATGAGAATTATCAATTCTAGGATTGAAGTAATACCCCAAGAATGGGTATCTTCTTCTCTCTATAAAAAAGGATGGAGTGACATTAAGAAAAGGTATCCAAATAACATGGATCACATAACCTATAGGTAAACTCATGATAGCATGAACCTTGTAAAGTTATGAAAATTTATAATGTAGAACCGTGATCTTTTTATGATCATGTGAAGACCAACTGAAAATCCATTCTCGTATTTGGAAGTTGCCTAGATAAGTGAAAAAGGTCATATAATGGATTCCAGAAAATTTACTATGAATATGTGGAATTTAAATTAATGTACTCATGACAATAATCCAAATCCCTTTATAAAATAATGGTGTAGAATTAAAAATCTTCATATGATGGAGAGTTGTGTTGAACTTCATGCGATATGCTTCTGTGATCCAAAAGATCTCACAGATCCCCCAGGTAACATGATGACCATGTCATTGAAAATCATGTTGACATGTCACCTTCACCATGTGAAGGGCCTCAGACACATCCATTATATAATGTGACACCCCTTCAACTCTATAGATTGGATGTGATATTTTCTATTACAATGATCTCACACCATCCCATTATCCAACACTAATCGCGTAACATATCACAGAAAAACAAAGTGAATATCTATGATATTTCTTTCACTCCATCACTAGATTCCTACTAATAATATGAAATCCTAATCGAAAACCAAATAGAGTAGTCTATAAGCCTTATAAAATAAGAAATAAATATGGAAAGGGTGGAAACCTCTCACAAAAGGAAGTTATACTGATTTTCATTCGATGGGGTTTTGTGCCTCATGTTTTCGCCGTTGATCATGAAGAGATGAATTTATAATATAGAATGACCTTGAATGAGGCCTCTAAAATGCTATAATGATCTCACAGAATTCCTTTGACAAGAGGGATTACTCATATAAAGGACCCCAGACAATCTGTCTGGATCTCACAATGGAACCCAAACAAGTATTCTTCGATCACGCAATGTCCATTCCAAAAGTGTCTTCATCTCATGAAGATTATCTGAAATTTCACATAATAGGTATACATACCATTTTACTTTTCAACATAATTATATTTAATTACTTTTATAATCCATTATTCTAATGAATATGGAGATGATGGAGTTATACTGATTATCATGCGACACCTTAGACTAACTACAGCGGTGTAATGTGAAGCGTGAGATGTTGTTCTCCATCTATCGACTCTAACTGATAACTGTGAGATACATTTTCAATAATTTGGAGTATAACTAGGTGTGTGGGACTATAAATAACTACCACCACTATCATGAAACATTGATACACACACGATGGTGACTAAACCCACTAGAGCGCAGAAGAGAGGACTTCTTTAAGTGTAAAGTCAAGTGATCTTAAGATACACCCACCATGTAAAATATATGGAATTAACTAAGGGATCATACATCATGAATAGGTTATTTTCATCATCACACTATACACCACATGGAATAATTTTGGTTGTCCAGCTAGATTATGTGAAGGTTTATTCGTATCTTGACTAGGTCACATGAAACCTAAACAATATAATGATGGAAAAATCATCAGGCACAAATGCAACAAATACTGCAAAATGATGGATGTCTTATTTGAATATGTATGTGATAACTTTCATTTGATGGTATCATTCCCTTCACATGACCAATCCAGATCATGTGACAGCACCTAGACATGTCACCCAAGTCTTGAAAATCCCTCTAGACATGTCAACGAAGTCTTGAATAACACCAATACATGTCACCCAAGTCTTCCAAAGTCTATATTACATGTTAAAAAAGAAATCAGACAGGAAAAAGAACTATCACCCAAGTTTTTATAATCCCTCTGTACATGTAAAACGAGTTTTCAAAATCCCTCATTACATGTCAACCAAGTCTTGATAATTCCTTTGAATATGTCAACAATGTATTGAGAAGTCCTCCAAACATGTCATCCAAGTATTGTGATGTCCTTAAGCCATGTCACCTATGTCATGAAAAACCACCTTGAAATATCATCAAAATCATGGGATATCCCCAAAAAATTTATCCCATGTATTTAAAATTATTCAATACCTTTCACCCTAGTATTTTAAAGATCTTTAAACATGTCACCCAAGACATGTGGCAGCACTAGGACATGTCACCAATGTTTTCAATGTCCTTTGAACATGTTATCCATGTTATCTGACGTCCTAAAGACATGTCATCCATACCATGTTATTTACTCTATAAAATTCAACAGAATAATGTTGTTATCTTTATACATGTTCAGTGAAGAACATGTATGTGTCAAAACATCCCTAGACATGTCAAATGGACACCCCAGACATGTCATCAAAACAAGAAACAAATGTAAAGCAGAAATCCTTGGGCATGACAACCTTGTCAAGTATACATATCCATACATACTCCAATAAAACATTTAGTACTCTGATTATTTTACAAATATGATATTTCGGATGCAATACTATGTCATGTGCTCAAATAGGAATCAACCTCGACGCAATACCTTACATGTCTCGCACACACTGAGCCATGGGACCCAAACTCTCTCATGGGTTCATCCTTATTCCTCAAAAAACAATTGATTGAGAAGTTAAATGAACTGAAAGGAATCTAATTCATTCTATAGTTAGGATACATAGGATTTCGTTCTAAGTCCCATGATCCAAATCAAACACCCCATAGGGGTTTCCATAGTGCTTGAGTCCCCAATCCTTATACAATGAGGCACATAACATTCTATCTCTTGTTTCTCACACCTTTCATAGATCATGTAGGATTATGTATTTTCTCTAATCATGTATTTCTCATCATGAATCTCCTCCACCTAGGTCCACCTCTGTTTGTAATACCTATTCAGTTGTATGATATGACTACCCCCATACAAGGTAATCCACCTCTAGGAAAGTCTTAAAGGCACAATCGATCTACGACGACTCTAATTACTGTTATAAATAGGATATATAAGATGCCTTAATAAATCTAGAAATATATACCCAGTGCCAAAGTGAATTCATATATTTATTTTGGCATGACATTAAACTACATGGTTTAAACAAACATTCATGATTTTGATAGCTGTTATAAACATGATATATAGGATGTCACAAAAAGGTTCAATATAATCCTCTAAACATAAATCACCTCCCTGGATGGAAATAATCTCCAGAGTGTCAGGTTACAGGGTTGAAAATATAATAATCTAACCATTTATAAGAAAAAACAAGAAACTGATAATGAGTCCCATATATATACATATGGTCACATTGATATATCCCCCTTAGGACATAGATGTATTCAACACCCGATCATTTTGTTTGGGTAACTGTTTATGTATAAAGACTAGGAAGAGACTCAAGAACATATCATAAATCTATAAGAGAAACCCCAAAGTGAAAAAAATTCCCCCCAAAAGGGTGTGATTTTCTTGAACTGCCTTCTTGTTGACCATTGTGAGTTCATAAGGGCCATTGGGTTTGAAACCCCAAATGATCATCTGCCTCTGGAAAGAAAACCAATACCTTATTATGGATGTCAAATACATTTGAGGCTTCTAATTAATAAAATTGGTGAACCATGCATTATTGATTTTGTAACCCCAATAGAACCCCCAAAAAAACCCTAAAAAGGAATACAAAATGGTAAAGCCAGAGTAAAGTCACGTATTGATAGAACAAATAGATCATTACATGCATCAAGAACCTTACCAATTGAGCCTGAGACACCAAAAAATCTCAGAGTAAGAAAATGATATAATCATCAAATCTAATAAATAATAATAATATCCCAGGGATTAAGAGCATTATATTCATTGGATACTAGCTACATAATCATCTTATATTACAATTCTTGTGCTCATTTCTTCTTAAGTGAACCATACATAAAGACCATATTAATATATCACTAGGAAAACTCATCCTCATAAACTAGGGAATAAAAACCTAATTAAAGGGTATAAAAGGCTGAGATCAAAAAGTCAATAAGGGTGAATAACAATTTTATCAATGATGATTTCATATTCTTATAAAATGTTTATACGATAAATATCATATCAACCAGAGTGATAATAATAATGAAAAATCTAAATTCAAAGGACATGACAAATGAACATGAAGTCATAAAAATTTAAAAGGGTGCATACCAGTCAAAACATTGTTTAAAAGGATTTTATATATACCATGAATCTTGAATGAATATGTTAATAATTCATATCATAGTTTAACTATGTAAAAATCATTATAATTAGGAAAAATTAATTTCATAAGTCATGACCTATCACAAATGTGTGTGAGAGAACAAAATTATACCCGGATATGAGTTGCCTTTATGAGTCACAAAATTTCACCCAAACATGTGGACTACTCATTGTTTTCCATGTATACATATCTCATTAGATTTAAAATTTACAGCAATGCATTGGAGAGCATTATATGACCCCACCTATCAACATCCATACTTTTGAGTTACACCTGAATATAATAACATATAAAATTTTAAATAATCCATGGAAATAAATTTCTTTTCATAAGAAGCTTAAATGAAAAGAAGACATTTTTCATAAATAACCCATATAAATAAAAAAACAAAAACAAAATGAAAGTCATACACATTTCATTGTAACAATCCAAACATTAGTAACATATAGATTCTTCTATCATTATTAAATTCTCATAAGATACAAGGGATCACATCCCCATGATTCATTATTTTAGTATTCTTGAAGAACTAAATACACACTTTGTTTCCCATATAACATTGGGAATAAATTATTACAACATTGTTAATTTTAATATCTCGTATCCCTAAACATAAAAAATGGTTCCTTGTTTATATTCTGGGGGGATAATGATGATCTCAAACACTCAGTAAATATTATATAAATTAGAAACTATAATGATTAAATAAAGATTAATTATTACATCAATATAAATAAATTAAAACATGTGACATTTAATAAATAATTTATGCATGGAATTCATCCCTGGATAATATAAATATAACAATATCATGGATAATAAATACAGAATAATCAATTAACGAAATGTATAAAATTGTAAATCATGATCTTAGATATCATGATATCATTACCATCAAGTCTTTATGCTAAAATAGTTTAATTAGTGTGTATGCATACACAATAAACTCATTCAATAATTTTGGATAATATGTTTGTCTCATGAGACCTGTTGATGGATCGAGGGTATAAATAATTCAAGGACCCACATTTTATGACATGTCCAATGAATTTGTAATATTTTGAATGATCATTTTATTTCAAAAATATTTTTTACCAAAAAATATATTCATCGAGTAACGGATCTTGAATATCAATATTTTATCAATCAATAAAATAACATTGATTGTAAAATATCATATGTATAAATTGTATATAGTTTAAAAATTAAGAATATCGATGATAAAAAGTTTATATATATTAATGAGAAATATAATTTCCAATTAAATATGATAATAAAAAATTTAGTGCTTTAAATGAAAGTCAATGTCCCAAGAAATAATAAGTGATAAAAGATTACCATAACTTCAATAGAAATATAGGTTTTGTAATGAATTATTGTATTTTGGAGACAAAAATAAATTGAAGGAGAAACATTAATTTTTTAAAGAATATGATTACTAAACCATGGAAAAAATTTAATATAATATAAATATTATAAAATGGTTATAAACGAATGAAATTATATTAATGTCATATATGTTAAACTGAAAACATTTTTGTTGACGTTTTATAAAGGGAGTTGAAAATAAACCCTTCAGAAAAAATTCAAAATATATATTTAAAAACATGTAAAAATGATATAATATGATATTTTATTATAGTTAATTTGAGTAAATAAAAAATTACTTTTTTAAATGATTATTTAATAATATGGACATAGAAGAAAAATATAAGTGATTAATAAGAGAAATATGATCAGTTTTTTTTAAAAAAAATTTGGTTTGACATTGGTTCCAAAGAGAATAAAAGCTGTAAGAGAACATGAAAAATCACTTAAAATATTGAGGATAATAAATTAGATTTATTTATTAAATGTTAGATTTAAATTTTATTTTATAAAAGAAGTAATCCCAGAAAAATGTGGTTTTAAAATAAAATATTTCCTCTTCAGTAAATTTCAAATTCTCACCCATTGAAAGAATACAATTTATTTTAAACATTAATTGTCATGAATAAATATATATTCATTTTTAATACATAAAATTGGGACTATATGCCCCAATTAAAAATTAAATTGGTGTAAAATATCAAATATTTCTCAATAAGTCGAAATTCAGACCAAATACCTTACCTCATGCTTCCACTTTGTTGTAAATTCATTAATCTATTATATATTGTTTTTTAAAATTTTATTAATTTATAATAAAATGGTATTTATATTTAAAATATCATATATAATCCATTTATTCTATCTTATAATTTTTTCATAGAAAACATTTCATTATTAATATTATTATGTGTGTAAAATTATTAGTTTTCTCAAGTATATTTCATCACTGATGTTCAAATTATTACACATAGGTTGTAGTTTAATAATATCCAAAAATATATTAATTTTATAAATATCATACTTATTTATTAGATACATTATTATAATTAATATTTATTTGTGGGCCTATAAAATGAATCACATCACTACATTGTTGTAGCAAGTGATACATATACACAAGGGACAATATTATTTTCAAATGGGTGAATAGATAAGGATGAATGGGATATATTAAATTTTGAGAGTAAATATTATGTCATAATAGTCATATATATTCATTATTTCCCCCTTTATGAAAATCCATGTTACAACCAAAATTAAAAATATTAGAAAGTGACAGGGTTATGTTCAAATTACATACAAAAAAAGTGGTTTGATAAACTATCTAGGTCATTTAAACCATAATCTTTTTATATTAACCCCTTGGTAAACATGATTTGACCTCAACCATGGTAATAATTTTTTACTATTTTTACTATTCATTATGAGCAAAAATTATTTTCAACATATTCACTAATATAAATTATGATGAATCAAAATATGGAATCCATTACATAAAATTTAATTCATATAATTTTTAATTTTCAAATTTAAGATAAACCTAAAAAATGTGACAAAAAATAGTTTTCCAAGATATACATGTTTCAAGCATAAGATGATATAACATTAAATATATGAATACTAATAATAATTATATGGATTTAAATTAATCACTATTAATGATTTTTTAAATTATTGAAATTTATAGACATGATGAATTTAAAAACATTTTTTTGAAAAAATATCCATATTTTACTTCCAAATGATCCAATATGTATTTTAATAAAATTGGTTTTTAATAATTTATTAATTATACATATTAAAACTAGATAGTTTAAATAAAATTAATACAAGTTAAATAATACATTTTCAATAATTCATAAAATCCTATTTCAATGGAAAATTTCAAAAATTCATTCTAGGATTATTTAGACATAGTATGTTCAGAATTGAGACTCATCCTATAAAAAGAGAATATTATTCCTTGAAATATTAAAATGATCGTAGTATAATAGTTTTATTAATATATAATGGTCACTAACTATTATTGAATCTCATGTATTAAATTCATCCCACCTTCAAGAAATTCATCATTGAACTTTTCATGGATATTACTTTCTAAAAAATGAGGGTGGTTATTCGTTATAACATCCATAGGTCCCCATATTACTTTCTCCTTTTCATGATCCCTCTAAAGAACCTTTAACAGTCAATTCATTCAATTTAAAAACATTATTTCTCCATTTCATATAATTTGTATATGATATTCACATAAATATATATCATCTTCCAATTCCATTTTCCAGTGGTGAGAATATGCGTCAACTATGATGTGCACATATTAACAATGAGATATGGAACCCATCATGTACATTATAGAAACTCGACGTATTTTCAAAATGGAAATACATAACTAAAGGTATTTATATAATATAGAAAGATCAGATGCACATGGGGCACAATTTTCCATTCTAACCAAAGCTTATAAAACCCTTTCCATGGAGATACATTCAAAAAATATGATATCCATCTAGAAACTCCAAATCATTCTTATAGTTATTGGAGTAACTACTGCTATTACATTAGTATGGTTTAAAATGATTTTAAATAGTATTTACCTTTCTTGGTGACTCAGTGACAACATATGGACCTTTAAGCTTCCTTTCACTATCTTCTTCCAAATGAGTTGGAGTATGAAATGTCATGTCATATAATACTACATATGACACTATTTGAATACATGAATAGAACCTATTATTGTATGAAAACTATAAAAAAGTTAAATAATGATTCTTCATTCCATGAAAGTCTACTAATAACAACCTCAACATGTCTTCTATTATAGGAATAGTCTTTTCTGACTACCAATCAGTTTTAGGAAGATATATGGTTCTCGAATGAAAACCAGTATCATGAGATTTCTTAATAACTTACCCTAATTTCAATGTAATTACTAGATCATGATCAAATAAAATTTAAATATTCAATCTAGTAAGTCATATAAAATTCTTAATATAGATTTTTCAAGTTCATTAGTAGGTTAATATTATCTCAGAGCGAGGAAATGTTAAAATTTCATAAGTTCATCAACAATAACTCATACTGATAATTATTTTTAGTTATATTTTGTAATAAAATGAAAAATTATGTTAAAATTTCATCTCATTTCCATAATATAATATGTATACATTACGTGAATCTTATATAATGATTTCCATCATCCTTCACCTCTTGAAAACCCTTGTATCATGATACATAATTGCCAATTTCATGGCTTATATTATTCTTCAAAAGGTTCTCCTTCAAATCATTATACATCTTGAAGCTTCCATGGTGTACGAAGAAATTCTAGCTATATTAATCATTACAAAATTACATTTTAATCTCTGGAATAGATGAAACACCTAGCCTCCTTATAAATTTTATAAATTCATCTTCATATATAAATTCTAATAATTTTATATCATTCACACCATTAATTTTCTTTTGAAAAATATCATCATCAGGAAAAGAACATTCTCTGTTTTCCAAAAAATATGTTTTGTAAATAATTTAAAAAATTAGTTAGGTTTCCCCTTTTTTAATAATTACCATATACAACATTACTAAATAAATTAACATAGGATCACTTTTAATTCTCATTTATTCATATCTCCATATATATCTCACCCTGTGCATATGCAACCTTAGTTTCCTTTCTTAATATCTAGGGTACTGAGTAATAATAATCATTGAGTAGCTCAATCCATCCCTTTAAGATCATGTTGATGTTTTCCAATGAAATTATATATTCTCAACTCTTAATATCCTTATATATCTCACATTTTTACTATAGAGAAAATTTCTTCATGTATTCAATGAAAAGTGTATAGCTTCTAACGCAAGATCTAGAGTAATATAATTATGTTCATCATTCGTTGACAAACTTGATGTATAACAAATAACTTTAATATTTTACACAATGAAATAAAAAAATTCCTTTTTCAATGCATTACTATATATCACAAATCCATCATTTCCTCATAGTAGAGTCAGTATTGGAGCATTGACCAATCTTTTATAAATTATTCAAAAAAATCTTTACATTCCTTTTTCCAGGTGAACATAACCCATTTATGTATGATCTTGTGTTATAGGTTATCTAAATAATAAAATTTTTGAACAAAACCCTGATACTAACTTTCCAAACTATTGAAACTATATACCTCGACCATGTCCAATGGTGTAGGAAATTATTTTATTGACTTTGTCTTGACAGGATCAATCGAAATTCCATCCCTAGAGACAATATTCCAAATAAAATAAAATTTTTAAGGCAAGAATTCACACTTTCTAAATTTCATGCATAATTATATTATAATTGTCAAAAGAAATATTTTCATGTGATTATCATATTACATATTAATTTTAGAATATATCATGATATCATCAATAAATACCAAAAACAATATCATGATATTTTGTAAATAGTCTACCCATTATATCCTTAAAAACCTAGTGTGCATTAGGTAATCTAAAAGTCATTACTATTTACTCTTAATGACATACCTCGTATCAAATATTGTCTTTGGAATATATTACTACTTCAACCATAAATAATGGTGCCCAAAATAAAGGTAAATATTTGAAAAATACTAATCCCAATGAATTTTATAGAACAATACATATATAAAAATTATATGATACTTTTCATTTATTATAATTTCATTTATTTATGTATAATCACATCAAAACTGCATATATTTATCTTTCATCTTAATAAAAAATGAATAGGGGATCCCCATGGTGAAACACTACAGTTTATAAATCCCTTTTCAAATAACTATGGTACTTTTTCTTTATCACTACAAATTCTGCAATGGATCTTCTATATGGATTCACTTATATATTTCATAAACAATGGATTAATGTAATTGAAAATATAATTTCATGATATGTTGGATGTCCAAGTAATTCCTTAGAAAATACATCTCCTTAGTTTTGTAAAATAGGTTCATCCTCAATTTGATGATTCCATTCTCTAAATATAGATTGTGTATAATCTAATTCAGTAAGATTCTCATTTGGAATAGCTACTGGGGGTGAATCATTACATGACCTTGGTGATGAAGGATCCCCTATAAAGATAATGAATTCCATATCTTCATCATGGATCATAATTTCTATATCTTTATAATATATTTTTTCATTCAATTTTAAAATCTAATCCATACCAAATATTATATCCAAGTAAACCAAATTTATAATAATAAGTTCTTTAAATAGATAACTTACATGTGTCATAATTTCAAGTGACAGACATATCAATGTTTGAGTGATATTTTCACTATGATTTTTGAGTATCAACTATCATGTTACGGTGGGAGGGAAATATCTAATTTTCCTGGAAAACCCAGATGATATAGAAGAATGAGAACATACATTATAAAATAAATATTTAGATACCCTTGAGGACATAATTTAAGTACCTTACACCATATCTTTAGTAACTTAAATATCAATTGTAATGATCACACATGCTTGGAATTATCTCTTCTTCCTCTTTAGGATTATCTATTCCTAACACTTGTAAATATGGGTGAATAATTCCCCATTTCTGTATAGTTAATGCACTATATAGTAGCTGTTTCATTCATCATATTTCATTCATTATCTAAATAGTCTTTTTCTATGAACTTGTAAAAAACTACATTGCCTTTCAATTATTTTCTACGATGATTCATTAAAAAAACTAAGATGGAAGTTTCTTCATTCATTATTGTTCATATATGTTTTACCTTTTTTATAGTGATTAGTTGGCCACTTCATCACCTGAGTTCCCTTAAAATATTGTATCGAAAATATTCAGTATTAGTATTTATGGGACATAATACAATTTTCCCATATGATGAAAATGTTTGAGAAGCCAATGCCCATTGGAGGCTTCGATTAAGCCCCTAAAAAAATTGAAAATATTTTTTATGACTAATTTATATAATTGTTATTATACATTGATATTCATATAATGGTAGCCTCCTACTCTACAACACATTATTCTTCTTTTTTCTTAAATCTAATTGAATTTATATTCATTTTATTTCATGGCTCATGAGGGGAATATATATTGAATTATGTTGCATTAAAATATCCCCATTCTATATGTTCTATTTATTATTACTCAATGGTACTCTTGATCAACAACCACTATTGATCAATATATCCTTTAATATAATATACTTTCAACAAAAAATGTTCCATCTCACTGCATCGCATGACTACAAATATCTATTCAGGTGACACAAAACATTGTTTTTCTACCACTAGATTAGTAGTTCCACTAAAATATTTAGGCTTAAGTAAAATGAGATAATCCAATTTCATTGTATCATTACATTTAAATTCATCTATCTTTATATTTTTCATGTTAATTAGTCATAAAATGGGTTATCTACCCTAATATGGAATTGTATTCTCAGTTATATCAACAATTGTATAGGATTTGTCAACAAAGAAGTTTCTACATTGACTATGTGTATTGATACCATTACATCTAGCAGATATTATTTCAAAAAAATTATTTTACTAGATTAACTCAAAAAATTAAGAAAATTATGTTTTATTATACAATTATAAATATGATGTAATACTCAATGTATGTTAAAAATTTATCAATTATTAATCTCATTATCAAAAACATGTTTTCCTTGGGAATATCTATAAATCATAAAAATATTTTCAAATATTTTATAATGATTTCTAAATAAAATTTGATTTAATGCAATCATATCCCATGGGGGTGTCAAAATAGCTTCACATTGAGGTCTCCTTCACCATGTACCATGATTATTGAAATGTTATACTCGTCCAAGTTTTTAACAACTCATTACCCCTAGATGCATCTTTTCTGAATAATACATTTACTTATAGTATCCCTAATAGGATTTTTTTTATAAGGAAAAACATATAATAACTAACATATTAACATTGATTTTATATTCCAATTATTTTACATAAAACCTATTTCTTTGATACTATTATATTCCAAAATAAATCTTTTACTAAATCTAGTTCCCAATTTTTGTAATATATACCTATGATACCAATTTAAAATACATGAACTCTAGTAACCCAGATTCATCTAAATTATTATATTGGGATAAGATATAAGGGATAATATAACCAATGATCAATATTTATAGTAGTATTGAAGAAACATATTTTTACATGATTCCTACTTTAAATTGAAAATAAAAATTGAAAACATAGTGAATGTAAAAAAAGTTCAACCTTGAACTTATTCAAAATTTCCTTCCTCATATCCCAGGGAATCGAAAAATATAAGGGTTCTCTCAAATAATCAGTAAGGGTTATGTACAATGGAAGACATCATGAGTAAATTAGTCATAAACAATATTACAAGGTAAATAATTGAAAACACATTTTATTCAATTATTAACTTGAGAAACAAATTCATCTATGTATTATATCAATGAAATTAAATCATATATAATAATAACTGAATTTTTAATAAATTAATGTCATAATATTTGACATCAGGATCAGAAAAATCATTATATCTTTATAATAAAGGGATTATTTCAACATATTTTAATCAATGGGTAGGAATACACCAAAATATTATTTAATATATGTATTTAATAAAGGACATAGAATACCATGATTTAACATGTCAATATAATAAATGACAAAGTAAAATACCATAAGTATAAAATGTATAACGTTTAACAAATAATAATATCCATGATATAATGAATATATATATAATCTTAATTGAAAGAAAAATTAAATATGATCACATGATATTGAATATTTCACGATAACATTAATGATAAAAAAATAATAATACATAAAAGACGAACATCAATTCATTATAAATACAGTTTTTTTAATAATTTTTTTTATTTTGGATTACAAAAGAAAATGAAGAAGAAACATTAAAATAAGTTTTCATTAAGACTTTTATTTTTAATATATTTAAAACAAATATAAGAATACATAAATCATTAAATGGATATGGGGGTTCGAAAGTTAGTTAACATCATATACATTAAAAACAAAAAATTCCTTTTAAATATTTATATAGAAAGTTGAAAGTAACCCTCTTAAAAACATAATTAATATTCATTTAAAATATTTCAAGAAATCATGGATAATATAAAATATCTATAATAGTTCATTAGATTAAATAAAAAGAGATTTTTTAAAACAATTTTCAAAAATACAAACATGTGAGAAAAATTAACCTAATTAAAGAGAGAAATAATGTCAGTTTTTATTTTAATTTTTTTCCAAAACTAAATTTCCAAAAGGGTTTAAATTTAGAATAAAAAAATTAATCTATTTAAATATCAATAGGATAAGAAAATATATATTTTTTATAAAATATATATTATAAGATTCCATCAATAAAAATTATAACCAATCCTATAAAAATTCAATTGAAAAAAACTCTCACCTATTTAATAACTTTTAAATTGTAAACATTTATATGCATAAAATTGTATTGAACAATTAAACAACATGAATAAATATATATTTATGATAAATAAATAAAATGGTAACATATACACAATATTAAAATAAATAGGTCAATTATAGCAAATATGTATCAATGGAATGTAAATTGAGATGAAATCTCTTTCCTCATGTTTCCACTATGTTAAATAATGTTTAACCATAGGTGTAATGATTTTAATTTTATTAAAAAATTTAATTGAAACATATTCATATTTATATTATCATATATGATCTGTTTATAAAATCTTATCATCCATTTTTTGAAAAAACTTTTTTCATTATTATCGTTTTGGGAATTAATTATTTTTTCATATCGTGTACGTTTCATCATGGCTGATCTAGTTATTTCAAATTAGTTAGTGTTAAAGTATCTAATAAATTAATTTAATCTTTAAAAAATAATATTTATTTATTTTATTTGTTTTATATATACTCTTTATAGGTTTACATGAAAATTGAATTGCACCGCTTCATGGAGACCATATGTCGCACGTACACACAATTGATAATATCATTTTTAAATGTGTAAAAGGATAAGGGAGTATATGATATAATAAATTTATATAATAAATATAATGTTATAATTATAATATATTTTAGTTATTTATATCATTCATACCTACCATATGAGGTTGTGATGGAAAACGATTCATTGATTTGTGAGGCAGTAGTTCACCATAAACACGAGCGATGGTTTTGTTTCCCATTTGATGAGGAAAATTATGGAGATATATTATTACATAAACACAATATCATATAATTATATGTAAGAAAATTTTATATTTTATTTTATTTTATATAAAAAATTTAATTTGGTAAAACTATAAATAAAAAAGAAAGAGCTTCGTTAAGATAATTACCCACAATTAGAGAAACCTCCTTTGGATCACTTCATAAATATCCCATAGTTATTATTTTTTGTGGAATGAAATTATTATAATGAATAGGGTGATGTTGGAGAGCGATTATAGTAATTTTTGGTCAAGATAAAAGGTTCAATAGGTGTAAATAAGTTTGGGGAAGAGGTTCCCTTTTATAAATGGGGTGAGCGGTAGACTTGTAATTTTCCAGTGTTTTAAATTATTATTATGTTTCTGTCTTGTAAAACTACCACCAAAATAAATCATATTATAATTTAATAATCATAATTTTGGAATATTTCCATGGAATTAGGTTCAAAAAGATATTTTGTTATTTTTACACTTTTCTTCTTAGATTAACCACCTAGTAAACCTATTTTGACCTTAACCATGGAATTTTTTTTATTTATTTACAGTTTATTATGACCTAAATTTTTTATTATATTATTAACTAAGATAAATTTTTTTGATCAAAAACATGTAATATATTTTATAAAATTAAATTCATAGAAGTGGTGGACGTAATTTTAAAATTATCCCTCAAAACGTAATGAATAACTGGTTTTCATGAAATAAAATTGTCAACAATACGACGATCATACATTAACTATATGACTAGTAATAATAATTAAATATATTCAAATTTATATGTTTATATATATAATATATAAATTTAATTTAAATCAATAATTATTAAATATTATATTAATTGACAAAAATGGAAAGGCATTATGCATTTAAAACCGATTTTCTGAAAAATATCCTTGTTTACCTCCAATTGATCTTATAAATATTTCTATAAAATTTATAATAAAAACATGGATAATTATACTTATCTTAACACATTATTAAAAATAAAATGTGTAAAGGTTAAAAAATGAAGTTTAAATTATTCATAAGATCTAATTTCTAACGAAATTTCAAAATTCAATTCTAGGATTGTTCTAACCTTATAAGTTAAAAATCGATATTAATCCTATCAAATTAGAGTATTTGTGCCTTAAAATATTGAAATAAACATTAAATTATAGTTTTATTAAAATATATTATGAACAATATATAATTTAACATTGGGTGTCACATTCATAAAATAAGGAACCCATGGAAATAAAAGTGGGATTCATAACTATCTCAAATAGTATAATAACATAAAATAAATCAATTTACATAAAAAACATGATAACCAATAAATAATAAAATAATAAAATAATAATTGATGGTTAAAAATAAAACCTAACTACATTATATATATATATATTTTAATATACACAAGTAAATTAAAATCAAATCGTAATAATGTTTTCTTGAAAAACATTTTGTAAGAATTGTTGTAAAATTTAATGTTATGAGTCTCATTTATTGTATTAAATAAGTGAAAGGAAAAAAATTCAAGGTTTGGTATTCGACTTAAATTTTATTTTTCAATAGATTTATTAGAGTTAAAATAATTTAACGTGGAAAATTTTGTTAATTCAGGGGAATTATATTCAATAATAAATATTATAACTCAAAGAAAAAATATTGAGTTTCCAAATCTGTTACATTTATTTTCGAATTCAATGAATGTTTATTAACCCTATATATAAAAAAATAAGTATCCTAATTAACTATTTTAGAAACCTATTCATGTCTATATCCTTTTATAACCATAATTTAAAAATGTTCTCTACAAGTGTATAAGTTTTTTTATATCCATTTTCAATTTTGGGGGTGAGTATTAATGATAATTTTGAACTAGTTTTGTAATCATAGTTTTTGTTTTTGTTTTTTTTTCACAAAATAAATAATTAATAGATAAAAAATGTATAATAACTGATAATTTTTAAATATTTATAATTTATAATTTTATTCTTTAGGAATTTATGTCATGGTCCTTAAAGGTGAAATCATGGATTAACATATTTAAATGTCTTTTGATGAATGAGCATTAATATCTCAATTAATAAAATTTATTTTAAAATTACCATTACATAAAAAAATATTATGTTATATCTTAGATTTTTAGAAATTTAATTATTAAATTCATCAATGATATTAATTTATTTAATTTTTCAAGTAGGTGTTTAGGTTGACTAAAACATGAAAATACCACAATTAATAGATGATTATTATTATAAAAGTGGTTTATTTGGAAATAATATCATTATTACATAGACATAATTATATTATTTATATAATTTAAAGTTTTTCAATCATATTTTTCTGCATTTTAGTAAATAATAAGTAAACATGATTCAAAAAAAGATTAGTTGCTTTGTTGTGGTGGTTGTCCGTACAACTCATGGTAAACGTTTCCATTTATCAAGTAATGAGATGTAATGATGTTGGATTATAAGTTTCATATTCATGATCTAAATTATATTATATTTTTCACATTTATTGTATAATTTTACCTTTATATCTAGTAAATATAGGCGGTTGTGAAAACAATGGAAGTCGCCACTTCATGGAGGCGGTAGTTCACACAACGCATGAATGATAGTTTTGTTAATATTAATTGAAAGGGTAAAAGGAGGTTAATAGTAATTAATTATGAAAAATAAAATTAAATACTGATTTAGTTTAATAGGAATAAAAAATTATATTTATAAGGTAAAAAATATAATAAAAGAAGTTAGGGAAAATTTTATACATGTTGAGATCTTAGGACTACCATTGCATGATTCCTTTGAAATTGAGATCTTAATCCAATCTTATGTAGATAGAGACTCCATAAAAATTTTTGTGGTTATAAATTAAGTATAATCGATATATTTCTATGTGGAAACAAAATTATTTTATTGTTTTTCAGGGGGTGTTAAGAGACCCCATTTAGAAGTTGTGATGTTGGCATTTTTATAAAACATTCAAATTAATAAAAATAAAGCACATGCTAATTTTATCCATAAGACTATAAAATTAATGATAATACATTAAAGGATGATAAGAGGTTTACAACACATAAAAAATTTACTTTCATATAACTTTGAGACATATTTCTAATCCGTTTAATCTTAGAATGTTCATTTTAAGAAAAATTCACCGTGCAAACTAGTTTTTTGATAAGTTATTTACATTTATTGCATAAAAATAAAATGATAATGATTAAATAATTTATAATTAATGATTAATAATATGAAATAAATTTTATAATATAATATTTATATGTTATTGAAAAATCTATTTTAACATTATATCATGTATCATGTAAAAACAAATTTTTAGAAGAAAAAAAATTAATTTTTGCTTGAAATTTATTTGTAAGATAAAACTTTCTACGTATTTGATTTACATGACATATATTTTTTTGTTATACAAACTAAAATTTATATGTATTTCAATGAAATAAAAATTCCTTTTTAATGAAGTGAAAGTAAATTAATATAAATCATAACAACAGTTTATGTGGGAAAATATTTCTAACCATTAAAATGATAATCATATGTTTTATTATTTCAGACTTATATTTTAAAGGGTATATATTTTTATTCATTAAATAAATCATAAATGTTCTATAATTTCTAAATTTAATATTATCTTATGAAAATGTTCAAAAAAATTCAGTTTTGGTAGAAACAATATATTTTACCATTCACATTAAAAATCAAATATTTAAAAAAATCTCCAAAAAATATCATAAGATAATATTGTTATTATATGTCAAAAAATTAATTTTAATTTGTAATATTTTTATTATTTAATTTAAAAGTAATACTTTTAAATAAAATCATGATGTATGGTGAGAATAATAGTCTTATTTTTTATTTTTTATAAGAAATCATCATATAGGTATATAAACCATTCTTATAAAACTAGTTATAATATATCATTTATATAAAAATACCTTATTGTTGAAAAATTTCCAATTTTGAAAACAAATTTTTAGTACAAAAATATTTTATTGTCTACATAGCTATACTAGTTGAAACAATATAGAAATGGGACATTATTTCAGAATATGGTTACAAATGTTTGTACTTGCTCATTTAATGCCATACGTACAGAGGTTAATATCTTTTATTTTAATATGTGATGTGATCCATTGGGTTATGGATTTTTTCTTGATGAAATATATTGAATGTAATATTAATTTAAAGAGGAATATTTCAAGAAAATATTTTTTTGTTACAATGGAAACACTTAGTAATATTTTCATCCTCAAAATTTTATGACTCGTATGAAAAAATGTTATGGCACTTTTTTCTCATTCCATCCTCGTGTTTCCACATATCATCCATGAACTAATGATTCCTTAATATAACTTTGATCATATGAGTTCACTTTTTCTATAAAACCTTATCTCTTTGATTCATAATTTATATTGGTTATTTCGCATGGAAGATATCACATTTGGGTTACATGGACTACATATTTAAAAAACATGATGCATATTGTATGTACATCCACCAAAGTGGTACATGAAACACATCATGCACTTGGGATATGTTTAAATGTAGTTATAAGTGATAAGATAACAATCTAACATGATAAAATATCTTCAAAGGACTGATCTAATTATGGATCACCTTTCTTTTCTTGAAAAATATCATCACCAACTTCCATGGAGATATCTGGGGAAAAACATTGTCACCCACTTCCAATTCTGGATCTCTTTAGTGATTATCTACATAACTATTATATTTATTTTTTTTGCATTATATTTTTTCTAATGGATTAAAACTTCTTCATTATTTCTTGTATTTTTTTATGAAAAATCATCATCTTCCCCCAAAATTCATCCCATCATATTGGAGTTATACATCTTTTACCATACACAACATCATATGGTTCCATATAAATGTTAGAATGGAAACTCTTATTACATGAAAAATCTTCTTAGGGGAGTTTTTAATCCAAAAACATTGAAATAACTTTGAAAACTAACTTTGCATATTCTCTATGGTTTTAATAGTATTCTCAAATAGTTCATCTTTCATAAGTTGATAAGCAGTTCATAAACTCATCTCTATCTCAAATGATTTATAAATACATCTCAAGAACCTTAAGATATACTATATATCCAAATAAAATGCAGTGTATAGTGGTAATCCATGAATCTTTACCACTTCTATTATGTATATCATAGTATGTTTTTCAGGAAAATATATTATTTGAAGGAATTAAAATGCATTAATTAGTAAGGCGATCGACTTCAACCCCAATAGTATTGTGGACCATAAGAATTTTGGGGGAGTCCTACAAAGAAATTCATGGAAGTGTTTTCCCATTTAAATATTGGTATGGTTAATTTTCTCAATATACCGTTATATGTTTTTTTTCATCCTTAACATTCAGGCATTACAATAACCGAGATATGTGTTGTGTGATATCCCCTTATGGTTTCCCCCCATAAGTTTTTCTTTAGATCTTTATACATCATTTCTCTTCCTGATTGAATATAGAAATATGAGATATGGGCATCATAAAAAATTTAACTCTTAAATTATTTTTTTATGGATGACATATATGATTTTCAAGGCTTATAAATCAATCTTTAACAATTTTGGACTCTGAAATACTCACTAATTTTTTCTATAGTTGTGCATATTCATTATAAGATTCTTTGATCTTCACCTAATTACAAATTTTATCATTATTTGAGAAATAATTTATTTTTATCCACCCAATAATACTTAATGATATATCCTCCAGAAAATTGTATGTATTTTATCTTATATAATCCACATCATATTTAGTCTAGTGAGATCTTTCTTTCCTAGATCATCATTATCATGGTTTTCTTTCCAATGGTGTTAATGTATTGAGAAATAAAAATATTGTATAAAATAAAACAATATCCTTTAGTGAATATTCAAATCCTTCATTGTGAAAATATATTTAAATATCTTTTTATCTATATGATCCCTTGTTTTATGTGTTAGAAATTTTCACAAAGATTTTGAATTTTTCATTTTTGGATGAGTGAAATTTTGATTGGATTTTATGAAAGAAAAATTAATTTATATGATACCTATAAATAATTTTTTTAGATATGGTTTGATTATTGGATAGTAATTTCATAGTTTTGAGAGTGTTCTAGGTGTTTGGGGATATAATATGAAGTTTTGAAAATTTGAATCATATAAAACAAGTCGGTGCACGGTCAGTGCAAACCGTGTAGCCTAATTATGTGGCCTAGTTTATAAGGAATATATATTTTTAACCATGAGGGTTGGTATAAAATCCTTGTGATTTAGTGAAAATGGATTATCATGGTCAGATCATGATTTTTTTAACTATTTGCTGCAAGTGTGGTAGGTGAGGGTTGTTCAAGTAGTGAATCCCACCCGGTTGTTGCATTGTTTTTCAAAATGTGTGGCCTAGTAATTCACCTCATTAAAAGGAATCAAATTACTATTTTTACCATCTAAATCTAAAATGGTTTGACCTATTTTCACCCCTATTACACCCAATATTCCACTTCATGTGTACCCTCCCCCTTCTCCATTCCTCCATGGAAATCTCCCGCATTCTTGGTCACAATTGAATGGCATCAGATGCGTTGGAACCTTTGTAGTGATCCATGAACTCCATTAGCCGACATTGTGTTTTTATTCTCCTTCAACTATATTTGGATTCTAAATTTATTTTATGTATTCTTTAGTACATTGGATAATAGTGGAATAGGGTTTCGAAGTTTTTTCTTTTTCACTACCTAGGAATAGGATAGTCGGGTATGTCGACTGGACTTCGACACATAAAATTTGGTTGAGGTACATCACTATGATGAATTTATTAAGAATTAATGATTTGAAAAAAAAGATGTTTTTTATGTCATTTTTTATGTATTATTAATGGTTCAGGGATAAAGATGCGTTGTTAGTATTTTTTTAGAATTATGTCATGGTTACAGCATGATAGGATCATCGATTAAGGTTTTATGCATTACAACTTCTTAAAACATTTTTTTAATTTACTAATATTAATGATTTTTGGTAATTAATTATAATGTGAGTATAGTTAATTAATTTTTGGTGTTTTGGTCTAGTACATGACTTCATGTCTCATGAATGAGATTGGATGGGCCTTGGAAACTACTGTTGAACATTGAAAAAACTCAAATATTTTTCAATGTAGGTGGTCTGTCGTACCTTCTATATTGTATTGATGCATGTTTATAGTAGTACGTGTATTATAAAGATATATATTATGGGTGGTGACTTATGTTTAATTTCGTCTTATTAAATTTTTAATTGATTAAATGTGTATTTTATAATGGATGAATTTCGTGGTTCAATAATAACCCATGTGTGCTTGCTTCATGGATTATATCCTTGAGACATAGAGTAGGATCCAAAAATATTTGGTGTTATGACCTCACCTGGTGAGGAATATTGGACTTATACAAGTCAAGATGGATATACCTTAGAAAAATGGGATTAGGTTGTACATGTCGACTACCCTTGAGAGACCAATGAACCATGATTTGGTCATATCATATCTTCTTATATTTTCCCTAGTGTCAAGACCACTTGTTGATTGAAATGATGTTCCACTCTATTCATGATTTCATTGGAAGTGACATCATGGTGAGTCAATAATATATCCAATAACTTTTTTATTACATATATTATTCTAATAGTGATACCACTCGAATTTATTGACAAAGGGTACCCTACTAGGTTCCATAGTTGTTAACCATATTGAAGTCACAATGTTATGGGTTTGGGTGTAGATGTTAGTGGGTGTCATGGTAGAACCCATACCAAACATGTAATTTTAAGGGGTTTATCAAATAGTGGTGGCTATGGGCGCTCAACCACCCTCTCCATTTTATTTATTACTTGACAAGGTTATTATTGATGAAACTATGATTTCTATATATGCTTCCATGTATCCAGTCAATGATTCTGATAGAGTGTGATATATTAATGGGATTCATTGAGTTAATTAACGGAATCTGGAATCTGATCATATATGATTAATAGTTATCTTTTTGTAATGCCCAATGGTACTTCCTATGATCCAACATGTCATCCTCACATGATTAATTGATAACATTACATAAAGTCCCATTTTCATTGATATTATTCCCTTCAGGGGTTATAGTGGTAGGTTGATGAGTACACTTTAGAACCCATCCTTGATACAGTATTGGGGATTGATCCTAATATACTTTATAAATGTCTAGGATACTTCCTTAGATCGGGTGTACACACTATAACTATACTCGACATACATTTGTTCGACTAGAATTTTGTGGCATTTATTGTATATAAACTAAGTTATTACCTTGAGTCTAGAGGTAGTTTCTTACAAACCACCTAATTTTTTTCCCATTTAGAATAATTTAATATAAAATGTCGTGATTTCTTATAAAACAGAACCAATGATTTAGGCATCAGAATATATTTACATGGCATGAGTGTTATGAAATCCATCATAGTTCCATATTTATAGGATTTATAGAAATTACATGGAATAAATTTTTAGAGTGATTGGTGGAGATTATGGGTGATACCAGGGTTTGAACATGTATCCCACTATGGTGATGTAGCTTACTCAGTGTCCTTTCTAGTGTTGGAAAAAGAATGTATCTTTGATTAAGATTAAGTGCCAAGGGATCGATATGATTATTCATGGATTGATTGGTATAACATCCAACTCAATACATTTCTCACTAAACGACCAGTCAATTCGGTTTTTCATCCCAAGGATTGACTGCAGATTTATTATTCTTTTTTTTCAGTTGTGTCTCATCAATGATGAGAGGATTCCTTGAGAATTCCCTGTTTGAACATGAATTTTAGTTTATCATAATTAGTTTTTTATCATTGTTAATATTATACTAATGATTATATAACATACTCATTCAATGAATTTACTATCAATATATTTGACCATATTGGTGATTCCATTCTATGTTTTGTACTCACACCCTACTGGTGCTTCCATTGAACTGTGGTACCAGAGTAGAAGATTACCTAGATGCAAGAACAGGATGGGATACAACCCCAGACTGATCAAGCAGATAGCTCTGATAAGTATCTGGACATTAGATAAGTTTTACATAATGGTTTGGGAAATAGATCCCTCAACATTTTTTGTTTATTTTATTTACTAATATATATGATTTCATACCATTGGGAAATAATTGTTGTATATATGACAGGGTTGTTGGTGACATTACTACATTCCATTTTATTATATCCCTTTTTAAATTTAATTTTTTTACACATTTATTATTTAATACCATGATTGATGTTTTGTTGTTTTGGTTGTTTTCTTACTCTGATATGAGAGTAGTGTCTCCCTATAGAGACAACCTTGGCCTTCAACACTAGTCGGTATATTCATGATTATGGGGACGTATACTAGAGGCCTAGTTTACAACTATTTGGTTACTATTTATTGAGTAAACTAGTTTAGGATAGCGCATGATTAGCATATATATCACACTTTTCTCTATAGATATAATGATTCGAAATCATTGATGAAAAGATCACTTCTTTCAACTCCATATCTTGTGTTGGGTAATTTTGGTCATGGTTCAATAATTTATGTGATGAATTAGTAATTACCTTATCATTTTCCATGAGTAAACAACCTTATCCTTTTTTAAATTGTCATTATAAATTATAATCTATTTACCATTATTGGGTAATGTCAGTAAAGCTTTAATGACCAATCTCTTCTTTATTTCTTTGAGAATTTATAGATATTACTCTATCCAAAAGAACTTCACAACCTTCTGAATTATCCTTTTCAAAGGATTTTATATCGGTGATAACTTTATCAACAATTATCGGTAATATTCTTCTTATTGATGAAAACACTGGATATAAATTACAGAGGTTAGTCTAATACATTTCTCAGTGACCTCTATATTTAATTTTTCTATTGATATTCCCTTTATTAAGATTACATGAGCTAATAATGATACTTTTTGTGGCCAAAATTTTCACTTTCAAAACATGGGATACAATGTATCCATTCATAATTTTTTCAACACTATCTAAAAATTATATTCATTCTCTATATTTCTCTTTTAATATATAATAATATAATCTATAAATACTAACAATAAATATTCAAGGTAATATCTATTTTCTATTCTCATAAAATCAATAAAGACTATAGGACTATTCATTAGTCTAAATGGAATTACTATAAATTTGTAGTGTCCACACCTTATGTAGAAATATATTTTGGAAGCATCAACCCTTTTGACATTTAACTGATGATATGTTGATCAATGGTCAAGATTTTAAAATTATTTATCTCCTCATATTTGATTGGATAGATCATCCAAAGTAGGTATAAGATACATATTTTTTTATCATTTTTTCATTATGCTCAAGATAATAAATGAAAAGATAAAATGGTCAATAATTATTTTTAAATAATGGGATCGTGCACCCCATGTTAAAGCACTCATGTGTATGAATCACTTATCCAAATTCTCTTGAAGTAAACTAATAAATTTCAACACCTCAACAAGTTCAAGTCTATATAAAATCATTGAGATATGCATCGATTTGAATAAGTTTAATAAAAAACATAACCTCATGCTCTAGGGGAAGAACAAGTTGTTCCAAGATAAATACATCAATATATTCATGTACAACCGAAATGTATTAAATTTTGGATTCATCAACAATAATTTAATCTAGAAATATATTTTATTTGGTATCATGGCCAAAATTATTGATTTTTTTTCAATGGGTAGTCATTCATTATTCCCAAATTGATACTTGATAATAAAAATATTTGGAATATAAAATGAGATATATATTCCCTAATAATTTTTATGTTGTTCAGGAAGGTAAATATAATACATAACCAATATTATGTAAAATTATACCAAAGGATGAATAATTTTACATTTAGTAATTACCCTCTAACACATATGAATCATAAAAGATTAATATTTCTCAAAAGTGGGAAATGTTCTACCACGCGTTTTTATAGATAGTTCAACATTCATTGATTGAGGTCTAGATTCCAAATTCTTAGATAAATTATTTGGTATAAAGGAATGTGATTAATCATAATAAAATAGGTTATTAATATCATATATCAATAAGGGATCAAGTGCACCTCACATCATTTAACTATCATGATCTACCTCATATGTAGTGATCAAGGTTTATATTCCTTGTTCCATTGATTTGGGAGGATGTGGGGGCCTATTTATATCAATGTCCTGAGGGTTGGTGAAATTATTCACATAATGTCCATACTCCATACACTTCAAGTATTTTAGTGTTGATGGATAATTAGTAAGTAACCTCTTATACATATTTTGTTAATCATCTACATAGCCATACATTAGCACATGTGGGCTCAGTCACCGAATTTATGATACATAACACACTTTACTAATCCTTTGAGGCAATTAACCGAGTGCTTATTCACAAATATTTGTAAAGTAGAGAGTTGAAATCCACCCCCCCCCCATGTGACATAACATCAAGGTTATCATGATACACCAAATTTAATTTGTTGTCCCCAAAATTATATTAGTTCCTAGTTTTCGTTACAATCTTTAGCATGCATTGAACAACCTCCTCATAGCTCCCAGATCTCTTATAGATGAATCTATTTGATGGGTTGTTTTTAAACCACCAAAGTAGT
This sequence comes from Viscum album, assembly GCA_963277665.1. Taxonomy (NCBI): domain Eukaryota; kingdom Viridiplantae; phylum Streptophyta; class Magnoliopsida; order Santalales; family Viscaceae; genus Viscum; species Viscum album. Next base: position 1,131,206,073 of record OY728155.1, on the reverse strand, counting down.
TGCATATTTTTATTATATATTTAAAGATATAACCATAGGAATACCCCATGATCCTCATGAATTATACTTCATAAGAACAAGTAGACTTGTTCCTCTTTTGTTTCACCTCAATGAATTCTCACTCCATCCTCATCTGAAGATTGTTTTGGATTGTTCAAGATGAAGAACACTTTCTTTAGTTCCCCACATTTCATAGATTTATTTAGTCATTAATTGTTGTTTTATTAATTATACTCTACATTTGGTTAGCCAATTGTTTCAAATTATTGACAACCAATACTATATATTTTTACTCTGTGAACTTAATAATGGAAAATAAAATTTTATCACATTGATCTTGTCACATATGTGAGTTCATTTTGGGGTATTCCTTGGTTTATTTTTTTTGTCCCATGATTACTTTCATGTAGTGTTGGGAGTTTTTTTATTGAAAATAGAGATTTTGGGATTCGTAAAAGGTGGAGTGTGATTGACGCACGATTAAGGAAAATTGTGTACCCTTCCCCCATAAACCATGTAATCAATTTCATTATTAGATAGTATAGACTGCTCGGTTGACACATTGATTGGTATATCATGCATATTATTCCTCTTGGATAGTGAGGCACACACAATTTCTACTTGGTTTGGAAAAATATTCATTAAAACTGGGCGACCTGTCGAGGTCATCAAAAAGTGTGACTCCACCTCTCTATCCTCCTTCATTTTTAACCCCAAAATGCCTAATTTCTCATCCTGGTAGTATGATCAGTTCTATGGGATCTTATCCCTTCTTTTACAAGACTCATCTCCTATCCTAAGGTGTGGATCTATAGTTTTCTTCATGATTTGGGGTTATTTTTCAACGTAATCCACAATTATATTCTTATTCTTCCTTCTTTTCTACTTTCTATTCAATTCATATTCTCTCTTGGTCTCTCATATATATGTTTCATGTTTTTCTATGTTAATGTTGGGGTTTCTTTTAATGGTTTCACTTTCTTGTTTGTACTTCTTGGAACCTTCTTTGAGTTGATCCATTATGGTGTTGTTGGAGTACTTGTGTTTTGAGGCCCATTAAATATAAGAATCACTTCTTTCATAATTTTTACAGCTTCTTTATATGATAAATAGTGATGTGTGATCTTTATAATAACCGTTTTTTTAAATGAGGTAGTTTTAATGTTTTTTTGAATTATATAGAATTGTTTCATTAATATATTCACACCAACTGTTTGATAAAATGTATGGTAAGATTTTTTATATTACTTTTTGTATTTAAAGCATGTAATGGAACTGTAAATAATTTTCTGGATTCTAATAATGTAGTATGGATTTCATAAAATGATTTCTAAGGGGTTTTGGACATGAAAGTTTGGTGCATTGGTTCCCTGAAAATGGTTTGACATATGATTATGGTGTCTGGCCATTTCGGAATTTTGTTTAATGTGGGATTGAAAAGGTGGCATTAATTTTTATGTAAGATTTTATAAATTCTTTTGAAATTTAAAATGAAATGATTTCACATTTTAGGAATGGTGGATTTTGAAAAAATGGTGGTTTCTTAAATGGTGTTTGAGACCTGTTTTTCGTTTTTGTGAAAATGGGTGTCTAGAAAAACACTCCATGGATAATAGTGTTTCCTTTTTAGGATGATTTGTGTGGGAGGACCACTCTGAGAGGGTTCCCTATGATCAAATGATTTTGAGGAAACTGATTGTTCATTTGTGTAGATCAGGGGTTATTTGTTGTCTGAGTTGCTTGTGACTGATGTATGTACATGTGATTGGATGTTCGGTTTGAATTTTTTTGATCTCCCCCTCTTTAGTATTAACATATTTATTCATGAAATTGGATCTTGTAAAATATAGTGTATGTTTAGTGAATGTTTTCCACACATGCTTTAGACATCGCTATTTATAGCGGCCCGTGGAAGGGATTTGATTTTATTTTTTAAGCGATAGTGACCCTTGGTCAGACTAGGTAGGCTGAAATCGAGCGTGTCCATGAGAATTGATCTCATTATATGAATCATTCATTTAGGATGAGTCAACATGTATAGTAGGTTGCAAATTAATCCCATGATGTCTTAGGTTCTCCAAAGTCATTTGGAACTCAGTTGTTTGTGGAAGAAGATTGAGATACTTGTTCCCTGTTTAATCTTTTGTTCTATATTTAATTTCTCTTGTGATGTGATTATTGTTGTTACTCAGTTGTTCAGTGAACCTATTTCATAAAATGGATGTGGGGATTTTCAAAGATTTTATTGAAAATAATTGGATTCTCTTGGCACTCATTTATTCCATTTTAGAATTGAAACATCATCTTTTCATTTTTTAAATGAAAATGGATCCTCCATGGAAAAGGATTTATTTTTAATTGGAAAAAAGTTAATGGACTATGATTAGTTTTAATGGAAAATGTGTGGAATATCTTACTTTTATATATTTTATTTCCATCCTAAACATTATGTTTCTTTATTTAAGGAATTAATTAAGGAATTAATATTTCATACATGCATGATGATTTTTAATAATCACGCCTATAGTTATTTATTCTTTTTAGATTTTGGTGTAGGTTCCATCTTCGTTTCAATATTCATGGGTGATGGTTAGTTTTGGAATTATAGAGTGACCCTCTACATCACATGGAGATGTTGTGGTCATCATGTTAAGTCTGGGTTTTGTCTATCTGATTGTTTTATTTTAATTTTTTACATGAATGTTGTTCAGTTTCGATATATATATATATATAGGGTAGCTCTTTTTCTACTATATTAATTATTTATATTATGTTAAATCATTCTTCTCGTTTATGTATTGATTTCCTATCATTAGATCCCAACCCAAGTGGATTGGTAACACATCTAGGTCCTTGTCACGAAGGGGATCATGTGACTAGTTTGGCGTCAACTAAGGATAGTTCTTGATAAAATGGTATCATAGTAGGATGTATTCATTTGGGGACCTGATATTAAGAGTGAACATCTCTATTTGAGATGAAAGGTTAAATGGAGTAGGACTATTAGAGCAGGGGTGTTAGTATGGGGGAGTGTTTACCTAACACTCTCTGGATCGAACAATGATTTTCCATTGGAAGTCATTTTTTTATTTTTTGGTTCTTGTTTCTTGTTTGGTTTTTGTGATACAAAAAGGGGGTTGAGAGAAAGGTCTCAGTGAGATCATAGGGCCTGGAAAACCATGTTGAGATGGTGAAGTGGTCCTAGTAGAGTCACTATAATGGAATCAAGATTGTCATATGTCCAACAACCATATGTATATTTAACCTATTGAACCTAGTTTCCCCCCTGTGATTTGTTTTGGGTACCACATGAGTCTGAAATTTTGTATCTAAAATACATTTTTTGAAATTAAAAAAAATATTTTTTTAACTAGTAATTTTTTCAATGTTATAAGATGGAAAACTAATATTCATATTTAATTTGAAGAATGTTTTAGAGAATTTATTTATTATAAAATGATTCTTTAAACCAATTATTCTTGATTGAAATGCTTTGAATGCCATGAATTGGGTTTTTGGTTGGAATTCACAGGTTTTTTATTTTTCAATGGAATGAAATAGATTGAATTATAGAGTTTGAATATTATTTTTGATTAGTGGTTATTATTCATTTGAAAGGGTTTTTTTGAAATTTCAAATGAAAATTAATTTTGAAAGCGGTCAATTTTGGGAAAAGTGATTTGGGGAATTTTTTATAAGATTCATGAAGAAGTGATATGGGAAGTAAATTGATATGTTAAAAACTTTGGGTGAATGATTTTTTGTTGAAAAAAAATAGTTTTGTTTATCCATTTGTATTCTCATGAGTGCTCACAAGAAGAGATGTGTTTGAGGATGTAGATGGTTGATTTCATGGGAGGATGAGTGCCCAGTTTGGCATGAGTGGATGTGTGTTTGGATTGGAAAGGGAATGTACAATGTGAGGCTCTAAGGAATTCTAATTGTTATTGTGTTGTAACATCCCAATAAATATAACTATTTATTTTAATTACAATTTTTTATAACTAAGAATGGTTTTATATAAAAACTATTATAATATATTTTGTTTAATAAAAATTATATTTCATTTAATTTAAATGAATATTATATTTGATAATTTTTGAACAATTATAATTATCAGTGTCTATTATATTAAAACACACTTTTTTAAATACATGTGACTAAATAATTATTTTTGTAAAAATATTTAAAAAATATAGAAAAATATTTAAAATAAATTATAGAAATATTGTTTTTTATAAAATTTTGAAATTTAAATCATTACAGAAATTATTTTAAAGAGTATCATTAAATTTTGTAAAATATTAATTATGAAATGAAAGATTCATAATCATATTTATAAATTTCATATTTTTTAGAAAACTATGTATTTAATTAACAAAAATTAATATTCAATATTTTTAACAATTACTATAATATATTTTTCTAGGATACTATAATATAATTTTTCTAAAAAATATCAAATTATTATTATATTAATTATTGAGTATTTTTTTATTGAAATATTAAATGCTATTATAAATTTCATTTATTAATTATTTGATATCAAAATTGTATTTATTTTAATGATAATTAAATCCTTATAAAACATAAATATAAAAAATGAAGAATTGAAAATGGGCTATTTTGTAAAGGGGTGAATGGAGATCGTGACATCCTTCTGGGGGAGAGAATCAGTGTAGACCCATTTATAGTTCAATCCGTATGTGAACCCAAGGGGGGTAATGCGTCATTTTGGGAGAAGCCGATGAGGGGAGTCGAGCTAGTGTGGGAATTTGAGTCGAATGTCAGTGATGAGTCCTATGAGAGGCATCAGACATGGTCAAGGAAATGAATTGAGTGCTGATAATGACCCGAGTGATGTCAATGGTACTCAATCTTAGTTAGGGTTTGGGTTACCACAATGTTAAGAAATATTTTCATAGTCTTGATGTCTATTTTTTGCAAGTGTTTTATTTTCTATTTTTCTGAATCTCTTTATCTATGATGTTCGCTATTTTGTGTTTTTTTCACAATCGATCTATGTCTGTTGGATACTTATCTTTATTTTATTGGTCCACATATGTCAATTGGCCAATATATGTAGTCGTATTATGTTTTTTTTAGTCAAAATCTGGTTATTGTTTTCTTAAAATCGATTTATTATTGTGTATGAATGTATATTCTTTAACTACACCAATACATTGACCTTGCACTGTAATCTTGTATCTATCATCATTTTTCGATTTGGATGAATTCATTTTAGTGCTTGATTTGAATATAAAATTTATATATTTGTTGTTTACTTTGATATTCAGCTTTCTTGGAAATCTTTATTTTGTCTCTATATAAATAGTAGACATTATGGATATAAAATCCTTAAACCATTGTGTAAATTGAATGGGAAAAACAGTCCTCTTGTAAGGAGGGAGGTTGAGGATGTGTCCAAAGAAAAGGGGATCTCCATTATTTTTCTTCTACAAATCATGTAAGGGATTTATTTATTTAAAATCTCTTCAAATTAATTGTTCTCATAAGGGTTATTTGCATTTTATAACATTAATAAGAATTTTTTATATGTATTCCATTATCCTATATTTTATAAAACCACGTAAGGTTTTAGTTTATTTTTATTAAATTGTATTCAAACAATATATATTCATATATTCATATATATTTATATAATTACCCATTTATCTATTTTATATGAAATTTTTATGTACGGAATTATATTTATGTTTTGTCAAGATTTTTGTTATATGTTATTTATTTTAGTGTATGAGATTCTATTTATAATTTTATTCTTTCAAAATATATTTTTTTGCTCAATATAAATTTAAATGCATTTTATTTATGTTGTAAAATATCAAGGTTATAAAGGAAACATTTATTTTCAAACAAAAAATTCAGTAAATCTTATTATTGTAAGGATTTATTATTTATTTAAACTCAATTGTTTTTTTTAAATTTTACAAACTGTTTTTTTGAATTCAATTTTATTTTCACAGTGAATGTTTTTTCAAAAACTATTATATATAAGTATTTCAAATCACATGTTTTATATTGATGTGATCTCCAAGTTATATTTTTAATTAATGATTTGATGTATTTATGTAATTTTTTATCTTATGATATAAATATAAATAAATAATTATTGTTTTTAAAACTCCATTATTATTTTTTCATGGTCATGTACACATTATTTTTATGGGTGTAATACATTATTTAATTTATTATATATTTTTTAGCACGAATGAATGTATTTTTAAAATATTTCACCTTTTTAATTTTATGTGCGAAACATTATTATTTTCTACTATTAATTATTCTTAGAAGATAAAAATATATATATCTGATATTTATAGAAATATAAGTTAAATACTACTATGTGAAGGTTTTATTCAATTCTGTCGTTATTTTATGATTAAAATTATTTAAATAAATGTGTATTTAATATTCTTATTCATGATTTGAATTTAAAGGATCAAATTTATCACTTTATATAAAATGTGTTTCATGAAATGATGAAATAATGTTTGAATACATGGATAGTCCATGCATAGGCTAAATGGAATTAGTTTTGGTTGTATCTTAACTTACAAGTGTTTTTCAATGAAAAATCATATTTATATATTCTTATATATGAATAAGTTCTCGAATTCATATTTACTACATTAAAATTTTTTAAGCCAAAAACTCTGCAAAAAGATAAATATATATTGAAAGATGAAAAAGTTTTTTTAAAATTGGAAAATTAAAATTAAAAACATGATAAGGAGTGTGAGTGAACTCGTACCTTAAAAAAGGGAATTGGCCTAAGCAGCCTTTTATGATTCAAGTGGCTTCATGGTTTTTTTTCAAGAGCTTACCTAATGTTTTCCAAAAAATATTACTCTATTAATTTTAAAATTCTATTAGTGTATAATAATTTTTCAAATAATTATAATATTTTTTAATGATATTTGACAACGTTATTTTCACTTGACTTTTAGAAAACCCATAACTAGGATAATTAATTCACAACCCAGGTTTTAAATTTATTTTCACCAGTTGAGTAGAATTTGTTGAGGAGGCAGTGCAGGTGATGTATTTTTATTTAATTTATTTTATTTTATGAAGTTTTATTATGTTTTAAGGAATGTGTCTAGTTCTAAAAAACCTAAACCATAAAAGTTCATGGTATGCAATAAATGTTATGTATTTTGTTAGTTTCTCTAATAAATAAATTTACATAGTATTTATATGTGTTGAGTATGGAAGCGCGAGTTTGGGTCCTTACATGTGAAACCTATCATGTTTTTCTTTCTTTAAAAAAAATTTCAGATAAAAATAAATTGTGATGTTTTAATAACCAGTGGTATGTGGTGATATTTCATGTTATTGGGAAGGTTTTTTAGGTGGTGTTTTGAGTTTAATAATTCTTGATGATGAGTTGGTTTTGATTGATTTCTTGTCTTTCTTGTTTCCTAATGTAATAATATTAACTTATTCAATAGACATTCGAGGTACATCCTTGTGTGATTCCCTATTGGAAAACTATCACGACCCGACCTCGGGGCCCGTGGCGTGACTACCCCAAGCCCGCCTTCCATAGGACAGGGGCTGGCGACTAGCACCAAGGCGTAAATCCCAACAAAAAGGGAAGGCATTTGCCTTTGAAAAGAAAACAAGCACCACAGAGTAAGCAAGCGGAAAAGTAAACACTAAGTAAAAACTGTACAAGCTGTGCTGAAAGTAAAAGGGGCCGGAAATACAAGCCCAACTGTAAAGTACAACTGAAAGGAAAAACAGCAACTGAAAGGAAAAACTGCAGCGTCGAGCCGTCCTCTGGAAGTCCCACCTGAAGGGTGGGTACATATAGCCTCCACTGCTCCTCGGGTCCACCTAACCGCTCCGAGTACGTCCCGCCCAGTGGTCCACCTCCAGGTACTGTCCTGCTCCGCACGCCTCCTCCACGATCAGCGCTGTCCTTCGTCTGCAACCAACACCACGAAGTGCGGGCATAGCCCGTGCAGGGGTGAGTATAAGCTACTCAGTAGGGACCCCGAGACCCCCGAAGGTCTCCCGAAATCCACAAAGGATAATCCACAAAGGAAAGATACAATCACGAAGTAACATCTGACACGGCTTAGGTATATGCCCATACATATACCTAAGTCTTCAATTCCCGTTCGGCTCCAACGTCCGAGCCCAAGCACAACCCAGTCCACACAGGAAAGCAAAACGTATACCCACACAAGATAGAACAAAACAATCCACAAAGGAGAATAAATAGTAAATCCACACAGGATAGCTCAACACAGTCCACAAAGGAGAGTAACACAAGATTCAGCTCACACAGGTATACTTCTTCGGATGACGATAAAGATGATCATTGAACCATCTAAGTCGTCAGACCCACGAAGGATCGATAGGTACTAACCTTGCGGTGACCCACACAGGATTGGGCCCACTCAGGACCTGTAGGAGTTGGCTCACACAGAACCGCTGAGAGATGACCCACACAGGATCGGAACCACACAGGATCGGGCCCACACAGGACCGGGCCCACGCAAGACCTGTAGGCGCTGGCTCACACAGAACCGCTGAGCGCTGACCCACGTAGGATCGGACCCACACAGGATCGGGCCCACACTGGACCTGTAGCACTGATCCACGTAGGATCGCTGAGTGCAGGAATCGTCGCAGTCCGCTGAGGATCTCTGCACAGTCGTCGCCGCAGTCCACTGAGGATCTCTGCACGGTCGTCGTCGGAGTCCACGGAGGATCTCTTCACCGTCGTCGCCGCAGTCCACTGAGGATCTCTGCACGGTCGTCGCTGTCGAAGTAGCAGTCACAGCCAGCACTAGGGTTCCCGCACACAGCAAGCTCGTTCGGGAGGGTCCGCTCCACGAGCCGAGAGGCTGATACATCAACTGACACGAAGTCTGATGTTGATGTATCCAAAAGTTCCGTATCGTCAACAGAAACTCAACGTCGCAGACGGCGCGTCAATCGGACGCCCGGTCTGAGAGATATTGGCATTTTCGTTCTAGGGGCCCGGTTGGTTTTTAAAGCAAAACCAACCCGACCGCATTCCACCTACGTCCAAACCTCGGGTGGAGTATGCCAAAAGATCCGTCTCACTTAGAGGAATTTAACAAAGCTGACGGCACGTCAATCGGACGTCCGTAGCTCAAGATATGAGCGTTTCCGCTCCGGGGGCCCGGTTGGTCTCGTGTACGAACCAACCCGGCCGAACTCAAAGTATTCTGAAACCTTGAGTGCGATATACCGAAACGACCGTCTCGATCCAAGGATCGTGTTGCAGCTGACGGCGAGTCGTTTGGAGGCACGAAGCTCACGTTACGGGCGTTTAAACGAAAACGTCCGAAGATGGGGGGTACGGGCCCGGGCCGACCCCCCCTGGGTCGACCCGAACCAGGTCGGCCCGACCCGGCTCCGACCCGGTTGGCCCGGCTCGGCCGAGCGGCGCGGGTGGAAGCCGCGGGCTCCGACCCGCGGCCTGAGAAGAAACCGCGGCCCGCGTGCGGGCCGCGCTGGCGAACCGCGGACGCGCTGAGCCGCGTCCGCCTAGACGAACCGGACCCGCGCACCACGGGTCTGTTGGCCCCGCCGCCGCGGCTTCAGCCGCGGCGGATCTCGTCCGGCGGCGCGCCGGGGCACCGCCGCCTCCGGCCGCCGGCGCCGCCGCGCCGGCGACCCGCGTCGCCGGCAACTTTCGCGGGCCGCCAGCGTCGCTCCGGTGGCCCGTTTTCCTTCCCGTCTGCGCCGTTTCTCCTCCCGGGATCCGTTCTTTACTGCGGGATCGTCAAACGTCCGCTGCGGCACGTTCCGTCGTCGACCGTCAAATCCGCACAAAACGAAGAACGGCGGAGGGTCGTCGGGCCGTGTTCGTTTGGCCCGCACCCTCCGCGTTAGAGATAAACAACCGGGATAAATTGTTCAACAAATGAACCGACAATTTTAATTAAAATAAAATTGTTCATTTGAAACCAACTTTTTAATTTTCAAAGAACATTCACCGGAAAATTAAAAAGGGGTAATTTTCCAAAAAAAATCCCTACCTCATCGATCGTCGTGCGCGGGCGTTCTTCGAGGAATAGATCGTCGCGGAAGAGAGGGATCGTCACATCGTCGCGGGGAGGCGTCGCGTCGTCGCGGAAACCGGCGTTGAGTCGGGAAATTCAAAGAACCAAGAACAACAGATTTAAATTACTAGTATTTAAATCTGTGTTTAAACCCAAATAAAAGAACCTTGAGCGGAAGTCCGAAATCACTCACCTCTAATGGTCGGTGATCGGAGATCGGAGATCGAAAGAACGTCTCGGGCGAAGGCGTCGTCGATTTCCGAGCTCGGCGTTCTTCGCGTTCTTCGCGTTCTTCGCGTTCTTCGCGATGGAGAAGAAGCTATGATGGTTCTCTCAAATCTTCTCAAGTGCAAATAACCAGAGGTTAAGCGTTGGCCTTATTTTATTATTATGCCAACGAATTTGAAAAACTGGTTAAGAAACGATCCATCAATTCGTTGAATTAATTCAACGAAAGAAACGACCCAATTAATTCACGAAAGAAACAGCCCATTTAATTCACGAAATAAACCGCCCAATTAAATGGTCTGTTAAGAATTTAGAAAACGTGTCGGTTGACTTTCATTAAGACGGGTTTTCATGGGTGCGTTTCTTAGCGGAAAGAAACGGCGGGGCTCATGCGGGCCCCACCTCACAAATATCCTACCAAGGGGGTAGGATATTTCTGGATAGCATCCTATCTAGTTCAACTCAGTTCAAGCCGCCTTTAAGTGGCTTCAAGTGGCTTCAAAGTGGCTTAAGTGAAATAAAATAATGTTGTCGCAAAATTATTTTATTTCTTAACTTTAAGCCCGAAAATTAAAAACCACACCCGAGCAAACGCAACTCTAGAAGAGGCGTTTCTAAGCGAATACCGGCGCTGCGATTTCATCGGTGCCCTAAGAATTCGATTCCGGGCACCGGTTCAAAAGTTAGAAAAACCCGCTCGTCCGTTCACTGAACGTACCCGAGCCAAACATCGGAAAATGATTCCAGGCACACCGGGGCTCGGAATCAGGCGCCGTCAGAAACTGCGTTCTTGTAAAATTCCAAATAAAATTTAGAAAAAAAATTTCCTTGAAATTTACGGGTCTTTACATTACTCCCACCTCAGGACTTTACGTCCCCGTAAAGATACATCAAAAACTAGGGAAACAAATGTGGGTACTGAGCACGCATCTGAGCCTCCCGCTCCCAAGTGCTCTCCTGGAGGTTCCCGTGCTTTCATCTGATGCGCACAAGAGGAATCGATCACCCACGTAGGACCCGCTCCTGTCGATCCTCTATCTCCACTGGGACCTCCGCAAAAGTCACTCCATCATCCACGTCTAGCTCCCCATAGTCAATGATGTGTGTCGGGTCGTGCACGTATCTCCTCAGCTGGGATACGTGGAAGACGTCATGCACCCGGTGCAACTGAGGTGGCAGAGCCAGGCGATAAGCCACCTCGCCAACCCTGCTGAGGACCTGGAAGGGTCCGATGAAGCGTGGAGACAACTTGCCGCCTCGGCCAAATCTCCTCAAACCACGTCGAGGTGAGACCCGCAAGAAGACGTGGTCGCCATCCTCGAACTCTAGTGGCCTCCGCCTCCTGTCAGCATATGACTTCTGCCGGCTCTGTGCTGTCCTCATCCGCTCCTGGATGACCTGGACCTTCTCTGTCGTGGCCCGGACCATCTCTGGTCCCACAAGTGCTGACTCTCCGGGGTCTGTCCAGCACAAAGGAGATATGCAAGGCCTGCCGTACAACGCCTCGTAGGGTGCCATCCCGATGGTGGAGTGGTAGCTGTTGTTGTACGCAAACTCTACCAAGGGTAGGTGGTTCTCCCAGCTGCGACCAAAGTTGAGGACACATGCACAGAGCATGTGCTCGAGGGTCTGAATGGTCCTCTCCGTCTGACCATCCGTCTGAGGGTGAAAGGCGGTGCTCAGACGTAGTCGCGTCCCGAACTCCTCCTACAACCCCTTCCAAATCCGGGAAGTAAAATGAGCGTCCCGATCGGAGACGATAGTCAATGGCACACCGTGAAGTCGTACAATCTCCTGAACGTAGAGACGCCCCATGCTCTTCACTGAGCCCTGCTCTCGGATGGGTAAGAAGTGTGCCGACTTGGTGAGTCGGTCAACAATCACCCAAATGGAGTCGTGACCTCTGGAAGTGCGTGGAAGTCCAGTCAAAAAGTCCATAGATATCCCGTCCCACTTCCACTCTGGGACCTCCAAGGGCTGTACCAAACCTGCTGGTACCTGATGCTCTGCCTTCACATGCTGGCAGGTGAGGCACCGTGAAACGAACTCTGCCACAACCTTCTTCATGCCCGGACACCAGTGCTGTCGTCTGAGATCCTGGTACATCTTCGCCACTCCAGGATGTACCTCCAATGGAGAAGTGTGAAACTCTCTCAGCACCTCCTCTCGTAAGGCGACTGGTACCAAGGTACGTCCTCTGAAAAGGACATCGTGCCCTGCTCCAAGGGAGAAACCATCAGGTGCCTGTCCCGAGGATATCTGTGCACGCCGTGTCTCACAATCGACGTCCCCACGCTGTGCCTCTCTGAACCACTGAAGAAGTGGAGGAGAGACGGTGAGAGACTGAAGGAAGGCTGCTCTGTTCCTATCCACGAAGGATATCTGCAAAGCGGCTAGCTGCTCTGTCGCCTCCTCAAGTAGCTGGATGCCCGTCCTCCTGCTGAGGGCATCAGCCACCACGTTCCCCTTCCCAGGAGTATAGACTGTCTCAAAGTCATTGTCCTGGAGGAACTCTAGCCATCGCCGTTTGCCTCAGGTTCAGGTCCTTCTGAGAGAAGATATACCTGAGACTCTGGTGGTCAGAAAAGACTGTGAAGCGCTCGCCCATCAGATAGTGTCGCCATGTCTTCAGGGAAAAGACCACTGCTGCCAACTCCATGTCATGGGTAGCGTAGTTCTGCTCATGAGGCCTCAACTGACGTGATCCATAGGCAATCACGGCCCATTTCTGCATCAGGACACACCCAAGTCCGGTCCCTGATGCATCGCAGTAGACTACTTATCCAACTCCCTCCTCAGGCAACCTCAAGATAGGTGCGCTGGTCAACCTCTGCCTCAGCTCCTGGAAGCTCTACTGACATCTGTCTGACCACACGAAGGGTTTCCCCTTTATCGTCAACGCTGAGAGTGGGGCCGCAACTCTGGAGATGTCCGGCACAAATCTCCGATAGTATCCGGCTAGGCCCAAGAAACTCTGCACCTCTGTCACGCTCTTGGGTGGCTCCCAAGCTAGCACTGCCTCGATCTTCGCGGGATCCACTGCAACTCCCGCCTCAGAAATGACGTGCCCCAAGAAGTGGACCTCACGTAACCAGAACTGACACTTCGAGATCTTGCCATAAAGCTGGTGCTTTCGGAGTGTGTCCAGTACAACACGCAGGTGGTAGGCGTGCTCCTCCTCCGTCGTCGAGTACCCCAAAATGTCGTCGATGAAGACCACGACAAATCGATCGAGGTATGGCTAGTAGATCCTGTTCATGAGGCTCATGAACACTACTGGAGTGTTGGTCACGCCGAAAGGCATATCCAAGAACTCATAGTGGCCATACCGACACCTGAAGGTCGTCTTCTGCACATCCTCGTCTCGAACTCTGAGCTGATGATAGCCTGACCTGAGGTCTATCTTCGAGAACCACCGTTCTCCCTTGAGCTGGTCGAAGAGATCATCAATCCTGGGTAGCGGATACTTGTTCCTCAATGTCACCTGATTCAGGCGACGATAATCGACACAAAGTCGCAAGCTCCCGTCCGCCTTCTTGGGGAACAAAATCGGGGAAGCCCAGGGCGAAACACTGGGTCGGATGAACCCCTTGCCCTACAAGTCCTCCAACTGTACCCGCAGCTCTCGAAGCTCAGCGGGGGCCATCCGATATGCTAGAGTGGATATCGGGGTTGTCCCGGGGTACAGGTCAATATAAAAGTCTACTTCTCTGCGAGGAGGTAGTCCTGGAATGTCGTCGGGAAAGACGTCCGCATACTGATCCACCATTGCAGGAAAACTGGGACTCCGCGCGTCAACTGCTCCCAGGATGAGGCTAGCCAACTGATGAGTGATGGGATGACCTCTCCTCTGTGTGAGTCCATCCTGTGCTGCTAAGGCTCCCTTCTCGCCAGTGAAGGTGAACCTACTCCCGTAGGTGCGCACACATCGCACCTTGCGCCTAATGCAGTCAATCTGAGCATGGACCGTAGATAACCAATCCATGCCCAAGATGACGTCGTAAGGCCTCGACGCTGCTACAAGAAGATCCCAGCCGAAGCTCTCGCCTCCTAGAGTAAGCTCACACTGCCGGCACCAGTGCGTAATCGTCGAGTCTTCTCCCGTAGGAGTCTCTAGGCGTAAGGATCGAGCCAACGGCTCTGTCGGAATCTCCGAGCTCCGAACAAGGGCAGTGGCTATGAAAGAGTGACTCGCTCCTGTGTCTATCAGAACTGTAGCAAGGGTGGAATAGACACAGATCGTACCTCGAATCTTCTCTGGCGCGCCGTGGTCGTAGGCCTCCGCTGCCTGGAGCTGAGCCTGTCTCTGCCCGCCGGCTCCCTGTGGTCGGGGCGGGCCTCTTGGTAGAGGTGGTGGCAGAGCCTCAAAGCGTCGCCCACCTCCTGCTGCTCGGCCAGCTCCTCTGCCTCGTCCACCTCCTCCCTGCGGACCGCCACGGTCGACCCTCTGCCTCTACCTGGGTGGCCCCTCCACCGTCTGCTAACCCTCAGTACGACGGGTCGGGCAGTCACGAGCCATGTGGCCCTGCCCGCCGCACTCGTAGCACTGTCTGCCTCTCGGAAGGCTGGCTCCGGGCCAGGTGCCCTGCACTGCTGAGCTAGCGTCCCGAGGTCGCCTGCCGGAAGGTCTGGTCCGCCTGGAACCATGAGTCATCCGCCGGCTACCAGCTGCCGAAGACTCCGCTATCTGCCGCCCTGCGGTGGGTCTCGCTGTGGACTCAGCCAGGAAGCTCTCGATCAGGAGGGCTCGCTCCAGTACTCCTGCCTGGGTCGAGATGCTGAGGGAGATCAGCGATGCCCTGATCTCGTGTCTCAAACCCTGCTCGAAGGTCCGGGCCCGGAAGAAGGGGTCCCGTACCATGTCTGTCGAGTACCGAGAAAGGTCTATGAACCTCGCCGCGTACTGAGCGACCGTCAAGCTGCCCTGCCGCAGCTGAAGAAGCTCCTGGATGCGCACCGCTCGGAGGGTGGCCGGGACGAACTCTGAGCGGAAGAGGCTCTCGAAGTCCGTCCAGATGAGGGTGGCCTCATCGTGTACCTGGAGCATCAGGCTCCACCACCATCCGGCTGCTGCGTGCAGTAGGCTCGAAGCGAGGATCACCATGAGGTCTGCTGGCGTCCTCACTAGCCTGAAAACTCGGACGACCGCCTCCAGCCAGTCCTCGGCTGCCTGGGGGTCCGAATCCCCACGGATCCTGGGTGGTCGCTGGCGCTGGAACTCGTGCAGAGCTCCAAGGCGTCGTGCGTCGTCAGCTGCCAGTGCTGGAAGCATCGGGGGCTCGGCGGGTAATGGTACCGCCGGTGCCTCTGCTGTCAATGGGCCCTGAAACGAGGCCTCGTCGCTCGGCGGGCTGTCGTCGCGCCCTACTCTGGGAACCCTAGCTGGCTGCTGTCGTCGTGCCATCCTGAAAAGGAAACATGTATACCACGGTCAGAACAGTATACCTGGTGAGCTGACACAAGTAATCACAAAGAAAACTTGAAACACACATGCAATCAATGTTTTCGTGCATTAAGTCGGGAATCAGAAGTCAGGGTCCTGGTGTATGGATACGTCGGCCGCCGCACCAACACTGGACTCCTTGGACTGATAACCACACTCAATACACTAAACACTATTGCTTCACATAGAAGAAAGATCAGAGTCTGCGGTAGAACCGACCACCTCTGATACCAATTTGTCACGACCCGACCTCGGGGCCCGTGCCGTGACTACCCCAAGCCCGCCTTCCATAGGCCAGGGGCTGGCGACTAGCACCAAGGCGTAAATCCCAACAAAAAGGGAAGGCATTTGCCTTTGAAAAGAAAACAAGCACCACAGAGTAAACAAGCGGAAAAGTAAACACTAAGTAAAAACTGTACAAGCTGTGCTGAAAGTAAAAGGGGCCGGAAATACAAGCCCAACTGTAAAGTACAACTAAAAGGAAAAACAGCAACTGAAAGGAAAAACTGCAGCGTCGAGCCATCCTCTGGAAGTCCCACCAGAAGGGTGGGTACATATAGCCTCCACTGCTCCTCGGGTCCACCTAACCGCTCCGAGTACGTCCCGCCCAGTGGTCCACCTCCAGGTACTGTCCTGCTCCGCACGCCTCCTCCACGATCAGCGCTGTCCTTCGTCTGCAACCAACACCACGAAGTGCGGGCATAGCCCGTGCAGGGGTGAGTATAAGCTACTCAGTAGGGACCCCGAGACCCCCGAAGGTCTCCCGAAATCCACAAAGGATAATCCACAAAGGAAAGATACAATCACAAAGTAACATCTGACACGGCTTAGGTATATGCCCATACATATACCTAAGTCTTCAATTTCCCTTTGGCTCCAACATCTGAGCCCAAGAACAACCCAGTCCACACAGGAAAGCAAAACGTATACCCACACAGGATAGAACAACACAATCCACAAAGGAGAGAAAACAGTAAATCCACACAGGATAGCTCAACACAATCCACAAAGGAGAGTAACACAAGATTCATCTCACACAGGTATACTTCTTCGGATGACGATAAAGATGATCATTGGACCATCTAAGTCGTCGGACCCACGAAGGATCGATAGGTACTAACCTTGCGGTGACCCACACAGGATCGGGCCCACTCAGGACCTGTAGGAGTTGGCTCACACAGAACCGCTGAGAGATGACCCACACAGGATCGGACCTACACAGGATCGGGCCCACACAGGACTGGGCCCACGCAGGACCTGTAGGCGCTGGCTCACACAGAACCGCTGAGCGCTGTCCCACGCAGGATCGGACCCACACAGGATCGGGCCCACACAGGACCTGTAGCACTGATCCACGTAGGATCGCTGAGTGCAGGAGTCGTCGCAGTCCGCTGAGGATCTCTGCATAGTCGTCGCTGCAGTCCACTGAGGATCTCTGCACGGTCGTCGTCGGAGTCCACGGAGGATCTCTGCACAGTCGTCGCCGCAGTCCACTGAGGATCTCTGCACGATCGTCGCTGTCGAAGTAGTAGTCGCAGCCAGCACTAGTGTTCTCGCACACAACAAGCTCGTTCGGGAGGGTCCGCTCCACGAGCCGAGAGGCTGATACATCAACTGACACGAAGTCCGAAGTTGATGTATCCAAAAGTTCTGTATCGTCAACAGGAACTCAACGTCGCAGACGGCGCGTCAATTGGACGCCCGGTCTGAGAGATATTGGCATTTTCGTTCCAGGGGCCCGGTTGGTTTTTAAGGCAAAACCAACCCGACCGCATTCCACCTGCGTCCAAACCTCGGGCGGATTATGCCAAAAGATCCGTCTCACTTAGAAGAATTCAACAAAGCTGACGGCACGTCAATCGGACGTCCGTAGCTCAAGATATGAGCGTTTCCGCTCTGGGGGCCCGGTTGGTCTCGTGTACGAACCAACCCGGCCGAACTCAAAGTATTCCGAAACCTTGAGTGTGATATACCGAAACGACCTTCTCGATCCAAGGATCGCGTTTCCGCTGACGGCGAGTCATTTGGAGGCACGAAGCTCACGTTACGGGCGTTTGAACGAAAACATCCGAAGATGGGGGGTATGGGCCCGGGCCGACCCGGCCCGACCCCCCCGGGTCGGCCCGACCCGGCTAGGGCCGGTCCGGCTCGGCCGGGCGGCGCGGGTGGAAGCCGCGGGCGCCGACCCGCGGCCTGAGAAGAAACCGCGGCCCGCGTGCGGGCCGCGCTGGCGAACGGCGGACGCGCTGAGCCGCGTCCGCCTGGACGAACCGGACCCGAGCGCCGCGGGTCCGTTGGCCGCCGCCGCCGCGGCTTCAGCCGCGGCGGATCTCGTCTGAAGGCGCACCGGGGCGCTGCCACCTCCGGCCGCCGGTGCCGCCGCGCCGGCGACCCGCGTCGCCGGCAACTTCCGCGGGCCACCGGCGTCGCTCCCGTGGCCCGTTTTCCTTCCCGTCTGCGCCGTTGCTCCTCCCGGGATCCGTTCTTTACTGCGGGATTGTCAAACGTCCGCTGCGGCACGTTCCATCATCGACCGTCAAATCCGCACAAAACGAAGAACGACGGAGGGTCGTCGGGCCGTGTTCGTTTGGCCCGCACCCTCCGCGTTAGAGATAAACAACCGGGAGAAATTGTTCAACAAATGAACCGACAATTTTAATTAAAATAAAATTGTTCATTTGAAACAGACTTTTTAATTTTCAAAGAACGTTCACCAGAAAATTAAAAAGGGGTAATTTTCCAAAATAAATCCCTACCTCTTCGATCGTCGTGCGTGGGCGTTCTTCGCGGATGAGATCGTCGCGGAAGAGAGGGATCGTCGCGTCGTCGCGGGGAGGCGTCGCGTCGTCGCGGAAACCGGCGTTGAGTCGGCGAACTCAACGAACCAAGAACAACAGATTTAAATTATTAGTATTTAAATCTGTGTTTAAACCCAAAGAAAAGAACCTTGAGCGGATGTCCGAAATCACTCACCTCTAATGGTCGGTGATCGGAGATCGGAGATCGGAAGAACGTCTCGGGCGAAGGCGTCGTCGATTTCCGAGCTCGGCGTTCTTCACGTTCTTCGCGTTCTTCGCGTTCTTCGCGAGGGAGAAGAAGCTACGATGGTTCTCTCAAATATTCTCAAGCGCAAATAACCAGAGGTTAAGCGTTGGCCTTATTTTATTATTACGCCAACGAATTTGAAAAACTGGTTAAGAAAAGATCCATCAATTCGTTGAATTAATTCAACGAAAGAAACGACCCAATTAATTCACGAAAGAAACAACCCATTTAATTCTCGAAATAAACCGCCCAATTAAATGGTCTGTTAAGAATTTAGAAAACGTGTCGGTTGACTTTCATTAAGACGGGTTTTCACGGGTGCGTTTCTTAGCGGAAAGAAACGGCGGGGCTCGTGCGGGCCCCACCTCACAAATATCCTACCAAGGGGGTAGGATATTTCTGGATAGCATCCTATCCAGTTCATCTCAGTTCAAGCCGCCTTTAAGTGGCTTCAAGTGGCTTCCAAGTGGCTTAAGTGAAATAAAATAAAGTTGTCGCAAAATTATTTTATTTCTTAACTTTAAGCCCGAAAATTAAAAACCACATCCGAGCAAACGCAACTCCGGAAGAGGCGTTTCTAAGCGAATACTGGCGCTGCGATTTCATCGGTGCCCTCAGAATTTGATTCCGGGCACCAGTTCAAAAGATAGAAAAACCCGCTCGTCCGTTCACTGAACGTACCCGAGCCAAACTTCGGAAAATGATTCCGGGCACACCGGGCCTCGGAATCAGGTGCCATCAGAAACTGCGTTCTTGTAAAATTCCAAAGAAAATTAAGAAAAAAAAATTTCCTTGAAATTTAAGAGTCTTTACAAAAACCATATGGTTCACCAAACAAAGGAGTTTCTCCTTGAGTTTCGAAAGTTAACCCTCTTCTCTTTTACGGTTATCTGGATCCTCTTGAAGTAGAAGAATGGATGTGGAGAATTGAAAGGATCTTGAGTTTCCATGAGTTTCTTGAGTCATTAAACGTTACTTTTGATAAATTTATGCTCAATGGTTGAATAATGAATTGGTGTCAGTCGGTCTCTTAAACCATGTCTTGGGAAGATCTTTCCTTGGATTTATTCAATTCTTTTTCATCAATAGGAATTTCTATGAGGTAGTGAATGTGAGGAAGGGTATGGAGATGTGTTGTCTATAGAAAAATGATCAATCATTTTTGGATATCTTTTGTCATTATGTGGATCTTGTTATATACATTTCGGAGTGGCCTATGTATGATTCTTTAAAGGATCAATTTTTTGAGAATGGGCTTTGTCCTGAATTATAAATTAAGGTGTAAGAGTTTGGTCTGATCTCAATTTACAACGTGTTGAGGAAATATATTTGGGATTAAGCTATGTTAGTAGGAATTAATTAGGATACCAACAATTCCCCTATATCTAGAAGTAGTAAAGGGAATCCTAATAAGGATATCAAAACGAAGCATGAAGCTAGTGTTGCTGGTCTTATAATTATAAGTCCTCTAAATCTTTCATCAGCTTCATCTAATCGCAGGATCTTGTGGTGTCATTAGTGAAAAAATTCTAATCATTATATGAATGCTCTGAAGACCCGTCGTTCCAATGGATGGAAAGGTAACTCTAAACAGTTCCTTTGGGGTGTTTCTAGGAAGTAACTTGGAGCAAGATCATGTCCTTTAGAAGACTTAGTTTCCCATTTTAAGGTGTATGGTGTGGTTTTGTGCTAAGTTTAAGGCCACTGTATATGTCATGCTTCTTCGTTTTTTAATGGTTGTGTATGGAGGTGTCTTTTGGCATTAAATTTTCTAAAAAATGTAAAAGTGGATATTTTGGATCTTTGGAGAACATATTTTTGTAATGAATGTGTGCCTTTAGTAAAATATTAAAATTTTCAATCTCAAGTTCAGGTGTGTTATATTTTATGTGAAGGTTTTTTTATCTCCCTTTTTTTCAAAGATGATGATGCAAGTTCATATTCTAAATCTTTGTCTTAGTGAATGTTCCCTGATTGAGCAAAGTGAGTCTCATGGTATGTCATATTCTTTTGGTTCTACCTGAGATGATGTTTGTAACCTTGTGACACAAAAAGAAGGATTATTGATTAGGGATTATCAGATTCTGACTACGAGGTTGTGGATGCTTCAATACATCAGAGCTACAACCACAACACCCAGAGTGAATCTTGCGCGTAGTCAGGAATTTCCGGTTTATTGAGGATGTTGGTGTATCATTGTGTTCAGTTTTGGAATGGGGACAGTTTAGAATTCTATGTTATAGTTTCTTCATCCTGTAATGTCTCATTTTGTGTTAATATTCATAGATCCCACTTTTCATCATTACGGTATTGTTGGGTTGAAACTTCCTCTTTGGTTCCCACTTGGATTGGGATTTTTTTCAGGGCCCCCGTGTAGTGGGGGTTGGTATGCGCAGGATGTTCTTGGTTTCTTCATTGTGCATAGTTTCATGTTGATCCATGTTGGTTTTCCCATTTAATTTGGTACTAGTCATTTTATAGTGGTAGGGATTTCATTCTATCCTCCCATATTGGAAATTATGTTTTGTCTCTAGTGTAACATGGTAATGGGTAGCTTCTTTTGAATTTTTTGGTAATAGTTTTTCCTTCAAGAGAGCATTGGGTTTTTGGGCGTATTCCCAATGGTATTTTTTGAGGCAATTTTTTAGAAATTGTAGCTCAAGATTTCCATTATTATGGGGAATGATTTTTGGTTCAATGGATAATATCTAAATAGTGGCCTAAGAATCTCCTTCGTGGTGGGTTAGGTTATTTTAGGTTTTGGGAAATCGGATCATGAGAGTATATGAAGCCTTGTCCTTATAATCAATCAACTTTATATGTTGTAGCTTTTGTGGGAAGAAATCATAATCATGGGGAGAATTATCACACCTGAGACATTGTTTTTGGGTATTCTTTTTTTTTATTTTTGGTCCCATATTTAATCTCACGTTCCACTAGAGTCTTTGGAAAATTATTATAATATTTGGGATTAGAAGAAGTTGTCACATGATGGTCACATGATTATGTAAAATCTTACTCCCTTTACCAAGAAACCATGCAACCAATTTAACTATTAGATAGTGGTAACCGCACTATTATCGTACGGTTTGGTAAACTACATAGGATAACTATGTCGATTGTTCCTCTTGGATAGTGTTGGACTCACGATTGTCACACAATTTGTAAAACCATATGGACAAACAATACAACTTTTACATGTCATTAAAAAGTGTGATTTTACCTATCTAACCTCTCTCAATTTTTAAACGCAAAATATCCTATTTCTCATACTCCTAGATCATTATACCCTATGGGATCTTCTCCCTTCTTTTATAACCATCATATACACTCCCATGGTGTGGATCTAGGTATTTATTCAAGGTTTCTGGGTTATTTCTCAAAGTAATCCAATCCTCACTTATTCATCTTCCATTTTTATCCATTTTTTCATGAGTGAATATTCTCCCTTGGTTTCTAGGATCAAGAATTAATGTTTTTTGGGTCAAATTTGGATGGTGTTTGTGGTTTATCTTTGTTTTTAAATCCTCTTTAGACATATATGGACATTTTTTGGTTTTTTTATTAATGTTTTTATAATTTGAGGTAGGTTTCCCTTTCAAATTTCCCTTTAAATTTAATAATTTTTCGTTTATTTCTTTTTTACCTACCTTATATATTAAATAGTGATGTGTAATATTTAGAATTGTTATTTGATATGAAATGAGATGTTTGTCTTCATTGGTTTGATGTATATGGAATTGTTTCATAAATATATTCACACCAAGTGTTTTATAAAATTTATAGTTGGCTTTTGTAAGTGATTTATGGTTTTTAAAGTATGGTGTGGATTTGTAAATTTATTTTTGTTATCTAAAATGGTGGTTTGGATTTTTCAAATGGATTTTTAAAGGTTTTAGGATTTGAAAGTTGTGTGTGTTGGTTCTTGGAAAATAATTTGACATTTTATAATGGTTTTGGCCTATTTTACATTTGGATTAAATTGTATTTGGTTTGAAAATGTGTTTTGAATTCTTAAATAAATTTTTTTAAATGGGTTTTTAATGATAAATAGAGTTTTTTCACATTTTTGGATGGTGCATTTGGTTATTTAATAACGTAGGTTTCTTGAAGTGTTCTTGAGGCCTGTTTGGTGATTTGGGAGGCCCAATATGAGAGGCTCAATTGTGATCAAATGGTTGAACAAAAAAATATCGTTCCTTGTGGTGTCCTGGGTGTGACTTGTTGTGTGAGTTTCTTGTTTATGATGTATGTCCATGTGATTGGATTCTCAATTTAATTTTTTTTGTCTCGCCCCCTCTTTAGTCTTTACATTGGAACATATCATAGCTAGAATATTTTTGATTAATTCCTGATGAATTATCTTAGGATTTTTCTCTATCTAGTGACTCAATGTTTTGGATTTGTTTTGTTTTTGTTGATATGGTTTGGTTCACCTCAATCAGAATAGTTAGGGTGTGATCGAGTGTGTGGGTGAGAATTGATTTCATTAGATAATGCATGCCTTTGGGATGAGTCAATATGAATATAATGTTATAGATTATTCCCTTGATCTCATAGGATGTCATATTCCCTTTGAAACATTGTTTTCAATGGTATATTATTGAGATGCTTGTTGGTTCGTTTCACTTTTATGATATATCCCACATCCCATGAGATGTAATTATTATTTTTCCTTCATATTTAGTGATATTATTTGATAAAATGGTTGTTTGGGTTTCAAAATGGTTTTATAGAAAAGGTTTTGGGAAATAATTTTCACTCTTATATTCCATTTTTAGAACAAAAACATCATCAGTTCACCTTTGAAATGAAAATTGTTCCTACTTGGAAAGGAATGTGATTTTGAATGAAAAAAATGGGATGTGGACCATATTTTTTACGGAAAAATGTTTGTAAGAGATTAAGTTTAAAAATTGTATTTGAAACATGAATGTTATGTTTCATTATTTAAAGGAAATTCATTAGGAATATATTTATCCAGCACACCTATATATTTGTAAAACTCATGACTATAATTATTTATTAGTTTTATCTATTGGAAAAGGTTCTTGATTTTTTGTATCTATATGGTATATGGTTTGTTTTAGTATCAGAGAGTGAACCTTGGGTTAATATAGAGAGGTCACAGTCATCTGGTTCAGTTTGGGTTTTTTGTTTGGTTTGTTGTATTTTATGTTTTGGTATAAATGATGTTCAATTTATAAATTTTTTTATATTGGGGTGATATTTTTTTCAATTATTTCATTTACTTATGTTGTTTGAAATAATTCCCTTGGTTACTCTATAGATTCCCTGACAATAACTTCTTGATCAAGAGGATCAACAATGCCTCTCGGTCCTTGTCATGGGTCGGATCAGGTGACTGGTTTGGAGTCGACTTGGTTGGTTCTTGACTAGTCCATTACATATAAATAATTGTATTAGAATATAAACTAAAGGAGGGTGGTTTTTTCCTCGTAGATTATTTGATAATAAATCATCCTTAATTGGTGTGTTTAGTATCTCAACTTGGTTTGGGTTATTATTTAGAACTAGTAATTTCCTCATAGATGATTTGATAATAGTTCCTCTTGATCAAGACATTTAATTGTTAAATAAAATTAAAATATATGAATACTAAATCTATAAAGAAACCTATTTAAGGATGTAAACATAAATTGCATCTATAACCTTCAAAAAAACATCATGCTATCATCATACACATAGACTCTTCTCTATAATTTTGACTTATCTTTTCTAACCATAATTGTTAAAACATGGTAACCAAATCTAAAAAAATATAAAATTCATTACTTTGTTACCAACTATAGAGACACATGCTATACATGCCTTAAATTTATTTATTTTACCAAATATAAATTTTACATTTCATAAATAATAATAATAATAATATTTTAGGGATATAAAGGATCATTGTCTTCGGATATTGGATAAATAATCTTTTTATTTTATATACATTTAAATCATTTTAACATCTCATCAATAAAAATCAACCTCATAACTTTGGGAATGAAAAAATAAGATATGGGTGAGGTCAAATTCTCGATTAAGGGATAACAAACATTTTATCAGTCATGAGTTCATGAGAATAAAAAACATTAGTGTATGAGAATTATCATACTATAATGATAGATGATCATCAAACATAAGTGAGTTTCGAAGGACATGGAATAATAACATAAATCCAAAAAAAATCAAAAAAGAAATACAGTAGTTGTAATATAGCTAAAAAGATTTATGATAAACAATGAATCATGATATTGTAATATAATAAAGCATCTATATTTCATTTATTGTACAAACATTGGAATAAAGAAAATTTACATTCAAGAGTCACACACTTTCACCCCTTTTTGTGTGTCACCATTATTATACCCTTTTTTTATGACACCTTAATGAGCCAACACTCTAAGAAATTCTTGAAAACAACTACATTATGCATGTGAATACTTACCTCCTAAGATCTAAACTTTTAACTAATTCATTTTAGGGAGATATAGGGACCCACCCATCATCATCCATACTTCTGAGTGAAACTACAAAATAATTCACAAATTACATAAAAAACACATGCAAATAAAATGGGATGCATAAAAGTTTTAAGTGAAAACCATTCTGTTTTCAAGAATTTATCACAGAAATAAAAATGTGTTTCATAAGAACTTTTAGATTAAAATCATTCACCTTCCGGGTAATAAATAACCCATGAAAATAAAATTGGGATTCATAACATTTTAAAATAGTATAATAACCTAAAATAAATCAATTCATGTAATAGTAATTGAATTAAAAACACTTTTCATCTAGATAAATAATAGGAATCCTTTAAAAAGGATAATTTAGTGAATATAGGGGAATAAAATTCAAGAATAAATTTTATAAATTAAAGGAAAAAGTTTGAGCTACTAATTCCAAAACCATTATTCTTGACATCAATGGAAGTGTTTTAAACCCCTATCAAACAAAAATAAATATCATAATAACCCTTTTGAAAAAAAAATTCTAATCTATAATCAATTATAAACTAAATTTTAAATTAGTCTATACTTTTTTTGGTCATTGTTTATTTCCAATTTCGGTTGTGATTAATCTTGATCATTTTGAACTACTTTCTTAATTGTTGTGTTGTTATTCATTATTATCCAAAATTTCATCTTTAATATATGCTAAAATTTAATATAATTTATTATGTTTAGTTATTTGTATTTTAATGATTTTTCAATATGGACATTAATGGTGAAAACGACAATGAATTCTATTTAGAGACTTTTAAATAATATTCTTCTTTTTCATAATTAATGAGTTTATTATTTATGATCAAATTATAGAAAAAATAAATTATTTATATTATTATTTATAAAATATATTATCATTTATTATGTTCTAATATTAATCCATGAAATGATTTTATATCATTTTTCAAGTAGGTGGTTAGACAGAATGAAACATGAACATACCATTATTAATGGGTGATTATGATTATAAAAGCCATTATTTTGGAAAACAATAATTTTTATAAAAACATATGAATATTATTAAGATAATTTTATGATATGGAATCCTATTTTAATATAGTTTAATAAATATTTAATAAACTACATGAAAAATTTGACATGTTACTTCATAGAGGTGACAATTTTTAGAACACATGATTAAAGTTTTCATTTCTCAACAAATGATGGGTAACGAAGGTGGATTAAACTTTTTCACATAATAAACATCATTTTAATATATATTTCACATTTAAACTTAAATATCACCCTTATAACCATAAAGATATGTAGTGGTTAAAAAATTGAAGTCATCGCTTCATGGACGTGTTGGTCAGCACAATTCATGAATGAGACATTTGTTTTTCATTATAGAATTGTGATGAGGTAGTTAATAATTATTCAATAATTATAATATCATTAAATACTAATTTAATTATATACAATTTATAAAATTTTATTTAGAAGGAAATTAATAAAAGAAATTATCTTAGGAAAAATTTACTCTTGTTTAAAAGACTCCTTTCAATGGAGGTTTTCAGAAAATATCATGTGGTCAAAGGCTCAAACACAAAGGATCAGGGTTATAAAGGAAGGAAAGTGGGTAGAGTTATAGGTGAAAAAATAATACATTGATTGGTTTTAAATGGGTGACTTTCATAAATATTCATTATTTCCACGGTCAAAGATCATGTCAATAACTACTATTATAGTGGTTATTTCCTATGATCATATTCACAAAACATATGGTGGATATTGTAATTTAATTACCCTCAAAGGATATATCCATGGGTACAAAAAAATTTATAACTTGTGGGTAAATTTTAATTGCCAAAGGTAGCTGAGGAAATCCCCTGTAGGAATGTTTACGCAACTAGGGCTACATGGTAAGAAAATTATTATAAAAATTGATTTAAACCCTAACCATATACTCTATAGAAAAAAAAACACAAACACTCATCTATGTCACATATCACACACACACACATATATATGTATATATATCATTTATATAGATAAAAATGTATTTTTAAAATTATAAATATATTTTATAATTATTATGAAATTCATAATTACTTAAATTATATATTCTTAAAAACCTATAACCATTGCAGGATGAACAAAAATGGCCATAGACCTTGGATGAAAACCTATGTTCATGGTAGATCAACTCACCATGGTCATAACATTCTTATGGCCATAGTCAAAAGACCGTCTATGGCCATAGGCCCAGTAAAAAAACTATATTAATTGTTTGTTGATTGGGCATGGTCATATCCCTCATATATCTATGGTTAGTTGAATTTACATGGCATTATCCCTATTATGGTTGTCATCTCTTGGATGACATTGGACATAGTTTCTTTCACTTGCCTTTATCGCAACAAAAAACATTATCATCCTCACATGGGAAAACCTATATCAATTATTGATCCAGGACCATGTCTATAAGGAACATATATCCATCATCCTCAACCCAAATATGCCTATTGTTTCATGGTCATATCATACATCTCAATTAGTGGGTGGGGAGAGGACCCTTTAATACATGGTAAAAATTGTATTATTTGTCAATATCTAGGCTTAATATAATGATAGCACAGATTTCACATGATAGTAAGAATCCAAAGTGGATAAAAATGGAGTGGGGGATGATATGATTTTTATAATCCCTTAAAAATTCATTTTTACAATTGTTTTAAAAAAATTTTAATGACATTTACTTTTTCAAATTTTACTTTTATCATTTTTAGTTTTATCATAGTAACTTTTTTTACCCAAGTAATTTAATTATAATGTATTAAAATAAAATATCCATTATTATATAACATCTACTAACTGATTCCAAAAAGTAAACAAATTTTAGCAAATAAAATTTATATGTATAATAAAAAACAATTTTAACAATAGCGCTTGTAACACATAAAACCCCATTTTTTAGAAAAAGGTTATTGTTAAGCTTAAAATTTATGTGTAGTAAAAATTTATAAACATATTTGATTTTCATGTTAAAAAATATTTTATCACAATACAAATAAAAGTTATATTACATTCAAATTAATCCAAAAAATAAATTTTATCAATAGTAAATTAAATTAATATAAATGATCAAAAATAATTTTTATTGGAAAATACTACTTAAGCACCTAAAATGATAATCACGGTATCTCAAAATTCATCATGATATTATAAAATGATTAACTTTTTATTCCTAAAATACATCTTCATTATTTTTAAAATTTCTATATCAATTTTATCTTATAAAAACGTAATAAAAAATATAGTTTTAGAAAAAATGATATTTTCTATTCACCATAAAAAGTGACTATTTTATAAAAAATGAAAATATTTATTCTATGTTATTATTTTTTTCTAAGTGTAAAAATATATTTTATTTTTAAAATTATAATTTTATAATTAAAAACATTAACTTTTAAATATTATGATAAATTATGGAGAAATAATGTTTTGTTCTATTTTTTATTTTCTTAAGAAACCGTCCTTTTTGTATGAGAAATAATCATTAAAAATTATTACTAATATACTATTTATATTAAATAAAATTGTACAGATAAAAAATATCCATTTTAAAAAATAAGTTTTAATTAAATTTTTTTGGATCTGCTTACCTACACTATTTTTAATAGTATACAAATAGACATTTTTTTCATTATGTGGATACAATATATTAATCCTACTCATTTAATGGCCTTCCTATGGTTTTTATATTTATTTTCATTCCAAAATCATGGTTTATTTAGGTTTGGTGATGCGTATGAAAAAATCAATCGAACATAATATTTATTTATTGAGGAACTTTTATTGAAATCATGCAAAATTGCATTTATGGATGTTTAAAAATATTGACTTCATATTATTATATTAGAGCATTTAAAATGGTGTATTTAGCTTCATAAAATTTCCATTTAACCATTGAAATTTTATTGATAACTAAATAGAAATGTAATTCCTATTATTTCTTAATATACCATAATTTTATAGGCATTTTAAAAAATTAGTTTATGATTTATTATAATATATGTTTATGGTAACAAAACTAGTAAAAATTTTCAATGTTTAGAAGATGTATATTTTTATCTTGGAATTTAATCATTTTTTTATATTTTATTTTTAAAATGAGTGGATGACTTTGATCTTCTGTTTTCTTCAATGAATTTCATTTTTTTTAAATAATGTATTATTATTATGATTATATATTTATATAAAGCATCTATTTTATATCAGTATATTATGGAATATTAAATATATATTTGTGTTTTAAATTATTATATATATTTGGGATAGTAGTTCAATCTCAAATGAATATATGGGAGTTTTTGAGTTTGACTTTCCCATTTCACAACTGTAATAAAAGGATTTTGGGAGATAGTGTTTTTTAATGGATCTATATTAAAGTCTATAGAAGTCATGCTATCCTCTATGTTGTATGGATGTTAAATATAAATGAATTGTTTCATTAGATTACTAAAAATACTTGAAAATTTAAATTGGCTATAACCAAGTTTATAACATGATTTTATTTTATTTCTTACATTAAAATTGTATTACATGATAATTTTTTATGTAATGTTTTATTACTAGAAAATGATCATCATATAAAAGAATTTAGTAAAGTTTTCATAAATATCATGTAATAATATCATTTATTTTTTCATTTAAATAATTATTAACAGTTACATTTGCTTATGTAACTCTTTAAAATATCTTTTTATTATACATTTTAATCATATTATTTTCTTGATCCTATCTTTGGTGAAATTAAAAATAATTATACTCTGACTAATGGTTGGTGTAATATATCATCATCAAAAAAATACTACAATTTCAAACCTATAATCTTTAAAAAAAATTCCTTTTATCTATCAAAAAACATTTCGATAAATAAATCAATTATATATGAATCATTTAACTAAAAATATAAAATCAGCATAAAAAATTATATAGAATCATGAAAAATTGTAACACTCCAATAACACAAAGAAAACAAAAAACGATAATATCCCTTACCATAAAAAAATCAAGGTGGTGAAAAACATGATCTCTTGAATATCTAATAAAAGAATAAAAAATCACCACTAATATCTATAAAAAATCAAAAAATAGACCCAAATCGGGGAAATAATATAATCATTAAAAAATAGTATGAATAAGAGGATCAAAAACTAATGCAATAGAAATATTTCTCTAGAAATTGAAAAATAAAAAAGAAGGACCTTGAACTAGAGTATTTTTTTGAAAAATTAAAGGGGTTGTAATTGGACATAATAGTTTTATATAAAATTCTCAATAAACACTCATAAGATCCAATAGTTAATATCAAAAACATTCATATAATTGATCAAATGAAGAATAATAAAAATTTTCCTTAAAATATTCTAGGGAGGACAGAAACAGTCTATCAACCAAATATAAAATTCATAATCCAACACCACAAACTTATTTTTGCCTCGAAATTTTAAGTAAATCCCAATATCCATTATTCTATATATTATCTAGTAGTTTTTTATGATGAAAAAAATGTTCCACTTTTTGTAACTAAATAATGATAGTGTGTGGGAATATTGAAAGATTGAATAACTGTTCATTTCAAAACACCAATAAAAACAAGAATCACACTTGAAATAACATCAAATGTTGCAAAATAGTAACATATTCCATTCTCTCCACAAAATATTAAAAAAATTAGAATTAAAACACCGCAGTTTCAATTATTTCAACCGCTACCATGCATTAATTACAACCATCATTGATGACCACATCCCACTACATAAAGAAAACTATAGTTAGAATAAAAAATTTATATAATTTCCATTAGAATATCCAATCCTTATAAGGATTATCATTATAGAAGATAATGTTCTAGGAAAGAATCTATAGTTTTAAACTATTGTTCATTATTGTCATATATCCTGAGCTGATAATTAAATTATCATTCAAATAAAGTGTATGGTATATTTGATCTGTACAATACCTTGTATTTAAATGAACACTAAACATAATTCCTTCATCAGTTTCAATAATCCATGACTAGGATTTCCCGAAACAACATATAGTTAAGTCATCACTAATGAAAACCTTATTGCATAAATATTTCACACCTAGTTGAAGAGGTGATGTAACAAAATTACCTTAAGTATCCCACTACCATGGTTCCTTTCAAATTTTTACAGAATCCTCATCAAAAATTATCAAATAAATAGACGTCTAAAGAAGAGTCTAAAAATACAAAATTATGTTTGAAAAAAAAATCTAGATATAAACCCCAATTTTACATGAAGGATACTAGAATTAAGGAATAATTTTGAATTCAATCCTTTAATACATAATGAATCATAATTCGGAAGAAAAACCCAATATTATTTAACAAAATGTCAAAATTTAAAATTCACAAACACAAGAATCCCAATCCTCTTTTAAGGTTCTCTTGATGAAAATAATTTTATGTAATCTAATAATTTTCTCTTTCCATAATCTTGACCACAATAGAACACTCATAGAATCTCTTCTTACTTGGTCCACACTATACTAAATTACATTTCAAAAATATGTAAATTTATATTTTAACCATATTTTTTCTCATGAATATCAATATTTTTAAAAATAAATCATCACTCATCTTAGGTAGTTCAATAAAATAATATACTATCAATATAAAAAATATTTGTGTAATTCTCAATCCCCTTTTTCTCATAGTTGTGTAATGAATTAAAAAATTTAATCCAATAATCGAAATATTATTAAAGAAAACATAGTAATAGGAATAAACATATGAGGATAAAAAATATATCCTTAGTGTAAACATCATGAATGTTTAATCAATATAGTAATGTCACAATTAAGTTTAATGAAATATGATACCAATTTAATTCACTTTATAACAAATTTTATCCAATTCACATTAAATCTCACTATCATTATATCAACATTAAAAATTACCGTTACATTTATAAGGACCCAGCCTTAAACATATCATAATCTTGAATTAAATGAATAATTCACATTGGGGATCTTTTCAGCTTTAGAGTTTTATAGAGTTAGGTCATATCATATACATAACAACATGAATATTACATGTAGATACATCTACCCAGTTT
This sequence comes from Viscum album, assembly GCA_963277665.1. NCBI lineage: Eukaryota > Viridiplantae > Streptophyta > Magnoliopsida > Santalales > Viscaceae > Viscum > Viscum album. The sequence goes on along the minus strand of OY728155.1, from coordinate 1,131,173,678 downwards.
CTATTTTTTTCATAAAATAAAAACTATTTAAAAAAAAGAGTCAAGTCTAGTTCCATGTTTTAGACAACATAAATTTTCCATAATCCCATCGCTTACCCTATTCCAATTTATATCTTGTGAAAAACATTTCAAATACTTGTGATGAGCATAAAAAGCTCAGTAAGGGATACACAATGAAGGAAAACTATTACTTTTTTAAAACAACAATTAAACCAAGAATACATGATCATAATTAATACTTTTCACCTTTAAGAATTAGTAAATACTATTTATTGAATAAAAGATCAATACATACCCTTTTGTAACCAAAAGATTACTATAAAACCCATATAAATAAAACATAGCTTATAAAGGTAACATGGGACATAAATATTCTTAAGGGGAATAACCATACAGTCAACTTCCACGAATATCAGTAAATGGCATATCCATATGGCTGACTTCCATACCCAATGCATTGAAGGTGATAACGTAAACACCCGTCCTGGTTTATCGCGGCACCACCTGTTATATGGTTTATCACATAACCACATGTCAAATTTCCAAGTACCATCATAACACATAAAATATAAAAATATAAAAATTTCACCAATAACATTTCATTTGGAATCACAAGAAGTAATTTCAAGATACAAAAATAATCAATCCATTTTTATAAACCATTTAAAAAGATATTTTTGAATCATAGTGTCCCATACCACTTTGAAGATTTTAATTGAATTATAATATTAAAAAATTAATTTACGTATAAATAAATACTCAAAACCATTTTTCATACATGGACATTAATGATAAATATTTAGAATAATAAATCTTTAAAACATTTAAAATGATATTTTAGTTAAAGAGTTTTTAACAAAATGAGAGACTCTTGAATACAAATAATTAAGGAATAACATTTAATAATAACTTTATAATATCATGAAAATAAATGGATGAATGATAAAATATTAAAAAGGATAGTTTATTCACCATATAAGAGTGAATTGGTCCCTAACAACAATGAAGTCTTAATGGAAATGTGAATTGAGATGAAATCCCTTATAAAGACGGCATCCTTAAATTAAGGATAAATCAATCACATAATTATGTGTGACCAATATAAATACACCCAATATAATTGTATATTAATTTTAAAACAATCAGTGGTCATTCACGCATATTCATAGGATGACATATTCAAGATGTATTAGATTAACACAATGAATTGAATTCTGGGTTAAAAAGTTACCTTGCAAAAATTTGAAAGCCTTACGGTGTCACATTAATATTTATAAAATGAGTTGATGAGATAAAAAGGGTATATAATCACTTGTACATAAAATTTATACCAATAAGGATATATGAGAACATATCCAAACATAATAATATGTAAATTAAAATACATTACAAAAAAGAAGTATTGGGGAAAGGTTCCCTTATCGATTTGGTAACTTACAAAACATATGCCACATAAAAGAAGGATCAAACAATGAAGATGTAAATTATCATAAATAAAATTATATTACAAGAATAGTACAATCATGGACATTACATACACCACAAAAAAGTAAATAGTGGAAAATATAGCACGAATTTCACGTGAATAAAAAGTGAGATGAAACACTTTACCACGTTGTAATCAACTGATTCGTATGACCAAAAGTTAATAAACACCAAATGAATCACATAATACCTTAAATATAATGATAATCATGATATTATAGGTCAAATGGAAGTACACTATACACCAGATGAAATAAATAAGTGATGAACAATGGAAATATCACATAATTAGAAGAGAGATATGAAATCCCTTACCTCATTGTCCGACTTGACCCGTTCGTTCTTTAATATCCTAAATAATAAACTAGAGTTCATTTATACTTGTTTAAGAACCTTTTTCAAGTTTAATATTATTTTTATATCAATTATTACCATGTTATAAACATTATGTAATCATTTATGTTAATAATGGTAGTTTTTTCGATATTCGGTACATGAGTCAAAAATGAACCTCTAATAATTACAAAGTATTCATGTAGTCAGATATCCATTTTCTCCAGAATGATATTCATGATGTAGATATCATATATATCATATAAATACAGTATATATATGTATTTATAATAGTATATAATATTTGGAGATAAGTAATGAAATGCACCGTTCATGGAGATGGTACTTCGTACGTACGCATGAACGCTACTTTCATTTCTATTTCTTATTTTAATGGAATTAAAACAAAATGATACATAGGTATATTATAATTCCAGTATAATATCATATATAATAACATTTAATATATCCTTTATACATCCTACATATGGCATGAACGAGTAATATCAATTTGTGGGGGCGGTAGTCCGCACTTGCTCAAATGAAATTATCGCATTTACACATAATGGAAACCATAAATGTATGATTTAAATGTAAAATACAAAATCATAAAGAAAAAATAAATTTTATATATATAAAATATAAATCCAATTCAATATTAATGGACACCATGATAGGCGGTAGAAGATAATAGAACAATTTTCGTTTCGTGAGGCATTAGTTTTCCATCCACAGAAACAGTATGTTCTTCACCCATTTGATGGAGGTTTGTGTGAGTGTAGTTAGAATAATTCTCATAAAAACATCATATTATATTGATGATACTGGGTTTTTTATAAAATTATGTAATAAAAAGAGTTTAGGGGGTTGGATATGTAAAATAAAACAAAATAAAACAAAATTATTTAAGAGAAACAATTACCTTTCATTTGGGTAACTTCCTTTGGTTTGAAACAAAAGGTCTTCTTAAAGTGCCTTATGCCTAAGGTAAGGCTTCTATGAAGAGGAGTGGGATTTAGGGAGATTAATTTGAAGATTATGGATGATCCAAAAGGCTTGAGAGGTTTTAGTAATTAGTTAGAAGTGCTGTCCTTTTATAAGGGGGAGGAGGGGCTCATTAAAAACGTTTGAAACAATTATTTTATTTCAAACTTATCTTCTATTTGAAAATGTCCAAAAATCATTAAAGTCAAAGATAAGATGACTCATGGTCCAAATAAAATAATCCAATAATATCTGGATAGGTTTTCAATATTGTTTTAATATTTATAATCTTATTTATTTAAATCATTTATTAATGAAGTAAATACTGCATCATTATTGTGTCATATATAATTTAATTTATTTGACCACTAAAAATTATAATAAAAATATCATGATGTATTAAATACTTTTATATTTACAATTAATATTAATATTCACAATGATTACTTATATAACCCCATTAAAAGTTGATTTACTAAAAGATATTTGTTTGTGTCAATTTTTCCTTTACATTAATTTAATTAAAATAAAGTGTCATTATCATTCCTAGGTGGATCCATGGGGACCCAAAATCGACCCAAGGATTCCCATGTCCAAAAATTACTCATTCAAAAAGGTTAATATAGGTTTTAGGATAATTTGGTATTATTATGATATTCTTTTTACCATGAATTACCCTATTTACAATTAACAGCGGTTAATAAATGTCAAAAGATACTATTCACCAAAAAGCATCTTATTGAACCAAATTTTACTTAATAATAACCACCATGTATTTCTTATTTTTAAAATTCAATTCATATAAGTGGAAAATTTTCATTTAAAAGAAAAAGTCTGTTTTAACTACTACTTAGTGGTTTCACTATTCTTCAAAAATTGAAGTTTTTCAAAACAATACCAAAAATTCGACGTAGGTTATATTTGATATTACAAATTAAAAAATGATGTCTAGTTAACAAAATTAAAAAAAATATAGTTTTCATTAAAATTTAAAATTAATTCCCGTTGTCAAAACAAATAGTAGGTTTTTATGAAATAATATATGTCAAAAGATTGACATTTTTTATGCCCAATTTCATAGTGAAATTTCTTCCAATGACCAGAATTATATTAAAAGGTAAGAATATAATATAATTACACTTTAAAAACATTAAAAAATATAATCTAACCATATAAATAAATTATATTAAAATGCAGTTTTTAATTAAAATAAAGTATTTTTTACTATTTTTCAAAAAATGAATTTTATTAGAATAATACCAAAATTATACCCAAAGTAAATTCTGATGTCCTGATTCTAAAGAAAAATTTTATTTTGTAAAATATAACATATAAAAGTGTCCAGAACAATATTTAAAGAGGTTTCTCCATTAAAAGGTGGTAAATCAACCATTTAATGTAAATTATGCTTAAAATTATATTCATTCAAATTTTTAAGCCTCTAACTTTTATTGGATAAATGTAAAAACATTTAAAAAACATGTATAATCATTTTTTAGTTAGTTATATTCATTATTTTCATTATAATGGATAGGTTTTAGCTACCATTTAAAATAATAATGTAATATTATTAGTGTGCAACGTAATATTTCAAAGAAACCCATTGTTGCATATCGGGTACGCCATCGAACATAGTGTCCCCTTTAAAGTAGAATTAATCTTTGTTTCACAAATGTTAACAAATATGAAAAAATTTAGGTTCTTTATTTACCTGGTATGTTACATCCTTCCCCCTTTTTGGGAATTGCATCCTCGCATTTTAAAACTCAGCTTGAAAACTTCATTAAAAGTACCACATTAGAAAATAGTCGGTAAAACTATCACTTTAAAAGAAAGAAAGAGAAGTAAAAAGGTTACCCAAGATAACGAATAATAGGTTTCCATGTAGAAAAACATGGATATAGTGGAGAGAAAAAATGTTCAAGTTCTGATGGAGAGTGATAAAAAACATGATTTGGAGAAAATTAACCACCATAAAATCACAAACTTTTGATGTGTTAAACAATATTTGATTACCGAGTAGGAAACATAAACCAACAAAGTTTTTGTTTTATGATACTTTTCATAATTCTGAAGAATTAATTTACTACATATAATAAGAACATAATAAAATATAATTTCCTTCATGTAGAGTTTCATTCTTTAAGAAGTTTATACCAAAAACAAATCTTTTTTCCAAACAATGAGCATTCAAAAAGACTTGGTCACATCAAAATCACAAGAGTAATCTTCTAGAGAATCACATAATCCATAAAAGAAGAACTATATATTTTCCATGTCTTTAGACATCAACTAATACCAAAATGGTTAGTGTGAGATTAGATAATACACAAAAATGACAATCTTTTACAGAAAGAAAAACTACTATTAATCTCCAAAATTTGTCAAATAAACCCCAAAGTTAAATAGAGACCATTCAATAAAATTTTGTCTATAAAATTATTCAAAATTAATCTAAACTAAGATTGAAACCCAAATATCCTAGGGTTTTAATTACATAGTCTTCCACAGTAAATCATAACATTTAACTCCAGAAACATAGACTACTCTTAAAGTCTCATACTGAAGCATAATTAGCCAAGTCACATATTCTCTATGATATGATAATCATTTCCATAAAAAACCCAAATCACTATATGTCCATAATAAAAATATAGATTTTCCCAAAATAAAATTCCACCATTACTCATCAAAAGAAAAGATAATTATTCCTTGATTAAAATTTTTATATATCAAACATTAGGGTTACACACAATATAAAAAGTCTTCCAATATAATCCCATCATCAAAAGATCCTTAATACTTTTAAGTATATCATCATATTGAAATCTACAATAACTCTGGAATCCCTTATATGTCTACTTATTACTCATTCAATATTCTTCATGGTCCATTAACAATTTTTTACCAACTTATTCTGAAAGACTTCTTTCCTACAAACGAAATCATGAATCATATACTAAAATTAAATAATGTCAAAACATATGTTAAGTAATATTCCATACCTTTCATTGGTCATTGTCAGTTTCTTCATCCTCAATTCGAATGGAATTAGGTATTGGAAAAAAAATATTTTTTTGATCCCGATGATTCCATTCCGGAATCATCTTCATAGGACATCTGTTTTTATAATAACCATGCACACCACAATTAAAACATTCAATTGATCCCTTAGAAAGAAATTCTTTACCTTTCCTAGAGTCAACTGGATGCCTCCTTTTTCCATGGAAGGTTCTTGCTTTATAACCTTCATTCCCACATTTATAGCATCTTCTCGTCGCTTTGAAGCATTTTCCTAGGTGTTTCATTCCACATCCTTGACACATTGTTTTTTGAACATACATAACTTTATGATTATTACCTGAACATCCGTAGGGATTTCTTTCTTGTATATAGGATACCTTATAAAATCACCAAGGTTTAGGTTGTAAATCATGAATCCAGATAGTTGGTTGAGAATAACCCCAAGAGTTCTCATTGTAACTCTCTTTTCATTAAGATTCTCGTACAGAAAACCATCACAGTTTTCTTCACATCCAATGTTACTTTGGTGCCTTCTAGATCCACCGATTTACTAAAACCAAAAAAGTTAGTGTGATTATATCAGTAAAATCATCATATAATATCTTATGAGGAGAGTAAATACTTATTCATGTTATCTTATACTCATTAAAAATAACTATGACTCTTTCTAATATTCTAACCATTATGGGTATGTCACTTATTCATAGATACACCCGAACCTCAAATGGTATCTAAACCAACCTCTGATACCAACTATAAGGACCTGACATTAAACATTTCATAATCTTGAATTAAATGAATAAATCACGTTGAGGATCTTTTCAAGTTAGAGTTTTAGAGAGTTAGGTCATAACATATCCATAACAACTTGAATATTACATGCAGAGACATCTACCCAATTTATTTATTTTTATAAAATAAAAACTCTTTTAAAAAGTGTCATGTATAGTTCAATGATTTAGACAGCATGAATTCTCCTTGATCCTATCCATGACCTTGTTTCACTTTATATCTTGTGATTTTTTTTTCAAAAACATGGGATGATCATAAAAATATCATTAATGGATACAAATAGAAGGAAAACTATTATTTTTTCAAAACAAAAAAGTAAACCTTGAATACATAATCATAAGTAATACTTCTCAACTTTAACAAGTAGTAAATACTCTTCATTTAATAAAATATCAATACTTAACCTTTTGTAACAAAAATATTACCATAAAACCAAAATAAAAACACGTAAAATATAAAGGTTACTTGTGACATAAACATTCTTAAGTGGAATAACCATACGATTGACTTCAATGAATATCACTAAATGGAATAACCATACGACCGAGTTCCATACACAATGAATTGGAGATTATAACGTAACCACCCATCCTGGTTTATCAGGGCACCACCCGTTATATGGTTTATCACGTTACCACCCTTCAAATGTCCAAGTTCCATTATAACAAATAACATATTACAAATATAAACATTTCACTAATAAAATTTCATTTTCAATCAGAAGAAGTTATTTCAAGATATTGAAATAATCAAACCATTTTCATAAACCATTTAAAAAAGATTTTTGAATGAATGTGTCCCATACCACATTAAAGATTTTAATAGAATTATAATTTTAAAACATTATTTTCTAAATATATAAATAAATAAAACCATTTTAAAAAAATGGACATTAAAGATAAAGATTTAGAATAATAAATTATTAAATCATTTAAAATGATATTTTAGTTACAGAGTTTTTAACAAAATGAGAGACTCTTGAATACAAATAATTGAGGAATAAAATTGTATCATAACATTTTAATATAATGAAAATAAATAGAATCATTATATAATTTGAAAAAGGACAGTATATACACCATATAAGAGTGAATTGGCTCATAACAACAATTAAGTCTCAATGTAAATGTAAATTGAGATGAAATCCCTTATAAAGACAGTATCCTTAAATTAAGGATAAATCAATAACATAATTCTATGTGACAAATAAAAATTCACCCAATAAAAGTTGATATTAAGTGTAAAACAATCATAGGTCATTCACACATATTATTAGGACGACATATTCAAGAAGTAGAAGTTTTAACCAAAGAATTGAAATTGGGTTAAGAAGTTCCCTTGAAAACATTTGAAAGCCTAACGTCGTCACTTTAAAATTCATAAAATGAGTTGATGAGATTAAAAGGGTATCTCATAACGTGGACACAAAATTTACATCAATAAGGATATTGAAGAACATATCCCAACATAATAAGATTTAAATTAAAAACCATAACAAAAAGAAGCCTTGGTGAAAGGTTTTCATACCGATTTGGTAACTTACAAAACATACGGAAAATAGAAGAATGATCATACAATGAAAATGTAAATACTCATAAATGAAATTATATTAAAAAAAGAGTAGAATAATGGGAAGAAAATATACCACAAAAAAGGATATAGTGGAAAATATATCATGAATATCACGGGAATAAAAAGTGAGATTAAACCCTTTACTGAGTTGTAATCAACTGGGTCATATGACCAAAAGTTAATAACCACCAAATGAAACACATAATACCATGAATATAATAAAAATAATGACATTATATATAAAATGGAAGTACACAATACACCACATGCAATGAATAAGTGTAGAATAATTGAGATCTCACAGAAGTAAAAGTGAGATAAGAAATCCCTTACCTCTTTGTCTAACTTGACACGTTCGTTCTTTAATCTCCTGAATAAAAAACTAAATTTAATTTATAATTGATTAAGAACATTTTTCACGTTTATTATTCTTTTTGTATAAATTATTACCATGTTATAAACATTATGTAATCATTTAATTTATTAATAGTCGTTTTGTCGAGATGTGGTACTTGAGTCTAAAAATGAACATCTTATAATTAAAAATTGTTCATGTGGTCAAACATCCATTATCTCAAGAATGGTATTAATGAGTTAGATATCATATATATTATATATATATATATAGTATATCTATATATTTATAATATTACATAACATTTGGAGATAAGAAAAATGAATTGCACCGTTCAAGGAGATGGTAAGCCGTACGTACGCATAAATGCTACTTTCATTTATATTTCATATTTTGATGGAATTAAAACATAACAATACATAGGTATATTATAGTTAAATTATAATATAATATATAATATCATTAATTATATCCTTTATACCTATCATGTATGGCATGAACGAGTCATATCACTTTGAGGGGGTGGTAGTCGCACTTCCTCAAATGAAATTATCGCGTTGACCCATAATAGGAACCATAAGGTATGATATAAATGAAAAATACATAGGCATAAAAAAATAAACATAATATATATCATATATAAATTAAGTTCCATATTAACGGCCACCATGATAGGTGTTATGATATAATCGAACAATCATCGTTTCATGAGGCGTTTGTTTTCCAACCACAGAAACATTATGTTTTTTACCAATTGGATGGAGGTGTGTGTAAGTCTAGTTCGAATCATTCTCATAAATACATCCTATTATATTAATTATACTTGAGATGTTATAAAATAAAGTAATAAATTTTTTTTAGGGTTTTGGAAAAGTAAAATAAAACAAAAGAATTTAAGAGAAATCGTTACCTTTAATTTGGGTAACTTCCTTTGATTTGAACCAAAAGGACTTCTTGAAGTGCCTTCTGCCTATGGTAAGGATTCTAGAAAGAGGTGTGGGATATAGGTAGATTAATTGGGTAGAGTTTGGATGATCCAAAAGTTTTTATCGGTGTAAGGAATTGTTTATAAGTGGTGTGCTTTTATAAGAAGGATGAGGGGCTCTTTAAGAAATATTGAAACAATTATTTTATTATAAAGTTATCTTCAATTTCAAAAAGTAAAAAAATGATTAAAGATGAAGATAAAATCACTCATGGTCAAAATAAAATTATCCAATAAGAATTATTCAGTATTTAGATGTTATTTTAATATTTATAATCTTATTTATTTAAATCATTTATTAATGTGGTAAATACTGCAGCATTATTGTGTCATATATAATTTAATTTAATTGATGTCTAAAAATTATAATAAAAATACCATCATGTAATAAATATTTATATGTTTCCAATGAATATTTATATTCGAAAATATTACTTTTATAACCCCATTAAAAATTTTTTTACTAAAAGATATTTGTTTATGTCATTTTTACCTTTACTTTAAGATAATTAAAACAAAGTGTCAGTATCATTCATAAGTGGCTCCGTGGGGTCCCAAAATAGACACAAGGATTTCCATGGTCGTCCATTACTCATATAATAAGTTTAGGTCATGTGTTATGTTAATTTGGTATTATTAGGATATTCTTTTTACCTTAAATGACCTTATTTACCTTTACCCACTGTAAATAAAAGTCAAAAGTTACTATTCAACAAAAAATAATTTTCATCTTATTACACCACATTTTACATAATAATAGAAACCTTGAAAGTGAGATTTTTAAAATTCAATTCACAGTAGTGTTAAAATTTCATTTAAAAGAAAAATTCAGTTTTTCAACTACTACTTAGTGGTTTCACTTTTCATCAAAAATTGATGTTTTTCAGAAAAATACCAAAAACTCATCCTAAGCTATATTTCATATTCTGAATAAAAAAATGAAGTCTATTTTAAAAAATTCAAAACATAGAACTTTAATTAATTAATTTAATATTAATTCTTGTTTTCAAAACAAATAGCGTGTTTTTGAGAGACAATACTTGTCAAAAGATTGACACTTGTTTTTTTCCCAATTTCAATGTGAAATTTCTTCCAATGTACATCGTTTGATGAAATGTTAAAAATATAATATAATAAATCTTCAAAAAAATTTAAAAATATAATATAACCACATAAATAAATTACACTAAAAGGCAGTTTTGAATTAAAATATAGTATTTTTCACTATTCATCAAATAATTAATTTTATCAGAAAAATACAAAAAATGTACACAAAGTAAATTTTGATGTGCTGATTCTAAAGAATAATTTTATTTTGTCTAATAGAACTTATAAAAGTGATGAAAACATTATTTAAAGAGGGTTCTCCATTAAAAGGTGGTAAATCAACCTTTTAAAGTAAATTATGCTTAAAATTAGATTCATTCTCATTTTAAAGCCTTTAACTTTTATTGGATAAATGTAAAAACATTTAACAAACATGTATAATAATTATTTAATTTGTTATTTTAATTCCCTCCACTATATTGGATAGGTGTTAAAGACCATTTAAAATTATAATATTATATTATTAGTGTGCAATGTAAGATTTCAAAGAAACCCACTGTTGTGTATTAGGTACGCCATCGAACATATAGTCCCCTTTAAAGTAAAATTAATATTTTGTTAAAAAATATTAATAAATATGAAAAATGTCATGTTCTTTATTTACCTGTGATGTCGCAACATTATATCATACACTGTTATAATTTCATGCATGAATGTCATAATACACCTATTAAAAATCGAACAAATATTCATTTAATGAAATAAATAATTTTCAATAATTAACATATCCATTATGAGATAACGGGGAGTAAACAAACATTATTATTTTCAAATTATTTTTGGTAAGATGATTTAATCTTTGTTAGTTAAAAACATTATAATTCATATAAATAACATTAAAGAGGTTGATATTATAAAATTACCTCACTAAAATAAGGGAATAACCTTATTAATATTAGTCTTAAGAGTATTATTAAACATATCTCGTTCAAATATTGTTCATATGAATCATTAATTGGGTGAATTGCATCTTCAGCCACTAGATTCTAAAATATGTTATAAAAAGGGGAAACAAAACCATCCTCTCTTAGGGCATTGATTATTTACATTTATAAAGGTAAGTAATAACATCTATATTCAATATGATGTAAATGAAATAATTTCTCATTAAAATTTACATAATAAGAGTCATATGACATAAAAAAATATAAAAAACAAGACACTTATTTGAGGAAAAAAACAATCAGAAAAATTATTGACAAACAACTTAATATCACTTGAATTGTTTATTGAGGTTTCATCACCATTCATTAGTTTTAAAATGAAATTTCATCTTCCCAAATTATATTTTTAAATGAAATAAATAATATTTTTTTCACTAAAGATAAAATGATATTCTGTTACTTTTATATGCCAATATTTCTCTTTAAAACTCAAATTATTATTTAACCCCTTCTATAAATGAGATCAAATACCAATGATTAAACTATACATAACCCCCAAAAAATAAAATTGTAACCTAATTTCAATGTCTGTAATCCTTCTTTCAAAATTGTAGAGAAGATTTTAATGCTAAGGCATTAATTCTGTAGAAACCTTATATATTGTTTCATGAAAAAAATTAGTGATATCCTCATGTAGACTGATTATTTCCCTAATTTTTAGTTCCTTAATATATGTATGTTTAAACTACAATTTTTATATATAATTTTAAAAATCATAGAGATTTGAAGGATAATAAAATAGGGTATCATTAAAATGTTATATGATGTATATGATAGATATTAAAAAGATATAAATTCTATGAATAAATATAACCTAGAAATAGATCAATCATTTTAGGAAAATTTGCATCAATATTCATCCCCAAGAACAAAGTAAAACCATTCCTTTCAAATCCAATATCTTAAAACCCAGAAAATTTAACAACATCCTCAAAGATAGTTATATAGTTTAAAAATTAAAATTAAACCACCCCATTTGTTTAGTACACATTATAACATTAAGATCACTACAAACTAACATGGGCCTCAAAAATTCCTTGCATACTAGTCTATAGAGTTTACATATCTACTATTTTTCACTTTTTTAAGCCATCCATAATACTAAAAAAATCCAATCATCTAATTTATTTTTATTAAAAATATAATATTGAGGATTTGTAATTTTTTTTTATAAATAGATAAAATTACCCCTCTGTGAAAACAAACTCCATCAGTAATATCAACATTCCTATCAGAAATGACATTTTAGAAACCCTATTTTTGACATGATAAAATCAATATCACTATATTCTAATATAGTGTCACATAAAAAACACCCAGTAAGATGTTGGTATATTGATATATATATTTTATGAACTTTATGTGGGTTTCGATTTCACATGTAGTTTCAATATAATATTATCAAGGATCCAAGATAGGTATGATCTTTCCAACATTTGCCTTTAAAAATATAATCTTCTGGTTTAACCAATGGTTTCTTTTGTTTCCATGATAATGTAATATTTCATTTTAAATGAACCCTAAATTCCATATTTCTAGGGACAACCAATTATATTAAACACCCTCAAAACTATTCTTTTAGGAATCTCTTATACCCAATTTGATTACATTTTTTTACCTAATGGGTTATTTTTTATTTTTATACAATTAGACTCTCTATTCCTATTGGTTTTTCCTTTTTTCACTTTCATTAAATTATGGTTTACTAAGAAAACCTAAGTGAAATTATCCTGAATCATAATATTGATCATAGATAATACAATATTAAAAACTAGCATATTATATTCCTTAGGAGAAGAAAACATCGGAACAATATCTCAATTCACATAACTAATATCAACACTCCCAATGAACATAAATTAACTAACTAAAGCTCCATAGAAATATGTTTCAATTTTTCTATTTTAATTAATTGGACTTTTAATTTATCTCTATCCTATTCCTCTTCTAAAATAAAAAAAATTATTTTTCCTATATCACAACCATAGAAAAATAAGAATAAATTATATTACCATCATTCATTGAATCATTAACATTATATTCCTTCTCTGTATGAAAAATATCCCTATAAAGGTAAGAAATATATTTTAAATGATTCATATTAAAATATCAGTCTAATTTTTTTTTGAAAAATTAAATGAAAATACTCTAATAAAATATTAATTAACTGTAATCCAATACCTCCCTCATATAAAAATACCCTAATTTATTGGTTTTATTTTATACTATTCAATTATACCCCACTAAAAATATTCGATCGCGTGTAAAACCTTATCGTTTCAGTAAACCAAAGGGATTATTTTCATCGAAATCAGTAAATTTGATATTATGAAAAATGTATCCAATGGAAACTCGTTAGATATGAATTTTTTGGGAACTTATTAAATGATTTTTAAATATCCACATATTTATATCTATGTCCTTTTATCTAACTTCACCCAAAAAAATTAAAAAACAAACACGTCAAAATCAACTTCCCCTATAAATAATCCTTATTTTAGACATCATACAGTCATTGGGGATTACTAAAGAGATTTATCTTTACAAGATCATTTTGAAACATTTTTTATATAAAATAAAAATTAAATATTCTTATTCAATCCATATTATTAAACAATATTGGTGTTAACTACAATGGATTTTCCTTTCTCAGATTACATTCAACTTCCTTTTCATTAATAACATTATCCTTCAACCATACAAATTGTTGGATCATTGAACCGAAGACAAAAGATTAATAACTAAAAACAATGTCCCAAATAACAAAATATGATATTTGAGATATGAAATGATGAGAAGAATAAAATAAACCTACAGGAAGGTCTATGAGATTCAAAGGGAATATTTTGGAACAAATGTTACAAACAATCCATTCAAAAAACCCATAGTGTAACCATATACCCCTCTCACAATAGAGATAAATTATTGACATAAGATTTTAATAAACATGTATAAGTATTATTTCAATTATATTTAATTATTTAATTTTAAAATGATTTTTTAATTTACAATATTATACACCAATTCATTATTTATATATTTTAATTGTATAGAAATTTTAGAATCGAAAAAATAAGGTTAATTTATAATGTTATACCTTAAAAGTTTTCATTAAATATATAATATTTCCATATTGTCCAACTATTTATATATTAAATTATTTTTAATTAAAAAATATTTTTATGTATTTTTTATGTATTTTTTGGTTCAATATTTTCATTTATAGTTTTAAAAGGCTCATATATCTAAAATAATGGTATATTTATCATTGATAAGCTATAAAAGAAATTTATAGATCATTAAATCTTTTTTTAAACATTTTATCTATAATTCATACTTATATTCATCAATCTAATGTTTATGATTATTATATTTGTTTTCATTAAATAATATTTCATTACAAGAGCTTTTTAATGTTTCTGATAATTTTTATAAGATGGATTCTAAATTTATATGAGGAAATGATATTCCATCTCTAATTTTTTTTATGTAGATATAAATAAGATAATGAGAAAATATGAATCTATATAAACTATTTTATAATATTAGACAAAGTGCATTTCATTATATTTTATCATGTTATTTTTTGTATAAATTTACTTAAAACATATATTAATTTATTTTTATTACAGTATCACTTATTTTTAACATTAATATATAAGAATATATTTCCTTTTAATATTATTTTGTTTTATAATACAGTCTATGTGATCTAGTAATAGAAAAAGGGAATAATTCTACAATATATTTATATTTCATTAATATTTTTGAAATATTATTAAGGTTATGAATTATTGTTCTTATTTAATATAATATACTTATTTTCACCATCTTCCATATAAATATTTTTACATGTAATAATTTATTAACTATTTTGAAATATATTGTGGACATATTTTTAATACTATTATATATTTGTATAAAATAACTCTAGTATCTTCTCAAAATCAACAAATTATTTATTTTCTATTTTTACCATTTTTAATATATTTATTGACTTTATTCATAAATTGTAATAAATTTTCATTCACTTTCTTCATATTTATTTTTCCATGAAATTTTACCTAATTATTTATTTATAATTTATCTTTTTGTCTGGGTTTAAATTAAATAAATTTTTTCATTAATAAATCATTTTGATTATAGGTTCAATCAAGGATGTATAAAATAATTATTTAATTATTTAATCCAATATTTCATTTTATTAAATACATTTATTGAATTAAATAATCAAATAAATGATGGTGATATCCTTTATGGTCACTAAAAAATCCATTTATGCATGTAGTGTAAAGACACCGACCCAAGTTTCTTGGATTTGTGCATTACATTTTTAAATTGGTACTAAGTTTAATAAATCACATCCCAAATGATTGAATAGTTTAGTATATTTGTCAAACTAAATACAAACATTGGTTTTTAATTACTACATGAAAATGAATAGAACATAGAATAATCATTTAAAACATCCATATTATCCTAGATTATCCCTGCATGACAATTATAATATACATCTTGGAATTTTGAGAAAAAATATAACATAAAAAAGGGGTGATCTTAGAATCTTAATAAGAGTATGACTATAGAATAATCAATCATAAATAACATAAAACATTCGGTAAAAAGTATATAACATGAAATTAAAACATAATCATGAGAATAATATGGAAGACCTAAAAGCTTATCAAATAATTCTATATAAATAATCACATGAGAATGAAACATAACCATGGATATTATAATAGTCTAATAATCACATGAAGTACCAATAAATAATCGTATAATGTAGTAAAGCATAATTTGAAACATCATAAACAAAACATGAAGGCCTCGAGCAGAAATTCGACGTAAGTAGGTAAGGCATCAGCCAAAACCCATTCTTGTTTGTCTCATTAGACCTACTCAGGCCTCTATGGGCTACAAACAGACCCCTCCCAACAATTAATAATTTTTATGAATTATTCATATAAAAGGGGTAAAATATATTAATTTTATACATTTATATTGAATCTATGATATGAAATGTATATAATTTCCCTAAAAGGTAAACAAAATCATAAAATATCTAGACTGATATGATGAATGGTACCATACAAGCACATGCAATATCAAAATGACCATAAAATTTTTAATAAAATTTGATAGATGTTATCATAACCTAAAATACTCAAATAATAAAAATATCCAACAGTGAGATTTGAAATAGATGAAAATACTATAATAAAATCATTGAAATTTTCCTTAGAGAGATACCACTTTTACTTTGGAATCATTTGTTTATAAAAATGTTCAATTACAAATTAAAAATTAAATTGTAAAATTTTAAAAAATTCAAGAAGATAATAATTGTTTATGAAATTGGTAAAATATTCTCATTCCTTATAGGTTAAAAAAATTCCTTTAATGATTGAAAAAAATAATTATTTAAAAAAGTTTTTTAAAAGAATGTATGAGTGTTAACTGAATGGATAGATTATGTGTATCACGTATAAATCCACATATAACTAGTGGAAATACAATATAAGATAATAAAAAGTTGTTTCACAGAAAATCATAGCATGAAATAATCCCTAGAGTAGAAGTTTAACTCAATGAATGGAATTGGGTTAAGAATTCCCTTACCAATTATAGTCACTTAGAACGTATGCCCCATAAAAGTAATAATTATAAAATGAAAAATTTAATACCATGAATATAAAAGATTTAATGATATTTTATATAAAATATAATTAAAAATAAACCACACAAATTTAGTTAGTGGTGAATAATTAATATCTCACATAAATAAAAATAAGATGAGAAATCCTTACCTTATGTATGAAAGCATTCTGCACATGTACTTATTTTATTGTATAATAAAATTAGATTAAATAATTAATTAATTCAAAACCTAATAATAATATATTTTATTTACGGAAATTTTATTATGCTAACTTATTTCTATTTTAATGGGTTAAAATGATTAATTTTTTTTGCTCTGGGTGCATTCATTTTCTTGGTTTTCATGATCGGTTTAATATTTTATATGTATGGAAGTTCTTGTTAAATGATAATGATCCTCCAAAATTTTAATTATATTTTATTAATTAATGTAAATTTGTTTATATGGTATTATATGTTATTTTATTATATAGTATGAGAATGATTCAATAGATAAACTATTAATGAAAATGATTTAATTTATTCTGTCTCTTTTTATGACAATCGTGAATTAGTATCATTTTATTTCATAATATGTTTACATATTATTCATAAAGAATTAAATATGTTGTAATACACATATTAAAATATTTTTAATACATAGAAATTATTTTATTACAATGATTTAAGGTGGTAATGAAAAATGAAAACTCATCATCAATGAAGGCGGTGAATCGAAACCTCATGGATGGTGTCTTCATTTAAAAGAAAGAAGGAGTGAAGAAGAGATTTGATGATGGATATTACATTAAATAATTTCATCCCAGTATATATATATTACACTACTTTTATCTTGTTAATTTTTATAGGGTATGTTTGGTATGGATAAGAAAATATAAATAATTAAAAGGGAAATAGAGTGGGTATTACATATTTATTATCACCTCCTTAGAACCTCCTTAAGGGAATTAGAGATGGTATTCTGGGTGATACCCAATAGGACAGAACATGGGGAAGAGTTTTGTGAGAGGAATTGGGTATAATATAACCAAACATAAATGCATAGATTGTGTGAGGATAAAGGGTGGTGAGGGAAGGTATTCATAGTGGATGAGAGGGGAATTTTTTTATTATTTTATTCATCTATTTATTTTTTTGGCTCAAGAATATAAATGGTATTTATTATTTTTGTGATCTAAATAATGTCTCTTACATTATAATTTTCTACAAAAATTCAGGAATTTGGATAATATTTTTAAATACCATAAATTGACGTATTTCACTATTCATCATAAATTCAAATATATAAAAAAATCTTTAAATTGATTCATAACCATTTTTTAATGTGTATATTTCTAAAATAGACTCTATTTTAGGAAACTAATTCTTCTAAGATGATAAATTTAGTTTTTAAATAAAATCATCATTTATTTGAAAAATACCATTTTAAATATTTTAACTGATTTTGTGACACATTGAAAATGAAATTTGTCTCATGAAATGATATTATAATTAAAATGAAACAAAATATAAATTTATGAATGTGTTCAATGAAAATATCTTTTCAATTAAATCATAATATTAATTATAAAATTTTAAATAATCATTTACATTTCACCAAAATGCTAAAACATTGTTTTTCATTTTTAAATTATTTATTTACGTATTCCAATATATAATTACATGATATTTTCATTTATGAGATACATAAATTTTATTTATACTTTAATTAGTGAGGTTATTATTATAATAGATATATTACTATAACTAATTGTCACATTAATATTCCAATGATCATGTTAATATTTAATAGTATATCCTGGTTTTAAACTCGGTGTTTCAAGAAACCTAATCTATTGACAATGTTAAATTTAAAATAGACATACCATAATGTCTATGGGTGTTACATTATCCCCTCCTTAATAATTTCCATTAAAAAATCTCTAGAATGTTTCCTCATAGAAATATTTTGGTAGTTCTTCGTCATAATTCTATATGGTCCTCACGTCATCTCTTCAAATTTATGGTTTTTTAAAAGTTCATTTACTA
Source organism: Viscum album (assembly GCA_963277665.1). Taxonomy (NCBI): domain Eukaryota; kingdom Viridiplantae; phylum Streptophyta; class Magnoliopsida; order Santalales; family Viscaceae; genus Viscum; species Viscum album. The sequence continues at coordinate 1,131,154,408 of OY728155.1, read as the reverse complement.
GAGGAGTCGTCAAATTGTAGAACATTTTTTATCTAGTGTTTAGAATTTGGATAGGATCTTCACTATTAGATAAATCAGGTTCCAATTCTATTTCAACATAAGTAAAAAAAATTGTTTCTTTCATGTACATCCATAACAATGTACTGTTGAATACATCGTGATCATTGGAGAGAATTGGTGACATTGCTTATTAATAAGCTACAACTTGATTTCATTTAATAATTTTTAAATAATCAAAATACTTGGGGGTTATTTTCCCTTTCTTTCCAAATCAATTAACAACCTTCCATGGAGATACCTTCATGAGAACATGATCTCCAACTTGAAACTACAAATCCATCCTCTAGTTATAGGAATAGACCATTCCCTAATTTAAGCTACTTTAATATGATCATGAATAGTATTTAAATTTTCTATTGTTTCTTTTACTAGTTCAAGGAAAACAATATTCTTTTCACCAACATTAATCCCACAAGTTGGTGTATGAAATCTCTTTCTCTATAACAATGCATATGATGTCATTTAATTACTTGAATGGAAACTATTGTTATTGAAAAATTATACCAAAGGTAGATAATCACACCACATACCTTGAAAGTCATGTGAGAATGACATAAACATTCCATCTAACGTTTTAATAATCCTTTTAGCCAAACCATCAGTTTGAGGGAGACAAGAAATGCTCAAATGAAGCTCAGTATTCAAAGACTTATGAAGACTCTATTATAATATTGATGTAAAACAAGGATCTTGATCATACACAATCGATAGAGGTTCACTATAATGTCCTAAAAATTCAATAATATCAATTCATGCATAATGATCCAATAATAATAATTCCCTTATAGAGAAAAATGTTTATATTTGTTAATTCAATCAACAATTACCCATATTGGACTCTTAATTATTGTATTATTTAGTAAACTAGTGACAAAATTCATCTGATTTCATCCCATTTCCTTGTAGGAATAGGTGTAGGTTGCATGAATCCTCCAGGATGGTGTCTTAAAACAACAACATGTTGAAAAACTAAACATATTGATATATAATCAATAATTTTCTGCTAAATATTATCCCACAAAAAATGTTCATTCAAATCTCTCTACATCATAGTACAACGATGTTGTATTGAAAGAAAGAGCTATGAGGATCATCTAATAATTCACTTTTTTTCTCAGAAATAGAGGGAACACAAAACCTATTCCATAATTTCAAGAAATTCATCTTTATATATATTAAGAATACTAATTTAACATCATTTATGGATTTAATTTTCTTTTGAAATTATCATCATCATATTTATAATGTTTTATCCTTTCAAATATAAATGGTTTTGAAATAATTTGAAAAAGTATTGACATGTAACCATCATTGATAATTATCATATCAATATTTACTAGATCCTTCTACAAAGGAACCCTATCAATCATTTTTTTGTTATGGAATCCATGATTCTTAATATCCGTTGTATATGATCCCTTATTTCCCTTCCCTATGTGGCAGTGTATCGATTGGTTATAATCCTTGAGTATCTTGATCCATCACCTTTTCATCGTGATTTGTTATTTATATGAGAATATATATTTCAAACTATTGTGATCTATATATATCTCACATCTCTCACTATAGAGATAGTGTCTTTGTGTCTTTAGAGTAATGACTCTATCTGCTAACTTAATATCATAAGTTCGATAGTTTTATTCATGATTTTTCTAACTTCCTGGATTCATAAGAAATAACACTTTCATTGTACATAAGGACACCACTAAGTCCATTCTATGATGCATCAAATTAAATAAAAAACCCTCTATGTCTTGATGGTAGAGTCAATATCTTATCATTCACTAATATCTTCTTCAAATCTTCAAATTATTCAATACATTCTTTTTCCCATCTAAACTTATCCCAATTTCTAGTTACCTTGCTTAATGGGTCAGCTAATCCTGAAAAAATATAAACGAAATGTCTATAGAAACCTACTAAACCTGTTAAAATACATACCATGGTTATGTTTTTCAGAGTAGGACATCCTTGAAATTCATTTTTATTTGCAGTATCAACTGAGACTTCAATCTTAGAGACAATATAGTAACTAAAAGAAATGTTTGATTCTATAATTCCCACATGATAGACTTCCCATATAACTCTTTTATTCTATGATTCCATATAACAATCCATATGTTTTTATCAAGATCCTCAAAGATTGGGAGTACACTAATATATCATCAATAAATACTATTTCAAAAATTATCAAGATATTCCTCAAATACACTATTATTTAGATACATAAAAAATGGGGTTCATTTGTTAGTCTAAATAGATTTAATTTAAACTCATAATGTTTATACCTTGTTCAAAATTCTCTCTTTGAAATATATTTATTTTTTACACAAATGTGATTATATCCAAAATGAATATCAATATTTGAATTATATTTATCTCCATGAATTTGGTCAAATTATTTATCAATGTGAGTTATAAGTTCAATGTTGTTTATCATAATATCATTTATTTCCCTATAGTTAATGCACACCTTCAAATATCTTTATTGCTTTTAAGGAAAAGAACAGGATCTCCCTATGGTGAAACATGAGGGAATATAAATCCCTTATAACTCAATGACTCTAGTTTTTTCTTGTACTCTATTAAACAAATTGTGTACAATATATAGAGACTCTTTCATATTGGTCTTTCACCAAGGATTTAATCAATATAAAACATAACTTCCCATGCTAGTGGATGTTCTAGAAATTCCTATCGAAATACAATAATTTATTCATATACAATTGGCAAATCCTCAATTAGTAGGTTTTATATTATCTTATTCTCCAAGAATATTATTTAGAAGATCTACTAAAGGTGGATCTAGGTATGACTTAGATAATAATGTATCCCCTCTAAAAATAAGAAATTCCATATCTTTATCACAAATCATAATTTTCATCTCTTTATAATAAATTCTTTAATTGTATTTTTAATGCTAGTTCACACAACGTAAAATATTAAAATAAACCATATGTATGATAATAAAATCATCAATTAAAGAACATTAATGTTTTATAATATGAATTCCCTAACACATACTTTTTTTAATAAGGTTTCCACTATGACTTTTGACTAAAAACTCCCTTGTTATAGTGAAATGTAAATATCTATTTGTTATTAAAAATTAAAAATATATAAAATAATGTGTTAATCCAAAATCAAATAATTCATTAAGTAAATTTGAGGATATTATTAAAGTACTCATCACCACAACATTAGGAACTTGAACCTCAATTTTCGTGACTCAATAAGCATGGACTTGGTCCCTTGTCCCTTTTTGGGGAAAGTTCCCTTGAATTAAAGGACATTAATGTCCATAGTGTCACATCTAATTTAGATGAATCATTTTAAATTGCCTACTTCTTTGTTTCCCTTACAATCACAGGCCTAGTGGAATTTTTCTCCACACTTGTAACAAGCTCTCATTCCCAATTGGCGTGTTCCATGATGTTTCTTTCCACATTTATTTCATACTAGAAATTTTATTATTACTTTTGTCCAATTTTTATTATTTCCTTTTCCAAATTAATTTGTTCCCCTCGTATTTTATTTGTTCCGTTAGAAGATATATTTGGAAAATTATTTCGTTATATTTATGGCACATGATATTATATCCTACTATGATGAGAATGTTTAGGATAATAGTGACCAGCATAAAATTTGTTTAAAATGATCATATAAATGATCAATATTACTCTATGGATTATGTATATAGTCCAAGTTATGCCTTTATAACCTTGTGAAGTTATTTTAATTCTTAGTAATGTTTTCATCCTCTTTCTCACTCACAATCAAGAATTTTCTCTTCATATCCACTTTCTGTTCATGAGGGAAGTATTTTTTCCAAGAAACATTCTTTAAAATCCTTCCATTTCACATTTTCGATATATTCCTCCTACTTGGTGCTATGAATTAATTACCACTATGGATCTACATCTTCTGAGAGATGATAAACATTAATTATAAAATTCTTATTTTTGTTACTTCTGAAAGAGAGAAATATTTTATCCAAGGAACATACCCATTGCTCCGCTACCAATCGGATTGAAGTCCCATTGATTTATGGAGGTTTTTGTCAAATGAAGCTGAAGAACATTTTTACACCATGTTGTGGATTGGGAAACTCTATGCGAGTAAGGTTATGTATAATAAACTGAGTCACTTGTCCCAGTATTTTTAGAGGTTGTTTATCTCTATTTGTAACTCCATCTCCAAAAAAATTCTTATATAGGATGGAAATCAATATATGGAATATGTTCATTGATAAATTTTCCATTCCGTCCACTTGGATTCATTTCTTAATAATGGAATATAGTTGATTACATTAAGATGTTTTAAAACTAGTGAATCACTTGACGTATAACTAATCTCTAGATAATAATCTTGGATACCATGGGAAAATTATCAATGTTAGTTACATGGTAATATTTCCCTAATCTATGTTTTCATAAATATTGTTCTCATAGGTTCCACTAAACTTGCTCAGATACTAACTATAAAGACCTTAACCTCTATATCCCAAAGCAGGTTCCTTACCTTATTACATTAGTACTAAGTAAAATCGATCACATCCAAAAGGACAAAATAGTTTAATATATTCTTAAAACTAGATACAGACATAATTTTTACATTAAAATAATAAATTAAATAAAACATAAAAAATTAATTTGAAACATCCATATTCTTCTAGATTATCCCTACATATTATTTATAATATACTACTTGACATCTTAGGGAAAAATAAACATATTAAAGGGATCATATCATATGCTTAGTGAGGATAAGAATATAGTAGACGTTTTTTAGATAAACATAAAAAATAATTCAAGGAGAATAACAGATTCCATTAAAAAATAATCTTGAGTATAATAAGGATGGATTAAAAGCAGATGAAATAATACAATATAAACAATCACAAGATAATTTAACTTAACCATGGATATTCTTCAAGTTGAATACTCACATGGATTACCAATAATTAACCTCACAATGAGGGAATTCATAACACAGTATATCATTAACATTCCATCAAGACCTTATCCAAAATGTCTAGATAAATGGGTAAGACCTTAGCCAAAACCTGATATAGTTTGTCTCATAATACATACAGATGCATCGAGGGGCTATAAAGGGCCCCTTTTGACACCTAATAAATATAATTCATTCCTCATATAAATTTTTTGAATCATAATCAACATATAAATTCTTATAGAAACTATCATATGAAATGTAAATAATTTCCACAATTAGTAAACATAATCATAAACAATCCAAAATAATATGATTAATGGAATCAAAATTGCACATCCATAGTCAAACTGGATATACAAAATTGAATAATATTTATTAGATGGTATAATAAGATATCAGCCTCAATTTAGAAAAATATACAACAATAATTTTTATATGGAGGAAAATACTCTAATAAAATCATTGAGAAATCCTGAGATCAATACCACTATTACTTTAAACTAATTCATTTAAAATCAATCGTAGTTATAAAAGGGAAAAAATATTCAGAAATGAAATTGTTAACTTTTAAATTATTTCCCAATATAGAATGGCATCATGAAAGTAGGAAAATCATTTCAAGCTATATACGTTATAAAACATTTCCATTAAACACTGAAAAAAATATTTCAAAGTGTATTTTTAAAAGAAAATGTGACCACTAACCAATTACATTGATTTTTTTAGCATCAATAAATCCACATTTAAGAATTGGAGATAAAATATAAGGTAATAAAAAGTAATTTAACACATAATCATAGCACTACATAATCCATGGAGAAGAAATTTAACCTAAATAATGGAAATTTGGTTACGAATTCCCATACCGCATGTAATTAGTCAAACTATATGCCCCGTTAAAGTAATAATTTTAATATGAAACATTGAATACCATGATTTGAAAGGGATAGATGATATTATATTTTAATGTTAATTATAGATGCACCACACACATGGAATAAGTGGTAAATAAGGAAAATCCCACAAAAATAAAAGTGAAATGATAAAACCATTACCTTCTGTTTCAATGTTTCTTACGCTTCTACCTAATGTCCTAACAAATCATATTAGATTCATTAATTACATAATTGATATATTATCCACCATATATTAAATTAATTAAAAAATTAGGCTAATTCAATATCATTTCTATAGGTTATAATGATTAATTTTGTTGTTCCCGATGAGTTCATTTTCTTGTTTTTCCTGATTGGTTCGCTTTTATACATGTATAGAAGTTTATATAAAATGATAATTATCCTATAGAATGGAAATTATATGTTATTAATGTATTTACAAAATGTATAATGGTATTATATCATTTTTTTATATGGTATGAGGACAATTTATTAGATGAATTGTTAATTAAATTATTTAATTATTTTGTGGTTTTTATAACCTTCAAAAATTAGTGTTGTTTTATTTAATAATACTTTTATATAATTGTTATAGAAAAATAAATAAGTTTAATAAAAAAATTATAATATTTTTATCCATAAAATGTTTTTTATGAAATGTATTAAAGGCAGAAATGAAAAATGAAAACTTGTTATCCATGAAGGCAGTAAGTGGACACCTAAAGGATGATGTTTTCATTTTTATAAAAAAATAAGGGGAGAAAATAATTTATGATGCATATTCCATTAAAAAAATACAATTCTAGTATATATATATATATGTGAAACTGTATTTATCATGTTAAATTTTATAGGGTAGGTACGGTATGGATAATAAATTTCAATAAATTAAAAGATAAAGAGGGAGGGTTTTACCTATAGAGTGTCATCTCCTTGAGAGCTTCTTCATGGAACTTTTATATGTTACTTTGGGTGATACCAATAAGGATAGAATATGGGGAAGATGTTTTGGATAAGAATTGGGCAGAATATAAACATGATTAAATTCATAGAAGCTATGAGAGGATGGGGGTGAGGGTTGGTATTTATATTAGAGGAGAGGGGTGTTTTTTATTATTTTATTCATTAGTTACCTATATTTTCAACTAAATATGAAATGCATTAATTCTTATTAATATTTACGTTAAGTAGTTTATTTTAGTTCAAACTAATGGTTTTTACAATATTCATGACTCAGAAATTCATGTATTTTGCTTATATTTTATAATATTGCAAATTGCAATATTTTGAAATTCATCAAAATTTAAACTATTTTAGAAAAGTATCAAATATTCATCCTAATTTTTATTGATATATAAATTTCAAAAATAGAATCCATTTTAAGAAAATAATTTTTATAAATATTATAAATTTAACTTCTAAATAAATCATCAATTATTCAAAAATTACTGATTTTAATATTTTAATCGATTTTGAAACACTTTGTAAAATTAACTATGTTCTTATAAAATTATCTTATAATTATAGTGAAACCTAATAGTAATATTTGAATCTATTTTGTGAAAATTAATTTTTATTTAGGTGTATATATTAATTATAATTTTATAAATAAACATTTATGTTTTTGAGAAATACCAACACTTAATTTTTCTTTTTTAAAAAATATATTTACTTATTCCATGATATAACTATATCATATTTTCATTTATGATATACCAAAAAATTATTTATACTTTAGTAAGGTATATTAGTTTTCTGATTTCTTGATTTCTATTCCTTATGGTTAAATTAAAATTCTAACTTTCATGTTATTATTTAATATCATATCGTGGTTTTAAACTCGATGTTTCAAGCGACAATATCTATCTGGGATGTTAAATTTAAAAGGAATGTACAATAAAAACTTGGGGTGTTACATGTAGGTCAGAAAAATATTTAAGGAACACCATTATCACTATTTTTAGCTAAAATTTAATAATCACCACCCCTTGATATGTTGGGTTTATTTTGGATCTTGTTGATCCCTATATCTATCGGACATTATAAATAATTTTGTTAGTTATAGAGGATAGATTTAGATATTGGATCGATTATAAGTAATTTTTTCTGTATTTTTTGTTTTTTTGTGTATAGGTTTAGTTTATTCTATATAAGATAGAAACTCTACCAAAACAATTCTTTATCTCTTAGCTTGTAATAATTTGTTTGGATAAAAGAAATTTAGAATTTTTATTACTGTTATAAATTATATTATATTAATTTTATTTTTACTATTTTTACTATTAATATAATAATTTTATATAAAATATATTTAAGATCATTTTAGATTGCTAATTTAAGTGGTTAATGTTAAAAAACTTTTATATATGTGATCCCATTAGGTTTTCAAAAAATTGTAGATACCCTTTATAGTGGCCTCAAATGATCATCTATGAATGAACCAACAATAGACACCAAACGTAGTCATCGGTCAACTTCTCAAAAGGATCAAAAAAAATTTAATTTAGTTAGGAATAATATTTTCTCAGCATGTGAAAATATTCTGGATAATGATTATTACATCATTTTTCACAAGTGGGAAAAATGACACATCAATATCATGTCAGTTATTTCAAGAAAAATCCAATGTTATTTTACAATTAAAAGGTTTTTAGTTTTCGTAAATATATATCAAAAGAGAAAAATAGGAAAAATTAGATTGAATTATCATGAAAATTACGTAAAAATATCTTTGACGAATTTTTTGACATATAGTATAAACCATTGAATAAATATGATGTGCGAATTTTGAAAAATAATATAATATGTGTTTTTACAATTAAATGCTTTTTCGATGCTATTAACATGTATCCACTGATAAAAACAATGTAAATGATCTAAATTATTATTAATATTTTAAACAATGATCATTAATTCATTAATAACCATTAAAAAAACATGCCATACAATATATCTTGTGATGTGATTAGAAAAATTGAAACTGAATTTTTCTGTTATATACATTTGTGAAAAAGAAAAAAAATAATAAAAATAATGTTCGGTTATTGTAAAAATTTTACACAGTGAACATTTATTTATTTATATCATGTAGAAAAAAATCTAAACATCAATATAATATTTGATATTACTGAAATTATGAAAATTTCCTACATACTATTTCCAGTCTTTATAGCATTACACACGCCATTCAAATGATCAAAAATCAGAATTTTTTTTTGGATTTCTATAAAAAATATGGACATGGATTTTCATCTCATTTTCAATATATAAGAAAAAAATGAACATTTATCTCATTTGTGTTATGACATAACCTATCAAAAGATATTTTTCATAATTAAATGACTAACATTTTATAAAGGTCAATTGAACATTCAAAACTAAAAAATGAGATTGGAGTACTATAAAAAATAATAAGAGGGGTTTTATACATGTTTACTCATAAACAAACCTCAATTCAATCTGGCATGTGATGTTCCATAAATAATCAAATGCGTATTTTTAAAATTATATTTGATATTTAGGTTTTATAAATTATTATCATAAGACCAAAATGGAAAAATTGGACTGTATTTTCATGAAGAAAATATTAAGACACTCATTGATTTATTTATTACATATAAAAACATATTTCTTGTCAATTTGAAATGTTATTTTCTTGCAATGACCCAAAATATTTTTTCAAAATTATATTAGAGAAAACTAGTTCAGATTGTTGTGAAAAATTCTGAAAAAATTTGTAAATATTTCTACAACCTGTATGGAAAAAAACTCAATTTGATATTTGAGATACCTAAAATGATTCAACATTAATTTTTAAAATTATAACTGATGGTTTTAATTATTTTTCAATATTTATTTATAATAAGTTTTTTTATCATTCGTGTTATCAATTTTTAACAAAATATATCATTTTCCATTAATAAAGAATGTTGTGAATTAAATAAAGTCTATCATGTTAATATTTAACATCAAAATTGTGAATTTTTTTATTTTCTTAATTTGGATTTAATAAAACATAAATTGAAGGTATTATTGGAAACCACATCTTTGTTAAGATAGAGTCAACGAATAGTTGATCCCTAGACATTCAATCAATCATGTGTTTCATTCTTTATATATTGTTTATAATTTATGAATTTTTTTGAAATTATTTTTTGTAATAATTATTATCATATATTTAATGTTGTAATTTTACATAACTATGGTAATTTAATAATATATGATTTATTTTAAAAAAATTATTTTTTATTTTTGAATTATTTTTTTCCCTTTTAGTTTCTATTAAAGTTTGTACATATAATAAAGAAATTTTTCTTTTCTAAATATCGCCATATTCAATGATTGAGTTAAGAATTAATAAAATTATCCCTAAAATAATTTCTAAAATAAATTTTTTTTTCTATTTATGATCATATACTATGGATAAAAGGCCCTTTTATGAGTATTTTTTAGCACTAATAAAACAAGTTCAGTTTTTTTTGTAAATGTGGTCTCAACAGTTCATGAATGCTAATAAATGTTTCTTTAAGCATTGATAAAATTTTACTATATTGTAGGGAATGTATTTATCATTAATAATTTCAATAAGAATATTAATTTACTTTCAAATAATAAAATATTAAATTTTAATTATTAAAAATTATAAATTTATTTAAGAAGAATAAAAATATTGATAATAATAATAGTATAATTAATAAAATAATTAATAATAATAATTTATATTTTAAAATTATTTATATTTATGGGGATAATTATGGTTCTAGAATATTTTAAATATATTTAATCAGAATATTATTAAATATAATAACAAGTAGCCATTGTTTAAAATGTTTATATATATAAAAAACCAAATTTATGTAAATAAATAAATTAGAATATGTTATTAATGATAATTCTCTATTATAAAACCTTTGTATGAAATCACCGTTTATACAAGCATTTTGTTTAGTCAGTTCTCTGATGAACATATTAATCTTCCTCGAGCCTTATTTAATAGGGATTTTTAAGTAACACATTATCAAACATAAATCATTCTATCTTCCATAGAAGTTATCCATTTTTGGAATTAGATTATATAATATTCTATTAGAGGAATTTTGTTAAAAACATATATTTCTATAATATCTATTAAAAATTAGTTTTTAAGAATGGTTTTCTATCCATAATTCACATTTTTCATAAACATTTATGAAAAAATATTAATATTATATCTATAAAAACAATTTCAACAATAAACTATGAATTTCATTTTTATTACTGATAAATATATAAAACTACATCAATTGTAACAATAATATATCACCAATAATATGAGAAAGGAATATTAATTTAATGAAATAAGATTTTAACATTTAATTCATAACATAGAGTTTAATAATCAATGTGGAATATTTTTTCCATGTATGTTTTAAAATAACTGAATTCATTATTATTTTTTTCACAAATAATTTGAAATTGTTATAAAAGTTATCGTATTTCAAAAACTAATTTCAATTCTTCTTAAAACAAATGTTTTAAATATGTTTTTGTAAGTTTGTTTTTAATATAATAAATGTAAAAAAGTGAATTTTTTTTAATTTTGATCACTATTATAACTGATGTAAAAATACATTTTATATTGATATTTTAACACTAGGTATTATTATAACTGATATTAAAAACATTCATAACAATGATAATTTTTTCATTTTTCCAATCTAAAATATCAAAATTCTCTCTCCCAAATTATAGTTTTATAATTTTAAACATTAATTAAATTTAAATATTGTTAATGCATTTTACAAAAAAATTACACAAAAAATTTATTTATACACTTTTAATGAATAATATAATTACAGACATTGTTAAAAACAATTATACTAAAAAATTATCAATCTACGCCCAATGATTTCACATTCTCATTGAAACATTTTTCTCGATTTTATCCCTCCATTAATGCTATTATTTCCTCTCCCATATTTATAATTCAACAAATACTATTATAGATGTGGGTGAGGTGATGTATATAGGTTTATTATCATTAACCAACATTTTGTTTAGCATAATGGTTTTGTAAATCATGAAATAATTTCATACATTTCCCACAACGACTAATTGACTAAATTGATTTCAAAATTTTATTGATATTTAGAAAAAAAGAATACACATAAGATCATAAAACATTTCTAGTGTAACCATTTAACTGAAAGAAATAAATGATTTCATCCTTTTAGTGATGATATTACACTAAAAAATGAAATAATTTATTCTTTTTTCCTCGATTATTATAAAATAGATTCCCCTCCTTCACACTCATTACAACATTTCCTATAACTATAGTGGTTGAAGAAGATTAATTTCTCTTCTTTGATTTTTTAGTCTTTTGGTTTAATAATTTTTTTTCATTTTATAGTTTTTTATATCTTTATATTTGAGTCATTTCTATTGATATAATATTTAATTTAATTAATTTTATATAATATTTAATTTGGTAGTGAAAAAAAATTAATAGTAGTATTACAATTCATTTATTTAAATATATATTATAATTAATTAAGTTTAAACTTATGTAAGATTCTGTTCAATAAGATTAAATAATATTATGCATGTTTTTTTGGGTGAAACAAAAATCTTATGTTGTTTTAAGAGAGTAGGGATGACTAATATATTAACATGGTGAGAAAATCACTCAATAACCAATATTTTTAAAATAGAACCCTATATGGGATTATATGTTGGGTATGGAAGATCTGGGCTAACATAATAATCCCGAAACGTGTTTTTATCTGTGGAAGAATCCAGGTGTGAGGTGGATAGATTATCACTAGTTAGAAAATTATAATATGGGATCAGTTAAATTATATTGATCCATGATTCCTTATATCAATGGTATTCCTGATAGTAGTGGTCCGATAGTGTGTCCATGTGATGAATAATTGTGGAATAAGATGTTTGGATAAGTAGAATTATTTTCATTATAGAGGCTCTAAATAATTATCTTTGGTATGAGGGGAGTATTTTTAGCAATAATTTAAATCCAACATTAGTCTGAAAGATGATTTTGGACAAATATAAAAGCATTGCGGGACACTTATTCTAATCATCAATTGTTTTTATGGTGGAACCATATTTTGGAAAATGTTTTGGACCTAAAATATATGGGTTATATGAATGATAATAACATGTTTATGAATTTTAAAATTGTTGGATTAATAAAATAGGAATATTATAATGAAATTGTAATGAAAATTATTAATTTGAATATGATTTTACTATTTGTTTAGATTTATTTGGTCTGAGATTTATTGATATCAGGGCATCACTTTGGACCTCTCCAAGGTTGATATGGTGTATTTTCTCTGACTAATCTTTGAAATAAATTCGTTGTTACTATATTAGACTAATTTTAAATAATATTTTTAGATGTTGTTTATTAGAAGCTAAACATTTTTAATAAAATTTAAAAAGAAATTTATAAAATAGTATTATTTTACTGTGATGATGAAAATTTTGTAATAGATTGATTATATATAATTAATTGATAATTTTAAATAACATTCTAGATTCGTAAAATATGTTATATTGATGAATATTATAATAATAATAATATTAAAACATTTATTATACATAAAATAATATCTTCATATATTTATTAGAATGGAAAATTAATTTATACAGATCAATGAGTTATTAATGGTAAAAATAATAGTATGAGTTTTCAATATGAATGATTATACAACATTCTATGTCTTTTATAGAAAAAATAATATGTTATTTAACCTAAAAATTAATTCGCTAATGTGTTCAGTCAATTTTTGAAATCTTTAATATAAATATAGGTCATAAAAGATAGTTTATTCTGTTATTCATGACTATTATTTGTAAGAAGTGTCATCAATGTCTATTAACCAATTCGAATATAAAATTATAGATATTAATTTAAATATATTTTCTACCCAATAAGAATAGTACATAATCCCTTTTACAGTTTATGTGGTTATAGTTAAAGATTGTTCATTTCAACTATAAAATATCTTTTAATATCTTCAAGTTGTGATACCTCCTAGATAAAGTGGATCCTTTTAGGAATGTTCTCCATATAATACGAACATGATGGGGGAGAATTTCACATATAATGAATAATTTTATGATTAAGAAAATTCTATTGATGGGATAGATAATAATACATAATAGAATAATATGTAAACTAATAACATGTACCCACACATGTTTGTTTCTATAAAACATTGAATCATCATCCACTATTAGTGTTTTGGGAATTAATATTTTCTCTATGACTAAAAAATTTGATTGGTATATCAGTAAATAAATCATAAAATTTATGGGAATTTTCAGAGACACATATCAGCTAGATGTTGACAACATTTTATACATTGGTAGAAAATTTTAAAGAAGATCGGCAATAACGATTATGAACAATTAGCATCACATTCAGCAAAAATATATCAATATTTCCGAAAACTAAAATTGATTTTATTAAAACATTTTATGTAACAAGTATGATGTCAGTTATAGAATATGGATAAAATGTTTATTTGATAAATATTTTACCAGTTGGAGGATCACAAAATTTACTTAACAAACGTCTATCAACCCAAGTATTTTATAGAGTGACATTGTCATTGAAGTTGAAATTATTTTAATAGTTAATTTTTTAATGATTATAAAATTTCAATATGTTTAAATGATTATTGTGTTTGAGAGAATAAAATTGCATTATATATATAGCATACCTTGTAGGAATACATAGATGACATGAACAAAGGCTGATATAAATGAATATGTGGATCGAGATAACTCATAACAAATTTCACTACAACTGATGGAGTTTTTTTTTCATAAAAATTATTTTGTTTACCATTTCCACATTATGGAATTTTCTTGCCATCAAAATCATGTTGATTGATCAATTGTTTTATTATTTAGATAATTTTTTCTATTCCTTCCAAAAATGTTTCCATCCAAATATTACATCCATTTTATTCCAATTGATGAAATATTTCTATATAAAAAATTTAATGGATTAAATTTATTTCATCCACATAGGAGGATAACTATTATATAATAATATTCACATTCACTACTGTGGAAACCCCCAACCATGACTCCCTTAATGGGTGTTTTCCACAAAAAAATATAGATATTTTATTTGGGATTCATTTTTCTGTTTATCTTTTTTTTTAAATTATTTTTTTTTAATAATAACATATAAATGAAAATATTAGATTAAAATTATAACTAATAAATGATTAAAATATAATCAATGATCATCTAAAACATGACTTCAGAATATTACTCATTGTACTCCAAATTTTATTAAAGGAAAAGAAATTAGTGATATTTCATAGGGAGTAATGAATTTAAATAGACAATGGAGTTAATGATTACAAAACATAAATTTGTTAAAATGAGCCACTTACTTTATTCGAGAGTAGTTACAACATAATAAAACTAAAATATTCATATATCAACATAACACTTCTCACCATTAATATTTGATGATATTAATCAATCTTGTATCCTCATCCTTTTTTGTAGTGGTTAATGTTTAAGCATTATCATTTGAATCCGTTATCACATTAGTGAATAAGATTATACTCAATATTCAACATAATCCTTATAGGTATTTATTCCTCTAATAAGAAACATTATAAATCTATGCCCATGAATTTAAAACATCCAAATAAGTTAGTTTACTGTTCATTAATGTGGTAACATGTGGGATTAGTTGAATGAGGGGCATCCACATGTGAAAACATTGAAATAACTCAACAAAATCGCCAAATAAAGGCTTGACATAGTAAACTAAACTATGGGAATCTTGGTATATTAGTTTCTCCATTGTTCACAACTAATTCCCAATGTTAATAAAAAAGTAGTTGAAAAATAAGGCAGTATGAGCCATCAACCATTCAATTACATGGTTTTATAGAGATGAATATCTTAATCTTCAACAAAATCACTATTTATGTCCCTTTCTTTATGAATAACAAAATGAAATAAAATACCAACAATGTTCATCATCACAAAAACTTATATAATTGTTTATTAAAGTGAAATAATATGGGAGACATCATCTGAGGCCCACCCTCATGTGAAAACATTATAAAAAACCCCACATCATAGTCAAATCCATTATTAATATAGTGACATTGGCTATAGAAAGTAAGGTATATTAGTGACTCCATTACTCATCACCTATTTCAAATGTTGGAAGAAAGGAGTACATAACTATGGTCATATGATACCTCAAAAGTTCAATTCAATGTTTTTCTGGAGATGACTATGTCATGGAAACTCTTGAGGATTGTTGAGGATGTCTATATTATAATTTAATTCAAATTTCAAAATGATTTAAAATTTATGAACTCCCCAATATAAATTTAATAATGCACTATAATATCCTCATATTATTATTTCTTCAATGTAAATAAGTCATTATATTTAATCCATAGGTGGATCTCTTCCTTATGTCCCTCATTGATAACATAAACAACGTTAATTTTAGAGATATCCTTGTATTTCCAATTTCATCAATGTATGATTCAGAATCCTTCAACACTTGAGTGAGAATCGCATTTCTCTCAATTATAAATATCCCTAAAGTTTGTGGAAATTAGTTCTCTCTAGTTTAGAATATTCTTTACATTTTATTGTTTTTCTTGGTTGTGGGGTGATGAATCCATTTGAGTCCGTTATTTTTTTTTCATTTTTAAGACCCTTATTCCAAAATGGGTTCCCCAATATTATTAGCTTTCCCCAATGATTCAAATTTAATAATATTTACCAATTAATTATTTATTAAATTTTAATATAAATAGTAAATGACCAATTGATAATATAATATTTTTTTCTGAAATAATCTTGGGATAAGGAAAAAAACTATATCACATTTATTATAATAAAATAGTAAAAAAAGTAAGGATGGCATTAGACATGGAAGAACAACCCTCATAAAAATTTATCAAAGTAGTGGAATAAGAGAAAAATATTACAAATCCAATTTAATTGGAATATAAAAGTTAAATTCAATAGCATTTAATTGTGTATGAAGTGCACATTTCTATCCTTTACCATTATGAGTAACTATACCAAGTGTTTGTCGACCTCACTTCTATATATTTTCTCTCTTTCATGGTTTATGGCCATAATCTAAAGATGAATCATAAGAGTCTACTACAACTGTATCTTTATAAACTACCCAATGATTATTCCCAATGATTCCCATAGGTGTATTGATTCCTGAAAAAAATTCTATTACTGATTGTTGTATAGACCTTTCATCATGTAAAATCCTCAATTGGGGAGAATCATTTGGGAGAGTAGTAGATGCATCATTGTTAATAAGTGGAAAAAAATTAGTAATTGGAACCAAATACATAAAGAAAATGTTAATAAAATCTTCTCACCTGACTTGTTTTCTTCTTATAGGTCCCAAGTCACTTCCATATACCAACCCATTCTTCATTGCCTTAAAGGGAACCTCTATTCTTATAACATTACCAGTAACAACCACTGAAACAAATAGAATTTTAACCTTATTATCACTAAACTGAATAATGAAAGACATTACAGATTCAAGATATTCTACTCCATTGGTGAAGAGATGTGTATATTTAGAATCCAATCCAGGATCAACCATGACCAACAACTATTCTTGGATGTGACCCGAGTCAATATTCTCCACCCGAGAATTAGTCAATGTCTTAATATAACCCTCTTGTCCAACCCACTACCCATATTTGTAGTTTTATAAAAAAATCCTAGATTAATACCATAAATATGAATAAAAACATTTGTATAATTATGTACATTGGTTTTTGATAAATCAATTGTATTGATAAATAAGTACTCAATTTTTTGAAAAGCCTTTATATGTATTAAAAATACAATTTTCTTCAAAATTATTTTTATTACATTCCTAAAAAAGAAATATATTTAATTTTTACCAATTTGAAACTATTTATTTGATAAAATTATCATTTTTTATATCATCTGGTTGAAATTGAATTAGAGAGAATTTTTATAAATTTCTAAAAATATTTTCCTTCTAAATTAATAGTAAAAAAGACTGATTTTATTATTAAAAATTTACTTTTCACTTCATTTTTTAAAAAACCACCATTTCATTTCAAAATGAATTAAATGTCAAATTAGTTCTTTTAAATTTTTAATAATCCAATTAAGGTAAGTTTGAACTATTTTTTATAGATTTTTCAACAAAAACATTTATTACTTTAGAAAACATTTTTTCTAGAAAACAACCTTTTTTTTGTTTTGTAGGTTCAATTTTAAATTAAATTCATCCACTTATGTATACTTAATTAGGTAAAAATATATTAAATATTTTGAATAAAAATAATTAATATTATTAACTATGGTAAATCTAATTATGTTTTGGTCCTAATGTAGTATACAATTAGTAAAAAATGGGTACTATGGTTAAGGTTAAAATAGGATTACCGAAGGTTAATCTAATAGATAATGATAAATTTTCAAATTAAAAATGACTAAATCGTAGTCTATTTCTATATTTATACCTCATACTATTCCACCTTTTAATACCTATCTATTTTGAATACTTTTTCTTCATTGTGAATATATAATATCTTTGTATTTTATTAATTTCCAAGTGTGTCATCTCCCCAACTTATAAAAGGACGTTGATCCTTTATCTTATTTATACGACAATGATTATTATATCTAGGCTAAACCATATCCATTTCCCTTACAAACATACCTATCCATGAATTATTGTTTTGGATCTTCTTAAAATACCACTTCAATGTCTCTTAATAATGGAACTAAAGAAGTACTACCAAAGAAGAAGTAATCGTCCAACACTACCTCTTTCAATTTATTTATTCTTATTGATTTTATAAACATATGTTATTCATAATAACAAAATTAAATTAAATTTCCTTAATAAATTTAAATTTAATTTGGATCATGTAACCATCATTATTTACATTATTTTTTTTAAATAGAATGTGAATGTATCACTCATGTGTTTCTGTGGACTATCGCCTCCATGTAGTGATACAATTCATTTTCCATCAAAATCATTCATGTATGGTTATTATAATGTGTTTAATTGTTAAATATATAATATTTATGACAAAATTATGGTTCTATAATTATAATATCATGTAAATCTTCTTAATTTCTTATCTGTTGGAAGATGATAACATCACTTGTTTTTACCTGTGGACTACCACCTCCATGAAATGATGTGATTTTTCATTAATTTTTACATTAAATAGATTGTAATAGTTATAAATTTAATAAATATATATGATATATATGATATTATTATTATTCTATAAATATTAATTATTATTTAAATAAATTTTCTTTCATCCATTGAAATGTGAAAATAACATTCTGTCGTATGTATGACCCGTCAACTCCATAAATGGTGAAATTAGTTTTTAAATATCTACCTTTTATGTATGGATAAAAAAATTTATATAAGTAATATATAAGATATTAGTATAATTATTAAAATTATGTATATTATGGAACCAATTTAAAATTATAATGAATGTAACTGTCGAACCAGAAAAAATCTCATGGAAAACGATGTTAACACCTAGAAACCACAATTTTAATACATAATTATTATTAAATGAGCCTTAAAATATTATAATTTGATCATATATGATATTAAAATTATGTAAATAATTTTTTATAAAAGTATAAAAAATTAAAATTTCTTACACATAAGTTTAGAAAACATTAGAACACTACTTGAAAATGGGTCTATACCTAGGAACCTATACCCATGGTTTAGACAAACCGTGGGGATATATATCCTAGTAAAAGATATACCAACAGCTTTAACATAACCCATTGTTATATCATACCTAGATTCCTCAATTCCATCACACTCATCATATGTGATCACTCTCTTCTCCCCCTTCCTCCCTTTTGTCCCTCATTTCCTTGATTATCCATCGTGCTCATCCCTAGTGTGAACCCTCTCATCTCCCCAATATCCCTTCTTCTCCCACAATCCCTCTATCATCTATCACACTCATCCCACTCGAACCTAAAGCCCTTCCTGGATTCCATTTTTACTTGTAATTCCTCTATTCCATATTTGGTTTCCATCCTCCCCATTAACACTCAAAGACTTGGTTATTTATGGTATGATCCCCATGGTTTATATTGGAACACCAATATTTGATCTCCACTTCCTCTTTCCTTGTTTACATTTATGTTTTCTCATTCTTTATTGTCATGTTTTCTATGGTCGAACCCTAGTTCAATTGGGTGACCTGATTTCTGTGGTTTCTTTTTTGTATGGTTCATGATAGTTTCTTATTACTTTCTTCTCCATCCATCGTTAGAAGATATATATTCCGGATCATTTTCCATTCATTCGAGGTAAGTTTTCCCATTACCTAACTTATATTTTTGACACTATTGATTCCTAGGTGTTTTGAACTAATTTTTTATCTATTAAATTATAGATTAAATTATGGATTTTTTATTTACCAGGAAAAAAGTTATATTTCACTTATATTTATTTGAAATAGAATTGTTTTACTGTTTTAAGGGAGAACACATATCTGATTTTGTATGACATGTCACATAATGTTTTTATCAGATTGCTCAAATTGGATTTGAAAATAGTATTTGAAATTTACAATATTGTTTTAGCTTTCAATGTGATTTTCTAAATGTATCAATTTGAATTTCATGTGATACATTATATTTTATCTATTTTAAAAATATTTCATGAGTTTTTTGGAATGAAATATAAGGGTTTCAAATGCTTCAATCCCATTTAGGTCACAGATTATAATAAAGTGTCAAATTTGAAACCCTAGAGGTTTTGGGATAAATGGTAATTTCCAAATTTTATTAGGATAACTATGGTGTTTTTAAATGGATTTCAACTTGTTTTGAAATGGTTGGTTTTTCATAGATATTTGAAATGATATTTTTGAATGATTTAAATAAATTTTTAATGTAGCTCAAAATCATGTATGTTATTTTTTAATAGCTTCACTTTCACTATAAGTGATTTTACAAAGTGTACAACCCCCCCATAAAACCCATGTGACCATTGTAACCATTTTCTATTATTCCATGGTAGTTACACATATGATAAGATAACTAGTGTTTTGAGCATTGGTTAGCTAATTTTTTTATCTAACATCATGCAGTGATTGGGTTTTGACTATTTTAATTTATTAACACTATAATTTAGACCCTTATATATATTTCTAATTTGAATTTTTTTTATTATACATTAATTTATATAACTTTTTATCTTTATATGGTCTATGATATTCTATTTTATCCCTGATTGTAAAAAAATCTATATCTCCTTTCATAAAATATTCTCACTATTAACATCATCAAGGGTATCTTTTAATGAAAGGAATATCTCCCAATAGATATTTCAGAACAACTCTAATATCTTGAAGGTTTTTGTTTTTTTCAATGAATGCATATTTTATGTCTAATGATATACATTATCATTTAATATTTTATACTCTAATACATAATCATTATTTGAATGTATATAGTTAATAAAATTTCATTTTATGCTCTCTAATATATTATGCACTATCTTTTTTTTAATTTCTACTATTATACACTATCATTTAATGATGTATACTATAATACATTTTTCTTCAATACTCAATAATGTTATAAAAATCCTATTTAATGTTCTGTCTATTATTATACATTCATGATTTTTCTAAATACTTGGTGTTGTAGAAATTTTATAGTATTAATGGAGGACCTGCACATTTATTTTTATGGATGTGATAGCTAATATGTACAACTGTCATTTCTTCAATAATTAATTGATTTACTATATCTCATCTACTTAAATGTACAAGAATAAATGGTAATTACCTTAATCAATTGTTTATCCCATATACTATTGTATCTCATAGAAATATATTGGAATATACCAAAATTTGCGTATATACGAAAGTATTTTATCCTATAAATAAATATTTCATAATAAAAATAAAATGTAAAAAAATTAATGATTGTTTGGTTTCTCTTAATATATTGTTTATTCCAATTATAATTCTTTTAGAAATAAAATTCTGATACACATTATAAGTTTTGAAATACATTTTCCATATCAAATGATTAAAAAATGATGTCTTAGTATACTTTGTATCTGAATTCCATGTTCGGATTTTCAGGTATCTTTAATTTAATTTTTTCGCATTTTTCATATGTGGGATTGTTTCTATAATCATATTAGTAATATTTTTAATTTTAGTGATACCATGTCATTAGGTTCCCCTATTTTGTTTCATGAAAATAAAATTCATGAAGAATTAGTTTTTTTATTATATTGAGTTTACATTATGATGGAAACAATTATGTGATATTTGTGGCTTCTCTCAACTATTCATTTCATTTTTGATCACTGTAACTAAATGTATATAGCCACCAATTCTTGATGTATTCAATTCTATATTCGTTAAATAGGTCCAATCATCCTCTTGAACTAAACCAATCCATTTGATTTTCCATAATCATTATTTTTTGGGTTATAAGTTGATTATAAAGACAAATCATTCATTTTTTTGTAGGAACACAAATTTCTATCAAAATTTGTTGCCCTATCCTAAAATTAGATTTTTTTATGGATAAATTAGAAATTCTCTATGGGTTTCGTGTATGCTTATTTCTGTTTCAATTCATTACATTTTTTTAATTTACGGGTTTAGTGGTTTTTAGATTTTAGTATTTCTGGTGTTTTTATTGAGTATTTTGAACCTCGCTACGGGGCCTTCAGGTTTCAATTGTCAAAGGTGCCTTACACAATTATTCATAGGTAGACATATACATTTATATGTTCCCCCATATATATATATTCATATATCTATATATATATATATTAACTCATAGATGTATGAAAATATATATATATATATATATTTGTGATAATTGTGCCTATATATATATATGAAAATGAATATGTGTATAACGTAAAGGGGTATATGCATGTATAAGAATATATGTATGGATCCCCTTTTACATATTTGGCCATGAAAATATTTACATAGCTACTAGGAGTCCTTATATACATGTGAATGTGTATATGTTTGCAATTTGTAAAGGGAATATTCGAGTTGCTATCATAATAAGTAGAGTGCCCTGAGTTTGAGGTATGTTCTTTAATGTATTGGCCTTTAAATTTAAATTTTCATTGATTTCTTGTATTTTACATCATGTTCTGAAGTAAATAGTGAAATATATTTTTTTATAATTACTTTTTTGATATGAAATGAATTTTTTTCCTCCTTGTATTAGATTTTATGAATTTGTTTTATAAAACCTTTCACATTATATCAATACAATCAAAATTAAATGAAACCTACATGAACTCAATCGAAATGAAATGAACATAACTGAATTAAAATATATAAATATAAAACATCCAAAAAATAGAAACAAATTATATTTTCTAGAATATATTTGAAGAAATCAAAACTAACCGATATAAAATTGACATAAAATTAATTATACTAAATTGAATGAAATATAACATAATTTAGGTCGGAAGAATGAAAATAATGTATATTTTATTAATCTAATAAGAGGAAAACTGAATATTCCTAATTGAGTCCTGAATAAATAAAATATCCTTTACTGAATAGATAAATTAAAACCAATTATACCTAAAACAAATCATATCATGTTGTACCAAAGTGATTCACACGTAATCAGTATAATCTAGTTAACCCTCTTTTGAACTACCTAAATTATGATTTCATAAAACATAACAAACCAACATGAACCACCAGAAACCAATACAAATATTCTTAATAAGATAAAATCTGAAACATGATTAACAAAATTAAGCTGAACCATAGAAACACATAATGGATAGAGTAAAAGAAAAAAATAGAATGAAAGTTTTTTAAAAAATCACAATCTAACTAAACCTTGATGGAATAAATGTAAATTGGATCAACCAAACTATTTCTATAATTATCAAAATCATGAAAATAGAATTCAAATAGAAAAAATAAATTGAATGAACCTAATTTATACCAAGTCAAACTAATCTAAATTTAACTAATATGATACTAAAAATGATGAATCAAATTGGACTAAATATATTGAATTCAAACCAAAATTACCACAACAAACATGAACTAAACAAAACTAAACAAAACTGATATGAACCAAATGTAATCAATCTAAATCAATTATAACCAAAATAAATGAAAATTTTCAATCTAAAAAAATATATAAAACACCTAATATAATGAAAATGTCCCAATAAAACTTGTATCGTACAAAACTGAACTAAGATTAAACTCAAGAAAAAATAATTAAACACAATTAATTGGAAGAGTAATTTTTTATTAATTATATTTTACTATTCGAGCGTATCATTTTGAATCTTGGACTAATTTCCCACTTTCTTGTGGCAACATGATTTTACTGATGGGGTTTTTTGGTTCTTATATGTTGGGCAAGGAATTGTATAGTCATAGGAGTTAGGTATTTTGTAGTGTAGTTTTTATTTCATTTTCTTTATCGCATCAGTGACATAATCTTTTTTCAACACTCTATGGATGGATGATATTTATATTCTGCAAAGTGGGATAGAAGTAAATTGTTGGTAGATGTGCAGTTTTATTTACTGGGGAGGGAGACCGGGGTTGTGGACTTCATTTTTGTTTACCGTTATACAATATTTCTTTTGTTCTTATTATTTTTTTTAGTGTGTATATATGATGTATGGATCGGTCGTACTGATATGTTAATTCATTTTCCACTTTATTTAAATTAATATTCTGTGGGAGAAATCATTCCCAATTATTGATTCCTTGATTCTCAGACACTTGTGTTCGCCCTTGGAAGAATTCCATCCACTCTAGTTCATAATAGTCATTTCTATATTAGAGTGTAACAAATTACTTAATATATTAGAGTGTAATAGTTAAAATTTCATGTGGTGCACCTTACATGAATAAATAGTTAAATTGAGAAAATCATTATTCAATCACAAGATAAAATCCACCTAATTTGATTTGATATAGTCATTTATTTAAAAAATGAAAAAAAATTACAATAGATTAGTTTAATTATGGAAGTAGTGGGATATTTAGTTTAAAACATATGAAATATTTATTATTATAAATAAATAAAGAGTGAAATGGAAAAAATGAATAATGATGAATTTTTTATCAATTGTTATAACTCATTCTAAAAAACCACCATTCTTCTAGTGTGTGACCATCAAAAATAGAATAATTCACTTATATAAATATATCCTATTACCCAGGAGACGCTCTACTATAAATTAACTCCCAATATATGACTACTGAACCGGCCTTTCTCTTATAGTACTACCCAATATCAATAAATTGCTAATAAAAAAGTATAATGACTAGGTACCCAAATCATAATAATTTCCGCAATAAAAAATAATCATGGATCATGATATATTTTGTTTAGTAGTAGAATCTTAATAAAGACTCTAGATAAGTAATTGAGTGATGTTAATTAATTTGATAACACCTTATATATGGGATTTTATTTTCCCCATTAGAATACAAAAGAAACCAAACACATGGACTACTAAAAATTTTCTTTGACCATAGGACACGACTGAGCTTTGGACCAAAACACTACCATCTGTTAATAATGTACAAATAAATGGAATAAAATACGACACTACAGTTAGATGACACTTGTTTACAATAAAAAAGGTTCCAAAAACTCACACAAAGCTAAATAATGAACAAAAAAATGTAAAATAAACTATACATTAAATGGAAAATAAAATGTATCCATGGTGTAAAATAGGGAAGGTGTTCCATATGTGAATTCCTCATGAAGAAAGTACTATAAATACTCATATATAGCCCATGTGAATCAACTCTTTTCTAATTGAAAATTACCTTTTTATTATCAAAACACTTTTGTGGAAAATGTGAGAACCCACCAAAATAGACTAAACAAAAGCATAACCCAAGAAGAAAAATAAAAACCAGAACTAACTACCTGACCTTCCCTACATTATCAACTGTGCCATGACAAAAAAAAATTCTCCACTATAGGACCCTTCGGAAAGCAGTCCCGGTAAAAGTGCAATGGTAAGGTACCGATGGCAGAGCCATACCCTCTCAAGCACCACTATCAAAAAGGCTTGTATCGATGAAGACTTCATGTTATGATCCCCTTCCAACACAGGTTCATGTAGAGATCTAGAAACAAGCACCAAACTTCCAAATAAAGATAGAAAATAGTAATATCCAAAGGACTGCACATCACTCACAAATAATCCTCTCAATCTAACTGACCAAAACCACCACCTTAAACTGAATCATTAAAGAGAAACATAATATTACCTAAATTTCTCTCCCTAAAAATATTCCCGGATAAAGAAGAAACTTGTAGGTTAGCTACCTATAGTATCCTCTTCTCAAACTCAGAAGCAAGTTGGTCCCAGGACGGAATGTAATCCTTAATGCTGATTTTCCCTCTATTGAAACCCCTACTAGAATTGATTCATGTCTGTCAATCCATGAAAATTGTTCCTCATTGAGAGACACCTCTAGAGACCTCCCCGTCATTTTGGATACCTCATCCTCCAATGCATTGAGCAACATGACCTGCTCAATCCCTTCATCTTGATAGCATAAAAGGATAACATGTTTTTGATTATCATGTCCCCCTTGCCTATGATGGCTCAGAGACTCCATGTACATCTTCTTGTCATTAATCTTCTTTGCAGAGCGTGTCTCCAAGGGGGGGGGGGTAGCGAGGGGTAGTCCTTACTCCCCTTACTCTTCCGGAAACACATATTTATCTTTGGACTTTAATCCTCTTCTTCCAATTGACCATGCCCACTCGCTTTGGATTCCATTTTGCCGACCATGTTTCCCTCACTAGGGGGTAATGCTATCCAAATTCACATCAGCCTCTGGAAGGCCTTCGAACATATTACACAACAGAACTCAGGTCTGAATCGAGTATGGACAACTTACTTCACCCACCATTTGTAACTCCCTAATAGAAATATAACAACTTCCACCCGATGGACGGTTCTGTGAACCCTAGCCACCCACCCCCATCCATAGACATTGAAATGATTACCTCATCATGACATGGCTATGGGAATCCATGCCCAATTAACTAAGGCTATTTGTTAGTGTCCTCTAAAACCAACCCCTTGTTTGCACAAGATTTTTTCACCATATGAACTTCCTCATTGATTTTATATTGAGAATCACTTTCAATGAATGACTGAACAATCCTGTCAACTGCATAACCAATTAGCACAATGATTGTCTTGCTTACTCAAATGAGATAACCTAACAATATGAAAATATCTCTTGGATTTTTGGGCCAAGAGGTAGAGCATGTGTCTGTGTCATCCTCACCTGGTTGTAAACACATGATATCAATGGACCCTTACCAACTAATTTTAAACTAGAATCATGTTCATCCTAGGCCAGACCATCATTCTGGACAACCCAAGAAGCGCCTGCAAAATTCACTGCCTTCATAGGATCTACTGCATAGTTCCCCTCCTAGTTTTTTAACCAAAAAATTATCCACCACATTATTCTCATAATTTTAGCGATCATTATTGATCACATTCTTTTGGAATCATGTATTACTTTCCCCCACCTACAGTTCTCTAGAAAATGGACCAACCATTTTCAAGTAATAAAAAAATAGACCCACGATTCATAGACATTGACGGTTTACATTGGAAGTATTTACCTATGGTAATCCAAACAATGTCTAATGGAACCCTTGATGCATCAACCTCTACACACACTCTAGGGTTAACCAGATGACAAAGAGCATTGGTTTGTCTATCAGAACACAAGTATCATCCCAAAAGGTTTCCAAGAATTTTGATAATTGATGGATTTTGAAATGGTAAAGGGGGATTCGGAAAAAATCACCCAAACAACCATTGAGGATGAATCTCAATTCATATGGAAATCATACGACCATCAGTACTGATAGAACCGTGAGTCATTTCAGTTTTGGGGAGCTCTCGACTAGGCCTTTATCAAGTCTTCTTCTGAAGCAAATCATATCAAAATATTCATGTTATCCAACAAAACTATGGTTTCCCTTTCTGGAAAATCCCAGGAACTGAAAACAAATCAATCAGAAAGATTGGGTGAGGGTATTCTCGTCGAAAATACAGCAACTAGAGTCAGACTATAAAGTGTTGAAGCTTCGTTAAACACTAAGACAGAAATCATAAGATTAGATCATCCATCATGTTAATCATGAACATTAGGGCTCATGAAACTTTGAGAGAACATAGGATGGATCTCCAGATTACAAGATGGGAGAAATGACAATTCCTCTCATGTGCGAGACGGCAGAGCTCCATCCCCTAGCGTGGGAGGAACTTGCTCAGAGGCCACCGTTGTCACAGTTCAAGAGCCGAAGTCACAGTGGAGTTCACTCTCGGAAATTCAATCCCTCAAATCAACTCCACACATATGCCGAGAACTCCATGATACTCCACTGAATCCCTAGACTAAATGAGGGACTAACTCGATCGATTCGCATAACTAGAATAACCACAAACACTCCACACCTAATGAGGTACATTAAAAGCATATCAAGAAGTGACAAATTTCTATCATATTGTTCATGTAGGGTGTGGGCACATATATACTCAATAGGGCTCCACAAAAAAGCATCGACATGGTAAAAAATAATAAGGTGTATATGTAAACATGGCTACGCATTTAGATACATGCTTAATAAAACAAATTTTGAAAAATAAACATTATTAAATTGAAAACAAGAAGTTATCCATTTAATTAAGAGAAATATAAAATTACTCCTTATATTGAGTGGATCCTCACCTTATGTTACATTTGGTTTTCCAACTCTATGAAAGATTAGTTTTAATATTGGGCTATAGTTAATTAATTCTTATAGACATTCCCATCTAGGTTAGGGGTAGGTAAATATTTTAGCCTATCCCACACATGAGAACATCTAAATTTGGGGAAAATACCATCCTATGGGAAGGCCATGGTGTTTATAAATTATGTTCCATGGCCCAACCCATGGAATATGGGAAGGGATATGCAGAACAATGCAATCGAGATCTTACCCCATCATCATCCTATATAATAACATATATCAACATAAACAATTTATATGGTAGAAATACATATATTCATACACCTCATCTATTTCAAGCTTATCAACTATCAAATCAGTATCCTTGCTAAAAACAATATTCTTTATTTTATTTAGATAACAATGATAGGCATGAAATGATGTTAATATTCACTAATGTAATATATGATGGTATTAGGTGTGGATTGATTGAAATTGGTAGTGTGGTTTTTATTTTTGTTTACCGGTTCTGGAAGAGTTGCAGAGTTGCTGGAATGGAATGCTATGATATGTAGGAAGAGGAGGAAATATTAATTTTTTTATAAACCATTGGTATACACTTATGCTACATAGAATTACCCATGCTTGTAGAAGAATTGGTATACAATTATACCAACATCTTTCATGTAACCGTGGACATATAATTATTATGGATAGAATATTATAAAAACTTTTATAAAACTATTAGCATAGATATACCAATGGTTTGTATGTAATTTTTAGTATAGGTTAATACTATATAGCCTATAATAATGAATCTTTAATAATTGTTGGTATAGGGTCATTTTCCATTATTTGATATAAGTCAATCTTCCAGAAAGATATTTTCATCTCAGTTTTATTTCTATGTGACTCATGTCATATACACTCTTATTTATTTTATATGGTGTATATGAAACCAATGAATGTATTTTATCATTAATTTAATTAAAATTAATGGTATTTAAATATCAATATACATTTCTCTCTTTTATGATGGTTGGATTGAAATGTTACCCATGTTGTAAGGGAATTACATTATAATCTCATTGTTTTTTGGGATTGTATATGGTTTTTTATGGTGTAATTTCAAGATCTACCTCTAAAAATCATAAAAATTTTATTACCCTCTATTTATTCACTTAATTTTCAATTAATAGTTCCATTTCCCTTCCTCTGGTATATAAAATTATTAAGTGATTTTTTTAAGGAAAACAAAATTTATTTCCACATTTGTTTGGAATATTTTTCTTATATTCCCTTGCATTGTTTAAAATATTTTCATGAATATTTTTTATATCATCCAATGTGTTTGTAAAATAATTCTAGACCATTTTTAAATTTTTAATAATTTTTTAAAATAAATCTTCTTATTGTTTTTCAGTTAGGTACTCCTGAATTTTAATTGAAAATGTGAAAGAAATCATAACTTTAACATACAATTCCCAACCAGAATTTCCACCGTTATAACACATCATTGATTTCAAGATTTATTTATAAGATTCAATGGTTATTTTTAAATAAATTTTTTCCCTTTATATTTGGGAAATTTCATGATTTTAAATAATTGATTTCCAAATGAAAAGTTTATTTTTCTCAACAAATATTCTTGATATATTTTAAAGAAAATTTTTATTAATTATAATATCCTTTAACATTAATTATAATTTTCTAAGGATAATATTAATTATATTTCCCTTATTCTTTCTATATATTATTTATTATTATGAATTTGAGGTTTGTATGAAACCTCCTTTTTTGTGGGTTATACAATGCTGAAATGTTGAACTGTTTGTGAAATGTATTTCCATTACAGGGTTTATGATATATGATGAATGTTTTATGATATTATGCTACAAATTTAAATTGATTACGATTAAGTGATGGGTTTTCCAATAATTATATTTCCATATAATGCATTTGGTGAATACTTATAACATCCTCATCATTTCATAAGTAGTTATTACATCTTTTTAGTTGAATATTCAATATATAAAACTGTGATTCATGTCAAAACTATAAATCTTTGTTATTCTTTGGGGACTAGATACATGAAAATACTATTTAGGTATATTTTTAAACATCTCTCATCAATTTATTCGCACTTTTTACCGCATTTTAATGAACCTACTAATAACTTTTCTTCAAAACCAAGGGAAAGAAAACATAAGAAAGGGTGTGCTTGGATGCATGGTAAGTGTAAACATGGGAGATATCAATCAGTGCTTATAAGAAAGAATAGAATAATAATAATGGTATGTGTTCATGATCAAAACATAAAATGTTCATGCCCAATATATTATGGATCAATATCACTATTCAGGGAATAAAAAATTAGTATTTCAAAAGAATTAAATCATAAGAGTGATAAACAATAATAAATCAATCATCAACCATAATACTAGATAATAATCATGTAATAAAAGTATGGCATCATCATATGTATAGAAACCATTTTATATATCAAGGTTTATTATTGAGACTATAAAATCATATTATATTAAACATCCAAACATCTATCCCATATCATAATGGATCGAGAATTATAAACTACTTCCCATAGTGTATAGGAATAATCACCTATTTACTAATGAGTATTAGGCATCCCTTCTAATTTCTCATAGTGGATAAAGTGAATTGACTTGTTTCACATAATTATGTCATGAGATATAAAACATTTTATGATTCATTAAAGGGATATATAGTAATGATCTTGCACATCTCATAATGAAAACGATTTTTTTTCTTCTGAAATATCATATAATATTCATCATATAATTATATCATAACTCATTAATAGAAAATAGGTTTTATAAACATTTTAAAAATTCATTATTACATAACACATGGAAAATAAATGGTTATTTAAATACATCATCATCAAAGTCACAAACCATCTATAAAAATAATAATCAAGGTATCAATGGAGAATATCCTATGTAAATTATAATTGAACATTAAATGATGTTATTCTATGTCAAAATTCCTTTAAAATAATACTAAAATATTTCCTATTGAAAATACACTTTTCATTTTTAAATAACATATTAAGTACCCAAATATTTATAAAATATTATGGAAAATAATTTCATTGAAATTAAACAAGGAATATTATAGTGAAATATTGAAAACATTGATTTTAAATGATGGTGGGAAATTTTTTTATTCCATATTTAAAACAAATATGTCATTCATGTTTTTAGTAAAAAGGCTAAAAGTAGATCATTTGGAAAAAAAAGATGATTCATTTGATTTTTTTTAAAGAAATTAAAATAAAGTTAAAAAATAATTTCAACAATTATATCAGAACCCAAATAACATTCCTAAAAGATTTTAAATAAAACGTGGACATGGAGGTATAATATTCTAGACTGAATATTAAAATATAGTGGATTTACATTAAAAACATTATTTTGGTATCTTGAGTGTATAAAGTGAGAAAAATGAAATTAAAACATGTTTTATATATAAATAAACAACTTTTAAGAAATATTAAATTTATTTTTCAAATAATTATTATATAATTTCTCTAGATGAAATTCCAAGTCAAAAAATCATGAATTAAATGGGATGTAGTTATAAATCCATTAAATAAAGTTGGATATTTTATCATATGCATTAAAATAAAATATTTAATAAATATAAATTTCATATAAATGTATTATTGAACCATAATATTATATATATCACACCATATATGATTTACTTATAACATTTTATCTAACAATTATTAATAATTTGTTATTAAAATCATTGTTCTCGGTGATAACTACTTAGTTCATCATGAATGTATTGTTTCGGTAGTCCCAGTCCTTGTAAATTGATCAAGTTTTCATCATATCAATATTTTTTATAATATAGTAAATATCATTTATAATCACTAAATATATTTATATTCATCCATAAAAGGAAGATATAGAAAAATTATTTAGACCATTCATGGAGATGGTAGGTTGTACGTATGAATAAACCTTGTTTTCACTTTTAGAAGGATTCAATAAAATAAATGAAAATAGTAATTCACCTTTAAAAAATAATTATTTTATCATAAATAAAATATATAGTAATTAAATATTTACTTATTACCATCCATTTAAAATAAACATAAAAATTGACCCACATCTCTTCATGGAGGTGGACTTCCACAAAAACGCACAGGCGACAATATCAATTTCTAATGAGTGGAAATAAGGTTCAAAATGGCTGTTACATAATCATAATAATAGTAAAATATAATGAATAAGGGAAATTAATTATTTTATAAAGGATTAAAGTTATTTAGATGAGGATAAATAGGATATAAAATCGAAAATGCTCAGTTCAGAGTTATACCTCTTCATTTAAAAATCATTATTTCCTTCCACCTTATGCCTTGAAATAATGGAATTTTGACAAGAATATAAGATCTAGGTTATGGTGAAGTAATATCGATCATTAACCCTTTTGACAATTATAACAATATCAAAGTTTTTAACACTTTATGTGATATAAATTGTAACACAAAAGGATAATTGACACTTAAATGCAATATGATTAATATTTTCAATCTTATACTGTTGACTTTTCAGAATATAGGATTTTTATTAATTTTAAATCATTTAATAAAAATTACTTATTATAAAATATAATTATTGTTATTTATGGATCTATTCATTAAATTTAACATTGAAAACTAATTTAAAACAAAATAATTAGAATATAAACCTTTCAAACATCCCTTATATTTTATATTTTCTAAAAATTTATAGGAACACAATAATTCATCAAAATTATATTACTATTAATATAATTAAATTCATTTATTTTGTTTTATTCTTAGTTGAATAAATATTGTATCAGTGTTTCAAAATCATTTAACGTAAGTATTCAGTATCTATAAATTAAAAAATAAATTTCCATGATAAAAAAATTGATTCATATTTCAAATAAATATTTATAACACGAAATATCCACCTTTTTATCCATATGTAACAATTGTAGACATATTAATGTATAGAGAGTGTCATTGAGTATTTATTATGTTATTAAATTAATATAATGTTCATGGTCAATCAATATGGGAACCAAGTGTAAATTTATTTTATAATTGGATATATATGTCTAATATTCACTAAATAATTGGAAAAAACCATGTTTTGTGTTAGATTTGAGATCGTATCACATGGTTTTGACCTTGTTTTACTCATTTTACCCTTACTAAGGTGACAAATATTTACCCCGATTAAAATTTATAATGAAAAAATGAGACCTATTTACAAAATTTGAAACTCTTGATACCAAATATTGAATCCATTTTTTAATATTCAATTCATATAAGAATTATAAATTAATTTAAGATAAAAACACAAAATGCAATGAAAAATTTTTTTCCAAAAAATTCCTTTTAATAATTCGATTGTTAATAATATTAGTGAACTAATTATAGTGTAAAACCATTTTAAAACAAAATTAAACATTGTAAGTTCATTAAGAAAAATAATTTTGTATAAAAATCAATTTTTTCTCAATATAGAGTAGAATATCAATATCTTCAAAAAATATTCAAAAAATCACCTATTTATAATTTTGATATTATGATTTCAAAAAATAAATTTTTTTATCAAATAAAATTTCTATAACATCCAAAATATATTTATTAAAATTTCTTCCAAAAATTAATAGAAACCTTATTTTGGAAAAAAATATTTTTAAGCCATAAAATGATTTTACTAAAAATATATATTTTCTTTATCAAAAGTTATGATAAATAATTTTTTTAATTAGGTTACACATTATCATTCTTCCAATTTAACCTCTTGGTTATGGCAGTATATTATATTACAGTTAATTTAGACTTATGGTTCCATTTATCATAAGATATTTACAAAATAAAATAAATTAATCTATCATAAAATCTCATGGTGTTACATTTTACCCCCCAAAAAATAAATTTCACCCTAAAAATTCCATCCCTCTAATACAAAAACTTAAGGATACCTATGTTTCATTACACCCTAATGTTTCTAAGTATATTCCCCTAATTTATTATCATTCCAAAAAAACATTAAATATATGAGTGGTCTTTTCATAGAATTTTTTGTCTATCAAAAAAAATATCCACATGTTGTTCCTCATAAAAGAGATATTACACTAAAATTATAAACTATGAGTAAAATATATGTGAAGTATCATATATTTACATCAACTAGAGATATATGTAAAATTCATCAGGAACATTATATAGATTCAATGGATGTTTCCAATAATAAGCTATTGTATTGATGAGATCAAAAATATCAAAAAGAAAAATATATATCTATGGATCACATTTCACATCATTCCAAATATCATAACTTTATTCTGAGTAGATAATCATATAAAATATTTTTTTCAAACCTTAAACTCTAAACTTTGAGGATTATTGTCTACATAACTTTTCTGTTAGCTCTGACCTACTTATATATGTTGTTGAATGAATCTCACCTTCTATGTCATTTCATCCTTAAGATTGGGTCCTAATAGATTTATTTATAAAAATTCATCCCAATATGTTCAAGTTATCTACTTATTCTAACAAATGGATTCACGAGAAACCATATGAATTCTTGAGGGAAATCTCTTGTGGTGAAAATATTCCAACAAAGGATGGTATTGATCCCAACCACCGTGTAAAT
This sequence comes from Viscum album, assembly GCA_963277665.1. NCBI lineage: Eukaryota > Viridiplantae > Streptophyta > Magnoliopsida > Santalales > Viscaceae > Viscum > Viscum album. The sequence goes on along the minus strand of OY728155.1, from coordinate 1,131,118,971 downwards.
ATATTGAGAAATATCTCAACATGTGTTCTTGAGATTAAATGGTCCTCTAATATTTGAAATATATCTAAGGATGATATGTAGTAATTATAAAAAACTTTATATCTAAATCCTATTAAATACTTCTCAATAACCTTGAGGTAAACCTCAGATCTCGATCAAATACAGTTTAATGTGATAGTCCATGAAATCTGACCACTTCCTTAATATTTATCTGAAAATATAATTAAGAGATAAATATTATATTATGGAAACAAAATGTGTTGACTTCTTATGGTAATTGGATACACCTCAAATAGAATTGTTCCCTTTAGATGTGTTGGGTCTGATTATAAAACCCATAGTAATTTTTTTGGATTTCCAATTAGATATGTGTAATGGTTATAACACCCTGATAAACTTCTTTCTCTCAACATTAAAATCATGATGTGTTAGAAATCAAGAAACATACTATACAATAACCATTTTATTACTTTCTCACAAGAAATAATCTTTTAGATCTCTATACATATACATACATCATTAATGAATAGATAATGAATAGTTATGATCTTCATCCAACTACTCCAACTTCATAGTTAGTATAGATGGAAAAAATACATGGTTTCTGAACCATATCATTCTTTCAAAATCATGGTTAGTCTCAGAAACATTTTTTTCACTTCTTTTACAATTCAATATCTTCCTTTTTTCATATTAATCATTACATTGATGTATTATTGAATTTTCTTATGAGAATGATTTTATTTATAATCATTCCATAATATTTCATGTTCTATATTATTGAAATAAATATGTATTTGATATCTTTCAACCCTCACAATGGAAAAATATCCTAGTCATTTCAACACAAAGCATCTGCCACCTTGTTCACCTTCCAAATGAGGAAATGTTTTGAGAAATCCTACTATTTATTCAATTACAACCATCTTCTCTTATGATTATTCATTTTTTTGTGAAGATATACTAACGTTTTTTAATATATATATATCCCACATTTCATAATAAATATAATTCCTTAATATCTTCAATGAAAAAAATACCACCATCATCTCTAAGACCTGATTTAGGTACATATTCCATGTATTTTCAATTTTATTAAAGAATAAGATATCACCATAACATTTTTCAAAATTAAAAATCATAGTACCTTTTTAGTTCATCGCTATAGATCAAAAACTTATCTCAACAACAATATATTTAAAGAACATGTATACTAACCAAACTTCTCTTTAGTTCCATTAAATTCTCTTTACAATAATTTATCCACAATAACTTAACCCCCTTCTATGTTAATATGGCTAGTGTAATAGATAGTCAAGAGAAATATCTCCAAAATAATTGGTAACATCTAGCCAACCCAAGAAAAATATGTAATTCAGTAAATATGGTTGGTCTAGGTCATTTACCAATGACTTATATATTTTAAAAATCCACTGATATACCCTCACTTCTTATATATGACCCATGAATGAAACTTTTTGAAACCAAAATTCTCACTTGGAAAATTTTTAATTCCATATCTCCTATATCTAGGTATTCAACACAATTCTTAATTCATCTTAATGATCATACATTCACTTTGAGTTTTTAATAATATCATCAAAGACTATAGAAAACTTATCATTTTAATCTCTAAATACTCTATGCATAAAATCTATAAAGATAACAATGGCATTAGTAAGTAAAAATATGATCACTATAAATTCATAATGCATATACCTCATATGGAAGATTGTATAGGGAATATCCTATTTTTTAACAATCATCTACGTAATCCAAAATTAAGGTAAATATTTGAAATTTATTTATCTCCTCATAATTGATGAAACAAATCATTGATATGAGGCAGATTGTACTTATTTATGATAATGTTCTTATGACGTTCCTAATAATATATGAAAATATGAATCGACCCATCTTTCATATTCATTTAAAGAAAATTTTCAAATCATATTGACACACATAGGTGTATGAATCCCTTATCAAGATTCAACTAGGGTTATTTCTTTGACTCTTACAAATCAATTTGGTTAATTCTATAAGGAGTCTTTGAAATTGGTGTGGTTCCATGTATGAGTTTAAATTAAAACTCAACATCATTATTTAGAGGAAGATAGGGGAACTCTTATATAAATACATTAGCATAATCCACTACAATATCCATATAATCAATATTTATTCTCTTCTCAACCATATAATATAGATACACTTTATGGATATGAATTAAAACCCAAAAGACAAAGTTAATTTTCATCAGACAATTGTATTAATTATTTCACTGATAAATGATCATAGGCACAGTTTTGAAATGAAATGTTACTTTCCATCTTCATTAATTGATTTTGGATCCTTATAAAGAAACACAATCCATGGCTAAAATCATATCAAATTAAATAAGTGGAATAATCATAAGACATACAGGAATCAATTTCCAAAAAACAGAAATCAGAGAAGAACTAAAGACGAGATATGAAACCATCATATCTTTAAGAGTATTCAAAAATAACTCAGAATCAAATAAGTTAGGTTTTAATTTAATAACATTATAAAATACATTAGATTTAAAAGAGTGAGAATTTATAGAATTAAATAAGACATTTGCTTTCCTACATTGGATTATAATAGTAGGTTTCACAAATTCATTATTGAAATCCACTATAGAAATTGCTATAAAATTATATTTCCCATTTTCTTGTGGATTAATAGGTATTCTATGTAAATCATTATTAAAAATCCTTAAATTTGTGCAGTAGTTGGTGTAATTCACATAATAATTACATTTTATGCATTAGATTATGGGTGGTAATTAGTTAGAATCTTATTTTCCAACATTATATCAGTTAGCATATTAATTTATTTTTAACATTCATAGGCTTTATAAACCACCCTTCTATATTTAAATAACCTCCCAATTTCATTCAATCAATTCCCATTATGTTCCTTCCCACACATCTAGAATGTATTTGGCTAGAATTTCATTACACCATGTGATTTAGTCAACTTCTAATGAGTCTTCATCTTCCTTTTCTTATCAGAAACATGGGAATTGTGGGAATATCCAAATTGAATTCCTATTTCTACTAATGGTTGATTAATTTATTAATAGCTACTAATGTTTCTTATAGTTAATTCCCTTTGGAGGCCTAGTTTTAAGCCACTAAAAAATTGATATATTTTTTCTTTAAAGGATTATGATTAAACCATAGGAATACATTGTAAGCCTTATAAAATATTCCTCAAAAGTACCAATGGATTCATCATCCACTTAATTAAGCTCAAGGAATTCCTTCTCTATTGTTTTTACATAAAATACCAACGTTATACTAACTAAAAAAATATACTCTTAAACTCATCTCATTAAATGGAGTTAATTTAATCTAGGTTCCTTTTATTCTTAATACGACATCATCATTTATCTAATTCTTCATCTAGATGATAAAGGGTTAGGTAAAATTTTTCATATTTCGAGAACTATAGACCAAAAAAATTAATTCTGTTGATCCATTTCTCAATCACTAGTGGTTCAGAATACCCACAATAAGATGTTTGACGTAGCCTAATGAAAGACATTAGAGTATGTTGCTACATCCATTGATAATTTGGAACCTCATCATGATTTGTGGATTGAGAAAAATTTTCTCATTAAAAAAGTATGATATATTTTATATCATGTGCCATTTGGTTACTCTGGTGGAAAACCACTGAATTTTCCATCACATTCATTATTAGAACATTCTATTTTGGTACCAGGAATTGTATAAAACCAAAAAGAAAAGTGTAATTATAAATCTATAATATTCAAGGTGAGAAATCATATAGTCATAAAATATAATTATTGGATTCCTAAATCATGAAACCTTCTTCTAAATCTATGGATGAATTGTTTTAACCAAGTTGATATATTTCATTACCAAAACGTTAGGATTTTATGTTATATTTAAACTTATCCTCATGATTTTCACCAAAGATTCCAAACCCTTGTCTCTAATGTTTGACTAAACCCCACTCTTATACCAAATATAACATCCTAGTCATTTCATAAATAAATACTAAACATATTTAAATGAATATTAAATGCATAAAATTATGATCTATACTAAAACCATAAGGGTTTTGTGTATTGAGAGACTATATACTTGAACATCTAATTTTGGTAAATTATTAAAATCTAACATCCATTTTTTCTCAAATTTTACCCTTATTAACATACCTTAATTAAAACCATTATTCATAACGTATATAATTGAAACAAAAGAAACTCTGAAATCAAATTTTCAGTAAGGTTATACGTGAGAGATATCAATCGATGATAATATGTATATATATAATAACAAGAAGGGTACAAGTTTGGGATCATAACTTACAATGTTCATACCCAATCTATCATGGTTCAATTTCATGAGTCATGGAATAAATATTTGTCATTTCAAGGTTCATGAATCATAAGATCGGAGAAATATCATAAATAAATAAATATCAATAGGATCATAATATAATCATGTCATAAAAGTCTGAAACCATCATAGGTGTGGAAACCATTTCTTATTTCTAGGTTAATTAAGGATACAATCAAATGAAAGTTGATTATAAATCATCATTGGTTTCCCAGATCAAATCATGTACATCAACCTTTTTCTATAAATATATATTGAGATATAAAACATTTCCCAATGCATTTAAGGGATATATAATTCCATGGAAACCCATAAAATAATTAAAACTATACATATGTGTCCCAAAATATCATAAATCATTTATAATTTCATTATATCAAAAACCATTTAAAGAAAATGGGCTTCATAAATAATTCATAAATTCATCATAGCATAACCCATGGAAAATAATTGAGTTTCATAAGCATCTCAAAATAATAATCATAAGATGTTCAAAGAAGTAGTAAGGATGTTATAATTGGATCAAATCTCTAGTAAATCATGATTTTACATCAATGTATTTCTTTATAGATGACAATTCATTTAAAATTATACTTGAATATTTCTTGAGGAAAATACCCGTTTGATTTTGAAATCACTTATTTAAAATCCAAATGTTTATAAAATATTATGAAAAAAATTGTTTTAAAAAACTAAGGAAATAATAAATTATTCATCAAAACATTAATGATTCAGGATGCCACAAAATTCATTTCATGTCATATTTGTTTAAATAAAGGTTCATTTCAATTTTTTTTAATAAAAATGAAAAAGAACCTCATTAAGAAAATGAATGGAACATCCCTTTGAAACAATGTTATTAAAAGTAAAACATTATTAAATGTTATTTTTTAAAATATTTTGATAATAATCAAAAACATTATTAAAAATTTTTAATAAACTCATCAATATAGAAGAAAAATATGCATGATCGAATAGTTATACATTGTAGATTTTGTTCAAAATCATTATTTTAGACTCTTGAGTGAATAAAGTGAAGAAAATGAAATTAAAAAAATCCCTTGAAATAGTCATATCATAAGAAAAATGAAAGTGATTTTTAACATAATTATCATACAATTTAATTAATAGAATTCCATAATAAATAATATTGAATAAAATTTGATTAGGACATAAATCCATTAGAAAAATCCTCATATTTCTTTTTACAAATTCAAACCTATTATATAATAAATAAAAATTTACTATATATTTTTTCCAAAACCAAACACACATATATATATCATAATATATATTATTTACTTATAACATCTTATTACCCATTTATTAATAATTTTCTATTTAAATCACATTTCCATTTCATTGCTACTTTATTTTTCATGCATGTTTTGGTTTGGAAATCTTGGTCCTTATACATTGATCCTGGATCCATCGATCCTTAATTGAAATCAAGATAAAAATAAAAAATATATCAATTGTAAAAATATTATAATTATCCAAAAAATATATTGTTACAAATTGAATTTCATCATTCAGAGGGATGGTAGGTAATACGAACACATGAAAATTTGTTTTTCTTGTTGAGAAATATAAAAAAATAAAGATAAATAACAATTCTAATTACATAATAATTATTTTATAATATAAATCATATACATTTCTTAAATCTATCCTTATTACCAGCCATGTAAATATAATTCACAAAAGCAAATCATATCACTTCATGGAAGAGGTTGTCCACACATACACAAGAGTGATGTAATAATTTTTCAACAGATGGGAAGAAGGTGGATAATGGATGTTCCATCATCATAATAAAAATTCATTATATTCAAGTTACTAAATTACTTGTTTTAATATGGATAATATATATTTATAATAATTATAACTTTTAAATTAAACTGAAAATTTTTATTTCATAGTTTTACCTCCTCATTGGTAAACCATCTATTGCATACAGATTAATCCTTGAAAGGAAGGTAATTTAGAAAGACGATAAGCTCTTGGATATGGTAAATGAATATATAATGATATTATGGTATTGATTAGATGTGATATAACACTCAAAATGTGTGAGGATGAGAAGAGAATATGTTGGATTTTATAAGTGTGGAGAGGGACACTCCTATAATTACTTAAATTATTAAATGAATATAAATAAATGTTTATAATAAAGTGGTTGAAAATTATATAATTTTTATATTGGATGATTATAACCCAAAATTTTCTCATTAGAAAATATTTATACATGTTTTGGTTTTTTTAACAATTATCATTATATTAATTTTTTCTATCATTTAATAATTAATAATGTTTCCATAAACGATAAAGTGATATATAAGTGGAACATGATTTATATATTAAACCATATTTTATTCACTCTTCCAAAAAAGGATTTGTATGAATATAAAATCATTTAATAAAATATTATGTAGTTTAAAATACAATAAATGTAATTTTTTTGGAACTTTTCATTAAATTATATTTTGAAAAAAAACATTAAAGAAAATGAATTTGAATATAAACCATTAAAACATCCTCCATAATGTATATATATTTCAAAAATTCTTGATATTCAATAATTCATACAAATTGTATTACTTTTAAAAGTTTTAGAAATATTTAATTTATTTTTCTATTAATTAAATACATATTATGTAGTTGTTTCATAAGAACATAAGGTTAATATTAAGTAACTAAAATTTTATAAAAAAATAAAATTAAAAAAACTAATTTATCTTTCTATTAAAATTTTTTAACTGAACATATCATCATTTTATCGATATGTAAAAAATTTATATCTAAGAAACCCAATAGAGTGACTATTTTGATTTATTCATTTCATAACATAATATAATGACCATAATTAGTGGGAAATAGAATAAAGTGGTATTTGTCTAATACTTATATTTACATGTCCAAAATCCACCCATCAAATAGAACAAAATCAAGTATTGGGTTGACTTTGAGAACTTATCTCTTGGTTTTAACCATGTTTTACCCATGTTACCCTTAATGAGGAGATAAAAAATTTAACATTATTACTATTTATAAGGAAATAATAGACATATTTATCAAATATGATCCTAATAACTCCAAATAGTGAATCTACTTTTGAATATTCATTTCATCGAAGTGGTAGAAATTAATTTCTAATAAAAATACAAAATGAAATAGAAAAATAATTTTTTAGAAAATATTATATCTATGTATAAAAATATTTTTATACCAAATTAGACAAAAAAATTGACTACAAGGAACTTAATTGTATTATTAATAATATAAAAATTAATAATTTTATTTTAAAACAAATCGAGCTTTGTAAATTCATGAAACCAAATTCCATTTTTTTTTTAAACATTATTTTTTACAATTCACTGGAAAATCAATATTTCCAAAAACAAACACAAAAAATCACCCTAATATAATTTTATATGGTGATTTAAAAAATTATATATTTTTTAGCCAATAATGTTTTTAAAATTTCGATAAATTAGTTATAATATTCACAAAAAATGAAAGAAAACCAATTTATGATTAAAAAATATTATTGAACCATATAATGACTTGGGTGAAAAAATATTTTCATTATATGAAAACAAAATAATTATTTTATAAAAATATGTTCTTCAAAATTAAATATTCTTATTAAATAACTAGGTAATAACAGTATACCATGTTATAGATCATTTAGACTCGGGGTTGGGTTTCACAAGCTATCAAAGAAATAAAACGTATTATTATATCATTAATCTTAGGGTACTACAATAGGAATATTTCATGAGATAATAAGGATTTGAATGGGGATAAAACCTAGTTTAGTCGGGGAAAAGTTCCCCTATGATAGTCTTCAGTGTGAACCTTGATTAAGTATATGATGGAATGGGGACTGAACCTTATCAACTATGACAGTCCTTCAAGTTGTCCATAACTATGGAAATGATTATCTATGGTTATTTATATTACATAAACATATATTTTCTGCCCATGTAATGATCTCATGGATCATTTTATTTGCTTTTTTTATGATTCAAGTATTATGAACATCCATTATTTATTTCATGACTCAATATTATTATCTATGATATTTTTTGTATGGTATTCAAATATTAAGCAGGTGTTTTCATACCATTATGCTCATATTATGCTTAATTGATCACTAATTTCTCTCTTTTTTACCTCTATAGAGAATTTGAGTTTACCCTTTCTTATGTTTCATTTACCCATATTATGAAGAAAGGTTGTAAGTATTATATTTCTAATAAGATTCCTAGGTATGATAAACTTATTGGGACACGATACATATTTCTTATGAACATTGGGATTATGTATCTAAATATCAAAATATACTGAACCTATAAGATGTTGGAATACATTATAAGGTTATGTTTTGAATATTTATATAATTTGATTATATATTTATGTATAAAAAATATTGGTCACTATAGTTGGTATAAAAGTCAGGTTTAGTTACCCTAAGAAACTAGGGTGATAAAAATTAACAGAAAAATATTAGGATAATCCAATGTATAGGTGAATGTCTTATGTAATGGTAATGAAATAAGTGTGGTTTAATTAGAAACATTTCTTATTATGGATTATACAAGTGAATGTGATTTTAGGAGATATGGATTTGGTTGTAACATCATTGAAAAATATTTGATCAATTATCTCATGGACATCATTCTGGTGCACTGTGAGTGTACCCTTACTAAACACCTATTTTGGGACTCTGGGTGATATACATGGGTTAATTTATAATTTTTTATAAATTATTATGAAGGATTTGAATATATGTCTACCATGAATGATCTAGTTTCTACCTAATGTGACATATATTTAAAAGAATGTGTCGTGTTTTTTACGTACTATAATTGATTTTCATGAGTATATGGTTTCCCATTATTATTAATATTTATTAGACTATAAATTTTTGTTTTAGTAACTGTTTTTAACTAAAAGGAATCATGTTAATATTGAATGTTATGGACTTTGAAATTATTTCCCTACTAGGATAGTAAATGATATGAGATCTTGAAAGAAATATATTTTCTTATGCTTGGGAAAAAATTTCAAGTTATGAATCATTCTGAGCTTCAAATGAGAAAATAAGGGAATAATTTTCTATTGAGTCCTTCATGGGGAAATATCCAACTTTTTTTAGTGGGTATTTTAATCTACTAGCTTTTGAGAAATGGTTCGATACAAATAAAAAAATATTTTTCATTCTTCAAGGTTTGGAACATGAAATATTTTATTTTTTCTATTTTATAATTTAGAGTAAAGATCAGGTTAAAGGTATAATATTATCAAACATTGAAGAAATTGGAAGAAATTATATCCGTGTGGAGGGATGAGTTTAAAAATGTATTCTTAAAAATTTAATTTTATGATATTATTCATTAGAAAATATTTAAGGAAATCCTTGAGCTAAAGAAGAATAATAGTGAAATTATTAGTTACAATGAAGGAAATTTTACATTACTTATGATGTAAACATATAATATTATCATTTATCATGAAATTAATATTGAATTATTAATCAGTGACCAAAAATAAAGTCTTTAAAGGGAGTTAGATAGAAAAGAATTAAACAGATATAAAGAAATTATTTGATATTATTTATGGGCATAAATGAATATTGTATTTACCCATCAATCTCACAGTTTTGATAAGAAATGTAATATTTAATTTAATGAAAATTATTATAATAAAAACCATAAATATAAAAAGATTAAATATTCTTACTTCTCGGAGTTTGGAAGGAAACATGAAGAAAATTATCTAATGAAAACTGGTAATTTTTATTTGATTGGAAAAGAATTTCATCACGTAATCGAATACTGAAGCGATGGGAAAAATATGAATGATGTATATAAAACACCACAAAATGCACCACCCACACTACAGTGTTTCAAATTCAAGGAGTAAAACATTATTGTAACCAATTCTCAAATATGGTGGATAATGATAATGATTGATGAAATCTATAATTATAAGTTAGTGAGAAGGAATTATTATAAAATCTCTTATTAAATAATGTTATAATGTTTGAAAAGATGGGTAATGTAATAACTAGTTATATTATACCCTTTTATATTCTTGATCAAGTGGGGATGGTAGATTATCACCTGCAGACTCCACCAAACCTATCTCATGTTCATGATGTGTTTTATGTATCTCTCAGAAGGAAGTACATACTGAACCATTAACATGTATTAAAATTTTAGGTCATACCACTAGATCATGATCATTAATATGAGGAAAAAATAGTTGAAATAATTGATCATAAAGATAATGTGTTACAGAATAAGACTACTATTTTGGAAAAAGTTCTCTGGAAGAATCTAAAATTGTAAGAGGAAACCTAGGAACTATAGGATGAGGTAAAATAGATATATCCTCATTTATTGTATCAATGTGACCTAATTTTTATGGTATAGTTAATTTTAGTGGTGGTATAATGTAATAACCTATGATTTTTTGATATATTTATCATTAAATACATTTAATTTTTTTACAGCTTGTGATACATGCAAACTCAAGTCTACCTGAAAAAAAAATTTGTATAATATTATAACATTGCATTTAATTTATTAGAGGGAATATGAATAAATACACTTTTAAAATTATGAATAAATTTTTTAGATAATGGAAATATATTGACAAATAAGCACGATATTTTTAATAAAGTCATTATATTCTTCAAAATTAAATTTTCACTCAAAAATGGTTTTTCTTCGTCTTTTGAAATGATAATATAATTTATTTTTTACCTTTTTAGGAAAATATAATTTGAATGTTAAATTTATTTTTAAAAATGTAATTATAAAACTAATTTATAGTTAAATTTTAAAAAATTTCTGAAAAGTCTGCTTTTTTCAATGAATTGTAAAAACTAATAATATTTATTGAAAATCATATTTTCATTTCAAGAATTTACAAAGATTTATTACTTTATATAATGTTTTTAAAGTAACATTAGTTTATTTATATTATGAATAAATATAATTAAGAACATTAGAACCAATTTTATGTTGTTTTTTCAAATAAAAATTGTTATATATAAGAAAACATTTGTTCAAGAAAACTTCTTTTAACATTTTTTAGATTTAATTTTAATTTAAATTATTCCAATTATGTTAATTGAAATTTATAAAATTTATTAAATATTTTTAATCATTAAAATTAATATTATCAAATATTTTCTACTTAATTTTTTGCCTTAATTAATAGAAAAAGCGGTAAAAAATGATTACCACACTTAAGGTTAAAACAAGTTTACTGGGGTGTTAAACTAATAGATTTGATGAAATAGAAAATTGATCTTATCTTAAACATATTGTATGAAAATATTTAGACTTAATTATATCCAAAATTTTAATCTCTATCTATTTGAGATCATCTTTATCTGGAATGACTTTATTATATTTTAATCTATTATGAATTTCACAGTGTTCACTTTCCCCTACTTATAAAAGGACACCCCACTTTTCTCTTCTACACACAATAGTGAGAAACATATATAGACCCAAACCTGGAAACATATCTTATAAAATTATACATAAATGAATATATGAATAATTCTTCCTAAAAACACCATTTTAAGGTCCCTTATTAATGGATCTAAAAGAGGTTTACTGATATAGAGGTAACCATCCTACCAATCCTCTTTAATTTTATTTCTTAATCTACCTCCTAAAAAACTGTGTTATTCATTATAAAATAATAAATTTTGTATACTTAATATATTATAATTTATTTTTATTATGGAACCAGAATTATTCACCCTATTTTCAATCAAATAATAAGTGAAAGTGTCACTTGTGAATATGTGTAGACTACACCCTCCATATAGCGATACAAATCATTTACCATTTCTATATTTTGTAGATGGTTATAATAATGTATTTAAAAAATATATATGTTATATATTATATAATAATGATTATTTTTCATTAATTATTATTTATCTTTCTTTTTTCCAACTGTTAAAAAGTGAAAATAGGGTTCATGCATACGTACGACGTACCATCTCTATGAATGGCGTAATTAATTTTTCAATCTATACCATTTAAGGATGAATATATATATATATATAAATAGTTCATATATATTATATTCATATTAGGATTAAAATTATGAATAATATTTATTAATCGTCAAAGTATGAGGGCTAAAACATCCAAATAGAAATTCTTATAGAAAATGAAATAGTAAACACTCAAAAAAGATGATTTTAAAGGGTAATTATCAATAAATTGGGGTGTAAATGTTATAAGTGTATCATAAATGATATTTTAAGAATATGAATGAATTTGGTATAAAATTTTAATAAATCTAAAATTATTATAAGGGTTTTTAGGTAATGTTCAACAAAGTTAAAACATGATGTGATAGATTTTCGAATAAATTTAATTTTTATGAGACACATGTCATATTTACAAGTTATTTATTTTTTATGGTGTATATAAATACCATGGATTTATTTTATAACTATTATCAAGAAAAATATTGGCATTTTTATAAAAATATAATCTTTTCTATTTCATACGGTTTTTATTTTAAAGTTACTGAAGGGGTAAGGGTTTTACGATACAATCTCATTGTTTATTAGGATTGTCTATGATTAATTTTAATGTCAAAAAAATTCAAGATATTCCACTAAATAATTCCATTTTATTATCCTCTTTCCATTAATGTAATTTTTAATTAATAGTACCACTCTACTCTCTTTTTGACTAAAATTATTTAGAACAAATTTTTAAGAATGACATATTTTATTTATAATTTAATTAGGAATCTATTTATTCCATGTCCTTATTTTCATTGAATATTTTAAATAATGTTTCCAATACTGTCCTTTTATTATTTTGATAATTTGTATCCAATTTTTAATTATTATTCAATATTTTAATAATAATCTTATTATCGTTTCCAGAAGAGGTTACTGCAAACATTTTCTTCAAAAAATGAAAGAAATATTTGTTTTAATATACATGGAATGAATGTAATTTCTAGGTATCATGACTGATGATTTTTTTGAATATTATTTTATAATTCTCCATGTTTTTTTAATTATTTTTTTACTTAATATTTGTTAAATTTGTGGATTTTAAATAAGTTATTTACAAATTAAATGTATATTTTTCTTAAGAAATATTCATGACATCTTTTAATGAATTTTTATTTTATGTTAACATTTATTTGTGTTACATATTATTTTTTGAAGATATAATTCAAGTAAAACATAGTTATTCCTTATATGGATGTTTTATTATTATTATTATGATATGTTTAGGAAACTCATTTATTTCTCATGGGTTATAATATATTGAAATGTTGAAATGTTTATGATACCCATTTTTTCCATGGGTAATGATATATGATTATTTTTTTATAATATTCAGGAATACATATCAATAGATTATGATTATATGATGGGTAGCCCTAGAAATATATATCCCTCCAATTAATTGGGTGAATATCGCTATCTCATGAGATAATAAGGTCTGCAATTTGGTGTGAACCTAGTTAAGTAAGGGACATTGTCCACTATGATAATATTGGGAGTGTGCCTTGAAAAAGGATATAATATAATAATGAGTGAACAAAATTCATTGTCAGATTATTGGTAGTGATCCTCGACTAAGGAAATAATTCTCATTGATTAAGTGAATCCAAAAACGTATTATTTATGCCAATGTTATTCTCTCATTTCTCATTTTCATTGATTCATTTATGACTTATGTCCTATAAACTATCATTCCTTATTACTTGACTCAAGATTATGATATATGATATATCAGGTATTGTTTTTAAATATAAAGATCATTTTCTCATACCATTATTCTCATTTTATTCTTAATTGATCATTTATATCTCCATTGCTTTCCTTAACTGGGCATCTAAGATTACCCTTTCTTATATTTCATTTTTCTGGTTAATAAAAAGATTATTAAGTATGTTAATTCTAACATGGGGGCTATTTATGAAGAACTTAGTGTGATATGATGTTGATTGATTATGAAAAAAAATATATGTATCTATGCTTCTAGATATATTAAACCTATAATATTCTGGTGTGGGTTGTGTAATGAACTAACCCAGGTCGACCGGACCCATTACCTTAGTTAGCCCCCCACAATACCTAATGTGTGTTACTAATTTCCAAATGATGGAGGTAAGAACTATAAATAAACAAATTTCTCATGGGAATTATTTCACCACAAGAAAAATGGAATTACCCATCCACTAAAATCAGGATGGACAAACTAGTATCATCAGAGTTATTGCTGAAAGATTGGTAGATACCATAAAGAATAACATACATTAAGTACAAACATTCCACATCATGTCATATACATGGTATCTCAAAATAATAAAAAAATCAAAATAAAAATTAAGGGGGAACAATTCCATGAAATTCCCAATAGCAACCCAATAGATTATAAATACTAAAAACAACTCCAAATGAGTTTGTCTATGAGAGACTAAATCTCCTCCAAAAAACACTATTGGATGATAATTAAGAAACCCTCAATTTTTTTTAACTAAATTAAATTTATTTTATATATTTTGATACAAGGAACACCAAGTTATTCTTTCGGTTCAGCCCACTTTCGGTTAGCTTTTGTTACACATGATATCAACTTTTAACAAAATCATCATATGTTATTAATATTTTTCAAACGTGGTCATTATAACCTAGATGTTAACCCTATATGTATGTATGCTAGTAAATTCTATAAAAACATTATTTATAGTGGTTTAATATAATTAATACATATTGTAAAAAAATACATAATTTTTAGTAATGTCATTATGTTCTGAAAATTATATTTCCTAAAAGAAATGCTCTTTATATATTTTTGTGAACAATAAAAAAAATTAATTATTGAAACATTTATAAAATTATTTTTATAAAAAAATATTAATTTTTGAAACTGATATTTCAAAATTATCTTTGGGATAATTTTTTGTATTTCTTCAAAAAAGTTTTATTTATTGATGAGTACTTAGAAATATAGAATTTTAGCAGGAAAAATTCACTTATATTAATTTATTTAAAAATTTAAATTATATTATAAATTGATCTTAAAGTTAAATTATTTCTATTATCCATCTATTAATCCAATTTATCTCATTGAAATCAATTTCATATAAAATTTTGATATAAAAACTTAGTACACTTTTGAAACTTTTTCTCTTTAAAAACCTCCTTTCACATCGTGTCCGTGGGAATAATATTATATGAAACATTAAAAATTATAAGAATTGGATTTGAAAAATGGATTCCAAATTTAGAATCTAAAAATTTTATATTATAAGATAATTTCAAATTATTTTTTTACCAAAATGAGCATTGAATACAATAATAATTAATTACCGTAGTAAAGGGAAAAATGGGTTTATCGGGGATTAAACTAAAATGGTATGGGTAAACATATCCAATAAACATGCCTAAAAACTATTTATTGTACATATTTGGACCTTTACACATATAATTTTCGATAATGGTCCATTTTTTGCCATTTTTAAATTTAAAAATGTTGGAGCACTCAATTATTTTAAAAAATACCAACTATTTCCTCTCCCCACATATAAAAGTCCACCCACTATACTATCTTCATAACACATTAAAATATTTTAGTTTAAAACATTGCTACTCAAATAACTTCCCACCATACCTCCCCTCACACTCTATGTCTTTTTTTTATATAAATCTAACTTTGGAATGCTTTCAGCAGAAACCTAAGGATGATACCAGAAGAAGAGGAAATGTTCATTAATGGTCATTTTTATTTTATTACTCTACTCTAATCAATTATTGTTATAAAATTATTATATAATAACCTCATAATCCTATTTATACTGATATTTTTCTATTTTAAGGAAATTACTTAAAATCAGCTCCAAATTCATCGAATTGGTTAAGAAATCATTGCTCATGTGCACGGTGGGCAGCTGCCACATGAACCGATGTCAATAATTTTTCCATTACTTCATCTCAAGGATGGTTTTAATGATTGTTATATTATTTATATTTTATATTTTATATTATTATTATTATTAATTATTATATCACACAAACCATCATGATTTCCATTTTATTGTAATACGCTTACATCATTTTTGTGTACAGCGGACTACTACCTCGCAAAGGGATGAGATTCATTCATGCTTAGAATGGAATATATTATGTGTTAATAGATTTTTTTGAAATATTTCAATTAGAAATTAATATATTATTAAAATATATTTCATTTACTTGTCTATTATAAATCCATCATGAAAATGAAAACAATTTTCTTGCGTACGTACAGCCTACCATCTCCATGATCAGTGTATTTTATTTTATACCAAAAAAATTTATAGATTACTATAAATACATATATGATGAATATATAATGTATTAATATAATGGTTATAATTCTAGATATAATTGAACCATGATGAAATTATTAGAACCTCAAATATAAGAAATCAAAACTTATACAATAAAAAGAGCGGTTATTACCCCAAACATTACATTAACCTAAAACTGTTATCAAATGGGTAATAAAATGACATAAGAAAATAATATTTATTAACATGGTTATTTTATGTCTTTATATTAATATTATATTTATTATACATGAATTTTTAAAAAGTACGATGGAATTCAAGGAATAAGGTAAGGGATTGTTACCTTAATTTTCCTTCTTTGAGATGTACGTTAAGTTATGCACCTATATTATTTCATGAATATACAGCCCCATTAGAATGAAATATCCTGAATTTATTCATACTCATGATACTTTTAGTTTAATTTTTTTATTTTCCTTCATGGTTCTTTTGATTCGAAGTTACCAAAGTGGTAAATATTCCAAGTTATAATCTCATCGTTTGTTGGGAATGTTTGTGATTATGTTTCCGATGATAAGATATTATAATAAATATCTAAATAAACCCTAGATTTTTTATCCTATGTTTATTAATTATATTTTCAATTAATATTTTCATTTTAAAATATTTTTAACATTGGATAATTTAAGAAATGATTTTAAGAAAATCTTACTTGGTTTCACTCTTTAGTAGAAAATCTATTTTCATCGAAAACCATGATTTCTAAATAAAATTAAAAAAATCATTATTACTAGATTATTTTTTCTAAATGTAACACCCCAATATTTTATTGTATGTTCCTTTTAAATTTACTCTTTTGGATAACATATGTTTCACGCAACACCGAACTTAGATGAACAATGATGCACTATTAATATTATTATATAAAATAAAATTATCTCCTAGCTGTTAATTTTGTGGTAATGAATAGGATTAACTGAATTATAAAAATATATTATTAAATTAATTTGTTACCATTTAATTATATATAAATATAAAATTAAATTTAATATAATGGAAATTGTTTGATAAAAACTATTAAAATGCGCACAGGTGTGTTTAATACCAGATAAAAAATCAAATTTTTTGAATCATAATATATATATATATAATATTAAAAATAATATTTCACATTCAAATTATGTGTTTTCTAGACATTATATAAGAACAATAATAATTTTACTCATAAAAGTTGTATTTTTATAAAAAGATAATTTTACCACCTTTTGATGGTGCACTTATTTTAAATCTAGTTTTTGACACTTTTATAAATTATATTTGAAAAAATAAAATTATTATTATAAATTAGAATTTTAAAATTTACATTTCGTGAATTTTTCTAATTTTTTGATAAGATTCGGTCTTAATGAACATGGATTAAATATTTCATTTTAATTGAAAACAACTTTTTGTCAAAATAATTTATAGTCTTCGATTATATTTTTAATTAATTTTAAAGTATAAATGCATCCATTTTATATCATTTAATCCAATTTAATTCATTATAATCAATTTAAAATTACAATTTTATGTAAAGGCATTTCAAACTATTAAATGATTTTACTTTAAAAACTTTATTTCCCGTTACATCGATGGGATTAATTTTAAATTATTTAATGCAACTTATATATATTTAATTTTTTAAAATCATTTCCATATTTTTAATTAGTGGGTTCACATTTTGTAATTTTTCCTTTATTTTTGGACAATATGAATAGTATCTTTATTATTTTTTTAAAGTACTACGGTTAAGGGTAATTCGTGTAATTAAGTTTAAAAATAATATTATTAGTATTATGAAATTTCCCAAATACTTGTACTAAATTTTTCTATTGAATTATTTTTGACCAAAACCATCAATCGACCTATTTTATTCTTATTGAATCCACTTGGATGACTTTATCATTTTATCGTATTTTGTTTTATAAAAATCTAAATATATCATACTCATGTTTTTAATAGGTATTATATTATAAATATCTGGTTATTCAAAACATATCATTGACTAAAATATTAAATTTAAAAGATAAATTATATATATTAACCATTATAATTTATTTTTAGTTTTTATGAAATAAATAATTACCTTAAGGCTTACACAATGATGATCTAGTAATTATTTAATTAAATGGAATGTCAAATAAATGATTGTAAATATGTTAAAATAAATATAATATGACATAATTAAAGTCAAACATGAATTTTATATACAATTGTGAGATGGTTGATATATATTATATGTTTTCTTACAAATATATCTTGTTTTATTTATTTTTCTAAAAATGAAAGTAATGGAAAGTATCAAAATTGTCATTAATGCTATATTAAAATAAATAATATTTAATTAAATAATATAAAATTTATAAAAATTTAAAATTCTTCCAAATTATTGTAATGAAATCTTAAATGTAATCCAAGAATCATTTAATATTTTTTGGTCATTTTATGGTAACAATATTAACCTTGAATGGGTAAAAATACTTCTCATCGTGGAATGATTTAAAGGGTTTAAATAATGGTTAAAACTAAAGGATATGAGTAAAAATGTTACCAAAAAAATTAATAAAAATTATTTTTTAAGATAATTTCTACCCATCATCATCTAAGTGTCTAAATAAATCACTTTGGTTAAATTTTGAATTGAGAAATCATTTATATGAATAAAATATTTTGAGAGTTTCCAAAAGTCCCTCTCACCTCAATTATAAAAGGGGTCCTCCTCCATACCTTTCTCGAACCACATTTAGAATTCTATATAGACCAAACCCTTTCATACCAACATCATTATAAAATTTATTTAGGTCCTTTTCTTCCATCAATACCGGCTATATATCACTTAGGAATGTATCTAAAGGAAGTCCATCGAATGAGATGTAATTGTTTTACAAACTCATTCAAGCTCATTTCTTATTCAACATCCTCTTCATATGCCATTTACAAACTAGAGTAACAAATCCACTATCATATATATATTTACCTTTTATAATGATTATTGTACAACCATATTCCACATTTTCTACATCTTTTGAAAAATGGAAGCACCGCACATGCGTACGTAAGGCTTACCATCTCCATGCCATAGTGTATTTTGTTTTTCATCACCAAATTAATTGGATTGGTATAATGATGAATATAGTGGATATAAAAAATAAATAATAAATAATATTTATTATATATAATTAATATACCATCAATTCTATTACAATTTCACCATTAAGTCAATGATATCGTCACTTGCCTGTACGTACGGCCTACCATCTCCACGATGTGGCATGATTCATTTTCCATGTTAACCATTCAATAATGATTATAAAAAAAATATAATGGGTCAAAATATTATCTATGATCTTAATATCATTCTATAGATATAATAATGATATAATATTATTAATAAATTGGACGTATAGAAAAAAACATGCATAGGAAAATGATGTAGTTAACACATGAAACAAGGTTATTAATAACATATTATTAACCAACTGATATAAGAAGATCATATATGATATCAAAAATTTATATATGGTTATTTTATAAATTAATAACATATCTTTAACTATTATATAGTATGTAATATAATATTCAACTAAATAATAGTAGAATATAAGGGTTATTTCACAATCTCATTATTATTCAGGATTGTTTATGTTTATGTCTCGACTAAAGAATATTTTCTTCCATACCCATGTTTGAAAAAATATAAAATATACTTTTACAATTATTCTAGGATTTTATAATTTCATTTTTACCCATGTTTGAATTTTTATAAAATGGTTTATGATGAATATTTTTGTCGTTTTCCAAAAAAGGTACTTTACGGCATTTTTTATAAAATATGGAAGAGATGTTTATTTTATCTTATAAAACAAGAGAGGATTTGACCTTCTTTATAGTTATTTAGTGTTTTTAAGCATCCTATAAAAGTTTTCAAGGTTATTTTAAAGGAAAAAAATTTCCTTTTATAACAATAAATCGTTTTAAATAAATTATTTTAAAGTAAAAATTGGGTATTTATATATAGAAATTTTTAAGAATTTTATTATACTATATTCATCTATTTCAACATCCTTGGTTTTATTTCATGGTTAATTAAGGTTGATCTCTAATGATACCATCTAAAAAATTATTGAGGGGTTTAAGTTGAGTTTGATTATAAATGTTTTATTTTGATACCATTCGTGGTTTAAGATTAAAGTACTCACATTTAGTATTCTAGTTCTTCAATATGAATGTTTATGTCATTTTTGTTCAAAAAATTTCCAATGATTATTGCATAATACTTAGTAATTGATAGATAATTCCCACTATAGTCCATTTTTTCATCGGTAGGTATCATAGGAGAAATTAGTTTGGGTATTGGCTATGTCCTTACCCGTTTATGCAATGTCTCTTGGCTGAAGCTTTGAGGGTATGTTTACGATGTCTGACATTATGCATTCCTTCATTCTGAGATTAGTTATTAATATATCTTGTGGATTATTTTATTTGTAGAATAAACACTTTATTATTTATATGGAATTATTTTTTCCAATTATTCTTGTTATATTATTTTTAAAATTATGTTTAAGTGGATTGTTTTTCAGTTATACACCTTTCCTTATTTCTTATTATTATTTATTAATAATAGATTTCATTGTATACTTACCCTTACTGGGAATCTGATCTCACCCCTATCTAATTTTTTAATTTCCAAGGATAAAATGATGTGTATTATTGGTGATATTCATAGTTAATCTAGGATAATAATTGTTTTCTCAAAGGATTTAATATATTTTATATTATATTTTAAATTGTAATGTATATCTAAATTATGTATCTAATTTTCAAGAACAAATAAAATTTTCGATCCATCTGGATGAGATTATTTATATAACATGCCAATATTATAAAGTAACCACTAACTCTAAGCTACTATGGTCAGAGTATTTATAGTTTGTATTAGAAGAATATTAGTAGAATCCTTAAGAACTAGATTTAAGAAAACATATATTAGAGAATTATACCCATAGAAAATATTTGGAAATATATATAAATAATTTTAGATTATGATTTATAGATTTGTTATACAGAAAAATTTCAGTTATGGTTATTTGAAACAGTGGTTTTGATATTATAAATTATGTTTTACAATGTTATGATCTAATATAGGGTATGCAATTTTTTAGGAAATGACACCTAGTGGAATGAATGTAAGTCCAATCAATGTAGGTTATCCATATGTGGATTTCCACCAAATTAATGATAATGATGTTTTAGGTGGAGATACAATATGTGATGAATAATTTATAACTATAGTGAGATATATGATATAGTTTATAAACAATAACCAACATGTATAAAGGATGATAGTCTATAACAAGGAGGAACAATGTTAGACAGCATTATAAGAAAACAAACTCCACCATTAAATGAGACTAAACATCATTTTGTATCTGATTAATGGATAAGTTCCATATAAAATATATTTATTACTTTGGAATATATGGAATGGAAGAATGCTAAGCATGATGTTTATCATATTTTTAGAGATGCGGATCAATGGTGGTCATAAATACAAAACACGGAAGAGGATGGGGAAATAACAAACCTATAATGGAAGAATGTTAAGGATCTTTTCTAAGAAACATATTTTCCTCACGAACATAGAGTGGATATGGAGAGGAAATTTCTACGTATGATGGAAAATGAGGGTGATAATGTTTCTAAATGTGAACCTATCTTTACAAAGTTATAAAGGTAATACATGGAACACTTATTTAACCCATTGAGTATGACAGGTCATTTATTTTATGGGTTAAATATATTCCTCTAAAATTCATTTCCCTCCCAAACATTCATATCATATGAAGATATTGACTTATGTAATATCAAGATAGAGAAATAATTCACTATGTCATAATAATTTAATGAAACAAAATTGAAGAAGAGAATGGTGGGGAAAGATATAGATAAAGGGAAAAAGGAAAAGATGGATTTTACCACATGTGATAATTGTTGGAAGAAACACCCCCTTACGTGCCTGAAGGGAATGAGAGTATGTTACAAGTGTGGAGAGAAAGGTCAACAGGCTTAGTATTTTAAGGGAAATAAACAAGCTATAAATGTGAAATGATTCAACTGTAAGAAGATCGACCACTACATGAATGAATATCCTAATCATCAATAAAATATAGCTTAATAAAAGAGAAGGTATCAATGTCAACATTATGTTGTTACTATTGATGAAATGGAATAATTAATGCATTTGTGTTTTTTTATTCAAGAAATATGTTATGATATTATAGTTATAAGATTCATGAGCTATATAAGGATTGTAGTTAAGTACTCATTCTTTAAGAATTATAAATAATGCTTCTTATCATTATGGTTTTAGAGGTGATAATGGTATTCAAATATTATGGGTGTGAAATAAAAAATATCTACATTATATTGTGTAGGGAAAATTTGATGTTAAGAATATTTTATAAATTTAGAGAACTTCCTTATAATGTTTTGGACAGAGAATTTTGAGAGATTTATTTTTCTAAGATTCATATCATTGGAATGGATTAAGTTGAAAATTGGATTTTATTTTTTCAGGTTAAAGTATGATTTATTGTATACTTTTCCAAAGACCATTCAATTTGGGTAAACATATTGAGAATAAAGGAAATACGTGTGGAACTTATGATGCATAAAAATTAATTCAAGCATAAAAATTAATCTTGAATATCCACCGTCAGGTGTGTGAAATAAAGTGAAAATATATCAAAGAATAACCAAATGATGAGATTATGCTTATGACCTAGAAATAAATCAAGTTGGTTCTTTGTTTTATCTTAAAATAATACCTCAACTTAAGGAAAGTAATTTGGAATAAATAATGGTATTCATTTCATTATCATTCAAAGAAATCAATGTCTTCTTTAATTCATAATGGATTTATGGTGTTTTGATGGTTAACATTCTAAAGAATGGGTTCTATATAACTCTATCAGAACAAGATAGTTAGAGTTATCTTGCATGCCCATGTTTTCTCTTTTAACAAATTATTTCTTATTTAAAATACAAATTTTGTTGTGATCATTGAATTTTCCTTTCCCTATTATTAATAGGACATTTTCTTAACCCTATTTCCGATGTGGGTTTTCACACAAATGAATTTTCAAGTATCAGTTATTTATTTTTGAAGTAAAATATCATATTATGAGGATGAAATTTATTGAAGTATTGGAGAATGTAACACCCCAAAAATTTATGGTATATATCCTTTTAAAATTAATCTCTTGGACAATATATGTTGCATGCAACACTAAGCTTTAATTAACCACGATATATTATTAATATTATTATTTAAAATGAAATTTTCCCTATAACTTTAAAAATGTGGTTATGAATATGATTTAACACCTTGTGAAAATATATTATCTAATTAATTGGATACCAATTAATTAAAATTTAATATTAAATCCAATTTAATAAAAATAAAAATAATTATAGCAGCTATTAAAATGTGCATAAGTGTGTTATACCAATAAAATAAAAAAGTCACAAGATATTTGTTAAATTGATGATATATATATCTAATATATTTAATATAATATTTAATATTCATTATATGTTTTCTCTAGACATGATCTAAGAAATAAACCAATTTTTCTCATAAAAGTAGTATTTTTAATAAAAAAATAGTATTACTGCCTTTTGATGGTGCACTTGTTTTAAATCTATTTTTAGACACTTTTATAAATTTTATCGGAAAAAAACTAAATTTCATATTTTAATTTTTAGAATAAAAAAATAATTTGGATTAATTTTTTGTATTTGTTTGTTAAAATTCATATTATAATGAGTAGTGAAAAAAATTATTGTATATTAATTGAAAACAAAAATATTGTCTAAATAATTTATAGTTTTAAATTATATTTTTATTTTATTTTAAAGTATAATTATATCAATTTTATACCATTTAATATAATTTAGGTCATTGGAATCAATTTATCATTCAAATTGTATGTGAACGCATTTCAAACTTTTGAACATTTTCACATTAAAAACTTGTTTTCTTGTTCTGTTAATAGGATTAATTTTAAATTAAATACTACATATTCTATATTTTGAATTTTAAAAAATCAATTCCAAATTAGGAATAAGCTGGTAAGAATTACATAAATATAGTCCTTTAATTTTCAGACAATATGAGTAATAACTTTAATGTCTTTTTTTAATTAACAAGGTTAATGTTAAATCGAGTAATTAAGTGTAAATAATATTATAAGTATAACGAAATTTTCCTAACACTTATCTTAATTTTATTGTATGAGTTATTTTCGACCAAAATCATCCTTGGGCTGATTTTGTTACCTTTTTGATCCACTTCTATAACTTTAACCCTTTTATAATATTTTTATTTTAAGAAATGCCTAATATATTATACTCATGTTTTTAAAAAGTATTACATTTCTAATAGGTAGGTATTTAGAAAATATCATAGACTATATATAGTTATTTGAAATATAATATTTTTATATTCAACTTGATAAATATTTTTTATATAAATAAATAAATAATATTCATAAATAATTACACAATGATGATGCAATAATTACTTAATTAATGGAAATAACAAATAAATGATTCTAAAAATATTAAAATAAAAATAATTCTAAATATTTAATGTCATCCAAGATATTTACAGAAACCTTCGGCATTTTACGGATATATTAAAAGTGTTTGTTTGAAGGCTTATTATTTTATTGATTTTTGTAAAATTCCAAGAAATTAATAGTTTCTAAATTGTCTTTAATGTGATATCAAAATAAATAATATTATATTAAATTATATAAAATTCATAAAAATATAAAATTCCTCCCATTTATTTTTATTTATGTTAAAATTTCATCCATGAATCATTTAAGGTTATTTTTTCATTTTATAGTATCTATATTAACCTTCATAGATTAAAAATACATGTTGTCATTGTAAAAATTAAATGGTTTAAATAAGGTTGAAAACTAAAATATAATGATACTGTGGTGACCTAAACCTGTCTAAAAATAACTTATTGAGATAATTTCAACCCATAATTATATAATATTTTAAATAACTCAATTTGGTTCCATATGGAACATAAATTAATTTATATTAATTAAATATTTTATAGTTTAAAAAAGAGACCCTCACCTAAATTATAAAATGAACATCTTCCCTCACTTTCTCACACCTTTGTGAGCCTTCTATCTCTACAAAAACCAGTCTATTTATCCTCCCAAAAATTTTATCCTTGTTTCGGAGGTCCTGTTATTCCAAAAATACTAACTCCAAATCCATTAGGAAAATATATAAATGAAGTCCATCGAGGAAGAGATAATTGTTTTACCAACTCATTGAAGTTCATTTATGATTCTAATTCATCTTCAAGTGTTATTTCTAAACTAATGTAAAAAAAATTATCATTTATATTATAATATTTTACTGTGATTGTGGTGCAACCATTTCAAACTTTTATCTATTATAGGAAAAATAAAATCACCACATCTACATATGTAGTTCTTATCATCTCCTTGTTGTGGTCTAATTTTTTTGTCACCAATTTATTTGGATAGGTATAATGATGAATATAATGGATTTAAATATTAAAAATGACATTATATTTATTCTTTTTAATTTTTGGACATTAAAATTCCTTACCCATTCACTATTGCAGGAATGATATTGTCGCTTGTACGTACATACGGCCTACCATCTCCATGATGCGATGTGATTCATTTTCCAAGATAACCATTAAATAATGATTATGAAAATATATATTATGAGAAAACATAAAATCTATGAACATAATATTGTGTTGGAAATAAAATAAACATATCTTATGTATAAGAAATTGGAATTAGAAGACAAAACATGCATAGGAAAATGAAGCTGTTAACTCCTAAAATAAGGGTAATAATGAAATATTATTAACAAAAAAAATAATAAGATCATATATGATATCATAAATTTGAATATGGTTAAAGTATAAATTAATAAAATTATTTAAACCATATATAAGAGGTTAAATTAGATTCAACTAAAGGTATGTAAAATGTAAGAGTTGTTTCACTATCTCATTATTATTCAGGGTTGTTTATGTTTAAGTCTCGAATGGGGAATATTTTATTCTATTTCCATATTCTCTATAAAATAAAAACTATTTTTACAATTATACTATTTTTTTAAATTATTTTTTACCCAAGTTTGACTCTTTAGAAAACCCCTTTAAAATAAATTTATTAATTTTCCAAATGATGTACATTGGGTCCTTTTCCACAAAATACATATGGAATTTTTTTAACATATTTGGAAGTATAGGATTTTACCACTTTCATGAATACATAAAATTATGAATCATCCTATAAAATTTTAAAAGGGTATTTTCAATGAAAATATTTTCTTTTATAACTTAAAATCTTTTTAAATAAATGGTCTCAAAATAAAAATGGGTATTTCTCTCAAAAATATTTATTAATTTTCATAGACTATTTTCATCAATGTCAGAATACTTTATTGTATTTTATTATTAACTGTTTATGATCACTTATGATACCATATATCAAATTTAATTGAAGTTTTTATGATTATTTTGACTGTGGATGTGCAATTTTGATAACACTCCAGGTTTATGACTAAATTACACACATGTAATATTCTTGTTTTTAATATGAATTTTTATATTCTTTATGTTTCACCATTTTCATATGGGGAATTCGTTTTACTTAGTATGTTGTGGGTGAGTTCTTTTATATCCCCACGATGTATCAGTATGTATAATGAGAAAAACTAGTTTCGGTATTGTTTTAGGCCTTAGCTGTTTATGTATAGTGTCTTAGTCGAATCCTTGACGGTATCTTTATGATGTATTACATTATTCATTCGAAAACTATAAGATTAGTTTTTTATATTCCACATGATTAGTATAATATCCATGTGATTATTGGTATGCAATTATTTTATTTTCATTTATTCCTTCCATATTAAGCTCAAGATTATGTTTATGTGGCTTGTGTTTAAGTTGTACACCTTGCCTTAATGTTTATGCATATATATCCATAATAGCTTCCATTGTAATTTTAACCTTACTGATAAATTGATCTCACCCCTATCTTATGTTATATTTTTCCCAAATTCTAAAATGTCTATTATGACTGATAGGTAGGCTAAATCTTGGATAATAATGGTGTTCTCAAATAATTATTTGTATTGTATTTTATATTTTAAATTATAATGTATGTCTCATGGATTAATCTAGTTTTCCAAAAATACTAAATGGTTTGGTCCTTCAATATGTGATTCCTTTTATAATACGCCAATGTAATAAAGTAACCACTAATTATGGGCTACATGGGTCAGGGTCTCTACACTAAAAAAATAATTTTTAACAATGTTTTATTTTTTATAATACAATTGAAAATAAATTTTCATGTAATTTGCAAAAATAATTCAAATTTGTATTTTCCCCAAAAATTAAATGGGATTTTCATTCTAATATGTACAACATGAACAGATTTTTTAATGTCATAAAAAATAATTTCGTTGTAGTGTCTTTTATATGTTTTCAAGTTAATTTTTAGGAAAATTATTTTCAAAATGTCTTATATTTTAAAACGTGTTTTTGAAAGCATAAAGGATATTTTCCTCAAAAATGATTTATATTATTGATCAAAATCATTTTTCACATTGGATTTTAAACATTGATGTTGCTTATGACTTACTATTGATATGATGCAAGGACACCATTGTTATTATTTCATTGAATGGTTTATGTTTATTATAATTTTTTTATGATACTAATTTATATTCAACATGTTAGATCATTATTAAATGCTTATGAAAACAGATTCTTTTTATTGGTTATGAAATGATGAAATTATAATGAAACCAAACTCTTTTCTCTAGGTTAAAATATGATCCAAATTTTATGATACCAATTTCATTTCTGGGGTTACCATATGATGAAATTTTATGATAATATTGCACATGTAATAATTTTTTCATTATGTTATGGTTGAGACCATTATCCCACCTAACACATTGGGTAAATATTTATATCCCATTAGATAGATTAGACTGGAACAAGGAGTGAACCTGATTTAGTCTCATAGGACTAGAACTAGTCCAGGACCTAATTTAGTAATGGTCTTTAACCACTATGATGGTCTTCAAAGTGAACCTTGATTGCTATGAAAGTTTGGATAGTGAACCCATTCCAATATGATAGACTTCGTAATGATCCTTGTCTAAAATGAAAATGATTCTCTACGTTTATGTGTATGCCACAAGTCTAGGTCATCTGCGAATTTTATTCTATCATGATTCATATTCATTTATTTCCTTATGATTCAGGTCTTATGAACTACAAATATTTATAATAAGAATCATGATTATGATATTTGATATGTAGGGTATGTTTTTCAAATGGTATGATCATGTCCTCGTAAACTTTTTCTCATGTTATGGTTATGTATCTCCATTTCTAACCATTGCTGAGCATCTGAGATCACCCTTTCTTATGTTTCCTTTCCCAATGATATAAAGAAATGTATTACATATTATATTTCTAATAAGGGTACTAATTGTGAATAACCTAGTGGGAGATGATATAGGACCCTTATATACATTCATTAAAATTGTTACAATATCTATTTATAACAAGCTTGTGTCACTATATTTATAAAGAAGAGACACCCTATAACATAAGGCTACTTCCCTTACCTTTTTTTATAAAATAAATTATATAAATTCAAAAAACGGACTAATTTGGGTGTGAGGCATAAAGCCCAGTTGGATACATCTACGAATCAATTTAAATGCTTTACCCATACAACTAATAAACTAGTTTGAAAACATTTTTCAACTCTAGAAGACACTTTTAAAATAGACAATTCCCAAGTAAACATTCAAAAATCCCATTGGTTTTCCTCTTTGAAACATAACAAAACATTCAAAAAAACTTTCTAATCATGAAAAAAATAAACCACAGGACTCAATGAATAACATGATCAATATAATAAAAAAATTATAAATTAGGGTGATAATAACATAAACATAATATAACCATATCAGTGGAAAATGAACAAATGGAAATAAAACATGTTTTCATATAAAATGGAACTAATCCAATGAATAAAGAATAGAAATCAATCTATAATGATTAGGGTCACCTAGGGGATCTAACCATAATGTCTACCATGAGTGAGAAAACAAGTGTGTTAGCTAGCAATGGAATATCACACGTTCTTCCCTCCAAAGGGATTACTTAGTCACTTGGAAACAAATGGAGGATCACACAGTCCTCCCTTTTCGTCTCACATGGTCACTTAGGAAACCTATAATGGTAGATTGCATCGCCTTCCCTAAGAGAATCATAGGATCACATGAAAAAAACCCCTCACTCACACCCTAGTGAACACATGGTCTAATCCATTCCAACACATCAGATGAAAGCACCCAAATCAACCAATCTATTACACAATCCATATCATAGAAAAAAATCCTACATGGAAAAAAACCTTCCTAAGGTAAAATAATTTCAAAAACCTCTTTTTAAATCAATTTTATAGAGCAAAACATTTTTTATCCATTTAATCAAACATTAGGTAGTCATAAAAACCACACCCTCTATGAAAACCACAATTTAAACACCAAATTTTCATAAAAAACCTTGAAACACATAAAACATTCAGTAATCACCAAGAATAAATTATTTAGATGGAAATATAAAACAAAAATATAAAAAGTGATAAGAAATTTAAAGTTATTCCATTCAAAATTCCCTTAAATTGAGACACCTTCCTCAGATTTCATCCAACGCAAATCTCCCTCAAATAATACAACTCAAAAGGGGTATAACCAAGACTCACACACCTAATACATAAGAAATAAAACTAAAAATATACATTAACATCCCAAGATTCTTTCAACACCGCCCCTTGTGTTCTATAACTCCACAAAAATGGGAGGACAAGGCTTGAGTGAGAAAAAAAATCAACTTACCTCATGATAAACCACTAGGAAAATAGGTAGAGACCACTATGGAATGATGGGGAGATCTCCACAGCCAAGTAAGGATGGCTACATAAACTCGATTAGAAAAAAGAAACCAAAAAACAAAAAAAAACGGATACATTAGAAATTGTATGTCTCTAATTTTTTATGAGCATGATAGGGTTTCAATGTGTAGTCATACACTTAGGAAAACTGTTCCCTAATGATGTGGGTTCCACTATGCATCCAAAATATGCCACATGGTTTTCCCTGAGGAGTCGTCTGGTCTAAAAAAACAATCTCAAAACTTGATTAATTGTACTGTGAAGAATTTAGAACCCATTCCACGGATACCACATGGTTTAGACAAATCATTTACTACTGGTGAAACCTATTTTTTCTCCCTAATGACTTTTTATTTCAACCCCCTACAATAAGAAACTATAAGAACACACCAAAAGAAAAATAAAACAAAAAATAAAATAAATCAGTGACCTAGAAGGAGTCCCAAACTCCCTACAATTCCAATTTCATTTCCCAAAAATTCATTAGGGTTCTCTAGAATAAAATAGATGATGCCACATCTCCCTCACCCAACCTTCTAACTCCTATATCTCTGGGAAATTTCAACCATGATATAAAATCACAGAGACCAATGGAATCCACTTCCAACTAACTACCATGTTCTTAACATCCATGATAAGAGCATGATACTACATTATGATGTCATTATGTTATAACTCTAAATCTTCCCACTCCAACATGTGATATGAATTTGTATGGTATCACTTCTGCTGGTAGATGTTAAATATTTCATCAATCAAGGCCACTCATAGTGGTAACTCCAACTGGTGGGATATTATTTTGAAAAATATCTTATATTGTCATCTCTACATGTTTTGGGTGTGATTGTGTTTTTTTCAATGCCAGATGACCTTGAAGGATGATGTTTCTAAAATAGTTTTTTAAGGAGTCATAGTTTCTCAGTATTTTCCAAATTTTTGGGTTTCAAATTTGGGAGTTTCATTTTTTCAAAAAATCGATTTCTATGTAAGAGTGAGTAGCATGCAGACTACAAATGATATTTCACACCCTACAAATGGTTGTACACAAATCCTCGAATGGAATCGTATAATTAAGGGATCCTCAAGGCCCTAAATGCAAATCATGTATGAGAATAGTTAGAATAAATTGAAAATGGTTTAGAAAGAAGGATTTAAATTCACAGTTAAGACTGGTGGTATGCGGGATCGATTGTCACTCGAAAAAATGAGGTGGTTATTTGAGAAACTATAAAGGGTGTTGTTGGTGAAAACATGATGGTGATTTGGGCCACCACATAAAAAGAAAGCCATTACATGGGCTTTGTAAGGAAAATAGGACATGCAATGGTTGTGCTTCTTAGATGATGCATGGTACACAGCGAAGCCGGTACCACATTGATTATTTAGTAATACTTGTATTTTTGTATTATGTGGATATATTTTCCTACATAAGGAGTGTTAATCCCATAATTAAGAAGAGATATTTTCGTAAGAAGATATTTTTGATCTGGGAATTCGGTGAACTCTGAAAGTGGTCCTGATGGAGAATTCTGTGAAGGGTGAAGTGGTTCTCATAGAAGAAATTCCACTGATGGTTTTTGCAGGGAATTATACCCGGAAAAGGATGTGGTACATGATGGAAGAAGAGGTGATATTAAGAAGAGGAAGACTTGATATTTGGAGGAGAGAAAGTCCATAAAATCTTAGGTATTTCATGGCTGAGAGATAGTTCGTGATGGCATAGACAATCAGCGAAGAAGGGATAGTACATGGAGGATAGATGGTTTATAATGGACAGGTGATCCATGAACCATGCTCATTACACAGTACATGGATTAAAAAAGATGGTATGCAGTGGAAGCTAGGTGGTTGACAAAGGACTCCAAGAAGCTTACAAAAGCTCAGAAATAATTCATGAATGAAATTTATACTAACCTAACAGTATGCGGAAATGTAAATTTCATCTACGGGTGAAAAAGTGACATAAAAATAGCATCATTTTATAGTTTAGGATTCATGCTTTTATAAAAATTAATGGACCTACAAGTCTATAAACTGTTAGAGGACCCCTTCCAAGAGTAGTGAGTGAAGGAAGAGGAAGACGGTGATCCTTCCCACCGATAATGAGCCAGATGAAGAGACATAGGGAGTGAAATTTGTGAATACAGTGAGTAGACCCAAAACCTACTAAAGGTAGTGAGCCTGGGTAATGAATATCTAGCCTGAACATTGTATTTTGGCCATGAGCCAAGTGGATTTGGTACATCAGCACATCGTCGTTGTATGCCCTCTAGACGTAGCCCAGTGAGGGTGAACCAAGTAAAATTTCTAAGTCCTTTTCATGATTTCATTTTTGTCAATATATTTCTACAGGATAATGAGATACATGTGTTTTTTAATGATGAAACAATATCCTAAGGTGTAGTAGTATTAATCTTCTAAACTCTAATTCACACCCCCTCTAAGGTTATTTGACCTAGTGGACCTAACAGCTACCTTCACATGACTCTGCACAAAATGAAATGGCTCAGAATAATGTGGCACCAACTTCTTATAATTTCACAAATGAAAATGACCCAATTGAAGAAATACCTATAGAAACATCGAATAAACAACCAGAAACACCAACAAACGATGACAACGGTCAACATACAACATTAAGTGGTGTCGAGAAATCGATAGTCTTTTCTGAATTATTCATATTTTATTGGTTGTCTCATGGATGAGGCTCTTTCAAAATAAAGAACACTCACCCACCTCATCCCAGAATAACAAGAATTATCATGCTCACCCAAACAATGCCTGAAATGGGGCCATCCATATCGAGTCGTAGTAGAAATTATTATATGAAAACTCAAGAAATAGATGGTGCCTCTCCCATGAATAACTAAAATCAAGCCCAAACACATATAACACATATATTCTCATTAATAGAGATGATCCACTCAAACAACCCATGCTTATGTCAGTTATACATGGTACTCAATCTCAACTGGGTTCCCAAAACCTTTTGGGGTACCATCCAAAAGAAAGATATGATCGTACACTATTACTAATAGAACTCTAGGAAGCCGAACAACATCTCAAAAATATATAAATTTGGGGTACTCAACATATTTTGACTCCATAATAGGTAGAAAAAAAATCATTTCTTTAGAAAATTCACAATCACCGATATATAATCCTTGCCACTTGGAGTACATGGTAGCCCGATCATGAAATCTATAGATATCTTACCCCACTTATATAATGGAAATGGATGTGGATGAATCAACTATGATGGTATTAAATTATGAAATTTAATCCTATTTGTAGTCAATCTCTTGGAAATAAAATATTCCCTGGCACATCTCATCTTTGGCCACCAATAATGGTCTCTCAAGGTAAAAATCATTTTCCACAGCAAGAAATTTCTCATGCATCACTGTAAGAATAGAGGTGAGGTCGTTTCTCCCTCGCATAACCTTCCCACTCCCATGTCACATGGATATCACCGTTATAAACCTAGAGCATGTAGACCAATGTAATAACATTATATTGAAGCCACTTATTCTTAATATCCATGATATGAATACAATTCTCCACTATAGTAAAATTAGGATCTAAATCCTAGTCTTCCCACTCCAGAATGTGAGATGGATCCGGATGGTATCGCTTTAGTTGGGAAACATGAAAGATTTCAAGGATCAAGTTCAACTACAATGGTATCTAAAACTTGAAGACTACCATCCCAAAATGCTCCATGACATGAAACAGCCGAACATAACTCCATGCAAACTTTTAATGAATTCCCAAACAAGGTTGACCAATTATAACTAATATCCTTAGAAATTAATAATAACCAATTAGAAACATCAACATACAACAATGATGGTTGTTATATGAATTCTAGTGGCTATGAGCTGTCTCTAGGCATTTTTGAATCTTCCAAACTATCCCAATCATCTCTTGGATGTATATTGGTATAACTAAGGAATGCTCACCCACCTTGGCCCAGTATAATGGGGATTAGAACCTGTAAGATAGCTCAAATGGGGCCATCTTGATGGAGTCATTGTGGAAAATATTAAATAAAAACTCCTCCAATGGATGGTGCCTCTCCAACATGCCACCAAAATCAGGAAGACATCTGAAATGTATCCTCAATGGTCTATATGGTTCACTCACAATAGTCATCTGTCTTTAGGTGATATGTGATTGACAACCTCAAATAGGATACTAAAGACTCCATGAGACCCATCCAAAATTTAAATATGAAACAGGTATCAAAATCTAACACTATCACTGAGTGAACTCCATGAATCCAAAAAAACACTCAAATATACATAAATTAGATGTCTTATCCCATATTTGACTCCCTTATAAGTATAAAATGTTCTTATATCATCAGAAGAATGAAATTCACCCATGTATCATCCTTACCATTTGGAGTATGAGGTAACTCGATCATTAAACCCATAGAGATCTCCTCGTACTTCCACACTAGTATGAGAAGTTGATGTTACAATCCATCTGGTCTCTGATTCTTAACTGCAATCCACTAATAGGTCAGGATCCTAAGAAAATATATCGTGGAATGTCGTATCCTAATACATCAATACCATCCTCTTAAGGTATTATATATCTTCCTCTCCATGAGGCGAATATACCAAATAGAAATATAAGCCTTAGGTATCACCTCCTTCATTAGGTTCAATGAAATGACTAGACACTTCTAGAAGAGGATAATCATCTAGATACTAAGTATTATAACCCAAGGTATCCCCTCCTTTTAAATCACAACTAATCCACTAGAACTTTGGTTTTGATGTCTACTCAATCCTAAACCGATCGATGAGAGAATGAGTAACCATAACACTTTCCAAGAATACATCCCAAAATTCCAGAGGCTTATCCAGTATCATATTTGTGTACATGCTCATCAGAACCCACTCATACACTTATTTAAATAATTCCTACACTGGAAGCTTCATTCTCAATGTGTCGGTAACCACATTCCCCTTTTCAGGTGTAAATGCAATATCAAAATAAAAAGTCTGAAGGTGCTCCACCTAGTGCCTCTTCATCAGATTTAGGTCCCTATGAGTGAAAATATACCTCAGGATCATATGATCAAAATACACTATGAAATACTCCTCAAAGAGGAAATTTCTCCAAGTCTATAGTGCATGCATAATATCTCCCAACTCAATGTTATGGGTGGGATAATTTTGATCATGTTTGAATAGATACTATGATTCATAGACTACTACGTAGTCATATTGTATCCACAGACACCCCAAACCCACACTAGAAGAATCACATTACACTTCATATTGTCTCCCAAGATTAGGTATAATCAAAATATTAGTGGATTTCAAACAGTTATACAACTACTCAAAATCATTCTTACAATTCTCATCCCATTAAAACATTACACATATCCTAGTCAAATCTGTCAAGGGATAATCTAGCAAAGAGAATTCCCAGTCTAAATTCATATAATATTATCCTATTTTTCGAAATATATTGATCTCAAACACAATATTGAGCTACTCTCAAGAAAATACTACTCAATCCTAATCTGGATCCACTAAAACTCATGCCTCAAAAATCACATGACCCTAAAACTTCACTCTCAGAATCCAAAACTATCACTTAGTAAATTTTTAATATAGATGATTATCTATTAAAATACCTAAATAACATTTATATGGATTTTATTCTACTCCTCTATATTGGAATACATAAAGATGTCTTCTAAAAACACAACCCCTAAATATTCCAAAAACCGATGGAATATCATGTTCATTAGCTCTATGAAAATAGTCTGGGCATCCATAATCCTAGTTGGCATAACCAAATACTCAAAATTTCCATATAGACTTTAAAAATAGGCCTTTGGAATATTTTCATCTTGAAACCTCAAGTGGTGGTACCCCAACCCCAGGTCAAATTTCGAAAACCTTTAGCCTCTTCTATGCTTTTCTAATAGATCATCAATTATGGGAAATGAGTATTTATTCATTAATTTCACATAGTTAAGATTATAGTTTTCTATGTAATGTCAAGCTATACCATCCTCCTTTAAAAATCGCACTATATAAGTGCATAGTGAAACATTGGGAAGAATAAAATATTTTTCCCAATATCCTCCAAATAAGCATTCATCTCCTTCAACTCGGTTGGGACCATATGATAAGTTAGAAAGGAAATCGAACACATCTCATTGAGGATATCGATAGTAAACTAAACCAATCAATGGGGATGGTATCCTGATAAAACCTATTGAAACACATATGGGTACCTTTCCACAACCTATGGAAGTCAATCTAAAGAAAAGTTCCCAAGATACTCAATGAACAACAAGGAAAAAATTCACAAAATCAAACCCAAATCCTAATCATCCATTCTTTCCCTCCCGAAATATAGATCCTACGCACCACAGAATATATGGGTTCTCCTATTAGAAGTAAGGAAATGAAACCTATGGAGATAACATATGACTTTATCCTTGAATATAATCAACTAATCTACGTTGATAATGATTCTAAATTCATCTAGTTGTAGAACAATGAAGTCACAAACAACCACGACTCTAGCTATTAAAAATGACACTCAAGGAACATAAATCCTTACTCCTCTTTCCAACCTAATAGAGTTATAAAATACATGACATAATGCATCAACTCATCTCACGTACCCATGAAATGAATCAAATTATGTAAAATGAAAGAATTATATGAACTTATGTTAATGAAATCTAATTCCATAGAAGAAGTAATAAACACCATACCTCAAATTGTGTCTTGCTTGGATTTTCAGTTGTTTGGAATGACCTCCACCACAAGGAGTTTCCTAGTATCAAACCCACTCATGGTCATATTCCCTTAGTGAGAATCCCTCTACCATGTGGATAAGATACTCCATCCTTATTAACCTCTAATTATACCTAATATCCTTTTGAGAAAACAGATCCTACATCGCTCCCATATGAAGCCTATAGAAAAGCCTGGTGAATATAACCTAACCTCCCACATCGGTGGAACAGATTCAGAGTCAATGATAAACTAGAACTGTTGTTTCTAGAATTTATTCACATATAATAGACAACTAGTCTCTTAACCATAAAAACAAAGGAGTTGATCCCAAATTTTGGTTGGGACACTTTCCACTACATCTCTAAAACTTATCCCACTTTTACTTCTATCCTGCAGAGGAAATCTACTTACATCCCATGGAAGGAACACCACTAGGTCATATCGTACTTCTATATCATCTGTATTTATCAAACCCTTTTCAACCTCCACTAAATGTATTGATTGAAATTGAAAAACAAGCATAGATATGATATCTAGCTTCAAACCCATCTCAAAATTATAAGAATTGAGATAATCATTTGTGAGGAGATCCATATAGACATAAACCAGTGGAATACTCCATCATTGAATTATCATCCATAAATAACATTAGAAACTCCTGGTCCTTCACCACTCTCATGGTCTCCAGGTAGAATTTCTGATTAGATTCTACATTAAAAGTTGTCAATGTGAGACCCTCATTATTTCCCAAAAGCTTCACTGACTCCCACTACTTCATACTTGGTCACCCTAGAATGTATGTTGAAAATCCCACTTTTGTTGTATCATCGGTTTTCAAAAACTCAAATATACACTTGATATGTTCCAACCACTCCCTAGGGTCATTTGGTCCCTTTTATCCAATGAAAAATAGATAGATTCTTCCATGAATACTCTTGGTCAAGTTTCACGGATCATGTTTTCTCATGATTTCACATTTTTTCATTTTTTGGATCATATGAATCACTGGATCATTAAAACTAGATCAATGTGAGGGTTATTATATGGGGTTATCTCCAATGCACTCTCTATTTTCCTAAACGTGGTCCTTCTGAAAAAAAAAATTTATAATACAAACAACCCCAACATTCATCAATCCCAATCCCCCATCAAATCACAAAAACTGTAGAGAAATGAAACCCCCAACATGGGTATCACAACAACATCATGTAAGAATAATAAAAAAACATCATGAAAAAAAACCCATAACTAGGCTCAAAACACAAACACAAACCCAAACCACCCATGGAAACATGAGGTTTGACATGATGAAGAACTATCTAGGCACTCCCCCATTCCTAATTCTTGGGTCCCATTGGTCCTAGATAGAAAATACCACTAACCCCCAAAAAAAACCTCTAATACAATTTTTTAATGAACCAATCATGGCTATCCTAATCTAATAATTGAGTTAGCCTACCACTTATCCTGAATCGAGCTCCTGAGCAACATGGGTCGGGGAAAAGTACTTCTCATTAACTACTATATCATGGTAATGATTTGTCCAAAGGAATCCCAGAATGAACCATCCATTAAAATGGGATGTCCAAAAAAATAGCATCATATTCAATATCAAAAGATATGTAGATAAAAAAATGACATATATAAAATTCAAACAATCTACAATAAGGTATATACATTTTATCTAAAAAAAGATACCAAACATAAATTTAATGCATCATAATATTAAATAAGGACAAAGAATAACCCATAAGGTAAAAAATACAAAAAACGACTCCAAATGTTTTCGTCCTAATGATATCACACTTCTTACACAAAACATCGGATTATGGTAATCAAGAATATCCACCATGGAACATTATTCCCTTATCCCTTACCTATGTCATGAAAAAAAATATGAAAACATCCAAAAAGGTCCCATTCACGGTGTGAGGCATGAGCCCAATAGGATTCCACTATGAATTAATTTAAGGCTTTTACCCGTGAAACCATTAAACTATTTTGAAAAAAAAACAAGACTACGAACCCCATTGAAAATACACAATTTCGAAGTTAACTTTCAAAAATACATTTTGTTTTCCATTTTAGAACATAACTTGGCATTCCGAAAATAGTTGACAAAAATTTCTAAAATTAACCACAAGACAGGAGGCACAATATTCTCAACATAACTAAAAATTAAAAAATTAGGGTGATCATAGCATCACTATCATATAACCATATCATTGGAAAATAATACAATGGGCATAATACATGTCATCACATCCAATTGAACTAATCTAACATGTAAAGAACATAAATCATTCTAGAATTAGTAAGTACACCTAGGAGACCTAACTATAAGGTATTTAATGAATGATTAAAGAAGTGAAAAATCTATCAATGGAGTCTCACATGGTATTACCACCTAAGAGATCACTTGGTCCCTTGGAAACTATAGCAGGCTCAAACATTCCTCTCTCTGATTCTCACACGATTACTTAGACAACCCCACATGGAATCTTACATAGTGTTACCCTTGAGGATCACATGTTCACTCAAAAAAACCCTCTCTCTCACACCCCTCTTAACCCATGTGATGCTCTATTCTAGTATATCAAAAGAAAGTTCCCACATTATCCAATATATAAAACAATCCATATCATATAAAAAAAATATGGACTGTAAAACACACACTTTCTAAGGTAAAACCATTTTAAAAAAAAATTTAGAAAACCAATTAATATAAAAATACAACTTTGATCCATTTTATGAAAAACATGGTGGGAATACAAGCCACATCCATTTGGAAAACCACACATTAAACACAAAATTTCCATAATAATATATGAAGCACATAAAAGAATGAATTTTCAAAAAAAATAAATAATTTAGATGGAAATATAAAATAATAAAATGAAATTCGATAATATAATCAATGGTGTTCCATGGAAAACACCATTAAATTGAGAAACCGTCCTCATATTCCATCAAAATATCATTGCCCTCGAAAAAGACCTCCCAGAAGTGGTAAAACCAAACCTCAGACACCAAATCCATTTGAAACCAATCCCCCCCCATTAACAACCCTTTAGTTTGAGAACACCACCCATAGGGTCCCACAACACTATAAAAATTGTGGAAGAAGTCCAGTTTATGGAAAGGAATGAATAAATCCAAAACAAATCAAATTATCACTAGAAAGACCAACCAATAAAAAAAGAGAAGTCACCAAGGAATGAGTTGGAAAGCTCCCCATCTGATAGAGAAAGGTTTTCTATACAAGAGGAGGTATAATAATGCACAAAACCATATAAACCTAAATAGGAGAAATAGTAAATTTTTAATTTTTAATGAGAGAAAAAGGGTCTCATTGTTAGGAAAACTATCTTCCAAATGTGGGGGTGCCACTATCCACCAAAAATAGGCTATATTGTTTTATTTGGGGGTAAAATTATTTGAAAAACCATGCTTATAATGAGGGAAACTATACTATCTATACTACATCACCCTTCATAGGGTTTCCACATAGTATAGAAAAAATGTGCATGAACTATGTTCCCTTGTCTGTCTCCCCAAAAACTCTTAGTTTTGACCCCTAGCCCATAGAAACGGCATAAATGCAACCAATGATAAATAAAAATTCAAATAAAATATAAAAAATACCCGAATAGTGTTAAACTTCATAATATTAAATATTTAATATTCATATAATAAGAAGTAATATTTATGTGTAAAATTAGGGGTCATTATAGTTGTCTTCCATTTAATTATATGTGGCTTCTTGTGTTTCATTGATGAATTACATATATTTATTTTGAGGGAATTCCAACTAAAATCACTTTATATCTGGTAACCTGGGAAACAATATGCAAATATTAAGAAGGAATAATTTGTCTCATTACCTCTATTAATAATTCTATGTTTTTTCATTCATTAAAAATATATTAATTTTCACTTTATATTATCAAAATATTTGAGTAGAAAATTAGAAACTTCTTCTCTATGGGATCAATTATTGAAAAGAATATATTAATTATTAACAGTTCTAAATGTGTAAAGACATGAAAATTTTGTGGTATTGGTATTAAATATCATATGATATTCAATGAATCACTATTTACAAAAATTGTTTAAATTATTTTTTGTATCATTTGGGAACCAACTAATTTCCTAAGGGTGAGATTCATTAACATACACATAATTGGAAATGGATTTATTCTCTATTATTCACTTTTTCCTATTATTGTGTTTGCATATGATGTGATTTTTATGTACATTCAATGGATCCATTCAAACCAACTCCAAGATTAACTTTTGAATTATTAGTTGGAATGATTTATATATTTTTTATATTTTCTAAGTACAAGAGGGATTTAAAGGCACTTTAATCAAGATACTTTTAATCAATGGGAGATGGTGTCTGACCTTATCCATGATCTAGTTTCACAACAAGTTTATACATAAAAATTCAAAAATCTTGACAATAAAGATTGGAAGCCTACATGAATTGGTTTACATAATAATAATATTTACTACATGTATTTATGTGGTTCTTAGTAGTCATATCCCAAGGGTTTTAGTTACCTTATAGGCTCATTTGTTCTATTGATCCATTTGTTAATCATCTTGAGAAATCTACATACATAGCTTAAAATCGATGAAAAACTATAGCATTTAGGTATCGTTGTTACCTCAACCTGATAATTCTATATTTCAATCCCTAAAAGTAGAAACCATATTTTTTTATTGATATTTGGAATATTAACTTAGACTAGTTTCATCTTGTTTGATAGGTTTTAAAAATTTGAATAAATTAATTATTCATATTTACATTCATAAGATTAAAAATTACACATTCAATCAATTATTAACTGATATTATTGCATGCTTCCACAATTTTTGGATATCCTAGAACATACACATAAGGGATGAAAATAAAATCCCTCCTAATATTTGACTCTTAGGTATTATAACAGTGGCGCAACTTTTTGGGAAGGTAAAAAATGGTTCCATGAATAATTATATTTCAAATTTTATTATCAGGAAAACTCTTGGTGTTCATAGAAATCTATGTAAACTGATCATGGTTTTATATATTACATGAAATTTAACCCAAAATAATATAAATAAGGTGAATATTGATAGTTCATGAATGGGGGCTCTAGGACTACTGATATGCTATGGATGTCCAGGTTTCATAAAGGTTATTTAACTGAATCCTTTTCAGAACTATATTACTTATGACGCTAAATTGTTTTCTATTAAAAATTATATTGACTATTCCAAGAGGTTCTCTAGAATTATCTATGCATTGAAAGTGATTCCACGCAGGCTACATATGTATTTGATGCTCAAACCCTTTTGGTCCCATGGCACATCATAAAAAAATTAGATGCATTGCTTATGATCATTAATGGGTGTGTAGATCAAAATAAAACATAACTACTGAGAAGGTAATCAGGTTTTTTCTTTCAAAAAGGGATATTAGGGAAAGTATCACCTTTTGAACTTCTTATATTTCTACAGAATTTTTGTTTCTCTGTAACTATAACATTATTAGTGATGTGTATTCTTGTATTCATCGTCCACCTTTGTGGCCACTCTTCCATCTTCATTTGTTTTTATGACTTTGTGGCTTCTGATCCTTCCCATTTGTTTTTGGGAAATTATTAATGATATTATAATTTATTAATAAATATAATTATTAAATAAATTAATAATATTAATAAATTTTAAATTGTATTATTTTTATTATTAATTATTAAATATATTGATTATATTATTTATTATTTACTATTTACTATTTACTATTTATTATATAATATATTACTAATTATCATTAATGATGAGGTTAGGGAGATAGTGGAGTATGAGGGAGGGTTCCTCTAATGATTCACTGGAGATCAATAAAGAGACCATATTAGAGTTCGTTCAATAAATATTAGAAGATATGATGTTGCATAAATTAAAAATATCAACATCAAATGATGATTCAAGTCCTCATAGGATACCATGGTGGATGTATGTTGTAATAGTAAAGTTTGTAATCATATCTTATTTACTTATTTTCATGAAGTTGAATCTAGATTATTTTCTAAGAAAGGTAGTACTATTTGTGTCTTCATAAGAAAATTGTAAATTTCAAAAGGATAGGAGCTCTATAAGAATTGTATTATTGAATGTATTGGTATTCAAAAAAAATATTTCCTAGAAAAATAATGACTTGGAGCACCAATTTTCCTTAATTATGGGGTTTTACAATTGTAAATGGATTATAATTGAACATGTTTTTCTCACATATTATTTCTGAATGATGATATGAAAAGTAGGGAATTGTTATTCAGTATGGTATTTATAAAACTAGGGTCCATGAGTATTCAGGAATGGAATTTAAAATTTAATCTATTTAAAGTTAGGAATATATTTTTATAAGTTTGTGTTTAGATTTTTAGACTTAACTAGATTCTTTGGTACCATAAGATTATGTTTGATGTTTCCTCTACAATTCGAGTTCCCATTAAAATGTATAATAATATTTAGTAGTCTGGATTTGGCTATTTTTCTCAAGCTATTCTATAAGGGGACATATGTTTGAATTTTAAAAGTGCATTGGGTTTGTCTAATAACGATAATGAATTGTATATGAGTATTGTTTATGATAATTTCACTGTAGAATATTTATATTGTACATTTATATTTAATATTTTTGGATAAACGTTAAATGGAACTAGTTTTATCCTTATTCCCCATAAATGGGCTTTTTGTTACTAATTTTGATAATAAACCAAGGGATGATCAAAGAGGATCTTATGCTATTAATATTTATGTTATTTTTAGAAATTTATGGGATCATGGTAATGACTTTGGTTTTTAGGGTTCTCATAATGAGGGAATAAATATTACTCAATATAATACATTTTAGAATATAGGATCTATAATTAAGTCATGGGAATAAGTCTCATGATAGGTTGTATCATGAATCATTACACTGTTATTTGGTTAAGAGATTGTTAATGGTATG
This sequence comes from Viscum album, assembly GCA_963277665.1. Lineage (NCBI taxonomy): Eukaryota > Viridiplantae > Streptophyta > Magnoliopsida > Santalales > Viscaceae > Viscum > Viscum album. The sequence continues at coordinate 1,131,074,345 of OY728155.1, read as the reverse complement.
ACTAGAGAGTAGAACCTAGTTAGGGAGCTGAGAATTAGTGCTCAAATGTAATAGGAACCTTCAAAGAGGTTGAGCAGTTTGAATGGTGAGGATAGATATTCACTTAGAAAGAGTTATGATGTATAGGTACAAGTTAGATCTCATATTAACATGAAAATCCATTCCATTATAGGCCAGTTTGTGGCTGAATAGTAAATGGATAATGATGAAATAAGGTTAAAGAGTCTCTGCAACTGGAAGGGTTCCTTTAAGACCACTATTAATTTTCAATCTAAACATGATAATTTGAATGAGAGTACATCTGATCTGTGGGTGGATAATGTTCCTAAAAATAGTGGTTAACATCAAATGGTGGGATCTATAAAGGGGGTTATTTCAGCTTTGGAAGTTTTAAAGGGTGTTCAAGGAAAATATCAATCTTTGAATTTTAACCATTTTAATGATGAATATGGTGTTTCCTATTCTATAACGAATGATAATGTGTCATATTAGGATATTAATGATCACAAATATCTTTATAGTATAATGTAATGTTTTTTTAGTTATTGGTAATTGGAGGGATTTCATGAATCTAGATGAGGAAGAAAGGGATTTAATTCTACAAAACTTTCATCGGAGTATAGGGATGAGGCTACCGAAGGAAAAAAGTGAGATGTTGGGGAATCTATATATCCTAATGAAAAAGACTGGGCTAAGAAACTATTATCCTTAGGATCGCTATTAGCATTAAGTCTTACTTTATTATAGAAAATGGGATAGCACAATCTAATTACATTAGTTCCATGAATGATGAAGTATATTGGTATATATATTTTGAACATTATAATCACTTGGATTATAACATTATAGGGTCCTGAAACACCACAAGGGTAAGAACATACTCCCACAATCACTTTTTATAATGAATCAAGTATTACTACAGGTCCAGTAAAGAAAATGGATACAAATTGAGTTGTAAAATTTATAAGAAACATGGATAAATTGATGAGTTTTAGGTGACCCATGTACTATCACCGGGAAGGGATTGAAGAATAAATGAATTGCAAACTACAAGTATGCGGAAGGAACCATGAGTCATTGGCCCGTAGATCGATAGTTAGGGAACCCAAGAACCAATGAAGGCCATCTACATACCATCTCGTGAACTTAGTGGTTCATGGACGAAGATAATCGGCAGTGTTCTATGAACCATGACTCATGAACTTCATCATTCACAAACCGTGATTGACCGAGTCTTATATGGGTTGATATTTTTCATCATGGGCTTCCACAAATTTTTTTACATGCCTATAGATATTTTTGAACCAATTATCTATAAAAGGATCACAAAAGGAATTGAAAAAGAACAGATGAATAAAGCATAGAGGATACCCCGAATATTGGAAGAAATAATTTGGAGAGGATTATGACTTTGGTTTTAAATCATTGATGAAGCCCAAATCATGAAACAAATTTCTACAGGTATAACCACCTGTGAACCATAAAAAAACAAGGAACATAATAATAATTGGAAAACCGCAAACCTAAATGGTGTAATTGTGAACCACACATTCCTCGTGGATGAAATCCCTGCGAACATTAGGTTCTGGGACCCACCTTTATCATGGGGTTCTTTATAGTGTACCACTATGTGGATTGAACCCCACACCATGTACTAAACCAGTACGCGGGTGGAACCTAAATTTATAGGGTAGACCGCATCTAGTACCGCGTACCACTGTAGTTCATGGTGGTCCATTCCCAAGCCCATGTACTGCTATGGTATACAGATGAACCATATACCCGCACACCACTATGGTATGTGGAGCTCCCCCCATCCCGCATGATAAAACAATATGTGGAATGGGGAATCTTTGGGTGTCCTTCCCTGCAACTCCAATCTCACCACCCCATTACAATCTAGTCCTCCAGAGCCCCTCTAGGAACCAGTCCCTGCAATTATGTCGAAGCCTCCTCCAAAGCAACTGGACCTATATTATCAGATCATCAAGTGCAACATTGTTCCCCATTGAGTATACATACCCATTGTAAGTGGAGTCAAAAAGGCTCTCCCCACAAAGGTTTGGACTCCGAGGATGTATGTAAGTCTACATTCCCATGGTAACCCGGATCCCAACCTTGGGATGTAGACATGAACTTACTCATTCATTGGATTAAGGGTGACCACTTTCCTTTCCATTCAATTTCGAATAGTGATCAGTCTAAGGAATCATGTTGGTACCTCCACTTGGAGAGAGGAAAAATTCCTCCCATTTCCTCGAATGTGTTATAGGGAACTCCCACTGAGGTTAGTCCCTAATATTCTATGTGTCGAGACACATGACCTCCAATGTCATCCCACATTTAAAGGTTCATCACTTTTCACCCTTTCCACCCATCAAATCAGCTTCTTTGTCAGTAGGCTCATCCTCTCCCATCAGTGAGAGAGGATGTGTGTGGTTGGTTGGATCTCTCACGTCCTCTTGTTTCTCACACCGAGTATAACTCACATGGGATTAGAAATTTGTAATGATCACAACATCCAAACTACCATGTTTCCTAAAATATGAGAACTCTAATTCCTGGTCAAACCAGGATAAAAAGGATGCCTACTTGAAGGCTTGATGTCAAAAGGGGTGCCCTTCCAAAAGGGTTTCCCCAATCAGGACCCCTCAAATGGGTACCTTTCATGCGTAATCCCTATCCCATTTTGAACTATGTGGGATCTGATTCATTTTGTGAGGATACATAGGAATCCCATTTTATGGGTCTAATCCCAACATAAATCCAAATTCTAACCCCCTAGACGACGATAAACTCCAGAGAGCTTTATTCCATGGATTATGACAGTATTGCCTTTGTAGCATCAATTTCATGTATTCCTATGACAATCCTGAAAACTAGGCATAGCCTATGGATACACTCTTTGGAATAAAAAAACGATTCAAAAACATATGAAAAAGAATTAAATCTATATGAGAGTCCTAAAATAAAAAATAATTCCCCCCAAAGGGGTGAGATGGGCCTAACCTCACATCCTGTCATCCAATGAAGTCATTAAGTGTCTTGGCCAAATAATCATCCAACAAGTGCCTTCCTTTAGAATCCAGGTCAATGAATCAGGGATATTAGGTTCATTGGGTGTTTCAGGATCCATGAATAATCCTATTGGAGACCATATGATGAATTTATATCCTAAGAGGACTAATTTCACATATACTTAACCCCAAGAACTCTCCCATTGAGACCATTTTATAGTGGAACCTCCTTCGCAATGTGGAAGGGATAAATGGTTTAGTCCCTACGGGGTCAATCTAATCCCCCCTTAAAGGATAATGAAGTGGATCGGATCCAAATAAATGTGGTGATGAGAAAGTTTCTATAATAATTGACGAATGATCGTCACCCGTCGAACCATTAATTGCATTCTTTCCAAACCCAAGAATGTGCTGCCTCGGAGGTTGAAACAAAAATGGTGAACCCGACTTCAATCCTTAACCAAGGAGATTTTACCCCACTCAATACCCATTTCATCGCAACATATAAAATGGTAAGGAGGCCAAGATAAATCATCAAATATGAATATGTTTACGATATGTTACTTGTACGGGGTTTTTTTGTCTGTATATGTCACATATATATATATATATATATTGCAGGTTTCTGTATAGAAACCTTAGATTCAAATGACATCTTGAAAACCAGTGCAGACACACACCTCAGTGATCCCACAGGCGGCCATGGCCCCAATAGAGAGCCGGACCCCCTCACCATCCTTGTGTCTTCAACACTGGGTATCCAACACATTGATCAAAGAGTACATATAAACATGTATTCTCCCAAAAGTGGAGGCCTCAAGACAAGACCTCTAGTCTAAAAAATCTCACGAGCTGCCTCCGAAGTCACGGTTGGCGCCCCAGCACAAGGTAGCCATAGTGGTAATCTCAAACTGCATTGGGAGCCTATCCCCGGAACATGAAAATGAGTACCTCCATTATCATAGGGAGGCAGATGAAGTTGGCTCTAAATACTTCATCTCAACTGCATAGGGGTCCTACTCATGGGTCCCGTAAAAATAGAGTTACCACCAATACCGGGTGACCAAGATTCCTCATGCTGAAGAGGACCATATGTCGAGGGAACCTGCAGAATTTCAAATCCCAGGCCCCCCGGGCTGCCTACCGAGGGAGAAAACTATATAATCATGAATAGGCTTTCAACCAGGTTCTTGAGGAATAACTCCATTGTAAAATCATTGAAGCATTCAATGGGAATACATACAACTCTTCCCCCTCCACTGAAACCCACCACATAAATAGAGTGGGGCAATAAGAGAATGTGAACGCACCTTCTAGTGCACTCTAGTCCCACCATGTAGATAGAGAATATAATTACTGTCAGATACATATATTAGTCGATGCATAAGAAACCCATCATCCAAATATGATAGAATCCTACTACAAGAAGGCACAAATACCTATTGATGCCTATCATTCTCACAATACAAATAGTGTGCAAGAGAATATGAGCAGATTTAAATTCCTCCTCATGCATATGAGTCATGTGAGACAGATACGTTGTACATAGAGAAAATGAAAATCTCATCTCTGGAATATGAATCCAACCAGTCCAATACATTGGCAACTGAAGAAGATGACTGATGGTAGACTCGTTCCTCTATCCTGGCATAGAAAAACTACATGTATCTACTGAAAATCCATGGAGGAGGGAAGCAGGTACAAACTCTTGTGTCGACATATGAAAGGTCCTTTATCCGAATTCTATCCAAATATGCATCTCATCACATCCTGGAAATGATTGAAGATCATATATTGATTCCAGACCATATCCTCAAAACATTCCAAGATATAATTGCATCAACGTCAAAGGTGAGAAACCAATCTCACGACCCGGTTTCCTCGAATGGAATGACTCAATATCTAATTGGGTTAGCCACGATGGAGTAGTTATGCGTCCATTCTCTATTCCATAAGGGTCAATGAAAATATTCAGCGATACATAGACAACTAAATCAGGAACAAATACTTGTTCCAAATGGGGGACATTGGTCCAACGTGGTGGCCGCTCTAGGGTAAGCATATATCCTTACCAAAACTCAATATGTCCTTCGGTGTATCCTGGTGACATCACTTGAACCAACTAGACAGGGACCCATATATGAAGGTCATTACCAACATAAGACATCCCCAATTTCCCATAAGAGAGTGCCCAAAAATGTAATTCTCCAAAGGAAACAAGAAAATGAAGAGCACATACATGATACTACTCTATGGTAATATGGGGTTCTTAATGACCTCGAACATATATCAATTAATTAATGAGACCCTATCTGTCCATTACCAAATTATGGAAGTGGCAGTAGCAGTTGTGAAGGCCCTCCCCACAATGTTACCACCAGTAGCTCTAAAGTTCCTCCCAAGAGCACCCACGAGGGCCTACTCTGTGGGCCAAGAATGATGATACATGAGAGCCTATCTCTTAATGTGTCTCAGAGTAATCCTCCCCTTGACCTAAAGATCATATTGTAAGAAGGTTCCCCAACTGTTGTTGTCTACCTGGATGGTCCCCCCCAGGGTATACGCTGCAGATATGTTTCTCCCTTTAGTCGGACATCGAGTCAAGATGGTAGTCCTCTTCATGATGACAATCATTTTGATGGCCTTCCACACAATGGAATTTGTTGTGAAGTCCCTCCCCATAGTAACATAGAGAAATAGTAAGGTACTACCATCATTGTAGTACATCCTGATGGCCCTCTCCCGGAAGTACACTACAGAAATTCTCCCTACATCCAGATATCAAGCTTTGATGGTAGTCATTGTCATTATATTGGTCATCGAGAAGGTCCTCCCCTCGGTTACATCAAGAATAAAGAAGGTAATCCCCTCATTATATCCCACCCAGAATGTCCTCCCCAGGGTATATTCCATAGAGTCATTCCCTGTGGTTGGGCATCGAGTTGCAATGGTAGACCTCATCATTGTAGCACCAATTGCGATGGTCCTCCCCGCAATCAAAATTCATACTGGAAAGAACATGCCCCCCTTTCCTGGAAAAATGTAAGAAATCCCTTTTATGTGGAGGCACTCAGAAATATGAAATCTGTAATGACCCGAAATTTTGGATAAATCTTGTTTCCTAATTTTGTGTGTTCTTTTATTTTTATACTCAACAAAACTGTTTCATTTGATAACATGGGTTTAATTAAAATGAGACAGTTAGGTTTTGACTATTATATGACCATTGGTCAATATGGCCATTGGAAACTAAATGTTGTTATTATTGTCTCTAAATACAAGTGATCTTGGTTAATTAATTTAGAAAGAGGATTCTCTGGCCTTATCCAGTAATTACGTGCCAATCGAAGCCCATCTAACTAGACATGGAAAAGATGTAGCACCACTGGGCTTTGCTCTGGACCAAACCCAAGCCGAACATCATCGTGTGAAGCTATAACGGAATCGCCTTAGCGAGATGTTCAAACCAATAGAAATTACAACTCGTGCGATGTTGGTCGAACCACCCTCAGATTCTATCAACCTAGTACACCTTACTCTTAGGTCATATGATGGTGTTATAACGGGTTATTTAACAAGACCATAACTACCTTGTGTAATCCTTTCATTTACATAAAAATTATGATTTCTTCTTATGGTGAAGTTTGTGAATTTTCAAACTCTGGATAAATATAGTATGCATATTATTGATGAATTTTAGAACGATATTTTTTTAAAAAATATTTTTGTAAACAATAAATAATTAATGATCTGTAATGATTTTCAAAAAATGGTCTTCATCAAATGAGTTCAGTAAGAAATTTGGAGTCTAATAAGATCAGCTTAATTTTTGATGAATAGTAATGTATGAATAGTGATTTTACACTTAGGATTAGTAATGTGACCAAATGGATTAGTAATCTCACATAAAGAATGTATTAATATAATGTAGGCACCTTTATTAAAAAATGTGATTCCATAAAATAGGTAAATAACTGTTTTATAAATTATTAGTCAAGTATTAGTTTTTTCAGGTGAATAGTGTTTTTTAATTAAAAATTAAATTAAAAATATTTAGAAAATTATTTCCATAAAATGGCCTTTATTTTTGAATTTAGAACATCGATATTATGTTAAGGTAATTTTTGGGGATTTTTCTGAAAAAATGAATTTTCGATGAATAGTGTTTTCATTTAAAAATTAAATTAACAATATTTAGAAAATTATTTTTATAAAATGGGGTTAATTTTTGAATTCAGATCATTGATATTATGTTAAGGTAAATTTTAGGGAGTTTTGTAAAAAAGTTGAATATTTAGTGAATAGTAAAAATACAGTTTTAGGGTTTCGGTATGTTTAATGACATTATAATTGCATCATGATGATGTCATGAGATATTGTAAGGGATGGTCGACTTATGAATAGTACGATAAGGTATATGGTGTCCCAAGTGGCCAATACCATGAGGAAATACTACTTGTTTTTTCAATACCACCAATGAGGTGTCCCTTGGCCATTAATGCCTTGTCCCCTCACTTTCCCTATAAATACCAAGCCATTCTCTCATCATTTCCATTCCAAAATCCTCCTACATGAAGTTCTGGTCTCTATACCTCCCAAGGGGTCCTTCCAAGGTGCCCTCAAGCCTCCCTAGTCCCAAAACATCAAGATTTCGAAGTTACTCTTCAATGTAAGGGATCATACCTCTCTCTTTCTTTCCAAGTACTCTATTTTATGTCATTTATTTTATGCTCCATGTTCTTATGTTTTATAATGTTCTTTTATATTCATCCCAATGTCCTTCTCATGTTAATATGATGAGATACCCCCTCTTTATCTCATTAATTCGTTTTAAGAATGTTCAAGTGGCGTTGTTAGGCTGCCGGATTTTTAAGGGATTATTTCCCCCTTCTCGTTTTCAAGATCTATTTTCATGTCAAGTCTTTCGTGTTCCTTTTTATTATGTGGGGGTATGATCTATATATCTATTATAATGATATTTTATTTCCATATTATGAGAGAACCTATTTGATCTCATCAATTCTTTTTTTTAGTTTTAAATGACGCTCTTAGGCTGCCGAATTTTCATAAGAGAAATCTTATTTTTGTCTTCCTTCCATGTTTTTTATTTCATAAGCTCTGTCTTTAAAATTTCATTAACATGTTCTTATATCCTTTATATTTTTTCCCTATACTGTTTTATGGATCATTTATGAGTGGGTGACCCATGTACCCTTTCTTTTCAAAATTTTCTAAAACCCTATAACATAGCTGTTATGCTGGAAACTTTTTGTCTCAAAATGTCCCTCTCTTTTTCTAAAATTCTTTTATTTTTTTAAGGGAATACTCAAATATCTTTCTTCTATATGGGTATTCACATATATCAAAATGTTCTATTTTAATTCTGGGACTTACATACATGAAACCCTCTTTCCTTTTTCCGTGGGTTTAAAGTGACATAAAGATCATGTCCTTAAAGAAGTTCTTAAAACATTATGATTATGAAACAAAACAAATTTCTTTTATTCTTTGTGGGTTATTTATGAAATTTTTTGTGATTATATATGTGTTTCACATGATAATAATGGAAAATTTAAGGGTGTGCCCTGATAGTGCTCAAATGCATTGGGTAAAGACTTAATCTCTAGAGATGAGCATTTTAAAGATACTTTGGTGAATAAACTTGGTAATTCTTTTATGAAACCTTGCAGATGGACCTTGGTGAAACGGAAATTATTTTCTATGTTAAATGTTGTATCCACATATTCAAATTATGAAACATGTTATTTTTATTATCATATGCCTCATGATCTCTTTCTCATGCCTTAAAGTTATTTTTCATGACTTTTTTATGTATCTCAAGTTCAAATGTAAAATGTTTCCCTTATTTCCCTTACTGGGCCTTCTACTCACCCTTTCCATTTATGCATTCTCCCAAGTTATGAGATGTTTTAATGAAAATAGGATGAACAATGTAGAAGCCTTTCATGTGTTTAAGAATAATGTTTTATGTTGTCATGTATTAAGTTATTAGTTTCCAGGACACTAAAACTTAAAGATCCTCGATTTTATATAATGTAATGAATGTTAATGTGATAAAAAGGCGGGACGTTAAAGTTGGTATCAAAGGATGGTTTAGTTATTTTTGGAAATTTGGATATGAAAACATTATGAATAACCCTATAGAAAAGTTTAAATATAGGAAATCTTACTGGTATTTTTGTGAATATTGAGTAAGTGGGTTCCAAACAAATAAATCTATGTATGGATACGAACAAGTAGAGGTGGCTCTGGCATAGATGTTCCTAGGAGTGAAAACTCTTACAAGGTGTTTCGGGCTTGACACGGGGTAACCTGTTGCATGACAACGGGCATTGCGGCACTCTTGGTTTGACACTCCCGGGGGATATTCTTTGGTAAATTCATAAGCATTGTATGAAACATTATTAAATGGACAAAGATGAAATAAAATAAAGATTCACATAAGAATATATGATCATGGATAACCTAGACTAGAACCTTGGGGATCACAATTTACGGTATACTTTTCTTCTAAAAGTTTATCATTCTATTCTTTAAGTTTCCTTTCCATGATTATTGGATAAGTATTGAAGCCCCCTAATTATAATTTCCATTATCAGTTAATGGCGGTAAATGGAAGAACATGTCTCAACCACCAATGTGATAGGAAATGTGACGATTGCCCTATTAATATGACATAGATGACGAGAGATCAAGTTGAACATATTTTGATTATGCCAAACCAGCTATCATAAATCACAATTAATAATTGGTACCTATTTGAATTCCCAAAGTCATCAAGGAAGAGGGAGAATAAGTCTCAAGGATGTTCATCTGATAAAGTTGATAAGGGAAAGAAGACCCAATTTCCATTGTGAAAAAAGTGTGGAAAGTGTCACCAATGAGAATGTCACAATGGAACTGGGAGACTTTTTAAGTGTGGGGTGATAGGGCATAAAGTTTCCAATTTCTTTAAAAATTGGATAATGTAAAGAATAGAGATAAGGTTCGATCTAATGTAACTTATACTTTTCAATGTCGTAAATGTGGAGAAGTTGGAAATTATCCAAGGAAACTCTCTCTTGGAAAGGATGAGTAGCATGATGAGCATCAACAATCTTCAATGACACGGGAACAATGCAATTCCTATGCTAAGATGGATCGAGATGACTAAAGTACATGTAACTTCTTTGCAATAATTGTCTATGCCATATTGTATTCTAGTTCGTGCCCTATGAGCATATCTTTAATGTTATCTATGAACATAAAATCACTACCTAAGATGGATTTATGTCATTATGGAAAAAATCTATTATTATGTAACACATGTTGATGTTGTGAAGTTGTTCATCTTGATAAAAAAGATGATTAGGGGATTAAAAGATGATTATTATTTTGGAAGATGTTCACTATTTTGGGAACCTTATATGATCGAGGTAAATAGATTAGTACGGTATTTTCTTTGAGGAGTAAAGGATGACTTATATTTTTAAGAATCGATGAATTTAAGGTGAACATATAGTAATATAGGTTACTTATGGAAATTATTAACCTATCTTGGTGAAGACATGTTTAGGTTAGTTACTTTTGTTATAAGATGTTAAGAGTGGTTGATGTTTCTTGGAGATGAACAATAAAGTTTATCGTGGAAGACTATGTTATGAAATCCTTCTTATATTTGGGTTTCAATCTTAGTTTCATTTATTTTGAGGAAATTAAGGACAATTATTTATGGAGTGGTCTATGATGATCTTTGGGTAGTACCGTGGAACTTTGAGGATTTAAAGTAGTTTCCCTTCCTATGGGGTTCTTTCTTTTTGAAGAGTTGTTTTATCTTCCCCTTTATGTTTTTGGGATAAATGTTTAAAGATAGAAAGTTATTCTTTTGTGGATTACATGACTCTCTAGAAGATGATTCATCTGCTTTGATGAAACCAAGTATTTTTTAATGCTCATATTTTGGAGAAAAGATTCATCTTGGTAGAGACATACTAAAGGATGAAACTCTACTTGAACGTAAGTATAGTTCCTTGTGTTATGATTCTATGTAGTAAATTAATTCCTCAAAAAATTTAAAATGAACGTAAAACAAAAACATTTTTTGTTTAAGTTTCTTACTGGGTAATCAAAGACTGTTTAACCCATCAAAAGATTGTGATTTTCTGGTCGTTAACTTTGTTGAGTCAATAAGGTATTCCTTATGACATTTCAATTCCTTCTTGTTTTTAAAATCACAAACACCTTATACTTAAGAAAATCTATATTTTACGTTTCTAAGGAAAATTTTCTTCCTTAATGAAATTTATCCTTACCTAGATTTCCTTATACATATTAATATTTTTCATAAGTATAAAATCGGATTCATACCTAAAACCTCGGAATCATATAAAACTTAGATATGAAGCATTCTGTTTTATGATTCGAATTATAGATAAGAACTGCAATGAAGTTCCATTCCAAATTCTGGATACGAACTCTAATGATGTTCCATTCTGAATTCTAGATACGAACACTAATGAAGTTCTAGTCCGACTTCTGGATACGAACTCTTATGTAGTTCGACTCCGAATTCTAGATACGAACACTCATGTAGTTCGACTCCAAATTTTGGATATGAAATCTCATGTTGTTTGACTCCGAATTCTGGATACCAACACTCATGTAGTTTGACTCCGAATTCTGGATAGGAACTCTCATGTAGTATGCCTCTAAATTCTGGATACAAACTCTCATATAGTTCGACTCCGAATTCTGATTACAAACTTATCTAAGTTCTAACTTTTAGTTCTATGAATTCAGACTCTAAACTCTTTTGAGTTCTGACTCTGAATTCCCATGAACTCTGACTCCAAATTTGTAAGTTCTGGTTCTGAATTCTAGGGAAACCAGATTCCGAATTTCCTTATAAATTCAGACATTGGATTTCTACAAAATTCATGTTCTGAATTTTAATTAAAATATAATTTGAATATCTCTTTATTATAGACTCCAAATTTCATTTTGGTTAGACTCCGAACATTTTATTTTCTTTCATTCTAAACATTAGTTTTGCTTATACTTACACTTGTCTCATTACAAAATGATGTCATGATTTCAGTTATTGACTAACCGTTGGTTGAGTGAAACATGTATAGGTCCCTCTGAAATTTAAGGAAAATATTACAATTGGGGGAGGGAGCCGACCATTTCTATCGAGCCTATAAATAGGAGCTCATTTGAAAGAGCTCAACAAAAAACAACCACAAGAAGTTGATCACTCTAGAGACCACACGCTGTTAAGGTGATTTCTAGAGAGAGAAGTTTTTCATGCCTTGTGTGTAATGAACTGGTCCTTCAGATTTCTTCGTGCGACTCTTAATGTTGTTGATTACATTTGAGGGCTTCTGGGGATAAGAAGACAAAGGTGTCGACTACCTTGAAGTTCTAGGGCTTCCATGCTGAGGAAGACAGAGGTTCCAACTACCTTGAAGTTGAGGGCTAGTAGGGATTGCAAGAAAGAGACTCTGGTCATCATATCGAGGGATTACCTGGTTGTGGGTAAGATAGACTTTCTTGAACGTATAAATCAAGGGACCATTATCCAAGGTTGTTGGATACCCTTCTCTTTGGGTTAAAATATTTATATCTTGTTACTTGTTTTTGTTACAAGTTTATCTTTTCCACTGCATATTGTATGTTTAAGAATGTATAACTATCATATACTTCTTTACACATGTATACTCTGATTCAGTTAGATTCTATACTCTTTAAGGTAGAATCTCATATTGTAAACATTGGATAAGTTTCATTTTCTGGATCCATATTTCTAGAACTGGTTTTTCGGAATCACTTTCATGATTTAAGAAAGTGTATAGAACAAGAAGTTTGTAACTTCTTACTTTGTCCCAATATTTTAATTGGTGTCAAAGGTTTTGAAAATTTTCGTATTTTATCTTTTTCAAACTTAGATCTTTCCTTGTTTAAGGATATTTTTAAATTGTACAATTCACCCCCCCCCCCTCTTGTATATTGAGCATCTACATCATTATTTCGATCCTACAATTGATATCAGAGTAGGTTTTTGAAATAATTATACTCACATATAAGTTTTTCTTGCTCATTTTTTCATTGATATATATTTTCCTTGCTTAGGAATATTCTCCTTGAATCTGAACTTATGTTATTAAAATGTTTTTGTGTAGAAAGATTTTTAAGATGGAAGGAATCAATGTTGGTTCTATCAATAACTTAAATCCTACCAAACCACAAATTGTTTATGTTAATGATTACGAATATTGGAGAGATTGAATGAAGACTTTCATTGTCAATACTAGGGTAGATAAATTTTTCATTCTCACTGGTGGATACAAGATTCCTGATAAAGAAGTAAGTGATTTTACTAATCATGAAAAGCATGAATACCAACTCAATTATATGGTACGCAATAATTTACTTTGATCAAGGACTTGGATCATATATAGCCAAATTTATTATTGTAAAACAGCTAACTGTATATGGAAGAAACTTGAAGTTACACATTTTCGTACATCCAAAGTCATAGAAAGAAGAAGTGCTTTTTTGAGATCAGAATACCGTGGTTTTAATTTTCCTTATGGAGAACCAATTTTTAAGGTGCAATAGAGATTCATAACCATTTTGAATAGCTTATAATATATGGGAGAAAAAGGTCTCAATGATGAAGCTCTTGTTGAAAAGATTATTGACATTATGTCGAATGAATGTGAATCAAAGAGAATAACAATTGACGAGAAGAGTAAGGTTACTCTAATTTCACTTGATGAGCTATTTGGGACTCTTCTACAACATGAAACTAGAATGAGGAGAGATGCTGAAAAAATAAAGAAGAAGAATGGGAATGGTAGTGTTGCTTTTACTACAACTTCAAATAACATGAAAGATAAGACTCCTGAGAGATTTACTAGATCAAAGTCTAAGAAGGTTGTTATCCAATCCGAATCTAGTGAGAGTGAAGTCTCAGAAAATGAGTTAGAAAATCTTGCTCGAAGGATGAACAAGATAGCTGGACAAAGAAATTTCCAATACAAGTATAAGAATAATGAAAAGAAATATAAGAAAGATTCAGAAGTCACATGATATGAATGCAAGAGAGCTGGACTCATAAGACCTGATTTCCCTTTGCTCAAAAGAAAAGAACAAAAAGAGAGGAATTCTGAAAGGAATAGAAAAAATATTACAAGTCTAAAGCTAAGAAAGTTCTGAAAGCTAATGACACCTGGAGTGCCTATAGTGGTGACTCTTTAGATGAATCTTCTGATTATGAATCTTCTGGACAGAAGAATTTTGGTGTTATTTCCAGACTACATGTTGTTAATCATTGCTTTATGGCTAAGGTATACAATGAAGAATCCTTGACCAACGCTTCTTTAAATTCTAATGATAGTAAATATTATAACTCTTCTGATGAAGAATCATCTTCGGGTGAAGAAAATACGTTACCTACCAATGAAGAAGTATCAAGATTTGCTGAACTTCTTGAGATTTAGAACTCAAAACTTGTGAAAAAACATGATAAGGAGAACTCTAGTAATACTATTATTACTAGGAAAATATCATATCTTTCTAATTATCTTGAGAAGAAAAATGTTGATTTTGAAAGTATTTCAACAAATCTCGAGGAAGTAAATTCTGAGAGGGATAAACCTATTAAAGATCTAGAAAAATAAATTTCTAAGAAAAGTGATTTCGAGCCTAGATCTGGTTCCAAATCTAATGATTTTGAAGATAAAAACATGGTTGTAAAACTCAATTATGAAATATTTTCCTTAGAGAAGTGTTTGTCGAACTTTACCTTAGGTAAAGAAAATTTTGATAAGATGTATTCACAAATATGACCTTTAAGAAACAAATCCAAATTTGGTTATACCCATGAAAAACCAACATTTAGTAACAATTATTCTATTCCTCAATGTGCCCCATTTTGTACCAAGTGTTAGTGTGGTGCTCACTAGGCCAAGAATTGTTCTTTAAACAAAACCCAATCTTTAGTTTTTCATAAGGCTTACTTTTCTAAGAAGATGTGGGTGCCCAAAAATTTGTAATCTGAAAACCTCAGATCCAAACAAGTTTGGATTCTAATAGTCTAATTATTTTCTTATTTTTAGGATGATAAATGAATTACCAACAGCAATACATGCAACATGGATAGTGGATGTTTCTGGCATATGACTGTTAACCTAAACTATTTTGAAAATATTATGAAGATGAAAGGAGGAAAGGTAACTTTTGGAGACAATGCTCAGGGAGAAATTGTTGGTATAGGTAATATCATTATTCTTGGTAAAACTTTGATTTCAAATGTTTTGTTTGTTAAGGGTCTTAAGCATAACCTCATCAACATAAGTCCATTATGTGATGAAGGATACCTTGTGAATTTTACGAATGATAAATGTTTAGTACACAATTCCAAGGAAGAGTTTATTCTACCTACCCATAGGCAAGAGAATGTTTATAATTAGAACTTATAAGACATTAAGAGACAAGACTTACCTTGCCTTAGTGAAATGGAAGATCACTCTTGGTTATGGAATAGAAGACTAGGTCACTGTAACGTTAGAAACACATGTAAACAATCAGAGAAGAAACTAGTTAAGGATCTACCAGAGCTTAGATTTGATTCTTCTACAGTTTATGATCCTTGTCAATATGGAAAGAAACATAAATCATGTTTTAAATCAATCAGTGAAGTCTCAACAATTGATGCGTTACAGTTGGTGCACATGCATCTTTTTGGTCCAACACAGACGGGATTAATTGGAGGAAAATACTATGGGTTTTTTTAGTTGATGATTACACTAGATTTACGTGGTTCTATTTTCTAACAAAGTAGTCTGAATCTTTTTTTTATTTCAAAAGTTTTAGAGCCCAAATTAAAAATGAGAAAAACTTTTCACTAAAAACTATTCATTGTGATCATGGAGGAGAATTTCAAAATTCATATTTTGAAAATTTTTGTAGTAGAAAATGTATTACTCATAATTTTTCAGCACCTAGAACTCCTCAAAAAAATTGTGTAGTTGAAATAAGAAATAGAATTCTTTAAGAGATAACTAGAACCATGTTGAGTAAATATTCTATAGCTAGAAATTTCTGGGCTGAAGCTGTAAGTACTTCTTGTTATACTATAAATCGAGTTTTGATTTGACATTTTCTTAATAAAATTCCTTATGAGTTATGGAATGGCAGAAAACCTAGGCTTTATTACTTCAAGGTATTTGGTTGCAAGGTATTCATCCTGAATACTAAAGATAATCTACAGAAATTCACACCAAAATATGATGAATTATTTTTCTTAGGATACTCCACAACTTATATGGCTTGTAGAGTTTTTAACAAAAACAACTTGTACTGTTGAAGAAACAGTGCATGTCAAATTTTATGAAACTGATCCCTTTGTTTTCAAAAAACCTCAACCTACATCCTCAGATGTGTTTTCAAAAACTGATTATCAACCTTTGATAGAAAATCCGTCTGATAAGGAAAATGATCAAGAAGATACTTCTGAATCATTTAACCTAGAAGATTTCCAACCCTATGTTGATGAACAAGTTTTACAAAACCCAAACCGGTCATTTGGAAATAATCATCCTAGTGATAGTATCATTGGTGATGTGAATCAAACTATAAGGACTATAATTTCCTTACAAAATTAAGTAGAACATCTTGCATTCCGTTCCAAATTGGAACCAAAATTCATTGATGAAGCTTTAGGTGATGATGATTGGATTAAGGCCATGTAAGATAAACTAAAAGAATTTGAAAGGAATAAATTCTGGACCTTGGTTGAAAGACCTATGGAAACTTCTATTATTGGAGTAAATGGGTCTTTAGAAATAAGTGTGATGAAAATGGAATTATCATAAGAAATAAATCTAGATTGGTTGCTAAAGGATATAATCAACAATAAGTAATTGAATATAAAGAAACATATTCTACTGTAGCTAGACGTGAATCTATTCGTATTCTACTTGCCTTTGCAGCATTCTTCAATTTTAATCTTATTCAAGTGGATGTGAAATGTTCTTTTCTTAATGGTTATTTTCAAGAGGAAGTTTTTCTTGAACAACCTCCTAGCTTTGAATATACAAAACATCCTGATCATGTTTTCTGACTTACCAAAGCTTTGTATGGCCTTAAACAAGCCCCATGAGCTTTGTATGATAGACTTACAAGATTTTTGCTTCAAAATAACTATATTAAGGGAAATGAAGATCCAACCCTTTTTATAAAGAAAGATACGAACAACGTTTTGATTGTTCAAATGTATGTTGATGACATTGTATTTGGGTCCAATCAGCAATCTTTAACTAATTCCTTTGCGGATCTAATGAAATTTGAGTTTGAAATGAGTATGATGGGTGAGTTAACATTTTTTCTTGGTTTTCAAATTTCTCAAAAACCAAAAGGAATCTATATATCCCAACATTAGTATATTAATGATCTTCTTAAAAAGTATGGGTTTGACAACACTAAGAGTATAAGTACTCTAATTGGTACCTCAAACACACTTGATCTTGATGAAGCTGGGAAACTAGTAGATCAAACATCTTTTAGAGGTATGATAGGAAGTCTACATTAATCGACATCTAGTCAACCAGACTTGATGTTTTCAGTATGCTTATGTGCAAGATATCAATCCAATATTAAGGAATCTCATTTAAAGGCAGTGAAATGAGTTTTTTCTCTACTTAAATGGAACCATGGATATATGAATATTTTACTCTTCGGGAAATGATTTTATTTTAAAAATATTTTTAGATGCTGACTTTGGTGGATGTAGAATGAATAGGAAGAGTACATATGGAACTTTTCATTTCTTAGGAGATTCATTAGTTTCTTGGTCATTCAAGAAGCAACACTTTGTAGCACTCTCCACTGCTGAAGCTGAATATGTAGCAGCTGGAAGTTGTTGTGCTCAATTGTTGTGGATGGAACACACACTCAGAGATTATGGCTTGAGCTTTACTAAGACTCAAATTTTGTGTGACAACACAAGTGCCATTGCCCTTAGTAAAAGACCTTCACATCACTCCAGTGCAAAGCACATAGATATTTGGAATCAATTTCTTATGGATCACACACAAAAAAGAGATATCATTCTTCAGTTTATCAGAACACAATATCATCTTGCTGACATTTTCACAAAATCTTTACCTTCCAATAGATTTGAATACATTAATCCGAAGTTAGGAATGATAACTTTGAGGTAATATTCCTCCATTAACTTCCTGTTCAATCATTCTCCTTATATTATTAAACTCCTTTTCATAGGGGGGTAAATTTGTTTGTTAGCTTTTCAAAAAAAATATTAATGAGTTTTTCAAAAAAATTCTTAATTAAATTTTCGTACTGAAACTTTCATAATGAAATTTTTGTATTGGAACTTTTGTAATGAAATTTTCATATTGGTACTTTCATAATGAAATTTTCATACTAGAACTTTTGTAATGAAATTTCTGTACTGGAACATTCGTAATAAAATTTTCGTACTGGCTTTTTCGTATTGAAGTTTTCATACTGGCTTTTTCATAATGAGTTTTTCGTAGTGAGTTTTTCGTAGTCAAATTTTCACCAAGAAGAATATTACCTATTACGAATAAAATTCCTAGCCAATCCTAAAGTTATGACTTCCTTATTCATGTTTTCATAATCATTTTTAGTTACGGTTAATTTCTTTTCTTATAAAATTTCTCAGCTTCATTTCTACTTAAATCCTAATGTTTTTGTTAAAACCTAAAAATATCGGATTCAAGTTTTCCTTACGGGTATGATTTCAACCTTCAGATCAGATTAGAGAAATTATCAATCGTTATATTGCTTTTGGAAGGTGAATGGTCACCTCCATCACCTATATAAAGGGAAACCCCTTTTGTGTCCCAAATCGATTTCAAGCTCCCGCGTGTTGAAGCCCTACCTCTACTCTTAAAGGCGATTACATATATTTCAGTGCTCCTCCGTTCTGAATGTCTGTAGAAGCTACTTACCAAGATATGTCTTTTATGAAGCCAATATCAAAATGGTTAGTCTACAGGGAGAGGTTAGTCCATCCATATTTCTTCAGTGAGTATGATTCTCTAATTTCAATGAATATCAAACTCAATGGTTGGGAATATTTTTGAATATCGAATCCAAGGGTTTAGGATGTTGTCTATAGAGATTTTCTTATTGAATTTTATGAGTCTGTTTCCTTCTATGAAGAAGATGGCAAAGAAAATTTTTCTTTCAATTCTTGTGGGAAGACTTACAAGATTTCGTACACCAAGGCTACAAACTTGGTTGGCTTATCATATGATGGTGATGCAGAATTATGTTCAAATAAGCTACCAGATGTGAAAGGAAGTTTTACCATGGTGAAGGCAATGAAATTCCTTGGGCTCAAAGATGATAAAACAGCAAATATGTCTCATCTCTCCACCAACAACCGGATTCTCCAGTTGTGGGTTCAAGGGTTTTTCGTTCCGAGAAGAGGAGATAAAGATAACCTAGAGAAGAGTGATATCTACATCATATATTTCTTGGTTAATATAAGAAAAATCAATTTGATGAGGCGTGTTCTTATTACAGTTCAGAATATTAAGAATGGAACTTTGAAGGATCAAATCATTATGTATCCTCCTATTATCTCCAAGTTTCTTATTCATTTTCTTGATTCGTTCAGAGTTTCATGCACCTCCAAGCTAAGAATTTGTAAGGTGATGCTGATAAGTGATGAAACCTTAAAGAGGATGAAAGATGGTTTTTCAAAAGAATCTAGTGAGTTATATGATCTTCCAGAATAGCAGGCAGATGTCGCTCCTAAAAATGTAGAGAAGGTTGAGAAAGTGAAGAAGGTTTCTAAGAAGAAAAAATTGAAAGAAGTAGTTGCTGAAGACAAGACTCTCAAACCTAAGGAAACCCAATCCGCACCTCCCAAACCGAAGAAACTGAAAGAATATCTAGATGATGTGGCTTCAAAGTGGAGGGAAGATAAGGAGAATATGAAAGAAGGGGATCCAAAGTTCGGATTAGACCCTGCTAGGGCTAAAGCCTTAAGAGAAAAAGTTGCGGATGAGTTAGAAAAATAGGAAAAAGAGAAGAACATGAAGAAGAAGTTTTCTGAAGATGATGTTGTTCAATAACTGTTGAAAGATACATAAGTAGCTTCTGAATATATCCCCATTACAAGAAACTTTTGATGTCAAACCATTACCAGAGACACCTGGGATGATGTACTTTACTCCAGCAAATTCTAAAGTGAAACAAGTTGTTGAAGCAGTACAAAAACAAGCTGGTGAAGAAGTAGTGGAAGAAGTTGTTGAAGAAGACGAAGAAGTGGAATAAGGAATTGATGATCTAGATGCCTTGATTAAACAAGTTTAGTATTATCAAGGAATGGATGAATCCTCATAGCTATTCACTCCGAGAAATGGAGATGACAAAGATAATATTGTCCAACTATCTGAAATCGTAGAATAATCTCCTGATGAGGATGTTCTAAAAGTTGATAAAGGTAAGCAAGTGATAATGGAAACCCCAAAAAAATATGTTGTAATAAAGAAGGAGGTTGGTGGTTCTTCAAGAAGGAAGTTGGTGCACATTGAAGAAGAACAATCCCCAAGCAAAGTGTCTGATTCGGAATCATCAGCACGGGGTCATGATTGTTTTGTCGAGTCTTTGAAAAAGTTGGTGGAAACCATTCTGATCATTCCCTGTATAGACTCCAGATGCCAGATGCTTCAACATAGCATGAATCAAAAGTCAGAATCCTTATCTATAGTGATGGATAAGTGTCTGAAGATTGAGGCTGACCATAGAAATTTCCATATCAATTATGATGTGCAAAAAAAATCATGCAGCAAAGTCACTATGTGGTCAAAAACATTTGATGATGATTTGGATGAGTTTGATCGTTTTCATAATGATGTGCAAAAATTCTTTTGATACTGAGGATGGAAAAGTCATGAATCTTTAGGAAAAACTGACACTTGAGAAAAATCCTTGGAATCATCAAGTCAGAGATTTGAATGGGATGATTTACTCAGTTGCTCAGAACTGGAAAGGGGAATGAGATTTCTGGATTAAGATCCAAGAGAAGTTGAAAAAGCAAGATGATTTGCTGAAGATGCAGGAAGAGGCCATGAAGGCCCAGGCAGAAGTACTCAAACTCAACAATAAAGGATCACATCTTTGGAGAAGTAAGCTGAGGAGGATCAGAAATATTTGAAGAAGCTAAAAATCCTATTTAAGAAGCTGATCCCAAAGTAAAAGGATGAAAAATAGACTCATTCCGATCTTTTTTTGTATTTGTCTTTCTTTGAAAAAATTATTTCAATACTAAGGAAATTTTTGGTTGGTTGTATCTTGTGTTGTTTTTTACTAATGTTTCGAGTACTTTATCTCTTTTCCATTCCCTTAAATTCTTTTTGAAAATCAAAAAAGGGGAGAAGGAAAAAAGAACTACTCAAAAGAGGGAGACGGAAAATTTTCTAATTCAAGAACTATCATTAAGTAAGGGGGAGTTTCTCATTACGATGATTTTCATATGATAATGAAAACACCATTCTGTAGATTCTGAATACAATCCTTAGAGTTCCAAAGCCTAAGGGGGAGTTATTTGTATTCACTCTCATCTATGAACAAAGGGAGATAAGTTTTAATTTCAAAGACTAAAGAAATTTTTCAAAGTCCATATATTCTTTTTCAAAGGGTTGTTTGTGATTTCCAAAAAGGGTGTGATTTTTGAGTCAATAAGGTTTTCCTAATGACATTTCCATTCTATCTTGTTTTGAAAATCACAAACACCTTATACATAAGCAAATATATATTTTACTTCTCTAAGGAAAATTTCCTTCTTTAAAGAAATTTATCCTTACCTATATTTCCTTATACATATCAATATTTTTCATAAGTATAAAATCGGATTCATACCTAAAACCTCGAAATCATATAATACTTAGATATGAAGCATTTTCTTTAAGGATCTAAATTCTGGATAAAAACTCTAATAAAGTTCCATTCCGAATTCTGGATACAATGAAGTTCAATTCTGAATTCTGGATAAGAACTCTAATGAAGTTCCATTATCAATTCTGGATATGAACTCTCATGTAGTTCGACTCCGAATTCTTGATACAAACTCTAATGTAGTTCGACTTGGAATTCTGGATACGAACTCTCATCTAGTTCGACTCCAAATTATAGATACGAACTCTCATGTAGTTCGACTCCGAATTCTGGATATGAACTATCATTTAGTTCGACTTCGAATTTTGATTACGAAGTTATCTAAGTTATAACTCCGATTTCTCTGAATTCAGACTCCAAACTCTTATGAGTTCTGACTCTGAATTCCCATGAACTATGTCTCCAAACTTTTTAAGTTCTGGTTATGAATTCTAGTGAAACTAGACTCCAAATTTCCATATAAATATAGACTATGGATTTCTACAGAATTCAGGTTCTGAATTCCTATTAAAACAGAATCTGAATATCTCTTTATTATAGACTCCATATTTAATTTTGGTTAAACTCCAAACTTTTTATTTTCCTACATTCTGAACATTAGTTTTTCTTATACTTATACTTGTCTCGTTACAAAATGATGCCATGCTTTCAGTTATTGACTAACCGTTTGTTGAGTAAAACTTGTACAGGTCCCTCCGAAATTTAAGGAAAATATGGCCATTAGAGGAGGGATCCGACCATTGCTACCAATCCTATAAATTGGAGCTCATTTGAAAGAGATCACCAAAAAACAAGAAGAAGTTTATCACTCTAGAGAGAACATGCTCTTAAGATGATTTCTAGAGTGAGAAGAATTTCATTCCTAGTGTATACTGAACTGCTTATTCAGATTGCTTCGTGCGACTCTGAATGTTGGTGATTACATTTGAGGGCTTCCGGGGATAGAAAGATGGAGGTGCCAACTACCTTGAAGTTCGAGGGCATCCTCCCAAGGAAGTCAGAGGTTCCAACTACCTTGATTTTTGAGGGATTGCAGGGATAGAAAGACAGAGACTATGATCTTCATATCTAGGACTTACTCGGGTATGGCTAAGACAGACGTTCTTGAAATTATAAATCAAGGGACCTTTATCCAAGGTTGTTGGATACCCTTCTATTTGGGTTAAAATATTTATATCTTGTTACTTGTTTTTGTTAGAAGTTTATCTTTTTCGCTGCATATTTTATGTCTAAGAAAGTATAAATATATTATAATTCCTTACACTTGTATACTCTGATTTAGTTAGATTCTATACGCTTTAAGGTAGAATCTCATAATGTAAACTTTGGTTAAGTTTCATTTTCCGGATCTATATTTCCTGAACCGATTTTGCGGAATCACTTTCCAGATTTAAGAAAGTGTATAGAACTAGAATTTTTTAACTTCATACTCTGTCCCATTATTTTAATTGGTGTCAGAGGTGTTGTGAATTTGCTTAGATTATCTTTGTTAAACTTAGATCTTTCATTGTTTAAGGAAAATTTTAAAGTGTAAAATTCACCCCCCCCCCCCCCTCTTGTATATTGGGCATCTACATCATTATTTTGATCCTACAAACTTTCTCTTAGACATGTTTTCAATCACACACCATCAGAACATGACCTTTTATTTTCTCCTCCATATCCATGTTTTCTTACATGGAATCCTAGTATGGGTTAACTTGGGTGAACTTTGTACTTCCCTTTCATTCTGTTAATGTAATAGGGTTACTGACTCTTTTTCCGATGTGGAACATTCAATGAAATTTCCAAGCACAATTTTAAAAATTGTGAGGATGCAATTTCTTAATGGGGGAAGATTGTAACGACCGGAAATTTTGAATATATCTTATTTCCTAATTTTTTGTGTTTTTTAATACTCAAC
This sequence comes from Viscum album, assembly GCA_963277665.1. Lineage (NCBI taxonomy): Eukaryota > Viridiplantae > Streptophyta > Magnoliopsida > Santalales > Viscaceae > Viscum > Viscum album. Next base: position 1,131,050,465 of record OY728155.1, on the reverse strand, counting down.
AAAACTATTGGATTTGATAACATGAGTAAAATTAAAATGAGACCATTGGGTTTTGACTGTAATATGTCCATTGGTCAATATGACAGTTGGAAACTAAATTTTGTGATTATTGTCTCTAAATAAAAGTGATCTTGGTTAATTAATATAGAAAGAAGATTTTATGGCCTCATCTAGTAGTCTCGGGCCAATCGAAGCCCATCTAATAGAAATTGGGAAGGAGGTAGCACCACTGGGCTTTTCTTTAGACCAAACCCAAGCCGAACATCATCGTGTGATGCTAGAACCAAATCTCCTTCGCAAGAAGTTCAAACAGATAAAAATTACTACTCGTTCGATGTTGGCCGAACCGTCCTCATATTGTCTCACACTAGCACACCTTACTCTTAGGTCTTATGTTGGTTTTATAAGGGGTTATGTAACGAGACCGTAACTGCCTTGTGTAAACCTTTCATTTAAATAAAAATTCTGATTTCTTCTTATGGTGAAGTTTGTGAATTTTCAATGTTCTGGATAAATATAGTATGCATATTATTGATGAATTTTAGAAGGATATTTTTTTTAAAAAATATTTTTGTAAACCTTAAATAATTAATGATGTGTAATGATTTTCAAAAAATTGTCTTCTGCTAATGAGTTCTTCAAGAAATTTGGAGTCTAATAAGATCAACATAATTTTTGAGGAATAGTAATTTAAGAATAGTGATTTTACGCTTAGGATTAGTAATGTGACCAAATGGATTAGTAATCTCACTTAAAAAAAGTATTAATATAATTTAACCACCTTGATTAAGTAATGTGATTTAATAAAATAGGTAAATAATTGTTTCAGAAATTATTAGTCAAGTATTAGTTTTTTCTGGTGAATATTGTTTTTAATTAAAAATTAAATTAAAAATCTTTATAAAATTATTTTTATAAAATGGAATTTATTTTTGAATTCAGAACATCGATATTATGTTAAGGTAATTTTGGGGGTTTTTTCTGAAAGAACTAAATTTTCTGTGAATAGTATTTTTATTTAAAAATTAAATTAAAATTATTTAGAAAATTATTTTTTTTAAATGGAGTTAATTTGTGAATTCAGATAATTGATATTGTGTTAAGGTAAATTTTAGGGAGTTTTCTAAAAAAGTTGATTTTTCAATGAATAGTAAAAATACAGTTTTAGGGTTTCAGTATGTTTAATGACATCATAACCGCATCATGATGATGTCATGAGATATTGTATGGGATGGTCGAATTAGGAATAGCAAGATAAGGTTTTTGGTGTCCCAAGTGGCCAATAAAATGAGAAAATACCACTTGTTTTTCCAATACCACCAATGAGGTGTCCCTTGGCCATTAATGCCTTGTTCCCTCATTTTCCTTATAAATACCAAGTTATTATCTCATCATTTCCATTCCAAAATCCTCCTAAACGACGGTCTGGTATCTTTACCTTCCATGTAGTCCTCCCAAAGTTCCCTCATGCCTCCCAAGGCCCCAAACATTAAGATTTCGAAGTTACTCTTCAAGCTAAGGGATCTTACCTCTCTCTTTCTTTCCAAGTACTCTCTTTTATGTCATTTCTTTTATGCTCAATGTTATTATGTTGGAGGATGTTCTTTTATATTCATCCTAATATCCTTCTCATGTTCGTATGATGAGAGACCTCCTCTTTCTCTCATAAATTCATTTTAAGAATGTTTAAGTAGCGTGTTAGGCTGCCGAATTTTTAAGGGATTCTTTCACCCTTCTCCTTTTGAAGATCTATTTTCATGTTAAGTATTTGATATTCCTTTTTATTATGTTGGGGTATGATATCTATATATATCATACTGATATTTTAGGTTCATATGATGAGATACCCTATTTGATCTTGTCAATTCATTTTTTAATTTTTAAATGACATCGTTAGGCTGCCAAATTTTCATAAGAGAAATCTTTTTTTTGTCTTCCTTCCATGTTTTTCATTTCATATGGTATGTCGTTAAAATTTAATCAAAATGATCTTATATCCTTTCTATAATGTCCCTCTACTGTTTTATGGATCATTTATGAGTGGGTGACCCATTTCCCCTTTCTTTTCAATATTTTTTAATACCCTATAACATAGCCGTTATGCTAGAGAGTTTTCGTCTCAAAATGTCTATCTCTTTTTCTCAAATGCTTTTATTTTAATAAGAGAATATTCAAATATCTTTCTTCTATATGGGTATTCACATATATATCAAAATGTTCTATTTTAATTCTAGGACTTATATACATGAAACCCACTTTCCTTTTTTCGTGGGTTTAAAGTGACATTAAGATCATGTCTTTAAAGCAGTTTTTAAAATGTTATGATTATGAAACGAAACCCATTTATTTTATTCTTTGTGGGTTATTTATGAAATGTTTGATGATTATATATTTGGATAACATGATAATAAAGGAAAATTTAAGGGTGCGCCCTGATAGTGCTCCAATGCATTGGGTAAAGGCTTAATCTCTAGAGATAAATATTTTAACGATACTTGGTGAATAAACATGGTAATTTTTTTATGACACCTTGGGGATGGACCTTGGTAAAACAGAAATGATTGTTTATATTAAATGTTTTAGCCACATATTAACATTATGAAACATGTTATTTTTATTATGATATGCCTCATGATCTCTTTCTCATCCCTTAAATTTATTTTTCATGACTTTTTGATGTATATCAAGTTCACATATAAAATTTTTCCCTTGTTTCCATTATTGGGTCTTCTACTCAAACTTTATTTTTATGTATGCTCTCAGGTTATGAGATGTTGTAATAAACTTAGGATGAACAATGAAGAAGCCTTTCATGTGTTTAAGAAGAATGTTTTATGTTGTCATGTATTAAGTTCCTGTTTTCCAAGACACTAAACCTTAAAAATCCTCGGTTGTGTATAATGTAATGAAAGTTAATGTGATAAAAAGGCGGGATGTTATAGTCGGTAACAAAGTATGGTTTAGTTATATGTGAAAATTAGGATATGATAATGATGTGGAAGTATTTTTTCACTCTTTTCCACATATTTTGTGTATATTTTATTGAATTTTTATATTAAAATGTTTTTTTATTAAATAATTCATAATTGTTGCGTTTTTGCACTTGGCTATGTAAAATAATCAATTTTTGTTTAAAAAATGTGTTTTAATGTGCATTAGTGTCATTTAAAATAATTCTAAAATTAAATGAGTCGTGTGAATTTGACTTTTATTTATTTATTCTTTTATTTTTATTCTTGTTAGTTTACTAACTCATTTGTTAAATTAATTAATACTTTATTCTTTAAATTGTAAATAAATAACTCTTTTTGGTTTTTAGACTTTTAATAATTTAATTAGTTTTAGCAATTTAATTTTATTCATTTAATATTTTTTAGTTCTTTAATTTAATTAGTTCTTTAATTAATTGGTTAATTAATTTAAGCAAGTAATTGTAAATATTTTAATTTGTTCTTTAATTATGCATGTTTATAAAATTTTAACACAAACTAATTCAATTTTTTTAAAAAAGTTCCATTAATTTTATTTTACTTAACTTTGTGTTTTTTAATTTTATTCTATTTAATTTAATTTATTTATTGATTTATTTATTATTTATTTATTTATTTTATTTATTTATTTAATTTTCTTTGTTGTTTTGGTCGCAGGTGTTGCAGTCCCACGGTCAGACCCGTAGCGGTGACCTTTCTACCGATGCACATCCCTCACCGCTACTCCTCACTGTTAGCCCCGCAAATCACTACCGGTCGACACCTCACCATTACCCTTTTTATTTCCTGACCGTTACCCCTTTACCATCAGCCCAGCCAACCGTTATGCCTCCACCTTGTTACCTCACCAGTATACTTCCCCCTTTTCCCTCACTGATGCATCTAAACCTCACTAATACCATCTCCTACCCTCATCCTCACCGATAATAAACTCTAGCCACTGATACACCACCCTTTTCTTTTCCCCTAACTCTCAACCACACTGATACCACCGTTACCAATTCTTACCATTACAACCTCGCCTTCTCCTCTGCCACACGAACCTTTGCTCCCACCAGCCATCCACGCGGCAAACCAATGGCATCACAAAACTCAACAACAGCAACTAAATTCACTCTCAAAAGATAACAAATTCAAAAAGTAGCAAACAAACCAATTTCTGACAAATCACTGAATTTCAAGAACTTGTCAAGTGATGAAATTAATTCCAGAACTAAAAATCCAAACCTCAGCCCTTGCCGTGGCATGAATCTGCATCACCTGAAGCCGCTGGCTCATCTCGCCACACCCTATCTAAGCCTGGCGACCACTCCGCAACAACCGAACGCCGGCGCCCCTGCCTTCATCGCCCTGATGCCTCTTTTTCGTACCTCATCCCGAATTGGAACACCCGCTCAATCCCCTACTGTCGTCGCCACCACCTTTTGGAACGCCTCAATGCCCCTCCTTCCACGCTGAACCCAAAACCCACGCCGCGCCTCCACTTCTCGCCTCATAGCCACAGCCCGCACGAACCTCGTCTCCCTTCTTGTTTTCCCCGTGTGCCGAATCCGCCACCCGAAACCCTCCCCTACCCGAAACACCTTCTCCCTTTTTCGCCTGCTCGCTGAGAACCCCAGGTGAAGCCCCCTGTTTTACCACTTCTCATTCCATTCCAAAACCCTTCTCCCCTCTTCGTTTATTTTTTTTAATTATATTTTATTCTATCATGTCTTACAATATATATATATATTATATATTATATATCTTATACAATACTATAATAATTATAGGTATATTATAAAAAAGTATAAAAACATATATATAACATTAATATGTTATAATAATATATGTTATTAATAAATATAATAATTATATTTACATATATTAGTAATAATAATATTAGGTATTATATATATATATATATATATATTAATAAGTATTTTTTTAAGTTGTGATTTAATATATGGTATATAATAATCTCATTTTATTTTTATTCAACTCACGTGCATTTTTTTGGTGTTCTGTGTAGGGGCAACTATTCATTGAAGAGTTGATAAAAGAAATTGATCTTGGGATAGGTGCAAGAAGATTCACGAGTTCATTGTAAGGGGTTGTTTTCATGTACATGGTGTTCACTCGGAAGCTGGTGACACGCACTCAAAGACGTGCCATGTGGATTGACATTGCCTGTTAGTTTTAGTTTTCTGTTTTCATCCCTGAATAAGAGGACTCTCTCAAATCCTCTCCGAGAGAAGGGAGGAAGCTAGGGAGGCAGAATCGAAGACCATAGTACCCGGGGGGATCATTCAGCAGTGGTGGAGGAACCTCTACCACCATTCGCGCACCATTCTATACCACTTCATCGGACTGGAACTCATCTTCGACATGAAGACGGATTCCACTCCTCCATTTCATCCATCCTCCCACTACTCTGTTCTTGGTGTTCAATGTTCAGTCTGTAAATACACTCATAGTGTTTCATGTTTAGTTAATTGAATTGTGATGTTAGTTATGTTTAATTGTTTGTGTAGTTCATTATTTCTCATCTCGGGATGCGATCTCAAATCTCCAGAAATGGAGATCTAATTTGCGGGGTTGGATTCAGTTTAAGAAACCCACCACAATCTGGAGATCCACACATTAATGTGACCATGTTCTTTTTATTCGCCTTGGTAGATCGCGTCTGCGAGTTAGATTTAGCGAGAGAAAGATCTTGCGTAAGAAGATTTTCTACATTCTTATTTAATTTCTTCTCCCCTTCCTGTCTTGATTTCTCGAACTGAGAATCAAGATTGGTTTTGCGATGTGACGATCTTAGTAGAATCCCTCTGGTTTGTGATAATTTCATTCTGGAATGACTTTGCTGAGTGAATCACCTTGTAGTTTGGAGGAATTATTAATCATGGAAGGAATTCTATGTTTGAGTGTTCAATTTCTAGGTGAGACGGGTGTTTGATACGAGAAATTGGTCATGTACTGTGCGAATTTGAGAATTGTTCATGTAGATCTAGGAAGGAGAGTAGTGGGTGGATTGACCTGGGTCTAGCCTTGTTCTCACTGACATTCTTTTTCTGTGTTTTGGTGTCCTTTTGTTTGTTCTGTGTCATGAGTTATTCACGTGCATGTTTTCTTTTCTTGGATTTTTTCATGTGTCTCTTTGTTTTTTCACTTTTCTCTCCTTGTTTCCCCTCATTTAGTTCACTATTCGACATCCTCTATGCTCTTCAGCACCGATTAGTAATTTCTTAGGAGTGTGTTTTTATATTTTCAAATTATTTTAAAAATACAAAAATATTTTCGGAACAGACCACTAGGGCTCTCGACACTGCTTCCTTAAGAGTGACCCCGAGGTTAGCCACTGTGCTATATCTTGGGACTTTATAAATGTAAGCTTTACCGTCCTCACGAAATGGACGAACATCAGAAAACATTAGGAATAATCCTAAAGAAAATTTTAAATATTGAAAATCTTCTAGGTATTTTGGTGAATATTGAGTAAGTGGGTTCCAAACAAATAAATCCACGTCTGGATATGAACAAGTAGAAGTGGACTTGGCATTGATGTTCATAGGAGTGAAAACTCTGACAAGGTGTTTCGGTCTTGACCCAGGGTAACCTGGTGCATGACAATATGCCTTGCTGAACTCTTGGTTTGACACTCCCGGGGGGATATGATTTGGTAAACTCATAAGCTTTGTATGAAACATTTTTAAACGGACAAAGATAAAATAAAATAAATATTCACATAAGAATATATGATCATGGATAACCTAGATTGGAACCTAGGGGATCACAAGTTAGGGTATACTTTTCTTCTACAAGTTTATCCTTCTATGATTTATGTTTCCTTTTCATGATTATTGGCTATGTATTTAAGCCCCCTAATTATACTTTATTTTCTTAGTTAATGGAAAGAAATGGAAGAAACTGTCTCAACAATCATTGTGATAGGAAATGTGACGATTACCCTATTAATATGACAGAGATTACGAGAGATCAATTTGAACATTTTTTGATTATGCCAAACCAGCTATCATAAATCACAATTAATAATTGGTACATAGTTGAATTCCCATATTCATAAAGGAAGAAGAAGACAAAGTCTCAATGATATTCATCTGATAAAGTTGATAAGGGAAAGAAGACCCAATTTCCTTTGTGCAAAAATTTTGGAAAGGGGCACCAAGGAGAATGTCACAAAGGAACTGGGAGATGTTTTAAGTGTGGGGTGATAGGGAATAAAGTTTCCAATTGCTTTAAAAATGGATAATTTGATGAATAGATATTAGGTTTGATCTAATGTACCCTATACTTTTCAATGTTGTAAATGTGGAGAAGTTGGACATTATCCAACGAAAATCTCTCTTTGAAAGGATGAGAAGCATGATGAGCATCAACAATCTTTGAGGACAAGGTAATAGTGCAAGTCCTATGCTGATATGGATCATGATGACTAATGTACATGTAACTTCATTGCAATAATTGTCTATGTCATGTTTTATTCTCGTTCGTTCCCTATGACCGTATCGTTAATTTTTTCTATGAACAATGAGTCACTACCTAAGATGGTTTTATGTCATTAAGGAAAACATCTATTTTTATGTACCACATGTTGATGTTGTGAAGGTTTTCTTCTTAAAAAACATGATTAGGGGATTAATAGATTATTATTATTTTGGAAGACGTTCACTATTTCGGGAACCTTATATGATCGAGGTAAATAGATTACTAATTTATTTTCTCTGAGGAGTAAAGGTTGACTTATATTTTTAAGAATCGATGAATTTAGGGTGAACTTATAGTAATATAGGTTACTTATGGAAATTATTAACCTATCTTGGTGAAGATATGTTTAGGTTAGTTACTTTTGTTATAAGATGTTAGGAGAGGTTGATGTTTCTTGGAGATGAACAATAAAGTTTATCTTGGAAGACTATGTTATCAAATCCTTCATATATTTGGGTTTCAATCTTATTTGGGTTTATTTTGAGGAATTTTAAGGAAGATTATTTATGGAATGGTATATGATGAACTTTGGGTAGTACCGTGTAACTTTTAAGATTTAAAGTAGTTTCCCTTCCTATGGGGTTCTTTTTTTTTTGAAGAGTTGTTTTATCTTCAACATTCTGTTTTTTGGATAAATGTTTAAAGATAGAAAGTTATTATTTTGTGGATTATGTGACTCTCTAGAAGACGATTATTGTTCATTGATGAGACTAAGTATTTTTGAATGCTGGTCGATTGGAGAAATGATTCATCTTGGTAGAAACATACCGAAGGACGAAACTCTACTAGGAGGTAAGTATATTTCTTTGTGTTATGATTCTATGTAGTAAATGAATTCCTCAAAATTATTAAAAGGAACGTAAAAAAATAACATTTTTGGATTAAGTTTCCTACTGGGTAATCAAAGTCCATTTAACCCATCAAAAGATTGTGATTTGATGGTGGTTAACTTTCTCTTAGACATGTTTTCTATCACTCTCCATCAGAACATGGCCATTTATTTTCTCCTTCATATCCATGTTTTCTAACATGGAATCCTAGTATGGGTTAACTCGGGTGACCCTTGTACTTCCCTTTCATTCGGTTAAAGTAATAGTGTTACTGACTCATTTTCCAATGTGGGACTTTCAATTAAATTTTAGAGCCCAATTTTAAAAATTGTGAGGATGCAATTTCTTAAGGGGGGAAGATAGTAATGACCCAAAATATTGAATAAATCTTGTTTCCTAATTTTATGTGTCTTTTTATACTCAACAAAACTGTTTCATTTTATAACATGAGTAAAATTAAAATGAGACCGTTGGGTTTTGACTGTTATATGACCATTGGTAAATATGAATGATGGAAACTAAATGTTGTGATTATTGTCTCTAAATACAAGTGATCATGGAAAATTAATATAGAAAGATGATTTGATGGCCTCATCCAGTAGTCTCGGGCCAATCAAAGCCCATATAATAGAACTTGGGAAGGAGTTAGCACCACCGAGCATTGCTCTGGACCAGACCCAAGTCGAACTTCATCGTGTAAAGCTAGAACGGAATCGCCATAGAAAGAAGATCAAACTGATAGAAATTACTACTCGTGCCATGTTGGCCAAACCGCCTTCAGATTCTCTCACCCTAGCACACCTTACTCTTAGCTCCTATGCTGGTGTTATAAGGGGTTATGTAACGAGACCGTAACTACCTTGTGTAATCCTTTCATTTAAATATAAATTATGATTTCTTCTTATGGTAAAGTTTTTGATTTTTCAAATGTCTTGATAAATCTAGTATGCATATTATTGATGAATTTTGGAAGGATATTTTTTAAAAAAATATTTTTGTAAACCTTAAATAATTAATGATGTGTAATGATTTTAAAAAAAACGTCTTCTGCAAAAGAGTTGAGCAAGAAATTTAGAGTCTAATAAGATCAACATAATTTTTGATGAATAGTAATATATGAATAGTGATTTTACGCTTAGGATTAGTAATGTGGCCAAATGGATTAGTAATCACACTTAAAGAAAGTATTAATATAATTTAGACACCTTGATTAAGTAATGTGATTCAATAAAATAGGTAAATAACTATTTCAGAAATTATTAGTCAAGTATTAGTTTTTTCGGGTGAATAGTTTTTTTAATTACAAATTAAATTAAAAATATTTATAAAAATATTTTCATAAAATGGACTTTATTTTTGAATTCCTAACATCGATATTAAGTTAAGGTAATTTTTGTGGATGTTTTGGAAAAAATGAATTTTCGGTGAGAAGTATTTTTATTTAAAAAGTAACTTAAAAATATTTAAAAAATTATGTTTATAAAATAGAGTTTAATTTTTAATTCAGATCATTGATATTTAGTTAAGGTAATGTTTTGGGAGTTTTCTGAAAAAGTTTAATTTTTAGTGAATAGTAAAAATACAGTTTTTGGGTTTCGGTATGTTTAATGACATCATAACTGCATCATGATGATGTCATGAGACATTGTAAGGGATGTTCGACTTATTAATAGTAAGATAAGGTATGAGGTGTCCCAAGTGGCCAATACCATGAGGAAATACCACTTGTTTTTCCAATACCACCAATGTGGTGTCCCTTGGCCCTTAATGCCTTGTCCCCTCACTTTCCCTATAAATACCAAGCCATTCTCTCATCCTTTTAATTCCAAAATCCTCTTCAACTAAATTCTGGTCTCCTTACCTCCCAAGGAGTCCTCCCAAGGTTCCCTCTAGCCTCCCAAGGCCCTAAACATCAATATTTCAAAGTTACTCTTCAAGGTAAGGGATCTTACCTCTCTCTTTCTTTCCAGGTACTCTATTTTCTGTCATTTATTTTATGCTCCATATTCTTATGTTGGAGGATAATATTTTATATTCATCCTACTATCCTTCTTAGGTTAATATGATGAGATATCCCCTCTTTCTCTCATCAATTCATTTTAAGAATGTTTATGTGGCGTTGTTAGGCTGTCGAATTTTTAAGGGATTCTTTCACCCTTCTCGTTTTCAAGATCTATTTTCATGTCAAGTCTTTCATGTTTCTTTCTATTATGTTGAGGTATTATCTATAGATCTATCATACTGATCTTTTATTTTCATACAATGACAGACCCTATTTGATCATGTAAATACTTTTTTTTAAGTTTTAAATGACGCTGTTAGGCTGCCGAATTTTCATAAGAGAAATCTTATTTTTGTCTTCCTTCCATCTTTTTCATTTCATAGGTATGTCTTTAAAATTTCATTACCATGTTATTATTTCCTTTATATTATATCCCTATACTATTTTATGGATCAGTTATGAGTGGGTGACCCATGTCCCCTTTCTTTTCAATATCTTCTAAAACCCTATATCATAGCCATTATGATGGAGAATTTTCGTCTCAAAATGTCTCTCTCTTTTTCTAAAATCATGTTATTTTATTAAGGAAATACTAAAATATAATTCTTCTATATGGGTATTCACATATATATCAAAATGTTCCATTTTAATTCCGGGAGTTACATACATGAAACATGCTTTCCTTTTTCCGTGGGTTTAAAGTGACATAATGATCATGTCTTTAAAGAAGTTTTTAAAACGTTATGATTATGAAACGAACCCCATTTATTTTATTCTATGTGGGTTATTTATGAAATTTTTGATGATGATATATGTGTCTCACATGATAATAAAGGCAGATTTAAGGGTGCTCCCTAATAGCGCTCCAATGCATTGGATAAATACTTAATCTCTAGAGATGACCATTTTAACGATACCTTGGTGAATAAACTTCGTAATTTTTTTATGACACCTTGGGAATGGACCTTTGTGAAATGGAAATTATTGTATATGTTAAATTTTTTAGCCACATCTTCAAGTTATGAAACACGTTATTTTTATTATGACATGCCTCATTATCTCGTTCTCATTCCTTACATTTATTTTTCATGACATTTTGATGTATCTCAAGTTCACATGTAAAATGTTTCCCTTGATTCCCTTACTTGGCCTTCTGCTCACCCATACCTTTTATGTATCCTCCCATGTTATGAGATGATGTAATGAACTCAGTATGAACAATGAATAATCCTTTCAAGTGTTTAAGATGAATGTTTTATGTTGTCATGTATTACGTTCTTGGTTTCCAAGACACTAAACCATAAAGATCCTCAGTTTTGTATTAAGTAATGAAAGTTAATGTGATAAAAAGGTGGGATGTTATAGTTGGTATCAAAGGATGGTTTAGTTATTTTTGGATATTAGGATATGAAAACATTAGGAATAACCCTATAAAAAAATTTAATATAGGAAATCTTCCTGGTATTTTGGTGAATATTGAGAAAGTGGGTTCCAAACAAATAAATCCATGTCTAGATACAAACAAGTAGAGGTGGCTCTGGCACAGATGTTCCTAGGAGTGAAAACTCTGACAAGGTGATTTGGGCTTGACCCGGGGTAACCTGGTGCATGCCAACGGGCCTTCCTGCACTCATGGTTTGACACTCATGGGGGATATGCTTTGGTAAATTCATAATCTTTGAATGAACCATTATTAAATGGACAATGATAAAATAAAATAAAGATTCACATAAGAATATATGATCGTGGATAACCTAGATTGGAACCGAGGGGATCACAAGTTAGGGTATACTTTTAATCTAAAAGTTTATCCTTCTGTGCTTTAAGTTTCCTTTTCATGATTATTGGTCAGTATTTAAGCCCCCTATTTATACTTTCTTATCTTAGTTAATAGAGGGAAAAGGAAGGACATGTCCCAACAAACAATGTGATAGGAAATGTGATGATTGACTTATTAATATAATAGATATGACAAGATATCAAGTTGAACATATTGTGAATATGCCAAAACCAGCTATCAAAAATCACATTTAATAATCGGTACATAGTTGAATGACCTAATTCATCAAGGATGAAGTAGACGAAGTCTAAAGAATGTTCATCTAATAAAGTTGATAAGGGAAAGAAGACCCAATTTTCTTTGTGCAAAAAGTGTGGAAAGGGTAACCACGGAGAATGTCACAAAGGAACCGGGAGATGTTTTAAGTGTGGGGTGATTGGGCATAAAGTATCCAATTTCTTTAAAAAATGGATAATGTGATGAATAGAGATAATGTTCGATCTAATGTACCTTATACTTTTCAATGTCGTAAATGTGGATAAGTTCGACATTATCCAAGGAAATTCTCTCTTGGAAGGGATTAGAAACATGATGAGCATCAACAATCTTCGAGGACAAGGGAACAATGCAAGTCCTATGCTGAGAGGGATCATGATGACTAAAGTACATGTATCTTCTTCACAACAATTGTCTATGTCATGTTGTATTCTAGTTATTTTCCTATGAGCATATCTTTAATGTTTTCTAAGAACATCGAGTCACCCCTAAGATGGGTTTATGTCATTATAGAAAACATATATTGTTATGTACCACATGTTGATGTTGAGAAGCTATTATTCTTGAAAAAGAATATGATTAGGGGATTAAAAGATGATTATTATTTTGGAAGATGTTCACTCTTTTGGGAACCCTATATGATTGAGGTAAATATATTACTAGGATATTTTCTTTGAGGAGTAAAGTTTAACTTATATTTTGATGAATAGATGAATTTATGGTGAACTTATAATAATATAGGTTACTTTTGGAAATGATTAAACTATCTTGGTGATGATATGTTTAGGTTAGTATCTTTTGTTATAAGATGTTAGGAGTGGTATATTTTGCTTGGAGATGAATGATAAAGTTTATCTTGGAAGACTATATTATCAAATCCTTCTTAAATTTGGTTTTCAATCTTAGTTTGGTTTATTTTGAGAAATTTTAAGGAAAATTATTTATGGAATGGTCTATGATGAACTTTGGGTTGTACCGTGGAACTTTAATGATTTAAAGTAGTTTCCCTTCATATGGGGTTATTTCTTTTTGAAGAGTTGTTTTATCTTCCCCTTTATGTTTTTGGGATAAAGGTTTAAAGATAGAAAGTAATTCTTTTGTGGATTATGTGATTCTCTAACAGATGATTCTTGTGCTTTGATGAGACCAAGTATTTTTGAATTCTCATCGTTTGGATAACAGATTCATCTTGGTAGAAACTTACTAAAGGATGAAACTCTACTTGAAGGTAAGTACATTTCCTTGTGTTCTGATTCTTTGAAGTAAATGAATTTCTCAAAATTATTAAAAGGAATGTAAAACAAAAAGGTTGTTGGTTTAAGTTTCCTACTGGGTAATCAAAGACCGTTTAACCCATAAAAAGCTTGTGATTTTCTGGTGGTTAACTTTCTCTAAGATATGTTTTCTATCACTCTCCATATGAACTTGACCGTTTATTTTCTACTCTATATCCATGTTTTCCTACATGGAATCCTAGTATGGGTTAACTCGGGTGACCCTTGTACTTTCCTTTCTTTCATTTAAAGTAATAGTGTTACTGGCTCTTTTTCTGATGTGGGACATTCAATGAAATTTCCAAGCCCAATTTTAACAATTGCGAGGACGCAATTTCTTAAGGGGGGAAGATTGTAACGACATGAAATTTTGAATAAATCTTATTTCCTAATTTTGTATTTTTTTATACTCAACCAAACTGTTTAATTTGATAACATGAGTAACCTTAAAATTATACAGTTGGATTTTGACTATTATATGACCATTAGTCAATATGACAGTTGGAAACTAAATGTTGTGATTATTGTCTCTAAATACAAGTGATCTTGGTTAATTAATATAGAAGGAAAATTTGATGGCCTCATCAAGTAGTATCGGTCCAATCGAAGCCCATCTAACAGAACTTGGGAAAGAGGTTGCACCACTGGGCATTGCTCTGGACCAAACCCAAGCCTAACATCATCGTGTGAAGCTAGAACAGAATCACCTTCGCGAGAAGTTCAAACTGATAGAAATTACACTCGTGCGATGTTGGATGAACCGCCCTCAGATTCTCTCACCCTAGCACACCTTACTCTTAGGTCCTATGCTGGTGTTATAAGGGGTTATGTAACGAGACCTTAACTGTCTTGTGTAATCCATTAATTTATATAAAAATTCTGATTTCTTCTTATGGTGAAGTTTGTGAATTTTCAAATGGCTGGATAAATATAGTATGCATGTTATTGAGGAATTTTAGAAGGATATTTTTTTAAAAAAATATTTTTGTAAACCTTAAATAATTAATTATGTGTAATGATTTTTAAAAGATGGACTTCTGAAAATTAGTTTAGCAAGAAATTTGGAGTCTAATAAGATCAACATAATTTTTTATGAATAGTGATTTATGAATAGTGATTTTACGCTTAGGTTTAGTAATGTGACAAAATGGATTAGTAATCTCACTTCGAGAAAGTATTAATATAATTTAGGAACCTTGATTAAGTAATGTGATTTAATAAAATAGGTAAATAACTGTTTCAGAAATTATTAGTCAAGTATTAGTTTTTTCGGGTGAATGGTGTTTTTAATGAAAAATTAAATTAAAAATATTTAGAAATTTATTTTTATAAAATGGACTTTATTTTTGAATTCAAAACATTGATATTATGTGAAGATAATTTTTGGGGATTTTTTGGAAACAAATGAATTTTCGGTGAATAGTGTTGTTAATTAAAAATACAATTAAAATTATTTATAAAATTATTTTTATAAAATGGAGTTTATTTTTAAATTCATAGAATTGATATTTTGTTAAGGTAAATTTTTGGGAGTTTTCTGAAAATGTTGAATTTTCAGTGAATAGTAAAAATACAGTTTTAGGGTTTCAGTATGTTTAATGACATCATAACTGCATCATGATGATGTCATGAGATATTGTAAGGGATATTCAACTAATGAATAGTAATATATGGTATGATTCGTCCCAACTGGCCAATACCATGAGGAAATACCACTTGTTTTTCCAATACCACCAATGAGGTGTCCCTTGGCCATTAATGTCGTCTCCCCTCACTTTCCATATAAATGCCAAGCCATTCTCTCATCCTTTCCATTCCAAAATTCTCCTCAACTATTGTCTAGTCTCATTTCCTACCAATGAGTCCTCCCAAGGTGCCCTGAAGTCTCCCAAGACCCCAAACATCAAGATTTCAAAGTTACTCTTCAAGGTAATGGATCATACCTCTCTCTTTCTTTCCAAGTACTATATTTTATGTCATTTCTTTAATTCCCCATTTTCTTATGTTGGAAGATGTTATTTTATATTCATCCTACTGTCCTTCTCATTTTAATATGACGAGAGGCTCCCTCTTTCTCTCATCAATTCATTTTATGAATTTTTAAGCGGCGTTGTCTGGATGCTGAACTTTTAAGGGATTCTTTCACTCTTCTTGTTTTCAAGATCTATTTTCATGTCAAATATTTCATGTTCCATTTTATTATGTTGTGGTATTATCTCTATATCTATCATACTGATATTTTATGTTCATACTATTAGAGACCCTATTTGATCTCATCTATTCGTTTTTTTAAGTTTTAAATGACATCGTTAGGCTGCCGAATTTTCATAAGAGAAATCTTCTTTTTGTCTCCCTTCCATGTATTTTATTTCATATGGTATGTATTAAAAATATAATTACCATGTTCTTATATCATTTATATTCAATCCCTCTACTGTTTTATGGATCTTTTATGAGTGGGTGACCCATGTCCCCTTTCTTTTCAATATTTTCTAAAACCCTATAACATAGCCGCTATGCTGGAAACATTTCATCTCAAAATGTCTCTCTTCATTTCTAAAAATCTTTTATTTTATTATGTGAATACTAAAATATCTTTCTTATATATTGGTATTCACATATATATCAAATTTTCCTATTTTAATTCTGGGACTTATATACATGAAACCCGCTTTCCTTTTTCCGTGGGTTTAAAGTGACATAAAGATCATGTCTTTAAAGCAGTTTTTAAAACATTATGATTATGAAATGAACCCCATTTCATTTATTCTCTATGGATTATTTATGAAATGTTTGATTATGATATATGTGGGTCACATGATAAAAACGTAAAATTAATGGGTGCGCCCGGATAGAGCCTTAATGCATTGGGTAAAGACTTAATCTCTGGAGATGTCTGTTTTAATGATACCTTGGTGAATAAACATAGTAATTTTTTTTATGACACCTTGGGGATGGACCTTGGTGAAACAAAAATGATTGTCTATGTTAAATGTTGTTTCCACTTCTTCAAGATATGAAACATGTTATTTTTATTATGATATTCCTCATGATCTCTTTCTCATTCCTTAAAGATATTTTTCATGACATTTTGATATATCTCAAGTTCACATGTAAAATGTTTCCCTTATTTCCCTTACTGAACCTTCTTCTCACCCTTTCCTTTTAGGTATGCTCGTAGGTTATGAGATGATTTAATGAACTTTTGATGAACAATGTATAATCCTTTCAAGTGTTTAAGATGAATATTTTATGTTGTCATGTATTAAGTTCCTTGTTTCCAAGACACTAAACCTTAAAGATCCTCGGTTTTGTATAATTTAATGAAAGTTAATGTGACAAAAAGGTGGGATGTTATAGTTGGTATCAAAGGATAGTTTAGTTATTTTTGGAAATTATGATATGAAAACTTTAGGAATAACCCTATAGAAAATTTTAAATATAGAAAATCTTCCTGGTATTTTGGTGAATATTGAGTAAGTGGGTTCCAAACAAATACATCCATGTCTGGATATGAACAAGTAGAGGTGGATCTGGCACATATGTTCCTAGGAGTGAAGACACTGACAAGATGTTTTGGGCTTGACCCAGGGTAAATTGGTGCATGACAACGGGCCTTGCTGCATTCTTGGTTTGACACTCCTCGGGGATATGCTTTGGTAAATTCATAAGCTTTGTATGAACCATTATTAAATGGAAAAAGATAAAATAAAATAAAGATTCAAATAAGAATATATGATCATGTATAACCTATATGGGAACCTAGGGGATCGCAAGTTAGGGTATACTTTTCTTCTATAGGTCTATCCTTCTATGCTTTAATTTTTCTGTTCATGATTATTGGCTAAGTAATTAATTCCCCTAATTATACTTTCTTTTTTTAGTTAATGGAGGGAAATTGAAGAACATGTCCCAACAACCAATGTGATAGGAAATGTGATGATTGACCAATTAATATGATAGATATGATGACAGATCAAGTGGAACAATTTTTAATTTTCCCAAACCAGCTATCAAAAATCACAATTATTAATTGGTACAAAGTTGAATTCCCAAATTCATCAAGGAAGAAGAAGAAAAATTCTCAATGATGTTCATCTGATAATGTTGATAAGGGAACAAAGACCCAATTTCTTTTGTGCAAATATTATGGAATGGGGCACCAAGGATAATGTCACAAAGGAACTGGGAGATGTTTTAAGTGTGGGGTTATTGGGAATAAAGTATCCAATTGCTTTAAAAAATGGATTATGTGATGAATATAGATACGGTTCGATCTAATGTACCTTATAATTTTCAATTTTGTAATTGTGGAGAAGTTGGACATTCTCCAAGGCAATTCTCTCTTGGAAAGGATGAGAAGAATGATGAGCATCAAAAATCATCGAGGACAAGTGAACGATGCAATTCCTATGCTGAGATGGATCATGATGACTAATATACATGTAACTTCTTCACAATAATTGTCTATTTCATGTTATATTCTAGTTCGTGCCCTATGAGCATATCTTTAATGTTTTTTAAGAACATAGAGTCACCACCTAAGATGGTTTTATATCATTAAGGAAAACATCGATTGTTATGTACCACATGTTGATGATGTGAAGCTATTCTTCTTCAAAAAAATATTATTAGGGGATTAAAAGATGATTATTATTTTTGAATACGTTCACTATTTTGGGAACCCTATATGATTGAGGTAAATAGATTACTGCGGTATTTTCTTTGATGAGTAAAGGTTGACTTATATTTTGAAGAATCTATGAATCTAAGGTGAACTTATAGTAATATAGGTTACTTATGGAAATTATTAACCTATCTTGGAAAAAATATGTTTAGGTTAGTTACTTTTGTTATAAGATGTTAGGAGTGGTAGATGTTACTTAGAGATGAACGATAAAGTTTATCTAGGATGACTATGTTATCAAATACTTCATTTATTTGGGTTTCAATCTTAGTTTGGTTTATTTTGAGAAATTTTAAGGACAATTATTTATGGAATGGTCTATGATGAACTTTGGGTAGTACCATGGAACTTTTAATATTTAATGTAGTTTCCCTTCATATGGGGTTATTTCTTTTTGAAGAGTTATTTTATCTTCCCGTTTATGTTTTTGGGATAAATGTTTAATGATAGAATGTTATTATTTTGTGGATTATGTGATTCTCTAGAAGATGATTCTTGTGCTTTAATGAGACCAAGTATTTTTGAATGCTCATCGTTGGGAGAAAAGATTCATCTTTGTAGAATCATACTAAAGAATGAAACTCTACTTGAGGGTATGTATATTTCCTTGTGTTATAATTCTATGTAGTAAATGAATTCCTCAAAATTATTAAAAGGAATGTAAAACAAAAACATTGTTGGTTTATTTTTCCTACTGGGTAATGAAAGACCATTTAACCCATCAAAATTTTGTGATTTTCTGGTCTTTTACTTTCTCTTAGACATGTTTTCTATCACTCTCCATCAGAATATGACCGTTTATTTTCCCCTCCATATCCACGTTTTCCTATATGGAATCCTAGTATGGGTTAACTCGGGTGACCTTTTTACTTCCCTTTCTTTCTTTAAATGTAATAGTGTTACTGAATCTTTTTCTGATGTGGGACTTTCAATGAAATTTCCAGGCCCAATTTTAAAAATTGAGAGGACAAAATTTTTTAAGGGGGGAAAATTGTAACGACCTGAAATTTTGAATAAATATTATTTCCTAATTTTGTGTTTTTTTATACTCAACAAAACTATTTCATTTCATAACATGAGTATAATTAAAATGAGGCCATTGGGTTTCGACTGTTATATGACTATTGGTCAATATGATCGTTGGAAACTAAATGTTGTAATTATTGTCTCTAAATACAAGTTATCTTTGTTAATTTATATATAAAGAAGGTTTGATGGCTTCATCCAGTAGTTTCGGGCCAATTGAAGCCCATCTAACAGAACTTGGGAATGAGGTAGCACCACTCGGCTTTGCTCTGGACCAAACCCTAGCTGAACTTCATCGTGTGAAGCTAGAATGGAATCTCCTTTTCCAGATGTTCAAACTGATAGAAATTACTAATTGTGTGATGTTGGTCGAACCTCCCTCAAATTATATAACCCTAGAAAACCTTATGCTTAGGTCTTATGTTGGTGTTATAAGGGGTTATGTAACAAGACCGTAACTGCCTTGGGAAATTATTTCATTTAAATAAAAATTATGATTTCTCCTTATGGTGAAGTTTGTGAATTTTCAAATGTCTGGATAAATATAGTTTGCATATTATTGATGAATTTTTGATGGATATTTTTAAAAAAAATAATTTTGTAAACCTTAAATAATTAATGGTGTGTAATTATTTTAAAAAAATGGTCTTCTCCAAATGAGTTCAGTATGAAATTTGGAGTCTAATAAGATCAACTTAATTATTGAAGAATATTAATTTATGAATTGTTATTTTAGGCTTAGGATTAGTAATATGACCACATGGATTAGTAATCTCAATTAATGTAAGTATTAATATAATTTAGTAACCTTGATTAAGTAATGTGATTCAATAAAATAGGTAAATAACTGTTTCAAAGATTATTAGTCAAGTATTAGTATTTTTAGGTGAATAATGTTTTTTAATTAAAAATTATATTTCAAATATTCAGAAAATTATTTTTATTAAATGGAATTTATTTTGGAATTCAGAACATCGATATTATGTTAAGGTAATTTTTGGAGATTTTTATGAAAAATTTGAATTTTCGGTGAATAGTTTTTTTTTAAATTAAATTAAAAATATTTAAATTTTTTTTAATGGAGTTTTTTTTAATTCAGAGAATTTTTATTATGTTAAGGAAAATATTTGAGAGTTTTCTGAAAAAGTTGAATTTTCAGTGAATAGTAAAAATACAGTTTTATGGTTTGAGTATGTTTAGTGACATCATAACTGCATCATGATGATGTCATGAGATATTGTAAGGGATGGTCGACTTATTAATAGTAAGATAAGGTATGAGGTGTCCTTAGTGGCCAATAACATGAGGAAATACCACATGTTTTTCCAATACCACCAATGAGGTTTCCCTTGGCCATTAATGCCTTGTCCCCTCACTTTCCTAATAAATACCAAGCCATTATATCATCCTTTCCATTCCAAAATCCCCCTAAAGGAAGTTCTAGTCTCCTTACCTCCCAAGGAGTCCTCCCAAGGTTCCCTCTAGCCTCCCAAGGTCTCAAAGATCAATATTTTGAAGTTACATTTCAAGGTAAGGGATCCTACCTCTCTCTTTCTTTCCATGTACTCTCTTTTATGTCATTTCTTTTATGCACCATGTTCTTATGTTGTAGGATGTTCTTTTATATTCATCCTACTTTATTTATCATGTTCATAGGATGAGAGACCCCCTCTTTCTGCCATTAATTAATTTTTGGAATGTTTATGTGGTGTCGTTAGGTTGCCGAATTTTTAAGATATTTTTTCACCCTTCTCGTTTTCAAGATCTATTTTCATGTCAATTATTTCATGTTCCTTTTTATTATGTTGGGGTATGATCTCTATATCTTTAATACTGCTCTTCTATTTTCATACTATGAGATTCCCTATTTGATCTCGTCAATTTATTTATGTTTTAAATGACGTCGTTAGGCTGCCAAATTTTCATTAGAGAAATCTTATTTTTGTCTTCCTTCCATGTTTTTCATTTCATATGGTATGTCTTTAAAATTTCATTTCCATTTTCTTATATCCTTTATATTTTGTCCCTATACTGTTTTATGGATCATTTATGAGTGGGTGACCCATGTCCCATTTCTTTTCAATATTTCTAAAACCCTATATCATAGCTGTTATGTTGCAGAATTTTCATCTCAAAATGTCTCTCTCTTTTTCTAAAATTATTTTGTTTTATTAAGGGAATACTCAAATTTATTTATTCTATATGGGTATTCACATATATATCAAAATTTTATATTTTAATTCTGGGACTTACATACGTGAAACCCGCTTTCTTTTTTCTGTGGGTTTAAAGTGACATTAAGATCATGTATTTAAAGCAGTTTCTAAAACATTATGATAATGAAACAAAACCCATTTATTTTAAGCTATATGGGTTATTTATGAAATGTTTGATGATGATATATATGTCTCACATGATAACAAAGTCTAAATTAATGTTTCACTCTGACATCACTCCAATGCATTGGGTAAAGACTTAATCTCTATAGAAAACCATTTTAACAATACCTTGGTGAATAACCTTGATATTTTTTTAATGAAACCTTGGGGATGGACCTTGGTGAAACAGAAATGATTTTCTATGATAAATTTTTTAGCCACATCTTCAAGTTATGAAACACGTTTTTTTATTATGATATGCCTCATGATCTCTTTCGCATGCCTTAATGTTATTTTTCATGACTTTTTGTTGTATCTCAAGTACACATGTAAAATGTTTCCCAGGATTCCCTTACTAGGCCTTATGCTCACCCTTTCCTTTTATGTATGCTCCCAGGTTATGAGATGTTGTATTGAACTTAGGATGAACAATGAAGAAGCATTTAAATTGTTTAATAAGAATTTTTTATGTTGTCATGTATTAGGTTCATGGTTTCCAAGATACTAAACCTTAAAGATCCTCAGTTTTGTATAATATAATGAAAGTTAAGGTGTTAAAAAGGCGGGATGTTATAGAATCAAATGTATCATATACTCTATCTCTGATGAGTGATATCCTTTCTCAATAGCAAGATGGTCTGGGGCCACGCTCATCTTCTATGCCACCACCGTGTCGTTCACATATCAGTTAGCCTCACACCAGCTCAGATGCTTGGAATGAAATTATTAAGAAGAAGTCAAGATGGGAATATCAAGTAGAGGAGTCTACAAACGAAAAACAATAAGATATCTTGCTCATGGGAATAAAACATGATTAGGATAACATACCATTGATATAATGTCCTATGGCCACTTCTAAGTTCGACATACCAAAGGTGTTGTTTGAGGACTGTATGCATGGCATTCACATCCCTTTGGGGTGAGTCTTCACCATCTAAAAAAAACTTTCCCTATGAAGGGTATGCAGACAGTATCATCATATAAGATAAACTTCATCATCTAATTAACCTATAATCACTCCTATCTAAATGGAAGCCATGGTCATAAAGGTGAAAGAAGAACCTTGAATTTCCATCCCTCCATGCACTACACAAGTTATGTTGCCTCATTGAAGATTCCCTGACTAGAGTTCACATTCTGGAATAGAGAGAACATATAGTTATCTACATCACCCCACAACCCGTCCAGCATACCTCATTGAAAATGAGATCTTGAAATGTCATTGCCAAAGGGAACCCAAACCCATAGGGATGGGGTAATTTTTACCTCGTGTTAAAACATAGTGGACCTCTCTCTTCTCCCATCTGGGAATAATGTTGAGTAGAGAGGTCACTTGTTCCACCCCATCTCATGGTTCATACACTCTTAGAAGAAGTCACATTAATAGATCAGATGCGGGCTCCCTTCAGGACAATTTTCTCCATGAAACCCAATGAATACCATCGAATGGAAGGAGAAAGTCCCACAAAGGATTCATAAATCATTCCTACCATTCAGAATCGGGCACACGACCCCCAATGCGGTATGCATCAGTGAACGTCTTAAACGTAAGCCCCACAAATCTCACAGGAAATGATACAAAGGGAGGCGATTCAAGAGAATATGGTTCCCTCCCAAAGGTATCCCACACCAATCTTGATAGTGTGTAAACCTGAAACTAGAGAGTCGTCCTAAATTAGAGCATCCCCCAGTTAATCTATCATTACCTCCCTCTAAAAACCCTAATAAAGAGAAGAATAAATCCTATGATTTCAATGACCCACCTCCTCTTCCCCCTGAGAATGTTTCCTACACCCTCAAGGAAATACTCTCCAAGTAATAGGATGAAATTAAAGATCTCATGAGAATAAATGCCAAAATACATTGAGGAAGAAATAATTTCGAATGTATTCCCCCTACGGAACATCAATAGGTGTTCCCAGAAGAGGTGCCACTACAGTAGGCACTCGTAATGGTTAATGAAGCCAAGCTTGGATTCTCATCCAACCCAGCATCTGGACCATCGACCAACATAATTTTTGTCCTGGAGGGACATCAATAATTCCCACCACTAAGAAAGATGCCAGAGCATATTAGGGTGAACCCACAAAGGATACACCTAGCTAGGGATCCACCCAAAATTCCAGCAGCATCAACCAATCTGGCTTTGGCCCCTACACATGCCAAATCTTATGTCCAATAGGATATGCATGAAGGGCTATATAATACCATCAACCAACAAACAGCTCAACTAGAATCCATGGAAGGGTGGCACGCTCTGATATAACTAGAAGGAAAGCCCTACCCTGATTGGGTGATCAATGTTCTACCCCCACTAAACTTTAGAAACCCCATGTTTCATGTTTTCAATGGTTCAAGAGACACAAAACATTATCTAATTCAGTATAACTCTTAATATGATCCCATGATGGGAATTCTAGAACAGTAAGAAGTAGAGAAACTCAAGTGCTTCATGTCAACCCTACAGGGTTCACCCTTCGAACCGTATACTAGCTTTCCATCTAACTCAATAACAGTTTGGGAGGACCTCTGGTGGCACTTTCTAATCCATTTCATCTCGTAATTGCCTAAGATAATGGTTCTTGATCTCATTAACTGTATTCGGTGGGAGAAGGAAAGTGTTTCAGACATCATTGACCGATATAAAGGTCTGGCATACTACCCGAAACGACCGCTCCCATAGGATGAAAGTATCACTATGTGCATCGATGACCTCCATGATGAATTGAGAAAATCGCTTATCCTAGTGAAGTACACATGTGGGTTCTTATATTTTGCATAAATATCCCAAAGGATAGAATACTCATTGCAGAAGACAAATATCAAGTCCTAGGTGGTCACATTAACCCTAGGAAAATTAATAAGAAAACCTAAGTAGATTCAATCAAGATTATGTTACCCCCAACACCAACTCCATTTTTGAGGCCTCCACCAAACTTTTCGGGACCCCCTGGATGCCAACAGCCACCCCCCCATAGCAATATGAGGAAATGGGTTCTAAAAGAAATCAGTTTGAGGAGAAAATAAATAATTTCGACTCATTCTGAGATAACTAATTCCATGACATCTTTATAGCCACCATGAATTCCAACATGATTTGGCTACAAGATCCAAAGAGATCTTTTGAAGTGCATCTTGATAAACATCTGAATTATTGTGCCTATCATCAAATACTAGGGCACACCATCCAGGAGTGCTTCGTCTTCAACTATATCCTACAAAATATTGTGGAATCTAGGAAAGTCATGTTGGGTCCACCTCCTACACAAGTGGCGTATATCTCCACGTTAGAGCCATGAGTGGAAGAAGGGTGGAAAGCAATCACCAAAAAAGGAAAAACAATTTGAGTGTTTTATGAGCTGGAAGATGGTAAACCGAGCTCATGGAATCCTCCCAACACAGTTGAAGTAACCAACCATTCCCCCAATAGCTTCTGATACAACACAACAATCATACTAAACCCTACAGTCCTCATGGGGCCAGAAGGGAAGAAAGGAGGATAAAGAAGATGAGTTGGAACCAAATTCAATGCCAGTCTTGACACATTTGGACATCATTCCAGTAGACTTAGTACAATGGTAACCAACCTAACAAATATTACAATGGGAACTACCCTGCCAAATTGTTCAATGGTCATTCTCCCGCCAAACGGTACCATCCGAAGAAGATAGTCAGACAAAACCATTTTCGGATCAAGAACTGATTTTGGCTCCATTAATTCCATCCAATTGATGGAGCCTATTATTTGATAGAGACTATAGAAAAAAACCTAAATTCCTTGGGTCCAACCAGATGGCACTAGGAAGAGGTTGCAGTGGTTGAGGGTTTCTGGAATGCATGATCGTGGAAGCAGTCAAGTTCCTGGTGACACTTTAACTCAAACTGTTAATATAGAAGTAACTCACAGAAGGACCATACAGCAGACACAACCAGAACCAGAATTTTTATCATCCCTCATTGAAATATATCTGAGACCAGTCATCTTAGAGTATCCTCTAGAGGAGGAAAAAATATCCAATCGCCCAAGGCGTACATGTGGACCAGTTCAGCCGAACTCGGAATATACCACAGTGCCACCAGCTCCTATCATGGAGGCCAGACCATCTAAGTCCAATGATCAATCCCCTATCATGTCTCTGAAGAATCATTTTCTGATATGGTTAGTGATGAAATTTAGAGAACAAATATGATATTTAAAAGGAGCTAGCCTCAATACCATTGAAGATATCGATCCTGGATGCCTTGAGTCTGTCTTCAGTCTTTAGGGAGGCACTCATCGAAGCCTTACTATGTCCCCAAGAATTTGTGGCCCAAGTAGCACAATCTAAAGTATATCAGATGGAGACCAATCCCGAGGACTGTCACACCATCATCTCCTTCACAGAAGAGAATAGAGACACCATCATTCAAGGGCACATCAAACACTTATATGTGTCCATCAAGATAAACGACATTGAAACTTGAATAATTTTCATCGACAATGGTTCTAGAGTCAACCTCCTCCCACAACTAACACTTCACCGGATGGACTATGATGTGGAAAGTTTAACACCATGCATAATGAATCTGCTGGGATTTGATAAAAGCGATAATAAACTGTTAGGATGAATCCATATTAAAACATGGTGTGGAGACCATATGTCAGATTCCATGTTTCTAATAGCGAGGAAAAGTATGGCCTTCAACGTACTGTTGAGGAGGCCCTAGTTGTATCTTTACACTACAATTCCATCGTCATACCATCAGTGCATCAAATATTGCACTAATGGGAAAACATGACATTGCACACCGATAAATCCCCATTGAAATCCTATGAGTCGCATTACATTAATGAATGGCTCTATAAACCAAAATAGAAGAAGTATTTAGCTGACGACAATGACGGGATTAGTACCCCGAATGGATTGGAAATGGCTCCCGATGATCCTATCCAACGGCTTGGGGAAGATTATATATTACCCATCATCCAAGTTAAATTCATATGTTCAAGATTGGATACATACTCAATCATCTACCTGATTTCCATTACGGCCGCTAAGTCCAATGTAATTAAAGACAGGGTTGACTCCTATGATTTCAGAAAAGTTTCTAGTAGAGATGCTCCCATCCCATCCTCGGGACCCCAGACCGTTCCTTCCATTCTCACTAAGATAGAAGAGTATTTCTCTCCCATCACTCAAGAGTTTGTCTTATAAATCCTATTTCCATAAGAAGATCAAGAAGATCATGAATATGAAGAATAAAAATAATAATAATTCATCAAATATTCCCCTCCCACGTTCGAAGAAGGTGTATCCACCACAATCAATGATCTTAGGGAGATAAACTTGGGAACCAAAGATGACTTGTAGCCCACTATGATTCTTGTGTCTATTCCTTTAAAGGATCTAGAGGCACATA
The DNA here is from genome assembly GCA_963277665.1 of Viscum album. Taxonomy (NCBI): domain Eukaryota; kingdom Viridiplantae; phylum Streptophyta; class Magnoliopsida; order Santalales; family Viscaceae; genus Viscum; species Viscum album. The sequence continues at coordinate 1,131,023,334 of OY728155.1, read as the reverse complement.
CCTCGTTCCTAAAAAAATCTAGATGTGTTTTACAAGAACTACACAGAAATTCTAGGCCTCGATCCTTAGGTCTCTACTCGTCATCTACGTCAGCAAGAAGACCATCATGGCTATAAGTAGGCATCCAAAAGGACCCATATGAGGAATTATACCAAAATAGATGCTGAAGTTGACAAGATTATAAAAGTTAACTTCATCTGGGAAGTCCAATATCTAATCTAGCTAGCATACATAGTCCATGTTAAAAATATAAGGGACAAATTAGAGTCTGCATCTACTTCAGGTACTTCAATCAGCACTACCTGAAAAATTGTTTTCTGATATCGATCACAGAATTGTTGATCGATACTATGACTATATATGAGGCCCTCTATTTCAGGGATGGCTATTCTGGATTCAACTACATCTAAATGGCACGATGAGATGAAGAATATACTACTTTCAGGGCCCCTCAGGGAGTGTTCTATTATATGGTGATTCCCTTTGGTCTGAAAATTCCGGCTCTATATATTACTAAACAATGCATTTCATTTTCAAGTCATTCCTGGGATAATTAGTTGAGTTCTACATCAATGATCCAGTGTTTAAATCATGAAATTGCTAAAACCACATGACAAATCTTGAAATATTCTTCAACAAAATACGACATCACAGTTTGAAGATGAATCCCCTAACGTGTGCCTTTGGCGTTACCTCTACAAAATTCCTCAGCTTCACTATATGCTAACCCGACATCAAAGTCAACCCTAAGAAGACGTAATAAATCCTTGGAATGTCTCCACCATGCAACCTCACTGAGTTGAGGGGTATCCAGGGGAACCATGCCTACATCCGGTGCCTCATAGCCAAACTTGCGAGTCAGTGTTTACATTTCACCAGGATAATGATGAAAGGGGTTACATATGAGTGGGATAATGATTTTCATGAAGTGTTCGACAATCTAAAAATATGCCTCCAAAGCCCATAGGTGTCTACACCTCCATTTGAGTGTAGACCACTCGTTTTGTACGTAACTTCCTTGGAGTGAACATTAGGTGTTTTCCTCACACAGAAGAATGATGTTGGCAGTGAGAAAAGTCTCTATTAACTAAGTTGAATAATGATCATAGCTGAGACTCAATATTCAATAATCGAAATAAACTGCCTAGCCCTAATTTTCAAGATTTATAAATTTAGGCAATACCTATAGCATCTCAAGGTCTATCTAGTCTCCCAATACAACCCACTCAAGTATATCCTCATATGTCCCATGCTAACTGGATATCTATCATAGTGGGAAGTCATCATATAATAGTTGGTCTCACACTACGTTCCCTAGAATTCCATCAAAGGCCAGGTGTTAGCAGATACCATAGCAGAGCACCCCTCAGAAGAAATGACCTAGTTGGTTTCTAAACATATGAACTAAGAAGTATTATCCATCTAAGAAGACCCCTATGAATGGTAAATGTAATTCGAAGATTCCTCTAGAATCCCAATAGGGAAAAGGATGGAGGATACCAAGCTCAAAAAAAGTAGGGATGGGAGTTATACTCATATCCCTCGAGAAGGTCGTCTTGACTTACTCCATCCTATATTTAGAGGGATGCACAATTAATGAAGTAGAATATCAGACCCTCATTAAAAACCTAGAGCTAGCACTTCATGCATGAGCTGAACACCTAAAAATAAAAGGATATTCAGAGATGGTTATCAAAGAGGTCAATAGTGACTATACAATTAAAATAGTGCTATTGGCCCCCTTGATGAACCATGTATGAGAAATAATTGTAGAATTCCCATCAGAACCAACACGGACATATGTCCCTCGGTCGCAAAATGTTCAAGTCGATGACTTGGAAAATGCATCTACAACACTGGCTAATTCAGATTTCAATGAAACAGTTATTATCATTTCCCATCGTCATATGGCCTTTCCATATATTCTGATCAATATAGAAGAAATTCATGAGATTATCCTTGTTCTTTATCCTTATAGTCACACCACCAGCAGTATGTCTCCCATTGAAAATTACCTATGGAGTTGGGAACTCCAACCAGATAGGGACGGAAGAGAACAGATCCAAAGGTGGGTAGTCATCTTTTCCTTGTACAATGGTGTAAAGAAAAAAAATTGTCTATAAATAAGGCCTTCACAGAGTCCTTCACAGGTGGATGAATGAATAAGTCATTACTTCCATCATGGAAGAAATGAACACTGGATCATTTTGGGTTCACCAATTAGCAACAAAGCACTCCAATAAAATATAAAGGATTGGATACTATTGGCCCACTATAATACAATATTGTTCCATGTTCATCAAGAAGTATCATTTCAGACAAGTTCATGCCAATTTTATTCACTGAACCCCAGATCTACTTCACATAGATAAGTGCTCCTGGCTATTTTTGACCTGGGGGATGATTGTGTTGGGACCATATCCCCCAACCAATTCTAGGAAATTCATGTTCATTCTCAAAAAAAGTGACTTATTCTCCAAATAGTCTAAATCCAGGACCCTAATAGAAGTCAGGGGAAAAGCATTGTTAGCTTTTTAAAGGCCAACATCATTTCCAGATTTTGTGTCTCTCATACAATACTGATAGACAACAGCACTAAATTCTTCTCTATAGAGTTGTAAAACATATATTAGGAGTATGGAATCATGGCCAATCATTTATCCTTCTACTATACAACAGCCAATGGGAAAATAAAGTCTATTAAAAATACTATATCCAACATAATCCAAAAGATTGTAGATAAGGAAATGAAATTATGACTAGTAAAGCTCCTTGATGATTTATGTGCTTACTGGACCACGACCTACACTGCCACCTAGGCAATGTCATACTCACTAGTATACAGGGAAGAGGTGGTTTTGACTATTGAAATTCAAGTACCATCACTCCGTGTGGAAATTTCTGATCAATTCTCCAGGGATGATCAATCTCAAAGATTGTTTGACGAGTGGGAGAAGCTGGATAAGAAATGGATACAAACTTAGCACTATTTGGAAGTCTACTAAAATAGAATCACATGAGCCTTCAACAAATATTTCACCGTCAGTCTATCCTCGAAGGAGAGATGGTGTTGGTCCTCAGAACCTCAATGATAATTGGGAGGAATCCCCCCAAATCTTGAGTCAACATGGAAAGAATATTCTAGAATTCCTTAGAGAAGAGTGATGATGGAAGTTTTGTGTCCATAGTCCCTATCAAAGAAAATGCTCTCACAGCATCGACAAAAATGTCCTCACAGCATGAAATTAATCTGCATAGATTTGATTTGGCATTAAATGATCTTTGTGGTTGATTTTTCTATTCTTAACTAGTGATTTGAAATCCTCTTAGTCCCCTATTTCTCACAGTAATCATAGGTCACATGCTTTTAGGGGCCTCATCAAGAGATCCACCATGAAATCATGGAAAATTAGTCCCCATGTTTTAGTCCTAGAATGATGAAGCTAAAATGAATGTTATAGTTCCCTTATTCAAAAGGATCCATGAGTCCCGTTCATACCACATTAAACTACAAGGTACTCCAAAGATGGGATGAATGCCTCACCCTGTGAATGAGCCAGATCTATATTGATGATTACCCCATCCCATGAGTGAATCGCAACCCAAATGTTTCTAATTTATCCAAATACACACCTTCCATACATCAGTCTCTCTGATTTGAGTAATCTTGAATCTATATAAACTTCCATATCCATTGGAGATGGAAGGCTAGTGTCTTGTGGAAATCGTTGTTTGAATATGCACATTATTCCCCAGTTTCTTTGCATATGTTTCCTAAGAAACATTCTTCAACCAAAGGAACGTTCATACTCAAGAGACTCCTCTCCTACCTCAGTATGTCTCATAGCTCCCATGACTCATGACATCCCTCCTTATTCGAGAGCCCTAAGATTCATGGATTACATTCACATTCCAACCCACATCCTGGATATATCAGAACATTCTGGCCCGATACAACTCTTATCTCTCTTGAGTATTCTGTAGAATATATATACCCTATCCATATGCGTGAAGATAATCTGTATATGAAAATAAAATTCCCCCACTTATTTCTAGGTTTCTTGAAAATGTTAAGCCAAAGAAATATCGCTTTTAATTATTAGTTTCACCCCTTTTTAGAGGTAATATGTCGTGTCTAGAAAGGTCCCGATGTCCCTAATCCTTCATGGCCATCAAAGATGGAAGGACTATGTCTTACAGATACATTTCCTGACCATGAACATCATGCCCCGGTTCTCTACATATCTTTTTTACAAAACTGCCATCAATCAAAGGAAAAGTCATCATTAAGAGAGTCATTTTTAGATTCTATAAGCTCGTATGACATTTATGTCCCATATCACTCCCTGGGATTGGAAAAACCCTCTGGCTAATGGCATATATATCATTCCCTTTTCAAATTCCCATACATGAAAAAGGTTTCTAATTGAAATGACCATTCACCGACTCTCCCTTATACAGGTAAGAATCATGTGGGAATGGTTTCCCATCCAAATCTGAAACAAATATCCCTAATACTTTTGTACATAATCCCTCCGATAGGACACCCACTGTGGCCCCCAACCCCAAAACAATTTCAATGTGTTGTGAATCCTCCCAGGCTATCAGAGATGGAAGGCCAATTCCCTGCAGACACCTTCTCTCAACTATGCACTTCATGACCTAGTGGATCTAAATATTATTCCTATAAGATGGTCATCAATAAAAGGAAAATTCACCCCATGAGTGTCTTCTTCTTATATCTGTATGCATAAAATGGCTCCCAAGACATATACATGCCCAAAACTCACAAATTCAAGGCCGATAAAAATCCCTCAATCGTGTTTGAATGTTATTATCACATTCAATCCTAATGAATCCCAAATTAGATCCCCTTACCAGTCATGTTTGGTCAAAATTATCATACCTAATACATCAGTAATAAGTCTGATTGGCAGGACTATAAACCACCAGTGAAAAAGATGTGATACTCACCAGAGTACAAACCCACAAAGGGAAACCCAAGATAGAAGTCAAGTATCATCTCATTAAGCCTATACTGTGTGTCATTTGGAAAAAAATATTGTGCTTCCAAAAGAGACATAAAGCTTGTTAGGTCAAAAACCTGCAATGGGTGGCCATGGAAATAGTCAATTTATACCCATTGAGCCCGTATAAATCAGTCTTAGGAAAAAATTATTATACTAATGGAAAAGATACGAAAGTACATGAGGTTTTCTAAAAAAACCCCAACAACAGTCGAACTACACTCGCTGAGTCTCATGATTAGATAACAAAATTAGAGCCCTATTATATTTATTCATTTTAACGGTTTTGAACCATGATTTAAAATTAATACCTGGTCGAAATGATATTTATATGATTAATCAAGTTTAATTGAAATTGCATAAAAGGAAAAGAAGAATAATTATAGGGAAAAATAATTAAATCCAATTTCATAAAGATATAGTATGAATCCACGGCCTGGAGCCTCTTCTCTCAAGTGATACATGATCATTGCATGATATGTTCGGTAGAGTTTCAAAGTTGCATCAACAATTGATGTGACTCCTTAATGGCTTGGGTAAGAATTAATTAATTCACAGTCTTGGCCTCCGCATTTTCCTATTGTGCCTCTGTGTCCCTCATAGATTCAAGGCTTGTCTTTTCTCCTTCTTTCATCTGTCATCGCCCCTACATAACAGTGACCATAGCCCGAGCCTTCACCTGATTTAGCTTCCCTAGCTTCCAGCTCTGTTTCTCCATTTGATGGTCGAGATTTTAATCTAAGGACTCTCTCTTAATGGGTTCATTTTTCAACCACACAACCGCTCCATCTTGATTGGCAGCTTTGTCGATAATAATTTTCCTCATATAAGAAAGATGAGTCATCAACTATGTCATAGAAAGCTGAGACTCAAGTGTACCAGTTGCCACTCAAGCAGCGACCACCTACCTCACTATATCGTCGATCTCATGATTGTCAAATCCACAAAATCCCAAAACCACAAATAGATAGTGTAATTTTGGAAACATTGCTGGAATCTCAGACAATGGAGTGTACATGATTAATCTCCTAATGTTCATCCATGCCTTGTAAAATATGGGATTAAATTTGACAAGGCCTTCTCAGTCAGTCTCAGAGTCTCTCCCTAATGAGGAAATATATCCAGGGATGAATGTCACGATGGGGAGACTTGATTAAGTGGCTACAACATGACTCGAACCTGCAGCACCCTTGCCTATGATAATTGCAATGGAGGACAGAGTGGGGGAATATGCTGCTATTTCTAATTCTTATGGTTGCAATTTGTGAATATAGAGGAGATGGATTTAGTACCTCGCACCTCTGGTGCAATATCACTACCTAGAACAAGTGTCACCACATCTTCAATTATCATTTCTTCCATGCAGTCACTCGGGAACATTGATGGCCTAGGACCGTACCCAAACGAAATAGTAATCCATGAAACAACCCCCAAAAGGTTTATTACTATTATTAGGATTGTATGGATAGAGATTCTGGAGAAGGGTACTGATCTCGAGATCCTGGCGGGAAGAAAACACAACATCACTCAAGATTGTAGAAAAAGGTATAATTGTACAGTCCAAACATTCAAGGGATGGGACATTAGCATCAACCATGATTGTGACATCTGTATACAAAGCATTCGTAGGCATAGTATCAGTTTACAAAGGGACTCCCTCTATAAGGGTAAAGTCCATTTGATCATGATTTATTGGTTCCTAAATATTTAAAGGCCCTCAAAAATCTAGTACGGCTTGGGGCTCGCCACTTGAATTGGACCCTAACAAAAAGGTTACCCCCTCTTTCTCCATGAGAACTATCTCAACACGGTCAAATGATCCCTCAATTTTAGGATGTTCTTCCACTATTAAGGTCGAGATAATTTGAATAGGAGAAAGCACACTTGATGGGTTGAATTATCCCCCAGTCTCCGGGGTTGGGCCAGATCCCCTGCTTCGGTCAATCACAATGGGTGGTGACCCTTAATCTTCCATAAAGGGGACCTGATCCAAAGATACTTCTCTAACCACCATCTTTTTACTGATAGGCCCCACATCAACATACACACACATGCAATAGTGAGTTGACAAGATAAGTGTATTCAGTTCAACCACTAGGTGACCAAACAATTACTTATGATTCTCTTACTAATGCATCATGACAGTTTGAGATGGCTCTTGAATGAGAGAACCAATAAGATATTGTGTAGAAATACCCTGAAAGGGTCTATGATTACCACTTCCATCTGTTCTTCAAATCCATGGGACCATTCTACAGCACCCCCCACAATCGATAAGGTGCAATGCCCAGTTACGGCGCCCCCATGGGGATAAATTTGTTAAAGGACTGTTTCATGAGACCCTACGGGATCCTCAATATTTATGAATTGATGAGGACCTTTAACGTCTCCAAAAAAGAATTTAAAGATAGGGGTTATAGATAGAACAACATATCCCATCGACCTCGGGAGTACTGCCATCAATGCCACCTGATCAGACCATTAATGTCTATCTATGGGCATGTGAATACACTTTTCCATTTTATTCAGGTAGGAAGCCACCTCGTCGGGATCTTCTTCAGATGAAATACTGATTGGTGAAACAACTCCCCCAAAACTCGGAAGGTCGAAACATCCTTCCCGAAGAAGCCTCTATATATCTTCATTGGAAGCGTTCACCCTCAGTTCATCCCAGATCGTCCATGAATCTGGAAATGCAGCCATGACTGGGATGGCCAGTACTAGAATATTGGTGAAAGGGAGTGGAGCAGGTTATGATAGCCAAAAAATTTCAGGGGTGTTCCTGAAAACTCATGAAATCTATAAGAGTAATTCTTATGAGAAGTTGGGAGAAACTAAGAAGCGGTTTCTGAGGAAACTGCAATAGGCGGGCCAGCGATGTCGTTATCCTCATCATTAGTTTCTGGTCACAACATGGCATGTACATAATGTGAGTATTTTTTTCAGTGACTTTGGGAATGGAGAGTTTCTTTAGGTCCCCATGTTAATGACCCACCTTCTCAGGATCCTCATAAAAATAAATGTTAGTGGGTGCTAACACAATGCCAGTAAGGGAAACTTTTTTAGTTCAGAGGAGCTGCACTAAAGCATGAGGGGATCAGTCGTGAGTGGATGAATAGACTTTCAAAAGGGATCATTGACTCAAGGAAACAGTGAAATGAGCCTCATGGGGGATGGATGGTGGACTCCCAGCAGCAGCTTCAACATCATGTTTATCTTCCCATGAGGTCATGACCCCGTCATTCACAGTTTTCCTGGGGGGGGGATGAGAGGCTTTAAAAGAAATTTTCTGAGCTGGGAGTGTCCAAAAACTCCCTTTTTCTTCTCATTACCCTTAGACCTAGATTCCTTGGAAGTTATCATGATGGGAACTGGATCGACAAATTGGCCATAGGGAAATTATTTAACCCAGGACACAGCATAGCTTTTTGTGAGGTAGTGTACGGTATCCCCAGAGTCTAGAAGTATGACCTAGCACTGGGTGTCTTCTATGGTGGACATCAGCCATATTTGATGGGATTTAATAATATGCTTCTTATGATGGGTATTGTTAAGAGCAGGAGGACACAACTTCATGAAATTGTTAAATTGATCACTAAATTTGTGGGTTGCATATCCCTCACAAATAAGCTCCCCTCCAATACAGGCAACCAAGATTCCTTATCTTAAAGGAAAAAAGTATCCTCGGTTAAAAAGGTCATTGCATAAATTATTCTTAATAGTATAGGTAGGATTATCATATGTTTGATAAGAGAAATGATCGTGGATGTTGAGATCAGACATTAAGTATTGCTTATTCTTTTCGGTTTGCTCTTCTCACATATTCTGTGAGGCCCAATCCATTGGCACAACCCCACTAGTACTCTAAATATACGGCCAGAGGGTGGAATGTGGAATTAGTAAGGAGTTGATAAAGGTATAACCACCTATGTGGGATCCTATCCAGCCCCATATAATTTGGAAGGTCCCAATCACTCCGTAAGGTGGCCCTCTTTCAGCGATCTGACCTAGTAGGCAATAAATCTTGTCCATCACTGGGATAAAAATATTTATGCTTCTTCCAGTGGCCAGTTGAGTGGCCATGATGATATTTGAGGCTCTCACCCTCATATTCCTATACTAATAATAGACTCCTTCTCAAAAACATTTCTAAGAAATAATCTAGTCGAACATACTAGTCAACATCAGGAACAAGCCCCCATCCCCACTCATGAAATTTTTCCTCTTCTAAGGATGTCTAATAGGAACCCTCTTTCCTCATGGTTTTTTTGGTAGGAAAATCCCTAGGTATGTGTGGATGGGCTGTAGCCCAATATGCTTGACAAAGGCACTATGCCACTCATCAAAAATAATGTCCTACTTCAGACATGGATGGATTTCCTTCCAAATTCCATTCACCTGAATGATGAGTTTCTTGGACAAATGAGGGGTCCTTTATTTATCATCCAAAAAAGAAGAAGTAGGTTGGAATTCATCATATATATCCCTTACAATCGAGATTCCCATAATTACACAAATGTCTAAAAGACTAATGTTGACCTCCCTGTGGGTTAATTCAAAGGTATTGGTTTCTGGGATCCACCTACTCAAGAGCTAGGAAATAGAGGCAGTAGGACATTGAATATATGTCTGATATACCCATGCAGACTCATATAGTCCCACCGCCTACAGCTCATCCCAAAATTCATCCCAACTCTATAGAACCCAAAACTTCCACCCCCAATATAATCCATACACACCTTCAGAGCAGTGATATCGACTAGATGACCAGTTGTGCTTCTCATTCGCTATAGAATTCCACACAATGCTCTGGAAGCAATGGGTCATAGTGTATATCTTCAATTGTACCTCCTCTAAATTTCAAGGTATGTAGATCATCTGGGACCTAGAAGAAATATCTCTATAAAGGTACCACCACTTGGAAGAAATCAATTACTTCAGGATAGAGGTGGTAGTTATCCAGTAAGTAAGATGATCTACTGGATTTGGCCCTGGAATCACTGTATTAGGAAAAAAGGCCAAACCCATAAGATGTAATCCTATCAAAATCCGGGTATTCCCTTTGGCTCACCATAAATATATTTTCTATATATTGATGTAATAAAACTACCATAATTTTTTCATCAACTAAATATACCTTGTTTTTCAATATTTTGTCATCACCAAAGAGCAGAGAATTAGGGGTAGGCTTATAAGGAACATTGACGTCAAATAAATCCTATGAAATATCCATTGTATCTCACATAGAAAGGTCCAAAAGCCAAAAAGAAGTTAGTCAAATGAAAATTTATATATAAAGGCCACCAAAAAAGGACAAAGAGATTAAAATAGTGTATCTCTGGGTATTTGTGTACTTCTCTCAGAAATGATACGCGACAACCATTTCCTGCATACTGGTCGGTACTCGGAAGAAATATATGCATGCTGTTGTGATGCGCGAAAACATTATACCATATATGACCACAATATGTGTTGTACCCACAAGGTGTTATCCCCTAGAGTGTTTTCCATGGAACAGAAGGGTTCATGAAAAGAGAAACTACGCACTAAGGCCTTATCATGTCTATATTCAAAGTTTCTGTTTAAAAGTTCATGTTCATATTATTAATGCATAAACATTAGTTTGTTAGTTTATTTTTGGTGTGGGGGACATACAGACCATGTATCATTATTCTATACAGATGATAGGATTTTAATTTTAAATTCCAAAATGTAGTACATTAAACCCAAAATCATGTTCGCAGCTACCAACAATTGAGAAGAGTTCAGTTCATGGCACATACAATGCAATTCATGAAATACAAATTTTTCAAAAGAGAAAGTACAAGAATGTAGATAAATATGGGGGAGAGTTGAGGGCACTTTTTTTCCTGAGAAATGGTAAAAGAAAAATGACTTGGGTCCCTATATACATGTGTGGTCCCCTCTTACCTGACCTATATATTCTATCAAAAACCACTTCAGTTTAGGACCACTTCTATATCTGAATAGTCTCCTCTTCATTTCGAACAAACCCCATTCTGATGGGGGAATTTTTGGGGTCTTGGAAACATACAAAGGGAAGAAAATACTTCCACAATAACATTGCAGAAAGAATAAATAATTCTTCTAGGTCTGGTAAAGAGAATGGATGAAAATTGATTGGAAAATTTCAGTAGAAACTTGATGAAATTGAAGAGTTTTAGGTGACTCACATACTATCACCAAAAACGGTTACCAAAACGAATAAACCGTGAACCACAAGTACACAGAAATACAAATGAGGCATTGGACCATAGAGCAATGGCCAACAAACCCAGAAAACTAGGACGGTCATATGCATACTATCTTGCAAACTCTGAAGTTTATGGATAAAGGATAACGGCAGGGTTTCGCAAACCATGACTCATGAACCACAGCCTCTACAGACTCTAGTTGACCGAGTCTTATACGGGTCGAGATATTTCTTCATTGATTCTTCAAATGGTGTTGTATGTCCATAGATATGATTTTGCCTATGCTTAATAAAAGGATCACGGAAGGAATTGAAAATTAATGGACAAATAAAGCATAGATGAGACTCCATATATTGAAAGGAAGAATTCATAGAGGATTCTGGTTTTGGTTTCAAATCATCGACGAAGTTGATATTGATAACCATGTTTCCATCGGTATAACCAGTTGCAAATCATAATAAATAAATAACATAATTATAATGGGAAAACCTCAAACCTAATTTGTGTAATTGTGAGCCACACATTCCACACGAATGAACTCCTTGAAAATGACATGTTCTAGGACCCTCCTTCAACAAGGTGACCCCATTATGTACCGTTATGCGGATTGAAAACCACGCAGCGTACTACACTAGTACGTGGGTGGAAACCAAGGGGAATGACATAATTCATCCCATACTGCGTACTAATCTGGTGCATGGTGGTACATGCCCAAGCTTACAGACTGCAATGGTAGGTGGATGACCCCTCTACCCACATACCACTATGGTATGTGGAGATCCCCCCCATCCCACATGAGAAAACAGTATGCGTAATGGGGCATCTTCATATTTCCTTCCCTCTGGCTTAAATCATATCCTTATGTTACGATGTAGTCCTCCATAGCCCCTCCGCAAACCAATCCCCTAGTATCATGGAAAAGCCTCCTCCAAAGCCACTAGACCTGTATGATCAGATCATCGCGAACATCAGTGCACCCCTTTGAGTGTACATACCAACGATAAGATGAATCATGAAGGCTCTCCCCATAACGGTTCAGACACTAGGGATGTATGTATATATACATTCCCATGGTAACCCGAAGCCCAACCTTAGGACATTGACATGAACCTCCTTGTTCTAGGGATTAAGGGTGATCAATTTCTTTTCCATTCAATGATGAACGGTGATCAGTTTAAGGAATCAAGTTCATCCCTCTTATTAATGAGAGGTTACATTCCTCCCCTTTCCCAAAACATGTTCTGGGCACTCCTGTTCAGGTAAGTCCCTAATCATCCTAGTGTTGAGCCACATGGCATCCAATGTCATCTCAAGTTGAAAGGTTCATCACTTGAGAACATCACACATAGTCAACTCAGCTTCTTGTATCGTAGTCCCACCCTCTTTCATCAGTAGGAGAGGAGTTTTGTGGTTGGTAAGATCTCTCACATCCTCTTGTTTCACACACTGAGTATGAACCACATGGGCCTAGAGATTCATGATGATCACAACATCCACACAACCATGAATTATGAACTACAAGAACTTTGATTCCTGGTCAAACTATGATATGTAGGACTCCTGCTTGAAGGTCCGAGCTAAAAAGGGGTTCCCTTCAAAATGGGTTCACCCAATCAGGTCCTCTCAGATGGGCAGTTTCCATGTGTAAGCTCTAACCCATCTCAAACTGCATGGGCTCTGATTCCTCTCCGAAGGATACGTAGAAATCCCATAATATGGTTCCGACCCCAACATCAAGCCATCTTCCATCCCCTATAGATGACGATAAACTCGAGAGTGCCTTATTTTGTGGATTAAGACCACATTTCCTCCATAGTGCCAAATTCATGTATACCTATGACGATCTTGTAAACTAGGGGTATCCCACATATATAATCTTTGGGAATGAACCAAGGATTCATGGATATATGAACACGACTTAAATCTATAAGACGTTCATGGAATAGAAAATAATTCCCCCTAAAAGGGTGCGATGAGCCCAACCTCCCATATTCTTGACCAATGGAGTCTTTAACTGTCGTTGGCCAAATCATCATCCAATGAGCATCTACCTTTGGAAATAAGGTCCATGAATCATATATACCAAGGTCATTGGGTTTTTTTGGTTCTACAAATAAACCTGGTGGAGACCATCCAAGGAACTTATATCCTAAAAGGATCGATCGCACAAGTACATAACCCCATGTAATCAACCACTAAGACCATTTGACTATGAACCTTCTTCACAATACGGAAGGGATAAAATGACTAGTCCAGGTGGGGTCAATCTAATCCCCCATAAAATAATAATGAAATGGATTAGGTCGAAATAAATATGGTGACGGAAATGATTTTATAATAACGAATAAATTCTTGTCACCCGTTAAACCATTAATTTCATTTTTTTCTAATCCCAAGAACGAACAACCTCGGATGCCTAAACATAAATATGATGACTTCATTTCTATATTTTGAATTTTAATTTGATTAATTGAATATGAAATTTATGGCCCCATTCACCTCTTCAATATGTTTGATTATCACTTTTATTCTATCTTAATAAAGGTTCCTTACCTCGATATTAGTTCTATGAAGAAATCAACTAAATATAAAGAACGTATTTGGAAGGAGGTGATGAATTGGAGAAGAGTTCAATACTCATGTGGTCGGGGTACACCCTATAACATGGCCACTTAGACTCAACCAAAAAAGGATGAGTTTTGGGGTTCTTTTTATGTTTAGCACTCTACTCACAATTGTCTGTAGTGGAAACACGTGTGATTGAGGAGATTAGTCCCTCATCCATGTGTTCATATAGTGATGGTTATTTTTTCGATAGGACCTATAAGTTTTTGTCTTTTTATAGTAGTTTGGGTTGATATTCTATATATTATTCAGTTTTTGTGGCATTTTATGTCACCTTTTCAGATGTCATCTTCCCTTGTATATTTATCTTTTTTACTAAATGGATCATGGGTTTTGCCTCCATACTCATGGTTTATGTTTTTCTTGATTATTGATCATATTTTAAGTTCATAGTTAATTATATTATTAATTTTCTATTAATTATTTCCATAGTTATATTTTTAAATAATTATTATATTAATTAATCATTAATTATTAATAATATAAAAAATTGTAATTAATAATTAAATTATTGGGGTCTAATTATTAGTAATATGCTACTATTATGATGTTAGAAACATTTCATAGTCATCTCACATAAAAAATACTTAAAGTATTTCATAGACTACTACCTCATAAAAGGGAACCCTGTGAGGGGTTTCACCTATATTTTGGGACTACATTAATTAGAATAAATGTGAATAAAATAACAGTTGGATACTATTTAAAAAACATTAATACATACATACATATATATATATATTCATTCATGTATGAATATATACATACATACGTACATACATATTCATTAACACACACACACAAAACAAACCAAAATTAAAGCAATATTTTGGTTGAACTAAAATTGTGAAATGTTTTGATATTTTCAATGAATCCCTGATTTTAATAAATCCTAAAAATATGAATAAAGATTTTCGAATAGTTCCAAACAAAATTAATTTTTTTAGAAATTTTTTTTACAATGGATATAGTAATGAAAATAATCTATAATATATCATCTATTTAATTTTAAATTCAATAAAATCACCAATAGCCTACTTTTTGGGTCATTTGAATAGTTTTTATGGCTTTTCTTAAAAAAATTATGTTAATGGATTTAAGTTAAAAAAAATTAGTATACGGGTTAAAGAAAATTAATGTCGCTAAACCATTTTCCATGAAAAGAGGTAAAGTTTTTAATTCAATTTGATTAAATTGTAAATGAAATGTGATAATGAATTTAATACAATTATCCTTTTCCAAAAAAACTAAAATTAAAATAAAATATCCAATTTCTAAATTTTCTAAATTTAATTTCTAAAATAATAAATAAATGATAACACATTTTCAAAATTCGAAATGAAATTTATCTATATATATGTTTTTTATTTTTTAAATTCAATTTAGAAATCAAGATATTTAATATATAATTTAATAATATATATATATACCTACATTATGATGGATATATAAGAATTCTCCTCATTTTTTATTTTACCAATGAAAATTTTATTAATAATTAATTTATTATTTATGTTGTTAATATTATTAATCGACATAGTTTAGTGGTTTACCAGAGTGGTAAATCCACCACATAATTATACATTAGGCCAAGGTTCAAATCATGGAAACCCCCTTAGAGTGATTTTTCAAGACCATTTATTGTATATGACACAAGGTATGGGCACATGCCTGGGTGTACGCTGGTGCGGAGCAGGATGTAGGTAGGGGTCCTTTGGATGAAGAATGAAAGGGTATTTGGACCATCAAATAGTAGGACATCAGGATTCAAAAGTGTAATACACTATATATGGAGTGTTCCAAACCTGGGATAAAGGTGTGACCTACCCTTGTTGTCTCAGGGGTGTCTTGGTTGTTTCATTTCATATAACATTAAAGACCTTAAATAAATTATTATTTTTATTAATTGATAATCAAAAATTAATAATTAGTAATTATTAATAATATTATTTGTAATCGGTAAAAATTAATTATAATTACTATAGTAAATAATAAATTAGTTATAAAAACATGGTTACGAATTATTATAAGTAATATTATCATTATTTCTTACCCCACTTGTGGATGGGTGGCACGGGGGGTTGGGGTGTGGGGCGTCGATCGTGGGGTCGAGTGCCCGGGTCATTCCTCTTCTATAGTGTGCTTTTTTAATATGCCACATTTAATAATATCATTATTTTTAGTATTATTATTATTATTATTATTCTAAAATTATAATTAATATGTTAGATTATTTTTCTTGTATTAATATTATTATTAATTAAAAATAATAAACAATGATTGTTTGTTTTTGATGGGAATATACTATAGAAGTGGTGATATTCATCCAAGATTGGTCATTTAGTGTGTGAAAGATATTTGTTTTCATTGTGTTCATTGTAACCAACTTAAATTTGAAATTAATTAATAGTTTAAAATTTTAGTAGAAATAAAATAGGTTCAGTGGGTTTTTTGAAATCCTTTGGGGGAGGAATGTGGCATGGTCAACATCATTGTATGAGTGTGTGTGTGTTTTGTAATTATAATCCCCTATTATTTATATAGATTATAAATAATTTTAATTTTTTTAATTTTGTGGCTAAAATTTTTGTCACTCTTAAGAGTGAACCTATAGATATTATGAAAAATATTAAAGATGGTTTAAAATATATAAATATGAACATTCATACTCATAGGAATGGGGGTAATATGTCAAATCATGATACTAATTTCACTATTACTAAATCAAAAATTGACCAAGGAAATACATGTAAGATACCTAAATCCTAGTGGAGAGACTGACATCTGCATAGTAGAGGTTCTTCTAAAGATGTTGGTAATGTGAATCATGTTAAAAAAATGATTTTGGTGTTTCTTATTGATCTAAGTATGGTTATTGTTGACAACTTCTTTTGATTATATTTCCGCTTCTTGTTTCTCTAGGTCCCATCATCCAATCTTTTTGTGTATTTTTTCAGTACCATTTGAGTTTTTGTTACATTTTGTGTCACTTTTTCACATTTCACCACCCAATATCACCTTTTAATTTTCATTTAATAATGGAATCATGGGTTTGGATTTCCAAACTCATGGTTTTAGCCTCTCATGATTTATTATTTTTATTATTATTATTATTATTAACAATATCATAACATAATTATTTAATAAACCTAGATGTATGGGGTTTGAGTCTGATCGATGACTATTTTTGGAGTTAAATATTTTTGTGTTGTAGTTGGATGTTTTAGAGGTACTATTAAGGAAACTGTTTTAGGTGAATTATTTCATTAAATTCCATAGGAATATTATAAAATTATAGTTATTTATTATTATTGATATCATTATTACACCTTATATTGGTTCATATTGTTTGTATATTGGGTAAATAGTGTATTTCGAGGGTTTAAACCAAGAATTTATTATATTTATGTTTGTGGTTATTATATACATTGATTATTCTTAATAATCATGTTGTTGTTGTTGTTGTTTTTTTTTATATAGGGTAATGGGTTTCATGATCTCAGGTGATCGAGGCAACCATGGTGATGACTAGGGTTTTTTGTAGGAGATTTCCTTCTCATGAGATATTGAGGTTGAATTTCTAGTTGGATGAACCCTTAATAGTTCTTCATGGATGGGTTACTAGAATAAATGTAGGGTATATGATTTGGCCTCCATCAACCATTACTTTAAAGATTCTAGTCTGAATAGATGAAATTTATCCTCATTTTACGAATATTGTGCCTGATATAATCAACGAGAGAGGAAATATATCCCATATTATTACTAATTGGGAAATTATTTCTAATTGGTTTAATCATTGAATTTTTTTTATTATTACAAGAATGATTCTACATTTAGGTGGTATGATATGGAATGTTTATTAAATTTTCAATCATATTGTTAATATTTATTAATTTAAGTAATGGTGGGTAATTATTATTGGGTGAGGTTAGTTCCATTTGGCATTCCCTTTTGATGATTTGAGAAAGAGAGAATATTGATTTAGTGTAATTTATCTAAAACTAGGTACCCTCTATATTCAAGAATGGGATCCTTGATTCTATCCATTTTCTATCAACAACACTCAAGTTTAATTGTGGGGTCATGTGCCTAGTTTTGAATTTGATTATAGGAAATCCAAGGATTATCATTTATATAGCTATAGTGGTGGGTTTCCATATTAAATTTGAAAAAACAAATGAAGTTTCTAGGTTTGGTTACATTTCTAGATTCCTAGATTAAGTGTATTTGAACTCAAAAATTATACCTAAAGTTGTTCTCTCCACTACTAAGGATGGCCATATTGTAAAAATTATTTATTACCACCTGTCCTATTTTATCACTCTTTTCCAGTCTTGAGAGAATACTACGAAAAATAGTTTCAAATATAGCATTTTTCTCTTTTTTCTATTGAAATGTTAATAAATTGGAAACTATCATTAGATGAGTATGAAACTTTCCAAGGATAGGTGTGGTCCTAACATTGAATGTGAATGTAGTACCTCTAGAATTGCAAAGTGTGTAGTTGAAAATTCCCTAAATTTTCTTCAGCCTGTGGGCGGAACTAGAAAATGGGATAACATGATCATTTTAGAGTAGAGAAAAATATTGTGGATAATCATATGTGATCCATAATTAATTTAATTTATATAACTAAATATATTCTAGGTCAAGAGATAATATGTTTTCATTCAAAAGAAGGGATTAGCATGGAACAGGCTTTAGTTCCTCTTTAGATAGGGGATCCTGGACTTAGTGTTAGTAGTTTTCTTCTAGTAAATGGTTCTTTAGTGGATCATGTTTTTTAACGAAAAATTAGATGTTTTTTTGGGTTTATAATTGAGTTATTTTTTGTTAAAAAAAGTATATATTTATGTATTTGTGTCTTCTATTTAAGAATCCCATAATTAGAGGGAGATAACATGGTCTGTTAGAGGAGTTCTTGGTCATAGAATTTTTAGTGTTGAAAAGAAATCATTTGATTCTTTTTATATTGGAGTGCAATCAAGTAGTATTGAGGAGTATAAAATACTATTGAGTCTTGGTTATGAAATGATAGAGGTTTTTCATGATAATTCTTGGATCTAAGAAAAACTTAATTGGATAATGGATACCAATGAAATAGAGGGGACATGAGAATATATTAAATATTATCATGAACCAACCCTGTCCATCCCTAATCCATGCACCCGTACTAGACTATTACAAGGCCCAAAAGAAATTCCCAGTCACCACGGGCTAGAAACTAATTCTTAGGACTCAAGTAATTTTCTTTCAGAAATGGTTTCCCATCAAGATAATATAACCATAATGGTTCTAACTGAGAATGTGGAAATATCACTATATATCTTGGCCATTATTTCTCAAAAAATAAATTATCATTCATAAACATCTCATCATGGAAAAAATTAAATGGTAAATAAATAAAAAAAATCACATACTACCAATAGGATAAACCTATAAATACAACTCTATAATCGAAAATAAAAGAATTGGGATGGGGTGTATAATATAAGATACATGACCAAAAATATCAACTATTAAATCAACCATAAATAAACAAAAAAATCTATACCACAATTTTTTTTACATATATGGAATCACCGACAATATCACCTCCATAAACATATATGATACTAACATTAATACTCACATCATCCAAGTGGTGAATTCCTATTTCCAATATCAAATAAATCAATGTCTTTATACACCCAATGGTCTATGCAAGTTCTTATCATAACAACCATGGTAGGATCTCCTCAACAGTACCATATACCTCCATTGTAAAAAAAAGAATGCTACTTTTAAAATAGTTATATGGAATTAGTATTTAAAAAATAATGAGAATAGAAAAAAAGAATCATTTTACATTTCTATTAGAAAATTAAACCAATTAATAATCTATAAATTAAACAGTCCATTAAAATGTATAATAAGTGATTACACCTTATGATAACTAAGGTCGAGATCACTTAATGTATAAATTAACTATCCCACTAATAGAATTGATAAATATGACTTCATTGCCAAGTGGTGGATCCATATAAATTATTTCATTGGTCTGGTTGACATGCATAAGTTGTGGAAAGGGCGTTATCTTGATCAGGGTTGACATTCCCAAGTACCCCGGTATTACTATTAAATTCAATCAAACCAATTAATCATTCTTTATTATGTAATTTTGTCACGACCCGTCCCAGTGGGGCCTGCACCGTGACTCCAGAAACCCGCCTCCAATAGGCCAGGGGCTGGTGACTAGCACCAAGTAGGCATATTACTAACATGGGAGGCATTTCCTATGTACCAGTACACACACACACATATCTAAGCCCACAAATGTTGAAATGTAAAAAAAACAACTAAGGAAAAAAGAATGAATACATACAACTAAACCCAACAAACAGAGTAGGACGAAATGTTGAGTACTATAAAAGTAAACTGGGCCAAAAATACAAGCCCACCAGAAAGCAAACAAACAAGAGTATGAAAGCTGCAAAGTCCAACCTGTAATAACAAAAGGTACTAGGACTGCAGCTCGTAGCCATTGGAACGCCTTGGCCAGTAGGGAACTCAGAAATCTCGGTCCTATCCTGGTCGGCCCTGGACTCTTTCAAAAGGCTGCTCATCTGCACAAGACACCAGATGTGTGGGCAAAGCCCGTGCGGGGGTGAGTATAACAATACTCAGTAGAGGACCCCGAAAACCACAAAGTAGTACACAAAGTAAAGGTACAGTATTCTATGCACGGTATATGTCTACAGAACATATAGAACAAACCAGATATACTCAAAACCGAGACACGTGGTCTAGAGACAAGTCACACAACCTCATACCCCCAATAGAGATTCTGTTTGAAGATTTTGTGATGCACCCGTTCCGGGAGAACACACTCCACGAGTCTTATAGCTTTGATGATGTCCGTCTGAGAAGTGTTGTTCGTCGGTAACCATCACGAGAGACATCTAAACTCATTATGGGAGACACACTCTTGAGTGGAAAGTTTACGATAGATAGAAGCACTCATTACGGGAGACACACTCATGAGTGGGAAAGATCACGATACACAGAAGAGGATCACTGCCAGGGCCATGGCGGATACCACAACTCATCCGTATTCACCAGTTAGGTGATACACTAGCTAGGTAAGGGATCAATGCCCGGTAAGGTTGGTCACATCGATGCCTGACTCTACATAAGTTCAAGAATGGATAGAGGATCTCGATCTGGGCCTCGCGGATGGATGCCTGACACTATCACAGAAAGTCCTACTAAAGGGATAATACTCTTTTGTGGGAAATGATGTCTAACCTTTAGGATAATGAGAAGAAGGGGCACTAACCCAAACGAATGATTTCCAAGGTACGGTGAACGAAAGGACCATGCCATTTTCAAAAAAGTTCACGGCGTGTAGAAAAGATACACGCCCTGTTGTCTGACCCCAGGTACTGCCCGCTTACAATGGCCCGTGTCATAGGCTGGTCGTATAGGAAATACTAAGTACACGGCGTGTAGTACGGTGTACACGTCGTGTCTGGGTAATTGGTGTTGGCTCCATGTACTCTGGCCATGTTCCCGTACACGGTCATCAACCCATGTACTCCAACCGTTGTAATACGAACATGGGGTGAACCGCGCTGCTGGCCTCACCTGGCCGTGTGATGGAGTATACAGTCGTGTATTCCATATTGTGTCTGTATATTCCAGAGATACACGCCGAGTCCCACGTAGCCGCTTCTTCCAAGTTGTACACGCCTTGTCGCCTGAAGCCGTGTAGATCATCTTGTGTTCTTGTACTACCCAAAGTACACGCCGAGATTCCGGGAAGTTCCAACACACTGTGTGACAAGGGTCACACACCATGTGATTCTTCACTGACCCCGAAACCTTATCCACTGCCGCCAGTACTACATGGCAAGTTCTTCGAAGGTACACGTCGTTTATTCTGTAAATTTCCAGAAACAGCGCTCTTCGCCGGCGCGCCTCCCATGCTGCTCCGATCGTTGATCCAGTCGTCTGATCGCCACGAAACCTTTAGGTTTTGGTCTCCCGGATGCCACGAAGAACTTGAAGAACGCGTGAGGAGAGAAGGTGGACGAAATCCAAATAAACAAATAGAGGAACCAACCTCCGTCATCGTTCGTCACGGCGTTGATCCGCTCCCATTAATAGGGTTAAATGGAGAATAAATCAAAAACAACATAAGCATGGATCAATTCCCCAAAAATCAACCCAATGAAAATCCCTCCCGCAAGAACGCATGAATCCGCAGATCAACTTGTTCGTGGTTGATCCACGTTCGTGGTTTAAACTCAAAAACGGGGAAAGGGAATTGAAATAAAAAACCCCTACCTCAAACCGGCTGAAGAGTGATCGTCATGACGCGCCTACCGAAGGGATTCATCAAAATCCGAGGGCATAGATTTTTCACTTCGTCGTCGTCCGCCAATGTGTCCTCCTCCGCCCAAGCTCCAAGTGAAATCTCTCTCTCTCAACTCGGAGGGTTATGAGGCTAACCCAGCAAATTTTCCATTAGCATGTACTTATAGGGGAGGATTAGGATGCTGCTTAAATGAAAATGAAATGTTTCAAAATAATAAAATAAATTAATAATTATTTTATTTCTTCTAAAACACCCCAAATTTAAACATTGAAGTCGTCCTTTGCTGGTCGTGGTTATAACTGTTCTTAGGCAAATTCGTCGTCCCGGATGCAACAGTGCGCACTGATTTTTAATCCAGGCATTCATTCGGAAACTACCGCAACTGCGCACAAGTGATGACTCACTTAACTAAAAAATTTCAAACTAGAATTCCAGGCTCACTTGACCTCGAAATGATGTGTCGTCTTCACGCCCGGTCTTGAGATAATTCCATATAATATTTAAAAATAATAAATGGAAACTCTAAGACATTACATTCTCCACACCTTGGGGCTTTACGTCCCTGAAAATCCAAAACAAGGCTTACTCAAATATATGTAGGTATTGGGCACGAATTTGGGCTTCCCGCTCCCACGTGCTCTCCTAAAGATTCCCATGCTGCCACCAAACATGCACCAAGGGAATATATCACCCACGAAGGATCCTCTCCTACTGATCCTCGATTTCCACTAGTTACTCAGCAAAGGTCACTCCATCATCGATGTCCAACTCGCCCCAGTCGATGACGTCCGACAGATCGTGCACGTACCTCATCATCTACGAAACGTGGAAGACATCATGTACATGATGCAACTGTGGCGGTAGAGATAGGCGGTATGCCCCCTCGGAAACTCTGCATAGAATCTGGAAAGGTCCGATGAACCTCAGAGATATCTTGCCGCCTCGGACAAATCTCTACAACCCTCATCGAGGTGAGACCCGAAGAAAGACGTGGTCTCCCTCTTCAAACTCTAGAGGTCTCTGTCTCTTGTTATCATAAGACTTCTGCTGGCTTTGTGCAATATTCATCCATTCTCTGATAACCCGCACCTTCTCTATGGTAGCTCTCACTAACTCTGGACCCATGAGTGCTGACTCTTCGGGGTCAGTCCAGCAAAGCGGTGACCGGTAGTGTCTCCTATACAAATCCTTGAATGATGCCATACCAATGGTGGAGTGGAAGCTGTTGTTGTATGAAAAATCTACCTGTGGTAGGTGGTATTCCCAACTACGACCAAAGTCCAAGATACAGGCTCGCAACATATCCTCCAGAAACCGAATAGTCCTCTCCGTCTGCCCATCTGTCTGGGGATGAAACACTGTACTCAAGCGTAGCTGAGTCCCAAAATCCTCCTGCAGTCCCTTCAACAACTGGGATGTGAAGCGGGTTTCTCGGTCTTAGACAATAGCCCAGGGTATTCCATGAAGCCGAACTATCTCTTGCATATAGAGGTGTCCCATGCTCTCTACGGAACTCTTCTCCCTGATCGCTAGGAAGTGGGCCGACTTGGTGATTCGGTCAATGATCACCCAGATGGAATCATGAACCTTGGACATTTGTGGTAAACCTGTCACGAAGTCCATGGATATTCCATCCCACTTCAACTCTGGAACATCCAGTGGTGAGCTAACCCCACTGGAACATGGTGCCCATCCTTCACATGCTGGCATGTGATGCATCGAGAAACGAACTCTACTACTGCCTTCTTTATGCCTTTCCACTAGAACTGTCATCGGATATCCTGGTACATCACTTCCACTCTAGGATGTACCGCTAAAGGGGATGTATGAAACTCCCTCTGGACCTCCTCCTGGAACTCCACTATACAACAGTGCATCCTCTGAAAATAAGTACATGTTCCCCACCTTGCGAATATCCATCAGGAACATGTCTTGTGGATAACTGAGCACGTAAAGCCACACAGTCGACATCCCCAATCTGTGCCTCCCTAACTCGCTATAAGAGGGGAGGGGTGACAACCATCGACTGTAGGTAAGATGTATCATCTCCGTCCATGAAGGATAACTGTAACGCAGCTAACTGATGTGTCGCCTCACTCAAAAGTTGTGAGATCGACCTTCTGCTAAGGGCATCTTCTACCTTGTTCCCATTTCTAGGAGTATATATAATCTCAAAATCATAGTCCTGGAGTAACTCTATCCAATTCCTCTGCCTCATATTTAGATCCTTCTGTCATAATATGTACTTGAGGCTCTTGTGTTCAGAGTACACAATAAATATCTATCCCATGAGGTAGTTTCTGCACATCTTCAATGTGAAGACTACCACTGCCAACTCGTGATAATGGGTCACATAGTTTTGCTCATATGGCCTAAGCTGGCGTGAACCATAAGCAATTACTGCATGTCACTGCATCAGGACATAGCTGAGCCTGGTCCCTGATGCGTCCTAGAAAACTATGTACTCGACACCCGCCTCTGACAATCTCAAGACTGTGGTGCTCATCAAACTCTGTCTCAGCTGCTCAAAAGCCTGCTGGCACTTTTCTATCCACATGAAGGGTTGCCCGTTCCTGGTCAAGGTCGTCATCGGTGCTGATATCCAGGAGAAATTAGGAATGAATCTCTACTAATATCCTGCCAACCCAAGGAAGCTCCACACCTCCATCACGCTCCGAAGTGGCTCCCATGCTAACACAACCTCCACCTTGGTAGGGTCCACAACCACTCCATCTGCTAAGATGACATGTCCCAGAATGTGGACCTCCAGAATCTAGAACAGACACTTTGAGAGCTTTCCATAAAGTTGGTGCTCTCGGTGTACGTCCAGAACAATCCGCCGGTGTCTCACATGCTCCTCCTCTGACGCCGAGTACACAAGGATGTCGTCGATGAAGACCACCATGAACCAGTCCAAGTATGGCTAGTAGATCCGGTTCATCAGTCCCATGAACACTGTGGGGGCATTCGTCACACCAAAAGGCATCATTAATTTTCATAGTGACCGTAG
Organism: Viscum album; assembly: GCA_963277665.1. NCBI lineage: Eukaryota > Viridiplantae > Streptophyta > Magnoliopsida > Santalales > Viscaceae > Viscum > Viscum album. The sequence continues at coordinate 1,130,998,095 of OY728155.1, read as the reverse complement.
CAGCATCTGAAATCCGTCTTTGGTATATCCTCATCCCACACTCGTAGCTGGTGATAGCCTGATCTATGGTCATCCTTTGAGAACCACAGAACCCCTCTTAAATAATCGAAGATGTCATCGATTCTCGACAGTGGATAATTATTCTTCATTGTCACTTGCTTCAGTCGCCGGTAATCCACACACAGTCTCAAACTCCCATCGGCCTTCTTGGAAAACAAGACCGGGGCCGCCCATGGTGAAACACTGGGTCTCATGAAAACCTTTCTATGCAAATCCTTCAACTACACCCTTAGCTCGTAAAGCTCTGTGGGAGACATCTGATATGCCGATGAAAAAATCGGTGTCCTCCCGGGGTGTAAGTCGATGTATAAGTCAATTTCCCGATGGGGAGGTAATCCTGGAACATCTTTGGGAAAGACGTCCTAATACTCCGCCACCACTGCTAGAAACTGAGATCTCACAACATCTATTACTCCGAGGGTAAGGCTAGCCAAATCATGAGTGATCGGCTGCACCCTCCTATGCATGAGCCCATTCTATGCTTCCTGGGTTTTCCTTTCTCTGACAATGGAAAACCGCGTTCCATCACGGTGGACACACCGCACCTTTCGCCTAAAACAGTCAATCTGGGCATGGACCGAAGATAAAAAATCCATACTGAGAGTGATGTCATAAGGCCCCGATGCTACCCCCAAGAGGATCCAATTGAAACTCTGGCCTCCAAGGGTAATATCAAACTGTCTGCAAAGGTGTGTGATCATCGAGTCTCCTCCTGTAGGTGTCTCCAAGCATAAGGATCAAGTCAATGGTTCTACCAGAATCTCAAGGTTTGGTACACGACATGTGGGTATAAGTGAATAACCGGCACCTGTATCTATGAGTATGGTAGGTAAGGTAGAAAAGACACATATCGTACCTCAAATCATCCCTGGAGTCCCTGGGTCGTATGCCTAAACTGCATGCAGCGGTCCTCGGCCCTGTCCCCCAGCTCCCTGAGCCTGGTGCGGACTTCCTAGGGGTGGTGGTGGAAGTAAGTCGAATCGTCTGCCACCACCTGCAGCTCTCCCTGCTCCTCTGCCACGTCCGCCACCTGGCGAGTCTGCCTGCTCTGTTCTCTGCCTCTACCTCGGTGGTTCATCCACCACTTCCCTGTCAATAGCTCGACGGGTCAGGAATTCTCTAGCCAGATGTCCCCTACCGTTGCATGCATAGCATCGCTTCTCCCTTGGATGACTGGATCCAGCCTGAGAGCCATGGACTGTAGATCCCCTATCCTGGGTCTTCCGATGACGTTTCCCACATTCAGATCCATCTTCATGACACTGGCTCCCTGTTGCCGGTGTCTCCGCACCTGTCTACCTGCTACTGACTGTCGGTGGCTGTCTCTGCTCCGTCAAGAAGCTCTCGATCACCAAGGCCCACTCGATCACTCCAGCATAAGTGGAAATTCATAGAGGCACGACACTATCTTGGCTGTCACATAGTAGACCTCGTTCAAAGGTCCTAGCTCTGAAGTATTGATCATTGACCATATCCATCGAGTACCTGGCAAGGTTTGTGAACCTCGATGAATAGTCAACGATTGTCATACTGCCCTGCTGGAGATAAAGAAGCTCCTGGATGCTCACATCTATCTTCATAACCAGAGATAACTCCTCCCTGAAGAGTCACTCAAACTCTATCCAGGAAAGAGTCTCCTTGTCGTGAGTCTGCATGGTCAGACTCCACCATCATCCCGTCGAACCCTGAAGAAGGCTCGCTCCTAAGATCACCATCTGGTCTGCGGGTGTCCTCACTAGATGAAAAACTTTGGTCACCGCCTCAAGAAAATCCTCAACCGCCTGATGTTCGGGCTCGCCTCAGAACCTGAAGGGCCTCTGTCTCTGAAACTCATGGAGCGCATTGAGCCTGTGCTCCTCACCGGTCGGTACCGCGGTTACCACTGGCTGCTCCACTGGTGGTGGTGTAGCAGGTGCACCACCTGGTGGTAACGCCTGGGGAGCTGGTCCCTGTATCGAAGCCTCATCACTGAGGGGGTCATCCTCATGATCGTGCTACTGAACCCTAACGGGTATGTGTCGCAGAGGCATCATGTAAAGAAACATGATATATCATGGTCAATGAGTATATCTGGATAGCTAAAACTAAGGACATGGAAAACACAACTCATTCATATATGATGCATGTGACTTTTATTTCCCCGCAACCAGTGCTTTCGTCTACCGAGTTGAAAAGCAGGTTATCAGAGTCCTATTGTATGGATACATCGGTCGCCGCACAAACACCGGGGACCCTTGCCTGAATGCCGAAATTGAAACACTAAAAACTGTTGCCCCAAACCAAACTCACAGAAACTTGGTCCAAGGGTAGAACCGACCACCTCTGATACCACTCTGTCACAACCCGTCCTAGTGGGGCCCGTGCCATGACTCCCCAATCCCTTCTCCAATAGGCCAGGGGCTGGTGAATAGCACCGAATAGGAATATTACTGACATGGGAGGCATTTCCTATGTACTTGTACACACACACACATCTCAAATCGCACAAATGATGAAATGTAAAAAAACCACCAAGGAAAAAAGAATGCATGCTTACAAATAAACCCAACCAACAGAGTACAACAAAAGGTAGAGTACTGTAAAATTAAACTGGGAAAAAAATACAAGCCTACCAGAAAAAAAACAAATAAGAGTCTGAAAACTACAAAGTACAACCTGTAAGCACAAAAGGTACTGGGACTGCTGCTCGTAGTCGTAGGAACGCCTCGGACTATAGGGAACTCAGAAAGCTCGGTCCTGTCCTGGTCCACCCTGGACTCTTTCAAATGGCTGCTCATCTGCACAAGACACCAGATGTGCGGGCAAAGCCTGTGCAGGGGTGAGTATAACAATACTTAGTAGAGGACCCCAAAAACCACAATGTAGTACACAAAGTAAAGGTACTATAACACCCAATGCTTTTATGAGAAATGTTTTGTGTTTATGTTATATAAATCATCAAAGGAATCTTTCACTACACAAAACACTAGCTTGTCTTGATTTACAAGCAATCATGACCTTCCTCGATAGCTTGTGTCGTACGCAATACCGAGTTTCACTAAACAACGATATGCTATTAAAATATTATTAAAACAAGCTGTTATGAATAGTAATAACCACCTTTTTAAATTTTGTAAATTTTATTTTTCAAAATGGACATCATTTTTGGATTCGGAATATTGAAATTAGCCTAGGGTAAAATTTTGGTATTTTTATGAAAACATTCAATTTTTAATGAATAGTGAAAACACTAGGTTACTATTTAAAAACCGACTTTTTATTTAAATAATTATTTATTTTATTTAAATTTAATTTAGGTCAAAATTGATACATAATACCTATATAAGTTCAATGTAATTCATTGGAGTAATTTTATAATAATTTTAGATATATAAAAATTTTATTGAACTTTTACTATCTTTTACCCACCTCCTAGGAGAATTTTCAAATTTACATAAAACATAATTTTACCACTTCTGTGAGTGGAATTTCAAAAATCTGAGAGACATGGTTGATTTTAGTAAGTAAAATGTGGTTCAATGAGATGAAAATAATTTTTGGTGAATAGTAACTTTTTACTTTTTTTACCACGGTTAAAAGTAAATAGGGTAATTAAGGGTAGAAATGTTTTTATTATTACCCTAAAACATGTCCTAATTCTATTGGATAAGTGTAATTCGACCAAAAACAACCTTAGTAATACAATATGACCATTTAGGCCCACTTGGATTAGATTAGGACATTTATTATTAATTTATTTAAAGAAGGGTTAAAATAGTTAAAATCAAAGTTTAATATGTAACTCTTTTTGAATATAGGGTTATGCATTTGATAAATTCAAATATAAATATTAATTAGAAATATAAAGAATTTTCCTACATAATGGTATTTTATTTATAATTTTTATACATTAAATAATTTAATTTATTTATGACGCAATGATGATGCATTAATTCTATCGGTAATGAAATATTGACATAATTAATGTTATAAATACCCAAATAAATGAAATTTGAGACTTTTTATGAATTACACTAATTATATAGGTTACTGTGACATGTTAGTATTGATTTAATTAACCTTTTTCTAATTAATCATTCTGTTATGATTTTCACAAAAATAAATTACTAAATTGTGTCATAATTGACATAAAATAGTTCTTAAAACAAATATTATATTATTAGTTGTTATCTTATTCCTAAAAATCTAAGGTTTAGCCAAATGACTTATCTAAAGTTATATATATTAATAATAAAAAATGTGGGGTTCTTTTGGCTAGTTATAGTAAGTTTATTAACCTTATAGTGTAAGAACACAAAAAGGCACGGTAAAAGTAAAATTATCTAACTTAAAGTTAAATATAAATTATAAGGTTAAAATAGGAATATAAACTTGTCCAAATTCTATTGGATGAGAGGATTTCGACCCATCCCCACCATAGATTCTAAATAAATTAATTTTTAGCTATTTAAAACCGCATATGACTTTATAATAAAATAATATGTTTAGTTTTTCCAAAGGTGCCCCTCTACTCCCTTATAAAAGGGAACCTCCTCCCTCTCTTCCTCACACCACATTGAGCATTCAATATCGGCCAAACCCTGAAAAATTATCTTCTCCACTTCCCTAGAAACATCCTAGAGGTCCTGGTTTTCTTCAAAGACCAATTTTAGTGCCCTAAAAGGAGGTCTCAAAGAGGCACTTCAAAGAAGAGGCAATGTCCATTAATGATTCTTTCAACTTTATTTCTTCTTACACTTATTCTTCTTTAGTTTTTTCATTATGAAGTAATAACATCAGTATCAATAATATACTGATATGTTATTATAAGTATGAAACAACCCTATTTCACCATATATCCATTCTACGAAAAATGAAATCACCGCACGTGCGTACGTACGGAATACCGTCTCCATGCCGTGGTGTGATCTATTTTCCACCACCACCTTACTTGGATGGGCATAATGGTGTAAATAAATAACTATATATAATTATTGTAAAGTGATATTGATTATGAAATAGTATACATACACACCAATACAATTCCATGATCATGGGAACAATATCATCGCTCGTGCGTACGTACGGACTACCGTCTCTACGATGTGATGCGACTCGTTCTACATGATCTTCATTGAATAATGACTATATAAATGAATTGAATGAATAAATATGATATATATTACACTAATACCATTATGTAAATTAGGTATCTATAAACTAAAAGAATAATAAGAATTTATTCGACAAAACACTAATAAGAACAAAAGGCAATGGTTGATTTCAGTAAGTAAAATTTGGTTCAATGAGATGAAAATAATTTTTGGTGAATAATAAACTGTTACTTTTTTTTACCACGGTTAAAAGTAAATAGGGTAATTAAGGGTAACAATGTTATTATTATTACCTTAACACATATCCTAATTATATTGGATGAGTGTAATTCGACCAAAAACAAACTTAGTAATAACATATGACCATTTAGGCCCACATTGATTAGATTAGGACATTTATTATTAATTTATTTAAAGAAGGGTTAAAATAGTTAAAATCAACGTTTAATAAGTAAATCATTTTTAATATAGGTTTATACATAAGATAAATTCGAATATAAATATTCATTAGAAAGATAAAAATATTTCCTAAATAATGGTATTTTATTTATAATTTTTAGAGATTAAATAATTTTATTTATTTATGACGCAATGATGATTCAGTAATTGTCTCATTAATGAAATATTGACATAATTAATGTTATAAATACCCAAATAAATCTAATTTTATACATTTTATGAATTACACTAATTTAATAGGTTAATATTACATGTTAGTATTGATTTAATTAAATTTGTTAGAATTAATCATTCTACTATGATTTTCACAAAACTCAATTACTAAATAGTGTCAAAATTGACATAAAATAGTTTTTAAAACAAATATTATATTATTAATTGTTATTTTATTCCTAAAAATCTAAAGCTCTTCAAAATAACTTATATAAGGTTATATATATTAATAATAAACAACTTGGGGTTCTTTTGGGTTGTTATAGTATGTTTATTAACCTTAAAGTGTAAGAACACAAAAAGACATGGTAAAAGTAAAATTATCTAACTTAAAGTTAAATATAAATGATAAGGTTAAAATAGTACTCTAAACTTGTCCAAATTCTCTTGGATGAGAGGATTCCGACCCATAACCTCCTTAGCTTCAAAATAAATTAATTTTGAGCTATTTAAAACCGAATATGGCTTTATAATAAAATAATATTTTTCTTTTTTTCAAAGGTGCCCCTCTCCTCCCTAATAAAAGGGCACCTCCTCCCTCCCTTCCTCACACCACTTTGATCCTTCAAGCTCAGAAAACCTCTGACAAATTATCTTCTACACTTCCCTAGAAACATCCTAAAGGTCCTGGGAATCTTCAAAGACCAATTTTAGTGCCCTAAATGGAGGTCTCAAAGAGGCGCTTCAAAGAAGAGGTAATGTCCGTTACTAATTCTTTCAACTTTATTTCTTCTTCCACTTATTCTTATTTAGTTGTTTCATTATGAAGTAATAAAATTAGTATCACTAATATACCTATATGTTATTATAATTATTAAAAAACCCTATTTCACCATATATCCATCCTACAGAAAATGAAATCACCGCGCGTGTGTACGTACGGAATACCGTCTCCACGCCGTGGTGTAATATATTTTCCACCACCACCTTACTTGGATGGGTATAATAGTGCAAATAAATAACTATATATAATTATTGTAAAGTGATATTGATTCTGAAGTAGTATACATACACTCCAATACAATTCCACGATCATGGGAATGATATCATCGCTCGTGCGTATGTACAGCCTACCGTCTCCACGATGTGATGCGACTCATTCTACATGATGTTCATTGCATAATGATTATATAAATGAATTGAATGAATAAATATGATATTCATTACACTAATACCATTCTGGAAATGAGGTATCTATAACCTAAAAGAAGAATAAGAATTTATTCGACAAAACACGCCTAAGAACAAAAAGCAATAAACACCCGAATAACAAGTAACAATGAAATATTACTAATAAGAAGCTAAGAATATGACCATATATGATATCATAACAATTAGTATGATTTTGGAATAATTAAATGACATTATTTAAATCATTATACCGGAGGTTCGGACACTTACGAAGCAAATCGGACCTAAGGTAAGGGAAAATCTCAAAATCTCATTTTTTTCTGAGATTGTTTATACTTCAGAATTTACTAGGGAATATTTATCATCCACATCCATGTTTCCTCACTTTGTAATATTATTTAAATACACCTACAATTGTTTAAAACTAATTTTACCCTTCGGTAATTTTTTAGTAAAAGTTATGAAAGGAATCTTTTGTCATTTTTCGTACGAGGTACTTTTTGACTTTTCCGACAAAGGTATGAGAAGAATGTTTTTTTAACTTATACGGCATAAATGGATTTTTAAAACATTATTTCCAAGAAGCTTCCTTTACAAGTTTTGATACTTATTTTTAATCAACTTCTTTTAGTTTAAAATTTTATGACATGTTATGAAATGAAAAATGTTTTTGAAGTAGAAAGGATATTTTCCTCAAGAATGGAGTTCAAGTGTTTTATCAAAATTATTTTCCATCTTAGATAATTTAGGGTTATGTTTCTATACCTATTTTTACATTGATTTGATTATGTTATGATGGAATTATTTTTATGATGTTCTTTTATCTTATATGGATTATGTTATGATGGCATGATGTTTAAGATTCCCATTTTTATTACATGGGTTATGCAATGATGTATGATTTTTTATTTTGTGGCGCACATAAGAATGGTATCATTATGAGATGGGTTGGACCTATATCTCCCTTCAATGCATTGGCTAAGGATTTATATCTCATTAGATATAAATGGCTGGAACGGCAGGTTAATCTAGTTCAGTGAAACAAGACTGAAACGATGAGTGAACTCGGTTCAGAAATGGACTTTGTCCGCTAAGATTATCTTGGAAATGAGTCTTGACCACTAAGAAATGATTCTCTATGATTATATGTGTATGCCACAAAGATTCAGGTTTTATGTTATGATTATTGGGATTATATTTCACTTCTATGATTTATCCCATGATATGAAATTATGATTTCTTTTGCAGGTTAATATTTCCAAAATATTATGTTCATGATGTGATTGATTTTTCTTTTTTTACCCTTACTGAGCATTTGAGCTCACCCTTTTTTATGTTTTCTTTCCCCCAGGTCAGGAACAAGGTTATTAAGTAGAATATTCCAAAAGGGACTCTAGATATGATGAAATGAATGGAAGATAGTGTAGATGCTTTATGAACTAGTTGTTTGTGTTTCCCAGTTTCTAAAGAAACTACACCTATACGGTCCTTTCATGGTTTTGTTATATGTTGTAATAAGTGTGCTTCAATTTTGAAGTATTAACAATGTATGTAAAGTATGAGTCGTTATAGGTACAGTCAGCTATGCACGGTATATGTCTTTAGAACATATAGAACAAACTAGATATACTCAAAACCCAAACCCATTTTCTAGAGACAAGTCACACAACCTCATACCCCCATTAGGGATTCTGTTTGAAGATTCTGTGATGCACCCGTTCCGGGAAAACACACTCCACGAGTCTTATAGCTCTGATGACGTCCGTCAGAGAATTTCTATTCGTCAAGTACCATCATGAGAGATAGCTACACTCATCACAAGAGACACACTCATGAGTGGAAAGGCTACGATAGATAGAAGCACTCATTAGAGGAGACACACTCCCGAGTGGGAAAGATCACGATGCACAGATGAGGATCACTGCCAGGGCCATGGAGGATACCATGACTCATCTGGATTCAACGGTTAGGTGATACACCAGCTAGGTAGAGGATAAACACCTGGTAAGGTTGGTCACGTCGATGCCTAACTCTACCTAGGTTCACGAACTAATAGAGGATCTCGATCCATGCCTCTCAGATGGATGCCTGACTCTATCACAGAAAGTCCTGCTGAAAGGATCATACTCCTGAGTGGGAAATGATGCCTGACCTTTAGGGGAACGATAATAAGGGGCACTAACACAAACGAAAGATGTCCAAGGTACGGTGAACGAAAGTACCATGCCGTTTTCCAAAAAGTACACAGCGTGTAGAAAAGATACACGCCGTGTTGTCTGACCCTGGGTACTTCCCGTGTACAATAGCTCATGTCATAGGCTATTCATGTAGGAAAGACTATGTACACAGCGTGTAGTACGGTGTACACTCCATGTCTAGGTAATTAGGGTTGGCTCCATGTACTCTGGCCATGTGCCCGTCCATGGTCATCAAGCCGTGTACTCCAACCCGTGTAATCCGCACACGGGGTGACCCACGCTGCTAGCCTCACCTGGCCGTGTGATGGAGTACACGGTTGTGTACTCCATCCCGTGTCCGTGTATACTCGAGATACACGTTGAGTCCCACGTAGCCACTTCTGCCATGTTGTACACTCCATGTGGCCTGAAGCCATGTAGATCATCCTATGTCCGTGTACTACCCAAAGTACACGCCAAGCTTCGGGGAAGGCCCAACATGCCATGTGGAAAGGGTCACACGCCGTGTGATTCTTCACTGTCCCCGAAACCCTATCTGTAGCCACCAGTACTACACGGCGTGTTCTTTAGAAGTACATGTCGTGTATTCTAGAAATTTCTAGAAACATTGCTCTTCACCGGCACGCCTCCCATGCTACTCTGATCGTTGATCCACCCATCCGATCGTCATGAAACCTTCAGGTTTTCGTCTCCCCGATGCCATGAAGCTACTTCTGGTGTTTTTGGACATCCGATTGGCTCCGAAAATGTGCTTTGATCTTCCTACACCAAGAATGCTCGAAGAACGCTCTTTCCGATCCGGTCTGATTCGTTATCTGCCATCATCATTGCACCTCCACAAGGTCGTTGCGGTGTTGAACCATAGATTTGGGATCGTTGTGTCACAGAATGGATGCTCAACGATCCGTTGTTCATCGCCCCATGAATAACGTGAAGAACGTTTGAGGAAAGAAGGGGGGAGAAATCCAAATAAACAAATCGAGGAACAAACCTCTGTCGTCGTTCGTCACGGAATTGATCCTCTCCCGTTAATAGGTTTAAAGGGATCATGAATCAACAAGAATATAAGCATGGATCAATTCCTAAAAAAATCATCCCAAATAAAATCCCTCCTGCAAGAACGTAGGAATCCGCGGATCAACTTGTTCGTGGTTGATCCGCGTTCATGGTTTAAACTCAAAAACTGGGAAACAGAATTGAAATAACAAACCCCTACCTCAAACCGGTTGAAGAGCGATCATTTTGATGCATCTACCAAAGGGATTCATCAAAATCTGAGTGCGTCAATTGTTCACGTCGTCGTCGTCTGCCAACGCATCCTCCTCCATCCAAGCTCTAAGAGAAATCTCCCTCTCTCAACTCGCAGGGTTATGAGGTTAACCCTGAAAATTTTCCATAAGCATGTACTTATAGGGGAGGGGTTAGGTCGCTGCTCAAAAGAAAAGGAAACGTTTTAAAATAATAAAATAAATTAATAATTTATTTTATTCCTTCTAAAACGCCCCAAAATTAAACTCCGCAGTCGACCTGCGCCGGTCGAGGTTAGAACCATTCTTAGGAAATGTCGTCATCCCGGACGCAACGGTGTGCTCAGATTTTTAATCCGGGCATTCGTTTGGATACTTCCTCAACCACGCACAAGTGCCGACTCACTTAACTAAAAAAGTTCAAACCACCTTTCCGGGCTCACATGACCTTGGAATGATGTTCCGTCTTCGCGCCAGGTCTCGAAATAATTCCATATAATATTTGAAAATATTAAATGGAAAATCCGAGACATTACAAATTTCATCATGAAAATTTTAAAACAACTTCATATTCTCTTTTAAGAAAAAAATTAAATACCTTTCCATCACTTTCGTCAAATTAATTAATTTAAAATATCCAGATTCATGTAAATCAGTAATTGAAATATCCAAAAAACATCATTTATAGTATTTAGGGAATTGAATTTATATACAACCCATCAAGGATCAACCTAGAAATGGGAAGATAAAAAAATTACCTTTATTGATCAGACCTTACGAAACTATGATGAATAAGTTGAATAAGATAAGCTAGAATCGTTAGATGGAAATAGAAATACAAAAACATTAAATCCCACACTTATAAAATTGATTAATTTGATCCCTAGGTTTCCATAACCATTGGGTGGAAGGAAATCAATGAAATAGGGAAGATTTGACACAATGGAGAGGAGAGGATCCATTTAATATAGCTTCTATAAAGAAATATTATGGAAAATATCCAAAATTGAGACCTACTGGGAGGGGTGTGGTGTTCATGCATGAGTGGGAGCTAGGATCTTAGTGGGAGAGAAAAATGGGTGTTATGATATTTATTTCAACAAGAGTGAAGTCATAAATTTCATAAATTTTGTTAATTAGAAAATATTCAGGGTTTGTCAAACCATTCACCAACCATGTATATGATACTTGAAGAACTCCCTTGTATATGAGTCATTCCCATGGTTTGACCATACAATTAAATAAACCATTAACAAAAATGTATGAATTTCCACTGCAAATAAAATTAAAGGATTTTCATATTTTTCATCATGGATTGGAAAACCATGTGCCAAACATGAAAGGACTATTATTTTCAAATTTTTAGTATTTTTCAAGTAGTATAGACTTGGAAATGAGGGAAAATGCTAAGAAACAATAAACAATCAATTGAATACATACAGAAAACATCAGGGGTCTGACAATTCTCCGCACTATAACACATTCCAGCTTTTAAAAGTTTATTAAATTCTCATAGAATAGTATACAGTATACCATATACTCTTAATTAAAAGAATATCTTGGTAGTCCTCCATGCCCTAAAAATATTCTCCTTAAATTAAAAAATGTTAAACTCACAGACCTTCTTGTCATCAAAGAACCACAAGGTCTCAAATACCCGATAAAATTAATAACTGAGAATCTAATAATTAGTATCAAATAATTATACAATGAAAATAATGGTCAATATACTACATAACCTTTCAATAGAGAACCCATTAAATAAGAGCTCGATCACTGATATTATAACCAAATTAAAGAACACAATTGTTCATAATTTTTTTAAATAAAAATCAATATTTAGTATCACAAAACTAATTTAATAAATACATAAAACCTATTAAACTAGATGTCAAATAAAAATATATATAATTATTTCATGAATCATAGAACTAAGTAAATCAATAATTCCATGTAAACATAATCACTAAGATAAAATAAAATTTAAAAACTGCATTTTTTTCAATGTATCCCTCTATGAAATCCAATCAAATTATCTTCAAATCAGGAAAATAAAGAATGATAATAACAACATAATTCAATGAAAATATTTCAGTGATTAATTTATTAAAACAATACATAAATCTATAAGAATCCTTCTTATCAAATTTAATTTATTCAAAACACTGAAGAAAAAATAAAGGCCACAAAACTGCAAGAACCAAATTGTAAACCTCCAAGATTCTAAAAAGGTAATTTAGATCAAAATATTTCCCACATTATGACCAATACAACACAACCACTAAAACATATAATCAGATATTTATCTAAAATAGGAAAAGCATATTTTGAACAAAAAATAAGGATTGAATCTATGATAAAATGAACCAAAGGATGTAAACACCCCTTAAAACAAGAAATGATTATTATTACTATATTAATATAAAATATAATATAGTAAATAACCCAACTAAATTATTTATAAAGTGATAAATTAAAAAAAAATTATTAATAAAAAATTAAATTCTAATATAACCAAACTGGTCCTTAAGGCTTGGAACCTTAATAAAATTTTTATTACAATATATCTCAAAAATTTAGATAGTAATTTATATTCCTTAATTTTTCAATTAAACATAAAAAATTTATTGATTAAATAATCCTTCAGATTTATTTTCTGCCGCACCATTTAGTACATTTCTCCCTCAAAATTAAAATATCCCAAATTTATGTATCATAACACCATGAAATTAAAGGCTAAAAATATTTCTATAATAAAATAAATTTAGAAAAATAGTGTTACCTTATATTAAGCATAAAACAAGTGTAGAGTTCTCATTGAAATGTAAATAGTTATTAACACCCAAAACAGATAAGACAGAAATGAAATAGAAAAATAGTTGGAACTTGATCATTTTACTTTACAATATTCTAGAATTTTTTAGTGTACCTATTTTTAATTTAAATAATTATTCATAAAATTATTCAAAAACATCACTAAATAATATAATATCATAAAATCTATTAAGAACTCATAAATATATATATATATATCCAAGATAGAAATCCCAATTTAAATTTCTATGTCCTAAACAAAAATGATATTTTAATTTCGTTAGTGATCCTATGAGACAAAAAATTTTCTTTCATATAAAAATAAGATCATAGACACTCTAAAATCATTTCATATAACTACAATATAAATATAAAAACCCATAGGTATAAGTGTATTGTAACCAATATACCATGTCTTAGAATCAAATGTTACATTATAAATCCATAACCCACTTTCTTCTATAAAAGTCCCTTAATACCTTACCTTTGTAAAAATCTCAAAATCAATTAGGACCAATCCAAAGAGTAAAATGATAAAAAATAGTGAAAATATACCAGTATAGTTCTTATAACATAAACATATCAAATTTATCTTTCTATATAAAAATATATAATAAAAAGATACAACATCCAAAATCTCAAATTAATTCAAAATGATTTAACTACTCTATTTCTATAATATTATTTTTTTTAAATTAAAACCCTTTAGCACAAAAAACAATATATTTCAAATTCTACAAGTATAAAATAAATACTATTAATTCTCTTTAAATTCCAAGTAATCGAAATAAAGGTTTCATCCCTATTTTGGAATCATATACTCCTTCATTTTTTTTTTCAAACTATACATTTCCCAAATCATTGATAAGGATATATTTTAAATTAGAAAAATGATGACTTTCATTTGAGAAAACCAACACAATAATGTACAAAAGGATTATTTTAAAAGAAATATTCCAGAAGTTAGTTGTTATAAATACTCAATTTCAACCAGACTAAATATATTTTTATCCCCCACACTTCCCATTATTTTTATAATATACATATTAATTACAAAACATATCAATCCTATTAAAACTAAAAATAGTTAACATTTCTTTAAAAAGGGAAAGACTAAAAGTAAATAATGTAAAGACCCGAAATTTTAAATAAATCTTGTTTCCTAATTTTGTGTGTTATTTTATTTTATGCTCAACAAAACTGTTTTATTTGCTAACATGAGTATAATTAAAATGAGACCGTTGGGTTTCAAATGTTATATAACTGTTGGTTAATATGACGGTTGGAAACTAAACAATTCAATTTTTGTCTCTAAATACAAGTGATCTTGGTGAACTAATATAGAAAGAAGATTTGATGGCCTCATCCAGTAGTCTCGGGCCAATCAAATCCCATCTAACAAAACTTGGGAAGGAGGTAGCACCACTGGGCTTTTCTCTGGACCAAAACCAAGCCGAACTTCATTGTGTGAAGTTATAACGGAATCGCCTTCGCGAGACGTTCAAACTAATAGAAATTACTACTCATGCAATGTTGGCCGAGCCACCCCAAGATTATATCACCCTAGCACACCTTACTCTTAGATCCTATGATGGTGTTATAAGGGGTTGTGTAACGTTACCATAACTGCCTTGTGCAATCCTCTGTTTTAAATAAAAATTGTGATTTCTTTTTTTGATGAAGTTTGTGAATTTTCAAATGTACGGATAAATATAGTATGAATATTTTTTATGAATTCTATAAAAAGGATATTTCAAATTAATTATGCAAACCATAGATAACTAATTTTTTGTAATGATTCTCAGAAATGGTATTCTATAATTATGTTCAATACAAAATTTAGAGTCTAATAAGACCTTAATTTTTTCGATGAATAGTAATTTATGAATAGTGATTTTATTCTTAAGATTAGTAATGTGACCAAATGGATTATTAATCTCACTTAAAGAAAGTATTCTTATAATCTAGGCACCTTGATTATGTAATGTGATTCAATAAAATGGTTAAATAATAGTTTCATAAATTATTAGTCAAGTATTAGTTTTTTCAGGTGAAAAGTGATTTTTAATTAAAAATTAAATTAAAAATATATTAAAA
Source organism: Viscum album (assembly GCA_963277665.1). Classification (NCBI taxonomy): domain Eukaryota; kingdom Viridiplantae; phylum Streptophyta; class Magnoliopsida; order Santalales; family Viscaceae; genus Viscum; species Viscum album. The sequence goes on along the minus strand of OY728155.1, from coordinate 1,130,982,783 downwards.
ATTATTTTTATAAAATGGACTTTATTTTTGAACTCAGAGCATCGATATTATGTTAAGGTAATTTTTGGGGATTTTTTTGAAAAAAAATGAATTTTCGGGGAATAGTGTATTTATTTAAAAATAAAATTAATAATATTTAGAAAATTATTTTTATAAAATCGACTATTTTTTAAATCAGATCATTGATATTTGGTTATGGTGAAATTTTGGGATTTTTCTGAGAAAGTTGAATTATTGATGAATAGTGAAAGTACAATTTTTAAGTTATGGGTGTTTAATGACATCATTAAATGATGTATTTAGTATGTAATCAATATGGTCGACTTATGAATAGTAAAATATGGTAAGAGGTTTCCCAAGTGTCCAATACCATGGGAAAAAACAATGTTCAAGCCCATGGTTTTTCCAATACCACCAATGAGGTGTCCCTTGGCCATTAATGCCTTGTCCCCTCACTTTCCCTATAAATACCCACCATTTCCTCATTTAGTTTTCACTCCAAACTCTCCCACAATGAAGTTATGGTCTCATTACCTCCCAAGAAGTACTCCAAAGGTTCCCTCAATCCCTCAAGGTTCCATCCTTTGACTTTTAAGAGTTTCGTTTTAAGGTAAGGGATCCAACCTCTCTCTTTCTTTCCAAATATTCTCTTTTAAGTCATTTCTTTTAAGCTCCATGTTATTATGATGGAAGATGTTATTTTATATTCCAATTAATTCTATTTTAATTTTCATACTATGAGATATCCCTTCTTACTATCATAATTTCGTTTTATCAATGTTTAAGTGGTGCTGTTAGGCTGCCGAAATGTTTGTAATAGATTCTTTCACCCTTCTCATTTTCAAGTTCTATTTTCTTGTCAAGACTTTCAGGTTCATTTTTATTATGTTGGGGCATGATATATATAACTATCATACTGATATTTTATGTTCATATGATTAGAGACCCTATTTGATCTCGTCAATTCATTTTTTTGATGTTTAAGTGACGCTGTTAGGCTGCCGGATTTTCATAAGAGAAATCTTATTTTTTATCTTCCTTTCATGTTCTTTATTTCATATGGTATAACATTCAGATTTCATTACCATATTATTAAATCTTTTATATTCTGTCCCCCTACTGTTTTATGGATCATTAATGAGTGGGTTACCCATGTACCCTCTGTTTTCAATGTTTTTTAAAACCCTACAACATAGCTGTTATGCTGCCGAATTTCCGTCTCAAAATGTCTCTCTCTTTTTCTCAAATTATTTTATTTTATTAAGTGAATACTAAATTAACCTTCTTCTAAATGGGTATTCACATATATATGAAGATGTTCTATTTTAAATTCTGGGATTTACATACATGAGACCCGCTTTCCTTTTTTTGTGGGTTTAAAGTGACATAAAGATTATGTCGTAAAAGCAATTTTTTTAAAACATTATGATAATGAACGGAAACCCATTTCTTTTATGATATATGAGTTATTTATGAAATTTTTTATGATTATATATTTGTATCACATGATAATAAAGGCAACTTTGAGGGTGAGCTCTGATGGAACCCCATTGCATTGGGTAATGATGTAACCACTAGAGATTACAAATTTAAGGGTGCGCCCTGATATCACCCCATTGAATTGGGTAACGATGTAGCCACTAGAGATTGAAATTTTAACGATACCTTGTGGTTTACCTTAGTAATTTCAAATGAAACATTGGGGATGGAACTTGGTGATATGTTCATGATTTTCTAAGTTAAATGTTGTAGCCACATCTTTAAGTTATGAAATAAGTTATTTTTATTATGATATGCCTCATGATTTCAATTCTATTGCCTTAAAGTTCATTTTCATGACTTTATTGATGTATCTCAAAATCACATGTAAAATGTATCCCTTGATTCACTTACTGGGCCTTTCTCTCACCATTTCCTTTGATGTATGCTCCCAGGTTATGAGATGCCATAATGAACATAGGATGAACAAATGAAGAAGCCTTTCAAGTGTTTAAGAAGAATGTTTTTTTCTCATGTAATAATTTCCTTGATTCCAAGACACTAAACCGTAAAGATACTCAGTTTTGTACAATGTAATTAAAGTTTATGTTATAAAAAGGCGGGATGTTATAGTTGAAATCAAAGGATGGTTTAGATATCTGTGGAAATTTGGAAATGATAACTCTAGGAAGAACCCTATAGAAAAGTTTAAATATAATAAATCATCCTAGTATTTCAGTGAGTATTGAGTATGTGGTTTATCAAGAAAATACATCCTTGTCCGGATAGGAGCAGGTAGAGGTGGATTTGGCACAGATGTACATAGGGGTAAAACATGAAAACACCGCTTTGATCTAGACTCGAACGGGAACTGGTACACGACAACGGGCCTTGCTGCACTCTTGGTTACGACATTCCCAGGGGATACGCTTTGGTGAATTCATATGCTTAGTACGAACCATTATTAATGGGACACAGATAAAATAAAATAATGATTCACATAAGAATATATGATCATGGATAACCTATATCAAAACCTAGGGGATCACATGTTAGGGTATACTTTTCTTCTACAAGTTATCCTTCTATTCTTTAAGTTCCTTTTCATGATTATTGGATAAGTATTTAAGCCCCTAATTATACTTTCTCTTCATAGTTAATGGTGGGAAATGGAAGAACATGTCCAAAGAACCAATGTGATAGGAAATGTGATGATTTTCATATTAATATGACATAGATGATTAGGGGATTAAAAGGTCATTATTATTTTAGAAGACGTTCACTATTTCGGGAACCCTATATGATCGAGGTAAATAGATTAATATGTTATTTTCTTTGAGGAATAAAGGTTGAATTATATTTTGAATAATCAACAAATTTAAATTGAACTTATGGTAATATATGTTACTTATGGAAATGATTAACCTATCTTGGGGAAAATTTGTTTAGGTTAGCTACTTTTTTTATAAGATGTTAGGAGTGTTTGATGTTTTTTGGATATGAATGATGAAGTTTATTTTGGAAGACTATGTTATCAAATCCTTCTTGTATTTGGGTTTCAATCTTATTTTGGTTTATTTTGAGTAATTTTAAGGATAGTTATTTATGGACTGGTCTATGATGAACTTTGGGTAGTACCAGGGATCTTTGAACATTTAAAGTAGTTTCCCTTCCTCTGGGGTTCTTTCTTTTGGAAGAGTTGTTTTATCTTACCATTTATGTTTTTTGGGATAATGTCTAAAGATAGAAGAAATAGATAGTTAATATTTGGTGGATTATTTGATTCTCTAGAAGATAATTCTTGTGATTTAATGAGGCCAAGTAGTTTTGAATGCTCATTGTTTGAAGAAAATATTAGTTTTGGTGGAAACTTATTAAGGGATGAAACTCTACATGAAGGTATATATATTTCCTTGTGTTTTTATACTATGTAGTAAATGAATTCCTCAAAACTATGAAAAGGAACGTAAAAAACGTTGTCTTTTGCATTTGCCTACTGAGAAATAAAATACCATTTAACCCATCATATGTTCGTGATTTTATTATTGTTAACTTTCTCCTAATAATGTTTTTTATCACTCTCCCTCTAAACATGACCATTTCCCCCCCTCCATGTCCATGTTTTCCTACATGGAATCCTAGTATGGGTTAACTCGGGTGACCATTGTACTTTATTCTCTTTCTTTTAAGGTAATAGTTTTACTGACTCTTTTTCCGATGTGGGTCATTCAATGAAATTTCCAAACCCAATTTTAAAAATTGCGAGGATGAAATTTCTTAAGGGGGGAAGATTGTAACGACCCAAAATTTTGAATAAATCTTGTTTCCTAATTTTGTGTGTTATTATATTTTAAACTCAACAAAACGGTTTCATTTGATAACATGAGTATAATTAAAATGAGACCGTAGGGTTTCGACTGTTATATGATCGTTGGTCAATATGACCGTTGGAAACTAAACATTTTGATTTTTGTCTCTAAATACAAGTGATCTTGGTGAATTAATATAGAAAGAATATTTTCTGGCCTCATGTAGTAGTCTCAGGCCAATCGAAGCCCATCTAACGGAACTTCGGATGGAGGTAGCACCCCTGGGCTTTGCTCTGGACCAAACCCAAGCCGAACTTCATCGTGTGAAGCTATAATGGAATCGCCTTAACGAGAATTTCAAACTGATAGAAATTACTACTCGTGTAATGTTGGCCAAGCCACCCCACGATTCTATCACCCTAGAACACCTTACTCTTAGGTCCTATGCTGGTATTATAAGGGGATATGTAACGAGACCATAACTGCCTTGTGTAATCCTTTGTTGTAAATAAAAATTGTGATTTCTTCTTGCGATGAAGTTTTTGAGTTTTCAAATGTCAGGATAAATATAGTGTGCATATTTTTTATGAATTCTAGAAAATGGTTAATTGAAAATAATTATGTAAACCTTAGATAACAAATAATGGGTAATGATTATCAAAAAATGGTCTTCTATAATTATGTTCAGTATGAAATTTAGAGTCTAATAAGATCAACTTAATTTTTGATGAATATTAATCTTTCAAGAGTGATTTTATTCTTAGGATTAGTAATGTGACCAAATAGATTAGAAATCTCAATTAAAGAATGTATTAATATAATCTAGGCACCTTGATTAAGTAATGTGATTCAATAAAATGGTTAAATAACGGATTCATAAATTATTAGTCAAGTATTAGTTTTTTCAGGTGAATAGTGTTTTTTAATTAAAAATTAAATTAAAAATATTTAGAAAATTATTTTCATAATATGGAATTTATTTTTGAACTCAGAGCATCAATATTATGTTCAGGTAATTTTTGGGGATTTTTCGGAAAAAATGAATTTTCAGTGAATAGTGTATTTATTTAAAAATTAAATTAAAAATATTTAGAATTTTTTTTATAAAAAGTACTTCTTTTTTGAAATCATACCATTGATATTTGGTTAAGGTGAAATTTTGGGATTTTTTTGAGAATGTTGAATTTTCGATAAATAGTGAAAATACAGTTTTTAAGTTACAGGTGTTTAATGACATCATTAAATGATGTATTAAGTATGTAATCAATATGGTCAGCTTATTAATAGTATGATAACGTATGATGTGTCCCAAGTGGCCAATACCATGGGAAAATACCATGGGCAAGCCCATGGTTTTGCCTATACCACCATTGAGGTGTCCCTTTGCCATTAATGCCATGTCCCCTCACTTTCCCTATAAATACCCACCCTTTCCTCCTTTTGTTTTCACTCCCAACTATCCCCCAACGAAGCTATGGTCTCATTACTACCCAAGAAGTCCTCCCAAGGTGCCCCCATTCCCTCAATGTTCCAACCATTGAGTTTTTAGAGTTACGTTTTTAGGTAAGGGATCCAACCTCTCTCTTTCTTTTCAAATACACTCTTTTAAGTCATTTCTTTTATGATACATGTTCTTATGTTGGAGGATGTTCATTTATGTTCCTCTTACTTCCCTTTTCATGTTAATATGATGAAATATCCCCTCTTACTCTAATCATTTCGTTTTATTAATGTTTAAGTGGCGCCATTTGGCTGTCGAAATTTTTGTAACAGATTCTTTCACCCTTATAATTTTCAAGTTCAATTTTCTTGTCAAGTCTTTCAAGTTCATTTTTATTATGTGCAGTATGATCTCTATATCTATCATACTGATACTTTATGTTCATATGATGATATACCCAATTTGATCTCGTCAATTCATTTTTTTGAAGTTTAAGTGACGCTGTTAGGCTGTCAAATTTTCATAAGGGAAATCTTATTTTTTTCTTCCTTTCATGTTCTTCATTTCATATGGTATATCATTCAAATTTCATTACCAGGTTCTTAAATGCTTTATATTTTGTCCCCCTACTATTTTATGGATCATTTATGAGTGGGTGACCCATGTCCCCTCTGTTTTCAAAATTTTCTAAAACCCTAAAACATAGCCGTTATGCTGCCAAATTTCTGTCTCAAAATGTATATCTCTTTTTCTAAAATTATTTTATTTTATTAAGTGAATACTCAGATATCATTCTCCTAATGGGTTATTCACATATATATCAAGATGTTCTATTTTAAATTCTGGGATTTACATACATGAGACCCACTTTCCTTTTTCCGTGGGTTTAAAGTGACATAAAGATCGTGTCTTAAAAGCTGTTTTTTAAAACGTTATGATTATGAAAGTAAACCCATTTATTTTATTATATATGGGATATTTATGAAATTTTTGATGATGATATATGTTGCTCACATGATAATAAAGAAAAATTTAAGGGTGCTCCCTGATAGTGCCCCATTACATTGTGTAATGATGTAACCACTAGAGATTACAAATTTAAGGGCGTGCCCTAATAGCGCCCCATTGCATTGGGTAATGATGTAACCACTAGAGATTACAATTTTAAAGATACATTGGGGTTTACCTTGGTAATTTGAAATGACAACTTGGGTATTCACCTTTTTGATATGTTCTTGATTGTCTAAGTTAAATGTTGCAGCCACATCTTCAAGTTATGAAATACATTATTTTTATTATAATTTTCCTCATGATTTAAATTCTCATGCCTTAAAGTTGTTTTTCAGGACCTTATTGATGTATCTCAAGATATCATGTAAAATGTTTCCCTTTTTTCCCTTACTGGGCCTTTTTCTCACCCTTTCCATTGATGAATGCTTCGAGATTATGAGATGTCGTAATGAACTTAGGATGAACAAATGAAGAACACTTTCAAGTGTTTAAGAAGAATGTTTTTTTCTCATGTAATAACTTCATGGTTTCCAAGACAGTAAACCTTAATGATCCACAATATTTTATAATTTAATGAAATTTTATGTGATAAAAAGGCGAGATGTTATAAATAAAATGTTTAAAATAACATTGGTGTCACCTTTTCATTTAATAAGACAATGGAGTGGGAAATAAAAAATAATAATACAGGCTAAAAATATATAAAAATAAGATGTGCTAGTTAATAATAATTATAGCATGGGACCATTTAAGAGGAATTGGTCTCCCTTTATCTATTAGATTACTAGAAAATTAGGCCATTTATTTGGATCCATACAACTCATATGGTGAATATTAAATTGAAATAAGTCTCACCTCATCACTTCTTCCTTCACAATATGCTTTATAATAAATAATACAGATAAAATCACAAATTAAATATCCAAAAATGTATATATCAAATGTGATATCAATGGCTGATTATAATAATAATTAAATATATCATTTAATGAAAATAATATAAAAAAGGATTTTTTATGGATTTTTGAAAACATTTTACAGAACATTAAACCTCTTTATACATTGAAAAACTATTATTTAACTAATTAAAAATTTAAATATTTTCATTTTTAAACATTTACTTGAAAATCCCCATTAAACATTCATTACAACATAAAACATTTTAAATATTAAGAACCTCAAATTGCATTCATTAAATTTTTTCATTAAACTAATTTTTTTAATCACATCTATATTCATCAAATAAAAATTTATATAGATATTTATAAATTGGTTATTGTTATACATAAAACTGTATTAACTAATTTTTCAACATAAAATATGACTAAGAAAACCATTAAAATCATTGGTAAAACATTTATATATGTTAGGTTACACTCAATTTTTTTAAACACTTTTTAATAATACAAGATGAATAAAATCACCCTGAAAAAAATATAATCAATTAGAAAGTTTCTAATTAAGACCAATGAAAAGAAATCCCAACCGAAGGAATCCGAACAATCATAATCCAATTATGTCACTACTCTAGTCAATCAAAGACATCATTTCAATGAAATCAACTCAATCCATTATAAATTTCCAACTAATTAGGATAATGAAACTTCAGTCCTCATATATATCATTAATTCAAATCACAATAAATTTATAAAATAAATATTCAATGTTAAAAAATAGTTCAAATGAAAGTAACATCTCGTCCATATCCATCTATGACGTCTAGCCTAGGATCAAAATTTTCATCCCACATACCATGTATAATTATCTATCTAGAAACATATAGAGGATTGATGATTTGAATCTATGACTATAATGAAACACCCTATTATCCCATCAAAATCCATGGTTTAGTTATGGAAGTATTTTTTATACACCCCTTTATAAATATTCCCTTGAGTCTCAATAATCCTCATTCCACTTTTCCAATACACTCTAAATAACCTAAAATAAAACCAGGTTCTGATACCATCTTTTCCTGAACCAACTCAGACACCCTAGATCTAGGCACCTGAATCAACCCATAGTAAGGAACAATTGGAATTCCAAATCCCCATGGGATGCAAACCAGTTGCTATTACTCAATTAATATTCCTTTGGGAATGATTCCACCCAAATTTTTTTTAACAATATGGTTTATAACTAATAACACAAAATTACATCTCAATTAATTAGTGAGAAATACCTGGAAAAAAATAAACATGCACAAACATATCAACAAGGGATAAATGAAATGATAACTAAATCATATAAAAATTTCATGCCACCAAGAGGACAACAATATCAATACAGCTTAAAAATCCGAAATAAAATAAAAATATAAGTGATCCAAATAAGAGATACTTGATAAGAAGATATCAACTATAAAATAAACTAAAAACTAATATCCATATTTTTGTGACATAGGGAATCACCCACAATGTCACCTCCACAAAATTAGATGATACTTCCATGAATACGCACCACCTCCAAGTGATGCCTTTCCATTTCCTCCATCAAATTAAATAAGGTCTCTATACAGCCATTGGTATATACATGATGCGATAATATTAATCACAGTATAATCTCTTTTGGTGTTCACCTTAGTTAGAAAAAATCATTCTAGTTTAAAAAATATAAATGAAATTTGTCTTTATGCATTTTTAATAATATAAATAAGAATAAATGTACATTTATTTTATCATTTAAAACCAATGAATAAACTATTAATTAATTGTTTCATTATAATATAAAAAATAGAATCATACCATATGGTCAATAATGATAGGATCACTGAATGAATAAATTTACTAGCAAGCAATCATAATGAATAAATTTTACTATATTGGGAAGATGGATGTTGATCCAAATATTTCATTCAGTTTATCATTGATTTTGATTCTCACAAGCACCCTCATATGTTTTACTGATGATTTTACTTTAAGTATATATCAATGTTATATTTAATGAAATATTTATTTTATTTACTCTAAAATTCTTAAACTAATAGTGAAAAGTATTTCTAAGAATTGTAGACATTTATAAGTATTCTATAATAATTATTTTGATGCCTATTTTTGTGAAAAATGTTATGTTTGGTGAGGTAAAATTTTATAAGTAATTCTACTTTTGTATCCAACATTTAAGCTGAACATTAAGATTATGAATCTAAATTTTATAAAGATCCTTAAATTTGAGTGTATAATTTATGGTTGTTTCACCGAAGGTTTTGAATAAATAATATGTTTTGAATCATAATTTTGAATATAATATCCACATATTAATCCATACGTTAAATTATTCATATGTATAATTTAAATTTAACATATTTCATGATATTTTAGTAATGGTTTCACAAGAATAAATATCTCATTAAATCGTTTTTCAAGACCGATTCAATGGCTCATGAATAGGTGATTAAAAAATTCAGTATTCTAATCAATTTTATAATATGTACTGGTATTTAAATTTTAATTTCAATTTTGTTGAGCATTTCGAATATCATGATTTATCTAATGATTTTTCTAGACCTATTTGAATATGATTAAATCAATGTTTATATATATACTTAGTAGGTTTTATCATTAAAAGTGATAAGATAAGACAATAATAAAAATTAAAATAGAAATATTAAAAATGCGAGTAGTTATTTAGTACTGTAGTTGTACAATTATATCGAGTTTTATTCATTCATCAATTTTTTCTAGACTATATTTGGAGACATACATATTATAAAATATGGTTTTATATTCATCTTACTGCTAAGAAAGGTTGTAATTTTTTTCTAACAATATTTTGATATATTATACAATGAGGATCACTTTAGTGCTATAATTAATTGAATATATTATTTGTTTAGGATAGGATCAATTATTTTTAAGTTGTTATCATAACTATGTTTTGAAGTTGCATCTTATCTTATTCATTTAAAGTGTCCAATTATTTTAGTTAGTCATGGTGTAGTGTTTGATTATCATAATAATATTTTTATATCAAGTCTCTCTTATAAAATAATCAAACATATTGTAAGGTTTAAATTTCCTACAATCAGTTGTAGAGATACCCAATAAACGGACCTATTTATTGAAAATATCATGCTCACTGAGGATGTATTAGTGGAGTGTAATAAGGGATCTTTTATCCCTGAATAACTAAAAAAATTATTCTTATTTATTCTGCATTTCAATATGTTTGAATGAAATAATACATCATTGTATTATAAAGTGGAAATATTTTTAATTATACCAAGTATTTTTAAAATGAAATTATCCATCCCCCCTTGTATCTTCAATTTCAATCCCAATAACAATTTCTATTAAATAAATTTCATTGTTAATAATTATATTATGAATATGAAACTATTATTTTAAGGTCTACTTGAAAAAACAATGTATATTGATAAATTCAAATAAGGAATGTGAATCATAAAAGTTCCATTTTTAATGGAGAAAAATATATTCTTTAGAAAGCTCAAATGTGTATCTGTTTGAAAAACATTTTCTTCCAAGTTCATATAAAGACTATAAAATCTTATGAAATCCATGGAGAACCATAAAACTGGGATACTATGAGGAATATAAATATAATATAAATTCAAAATATATTAATGTTATCATATGTAGACCTGGTCCTAATGAGTTTAATCATGTTCTCAATGTTCTACTGCCTATGAAATATGGTAGACTATTATTATTTCCTATGATGGGAGTGATAATAAAAGATAACTAAGTTTCAACACTACTAAATTTAATTTTGATACATTTATAATGAATGATGTAGAAAGTATTACTCAGATGAATGGAAAATTAAATTAAATAGACAATGGTGTTGCTTCCATGTGAACCAAAATTCCAGAACTAGACTAGGATTTTAAATTACATAGATTTTTTCCATTAAAATGGAATGAAATAATATCTTCTATTAGAAAATCCATACTAGTTAAAATTTTAGAAATGAAGGATTTTAATGGAACATTAATTATGTTGGAGTATGAAATAAAAGCTGATGGAGAGAATCATTGAATGATTAATAGTTAGAATACTACTATAAAATTTACTAATCAAAAATGGGAAGAAATATTAAGAAGAATTTCATACCTAAAATGATTCTAGTTGTTCGTAACATAGGGAAGGACTAACTCACCAAGCCAGCATATTTAATAAATTCAATAAGAATAAAATATACTTCAATAATTATTATAATTATTTTATAATAATTGATCACATAACGAAAGTGGTTTGATTTTATAAATGAAATAGTGTAAGAAATATAAGACCTAATATCTAGTAATAAAAAGAGGAGAAATGAATAATAGAAAATAATGAATAGAAGTAACAAATGAAAATTTATTACATTCAAAAAGATAAAAAGGCTAAAAAGTAAACATATAGTGTTTTTAAATACTTTATTAGCTATTAATTTTTTATTCAAAAAACTATAAAAAAATATAAAATTTAAAAAGTTTTTTATAGAAAAAGAAGATGAGTTCTAACCATAATACTCTTCTGTATATGATTTTGAAGCTTCCTCAAGTGCTAAATTGGAAAAATATTGTTCTATGATTAGGGAAAAATAAGATTACCTATTAAAGAAATAGAAACCCCTAAAAAATATTCATAATATAGTTCATAGTAAAAAATAGTCCATGATAAAACTGTGCTTTGATTTAAAAGAAAAATTATGTAAATATACTTAAAGTTACTATTTTTACAAATTAGAATTAAATAATTACATACTGTTGTAAAATCTTTTAAAATTCTTTTTAACATAATAACTAATGAAAAATAATGTATAAATAATATATTTTGAAAGAATTTTGGAAAAAAGTAAATATATTGAATAGGTATTAATGGGGAAAACCCAAACTAATATAATATCTATTTTGGTAATCGCTTAGAAAACCACATCATATCTTAGGCTAATTGATTTTATATGTAATTAAAATCCAATATGATAATAAATATTGAATGAGTAATCCTTATATTTTTGGAGAAAATAAATTTTTTATTTATAAAAATGTATCTAATGTTAATTATGTAAATTATTGAAAAACTAGACCAATATTGTTACCCATATCTTGATTGGCTAACACTAGAGGTCCAAATAGAATTTTGGTACCAAAAAAAGCTTTTATTTTAGTTGATTGTCTACTAATATTAGTGATATATTATCAAAGTTTCATGCACTATCAAAAGAATATGGAGGTATGGTTACCATTGGAGACAATGCCAATCGAAATATAATTTTTTTAAGATGAGTGGGAGATCTAAAAACAATTTTGATAAACAAATGTCTCTATGATCAAGGTATAATCCAATATATAATTAGTATTTCTCCACGCATTGTTGATGACTTCTCAGTTCATTTTTCAAAAAAATGCTTTCTCTATTATTAAAAATAAACTACATAAGTTTAGAGAAGATAGAAATGGAAATGTTTAAACATTAGACCTTATTCCTTGTGTGAACAATAAATAAAATTCTTAACTAATTAAATAAATGAATCTTATATAATTAATATTATACTTGGATATTGTAATATATTTTCCCTGTCTATTGAATCTAATAATAAAATATTTTCACAGAATTAAATTTGATCCGAATAGAATTTATGATAAATACACTATTGGATTATATAATAAGTCATATTTTAAGTATATTAACAATTTTTCTATATCCAAACCATTATAACATATCTATTTGTATTTTTATATACCCTTAAGGTTAGAAATCATAGATGGTGGTTTCTTTTTCTTTAGATGATGTTTTTTCAAGATTTACTAGGTTTTAATTTCAATAATTAAATAGGGATTCCTATTTTCTTTTTGTGATTTTTTGTATAATTATTCAAAATAAAAAATATTTTAAATGATTTCGTTAAGAATTCATCATAAAGGAAAATTTGATAATTAAGAATTTTTTTATTAAACATTACTATTAAACATACATTATCATCTCTATGAACACCTCAACTGAAAATAGTTATAAAAAGAAAAAATAGTAATATTCATGAAATATAAAGAACTATAATGAATAAATATAGTCTACTGACCTATTTTTAGTTAGAATCTATGAACTCAACATTGTTTTTCATGAATAAATGATTAATTAAGAATTTTATTAAAAAGAAACACTATGAGTTATGGAATAACAAAAAACCCAAAGCTGGATACATTAAAGTGTTTGGATGCAAGGTGTATATCCTGAATACAATGGAAAATAATGGTATGTTTTATCTAAAAGACTATGAAAGAATAATTATTGTACATTATTCTACATATATTATTTTTAGAGTGTTTAATAAAAAACAATGATAATTGAAGAATATGTTCATGTGATGTTTTATAAAATTGATATATTTGATCAAAACAATATTAAAATAGATGAAGACACTGATTCATTGAATTCATTCAGACTTGATTATTCTATTGATTTATTTTAATATAATTATAATATGATTATAATAATTCTAGTTCTAGATAGAATTAAACAATGAAATATTAAAGTGCCCTAAATAAACATCCAAGAACTCTAAAGGACCGTCATTTATAGATTAATAAAAGAGAACTAGAAGAAGAAGTTTGTACTAGAAGAAGTGTAGTAAATCTCATTTAATTCCCCAGTTTACTATCTTAGTTACAACCTAAATATATAGAATAATCCCTAGAATATGAAATTTGGTTAATAGGTCAGTGGGAAGAACTAAACTGGTTTAAGCGAAATAAATTACAAGAAGTAGTTGATAGGACATGAAAACATATAATAATAAGAATTATATTGTTAATTATAAATATGGAATATGAATAAGTTATAATCACTATGAATAATCCTAAACTAGTAGTTGAGCGTTATAATGAGGGAGAAATAAAAAATCAAGAAATATTTTCCCTGGATTCTAGACTATAATCCAATATATTTATTTTATACTATTCATCTCATATAAATTTTATATTATACTTGGTGGATGTAAAATATGATTTTTTATATGTCCATTTAGTGGATGAAGTTTATGATCAGAAACCTCTAGGTTTTGAAAACAATGATCTAGTAAATTCTATTTTTATAATTATTATACCTTTTTATTGACTTAAACAAGCACCAAGGTATTGAAATGGAATATTGAGTTATTTTCTAATGAAAATTTATTACTCAAAGTGGTTATAATATTCCTCTTTATATGAAATATTCTTCTTATAATATTTTACTAGTACAATTTTATATAAATATCATTATTTTTGGGTGAACTAATAAAATATTTTCGTATTGATTTTTAAAAACATGTGAAAAATGATTTCGAAATGAATTTGATGGGAGAATTTGATTTCATTATTAGATTCCAAATTTATCCAAAAGATTTCGTAATTGTATTCAATAAATGAAAATATATTATTCATTTATTAAAAAAATTTGTTCTGGATAATAGTATGTCATATGCAACTCCCATATTCACAAATATAAAACTCAATTTAGATGAAGCTACAAACCCAGTATACAAAATGATATAAAAATGTGAGATTGTTATTCTGATATATCTTACTACTAGTAGTACATCCAATATCTTTTTTTCCATTATGAAATATTTTAGTCCGACCCAAAGTAATCTCATCAAAAATATGTTAAAATTATTTTTAGATATTTAAAATAAACTATTTTCTTTCTTTTTAAAACAAGAATTTTGGTTTTTGATTTAATTTCAAATTCAGATGCTATCTTTATAGGGTTTAGATTATATTAAAAAATAACCTCATATACTTATTACTTTTAATAAAGTACATAGATTCGTTGTCTTTTGATGCATGACATTATGTTTCACTGTAAATAGATCAGGGGGAATTTATCTCTTGATAGTTGTTTTGCATAGATTTTGGGAATGAAACATACTCTTTTAGAATTTGGAATATATTTCAATCACATTATTATTTTATTTGATAATAATAGTGCTATTAATATTACAAAAAATCTTGTGAGTTACTCGAGAACTATGAATATCTATATTAGACATCATTTTCAATTAAATCATGTCTAGAAAAAGGGATATATATTTTTAATTTTTAAATGTTATCACTAACTAGCATATACTTTCACTAAACCACTTCCCACTACATGTTTTTTTCTATTAGAGAGATACGTTTACTTAAATTTATGTAATTATTTTAAATTTATTATTATTATTATTTGACATTAATTTTTTAAAATATTCTTGTTTTTAAATAAAATTTACTTCAGTTAATTATTTGGTTTCTAAATTTATTAATTTAACTTATTGTTTTTATAATTTGTTTGGTAAATTTTCTTATTCAATTTTAAAAAAACCAAGTGATTACACATCAGTTTTCGTTCATGAAAATTAAATAATGTTATAAAACCATTAGAGTAAAACCCTTATCTTGCATACCATCAATATTGCACAAATTTTAACTCATAAGATGTAAATATCACTCAAATCTTAAACATAAAAACCTAAATCTTCTAATTCTCACCATGGAAAAAATAAACATACCCATTGAAACTACTCTGAGATTCTCAAACAAGTAGAAGACCCCTGGTATATAAAGAATATTTCTATAAGGGAATGTCTTATTATTCAAATGGATCTTCTAGAATAATATGATTTAAAAACAAGAAATATGTTTTCAAGGACTAGATTATATGTTGAATAGAAAAAATATAGAATATAATTTTCAAAAGGAAGTCAATAATTCTACTAAAATACATTTTTCATTTTTGGATATATTGAGGATGTTGATTCATTAAAGTAAATTGACAAAGGGTTTAAACATTCTAGGGTTGATATTGACCAAAATTTCAAACTCCCCATTATGGAATTATTTATAGGATCTTGAACTTTATTGTATACAACACTCAAAATTCATAGGGAATAAAGTATTTTCTATTTGGGACCTCCAAAATATTGAATATTTTCATAATGTATATAAAGTAAAATTGCATGGTTTTAGTATTGTTTATTCAAACTGTAGTAGCTCTATGAATATCCGAGCTAGATAAAATTATTTTTAAATATATTAATGTTGTATGGTGATGTAAATTTTAATTTAAATGGGTTTACATTAAGTTATATTCATCACTATTTCTTGAAATATTTAATGATTTCATTATATCTATATGGAATATGGGTTTATCTTATTCTGTATAAGAAAGGAATTATTTTGTGACATCCAAATATGTCTAAAATTTAACCAAAATAATATTTTATAAGATCAAAATCTAAAAAAATTAAATTTTTCTTAAGTAAAATCAATGGTAAGTTAATATTTGTTTTTTCTTGAAAGGAAAAGACATCTAAAATTTGTGTTTTGGGGGAGAAATAATGATTAAAATATTTTCGATCTTCTCGATGAGTTTCAGAAGAAGTTGGTGAGTCATGTTTCGATGGATGAGATAAAGGATATTAGTTGGGTCGATATTTAGAATATGTGTATGTTAACCAATATTCCTACCATTACAAGGAGAAGGAAAATAGTAGAATAAATAGACCTGATTGGATACGGGTGTTTTAAACTTCCTTGATCGATTAAAGAGACCTATGTTGAATACAAAAGAGTTATTCTAGTTCAAATTTTACAAAGGATGGAATACCCTATTGCGTATGTTATGGATATTGAGGTTACATACCTATATCTACATATTTATGGAACTAGAGAAATGGTCTTAGAGGAAGATGATGCTACTTTTTATAAAGTAAGAGAAAACAAATATGTTCAAAATTAGGAATTATTTCTGGTGTAAAATAATTATGATGGGATTGTAGGTACTCCGAAGATTATTACAAAAAAGTTAATTTGTTTGGACATTAATCAATTTCTCTTACTGGAAGTCCATGGGGAGAATAATAGAAGATGTTGTTCTAGGTACATAAGTTATTGGTGATGTTTAATCTGAAGAATTATAGTTCTGGTCACTTTAATTAGTTGAACCTACATGTCTTTCTATACCTCCAGAGTAATGTTCAGTTGCTGCAAATGATGATATAAAATTTGAGAAGAAGGCTCATAATGTTTCCTTAGATATATCTGGAAACTTTAATAATATAAAGGATTGGGGTGAATGTAAAGACCCGGAAATTTCAAGGAAAAGATTTTCTTAATTTTCTTTGGAATTTTACGGGTACGAAGTTTCTGACGGTGCCTGATTCTGAGGCCCGGTGTGCCCGAAATCATTTTCCGAAGTTTAGCTTGGGTATGTTCAGTGAACGAACGAGCAGGGTTTTCCTAACCTTGAAATCGGTGCTCGGAATCGAATTCTGAGGGCACCGATGGATTCAAAGTGCCGGTAATTGCTTAGGAACACCTTTTTCGGAGTTTTGTTTACTCGGGAGGTGTTGTTAAAAATTGTGGAAGTTAAAAATAAAACTTAGCTACAAATTTTATTTTTATTTCTAAGTGGTAGTCCTTTGAGTGGAAGTTGGGAAACCACCAAACTTCCCATGAGAGGTTATGAGGGAGGTGGGGTACACACGAACCCCACCCATTCATATTCCCTAAACTCCCATAACCCTCATATTATTTGACCTTGAGTTAATTAATTAAGTGGTTTAATTCTTTATTTGAATGTTTGAAATTCAAACTTAAGACATGGGTAATAAAATAAGAGAGACACTTATTTAATTAAGGGTTTAGCTTGTTGAGAAAATTTTGGAAAAAGCTAAGGGGCTTGAAGTTCTTCTTCATCGTCAAAGAATGTGAAGAACTAGAAGAACGCGAAGAATGCACCGATCTCCAACGAAGAATGCCAAATCCTCGTAGATCGACTACGCAACACCGTGTACGGAGACACCAACGACCCTCTCCTTATGCGATGCCTTCTTCCACGACGATAAATTCCATGACAAACCTTGGCTCAACGAATTTGATGAGGTATGGGATTTTATTGTTGTTGTTATTCATGAATTCTTTCGTCTTCGTTCCTCATTTCATTTGGACAGCTTGCTAACGATTAACGGGAGGGGGTCGGTCCAAACAAACACGGTCGACCCTCCTCCCTTGAATGTTGTGTTGTTTCGGTTCGAAGGAAAGCGGCGCGGTGCCACAGCAACACGCGAGATCATACGGAAAGGGTGCTTGGTGCCGTCACGTCGTGCCGTTGAAGTCAAACAAAGGTGCGGCGCCGTCGCACCGCCCTGGTCGGACCAAGGTCGTGGCGGAGCAGGGACCGGCAGCCAATTTCTGGCCGCCAGTGTCGGAGCAGGGGGACCGGCCCACGCCGGTCCCGTGGTGCAGCAGCCAGCCGGCCGGAGCGGGCCAGCCGTTCAGGGGGAACCGAGGGTTTGAAACCCCAGGCTGGAGGCAGGAGCGGCCCCCACGTGGGGGCCGCGTTAATTGAGACAGGTGGGCAGTGCCCCCCCCCCCCCCCACATGACTGCCAGCTCGGTGTAACCGAGCTGGCCAGTGAACCGCCAGTGCGCCAGCCGGGCCGAGCCATGCCCAAGCAGGCCGGACCCAGACCCGGTTCGGTTCGACCCGATTCGGGCCGACCCAGGGGATCTCGGGCCGGGTCGATCCGGGCCCGAAAACCCATTTCTGAACCTCTTACTGTCTTTTCCCCATATCCTGGGCTACAGACCTTTGATCGGTGCACCGTCAACTGTGATGCGATATTTGGCTCGAGACGGTCATTTTAGTATATTACACTCAAGGTTTCGGAGAACTTTGAGTACGGCCGGGTTGGTTCGGATACGAAACCAACAGGGCCCTTGAAGCAGAAACGCTTATATCTTGAGCTCCGGACGTCCAATTGACGTGCCGTCAACTTTGTTGGACTCCTCTTGATGAGACGGAAATTTTAGCATACTTCGCCTGAGTTTTGGTTGTAGTTGGATAGTGTTCAGGTTAGATTGTACCCGAAATCCAACCGGGCCCATGGAACGGAAAAACTGATAACTTTCTGACCAGACATCCGTTTGACGAACCGTCAGCGGCGTTGGTGATCAAATTGAGAAACTGTCCCTATGAGAATAACCTATAAGTGTTTGAGGTACAGTTGAGATACGGCCGGGTTAGTTCGCACACAAAACCAACCGGACCTCTGGGACTAAAAGGTTAATAACTCACAGACTGGACATCCGATTGACGCACCGTCTGTTGCCTTGAGACCCCTATGACGAGGCAGATCTTTGAGATAATTCATTGTGTGAATTTGAAATACATGGAGTATAGACCAGTAGCTCATGGAACGGACCCTCCCGGTGACGAGCTAGTAGAGTGCAGAGACCAAGTAGCTCGCTGAGACTTGACGATTGCTGATTGATCGAGGCGGTGTGTTTCGGAAAGCCCAGTGGGGAGAGCTTGGTTGTAGAGAAAGTCCCACGGTGGAGGAGCTATTGGTTGTAGAGGAAGACCCACTATACTCAATAGAAGGAGTACCTCTGTAGGCTATGATGGGGAGCGCTTGGTTGTAGTGGCAGACCCATGGTGGGAAGCGCTTGGTTGTAGCAGTAGGCCCACAGTACATGAAGGGGGAGAGCTTGGTTGTAGCAGCAGACCCTTGGTGGGAAGCGCTTTGTTGTAGTAGCAGGCCCACAGTACTCGACAAGTGGAGTACTACAACAGTCCAAGGTTAGTGGGGCGCACTTGGTTGTAGCGGCAGACCCACTGTACTCGACAGAGGAGGAGTTCTCCAGCAGCTGTGGTTTCGACATCATGAATAAAATCCTGGTTGAGGTGAGTCTATGACCTTTGTGTTTACCTCATGATTGAGATGGGTCACTTGATAACATAGGTATATGTATGAGTATATACCTGGGTAGTGGTTCTCCATTGATTTCTTAATCTTTGTGTTTCCTTATGATTGAGATGGGTTACTTGATAACTTAGGTATATGTATGGGCATATACCTAATTAGAGGTTAACTGTTGAGATATTTTTTGTGGTTATCCTTGTTGGTTTTAGTGATACCTTGAGGGTCTCGGGGTCCCTACTGAGTATCGTTATACTCACCCCTGCACGGGCTATGCCAACACCTCGTTGTGTTGGTTGTAGAAGACGGGCAGTGATGACGGAGTCTAAGTGTTCGAAGACTGGACGATACCCAGAGGTGGACCTCACGAAAAGTTAGTATCAGGAGGTGGACTTCATGGCGAGACGATTCTCAGAGGAGGTTGACAGGCAAGAGCGTTGTGGAGGCTATCTGTACCTACCCTTCAGGTAGGATCTGTGGTGG
This sequence comes from Viscum album, assembly GCA_963277665.1. Classification (NCBI taxonomy): domain Eukaryota; kingdom Viridiplantae; phylum Streptophyta; class Magnoliopsida; order Santalales; family Viscaceae; genus Viscum; species Viscum album. The sequence goes on along the minus strand of OY728155.1, from coordinate 1,130,962,393 downwards.
ATGATCCAGGAGCTGCGCTATCTGTACCTACCCTTCAGGTAGGATCTGAGGAGGACGACCCATGAGATGCTTCCTTTCTTCCTGCTATTGTATTGTTCTGTTGTAATTTTGTTCAGTTGTAGTTGTACTTTTTCTTGGGTTTGTATTCTGGCCAACTTACTTTTCAGAACTTTCTTTTGTTCTTAGTGTATTACTTCTGCTTGTACTCTGTGGTGTTCTGTTTACTTTTATAAAGTAAATGCCTTCTTAGTTATTGAGATTTACGCCTTTGGTGATAGTCGCTAGCCCCTGGCCTATGGAAGGTGGGCTTGGGGTATTCATGGCACGGGCCCCGAGGACGGGTCGTGCCAAATTGGTATCAGAGTGGTTCGGTTCTGTCGTAGAACTCCGGGCTCTGATGTTTCCTCTATGTGAAGGAATAGTGTTAAGGGTATTGAGTGTGGTTATCAGTCCAGGGAGTCCAGTGTTGGTGTGGCGGCCGACGTATCCGTACACCAGGACCCTGACTTCTGATTTCTGACTTAATGCACGGAAACATTGATTGAATGTGTGTTCAAGTTTTCTTTGTGATTAATTTGTGTCAAATCACCAGGTATTCTGTTTTAACCATGGTGAACCTGTATTTTTTCAGGATGGACCCACGACGGAAGCTGGCTAGGGTACCGAGTTTTGTACGCGATGACAGCCCACCGAGCGACGAAGCCTCAGTGCAGGTCCCTTTTACTGTGGAGGCACCGGCAGTACCACTACCCGCCGAGCCACCGATTCTACCAGCCCCAGCCGCTGAGAGTGGACATCACCTTGGTGCACTGCATGAGTTTTAGCATCATAGACCGCCCAGGTTCTGCCGGGAGACAGACCCTCAGGCAGCTGAGGATTGGCTGGAGGCTGCAGATTGAGTTTTTAGGCTAGTGGGGACACCAGCCTACCTCGTGGTGATCCTTACAGCGAGCCTCCTACATGCGGCAGCAGGCAGATGGTGGAGTTTGATGTTCCAGGTGCACGATGAGGCATCTCTTCTTTGGATGTAATTTGAGAGCCTCTTCCGTTCAGAGTTCGTCCCAGCCACCCTCCATGTGCTGCGCATCCAGGATTTACTACAGCTGCAGCAGGGAAGCATGATAGTAGCCCAGTACATGGTGAGGTTTACCGATCTCTCGCTCTATTACATGGACATGATATGGGACCCATTCTTCAAGGCTCGATCCTTCGAGCAGGGGCTCAGGCGAGAGATCAGAGCTTCAATTGTTTCTCACGGAATTCTGACACATGCAGGGGTGGTGGATCGAGCCCTCTTAGTTGAGCATTTCCTTGTTGAGTAGTCTCCAGCAGTAGGACCCACCACTAGCCGGCATGCGGCAGAGTCTTCTGAAGCGGGCAGTAGACAGATGATGCAGAGGTCCAAGAGGACAAGACCTACAGGGGGTCGACCGCATGACACATGATCGTTTGTGCGAGGCACCTGGGGTGGAGAACAACTTACCATGAGTGGACAGTGTTACCCCTGTGGTGGGGTTGGTCACATGGATCGTGGCTTTCCGACCTTCCATACAGATGACCAGCAGATGAATGAAGGACCTCCCAGGAAGAGGTAGAGGTTTGATCGAGGCGGACCGCAAGGAGCGGGAGACCGAGGCAGGGGAGATGTCCGTGCAACTGGAGGTGGACGACGCTTCGAGGTGTTACCACCACCACCACCAGGAGGTCCACCCCGACCACAAGGAACATGTGACATTGGAGAGCTCAGCTTCAGGTAGTTGAGGCCTGCGATCATGGAGCTCCGGGAGTAGATGGACAGGAGCGGGACTAGCTCCAGACCGGGAGACTTTTGTTCATTTTTCTTCTATCTTGGTTGATGTTTGTTTTTAGATGCTTTGTGTCTTTGTACATTGAGCTGCGTTAATAAAAGACACCTTTCTTGTGGAATTTACCTTCTTGTCCTCTCTTTATGTTGTTACTAAGAGTTTCTGATTTAAAAACTGTTGACTTGACACTCACATTGAGATACCTCCTAGAGGAGACCCAGTGACCACACACAGATTCTGACAGTGTGACTCAACCCTTGGAGGAGAGTGTAACGGTTGGATCTCTTGGTAGTAGCGTCGAAGCCTTATGACGTCATCCTTGGTATGGATTAGTATCATCCATGTTGGGATTGACTGTATGAGGCAAAGAACGTGGTTCATCAAGGGGATGAGACCCGATTTATCTTATCGGCAAAGAAGAAATCTCAGCAGCTCTTGTAGGACCAGAAAGGTCCAAGTCATCCATGAGTGGATGAGGACCACTCAGAGCTGGCAAAAGTCGTGTTCTGACAGGAGGCGGAGACCACTAGAGTTTGAGAATGGAGACCACGTTTCCCTATGGGTCTCACCTCGATGTGAGTTACAGAGATGTGGCCGAGGCGACAAGTTGTCTCTGAGGTTCAACGGACCTTTCTAGGTCCTCAACAGGGTAGGCGATGTGGTTTACCGCTTGACCCCCCCACCTCAATTTCACCAGGTGCACGTTGACTTCCATGTATCTCAACTGAGGAGATACGAGCTCGACCCTTCGCATTTCATCGACCATGAAGAGCTGGACTTGGGCGATGGGGTGACCCTCATGGAGGTTCCAGTGGGGATCGAGGAACGACAAGAGTGGATCCTACGAGGACGGTCGATTTCTCAGGTGTGCTTTCACTGGTAGTACGGGAACCTGCAGGTGAGCACGTGGGAGTGGAAGGCTCAGATGCGTGCTCAGTACCACTTTTGTATCCCTAGTTTGTGATAAACATTTACTGGGACGTAAATCCATGAGGTAGGACTAATGTAAAGATCTAGAAATTTCGTGTAATTTTTTTTAATTTTCTTTCGGATTTTACAGGTACGTAGTTTCTGACGGCGCCTGATTCCATGGCCCGGTGTGCCCGGAATCATTTTCTGAAGTTTAGCTCAGGTACGTTCAGTGAACGAATGAGCGGGATTTTCCTAACATTGAAACCAGTGCTCAGAATCGAATTCTGAGGGCACCGATGGATTCGTAGTACCATTAATTTCTTAGGAACACCTTTTCCAGAGTTGAGTTTACTTGGGAGGTGTTGTTAAAAATTGTTGAAGTTAAAATAAAATTTAGCTACAAATTTTATTTTTCTTTCTAAGTGGTAGTCCTTGAGTGGAAGTTGGGAAACCACCCAACTTCCCATGATAGGTTATGAGGGCGGTAGGGCCCACACAAACCCCACCCCTTCATATTCCCTAAACTCCCATAACCCTTCTATTAATTGACCTTGAGTTAATTAATTATGTGGTTTAATTCTTTATTTGAATGTTTGAAATTCAAACTTAAGACATGGGTAATAAAATTAGAGAGATACTTATTTTATTAGGGGGTTAGCTTGTTGAGAGGATTTTGGAAAAAGCTAAGGGGATTGAAGTTCTTCTTTGTTGTAGAACGCGAAGATAGCACCGATCTCCGACGACGAACGCCGAATCCTCAATGATCGACTACTCGACGTCGTGTACCATGATACCAACGACCATCTCCTTCCGCGGTGCCTTCTTCCGCAACGATAAATTCCGCGATGAACCTTTGCTCAACGAATTCGACGAGGTAGGGGATTTTATTGATGTTGTTATTCGTGAATTCTTTCGTCGTTGTTCCTCATTTAATTTGGACCGGTTGCTATCGATTAATGGGAGGGGGCCGGATTGCACAAACACGGCCGACCCTCTTCCCTTGTATGTTGTGTTGTTGTGGTTCGAAGGAAAGCGGCACAATGCTACGACATCGCGCGGGATCATACGGAAAGGGTGTGCGGTGCCGTTGGGCCGCGCCATTGAAGTAGAAAAAAGGTGCGGCGCCGCCGCGCCGTGCCCAAGAATCACGAAAACACTGTGGCAAGAGTGGGGCGGCAGCGGAGCAAGGACCGACGGCCAATTTCCGGCCGCCAGCGTCGGAGCAGGGGGACCGGCCCGCGCATGTCCCGTGGTGCAGCAGTCGGTCGGCCGGAGTGGGCCAGCCGGTCAGGGGAAAAACTAGGGGTTCAAAACCTCTGGATGGAGGCAGGAGCGACCCCCACGTGGGGTCCGCGTTAATTGAGACAGGGGGGTAGCACCCCCCCCCCCCCTTGACCACCAGCTCGGTGTAACCGAGCCGGCCAGCAAACCGCCAGCGCGCCAGGCTGGGCCGTGCCAGCCGGGCCGGACCGCGCTCAAGTGGGCCGGACCCGGACCCAATTCGGGTCGACCCGGTTCGGGCGGACCCAGGGGGTCTCAGGCTGGGTCGGTCCGGGCCTGAAACCCTCATTTCCGGACCTCTTACGGTCTTTTGCCCATATCTTGGGCTACGGACCTCCGATCGGTGCACCGTCAGCTGCGATGCGATCTTTGGATCGAGATGGTCGTTTCAGTATATTACACTCAAGGTTTCGGAGAACATTGAGTATGGCCGGGATGGTTCGGATACGAATCCAACCGGGCCTTCGGAGCAGAAACACTTATATCTTGAGCACCGGACGTCCGATTGATGTGTCGTCGACTTTGTTGGATTCTTCTTGATGAGACAGAACTGTTGGCATACTTCGCCTGAGTTTTGGTTGTAGTTGGATAGTGGCCGGTTTGGATTGTACCCGAAATCCAACCTGGCCCCTGGAAGAGAAAAGCTGATAACTTTCAGACCAGATGTCCGTTTGACAAACCGTCAGCGGCATTGGTGATCACGTTGAGAAACGGTCCCTATGAGCATACCCTATGAGATTTCGGGGTACAGTTGAGATACAGTCGGGTTGGTTTGCACACGAAACCAACCGGACCCCTGGGATGAAAAGGCTAATAACTCACAGACCGGGCGTCCGATTGACGCATCGTCTGTTGCGTTGAGACCCCTATGACGAGGGGGTATTTTAGATACTTCATAATGGGACTTTGAGATACATTGATTATCGACCAGTAGCTCATGGAGTGGACCCTCCTGGTGACAAGCTAGCAGAGTGCAGAGACCCAGTTGCTGGCTGAGACTTGACAACTGCTGATTGATCGACTCAGTGTGTTTCATATAGTCCAGTGGGGAGCGCTTGGTTGTAGCGGCAGACCCATGGAGGAGAAGCGCTTGGTTGTAGCGGCAGACCCACAGTACTCAACAGAAGGAGTACCTCTGTAGGCTGTGAGGGGGAGTGCTTGGTTGTAGCGGCAGACCCATGGTGGGAAGCGCTTGGTTGTAGCAGAAAGCCTACAATACTTGAAGGGGGAGTGCTTGGTTGTAGCAGCAGACCCATGGTGGGAAGCGCTTGGTTGTAGCAGCAGGCCCATAGTACTCGACAGGTGGAGTACTACAGCAGTCCAAGATTAGTGGGGCGCGCTTGGTTGTAGCGGCAGGCCCACTGTACTCGACGGAGGAGTTCTCCAGCAGTGGTGGTTTCGACATCAGGAATAATATCCTGGTTGAGCTCAGTCTTTGAACTTTGTGTTTACCTCATGATTGAGATGGGTCACTTGATAACTTAGGTATATGTATGGGAATATACCAAGGTAGTGGTTATCCGTTGATTTCTTAATCTTTGTGTTTCCTCATGATTGAGATGGGTTATATGATAACTTAGGTATATGTATGGGCATATACCTAAGTAGAGGTTAACTGTTGAGATATTATTTGTGGTTATCCTTGTTGGTTTTAGTGAGACCTTGAGAGTCTCGGGGTCCCTACTGAGTATAGTTATACTCACCCCTGCACGAGCTATGCCTGCACCTCATTGTGTTGGTTGTAGACGACGGGCAGTGCTAACAGAGGCTGAGTGTTCGAAGATTGGACGATACACGGAGGTGGAACTCACAAAGAGTCAGTATCAGGAGGTGGACTTCATAGTGAGACAATACATGGAGGAGGTGGACGGGCAAGAGATTTTTTGAGGCTATCTGTACCTACCCTTCAGGTAGGATCCGTGGTGGAGGATCCAGGAGTTGCGCTATCTCTACCTACCCTTCAGGTAGGATCTGAGGAGGATGACCCTGGAGCTACATCCTTACTTCCAGCTGTTGTCTTTTTCTGTTGTACTTTTGTTCAGTTGTAGCTGTACATTCGATTGGGTTTGTATTCTGGCCCACTTACTTTTCAGCACTTTCTTGTGTTCTTAGTGTATTACTTCCGCTTGTACTCTATGGTGTTTTGTTTACTTTTATAAAGGCAATGCCTTCCCAGTTATCGGGATTTACGCTATTGGTGCTAGTTGCCAGCCCCTGGCCTATGGAAGGCAGGCTTGGGGTAGTCACGACACGGGCCCCGAGGACGGGTCGTGACAGTTAAAGTTGAAGGGATAAATTGAGAGTTCTCATAATAAAGTAGAATATTTGAGAAATAATTATATTTCAAGAACATCAATTGAATCTCCCCAAATAAAGTATCAAATTGGAATGAAATTTCAGTATCAATAATATAATTTATGATTTCAAGACATATATGGATGATCATTTTAGGAAGATTAGAAATAAGGCATTTTATAAATTTTATTTTGGTTACTTGAAGAAAATTTTATCTTATTAGATTGAATATATGAAAGAATGTTTTATTCATGAGAGACATTTTACTTGAATAATTCAAATAATGGTGATTTTGTTTAGAGAATAGATATGTTATTAGATGATCATGCTTCTATGAATGAATATTTTCAAAGCCTTAAATATGAAAGTGTTTCTATTCAATATTTACTTGAAAATAAGATAGAGCTAATTAAGATGATAACCTATTAAGACCCAATAATTTGAATTTTAATCAATAAAATGAATAAAATGATGAAAAAATATGTTGATTTGGATAAGTCTATTTAATATTTACTGAAAGGGAATCTGGTGGAGGCACTAAAATTGTTATAATAGTCATGGTTGTTGGAGAATGATTGGAAAAGGCTAATGGATTGAAATTTAAGACATTGATAAAGGAGTTTCAAGAAGTGCATCATAAGATAAAAATTTCTTTGACCACTAAATCCACATAATTAGAATATCATGGGCTAAAAAAACTCCTCATCCAACCCATTATCCTTTTAAAACACTTAACAAAAAATATTTTTGTAATCTGGGAATAATTGTAAAAAAATTATTCAATTTAAATTATGTTATATGTTATCCTTTTTTATATACTATTTTCTACTATTTTATTTCTAATACTTTTCATTTTTTTATGAAGAGTTTAATTCTATATTGATAAAATAAATTCATAACAGTTCTTTATAACATTAAATGTGTTTTAATCTTTATATCTACTATATTATTTATATGAAAAAATGGATATAAATTTAGATAAACATAAACATCATATAAACTACTTCATTCCATTTATATTCGACTCTATTTACATTTATATTTTAATATATTTATATTTATATTCAAATATATTTACATTTATTTAATAATTTTTGATAAAAATCAAATATTCTAATTTTGATTTAATAGATATCTACTTGATTGATTAATTAAATAAAACCTATATTTTTAATGATTATCTTTTTACAATTTTTTATCATAAAAAAGGGGATACTTTTGGGTATAGGAATATTTATCCAGTAATTTCATTTATTTTCATATTGATTTTTATACATAAAAACTCCCTCATATGATTTTCTAATGTAGTTTCTTTATGTGAATTTCTATATTATATTTAAGAAAATATTTATTTTATTTCCTCTAAATTTATTGAAGTAATTGGGTTTAAATTTTTCTAAGTAATAGGGATGTTTCTAAGGATTTTTTAATCATTGTTCTGAAACCTGTGTTTTGGAAAAAATTTTGGTTTGGGAACCTCACTTTGGATAATGAATGATACTTTTATATCATAAAATTAAGTTAAATGTTTATATTGTAAGCCTAAATTTTATAAATAAACCTACATTTAAGTATCTAAAATATGGTTATTAAACCTAACATTTAAAATTAAATAGTACTATGTAATCTTTATTTTGAAAATTACATAGGCTGAGTAATCCCTATATTGATATAATAATCTACAAAATTTGAATTTAAGATATTTCTCAACATTTCCTCAATTATTTCACTGGAATATATATCTCATTAAAATATATTTGAAGACCAATTTAAAGGATCATTAAAAATTCTTTAATTCATATTCCTAAGGGAATATGTGACATACATTGGAAATATACATTTATATTTCAAACATGCTAAGAATTTTGGATATTGTTATTTATATGTAAATATTTATATATCAGTTTGATGAAGATAAAATTGGTGTTCTTATTTAATCTTATTAGTTTTTATCATTGAAAGTGATAAGAAAATATAAAAAAGAGAAAATAGAATGTTGAAAATTTTGAATTATTCCATTCTACTACTATTTTAAAATCATATCTATTGGCAGTCATTTATCGAATCATTCAAGACTACATATTATAGACATACATATTATAATATGTTGTTGTGTGTTATCGTACTCTTGTGAAAGGATCACTACTGGAAAATGGACCTATCCCCACAGTTTTCCCCAAAACCGTGGGGATAGGCAGCCCTATACCCACGGTTTTTGAAAACCGTGGGTATGGGGGGGGGGGGGGGGGTCTATCCCCACAGTTTTCCAAAACCGTGGGGACAGTTCCTGAAAATTCACCTATACACACAGTATTCAACAACCCTGGGTATACGGGTACCTATCACCACGGTTTTGGGGAAAACCGTGGGGATAGGTCTGGGTTAGAATACCAATACCCACGGTTATGATGAACCGTGGGTATAGGTTTCCTGTGTGTGCGCAGGAAAAAAAATTTTCCGCGGGAAAGAATTTTTGTTGGCGGGAGTCCTATACCCACAGTTCTTCCCTCTATACTCACGGTTTATAAAAATATATTTAAATAAATACAAATATATATACATAAAATAGGTGTTGGGGTAGTGGTTAGGTGCTTCGTCTGCAGTGGAGAGGTTGCGGTTCGAAACCCGCAGGCCGCATTATTTTAGGACCTATGCCCACGGTTTCGAAACCGTGGGGAAAAGCCTTTGACACCGTGGCAATTGGGTATGTTTCGTTGAAACGGTGGCAGAACACATATACCCACGGGTTTGGAAAACCGTGGGTATAGGCTAGGTACCTATACCGACATCGTTCCAGCCCACGGTTTCCAAAACCGTGGGTATAGACTATACCCATGGTTTTGGGGGCTATACCCACGGTTTTGAACTATGGGTATAGGCTGTTTTTTCAGTAGCGGTTGTTCATTTCTCCTATAATTTTATGGATATTTTCTAAGATTTAGATCTATTTAGAGCTATCATTATTTCAATATTTTGTTCTCTAAAGAAGAAGGACCATCATTTGCCAATTACTATTCCACCTTTGTTTTGAAGCTACATAAACTTCAATATCTTAACATATTAATTTAAAGTGTCAACTAGATGTACTCTATCATGGTAAAATTTTAGCATTTCCAAATAATTTATTGTTGTTAAGGTTTCCTAAAAATAATTTGACTGATTGTAAGGTTCCAACTACATGTACTAAGTTGTAGAGGTCCTTAGTAAAAGAACATATTTAGTGAAAATTAACAAGATCTTGGAGTGAGTGTTTTAGGAGTGGGGTAGGAGTTCATTGTGCCCTTGGCCACTACAAAAAATGATGTATTCTACTTCTTTTTTTCAATAAATGTTTTTTGATGAAAATAATATTGCTTTGCATCATAGAGGGGTATTAATTTTAATTCAACCAAACATTTTTAAAATGACACAATACCCCACCCTCTTATTTCATTGAATTTATTATGACCCAAAAAACTCACTAGAATGTGGGGGACCCACATAAATTACATCATTAGTCAGTTTTGTATATCTAACTAAAAGAAAGGAATTTAGTCATCTCATGATGTTATTATCGTTGACCGAATTTGAATGGTCACTGATGAATCTTCCACATGTTCAGAAAAGGGGACTAATAATGGAACATTAATTGATGTGAGAAGAGTAAGGAATTTTGTTTCCATTGATGAAGTTCTCGATAAAGGGAAGAATTCATCTATTTCTCAACCAAAATTCCTACAAGATCGAGATGTTCTTCTGCAGCTAGATTCCTTAAGCTTGTAGGTTCCATAAAATGATGATAACTATAATTATTGGTAAACCGTCCATTAGATTTGGGTTCATTATCCAAGAATTTGACATTCCAGAGGTTATATATCCTTTTATCACTTCTGTATGAGCTATAAATTGGATATATTTAGAAATTCAATTCTCTAAATCTATGATAATCTTTTCAAGTATTCTTGCATACTATAATTGGATGGAAGTTAATGTATAATCTCTTGAATGGTGTTCTGGATTACATCCCTGGTGAATTGTTTTTTATTGACTCTATGGAGATGATGTGAAGCATTGGATAATATCATTTCATTATATTATTGTTTAATAGTTCTAGTGATATTGATCCTAATGATGGTGATTTCAAATTTTTCCATTATGATTTATTCTTCTGTTGTTTATTCGATAAAGGTAAGGGTGGTGGTGACATGTTTAAACCCATCCTATCCTCTTGCATCTCATTCACTTTTCCATATTTAATAAAATGGGTATATAGTGCTCAGACTCTAGACCCTCCCTATTTTAATTATTATTATTATTATTTCTAATAATTATTAATCTATATGGTTGAAATTTATCAATACATTATGTATGTACTATCACGTATACTATGGTAAACACAAAAGTAGATGCATATAAGATCTGATCGAGGAAGGGACACCATATCAGTATTATAGCATTAACACCATATGAGTGTATTGTATTAGACATGTAGTTGCGGTTTTTGGAATTTTTAACTATTTTGATTTGTATTGTGGGGCTCAGACAGGATCAGAAAAAATATATGTCATCCCTTTGGAGGGGATGGTCACCAAACCCAATTGGTTCTTGTGGGTGAGTGTGTTACTTTCTTATAATGAATTCCTATAAATTATTGAGATAATTATTATAATTATTAACATATGTACAATTATTTCTATTAATTAATAATTATTATCATAATAATTATTTATGATAATTAAACAAATATTACTAATTATTAATATGAATTATTATTAAATAATTACTTTTTAATAAATATAAAAATAATTTTGAAAATATGATATATCCATTGAAATATAGGTAGAAATATTTTTTACATTATAATTAATATATTTACTTTTTTATGTTTCAAATATTAATATAAAAACTAAAAAATAATGGATATACTGATGAATTTTCTTTTAAATTTTTTAAAAAATTAGTATTTATTTCGTATTTTTGAAAATAAATTTTGAAATTTTAGATAATGAATAACGTATGGAAATTTTTTTGTGGGGGGGATATTGAAATGTGTTAAATGGAAAATAATGTTCCATTTAAAATTTAACAAAATTTTTTAGTGAAATTAACCTATTTTTCATGTATTTATCAACCAATATTCAAAAATAATTTAAACATAAACCTATCAAAATAATATTCTTCTGAAAAACTATATTAAAAACTCATTGTGTTTTTAATATGATTTTTTGAAATAAAATTATTTAAATATTTTCAGTTTCTGATCTCCATAAAATATATGTCGACTGGTGCACAAAAATCCCAAACACATTGTCCTTTAAAAAAATTCAACAAGGCATTTCACACATTTCCCTTAAAAAAGAACATAAAAAGTTAATTCCTTTAATTAATTCAATTAAATGTTCATAAAAACGTTTTTTTGTTTTGTTTTTATATGTATAACAAATTTTTTTAAAAAAATTCACTTCAATTGTTTAAAAAATTAATTTAATTAAGGTAATTAAAAAAATATAACTAAATACATCACCCATAGATTCCTTTATTAAGATGAGGTTATTGAAATATTTTAAAATTTATAATTTTGGATTCAATTTTCCCTTTTTCATCATTTAGATTTAACTTGATGAATGGACTTTTGAGTTTAATCCTTTTTTTGTTAGGAATTCCTTTTCACATGTATAGGTTAATATTTATGGCCCATATTCGATCCTTTAGAATCATAATTTCTACTATTACATATCATCATTGGTTAGAGTGTTAATTGTTATGGAAAGGGGAATATAATTTGTCATGTTTGGCCATTTTCTATAATTCTAGTCGAGATTGGTCTTAGTGATACTCTAATTAACAATGTAAACATATCTTTGAAAAATGATGACATAAACATGTAGATAATTTCTGATAAATTCCCTTTTCTAGTTTAACTATAATGTGGTTGGGAACTCATAGAATAAATATTACAAATCCCTAAATTTTCTAGTACTCTCTATGAGTGGGAATGTGGTGTTCCAATTGGAGTGGTCGAAGAAAATATTTTGTTCTTTTTCTTACCTATATATTGAAATACTTGAATATTAACAAATATGTTAATATATGATTATTTTTACTCTTCCTAAAATTATTTTGATAATTTTCATAGAGTATCAGTCATATCTAAAGGTCAAATTAATACCCTGTTATGATGAGAACCATCATTAAATAGGGTAATATTATTAAATATATGTTATATGGAAGCAGGACATCTTTCAGAATAAAAAAAATTATGTTTGATAATCAATTATGGGGGTCTCATAATACATTGAGACTTTTTCTCATAGAGTTTGTACTTAGTAATTCACAAGAGAGGAGCCTATGATAACAGACCTTCCAATAGGAATTCAAAATGTTTTACATGTTATTGGATATTTCTATATGTTGAAATGATTATTGGTACTCAGACTTTATATTATCATTAATGTTCTTCAAGAATCACATAATTAGTCATATTTACATAATCTATAAATACATGTTCTTGTGGAAAGGTGGGATATGTCATTTTCCACATTAGTTATATGAAATTAAGTAATAACATAATAAAGGATTTATCCCATCAATTTCTTGAAATTAGATATCTCTAACCATTTGATAGAAATTGGACTATCTAATAAATCCATGAACATGTTCATATATCAATGAATTAATTTCTATAAGTAAAATAAAGAAATAAATCAAGGGTATAGTTTGATGACATGAATTGTGAAACTGAATTGATTGGATTTTGAGAAAACAGGATTATATTACATAGTGAGTTTTCTTAGGAGGTTGTTTTCAATGTGACACTGATTTCATTCTATATGGGTTTTCTGAAATGTGGCTAAATTTTAATCCTAGAATTTAAACAATTTTGTCTAATTCAAAAAAGAAAAATGCATATATGGTCACACACAATGTTTTTCCAAAATCTCATTTAGATTTTATTTGAATTTAGTAGTCTGAATAATGATTATTTTTGTTTTACAGTTTAATAATTATTTACAATTTTTTATTGCATTAATTTATTCAAAAATAATTTAAAATAATATATTTGGGAGTTTAATATTAAATAATAATGTATTCCCAAGGTAACATATAGTTAAATGAAGATATGATATTTATTTCTCTCTAGTTTAGTCTAAAGGTAAAAAAGAATTATTTATTTTCATATGGTAATACTAAATAAATATTTTCTAGATAGATTGGGGAATTTAATAATGATATTTTTATTGAATAAATAGTATATTATAATTAATTTATTTAAATAAATATTTATTATTCATGGTTTGATAAATGTCAAGGAGGATTGACAAACTGAGTTAAAGGGTCTAGATGAAATAATAAATTTTATATAATATAATTTAAGTAAATAAATATTTCTTTATTTGAGAAATGATATTTAAATATTCAAAATTATTCACATGTTGAAAAATTAAACATATTATTATTAATATTGGTATGTGATGTGGGATTTACATTGAATTAAGAAATTATTTAAGGGAATATGTGTAATAAAAAATTCTCTAACATAAGTATATAAACTTATTTTAATCATTTATGGGGGTAATGTTTATTTTTCCCAAACCATTCTCTCAAGAAAAGTCTCTCAAGATACAAGAGTTAAAACTCTTATAATTCTTGTAAGAAAGAATACGGGATCTTCCTTGTCCCTTTTAAGTAATGATAGAATAATAGAGAATATTACATGTGTTGAAATATACTTGTTACAATTATTGATGAAAAATGCATGTGGTGTAGATCCTCTATGCTAGTTCCTAGTGTTCTAACAATGGTATTCTATTATTCATGGAGCTTGTGTGGACACTACTAGAGGAATTTTACACTTCGATACCTTATCCTCGTGATGGTATGTTAAGAGTGGTGAAATAATTCATCAATGAAAAAGAAATTCAGGTAAGGGTATTTCTTATTTTTCTAAATTATACGAGAAAAGATACTCTCTATAAATATTTTAGGGTTTCATTCATTTGGTTATCAGGATTTAATCTAAAGAAATTGATGAAAAATAATTTTCGGAAATGGCCTAACTACTTTTGATGCACCTTGAAGAATTTAAGTGGTATCAAAGTGGTCATATATTGATTTATAATTATTTATAAATATATTGATGTTTAAGAATTTTTGTAAGTTAAAATATCTTCATTATTCATTTTTTAGTGGAAAAGTCTCTAAAATATATTTATTCAACTTCATATGATCAACAATAAATGAAGAACAATTTAAGATTACATATGGAGGTTCCATATATTCTAGCTGGATGCCACAGATACACAGTGTGTGACTAAGAAAGTGCATTCTCTATAGTCCAATCAACCACACTATGACATGTCATGTAAAGTATATAATTTTTCATGGCTATCAATATATGAAATTTATTAATGAATTTCATGTATTTAGTACCATATTACACACATCCTAAAAGAGTTACATGGTGTATTAACAGTGTACATGTCATGTAACCTCATAAGGATTGTTGTGTAAATCATGTAACATGTGTTGTCAAAATAATTTGAGTGTAATTTATTACATGTAAAAATTATACACTATGTATTTAATTCTAATGGATAAACATGAACTATCTATTATTAAATGATGCGTAGCTAATGAAAAAATCATGTAACACATAAATGTCTCACATAGAATATTGGTTGATTCCATTAAAATGTAGTGTGGCCGACAGAAGAATGGAGTACCTGGCATGTAGCCTCATGTACAAGTTGTGTAACTCATACCCTCTCACACAACATACAACCAATATTAAGTATATCATGTGAGTTAAAACTCTGAGAGAGTTAATTATTATAGAATATAATACACAGCCTATCTTTCACAAGTAAATGTATTAGGATAGAGATTTCCTAATGAAATAATTGGTGAGAGATTTTTTTCATGTAGAATGAAATAAAATTAGTGAATTAATTATTTTCTACATTGATATGGAATTACACATCATGTATAATTTTTTACTTATTGTGTACTTCATGGTATGTTCTAGCAGAAAAAGTCACATATATTCTATCTTTTCATGTGGTCTTAAATGTATTTTTTGACTGCAAGTTTTGACCCATGAAATAGTACATAATGTAATATTATGACATGGATTATAGGCATACATTCTGTGTATGTACACTGTACATGGAAAAAACATACAATGCGTATGTCACATACCATGAATGTAACAACACATGCTATGTAGATCTGAAGGGTACAATCCATGTGGCCTCCAGTACATTCCATATTAAATTCGTGATATATTTTAATATTGGCAATAAGAGTACCCGACATGTCCCTAAATAGTACACGTCGTGCACTTGTTAATGTTATTTAAAATTAATAATGTTATTTTTAATTATAGTGAATGAGAATATTAAGTACTCTATGGATGGAAAATAAATATAAAAGAATTAATCAATCAATTAAGTGATTAATTATTATTTTCGGTGATTTTATCTTATTAGAGAAAAAAAATTATATTATTTTAATTTTTTTTAATGTGTAATAATTTTGTGTGTGGATTATTAGGATCTTGACCTGCCTATTCATGGGTTTTATAATATGATAAAAGTTTTTTAAATTAATTATGAAAATATATATATCATCCATCCCATCTTTATTATATAAGCTCTAGAATATCCATGGATTATTTTATAAAACTTATACCCTTATTCCCCTAACCCATGAGTTAGTACACAAAAGTAAATAATCGAGATCCAAATAGAGGCGGTGTTTTAAAAATTGATCCAATGTGTAACTGACAATGGAGATAAAATGGTCGAAATGGGGAATGTTGTAACTCGAGCCAAGTCCAGAACAAGGGGTAATTCTCCTAGGGTAAAAGGTTGGTTTATCATCCAATTGATAAAATACCCAATAATAATATCTCATTATTATGCCACATACTTATTTTTTTTTTCCCAGTGCATGTTTATTTATTTATACAAGGTATTATTATTTAAACACGGTCACATGATGTTAAGAAAATAAATAATAATGAAATATAAAATAAAACAAATAGATTGTGCATAAATTATTTTTTCAGTAAGGTTAATTAATTCATTAAAATATATATAATATTAATAATAAAAAAAAGGATAATTAAAAATAAAATCTATGATTAAGATAATATCTCCCTAAAATAAAATATTTAGTCACTAAATCCATCCATTAGTAATGTTATGAATGAAATAATAATTTGAAGTACTTGTTTATCCCATATCAAGGTGATTTAAATTATTGGGGAGTTATAACTAACGTTTCTATTAGATTTATCCAATTTATAATCAAGGGTTGACATCCCAAGTATGAATTTGTATGGATTGAATATAAGTGGTGAGGAAATATGAATCTTGGATTTCAGGGACGGGGAGTCAACTTAATGTATCATGGAATAATGAGTTAATGTTGTTATCATGATCACCTTCCTGAATACCATAAAATATTTTTCTACGATTTATTATGGATTATGATAAGGTAACTTTTGAAACTTTTAACTAGAATATACATGCAATGTGATATTTATAATTAAATGGTGAGGGATATTAGTATTCAATAAAATTGTTTTATATTGGTAAATTAAATATATTACATCACATTTGGAAATCACTATATAGTACTAAAAATTGGATTTTATATAATACATAACATGGAAAGTGAAGTGTTGGGAACACTATGATCATTTTTATATTTAAATGATAACCCTTCCAACAAAGAATTACAAGAGTGGTATAATCTTATATACACTGTAATAATATAGAAAAATGTATACTATGTTATGGATTCCCCTATTCTTGATCATCCGCCTCGTCTTTCGAGAAGTGGTGAAAAAGAAGCATGTTTGAGATTTATGGAGGATACTTTTTATGTCTATTGTATCATTATATAAACTATATCTAGAGAGATGTAGATGAAATATGGGTACATGGATGTTTATAACCTGAAAACTAATCTCCATGAACTTGAATAAGAGAAGGATATGCTTATGATAAATAATATTGTCACTGCACTATATCGGTGCAAACTGGTAGATGCAAACCCTACTAGAGAGAAGGCCATAAAAATGATGGAGTATATTGATTAGATAAAAAAATTTGGATTCTATATGGATAATAAATCATTCAAGATCTCATAATTTATAAAATACCCCATAAGTTTTCCATATTTATCAATATCTATGGAATAAACATTATGGATCAGTCGCTCAAGAATAATCTGACTATGATTTTCCATGTAGTTATACATTGGTGGGAAAACGGATCCTCACCACTTGTTGTGAACAATATAAAATTCCATGATGAATATCATATGTCCAATATAATATAAATGGTTTATTTATAATGACCTTAAAAGATACAAAATATTGAGATGATGGGAAATGAAGGGAAGGCTATTTTATTCTTATGTGGTGATAATGGTCATTGGAATATGAACTATAATAAATTGTGGAAGAATATAATTTTATAATCAACTTCAAGTATATTAATTATTCAATATGATATTTTTGTTCCATTTATTAGGTATTAAATATAACATGTGATTTATATACTTTTATTCAAATAAAGGATCCGATAATGTTTCAAAAGTATTACAAGAAGTAATTTGAACTCCCTGAAAGCTAAGAAATGGTGATTCTGAACATATCTTGAATGAGGATCAGACATCTAAATTCTCAGTGGATTCATAAAATTTATGATTTTTTTATTAAGTATTACCAAAAAAAATTCTTAGTTTCCATTAAGACACAATGAGACAATAGTTCATGTTTGGAACTAATATTGTTGTGTTATTTCATACTTAACTAGTATTTTCATAGTTATTTAATCACAAATATCTAATTATTTAAATGAATGATGAATATAAAATATAAAACTCATTTCCAACCATGTTATGATTATTCTTAGTCATATGAAACTAAATCAAATGATAAGACCCTAATTTGACATTCAAATTAAGTTTTTGAAAAGGAATCCTTTGGAAAAATGATAATCCACATTGTATCTCGAGTAATTTTGGTAAAAAAAATTTGAACAATTCTAAGGAGAAGCTATAAGAAATTTTATTAACTTCATGAGATTCCTTTAAAAATATTAATAATGAATATCGTATCCTCTAGGATGGATTATTTTGGAATATTTTAAGTAAGTATTCACCAATCATTTAAAATGTAAAGTTGATGTTTTCCTGATCTTTAATTTCCTTAAAGGAATTAAATGGGTGATTGTAGTAAAAGGTAGATTGACGAATTGTTTTATATGTCTAGATAGTCTTTCAAGAAATGTATTATAAATAGAGACATCATAGTTGATGGAATTCCAACAAAATTGACTAAGTGATATCATATAAGTTACAATATAATAGGATTCATTTATATCATAGCCTCAAGTGTTTAATGGGAACCATTTTTTTAAATATTGTTATAGATACAAATGTACATCAAAGGAACATAAAGTGAATCTCAATTAAATATTATAGATCCACTTAGGATAATTCCACCCTCAAGAAATAAAAGTATTCGTAACAACTAATTTTACCTCTATGATGGAAACATTTCTTTTTTGATATTGAGGGAGATGGTTGTACTTCAATGAATCTAGGATTTAGATGCAAATTAGTTATCATATAAACATTCCAATACAAAAGTATTAGATGGAGGAACTATTCTGGAGATAAATATTACATGGAAATGTTAATGTGATGGAGGTGGTTTTGTATTCATATTGATATGTTTTATATTATTGGATGAGAAACATTAATTCAATTTGGAGGTAGTAAATGAAAAAATAATATGAATCGAAAGATCAAAGGAATTCAATAAGGATTCAATGTGCAAAAAAATAGTTCTCTATTTAGGATGTTTTTTTTGTTCTTGTAATGTTGTTGGTGGGAATAAAATTTAGGCCAGAAATGGACAGTACAGGAAGACACCAATAATGTTTTACTAATTTGAAAAATTTAAGTGATGTCGAGATTTATCCAATGATAAAACCTTACTATATTTGTAATTATGAAATCCATTAGAATTCATCGTTTCCTAGAAAATTTCTATAATCATAGAATATTCATTTAGAATGAATGTGTTTCATGTGTTTTCATGGGGATAATAGAAACTTGATTTTTCTATGATATATATGTTTATAAAATATGGGAAAAAATATTTGATTTGATGTTAATTAAGACTGGGCATTATTTATCAAAAAATGAATTAAATTAGTAACATAATTATAAGGAACAATATCTACAAGGATATATATATATGGGGTCTCATAGATTAGGTCATAGTGTATAAATTTGTAGGGGATTAGAAAATAAAACATGGAATAATTTAGAAATAAATTATTTCCAATGTCTCATGACATGATATATCTCATGGTCGACATATGAAAGCACAAGAGGGGATTCTTGAGATGAATAGAATAAAAATAGCTAGGGCTATTTTGGAAATATATATCACATTCCATGATATGTACTAATATGTTATATTATTCATTTTTAAATCATAGAGAGACAAATATCATATAATACTAAGGAAAAATGTAAAAGTCTTGTAGTCAAAACTATATAAAGTACATGAGAAAGTAAAATAGATGAGCACCTAATATTTAGAGAAATGGCAATACTAGTTATCAAGGGGATAGGAAATTGTCTTATTTTGATCATCTTGATTCTATTATCAAAATTAGGTTTAGGTAATATAAAAAAGAAAAATTATTATAAATATTCATTTTCATATCTATATAGATTCAGTGAGTTTCAGCCTCTAATGAAGCTTTATAAAAGTTTTAGAAATAATTTTTTATGCTAAGATAACAAATTGATATCATAATATAAATAACATTTAATTATGGTATTATCCAATATGGTAAGAATGATAGAGAAAAGGGTATATACTCTGTAACATTACATATTGAGACATGTTTCCATATATATAAATTCACGGAGAGCAGAAAAACATTATAAAATGGTAGGACATATATTTACAGCAATACCTCAGTAGAAGAGTGTTTATCATTTAAGGATAACTAGTTAAGTTATCATTTGGTTCAAGTGAAAGTCAATGTCTATTAGTGTTGGTTTCCTAAAACCACCCACTTTTTACTTTGGATCACATGTATGTTCAAATGCATGAAAATTAATAAATGTTTTATCACCTTATTGTTGTTCATATATGTAGAATTAATTTGATAATTTCTTTTTTGAGTATCTATCATATTGATAGGTCATAATTGTCCCCTACTATGATGTAAACCTTAAAGTTCTTCGAAAATATTATTATTTACATGTTTTATGGTCTGATGACATTAATATAATGGTACATCTATGATGTTTGGATATTAGGTGTACGGGGAACATAACAAATTGATACTTATTCCAATACAGTTTTCACATGGTAATCTTTATGAGAGGTGGTTATGAGAACAACCCCACTAATAGGAATTCTACATGTTTTATAGGTGATGGGAATTCCTATATATGAATCTATGTAATATTCCTTATAATTTTGATGATTACAATTATGTATCATGATTAGAAAACATAGATCAACAGATGAAAACTATGATGAAATATACTCACAGTGAAGAAGTATTAATTGGGTGTGTCATAAGTCATATGAAATTAATGAATAATTCAAGATAGGATTTGTCTATTCTATTTATTAGTTGTATATATAAAGACGTTTAATTTAAATAGAATTGTCTAAAAATCCATAGTTATGGTTCTATATTGACTGGTTCATTTCAAGAATTCAAAGAATGATAAATAAATCATATAATATTGTGATATGAAGTATGCATCTTGCTCGATCAGATTTTGAGGAAAGGGAGTTATATAACGCAGTGCGAAACCTTAGGAGGTTATTATCATTATGGTACAAAAAACTATCTCTATGGGTTCCTTTTTGTGATGTGATATACTGATATTAGACATTAGGATTCATTCTCTAATTCCATTGAGAAACATCCATATAGGGTCACACAAAAAAAAGTATCTAGAATATTGGATAAATTCTATTCGAAATAAATAGTTTGAAAAACAATTTATCTAGGTTTGTGGTTTAACAATTATTTTGGTTATGTTGGTTTCATTAATAGAAGCACTAGTTATTTAAAAGAATATATATGTGACTGAAATATAAAATGAATATTTATTCTCTGGGTAACTAATAATTACATAATTATATAATATATACATATCTCATGTTTATTAACAAGGTAACTAATAGTTATTTATATATATACATGAATATTAAATAAATAGTTTTTCCCTTGATTTGTAAATATAATATTTTATATGTATTGAATGATTGGTACTATAATATTTTTTCAATTATATAATTAATAATTATTTAAGGTTTGATAAATGTATGGGAGGGTTTCCATACTAATTTAAGAGACCTTATGAAATTACATGTATTATATTAATTCATTTAAATGAATATTAACTATTTTATTTATGATATTATATTAAAATAATCTTCATTTTGAATTAATCAAGGAATTATTATTATTATTATTATTATTATTATCATCATTATTATTGTGAATTTTATCTCAGGAAAGGTCTAGTCATAATTAAGAAATTGGCTTAGGACATTTGTGTGATAAATAATTCCTTAATGTAAGTATATAAGCCTACTTATGTAATTTCTAAGCTTAAGGGTAGTTTTTCACAATGCATTATTTCTATATAATTATATCAAGATAAAAGAGACAAATCACTAAGAATTATCTAAATAAATGTGTAGAAATCATCATCATACTCCCTCTCAAGGATTGAGAGAGCAAGAGCTAATATTTCAAGTATGGAAATATACTTTTTTTATCAATGGAGAATGATTAAAGGGGTTTTGATCTTACTCTCTAGTACCCAGAGTTCCAACAAATACAGTACAATATTCATGCATTGTTTGTAGATACTTATAGAGGAATCCTGCCCTTGGATCCTTTATCACAATGATTATATGAAAATAGTGGTCTGAAGATTCAATAATGAATAAAGAATTACAATAGAATGTAATCATTAATTTTATAAATTAATTATAAATTAAATGTGAAAGGATCCTATATATGAATATTATAGGGTTACAATAGTCTAGTTATGAGGATTTAAGCCCAATAAATTAGTGTAAATCATTATTGATAAAGAGACAAACCCCTTTCATTATTCCATGTATTCTTCATGAGGATCATGATTTTAGTGGGGAAATTATAAAATATGGTGTTTTATGGAAGGTTGTTAGTGGCTTTTATAGGGGGAGAGCATGGGGTTTCCCATATGAGAATCTAGGCTTGGAGGTAGACATTCATCTACATGAGCAATAAATTAAAGCCTCAACATCTACGTCTCCAAGCCAGGAATAAGTTTAGACTATAGATAGGATAGATTTATCTTGAATTCCATAGTAGTTTGGATCTGTAAAAGGAAAGGGGGAATCTATAGCTATCACTAATTTTGATAAATTTTTCAATATTCTTTAGGGGATGTTTTTTGAAAATATACCCATGGGATTAGTGGAATCACTACAATAAAGGGGATCAATAATTTAGTTTTCCTTGTAAGATTTAATTTTTTAAAATCGCTATTTTCACCTTTTAATGTGATTGATTATGTCAATTAAACACCAGCAAAGGCTTACATAAAAATGTACTCCAGATTTTCATGGTTTCTATATCAAAACAAAAAGGTTAATCCTTGGTATTATTTAACCTCATAAATGACCATGTGGTCCACTCATATTAACAAGTGGATAATAAATAACTGGTCTATCTATGTACTCACATTTCATGTCTTCAGATGTTTTATATGTGTCCCATATGGCTATAATGTTAAAGTGTATTTTGAAACATTGGGATATCCTTTAAATTATTTAGACATCAACCAAATTTTTACTAAGCTATTTTCAAGATCCATGCTCAAGTTCCATCCAACCCGACACTCTAACTTGTCTATGGCATGGCTTGAATGGAATTCCCAATCCCCATGGGCTATAAACTAGTTTCTATGCATCAACATTATTATCTAGGAAAGATTTAACAAATTTAAATAGTCAACTTTAAAGAATACCTAGAATGACTACAATGGAATAGTGACAATAACACTATCCCAAAATGTATATACAACAAGGGGAGTGTCATCCTCAATATGCCACCACCAACACCTTCACAAAGAGGGACTATAACAACCGGATCCATCAACTCCATGAAACATCTTTCTATTTCCTGAGGCAAACATAAAAAATTATATAAACACCCATAGGTGTCTGTAGGGTTTGATCAAAAGACCAGTAGAATTCTAGCTAGAAAAATAGGTTCCATTCCAAAAAAATGGTAAGACAAATTAATATGAAAGTTTTATAAAAATTAAATCTTGAGAAATTTTTGTAGAAAACATTTTAAAGGAAACCATGTTTTTCCATTGGAATAACCAATAAAGAGCATGGTATGCTGGTAGTATGTATGATATTACAAAAGATAAATACGTCTTTGTAAAATCCCATAGGCACTAGAAAAAATGGGACCCTAGGAACCTAGTTTCTCAGTGAAATATGGTATACAAACCACAACCCACAGTGCCCAGTGCCCAATCCATTAGAGAGTAATCCGTCAATATTTATAGTGGTATCAATCATCATCATAATTTAGTTAGTGTTGTAATCTTCAATCCTACTAGATGAATCTTAGACAAGCCACTTCGGTGTCAACTAGAATTCTATTCCTAGTCCTACCACATAGATACCTATGATTCCCTTCCTGCACAATTTTCATTTCACATGTCACGTAGATCACTACATTCACTTGCACATATGTCAATCAATATAAACATACATGATAAATATACATTTCCACAGCCAAGACCCGATCAAATTCAAAACACACATTAAACCATTTCAAAACATGTTTCTCACCACTTATAAATTTTATCAAACACCTTTATAGATAAAAACAAGTAGTCGTGCATGAAACGCACATGGAACATAAATCTTTTCCTTTGAAAAAACAAATTTCAACACACATGCACCAAAAATCCTTTTTAAAACACATTTCACACATCATTCAAATTACAATTAACATAAAAAAGAAGAAAACTAATCATATCAAAATCACCAAATAATGTTTAAGCATAGAACCACCATCCTCATGTGTAGTAACTTCCATAAATAGATGTTAAACAAAAAATGAACCACCAAGCGTCCCTATAAAGGAAATATGGAACCCAAGAATCAATATTGAACCAGAAGAATAAACATCCAACCCTAAATTGGCCACCCAACATGAAAGAGATATGAAACCCAAACAAGGAAGAAGGAAAATTGCATGAAAAGAGAAGGAATCAAGAAGGATAAACCACTGACTTGAAGTTTTATTGAAGAATACCCACCAAAATCACTTCTAAAATGGAGATCCAAGGGAGAAATGAGGGGGGGAGGAGTCTCTTAGGATTGAAAATCTTGAGTGGGGAGGATTGAGGCTGATTTGGGTGAAAATATTAACAGGGTAAAGGATAAACATCCAATTTTTAATGACCTAGATATGTGCACGGTTTACATGAATTTTTTCTAGATTGCATGGTAACCATGTGCACCTCACTATCCAAGAGGGACATGCCACAAGATTATAATTCATGGTATCCAAGCCATGAACTAACCATGCAGTTCACCTCTGTCAAAAAATGACACTAGGCCACACAGTTTCTTGGGAAAGAGCGCATGGTTTGAGAAACCATGTGCCAACCATGTGTCACCTGTTGTTGACCCAAAATTCACATTTTTTCACCATAAACTCCTAGAAAAACTCATCGATAAACATATTCTCAATAATAACCAGAATCATACCTCAAAATAAAATTATGGATGTGAACATTCTCTCCATCATGAAAAGTTTCATTCCTTAGAAAATCAATTCAAATCTTGATCAAAGAACAAAAACGGATACTCCTCCTCAACCCAAGACTTTCACTCCCAAGTCTCACTTAAATCAGCCCCATTATATACAATAACTCGAACAAATGGAAAAGACCTCCCAAAAAAATTTACTTTTTAATTCTCAATCTGTACCGGTTAATAAAACATGAGAAGATATGGGTCCAACTCCCACTCTTCCCAATTCAACATATGAGACGGACCTGGGTTGTAACTCTTCAAAAGAGAAAAATTGAACATTTCATGGATTCAAGTCAACAGAAAAGTAAAATATTACTTTTATTATACCTTACCAATCCACTCGTTAATCTCAAAAGGTCTTACATACATAGACATTAGCATCCCTTTCTTACCCAAATGACGATGACCAATATTAGGTTCCACTTTAAGAAACACCCAAGTCACACACAACAAAAGACCAAATATCAGAACCTTTAATTTAAATAATACCTAAGACAACACTTATTTGTCAACAATTTTAATCTAACCAACCGAACCCTCTCAAATGTTTGTTTTAGAAGGCTCGGTCCCAATAATGCAGTGTCACCAACTTCAACTCAACACAATGGTGAAAAAAATGTACAGCTATAAAGTTCCTCAAAAGGATCCATTAAAATCAAATATTGATAACTTTTTTTATATGTAAACTCTTCCAATCTCAAATGGATATCCCATGAACTTCTAAAATACAAGACACATTCTCGGAGAAAGTCTTCACCAGTTTGATTTACCTGCACTTACAGGCCATCTATTTGAGGATGGTATATCTTACTCAACTTCACCTACAACCCCATTTCAATCTAAAGGACATCCCTAAATCATGAGGTTAAGTGGGGGTCTCAATCAAAATAAAATTACTAAAGGCACACCATGAAACCTCAAAAACTCTAGAACATACAACTGGCATAACACATCCACTTTGGAAGAATCTTTAATTAGATTGAAATGGGATGATTTGGTCAAATAATTAGTAAATACAAAACTTTAATTCCTCCCTCAGGGAGTATTAGGTGAGAAAATAATAAAATCCCTGGGGATCATATCCCACTTATAGGTTGGAATGGGTAGTGTTTGAAAAAAAACTAGAGGGTCTTTTGTTCTCTAATTTAACCTACTTGCATGTATAACACCATGTCACAAAGTCAGCTACTTCCTACCTCATGCCTCGACACCAAAATTGCTGATGAACATTATATACATATTGGTATCACCATGATTAATGTACCATTGATACTGGTAAAAATATAGTATCACCACCTTCCACATAGACAACAAGACCATAAATCGACCTCTAAAGCACAAAACTCCCTCAAGAGACAACAACCAATCACAAGGCATCTCCCCACCATTAAAAAACTGCATTGACAACTAGAACAACTATTCACCAAGATTCTATCAATGAATCAACTCCATAAGGGAAATAATCAGCTGCACACTAGCCAAGAAGACACCTCCACCATGCTCCTTGGTCTCTAATTTCATCTAAGAAAAAATAATCATTAAAGTCCACTCACCATTGGACTCTTTCAATGCCTTCATTTGAACATTCCTACTCAAACCTTCTTCTACAATATTCCATTTATGTGGCGTATATACTATATCAAAATCAAAAACCTTAAGGTACTCAACCCATTGATGTTGCCTTATATTTAGATCTTTCTATGATAAAATGCACGCTATGCTGTTACGATCAGAATTACAAAAACAAAAATTCACCAAAAATATAACGGTTCCACATCATTAAGGAATACATCACTAGTACTAAATATAGGTCATGGGTTAGGTAACTATTTTCATGTGTTCGGATTTATCAAGGGCCAAAATCTACCACATGATCATTCTACATCATAACACACCCATGTCTTAAACATGAGGCATCAAAATAAATAACATACCAATTTCCAGATTTACTAAAGATCAAAACAGGATATGTGGTCAACCTCATTTAGGCTCCACTAAGGACTCTTGATACACTGGGATCCATTAAAACATTACCTCTTTCTGGGTGATCAACCCCATGGGCGAAACAAGCCGAGATAAATCTTGAAAAACTGCATGTAATACCTTGTTTGTAACACCTGATACTTTTTTGAGAAATATTTTATTTTTATGTTATATATATAATCAAAGGATTATTTCACTACACACAACACTAGCATGGCTTTCTTTACACGCAATCTCAACCTTCCTCGATAGCTTGCGTCATACGCAATACCGAGTTTCACTAAACAACGATATACTACTAAAATATTATTAAAACTAGCCATTATGAATAGTAATACCCAATTTTTGAAATTTTTTAAATTTTATTTTTCAAAATGGACTTCATTTTTGGATTCGGAATATCGAGATTAGATTAGGGTGAAATTCTGGTTTTTTTGAAAACTTTCAATTTTTTATGAATAGTGAAAACACTGGGTTACTATTTAAAACCCGACTTTTTATTTAAATAATTATTTATTTTAATTAAATTTATTTTATGTATAAATTTATATATAATACCTATATAAGTTAAATTCAATTCATTGGAGTCATTTTATAATAATTTTAGATATATAAAAATTTTATTGAACTTTTCAGCGTCTTTTACCCACCTCCTAGGAGAATTTGCAAATTTACATAAAACTTAATTTTACCACTTTTGTTAGTGGAATTTTGAAAATATGAGATACATGGTTAATATCAAGGACTACAATTTTGTTCAATGAGATGAAAATAATTTTGTTGAATAGTAACTTTTTACTTTTTTTATCACGGTTAAAAGTAAATAGGGTAATTAAGGGTATAAATGTTATTATTATTACCCTAACATATGTCCTAATTATATTGGATAAGTTTAATTCGACCAAAAACAACCTTAGGAAAAACATATGAAAATTTAGGCCCACTTGGATTAGATTAGGACATTTATTATTAATTTATTTAAAGAAGGGTTAAAATAGTTAAAATCAATGTTTAATAACTAAATCAGTTTTAATACAGCGTTATACATAAGATAAATTAGAAAATAAATATTCATTAGAAATATAAAAATATTTCCTACATAATGGTATTTTATTTGTAATTTTTAGATATTAAATAATTTAATTTATTTATGACACAATGATGATGCAGTAATTTTCTTATTAATGAAATATTGACCAAATTGATGTTATAAATAGCCAAATAAATGTAATTTGAGACTTTTTATGAACTAAAATAATTTTCTATGTTACTTTGACATGTTATTATTGATTTATTTAACTTTTTTTTGAACTAATCATTCTGTTATAATTTTCACAAAAATAAATTACCAAATAGTGTCAAAAGTGACATAAAATAGTTTATAAAACAAAGTTTATATTATTAATTTTTATTTTATTCCAAAAAATATATGGTTCATCCAAATGACTTAGATAAGGTTATATATATTAATACTAAACAACTTGGGGTTCTTTTGGCTTCTTATAGAACTTTTATTAACCTTATAGTGTAAGAAAACAAGAAGGCACGGTAAAAGTTAAATTATCTAACTTAATGTTAAATCTAAATGATATGGTTAAAATAGATACCTAAACTTGTGTAAATTCTATTTGATGAGAGTATTTCGACCCTTCCCCACCTTAGCTTCTAAATAAATCAATTTGGAGCTATTAAAAACCGAATATGGTTTTATAATAAAATAATATTTTTAGTTTTTCCAAAGGTGCCCCTCTCCTCCCTTATAAAAGGGCACCTCCTCCCTCTCTTCCTCACACCACTTTGAGCCTTCATGCTCGTCTCAACCCTGCCAAATTCTCTTCTCCACTTACCTAGAAACATCCTAGAGGTCCTGGTCTTCTTCAAAGACAAATTTTAGTGCCCTAAGAGGAGGTGTCAAAGATGCGCTTCAAAGAAGAGGTAATGTCCGTTACCGATTCTTTCAACTTTATTTCTTCTTCCACATCTTCTTCTTTAGTTGATTCATTATGATGTAATAAAAAAATTATCACTAATTTACTAATATGTTATTATAAGTATGAAACAACCCTATTTCACCATCTATCCATCCTACGGAAAATGAAATCACCGCGCGTGCGTACGTATGGAATACCGTCTCCATGCTGTGGTGTAATCTATTTTGCACCACCACCTTAATTTGATGGGTATAATGGTGTAAAGAATAACTATATATGATTATTGTAAAGTGATATTGTTTCTGAAATAGTATACATACACTCCAATACAATTCCATGATCATGGGAACGATATCATCGCTCGTTCGTACGTACGAAATACCGTCTCCATGATGTGATGCGACTCATTCTACATTATCTTCATTGAATAATAATTATATAAATGAATTGAATGAATTAATATGATAATACCATTCTGTAAATGAGGTATCTATAACCTAAAAATAAGAATAATAATTAATTCGACAAAACCCGCATAAGAACAAAAAGAAATAAACACCCGAATAACAAGTAACAATGAAATATTACTAATAAGAAACTAAGAATATGACCATATATGATATCATAAAAATAATTATGATTTTTTAATAAGTCAATGACATTATTTAAATCATTATACAGGAGGTTCAGACACTTACGAAGCAAATTGGACCTAAGGGACAATCTCGAAATCTCAATTTTTATCCGAGATTGTTTCTACTCCAGAATTTATTGGGGAATATTTATCATCCACATCCTTGTTTCCTCAATATGTAATATTATTTATATCCTCATAAAATTGTTTAAATCCAATTTTACCCTTCGGTGAGTTTTATTAAATGATATGAAAGGAATCTTTTGTCATTTTTCGTACGAGGTACTTTTTTACTTTTCTGACATAATTACGAGAAGAATTTTTTTTAACTTATATGGCATGAATGGATTTTTAAAACATTATTTCCAATAATCTTCCGTTACAAGTTTTCAAGATTATTTTTAATCAACTTATTTTAGTTTAAAATTGTATGACATGTTAAAAAAGGAAAAATCTTTTTGAAGTAGAAAGGATATTTTCCTCAAGAATGGAGTTCAAGTGTTTTATAAAAATTATTTTCCATCTATGATAATATAGGGTTCGGTTTCAATCCCTATTATTACATTGATTTGATTATGTTGTGATGGAATTATTTTTATGAATTCCTTTGTCTTATATGAATTGTTTTATGATGTCACGATGTTTAAGAATCCCATTTTTATTACATTGGTTATGCAATGAGGTATGATATATTATTTCTGGCACACATAATAATGGTATCATTATGAGATGGGTGGGACCTATATATCCCTCCAATGCATTGGGTAAAGGTTTATATCTCATGAGATAGACATGGCTGGAACAGCAGGTTAAACCTATTCAGTGAAACAGGACTGAAACGAGGAGTGAACTCGGTTCAGAAATGGACATTGTCCACTAAGATAGACTTGGAAATGAGTCTTGACTACTATGAAATGATTTTCTATGATTATGTGTGTATTCCACAAAGCTTCATGTTTTAAGTTATGATTATTGGGATTACATTTCACTACTATGATTTATCCCATGTTATGAAATTATGATCTCTTTTGGAGGTTAATATTTCTAAAATGTTATGTTCTTATGAATATGATGTGATTGATATTTCATTTGTTTACCCTTACTGAGCATTTGAGCTCACCCTTTTTTTTGTTTTCTTTCCCCAAGTCAAGAAGATGGCTATTAAGTAAGATATTCCAAAAAAAGGACTATAGATAAGATGAAATAAATGGGAGACAACGTAGATGATTTATGAACCAGTTGTTTATGTTTCCCAGTTTCTAAAGACACTATACCTATACAGTCCTTTCATGGTTTTGTTATATGTTGTAATAAGTATGATTCAATTTTGAAGTAATGGCCATGTATTTAATGTATGGGTCGTTATAGTTGGCATAAAATGAAAGGTATAGTAAACCTTTGGAGACTAGGATGTGAAAGCCTTAGTAAGAACCCTAAGGATATGTCTAAGAATAGATCACAAACTTAGTGTTTTAAAAATGGCCATGAATAACCTATGATAAGAACTTAAGTGTAAAATTTTATTCTTGATTATGTGGTTTTCATATTATAATTAGTGTTTCTCACACTATTATTCTTGGTTTTAGTCAATGGCCGTAACCCGAAGGAACCATGTTAATGCGGAATGCGATGGGAAAATGCAATGATTGTCCCCTTGAGCAACCAAACGTTATGGGAGCTCGAATGAAAAATATTGTACCCATGCTCACACAACTTTCTCAAGCTATGAATCATTCAGGACATCCAAAAGAGCAAAGGAAGGAGAAACATTCTATTGAATTCATCATGAGGCAGTGTCTACCTTCATTCAGCGGCTCTTCTAATCCATTAGTGGCTGAACAATGGATCAGTACCACTGAAAAGATATTTTCAGTTCTTCAATGTCCTAAACATGATAAGGTCATCTTAGCAGTATATCGTTTGGAAGAAGATACTGATAAATGGTGGAATCTTATCAACAATACAAGGCAAAGAGATGAAATTGAGTCCATGGAATGGGACGAGTTCAAGAACTTGTTTTTCAATAAGTACTTCCCTCATATTCTTCGAACATAGATGGAGAAGGAGTTTCTTGAACTAAAGCAAAAGACTGATGAATCTGTTGGTACCTATGAAGCAAATTTTACAAGACTTGCAAGGTACACTTCTGGTATTATTATCCAACATGAGAGTAATATCGATCGATTCTTTAGTGGCTTAAAACCACATCTTCAAAGGGCATTATCCATAGGGTACTTCAATAGCTACGAGGAAATCGTTTGATGTGCTCTCAAAGTTGATATGGAGATTGGAGTAACCCATCAGTCATATGGGTTTGATAAGAAGAGGAAAATGGAATTCAATGGAAAATCTAAAGAGCACACTAAAAAGAAGATGAGTTTTTCCTTATGCTCAAAGCGTGTAAAGAAACATGGAAGGAGTTGTCTTAATGGGTAAAGTAAATGTTTCAAATGTGGAAAGGAAGGTCATCAGGCATTTGAATGCCGCAATGATGGGAAGAAGATGTTTTGTGATGCGAACAAATAAATGGCTAAATAGAGTGCACCTCCTACACTTCAATGATACAAGTGCAAGGAAATGGGGCATTATTCCATTCAATGCCCTAATCCAAGGGGTTTTTATGATGATCGACGTCAACAAACTCTTAAGGCTAAAGATAAAGGAAAGTCACATGCAATTTCTTTCAGCGATGTGGAGTACGACAATGAAGTGTTGAAAGGTACACTTACCATCCACTCTAAATTATAAAATGTTTTATTTGATTCTGGATCCACACACTTTTTTATTTCTAAAGACTTTTCTATGGGTATCGTCGTATTACCTCAGCAATTAGATGTTGAGTTAGCTGTGACAACCCCTAATGGAACAACAGTCGCATCAAAAGTTTATAATTCTTCTTCGATCGAAGTTTGTGGGAATGTTATTCTTGAAAATTATATGATCCTTCCTATAGTGGAATTTGATGTGAATCATGGCATGGATTGGCTTTCTTTATATGGATCTCATATCAATTTCCAAAGAAGTGACGTCACATTTCATATTCCAGATAAATCTAAGATTCTCTATCGATGCAGGGATGAACATAACCTTCCAGTGGAATTTTTTTCCATCTTATGGGTCTTGATTCCACTAAATGAAGGTTATTTATCTCAAATGGTTGGAGAGAAACTCATGACTAAGAATATTCCCATTGTACGGGATATTGATGATGTCTTTCCAGAGGAATTACTGGGTCTTCCACCAAATCGTGATGTTGAGTTTTCAGTAGAACTCGTACCGGGTGCTTTGCCTATTTCAAAGACACCTTATAGAATGGCCCCAATTCAGTTGCAGGAATTGAAGAAGCAACTCCAAGAAAATCTTTATAAGGGATTCATACGCCTTAGTGTGTCACCTTGGGGAGCACTAGTTCTGTTTGTTAATAAAAAAGATGGATCAATGCGACTCTACATTGATTATAGAGAACATAACAAGATCACTATCAAGAACAAATATCCTCTCCCGCGCATTGATGACTTATTTGACCAACTACGGGGAGATCAATACTTTTCCAAGATTGATCTTCGTTCAGGGTGTCATCAATTAAGGTTCAAAAGAAAGGATATACCAAAGATGGCTTTCCGTACAAGGTATAGACACTATGAATTTATAGTGATGCCATTTGGTCTTACTAATTCCCCTGCTATCTTCATGGATTTGATGAATAGAGTCTTTAGAGACTATCTTGATCAGTTTGTGGTAGTCTTTATAGACGATATTATTGTCTATTCAAAGAGAAAGGAAGAACATGAATATCACTTGAGAATTATATTTAAGACCCTGAGAAAGAAGAAGATTTATGAAAAATTTACCAAATGTGAATTTTGGCTTCAAAAAGATGCATTTTTGGGTCACATAATCTCAAAATAGGGGATATCAGGGGATCCAGTAAAAACAGAGGCTATCAAAAGATGGTCGAGACCAACAACAGTAACTAAGATCTGACGTTTTCTTGGTTTGGCTAGATATTATCGATGTTTTGTCAAATATTTGTCACAATTATCTAATCCACTCACCAGGTTGACTCGAAAAGGAGTTATGTTCGTATGGACGGAGGAATGTGAAGAGAATTTCAAGGAGTTGAAAACAAGGTTATCCAGTGCACCTGTGCTCACACTACCTTGTAGTGGAGAAAGGTTTGTGATCTATAGTGATGCATCCAAGAAGGGGTTGGGGTGTGTTCTTATGCAAGATGATATGGTGATAGATTATGTTGCACTATAGTTGAAAATCCATGAGAAAAATTACCCAACTCGTGATTTGGAGTTAGCTGCAGTAATCTTTGCATTAATGATTTGGAGGCTATATCTTTATGGGGAAAGGTTTGATTTTTATACTGATCATAAAAGTTTAAATTATATTTTTACACAAAAGGATCTGAATATGCACCAAAGAAGATGGTTAGATCTGATTAAGGATTACAACTGCTCAATTCATTACCACCCTGGGAAAGAAAACAAGGTGGGAAACGCATGAAGTCGACAAGACCATGCCAGTTTATCCATGATGAGGATCACAAAAGATCCAATATTTATGGATTTAAAAAGGATGGATCTTGGAATTATAATGGAAGGGGAAAATTGTATCTTTCTCAAATGAATGTTCAACCATCTATACATGTGAAGATTAAAGAGACACAGAAAGAAGATGTGGAGTTACAAAAGATAGTGAGAAATGTTCCGGAATTCAACCTTGATTGTGATGGGATAATAAAGTTCAGGAATCGATTTTGTGTTCCTCCCATCCTAGAATTAAAGAAGGAGGTGCTGGATGGGGCTCATAGTTCTTCATTCTCTATTCATCCTAGAAGCACGAAGATGTATAGGGACCTGAAAGAGTACTTCTGGTGGGATGGCATGAAAAGATATGTTGCTGAACATGTCTCTCGATGCTTGGTTTGTCAGCAAGTTAAAGCTGAGAGACAGAAGTCTAGGGGGATGTTACAACCATTACCCATACCCGAATGGAAATGGGAAAACATCACTATGGACTTTTTCACCGGACTTCCTAAAACATCCAAAGGGAATAATGCTATCTGGGTCATAGTTGACCGTCTTACAAAGTCTGCACATTTCATTTCTATTAGAGAAGATTTCTCTCTGGATTAGCTTTCCATGATATATGTAAAGGAAGTCGTAAGATTGCATGGAGTACCACACTTCATTATATATTATCGGGGTCCAAGGTTTACCTCATTGTTTTGGTGAAGTCTTCAGCATACTCTAGATACAGAGTTGATATTCAGCACTGCTTATCATCCTCAGACAGACAGTCAGTCTGAGAGGAAAATTCAAACTCTATAAGATATGTTAAGAGCTTGCTCTATGGATTTCAAAGGTGGTTGGGATCAACACCTACCTTTGGTGGAATTTTCTTATAATAATAGCTTTCACTCCAGTATTAAGATGGCTCCATATGAAGCTCTCTATGGAAAGAAATGCAGGACTCCAACTTGTTGGGATGAAGTTGGGGAAAGAAAGCTATTAGGACCTAATCTTGTTGATGAGATGGAAGAAAAGGTCAGATCTATTCAACAACACATAAGAGCAGCTCAGAGTCGGAAAAAAAGTTATGCTGAGAACCGAATAAATGACCTAGATTTTGAAGTGGGCGATAAAGTGTTCTTACAAATATCTCATTGGAAGAAAGTAATTAGATTTGGAAAGAAGGGAAAGTTGAGCCCTAGGTATATCTGTCCTTTCGAAATTCCAGGTCGTGTTGGGAAGGTAGCATACCGATTGACACTTCAACCGAATCTATCTCAAGTTCATGATGTGTTCCATGTATCTCTCATAAAAAATTACATACCTGATCCTTCATATGTACTCAGCTTAGAAGTTGAACCACTGGAGCAAGATATTTCTTATGAAGAACAGCTGATAGAGATTCTCGATCATAGTGAAAAAGTCATACGAAACAAGACCACTCGCTTGGTGAATGTTTTATGGAGGATCCACCAATTAGAAGAAGCTACATGGGAGCTTGAGGAAATGATGAGGGAGAGGTATCCTCATCTGTTTGTTACAAAGTGACAAATTTCGAGGGAGAAATTCATTTTAAGGGGGGTAGAATGTAACACCCAATACTTTTATGGGAAATATTTTGTTTTTATGTTATATAAATCATCAAAGAAATCTTTCACTACACACAACACTATCTTGGCTTTCTTTAGACGCAATCACGACCTTCCTCGATAGCTTGCGTCGTACGCAATACAGAGTTTCACTAAACAACGATATGCTATTAAAATATTATTAAAACTAGCCGTTATGAATAGTAATACCCACTTTTTGAAATTTTGTAAATTTTATTTTTCAAAATGGACTTCATTTTTGGATTCGAAATATCGAGATTAGCCTATGGTAAAATTTTGGTATTTTTCTGAAAACATTCAATTTTTCATGAATAGTGAAAACACTGGGTTACTATTTAAAAACCAACTTTTTATATAAATAATTATTTATTTTAATTAAATTTATTTTAGGTTAAAATTGATACATAATACCTATATAAGATCAGTTCCTTTCATTGGAGTAGTTTTATAATAATTATAGATATACAAAAAGTTTATTGAACTTTTCACCGTCTTTTACCCACCTCCTAGGAGAATATGCAAATTTACATAAAACATAATTTTACTGCTTCTGTGAGTGAAATTTCGAAAATCCGAGAGACAAGGTTAATATCAAGCACTAAAATGTGATTTAATGAGATGGAAATATTTTTTGGTGAATAGTTACTATTTACTTTTTTTACCACGGTTAAAAGTAAATATGGTAATTATGGGTAAAAACATTATTATTATTACCCTAAAACATGTCCTAATTCTATTGGATATGTTTAATTAGACCAAAAACAACCTTAAGAATAAAATAGGACCATTTAGGCCTACTTGGATTAGATTTGGACATTTATTATTTATTTATTTAAAGAAGGGTTAAAATAGTTAAAATCAATGTTTAATAACTAAATCATTTTTAATACAGAGTTCTACATAAGATAAATTCGACTATAAAGATTCATTAGAAAGATAAAAAGATTTCCTACATAATGGTATTCTATTCGTAATTTTTCGAAATTAAATAATTTAATTTATTTATGACACAATGATGATGCATTAATTATCTTTTAATGAAATATTGACATAATTGATAATATAAATACCCATATAAATGTAATTTGAGACTTTTTTTGAATTAAAATAATTTTATATGTTAATATTACATGTTATTATTGATTTAATTAACTTTTTTCAAACTACTCATTCTGTTATGAGTTTCACAAAAATCAATTACCAAATTGTGTCAAAATTGACATAAAAGAGTTTTTAAAACAAATATTATATTATTAATTGTTATTTTATTCCTAAAAATCTATGGTTCGGCCAAATGACTTAGATAAGGTTATATATATTAATAATAAACAACTTAGGGTTCTTTTGTCTTGTTAATGTATGTTTATTAACCTTATATTTTAAGAAAACAAGAAGACATGGTAAAAGTAAAATTATCTAACTTAAAGTTAAATCTAAATGATAAGGTTACAATAGATACCTAAACATGTCTAAATTCTATTGGATGAGAGGATTTAGACCCATACCCACCTTAGCTTCTTAATAAATCAATTCAGAGCTTTTAAAAACCGAATATGGATTTATAATAAAATAATATTTTTAGTTTTTTCAAAGGTGCCCCTCTCCTCCCTTATAAAAGGGCACCTCCTCCCTCTCTTCCTCACACCACTTTAAGCCTTCATGCTCTGCAAAACCCTGCCAAATTCTCTTTTCCACTTCCATATAAACATTTTTAAGGTCCTGGTCTTCTTCAAAGACCAATTTTAGTGCCTTAAGAGGAGGTGTCAAAGTGGCGCTTCAAAGAAGAGGTAATGTCTGTTACCGATTCTTTCAACTTTATTTCTTCTTCCACTTCTTCTTCTTTAGTTATTTCATTATGAATTAATAAATTCAGTAAAACTCATATAATGATATGTTATTATAAGTATGAAACAACCCTATTTCACCATCTATCCATCTTACGGGAAACGAAATCACCGCGCATGCATACGTACGGAATACCGTCTCCACGTCGTGGTGTAATCTATTTTCCACCACCGCCTTACATGGATGGGTATAATGGTGTAAATAATAACTATATATGATTATTTTAAAGTGACATTGTTTTTTAAATAGTATACATACACTCCAAGACAATTCCACGATCATGGGAACGATATCATCACTCGTGCGTACGTACGGAATACCGTCTCCATGATGTGATGTGACACGTTCTACATGATCTTCATTGAATAATAATTATATAAATGAATTGAATGAATGAATATGATAATACCATTATTGAAATTAGGTATCTATAACCTAAAAATAAGAATAAGAATTTATTCGACAAAACACGCATAAGAACAAAAAGCAATAAACACCAGAATAATAAGTAACAATGAAATATTACTAATAAGAAGCTAAGAATATGACCATATATGATATCATAAAAATAAATATTATTCTGGAATAATTAAATGACATTACTTAAATCATTATACAAGAGGTTCAGACACTTACGAAGCAAATCGGGCCTATGGTAAGGGAAAATCTCACAGTCTCATTTTTATCTGAGATTGTTTATTCTTCAGAATTTACAGGGGAATATTTATCATCTACATCCATGTTTCCTCAATTTGTAATATTATTTCCATCCACCTACAATTTTTTAAATCCAATTTTACCCTTCGGTGAGTTTTTAGTAAAAGATATGAATGGAATCTTTTCTATGTTTTTGTACGAGGTACTTTTTTACTTTTCCGACATAAGTACGAGAAGAATGTTTTTTTAACTTATACGGCATGAATGGATTTTTAGAAAATTATTTCCAAGAAGATTCCTTTTCAAGTTTTCAGGTTTATTTTTAATAAACTTATTTTAGTTTAAAATTGTATGACATGTTATGAAAGGAAAAAAAAATTTGAAGTAGAAAGGATATTTTCCTCAAAAATGGAGTTCAAGTGTTTTATCAAAATTATTTTCCATCTAAGATAATATAGGGTTCTATTTATATCCATATTATTACATTGATTTTATTATTTTGTGATGGAATTATTTTTATGAATTCCTTTGTCTTATATGAATTTTTTTATTATGTCACGATGTTTAAGAATCCCATTTTTATTACATGGGTTATGCAATGAGGTATGATATATGATTTTGTGGCACACATAATAATGGAATCATTATGAGATGGGTGGGACTTATATCTCCCTCCAATGCATTGGGTAAAGATTTATATCTCCTTAGATAGACATGGCTGTAATGGCAGGTTAAATTGGTTCAGTGAAACAGGACTGAAACGAGGAGTGAACTCGGTTCAGAAATGGACATTGTCCACTTAGATAGTCTTGGCAATGAGTCTTGACTACTAAGAAATGATTTTCTATGATTATGTGTGTATTCCACAAAGATTCATTATTTATGTTATGATTGTTGGGATTACATTTCACTACTATGATTTATCCCATGTTATGAAATTATGATCCCTTTTGCACGTTATGATTTCCAAAATGTTATGTTCTGATGAATATGATGTGATTGATATTTCATTTGTTTACCCTTACTGAGCATTTAATCTCACCCTTTTGTATTTTTTCTTTCCCCAGGTCAGGAAGAAGGTTATTAAGTAAGATATTCCAAAAAAGGGACTCTAGATATGATGAAGTAAATGGGAGACAACGTAGATGATTTTTGAACCAGTAGTTTATGTTTCCCAGTTTCTAAAGACACTATACCTATACGGTCCTTTCATGGTTTTGTTATATGTTGTAATAAGTATTCTTCAGTTTTGAAGTAATAACCATGTATGTAGGGTATGGGTCATTATACTCTCAGACCTAAACAACTCTTGATATTGAAAAAAAACTTCAGTGGTTCCCATGACATCACTACACTAATCACCATGGGGTCCACTGAAACCCATTGATCAGACATAACATGGCCCATAAACCTCATCTATCTAATCAATAAAGTTCCTTTAGAGAACCTTTCATTAATATTATTTTCCTGAAGGGTGCCAAAAATGATCCAAAAATGGTTTTCATGGCCCTCCTCAATCCAAGGATAGACCAGGATGTTTTCTATGAATACCATAATAAAGGAATTAAGGTACTTGTGGAACACCCTATTTATAAGCCCCATGAAGACCAATGGATAATTTTTCAATCCAAAAGGCATGAAAATGTATTAAAATGGGAATACCTTCTTTTGTGGGCCATTTTTAGAACATCTATCTCCCTAAAACTAACTTTGTGATAACCAGAACCCAAGTCCATTTTTGAAAACCAACTTTCCCCCTTAAGCTGGTAAAAAATTTCATCAAAATAGTGAAAATGGTACTTATTATTAATGGTTACCATATACAACTTCTGTTAATCAATGCATTATTGAAGATATCCACTGGCATTTTTCATGAATAGAATCTGGGAGACCCAAGGTGATATTTTTAGGTGAATGAGTCCTTTGGATTCCAAATCATTTAGTTATACAATTAATTCCATGAACATTGAGGGGGGGGGTATATGGTACAAGGGAAGAGATTTTGTTTGTGTTCTGGATTCAAAATCAACGGTGAAATCTACATCCTAATCTATTGGAAATCCAAAAATATCCTATAGAAAAACTTATGGAATCTTGTTCACCACAAGAGATAATCCACCCATTAGAGAACCAAAATTATCTTCTAACGTGATCGGTGATATATGAAAAAAAAAGATTTCCCAATTTTGGAACTGGAGGTCTAGCACGTCCTTACTGTGGATCCCATTCACCATGAAAGACTTGGGTACTTCCATCATGTTACATAAATCTCACCGGTCACCTATAAAAATTTATGTGTTCCTGAAAGAGTACCATTAAATCCATACTATGGATTTTTTCAAAGAGGTCCACCTCAAAGAATTGGAAATCCCATTCCAACTCGAACCTTGACATGGTGAGGGCACATGATGAACACCTGAAAATTGTTCTCACTTTTTACCAAGTAGTGTTACCAAATCCATCTCATATGGTATAATCTCGGTTGGAAGCATTACCACATCAACTAATTAGGTAAAAATGAAAGAAATAGAAGCACTATTATCAAACTGAACTACATTTAATGATGATGCAATAAAAATAGTACCAAAAACAATCATTGGCCTTGCATCTGATTCCATTGGTACTCATTCCACAACATAAAGATGCTTCTTCTTAGCCTGATCCTAATAATTACCAGTATCCTTTGTTTTATCCCTAAAAGAACTCTACCTAGAAGATGATCTATCCCTTACACCATGATCCCTAAACTGAGAATCTACTGACCAATGTAGTTTTGACCGTTTTTACATCCCCCTAGATGCCATAAATCTCACACCGTTATGATAAGAATATGTTTCCTTAAAAAACCAATTCATGTGTCCCATAACTCCACATTAGTGAGAAGTTCATGGTGTAGATATTGAAGAATGTCATATGTTCCATGACTTACCACATTGATGGCATACAACTGACCACACATTGGGATCCGCACATGAAGACAACAGAAAATGGTGGTCTAAACTATTACCTCCCTTCTTCCCCTACTCACCCCGCTTACTATTATTATATGATCAAAATCCACAACCCACAGCAGACACTAATCCATGGAAACCATGCTGTAAACTGTGATCATTCTTCACCATCATGGAACAATCAACCACTTTGAATTAGCTCTTCATATTAAACAATAAGACCTAAGAATTGATTTCTAGTCACAACCCCCATATAGAACATTTGATCATGCATTTTATCATTATAAATACGCTCTAGTACATAGTGAACAAACTTAGAAGATTATTTATTGTATTCCATCATATACTAGTCTCCCTGGATTATCTCCCTATAATCCTGGGATCTTGCATTGGACAAGACCTTAGGAAAATAATGTTCTACAAAAATGAAATTAATGTCTTTCCAACCCACCTTCTTGAGCTTTCCAGCTTGCACCACTGAGTCCCACCACATTCAATAGGGAATTTGAAACATGAATAAATCACATTTAACCCTAATTTTATTAGGAGTATTAAAAACATTAAAATCTTCTATATTTTCTCAAGCCACTCTTCTGCTTTCAGGGTTTTCGCGCTACCTTGGAAAGAAGGAGGCTTGTTCTTGAGGAACTAATGAGAATTGTCATTACAAATGCCTATTTTGTCTTCTCTAACTTGAGTAGGATCAGAACCTACTCCTTTTATTAAAGCTTGTGAATCCCAAACCACCACTTCCTCAAATTTCTAATCAATTGGTGATGGAGAACTCTCTTATGTCTCTTCATTCAGTCACACATGATGTCTCTGGGAAGGCATTTTACTACAAGAATCAATAACCACAAGAAAACCATCAATACAAATACTATAAAAATAGTGAGTAATAAAAAAATATCAGTTACTTCCATAAATAAATACATAAACAAATATATAAAATCACCAGACATGAAAAACCACTTCACCCCCTCCCAGTGTTCATATACAGTCTCCATCCTATATGTCTCACATAGAGAAGAAGTACAAATTAATTCCCAATATCCCAAATAGAATCAATATCTATCACGAGGTATGCTAGAAAGGAAGCCTACTTAAAATGATAACTTCAAGAACTTATATTCCTAGTTCTTATATATCCAGACTCATCCCAAAATAACTTGACCCCAAATAGAGTAACCTCCTCTAAAACCATTTTTCACGAACCATGCCAGATTTCTATCCGACCAGACACCTGACATAGTCCATGGCATGTCCCAAGGGTGTTCCAAATCCCTATGAGCTAGAAACTAGTGTATGGGTATCAAAATTATTCTTTGGGTATGATTTCACCCATTTATATAGTCATAAGAATCTAATAATAATAATAAAACATAATTACATAATCATAACCAATCATGGTACAACAATTTTCAGATCCAAATTTTACAACATTAAACAAAAACCAGAAGGACTAGAATAGAAATTTTACAATGAAAATATATCAAAAAACTCCATGCAATAAAAGAAGCATCATATTCAAGCTACCACCACCAACACATGCAAAAAGAAGAACTCTAGTAATAGAATCCAACATCTTTATGATATATCTTTCCCTTACCTTATTCAAACATAACAATGTCTAGAAACACCCAAAGGTGTATGAAGGGTGTGATCTAAATCCCTTTAGGATACCACCCAACAAAATATAATCCATACCAAAAATATTATAATAAAATTAACATGCATGTTTTATGAAAACAAATCCTAGAGACATTTTTATAAAAAATCTTATTAAAGGAAATAATGCTTTTACTTTGGAATAACCAACAAAGAGAACATTATACTGACGTAAAGTATGATATCAAAAAAGAGTACTAAGTCACAGGAAATTCCAATTGCATTTAGCTAAAATGGGATACGACAACATCGTATCCTAGTGAAACATGGTATTGAAACAAAAAACACAGGGTCCTCATGGATGAGACATTAGAGATGAATCCATACAATGTTATAGAGGTATCAATCATCCTCATAAT
This sequence comes from Viscum album, assembly GCA_963277665.1. NCBI lineage: Eukaryota > Viridiplantae > Streptophyta > Magnoliopsida > Santalales > Viscaceae > Viscum > Viscum album. The sequence goes on along the minus strand of OY728155.1, from coordinate 1,130,919,056 downwards.
TTAGTTAGTTTTATACACTTCAAACATTCCATACAAATCAGGTCCAATCCAATTCCAAGTCAACTAGAATACTAGTCCTATTCTACCCTCCTTGATACCTAGGATTCCATTCATACAAAATTTTCTTTTCACATGTCACATAGATCACTATATTAACATGCACCCATGCGAGTAAAACAAATCACACTTGATAAATCACCATTCCCACAACCAAACCCTCTATCAAGTAAAAAGGAAAAGGAAAAATATTTAAAAATATGTTCATCACCAATTATACAGTTTATCAAAAACCTTTATAGATAAAAACATGCAAGAACACATAAAACACACATGGAACATAACGCATTTCCTTTGGAAAACCATCCTTCAACACAAAAAAACCTCAAATCCATTGGGAAAAAATCACACCTCATACACATTACATAAAACGTAAATGAGTAGTAAAGAAAATATATCAAAATTACAAAAAAAATATTTAACCCTGGAGCCATCTAAATCGAGTGTAGAAACTTCTGGAAATTGGGTCTAAACAACATCAGAACCACCAACGGTCCCTATAAAGACAATATTGAACCGAAAAAAATCAATATTGAACCCTAATAATCAATATCCAACCCTAAATAGGTCACCCGAACATATATATATTTGAAACCACAAGAATAAAGATGAAAAACCCTGCAACAAAGATGAAATTGAGAAAGAGAGACACTTACTTTAAGGTTTCTTGAAGAATCCCCACCAAAATCAACTCAAAATGGTGATCCAAGGGAGAAAGGGGGAGGAAGGATCTTCCAAGGGATGGAAATACAAATTGGAGAGTATTTGGGGTGTATAGGGTTAACAATTTAAGGGGGGAAAGGTAAAAATCCAAATTTTAATTGCGTAGATAGGCAGATGGTTTATCTACATGGTTTTCTAAACCATGTGGAAATTATACGCCCCACACTATCCGGGAGGGAAACTCTTCACTATTAGCCCTCATGGTCTCAAAACCATTCTCTAACCATGTGGTTCACCTCTATCCAAAAATAACACTATGGCTAAGGGTTTCTTGTGCAAGGTTGCATTGTTTGAAAAATAATGATCCAACCATGCACCAGCTTCTAATAAACCAAAAACTCCTATATTTTCACAAAAAAACTCCGAGTAAAAGTAAAGGATAAACATAGGATCAATAATAACAAGAATTATTCCCTAAAATAAAATCACACATGTGACACTAGTTCTTAATCTTCTACTTGAACTCTTTCAATAATCTTTGTCATCATCTTCTTTATATTATTCACCACATAGTAAGAAAAAATCATCGTCTTCACATTCTCTCACTTTGATAAATAATCTTCCTCTATGTTGTAATGTATTAGTAGCTATTCCTATTTAAATAATCTATGTAGAAAATATAAATTATAATTTTTTTTCTTCATTTTATATTCATAGTATTTTGTTGAGTATTACTTTCATTATTTTTTTATGAAAATTCATATGACTTTACCAAATTTCATAACTCGGGTCAACTATTCAAGAATAATTATCTTTTTTTCTCACAATTCCAAAATTTAAAATATTTAATTATAAATTACCTCTAATATTACACCATAAAATTCTATGTTAAAATTTTCCAAAAATATTAGATAATTATTCTCTCAAAAACTCCATGCAATCAGCCATAATTAACACTTTTATTTGTCTTCCACATGTTCATGGAATCCTAAATCTTCATGTTGTGGACCTTTGGTTTGTGTTTCAGAATACATTAACATGAATCAAAATTTCTCATTTTAATATTTGGTTTAGTGAATACCTTCACATAGAGAATCATCATATTTAGTCTTCATGGATTTTTGACAAAGTATATGAACCTTTTTATGTTCCCTATGAAATAGACCTATGAAGATTCACACATGAACTTTTTTGAGATTCCTTTTCCAAACTCAGCTAACTGTTATTTATTATGAATCCTTGTAAACTCATTATTTTTCCACATTATTCATGCACCAAAAGGTTTTTTTAAGACTTGGTATGCTTTACAAACACTGTGGATGTATTATTAGTTGGAATTCATTAATTTCTAACTATCTATGAAATTATAAATGAAGGCATAAATTCTTATAAATATTACTCAAATCCATATGGGAATTCATGAAGTCTTAATAAATAATATTAAAGTATTATGAACATTATATAAAGTCTTATGAAATTTCACATATACTAATAAACTGCCTTTGAAGTCTATGAAATAACACTTAGATATTTTTTCAGACTCATAAAATTTAATATCCTCAATGACTTCACCATTTTTGAATTTACCGTTAGGATTATATATTTCAAAAAATATACTTATAACTTCTTTAATCCTTCCATGTAATTTTCTAACACCATTTTTAAACACTTTTAAACAAAAAAATTGCATTCAACTCACATAATATACATAATATCATGTGAGTTTTAATATGATATTTTATTAACAACAAACCAAACACAATAAACATATATAATCCTTCTCAAGATTCACTTCTCACTTTATTAAACATTGGATAAAAAATATTCCAAAAATATCTCTTAGTCTCAACAATCAACCCCTTTGGATTATATTGGAAACAAAGTAACTTAAATCACTTTCAAACTAAACATACTTATTAATGAATAATTATTCAGTAATTATAACACAACTTGAGTAAGCTCAATGTAGGAAACAAGAACATTGAGAAATAAAAATATATTTCCCATTAAATCAATGAATTATATTTTAATATTTAAAACCATTTATTCTCTTGATACCAAATTGAAAAAAACAAATATTTTCTAATCCATTTTTACCACATTAGACACCATTAGATATCAATATATAATCAATAAATATTCAAAAAAAACTATTCTAAAATTTGGTTCATAAAAATATTTGAAATTCATAAGACTTTGTCTAATGTTGTGGTATGAATTTACAAGATAGATGTAGTGAAAATAAGGATAGATTTACAAAGTACCACAAAGGACCCAACCCCGTAAGCTATATAAATATTAGTTTGTAATAAGACAAGAACAATAAATATTTAGATAGATCTAGAACCAATCTGGATTAAAAAATTTTGATTGTTTCTACTAGTGTGCTGGAAATCCTAGACACAAAGCCAACTATTAATGGTAAAATATATATATACCCAAAAAGAGGAAAGATACAATGGGTAGTTTTAGTTATTATATAAATACAAAATCTCTTTGAATAAAACCTATGACTAGATATGTTCAGTAATTATCTACATAAAAAAATTAATATTTTGCGTGGATTTTGTGGTTGAATCATTTCGGAAGGTCATAAGGTTAAGTAATGAATTACATGGTTGGAAGGAGAGGTTCCTTAGGTTATGAAAGGGAATAGGATTCAAAATAATACCATGAACAAGTCATGTAAAGATTCAATGAATAATAATTATTTTGAGAAATACATTTTTATGGATTTTCCAAATCAATTAAAATTGGATAAAAATTAGAATAGGCTAAAACTTATTGAGGATAAATAAAATAATGTTGTTTAATAAGTTAAAATAAAATATGATGATAAGTTATCAAAAAATAGAAAATTAAAGGCTTCAAAGACATATGTGTTAAATTTTATTCAACAAAAAAATAAGTTTAGGATAAGAAACAATATAGTCATAAAAATTAGACTTAAAATATATAAATAAATCCAAATAAATATTCTTATACCGTAATTAGGTGAAAGGAATGGCCTAAATTGAGACGAAGCTCTAAGTCTTTATTTTATTTCTGAAAACCCAAGAGTTCCCATCTTATTCCCTATTATTTTTTTTCTTTTTGATCTAACATGTAGTGATGTTAAAGAGATGTTTGAGGTTATCACTTTTATATAACATAAATATATTCAATTTCATGTATTCTACTGACATCCATGAATTAGAAGAAAAGTGTGCTTCCCATAAAGGGGAAACATGAGAAAAATATATTATTTTATTTTATTTCTGTGAATACGGAAATTATGAATAGATTAAAAACTTGAATGTTGAGATATTTCAATCACACCTTCATCCCTCATTCTAAATTATATTAGTCATATAAATTAAGAGGGAGTGTTTTTTTTCTCAATATTAGATAAATGGGGAGTTATTCTTATACTCTGGAAAAATTTTATGTGTTTTTTAAAGTGTGTATAGGATCATGTATATATTTTATTAATAACCCCTATCTTAAGAGTTGAGAATTTATATGCATGATTATACATTCATGGAAGTTTATGTACAGAATGGACAACCTTGGTTGTATGTCTCTTCTTTTTTACAGTAGTTTATCCCACATATACTTAGAGTTTACTAAATAAATTATCATTGCAAAGAAAACCATGTGATATCATTACCTCTCTCATATGTTTACAAAAATTATTCACATGAATGAGGATAACAAATATAGGGAAACTATAGATGATTAAAACCCCCCACTTATCCTTTACATTGGATTATTGATAAAGGGGAGAATGTTTTGAGAATACATATTGAAATTTAAATATGTGAATTTATATTAACAAAAAAATATGAAGGGTGATTTTTGATCCCAGGTGTTTCATTTTTTTCAATGATGTATCAATATATGTGTAGTTATTTGAAATCAAGTGGTGATACTTGGAGAATTTTTATGGATTCTTTTAATGACTTTGTATGTTATGCTTTAGAAATTCTACATTGATTAATGTGATGATTGTTGGACTAATCATTATTTTCATAGATTTAATTTAAAGATGAGGGATTGTTTTGATATAATGGATAAATAATTGAAGACCATGAAAGTCAGTATTTGTATGAATAAAGGTTTAAGGATATGTAATATTTATATTATAACATCACGAGATTGTTTGAAATAAATTATTTTAAATTAATTTAAATTCTGTGGTAACTATAGTTACACGAAATGAATGTTTTAGCTTCAATTATACACAAAACTATGTTTATATTGAGTTTCCTGTAAAATTTATTTTCTTCAACAAATTTTAATACACACAAGGAATTGTCTTACTGAACAATAATATACTGTTCGTACTATTTCGTCACATCAAATTTATCACCTAACTGTAGGAATGGAGGGAGTGGATAAGATTAAATAAATTTTGAATATATGGGTTTAAAATGTTTATAAGATTAATTCATTGGTCACCAATTAATTATACATGAATATAAAACCCTATTGAATATAAAGGAAGTTTTTTTATAAAATAACTATTTTAAGCACCAAATTCATATTGTCTTAGTAAATTAAATTATTTACTATAATTGAATGATATTAATTACATATATATAAAATATAATCATCCAAATATTTTTTAATTAATATAATATATTTAATAGGCATAATAAAAGGACAAATCAAATTTTACGCATACAATGCTATATTTCATAAAAGGCATTTTTGATGCATTTTAAGGGAGAATATATCTTAAAACTAAATTTTGATGATTTTTTAAATTTTATGTGAAACAATAATCATTCCTTATCTAAATAATAATTTTAAAATAAAATTTGGGTCAATTTTGGCTATTTTTCTATAAATGTATATTTTTTATGAATAGTGAAAATACAACATTTTAATTAAAAACAGAATTTTAATCTAAATAATTTATACTGTTCAATTATATTTTTAATTTTTTTAAAGTAAAAAATAGTTAAATTTTATATATATTTATCAAATTTATTTAATTTTAATAAACATTACATCTAAATTGGTTATAGAAACATTTCAAACATTTGATCATTTTCACATTAGAAACTATCTATCTTGTCATGTCAGCAGGATTAATTTTTAATTAATTATTTCAAATTCTATGAATTAAATTTTGAAAAATGGATTCTATATTTTTAATTATAATAATTTATAATTTATAGTAATTTCAAAATGGTTTTTTACCAAAAATCTTGGTAAAATAAATTTCAATTAATTTCAGCAATTAAGAGAAAAAAACGTGTTTACATAGTTGTTAGACTTAGAATATAAGCTGTAAAAATGACCGAAAACTTGTAAAAATACAATTTTATGGAAAAATTTAGATCATTAACCCTACTTAATATAATTTTTTGTGTAATTTAATATTAATTTTATGGAAAAATGTGGGTTCACTTTACTTCCTTTATAAAATTCCAAGTGTGTCATTTCCCCTATTATAAAAGGCCACTACCTATACTCCCCTATTTACACCTATAAACCCCTTTGTATCAACAAATATCTACCAAAATAACTCCCTAAACTCCATAACCTCATCTTATAACCCTTAAATTGGGCATAAATCCATCCATGGAAGTCCTTTTTTGTAAACCAAAAGGAGTTACCTGAAGAAGAGGTAACGTTCATAAACGAGCACTTTTGTTTTCCTTCTATATTGAACCCCTTAATTTCTTTATATATCATTATTATATAATAACCTAGTCATTTTATATATACTGATTGTTTTTATTTCAATTTTTTAACCTACAACTTCACACACTTCCATCAAATGGGATACACAATCATATTTCGTGTCTAAACAGTCTACCATCTCACGAACCGATGTCGTTCGTTATTCCATTACCACCCCTAAAGGTTGGTAATAATGATGTAAATAATGTTTTTATATGATATTTATTATATTTATGATGTATTTTTTTCTGGTAATTTACATATAATGTGCACCTTAATTCATTCCATTTTTTGGGAATATGATAATATCGTTTGTGAGAGTGTGTCTACCACCTCCTCAAAATGATTTTATTAATTCACTAATTACATGGAATTTATTAAGGATGGTTTTAATAGAAATATATGATATTAATTAAATATATATGATATTAATAACATAATTATATTTCTGTAAATAATTATATTACTTTCTTTCAAACCATTTCATAAAATGAAAAAGTGATAGCGTCATTTGTGGACATGTGGACTATAACCTCCTCAAAGCGATGTGATTATTCATTTTTCATCACCACATAAACAAGAATGATATATATAAGTATAATTAAATAGTTAATGTTATAATTATTTACTGATAATTATTCTTTATATTTTTAAATGATTTTCTCTTTTACCACATTTAACCAACCAAATTCTTTTTCACACATAAGACAATATAGTCAAAACATCTGATGTAAACATTGTTAAATAAGAAATTATATATATAACATGTTTATAAGTGAAATAAAAGTAATAATAAACTTTAAAAGTTTATAAATAAATTAAATAATTAACATAAATTTATTATTGCAGTAGATAAATTACATTCATGAAGAATCAGACTCAATGTAAGGGGTTTTTCTCATCACGCTTTTATTTTTGTGAGATACATCCATATTCACCACTTATTTTTGTTGTGTGGTTTATATAATAAACATAAATTTATTTTATTATTCTTATAATATAATTTATGAGTAATTACATTTCCATTTTATGATCTATCTTTTTTAGGTTTTTCAGTTTCAAGGTTACCAAAGTGGTAGTGGATTTTTTTTCACAATTTTTTTTCATTGTGATGTTCGCTATGTTAAAAACCTGACTTATTTTTTAATGTGTATATAATTCCCCTATGACATGTTATATCATGATTATAATTTTTTGCATGATATTCTATGTTCCATTTAATGTAATCCTTCCATGAGGATTATGATTAAAAGTAACCAAATCTGTAAGAGTTTGATATTACAATCTCATCGATTATTATGATTATATGTGATTAAGTATCCAATATTGAAATCTTACTATATTACTCAAAATAATTCTTGTAAATTTTATTATCCTCTGTTTATTTCATGAAAATACATGTTTTCTCTTTATTTATTTCTCATTTTATATGAAAGAGTTCAAAATAATGTTTTTATTAAAAATCATCTTTTCAGTCAAAAAGTGTTTTCTTCTGAAACACTGTTTTATAAAAAAAATTAAAATTTTTTAAATTTTTTTTTCTTAAACCTGAAATAATGTTTTATCGAAGAAATTATTAAAATTATTATAAAAAAATTAATATCATTCCAAGGATTTTTTTATAGGAAATCGTATTCAAAGTGTTTTAGGTTTTAAAAAGAGATCTTAAAAATAAAAAGAATATTTTCCTGAAAATGTTTTAAATGGTACTTTAATGGTATATTAATTTATTAACTTCAACAACCCTTTTTTTACTAATTATCCATTGTGGAAATTTTTTATTAATTTAATCCTAATTATTTTTTGTTTGGATAAAAAAAATTTAAAGATATTTTTATGGAACTAATTTCTTTGGAAAGGGTTAATTATGTTTCAAATATATTGTTATAGAACCTATTTATTTTCAATGGGTTAATCATATTATTGAAGGGATAATTTTTGTTCCTATTAGATTATTATGTAATTAAATCTTTTATGTGTTATTATAATGTAATGTTACATTTCATTTGACAAGTGGTTATTTTATAAACCATTGAAAGGTTTTTCAGTGATAAACTAATTATGGGTGGTTATGTGATTAACCAAGAAATGGTTGATCCATGATATCCCTCTAATGCATTTGGTATAGAATTTTTCCATATTCTTATTTCATTTGTAAGAGTTATTATATAGTTAAGTGAAAATTATTTCCCATGTAACATACCTATTTCGTTTATGTATTATATGGGTTTAAAATGCTTTCTGTGATTGATATTGATACCACATGGCTCGTGATTATTGATTCTAATAACTCTTTCCCTTTATATTTTCTCATATTTGATGATCCAAGTATTGATGGTTATGAGTTCTTTTAATATTCTCTCATTCACATTATTTATGTCACCATATCATTATGCACTCCTATGCACATTGATTATATTAAATTGAAAATAATTATGTCTACACATACTGACAATTAGATATCACTCGTATTATGTTTCATTTTCCATTGGTTATAAAGAATTAGGTTGAACGATTTATGTCAATAATGTATTTCACAAGGATGTTGTTGATGACCTAAACTGAACTAATAAAATTTCAGTCAAAGGGAATAAATGATCATTTAATGACTTGGGTGTTGTTTATATAGGATTTTTTAAAATTATATAAAATAATAAACCTAGAAGGTCCACTATAATGTGAGTGATCCAATATCCTTTTGATGTTGTAATGTATGGATGGAAAAATTTGGCTCACAAATATCCACATCATAGCCCGAAATCTAATGTTATAGATTTGAGAATACGATCCCAAAGTGCGGGTCATGGGATATTATATATATATATATATATATTTCATGAAAATAATCTTGGGTTTTGTTTTTTTATTTTTATCTATATGGTGGCATTTACACTTAGATATAGTATTTAACTGTTACCAAAAACATTTCCATCCAATACAATCTAACTAAGACAACTCAACCATGATCTTATGGGATCAGGATCAACCATGCATGGGAGTCACCAAGGAAAGCCCAAATAGCAGCATGATGTGATAACATGGTGCTAGTATAGTGTTTTTAGTGGAATCCAAGGGGGTGAGAGGGTCGTCCCACCCCATGTGGTGTGTGCAGTGTTTTTGGTATGGAACCCTGCTACCAATTTGAGTGGTCATTGGTATAGGATTTTTTATATATGAGTGCTTGAACATTTTAATGATCCATGTGGGGTCATGTGGTTTTATTTCCAATATAATACTTAAAAATATAAATTTATGTCCTCAATTCACGATCAAGTCCATCTGATCCAATCTATCACCGAAGGAAATTGTTTTTATCCTAGGACTTAATATATCATGCCAAAAACTTATATTCTCTGGATTTTAGGCATGTTGTAACTACAATGATCAAATAATGATCTAATGGTCAAGATTATAAGGTGATTACATGAAGGAAATACATCCATACAATATTTTATTTTCAATCAAGAAAATGTTTAAATAAAATGCAACTGTGAGGAATAATAATAAAGTTGAAAGAGACCAATCATTTATTGTTTATTCATAGATGCATTCAGGATTATAAAATTTAATGGATTTTGAGATGATAATCATTCACATGAGTATCATTGAATAAAGGATTTATCATGAAGATTTCATATTTATAAGTGTCTCTTGAGAAACCCACATTTGAAGAATATATGAATATTGAGATCTTCAGGCATTCAAAAGTGTTTATTTACATGGATTAATTCTTAGAGACTCGATATAGTATGATACTCAAATATGATATGGTGATCCTCACCTATAAAATGAGATAATACAATGTCAAGAATATTGTTTCAATTTTATAGGCTCTGTTTTTCCTGAAGAAAAAATATATCAATATGAAACAACTGTTTCATGAAGATAAGCTATTTTGTATCACTCTACATACATGAACAATAAAAACTCCTAAAATACTATTATGTTAAGTAAAAAAACTTGAATTTAGCTTTCATTACACACACTCAATGTTCATTTTAAAGAATCGATTATGTGAAGCCCTTTGGGTTTTCTTGGTCAGAGTGGAAACTCAAGAGGGTGTGAATTGAGTTCCTACTTAAAATTTCAAATAGAAACATTATGATAAAGCTCCCAAAATTTATAAACATCCCAGTTAATTAAATTAATAGAGATATAAATGTTTATTTGGTCAACCAGATTCTCGAAGGGTGATTAGTCCTCAGTTGAATCAGTGTAAAATAGTTCTTCAACCTTTGAAACATGTTTACTGAATTAAACACATACACACACTAACCAGAACTATTTATCAAGTCAATGTAAATATAGTTTTCTGTTTTTGAAATTATGAGCATTGGAAAATAGAATATTAGAGTATTACAAAATATTCTACATAGATAGAATTAAATAAGTGGTTTCATCTCAAGCTGAGACTTAAACCTCTCCACCTAGTGATCACTTGCCACCAAGCAATTTATGTTAACAATAATCTTGATACACAGACTATATCGGGCTTTACAACAATTTTCACAAAATTTCTAGGGCTCAGACCCTTTACCATAGTTCTTTATGGTAAAAACAAACAATACATACCACACATGGTCTCTTCTACAGTTATACTTGGGAAACTAGGTGTAATGATGTTTGATGTGAGGATTTTCAGTATACTCCATTTAAAGAACCAGATACTGTAACACCCTGTCCATAGTTACCTAGATTTGGTGCATTATTACATAAAATTTTCATAATACAATGAATCATGTCCTGAAAGACCGATTAATTTAGTATCCGTGAAGTGCTAGATATATTCATTTGTTTTACATTACATCATGAAATTAAAACACCAAAAACATTTTTCCCCTTTTTTACACACTCATATCCTTAGCCTATCCCTACAGGTCAACAATAAAATAATTCTTCACATCTGGGGAAAAATATAACACAAAAATGAGTGATCTCAGATGCTCAGTGAGAATAAAAATATAGCAGAAACATTCATAAATAAGCATAAACATTTAAGGCAATGTATAAGAATAAAACAAAAGACTTTAAAACTAAAACTTCAGCATAATATGGAAAATATAAAATAAAATAATTCTATTTATTTATTCACATGTATATTCTACTAGTCTAATAATTACTTGCAATATGAATAGCCACTTTCATAATGATGGAATGCATAATGCCAGAATTCATAACCACATAGTCAGGGCCTTGTTCCAAGACTAAAAATAATATTTTGTCAAGGATTTGTGCCAATACACTATATTGTCTCATGAGACCTACCAATTCATTGTGGAGCAATAGTGGGCTCCACCCGTTACTTACTATTTCCAATGCATTCCTTATATGAAAATGTTTAAACATAATATAAACATTTGTATTAAAACTGGCATAAAAAATGTCAATAGTTAATCCATACACCCTGAATGGTGTAAAAATAACAGATCCACAGCCAAATATATCAGAAAAAAATCAATAAAATAAAGAATATTTTATTCATAATTAATCAATTTCAAACAAGTGTAAAATTCATCAAAGGATATAGACATAAATGAAATCAAAACTATTTGAGATAAATATCTCTTTCTTTTTTAAAATCATTTAAAAGTCACATAATTATAATATAAAACATTTAATTGAAGATATTCCTATAGGATTTTATGGGATGCTTTGACGATTTTATAATGATGGAAAATAGTCGCACCTGCAGTATAAGTTTAAAAAGACATTCTTATCTTAATGTAGTCAAAAATGTCATAAAGTACCCTGTTTGGAAAATTACAGAAATATTTCTTTAAAACCATTTTATAAAAAGTCAAATAAGGGTATAAATGACTTTAAACTATATTATAGTAAATATTAAAAAAAATTGAAATACATTTTTAAGAAACATCGATGTGAATGATAAAGAGGTCACAGTAGATACTTCCGAAAAAACAACCTCGGATAATAAAGACATTGTGAGATTAACCCTTTCCTTGTACTTCTCTTTGGTTAAAGGTACGTTAACCTTCTATCTAATAGTTAAAACATTTTTATTAAATTATACAAGATCCATATACAAAAATATGATATCATATATGATCTTCTAATATTACTTTTTTAATAATATTTTAGTATTATCATTGTTTCAGATGTTAACTGATTCATTTTCCATTATATGTTTTGTTACGTAATTCATGTTTATAATAAATAGGATTTATTTTATTCATATGTATAATGATATTAAGTTCTTAAAAATTATTTTAAATCATCAAATGAAAATTATTCTTGAATGATTACGATGGGAATAAATCTCATCGCGTTCGTGGAGATGGTAATCCGTACGTACGCACGAGCGAAAATATCATTCAATTAATGGTGAAATTGTATATAATTGTATTTTATATCAGATATTCAAAATAATTAAAATTTTATATTTATTATTTAAATAAACTATACACCATTATTATACCCATCCATATAATAAAATATTTGAATAACAAACTACACGACGACGTGGAGAGGTATGTCGTAAGTACGCACGTATGGTGACTTTGTCATTCATATGATGGATAGAATAATGAATATGGTTGTACCATTTTTATAATAATATCTTAGTATATTGAAGATATTGGAGTTATTATTTTATAATGGAAACAACAAAGAAAGAGGAAGTGGAAGAATAAAAGAACTTGAAAGAGGTGATTAAATATTTACATCTTCTTCAGTTTCTTCCATTTGATTTGATGAAAAGGGATCCTTAGGTTGTCTTTCTAACCAAAGTAAGTTCTCTAGGATTAAGTGAGGATAGTTGGGAGGACATTTGGGCAGGTTTTGGCTAATAAAAATGGCTTTGTAGGTGTGAAATTAAGAGAAGGGGAAGTGCCCTTTTATAAGAGAGGTGAGGGTCACTTTAGAAAAATCTTGAAATATTATTTTATAATAACATTATTTACAGTTTCTAATTGGTCAAAAATGTTTTATTTCTAGGATATGGTCGGATGGGTCTATAAACTCTGATCTAATAGGTTTTATATGGGTATAGGTCACCATATTAACCTTATCTTTTAGATTTAACTCTTAGTTAAATAGGTTGACATTTACCATATATCTTTGTATTTTTATATTATATGGTTAATAAACATACTATAAAAATCCAAGAGAACCCCAAGTGGTTCACTATTAATATATATAACCTTATCTATGTTCTTTGGATGAACCAATTATTTTTAAGAGTATTATATCAATTAATAATATAGTATTTGTTTGAAAAGCTCAATTATGCCAATAATGACACTATTTAGTATATGATTTTTGAAAAATTCATAACAGCATGATTAATTAGAAAATGATTAGTTAATAAACCATAACATGTCATATTAACAAATAAATTTAGTGTAATAAATCAAAAGTCTAAAAGTACAATTATTTGGATATTTATAATATCTATTATTTTAATCATTCATTAATGAGGTAATTACTGCATCATCATTGTGTCATAAATTAATTATACTATTTAATATTTAAAAATTATAAATAAAATACCATTATATAGTTAATTTTGTTAACTTTATAATTATTATTTAAAATTGAACTTATCTTATGTATAATCCTATATTAAAAATGGATTAGTTATTAAACTTTGAATTTCACTCTTTTAACTCTTCTTTAAATTAAATAGTAATAAATGTCCAAATCTAATCGAAGTGAACCAAAGGGGATCATATTTTATTCCAAATGATTTTTTTGGTCGAATTACACTTATCCAATATAATTATGACATTTTTAGGGTAATTATAATATCATTTTCACCCTTAATTACACTATTTACTTTTAACCATGATAAATAAAAGTCAAAAGATACTATTCACCAAAAATTATTTTCATCTATTTGAACCACATTTTACTTACTGATATCAACCATGTCTCTCGGATTTTTTAAATTCAACTCACTGAAGTGGTAAAATTATGCATTCTTCAAATTTGTAAATGCTCTTAGAAGGTGGGTAAAAGATGGTAAGAAGTTCGATAAAATTTTATATATCTAAACTTATTAAAAAATAAATCCTATTAATTACGTTGTACATATTCTGTATCTATTTTAAACTAAAGTAAATTAAAATAAAATAACTATTTATTTAAATAAAAATTTGGTTTTAAACAATAACGCAGTGTTTTTCACTATTCATAAAAAAGTCATTGTTTTCAGAAATATACAAACAATTCACCCTATGATAATTTTGATATTCTAAATCCAAAACTGAAGTCTATTTTGAAAAATAAATTTAATAAAAAAATTAAAGTGGGTATTACTATTCATAATGCTTGGTTTCATTGATCGCTGTGTGTTAAAACTCCATGTTGCGTACAACGCACGCTGGTGCATTATTTAAAGGGAAACGTACCATGGAAGCTTGGGGTGTTATATTCTCCCCTCCTGAAAAAAGTTTTGTCCTCAAAATTTCTAGAGTATTATTGTATAAAAATATTTGGGGTTTTATTAATCATAAGTTCTTTGGGATTCCACATTTCCTCTTCCATCTTATGGTTTTCCATAGATCTTTTACCAGACGAGTTGTTTGGTTTCTCAAAACTTGTTCTCTAGTATCAAGAATTTTGACAGGCTCTTCATAATAAGACAGATCAGGTTCCAGTTCAATTTCTTCATAGGTTAGTACATGCGTTAGGTTAGGTATGTATTTTCTCAACAGTGATACGTGGAACACATCATAATCATTGGAGAGACTTGGAGGCATTACCAAACGATAATCTACAACTCCAATTTGTTCTAGAATTTCAAAAGGTTCGATGTACCTGGGACTCAATTTACCCTTCTTACCGAAACGTATAACACCCTTCCATGGATATACCATCAAGAAAATGTTGTCTCTTACATGAAATTTCAAATCCTTCCTTCAGTTATCAGCATAGCACTTTGTCCTACATTGTGCTGCTTTGATGTGGGCTTAGATAACCTTCACCTTTTCCACCGTTTCCGCAACCAGTTCTGGGCCTACGAATTACCTTTCACCAACATCATCCCAACAAGTTGGTTGGTGACATCTCTTTCCATATAATGCATCATATGGTGCCATATGAATACTTGAATGGAAGAAATTGTTATAGGAAAATTCTACCAAAGGTAAATATTTATCCCACACACCTTGAAAGACATGTGAGCAAGATGTCAACATATCTTCTAAGGATTGAATAGTTTGTTCTAGTTGTCCATCAGTTTTAGGGTGGTAGACTGTGCTCAAATGATGTTCAGTATCCAGGGCCTTCTGAATACATTTCCAGAATGTTGATGTAAAATGAGAATCACGATCAGAAACATTTGATCGGGGTACTCCATGAAGTCTTACAACTTCATTAATATATAGTATTGTCAGACTTTCAAGTGGTAAATCTTCTCTTATAGCAAGAAAATGTGCTGACATGGTAAGATGATCAACAATGACTCATATTTCATCATTCCTTCTAGGAGTCTTTGGTAGTCCCATGAAAAATTCCATCATAATATCATCCCATTTCAACTAAATTATGGGATGCAGTTTCATGTCTCCTGTAAGATGTTATCTTCCGGCTTTCACTTGTTGACAAACCATACATCTTGAAACAAAATCAACAATCTCTTTCTTCATTTTTTCCCACCAAAATTGTTCTTTCTAATCTTTATACATCTTAGTGGCACCTGGGTGTAGAGAGATATTGGAGCTATGAGCATAGTCCAATAATTCCCTTTTCAGATTAGGTATATCAGGAACAAAAAGTCTCTTCCCAAATTTTAAAATTAAATCTTCATATACAAAGTCGATAAATCTCCCATCATTTACCACTTTAATCATTTTTTGAAATTCCTCATCATCACTCTGATAACTTTTTGTCCTTTACAGTTAATATGGTTTGGAAACTATTTGAAAAAGCATTGATGTTTCACCTTCCATGGTTATTCCCATATCCTTCTATACTAGATCCATGTATATTGGATCCTTTTCAACTATCATCTTGTTCAAAACTCCACGATCCATTCTACCCAAATCATATTCCACCTTATTTGCATTCCTCGGGTGGTAGTCTATAGTGAAATCATAATCCTTGAGTAGTTTAAGCAATCGTCTTTGCCTCATGTTGAGTTTTTTTGTGGGAAAATATACTTCAAGCTCTTGTGATCGGTATAAATCCCACATTTTTTCCCATAGAGATAATGTCTCCATATTTTTAGAGAAAATATTACTGATTCTAACTCAAGATCATGAGTGGTATAGTTTTGTTCATGAATTATTAGCTATCGTGATGCATTGGAAATAACTCTATCATTATGCATAAGGACACAACCAAGTAATTTCTTTGAATAATCACTATAAATAACAAACCCATCATTCCTCAATTATAGATTCAGGATAGGAGAATTAAATAATATTCTCTTCAATTATTCAAAACATTCTACACACTCTCTTTTCCAAACAGATTTAACCCCTTTACGAGTGAGATTGTTTAATGTGATAGCCAATCGGGCAAAATTATGGACAAAACACCAATAATAAACTACTAAACTAATAAAACTTTGTACCTTAGTTAATCTCATTAGTAATGGCCATTATATGATTTCCTTGGTCATTGTAGTATCCATAGAGATTCCATCCATAGAAACAATATGGCCATGAAAAGAAATCTCTTGAATCCAGAATTTACCCATTCTAAATTTCCCATATAATTCATTTCTTCTAAGAGACCTTAGAATAATGCGCAACTGAATTTCATGATATTCATACCTTATTGAGTATACCAAAATATAATCAAGAAATACCACTAAAAATTCATCAATATATTCCTTAAAAACTCTATTCATTATATCCATGAAGACAGACGGTGTATTAGTCAATAAAAAAGGAATTACTGTAAACTCTTAATGCCCAAACCTAGTTTGAAATGATTTTTTTGGAATGTCTTCCTTATTCAGACAGAACTGACGATATCCAGATCAAAGTCCAATCTTTAAAAAATATTGAGCTCAATGACGTTGGTTGAATAAATCATCAATGCGTGGTAGGGGATACTTGTTCTTTATTGTTATAGAATTGATCTCTCTGTAGTCAATACACAACCTCATAGATCCGTCTTTCTTTTTAACAAAAAGGATAGGGGATCCCCCTAGAGAAACACTAGGGATAATAAATCCATTGTTACTCAATTCCTCTAGTTGTTTCTTTAGTTCCACTAATTCCACAGTGTCCATTCTATAAGGGGTCGTTGATATGGGCTTGAACCAGTAATTAAATCAATGGAAAACTCAATTTCTCGTTTTGGAGGATGTCTTGGTAAAACCTATCGAAACACATCAAAATATTCTTGCACAATAGGTACATCCTCTATTCAAACATTATTTTCCCCGCCCATATTTGTTTCATTCTCTTCTTCCCCAATAATTGAATTTAGTAGAGCAATTAGGGGAAGATCTATATAAGAATCAGGTGGTGAATGTTTCTGCTCTAAAGATAAGGTACTCTTTATCATCAATGAAAATTGTAACCTCCTTCTTGAAATAAATTTTCCCATCATGGCTCCAAAAACAATCCATTCCAAGGATTATATCAAATTCAATCATGGGAGTCACGATGAGATCAGAAGATAAAGAACATTTATATTCCCTAATGGGAACTTATTCACAAAACATTGTTGTGTTGATACTTCCCTTAAGAATTTTGACTGAAAAATCCCTTATTAATTAAAATTGAAAATATCTAATTTTCGTAGAAAACATGAAAGATATGAAACAATGCGATGATCAAGAGTCAAATAAAGCATTGTCTAAACTTGAGGAAGCAATTAAATTACCCGCCACCACATCTTTCGGAGATTCAACCTATACATTAGTGATCGCATAATCTTGAACTTTCTCCCTTGTCCTTTTTTGAGGTAAGTTCCCTTGGTGCTTAGGACATTGGTCTGCATAATTCCCCTTTGCACTAAAATTGTATCATTCAACATTGACAGCCTCTTTCTTCCCCTTACAATCACGATCTCAGTGGCCTTTTCACCACACATGTAACAGACTCTCATTCTCTTCAGGCAAGTACAAGTGTGTTTCTTTCCATATTTACCACAGAATGGATATTAAACTTTTCCAATATTTACTTTATTTCCATTTTCAGACTCTTCAGTATATCTATTTTTCTATTGCTTTTCCTTAATGTTATAAGACATAGAGAATTCCTTTTATGTTTTGATAGCGCATTAGAAAATATCTTTGTACGATGAGAAGGATTGTAAGACTAATGCTGGATGCGGAAATAGTTTTAACCCATCAAATAATCGATCAATATTACTCCTTGTGTTATGTATATAATCAGTTGCATGCCTTGATAACCTTGTAAAGTTAGCCTCACACTTTACGACATACTCATCTGCCTTTTTCCTCAAAATCAGAAATTGTCTTTCTATATATGCTCGATGGTCACGAGGAAAGTATTTTAATAATAAAATCTATTTAATCTAATTCTGTTCAATATTTTATACTTCATCATCTTTATTTGTGTTTTAAATCAATGACCACCATTGATCTGCATCTCCCGTGAGGCGATAAACTGCCATGACATCATTTTCCCTTTCCCTACTATAACGACCCATACTTTACATACATTGTTATTACTTCAGAATTGAAGCACACTTATTACCACATATAACAAAACCAATAAAGGACCGTATAGGTATAGTGTCTTTAGAAACTGGGAAACATAAACAACTGGTTCATAAAGCATCTACTTTGCCTCCCATTTATTTCATCATATCTAGAGTCCCTTTTTGGCATATTCTACTTAATAACCTTATTCCTGACCTGAGGAAATAAAACATACAAAAGGGTGAGCTTAAATGCTCAGTAAGTATAAACAAAAGAAATATCAATCACATCATATTCATAAGAACTTAACATTTTGGAAATCTTAACCTGCAAAAGGGAGCATAATTTCATAACATGGGATAAATCATAGTAGTGAAATGAAATCCCACTAATCATAACATAAAACATGAAACTTTGTGGCATACACACATAATCATAGAGAATCATATCTTATTAGTCAAGACTCATTTCCAAGACTATCTTAGTGGACAAAGTCCATTTCTGAACCGAGTCTCCCTCGTTTCAGTCCTGTTTCACTGAACCGGTATAACCTACCGTTCCAGCCATGTCTATCTCATGAGATATAAAATCTTTACCCAATGCATTGGAGGGAGATATAGGTCCCAGCCATCTCATAATGATACCATTCTTATGTGTTCCACAGAATCATAAACCATACATCATATCATAACCCATATAATAAAAATGGGAATCTTTAAACATAGTGACATCATAAAACAATTCATATAAGATAAAAAAATTCATAAAAATATTTCCATCACAAAATAATCATTTCCATGTAATAAATGGGATAGAAACAGAACCCTTTATTATCTTAGATGTAAAATAATTTTGATAAAACACTTGAACTCCATTCTTGAGGAAAATATCCTTTCTACTTCAAAAACATTTTTCCTTTCTTAACATGTCATACAATTTTAAACTAAAAGTAGTTGAATAGAAATAAACTTGAAAACTTGTAAGCGAATATTCTTGGAAATTTTGTTTTAAAAATGCATTCATGCCGTATAAGTTAAAAAAACATTCTTCTCGTACTTTTGTCGAAAATGTCAAAAAAGTACCCCGTACAAAAAAAACGACAAAAGATTCATTTCATATCTTTTACTAAAAACTCACCGAAGGGTAAAATATGATTTAAAAAATTGTAGGTGAATGGAAATAATATTACATATTGAGGAAACATGGATGTGGATGATAAAATACACCCCAGTAAATGCCAAAGTATAAACAATCTCGGATAAAAATGAGATTGTGATATTTCCCTTACCATAGGTCAGATATGTTTTGTACGTGTCTGAACCTCCTGTATAATAATTTAAATAATGTTAGTGACTTATTCCAAATCATACTTATTTTTATGATATCATATTTGGTCACATTATTAGCTTCTTAGTAGTAATATTTCATTGCTACTTGTTATTTGGGTGTTTATAACTTTTTGTTCATATGCGTGTTTTGTCGAATAAATTCTTATTCTTCTCTTTAGGTTATAGATACCTCATTTCCAGAATGGTATTAGAGTAATATATATCATATTAATTCATTCAATTCATTTATATAATCATTATTAAATGAAGATCGTGTAGAATGAGTCGCATCACATCGTGGAGATAGTATTCCATACGTACGCACGAGTGATGATATCGTTCCTATGATCGTGGAATTGTATTGGAGTGTATGTATACTATTTCAAAATTAGTATCACTTTATAATATTCATATATAGTCATTATTTACACCATTATATGTAAAGACCCATAAAATTCAAGGGAACTTTTTTCTTAATTTTCTTTGGAATTTTACAAGAACGCAGTTTCTGACAGCACCTGATTTCGAGGCCCGGTGTGCCTGGAATCAATTTCCAAATTTTGACTTGGGTACGTTCAGTGAACGAATGAGCGGGTTTTTATAACATTTGAACCGGTGCCCGGAATTGAATTCTGAGGGCACCAATGATCTCGCAGCGCCGATTTTCGCTTAAGGAGACCTTTTCCGAGGTTGTGTTTTATGCGGGTTGAGAGTTAGTTTTGGGGATTTTAAAATGAAGTTAAATAAAATGTGGAAACACATTTTATTTTATCCATGTTGGATATATCCTCCCAAAGGGAGTTAGAGGTGGGACCCACATCCACTTAACCTCCCTTGAGAGGATTAAGTGTGGTGGGGCCCACACGAACCTAACTCTTCATCTCCCCTTTAAACTCCTAATAACTCCTCTCTAATTAATCTTGACAACTTGGGTTATTTCATGAGAAGAGTTATCATAATTTAAAACTTTTGAAATTCTTGCCAACAATTTTCATTTAATTAATTAAACAAACTTAATTAATTATTTTGAGTGTTTGATTTCTTTTGAAATAATTTTGCCAACATTAAAATGAGAGATTCTATTCTTCTCTTTGGGTTGGCATAAACTTTGTGGGGAGAACTAAGGAGAGGATAAGAACTTTTGGAAGACCTTCAACCTCTCGAAGAAGAACGTTCCACGTCTCCGAAGAACGTGAAGAAACACCTTCTACCTTCTTCAACCGGAGCAAGGAAGGGAAGCACCGCCGCCCACAAAGTATTCTCAGAGTGTCGACTCGACTCGACTCGACTCGACTCGACTTCACCGAGCGCTTCCTCCTCCAACGTCAACGGAATCGACGATCGATTCCCGCGACGCCCGACCTCCATGACGCTTGTCTTCCACGTCTTGTTTACGTGCTCCGCACTTGAAACCGAAGTAGGGGTTTATTTTGTTATTCTTTTGTTCATGATTTATACCCGTGTTTATTTCTTCGTGAAATTTGTCCAATTGTTAGCGAATAACCCAAGGGGGCCGGACAGCACGAACACAACCGACCCTCCTCCTTTTTCATGTTGATTCTGTTGTGGATTGAAATGGGTGTGGCACAGTGCCGTCACACCGCGCAGGATCATACGGAAAGAAATGTGCGGCGCCGTCGCGCCGCGTCGTAAAATAATGCAAGGACGCGACGCCGTCGCGCCGCGTCGAAAAAGTTGGAGACACCGCGGCCGGAGCGGGGCCGTGGCGGAAGGGCGCGACACCGTCGCACCGTGCCGGACAACGAAGGCCACAGCCGGTTCCGGTCCGCGGAAGAACGAGAAGACCGGCGGCCAGCCGGTGTCGGAAGCCTGAAGGCGACCGGCCTTTGCCGGTCCCGTTGAGGAAGAATCGGCCGGCCAGGTCGGGCCGGCCGGAAGGGAGGCAAACCGGGGGGAATTAATTCCCCCAGCCAGAAAATAAATGGCCCCCCATAATGAGGGGGGGCCGGTTTCACAAAGGGGGGGGGGGCAGGCGCCCCCCGTTCTAATCAGCTCGACCTTCGGGCGAGCTGGCAGCGCGCCCAGCTCGCTGCCTTGCGCCAAACCGGCGCGCCTGGCCGGTCCGCCAGGCTAGGCCGCACCGCGCCGGTCCGGGCCGTGCCGTTACGGGCCGGGTCGACCCTATCCGGGTTGGGTCGACCCGGTTCGGGCCAACCGGGGGGTCTCGGTCCGGGACGGCCCGGGCCCGAAACCCCCGTTACTGAGCAGTTTGGATTCAAATGCCCATAACTCGGGCTATGGACCTTCAAACGACACGCTGTCAGCGGAGAAGCGATCCTTGGATTGAGACGGTCATTTCGGTATATCGCACTCAATGTTTCGGAATACTTTGAGTTCGGACACATTGGTTCGTACACGAAACCAACCGGGCCCTCGGAGCGGAAACGCTCATATCTTGAGCTACGGATGTCCAAATGACGTGATGTCAGCTTTGTCGAGTTCTTCTAAGTGAGACGGATCTTTTGGATTACTCCGCTCGAGGCTTGGATGCAGTCGAAGTGCGGTCGGGTTGGTTCGCTCACGAAACCAACTGGGCCCCTGGAACGAAAAGGCCAATAACTCACAGACCAGACGTCCAATTGATGCGACGTCTGTCTCGTTGCGTTCCTGTTGACGATACAAAACATTTGGCATCCTCCGCCCGAGATTTGGATGCAGAACCGGGCCCCTGGAACGGAAAAACTGATACCTTTCTGACAGAACATCCGTTTGACGAACCGTCAGCGGCGTTGGTGATCTCGTTGAGAAACGGTCCCTATGAGTATACCCTATGAGTGTTCAGGGTACAATTGAGATACGATCGGGTTTGGTTTGCTCACGAAACCAACCGGGCCCCTAGGACGAAAAGGCTAATAACTCACAGACTGGGCGTCCGATTGATGTGCCGTCTGTTGCGTTGAGACCCCTATGACGAGGCGGTCCTTTGAGATAATTCTTCGTGGGATTTTGAGATACTTGGAGAATCGACTTCTAGCTCATGGAGCGGACCCTCCCAGAGACGAGCGTACGGAGTACGGAGACCGTGTAGCTGGCCGAGACCTAAAGACTACTTGTCCGATTCGATTCGGAGTGACTTACGTAGCCCAGTGGGGAGCACTACTTTGTGAGGTGGAAGACCCATAGCGGAGGAGCACTACTATGTGAGGTGGTTGACCCGCGGTACTCGACAGGAGGAGTACCTCTGTAGGCTATGAGGGGGGAGCACTACTGTGTTGGGTGGCAGACCCCGGCGGGAAGCACTACTGTGTGAGGTGGAAGGCCCGCGGTACTCGACAGGAGGAGTACCTCAGCAGTCTTAGGTTAGTGAGCAGTACCTCGAAGTCGTGGCAGGACCACTGTACACTCCAGAGACTGATCTCTTCAGCAGTTACGGTTTCGATAATTAAAATCCTAATTTGATCTGAGACTTTTGACCTTTTGTGTTTCCCCATGATTGAGATGGGTCACTTGATAACTTAGGTATATGTATAGGCATATATCTGGGTAGTGGTTATCCGTTGATTTCACAATCCATGTGTTTCCTCATGATTGAGATGGGTTACTTGATAACTTAGGTATATGTATGGGCATATATCTAAGTAGAGGTTATCTATTGAGATCTTCTTGTGGTTATCCTTGTTGGTTTTAGTGATACCTTGAGGGTCTCGGGGTCCCTACTGAGTATCGTTATACTCACCCCTACACGGGCTATGCCCGCACTACGTTGTGTTGGTTGCAGACGACGAACATCATTGATCGTGGTTGAGGCTTGCAGAGCAAGACAGTACCTGGAGGTGGACCACTGGGCGGGACGTGCTTGGAGCGGACGGCGGGACCCGAGGAGTAGTGGAGCTATCTGTACCCACCCTACAGGTGGGATTTCCAGTGGACAGCTCGGTGTAGCGGCTTTTACTTCAAAGTTGTTGTTTTCCCTTTCGAGTTGTACTTTACTTTTAGTTTGGGTTTGTATACTGGCCCATTTACTTTTCTGCACTTCAGTTGTACTCTGTTTTTTACTTAGTGTTTACTTTTCCGCTTGCTTACTCGGTGGTGCTTGTTTACTTTACAAAGGCAATGCCTTCCCTTTTTACCGGGATTTACGCCTTGGTGCTAGTCGCCAGCCCCTGGCCTATGGAAGGCGGGCTTGGGGTAGTCACGACACGGGCCCCAAGGATGGGTTGTGACAAATTGGTATCAGAGGGATTCAGTTCTACCGTAGAACTTATAACTCTGATGTTTCTTTCTGTGAAGCAATAATGTTAAGTGTACCGAGTGTGGTTTTCAGTTCAGGGAGTCCAGTGTTGGTGCGGGCGGCCGACGTATCCATACACCAGGACCTTGACAACTGATTTCTGACTTTGTGCACGAAAACACTGATTGTGTGTGTGTTTTCCAAAAGTTTTATTTGAATATCAGCTCAAACCAGGTCAGATCACCAGGTATAAATCGTTTGAACGTGTCACGTTGTTTCTTTCAGGATGCCTCCCCGTGGATGACCAGCTAGAGCCCCGAGAGTAGTGCGTACTGACAGCCCGCCGAGCCACGAGGCCTCAGTACAGGGCCCTATTCTAGTTGAGGCACCAGCAGAGGCACCAGCGGTATTACTACCCGTTGGGCCACCGATGCCACCAGCCCTAGCAGCAGAGGATGCATGTCGCTTGAGCGCACTGCATGAGTTCCAGCGCCAGAGGCCACCCAGGTTTCAGGAAGGGACGGACCCGTAGGTGGCTGAGGATTGGTTGGAGGCTGTGGTGAGAGTCTTCAGGCTAGTGGGGACGCCGACAGATTTCATGGTGATCCTTGCTGTCAAACTTCTTCAGGCAGCAGCAGGCAGATAGTGGAGCCTGATGCTCTAGATTCATGACGAGGCGACACTTCTTTGGGCAGACTTCGAGAGCCTATTTCGGGCAGATTTTGTACCATCCACCCTTCGAGCAGTGCGTATACAGGAGCTACTTCAGCTGCGGCATGGAATCATGTCAGTGGCGCAGTACTCAGTGAGATTCACAGACCTCTCGCGCTACTCCACAGATATGGTATGAGACCCGTTCTTCAGGGCCCGAACCGTCGAGCAGGGGCTCAGGAGGGAGATCAGAGCTTCGGTTGTATCGCACAACATTCTGGTGCAGACAGGAGTGTTGGAGCGAGCCCTCTTAGTGGAGAGTTTCCTTGCTGAGCAGTCTCCAGCAGCAGGACCCACCACTAGCCGGCATGCGGCAGAGTCTTCTGTAGCGGGCAGTAGACAGATGACGCAGGGGTCCAAGAGGACCAGACCTACAGGTGGTCGACTGCGTGACTCAGGGTCGGTAGTGCGGGGCACCAAGGGAAGTGATAGAGCCATACCTCCCATGAGGTGTTACTCCTCCGACGGAATTGGTCACATAGCATGTGACTATCCGACCCACCATGTAGATGACCAGAAGTTAAATGAAGAACCTCCAAGGCAGAGGCAGAGGTTCGATCAGGGCGGCCATGGAAGAGGAGCTGGCCAGACAGCTGGAGGTGGACGACGCTTCGAGGTGTTGCCACCACCACCGCTAGGAGGTCCGCCCCGACCGCAGGGAGTTAGTGGACATGCGAGAGCTCAGCTTCAGGCAGCTGAGGCCTTCGATCATGGAGCTCTTGGAGCAGATGGACAGGAGCAGAACTAGTAGATACGTCCTTTGTACTTATAGTTCCTTGTTGTTATTGTGTATCATCTTTGTATTATGAGCTGCAATAATAAAAGATGCTTACCTTTGTGATGTTTTCAGTCCTGTCCTCTTTTGTGTTGTTATTAAGAGGATCCAGTTAAGACTGTTGACTTGACCCTCACTTTTGAGTTTTCTACTGATGGAGACCTAGTGACCACACACTGATGGCGACAGTGTGACTCGACCCTTGGAGGCGAGAGTGACAGTTGGATCTCTTGGTAGTTACATCGAGGCCTTACGACGCCATCCATGGCATGAATGCATCATTCATGTCAGGAATGACTGTATTAGTCAATTAATATGGTTCACCCAGGGGATGAGACCGGATTTCTCTTTTTCGGCAAAGAAGAAATCATAGCAGCTCTTGTGAGACTAGAGAAGGTCCAGGTCATCCAAGAGCGGATGAGGACAGCAAGGGGCCGACAGAAGCCTTATGCTGAGAGGACATGGAGGCCTCTAGAGTTTGAGGATGACCATCACGCCCTTATACGAGTATCACCTCGACGAGGTTTACGGAGATGTGGCCAGGGAGGCAAGTTATCTCCGAAGATCAACGGACCTTTCTAGGTCCTCAGCTGGGTAGGCGAGGTGGTTTACCGCTTGGCCCATCCACTTCAGTTGCACTAGGTGCACGACGTTTTCCACGTATCTCAACTGAGGAGATTCGTGCTCGACCCTCTGCATATCATCGACCATGAGGAGCTGGACGATGGCGATGGGGTGTCTTTCACGGAGGTTCCAGTGGGGATCGAGGATCGACAGGAGTGGATCCTACGAGGACGATCGATTAATCGGGTGAGGTTTCTTTGGAAGTACGGGAACCTAGAGGTAAGCACATGGGAGCGGAAGGCTCTGATGCGTGCTCAGTACTGCGTTTGTTTCCCTAAGTTTGTGGTGATGCTTTACGGGGACGTAAAGCCCTATGGTGTGAGTAATGTAAAGACTCGTAAAATTCATGGGAAAGTTTTTCTTAATTTTCTTTGGAATTTTACAAGAACGCGGTTTCTGACAGCACCTGATTCCGAGGCCCAGTGTGCCCGGAATCAATTTCCGAACATTGGCTCGGGTACGTTCAGTGAACGAACGAGCGGGTTTTTCTAACTTTTGAACCGGTGCCCGGAATCGAATTCTGAGGGCACCAATGATCTCGCAGCGCCGATTTTCGCTTAAGGAGACCTTTTCCGAGGTTGCATTTTATGCAGGTTGAGAGTTAGTTTTGGGGATTTGAAAATGAAGTTAAATAAAATGTGGAAACACATTTTATTTTATCCATGTTGGTTATATCCTCCCAAAGGGAGTTAGATGTGTGACCCACATCCACTTAACCTCCTTTGAGAGGATTAAGTGTGTTGGGGCCCACATGAACCTAACTCTTCATCTCCCCTTTAAACTCCTAATAACTCCTCTCTAATTAATCTTGACAACTTGGGTTATTAATTGAGAAGAGTTATCTTAATTTCAAAATTTTGAAATTCTTGCCAACACTTTTCATTTAATTAATTAAACCAACTTAATTAATTATTTTGAGTGTTTGATTTCTTTTGAAATCATTTTTCCAACATTAAAATGAGAGATTCTTTTCTTCTCTTTGGGTTGGCATAAACTTTGTGGGGAGAACTAAGGAGAGGATAAGAACTTTTGGAAGACCTTCAACCTCTCAAAGAAGAACGTTCCACATCTCCGAAGAATGTGAAGCAACACCTTCTACCTTCTTCAACCGGAGCAAGGAAGGGAAGAACCGCCGCCCACAAAGTATTCTGAGAGTGTCGACTCGACTCGACTCGACTCGACTCGACTTCACCGAGCGATTCTTCCTCCAACGTCAACGGAATCGACGATCGATTCCCGCGACGCCTGACCTTCGCGACGCTTGTCTTCCGCGGCTTGTTGACGTGCTCCGCACTTGAAACCGAAGTAGGGGTTTATTTTATTAGTCATTTGTTCATGATTTATACCCGTGTTTAATTCTTCATGAAATTTGTCCAATTGTTAGCGAATAACGCGAGGTGGCCGGACCGCACGAACACGGCCGACCCTCCTCCTTTTTCATGATGATTCTGTTGTGGATTGAAACGGGTGTGGCGTGGTGCCGTCGCACCGCGCAGGATCATACGGCAAGAAATGCGCGGCGTCGTCGCGCCGCGTCGTAAAATAATGCAAGGACTCGACGCCGTCGCACCGTGTCGAAGAAAGTCGGAGACACCGCGGCGGAAGGGCGCGACGCTGTCGCGCCGTGCCGGACAACGAAGGCCGCGGCCGGTTCCAGGCCGCAGCGGAACGAGAAGACCGGCGGCCAGCCGGGCCGCCGGTGCCGGAAGCCAGAAGGGGACCGGCCTTTGCCGGTCCCGTTGAGGATGAACCAGACGGCCAGGTCGGGCCGGCCGGAAGGGAGGAAAACCGGGGGGAATTAATTCCCCCGGCTAGCAAATAAACTGCCCCCCATAATGAGGGGGGTCCGGTTTCACAAAGGGCGGGGGGGGGGGGGGGGGGCACGCGCCCCTCGTTCCAATCAGCTCGGCCTTCGGCCGAGCTGGCAGCGCGCCCATCGCGCCTGGCCGGTCCGCCAGGCCAGGCCGCGCCGGGCCGCGCCGTTCCGAACTGGGTCAACCCTGTCCGGGGTGGGTCGACCCGGTTCGGGCCAACCGAGGGGTCTCGGGCCGGGGCGGCCCGGCCCCGAAACCCCCGTTACCGAGCAGTTTGGATTCAAATGCCCATAACTCGGGCTATATACCTCCAAACGACACGCCGTCAGCGGAGAAGCGATCCTTGGATCGAGACGATCATTTCGATATATCGCACTCAAGTTTTCAGAATACTTTGAGTTCGGCCAGGTTGGTTCGTACACGAAACCAACCGGGCCCTCGGAGCGGAAACGCTCATATCATGAGCTACGGACGTCCGAATGATGTGCCGTCACCTTTGTTGAGTTCCTCTAAGTGAGGCGGATCTTTTGGCTTACTCCGCTCGAGGTTTGGATGCCGTCGGAGTGCGGTCAGGTTGGTTCGCTCACGAAACCAACCGGGCCCCTGAAACGAAAAAGCCAATAACTCACAGACCAGGCGTCCGATTGACGCGCCGTCTATCTCGTTGCGTTCCTGTTGACGATACAGAACTTTTGGCATCCTTCGCCCGAGATTTGGATACAGATGGATAGTGGCCAGATTGGATCGCACCGAAATCCAATCGGGCCCCTGGAACGAAAAAGCTGATACCTTTCTGACAGAACGTCTGTTTGACGTACCGCCAGCGGCGTTGGTGATCTCGTTGAGAAACGGTCCCTATGAGTATATCCTATGAGAGTTCGGGGTACAGTTGAGATACGGCCGGGTTTGGTTCGCTCACGAAACCAACCGGGCCCCTGGGACGAAAAGGCTAATAACTCACAGACTGGGCGTCCGATTGACGCACCGTCTGTTGCGTTGAAACCCCTATGGCGAGGCGGTCCTTTGATATATTTCTTCGTGGGACTTTGAGATACTTGGAGTATCGACTTGTAGCTCGTGGGGCGGACCCTCCCAGTGACGAGCGTACGGAGTACGGAGACCGTTTAGCCGTCCGAGACCTGAAGACTGCTTGTCCGATTCGATTCGGAGTGAGTTACGTAGCCCAGTGGGGAGCACTACTTTGTGAGGTGGCAGACCCATAGTGGAAGAGCACTAATATGTGAGGTGGCAGACCCGCGGTACTCGACAGGAGGAGTAACTCTGTAGGCTATGAGGGGGGAGCACTACTGTGTTGGGTGGCAGACCCCGGCGGGAAGCACTACTGTGTGAGGTGGCAGGCCCGCGGTACTCGACAGGAGGAGTACCTCAGCAGTGTTAGGTTAGTGAGAAGTACCTCTGAGTCGTGGCAGGACCACTATACACTCCAGAGACGGAGCTCTTCAGTAGTTATGGTTTCGATAATGAAAATCTTGGTTTGAGATGAGACTTTTGACCTTTTGTGTTTCCTCATGATTGAGATGGGTCACTTGATAACTTAGATATATGTATGGGCATATACCTGGGTAGTGGTTATCCGTTGATTTCACAATCCGTGTGTTTCCTCATGATTGAGATGGGTTACATGATAACTTAGGTATATGTATGGGCATATATATAAGTAGAGGTTATCTATTGAGATCTTCTTGTGGTTATCCTTGTTGGTTTTAGTGAGACCTTGAGGGTCTCGGGGTCCCTACTGAGTATCGTTATACTCACCCCTGCACGGGCTATGCCCGCACTACGTTGTGTTGGTTGCAGATGATGGACAATGTTGATCGTGGTTGAGGCTTACTGAGCAGGACGGTACCTGGAGGTTGACCACTGGGCGGGGCGTGCTCAGAGCGGACGGCGGGACCCGAGGAGCAGTGGAGCTATCTGTACCCACCCTATAGGTGGGATTTCCAGTGGACAGCTCGGCGTAGTGGATTTTACTTTACAGTTTTTGTTTTCCCTTTCGAGTTGTAGTTTACATTCAGTTTGGGTTTGTACTGGCCCATTTACTTTTCCGCACTTCATTTGTACTCTGTTTTTTTACTTAGTGTTTACTTTTCCGCTTACTTACTCTATGGTGCTTGTTTACTTTACAAAGGAAATGCCTTCCCTTTTTATCGGGATTTACGCCTTGGTCTAGTCGCCAGCCCCTGGGCTATGGAATGCGGGCTTGGGGTAGTCACAGCACGAGCCCCGAGGATGGGTCGTGACATTATACCCATCCAAGTAAGGTGGTGGTGGAAAATAGATTACACCACGGCGTGGAGACGGTATTCCGTACGTACGCACGCGCGGTGATTTCTTTTTCCGTAGGATGGATAGATGGTGAAATAGGGTTGTTTCATACTTATAATAATATATCAGTATATGATTGATATATATTTTATTACTTCATAATGAAACAACTAAAGAAGAAGAAGTGGAAGAAGAAATAAAGATGAAATAATCGGTAACGGACATTACCTCTTCTTTGAAGTGCTTCTTTGAGACCTCCTTTTAGGGCACTAAAATAGGTCTTTGAAGAAGACCAGAACCTCTAGGATGTCTCCAGGGAAGTGGAGAGGAGAAAGTGGCAGAGTTTTGCCGAGCATGAAGGCTCAAAGTAGTGTGAGGAAGAGAGGGAGGAGGTTGCCTTTTATAAGGGAGGAGAGGGGCACCTTTGGAATAACCAAAAATATTATTTTATTATAAAGTCAAGTTTGAATTTAAATAGCTCCAAATTGATTTATTTCGAGGCTAAGGTGGGGGATGGGTCGAAATACTCTCATCCAATATAATTTAGACAAGTTTAGGTTCCTATTTTAACCTTATCATGTAAATTTAACATTAAGTTAAATAATTTTACTTTTACCGTGTCTTCTTGTGTTCTTATACTATAAGGTTAATAAACTTACTATAAGCACCCAAACGAACCCCAAGTTGTTTATTATTAATATATATAAACTTATCTAAGTTATTTGTCTGAACCTAAGATTTTTAGGAATAAAATAACAATTAATAATATAATATTAGTTTTAAAAACTATTTTATGTCAATTTTGACACTATTTAGTAATTAATTTTTTTGAAACTCCTAACAGAATGATTTGTTAGAAAAATTTAATTAAATCAATACTAACATGTCATATTAATCTAGAAAATTAGTGGAATTCATAAAAAGTGTCAAAATATATTTATTTTGGTGTTTATAACAACAATTATGTCAATATTTCATTAAAAAGATAATTACAGCATCATCTTTGTGTCATAAATAAATTAAATTATTTAATGTCTAAAAATTACAAATAAAATACCATTATGTAGGAAATCTTTTTAGCTTTATAATGAATATTTATAGTCGAATTTATCTTATGTATAACTCTATATTAAAAATGATTTACTTATTACACTTTGATTTTAACTATTTTAACCCTTCTTTAAATAAATTAATAATAAATGCCTTAATCTAATCCAAGTGGGCATAAATAGTAATATTTTATTCCTAAGGTTGTTTTTGGTCAAATTAAACTTGTCCAATAGAATTAGGACATGTGTTTGGGTAATAATAATATCATTTTTACCCTTAATTACCCTATTTACTTTTAACCGTGGTAAAAAAAGGTAAAAAGTTACTATTCACCAAAAAATTATTTTCATCTCATTGGACCATATTTTACTTACTGACATCAACAGTGTCTCTTAGATTTTCGAAATTCCACTCACAGAAGCGGTAAAATTATGTTTTATGAAAAATTCTGTTTTTTTAACTACCACTTAGTGGTTTCACTACTCATCAAAAATTGAAAGTTTTCATAAAAATACCAAAATTTCACCCTAGGCAGATTTCAATATTATGAATCCAAAAATGAAGTCCATTTTGAAAAATAAAATTTATAAAATTTTAAAAAGTGGTTACTACTATTCATAATGGCTAGTTTTAATAATATTTTAATAGTATATCGTTGTTTAGTGAAACTCGGTATTGCGTACGACGCAAGCTATCAAGGAAGCTCGCGATTTCGTGTAAATCAAGACAAGCAAGTGTAGTGTGTAGAAAAAGATTCCTTTGATGATTTATATAACATAAAAGTCTAGGGTGTTACATTCTACCCTCCTTAAAATTAATTTCGCCCTCGAAATTCGTCACTTTGTAACAAACAGATGATGATACCTCTCCCTCATCATATCTTCAAGCTCCCATGTAGCCTCTTCTAATTTGTGGTTCCTCCATAAAACTTTCACCAATCGAGTGGTCTTGTTTCGTAGGACTTTTTCGCTACGATCCAGAATCTCTATCGGTTGTTCTTCATAAGAAAGATCTTGCTCCGGCGGTACAACTTCTGAGCTGAGTACATGTGAAGGATCAGGTATGTACTTTCTCAGGAGAGATACATGGAACACATCGTGAACTTGAGAGAGATTCGATGGAAGCGCCAATCGGTAAGCTACCTTCCCAACAAGATCCAGTATTTTGAAAGGACCGATATATCTAGGGCTCAACATCCCCTTCTTTCCAAATCTCATAACCCTCTTCCAGGGAGATATTCGTAATAACACTTTATCACCCACTTCAAACTCTAGGTCTTTTCTTCGGTTGTCGGCATAACTTTACTGTCGACTCGGAGCTACTCTTATGTGTTGTTGAATAGATCTGGCCTTTTCTGCCATTTCATCAACGAGATCGGGTCCTAATAGCTTTCTTTCCCCAACTTCAACCCAGCAAGTTGGAGTCCTGCATTTCTTTCCATAGAGAGCTTCATAAGGAGCCATCTGAATACTATAGTGAAAGCTATTATTATAAGAAAATTCCACCAAAGGTAGGTGTTGATCCCAACCACCTTTGAAATCCATAGAGAAAGCTCTCAA